>OY728132.1:1271326990-1276326990 GCA_963277665.1 Viscum album | reverse complement strand
GCGATGACGATGGTGGATGTTTGGTACTGTGACGATGGTCGTATGAGTTTGGCCAGTTGTGGTGAGGCGTTGTTGTGTTAGTTGCCCAGTTAGCAATAGAATAATTTTTGATGCTGAAATGAAATAACGTGGGTTGGTAAATGAATAAAAACGACATGAGGGTTGATGTGTGGTAAATGACTTAAATAAATTGAATGAAAGATGGGTTGTGCAAATGTGAATAAAGTGGTTTAGTAATTGAAAGCTAGTGGAAACGTGTTATATCCGAAAAATGGTGAACTGGTAATTGAAAGCGAGAAATGTTGTGTGGCCTTGTGTGATGGTTGTGTGGTGTGTTGCATATAGTGGTGGCAGCGGTTGTGATGGTTGATGTGTGGTATGGTGGTGGTGATGTGGTGTGCGCTAATGTTGTTGATGTGAACCCATAGGTTGGGTATTGTGTGCTATCTATACACCATGTATGTTTATGTTATTTTATAAGTGCCCCATCCGAGTTGGATAACCTTACCAACACTCAAAGGCGCTGACTTCCGAGTGTTTTCCCCAACATCTATGATGGTGGTGATACGAATGACTGACTACCCCTTTTCCCCCGCTCTTCCTTCAGCGGTAGTGATACGGGTTGGTGTTGGAGATTACCCAGCGGTGATGATACAGGTTGGTGTTAGAGATTACCCAGCGGTGATGTGTTGGCTCAGGTGTCTACGGGTGAGATGTGATGTGGTGTGATGTGATATGTGATGGGGGTCATTCGTGGTAGGAGGACATGAGGTTGATGTCCTTCTTGTTCATGATACCCTGCTGCTCTGGTTGTGAGATGTGATGTGGTAGCCCAAGTGTCTTCAGGCGAGATGGGTTGTGATGATCCAGGTGTGTTTGAGCGAGATGTGATGTGATATGTGTGGAAGGGATGAGAACACATGACGTTCAACGTTGGGGCATGAGAGCGGCAAATCAGTGGGGAAGCGGCAACGAGGCGCATTGCTTTGTTATGATCTCGATGCTATATTACTATATTGGATGCGTGATTTGGTGAGCGAGCCATGTGAGGTTGTGATTGGTTAGATGACCTGTTTAGGTGCTTGTTGCTTCTGTTGTTTGTTCACTGGCGCATTAGGATGCTCTTTTCACATGGGCATTTTAGACCTTGGTTATCTCCCCAGTGAGTGTATATAAACTGCTTTTTAGGTTTTCAAGAGGACTTTGGGGACCTAGCTGGACATTTCTAGCTTGAGTTTTGAAGCTGCTCTTGAGTCGCTGTTGTAGACTTGTCTTTTGGTATATTGTTGGAGACTTGTATTGTATCGGTTTATTTTGTGCATGCATGTGAGATGATTTTTGGGTTTATTTTATATCATCTGTTGGAGTTGTTTGGTTGTTTATCCTATCTCCCGATCCCGTTTTATATTATAGAGGGTAATGTCTCCCATTTGCGAGATTTTTACTCTCGGTGCTAGTCGCCAACCCAGAGCCTATTGGAGGCGGGACTTGAGGGTCATTATCTCTATCCCTTCATTGCGATATCTTTGGTGGGAGGGGGTCGTGACATATCAGGTAAAGGGAACGCTCTACTGTCAGTGTGAAGTGACTTTTCTCCATGTTCCAGGGATGAGTCAACTAAGTCAGCTCGAGTCATGCTAGTCTTCTGCAGTAGATCAAGAACATACTTTCTCTGAGATAAAAAATTTTCTTTGGTACATCTGAAGATCTCAATTCTCAAGAAATATCATACTGGACCCAAATCTTTTGTTTAAAATTTTGATGAAGGAAATATTTGAGTCGACTGCAGCCAACACCATCACTGCCAGTAATAACAATGTCATATACAAACTATAAAAAGAACGATGTCTGTTGTGGATTGATGATAGAAGACAGAAGGATCCTTTATGCTTTAACACACGCCAAAGCTAATCATAATGGTACAGAAGCGACCGAACCAAGTATGAGGTGATTGCTTGAGGGCATACAATGATCAACGAAAGAGACAATCCTTGAAGGGCTTCCTTCGAGCAACAAACCCTGGTGGTTGCTCCATGTAAACCTCTTCATAAAAAAAATAACTATTAAGAAGAACATTTTTAAAATCCAACTGATGGAAAAGCTAGTGACAAGTGATGACAAGAGTGATAAGCAAACCAATCCCATCTTTGCCACTGGGGAAATTGTCGAGACAATTAATGCCATACGTTTGCTCATAACCCTTCGCAACAAGTGAGCTTTGAGATGATTCATAAATAGCCCTTGATAAGAATGAGAGGAAATGAGATATTGTTGACACGAGTGTAAACCTTTGTGAAGGGCAATAGGTAACTCCAACGATGGAGGATCAGGGGAAGGTGAGTAGTCTGGTGCGGTAACAACAACATCAGGCCCCGAGGTGGTTGATATGCAAGGCCGACGAGTATAGACTTGGCCAAATTGTGATCCAATGACATCACTAGGAAGAGATTACGTATAAAAACCCTGATCTTTATTTCACATTAATACTTGATTTATTACTTAAGACCACACTTAATACAACCCGAATGATCGAGAAGTCTAGTTTCTTTGGGAATTAGGTACATTACATAAAAACATAAAATAGAGAATACAACATCTTTATTAAAAACTTCTTTAACATGCTCAAAATATTCCATCGAACTTAAAACTTCATGGGATAATCTGAAGACATACATAAGAAAAGGGGTGAGCTATAAAGCCCAGTAAATGAATAAACATGACATAAGTGATACTTGTTAGACAATAGACATATCAATGATGAATAAAAAGAACATGAATAATAAGACATGATATAACATGATAATCATAACATGAGAAATGTGACAACAACTGAAAACACTGAATCATAAACATAGGTCAAGACTAAACCTGTCAAGACATCATGGTGGACAAAGTTCCATAAAAGAATCAGGTTCACATATTCATTTCATTCTCATGCTTAAGTGTGCCACATAAATCATAAAACATAGATTCATTCATCCTTATAATTTATTCTACGATCAAGGAATGTAGAATACATACATGTAAGTCTCCAATCAATAAGTATATGTGCATAAAGGTGAATATATTTGATAGAAAAATGGGTATGTTATTCACTACAAAATTGTTTTGGCATTGAAAATCGCGGTGAAATTTCGACAGCATGATGACGTTATTTAAAAATTCATAAAAATGGTTGATGAGAGCGAAATGGGTCTTTCATCATTTGGACATCAAATGTGTTAATAGGGACATGGAAAGACATGTCCCAACTTTAGAAAATGAAAATAGAATGCATAAGTTCATAAAGGAACTTGAATAAAGAAGAGAATGTGATGATCCCTTACGGAATTTCAGCATAGTAACGACTTAGGTAAGGGTCCAAATTAGGGAGGGTAAATGATCCCTCATTCAAATAACATCAATTGGACAATAATAAAATGATTATAAATGAATGACAATATAACCAATTGAAATTAAAAGAATTAATTTCAAAGAAGGTGCTTGAATTTGAAAGGAGAGGAAGGTGAAGAGAAATGAGAGTTCAGGTGAGTTTATATAGGAAAAAAAAGGATTTCTTTATTATTTAGGTTTTAGACTCCACATAATAAAATATCCAAAACCACAAACCATCCTATGGTTTTTGCCCATGGTTTCTGTCAAAAGGGTGTGGTTCTTATTATTTTATAAGGGCAAAGGCCGAATTTGTTAAAATAATGTTATTGCTTATGTGGAGGTGAGTCACTCTTAAATAAATAATTTTAAAACCTTAAAATATATTATAAGTTTTGGAGGATTCATAATGACTTACAAAATAAACCAAATAAACTTAAAATCACATTATTTTAAAGGGAAAACATATATTTGGTCGTGGATCCTATTTATAGTAATTATTACATCACTTTTGGGTAATTATGATGTTATAAAACACAAAGTATATTTATACGATATTTAATTTTTACCCGAAAATTCGACTTAGAAAATTATGAAAAATTCACCGTTGAATAATTTAGACGTTCTGATTCTAAAAATAATATTCATTTTATCTAAATAATTTTCTAAATATATTAATTTTCAATTTTAAAATAAAATCGACATTTATTAAGAAATGCTAGGTTTTTTGACGATAACTTTTTTCGAACCCTTATAAAATTTAAATTTGACTTCATAAAAATTATATGATCATTTATATATGATAAACATTATTTAATAATATTAAAATATTATTTATTTCAAAAATCCAATAATTCATAAATTCATTAATTGAATTTGAATATTAACCAAAAATACAATTTGTGATTTATTTTATCAAAATAAAATCATTTACAAAGTAAAATTAATAGGATGAAAATATATTTATTATTCTACACAAAAAAATTACATATTTATATTGTTAGGGTCTTGATACATATCCCTTTAATACACCAGCAAACGCCCTAAGACTGACGTGCGCGATGGTGAGACTTTCATGGGGCGGTTCGGTGAACATGACTTGGGCCGTAATCTTGATGAGCTTGAACTTCTTCCGTAAACGGTTTCGCTCAAACTTAAGTTGTTGGATCTCAGTTTGGGTTTGGTCAAGGGCAAAGCCCAGAAATGCTCTCTCCCTCGGAAGCTCCGATAAATGGGTTTCATAGGGTACGATCCTACTGGTTGAAGCCATCACTTTCTTTGTCCGTGTCAATTGGATTCGTTAAAACCCTATATTTATACTAATCACGTGATCACTGTTCAACGACTATATTTTCAACGGTAAAGATACTCTAACGGCATTTTAAATCCAATTGGATATAATAAAACAAAAGTGCATGTGTTTTTTATAACCATAATACATAATAAGACATTTAATCAAATCAAAAAGGGGAATTTTATTTATAATAGTTCGGGTCGTTACAATCTTCCTCCCTTAAGAAATTTCTCCCTCGAAATTTTCATTTCCCACACTAAAACAGATCATGATAACTATGCTTCATCACATCCTCTGGTTCCCACGTTGCTTCTTCAAACTTTTGGTTTCTCCACAACACTTTGACAAAGTGCATTCTCTTATTTTGCAGAACTTTTTCTCTACGATTTAATATCTTCGCCGTCTGCTCCTCTAGGAAAGGTCATTTTCCAACGGTACCACCTCTGGATTGAGTACATGTGAGGGGTCTGGTATGTATTTTCTCAAGAGGGATACATGGAATACATCATGTACTTGAGATAAGTTCGGTGAGAGTGCTAGTCGATAAGCCACTGCTCCGATGCGATCAAAGATTTCAAAGGGGCCGATGTATCTTGGACTAAGCTTTCCATTCTTCCCAAATCTCATCACTTTCTTTTATGAAGATATACGGAGGAATACCATGTCTCTGACATCAAACTCTAGGTCTCATCGACGATTGTTGGCATAACTCTTCTGTCGACTCTGAGCAACTTTGATGTGCTGCTAAATTTTTTTAACCTTTCTCCACCACTTCCTCAACTGTTTCAGGGCCTAGCAGTTTGCGTTCCCCAACTTCATCCCAACATGCCGATGTTCTGCACCTCTTCCCATAAAGGGCTTCGTAGGGAGCCATTTGGATGCTTGAGTGGAAACTGTTGTTGTATGAGAACTCGATCAGAGGAAGATGTTGGTCCCATCCTCCTTTGAAGTCTATAGAACATGTTCGCAACATGTCTTCCAGTGTCTGAATAGTCCATTCAGACCGACCATCAGTTTGAGGATGATACGCCGTACTGATGTTCAACTCAGTGTTTAGAGCATGTTGGAGACTTTTTCAGAACTTGGAGGTGAATCTCGGATCTCGATTGGATACAATCGATAGTGGTACTCCATGCAACTTTACCACTTCTCTGATGTATATCCGTGCAAGTTGATCCAATGAGAAGTCCTCTCGAATTGCGATAAAGAGCTGTTTTTGTAAGACAGTCCACAACAACCCATGTAACATTGTTTTCTCCGGATGTCTTTGGAAGTCCGGTGACAAAGTCCATGGTGATGTTCTCCGATTTCCATGTTGGTATGAGTAATGGTTGCATCATCCCCTTAGATTTCTGCCTTTCAGCCTTTATTTGCTGGCATATTAGGCACTTTGATGTATAATCAGTGATCTCATTCTTCATATTGTTTCACCATTAGTGTTCACGGAGATCTTGATAAATCTTTGCGCTTCCTGGGTGAATGAAGAAAGTTGAACCATGTGCATTATCCAATAGTTCATTCCTTAACTCAGGATTTGATGGAACACATAGTCTTGACCCAAATCTCACAATTTTTTCTTCATCAATTTTAAACTATGAGGACTTTCCATTTCTCATGGCTTCCACCTTCTTCTGAATTTCTGCATCATTTTTTTGAGCATCCTTTAAACTTTCCAAATGTGACGGTTGAACAATCATTTGTGAAAGGATTGATGACGTTCCTTCTTTTATGATTCCCATATCCATCCTTTGCAGGTCTAAGAAGATTCGATCCTTCTCAATTCTCATCACCGATAAAGATGCAGAATCTTTTCTACTTAGAGCATCTGCCACTTTATTCGCTTTACCAGGATGATAGTGGATTGAGCAGTCATAGTCTTTGATCACCTCTAACCATCTTCGCTGACGCATATTCAACTCTTTCTGTGTAAATATATACTTCTTTTGTGATTCGTATATATCTCACACTTCTCCCCATAGAGATAATGTCGCCAAATTTTCAACGCAAAGATCACAACTGCCAACTCCAAATCATGCGTGAGATTGTTTTGCTCATGAACTTTCAACTGCCTTGAAGCATAGGTTATGACTTTGTCATTCTGCATTAACACACAATCCAATCCCTTTTTCGAAGCATCGTTGAATACTACGAAGAGTTCTCCACTTGTGGGTAGTGTGAGCACAAGCACAGTGATGAGCCTCCTTTTTAACTCTATGAAGCTCTCTTCACATTTATCATTCCAAGTAAACTTGACTCCCTTCTGAGTTAAATTGGTAAGAGGGTTTGACAATCGCGAGAAATCTCTCACAAATCGGCGATAATACTCAGCTAACCCAAGGAAACTACGGATATCTGTCATAGATGTTGGCATCGACCATCCTTCAATTGCTTCCGTCTTTGACGGGTCCACAGATATCCCATTGCTTGTGATTATATGCCCCAAGAAAGAGACTTCCTTCAACCAGAACTCACATTTGCTGTACTTGGTGTAAAACTTCTTCTTTTTTCCGCAGGGTCTTTAGCACAGTGCTCAGATGCTCCTCATGCTCCTCATTGCTTTTGGAGTATATTGGAATATCATCTATAAAACCTACTACAGATTTGTCGAGGTAATCTCTAAGGATTATTCACCAAGTCCATGAAGATTGCTGGAGCATTAGTGAGTCCGCATGGTCTATTTTAAAGACGGAGAACGCGGGGAAAATATTTATCGAAAAACATTTTTCGGAATTCCTTCCACTCCATCACTTCAATCTCTTCCTCAGACTTTATTTTTAATCAATGTCCACCACTGATTAGCTTCTCCCTCCATAAGATAAACAACTAGAATAACATTCTCTTGTTCGGAATGTTGAAGGATGGAGAAAATCTTCTCAATGGAGTTGATCCATTGTTCCGTGATTAAGGGATCAAATGATCCATTGAAAGTAGGAGGCCTTTGTCGCATGAAGTTCTCGATTGCGGCTTGTTCTCTCTTAAGGGGGGTTGGACGCTCTTGATCCGGGTTTCCTATTCAGAACTCGAGTCAGCTGAAAGAGTATCGTCATAAAGTTAGCGATTCCTGCTCCCATCGGGTTGGACATCTCGTTGGGGCAGTCATCACATCGCCCGTCGCATCGATTGTTTACCCGATTCCTCATATTTTTGGCCATTGGCTAGAATAAAGGGAAAATTAGGGATAAGTATTTTTAAACTATTAAACACATAAAGGGAAATCTAATGACATTAAATAAACAACTTATAAATTACATTTATTTCCTTAACTTATGTATCTTTAGGCTTTAATCTATGTTATCCATGATCTATTTCCTAATATATATTCTTATGGTCATTTTTTTTGTTCCCTTAATAATGTTTCGTAACGAGCTTACGAATTTACCAAAACATATCCCCTGAGAGTGTCAAATCAGGTGCGCAGTAAGACCCGTTGTCGTGTGCTAGGTTACCCTGAGTCAGGCCCGGAACACCTTATTGGAGTTATTACTCTTAGATATATCTGTGCCAGAACCACGTCCACTTATAGTATCTTGATAAACCAATTACTTTATACTAACCAAAATTTAGGGATGCTTTCTTATACTTAGTCTTATCCTTAAGGTTTTCGTTAGAGTTTTTTAATCATAATCCCCAAAATTACTAAACTTTTTCTTTGATACCAACTATAACAACCCTGCTCTTTATTTCACATTAATATTTGATTTATTACATAAAACTACACTTAATACAATCCGGGTGATCAAGAAGTCTAGTGTCTTTGAGAATTAGGTATATTACAAAACAACATAAAACAGGGAATACAACATCTTTATTTAATAAACTTCTTTAACATGCTCAAAATACTCCATCGAACTTAAAACCGCATGGAATAACCTGGGGACATACATAAGAAATGAGTGAGCTATAAAGCCCAGTAAGGAAATAAACATGACATAAGTGATATATGTTACAGAACAAACATATGAATAAGGAATAAAAGGAACGTGAATAATAAGATATGATATAACATGATAATCATAACATGAGAAATGTGGCAACAACTTAAAACATTGAATCATAAACATAGGTCAAGACTAAACCTGCTAAGACATCATGATGGACAAAGTTCCATAAAGGAATTGGGTTCACTTCCTGTCCCAACGTAACGTATCATGATACTAAACATTACTCAATGCATTGAAGCGTTATCTGGGCGCATCCATTATCTCCATTTCATTGCCATGCTTAAATGTGCCATATAGATCATAAAACATGAATTCATTCATCCTCATAATTTATTCCACGATCAAGAAATGTGGAATGCATAAATGTAATTCGCTAATCAATAAGTATATGTGCATAAAATTGAATACCTTTGATAGAAAAATGGGCATGGTATTCACTACAAAATTGTTTTGGCATGGAAAATCACATAACGACGTTATTTAAAAATTCATAAAAATGGTTTATGAGAGCGAAATGGGCATGGTATTCTGCTGCGCCCGCAACATCTTTAACATGCTCAAAATACCCAAGGTATTTGCCAATCTCCCTGACAAAACATGACGAAATAAAAAGAAAGCTGCAAAAGTTGCTGCTCCCCCTCACAATCGAAGCTCCCCCGCAGGATGATGGATGAAAGATGTTGCGGGCGCAGCAGATGAAACCACTCAGACCGACCGGTTGACGGAACACCAGGAACACCGCACTAGTGGGGCCGGTCGATGAAACGCCGGGAAATCCAAACTAGCACCGGGAAAACCGCATTTGCGGGGCCGACGACGGGAGGCGGGGATTCCGCAGAATTGTTGCGGGGCTGGCGGTGCCAACGGGCCCAAATTCTAGGTGGTCGAGCTGCTGCGCCAGCGAATGGACGTGCCGGCGGACAGAGATGTGGCTGCCGGGAGTCGTCGGGAGATGCCGGCGAGGCGGGGATGCCGCAGGAGGTGCCGGAGAGCCGAAACTTGAAGCTGGGCAGCCGCAGGGAGAAACTGGAGCCGGCTGGCTGCCGGAAGAGAAGAGCAGGAGGAGGCCGGCGAGGGAGCAGGAGGCCGGGAGACGGCGCTGGAAGCCGGAGGAGGCCGGCTGTCGGAGGCGCCGGCAGAGGGAACCACCGCCTGGGAAAAAAGAGTCCGGAGGGGCGGCGACAGAATAAACCCAGCCCTACATAAGGGTGGCCGCCGCCCCCACGGGGGAGAGTTATGAGAAACCCTAGACGGGGAAAACAAAATGGGAGGGAGGAGGGTTCGAGATTAATCTCCCTCTGATACCATGTAGAATGGGAAAATAGGAGAAACCGGAACCCCCAAGGTGTATATCTCCAAAGGAGCCCTTGGGGTGTATTTATAACAAATAATAAAGACCACATCGGACCTCAAGTCCGATGTGGGATGCAGACTCCAACAATTATAAACGAATGATAATATAACCAATTGAAATTAAAAGTGTAACGTCTCGACCCAGCTTACCACTAAACCGGTAGCCAGATTGGTGGGTCACATGACCTCAAGCGCATCCCTCCGAACGCCAGAGGTTGCTGACTAGTATGCTCTCATAGATCAAAGTCGCATACTGATATAATAATAATAATAATAATACAACAAATAGTAGCAGAAGCTGTAATAAATGAAAGACAAATAGCAAAAACAGGAATAAAAGAGAACAACGGAAGAATAAATGTACAACTGAATAAAGTAAAATGGCCAACGCCAATTCCATATAATGATGCATGTAATGTCAGGTGTTACCACAAGGTACAAGCAGTACAATATAACAAAAGAAAAGAAAAACTCAAAGATCAACTCCTTGAGCATCCTGAGCACGAGCCCAATCCTGTGCTTCCTAGCTCCCAAGTACGCAGCACAACACAACACAACACAAGCAATCAATCCAAAGACCTGCAAACATGTTGGACTGCTCGGGTACCTCGGTGCAATGGTAGACCGAGTAGGGTGTGTGATATAAATCTTAGTAGGCCGGCACCACCGGTGTCAAGCCCAATCCATATAGGGCAATATAAATTTAGATAGTGTGCCATATATGGTAAGCGCAGAGCAATAACAAATAAAATGAAAACACCTTGGTCCAGGTTCCTAAACGGACCCCCGTCCCATACCACTTGCTTCAGCCTAAGCCAAATATCAGAAAGGAGGTACCTATGCAAGTCTTGACACATATAACATGTGCCAATGTATCCAAGACAACTAACAAAAACATGCCCCTAAGCTTGTACTCTGGCCTGAGGTCTCACATCCATGCCAACACATGAGCAAGCAAAAGTATATGCAAGAAGCATTAAGATATAGCACAATGGGCTCATAATAATAATAAAAGATGCATCTCATAAGAGCAAACAATCAATCATTTAAATCTGTCAAATCCAATGGTGGAGTCCTGTGCCCGTCCAAGGCGATCTAAAAAGAATCCCAAGTACCGCAACGGGAGTATTCGATAATCCAATACCATAGAGCCCGTTCAAGGTGACCCTTATGGCGTCCCAAGTATCACTGCGAGGCATGTTAAACTTTGAGTCCGCCCCAAGTATCTCACTAGAGGACCGAGTATCACCCAAGCTATGGCGTAACCATCTTGCCAATGGGTCCGTCCACGGTTGCTCCCCTAGGGAACCAGTATCACCCAGGAGTATAAATAACCGCCCGGAAAGCCCTCACCTGGCAAGCCAAAGCATTGCCCCCGGTGAGTCGTGGTATAACCACCCGAGCACGGGAGTCCATCCATGAGTCCTTAATATGGAACCCATGTTCTCACCCAGCCCGCATCAAGTGAACCAAGTCCCCAAGGCACATTGCAAGACAAACATCAATACATATATCACATGCCAAGCATATGTATAAATCATGCTATCAAACAAGCACCATAAGCCACAAGCTATTCAAGCTATCTAGTAAAACAATCCAAGCCATCAACATGGCATAAGGCATTTTTCACGAAAGGAACTCAAGGTTCTAAGTCAGATCACCAGGAAATAAGCAATAAACATAAGCAAGGTTTAAGCAAGAGGCTTAACAACAAGGCATAAGCTCTAACAATAAAATGCAGCTAGAGCCACATGGCATTAGCATGCCTTTAACCGTATGTCATGAATGACATCTCAAGGTCTCAAGCTATCAAGCTTTACCCTGTAGTTTATACAACCAAGCCAAACCACTTTGGCACAAACAAAAATGAATACACAAGCATGTGCATAGGGCACTAGGCACGATGGCATTTAATATAAACCCATGACATTGGCAAAGAAGTAAGCAATATTATGTGGCAAGAAGGAAAGGTATACAACCAACTTGCATAGACATGCATTTGTATAAAAGGCATAAGGAATCCAATGCGAAGCATCCATCAAGAGCAATCGTATATAAGGCATTTACATGACTTTAGAAGTGAGGCATAAGGTTCAATGGGCATGCTCCTAGCTAACCATTATCCTTAAATCAATTAATAATGCAAGACATTTAATCAAAAGAACCTCTCAGGTGGTGATTTATCATTTAAGGCATGGGCATTTAGGGCCATTTTGGATGGCACACCCAAAGGGGTGGCCAAGAAGCAAAGGCGAACACCTTGAATGGGTTTCGCCATAAAAGGTCACAACGAAACCAAACAATTTAATAAGCGATAACAAGGCATCGCCGAGCGCCACAACAGCGCGACGTGAAATGAGCGACGAAATAAAGGGAAAAGGGTAGACGCCCTACACTGGTAATTCTAACTAAAAGTTGGGCCACAGACTTAGGAGGTGCCTTGCCTCATCTATCATTTTTCAAAGGAAGCAACATCATTTAGAAATAACCAAAAGGACCATGTACAAGCATGTCATAAATCTAAACAAGGCATTAAGCAATAAAGAAGAAGTTAAACAATAATGCCAAACAAGTTAAATAAAAATAAACTATCACCGTGAGTTTTCGCAGACAACGCAACTCCGTTGGAGGGGTTTTATTATAAAACCATGACTTTATTTATCAGACAAAACATTTAGCATCATAAGCATTTCATTCAATTTACCAAAGAAAACATTTAAGAATAAACTATAAGCGAATCAAGTAAATAAGATGCATTTTTACCGATTCAAAACGCGAGACGTTACAAAAAGAACTAATTTCAAAGAAGGTGCTTGAATTTGGAAGGAGAAGAGGAAGGTGAAGATCCCTTACTTGAGTTTGTAACTTCAAAAGCTTGGGAGGGGCTTCTTGAGTGCTTGGTGTAAGAACCTGGTTCTTCCTTTGAGGTACGGATCTTTCCTTTTAAGTTTGTACTTAAGGAAATGGAGGAAAAAGAGGATTACACGCCGTGTATTTTCAAGAACACGCCGTGTAATATGGATACACGCCATGTGACGACTTGGCTAGAACCTGTACGGAAAAAGGAACTACACGGCGTGTAGTTTTAAGTACACGTTGTGTACTTATTTTTGGCTAAAACGGGCAGTAGCCTCATGTTTCATCGGACGGACAGAGGGCTCGCCCCGTTATGCGAACAACAGTGCCAGATGAGATTTTTCCTCCCGAATCTCCGTTCGAACTTCAATTCGATCACCGTCAGAGGCGTTTAAACCCAATCGGTAAGCTCTTGATTCCGCTTGAGCCGTTCTTCGTGATTTCTCATCTCGACCGAGTTATTGAAGGTTGAGCGTTTATGCTCGTTTTGTAGATCTACTCCGTTCTAGGTCGAATTAGAAGCCGACGCTGGACGAGGAGAGTCTTATGACTACGAGTTAGGTGGTCTTGTGCCTTTTGCGAATTGTCATGATGTTTATATATGTCGGAGTGCTGCACACCCATTTTTGAGGTGTCGCTTGATTTATAATTTACCCTCATTGTTGCCTATTGGTGTTTAGGTAATCGAAGAAGTGTTTTAAAGTATGAATTAGGTTGTTTACTTTGATTAAGGGCCACCCCATGGGTGCGTTTCCCTTGGAATGACCGTTTATGCCCGTTTGGTCGAGGTTTCCTATGAGGCATGCCTTGTTTCCCTTATTGGGTTGTCAAGTATGAGTTACATTTATAATGGAATTGCAGTTGTGATAAATTGTGATTGAATTGATTAAGGGTTTGGGATTAGTGATTGCCCCTTTGCCCCATGTTAAGCCTATGCTTGTTTAAGCATGTTTGGAATGTTTTGCTCCAACTGTGAACCTGCCAACGTGAGTTAAGGTTATGCTAAGGACTTGTAATGGTTTAGATTACTTAATAGGCTTGTTATGTAAATTGTGCCCATGTGAGTGATTTATGATTAAAGCCATGTGATAGTTTAATTCCCACGTGTTGCTTTGTATATATGAATTGTGCCCACGTGAGTTATTGATGTTAAACCATGTGATAGTTTAATTTTCACGTGTTGCTTGTTATATGATATGTGCCCACATGAGTTAATATGTTAAAGCTATGTAATAGTTTAATTTACATGTGGTTGCTTGTATGAAATGATTAAGAAGGGGTAATTAACAATGGACGAGCCAGTCTCAGTTAAAAGACATGGTCAGGCTCATGTGACTAATTGCACCTTATATACCTTGGGTGAACCATTGTCTCGCTTAAAAGACAATGGACGGGCTTAAGTGGTTAATTATGTAAAGGTTGTGAATGAGCCATGGATAGGGTGGTCGAGCTTATTGAGGCTTATTTAAAATGTCGAGCGAACCTAGGATCCATTGAGGGATACCCAGACCGGGCTCTATTGGAAAATGATTAAATGATTATTATGTCATGAGTTGACTATTACTTTTATACGGGGGGTCGACGGGCCTAGGTCGGACCTCGAGACTTTTATATAATCCAATGGAATTGAATAATGAAAGAGAATGACTAATGACGCGTCTGCCAAGCCAAAACACAAGCTTGGATTCGATTTTCACTTGTACTTGGTTACATTGTCTTCTGAGAAATCCATTGTGCTTACTTTTGAGTACCTTCTGGTTTACTGCTTTCACTATTGTACACTGCCTGTTATATATATCCATTGACAGATTGGCATAGGCCTCGGGTGGTTGTCTACTGGGATTTAGTCTCACACCCTGTTTGGATCATGCTTTTGGACCCAAACAGATTTTATGATTGCAGGTGTTGATCAGGGCAAGCGCCCTGCTACAGGTACTTGATATGCTGCTTAAGAGCAGGAGAGCATAGGATCGAGTCAAGGCTTGCGATGCTTCTTAGTTTTCTTTGTTTCTTTTGAGCTTTTGGAACATATATTGTGGATCATTGCACTGTACCTGTTTTGGCTGTTTTCTTATAACATAACATGCTGCATCATCTTTTGTATGGAACGATGCTTGGTTATTTATCTTATCAGTCTTCCGCTGTTTATTTCAGTTGTATGTTGTTTACTGTTTCCGCTATTGTATTATTATTGATTCCGTTGTGTTACACTCTGCCAATGAGGGTATAGTTTCCCCACTATCACACTCTAGGTCCTCGCTGCTAGTCGGCAGCCTTTGGCGTTTGGGGAAATGCGTTTGAGGCCATGTGGCCAACCGGGTACGGAGCACCAGTTGAGTGACATCCGGATCCGGGACGTTACAAAGTGGTATCAGAGGATTTCTTTTCTGGTTTGCTTTATTGTTTAGCGACAATAAGAAGGGACACCAATGCAATGGGATTTGGTGTTAAGGTGTGCTCAGGAGTATCTACCCCCACGTACAGGGAAAAGCCAAATTTCCTTGAATTGAATTGTGACTTTTGGATTTTGAGTTGTTACAGTTGATTCGATTTCACCGTTGGGTGATACACTTGTTTTGTGATGTTATTATTGATATTATTGTGATTCTATTTTGTTGCCACCTGATGAGATGAGGGTATGTCATCTAATGCATCATATAGGCACTTGTTAAAAAAAAATCACATGTCATGCATTCTTGCCATGCCATTTAGGAGCATTACTGATTGCATGTTGTTGTGATAGATTCCGTGCTAGATATGCATGCTGTTGTGATAGGTATCGTGATAGATATGCCTGTTGTTGTGATAAGTGTGTAGGTACGTGTTATGGTTGAATTGGATGGACGCCAAACTTTGGTCCCTGAGGAGTATGGACCCTCTTGGATTGAAATTTGGTGGATCATGTTTCAACCATGAGATATAGATTGTGTTGTTATGTGCTATATGTGGATGCCAAGCTTTGATTCACGGGGAGTATGACCCCCACGGATCGGAATTTGGCACGCCGTTGCTTTATTTTGCAAAAACAGGGGGTTCGGGAAGTTTCTGACGCTTACTTTCCCGGAAACCCAGACAACACGGCATGTGATGCTATGAATACACGTCATGTGTTCTTCTGTTCGGGAAGAGAGAACTTTTCTTAAGTACATGCCGTGTACTCGGAGTACACGTTGTGTGGTAATTGACCATGTGTTCGGCCGTGTGAGAGAGAACACGAGTTGTTGGTTTTTGGTTAGTGCATGCCATGTACGGTAGATACACACTGTGTGACTCTGGCCATGTGGAAGTATATGGTCAGGAGGGAGAACTTGAGTACACGCCGTGTGTTGGGCCAACACGCCGTGTATCTGGGATGATTACACGCTTAGGCTGGCGAGAGTACACCCTTATGTAAGAGCTTGAGGGTACACGCCGTGTGTGGTTTCTACATGCTGTGTACTTCTTTTCTGGTACCCTTAGGGGTCTTTTCTTGTTTTATTTCCCTTTGTCAGTTTTGGACCCAAGAGTAGTCCTTTTTGAGTAGTTTTCCGCGTAGATCGCACTGGTGAAGCCCGCGAGCGTTCTGAGGACTCCTGATGGGTGTTTTAGGGCTTTTATCAAAATGGAGAGGTTCTTCCTCCAGTTATCATTTTCAGTTGTCTCCTGAGAGTGAGACCAGAGTGTGAATAATCGGTTGGGTGTTCAGACCAACCTAGTTGAGACTTTCAATCTGAGATGATATGTGAGCTATCTCCCTTGACCTATGTTGTTCTAGGGAGTCCCTTGTAGTATCCCTCTCCTGTGTACCGTTTGTGAGGATCCCTGTTGTAGGATGCCTCTACTGTTTCCCGTGTAGGATTCCTCTGGCTTTTTAGCTAAGGATCTCGTGTAGGATGCCTTCACTCGTGTTTACCTGTAGGATCCCAAGTAGGATGCCTCTCAGTGTTATGATGCTTATGCTTCGTAAGGGGCGAGCCTGTGGTAGAGCTTTCCAACGTTGGTACCGCCCGGGTGCCGTTGTCCCTAGTAGGACGTTGGAGCCTTTAAAGATGACACCCTTGTTCAGTTGGGTGATCATTTTATCTTGACCCTTGATATGGGAATGAGCATTGGGGGATGCTTGGTTCAACAGAGTAGACATGCCTCGAGCATGGTTAGTTGCTTAGGAGGTTGTGTGAACCTCTCTTTCCATAAGTGATGGGCGACTTGGTACGTCGTCATCCATGTAAATGGTTGTAGTGATGATGTGCTTTTGAGCCAGTTCTTGCGTGAGCCATCTGGTACTAGGATGCATATGGTGGATAGCCTATGAATAGTTCCCAGAATGTTTCATTTGTTCTTGTAAACTTAGGGTAGTATATGTTGACATACGCGGTACCCGTTGAGCGTTAAATGTTAAAAACGAGCCGTCGTGTTCGGTTAAATCGTTGAGCTTTGAGCTGCTGTGTCTGTTCTCGGGTTGTCTACTGAGTATAGTGACCTGAGCGTTATGGAACCAAGTTCGTCCCACTACTCGGGAGGACTTTCTGGGACACGAGTGTTTTGTCACGTAGGTCGGTTTAATTTCGGCTTTTATGCCATGTGATAAGACGTAGTGATCATGGTTCGTGGAACGACACTCGTGCGTTTATGTTGGTTCTGAACTAGCGCGTTGAGAGCGGTTGGTCCTTTTTCTCAACGTCTAAGACACTCCTAGGTGGGGAGAGTCACGTCGGTTCAGTTTAAATGTGTCCTTTCAGGTACAAGGACTACAATCAATGACTATTCAGAAATGGTTGATTCTAATAGAATGCCTTTGAGACTTGCGAGTCCTGATTCATGTTGTTGCTTGCTTGGCAGCACGATGTTGCTGTGGTTGGCTGTGTGCGTAGCCCTTGTGAGGCACCGATGATCATGGATGGACCTCGGTGGTTAAGCATAAGCTCTCACAGAAATGCCTTGGGATAAAGGCATTGCGGTCGGTTAAATGACGATGCGTCGGCTAGTGAAGCCGAGTTTCTTTCAGAAGGTCGACCAGTAGTGGTTTGACTGTCTTTTTCGGCTAATCCTTGAAATCCTCTTAGTGTGCTCTTCCTTAAGAGACAAGCATGCCCCCTATCTTGATGTCGTCCTTGATGCACTAAGAGAGCGTTGGTTATACGTCGCGCTACATTCGAAAGCTGTTGGGCTAGTTCGAAATCTTTTTTCGGTGTTGTGCGCTGGATGCGTGGTTATAAATGAGGCTCATTTAATCTTGAGTGATACTTGGGTTTCTGTGTAAGAATGTTTTGGACGGACTCTGGATGCCTGCCGCTTTCTTTGACGTGACCGCCAGACGGACGCCGCTCTAGGTTCAGTGAGTGTCCTTATGTGGACTTTCGGCCTTGTACCAAAGTCTTACTTGTAATGGGGAGTATGGACCACCTTGGTGAGTTCCTTAGACTCCGATTTGATGAATCTGAGGTTATCTCGGACTTATAGTTGGGCTTAGATGTGATGCTTTGAAAAGGGGTAATGATTTCAGTGGGATGGATCTGGTTTTCACCTTTACTCATGCTGCGGCGTTACCTTTTTATTGATCAAGGGATGACTTGACAAAGGAGCCTCACCGAGAGACAGGTATGAGCTTCGGTGAGCGGGATTTTTATGGGCGTATGGTGCCTGGGGAGTAGGCGTTGTGTTCTATTTCAATACGTCGGCCTTCTAAGCCGAGCGTTTCTGAGATAAGTCATCGAGTGATGGTTTGACTTGTTATCCTTATTGTTCTTTATGTTTTTTTCCAGTGAACCAGTTTAAGCACTCCGCCAGTTTAAGGTGGGTGTGGTGTAATAGTCCGCAATGTCTTTTGAGGAAAGATTGCGTGACCGCTTTTGATGAGGTCGATCGGGGTTCGACCGTTCTTTGTTATAAGGTCGCCGTTATGACCTCAATTATGTTTGGGTTTTCCCAATTAAAGGAAAATCACGTCGAAAGCATTGCTAGAATGCTCAGGGGCGTGTTTGGTGGAGTTTTCCAATGATGGAGATGTTGTGGTAACGATGCCGTTTGCGTTGTTCTTAACAGACTCACGAAGGTTACAGTCTTCCTACCGATCAAGGAAACCTTCAGTGTTGATGAGTTTGGAAGGTTGTACATCCGTGAGATTGTACGACTGCACGGGGTTCCGTATTCTATCATTTCAGATAGGGATGCTCGGTTTACTTCTCGTTTCTGGCAAGGGCTACAGAGGGTGCTGGGTACACAGGTGCTTCTGAGCACAACTTACCACCGCCAGATGAATAGCCAGTCAGAGCGCACGATTTAGGTGCTGGAGGAAATGCTTGGGGCATGCGTCCTAGATTTCGGGGGTTCTTGGGAGAGATACATACCCTTGGCTGAGTTCGCCTATAACAATAGATTTTAGGCTACTTTTCATATGACGCCTTATTAGGCTTTGTACGGTAGACCATGCCGATCACCCCTGTGTTGGTTGGAGGTAGGAGAGACGGCTATGCTGGGTCCTCATCTTGTCCAGGAGACCACTGAGCATGTTCAGTTGATTCGGAAGCGGATGATTATTGCGTATTCTCGTCAGAAATCTTATGCCGATCACCGCAAACGACCTCTCGAGTTTGAGGTTGGGGATCGGGTTTTCTTACGTGTTTCACCGAGGTCGGGACACCGGCGGATCAAGAGACAGGGTAAGCTTTCACCGCGATATGTCGGGCCGTTTGAGATTCTAGAAAGGGTCGTGCCTATTGTCTATCGATTGCAGTTACCTTAAAGGTACAAGGCTATGCACGACGTCTTCCACGCTTCTCAGTTGCGACGTTACCTTTTAGACCTGTCTTTCGCTTTTCAACCTGAGGAGGTTGAGTTCCAAGTAGATGCGTCCTTTGAGGAGCATTTTTTTCATATTGTGGATCGTAGCACGACCGTTCTTCGTGACCGGTCTGTTCTTTTAGTACGGGTGTTATGACACCACGGTCGAGTACGAGACGAGACGCGGGGGAGGGAGACTGATGTACGATCGCAGTGGCCGGAGTTATTCGCTGATTTTTCTTCACCACCCTTGGAAGCTTTAAGGGGAAAAGTTTGTAAGAACCCGGTTCTTTCTTTGAGGTACGAATCTTTCCTTTTAAGTTTGTACTTATTGAAATGGAGGAAAAAGAGGATTACACGCCATGTACTACCCAATATACGCCATGTGACGGTCTGGCCAGGACCTGTACGGAAAAAGGCACTGCACGACGTGTAGTTTTAAGTACACGCTGTGTATTTTTTTTTAGTTAAAACGGGCAATAGCCTCATGTTTCGTTAGACGGACAGAGAGCTCGCCCCATTACGCGAACAACAACGCCGAACGAGATTTTTCCTCCCGAATCTCCGTCCGAACTTCGATTCGATCATCGTCGGAGGCGTTTAAACCTAATCGGTAAGATCTCGATTCCTCTTGAGTCGTTCTTCGTGATTTCTCATTCTCATCTCAACCGAGTTATTGAAGGTTGAGCGTTTATGCTCGTTTTGTAGATCTACTCCGTTCTAGGTCGAATTAGAAGCCGACGCTGGACGAGGAGAGTTACGACTACGATGTAGGTGGTCTTGTGTCTTTTGTGAATTTTCATGATGTTTATATATGTCGGAGTGTCGCGCGCCCATTTTTGGGGTGTCGCTTGATTTATAATTTACCCTTATTGTTGCCTATTGGTGTTTAGGTAATCGAATAAGTGTTTTAAAGTATGAATTAGTTTGTTTACTTTGATTAAGGGCCACCTCATGAGTGTGTTTCCCTTGAAATGACCGTTTATGGCCGTTTGGCCGAGGTTGCTTATGAGACATGCCTTGTTTCCCTTATTGGATTGTCAAGTATGAGTTACATTTATAATGGAATTGTAGTTGTGGTAAATTGTGATTGAATTGATTAAGGGTTTGAGATTAGTGATTGCCCCTTTGCCCCATGTTATGCCTATGCTTGTTTAAGCATGTTTGGAATGTTTTGCTCCAACTGTGAACCTGCCCACGTGAGCCCACATGAGTTAAGGTTATGCTAAGGACTTGTAATGGTTTAGATTACTTAATAGGCTTGTTATGTAAATTGTGACCATGTGAGTGATTTATGATTAAAGCCATGTGATAGTTTAATTCCCACGTGTTGCTTTGTATATATGAATTGTGCCCACGTGAGTTATTGATGCTAAACCATGTGATAGTTTAATTCACATGTGTTGCTTGTTATATGATATGTGCTCACGTGAGTTAATATGTTATAGCCATGTAATAGTTTAATTTACATGTGGTTGCTTGTATGAAATGATTAAGAAAGGGTAATTAGCAATGGGCGAGCCATAGTCTCAATTAAAAGACAAGGTCGGGCTCATGTGACTAATTGCACCTTATATACCTTGGGTGAACCATTGTCTCGGTTAAAAGACAATGAACGAGCTCAAGTGGTTAATTATGTAAAGGTCGTAAACGAGCCATGGATAAGGTGGTCGGGCTCATTGAGGCTTATTTAAAATGCTGAGCGAACCTAGGATCCATTGAGGGATACCCAGACCGGGCTCTATTGGCAAATGATTAAATGATTATTATGTCACGAGTTGACAGTTACTTTTATACGGGGGTCAACGAGCCTAGGCCGGACCTCGAGACTTATATAATCCAATGGAATTGAATAATGAAATAGAATGAGTAATGATGCGTCTGCCAAGCCAAAACACAAGCTTGGATTCGGTCTTCACTTATACTTGGTTACATTGTCTTCTGTGAAATCTGTTGTGCTTACTTTTGAGTACCTTATGGTTTACTGCTTTCACTATTGTACACTGCCTGTTATATATATCCACTGGAAGATTGGCAAATACCTTGGGTGGTTGCTTACTGGAATTTAGTCTCACACTCTGTTTGGGTCATGCTTTTGGGTCCAAACAGATTATATGATTGCAGGTGTTGATCAAGGCAAGCGCCCTGCTATAGGTACTTGCTGTGCTGCTTAGGAGCAGGAGAGTATGGCACCGAGCCGAGACTTGCGATGCTTTTTTGTTTTCTTTGTTTCTTTTGAGCTTTTGGAACATATATTGTGGATCATTGAAGTGTACCTGTTTTGGCTGTTTTCTTAGAACATAACACGCTGCATCATCTTTTGTATGGAACGATGCTTGGTTATTTATCCTATCAGTCTTCCGCTGTTTATTTTAGTTGGATGTTGTTTACTGTTTCCGCTATTGTATTATTATTGATTCCGCTGTGTTACACTGCCAATGAGGGCATAGCTTCCCCACTACCACACCCTAGGCCCTGAAATTTAATCGAAGTAGGTGAGAATATGGTATGTCACTGTAAGTCAGTTGTAAGTTTACTAATAGATAGTAAACTAAATGGACAACGTGGAACAAGGGCAATTACGACGAGCGTCCAGGTGGCGCAATTAGACAACTCTCATAACTAGCAATTTGCACTGTCTTACCATCGGCCACTGTGATATTACTTCCGTTCGAAGTCGAGCGATAAGATCGAAGAATACCCGCATTCCCAGTGATGTATTCTGAAGAATCAGAGCCAAGAACCCATGAGGTGGATCACTGGGATAAACAAGCCGCTGGAACATCGCCATAAGCAACAACAACGCTTGATGAGGTAGAAGTGCGTTGAGACTGGAGATACCGATACTCATCATCAGAGAGATTAATAATATAACAAATGTCAAATGGAGTCACAGAGTTAGGTATAGCGGGTTGTGCGGAACAAGAGCAACCTGGAGCTAGAGAGCCAGCTGGAATACTATGCAGATGCCAACATGTATTAATCGTGTGATAATCTTTACCACAATGTGTGCAATGTTTGTGGGTAGCGGGTCGATCACGGCCCCCAAAACGGGCATTACCCCGGTTGGGACCGCGAGAAAGCATAACAACACCATTAGAGTGCTTAATGCTGAGTGATGGCGAAGGACGGCTCGCACGAACAATTAATAAATCATTTGACATATGCTTCAAAAACAAAGTTGAATCAGCTTTTCCCATTTTAAAATCATTTTCTAAAAGAAATTTGGTTAACCAATCATACCAAGCCCTGAGGGCTTGTTTTAAACCATAAAAGCCTTGGTTAAGCCCACCAGTGGGCTCCAGGCAGTGCCACCTGCTACTGGGAAGCCCACCAGCTGACCGATGGCTTCCCACCGGGTGGCCGGTGCCATTGCCCAGAAATGACCTTGAAAATAGCCTTCGATGCACCCCTTGATCCCACAGATTGCCCAGTTGACTTTCTAGGACGATATACAAACCTAATAACTGAAAAAACATTAAAAGAATTGGTTAGAACACAATTGGTGTTTGTTGAACCCGGTTAATTGTATTTCCGAGTAAAGGCTATTTTCGAGTCCCACATCCGATTATTCCAACTTGTAATCCTTTTTATCCATCTATAGAAAAATGTCTCCACCTTAATTTTTACTCAGTTCTCCACCTCCATTAAATATCTTCGCTCCGACAATGGACGAGAATATTTATCCACTTACTTTCAGTAGTTTCTCAAGGATAAAGACATCATTTATCAGACATTCTGCCCCGATACACCTCAGTAGAATGAAGTGACTGAGCGTAAACATCGCCATATTCTGGAGATTGTTCGTGCCCTCCTATTCCACATGCAGGTGCCTCTTCATTTTTGGGTGGATGCCATCTTTACTGCTATATATCTCATCAATCGTCTTCCTTCTTCTATCATTCGGAGGGAGACTCCTTTTCGGGCTCTGTTCTCCTTTATCTCTTCTCACCCACTCTCACTTTGCGTGTTTGGGTGTTTGTGTTATGTCCGTGACACTCGTCCCAACATCTCCAAGCTTTCTCCCAAATCCCTCCGTTACATATTCCTCGAATATTCCCGCACTCAGCGCGGATACTGATGTTTCTCTCCAGATTTACGGTGGTATATCATCTTTGCTGATGTATCTTTTGTTGAGAGCTCTTCTTTCTCTCCTCCCTCTTCCCATTCACATCACCATCGATGACTGTCTTCCTCTTATCATCCACCCACCTCTGCCTCTGGTGTCTCACTCTACTGATCACCGATTTGACACTGTTTACTCTTGTCGCCCATCGCATGTGTCCCTCGTCCAGGCCGAGGACACCATCTCCCCAGCTTCGTCTGACGCTCGTGCTCTAACAACAGACGACTTGCCCATTGCATTGCGAAAAAGTACCCGTTCTTGCCAGAATATTCCTCTTTACACATCCTCATATAAAGGTCTTCACGCTCTGGAGACGATATCTATTCCTCGCACAGTTGGCGACGCCAAATCTCACCTTGGGTGGCTTAA
This sequence comes from Viscum album, assembly GCA_963277665.1. Lineage (NCBI taxonomy): Eukaryota > Viridiplantae > Streptophyta > Magnoliopsida > Santalales > Viscaceae > Viscum > Viscum album. The sequence continues at coordinate 1,276,302,920 of OY728132.1, read as the reverse complement.
AGCGATGCAGGATGAATTGCAGGCTCTGGACGACAATCATACTTGGGATCTGGTTCCCTTTTCGGCAGGTAAACAGGTGGTCGACAACAAATAGATTTATACGGTCCGTCTCAATGCAGATGACACTCTTCATCGCCTTAAACCAGACTTGTGGCAAAGAGATTTGCTCAGACATATGGTGTCGACTATTTTGATACTTTCTCTCCAATTGCAAAGATGACATATGTCCGATTATTCATCTCTCTTGCCACTCATCATCATTGGCCTCTTCATCAACTTGATGTCAAAAATATTTTTCTCCATGACTTTCTTGAAGAAGAGGTATATCTGCAACAACCTCCTGACTTTCGTGTCTCAGGAGCTGAATCTCATGTATGTCGATTTCGTTACTCTCTATATGGACTCAAGTAGTCTCTTTGTGCTTGGTTTGGAAGATTCAGCACCGTTGTCACTACATTTGGCCTATCTCAGAGTATGAAGGGTCATACTGTTTTCTACCACACGACGTCCTCCGGTTGTATCCTGTTGGTTGTGTATGTTGATGATATCATCATCATTGGGAGCGACTCAAATGGAATCGCCCAACTAAAGGGGCATCTTCAACATCACTTTCAAACTAAAGATCTCGGTCCTCTGACATACTTCCTTGGCATTGAGGTCTTCCGTTCTCCGGACACCACCTTTCTTTGCCAACAGAAATATGTCTTGGATATCTTGCAGGATGCTGGTTTGACTCAGACAACTGTCATTGACACTCCTCTTGAGCCCGGGGAACGGTTTATCTATGACAACACGGAACCATATTCTCACCCAGAGAGGAGTGGGATGTTGTCATTCGCATTGCCAAATACATTAAGAAAGATCTTGTTCGTGATCTTCGGTATTCACATCACGATCATCTGGATATTGAGGCCTTTTGTGATGCTGACTATGCTGGTTGACTTGCTACTCAAAAGTCTACTTCTGGGTTTTCCATTTTTCTGGCAGGTAACCTCATCTCATGGCGAAGCAAGAAACAGACTTTCCTCTCCAGATCCAGTGCTAAGTTTGAATACCGTGCGATGACCACAGTCATTACTGTGATTCTTTGGCTTCGTTATCTCCTCCATGAGATTGGTTTCCCGCAGCAGATGTCTGCTCATATTTGGTGTGATAATCAAGAAGCTATGAAGATTGCTTTCGATCCTGTATTTCATGAACGTACGAAGCATGTCGAGCTGGACTGCCACTTTCTTCACCATCACGTCGAGCAGCACCATGTCAGTTTCAGCCACATATCGACGACAGATTAACTCGCCGACATCTTCACCAAAGGCCTCCCGGGAGCTCGACTGGACTCTCTCAGTGTCAAGTTGGGCATCCACAGCATCAACGACCCAGTTTGAGGGGGAGTGTGTAATGGTCTTGTTTGATATCTTTTTTTTTTTGTGTGGAACTCTTGGTCCAAGTTATCATATACTAGCTTGAGGGGAAGTGTTGAACCCGATTAATTGTATTTCCGGATAAAGGGTATTTCTGAGTCCCATATCGGATTATTCCAACTTGTAATCCTTTTTATCCATCTATAAAAGAATGTCTCCACCTCACCTTTAAGTAAGGGGAATTCACCTTCTACAATGTTTGTGATCATTACAACTACCTTTTCAATCCGGAAACAATTATACGGAAACACTTATCATAAGTGAGGTGAAATAAGCAATTTTCAATAAGCGTTGTCAAATAGCGGCTAAGTGGTTTTCTTCGGAATTTAAGTTGAAGTGTTTTTTTTAAACAAAACAAACATCATTTATTTTTCCTAACTGCTTGTCATAAGTGAAAAGTGCTGTAAGCGGTTTTCAGTCAGTGTTATCAAACAGGCCCTGAAACTGTAAGATTTAATTCTTGAAGATAAGAAAAAAACAAGGTTGTGTTTGGTTTTCGAAAATATTTCATGTTTTCATTTTTTTCAATTACGTTTTCTGCTGCAAATTAAACGCTTTGATGTTTTTCTGCAGACTGGATCGCCTGATGTATTTGCTGTTCCGAGTGGGATTGAGAAGATTATCATGTATTTGAAGGAAACATACAACACACCAATGTTCGTCACGGAAAATGGTACTTCCCATTAGCTATAACATTAAAACATTTTTCATCACACATTTGAATCAAAGTTTGTGCCTCATATAATCGGTCTCTCTTTGTTTCTCTTATGGGTCATTTGAGCTAAAATCCCATATGCCAACTTCTAGTGCCACTTCTTTGACTAATCTTTGGCAATTCCAATCACAACCTAGCCACTCTTAATTTTCAACGACCACCTTAAAACCAAGTGAAGGTTCATTCATGTTGACTGCATTGCTTATCATCATCATTATAAAATGGAATGCTAGTCAGTCTTTCTGAGTTGGTTTTAGAAGTATTTAGGTTACGTTTGATGGAAACAGAAAAGACGTGAGAGAGTGAATCCGAAAAGGATTCGCGGATCAATAGCTTGTTAGCATATGTTAAATAGTATTAAAATATAATAACAAAAAAATATAATATAATTTTTTCCCATTGTTTATGGTATATTTTTGCTAATAATACATAAAATGAGGGAATTGTTTTCACAAAATTTATCTAAGGAATGAACATTCTACCCAAACTAGGCAGTCCTGTCTTCCTATCGATGAAACTGATGCTCTGTCAGACTATCGACCTCTTATCCAACATGACTTTCTGACCATTTGCTCGCCATTCATTTCTTTCGTATGTATGCATGCCTGCTGTGTCAATTTATGCCAACATCGCACTTGTTATCATTTACTGAAACAACATTTTTTTTGGGTGCTTCATTTGATGTGGCTTGCTTACAATTTCCTTAAAACTAAACGCATTTTGTGAGCAGCCTTACCATAAATGGAACTGACACGGCAAGAATATGAAAACATTACTTCCAGGGTATCCACAGGCAAACGGGACCAAGGAAGAGGTTCTCAGGGACAACAGAAGAATACAATACGTGAAAGCTTACTTGCATCATGTAGCCATGGCCATGAGGTGGATTCATACCTTCTTCTCCATCTTTTTCATTGCCTTAGACATGCCCATGATCCCAAATGCAATTATGGATGATGGCAGGAAAGGCGCTGATGTGAAAGGCTATTTCATATGGTCCCTTCTGGACAATTTTGAATGGCTCTTTGGCTACACCCAGCGCTATGGGCTGTATTATGTGGACTTCAATACCCTGCAGAGAACGCCAAAGCTGTCAACGCAGTGGTTCAAGCAATTCCTCAGTGAAGTGCGAGCAGTTCAACCCATTAATGGGAAGCCCAAAATGTGGCACCACCCTCTGTAAATGGGGGCGTTCATGGAGTCATGATTTTCTGTATTAATCCGCTCAATCTAACAGTGAGTCCGTGAGACCTAATAAACAGTGTGTTGAGACAATATGGTCCCTTGATTTGGTCAAGAACAAACAGTGTGGATTTTGTCAACAAGATGTATATGTAGCATTGGAACCCTGGTTTCTTGATTTGGTCAAGAATCATCTTTGATCATGGAGATGATATGGGTTCGTCTGGTTTATGGCAAGGCATCGTTTATTGGGTGTGTATGTATACGAGTTTATCATGTATCATTATGCGTTCGTGTATTGTGCGCCATCATGTCTGCATACTCTGACCATTATATGCGTGTTCCACTAACACTTCAACGTCATATAATCATCACTGGTTTGGCTGCACTTTCTATCTGCGATTCATTAATTTTAGATCTATGAAAGATAGGAGACGTGGGCAACAAAGTTTCTGGCTTTACAGTGATCGTTAGAATGCACTGACGGGTAAAAAGGGGGAAGGTGAAGATACAGGTGCGGATTCGTAACACTGAAGATGGTATGGTTTGAATTTTGGACGCTACTTTCCAATTTTTTATTGTCTTTTTCCTGGGTGATGTGACAATGCTAAGCTTTTATCGGAAAGCCTTGTTTTTTGGGTATCTGACATCTGACAGAGACGGAGACAGAGAGAGACTCACGGGACAGTTTACAGAGACAGATAGACATAGACAGAAGCCTGCTTTCTCGCAGGCTTTATCGTCCGGCTTGGCTTTCTCTCATTTCCCCATCGCCGCCGTGGCTGTTTTTTAACGCTGGTGAGTTTCAAGCGGCGCGGATCTGGATTGCGATGACTGTTTTGGTCTGGTTCTCACATCGGACCCGAAGCCCCGGCTTCGGTGGACGGCGGAGCTCCACGACAGATTCGTCGATGCAGTCACTCAGCTGGGCGGACCAGACAGTGCGTATCCTTGTTTCCTTCTTAATCCTTCGATCTTCTTCCTCGCCTTCCTCTTCTTCCGATCATAAAAAAAAATGAAATATGCGTTTCTTCGGAGATATAATTATGCAATCGTTACTTCAAATTATAATCTCATTTCTTGTATCTGAAATTATATATTCACATTTGGTTGCTAGATGACGGAACCTCTTTTTTTTTAGTTGGACTGGTTAATCATTTGATGTATAATTATCCTGACTTCTCATGGTTTTTATTGTAGAAGCAACCCCAAAGGCAATTATGAGAACAATGGGGGTAAAAGGCCTCACCTTGTATCACCTGAAATCACATCTCCAGGTCTTCTTTCTTGGATTTGTTTTTTTATATTTTAATTTCCTGAAATTGCTTTTAAGTTTCCTTCTAGGTTCACATGTGCATTGTGAGAAACCCTGCATCATGTTTATACATTTTGATGGCAAGGTTTTATATTTTAATTTCCTGAAATTGTTTTTATGTTTCCTTCTAGGTTCACATGTGCATTGTGAGAAACCCTGCATCATGTTTATACATTTTGATGGGAAGGAATTATCTGACGTTTGTGAAATATCATCATAAGCACACATCTTCTTGTTTTATTTTGATTAGTTTATAGTTCTATCACATTTTTTTTTTTTTTAATTGTTCATAATTGGTTCCCAGGGAAAATATATACATAAAAACGGGTGTAAGTTTTGGTGAAGTAACTTGTGTGAAAATCATTAGATCCCTTTTTACAATATCATAATGGTCATCATGGGCATAACCGTGCTACCACTACAATTAGATATCGCAATATTGGAAGTGTTGTGTGGCAATTTGAGTTTATTCAAGCACTATTTAAGAAGCTCTTGAGGGTCCATGAGCTTAAAGAGTAGTGCTCAATTTTTTATTATGAAATTATTTTTCACTACCGGATTGTGATTTATTGCAAATATGTAATTAGAATCCTTTACATAAACCTTTTTCTTTATTCAATATCCCATTTATGCAGAAATATCGATTGGGCAAGCAGGCATGCAAAGAGTTGAATGATTACACCAGTATGAAGCTAGACCTTTTAATTACAAATGTGCTCTGCTTGGTATTGTGGGCATGCTTATTGTTTTTTTTTCTGTGTTTAGTATTTTGAGTCTTCAAATGCTCGAATCCATCTGTAGTAGTTGCATTTGACAGTACTTATCTAAAAGGGTTTAAAACACTTATTAGTTATTATAGTTGTTTTGGAAAAAAATATGTGCTGTTTATTTCATTTTTGAAAAAGAATACATGACTTATTAAGTAGTAGAAAAACACATTTATTGAAAAGTGCTTATAATATCGTGAGTACATTCGTATAAACATTTCCAGATTACATATTAAATGTGTTATTTATTTACCACTTATATTAGTGGTTATCCTCAAGAATTTGAGCATAATGCTCTGTTTGACATCATTTATTAAATACTGTTTGTAGCACTTATCACTTCTGTTTGACAGCACTTACTGGCTATGTGATAGGGTCCGGCACACGCACAGGCTACCAAGAGCACACTTCTTCGGATGTATTGCAATATGAGGATCAAAATCACAATAGACCAGAATTTACAGAGGATGAAGAAGCATAGAACTATAGTAGAATAGGCATACACTCGAGAGTTCCCCCGGAACTCCCACCCAAGCCTCAAGGCCGCAACTCACCAATATTCTTCCTATCCCCTTCTCTCTCCAGCCCCCCCTTCTTATAACAGCTTTGCCTTACCCTCACGTGGCCTCCAACAGAATTTCCCTCTAGAATGTATAGTTGTGACTAGTTGTACTCTCCTCCTGTAATGACTTTTATGCCCCCTTCTAGAAGGAGCCTTCCAGGCTGTGCTATCCAGGGCTGTCCCTAGCTGGAAAGATCTTCATCACTCGCCTCGTCTTGAAAATCAGTCTTGCCCTCAAGACCGAGGAAAAGAAACTGATTGCGGTCTCCTCTTTCTTCACAAAATCTCAAGCAATTTTCCAGATGGTCCTCCCTGTTTTATGGTCCTGGAGAAACTGATGGCGATGCACCTTGTCTTCACCTACTCTTCAGGCAATCTCTCAAATGGTCCTTCATGCACTGTGGGCCGACCGTGTTTTCTGTTGCCAACTATGCTGTGAGGTCCGCCTCCAAGTGCCCCCACCCTGCTTGAAATGGCTGTGTGGTTCCCTTCCATGAACCAGGAAACCCATTCCTTTTTGGCTATAATGCAACATGCCCAGCCAGGCGTAGTGCCTGTAGTCATAGTGTTGTGCGGTGTATTTGAACCCCGCTGAGAATCTCTCTCTTCTCACAGACCTGCAGCTGAATCCAGAAGCATTCTTGTAACTACAGGCCAGGGTTCCATGGGAGTTCCAACCCCGATCATTGGTTTTGGGGGTTGGAACCGCGCCTCATCTTCATTTTTGGGGGTTGGAACCGCGCCTCATCTTCATCTGTAGACGTTTTTGAATGTCCTTGCAACTTTTTCTGTGACCATAACTCGCTGTCAAGCATCTCACACTCCTTATTGGATAAAGGATTCGGTGTTGGCTACTCCTTGGGTAATAGACAGCCATCTTCACCAGCAGTGATGAAATCTCTTTTTCTGCCACCACCAGTGTCGCTGTGGCGCGCCCCTGTGCCTCCATAATGCCAGATGGCACAGCATGTACTTCAAGCAGTGCGGGCAACAGAGTTGGCGGAGTTGCCTCTGCGCCAACTTACGTTTGCACAAGTTGCCCGGGGCCAAGCTGAGTCGCCTCTTTGACATCCATAGACGTGACTGTTGCCCCCATCATTTTTGATTGTGTGTTGTACTGTAGCTGACAGTGAACATGTAATCATTTTTTATTGTGTTGTACTGTAGTTGACATTGAACATGTAGCTTACACTGCACATTTCCAGTAAATTTTGTCGTTAAAACTGCATCCTGTCCCGCCAAACTGAACTTATCTTCTTTATCGGCCGCCAACTCCAACGTCTTGCTCACGCCAACGCCTGCGCCAGCGTGAGACACCACGGCTAAACCCATGCCGAGCCCTTGTGTCAGCGGAGCACCAAATGATGTGCGCCTCAGGTAGCCCGGACAACAGAGGAGGTAAAGTCGCCTCCTGCTGCAGCTTCTTCTTCTCCCAGTGCGGTGACGCACCTTCTATGAATTTGCAGATTTTCTTTTGAAATTCCACCTGTGTTTGCATCTCCTGTTCCCAATGTTGCCTGGAAGCTTCCAGGCAGAGTGCGTCTGTTTTCATGCGCCGAGCAATTGTTTTCATGGGTTGTGTGGTAATATCTAAGCGTTGCTGCACCCCATCGAGGTGAACTCTCCAGTGCAACTCCATAACCATCTCGCTCCCCCTCCAACAAGGTAAAAAGAAAATGGTTGGACCAAGTGATAGGGTCTGGCCCACGCACAGGCTACCAAGAGCACACTTCTTCGGATGTATTGCAGTATGAGGATCAGAATTACAGTAGACCAGAATTTACGGACGAAGAAGTATAGAACTATAGTAGAATAGACATACACTCGAGAGTTCCCCAGGAACTCCAGCCCAAGCCTCAAGGCTGCAACTCACAAATATTCTCTGTGTCCCTTTCTCTCTCCAGCTCCCACTTCTTATAACAGCTTTGCCTTACCCTCACGTGGCCTCCAACAGAATTCCCCTCTAGAATGTACAGCTGTGACCAGTTGTACTCTCCCCTTGTAATGACTCTTATGCCCCCCTTCTAGAGGGAGTCTTCTAGGCTGTGCTGGGTCTTCCAGGCTATGTTGTCCAGGGCTGTCCCCAGCTGGCAAGGTCTTTATCATTATGACACTAATCACTTATGATAAGCTGTTTTGAAGAAATTCTGAAAACACTTATATTCCAGAGGAAAAGCACTATTTTAGTAAGGATCCAGTTTACAACACTTGTTAAAAACTGCTTATAACAGTTATTTAAGCCTCAATGTTAGTTCACAAACAAAACAAACACTTGTTTTTTCAATTTGCTTATCAGAAATCTTATCATGAGGTGATAAGTGTCATAAATAATTCTGTTTCATGGAGCACTGATATTTGTTTTTGATTGCCTTGTGCTACAGAGAATCAGTGCACGGTCTTATCTTCATCTTCAACGTCAAGCATGATGACCCCAAATACGAATCAGTATGTTTTTGTTTTGCTCATTCAGTGTGAACGCAATCCCGAAGTTCTGCCACTACAGAACTGAAACCTTCTTCTGGTTGATGAAACAGTGGGTACCAGGCTACTGAGACTCTTCAAGTTCATATGGAAATCCAACAGAGATTGCATTTGCAATTAGAGGTTCGTATCACTAATTATCTGTAGGGTATTTGAGGAATGGGATGAAAAAGGAAAATTGAAAAGAGGTGATAGTAAACTGAGAAAGTAACAGTTATCCTAATATCTTAACACAACCATTGAAGTCCAGGCACTAGTTATTTTCAATCTAAAACAGCTTTAAAGCATTCATATTGTTTTTTTGGTTTGAAACCCGAAATATCACTGTTAAGACCCATCACAGAACCTATTCACTGTGTGGGTAGTATTCCCATATGATTAGAGATAGCAACGGGTCAGTTCTCTGTGCAATTTGGGATACTTAAAACCTAATTTGTTTCGTTTTGCAAAACCCGGATTTTTTTATAACTCATTTATTTTTTAAACCCATATTCCACCCTAATATATTTTGAAATATCCGTTCAACTATCCTAACTCATTTAAATACCTGTTTATAATTTCTAAATTTTAAAATTCATTTATGAATCTAAAATGAATGGATCTCAAATTATATATTTGTATTGTAATTTTATTATCATTTAAATTTATACAGTTAATGAAATAATAGCAATTAATTGAATTGAATTAAGATCTAGAATTAATTTCTAAATCTAATATGAACTGAACTGAAAAATAAATAAATTTTATATTTTTTACCATTATTTAAAATATATAATTGATAAATTAATAATAATTAATTTAATTGATTTTGGGTTTAGGATACCCTAAGGCTTACCACCTGAACCCTATTGGAATATTAATTAGGGTTTGGGTTCATTATCCCAAGCCTATAGAAACCCAACTTACCCCTATCCTGACCCTACAAAACCCCGATTAATCGCTACCCTAATGTTACTTAATTGGGTTCGGCCCTACAGATGATGTTTCAAGTATTGCATTTTATTTTTTATTTTTTTTAATGTGAAACTCTGACATTGTTTTCCACTTTTTGGTTTTGTTATTATAGAACAAAATAGGAATTGATATGTTAAAATATATGAAGGGTACCCTTTGTGATGGAAACGGAAAAGACATTGGTGAGAGAATGAGAGTGATTTGCGAGCCAATGGTTTGTTTGACATTAATGAAAATTTTGTGATGGAATATTTTAAATAGTATAAATATACAATAACAAAAAAGCTGATGTAATTTTTAGTAATAATATATAAAATCAGGGATAATTATGTTCATGGATTTTTTTCCCAAGGTAAGGACTTTCCTCCCATATTGGGATGGCCCTACTTCCCTTGGACAATGAAACTGATACTCCCTCACCCTTGTACCCATTATGGTTTTTTAACGTGTGTTACCTTTAATACATCAAGCAGGGGCCCGGATTTCGTTCTTAATTACATTATTTTATCGTGTCTATCCGGGAATGTTTTTGGGGTGTTGATTTATTTACGATCAACATAAAAACAGGTTCAGAGCCATCTTCAGCTGCGGATCACAGCCCAGAGCAAGTACCTGCAGCAAACACTAGAGAAAGCTTGTAAACTCATTGATGAGCATGCTGCTGCTGCATCATCTGGCCTCCAACTCACTAGGGAAGGTTTCTAGTGTCGATCGTGACAGTCCAGTTCTCGCAGGCTCCGGCTCAGACCAGTGGTCTTCCTGTGGGACACCATGGAGGAATCCCAGTCCAGTGGGGCCCCACTGGGCTGGGGCATGGATTTGGTCACATGGACTAGTGAAGTGTGACTCATTTTGTGATATGCATTAGTTTGTGATGTATTTATGATTGTTTATAGTCTGCAGTGAGGCTCATGGAGCTTGCCAAGAGATGTTTTTGGACAAGTTCTCTCTTTGAGAAAGCATGGGGTTTTGGGATGTATTGAGGGTGGTACTTTGAAATGAGGAGGGTAGTGCCTTGTTTGGGTTAATGTGTGTTATCTTTGGTGGCGATGTTTTTCTCTAGTATAATTGGTTATAATATTTGTTTTTTATTTGTTTTTTTTCCAAAAAACTTGCTTAATTCTACTCTTACATTTTATTAACAATCATTTCACTTCATCCAAAATACCTAGTCTCATGTCCCAAGAGCAGTCCCAAGAGTAGGGACATGTAGAGTTATGGATTTTGGAATGAAATTTGGAGCCTACCTTTCCTTCCGTTAGATAAAATGATATTTTTTTTGTTTAAATGAAATTGTGTGCTAGAACATTAGTTTGTACTTAATGTCATTGTTCACTTTTATTCAAAATAATAATTTTATCCTATATATTTTTCATTTTTTTATTTCTTTCATACAAAATATCCTGTAATGTTTCTCTGACTTTCAATAACAAACCTCAAAAAGCAAGGTACAATTGCAATAGTCCTCTCGAATTATCTCAAAGAGAAAGTGGGTCATAATACATAATATGGTTATCCCAAAACATTATACTCTACAAGATTAACATAAATACCAAAGTGCAACCAGGATGGTGCAAATCAACCAAACCACGAGTTAAATCCCATTCGGTCTAGGCTACCTTGTAGCTTACTACAAACAATCTTTGGTCAAATAACAATAAATATATCTATAGTACATCACAATTAACACATCAAAGATCATCATGAATCACTCCACTCTCTGTTAATTAGTTTCATGCTTTGGAGCTATAGTTTCACTATCTTTCAGAGATCAAAATATGGAAACGAGATCAAATCGAACTTGAAGTTGAATATCTAGAGACTCGTTTTATGGATGTTGGTGTTCACTCAACTTCAGGTCATGTTCAATAACAACACATATCAAGGTGGGCATAGTCGTACCATCAAGAGATGAAATATACAACTCACCTCATGTTCAATAACAACATATATCAAGGTGGGCATAGTCGTACCATCAAGAGATGAAATATACAACTCACCTCACAACGTGATGGTAAGTGTTGCGCTGTGAGTTGTCGTTGGGAAAATGTGTCGCAATGTGAGGATGTGTCGTGGCCCGGGGGCATAGGGTGTGAGAGTTAGGAGCCACACTATTTTGGGTTGGAAGCATAGTCATGACTTGACTTGCGTTGGCCACAACATCACGAGTCTTGAGAAGGATTTTTAGCAAAGTATTCTGGGGGAATACTCTTATGTATGGATTTAATTCTCTTACATATTGCATTTGCCATTTTTATGGTCATATTGTGAAGGGTCTTGTCACACCGTGATAGCCTGAAGGCTGAGTTATTTGGTTCTACTATATTGGTGATTGTTGCATCGTGGAGTTTAGGCCATACCGTGGTGTTTGATTGGGGTTGATCGGGATAAGCAGGAAGGATGGGCGACGCATTGCGATTTTCAGGGATTTGAAGGTAGCGAGATGGCACCCTTAATCACGTTGTGAGCTTCTTTATTTCCATCAAATAAATGCACTAATACAAAATAGGTTTTTTTACGTTAGTTTTTTTTTTATGTTTTTAACAACAATTTTATAGGTGAGGTTATTTTAGGCAATGTAAAAAAACATGTTTTTTAATGTCAGTTATTATATATGACGTTAAAATTATTATTTCAAAGACTCTTTACATTGGTTATTGTATAACTGACGTAAAAAGTGACATTCAACGTCGGTTAAAAAAAACCCGATGTTGAATATGACTTTTTTACATTGTTTATATAATAACCGATGTAAAAACTATTTCTTATTTTTCAAAATATTCAATACCGATTACTCCATCCAATAAAAACACACATCGATAAAAGGCAAAAAATCATAGAAACTAAATGAAATCTAGAAAAACTAACTTAAAATTTTGACTAAATGTTCAAGCTTGTCGTAGTCTTTGTCGACGTAATTTTCTTTAGAGGAAAGATCTCACGAGGCATTTGAAGCTGCGGCTTTGAAGATATTTTAGACTCTGATGGAAGCTTTATAGTTTTAACGTGATTCGAAGTAGGATTCTTCATTATAAGAAAAAAGGAATTATTAACTGGTGTATCAATTGAGAAAACTAATTATAAGAATAGGTGGAATGATGATGAAGATCGAAAGAGTTGAATCGGTGGAATGATGACGACGATCGAAAGAGTTGATCGTGAAATGAATACGTGTGGAGCGTGAAAAGATACAGATGACACTCGAAAAGCAAACTGCGACATCATAAATTTTAGACGGCAATTGAAAATTTCAAAGATGCATTGTAAAAAAAATGGAAGTCCACGTTGGCATGATCCAAAATTTCAACTTTCACATCGGTTATATTTTAACCGAAGTTAAAAATGAGTTTTTAACATTGGTTTTTAACTAACTGACGTTAAAAATTTAGTTTTTCACATTTGTTTAAAAATAAATGATGTTAAAAATGAGTTTTTAGCGTCGATTATTTTAAAACTGATGTGGAAAAACTCAACTGGAATGTTTTTAATGTCAGTTATTTAAAAAGCAAAGTTAAGCTTCAAACATAAAAACTATTTTTTTGTACCAGTGACAGGTTTTGACCTTGATAAAGGGGTAACAACATGAGGAGATCACGTCGTGATCTTCAGATCTTGGCCCATCGTGATTTGAAGAATTCTTGTCACGTCGCGACACTGTATTTTCAGGCCTTATAAATTTGAGGTGTCACTCAGATTCCTCCCATTCCCTCTATCCTCTCTCGAACCCTTGGCAGTTGTGATATCATTTTGGATGAGCCTAGGCCTCTCTGATCGATTCCTCGACCTTTACTTTGTGCGACGGCTGTAGTGACTTGGGTTTCGTCCTGTCAGACTTCAGAATATTTCTAAGAACATTTTCAAATCTAGACGCTGAGTCGGTGCAGGAATCCGAGGGCCGGTGAGCCTCAACACGATGATATTAATAATATTAAATATATTTTATCACCCATGCATAGTTTCACTTGAAACGTGAATAACTTCTGAGCGGAGTCTTGGATCGGATTTCTGAGACCACGGTTGAGTTCAACATCGCATTTACCCTGGGAGCGACATAAACTTTGTTGGCGCTGGGTGTTGGGTTAGAGGTGAATCGAGGCCAGGGCGTTAAGCGGAGGGGAGGATTTAATTAAAAATTAAACCCCTCTCCCCTATTCTCCCCCTTGTGCGCAAGCAGGAGGTCGAAGCCCCCTCTCCCCCTCTTCCTCTACCTTCGACCGACAGACGAACCAAGGCAAGGAGGTGATGCCAGGTGCCGTTTTTGATGCCGATCGTCGCCAGATCGAGAATCAGCGCGTCCTGGGCATCGTTCTGCACTTAAAGCTTTGACATTTCACCCTCGAGGTAGATGATTTTTCATTTTAGTCTCGATCCCCCTTTTTGTGCATCGTTCTAAGGTTTTAGAGCCCTTAGATGCTTGCTAGGGACCCCTCGTGGGTAGATCTGTGTGTTCTGGGGTGAACGGGGGTAATTTGGGCTGTTTGTAAGGAATTTTTGACGGATTCTCCCGTTTACATGGTGTGTAAACAAGTCCTACATGCGGTGTGTTCTTCCCATTTGGTGAAGATGAAGTTTTAGGGTCTATACGCCGTGTATTGGGAGTTACACGCTGTGTAGAGACCCACGTCGTGTGGCCGGGGGAAACAGCTAGCATAACCGTGTAACAGTACATGACCGTGTAGTGGAACACAACCAAAGTACACAGACACGGGGTCCGGTACACGGGCAAGGGTAAACCACACGACCAAGTGACTGTATAACCCGAACACACCATGTAGTATGGGATGCACAACGTGTAAGGGACACGGATGGGCGGTCTGTGTGAAGGAGAAACACGACCAAGGTTGGGTGAAGCAGGACACAACGTGTACTTCTTTACACACTGTGTACTCATGCATGGGTTGGAAAACCGTGTAGAAGGGATACACGACCAGGTGCTCGGGCGGGTTCACACGCCGTGTGTACCCCTTTGCATGCCGTGTACTCCTTGGGGATCATCTTGAGATCTTATGCCTCCTGTATTTCCACCTTTGTAGCTCGGATTTAGGCTTGTGAGTAGCCTATCTTGAGTAGTTTTCTGTGTAGGACGCGATGGAAACAACAATTTGAGCTTAGGAGGTTTGGTGTGCATGCATTGTTGTGTTTAGTCGTTTGGGTTAGCTACGCCTTGACTGGCTTGGTTGAGTGGGTCTCCCTAGTCCTTGTTAGTGATGTTTAGACTGGCAGGGTTGAGTGGATCCCCCTGGTCTCTTTTGGTGACGTTCCGACCGACAGGGTTGAGTGGGTCCCCCTGGTCCTATCACTACGAGGGTTTTCAGTATCACGTCCTCTTCACCAGACTGTGACCCCTCTTCGGTTTCTTTACGTACGTGCAACGTGGATGCGTTTCCAATTTCTGGAGTGAGTTATCTCAATCCGCTTCGACAGCAGACTCAGCGGATTTGGAGCATCTCTCACCTCAAGAGGCCCGAAGCGATCCTCACGCCCTTTCATTTCCCTGGCAGGGTTCTTGGAATCGGTGTGACCAATATTTACCTGGGCATCGATCCTCTACCTAGGATGTAGTTCCAGTAGGGGATGAAGCCCCCACTGAGCCTTGGGCACATACCCTCTTTTTGAGTATCGAGATCTGATTCTTCCTTTTGTGATCTATCATGATGTTTTCCTCAGCGGAGTTCTTGGAATCGGCGTGACCAACTCTATATGGGCGTTGATCCTTTGCTAGGCGAGTTGTTCCAGATTATGGTTGTTGCACGATACCCCTTTCTATATTCTGTGTTTCTGGCTAGGGTTTTAGTGTCCCCCATCAGACCCTGGGTGGGATCCCCTACCCGAGGAGTTGGTGTCGGTTTAGTCACTGGGTGACTTTCTTTCGTGGCGTTGTTCATCGAGCATGCCCTTGTGGATAGGTACCACGAGGGTTGGATGGGTTGTGTCATTAGTTCGTTTTCCCGATAGAGTGACATCTCTCGGTTGTGTGCCTTTGGGTATGGTGAGGTTGACTCATCGGCTACAAGCTGTTGATGTTTGCCTCCTACATTTTACATGCCATCAGGAATGGCTAGGATCTTGGTGTGTGTGCTCTGAGGTAGGATTCTACCTTCGGGCCTCGAATATGAGCTTGTTGTTGTCTATGAGGTTGGTACCTCATGTGACCGTTGCGAGTGTTGCGTTGGATCTTCGAGTTAGCTACTGTGGATAGTCTATGGTCGGGACCATTAGACTTGAGAGTCTGTTGTGAGTATATCTGGGTATGTTCTGGGAGTCCCTATGGCATGCGTTTGTTGACATGTTAGGGACGTTGAGCTGACTAGTTGTGTTTAGCCGAGGATGGTCTCGAGATGGAGTTTCTCTCTCGTTTGGGTTCCCTCAGGCTAGGCCGAGTTAACTGATGCCTATCAGTTGCTCCCTTTTTGGTTTGTATTTTTGGAGCACCTACTGAGTATTTTTATATTCACCCCTGCACGGGCTTTACCCGCACATGTCGTGTCTTGTGCAGACCACATGTCCTTCGATGAAGTCCCAGTAAGACCCAGATCAGGAAGAGTGTAGTAGCTGAACTAACTAGGGTTTTTACCAGAGTCATACCACATAACTTACTGGTGGGAGTTTGACAGCGACCCCCTCCATCTGAGCTGGTTGGATGCTTTTGCAGTTATCTTTTGGCGGATGTGTATTTTGCCTTTTTTTTCTTATGTTGTACTCTAGTTGGGATAGATGTATGCATGCATTTTTAGTTTTCAATTTTTATATATATCTCTGCATTGTTGCATAGAGGTGTATGTGGGTGTGTGTGTACATGTACCTTAGGCTAAGGCCTTCCATGTATGTGATAGCCTACTCGACTCTAGTCACCAATCCCTGGCTTATTGGAGGCGGGCTTGAGGAGTTGCAGCTCAAGCCCTGTTGGTTCAAGTTATGACAGAGTGGTATCATAGGAGGTTCCACTTTGGGACTGCAGTCGTGAGCTTGGTTTGGGTTTCATTACATCAATTTTAGGATGTTTTGAGTCCATCTTTCAGCTAGAGACTCCACTGTGTTGGAACGGGCGGCCAATGTATCCATTCACTAAGACTCTGATAATCTGTCTTTTGACTCGGTATATTAGGACACTGGTCACAGAGAAATAATGATACATGCATCATATAGGACTGGGTTTTGGGTTTTTTTTCTATCCTTGAATTGCCTCCTCAGATATAGTCTTTGACCATGGTGCGTCTTGAATTTGTTTCAGGATGTTTCCATAATGATGGCCTTCAAGGTTCCCACAGACGGGCTTGGAGTACAATGTGATAAGTGACGAGGTTGCCTTGCAGGGGCCTAGTTATGAGGCAGGTTCTTCTCTATTTGTGCAGTTGGAGGAGCCACCACCCATCGAGCAACGCATTGACCCGCCTCTAAGGGTTTAGGTGGATGCAGCCTGTCAGACTGAGTCGTGGATGGCTTTGTTGGTGTTGGACACCGATGCATTGGGGTCGTGTGCGTATTGCGAGCTTCAGAGACAGAGTTTGCCTAAGGTCCAGGTTGACCAGGAACCACAGTTAGCATGCGTACAACACAGGAGGCACCGTTGTTTTCGAAGGCATACCCATGCTCGAACTCAGGATCCGCGCTAGGGTTTTGGTCAGCAACGGGAGAGGCACTGCTACATTTGTGATGACCGAGTACATCTTGTGAGAGATTATCCGACCCGCCGTGATGCTGAGGGAGGGCCAGTTGACAAATGGCCTTGGTAGTGGCGGCAATTTCAATGAGGTTCATCGAGCAACAAATGAGACATTGGAGCCGAAGTGTCAGGAGGGGGTTGGCACTTTGATCTGTTGCCGTCACCACCACCCCTAGGTGGTTTAGGCCAGGCTCAGGGAGTTGGTAGGCATGGACTTGGGTGGTTGCAAGCACTGGAGTGTGTTAACCTAGAGGATCCAGATGAATAGAGGTACACTCTGTGTCCTTTCTACTTTCTGTAGTAGGATTGGTAGACACTGTTGGGAGGCACTCTTTCCTTTTCATTGCTTGCTTTTGTTTTTTGTTTGGGAAGACACATGGCGTTGGTGGAGCCCTATGTTAGTATTTCTCTTTGTTGCTTTGAATGCATAAGGAAGACAGATCCTTCCCCCATCAAGACACGTTTTTGAGACGTAATGAAAACCATGCAGGCAAGTCAACGCTGCCCAAAGTGGACAATATCGAGGTTTGGTGGATGATTCCCTTATACTTGTGTGTTTGGATCATTTGTGTGAGGATGGTTAGTGGCCAGAGGGCCCGGTAAGACCCAGAGTGAGTGTTTGGGTAGGAATTTGTTGTTCGTTGGTACCCTCGTGTGCTCAGCGTCAGCTTGTACGCAGGATGCTCGAAGAGGTTGTGGTGTGGTTCATTGTGGCTTTAGATTTGAAGGAAGTATGGACACTTCCCCCACTAAGATTCATCCTTGGGATGCAATCTAAAACCGTGCAAGCAATTTAGTGCTGCCCAAAGTGGACAATATCAAGGTGTGGTGGATGAGTTCCTTTGACCTATGAGTTCGAGGTTGGTTTCACATGTTGGCGTTAGTTTTGTAAGGGCTTGTAAGACCCAATGTGTAAACTTGGGAAACCCTATTTGTTCTCCAGGTGGCAAAGACAGTTTTTCATGGGGTGATGAGGTGGTCTCTTTTCCTTGGAGTCATGTTGGAGTTGGAACATACCATTTAGAGTTATTTGAGGTCTGTTGGGTCTCCTTTAGGGTAGTTGTAGACCCATGAAGGTGGCCCTGGGTGTTCGACGAGGAGGTCTTGTGTTCAGTTGGATCTCATCGAGGGTTCAGAGTGTTAGCTGAGGCGACGTGCTATCTCTGAGGTTCAACCCTCTCTTTCATTGTTGGTGTGGGTTGGTGCGGTGTCGTGTTTCTAGGCCCTTTGGTAACTCGTGTGGTAAGAGTTGGGTGTTTTCCACCTATCGTAGCTGAGGAAACATGTGCCACTTGTTGCACAATGTTAACCTGGTGGTAGCTAGATGGTGTGTGGTTGTGCATGAAGGTTCCCCTTAGTACGTGCTTGTGGGTAGCATGGGAACCCTTAGTGGCCTTTATGGTGGTCTTATAGTGTAGTGGTTCCTTTTGAATCATGCTTGTTAGAGCACAGAAACCTCTGGTGAGATGGATGGCGTGGGAGTCCCAATGGAGAGCTCAAGTCCTTTTCCATATTCCTAGGCTTTTTCTTTTTAGGGACGAAAATCCTTAAGGTGGCGAGGTTGTAGTGACTTGGGTTTTTTCCTATTAGACTTTGGAATATTTATTAGAATATTTCTAAATCCAAATGCTGAGTCGGAGTAGGAATTTGAGAGCCGGTGAGCCTCGATGCAGTGATATTAAAAATATTAAATATATTTTATCACCTATGAACAGTTTCATTTGAAATGTGAATAAATCCTGGTTGGAGTCTTGGATCAGATTTCCATGAACTCCATTGAGTTCAAAACATCACATTTACCATGGGTGTGACATAAAATTTGTCGGCGCCAGGTGTAAGGTTGGAGGCGAGTCAGGGTTGGGACATTAAGTGAAGGGAAGGATTTAATTAAAAATTCAATCCCTCTCCCCTCTCATTCCCCTTGTGCACACACAGGAGGATGAATCCCCCTCTCACCCTCTTCCTCTCCCTTTGACCAACAGATGAACCAAGGCGAGGAGGTGCTGCCAAGTGACGTTTTTGACGCCGATCGTCACCATATCGAGAATCAACACATCCTGGGCATCGTTCTACACCCGAAGCTTAAGTGTTTCTCCCTTGAGGTAGGCAATTTTTTGTTTTAGTCCCGATCCCACATTTTATGCATCATTATAAGGTTTTAGAGCCCTTATATGCTTGCTAAGGACCCCTCGTGGGTCGATCTGTGTGTTCTGGGGTGAATGGGGGTGATTTGGGATGTTTGTAGGGAATTTATGATGGATTCTCCCATCTACATGGTGTGTAAACTAGTCCTACACGTTGTGTGTTCTCCCCGTTTTACGAAGATGAAATTTTAGGGTCTACATGCTGTGTACCAGGGGTTACACACCGTGTAGAGACCCTCATCGTGTGGCTGGGGGAAATGGCCAACGTAGTCATGTAACAGTACACAGTCATGTAGTAGAGTATGGACAAAGTACATAGACATGAGGTCCGATACATGGGCTCAGGTAAACCACATGGCCAGGTGACTGTATAACCCAAACACGCCGTGTAGTATGGGATGCATGACATGTAAGGGACACGACTGGCTGAGCCGTGTGAAGGAGAAACATGGCCAGGGATCGGGTGAAGCAGGACACTGTTTGTACTTATTTACATGTCGTGTACTCTTATATGGGTTATAAAACCATGTAGAAGGGATAAACGACCAAGTGATCAGGTGGTTTCACACACCATGTTTACCCCTTTGCAAACTTTTTACTCCTTGAGATCCTCTGCCTCCCATATCTCCACATTCATAGATCGGATTCAGGCCCCTGAGTAGCTTATCATGATTAGTTTTCTACGTAGGATGTGATGGTGGCCACAGTTTGGGCCTAGGAGGTGTGGTGTGTAGGTGTTGTTGTGTTGGGTCGTTTGGGTTAGCGATGCATTGACCAACTGGGTTGAGTGGCCCCCCTAGTCCTTGTTAGTGATGTCTAGACTAGTAGGGTTGAGTGCCCCCCTGGTCTCTATTGGTGATGTTCTGACCAGAAGGGTTGAGTGGGTCCCCCTAGTCCTATCGCTATGAGGGTTTTCAGTATCACGTCCTCTTTATCGGATTGTGAACCCTCTTCAGCTACTTTGCGTACGTGCATCGTGGATGTGTTTCCACTTTTTGGAGTGAGTTGTCTCAATAAGATTCAACAATAGACTCAGCATATTTGGAGTATGTGTCACCCTGAGAGGCCTGACACGATCCTCACACCCTTCCGTTTCCCTGATAGGGTTCTTGGAATCAGTGTGACCAATATTTACCTAGACATTGACCCTCTACCCAGGATATAGTTCCAATAGGGGACGAAGCCCCCAGTGAGCCCTGGGTGCAGACCCTCTATTTGAGTATCAAGATTCAATTATTACTTCTATGATCTATCATGACTTTTTTCCTTAACAAAGTTCTCAGAATTGGTGTGACCAACTCTACATGGGCATTGATCCTCTACTAGGTGAGTTTTTCTAAATTCAGGTTGTTGTGCGATACCCCTTTCCGTGTTTGGTGTTTTTGGCTAGGGTTTTAGTGTCCCCCAGTGGGCCCTGGGTGGGATCCCCTACCTAAGGAGTTGGAGTCAGTTTAGTCACTGGGTGAATTTATTTTGCGGCATTGTCCATCGAGCATTCCCTTGCGGATAGGTACTATGAGGTTTGGCTGGGTTGTGTCGTTAGTTTATTTTCTCAATAGAGTGACATCTCTTAGTTGTGTGACTTTGGGTATAGAGAGGTTGACTCATCGACTAAGATCTATCAATGTTTTACTCCTCTCATTTTACATGTCATCAGGAATAGCTAGGATCTTGGTGTGTGTGCTCTAAGGTAGGATTCTACCTTTAGGCCTCAAGTAGGAGCCTGTTGTTGTCTATGAGGTCGATACCTCATGAGATTGTTGTGAGTGTTGCGTTGGATCTTTGAGTTGGATACTGTGGATAGTCTATGGTTGGGAATATTATACTTGAGAGTCTGTTGTGAGTATATATGGGTATGTTATGGGAGTCCATGTGGCATGTGTTCGTTGGCATTCCAGGGACATCGAGCTAACTAGTTGTGTTTAGTCGAGGATGGTCTTGAGATGAAGTTTCTCTTTCATTTAGGTTCCCTCAGGCTAGGTCGAGTTAACTGATGCCTATCAGTTGCTCCCTTTTTGGTTTGGGTTTTTGGGGTTCCTACTGAGTATTCTTATACTCACCCCTACACGGGATTTTCCTGCACGTGTTGTGTCTTGTGCATTCGACGAAGTCCCAGTAGGACCCAGAGCAGGCAGAGCGTAGTAGCTGGACTGACCGGGGTTTTTATTGGAGTCATACTATGGAGCTTACCGGTAGGTGTTTGGCATCGATCCCCTCCATCTTATATGGTTTGATGCTTTTTCAGTTTTCTTTTGGTGGACATGTATTTTCCCTTTTTTCTTATATTGTTCTCTGGTTAGGATAGATGTATGCATGCATTTTTATTTTTTATTTTATATATATATCTTTTCACTGGTTCATGGAGGTGTATATGGGTGCATTAATATAGGTACCTTAGGCTAAGGCCTCCCATGTGTATGATAGCCTATTTGGTGCTAGTCTCTATCCCTTGGCCTATTAGAGGCGGGCTTGGGGATTCACGGCTCGAGCCCCGTTGGGTCAGGTTGTGACAATGGTGATCCTCAAACTAGGGTATCTCTCTTTTTCACCTTTTTCTTATCATTTTTCTCTCATTTCTTCTTTCCATTATATAGAAGTTCCACCCTATTAGTTTTTTGGGGTTTCTCTCAATGTTTGATGAAGAATTCATGACAGTATGATGTCCCTAGGATTCATGGATTTCTCATGAGGTTTCAAGTGGTGTACTTCATCCATCTTTCCATTATTTTTCAGTGAATGCTGAAGTTTCACATCGAGGTATGGGATTAGTAACTTCTCCTTTATATTATGTGAAAGTGTGATATTAACATGCTTTATCTTCAACGAGTAAATGGTTTAGGTTAACCTAAAGAATATAGTAATCTAAAATTATGGAATTGGTAGATGTTGAAAGGGTGTTGTGATTCTAATGCAATCACGATTTTATTTGTGATGGTTCCTCATGTTATTTACTAGATAGTGTGAAAATGTATTATTGTTATTGTTTTTGTTTTCATATTTGACATGCTTAAAATCCATTTTAATAAATTAAAGATGGTAAGATAAATAATATAAGAACGAGGCATATATTGAGTTTATCATTACTTCTTAAAATTGCTTAACATGATTATGTGTTTCTTGAGAATGTTTATCAGATGAATACATATAATTTTAATTACTGATTATTAGGTTTTTTATTTTTCTTAAACCTAATCATAATGAATTTATTAATCAATATAGTAAGAAATATGTTGATTGATGGAATCAAAAACAAGTGGCTAATGCATTCATACATCATTGCTATAAGCTTGCATGCTTTTATTGATGCATCATTGATTGCACCTTGATATTTATTTCTACTGAAATAAGGAATCATTGATGTTTATATTTTATAATTAGAGCCCTTTCCACGTTTAAATTTGAAAACCAATGTTAGGTTGGTTGTTATGGTGAGGGTTGAGCTATGTTGATGTTGTAGTGGTAGCGACTTGATGAAGTTGATGTTAATATGGTATGTATGATGTGGGAAAGTGATGGGGATGATGATGAGATAGTTGGATCAAGTTAGGAGCCTTTCTTGGTGGTTTTTTTTCTTATTTATTAATTTCAATTATTATTTCTTTCCTGTTGAATATTGATCATTTCATTTTGGGTGCATATCTTCCTTGAGATAAGTTTGGTTGAGTCATAGAATAACCAAGATTATGGAATGTTAATGAATTATGAATGATGGATTAATTAATGGGGACGAGTCATGGTGATTAATGGATACAATGACTTAAGTGTTTGGATATGAATCTGGAATTTAAATGTGGAATATAGAAATCACCTCAACTTTAGATGGTTAATGTATTGTTAAAACAAAATCGATGATGGGTTATTATGAAATGATTGTTAATTGAACTGTAGTAAATTATTATGGATAATATTGGACCTTGATGATTTGTGATTATAATGGAATTAGATTTCTAGTCCTTAGTAATAGCATCTGGGATATCATGTGTGATGTTAGCTATAGTTAGAGTCTAGGGTAGGATAGTTTCCCTTAGAATGGTCGTGTGATATTATAATCATTATGTTATGTTACCTCTTATTCCCCACCACCCAAATCAGCAGGGGAAACTGACACCATATTTGGCCTTGGGTTTTAGGTGACTTCCTAACATCTAGGTTGTCATAGTTATGGATGACTAACTAGTCCTCATACCCCACTCCCTCATCCAAATTTAGTATGTATATAGGCATGTCTGGGTTTTGGTGGATTCTAGTTATAAGATATGTGCTCATACGAGTTGTGATCGATCACAGTAATGACATACATGTATACATAGGCTATGTCAGCTTAAGGTTATAACATATACTTCTATCATCCTATAATGACTTATAGTTACTATATGTGTACTTATACATGGGTGTAATGACTTAAGGCATAGTGTATATTTACATGAGCTATGATGGATCTTAGGTTTCTATGTGATTATGGGGATTTGATGACGATGTGGATGTGATATGGTTGCATGAATGTGTAGTATGAAATGATGGAGTTCCTGTGATATGTTTTCATGGATATGCATTTTGACTTATGGAGGGGATGAGTGCACCAGGATGAAAGACATTGGTGAAATGACCCAACACACTAGGGCCTCGCCTAGGTCGGAAGTAAGCTGAGTATGTCACCCCAAGTCCTACTCTAATAGGCCAGTGGATAGAGATTAGTGCCGAGTATGCATATCACACAAATGGGAGGCCTTAGCCTAAATAACATGCACACACACACACAGAGAGAGAGAGAGAGACACACCTCCAAGTACAACACAACCATGAAAGATAATAATAACCATGTCATCCCAAGAGGAAAAAATGCACATATCAACCTCTAAGAAAAAACCAGAGTGCAATAATGTAAATACATCCAAAGCATGGGAAAAAAATACACTCCCAATAAGAAATAAAGGGAGTAATAACCTAATAATTACTAAGGAGGAAGAGACCTAATCAAAAACTTTAAAACTAACCATTAATTTCAAACACTGTCACTAAGTACCTCTAAGCTCCACCCATACCCACCCCACAAAAGTCACTGTCTAATTTCCCATCATCTACAAAAGACACAACACATTCAGAAAAATCCCATGCAGGGGTGAGTATATACATACCTAGTAGGATGTATTAAATATCAAAATGGAATCTAAATAATAAAATAATAATCCAAAACCACATGAAAAAGAGGGTATAAATAATCCCAACAAACAAACATGCTTATAGAAGGAACTCGAGTCGAAGAGAGTGGGAGGGAGCTCTCGATCTTCACAAGTAGCTAAGAGTGAGGGGTTTTCTCGTAGCTCCAAGTTTTATTGTTGTCCTGATGCTAGTAGACTAATGTAACCTCTTCATATCTATAGTGGGGGATCCACACCTCACTGTAGGCATGTCACAATTGAGGGGGTATCGACGCCTAGTAGAGGACCCATACATCATTAGATCCCATAAATGAGGGGGTACCAACTCTGAAAATAGAAGACCCATGCCCTCAGTTGGTGGTGGTGGTGGTGGGGGGGGGGGGGTACTGAACCTATTTGTAACAAGGAAGTGAGAGACACAAACCCTGACATATATGTGCCATTATGGGGTACCTACCTTGATGTCTCTCCAAATATCACACTCAATTCTCAACGTCAGCCAACCGTTCCAAAAGAAGCAACCTACTCACACTACATAATATTGTATCTTTGATGTTGAAACAAAAGGCACCATCACATCCTACATAAAATTATAATCATGAAGGACTACTTGTGGGTCCAATTCTGATCCCAAAAGATAGTGATACATGAGATAATTCATTTTTATAGAAGTATACAATGTTTTTTTAGGGTACATAGGTGTACTACCAAGTCAAGACATGTCTGTGTCTTGCTGTTTCACATGGAATGTGGAATTCCATATACACAGTGTGTGGTCAAGGTAACATGGTGTATGAAACCACTCAAGGTCCTAGGCGTGTGCACCTCGTACACACCGAGCTGGCCGACTAGGGTCACATGGCATGTGATCCTGACCACACAACGTCTAGTATTTCTCTCTACCCAAAACCCTATCCTCTATAGCACCCATGATACATGGCATGTGTTCTTTAAAACTATAGTTTGGATTTTCCCAAAATTTCATTATTTCCCTTGATTCTTTATCGCGTCTTTCAATTTGCCACAAATACAGCTGAGATATTTATCTAGTGATTTGACCATGACCAAATCCTTGCCAGTGGCCAGATTCTAGCCTCTCTTCACCTGGAAAATGCATTTCCATTTCCCTAAATGAGCCTTCATCATGCCCCATGATGTATTCCAAAGATCATCTACTCATCCACCATCCATGATTCACTATCCTCTATTAATACACTTGAAAACCATCTCCTTCATCAATAAATGCACAAACCAATATTGGTCCATCATTTTGTAACACCTGAGCCTCAATCATAGTAAGTTAAAATCCTATTTTAATAAAACTATAATACAATTAACATTTTAATATTTCATGGAACAAAAATTCTAATTTTATAGGATGAATATTTATTTTTAACTTACTTGTTCAAATAAGTCTAGAATGAGTTTTTAAAATTTTCCCTTAGAAATAAGCATTTATGAATAATTAAAAAGGTAGTATTTAACTATTCCTACTTTTATTTATAATAATGTAATATAATATGTGGAATTAAAAATTTATTAACTATAAATTTTATATAAATAAAGATAAGATCATTTGGATGTAAAAAGGGGCATTTTTTTGGAGAACTTTTTTTTCTTCCGAAAATTGTTTTAAAAGGCATAATTTCTACCCATTTTAATTGATTAAAATAATATTTAATGGTGAATGATTTAAATGAAATTTATAGATTATATATCTAAATATATGAATTTAAATCCTTCTAATTATGATTACCAGTCATATAGTTATTATAAGATCATATTATTCTTGAAAAATGTATTTCTTGAAAAACCGTTTTTCAACACGTTTTGTGGGATTATTTTTAAATTAAAATTTTCCAATTATATGAGTTGAATTTGGTAAAATAGATTCTATATATGGAATCATCATAATTATAATTAGGTAACAATGTAAACTTAATTTTTGGTCATGAAGAATAGTAAAAGTATTAAAAATTAATTACCTCAGTTAAGGTTAAAATGGGTTTACTAGGGGGGGGAGGTTAAACCAAAAGACAAGGGTAAGTTTTCCAATTAAAATTTTAAAAATACTATTGGATTTACATTTTTAAACCTTATCCATACCACCTTATAATCAAAGGTCATTTGGAAGTATTTGTATTGGGAATGACTTTATCATTTTGTATTTTTTTTGGGAAATTTCCAAGTAGTTTCCAAGAAGCCCCCCTCCCTCACTTATAAAAGGAAACCTCCTCCACTAAATTCTTCACACCTCTTAGGACATATATCATGACCAAATCCAAACAAAATATCTCCCCAAAATCCTTATACACATTCTAGAGGTGTTTTTCTTCCCAAAATACTAACCCTAGGGTCATTAAGAAGAGATCCAAAGGAGGTTTCTCTAAGAGAAGGTAATCATCTTAACAAATATCTTTATTTTTCTTTATTATTTTACCACATTCAATTATATCTTAAAACCTCCAATATAATAACAAAATTATCTACCACATACTGATATTTTATTATGTTGATGAAATAATATTTATCCATCACATTCTCCATCAAATGGGAAACAAATCCACTACTTGTGTGTATGGTGGACTACCTCCACATGGACTGATGTATTTTTTTCACCTATTAAGGGAATTATATCTTTGCTCATGTGTACTTATGACCTACCGTCTCCATGAAGCTATGCGATTCATTTTCCATGTCCAACTTTTGATAATGATTATAATTTTTTTATAATGAATACAAATGATATTTATAACATTAATATCATTCTATAGATTATGGAACCATATCTCATACATAAGAACTAGAACTTTCATAATAAACATGCATGAGAAAACAAGACAATTAACACATGAAACAAGGGTAAAAATAAAATAGTATTAATGAATGGGTCATAAAATGTTATAATAGGATCATATATGATATTATAAATATGAATATGGTTATGGTATAAATTAATAACATTCTTAAAACCATTACATAGAAGGTTAGAGAACATCCAACTAAAGGGAAGCATGAGGTAAGAGATTTCGCCTCAATTTCCATTCCATTAAGGCATATTTTTTATTATGAACCTATTCACCTTTATGTGGTGTATATACTGCCACTTTTATATATCTAACATGAATAACTATTTATTTATAATGATTAATGTTTTAATTCAAGTTTATTATTTAAAGGGGTTATAATTTTAAAGCTACCAAAGAGGTAAGAATCTATTTTACAATATCACTTTATTTTGGGATTTATTTTATTCTCATTGAAGAAATATTATAATTTATCCTTCATAAGATCCAATAATTTTATTATCTACTATATATTTAATGATTGTCCATATTTTCTTCCAACTTTTCTTCTCTTTTTCATTTGAATCAAGCAAGTAAAAGTTTAAAAGAAAAATCTATTTTATATCTCTTTTAATCAGATATATTTTTATTCCATGTCTATATTTTTCAAAATTGTTTTAAAAAAGTTCTTTTATTTAATAAAATAATTTATTAAGGATATTTTAAGTTATCCTTGACTTAAAAAAAGGGGTTGAAAGGAATATTTATACTATTTTCTAAAAGGAAAGCTTTCAACTTTCATTAGAAAAATTCAAAAGGAATGTTTTTTATGTATACAATGATAATGGAATTCCCCTACATCGTAATTGATTTACATAGTTTAGATTATTTTATACATTCTAAATGGTTTTATAAATAAAAATATTTTATGAAATATTATTTTAATATTTCACTTCCATTCCCTTTATTCTTCCAAAAGACATGAATTTATCTCAAAATCTATATTATCTCTCATTGATTTTGTGGTTGTTAACTTTCTATTGAGACAATCACTTTATTGTGATCATTTTATATTAGAAATTATATTTCTATTAAATAACTATATTCTTTGTATCATGGATATGATTATTTCCTAAATCATATACTATTTTTACATGTAGTGTTTAATTTGAAAGTTATTTGATTAACTGGGGAAATATTGATAAATTCATATTCTTTACTCATTATGGATATTTATTGATAAGGAATATTGTTCATGGATTAAATCAATCATTAGACATATGAGTAATGATTTATACATGCAGTGATGGGTGAGTCCCAGAATTATATAGCCCCTCGATGCATCGATAGGTCTTAAGAGAAAATCAGTTGGCCAAATTAAATGGGGTTTACCCATAGTTTTAAATTATCTTGACGCAAGGTATTTTTGGTATAAATATCACAATGTTTGAGATCATGAAATATAATATTAATTATTTCCTTCATTGAGAATTCAATTATTATTTTCTATGAGATTATTACATTGATATTATACATGAATTCATTTTTTAATTAAGTTATTGATTAAATGGTATGTGTGTTCAGTTATTTACCTTGTCACATTGATTATACCTTATCTAATCATGATAGTCAAGATATTGATTAAATAACACATGTTTTTAGTTATTGAACTTTCCATATTGATTATGATTTATTTACTCATGACAACTTCCATTGTATGTAACCCTTACTGATCATTTGAGCTCACCCCTATTTTATTTCCTTTCCCTAAGATATGGAGAAGATTTATTTGAATGAGTTAAAGTATGCTGAATGTTTTCCATTATTATGTTTTATATTCTATTCCCAATGTAAAATGGGTATCATGTATGTATATAATTTTTCAAGACTAATAAACTGATCAGTCCTTTGGGATTTGAATGCTTGTATCAATATAATAAAGTGACCACTCACTTTGGGTTATTGAAGTTGGGTTTGATAAATTTTTGGTAATGATTCAAATTGGATTGATAGTTGAATATTCTACCTATTGCAGGCCAATTATGAATACATAAATAATTAGGAGAGTAAGACACAAGAAATAAAGTTAGAATCATTGATGGCCATTACGAACCCAACCACCAATTAGAATAACAAAAAACAAAAATAGATGAAGAATCCAACGTGATGGATAAATTTCAAGGATAAATAAAAGGATAAATTAACAGGGTTATTTTACATAGGGAAATAATCTATGATTAAAATAAAATATTAAATCCATGATTGAATTTATAAATAACATGGAAAGAATCAATAAAAAATCCCTACATTGTCTAAGGATTGATTGCTGGTGAAGAATGAATCTGCATCAATGCTGTTGGTGATCCTTGTCGATTCCATTCTTTAATCCATAAATTCCCATTTATTTCCTCTAAAATAATCTCCCAAAAATGCCTCTCCCTTAATTCTCAGGGTTATGCACCTAACCCTAGAAAATTTCCATAGATGAGATTAAATAGGGGGAGGGATTAGGTTTAGACAATTAACGAATTAATTAATTATAAAATTTAATTCCTCTAAATTTTTCCATGATGGTGAAGTATTGTGGGACCTAATGTGAATGAATTTTATATCATTCCTAGGGTTTACTCAATATTCTAGTTTCAATGGTGGTCTCAATTTCCCAATCTAAGACCCCATCAAGAGGAAATCCATTAATTCCAAAAGAATACACATATGTGGTTTAATATATTTAATATATCAACATTAGGGCTTAGATACACATGAAAATTTGTACCAAATTTGAAATAAAACTCATAATTACATTAAAAAAAATCAAAGGGTCTAATTTACAAAAACCAAAGTTGTTATAGTTGGGGCTTAAGGAAAATTGGTTCAGTGGGAAAGTGGTAGCGAGGTAGCTTTATTATATATATATATATATATGATTTTGATATTGTGTTACCTATTTCTATGTGATATTTAGTGAGTGAGACTTGGTGAGGATGAGGATATATATAGCATGATTTAGGTGATGAGTTTATTTCCTCTATTTATTCATCGGAACTTTAGTACGCTTCTTTCATATTTGAATGAGAGGTTTCTGGGAGGATCCTACTGAGTATACATGAATTATCACCCCTATATATATATATATTCTTTTTAGGTCCATGAAATGGATTTGGTGATTGATATGGGTGTTACTAGCTCGTAAAGGTGGTTCGTGAGTTGTCGTTGTTTGTGGTCACTATCATAGGTGTTTTCGTAGTCTCTTTCCATTTTGATTTTATATTTGTATGACATTTAATTTATTATGATTAGTTTATTTCTTATTATAGATTTTATTAGAGGTATATTATATTTTACTATGAATATTGACGTTAATTCCTTCCACATGCGTGTGTTCTATATCCTCATTGCTAGTCATTAACCCATGGTCTATTAAAGGTGGGATTCAGGGGTCACTCCCATATTCACTATCAAAACAGGTAGGGTGCCAATGGGGGGATGGGTTTTAATGAACCACATCATCATAGGTTGTGAAATTTAGAGGAAATTCTATTTTTTAAATTGAATCAAGGTTTGTTTCATGAATTAGCACTCAGATCAAGATTCTGAGGATTTGAGCGAAGATGTTTTTAGATATGGAACAAGGACCAATTAGTGGTTTAGATGCTTAAATTTTTTTTGGAGCATGGTTAGGGTGAATGATAACTAAATTTTAGTATTCTGTAGTAGTTTGAATCACGACCTAGGTGGGTTGAACCATGAAGAAGGCTGGTTGGGGTTATTCCCATCTACCTTGTGTGCTTTACACCATGAAGGGTGTCAGGCATGAGGCTTTGTGGTGCTAAGGGATAGAGGCCATGGAAAGGGACTTCTACCCAAAGTGCTTTATGTTGTGATTCCTATCCATGCTGTGAATTTTTCAGGTTTAGTGACTTTTCACAACGTGACACTCCTAGTCACACCACTAATGAGGCCTATGTTTATTTTTAGAAGGGTTATACCAATAATTTTATAGTTACCCCCTTGTAATTTTATAGGGAAGAGTCATTTGGGGAGGTCCATTTTATTGAACCCTCTCCTTGATCTCTCCTTTCCCCCCATGATAAGGGATGGTTTTGATGATGTTCTTGTGATGATTCAAGGTACATTTAGTACATGAAGAGCCACATGACCCCACTAGATTTGATGCTAACCATACCCCTTAATTTCCTACCTTACCCAAGGCAATCAACTTTGTCATAACTCTTTCTCCTAAATGTTAATATAACAATATCTGATAAATTTATATTATTAAAATTATGTAGGGTGAAATTTTATGTGATTTATATCTATCCACACCCACACGTCGCCTTGTTATGAAGAGTACGGTGTAAAATATCCCAAGAGACATTCTACATAATAAACAACTCCTAAAATATCACATGATAGTGGGGATTAAAGTAGATCAAGAGTAGAGCACTGAGTTGAATTTTCTTCTTGATGGTCTGGATGTTACCACGATCGATAATGCTATTGAAACTGTCATAGAATTACTGTTTAATATTATAAAGATACATAAGGTATATCCTTAATAATATTTTTTTTTTCAAAATTAAAAACCTTTAATAGTTGTTAAAAAAAGGTATGAAATGAAGTATGGTATTAAAAAAAACAAAAAAAAGGGAAACATAAGGTCGAATCAATACAATTCAGTGGATCAACCAAGAAATAAAAAGGACCTTTCGAGAGTACCTTCACCAACCAGTTCCACTACCACATTTATTTAAATTACAAGTTCATGCAGATACAACATTCAAATATGAAAATATGTTCTTCATTAAATATGAATAAGAAATATCTAGAGAGTCCATTACAGAAGTGGTTGGTCTCGAGAGTATAAATGAAATTATCAAGTTTTAATGGATAGAAGTATCAATTTTGAATACATTCATGAGGTATATTTTCATAATACCTTTGTCTAAAAAAATGATCTACTATGTTCATTAAAGTTAATAACTATTCTTATTTTCTATAGGTGTATATATTACTACTATATAAAGGAAAAAACTTGTAAAGAAATATTTGGACTCATTAATCCTTCTATAATTTTAATGGAGAAAACTCATTTGGAAATAGAATAAATTGAAAATAAAAAGATGAACTAAGTGTGGTGTTTGAAAAGAAAATAACAGATGATTAACTCCTCTTGATTCCTATAATGATGGGGTAAAAATATACAATTAATCATATAAAATATGTTTTTTATTTTTTCATTACTTATTTGTTTTGTTTAGGAAGCATTGGATGCTCATCACGCTCAATTTGGATACCCTGAATATTTATTTTTTGGATCCAAAGCATGGATTTCCAACAAATCGACCACATGTGATGTCCATTATGAATTTTTAATACATTGAAATCAATATTTTATAAATAAAATACAAATTATATGTTTTAGTTTAAATTTTAAATATAATTTTATTATTATAATGTGATATATAAATATCATCTAAATCATGGTATGAGGTCGGTGACTGAACAAAAGAAGCTTAAGGATTTCTTTAAATAGATACAAATTGAGGTGTATATGGTAATATTTAACTATCAAAACATATTTGATTTTTTTTAATATTTTTTTCAAAGTTTCTATAGTTTTTGAAATAAGATAACAATAATTATTAGGGATATTACATTTTCAAATTTATGAAACATATCACATACCATCAACAAACCAACATCCCCAAATAGGTAATTTTCAAAGGTAATTAAAATTCCATTTAAAATATTTTTTAATCATTTATTTTTCTATATTTTCTTAACACTACTAGGATTGTCAATAGTCTACATACTCAAAAGAAGAAGTAATTTTTTTAGATATGAGTGAGTAGAGTACATGGTGTCATAATGTTTGCTAACATCAAGTTGAGCTAATTACCTATTATGTTTGCGATCTAGTACAAGCTATGACCTTAAATATACATTTGGTATATGAAAAATTAGTATCATAATGATTATATATTATTTTTCCTAAAATAAAATTTATTTAGTATTTGGAAATCTGTTGGTTATATTTTTATTCTAATCCTACATTTGAAATTTTCATCTAAACATTTTCTAGATTTGATCCTCCTATCATTATCCAATTTACTATGCATTTATTTTTAACTGTACACCAATTTCCTTCTTCTGGGTGATAGGATGAGTTTCTATAAATTGTGAAACATTTTATGACGACCCTTCAAAGTTAGAAAGATTTGATCTGTTTCTCAAAGAAAAGTATCATGGACTGTTATTCTCTATGAATTATCATGTCCAAAGATTATCATGCTTATGAGAGATTGGAATTTGAGGCTATATATGATATAAATATCATAGTAAAATGGGTCAAGGATCCTTCTACTCACAAATATAAAGAAATATTACCAATAATAAGGATGTAGTTCACCCTTTATAGTGTAGTGGTGTGTGCCTTAGGGTTGTTTTAATTCATTTTAAGAATGAACTATGCCTTTTGTTTCTTTGTTTTTAATACTTATTCAAGATGGTTTTCCCTTTTGTCCAAGCACAATATGTTTATATGGCTGAAGATTTAGCAATGAAGAAAACTTACCCAAATGAGAGAAGTTTCAATGGAATCCTTCTCCTATTTTATGCATTCAATTTGATATTAGTGACCCTTATATGGGGAAGGTAATTCCTTTCTCTTAGCCTCATCATTTTCATTTTATATCTTTATATCTTTTGATGAGTTTGTAAAAATGGTATGGGACCTATTATAATCACTTCCACCTCTATGATGGATTCCTTTACTTTCACATTTGATTCATCCAAATACATGATAATGAAAGATACTATAAATACTAATAGAGATGTCTCACCTATATACTGACTCAATTATCAAAGTATAAATAAGGAATTAACCATTAAGGAGGTTCAACTAAGGTTGGAAGTTGAAAATGTTGAGAGGTAGGTTGATCTCTACATGTCATTTTTGACTAAAACACACATCACATATCCAAAACTAATCAAACAAGCTCTTATTATCATAAAAATTTAGGAAAATGATCCATAATTCAATCATGATGTGTAAGAATTGACTTTACATAAATCTAACACACGATGTGACTAGTATGTCTCAAAGTGTGCGTTTTCAATATAAAAGGGTCATTTTTGTTTAAAACACACGTCACATTGTCAAAATTGAGAAAATGAGCATAGATTATTTTCAAAATTTATTAAAAAGATCCATAATTTAATTTTTACATGTAATAATTGAACGCACATCAATTTGATACATGATGTAGCTGGTATGACTCCAAGTGTGTATTTTCAATATAAAAGTTTCATTTTAGTTTACAATGCATGTCACATTATCAAAACCTAGAAAAAGAGATCAGTTTGTTTTCAAAATTTAATATAATGATTCATAATTTATTATTGATAATTAAGAATCAAACTCACATCAATATGACACATGATGTGATCAATATGACACAAAGTGCATGTTTTTAATATAAAAGTGTCATTTTACTCTAAAACATGCATCATATTTCCAAAACAGATCAAACAAGATTGGACTATCTTGGAACATTATAAAAATGATCCATAATTCACATGTGATGTGTATAAATCTATTTCACATCAATTCATCACACAATGTGACTAATATGACTCAAAGTGTATGTTTTCAATATAAAAGTGTCATTTTAGTTTAAAACACACATTACATAGCCAAAACCAACAAAACGAGCTTATATTTTATTTATAATTTAGTAAAATGATCCATAATTCATTTATGACATGTAGGAATAAACTACACAACAATCCAAAAAATGATGTGGTTGGCATGAATCAAAGGGCATGCTTTTACATTAAATGTGTCATTTTAGTTTAAAACGCATGTCACATGGAAAAAAACCCAAGAAAACTATATCTAATTATCTTGAAACTTTATAACAGTGACCCATAATTCATGTGTTATGTATAAGAATTGACTTCATGTAAATATGACACATGATGTGGTAGATATTACTCAAAGTGCATGTTTTCAATATAAAAGTGCCATTTTAGTTTAAAACACATGTCACATAGCCAAAACTAAGAAAATGAGATCAAATTGTCTTGATACTTTAGTAAAATGATCTATAATTCATTTTTGATGTGTAGGAACTAACCACATGTCAATCTGACACATGATGTGTCTAGTATGACTCAAATTATACGTTTTCAATATAAGAGTACCATTTTAGTTTAAACCACACATCACATTTCCAAAACTGAGAAAAAAAGATTGGATTTTCCTAAAACTTTATAAAATTTATCTATAATTTGTGTGTGATGTGTAGGAATCAACTACACATGAATCTGACACATGATGTGGCCGATATGATTCAAAGTGCATGTT
The DNA here is from genome assembly GCA_963277665.1 of Viscum album. NCBI lineage: Eukaryota > Viridiplantae > Streptophyta > Magnoliopsida > Santalales > Viscaceae > Viscum > Viscum album. The sequence goes on along the minus strand of OY728132.1, from coordinate 1,276,267,400 downwards.
TTCAATATAAAAGTGTTATTTTAGTTTAAAAACACATCACATAGCTAAAATTGAGAAAAAAGCTCAGTTTGTATTGATTCTTTAGGAAAATGATCCATAATTCATTTTTGATGTGTAAGAATTGACTACACGCTAATAAAACGGACGATGTGGCTGGTGTGACTCAAAGTGCATGTTTTCACATAAAAAGTGTCATTTTAGTCTAAAAATAATGCCACATAGCCAAACTAAGAAAACAAGATCATATTTTATTTAAAATTTATAAAAAATATCCGCAATTAATTTGTGATGTGTAGGAATTTACCATATATCAATCTGACATACGATGTAATCAGTATGACTCAAATTGTGTGTTTTTAATATAAAAGTGTCATTTTAGTTTAAAACGCACATCACATAGCCAAAAATGATAAAAAGATATTGGTCTATATTGATAAATTAGGAAAAAGATCCATAATTCATTTGTGATGTGTATTAACTGATCACACATCAATCCGACATACGATGTGGCTGACATGACTCAAATTGCGTGTTTTCACATTAAGTGTCATTTTAGTCAAAAACACACATCACATAGCCAAAACCAAGAAAAAGAGCTTATATTATCCTGATTTTTTTTAAAATGATCCATAATTCATGGGTTATGTGTATGTATCAACCACACAAAAATTTGACACATAATGTGACCAATATTACTCAAAGTGCATGGTTTCAATATAAAAGTGTCATTTTAGTTTGAAACACATGTCACATAGCCAAAACTGAGAAAACAAGCTTCGATTGTCTTGATACTTTAAGAAAATGATCTATATTTCATGTGGGACCTATATTAATTGACCGCACATCAATCAGACACATTATGTGGCCGAAATGACTCTTAGTGAGTGTTTTCACTTTAAAAGTGTCATTTTAGTTTAAAACACACGTCACATAGCCAAAACTGAGCAAACAATCTCATATTATTTTGATACTTCAGAATAATGATCCACAATTCATTTGTGACATGCATGTATCTATATCATGTCAATCTGACACGCGATGTGTTCGGTATGACTCAAATTCTATGTTTTTATATTAAAATATCATTTTAGTTTAATGATATAATTATTAACAATTATTTAAGTGATTAAGATAATTAATAACTGATAATATCATTAATATATATAGTAATTAACAATATAATTTATATATATTATTAGTTAAAATGTAATTAATAATTCATAATATAATTAATAATTAATAGTATAATTAATAATTAATAAATAATAATTAATGAACAATACAATCATTAATAATATAATTATCAGTATAACTGATAATATCATTAATATTTTTCAATAATTAACAATATAATTTATCATTTGTGAACTATATATAAATTAAAATTAAAATTTGTTTATTTATTATGTAATATAACTAAAATAAACATTGGTTTTTTTATAGGGACAAACTTTTATATAGAGGTTGATTGTTGGAAAAAGACTACTATAAGAGTTTTGATTTTGTATATCAAGTTGTAATTTTTTTTGTTCAATTGTAAATATCACATCAATGTAAATATTTTATATGTAAATTTTGAATTAAAATGATGGTGTAATTTAATATTTTCACTGTAATATGGTTTACTATAATATTTATATTCCAATCTGGTTTTCTAATCCAATTTTCTGTTATAAGGTTGCAACAAGGAAGAAGCTTTGTAGCTACTACTTGGCCTTTATTAGTGCTATAAAAAACACCAATAAAGGACATCTTTATTAGTTCTAAAATAAAATCACTAATAAATTCCCCCTTTATCATCTCTAATATAAAGCACTGATAAAGGTATCCTTTATCAATGTTTTGGTTTGTGCTGATAAAGTTTGATCACTTTTAAGAGTGTTCAACATGTCATCACTTTTTTGTGTTGAAAAATACCATTTCTAGCACTGATATAAGTTTTTTATATAGTAGTGTGTATTTATAGATGATAAACTTATAATTTAAAAAATTCATTCTAGTAAAACTATTAAAGGGGCCTAGAGACGCACACACTAAGTGTATTCATGTAATGAACCAACCCAGGTCAACTAAACAAGTCACCCAAGGTGGTCCGCCACATGGTGAAGTACAACAACGAGATAACAACATGTATCATGATAAACGCGAACAACGAAAACTAGTAGGTTACATAGTGGAAGTAAGAGAATGTATCCATGATACATATAAATTCAATCCAAACAGGCCAAACTAGAAAGATAAAACATGACAAGTCTAAACAAGTCTCCTTGTGACCATCTGTCACCACCAAACCATCCCACTATGAAGATGAGGACAATAAGAGAATCCAAAATGCTACATAATGCCCTTACCTTTACCTAAGGACTAAAAAAAACATCTAAAACCATCTAAATTCAAAAGTAGAGTGTGATTACAAATCCCAGTAGGATAACACTAATGAATATATAAAATTTATAATATCAATAATTCATTAGCTCTAGCTTTAAAAAAAAATCCAGTTTACAAAGAATTTTTATAAAGTAAAACCATTTTATAAAACATTCCTTTGTTTTCATAAAAGTAGACCATATTCAAAAAATCCAAGAATATGTCAAGTATGATAGAAAATAGGTAATCAACCATGGATACACCATAAGATAAGCATATGAGAAAATAACCATGAAAATACCATCATATGATAAACCAATCATAAATGAAAAATCACACCATTTGGGATCTAACCTATGGGAATAAGTGCTATAAATAAAATAAAATACCCAATATATACCTAAGGTGGATCCAAATAATATAACCTATAGTGAAATTATATACACTAAATTGACATAAAACCTCTCATGGCATTACACACACAAAGAGTGAAAAGTCTATTCCTGGCGCACCTAAGGCTACCCAATGTGCTAAGTTTGTCAAAATACATTTAAAAACTATGTTAACATTTAATAAAACATTTTCACATCAAATATGTTCCATTTTTGGTCTTAAATACCCATTTCAAAACCAAAAACACCATTTAAATCATTTAATCAAACACATGGCATGCATAAATATATTTTTAAAGAAATTTTTTCTAAAAACATGAATCTCATCCAAAAAAAACATTAAAAAGTAAAATCATGATTTTTTATTGAACAACCAAAAGTAATTGAAAAGATCATATAGAAATTTAGGAATTATCCCTTTATAGATACACATACCTCAAGAACAGAGGAAACCTAGATGCCTTCAAAAACAAAGATTAGAAACAAGTAAATCGGCCTCTTAAAGACAAGCCCCAATGGAAAAATGTAAAATATCAGTAGAAAACAAAACCTAATCTCAATATAATACACAAACAAAAACAACACTACTACTCTGACTAATGAAAAGTAATAAGTAAAAAGACCTCTTACTTGGGGGAAGCGACACAACTACTACAGGGATTGAATGCTAAAAAAAGAAATCTAGAAGGAGAGGGATCACCAAAAATCACCCAAAATAACCCTAGGGTTTAAGAGGGAGGCATGTACATTAGATCATGAAATATTTGAGCATGTAGAATAAATAAATCCACTGTACTTGAAAAATTCACATTGTGAACCCCTTTCACGGCGTGAATTCCATGAATTAAAAAAATGCTGGAAACGACATCACCTTGGGTTAAAAATACTAATCCCCACTATTTCACATCATGAAAAGGTTTCACAACTTGTAATTTTTCATTCTATAAACCAAAATTATATATCTATCCTACAGTGGATTCACATCATGTAAACTATTCATTATGCGAACATCTCCAACAGTTAGTGCATAGTCCATATTCTATAGAAAATCCACAAACTAACTTTGAAGCTTTATGAACCCAAATAGAAACCTCTAAAACCTTTGATACTTTTATAACTAGAATTAATTAATTCAAACAAGCATACATACTTGAAATTTAGATTAAATCAATGGTCAAGAAATACCTGAATAAAGGTAACGAGATGTTATAATTTTCCCCCTCATACAAGCTTTCTATCACTAGAAAGTCCTCAAGATCCTAGACTTGCAAAAAGTGAAGGTCACTACTAGCTCATCAAAAACTCCCACTCCCACTTCTTGTATCTATCTCATATGAAATTCCATAGTACACAGACCAAGGGAATTTTTTTACTATACAGAACCTTCTCTTAATAATCCATAATATGAACTGGTTACTCAAACATAGTGGTTTCGTGGTCAAGAACAATATCCTCCCACTCAATCACATGGGAAGGATCTTGTTGATACTCCTCTACTAGGAAACCTGAAACATATCATGGATTTAATTAAAACAAGAAAGAAATTCCAACTGATATGCCAACTTTCCAAGATGTTTCACAATCTCAAAGGGGCCAATAAACCTCAGTGCCAACTTACCTTTCTTACCCAACTGACAATGTCTCAGGCCAGGTGAAACTCTGATAAAAACCTAATCACTAAACTCAAACTCTAGCATCCAAAAATGAAGGTCGATAGATGATTTATGACAACTCTATGCCGAGATCAATCTTTTCTAGATCAATTGCACATTTACTTCATATCCTTAATAAGACTTAGCACAACCAAAGACTTCTCTCCCAACTCTACCCAATATAAAGGAGATCTACATGGATGCCCATATGATGCTTTTAAGGGAGCCATCTTAATAAAGTACCAATAAATATTATTATAGGAAAACTCTACTAGAGGTAAATTATTTTCCCAAGAACCACTAAAACCAAGAAAACATGCCTAAAGTGTGTCCTTAAGAACTTGGATAGATCTCTATGTCTTCCCATCCATCTACAGATGATATGTCATGCTCAATTTCAACTAGGAACACATCAAATCTTGAAAACCTTTCCAAAAACTAGATGTGAACTCAGGGTCCATGTCTGAAATAATCACAGATGGAACCCCATGAAGTATCACAACCTCTTATACATACAAGTCCTCAAGATTCTCCATTTTCATCATCTGCATGATAGGGAGGAAATGCGTTGATTTTACAAGTTAATCGATGACCACCCAAATAAAATCCTTCCCACTATGAGCCTATGGTAAAACAATGATTAAGTCCATGTAAATATCATACTATTTCCATATCGGAATGGGTAATGGATGCAACAAACCAGAAGGTCTTTGGTGCTCTACTTTAATTCTCTAACATGTAGGACACCATGATACAAAATCTGCAATTGAACATCTTATCCTTGACCACCAATACTGAAATCTCAAGTCATGATACATCTTGGTAGTCCCAAAGTGCATGGACCAACAAGAATAATGTCTATTTTCCATCAAATCTTACCTCAGAGAAATAAGAATGAACATCCTGTTTTAGAAACACAAAGATCCACTGGGTGACCGAGACCACTCACATAAGGTCTCCTCACCATTTAGGATTTCACTAAAGTGCTAGAAATCAGTGTTAGGAACTTGCTCAATCTGAACCCGCTCATAAAAAGACGATCCATCCCTTTTCAAATCCAAGTATACCTAACTACCATCTTCTTCCACCCCCAAGATTAACTCAACAAATAAAATCATCAAAGACTACTCTTCCACTGACTCCTTCAAGGAACGTGTTAGTAATTTTCTTCTCAACACATCTAAGACCACATTCCCTTTCCTGGGAGTATAAGAAAAATCAAAATCAAAAGTTTAGTGATACTCAACCCAACTTCTATTTCACAAGTTTATATCCCTCCAAGTGAAAACATACTTCAGGATTTTGTGATCAGAATATACTATAAACTGCTCCCCAAAGAGGTAGTTAATCCACATTTTGAGTGCATGCATAACCATTTCCAGCTCAAGATTGTTGGTAGGGTAGTTCTTTTCATGATAATGTAATTGGTGAGAGACATAGGCCAACACCTATCTCCCCTGCATCAAGACACATCCTAAACTCGTACTAAAAGCATCACAAAAAACATCATAACCCGAACATGGTTCCAAAAGAATCAAAATTGGATTTGAAGTCAACATCACATTAAGTTACTTAAAATATCTCTGATATTTTTCATTCCATGCAAACTTTACACCCTCATGGGTTAAAATTTTCATTGGATATATAAGCTTGGAGAATTCCTAAATAAACCACCTATAATAACCATCCAACCCCAAAAATCTTTGGATATCAAACATGTTTCTAGGATTATACTAAGACAAAACCACCCATATATTTTTAGGATCCATTAAGACACACCGCTTAGATATAACATGCCCTAAAAACTTCAATTCCTGGATCCAAAACTCATATTTGGAAATCTTACCATATAAATGATGTTTCTTCAAGGTTCTAAGGATGATATCTAAATGATCCATGTGACCCACCTTTGAATTAGAGTACACCAAAATACCATCCATGAATACAATTACAAAAGTGTCCAAGAACCAATGGAATATATAGTTTATCAATGCCATAAATACCATGAGAGCATTAGTGAGACCGAATGGCATGACCATAAACTCAAAATTCCTATACTATCTCTTAAATGATGTCTTAGGTATCTCCTCATATTTGACTCTCAACTGGTGGTACCATAACTAAAGTTCAATCTTTGAAAACCAATGAGTCTTTCTAAGTTTATCAAAGAGATCATCAATATTGGGTAAGAGATAATTGTTCTTAATAATCACTTGGTTTAACTTTTGATAATCAATAAAATTTTTAAGGCTCTATTCTACATTCTTAGTAAAGATAATAGGAAAGGACCATGGTGAATTTCTAGGATGAATAAATACCTTAGCCTCATGGTCCAAAAGTTGAACCTTAAGTTTATGTAACTCATCAGGTTCTATATGATAATATGGCATAGAAATGGGCATCATACTGGGTTATAGGTCATTGGTAAACTTGACCTCTCTTTATGGTGGTAAACTATGACAATCATTGGAAAAGACCTTAGGGTATGAACACACCATTATAGGGAGTGTAATTCTCAAAAAAGTATCAATGACATCACAAAACATCTCTGAAAACTAACATGATATCATCCCAGCATATGAAACAACTGGCCCCGTTCTTCTAGACCTAGAATCCCATTCACCTTGAAATACATGAGTGATTCCATAAGGAGATAAAAACTGAACTCGGTGATGATAAGAGTCGATCTAGTCCTTAAATATGGTCATCCAATCCATGCCAAAAATCAGGTCGAATATATCAATATCAATCACTAATAAGTGCCACCCCACCTTAAGGTTGGGTATCGTCACCCGACATGCGAGACACTTGAAACCATGTTCGAACCTCTTTTACAAAGGCATGGAAATATACAACAAGAATGACATAATATCTGAAAGAACTCCCAAAATGTAAAATAACTTTGATGATATAAAATAATTAATAACACATGTTTCAAAAAAATATATCACCATAGAAGATGAAATAAACACCGTACCTCTAACAGTAGTTAGCCCTACTTTAGATTCCTCTAGTGCATACTCCACCGCATAAAGAAATCTCATCTCAGCTCCCTACCTGAGCATTCTTAGCCACATGAACACCCCATTGTCCAGGTAATAAGACTCACCAACCTTGAAAGTATCAGAATGAACCTACAAACACTTGGTGAAAGTGGATCCATCCTTATTTCACTACTGAAAATATGATCTATACTAACGGTTTTGGGAAAACCGTTGGTATAGTTCACTAATTTGGACCTATACCAACGGTTTGGCCAAAAACGTTGGTATAGGTCACTAATTTGGAGCTATACCAATGGTTTTGGGTAAACCGTTGGTATAGTTCACTAATTTGGACCTATACCAATGGTTTGGCCAAAAATGTTGGTATAGGTCCATTATAGAGACCCTATACCAATGATTTTGGCCAAACCGTTGGTATAGGTCCCCCCTATACCAACGGTTTGTCCAAAACCATTGGTATAGGTCCCAAAATCAAAGAACCAATACCAACGGTTTTGAGAACCATTGGTATATATACATGTATTTTTAATGGAATCTTCTTACAGAGGACATTAAATAAATCAAAATTTAAAATACTTATGATAATACATATATATATTTATGAAATTATGTTCACAAAAGTAAGTTAAGTTAGTGGTTAGGTCGTTCAATGACAAACATGAGGTGATGGGATCGAAACTAACTGGATGATTGTTTTTTGAATTACATATACCGACGGTTTTATGGAACCATTGGTATAGATTTTCATATTACTTATACCAATGGTTTTGAAAACTATTGGTATAGGTCTATACAAATGGTTTTGGTAAAATCATTGGTATAGACCTATCCCCATGACTTACTTGGAAATGGTTCTCCAAACCGTTGGTATAGGCTATACCAACGGTTTGGAGGCCTATACCAATGGTTCCAAACCATTGGTATAGATCATATTTCCAGTAGTGTTTCCTTGGGACATCCTTTCAAAAAAATACCTCAGATGACCATATTATCCACAATGATGAAAAGTCTTGGGAACCAACATACAATTGAGATTGGTATGACTGTAACTTCCACAATAATAAAAAATGACCTGTTATTTTTCTAATGAGGCCCCTAACTAGTATTGGAGAAAACTAGATACCTTTGTGCTTCCTTTTATGGCCAGAAGATACACCCTGGATAACAATAGTACCAACCGAAACTCCTCCCAAACCATTTTTTCTTTATATATATTCCTCTTCAAAATATATCTTATCAACTACCTATAAAAAGTCCTAAAGGCACATGAGAATCAACATTGAATGAATATCATCCTTCAATCCCAAATTAAACCTCTGAGCCTTTAGGTAATCATTGGTGAATAGTTTTGATGCCAAATGCACCAACTCATCAAAGTAAGTGGAATAATATAGAAAGGTACGCTCCCCTTGTTCTAAGGTTAGAAACTCCTGATTCTATGAAACACATAATGTCTCAGGATAAAACTATCGGTTGAATATTTTCTTGAAGGAATCCCCAGTAAGATCCTCATGTAACTTTGCTAACATAATATAGTATCACCGTATCCTTATTAGTCCCTCAAGCAAATATGCGAGAAAACCCACCTTAGATTCCTTAGGATTCTTTAGAAAGTTTAAGATCCTCTCAATCTTCTCAAGACACTCCTTATATTGCTGGGTTCTTTTTTCACCACAAAAGATGGGTGGAATCTGTTTAGAAAATTCTTAGTCATGATCCACTGCTCATCCTAGGTTCCCAGCAACTGGTTGACTAAGTGTATGAATAGTGAGGATTATAGATTCCACTAAAGAAGGGTCCACTAGAGGATTCAACTTTGGAACATATCTTGAAATTTCCTCACTCAGATTTGGAATAGATATTATAGGATGAATTGTCTAATAATCATAAGACAAAAACCATCCAGCTTAAGAGAAAATTACAAAATCATAAGATCAACTTCAGGAATCCATATCAATTAATTTAAATGAAAATAATTTAAAGCATTTGTGAATTTTACAAGAAAAATATTGTAAAAAATGAAGGAAGAATTCCATTTAAATAAACCCCATATCTGTTTCATTTAAATAACCTCAACCACCAAGTCTCAAACTTGGTAAAAATCTATGACCACCCATGGTAACTCAGATTCAGTCACAGAAGTGAGCTGTCTAGGATTTTTTATGTACTTACTATCCAAACTCTGATGGTACTAACTCCAGTCTACCAAGACACTAAACCAAACCCAGGTAGTTTCACAACACTTCAATCTAGGATATCCCTATAATACTAATTTTTAATGAACCAACTTGGGTCAACTAGACAAGTCATCCAAGGTGGTATTCCACATGGTGAAGTATAACAATGAGATAACAACATGTCTCATGGTAAAACTAAACAAGGAAACCCAATAAGGTATATAGAGGTAACAATAGAACATATCCATGCGACATACAAAGTCAATCCAAACATACCAAAATAGAAAGATAAAACATGAAAAGCCTAAACAAGTCTGTTTGTGACCATCTTTCACCACTAAACCATCTTGATATGAAGATGATAACAACAAGAGAAGCTAACATGTTCCATAATGAACTTCCCTTTACCTAGTTCATATAAAAAAACATATAAAACTTCCCAAAGTAAAAAAGTAGGGTGTAAACACAAATCCCAATAGTATAACACCAAATAATATATACAAGTTATAGTATCAATAATGAATTAGCTCTAGCTTTAAAATAAATCTAGCTTACAAAGAATTTTCATAAAGTAAATCCATTTTATAAAACATTATTTTGTTTTCATAAAAGCATAAAATATTCACCAAATCCATGAATATTCAAAGTATGAAAGAAAATGGATAATCAACCATGGATACACCATAAGATAAACATGTGAGAAAATAATCATGAAAATATCATCATATGATAAAACAATCATAAATGAAAAATCACACAATCTCAATTCTAACCTATGTGAATATATTCTAGACATGAAAGAAAAGACCCAATCCAGGATTAAGGTGGATCCAACCAATATAACCTCTAGTGGAATTATACACACTAAAGTGACATGAAACCTCTCATGACATTACACACACAAAGAGTGACAAGTTTATTTCAGAAACACTCAAGGCTACAAAATGTTCTAAGTTTTTCAAAATCCTTTAGAAACCATGATCACATTTAATAATTTTTTTACATAAAATCCTTTACAATTATAATATTAAAGAATCATTTCAAAACTAAAACCACCATTTAAAGAATTTAATCAAACACTAGGCGTGAAAAAAACTGGGTTTAAATAAAACCCCTTTAAAAACATGAATCTCATCCAAAAAAACCATTCAAAATTCAAATAATGAATTTCTATTGAACAAACCAAAGGAATTGTGAAGAACATATAGAAATTCAAGAATTAATCCCTTGTATAGTGACACCCACCTCAAGAATAGAGGAAACCTAGTCACCTTTGAAAACATAGATTAGAAACAAGCAGATTGGACTCTTAAAGACAAGGACTAAGGGAAAACTGAAAATTATCAGTAAAAAACACAACATGATCATAATTTTATCCAAAAGTGTAACCATATCTACTGTTGTGACCAACAATAACGAAGAACCAGAATGACTTCTTACCAAGGAGAAACGATGCAATTGCCACAAGGATCAAATGTTGAACATATTGATATGAAAGGTGAGGGATCAAATTTTTTTTCCCAAAATCAACCTAGGGTTTGAGAGGGAGGCTAGAACATTATATAAATAAAGATTTAGATGTGAAACGTAAATAAAACCACCATACCCAAATAATTAACATCATTAACCCCTTTCATGGTGTGGATTCCATAAATTACAAATATGCCAAAAAAGAGTCACCTTGGGTTAAAAATCCTGATCTCGATTATTTTTGTAAGATACCATCTTTTTAAAGGTATGTCTCTCTCTAAGTTTTTCATTTTAGCCTTGCTGGATGAGTCATGTTCAGAGATAGAGAGCCTTTGTTGAAGAAAATGACATAAAGTTTGGGTATCTATGCTTGTTTGAATTAATAGAGTTTTTCTATAGTGGGTTAAGTGTTTCATGGGTTCTTAGTAAGTTGAGAAGCTTTAAAGGGGGTTCAGGTTGTTTAAAAGGAAAATGGGATGAAAAAGAAACTACAGAACATTTATACATCATGTAAAGGGATTAAACATCATGTAATTGTTTAAGGGTTTTAATAAAAAAAATTTTAGGTGACGGGTTTTTCAGATAATTTCGTTAAAAACATTTATACGACATGTCATCACATTATATGATGTGTAAATTCCCAACCTACTATTTTAAAATTGTTGTGTGGCTGATTTTCATTATAATCTACTCTATATTCTCTCCTCTCAACCCTAGGGAATTATCTAAGATATTTTAGGGTACAAACTTTCCTTCTGGATGTCTTTTTTGTGTGATAAATCCTTGGTAAGTCCTTTTGGTTAGGTTTCTTCCTTCTCTTCCTTCTTCTCCAACCGTTATGGTGAAATCCTTTGACCAATTGCATTTTTGGTTTTGATCTTGATCAGTTTTGATCTAGGAACCTATTTTCAATCATCCAAACCATATTACCTGTTGGTTTTTGTCATTAGAATCATTGTTGGATCACTATTTAAATGTAGGGAGTTTAAATATTGACCCTATGGTTTGATAATTGGCAAGTTTATGCAATATTGTGATTATTCCATCGTAGCGTATGCCCAAATCAATTAAATAAATGGATGGAATTATTCCTTGAAGTACTTTATTTGAAATTGGATTTTGAACTAGCTTATGGATACCCATGGGGTGAATAAACCATGATTATAATGGAATTGGAAAATGGTTTAAAGTATGTTTAGCATAACATGTGGCCTAGGGTGATTTCTAGTTATAGAATCCCTAAAATTTTGTCTTATTTCTTATTAATATAATTATTAATAAATTATGAATAAAATTGAAAGTGACATATGAAAGAATAATGGTAATTATTATAATTAACCATTGAAAATTTTAATGTGATATTGTGATATCCATGGTGCATGACAGGGACTGTGTTCTATAATGTAATGCTTATATATTAGGCTCAACCCTGGAACTTGCACATTTATATGATGTAATGATGATATTGAGTAGGCTCATCCCAATCCCATGTTTTAATGCTTATAGAGAGAGGGATATGCCCAGTCCCATGCTATAATGATTATAGGGCTTTGACCCAGAATGCGATAATGATTATAGGGATTTGACCCAAAATTTTGTAATGATTATAGGGATTTGAACTGGATTTTTAGTCATGAATATACCATGGTCACATGGTTATGGTTGGAATGGTCATAATACATGCACAGAGATATTCCAACATGGCACCAAAGCAGGTTATTTTACCATGGTTATATGGTTTTGGTTGGAAATGGTTGTAAGACATGATCAGAGATATTTTGGCATGGAGCTGAAGATGGTTATTGTATTTATTTAATTGGTAAATTAATTTATACACCTGGATATCAATTTATTTCATACAATTATTATTGGACTAGTTTTTTTAGACAATGTGGTTTCGACCTAGTGAGTTATACACACACCCTATTCAGGTTGCCGTTTGGTACCCAAGCAGATTTCATGGATGCAGGTTTGGAAAAGGGAAACAGACCTTGTTTTTGATAGCTTGTTTGCAGTTGGGTTGGATTTTTGGTGATGGGACTGGTGTAGGGTTTCGGACTTGGGACTTAGAGTCTTTTATTCAAGTCTGGTAGTATTTTCTTGTATTGTTCTAGCATGTTATTTAGACACATTCCAACACCTCATTATATTATTCTTTATTTATTTATTAGATTATTTAGTTGGATTTTATTATTGAATTATGTAATGTATTTACTCTGATCATTTACATTTTATTATGAATTTTTTATACTACTATGACACTTCATACCATGGGGTATTTTCTCCCCACTAAAATATTCGCACCTCTGATGCTAGTCGGTAGCCTCTAGCATACGGGGAGGTGCACTTGAGGTCTCATAACCAACCCTTTTTGACCATGTGAGAGAGTGCAAGATTGGGGAACATTAAAAAGTGGTATTAGAGGAATATGTTTTCTTTTATTTTGATTTACTATTTGGGTAAAGGTAGAAAGGATACTAGGATGTTTCAGGACTTGGTAACAATCTTGTGCACGAGATTAGCTAACCCCTGATGCTGGTCCCTAGGGATGGGATTGCTGCTTGTGTTGTGTGCTTGTTACAATTGATTTTATTTCACCTTGGGTGATTTACATGTTGTGTGAGGTTATTGTTTTATGATGTTATTGTTTCCTTAGTTTTGTACTCATGTACTGGTATGGCACGAGCTGATAATACATGCATCATAATAGGCACATAAGGATGTATTGACATGCATTGTCCATAATCGGGGAATATCTATTTTTTCATGTGATATATACTTGCCTATTAAAATTTTATGTGAGATATCTATTTCACTGGATAGAGGAAATGAGTTGTTTTGTCATGCTAAAATACTTGTAAGTAGTGTTTAGAGAGACCAAGAGTTATTGGTTCTCAGTTGCAGTCACCTATTGAGCTGAATTTGTTGAAAGCTACTTCTCTAAGGTGTTTATTTTTATTGTAGAAAAAATGAATCATCGGCGTCTTCTACTTGAGTGTTAGGAGATTGGAAATCAACACGCTCATAAAACATATAAACCATAACTTCCTATAGATCCTAAGTAGAATATGTATTTTTAGCTTCATGATAGCTTCCTAAGGGTCATGAGATCCATGGAAAGGGAGACTATTTGTACCATTACTTTGATGTATGAGTTGAAAAGAGAGTTTCAAATTCAAAATATGCCTGTGTTTATTGGGGAAGGGGGACCCCAAGTGGTCAAGTTCTGGATTGAGTCATTCCAAATAATCTTTAAGAATCCCGAGACACCCATAGATAGGAGGATGAATCTTGTTGCATATATGCTTCGTGGACTTGTCAAGTATTGGTGGGATATTTTAGATAAATCTAGGCAGCATGATGAGCTATATTATAAGTAATTCAAGACAAAGTTACTGAGACATTTCTATCCCAATACCTTAAGGGATGAAAAATATTATGAGTTCATGCATCTGATGTAGGAGGGTTTGTCAGTGTTGGACTATGCTGGACGTTTTACTAACCTACAATGCTTGGTTCCATCTTTGGTAGTTGATGTGATCTCTAGGGAGAGAAATTTCTAGGACAATATTCATTATGATATTAGGTTACACATAAATATTTTACATTTAAAAAACTTTAAATACATGATGAATAAGACACTCATCATGGAAGGGAATCTGAGAGAGGCCCTGAGTATCGGCTAGGCTATTTCAGTAGGGTGATCTGGGATTTCTTCTTTGAGTGGTAAGAAGATACGTTATGATAGTTTCTAATAAATAAATAGTGGGAAGAGTAGTCAGGGTGGTGGAAAACTATCTCAAGATCATGTTCCATTCCAGTGCTATTAGTGTGGTAAGTTTGGCCACAAGTGCCCACAGTCTCCTTAAACCATAGTCAAGTTTCTTATCTGTGGCAGACTAGGTCATCTTCAGAGGTTTTGTGAAAAATTTCTATAGTAGACCAATAATAGAGGATCAGTATAAGAACCTAAATTAGGAAGGGGATTGGCTACCTCTCACTAGGACAGTAGTTGGAGTTCCATAGGGTGTTCAGGATGAGGTAGGGGATGTGGTAACCCAATTCATGAGCAGCAGTACTAGAAAAGGAAAATAGATTAGGGTAGTCAAACTGGAGCTTAGGTCAGGGAGAAAAGTCAATTTTATGTTATGCAGACTACTCCTACTAATGTGTTTTAAGACCTTTTATCATCAAAGGCATGATTCTTGTATCATCTACCTTAGATTTTGCTTTTTTGATATAAGAGCATCACATTATTTTCTATCTTCTCTTTTTGAAAACAGTTTTATCTTGGATATGGAAAGTTTAGATGGTGTTTTAACCATTGAAACACCATTAGAAGTGTAGTTTGAAAATATCAAACATTTCAAGGTGTGTTCTCTAGATATTGGTGGTTACCATTTATTTTAGGAACTGTTCATGTTAGAAATGATAGGATTTGTCTTGATTATTGGTATGGATTGGTTAGTTCTATACCAGGATCATATCAACTATCAAAATATGAGATTTACTTTCATATCTCTAGAAGGAATCAACTATTCTCACAAGGGTGAGTGGGATCTTCAGGCTGGTCGTGCAGGGCCAATCTAGTGCAGGTTAGATTTTCTCACAACTCAAATAACTGGTCTTTCTCTAGATAATTGTGGAATATAGAAGTATTCTTTTCCTATAGTGGTAGACCATTTTTAAGATGTATTTTTTGATGAGTTCTATGGATTACTTCCTGAGTGAGAGATCAATTTCACAATTGAGTCGGTGTTGGGAGTAGAGTTAGTTTACATCTTGACTTACCGAATGGCACAAACAGAGGTTCGGGAGTTGAAAGTTCATTTGGAAGATATAGAATCAATATCCTTGGTATGAACTAGTATATATTCTCAGTTTTATCTAGTTATCTTCTCCAAAAAGGATGAAAAACCTTTGCGCTTATGTGTGGATTATCAGAGGTTAAACTAGATGATGGTCAATATCTGGTATCCTCTTTTGTGCATTGATGGTATTTTTTATTAGTTGAGAGGTGTTAAGATCTTCTCCAAGATTGAATTAAGATCATAATATCATTAGTTAAGTTTGAGACTATTTTACATACCTCAAACTTCTTTTAGGATTAGGTATTCCTTGTATGAATTCGCAGTGATGCCTTTTGGGTTAACTAATGCACCTGTGATATTCATGGCCTTAATGAATAAGATAGTTCATCCTTTTCTAGATTGATTTTTGGTAGTTTTCATCGATGATATCTTAGTGTACTATGAGTCAACATACGATCATTATAAATATCTTGACATCATCTTGAGTACATTGAGAGAGAATCAACTTTACACCAAGCTAACCAAATGCAGTTTCTGGATTAATGAAGTGCACTTCTTGGTCCATGTCATCTCGGAGGTAGGAGTGTCTGTGGAACTAGACAAGGTTACAGTCATGATATTTTGGGAAAAACCCAATAATGTTTTTGAAATTCAGATATTTTTGGGTTTAGTAGGTTATTACTAGTGGTTTATCTAATATTTCTTCCATTTGGTAGCACCAATGTCTAGGATGACCAAGAAAGGGGTGAAGTTTGTTTGGTTTGATGCATGTGATAGATATTTTCAAGAACTGAAAGGAAGTATGACCTCAAAACCTTTCCCCACTTTACCTGTGCTGGGTAATTCATATACTGTATATTGTGGCACATCCAGAGTTGGAATTAGGTTAGTTATAATGTATTAGGATTGTGTAGTTACTTACGACTCCAGGTAATTGAGACTGCTTGAGAGGAATTACCCTACCCATGATATGAAGTTAGAAGTAGTGTTACATTCCTTGATATATTGGAGACACTATCTCATGGGTGATAGGTTTGTGGTATACATGAATAAAAAGATCCTTAAGTACATCTTTTCTCAGTAGGACCTAAACCTTTGGCATAAAAGGTGGGTCGAGTATCTACAGTCTTTCGACTTTGAATTGGCTTATACACTAGGAAAGGGAAACATCATTACCAACAGTTTGAGATGAAATACATATAGATAGGTAGTATGGGAGTATTGTGATGAGTTTTAGATAATAGACCCCTTTGTAGACATGCATCTGGATGTTCAGGAATATCAGGGGCGAGTATCTATGACTTCAACATCCATTACACTCGTGATTTTGGACTAGATTAAGACTAATAATTTTTCTGATCTAGATGGATCAGTTCTGAGAGAAAAATTATACGGTGGGAAGACGCCATCCGGATGGTCTTTCAATAGTGGAAATTCTATTCTTTTCTGTGGTCGAGTATGGGTTCCTACAGGCTTTCATGTGAATATGATGAGGGAGTTTCATGATTTTAGATACAAGGTGCATCCTGGTTTAACAAATATGTATCATGATCTCTATAGATAGTACTGGTGGCCAGGAATGAAGAAGGAGTTGGAAAGACTTGTGAATAGATGCTTCACTTTTCAGTAGGTGAAAGCCAAGCATCAGAGGTCAGCTGGGTTTTTGCATCCTTTACCCATTCCTGAGTAGAAATGGGATGATGTCACATTGGATTTTTTGATAGGACTACCCAGAATAATGATGATTTATTGGTTGCTGTGGATCGACTGACTAAGGTATCCCACTTCTTACCTATCAGGGAAACCTTCATAGTTAATGATTTGGAAAATATATACATGCGTGAGGTGGTTAGGTTTCACGGTGTTATGAGGAGTATCATTTCAGATAGAGATCCTTGTTTCACACCATGTTTCTAGAAGGGTCTCCAAAAAGACATAGGATCATGAGTTCTTTTAAGCACAACCTATCATCCATAGACTGATAGTCAATTTGAGTGGACTATTTAGGTTTTGGAGGATATGTTACATGCTTGTGTTTTGGATTTTAGTGGTTTATGGGAGGAACATATAGAACCCATGGAGTTTTTATATAATAATATATTCTAAGCATCAATCCAAATGAAACCTTTTGAGGCCTTGTATAGCAGGTTGTTCTGTTCACCTCTTTGTTGGTTGGAGGTAGGTGAGTCAGCACTTGTTGGGCATAGTCTCATGCAAGAGACACCTGATCATGTTTAGTTGATCAGGTAGTGGTTGGTGACCATAAAGAGTAGACAAAAATCATATATGGACCATCAGTGATGACTTATGGAATTTGAGGTTGGTCATCATGTTTTCCATTGGGTGTTGACTAGGTTGGGGCAGTACTGTATCATAAAAAAAGAGTAGCTAGCACACAGGTTTGTCGAGCCAATTGAAATAGTGGCATGGTTTGGTCCTATGACATACCATTTTTCCCTTCCACAACACTACAGTACCATGCATGATGTGTTCCACATGCTGCAACTAAAAAGATATCATTCAGACCCTTCCCATTGATAAACATTGCAGACGTCGAGATTTGTGTTGATGAATCCTTTGAGGAGTTTCTGATATGGATTATGGATCATAGTGAGAAATATATTCATGGTAGGACTATACCATTGGTTTGGGTATAGTGGAAGCATGGGTGATTTCAATATGAGACCTGGGAGAGGGAGTCTGATATGTAAACACAATGGCCAGACTTGTTTGATGAGACCTCACAATGATGCTTGGAGCAGCTTGGGGACTCGCTGTTATAAGGTGGGGAGGTTTTAAGTTCTTGTATTTTTTTAGGTATGACTCTCTCTGAGTTTTTTGTTTTAGCCTTAGTGGATGAATCTTGTTCAGTGATGGAGATCCTTTGTAAGAGAAAATAGCCTAAATTTTGGGGATGTATTCTTGTTTGAATTAATGGAGTTCGGGTATAATAGGTTAAGTGTTTCATGGGTTCTTAGTAAGTTGAGAAGCATTAAAGGGGATTTGGGTTGTTTAAAAGTAAAATGGGCTGAAAAATCAACTATATAACATTTACACGCCAGGTAAAGGGATTACCTATTGTGTAATTGTTCAAGGGTTTTAATAAAATAAATTCAAGGTGAGCGAATTCCATTAAAAAAAATTACACAACATGTAATCACGTTACACAATGTGTAAATGACTGGCCTATTGTTTTAAACTAGTTTTGAGGCTTATTTTTAGTCTAATATGTTGCAACTTCTCTCCTCTCAAACCTAGGGAATTCTCCATAAAATTTTGGGGTGCCAACTTCCCTTCTGGATGTCCCGTTTTTGTGATAAATTTAAATATCCCAACCCCAGTTTCCGAGATCCGATGACTTAATTTATTACATTGGCATAGATAAAAGTCTTGAATCCCAAAGTACTGATCAGTTTAGTAGTTTTAGAATCCATAATAGATACATAAATTTATCATTACAACTTGAAAGGAAAAACAACATAGAAAATCCATTAGAAACTCCCATAACTTTTAGATTATCCTTGAAATTCATTAATAATATACATCTTCGCATCCTGGGTAAAAATAAAACATAAGAAAATAGTGATCTATGATGCTCGGTAAAGGTAAGTAATAAAAAGTAAGTTGTAATAAACATAAATAATAAGGCATGGTGAATAACTAAAAACACATGTCATTAAAACATAACCTTGAGCATAAAATGGAAGGAATAAAATATGATTAAATTATTTTTATAATAAAACAAAACCATGGATATTATACTAGTAGAATAATCACATCGACTATCAATTACTAGTTTTATAATGAGGTAATTCATAATACCATACATCATAATCATACCATCAAGGCCTCGACCAATACACCATACATAATGGGTAAAAATCCAGTCTAGTTTGTCTCATGAGACCTACCAATGCATAGAGAGGCTATATAGGGCCACACCCATCACTTACTAAGTTTAATTCATTCCTCATATGAATAGGGATAAATATAAACAATATATATATATATATTAAATTTAAATAACTTTCACTGATATGGAAACATAATTACCAAGCATTCTGAGTAGCATGGTGAATGGTATCAAGATAGAACATCCACAATAAAATAGATCATAAAACATTTTAAAAAAATATAGTGGATAATAAAAATAAGAGATAAACCTCAATAAAGAATAAAATTCAACAGATTTGTTGAAATGGATGAAAATACTCTAATAAATCCATCAAGCAATTCTTAAGAGAAATACTTTTTTTTCTTTGAAAATAAGAGTTCTTTTAGAAAAATCATTTATATTTTTAATGATTGTTAGTATAAAACTAGTAATGAAAAAATATATTTTTTAATTAAAATATTATTTATTTTATAAAAATAATATTTTCTTAAAACATATTATGGATAGTACTTGAAAATGGGTAAGAAATTTAGATGTTCTCTTTAATCGGGCTTGTGTATTGGGAATAATTGAGAAGAGATCCTTATAAAACATGTATTTTACATAAAAAAAAGATAAAATGATCAGAATAAATGATTTTGGAACATATAATCAGAATTTATAATAAATATATAAAATAAATTAATAATTACATTGGTGTATAGAGGAAGAAAGTGTAACCCGAATGAAAATGGAGGTTCGGGAAGAAAACCCTTACCTTATGTATGAATGTGTTCTATAATTGACATTAATGTCCTGGATAATCAAATTAAATCCATTAATTAATTAATTCAGAACCTTTTATAAATTTATTTTATTTATTATAATTTTATTAAGTTAATTTATTGCCTTCTTGATGAGTTATAATATACAATTTTATAACTCAGGAGCATTCATTTCCTTGGTTATCATGATCAGTATACTTGTATATGAGTATGGAAGTTAATGTGGAATGGATATAATTATCAAGAATTGAATTTATATGATATTAATGAACATTTATTAGATTAAATGGTTATATAATTAATTTGTTTATATAGTATTAGGATGAGTCATTACATAAAACATTAGTGACAATCATTTAAATTATTTTGGCGGGTTTTCGGTCATCATGAACTAGTTTTGTCGTATGAATTAATATTATGTATATATAATAGTTATAGAAAATTAAATAGGTTTTAATACATATATTATAGTCTTTTTTAACCATAAAATAGATTCATTACCATCCTTTAAGAAGAAATTGAAGAACAAAAATCTGTTGTCCATGAAGGTTGTAAATTGGCACCTCATGGACGATGATTTCGTTTTTAAAATAAAAGTGAGAGAGAATAGATTTTGATGAAGGATATTCCATTAAAATGATATCATTACAATATATAGATTATAATATAGTTATCATTCTCATTTTTATATAGGAGTTTAAGAGAGGATAAGAAACGAAAAAGGAAATTGAAAGGAAATTAAAAGAAAAAGAAAGAGGATTTACCTCTTGAATTCTCATATTTGATAACCTTATTAAGGAACCTTAGTTTGGTCTTTTTCTTATGAACAGAACCTCCTAGAAGTGGGAGAGAGACTTGGGAAGGAGATTTGTGCAGAATTTGGACAAGCTTCAAGGCTTAGAGGTGTGAGGAGAAGTGGTGGTAATGGGTGGTATTTAAAGTGGAGGAGAGGGGTGTTTTTTGAATATTTCATTCATTTGTTTATTATTTTAGATCAAGGATATGAATAGTGGGAGAATAATCATAAAATATATTAAAATAATGAATTTGAGTTCAAGATTATGGTTTTTACATCAGTAATGACTCGAGGAACAATGTTTTTGTCTTATAATGTGTTTATACCGTAAATTACAAAAAATTCAAGTATTTTAGAAAAATCCAAAAAATTCACCCTAGATATTTTTCAACATGTATAATTTAAAAATAGACTCAATTTTATTAAAATTATTTTCTAAATATGTTAAATTTAAATTTTAATTAAAACTATCATTTACTAAGAAAAGAGATTTTAAATCTATAACTAATTTTATAACACTTTCAAAAATTAACTAAGGTCTCATAAAATTATCCTATAATCATAAGACACAAAAATGTTAATTTATGAATAAATTTTATTAAAATAAATTTTATTTTAAATAATTTTATTAATTATAAAATTGTAATTAAATATTTATGACTTATAAAAATACCAACACTTAAATATTAATTTTTAAAATATTCACTTACTAATACTATGATATAATTATCTCATACCTTAATCTATAAGATGAATAAATTTTATTTATACATTCATGGGTTAGTTTACTATTCATTTGGCTGATTTACTATTCATAAGGGTCACATTACTATTCCTAAGGTCATGTTACTGTTTCATCGGTATAGGTTCCTTAACTTCTAGAAATACCTTTTTTTCATTCATTATTCATTTATAATGTTTGTATTGTTTTCTATAAGTGATTTTATGTGATATATACTATATGAAATAAACATAAGATGTAAAATCTCATTGATAGAATTCTGGGTTGTTACATTCTCCCCTCATATAAAAACATTTTCCTCAAAATTTCCAAATTGTCACCCCATAAGAAGACTTGGGTAGTTATTCATCATAAACTCCTCAGGTTCACACGTTGCCTCTTTAATTTTATAATTTTTTCAAAGTATCTTTTCCAACTGAGTCATTTAATTCCTCAACACCTGTTCTTTAGTATCCAGAATCTGGATAGGCTCTTCACAGTATGATAAATCAGATTCCAATTCTAATTCTTCAGATGTGAGAACATGCATTGGATTTGGCATGTAACAAAGAGATTTATAACACATTGTAAACTTTGTAAAGGCTAGGTGACATTATCAAACGACAATACACACCTCTAATTCTCTAAATAATTTCAAGAGGACCAATTTACATAGTGATTAGTTTCCCTTTCTTTCCATATCTTATAACACCCTTCTATGGAGATACTTTTAGGAAAACATCATCTCCCACTTGAAATTTCAAATCCTTCCTTCAATTATCGACATAGATATTTTTCTACTTTGATATCCTTTGATATGGGTTTGAATATCCTTTACCTTTTATGTTGTTTCCTCTACAAGCTCTGGGTCTATAAGCTTCCTTTCACAAACTTCATCCCAACATGTTGATGTATGATATCTCTTTCTATACAATGCTTTATATGGTTCCATTTGAATACTAGAATAAAAACTATTATCATAGGAAAACTCTAACAAAGGTAAATACTGATCCCACACACCTTTAAAGTCAAGTGAGCATGATCTCAACATGTCCTCTATATTTTGGATCATCCTTTCAAACTTCTCATCAGTTTGAGGGTGATAAATAATACTCAAATGAAGCTCAGAATCTAAATCTTTATGAATAATTTTCTATAATTTCAATGTTACATGGATCATGATCATACACAATAGAAACAGACACTCCATAAAGTCTTATAAATTTATTAATATAGAGTTTTTCAAGGCACTCTAGTGGAAAATCCTCCTTTATAGATAATAAATGTACAGATTTGGTAACTCAATAAAAAATCACCCATATTGCATCATTCTTTCATGGAGTTTTTGGTAATATAATGAAAAAATACATAGTTATTTCATCACACTTCCATGTAGGAATTTGAAGAGGTTTCATGACTCCTCTAGGATGTTTTCTTTCAGCCTTCACTTGTTGAAAGACTAAACATCTTGATACATAATCAGCAATTTCTCTCTTCATGTTATCCAACTAGAAATGTTCCTTCAAATATCTATACATCTTAGTGCTACCGAGATGTATAGAAAAATTCATACCATAGGAATCATCCAATAACTCCCTTTTTAGATCGGTTATAGAGGGAACACATAGCCTCCTCCCAGATTTCATAATTCCATCCTCATACAGGAAGTCTGTCATCTTCCCATCATTCACAACTTTAATTTTCTTTGGAAGATTCTCATCATCAGATTGAGAAATTTTAATACTTTCTAATAAAGATGGTTGGGAAACCAATTGAAAAATTGATGAGGTTTCACCTTCCTTGATAATTACCATATTCATATCTGCTAGATTTATATACTCAGGATCCTTATCAATCCTCATTTTGTTTAGGACTCCATGATCCTTTCTGCTCAATGCATCTACTACTTTATTTTCCTTCCTTGGTTGGTAGTGTATTGAACAATCATAATCCTTGAGTAGTTTGAGACATCTACATTACCTCATGTTGAGTTCTTTATGTGAGAAGATATATTTCAAGTTCTTGTGATCTCTATATATCTCACACCTTTCACCATAGAGATAGTGCCTCCATATTTTCAGAGCAAATATTACAGCTGCTAACCCAAGATCATGAGTTGGATAGTTCTATTCATAAATTTTTAACTACCTTGATTCATAGGCAATAACTCTATCATTCTGCATAAGGACACACTCGAGTCCTTTCTTTGATGCATAACTATAAATCATAAATCCACCATTTCCTGATGGTAGATTCAAGATCATAACATTCACTAATCTCCCATTCAATTCTTCAAAACATTCTTCACATTCTTTTGGCTATACGAACTTAAAACCATTATGAGTAATCTTGGTTAACGGGTTATCTAATCGGGTGAAGTTCTGAACAAAATGCTAATAATAACTTGATAAACCAATAAAACTACATATCTTGATTATGTTCATTGGTATAGGCCATTCTTGAACTTCCTTTTTCTTCATAGGACCAACCGAGATTCCATCCATTGAGACAATATGGCCAAAAAAAATAAATTGATTGAATCCAAAATTCACACTTGCTAAACTTTCCATATAATTTATTTATTTTAAGAGTCTTCAGAATAATATGTAAGTGATTATCATGGTATTCATAGATTTTGGATTATACCAAGATATAATCAATAAATACTACAATAAAGTCATCAAGATATTCCTTCAAAACTCTATTAATTAGATCCATGAAAATGGTGGGTTAATTAGTCAGTCCAAATAAAATTACTATAAATTCATAATTTCCATACCTGGTTTGAAATGTTGTATTTGGAATATCTTCCTTCCTCATACATAATTGACGATATCCTGATCGTAGTTCAATCTTCTAAAATTATTGAGATTCGTCAAGTTGATCGAATAAATCATCAATATGAAGTAGGGGATAATTTTTCTTTATTTTAATAACATTGATTTCTCTATAGTCAATACACAACCTCATAGATCCATCTTTCTTCTTGACAAAGAGAACAAGGGCTCCCCATAGAGAAACACCAGGGAAAATAAATCCTTTATCACTTAGTTCCTCTAGTTGTTTCTTCAGTTATACTAACTACACAGTGGCCATTATATAAGGAGTCTTTGATATAGGTCTTTCACCAAGAATTAAATCAATAGAGAACTCAACTTCCCACTTTAGAGGATGTTTAGGTAAATATATTGGAAATACATATATATATTCTTGCACAATGGGTACATCTTTAATTTGAATATTTCTTTCCTCATCTATAGATGATTTTTTCTCTTCCTCCTCAAGTATTTCATTCAATAGATCTTCTGAGGGTGGGTATGGATAAGAGTTAGCTAATGAGGTTTCTTCCCTAAAGATAAGGGATTCTATATCATTCTTAAAAATTGTAACTTATTTCTTCTTGCAATATATTTTCACATCATAATTTGAAATACAATCCATATAGATGATTATGTCAAATTCAATCATAGGTATGATGAAGAGTCATGCAACTAAATCACATTTATGGGTCATAAATGGTACTGACCAATATATATTCACTGTGATGATAATTACCTTAGGAGTTTTGACTAAAAACTACTTTATTAAATCAAAAGGGAAATGTCTATTTTTTTTGGAAAACTGGTAAGATATAAAAGAATGCGATGATCAAGAATAAAATAAAGCATTTCCTAAGTTTGAGGAAATGATTAAAGTACCTACCACTACATCATTAGGAACTTCAAACTCAGTAGTTGTGACTGCATGAGCTTGGCCTTTCACTCCTTGGCCTTCTTTGAGGAAAGGTTTCTTGATGATTAGGGTAATAAATAAAATAATGTACCATCTATTTGAAATTGTAGCATTGAAAATTGGTATAATTTTCCTTACAATCATGGGATTGGTTGAATTTTTATCCACACTTGTAACAAACACCCATACCCTTCAGAAAATTACCAGGCTGTTTCTTCCGACAATTACCATAGGATAGAAAATTAACTCTTCCCCTTTTCCCCTTTTTCTTAGTTTCTTTTCTAGAGTGTTCAGCAGCCCTTTTCTTATTTTGATTTCCTTTGAAGTTATAATACTTAGAGAATTATTTTTCTTTCTTGATAGCACATGATACTATATCTTTGTATAATGTAAAAGTTTGGGAGACTAGATACCTTCAGAGAAATGGTTTTAACCCATAAAATAATCGATCAATATTAATACTTGGATTATGTATGTAGTCCGCAGTATGCCATTCTAACCTTGTAAAGTCGGATTCATAATTGGAAATGTTCTCATCATCCTTTTTCCTTAGATTCAAGAATTATCTCTCCATATATGCTCATTTTTCATGAGGGAAATATTTTTCTAGGAAGATTTACTTAAAGTATTTATATTCCATATTTTCAATTTCTTTATTCTCCTTTGTGTTTTGAATCAACAACCACCATTGATTAGCATATCCTGAGAGATGATAAACTTCCATGATAACCTTATCCCTTTCATTACTTCCCAAAGTGAAAAATATCTTCTATAAGGAACTTATCCACTGCTCAGATATAAATGAGTTTATAGTACCATTGAATGATGGAGGATATTGTCGCATAAATTGGTCTAACATTGGTCCTCTATATTATAGATCAGGATGCTCCATATGGGTAAAGTTATTATTCATAACCTGAGTCAGTTTTCCCAGTATAGCGATAAGTTTCTCAACACCAGTCATAACTCCAGTACTGATATCATTATCTTGCATAGGAGGGAAATCCATACATGGGATACATGCATTAATACAGTTTCCATTACTTTCACTAGGTTCCATTTCAAAATAATATCATATACTAGATTAGGTTATGAATCGTAATGTATAATCTCAAACTAGAAAAACACTTAACATAAATTGAAGTTTTATGCATATCTAATCTCATAATCATAAACATGGTTTCTTTGGGGACATATTTAATTTTAAATACTTCATAATGATTTGTAAATAAAATTTTACTTATCATAATCATATCCCCTGAGAGTGTCAAACCAGGTGTGAAGTAAGGCCAATTGTTGTGTACCAGGTTTCCCCAAGTTAGGCTAGAGACACCTTGTTAGAGTTTTTACCCCTAGGTACATCTAAGCCATAACCACATCCAGTTGTAGTATCAATAATGGGATGTATTACTAGAAATATCCACATAATCTCTACCTTACTAAAATTATAGTATGTTCTTCTATCCATATACTCAAAGTCCATCTTAGGGTTATGTTCTATAATCTATGTTTTCTAAATCTAGTTTCCAAATTTTCTACTATACTTCCTCTGATACCAACTAAAAAGATCCTAAACCTAATTGCCTAGATCCAGTGCCTTAATTTATTACATTGATACAAGACTCAAATCCTAAAGTACCAATTGGTTTAGTAGTTTTGGAATAAAAAATACGTATATAAATTTCTCATTACAACTTGAAAGGAAAAACAACATATAAAATCCATTAGAAACTCCCATAACTCCTAGATTATCCATAAAAGTCATTCATAATATATATCTTCACATCCTGGGAAAAAATAAAATATAATAAATGGGTGATATTTTATGCTTAGTAAAGTTAATAAATACAACATAATCTATAATAAACATAAATAATAAGGCATGGTGAATAACTAAAAGCACATGTCATTAAAACACAATCTTGAGCATAAAATGGCAGGAATAAAAGATGATTAAATAATTCAAAAATAAAACATAACCATGGATATTATACTAGTATAATAATCACATGGAATATCAATTACTATTTTCATAATGATATAATATATAATGTCAGACATCATAATCATACTGTTAAGGCCTCAGTCAAGACACCATACATAATGGGTAAAAACCCAGTCTAGTTTTTCTTATGAGACCTACCGATGAATAAAGGGGGTATACAGGGCCCCACACATCACTTAATAAGTACAATTTATTCATTATATTAATTATTATAAAAATAAAAAACATATTCATAAGAAATTTAAATATCTTTCCCCAATCTGTAAATATAATCACCAACCATTCTGAATAGTATAGTGAATGGTATCAAGATAGCACATCCAAAGTAAAAATGACCATAAACCATTTAATAAAATATATTGGATTATAAAAATAATATATAAACCTCAATAAATAATAAAATTAAACATAGACATTGAAATGGATGAAAATAATCTAATAAAATCATCGAGGAATTCTTGAGAGAAATACCCTTTTTGATTTGTAAAGAAAAGTTCTTTTAGAAAAATCATTTATATTTGTCATGATTGTGGGTATAAAATATGTAATGAAAAAATATATTTTTTCATGAAAAATTATTGATTTTATAAAAATAACAGTGTCTTAAAATATATTATGGACGGTACTTGAAAAAGGGTAAGAAATTTAGATGTTCCCTTTAATTGGGCTTGTGTATCGGGAAGAATTGAGAAGAGATCTTTGTAAAACATGTATTTTCAACAAAGAAAATATGAAATGATAAAAACAAATTATTTTTAGAACATTTAATCATAATTTATAATAATGATATAAAATAAATTAAGAATTACATTGGTGTATATAGGAAGAAATTGTAACTCGAATGAAAATGGAGGTTCGGGAAGGAAACCCTTACCTTATGTCTGAATGTGTTCTGTACTTGACCTTAATGTCCTGTATAATAAAATAAAATTAATTAATTAATTAATTAAAAATATTTTATACATGTATTATATTTATTATAATTTTATTAAGTTTATTTATGGACTTTTTGATCAGTTATAAGATACAATTTTATCGCTTGAGAGCATTCATTTCCTTGGTTTTCATGATTGGTATACTTGTATATGAGTATGGAAGTTCATGTGGAATGGGCATAGTTATCCAGAATTGAATTTATATGATATTAATTAATATATATTAGATTAAATGTTTATATAATTCATTTGTTTATATGGTATGATGATGAGTCATTAGATAAAATATTAGTGATAATCATTTAGATTATTTTGGCGTTTTTTTGATCATCACGAACTAGTTTTGTCGTATGAATTAATATTATGTATATATATTGGTTATAGAAAATTAAATAGGTTTTAATACATATATTATAGTCTTTTTTAACCCTAAAAATGTTTTCATTACCATCCTTGAAGGATAAATTGAAGAACGAAAATCCATCATCCATGAAGGTTGTAAATCAGCTCCTCACAAACGATGATTTCATTTTTAAAATAAAAGTGAGAGAGAAGAGAGTTTGATGAAGGATATTCCATTAAAATTATATAATTATAGTATATATATGATACTAGATATATCATTCCCTTTTGGACAAAGTAGGTTAGGAGAGGATACAAAATGAAAATGGAAATTGAAAGGAAATTAAAAGAAAAAGAAAGAGGATTTATCTCTTGAATTATCCTCTTTAAGAACCTTCTTAAGGAACCTTGGTTTGGTATTTTTTGTGACCAAAACCTATTAAAAGTGGGGAGATACTTGGTAAGGTTATTTGGGTAGAATTTGGACAATCTTCAAGGCTTAGAGGTATGAGGAGAAGTGGTGGTATTTATAGTGGAGGAGAGTAGTATTTTTTGAATATTTTATTTATTTGTTTATTATTTGCATCAAGACTATGAATAGTTTGAGAATTATCATCAAATATATTAAAATAATTAATGTGAGTTCTATATTATGGTTCTTACATCAGTGATGACTTAAGGAATAGTGTATTTAACTTATAATGTATTTATACGGTAAATTACCAAAAAATCAAGTATTTTAGAAAAATATCAAAAATTAAACCTAGCCATTTTTAAATGCGTAGAATTAAAAAATGGATTTTTTTTATAAAACTAAGTTTCTATATATGAGAAATTTAATTTTTAATTAAAACTACCATTTACTTGAAAAATATAGATTTTAAATCTATAACAGATTTTATAACAGTTTCAAAAAATTAACTATGGTCTCATAAAATTATCCTAAAATCATAAGAGAAAAAAATGTTAATTTATGAATAAATTTTAAAAAATAATTTTTCTTTTAAATAATTTTATTAATTATAAAATTATAATAAAATATTTATGACTTACAAAAATACCAAAACTTAAATATTAATTTTTAAAATATTCACTTACTTACACTATGATATAATTATATCATACATTCATTTATAAGATTCATAAATTTTATTTATACATTCATGGGTGAGGTTACTATTCATTTGGTTATTTTACTATTCATAAGGGTCGCATTACTATTCCTAAGGTCATTTTACTATTTCATCAGCATAGATTTTTTAACTTCTAGAAACACCTCTTATTTCATTAATTCTTAATTTATAAAGTTTTTTTATGTTATATAAGTGATTTTATGTGATCTATACTATATAAAATAAACATAATAATGAAAATATCATTGATAGAATTATGGGTCATTATAAGAAATCTCTGGTAATTTCTTTTGGTCGGGTTTCTTTCTTCTCTTCCTTCTTCTCCAACTGTTATGGTGAAATCCTTTAACCAATTGTATTTTTGGTTTTGATCTTGATAAGTTTTGATATAAAACCTATTTTCAACCATCCAAACCTTCTTCATCATGGGATTTTTCCATTAGAAGCATTGTTGGATCACTGGTAAAAGGTAGGGAGTCTAAGTCTTAACCCTGTGGTTTGATAATTTCTAAGTTTTTGAAATATTGTGATTATAACATTATAGAATACACATAAATCAATTAAATAAATGAATGGAATTATTCCTTGAATTACTTTGTTTGAAATTATCTTCTGACCTGGATTATGGCTACCCATGGGGTGAGTTAACCATGATTATAATGGAATTGACAAATGGTTTAAAGTATGTTTATCATGACATGTGACCTGAGGTGATTTTTTATTACATAATCCATAAAATTATGGATTATTTCTTAGTGATATATTTTTAAATAAATTTTGAATTAAATTTCAAGTGTCATATGAAAGAATGATGTTAATTTTCATAATTAACCATTATAAATTGTGACATGATATTGTGATATCCATACTGTATGATAGAGAATGCATTCCATGCTGTAATGCTTATATATCAAGCTCAACCCTGGAACTTGCACACTTATCTGCTATATTGATAATATTGAGAAAGCTCGGCCCAATCCCATGCTATAATGCTTATAGAGAGTAGGTTATGACAACTCCCATGTTGTAATTCTTATAGGGATTTAATATGAAATGTTTTAATGCTTATAGGGATTTAACTTGGAATGTTGTAATGCTTATAGTTCTTTGAACCGAATTGTTTATTGTGACTATACCATGGTTATATGGTTGTGGTTTTCATGGTCATAAGACATACTCAGATATATTCTGGCAAGTCACCAAAGAAAGTTATTTTACCATGGTTATATGGTTGTTGTTGGCATGGTCGTAAGACATGCTTAGAGATATTCCAACATGGAGCCAAAGCAAAATGTTGTATTTTATCAATTGTTAAATTAATTAATACACCCGATTATTAATTTATTAAATACACTTCTTATCACAATATTTTTGTTTAGAAATGGTGGTTTTGATCTTCTAAGTTATACTCACACCCTATTTGGGACGTCGTTTGGTACCCAAGCAGATTTTGTGGATGCAGGTTTGGACAAGGGCAAAGAAAATTTTTGTTGATAGCTTGTTTGTTGTTGGGATAGAGTTTGGATATGGGACCGGTGTGGGGTTCGAGACCTGGGACTTTGAGTCTTTTATTCAAATATATTAGTTTTTTCTTGTATTGTTCTATCATTACATTTAGATAAATTCCACCACATCATTACATTATTCTTCATTTATTTATTAGAATATTCAGTTGGCTTTTATTATTATCTTCCAAAATTTATTTACTCAGACTATTTCCATTTTATTATGAATTGTTTATACTACTATGACACTTCATACAAGGGGGTATAGTCTCCCTACTATACTATTCTCAGCATCACTGCTAGTTGAAAGCCTCTGGAGTACGGGGTGGCATGCTTGAGGCCTCGTAACCAACCCTTTCTGGCCACGTGAGAGAGTACCATTTTGGGGGATGTTACAATTTTACATTGTGAAAAGGTTTCACATCTTGTAATTTTTCATTCTATAAACCATACTCGTGGAATATTCCCTGTAATAGATTCATGTTGTGTAAACAGTTCATGATGTGAACATCTTTAGCAGGCAATGTGCAGTCCAAATCTCGTAGAAAATCCCCAAACCAAATTCAAAGCCCTCCGAACCCAAAGAGAAACCTCTAAAACCTTTAACACATTTATACCTGGACTATATTAATTCAAATAAACATATCTCCCCAAACTTTATATCAAATCAAGGTTCAAGAAATACATGATTTGTGGTAATAGGGTGTTGTAATTCAGAACCTCAGTTAAATTTCATATGAATTTAACATGTTGGATAAATATTATTCTCATATATGGTTTAATAATTATTCATGTTAGTTTGATCATAAATATTCAGTAACTATTTATTCGAGAGAATATATATGTGAGTTCAATATATAATAAATATTTATTCACCAAGTAATTAGTTATTTAATTATGTGAATATAAAATATTTATTTTTTATGGTTTATTCACAAGGTAACAAAAAAGTTTATTTTGTTACATGAATATTTAATAAATATTTATTCACTAATTTGGTAAATATAATATTTATATATTTATTGGGGAATAATACAATGATATTTATTTAATTAAATAAATTATCATTATTTGAGATCTAATAAATACTGAGTTGGATTGGCAGACTGAGTTTTATGGGCTGATAAGAAATATCATATTAAATATTATTTTAATAAATATCAATTTATTTATTCAAGAAAAATAATATTTTTTTTATCCATGAGTTTATCACATGTTAAGTAAATAATAATTTAATATCATTTTTATTTATACATGAGGTTCACCAAGAATTAAGAAAATAATATAGGCCATTATACAATTATTATTTTTAACCCTAGCACTATTTAAACCTGGTAATGATATTTTTTGATGAGTAAGATACATTCTTTTGTTGTGTACAGTTACTTCTAGAGAGGATTCTCTCAAACCTTAGAGAGCTCTCCCCCAGAACACTTTGAATAACACAGAGCGTTTTTCATCTTCCACCAAAGTGAATTTTTCTGCACTTAAAGGATTTAGTTGTGATCAACATTGATCACTAGAAGCAATAGAACTATCCAATATAGTACATGGAGGACTCTAAAATGATGATCAAAGGTTTTCTAAGCATGATAAGATCACTGCTAGAGGAAATCTACCCTTAATCCCTTTAATGCAACAATAGTACAACAATAGGTCTTCATCTGATCATTGAAAAAGAAGAAAGAATTGAACAAAAATTAATTATTAAATTAAATTAATTAATTATAAATTATATGAGTAA
The DNA here is from genome assembly GCA_963277665.1 of Viscum album. Classification (NCBI taxonomy): domain Eukaryota; kingdom Viridiplantae; phylum Streptophyta; class Magnoliopsida; order Santalales; family Viscaceae; genus Viscum; species Viscum album. The sequence continues at coordinate 1,276,233,954 of OY728132.1, read as the reverse complement.
ATATTATCTCTTCTTGGTTTTGGGTTCTTGTTAATTAAAATTTTAATCAATTTTGTTAGTTGTGAAGACTCTTTGTCATGTACATCATGGATTGTTCATGGATTGTGATAAAAAACTAAGTTTTCTATGCTTCCACTAACGCTTCCACTACACTCAAAACCTTTAACCATTGCGTATCAAACTTACCTTTACATACCACAAATTTTTACCATTAAATATCAATCATATTTTATAATTTCATCAAATATCACTAAAGTGATATGATGCATCGTTTTAGAACCTATGTCACAACGTTATTGTCAAACATGGTATCCCAATTTCATATGCTACAAATTCCACCAAATTGAGATATTTATACCGAGTCATTGGAAATGATATCCCATATCATAAGTCGTAATTTAATTACATAAAAAATAGGAATTGTATTTTACTTCTATGCTTTGATTATATGCTTGTCACGTATACATATGAAATTTTTATTTTATTTTTTATTATATACTTATCATATTTATTTATACATTTCATTATCCAGAGAGTTATACAAAATAAATTTATTTGGATGATCTCTTGATTCACTCTTGATGATTATATATGGTTAACACAAAACACTAATCTATTTCATATCACCACTTACATTTATAAAATTTATTTTAAAAACAATATTTTTTATGTACACTAAGTTATTACATGAAAATTTATTTTTTATCTCATATAACATATAAAATAAATTTCATAAGAAAATAGTTTTTAAAATATATTAGTATAAATAAATAAAATCATATTTTTAAAATTAATTTTATTTCTCCCATGAGATATGGTAAATTTAAAATTTATCACTTATATAAAAGAGGTAAAATAAATTTTATGAAAAATTATATATGTATTTTAAAATAAAATTTATATCATTAACAAGATAAAATAAAATTCATATATAATGATAAATTATAAAAAAATTATCTCTTGCATGAGATAACATAAATTTTATATATAGATAAATTAAAAAATTAAAAAATATTTTTTTCTAGATGGGATAAATTTCACATTCGATTAAATTACACATGAAATTTAAGCCATATGTGAAATAAATTTTCTTTTTTTATAAATTGTATCATTGCATTTGAAAGTTATTCCATTTCATGTGCAAAATATTTTACATTGGTTAGGAAAGGGGAAATAAAAAAAAATATACCTGTGTATACACTTGCGGAGAGTCAAACCCAAAACCTCTTCAAGATCACCCAAGGATGTGACCAACTGCCTCATACCTTAGGGGATCATTTCATTCACAAAATAATTGAGATTAATTTAATTTTTTAAATATTTCCCAATGTTATCAGAAATTTGTCTTATCTCATATATGAGATAAATTTTAATGTTTAGATAATAATTGAAATTGATCTTATTTCATATATTAAATAAATTTAAATTTTTAAACGATACCCAATTGTATATGCTATAAATTTCATATACAATTGTATATGCTATAAATTTCATTTTTAAACTATTCATCATTGCAAATTAATTTTTTATCTCATATCTTATATGAGATCTATTTTGAATGTAATGTACATCATTTAAGAAGGGAAAATTATTTCATGTATAGGTGAAATAAATTTCATACATAATATTATATATTTTAAAAATGAAAATATAACACATTTGATATAAGATAAATTATATATATAGTGATGTATATTTTAAAAATAAATATTAATCTTATGAGAGGGGATAAATTTCATAAACAATGATATATCTGTTAATGTTTCAACTTGCATATTAATAATTTAAAAGTGTATTAATAATTTAATATTTATGTTTTGATAAATTAAAATTTACTCATATTTAATTTAATTTAAATTGTTAATGTAGTCATTTTTTCTTTCTTGCATGTATTAATTTTTAGAAATGATTAATAACACTTTATTAAAATTTTAATCTTACATTTTCTTTATTAGTAATAAATTAAAAAAATACATATATAATATATATTGTTTTATTTATGTTGATTTACAATGTATTTCCTTGGCCCTTTAGTATTTTTTCCAACCATTACAAGTCACACAAGGTCCAGCTCATCAAACCACAAATGAGGGACCCCGGGGTCAACCTCATGGGAGAGCCAACCTAAAGAGCCTTTTAAATGGTAGGTATGAGGTTGTTTTATGTATAGTATATTGGGAGTGTGCACTCGTGAGAGCCCATGGACCTGGGATACCAATGGGCCAGTGCATGGAGGTGAGGTCCGCGTGGCATGGTGTGCATGTTTTATGGGTGTTGATCACCTGATTCCACCTTGAGGGTGTTGCGACACTAATTATAATATATAGAAGTTCTCAACCAGCCACATATTTGATGTGGGACGACATTCAGTGTGGACACGTTTCATCTACCTTAATGAGGTACAAACATTTCAAGAGATGTCAGATAAGATCTACAAGAGTCGCCTGATTAGCACGACAATCATTTTCTCCCTCCAACAACACTTGAGTGTTCTATTTTGCTTGAGTAGTGATTAGACAATCAAAACAAATTTTATAATTACATTTTATTGGGATTAAAAGTTCATTTTTGATCATATGGGCCTGAGTTAGTACATTTTAATTTTAAACATCCACTCTCATCAATTGTGCACTTCATGCCTAATGTACACCAATTTAGGCCCAATGACTCATCTGATTTTATTGAATGTAATTATTCATGTTTTAATATTATATTTTTGGAAATGTATCTTCACTTAAAATTTAAATGTTTCTCATTCATGGAGCAAGGAAAGATTCATAAAGGATGATGAAGATATTCGGTGATGAAAGGAGACAATTCTGGTGAAGGCAGATTGGACACCAATGCACTGTTGGGGATGTGTGTACCACAATAATAGACCAATGAAGCCCAAATTTCTTGTGATGATAGAAGAAATACAGGAGAAGAAATCATTATTCATTCCAAAGTGCTAATTCGGTCTCCATGATGGTGATCAAGGCAGCCCGAATGGAAGATCAGAATCTGGGCCAGAATCTACGGCCCAGAATGTCAGCCCAATGAATCTTCCATATCTCCCGAAACACAAAGTAAATTGGGATGATATTTTACAGGATGTTATAAGACATCCGGGGATTAATTTTTGTCTTCTATGGCCCACTACAAATCGGCCATCTAGAAGGACTTTGAAGCGGATCTGTCAAGTGGATGCAAGCTGAATGCCATCTCGGGTCAAGGGTGGATAAGTCTCCTCTCCACCTACTTTCCACCACATATGCCTACCCTCATTGATTGGGATGACTTGTACTGTTGGAGATCATCCTAAGGATCCAAATTTTCCTATTTAAGGCAGTGTTGGTGAGGAGTAACTGATACTTTTCTTTCATGTAATGTTATTATGCTCAATTTTTGTTGTAATGCTTTCATTTCCCCATGTAAGTTTCTTTTTGTATTTCTAAGTTCTTAATCCAATTACTTCTCTTATATTCTTCCAATTTCTATACTTAAATCTCTAAAATCACAAAAGAACAGTGATAACTCTATGTGTTGGTGATATAGTTCACACATAGGTGTGAATTTCATTCACACACACGGAGGAGTGCTCGTTATTTCCGCGGTTTTAATCTCTTCAATTCAATTCTTGCAAGCCATCTTCCGCCCACCATTGATAGCATATCATCAATGGAGGGCTAACCCTTTAATGGGTTTATCTTAGGAATATGCAAAGGCTGGATTGAATGTTATTTAATGCACGAATTTTTGTTAATTGGTTAAATAATTCAAGACTTCCATTCTCCAATTATTTTCGCTCCTCATCTTCACTGTGTTTGAAAAGCTAATTCTAATTACTAAATTGACCATATACCTTGGAGAGATCATGAATCTGGTTCTCTAAGTGTTTTGGTGACTATTAATTGAGTTTTTTTAGTATCTAACCAGAAAATGATGAAGGTAGTGTTATTTTGAAGAATGGTTTCATCAAGAATTAATAAAACCAAAAATTTGTCTAAAGAAATAAAATGCATTCAATCCACCCAAGAGTAACCCTAAGATCAACCCATTTCATTATAATTGAACTCAACTAATATTATTAGTCTTCTACCAAAACACTTAAAAACAAATCCAAGTTGTTCACTTCATAGCCAAAAATCCATCCCTTAGGTTGTGTATCTTAGGTATCTTCTTAGGTCTCTCTGGAATCGACAACCCAAGCTACACTACAAGGACCGTTCTACCCTTCTTCTCTTGGGTAAATTTGGGCGTGAACCAAATTTTGGCGCCGTTACCGGGGACCAAGTAAGTACCTTAGATCCAAAAAAACCTTCTTTCCTCACCTCCATTCTTCTATTCTCACCCAAGATCTCTTATCTTGTCCCTTTCTCATTTTTTTGGCGCATGTCCGCCTACACCCGTGATTTCTCAAACAGACTAGTTAGGGTGGAAAGTCCTAGGATAGGGGAGTCAATTGTACCTAGGGGATTGTTTAAATCAGATCCAAATATTCTTGAAACCCCAAAGTTAGAACGTGAAACAAGTCCAATGGAGGGTCATCCACAAAATCAAATTGTAAACCCTGGGGGGAATCAAATGGGAAACCAAAACCAAGAAGCTCCAAACTTAGGGAATGTAGTTGATCAAACCATGAACGACTACCTCACTCCAGCTTGGACCAATGCCCCCTCATGCATTAGACACAATTCCATAGGATACACCAACTACATATTCAAACCCCATGTCCTAAACCACCTTCCAACCTTTCATGGGATGGAGTCAGAAATGTCATACCTTCATGTCAAAGAGTTCAACGACATTGTTGAAACCATGTGTCCCCCACATCAACTAGAATCCGCTAAGATGAGGATCTTTACTTTTTCATTGAAGGATCAAGCTAAAAACTGGCTACAAAACTTGAGACCTGCATCAATCCACTCTTGGGACCAACTTCAAAGAGAATTCTACAAAAAATACTTCCCTCATCACAAAACAATTGAACTTAAAAAGAGCATCCAAAACTTTTTTGAAAAATAGGGAGAGTAATTTTATGAAACATTGGAGAGGTTCAAAGACACCCTAAACATGGTTCCACACCATGGGTTTTCTATACCTGAACAAGTGAGAATTTTCTATGAAGGTTTGGGTCTGGGTAATAAACAATTCATTGACATGATGTGTAATGGAACTTTTAAAAACAAGGCCCCAAATGATGCTTACGAGTATCTGGAAAGTCTGGCTGAACAAAACCAAACTTGGGGAACTTCACCTTATTCTGAAAAGCCACAAAGAACCACTGGAATTCATACACTTAGAGAAGAGGAAAGCCTTAGGGCTAAACTCGCATCACTCTCTAGGAAGGTTGAAGAGATAGACCTTAGGAAAGTCCATGAAATCCAAAATGTAGACCTTGTTTGCACAATTTGTGACAAACATGACCATAAAATAGACAATTGACCAACCATTCCATCCATCAAGGATGTTCTTCTAGGAGGACCCCCCAGCGGAAGTCAATGCCCTAAACTTTCAAAAGCCCCAATACCAAAACACCTTCAATCCAAGGTACAATGAACACCCAGGCTTCCGATGGAAGGATAACCAACAACATAGCCAACCACAAGGGCAAAATCCTTACCCTCAACAGAACTACCAAACCCATAATCAGTTTCAAACCCAACCTATCCAATACCAATAGCCACCAGTCCATTTTCACCAAACCATTCCACCTTCAAAATATCCCCCAGGGATAAACCAATCTTCTCAAGCACCAACCCAAACTGTTCCACAAAGCCTACTAGAACAACTTTGCAAACAAATGGAAAGGATGAACTCGGAAGTCTCTTCCCTTAAACAAGAACTTAAAAAAAATCAAAATTGGGAAGGCACCCATGCCTACCCAAGCCATTCCACAACAAAACAACAAGGGGAGAGTCAAGTTGAACTCAATCAAATCATGAACAATTGAAAGCAGTGATAGTCTTAAGAAGTGGGAAATCAATTGAAAAACCTGAACAAACCATTTCAGAACTATTAAAAGATTCAACATCACTTCAAAATGATGAAGAACAACCCACAGATTCTGAAAAAACCAATGATAATGAGAAGGAACCACAACCACACCAAACACTCAAACAACCTGCTCCCTTCCCTCAACGCATGAGGGGGAAATCCAAGCCTGAACTGAGTGAAACCTTGAGAGAAATCTTCTCTCAAGTCAAGATGAACATTCCACTCCTCGATGAAATACAAACCATACCAGCCTACTCAAAGTACATTAAGGTCTTGTGCACTTTTAAAAGGAAATTTTTACATAAAAACCAAGTCCTTTTGGCTGCTAATGTGAGTACCACCATTCAAGGGACCATTCCTCCAAAGATGAAAGACCCGGGTTGCCCTTACATCAATGTTGAAATAGGATAGAAAAAGGTTATCAAGGCCTTGTGTGACCTAGGTGCCAGTGTAAAACTCATTCCTTATGCCATGTATTGTCAGTTAGGGCTTGAAGAACTCCAACCCACATCTGTCACTCTTCAACTCGCTGATCGCAGTGTTCGGGTTCCTAAGGGGATCTTAAAGGATGTTTTAGTGAAAGTTGAGAATTTCATTTACCCTGTTGACTTCATTTTCCTTGACAATCATCCAAGCTTAGGTCCTAGGGAGCAAACCCCAATCATTCTTGGCCGTCCTTTCCTTGCAACAATCAACTCTGTTATCCGAGTCCGAAATGGGAACATGACCATTACCTTTGGGAACATGAGTCTAGACTTGAACATCTATAATGCAAGCTCACAAATAGGATATGACGATGACATTCATGAAGTAAACATGTTAGGAAGCATTGAAAATGAATCCATAGAACATCAAGAAATATTTTATGGATGTTTAAGTCAGGATGAGATTGATTTCCTTTGTTCACATGAAGGAAGTTTATCTCCTTGGATCAAATCATTTTCAAATTGCTCCTATGATGATGTCTTAGGACCAACAATCAGTGAAACCTTTCAGGAAACCACATTCATGGAGACAACTCAAACTCCCTTCCCTAACCCAGGTCAATACAATCTTGTGGCTGAAACTTCTACACATGGGGAATCAATTAAATCTGAAAATCTAGGAAACAAATTTGATCTTGATCCAATGCCCCAATCTTCTACTGAAATTCTGAACCAACCTAATCTTGAATTGAAGGAACTTCCTAATTCCCTCAAGTATGCATTCCTAGGGGAAAATCAAACACATCCTATAGTAATATCTTCTTCTCTTGAAGCCAATCATGAGGGGATGCTTCTAGATGTCCTTAGGAAACACAAGAAAGCCATTGGTTGGAACCTGTCTGATATTCCTGGGATTAGCCCACTTATTGGAACTCATAGGATTACTCTTGAATCTGAATCCAAACCATGTCGTCAACCTCAGAGGAGACTCAATCAAAATCTTATGGATGTGGTAAGGAAATAACTTCTTAAGTTGTTGAAAGCCGGTATCATCTACCCCATAGCTGAGAGTGAGTGGGTAAGACCAATTCAAGTTGTCCCAAAGAAAGATGGAATCACTGTGATCACTAATAAGGATGGGGAAATTCTTCCAACTAGGGTGAGTAGTGGCTGGAGAGTCTGTATTGACTATAGGAAGCTCAACTCTTGTACCAAGAAGGACCATTTTCCCTTGCCCTTTATTGATCAAGTCCTCGAGCGAGTGTCGGGTCATCAATTCTATTGCTTCCTAGATGGGTAATCAGGGTACAATCAAATCAAGGTCTCCTTGGAGGATCAAGGGAAGACAACCTTCACCTGTCCATTCGGCACCTTTGCCTTCAAACGCATGCCGTTCGGGTTATGCAATGCCCCTGGAACCTTCCAGCGGTGCATGATGGGAATCTTCTCAGATATGGTAGGGGATTTTCTAGAGGTCTTCATGGATGACTTCTCTGTCTTTGGGGATATATTTGAGGGATGTCTTAGGAATGTGGAGAGAGTTTTTTCAAGATGTGAAGAAAAGAATCTGGTCCTAAACTGGGAAAAATGCCATTTCATGGTAAAAGAGGGGTTAGTCCTTGGTCATATAGTCTCGGGTAGGGGAATTGAAGTTGATAAAGCAAAGGTTGAAATCATTCGTCACCTTCCATCACCTAGAACTGTTAAGGAAGTGAGGTCCTTCTTAGGACATGATAGTTTCTATAGAAGATTCATTAAGGAATTTAGTTCAATCTCTCGTCCTCTTTGTGCTCTCCTAGTAAAGGATGCTCCATTTGTTTGGACAGAAAGCTGTGAGGGTTCATTTTCAACCCTTAAATCCGCTCTCACCTCTCCTCCCATTATGAAATCTCCAAACTGGGACCTTCCTTTCGAACTCATGTGTGATGCCAGTGACTTTGCTGTAGGAGCTGTGTTAGGACAACGGTGTGATAAAACTCCATATGTCATTTCCTATGCAAGAAAATCCTTAAATGATGCCCAAATAAATTACACCACCACTTAAAAGAATTTACTTACTGTTGTGTTTGCCTTAGATAAATTCAGGTCCTACCTCTTAGGATCACCCATCATTGTCTTCACCGACCATTCAGCTCTAAAATATCTCTTCAAAAAACAAGATGCCAAGGCTAGATTGATTAGGTGGGTACTTCTTCTTCAAGAGTTCGATTTGACCATTAAGGATAAAAAAGGTGTCGAGAATGTTGTAGCTGATCACCTCTCTAGGTTAGAGTTCAAAGACAACTCACATCACCTTTATGTGTCTGATTCATTTCCCGATGAGAACCTCTATTCTGTGAGTGATTTCCCTTGGTATGCTGACATAGCCAACTTCTTAGTTTCAGGGGTCATTCCAAAATTCTTAGGGAACCAAGCTAGAAGAAAATTTCTTTCTGATGTCAAGCATTATGTGTTTGATGATCCATACCTTTATAAGTTCTGTCCTGACCAAGTCATTAGGAGGTGTGTTCCAGAATCCGAACAAGAGTCCATCCTAATGTTCTGTCATAGTGAGGCTTGTGGAGGTCACTTTCCCTCTAAGAAAACTTCTGCCAAGGTTCTTCAATGTGGTCTCTTTTGGCCCACCCTCTCAAGGGACTCCTACACATTTTGTCAAAGCTGTCCTAGGTGTCAACAAGTAGGGTCCATCACAAAAAGGAATCAAATGCCTCTCACTCCAATATTAGTGGTTGAAATCTTTGACTGTTGGGGAATTGATTTCATGGGTCCCTTCCCAAACTCTAGGTGATATCTTTACATTCTCTTGGATGTCGATTATGTCTCAAAATGGGTTGAGGCCATTCCTACAAAATCCAATAACCATCAAACTATGATTAGATTCCTTAAAGAAAACATCTCCTCTAGATTTGGGATTCCTAGGTCTATCATTAGTGATCATGGAACTCATTTCTGCAATCGCCCATTCTCATCACTCATGGAGAAGTATGGAATTTCTCACAAAGTGTCCACCGCTTACCACCCACAAACCAATGGTCAAGCTGAGTTAGCCAATCGATAAATCAAACAAATTCTTGAGAAAACTGTTAATCCATCTAGGAAAGATTGGTCGAGCAAACTCTTAGATGCTCTTTGGGCATATCGAACAGCATTTAAAACCATCCTAGGAATGTCCCCATATAGGTTGGTTTATGGTAAAGCATTCCATTTTCCAGTGGAGATTGAGCATAAGGCCTTTTGGGCAATCAAAAAAATGAACTTTGACATTTCTTTGGCCAGAATAAAGAGGAAATTGGATCTAAACGAGCTTGAGGAACTTAGAATGGAGGCTTATGAAAATTCAAGGATCAATAAAGCTAGAGTTCAAGCCTACCAGTCTAGGAATCTTAAAACTAAACACATTGAACTAGGGAAACCTGTGCTTTTGTATAGTTCTAAACTTCATTTGCACCCGGGAAAGTTGAGGTCTAGATGGTCCGGTTCATACATAGTGCATAAGGTGTACCCCCATGGGGCTGTTGAAATTCAAGATCCCACCAATGGTCAAATATTTAAAGTTAATGGACATAGAGTCAAACCATTCATAGAACCGTTCCAAAAACATGAAGTTGATGAAGACCTGAGTGAACCCACCTTTGATGAAAAAAAACAATTAATCAATTAGGGTTTTAAGTCGACCTAACGACGTTAAACAAAGCGTTGAATGGGAGGAAACCTATGATTTTTAAATTTACAATCACTTTATTATTTTAATCAATTTTTTTAGCAAAACAATTTGATATAATTTTACCTCATATTGTTGACCTGTTCTTCTCTTGTGAGTATGGATGGGTATGAAAGGGGAGCGCCGTATTCATCCGTGTCACGCGGTGTGATCCCTGAGTATTATCTTACCCAGAAATTAAAAAGAAAACAATGTATCAACAATATAGGTGTTTGTAAGTTTTTATTTTATTTTATTTTTAATTTTTTTATTATTATTAAAAAAAACAAAAAAACAAAACAAAAAAAAATGTAAAAAAAAAGTGACACGCCGTAGGACGTGGGTCAAACCCCGTCACGGCCGGCGAAGCCGCGAGACTCGAACCCGGGACCGAAGGGAGACAGGGGCGCACGCCTACCACTGAACTATGGCGGGGCTGCCAAGTTTGATGGATTTTCAGGTAAATCATAAGAGTACAAGCATACACTACCGTGAGTATTATTCAAGTGACATGGAGACCAAGGGATTAAATGAGAGCATCACAAACTTCAACATCAAATATCAGGTGAAATTGTTCTATGCTCCTATATTCTACCTCTACCCCTTCTAAATTATATTTTCTTTAAACACTAGGGACAGTGTTATATTATTTTGGGGGGAGGTGAAAATAAAAATCAATCACATAGAGTAATAAAATATGCGTGTTAATTGAATGAAAATTTTCCTTAACCTTGAACATGTTATTACACATTGCAAACCTTGAAAACTGAATATCAAATAATTTTGTATTCCTTGATTCTGATTTTAATACATGTTTAAGTTCATGAGCATAAAATTTTGGAAAGTGTGGCTATCTAATGTGATTTTTCACTGTTACATTTTCATCCAATTTTTATAAAAAAAATTCACAATGCACGTCCGTTGGATTGTGGGGTATTAATTTGAATTCTTGGGGTCCCATAATAAATAGCATAGTTTTGGTGATCATTTTAAATTTAATATGAGTATTTTAAAAAATATATATATATATATAAAAAGAGGTGTAAAAAAACAAAAAAAAAACAAAAAAAAACAACAATAAATTTGTGCATAGAGCAATGAAATGACTTAATGTGTGGCTTTCGGCACTTGGGGATTGTGACTCCATAGTTTTCTGGCCCAGAGTTGGGAATTATATCTCTATTTGTGGAAATTTGAATTTATTTTTGAATGAGTTAACTCGAGATGATGCCCGAGTATGTGGGCTTTACTTGGTGCCCTAAGGCCTTTGAGCCTGGGAGTCATCGGCAAAGTCTCACTACAAGGGTTGACTCATTTGAATACAATTTCAATAACCATGGAAACATTGAAAAAAAAGAAAAAAAAGAAAAAAATGAATACTCATATTAATATTAAAATGTGATTCCACCTAGCGCTTCCATCTTTTCCCCCTTAAATAAAAATGAACCCCCATGTCTATTGTGACACACAACACATCATCATGATTAATTGTAATTGGATGAAATATGGCATTGAATTTGATCAGAAGAATGGGCTTGGTCTTGGGTTATGCTTTATAACCTACATTGTATTAAATGATTTTGATGGGATGCATAATTTTTTGGTATGAGGTATTTTGGTGAGCATTGTTTATTAAAATGTTTTTGGAAAAGGGAATTTGATTTTCATAATATTTGAGTTATTTGCTCGAGACTAGAAAATCTCAAGTTGGGGGGTGTGATTAGACAATCAAAAAAAATTTTATAATTACATTTTATTGGGATTAAAAGTTCATTTTTTATCATATGGTCCTGAGTTAGTACATTTTAATTTTAAACATCCACTCTCATCAATTGTGCACTTCATGCCTAATGTACACCAATTTAGGCCCAATGACTCGTCTGATTTTATTGAATGTAATTATTCATGTTTTAATATTATATTTTTGGAAATGTATCTTCACTTAAAATTTAAATGTTTCTCATTCAGGGAGCAAGGAAATATTCATAAAGGATGATGAAGATATTTGGTGATGAAAAGAGACAATTCTGGTGAAGGCAGATTGGACACCAACCCACTGTTTAGGATGTGGGTCCCACAATACTGGACCAATGAAGCCCAAATTTCTTGTGATGATAGAAGACATACAGGGGAACAAATCATTATTCAGGCCAAAGTGCTAATTCGGTTTCCATGATGGTGATAAAGGCATCCCAAATGGAAGCTCAGAATCTGCGGCCCAGAATGTCATCCCAATTAATCTTCCATATCTCCCGAACCACAAAGTAAATTGGGCTGATATTTTACAGGATGTTATACGACATCCGGGGCTTCATTTTTATCTTCTATGGCCCACTCCAAATCGTCCATCTAGAAGGACTTTGAAGCAGATTTGTCAAGTGGATGCAAGCTGGATGGCATCTCGGGTCAAGGGTGGAGAAGTCTCCTCTCCACCTACTTTCCACCACCTATGCCTACCCTCATTGATTGGGATGACTTGGACTGTTGGAGATCGGCCTAATGATCCAAATTTTCCTATTTAAGGCATTGGTGGTGATGAGGAACTGATACTTTTCTTTCATGTAATGTTATTATGCTCAATTTTCGTTGTAATGCTTTCATTTCCCCATGTAAGTTTCTTTTTGTATTTCTAAGTTCTTAATCCAATTCCTTCTCTTATCTTCTTAAAATTTCTATACTTAAATCTCTAAAATCACAAAATCACAGTGATAACTCTGTGTGTTGGTGATATAGTTCACACATAGGTGTGAATTCCATTCACACACACGGAGGAGTGCTCGTTATTTCCGCGGTTTTAATCTCTTCAATTCAATTCTTGTAAGTCGTCTTCCACCCACAATTGATAGCATATCATCAATGGAGGGCTAAAACTTTAATGGGTTGATCTTAGGAAGATGCAAAGGCTGTATTGAATGTTATTTAATGCACGAATTTTTGTTAATTGGTTAAATAATTCAAGACTTCCATTCTTCAATTATTTTCGCTCCTCATCTTCACTGTGTTTGAAAAGATAATTCCAATTACTAAATTGACCATATACCTTGGAGAGATCATGAATCTGGTTCTCTAAGTGTGTTGGTGACTAGTAATTGATTTTAGTTAGTATCTAACCAGAAAATGATGAAGGTAGTGTTATTTTGAAGAATGGTTTCATCAAGAATTAATAAAACCAAAAATTTGTCTAAAGAAATAAAATGCATTCAATCCACCCAAGCGTAACCCTAAGATCAACCCATTTCATTATAATTGAACTCAACTAATCTTATTAGTCTTCTCCCAAAACACTTAAAAACAAATCCAAGTTGGCCACTTCATAGCCAAAAATCCATCCCTTAGGTTGTGTATCTTAGGTATCTTCTTAGGTCTCTGTGGAATCGACAACCCAAGCTACACTACAAGGACCGTTCTACCCTTCTTCTCTTGGGTAAATTTGGGCGTGAACCAAGTAGATAGTTAGATCACCAATGACTGAGGTCGTGATTGTTTTTACAAGTCCGAGATACCAATTTAATGATCCCTTGAACCTCCATGCATATAATCTTTATCTTTAAAGCATGATTATTTCAAAGAATATGATACTGTCAAATGCAAACAGAGTTATATAAGGATTATCAACCATTAGATATATAGTATTTGTTTTAAGCCTCTAAATAAATGATGAATCACACAATTCATATCATATGCACAACTTCTCCACATTAATTCCTGGATATTTCTTCAACTTCATCTTTACACAACAACGTTATGTGATAGTAATTCAAATAGTAACGATAGAACTGTTTGATTTCTCCGCAGTAGTATCATCTACCGTATATGATGGTAGTACCACTCCCTCTTCAGTGAGGGTATCTCCTCACAATAGTAACACCAGTAATTTCCTTCATTTATTAATGATAGCACATCTATGTAGGAAGGTAGTCCTACAATGGTAGATTAATCTTCCATTTGACGACAACAACATCTACCACTCTTTAGCTTCAATTATAAATCAACATGATAGTAGGTCATCAGTGATGGTAGATCAACCCTAAATTAATATAAGCTATGTTTTAATGATGGTATCACCACTTTTCAGGGTAGCATTTTAGTGATAGAAACATCTTGATACCATAAGGTATTTTTATCTACCTCCAGTTAAAAATATAGCTACCGACTATTGAAAATGTTTTTCTAAAAATATAATTGTTTTTATTTTACTTACTGCATGTAAAATAAAATATTTTAGTTAATTTATTTATTTTCTATATTTTTCTAAAATATAATTACATTTTTTTTAAAATATTTTGATCATATATCATGTATATGCACACTTGCAGTATATTCTTTATGATACTTTGTTCTTGTGACCTTTTGATATTTAAATAAACTCCAAGTTTATTCATATTATTTTTACTATTTAATAAATGTGTAATATACTTATTTTTACTAATGATCATAATATAAGTATTATGATGTTATTTTATACAGAAATAAAAGAGCGTTAAAACTATCTGATATTGAGTGCAGTATTTCAGAATATAAGTAACAGTAATATTAAGTTTTGTTATTCACTAACACATGGAATGTAGTGTTTAGATAAATAGACATGCTTAGAAGATCTTGGAATTAATTACATGAGATAAATCAGTTGGATTTGATCAATAGATAAAATAAACTTCACACAATTTATTCGACACAACTAGTGATACAAAATTCTTACTGCATATACAATCAAGAAATCCTATGACTATTGTTCCATTATTATGATCATAAAAACGTCTTCAACCGTTCCATCCTTTACTACTAAAGTGATAAAGATCATTGAACATCATTATTTTCATCATTTAATATCATATGGTTTAAACCATTTTCTTTTTTTCATCATGTAATCATTTTGTAATCTATTTTTATTTGTAAGTGTTAGTTTATGCTTTTCCCAATCAAAAAATGTCTCATATTGGTTATTCTACCACCCAAAACGAAGTTATTAGGTTATGAATCATGAAGAAAAGTTCGGTCCAAACTACCTATGGGTGTAATAGGTTATCACACCTCTAAAAGTTATTTTCTCTTAGTGGGTACCAATCTTATCCTAGAGTAGAGGAGTTTGAAGAGTGGGATAGGATATTTGTGATCCGAACCACTATAAAAATAATATGTTCATTATTTTTATTTTCACTTCAAAATATAAATTGAACAATGCACTCACTATAGATTCTTTAATTGAAAATTATGATTTATTATTTATCCTAAAATTTTAAGAAACTATTCACCCGTAGTCTATTTTTACATTAATTTTAACCCAAAAATTGGTATTATAGCCTCATCTCTAATTAATTTGTAATCTATCTGGATATAGTTTTTTTTTATTTTTAACTACCATGATAACCTAATTATCCTAGACCAAACAATATAAGGAAATAAATACTAGTTCTATAAGATGTCAGGTATTAGTTCCAATGATGTATAGATTCCACAAAATCATTCATCTTTTATGGAAGCATCTAAAATAACTTGTAAGAAAAAATAGATGCTTACCTAAAATAGTTAAGTGAGGATCATTGGACTGTTATGGAGAAGGAAAATAAGCTACCCAAAGTTGATCTGAAGACACTTATAGGCAATGATATTGTTAATTATGTTTTGAATTATAAATTTAAGCATATTTTTTACTATGTTATGAGTAAAAGTGTTTATAGCCATGTTTTAGCTTTTAATACAACCCATGATATATGAAGAATCCTTCAAGTTACTCACCATGGGATATATAATCTTAAAAGAACAAAGCTATGAATGGTCTGAGTAGAATACTAGGACTTCAATATGGGAGAAGAAGAGTCAATGAACTAGATGTTCTATCGATTTACAAGTATTAAAAATTGTATGAGTTATCTTGGTGAATTATAAGACAACAAAACTCAATTTGAAATATTAATAAGAGCTATACCAAAAATATGGCATGAAAAGAAGGTGTACATCAATGAGAGTAACAAATTTAAATATTATACCTTAGATGAACTAATAGACGCTTTACTACAGTATGGGTTAGGGCTGAAAAACATTGCAAATGATGAGTCTACAAAGAGAAAAGTTATAGAATATAAGTATAATGTTAGTAAATCATCTAATTCTTACAATTCCAAGTTCTAATAAAGTGACAATGAGATGGAACATTTTATTAAGAAGTTTTTCAAGTTTATGAAAAACAAAAGTGGTAAGAGTTAGTTCAAAGGAAAGTTAAAAAAGAAGTACAAGAAAGGTAATAATAATAATAACAACGATGTTTCAGAATTAACCTACTATGAGTGAAATAAGAAAGGTCACTTTATGATAGACTACCCCAAACTCAAAAAACCAAAGAAATAAAAATACAAAAATTGAAAATAAAAGAAATATTTTTTAGAGGATGGGACTGTTCTGATAGTTCTGAACCATGCAGTGATTCTGTAAGTGAATAGTAGACAAGGAACCTTTCTATGATGGGTGTATACTAGGAGGTAAATAATTCATTTTCAATCAATTAATTACTCTTTATAATGTTGATCATAATTCTATAACTGAAAGATGAAAATTAAATTGATTCTAATTCATGTTCTGATTCTGATTCTATTAAATCAAAATTCAAACAACTACTTAAAGAAAATGAGGAATTAAAAAATAACGGTGTCGAGATTATTGATAAATACACTGACATAAAAATTAAAAATAAGAAGTTTCTTAAAAATATTTAGAGACTAAAAAATAATTTTATAATTTGAATATATGTGTTCCTAAAATGATGAATCTAAAAGGAATTGTGATTCTGAGTTGTTAAAACTAAAAGAAAAGAATGAAAGACTTAAAAATCTACTGGTAGTGAATAATAAAGACCAAGAAAAAAAATTAATTATGTTTTGGAAGATTTAAATAATGTTGAGAATGATTTTAATAAACTTAAATAAGAAAATAAAAAACCAATAAATACATGTTCTAACTCTAATGTGAAAGTTTATACGGATTTAGAGCCTATTTAAAAAGAAAATATGGATTTGCAAAAAGAATAATTCAATATTAAAAGAAAACTTATCTACATTTGTTTAAGGAAAATAAAAATATGATAAAATAATGTCTATGATGAAAAAAAAATTATAATAATATTGGTTTTGGTTATAACATATTATCACCAATGATAAATAAGACTACTTTTTTTAGAATCTCAAAAGGAATTATTTCAAGTGTAACCTATTTGAAATGTAGAATGTAAGGCCATTATTACAATGAAGTTACACTGATATTTACACAATCATTTGGGAATAAAAATATATATATTTCTAGACATTTATTTTCTAAATATCCCACTATTGTTTTTTAAATCTGTCTAGGTACTAAATTTTTTTGCTACAAATTCAGATAGACCCAAGTTAGCATGGGGTACCAAAACATTTTTCTTGGCTATTTAATTTCAAGAAATCTATCTTATAAGTTTCAAAGAATTATAGTATTTAGAAAATGAATGTTCCAAGAAAATGGAAGGTGATATTTCTAAATATCTATCTTATAATTTATGTGATGATGTACTAGTCCCATTTAGAGACAACCTTAAAGGTTATATTATTGGTATTGGTGAAGTTGGTTTTTTTGAAATAATTATTATTTTCAAAGTATTATTTTTAGATATTTTAAAAAAAAATTAAAAGGTTTATAATAGTTTTTTATGATGGATAAAATTTAATTTTTGAAAATGATAAACTTATAGTTTTGAAAAATAAATCTATTTTATTCTATGCTAATAGAAAATACAATGTTTATACTATTGATTTTTCTGATCTAACTGAATATAAGGTTAATTATTTAAATAATTTAGATGCAGATGAAATTTTATTCTATAAGAGACTTGTAAATGAAAACTTCATACTGTTTCACAAATTTTCAAAGCATGAACAAGTTCTACAATTGTCAAAATTGTAAACAAGTAAATATGCGTGATTCTTGTCTAAAGGGTAAGAAACATAAAGAAAGATTTAAATCTGTAAATGATGTTAGTACTGTTAGATGTCTTGAAATATTTTATATTGACTTATTTTTTCCAATAAAACCTATTAGTTTTGGTGGAAAGAAATTTTTATTTGTAATAATATATGATTATAGTTGATTTATCTTGATTTATTTATTATCACATAAAAATTAAACTTCAATTAAATTCTGTTCATTCTATAAGCTCATTAAAAACTTAAAAAATATATCAATCATATTAATAAGAAGTGATATAGGTTTTAAATTTTTTTTATTTAGATTTTGGTAAGTTTTTTAAGAAAATGACTATAAGAATTACTTTTCTACACCTAGGACACCACAACAACATGGTGTACTTGAAAGAAAAAATAGCTCAATACAAGAAATTTATAGATCCATCCTTATGAAATTTAATGTGCCTAAATATTTTTGGGTATAATATATAAATATATCTTATCATGTTTTAAATATATTATCTATTAGACCATTTTTAAATAAGACCCCTTATGAACTGTTTATAGGGTTTAAACCCAAAATTGGATATTTTAGGGTGTTTGGTTGTAAAGTCTTCATCTTAAATAAAAAAAGATTATTTAGAAAAAATAAATTCTAAAAGTTATGAAGAAATATTTTTAGGGTATTATAATACTATCAATTCTTATAGGGATTTTAATAAGATAACTTTAGTTTTTGAAGAGTCTTTTCATGTTAAAATTAAAGAAAATAATAATAATAAGCAGAATTCTAATTCAAATAAAGATAATAATGAATTCAAGGAGTTTAATTTTAGTGATGATAATGTGCAAGATAATGAGAGTGAATCAGTTGAGGGGAAGCATACCTCTTCTTAAACTGATCCTAAAGAGTGTAAAACTCTTAAAAAACATCTTATTGAAATAGTAATTGGAAATGTTGAATCTCGTATACAAACCAGGAAATCTATTTTATTGATGATTTTATTCCTGTTAACATAGATAATTATTTAATTGATTCAAACTATTTTAATGCAATGAATGATGAATTAAATCAATTTGAAAGAAATAAAATTTTGAATTTGGTTAAGCTACCAAAAGATAAAAGAATCATAGGAACTAAATTGTTTTTTCATAATAAGCTTGATAAAGCTAGAAACATAATTCAAAATAAAGAAAGATTAGTTGGTCAAGGTAATTCTCAAGAGGAGAGAATTGAATTTGAAGATTATTTTTCTCCTATTTCTAGGATGGAATCAATTATAATTTAATTATATTTTTCTTATTTTCAAAATATCTAATTATTTCACATGGATGTAAAAAGTACATTTTTAAATGGAATAATTTTTGAGGAAGTTTATATTAAATATACCCTATTTTTGAAAATTAAAGATTTCTAAATCATGTTTTTAAACTTGATAAAGATTTATATGGTATTAAATAATCACCTCAGTATTGGTATGATATACTTACTCAATTTCTATTACAAAATTATTTTGTTAAATTAAAGGTTGATCCAACATTGTTTATAAAAAATGTTTCAAATGATCTTTTGATTGTACAGATCTATGTTGATGACATAATATTTGGTTCAAAAAATGATTTAATATGTAATAATTTTTCAAAACTAATGGCCAGTGAGTTCGATATGAGTTTAATATGGGAGATAAAAAATTTCCTTGGTATACAATTTAATCAAAGAAAAGATGGTATTTTCTTAAATCAATCAAATTATGCTAAAGAACTTGTTAAAAGGTTTTTCATTGACTCGTGCAAGACTATGAAAACATCAATGACTACTTATTATAAATTGGATTTGGATGATTCTTGTAAGAGTGTTGATATTAAATAGTATATAGGAATTATAGGCAGCTTACTGTATCTCACTGCATCTAAACCATATATAATATTTTCTATCTGTTTATGTGCTAGATTTCGGTCTAACCCTAAATAAATTCATCTTAAAAAAGTTAATATAATTATTAGACATATTAAGGGAAATATAGGTATTAGTTTATTTTATATAAACTAAAATTGTTTCAATTTATTATCTTACTATGATTCTGATTTGGAGGTTGTAGGCTTGATTGAAAAATCACAATGGGTGTGTGTTATTTTTTGGTTAAAAGATTAATTTTATGGAGTTATAAGAAACAACTATCAGTT
Source organism: Viscum album (assembly GCA_963277665.1). Taxonomy (NCBI): domain Eukaryota; kingdom Viridiplantae; phylum Streptophyta; class Magnoliopsida; order Santalales; family Viscaceae; genus Viscum; species Viscum album. Next base: position 1,276,213,741 of record OY728132.1, on the reverse strand, counting down.
GCACTATCTATAGCTAAGGATGAGTATGTTGCTAATACTAGTTGTTTCTCCCAAATTATATGGATTAAGGAAACATTATGTGATTTTAATATTATTTGATAAAATTGCTATTTTATGTGATAATTATAGTGTAATTTAAATTTATAAAAACCCTCTACAACACTCTTGAACAAAACATATAGATGTTATATTTCATTTTTTAAGAGATCATGTAAATAAAGGTGACATTTGTTTAGAATTTGTTTCCACTAAAAAGAAAATGGATGACATATTAACTAAACCTTTAGATTCCTTAAAATTTGAGAAAATGAAGTTTGAACTAAGTATGTTAGAGGCTTGATATTTTTTCCAATTATAATTACTATTTTTTTTTAACTGGATGTTGTTTCAAATATACGTTTACATGCATAATGACTTTAAATTTTAGTAATGGGTAAATGATCCTGTTACTATTTAAAAATAAAAATATTAATTTTTTATTTTTTTGATAAATTTCAAAAAAAAGGAGAATATTTTTGGAAATTTAAATAAATGTTTGGTTTTTTAATTTAAAAAATGGGGGAGACTGATGGCGTTTCAACTAGTGTATTAATACTTTAATAGTTGTGTTTTAATAAATTATTATTTCCTCACATCTAATTTAATTAAAAAATTTAATGTAATCATTTTTAATTTCTTTCATGTATTAATTTTTTTAAATGATTAATGATCCTTTATTAAAGTTTTAATATTACATTTTCTTTGTTAGTCATAATTTCAAAAAAATTAGCATATATATAATATATATTGTCTTATCTTTTATCTTAAGATTTTTATTTATGCCAATTCACTAAATATTTCATTGGCCCTTTAGTAACAATTTTGTTTAACCATTTCAATCCACACAAGGGACATACCATCAAACCACACATGAGGGAACCGATGGTCAACCCCGTGGAAGATTCAACCAAAGGATCTTTCATGGTGACATGTATGATGTTGGGTCATGTATAAGCCAATAGGATTGCGTTCCTGTGATAGTGCATGATCTAGGGATGCCGGTGGGCCAAAGCATGGAGGCATGACTTATGTGGTGCGGTGTTCAAGTGTTGTGGGTGCCAATCCCTCGCTGCCAGCTCAAGGGTGTTGCGACACCAATTGTATTATATATAAGAACTCAACCAACTGCATGTTTGATGTGAGACAACATCCAGTACAGACACTATTCATTCACCTTAATGAGATATGGAAGTTTCAAGGGTCTTAGGATAATATCTATGAGAGTTGTCCAATTAGTTCATAATTCATCTTCTCCCTCCAACGACACTCAAGTGTTCTAGTTCTCCTGAGTAGATGGTTGGATCACCGAAAATCAAAGTTAAGGTCTCCATTTTTTTTCAAGTTTGAGATAATGGGTTGATGAGACCTCGAACCTCCATGCATGCAATCTTCATCTTGAATTCATGATGATTTTGAATAATATGATTTTTTTAAATGAAAACGGAGTTACAGAAGGATTCTCGACCATTAGATATACAGGATGAGTTTGAAGCTTCTTAATAAATTATGAAGCATAAGATTCATATTTCATGCATAGCTTCTCCACATTCATGCCTAGAAAACACTTCAAATTCATCTTCACACAACAACATTACGTGATGATAGTTAAAACAATAATGGTATCACTATTCGATCTCTCCACGGTAGTAGAATTCACCATTGGTGATAGTAGTTCCAAATTCTCTGTAGTGAAGGTATCTCATCATAATGGTAAAACCACTTACCAACTTATTTCAGTAATGGTAGAAAATCCATGTGGGGAGATAGTTATACAATGGTAGATTAATATACCATTCAATGGAAATACCATATACCGCTCCTCTGCTTCAATAGTAGATCAACATGATGGTAGATCATCTATAACAGGTAGCTCTATTTCAGTGACGATAACACCACTTTGTATGGTATCATGTCAGTGGTAGAAACACATTTCTACTGTTAGATATTTTTATCTACCACTAGTTAAAAATATATCTACCTCCTGTTAAAAATGTTTTTCTAAAAATATAATTGTTTTTATTTTAATTACTACATGTGAAATAAAGTATTAGAGTTACTATTTTATTATTTATATTTTTATAAAATATAATTACATGTTTTTTTTAAATATTTTGAGTATATATCTTGAATACACACACATGCAGTATATTCTTGAGTATATATCTTGTATACATAAGCATTAGGATCTACCATGATAACATTTGAAGATTCCTATGGAGATGTTTGGAGGTTAGTGGAGCACATGTGGATCACCACTGAAAGGAATCTAAAATTTATTTTTACAATGCAATAATGGTATGACATAGAGACATTAGATTCATCAATAAAGAAAGAATTCATTACAATGTAATTATTTAAAAAATTAAATTAATTATAAATCTTTATGTGATGATCCTGCATTTGGTTCCAGCATTCTCTCATCAATTAATCTTTGATTCAATTTAATTGGTCCTGGTGTTTATCTTTGATGTAAATCTTGTATTAATCATCGATTATGAAAAAAATATGAGTTATAAATACCCCATATGTCACTTTTTCTACATCCAAAACCTTTAAGTGGTATTAGAGTAGTTGTATAATTATTTATAATTATTTAAATATCATTGATTGATTTACGCATTTATCATTAGTTGTCAATTCAAGTTGAATTTTTCTTTAATTTGAATAATGAGTTCTACTCTTCTTCCCCTTCATTCTCACAAATATAATCAAAATTTATTAGTACATTCGAATAACTCATCCAAAGGTGACCAGGATTATGGCCGGATAACCCAAGAGTACACACCGTACAGCTCGTTGGTGCACACTATGTACCAGTGTCTAATGTATCAAGATAATTCAAAAATTAATTAAAAATTAATTAAATCTATTTTTATTTATTACATGCGATGTGTATTTAAATACACCACATTTTGACTGGGCCATCCCGGTGCACAGTTAGTCGGACTACATGACGTGTAACATTCATAAAAGACGTGTATTCTATTATTCAAAGACGAGTCATGCATTTTCTTACAAAACCTATAAGACTGAAAACTGTGTAGCTTAAAGACCACATGACCTGTATTCCATGTACATGCCATACACTCTATTAATTTCCATAGTATGTTTACACACCGAGTCCCTAGGTGCATTCCATGGATAGACAGTGATAAGGATACACGATGTATAACTAGATTGTACATGCCATGTATATTACCAATTTACACAAAATTTAAAATTAATTTATTATAGAAGTTAAACCTTATCAGCATGTTCTCTACATGTCATTTATTTGATTATGTACATTCCATGTGATGTGTTATATATATATATATATATTAAATGTCTAATTAATTTCTGCATAATGTTCAAAATGACATATCATGTATAAGTTATAATGAAATTTTTACTCTATATGAATTGAAACATAACATGCTATGTAAATAACATGTGTTTTGGGTGTCATTCAGTTTACTCGTACACACCATGAAATTATGTGATAAGTTGTGCGTGTCACATGTTTCATGAGTAAACAATATAAAAATATAATATATATTGAGTAGTTTATACAAGTACTCACTGTGTTACCTCTAAGATATATGTTTTGTATATAGTTAATATTTAAAAAAATTATATCATTTGTTTAAAATTATGATGGATGAAAATCTCAAGAAATTTTGGATGAGAATTAAGATAAAATAATTGATTAATTAAAGAAGATAATTAATTGATTCGAATATGATTTATCTTAAATAAGAATGATTATAATTGAATGTTAATTTTATTAAATGTGTAATTAAATTAATATATGTGGATGATCATGATCATAGATCATACATTTGTATGTGATTGGTTTCCTTTTAATTTATTATTAAATTAAATTGATGACCTATACATCATCCTTACTCTCATTATGAAAGGGCATGCATGCCTACTATTTCCTTTTATGTAAACCCCTTAACCAATATTTTGGTTCCTCTTACCTGTGTGTGAGTAAAAGATTATGTAATGGACAGAGATCCCAAGCTAGTAGAGTTGGTTCAACTTTGGAGATGATGTGAAACCAATCCAATAGGTTCATGAGTGGATGGGTGGAAAGCTGTAACATGAACCAAGTCATGGTTCAAGGTGTTTTCCCCCTAGGTTGATGATTAATTTATCATCCACTAAATAAACTAACCATTAGAAAATGATCTTGAGCACACCACTCTATTATTTTATTTCTTTCAAGTTTCATGGATAATTTCATTATGGATGTTCTGTCATGATCACATGAATTAATGAATTAAGAAGCATGCAATATAGAACTAAAATAAATTGGATTATGTGTAAATTTTATCTAAGTCATGGTTAAGCACTTAAGTAAATCCACTTAATATCAAAAAGAATATAATAAATATATAATGATAAATTTTCACATAAAGATAAAAAAATACCTCTTATATATAAATATATATATTAAGTCGGTATAGCCTTCCACTACTTAAGTTAAAATAAAACCGCAATTTAAAGTGCTTAACTAGCCCAAGTCAAAGTGATTTAAATTATCATGGAATTATAACTTTAAGTTTTGGATCTAATTAACTTAGTTCACATCAAGGGCTGACTATCTATGGACTTAGTGTAACTAAGAGAAAAAGGTTGAGAAAATCCAATTTAAGGATTTCAGGATTGGGGAGTTTAGTCAACAGGTAAAATAATTAAGAGTTAATATAGTTGGAAATTTTAATTACCACCCAAAACCCTTAAAAAAATTTAAGACCCAAATCAGGTTATTAGAAGGGGAATACGAGTCCTTTCCACTAGAATGTCAAAGAAATATGAGGTTCAAAAACCAACGGTGAGGGCCATTAGGTTTTCATAAAATAATTGGAGATTATAAATATATAATATTTATCATATACTTTTATCAGATAAAGTACTAAAATTATTCTCTTCTTAATTATAGAAATGATAATAAACACAGATTCAAACATATCACTGTGATCCATACTTGAGAAGAATAACCTTCTCGCTAACACTAATTTCCAAGAATGGAAAAGGTGATTACGTGTTATCCAATGCCATGAAATAAAATTATATGTTTTGGAAAAACCCTATTCCTAAAGCATCTAGACAAAATACTAGTGAGGAAGAGTTGTATCTCTGTGAGAAACATTTAGATGATCCCATAGATGTCCAATGTTTCATGATGTCATCCATGACCAATGAGATTTTAAAGAAACATGAGGATATGGATAAGTATAGCATGATGTCTCACCTTCATGATCTCTGTCAAGAGAAGGTGGGACAAGAGAGATATAAGATCTCTAATGCATTGTTTATATGTAATCTTGGAGATTCGACACCAACTGAGCCTCATGTATTCAATATTATTGTCTATATAGAATACTTAAAAATCATTGGCATTGAATTCCTAGATGAGTGGTGCACTAATCTCATCCTTTCCTCACTACCCAGTTTTTTCACTAGTTTTATTGATAATTATAATAATAGAAATAACGAGAAGAGACTTCCAGAACTTCTTACTCTCATTTTCCAAGTTAACAAGGACATGGTCCATGAGAACCCTACAGTGTAACGACCCATAATTATATCAATGAATTTTCCCTTCTTATAATTATTTCATATAGTATAAATCAAGTAAAATTACTTAGAGATCATAATAAAAACTTTATAAATGAAGAATGAATGAATTAAGAGGCATTTCTATACGTTAAGGAACCTATACTGATGAAATTGTAACTTTCCCTTAGGAATAGTAATATAACCCTTATGAATAGTAAATCGGCAACATGAATAGTAACATCACAAATGAAAGTATAAATAAAATTTAGAAATATTATAAAGAAATTATGATATAACTATATCATAGTATAATTAAATAAATATTTTAAAAATTATTGATTAGGAGTTGGTATTTTTGTAAGTCATAAATATTTAATTACAATTTTATAATTAATAAAATGATTTAAAATAAATTTTACTTTCCTAAAATATATTAATAAATTAATATTTTTTTGTCTTGTGATTTTAATATAATTTTATGATACCTTAGTTAATTTTTCAAAGTGTTATAAAATTAGTCAAAATTTTAAAATCTGTATTTTTTTAGTAAATGATGATTTTAATTAAAAAAAATTATCATATTTAAAAAATTATTTTCATAAAATGGACTTCATTTTTTAATTCTATGCGTCAAAAAATGGTTAGAGTGAATTTTTTGGATTTTTCTAAAATACTTGAATTTTTTTGTGAATAGTAAAATACAGTAATTTTCGGTATAAATTCATTATAATTTAAATACACTATTACTTGAGTCATTGATGATGTAAGAACCATAATCTCAAAAATAACTTAATTATTTTAATGTATTTAGTGATAATTCTAAAACTATTCATAGTTTTGATGCAAAATAATAAATTAATGAATAAAATAATTAGAAAACACCCCTCTCCTCTGCTATAAATACCACATCTCACCACCTCTTCTCCTTACACCTTAAAATCTTTGAGACTTGTCAAATTTATACCCAATACTCTTCCCAAGCCCCTCCCCCATTTCTAGGATCCTTTTTTCTCAACAAAAGACCAAAACCAATCCCCTTAAAGAGGTTCTCAAGGAGGAGAATTCAAGAGGTAAAAATCCTCTTTATTTAATTTTATTTTCTTTTCAATTTCTTTTATATTCTTATACTTCCCTCATATCCCTTGTCAAAATAGACATGATAACTTCATTACATTTATATACTTGAATTATATCATGTTAATGGACGATCCATCATCAAAATTGTCACAACCCGTCCCTCGGGGCCCATGTCGTGACTACCCCAAGCCCGCCTCTCGAAGGCCAGGGGCTGGAGACTAGTGTCGAAGGCATAAACCTGCAAGTGGGAGGCATTTTCCTGAATACTTATACTCACACACACACCAAACCACATCCCAACACACCGAAAGGGGGAATAAACAAACCACTAAAACAAAGATGTGTGCAAGTACATCTGAAAGTAAGTGGGCCAGAATAAAAACCCAACAAAGAACATAAAACAACAAAACACAAAAGGAAACTCTGATGGACATCCGAAGAAAACCCCACCTGATCATGAGAGTAGTGAAGCTACTGGAATCTGATGTAGTATGTCCTGTCTGCCCATTCCTACTGGGCCTGCTAGGTTCTGGGCCACCAAGTCCACTGTCGTAGCATCCGTTAGTCTCATCTTCCTGAGTACCTCTATAGAAAACGTCGGTCATCTTCACTAGACACAATGCGTGCGGGCGAAGCCTGTGCAGGGGTGAGTAACACAGTACTCAGTAGGGACCCCAAAACAAAAAGGAAAGATCACACAACAATTCCTTAAGGTAAAGCACAAAACACAAGACAACTCACACCAGGTATATTCTAGGGTAGTAATAGTAGCATCACCAGTCACATCGTCAAACACATCGGCTTCTGGATAACTCCTCCTCTAGAAATTAAAATGGGTTTTCCAAGTCACGAAGATGTGATTCCCACAAACCTTCAACTTCTTAGGTACTTCTCCCCCATTGGGTACCGTGGGCCTGCAAAGTCACATAGAGGTGCTTCCCACTAGTCATGACCAACTGATGTACTCATCATAATCGCGTACCGTGGGCCTGTAAAGTCACAAAGAGGTGATTCCCATTGTGGGCCTACCAAGTTATAGAGAGGTGCTTCCCACTGGGCCAAAAGTCAGCAGTCTTCAGGTCTCAGCCAGTCACAGGGTTCTGTATGTAGTGCGCTTGGGAGAATCGCTTCTCAAGATCCTTTTCAAATATCAACTATCAAGAAATTTTCCATAGAGCATGCCAAAATATCCGCCTCATTGAGAGGGTCCCAACACCATAAATGACTAGTCAATCAGACGCGTGGTTTACAAGATACAGGCATTTTAGTAACCAGGGGACCGGTTGCGACGAGGCCCGGTCCGACCCGGTCGGACCAACCCAACCAACCCAGCCTGAGGGTCCTACATACCCCGGTTCATTAAGACAGACTCGACCCGACCTGGTGCTGGTCAAGGTTGATCTGGTCCGGCTTGGCCAGTGGGCTAGGCCCAATAGGCCTCGCTGGACTCGGCCCAGTTGGCCGAGGGTCCAACCCGCCGGGTCACCAGGCGACCTGGTCTAGTCTGGCCCGGCCTGAAGGGGGCATGGGTCCGATATGTTTATGTGGGTCAGGCCCACTGGCTGTGGGTCTGGCCCGCCGGTGCGGTCCAGCCCGCTAGGCTGTGGGACCGACCTGACGGACTGGGGGCTCCACCCGCCAGCTGGGGACCGACCGCATGGTGCAATCGGTGTGAGCACCTAGGAGGTGGTAGCCAGCTGCGTCCCCTCCCTGTCTGAATGCAGCCTCCAAGAGGTGGGATACACCTCCTTCACAGCGCTCGCTTGACGCCGTGTCCAGCTTCTGTTGCGGCGGACAAATCATGGCCTCTTGCCTGCCTTGCGGATGCGTGAGGCTCCTCTGACTGCCGCGGTCGAGGACCTGGGCTTCAAGCTCATCCAAACGGCATGAATGCGGTCTGTCCCTCCATGTAGTGCCTTTCCTGGCACCGCATCCTCCAGGGCGCTTCCATGGCTAACAAGCTGCAATCTCCCGATCAACACGGCCCTCCGGTGTGAGCCGCCACTTCCACGTGGCTGACATGGTAGGCCACCGCTGCAGCTGCCGCTAGTGCTGGCAGAATGTTTAGCCGACCACCAAATATGCTCTGGTGGTCTGTCCTTCGAACCGTCTATTCCTATGGCCTTTGGGGAGCTCCCTCTTTACCATGAGGATCCCAAACCTGCCTTGCCGACATTTCGAGGGTACGACCACCAAAAACGCACATGCAGAGGCGCTCGGGGTTTGTTCGCATCAGCCCAGGGCCTCCGCGCTAGAGTTTTAAAGATGGGGGAGGTTCGGGGAGTTTCCATTAAATCTTTCCATTCCAAGATTTGGACCTTGAATAAAATAAACCCAAGAATAAAACACCCTCCCACATAACGTACAAATCACGGATCAACCAATTCGTGGGTTGATCCGTGTTTGTTGTTTTTAGAGAAGGATAGGGAAGAACATCAAATCAAAACCCCCTACCTCTTATGATGTTCGATGCCGCATCGTTCATCCTCGAGGGGTTAAGATGTCGACATCGCTTCTCGGATCCTTTCTTCAAAAGGAATCGAAGATGATGAAGTTCTTCCAGCGTTTGTTGTTCTTCGCTGGAGTGCAAGTCCGTCATAGGTTCACCAGAGAATTATCCAAATTTTTAATCCTTATTTCCCCAATGTGTTAAACTATAAATAGGAGCATGTCGCAGTGTCTCCATTATGATGTGACATCACGTCGTTACGTTGTTTTATTTAACAAACAACGTCATTGTTAGGCATCATTAAAGTGTCATTATGCTATGGGTTAACGAGCCATTAATGAGCCTCATTAATACGCATCGTCACCGCTTCGTTGCTTCCCCTCAGCATCATTGTCCTCCACCCAAAGGTGAGAGAAGAAATAAAATAATTCTTTTAAATTCTTTTATTATTTTTCGTGAAAATTCCGAAAAATAACTTTTTTGATCATCCCTTTCCGACCGGAGGTGAATCCTCGCGTTCCTAATTCAATGGTGCACTCATATTTTTAATCCGAGCACCGGTTCAAAATATAGAAAATCCCGCTCACACGTTTACTGAATGTGCCTTAAAAAAGTTAAAAATTTAACTTTCAACCTTGACCCATTCCAATCAATATCAGGCTTATCCTAAGGGGAACATGCCCCCCATGAGTTCAACGGTACTCTAAGATTTTCAATCTGAGTTATCGTTTAGGAGTTACAAGGATTTGAAAATAAAATAATTGCTAGTTATTTTATTCAGGGCCAAAAACTAACTTCCACAGTTGGCCCACACCAACCAATGTTAGGATCTGCCTAAGGAAAGCATGCCCTCTAGAGTTAAACGGTGGTCCCATATTTTTAATCTGAGTCACCATTTTTTAGTTATAATCATTTGAAAAATAAAATAATTTTATTTAATTATTTTATTTACATTTATGCCATTTTCGGGTTTTCTTACTGGAGGCATGCGCCGACTAAACATAAGTCGCACTTAGGGTAAACGCACCATCTAGAATGCAATGGTTCCCTTAGATTTCTGATTTGAGAAACCATTAAGAATTTATTCCATTTTTTCAAGAAAACTGCTCACAGGTGCTATTTAAAGCTTAACATTTTTCAACGGATCATTCCGGGCACTCCGGGCCTCAAAATCACGTGCCATTGAATTTCACTGTCTCAAAATAATTCCATATAAATAAAAAAAATTATACATAAATTATGGGACATTATAAAACTCCTTTTTATCTCTCTTTTATTCTTTAAATGAAAACATCACATATGATGTGTCAATTTACCAACATCATGAACGATCTATTTTCATTTTACATTAACACATTCAATGATGGTCATAAAACCATTTTTATGGTTAAAAAATTATAATATATGTATTATAGCCTATATAATGTTCTGAAACTATTATATACACATGATTTTAATTAATAAAACAAAACTAGTTTGTAATGACCCAAAAACTGCCAAAATAATCTAAATGATTATCACTAATGCCATATCTAATGATTCATCCTCACCTAAAAAATAAAAATGACTTATATAATCATTTAATGTTTTGTATGTTCATTAATAACACCGGTTATAGATATCTATTATCATTTTACATATACTCATATACAAGTAAATTGATCATGAAAACCAAGGAAACAAACACTCCTAAATAATAAAATTATATCTTATAACTCATAAAAAAGACCATAAATGAACTTAATAAAATTATAATAAATAAAATAAATATATAAAAGTTCTTAATTAAATTATTAAGGAATCTAATTTCATTATCCCAGACTTTAAGGTCAAGTGCAGAACACTTTCGGACATAAGGTAAAAGTTTTTTCCCGAACCTCTATTTTCCATTCGGGTTTCGCTTTCTGTATTTACCATAATTTATTTATTAATTATCTTTATATACTTATTCTAATTTCTATTTATATGTTCCAAACTCATATATCTAGATTAATTCATCTTTATTTAAGTGTAAATACATATTTTACAAGGTTTCCCTCCCAATTCTTCCCGATATGAAAGCCCGATTAAAGGAAACATCTCAATTTCTTACCCATTTTTATATACCATCCATAATCTATTTTAAGACACCATTATTTTTATATAATCACTAATTTTATCATGAAAAACTATATTTGTTCATTTTTTTTTATACAAACAATTATGACAAATACAAATGATTTTTCCAAAAGAACTCTTCTTTGCAAAGTAAAAGGGGTATTTCTCTCAAAAATTTGTTGATACCATATATTTAAACACATATATTTAATCCTATGATTTATTGAGATTAAAATATTATGATTATCATCTACCATGTTTTATTAAATGTTTTATGATCATTTTGACTATGGATGTGCTATCTTGATATCATTCACCACATTACTCAGAATGGTTAGTGATTATGTTTATAGATTGGGGAATGTTATTTAAATTTCATATGTATATGTTGTTTATGTTTAAACCCATTCATATGAGAAATGAATTAGACTTATCAATTTATGATTGGATCCTTCTATATCCCCTTGATTCATCAGTAGGTCACATGAGACAAAATAGAAATGGATTTTGGCTGAGGCCTTAACCATTTATTTTCAAGTGTCTTGGTCGAGGCCTCAATGGTATGTTTATGATGTCTAGCATACATATTCCCTCGTTATGATTAGTAATTGATTATCCATGTGACTATTCAACTAGTAGAATATCCATGGTTAAGATTCATTCTCATGTGATTATTTTTATGGCATTATTTATTTAGATTTTATTTTGTTCATGTTATGCTCAAGTTTATGTTCTAATGGAATGTGTTATTAGTCATTCACCATTAATTATTGTTTATATTAGCTTTCATTGTATTACTTACTCTTACTGAGCATTTGAGCTCACCCATTTCTTATGTTTTATTTTTCCCCTAGATGTGAATATGTATATTATGAATGACTTGTATGGATAATCAAGGAGTTATGGATGTTACCAATGAAGTTTCTATGTTGTTTTTACTTTCAAGTTGTAATGTAAAACTTATGTTTGTATCTAGTTTTCCAAAACTACAAAACTATTCAGTCCTTCAGAATGTGACTTCCTTGTTTATTATACCAATGTAATAAAGTAAGGTACCGACTCCAGGAAACTGGGGTCAGGGTCTTTACATGCGGTCTTTATGGTGAACAAGAAAATTAATAACGAGGAAAAGGGACCCAAGACTCATAAAAAGTCTAAATCTCCTGAGAACCATCCTTATAAAAAGAGGAAGATCCAAATATAGGTGAAATAAAATGAAGTAGTATGTTTTTAATGTGGTAAGAAAATCCACTAGAAGAGGAACTACACCCAAAAGTAAGGGGAAGTTAAAGGTGCATTCACCATCGAGTTTAATATTTCTATTTATACACACTGGTCATTAGATACAACTTATAGTGTTCACATAAGTTTCCAAATACATTAACCAAGTAGATTCTAAAATATTCCTAGAGGATCGGTGGATTTATGGGCTGATAATAGTGTGAGTCTAGCTGCTTTATCCATTGGAGACCACCACCTTCCATTACCAACAAGGATGATCTTGGTTTTAAATGATTTTTATTATGCAATGACTATTACGAGCAACATAATTTATGTATCCTAGCTAGATATAGATGGTTTTTTTCAATTTTTTTAATAAAAGTTGTTTCTTTTATAAAGAAAAAATATGTTATGGTATGCCACATTTATGTTTTAAGTCATGAAATCCAGTTATTAAAATTTGATAATGAATCATGTTCACACAACTCATACAACAACTAGCTATGGAATCACCATCTTGGTCATATAAATGAGAAGAATCTAACAAATCTCCATCATTATGGTTATTTAGACTCTTTTGATCTAAACCCACTTGAAATATGTTAGTCTTATTTATAAGAAAAAATTACCAAACCGCCATTCTTTGGACAGGGTGAAAAGATCACGGAGCTCCCAGGATTGGTAAACACAGATGCATGTGGAACATTTCCAATAAAAGCTAGATGTGGGTATTATTACTTCATATATTTTTCTAATGAATTGATTAGATATGAAAATGTCTATTTGATGAGGTATAATTTTGATTCTTTTGAGAAATTAAAAGAATTAAATAATGAATTAGAGAATAAACTTGGAAATAAGATGAATAATATTTGATATAAGTGAGGTGATAAATATCTTAACTAGGATTTTATCGACTTTCTATGAGAGTTTGGGATTATATCTCAACTCACTCCACCTTACGCACCATAATGTAATGGTGTTAGTGAAAGTAGGAACCATACCTTACTAGATATAGTAAGCTCAATGATGAGTCATGCAGATCTTCCATTATCCTTTTCGGGATATGCATTAAAAACTACAATATACACATTAAACTGAATACCAATTAAAGAATGAAATTAAATTACCTTCAAGTTATGGAGTGGAAAGAAACTTGTTTTGTCACACACATGTGTATGGGGTTGTGAAGAATTTTTTAAGGTCATATTAGGTAACAAACTAGAATCTCAAGGCACAAAGTGTATCTCTATAAGATATCCTAAGAAAACAAGGGTATACTACCTAAACAACCCCTCATACAAGAAAGTGATTATTTCTAGACAAGTCAACTCTCTTGAGAGGCATCACATACTCAAGAAGTATAGTGGTAAAAATATTGACTTTGATGAAGTTGATGCTCAAGATACACAAGATTTGGCATAGGAACAAATTCCACATGTCTCTAAGGAAGAAGTTGTTCCCAAAACACAAGTACTACATAAGATAACCAGAGATGTAAGAGAACTAGAGAAATATGATTTTATAGTCACTAAATATGGTGACTCATTATTGATTGAAAATTATGAATGTCTCTCCTATAAATACTTATTAGATAGATATGAAGTTTCAAGATGGAAAGAAGCTATGAATTCTAAAATGGATTTCATATATCATAATCAAGTTTGGGATCTATTTGATCCACTAGTTAATGTAAAGACTATTGGGTAAAAATGGGTATTCAAGATAAAACTATACATGGAAGGTAAAGTAAGGACCTATAAAAAAAGGCTAGTGGCTAAATCGTTTAAACATTTATAATTCATTGATTGTGATGAAACCTTTTCTCCAGTTTCCATGTTTAAATCCATCAGAATTATTGTTTCAACAGAGGATTACCATGAATATGAAATTTGTAAAATAGATCTTAAAAAAAAATTTCCTTAATGGGAACCAATAGGAAGATGTATATATGACACAACTAGAAGGTTTTATGACTCCAAGTTATGACAAAAATATATGCAAGTTATAGAGATCCATTTATGGATTGAAGTAAGCATCTAGGTCATGAAACATTTGGTTCGATGATGCAATAAAAGAATTTGGTTTCATTAATAATAAATGTGAGACATGTGTTTAGAATTGTTTTATTGGGAATTCAATATTTATCTTAGTAGTATATGTTGATGAAATATTACTTATTGGAAATGACATAATAGTCTAACATTTTATTAAGGACTGGTTAAACAAATGATTCTCCATGAAGGGATTAGGAGAAGCAACCTATATTCTAGGGATTAAAATCATTCATGATAGATATAAAAGGCTGCTTGGGAGAAGTCTAGGTACATGCATTGACCAGATACTAAATAGATTTAGTATGTACCAATCTAATAGAAGATTGGTTCTAGTGTCACATTGTATACATTTTTCCAAGAAAATGTGACCTCATACACAACAAGAGAAATAGAGAATGAGTAATATCCCATAAACTATGGTGATATGATCAATCATATATTCTATGTAATGTATTAGACTTGATGTTTCCTATAAATTGATCATGTTAGGAAGATATCAAGCTAATCTAGGTAAAAAAACATTGGTCTCTTATTAATTCCATTCTTAAGTATCTGAGAAGAACCAAGGATACGTTCCTGGTATATGGAAAAGATGAGGATCTAGTCATTAGGGGTTATAATAATGATAGTTTTCAAAAAAATATGAATGATCTGAAGTTGTGGTCAGGATGTTTATTTAGTATCAATAGAGGAGCTGTGAGCAGGAAGAGTTCAAATCAGCCAGTTGTCATTGATTTTACTGTAGATTCTGAGAATATAGCAACTTCAAATGCTACCAAATAATCCATTTTGATACAAAAAATTGTCAAAGATCTTAATGTGGTATCTATCAGTAAAGACCCTATCACATTATATTGTGATAATACTGCAATGGTGGATCATGTAGAAGAGATAATGTCACAACAATAGACAAAACACGTACTCTAGAAGTATCACCTATTGATGAATTTTTCTCAAAGGTATGAAGTTGTAGTAAGCATAGTTTCCATGGAAGAAAATGTGGTGTACCCCTTGACTAAATCATTATCTTATCAAAAGCATGAGTATCATATGAGAGCTAGTGGATTGAAGGTTGTTGGTAGTGGGCTCGAGTGAAAGTGGGAGTCTATTGGAGTTGGTTCTATAGAACCAACTTATGAGTACTTTATGATTATATATATTCATGGTTTTTAATATTAAAAAACTACTTATCACATTATGATTTTTCTCTATGTGATGTAGTATGTTATAATTTCATAAGAGTAGATATCACATGGAAAGTTCATAACAGTTCCCCACTATGATGAAAATCCATAAGTGTCATGAAAAAAATATTAAATATATGTTTCATATCCAGATGAAATCATTTTAGGGACAAAAATGATATAGACTATCATGGGTGGAGACTCATAGAACTTTGAGACACCTTCTCATGGTTTGTGACCTTGGTAACTTCCAGTGTAGGAGATTATGAGAATGATAACTACCAGTAGGAAATCCATATTTTTACGAGTCATTGGATGTTCCTATTTTCAAATCTGTATATTGATCCTTACACTTTAAGATTATAATTAATGGATACTATGAGTCGCATACTTTGATTTATTGATGAAAATCATGACAACATATGTTCATGGGGCAATATGATACGTTGGGTGCATCACAAGTAATATTATGAATAATGTGAGAAATGATTTGTCCCTTCAATTCTTAATGGAAGTTGATATCTCACACCCTTTGATGAAAGTGATACCCCCTTAATAAATACATGGCTATAGTGTTTTATGGGAAGTTCAATTTTATAAAAATAAAATAAAGAGATATCAATAAGATAGGTTGATGACACCAGCATACAACCTGTTTGATTAGATATATCATGATAAAGTGATTATATTACACAATAAGTGTCTGTATGAGGTTTTATGTCACTTCTACATTAACTTCTTTCTCTATGGGTACCTTGATGTGTTGTTAGATGATAACCTTGGACTTTGGGCTGCTTTGCCTAATGCCACTAAGAAAGAGAACTGGAGGGTCACACACTAAGTGTATCCAAAACCTCAGTTAAATAATATTATTATTTATTATTTAACATTTTGAGTAAATATTATTCCTGCACATGGTTTAAAAATTATGTAGTCTATCTTGATTGCATATTTTTCATCACTAATTATTCAATAAAATATTTTATGAGTATAATATTAAATAAATATTTATTTTCTATTTAGTGAATATAATATTTATTTATTGAAGAATAATGTGGTGATATTTATTTATTAAATAAATAGTCATTTTTTAAGGCCTGATAAATATTGTGGAGGAATGATAGACCGAGTTTAATAGTTTGGTGAGAAATAAGTTATATTAAATATTATTTGAATAAATAATATTTAATTAATTTGCTAGTTTTGGGCGTGTCAAGAAATATTATTCTTCTTATTATTATTATTATTATAGACATGGCACTACTACAAAACATGCTTTTAACAACACTGGTAATTATCAGTGCTATAATAAAACGATGTTAAATGGCATATTTATCATTGCTAAATAAAGAGTTGATAAATTTAACGTTTTATCAATGCGTATTTTTTAGTGCTGATAAAATAAAACCTTTATCAATGCTTTATTTTTAGCACTGATAAAGGTATTCTTTACCAGTGCGTGATTTTTAGCATGGATAAAGGGTATCCTTTATCAGTGCTTTATTTTTGGCACCGATATAGGGTATCTTTTATCAGTATTTTAATTTTAGCACTGATACAGGGTATCCTTTTTCAGCACTTTATTTTTAGTGCTGATTAATATTTATATAAATTAAATTAAATAATTAAATAAATAAAAAAAACGTGTTTATTAAAAAAATATTACAAAATTTATTAATTAAATATTAATTGATAAAAATGAATAGATTGATTATACATTATTAATTATTAAGAATTTTATTAATTAGATAATTATGATAATTAATGTTAATAAATTATATATATTAAATATGTAGATATATATTAATGTATATAAATATGATTTCAATATTACAAAAAATTTATACACTTTACATTAAATAGCCATATGTTTATTAAATAATGGTTTATAATTAAAAATTAATATGGATTAAAAATATTGACTATAATTGCATAGCACTCGATATATAATTGAATGTCATTTGATTTTTTATTTAACATAGATCAAATGTGTGTTATATTGATTATACGTATACGTAATTAATGCATTTTTATATACAATGCACATACACCAAACTTATCCATTTTTTCAATATTGTTAAAGTGTACTTATTCTTAATTTATTCAATTTCACTCAATTTTAATATAGATGTATTCACTTAAAAGGATATATTCCTTAATAATGTTAAAAATATATTTGTAAAAAATATTTATAAATAAATATATTTATAAATGTACAGTCACTATATTTATACAATTATATATTTATAATTATAAATAAATAAATATTTTTTTTAAATTATTTATATAATTATAAATAAATAATTATATATATAAAAATAATTATTAAATTTATAATAAATTTACTTAAATAATGAATATATTTACTATATTTATATTTATATATATTTATTAAATATTTATGTATAATTATATAAATATATATATTGATATAAAAAATATTTTTAAAAAATATTTTTATAATTAGAAATAAATAATTATAAAATTATAATAAATATATTTAAAAAGGAATATATTTACTATATTGATATTTATATATATTTATTAACTATTTATAAATTTTTACAATTTTTTTATTTATATTTATAATTATAAATCCTTTAACAGCGCTTCGTTAATAAGTACTGATAAAAGAATATTTATCATCATGTAAAAAGCGTTGATAAAGATGAGGATTTATCAGCACTAAATAAAGCACTGATAAAATGAAGATTTATTAGTGCTCTAATTTTAGCGCTGATAAATATAAGTTTTATCAATGCTAAAAAAGCACTGATAAATATTCGTTTTATCAGTGCTTACGTTATAAGTGCTGATAAAAGGTCTATTTATCAGTGATTATTTATAAGTACCGATAAAAGTGTCCTGATCTATTTTAAAAACCCTAACTATTTGAAAAGTCATCGTAATATCAAGATATTTCTGTAGAAGCCACCCACTACCGATGCTCCTCCTTGGTGAATCGATGCCTGAATCACACCACTCAACTGTTGTCAGTGCTCCAGTTTAACGAACATCTCATCCGACATCTGGTTTTCTATTGTGGTTTCGATGTGGGTGGGGGTTCGCATCACTTTCTAGCAATTTCTCTGCCTGAAGTAGGTGGTTCCATGCCCTAAAATTTTTAGATAATTTGATTTTCTCACTCAGTTAATTTTCGCATTCTCTATAGTTTATTTTGGTGGTGAAAACATGTTTTGGAAATGATTTGATATGTATTTGTGTTGAAAATAAATTTTGTAAAGAAAAATTGTTATGTTTCTATATAGGCCTTATTGTGAAAAAATTAGTGGAAGTGTTCAATTAATTTTTTGAGTAGTGAAAAAATGTGTTTTTGTGGGTTCTTAAGGTTTGTATGTGTTGAAAAAGGATTTTTGATGGGAAATGAATCATTTTGGTCATGTTAGTCTTGTTGTGCGCTTTTGAGTATGAGTTGTGAAATGTTTAAATAATAAAGAATTTATTTTAGAAATTAAATTTGGGATGTGTAAATGGTTTATTAAATGGTGTGAGTGATGTGAAATGTGTTTTTAAATGGTTTAGAGTGATTTGTGTTGGGTTTGGGTTTTGTAATGAAAAATGGCTATGTTGTGTGTGTGTGTGTTTTAGTGTGGTGTTCCGTGGAAGGATTTTATGGGTTGTTTGAAAGGTGCAAATCATTTTTTCAAAGGTGCATAAATGCGGATAGGTTTGGAAGTAAGTTCTTAAAGGAAATTGACATAATTTTCCATGTTGAACAAGTTGTAACTTTTTTTAATGTGAATTGTAAATTGTTTTAAAGGATGGAAGACATGGTTTGAAAATGATTTCAGGCTGTCTAAAAATTTTTAAAAAAAGGGACTTGTATGGAATTGGTTGTGAATTAGTGTTAACTTTGGTTTTGTTAATTGGAAGTGTTCTATAAATTAGTTAATAGATTTATCAAACTATACAAGTGTTTCAAATTATATTCGATGCGGTTATGCGGTGAATTTAATTTTAAAAGTAGCATTTTCATGTGAACTTTGGTGTGTTTTTTATGTAAAGAATTATGGTGCCTCTCGAGGTTATTTTAAAAAACTTTTTAAATCAATTATTAACTTACATAATAGGTGTGAGGCATGTTTGTGAAATGAATTGGTGTGTTTATATTTTCAAATGGGGTTTGGTTGTGCAAGTAGTGGCACACTATGTGTACTTTGTTTGGCATGACTTATGTTTGTAAATGTACTGTGTTAGTGACATGTGAATTTGAAACTTGATTGAGCTCAAATAAAAGGGGATCCTGGGTAACTGGGTAACTTTATTATGTTGTGTTACAGAATCTTGATGTTTTCACAGTAAATTCATTTTCTGTAGAATTAATGTATTGCTTCATATTTATGTTTAATTCATTTCTTTTTATTATTACTCACATAATAATTGTTTTATTATATAGGTGGATTCATTTGTCTGAGTTGGGGTGTTCTATTTAACTTTCATGCTTCTTCTCCCTTAAAATCATTTCACCCATGTAGTAGTGCATTTATCACTTTATTTCAAGTTAACTCAACTTTATTTAAAGGAAGAGAAACAACACTTCCTCTGCTCAATCACAGAGGTAATCTTGATGTTTTCACAATAAAATCATTGTCCATAAAATTAATGTATTGTTTCGTATTTATGTTTAATTATTTTTTTAGTATTACGTAAATAATAATTGTTTTCTTATATAGGTGGATTATTTTGTTCGAGTTGGGGTGCTATGTCCAACTTTCATGCTCCTTCTCCCTTAAATATTTTCACCCATTTAATGGTGCATTTATCACTTTATTTCAAGTTACATCTACTACCTTTTCAAGAAGAGTAATGATGCTACCTATGATTAATCACAAAGGTAATCTTGATGTTTACATAGTAAAATCATTATCTACAGAATTAATGTATTGTTTTATATTTATATTTAATTCATTTATTTTTAGTATTACTCACATAATAATTGTTTTCTTATACAGGTGAATTATTTTGTTCGAGTTGGGATGCATTTTACAACTTTCATGCTTCTTCTCCCTTAAAATATTTTCACCCATGTAGTGGTTCATTTATCACTTTCTTTCAAGTTACCTCCACTTCCTTTGTTGGAAGAGAAACGACGCTTCCTCTGCTCAATCACAGAGGTAATCTTGATGTTTTCACAGTAAAATTATTGTCCATATTATTAATGCATTATTTAATATTTATGTTTAATCTATTTCTTCATAGTATTACTCACCTAATAATTTTTTTCTTATACAGGTGGATTCATTTGTTCGAGTTGATGTGGTTTGTTCAAAGTTTCTCATGCAGTGTTGGTAGTTCGATAAAGAAAGTCAATGGAAATCATGGTAACATTGATAGTTAGGATTATTTTTGAATGTATATAATAATTTTTATTTATGTAATTGTACAAAACAATGTTTGAAATGTCTATAATATATTGTTTTTTTTTCTGGTATTTTTTTTTTGAAAATTTTATTTCATTTAAATTCTGTATTGATACTTTTTTCTGTTGATATATCCGGTGTGTTTCTGGTGCTTTTAGTGCTTCTAGTGCTACGGTGTGCTATAAAAAACACATTGTAGTGGTGTCGTAGTGTGCTGTTATAGCCAACTATAGT
Source organism: Viscum album (assembly GCA_963277665.1). Taxonomy (NCBI): domain Eukaryota; kingdom Viridiplantae; phylum Streptophyta; class Magnoliopsida; order Santalales; family Viscaceae; genus Viscum; species Viscum album. The sequence continues at coordinate 1,276,192,452 of OY728132.1, read as the reverse complement.
ATGGCCTTTTATCAGTGCTGATAAATGTCATGGTCTTTTAACATCACTCATGTTTTCAGTACTTTTCTGGCACTGATAAAGGATATTTATAGTGCTTTTAAATGCATGTTTTTTAGTAGTTTGGGGTTCTGTAGTGATTAATAATATAATAAGGTCGTATGTGCAATTATTTTTTTCTAACCCTAACACCATTTAAACCCAATTATATTATTTCTAAATGGGATACATTTGTTTTTTTGTTCACAAAAATATCTAGATAATTCTCTCAAAATACCTAGAGAGCTCCCTCTTTAAAAACACTATTAAGGAAGAATATTTATCCTCCTCCACCACTACTCTTGATTCTAGAGAGATCAAAGAGAATACTTCTTGAAGTGATTCTTGGGGTGATCAAAGACAAACGACGCAATCATTAGGATCTACTATGATAACACCCATAGATTCCTACAACATTGTATAGAGGTTATCAAATTCATCAATTAAGAAAGAATCCATCAGAAGTTAATTATTTAATTACTTAAATTAATTATAAATCATTATGTGATGATCCAATATTTAGTTTTTTCATTGTCTTTTCAATTAATATTTGATTCATTTCCATTGGTCATGATGTTTATCTTCACTGGACACCGTATATTCACCATCAATTATGATTAAAAGATGAGTTGGGCATACCCCATAGAACACTTCCACTGCACCCAAAACCTTTATTTTTCAAAATTTCCATTCCAAATTTATATAAAATCCTTCATATTATCCTTTATTTAACATTTAATTAAATATAATATATTTTTTTGTGAAATGGATCGAATGCTAATTGGAACCTTAAAGAATTTTGAAACTAGAAATGTGTGATCGGTCATGGGTGAAGCACGTCATTAATAAAACATAGAGTTTAATATTCATAAATACGATAATAAAAAAATGTAAGACAAATAAATAAGAGGCAATGAGAAAGTATATTGGATAAAATTTATTATTTCATTATCTAATTATCACACACATATATATGCTATATGATATTATAATCAATAATCTAGTTTAATCCTCATATTCCTTGTCAAATCCAACAATCAGTATTATCTCCAAATTAATGCAGGATGAAATATTAGAATATAAAAAGTTGGGATATGAAAGTTTGGAATTGGAAATTAATAATCCCCATTAATAGAGAATCATGAAATATATACAAAATATTAATTTATAACACTCCCCCAGGAATATCATCAATTTGATGAAATATTATTTTATCCTTCACTTAAAAAAATCATGTGGGAAAAAATAAGTAAAGATAAAATAATTGAATTGCATGAAAGCTTTAATTTTTCTCATTAAAACTATTTATCTGGAAAAATCAGTGGGAAAACCCCTGATTAAGGGGAAAACAATACAATGTTTCAAACTCTCCCTAATCAAATCATTATATACTTTTTAGTATTTTCATCCCAATTTTACGAATCAATTTAAAAAATTACAGTTAGTAATACCTTTTTGAAAAAATATGAAAGATTATCACAATACCTTATTTGTTGGATATCAATCCCACTATTCTTTTTAAGTTAATGAGTAATTTTTTTTTGGTGAGATATATTTTATTCTACCACCTGTGATATACCCACCCTTAAAATTTCACTGTACAAGCAACATTATCTTTATATAATATAGTGGGAATATTATTTTCTAATCCAAAATTATTTATAATATGATGAATAAATCATCTCAATCAAACACATTATCAATTTTATTAATGAATAAAAGTAAAATTATCATGATTTTAGAAATTCACTGAAATTATTTGTTTTGTAGAACAAAATATCATTTTGAGGTCTGGTTTTATGTGGAACATAAAAATATCCACCATCAGTATAACCACATAATTTTAATTCTACATTTTATAATAAGTAATCATTTATACACTTTAAAATATTTATGAGTAGGAGAATAATATTATCTTGAAAAAATTTATACTTTATGGATAAATAAAATGTGCATTTATATTTAATCCTTCTATGAAAAATAAAATCTTCATCATCTCCTCATATATGAAATACATCACTCTTGGAAGTAAGATATTTAATTTTTTATTATGGGTACTTTCATGAACAAGTAAAATCATTCTAAAATTTAAAATTTCATCTTTAGGATGATTAATTCGAAATAAAATAATATTCCTTGTAATTTTATTATCAAATAATTTGATACTTTCAAAAACTCTTCAAGAGTTTTAATGTTTTTCAAAACATCTTAATAACATGATGATTAAATATATTAATTTATACAAACCATAGGATAATAAAATCAATTTTACATTCTATATTAATGGATACATGAAATATATTTTATTTAGTTCAACACATGCAATAATTTATCAAATTGGGTGAAACTTTTATAATTTTGAATATGCTTCGGGTATTTTGAACCCTCCAAGGATTCATAGTTATTGTAATCAATGTTACTATATAGATAAATAATGAAAACTTAAATTAGGAATAATATATCTATATATATATAAATTTATAAATTTATAAGTAATAAAATTTATTCTAATAATCTCATATATATTCAATAGTCTTATCAATTTCAAAAACTAACCCAATGCTTCATAAGTTTAACATATAAATATATTGTTTCAATAATCCTTTTGGACAATTATTTTGATGTTGAAATCTTTCAAAATACATCCTCATCAATGAGTTTTTAAATCATTTAAAAATTCAAATATATCATCAACATTGAATGAGATATCATAATTTATCTGGTATCAGTGTCACTTCAGGGACAATATCTAAAAGGTATATTGTTGTTGATTTATTCATTTTCCTCTTCAAGGGAAAATATATTTATCACTTCCACTCATGATGAAAAATTATTTTATATAATCATTTCAACCACATTTTTGGTTTATATAACTAGACTATTTATTTTAAATACTTTACATTTGAATTATTCATGTAATTGTTTTGTGTATCTTTTCAATGGTTCCTCCGAACGATTTTATATATGGTATATTTTAATGACCCGAGATTTCACTATGTATTTTCCTTACATAAATACTATGTTAATAGTGTATTTTACACATGGTACCAAACTAAAATTAAATCATGATATGATAATTAAAATTTTGACTATTATAATATATCCATTAAATTAATGTATATAAAAAGAAGTAACCATATTAAAAAATATATGAAGGAAAAGTAAATAAATGACATTAGGTAATTATAGTCTCCCTTACTGTCACGACCTATGCTCGGGCCCGTGTCGTGACTACCCCAAGCCCACCTTCCATAGGCCAGGGGCTGGCGACTAGCACCAAAGGCGTAAATCCCGATAATTGGGAAGGCATTGCCTTTATAAAAGTAAACAAAACATCCCAGAGTACAAGCAAAAGTAATACACTAAGTACAAAAGAAAGTGTTGAAAAGTAAGTGGGCCAGAATACAAACCCAACTAAAAGTACACCTACAACTGAATGAAAGTACAATAGAAAAAGACAAACAGCTGTAAGAATGGAAGCAGCTCCTGGGTCATCCTCCTCGGATCCTACCTGAAGGGTAGGTTCAGATAGCGCAGCTCTTAGATCATCCACCACGGATCCTACCAGAAGGGTAGGTACAGATACCCTCCACAACACTCTCGCCCATCAACCTCCTCTAAGTATCGTCTCTTCTTGAAGTCCACCTTCAGATACTGACTCGACGTGAGATCCACCCCCTGGTACCGTCTAGCCCTCGAACACTCAGCCTCTGTTAGCGCTGCCTGTCGTCTGCAACCAACACACCGAGGTGCAGGCATAGCCCGTGCAGGGGTGAGTATAACGATACTCAGTAGGGACCCCGAGACCCTGAAGGTCTCACTAAATCCAACAAGGATAACCAAAAAGAAGGATCTCAACAGATAACCCTTACTTAGGTATAAGCCCATACTTATACCTAAGTTATCAAGTAACCCATCTCAATCATGAGGAAACACAAAGGTTATGAAATCAACGGATAACTACCACCCAGGTATATGCCCATACATATACCTAAGTTATCAAGTGACCCAACTCAATCATGAGGTAAACACAAAGGTCATAGACTCATCTCAAACCAGGATTTTCATTATCGAAACCATAACTGCTGAAGAGCCCTGTCTCTGGAGTGTACAGTGATCCTGTCACGACTCTGAGGTACTGCTCACTAACCTAAGACTGCTGAGGTACTCCTCCTGTCGAGTACCACGGGTCATCCACCCAAACACAGTAGTGCTTCCTACCGGGGTCTGCCACCCAAACACAGTAGTGCACCCCCCCTAATAGCCTGCAGAGGTACTCTCTGAACGAGTACCGCGGGTCTGCACCCAAACTCAGTAGTGCTCCATCTTCCATGGGTCTACACCCAAACAAAGTAGTTCTTCGTCCACTACGCTAGTCGACTCACTCCAAGTCAAGTCAGTCAAGTAGTCATCAGGTCTCAGCCGGCTACACGGTCTCCGTACTCCGTACGCTCGTCTCCGAGAGGGTCCGCTCCACGAGCTACTGTTCGATACTCCAAGTATCACAAAGTCCCACGAAGAAGTATCTCAAAGGATTTCCTCGTCATAGGGGTCTCAACGCAACAGACGGTGCGTCAATCGGACACCCGGTCTTTGAGTTATTAGCCTTTTCGTCCTAGGGGCCCGTTTGGTTTCGTTTGCGAACCAACCCGGCCGTATCTCAAATGTATCCCAAACTCTCATAGGGTATACTCATAGGGACCGTTTCTCAACGTGATCACCAACGCCGCTGACGGTTCATCAAACGGACGCCCGGTCTGAAAGTTATCAGCTTTTCCGTTTCAGGGGCCCGGTTGGATTTCGGGTACAATCCAACCCGGCCATACTCCAACAGCGTCCAAATCTTAGTAGAAGTATAAAAAAAGTTCCATCTCATCAAGAGGAATCCGAAAAAGTCGACAGCACGTCAATCGGACGTCTGGAGCTCAAGTTATAAGCGTTTCCGCTCCGAGGCCCCGGTTGGTTTCAGGTTCGAACCAACTCGGACATACCCAAAGTTCTCTGAAACCTTGAGTGTAATATGCCTGAATGACCATCTCGATCCAAGGATCTCATCGCAACTGACAGTGCATCGATCGGAGGTCCGTATCCCAAGTTATGAGCTTTTGAACGAAAGCTGCCGAAAATAGGGGGTTCGGGCCCAGTCCGTCCCGGCCCGATTCCCCCCCCCCCCCCCCCCGGGTCGGCCCGAACCGGGTCGACCCGACCCGGGTCTGAGTCCGGCCCAACAGGGTGCGGCCCGGCCCGGCCTGGGCAGCCGGCCGGCCTGGTGCTGGCGCGGCGCCCGCGTGGCCAGCGAGTGCGGGGGTAATGCCCCCCCCCCCCCCCTCGGTTGAAGAAAAACTGGCGTGGCTTAATGCTGCACCGCTCTGCCTCCGGAACGGCTAAGCTATTCCGGTTTGGCCGCCGCCGCGGCTCAGCCGCGGCGGTCCTGTTCCGGCGGCGCGCCACCGCCACCGCTGCCTTCCGCGGACCATCGGACTCACTCCGGTGGTCCGTTTCACATCCCGTCTTCTCCAATGGTCCTCCCGGGACCCGACCTTTACTGTGATGGCTTAAAATCGCCTCTGCGGCCTGATTCATCATCACCCGATGATCCGTATGTCAAATAACAAATCGTGGCCTCTTCGTGTTTTTCCGGCTCGGCTCGACGGCGTCGCGGCTTTGTTCGGCCTCCACGGCGCAGCACGACGGCGCAGCGTTTCTTTGCCGTGTTTCTTCCTGATTCTGCGCGGTGTCGTTGCACCGCGCTGCCTTAGTTCATGCCGCAACAAAAACAACATCGAAGGGGGGAGGAGGGTTGGTCGTGTTCTTTCGGTCCAACCTTCTCCCGTTATTACGATAACAGGCGGCCAAAAAGAAGTCGATGAACGGCAAAGAATTCACGAACAAATAAATTACCCCTACGGTTTTCCCCGCAATCAAGAATTCCCAACCCGCAAACATATTCTTTCGCGGATCAACTTAATATTTAGTTGATCCGCATTCTTTGTTTTAGAAGGGAATAAACATCAGTTTATTAACATTCACAAATTAATTCCCTACCTCAAAGGAAGTTGGCGGAAGCTAGCATCGCGGGGGTGGTTTTGATGACGGTGTTGGCGTGCATCCAAGAAGGGAACGACGTCTCACTCCAACTGCGGAGAGGAGAAGGAACACCACGTCGTTGGTGAGTTTCCGCGTCGGTGCCTCCTCCTTTGTCGTGGAGGAAGAAGAGGTCCGAAGATACCGGGTCGCCGAGTCGATGATCCTTGACGAAGTGTTGTCGTTCTTCGTTGAGGATGAAGACGTTCTTCACCGGAGAATATGAAGTTCTTCAAGAGACTTAGAGCTCTCTCCTCCAATCCTCAACACAACCAATCTAACCCCCAAAAATAAAATAATCTATTCCTATTTTATTAAGTCATTCTATGAGTTCAAAATTCAAAAACTTAATTCCATTAATTGGATTAGTGTGTTGGCATGATTAAAGTGAGGAGAGGGAAAGTTATCCAATTAATGGGAAGTTTAAGGGTTAAGATGAGTTACACATCTTAAGTGGGGGGTTTAGAGGAGTTAGGGAAGGTGAGGGGTTGGGTCGTGTGGGCCCCACCCCACCTTTATTCTATCAAGGGTAGTTAACAACAAGTAGGTCCCACCCAACTTCCACACATAGGTTAACAACTTAGAATATGAGATAAAATTATACCACAATTTTATTACTTCACATTTAACTACCCTTTTTTTAACAACTCCTCCCGAGCAAACACACCTTCGGGAAAAGTCCTCTTAAGCAATTACCGATGTTGTGGTTTCATCAGTGCCCTCAGATTTCGATTCCGAGCACTGGTTCAAAAGATAGAAAAAACCCGCTCGTTCGTTCACTGAACGTACCCGAGCTAAACTTCAGAAATTGATTCCGGGAACACCGGACCTCGGAATCAGGCGCTGTCAGAAACTGCATTCTTGTAAAATCCCAAAGAAATTAAGAAAAAAAGTTCCTTGAAATTTCCGGGTCTTTACATTACTCCCACCTCAGGGCTTTACGTCCCCGTAAATCTTTAACACAAATTAAGGATACAAAAGCGGTACTGAGCATGCATATGAGCATTCCGCTCCCATGTGCTCAGCCGGAGGTTCCCAGGCTGCCTACAAAAGCGCACAAGTGGAATCGACCGTCCTTGTAGGACCCATTCCTGTTGATCCTCAACCTCTACTGGAACCCCGCGAAAGTCACCACATCACCAACGTCCAGCTCCTCATGGTCGATGATATGCGAAGGGTCGTGCTCGTATCTCCTCAGCTGAGATACATGGAATTCATCGTGCACCTGGTGCAACTGAGGTGGATGGGTCAAATGGTAAGCCACCTCGCCTACCCTACTGAGGACCTGAAAAGGTCTGCTAAACCTCGGAGATAACTTGCCACCTTGGCCATATCTCTGTAAACCTCGTCGAGGTGAGACCCGTATAAGGATGTGATCGTCATCCTCGAACTCTAGAGGTCTCCAATTCCTGTTTAGAACTGAAACTCAAAACTCCTGCTGCCACGAGGGTAAGGTTGACCGACTCAAGAGTGATCATCCGCACCCTCCTATGCATGATTCCATCCTGTGCTGCCTGGGTTTTCCTTTTCGCCGACCAAGGAAAACCCCATCCCAACGATGTAGATAAACCATAACCTTTTTGCCTAATACAGTCAATCTGAGCATGAACTGTGAATCCAATCCATACCGAGACCAACGTCGTAAGGCCTCAATGCTTCCACCAAGAGATTCCAACCGAAACTCTCGCCTCATGGGTCAGACCACACTGTCGGCGTAAGTGTGATTATCGAGTCTCCTCCCTAGGTATCTCCAGACGTGAGGGTCAAGTCAACGGCTTAACCAGAAACTATAGGTCTGGGACAAGATTCATGGAAGGAAGAAATGATTCGTATCAACGTCTGTTACTACGGCAGCTTGTAGTGGACACATACTATCCCTCAAATCATTCTTAGAGCCATTGGGTCACACTCCTTGACCGCATGTAGCTACTCTCTTCCCCTGCCCTCTAGCTCCCTGAGCCTGGAGGGAACAAAAAAGGCGGGTGGTTGTAACATGTTGATATGTACCCCACCTCATGCTGCTCTCCTAGATCTGCCTCCGCGTCTGCTACTCTGTAGATTTATCCATCCTTAACATTTACTCTTTTTGAAACATTCACATGCCCAAGTCTCTGAGACTGGCACCAGTTCGCTGTGTTCCAACTTCTAACATTCTCTAGCTGTATTCGTTCATCCAAAGAACATTCAACCACAAGTTTCTCTCTAGAACCCTAACGTGAGTAGGAATGCATAGAGGAAAAAGTGATGGCTCAGATATCCTTAAACACACCACGCTCAGAGGTCTGAGCTCTATAGCACTTATCGAATCGTATTCATCGAGTACCCGGAATGTTCGGTACGCCTCGATGAATACTCAGCTACCGACTTGTCGTCCTGCCGAAGCTGTATAAGCTCTATAAAACTTTCAGCCACCTCCTCAAGCCAGTCCTCAGCCTCCTGTGAGTCGGGCTCGCCTCGGAACTTGAGGGTATCTGATTTTGGAACACCTGTAAGGCAGTAAGCCTACATGTGTCACCTACCGGTACCACCAGTTGTAACTGCAGACCAATAGGTAGTGATGTATAGCTGACACACTACCCGAAGGCACTATCTCAGGAATCGGTCCACGTACCGAAGCCATCATTATGCGGACCATCCTCATGGTCACTCACTGGAAAACACTAGTAGCCAAGTCCACCATCCACTCTACTGATGTCTCAGCTAGGCGAAAAACTCTAGCAATTGCCTCCAGCTAGTGCTCTGCTATCTGGGAATCTGCCTCTCCTCATAACCTCAGAGGCCGCTGCTGCTGGAACTCGTACAATGCGCTCTGCCAGCATGCACAGTTCACTAGTAAGGCTGGTGGCATCTGCTGCCCAAGAGGTGGAGGTGCTGCTGGTACACCACCCGAGGGTGCCAACTTAGTAAAAAGGGCCCCGCACCGGAGCCTCGCCACTCAGTGGGCCATCATCGAGTACTCTCTCAGAACTCCAACTGACTGTCTGCGTGGAGACATCCTAAACAGATGCGACACGGTCAAGGATTTATACATGGTGAGATGACCTAGTTTGAGCTGACTTTAAAACTCTTGGAAACACACACGTAATCAGTGTTTTTTGTGCACAAAGTCGAAAATTAGTAGTCAGGGTCCTGGTGTACGGATACGTCAGCCGCGACACCAACACTGGACTCCCTGAACTAAAGACCACACTCGGTACCCTTAACACTATTGCTTCACAGAAAGGGAATATTAGAGTTATAAGTTCTGCTGTAGAACTGACACCTCTGATACCAATTTGTCACAACCCGTCCTCGGGGCCCGTGTCGTGACTACCCCAAGCCCGCCTTCCATAGGCCAGGGGCTGGCGACTAGCACCAAAGGCATAAATCCTGATAACTGTGAAGGAATTTCCTTTATAAAAGTAAACAAAACATCCCAGAGTACAAGCAGAATTAATACACTAAGTACAAAAGAAAGTGCTGAAAAGTAAGTGGGCCAGAATACAAACCCAACTAAAAGTACAGCTACAACTAAACGAAAGTACAACAGAAAAAGACAAACAGCTGGAAAAATGGAAGCAGCTCCTGGGTCGTCCTCCTCAGATCCTACCTGAAGGGTAGGTATAGATAGCGCGGCTCCTGGATCGTCCACCATGGATCCTACCTGAAGGGTAGGTACAGATAGCCTCCACAACGCTCTCGCCCGTCAACCTCCTCCGAGTATCGTCTCTTCTTGAAGTCCACCTTCGGATACTGACTCGACGTGAGATCCACCTCCGGGTACTGCCTAGCCCTCGAACACTCGACCTTTGTCAGCACTGCCCGTCGTCTACAACCAACACAACGAGGTGCGGGCATAGCCCGTGCAGGGGTGAGTATAACAATACTCAGTAGGGACCCCGAGACCCTCAAGGTATCACTAAATCCAACAAGTATAACCACAAAGAAGGATCTCAACAGATAACCCTTACTTAGGTATAAGCCCATACTTATACCTAAGTTATCAAGTAACCCATCTCAATCATGAGGAAACAAAAAGGTTGTGAAATAAATGGATAACCACCACCTAGGTATATGCCCATACATATACCTAAGTCATCAAGTGACCCATCTCAATCATGAGGTAAACACAAAGGTCATAGACTCATCTCAAACTAGGATTTTCATTATCGAAACCGTAACTGCTGAAGAGCCCCGTCTCTGGAGTGTACAGTGATCCTGTCACGACTCCGAGGTACTGCTCACTAACTTAAGACTGCTGAGGTACTCCTCCTGTCGAGTACCGTGGGTCAGCCACCCAAACACAATAGTGCTTCCCGCCGGGGTCTGCCACCCAAACAGAGTAGTGCACCCCCCCCCCCCAATAGCCTGCAGAGGTACTCTCCGGACGAGTACCGTGGGTCTTCACCCAAACTCAGTAGTTCTTCGTCCGTCATGGGTCTACACCCAAACAAAGTAGTGCTCCGTCCACTGGGCTAGTCGACTCACTCAAATTCGAGTCGGTCAAGCAGTCGCCAGGTCTCAGCCAGCTACACGGTCTCCGTACTTCGTACGCTCGTCTCCAGAAGGGTCCGCTCCATGAGCTACTGGTTGATACTCCAAGCATCACAAAGTCCCATGAAGAAGTATCTCAAAGGACTGCCTCATCATAGGGGTCTCAACGCAACAGACGGCGCGTCAATCGGACGCCCGGTCTGTGAGTTATTAGCCTTTTCGTCCCAGGGGCCCGGTTGGTTTCGTGTGCGAACCAACCCGGCTGTATCTCAACTGTACCCCGAACTCTCATAGGGTATAATCATAGGGACCGTTTCTCAATGTGATCACCAACGCCGCTGATGGTTTGTCAAACGGACGTCCGGTCAGAAAGTTATCAGTTTTTCCGTTCCAGGGGCCCGGTTGGATTTCGGGTACAATCCAACCCGGAAATACTCCAACTGCGTCCAAATCTCAGGCGAAGTATGCCAAAAGTTACGTCTCATCAAGAAGAATCCAAAAAAGTCAACGGAACGTTAATCGGACGTCCGAAGCTCAAGTTATAAGCGTTTCTGCTCCGAGGGCCCGGTTGGTTTCAGGTTCGAACCAACTCGGTCATACCCAAAGTTCTCCGAAACCTTGAGTGTAATATACCGAAATGACCATCTCTATCCAAGGATCGTATCGCAACTGATGGGGCGCCGATCGAAGGTCTGTATCCCAAGTTATGAGCTTTTGAACGAAACCTGACGAAAATAGGGGGTTCGGGCCCGGTCCGTCCCGGCCCGATCCCCCCCCCCCCCCCCGGGTCGGCCCGAACCGAATCGACCCAACCCGGGTCCAAGTCCGGCCCCACAGGGCGCGGCCCGGCCTGGGCAGCTGGCTGGCCTGGCGCTGGCACGGCGCCCGCGTGGCCAGCGGGTGCGGGGGTTACGCCCCCCCCCTGTTGAAGAAAAACCGACGCGACTTAATGTCGCGCCGCGGCGGTCCTTTTCCGGCGGCGCGGCGCCGCTGCCTTCTGCGGACCACCGGACGCGCTCCGGTGGTCCGTTTCGCCTCCCGTCTTCTCCAATGGTCCTCTCAGGACCCGACCTTTACTGCGATGGCTTAAAATCACCTCTGCGGCCTGATTCGTCATTGCCCAATGATCCGTACATCAAATAAAAAATCGCGGCCTCTTCGTGGTTTTCCGGCACGGCGCGACGGCGCAGCGGCTTTGTTCGGCCTCCACGGCGCGGCGCGACGGCGCCGCGTTTCTTCACTGTGTTTCTGCCTGGTTCTGCGCGGTGTCATTTCACCGCGCCGCCTTCGTTCTTGCCACAACAAAAACAACATCAAAGGGGGGAGGAGGGTCGGCCATGTTCGTGCGGTCCGACCTTCTCCCGTTATTACGATAACAGGCGGACAAAAAGAAGTCGATGAACGACAAAGAATTCACGAACAAATAAATTACCCCTACGGTTTTTCCCACAATCAATAATTCCCAACCCGCAAACATATTCTTTCGCGGATCAACTTAATATTTAGTTGATCCGCGTTCTTTGTTTTAGAAGGGAATAAACATGGGTTCATTAACATTCACAAATTAATTCCCTACCTCAAAGGAAGTTTGCGGAAGCTAGCGTCGTGGGGGTGGTTTCGATGACGGCATTAGCGTGAATCCAAGAAGGGAACGATGTCTCACTCCAGCTGCGAAGAGGAGAAGGAACAGCACGTCGTTGGTGAGTTTCCGCATCGGTGCCTCCTCCTTTTTCGTGGAGGAAGAAGAGGTCCAAAGATACCGGGTCGCCGAGTCAATGACCCTTGACGAAGTGGTGTCGTTCTTCGTTGAGGATGAAGACGTTCTTCGCTGGAGAAGATGAAGTTCTTCAAGATACTTAGAGCTCTCTCCTCCAATCCTCAACACAACCAATCTAACCCCCAAAAATAAAATAAGCTATTCTTATTTTATTAAGTCATTCTATGAGTTCAAAATTCAAAAACTTAATTCCATTAATTGGATTAGTGTGTTGGCATGATTAAAGTGAGGAGAAGGAAACTCACCAAATTAATGGGAAGTTTAAAGGTTAAGATGAGTTACACATCTTAAGTGGGGGGTTTAGAGGAGTTAGGGAAGGTGAGGGGTTGGGCTTGTGTGGGCCCCACCCCACCTTTATTCTCTCAAGGGTAGTTAACAACAAGTAGGTCCCACCCAACTTCCACACATAGTTTAACAACTTAGAATATGAAATAAAATTGTAACACAATTTTATTACTTCACATTTAACTCCCCTTTTTTTAACAACTCCTCCCGAGCAAACGCACCTTTGGGAAAAGTCCTCTTAAGCAATTACTGGCGCTGCGGTTTCATCGGTGCCCTCCTATTTCGATTCCGAGCACCGGTTCAAAAGATAGAAAAAACCCGCTCGTTCGTTCACTGAACGTACATGAGCTAAACTTCGGAAATTGATTCCAGGCACACCGGACCTCGAAATCAGGCGCCGTCAGAAACTGCGTTCTTATAAAATCCCAAAAAAATTAAGAAAAAAATATCCTTGAAATTTTCGGGTCTTTACACTTACAAAGATCATTTATCTGAGCTTGGGAAATAGGTAGATTCACTAGGATTTTCTCTAGACCAATACCAAGCCAAACTCAAACAATTATGGTATAATTGAAATCATACATGATAGAAATTCAAGCTCATCAAAATTTCCATGAGATCTATGCTATTGGAATGACCAACCTATATTACCACTAGAGAAAACCTTATGCTTAGATATTACATAGAGATCTTGAGGGGATATGTAAATAGAAATTTGGATGATATAAAAATTTAATTATTAATTTAATAATTTATTTATCACATGTATTTTACATATTTCACATTTTTGACCTTTAAAGAAAAATAAAGTTTTTTTATAAAAGAGTTTTTCTTTATATTTCATATTTAAAACCTAAATTTATAAATTTTAGAATTTTAATTTAATGACATAAAATTTATTTTAAAATTAATCAATTCAATATAACCTTAGGGTTATTTTTTTAATTTTCTTAAATAGTCGAATTTATGGGTGAATAGTGAAAAATATAGTTTTTACCAAAACTGTAAATTTTATGACTTTATAAGAAAAAGTTTATAAAACATTTCAATTGGTTAAATGTTTATTTATGAAGTAAAACTATAGATGTTAAAGTTACTATGTTGAATTTAGAAAACCTATGAATAAGATTTTTGGAACTTAAGTAATATTCTCTAATAAAATTTGTTTTTGGTCTTTTATTTTAGTTAAACAATATTTTGGTAAAATTTAGTTTTGGATTGATTTGAAAGCAATATAAATTTTATTTATTTTATAATAAACCAATATATATCATTAAAATAAAATAAATAAATAATTTTACTATAGACATAAATTTTAATCTTAAATATACACTTTTTCTAAAAATTAGTTTTTATGTGTTGTATGCGCTAATGTTAAAATTGATTTTTTTACACATAGAAATTTTATTTGATAAAATGGATTCAATATTTGAAATAATTAGTTTTAAATTATTTAAAAATGACTATTTTATTTCTATACACAAAAATAAGGTTACTAAAATTAAAGTTAATTGCATTGATAATGGTGAAACTATTATTTTCAGAAAAAAAAATTTGTTAATATTTTGCAATTTTTATCTAAAAAATAAATTAATATATTATAAAAAATAAATTTAATATAATTTTTAAACTTATATATAAATATATTATCACTCATTCAATTGGTAATCAATGCTAAATAGGTTTAAGAACACTTAATGGTGAATGCAACATTTTTCAACAAAACAGTATATATATCATATTTTTAAAAGTTAATTTTCTATTATTTAGAAACTAAATTAGTTTAAATGTATATTAAATTTAGGTTCATCACATACAAATTTGGTAATATTTTTTATTTTATATTTTTTTTAAAATATAAGTTACGTGGATAAAAACTAGTTACCCCGATAAAAACAAAAAAGGTAAAAGTAATAATATAAGGGTAAATGACTTCCAACATGTTTAAAAAATGTGTGAAAATAATTTTTTGAGTATTTATCGGCCCAATATCATGCTACACTCCATTATTTTAAACTTTTAGTCTTTTAACCTTGAATAGTGTAATGATATCACTTAAAAGTAAAGGGTATTCACAAAAGTTCTATTTTCTTCACTTATACAAGGGGACACTACCAAACCTTCATTACACACCCATTAATTAAAATTTATTCATGAAAATATAAAAAATTTCTCCTACTGGAACCCTATCTCATGTTCATAAGCCTCTGGTATCAATTAGTTATCCTATGTGTAGGATCAAAGAGTATATTAATTTCTACAAGAGGGGGATAAATTGTAGGTTAAAAACATAAACTAAATAAAAACCTGAATCTCTTAATTAAGATTTATTAGACTCAAATATTGTCTAACAATCAGAGTTTATATACCGGACACATAGATTTTCCAGGATATCATAATTTAGTAAAGTTACAATAAGTAAAAACTTTCTAAAGAAAAGAATAGAAAAAATAATAAACTTGTAGAAACAAGTAAAAACAAAGAATAAAAAAAGTAAGAATGAATTAAAAAAATATTTATAAAATATTTTTACTCTTTAACCTTAAGAGTTAAATAAGTCACAAACCCTAAATTTTGGTATCACTGGTTTTCAACCTAACCTTAAGGTCTATCTTTCTATAGTAAGAAATCCCTTGATCACAAAGATGATAATCTCTGTCATCCTAGCCCCGGAAGCCCTCGATCAGCTTGATTGGAATTAACAGTCTTCCTATCCCTATAATCCCTCTATTTAAACCCATATTAGACATAATGAATACAAATGAAAAAGGTTATAAGGAATTTATAATCCTTACTTATATTCCTTAGAAAAAAACTCTCATAATATTTACAAAGAATAAGTAATTATATATTACAGTTGAGTAAGAATCAGATGGGTTGAGTCACAAAAGAATATTGTTCCCAGCTAATCAAATGAACCTCTAATTATAGGCACACCTACAATAGTCGTATTTCATGATTCATAGAGTTGGTTTCAATGGCCTCAAATGAGCTCCAGCTTGATAACTCAATATATTATGTACATCTTTATCCGATGTCATTTTGATAGCATCATCATAATGCTATAAAAGTATCATGTTTGATGGAAATAATTCTAACCATATGATTATAAACTTTATTATTCTGATGGAATAAATTATGTTTAGTCTAATGGATCAAAAAACACGTTAGTCTGATGGACCAAACTTGGTCAGTCCTATAGACAAAACTCAGTTAGTCTGATGGAATAAACCCAGTTAGTCTGATGTACTAAACTCAATTAGTTTGATGGAAGAGACTTCATCACTCTGATGGACTGGACTTGGTTAGTCCGATGGACCAAGACTTGGTCAGTCTGATAGACCAAGACTTGGTCAGTCCGATACACCAGACTTCATTAGTATGATGAACCAAACTTCATTAATCTGATGGACTATACTTCCTTAGTTTCATGGAACAGACTTGGCCAGTCTGATAAGCCAGAGTTGGTGTGTCTGATGGGCCATACTTGGTCAGTTCAATGGACCAAACTTGGTTAGTCTGATAGACCATACTTGTTCAGTCTGATGGACTAGACTTGGTCAGTCCGATGGGCTAGACTTGATCACTCTAATGGACTCAACTTTTTAAATCCAATGGACTAATCTTAGTGTAAAAATTTTATATTCATCGATTTAGAAATATTTATACACCCAATATAATAAAAAAATTTCTACAAAAACATTATAAAATACATGGGAAATATGAAGTTAGTAAAATATAGTTTTTAAGAAAGTGTGTTGTGATTTTCAAAACTAAGGATAAAAAGTATAGAAAGTAAAATTTTTGACTCAACAATATTCCCCTTTTTGACAAGCACAAAACACAACACTTAAAAATAAAAACCAATAACTTTGAAAAACTTACAATCCATTTATACATTTAATAACTTCATTCTATTCTTCTAATTAATAAAACTTCTCCCCCTTTCTTTATTATCTCCCCAATATTCATAAATCCCTTTTTGTTCAAAAAACTTGGTTTGAAAAAATTATTAGAACACTATTAAGGTAATAAATTCTTAAATACAAATTCTCCATATTAAAAACTTCTTCAATAAATTCTCCCCATTTTTGATTTTCCAAAAGAATAAGGTAGGTAGAAAATATACCTGAAATGTTATAAAAAAACAAAATTACAAAACAAATAGTTTAAATAAGCATTCATATAATAATATAGAAATAACATTTGACCTAAAATGATTAGAAAAACATTCAAACAAAAATATGTGTAGAATGATTCATTCAAACAAATATTTAATCAAAGTTTTATTTTTACAACATTAAGAGTCCATAGAAAAAAAATCATTCCTTATTCTATAATTTCTTTGTAATAAATTTTATATTCCTAAATTTATATTTATTATTCATTGAATCTACTGCTGATTATTCCAAATTATAATTCTTATCTTCTAGAACTTGAAACTTTCGAATCTCTTGCTTCAGACTGATAACCTCTTCTTCAAGAAATTGGATTTTTCTATAATCTGCTTTCAACTTCAAAACTTCTTTAAGAGAAAAAAAATTATTTTTCTTCAGATACAAGATTTCTTGATCTTGATATTATGAAAATTTCTTTAACCATTTAGTGAGATTTAACTTCTTAGAAACATCAGATGATAACTTTCCAAAAGAATCAGCAATATCTAAATATGACTTTGTAACATCTTTGATTTGGTCATCATGAAATTATAAGTCTCATTCTATTTGTTACAACCATCTAAAAATTTTATTTATTATTATTATTTCTTCCTTATATTCATCTTTTAAGTATTTGAAATCATCTTCATTTTTCACAACAGTGTTAGCTAAGTATTTCAAAGCATCAAAATTTTATAAACCATTCAACCTTATTTGAACATTCTTAAATCATGATTCAATGCTAGGAAAATACAAAATTGGATCAAAAATATTTTTCAATGCTTTATTAAAATAAGTAAATATAATTTCAACCCTTTGATCAGATTTACTAGCTGGAGAAAAATTTGATTCCAATTACACAATAGGAACATATTGATGAGAAGTACCAACATTTAGTTTTTCTTTCCCTTTCACTTTCTATTTAAAATAATTTGATAATACAATAAATTCAAAATTCTTATCAGAGTCACCCTTGTATAATATTTTTGTATGGGATTTTTGATTTTATACTTCCTTATCATAACTTTTTTATTTCTCAGAAACTTCCAACTTGGTATATTTTTTGGACTGGGTGATTAAAAGATGAGGTCTTAGAAGAATTATCTTCTTATATTTATTCTTCTTCTATAGATTCTATTGACTCTTCTTTTAACTCTTTTCTAACTATATTTTAAAATTATCATCACTTTTAAAATACTCTTTCCTAGATGTATTCACATTTTTCTTTAATTTCTCTTCTTTAAGTTTCAAAATAGATTTTTAAACTTCCACAACTTTATTTTTTTCCTTTCTCAATAGATAGAGGAACTTTAGAAGTTACAACTTATTCTGGTTCTGATGGAATGGATTGAGAAAAAATTGAAATTAGAGGAACTGATTTATGATCGATCATAGAATATATCAACTGAATAACTGATATTGGAGAAATTTAAATATCTATTTCCATATCAGTAACATGGAAGTCTCCATGATCTCTCTCTACTACTTTCATAAGTCTTTCAATAACTTTAGCTTCATAAAATATTTTTTTCTACTTTTTTTTCTCTTTAACATTCAAAAATTCATGATTCATGTCCTTTAAAGCTAAGTCCTCCACCTTATCAAGACTAAACTTTGGATCCCCAGGTTTCTATTTATCTTTTCACTTCATCAAATCTATACACATAATTATACATTTCATTTTATTTATTTTTTATCTTTGGTGGAGAAGAACCTAGTTTTATTTTTTCTTGAATATTCTGCTTTAGCTAAAGAACTTCAACATGAGATGAAACTTTTTCCAATTTTTCAACAAATTTCTTCAATTCCAGCACAAGATTAAACTTTATCACATTCACTAAGAATTATAATACAAAGATATACAAAACTTTCGAAGTATATATATACCCTTTTCATGGGATAATATACCCCTGTATCCAATGAGTTATAACTCTTGCATCTGGTGTTAAATAAAAAACTTTCCTTATCTTTTCATAAGAAGGAAATAAATAAGTCTCAACCTTATACTTTTCAAAAATACCAAGCTTATTTAGAAGCTTCTGGGTAATTATATATGCCTCTCTTTCCAAATAAAATTCAACCAAATCACCTACTTGTTAAATATTCAATTTATATCACTCATCAAAAATATTGAAAGTAATGAACTTAAAATCATATTTAAAACTAAAAAAATAGAAGCATAAAACTCTTTTATTGTCACTTGTTAGTAAAGATCAAAATCTTATTATCAACACACACATTTCCCATCCTTAAAATATAATAACTTGTTTTAGAAATTAATATATCTTATCAAACCATTAACTTTCAATCAAACTTTCCTTCACTACTCCTCAGTTTTAAATTTCTTCATTAGAATTCCTTTTGAAAATTTTGAGGAATATTATTGATTGGATGAAGAAAACTAATCAAATGAATGCCAAAGAATAGGATGCATGAAATATTTGAGGGCTAAGAGTAGAGATCAATCTAAAAAATATCTATGGTATGTGGTGACCCGCACTTGTATTTATAGGCTTGGGGGTGACCTTTTGATTTCTAGAAATCTTAAATCTCAAAATAAAACCCATTTCTGATCAGATAGTTAATATTTGTCCTTAAAAGATTAAATATTAATTTTGAACTCTTATTGGTTTTTAAGAAAAACTATCATCATAAGATCTTATTGTATGAATTATAAGGGTCCTTACTCCCAATATACTAAGAAACAAAACCAAACCCAAGAAGTGTCACAACACTTCAAGTTGTAAAATCCCTCTAATACCAATTTGTAATGAACCAACCTGGTTCAACAAGAAAAATCACCCAAGTTGGTCTACCACATGGTTAAGTACAATAATGTGATAACAACATGTATCATGATAAACCTGAATAAGGAAAACCAGCATGGTACATAGAAGAAACAAGATAACATATCCATGTGACATGAGAAGTCAATTCAAAAAGTCCAAACTAGAAATATAAAACAAGAAAAGGCCAAAAAAGTCTTTGTGTAACCATTTGACACCACCAAACCATCCTTCTAGGAAGATGATTAAAATAAGAGAAGATGGTATGATACATAATTCCCTTCCATTTACCTGGTTCCTACAAAAAAATCTATAATCTCCCAAAGTCAAAAGTAGGGTGTGATCACAAATCCCAGTAGGATACCACCAAAGAATCTATATAAGTTCTAATGTTAAGAATTCATTAGCTCTGGATTTAAAATAAATCCAATTTACAAATAATTTTAATAAAGTAAATCTATTTTATAAAACATTTCTTTGTTTTTATAAAATCATACCATATTCACCAAATCCATGAATATGCCAAGTATGAAAGAAAACAGATAAAAACCATGGATACACCATAAGATAAACATGTGAGAAAATAATCATGAAAATGTCATCATATATAAACCAATTATAAATGAAAAATCACACCATCTAAGTTCTAACCTATGTAAATACATGATAAACATGAAATAAAAGCCCTAATCTAGTACTAATGTAAATCTAATCGATATAAACTCTAGTGGAATTACACACAAGTGACGTAAAACATCTCATGACATTACACACATAAGAGTGACAATTCTATAATCGATGCACCCAAGACTACTCAATGTGATAAGTTTTTAGAAAGAATTTATAAACCATGATCACATTCAATAAAACATTTTCACATCAAATAATTTTCACTACTGAGCTTAAATACTTGTTTCAAAACCAAAACTACCATTTAAATAATTTAATCAAACATTTTGTGTGCAAAAAAATGTTTTAAAGAAAACCCCTTTAAAAACATGAATCTCATCCAACAAAACAATTCCAAATTAAAATCATGAATTTTTATTGAACAAACCAGAGAAATTTAAAAGAATAAATAAAAATTCAAGAATAAACCCCTTTTATAGATACACCTACCTAAAGAACGAAGGAAACCTAATTAGCTTTGAAAACATATATTGGAAACAAGCATATTGGCCTATGAAAGACAAGGCCTAAGGAAAAATTGAAAATGATTGGTATAAAACCAAAATTGATCACAATTAAATCCAAAAACATAACCACCACCATTATCATGACCAATGACAATGAAGAAGTAGAAAGACTTCTTACTAAGGATAAGTGACGCAACTTCCATGGGGATTGAACACCAAACAGAGCGATCTAAAAAGAGAGGGATCACTAAAAATTTCCCAAAATCAACCTAGGGTTTAAGAGAGAGGCCTACACATAAGATCAATAAAGAGTCCAGTGTGAAGAATAAATAAAACTAATAGACTCTAACAATTCATGTCATGAACCCCTTTCACAGTGAGAATTCCAAAAATTAAAAATATGCTAAAAAAGGAGTAGCATTGTGTTAAAAATCTTGATCCCAACTATTTTACATTATGAAAAGGTTTAATGGTTTGTAATTTTTCCTTAACTAAACCAAAATTGAGGCATATTCCCTATAAAAAAAATCATGTTGTGAAAATAGTTCATGATGTGAACCTCTTCAGTAGTAAATGCACAATCCATATTCTGTAGAAAATCCCCAAACTAACTCTAAAGTGCTCTAAACCCAAAGAAAATCCTCTAAAACCTTTGACACATTTATACTAGGACTCCATTAATTCAAATAAAAATATATCCCCAAAATTTAAATCAAAGAAAGGTTCAATAAATACCTGAATTGAGGTAACATGATGTTATAATTCAAAACCTCAATTAAATTTCATGTGAATTTAACATGTTGGATAAATATTATTCTCGTATATGGTTTAATAATTATTCATGTTAGTTTGATCATAATATTAAATCACTATTTATTCAGAAGAATATCTATGTGAGTTGAATATTTAATAAATATTTATTCACCAAGTAATTATTTTTTTAATCATGTGAATATAAAATATTTATTTATTCTGGTTTATTAACAAAGTAAAAATAATAATTTATTTAGTTACATGAATATTTGATAAATATTTATTCACTAATTTTTTTAATTTGGTATTTATATATTTATTGGTGAATAATGAAGTGATATTTATTTAATTAAATAAATAGTCATTATTCAAGATCCGATAAATATTGAGGAGGATTTACTGACCGAGTTTTATGGTCCGACGAGAAATATCATAT
This sequence comes from Viscum album, assembly GCA_963277665.1. Classification (NCBI taxonomy): domain Eukaryota; kingdom Viridiplantae; phylum Streptophyta; class Magnoliopsida; order Santalales; family Viscaceae; genus Viscum; species Viscum album. The sequence goes on along the minus strand of OY728132.1, from coordinate 1,276,170,529 downwards.
TAAATATTATTTGAATAAATATTAATTTATTTATTTAAGAAAAATAATATATACTTTATCCATAATTTTAGCGCATTCCAAGTAAATAATAATATAATATTACTTTTATTTATACATAAGGTTCACCTGGAGCTAATAAAATAATAATATCCCTTGTACAATTATTATTTGTAACCATAACACTATCTAAACATGGTTATGAAATTTTTTGATGAGTAAGACACATTCTTTTGTTGTGCATAGTGAATTATAGAGAGGATTCTATCAAACCCTTGAGAGTAATCCTTGAGAACACTTTGAAGAATGCATAGTTTTTCTCATCCTCCACCAAAGTGAATTTCTCCCCTCTTGAAGGATTTATTTGCGATCAACATTGATCACCAAAAGCTTTAGATTTATCCAATCTATCACATTGAGGATCCTATAGTGATGATCAAAGGTTAGTGAAGCATGATCAGATCACTACTGGAGGGAATATACTCTTAATTCCTTTGACACAACAATAGTATAACAAGAGGTCTTCGTCTGATCATTGAAAAATAAGAAAGAATTAAAAAAATTAATCCTTTAATTGAATAGATTAGTTGTAAATTATATGTGAAAAGATTCTATCTTCTGAGTTATGGGTTCTTGTCAATTAAATTTCACATCAATTCCATTAGTCATGAAGACTCTTTATCATGTACATCATGAATTATTTGTGGATTTTAATAAAAACCCAAGTTGTCTATGCTTCCACTGATGCTTCCACTAAACTCGAAACCTTTAACCCTTGTGTGTCAAACTTACCTTTATGTACCATAAATTTTTACCATTATGTATCACTCATATTTTAAAATCTGCATCGATATCGCTAAATTTATATGATACACTATTTTAGAACTTGTGGTGCAATGCTATTGTTGAATACGATATCCCAATGTCATACGCTACGAATAAAAAAAACTGAGAGATTTGTACCAAGTCGTTGGAAATGATATCCCATATCATAATTCAAAATTAAATTAGATAAAACAAAATTCTAAACTGTATTTTACTTTTATGCTTTGATTATATGCTTGTCATGTACAAGTAGTAATTGTTCATTTGATTTTTATGTATATACTTACCATATTTATTTCTACGATTCATTATCTAAAGATTTATATAGAATAAGTTAATTTGGATGATCTCTTAAGTTACTATTGATGATTATATATGGTTAATGTAAAACACTAATCTATTTCATATCACCACTTACCTTTATAAATTTTATTTTAAAAATAATATTTTTTTATATCCACTAAGTTATTCTATGGAAATTTATTTTTTATCTCATATAACATATAAAATAAATTTCATAAAAAAAATAAAATAATAGTTTTTAAAATCTATTATTATAAATAAATAAAATCATATTTTTAAAACTAATTTAATTCTCCCATACGATAAGGTAAATTTAAAATTTATCACTTGTGTAAAAGAGGTAAAATAAATTTTATGAAAAATTATATATGTATTTTAAAATAAAACTTATATCACTGATAAGGTAAAATAAAATTCATATATAATGTAAAAACATTATCTCTTGTATGAGATAACATAAATTTTATATGCAGCGAAATTCAAAAATTGAAATATATCCTTTTTCAAGATGGGATAAATTTTACATTTAATTAAATTACACATGAAATGTAAGCCATATATGATATAAATTTTCCTTCTTTAGAAATTGTATCATTGTATTTTAAATTTATTCCATTTCATGTGCAGAATATTTTACATTGGTTAAGAAAGGGGAAATACAACCAAAATATACTTGTGTATACACCTAGGGAGACTCAAACCTGAAACCTCTACAAGATCACACAAGGATGTTACCAACAACCTCATGCCTTGAGGGTTCATTTCATGCACAAAATAAGTGAGATTAATTTGATTTTTTAATATTACATAATGTTATTATAAATTTATCTTATCTCAAATATGAGATAAATTTTAATGTTTAGATAATAAGTGAAATTTATCTTATTTCATATATGAGATAAATTTAAATTTTTAAACAATATCCAATTATATATGATATAAATTTCATATACAATTGTATATGCTCAAAATTTTATTTTTAAACTATGTATCATTGCAAATTAAATTTTTATCTCATATCATATATGAGATATATTTTCCATGTAATGTGAATCTTTTAAGAAGTGAAGATTATATCATGTATAGATAAAATAAATTTCATATTCAATATTATATATTTTAAAAATGAAAATATAACACATATGCGATAAGAAAAAATTTATATATAGTGATACATATTTTAAAAATAATTATTTATCTTATTAGAGGAGATAAATTTCATAAACAATGATATATATGTTAATGTTTCAACTTGTGTATTAATAATTTAATAGTGTATTAGTATTTTAATATTTGTGTTTTTATAAATTACAATTTAATCAGATTTTATTTAATTCAAATTGTTAATGTGATCATTTTTTCTTTCTTGCATTTATTGATTTTTTGAAATGATTAATGATACTTTAGTAATTTTTTAATATTAAATTTTCTTTGTTAGTCATAAATTCAAAAAAATTAGTACATATTTAATATATGTTGATTTATTTATGTTGATTCACTAAGTATTTCTTTGACCCTTTCGTAAAAAAAAATCCAACCATTACAATTCACATAAGGGTCAACCCATTAAACCACACATGAGGGAAATGAGGTTCAACCTCATGGGAGAGTTGACCCAAGGATCCAACACAATGTTAGGTAAGAGGTTGGGTCATGTATAAGCCATTAGGAGTGTACACTCATGAGAGTGTGTGGGATCAAGATACCAGTGGTCCAACACATGGAGGTGCGGCCTGTGTGGCGTGGTGTGCATGTGATGTGGTCACTTCCAGCTCGAGGGTGTTGCGAAACTGATTGTAATATATGACAGTGCTCTACCAGACACATATTCGATGTGGGAAAACATCTGACATGAACATTTTTCATCCACCTTAATGAGGTACAAACATTTCAAGGGGTGTCAGATAAGATCTACGAGAGTCATTTGATCAACACAACAATCATTTTCTCACTCTAGTGACACCTGATTTTTTCAATTAACCTGAGTAGATATCTGGAATACTGATGGTTGAGTATGCCATTGTTTTTTCAAGTCCAATATACTAATTTTATGAGACCTCAAACCTCCATGCATGCAATCTCTTTCTTTCATGCATGATGATTTCAAAGAATATGATGTTATCGAATGCAAACAGAGTTGCAGAAGGTTTCTCAGCCATTAGATATAAAGGATGATTTTGAAGCTTATAAATAAATGATGAAGCACATGATTCATATCACATTCATAGATTCTCTAAATACATTCATGGACAGTGCTCCAACTTCATCTTCATACAATAACATTACGCAATGGTTGTTCAAATAGTAATGATAGCACTATTCAATCTCTCCACGGTAGTAACATCTACCATTGATGATGATGGTACTGCTCCCTCTTCAATGAGGGTATCTCATCATAATGACCACACCACTTATTTCCTTCCTTTAGTAATGATAGTACATACATGTGATATGGTAGTTCTGCAATGGTAGATTAATATGTTGTTTGACAGAAGCAACATCTACCACTCTTATTCTTTAATGGTCAATCAACATAACAATTAGTCATTTGTGATGGTAGATCAACCTTGAAATAGTATAAGATCTGTTTCAGTGATGGTAGCACTGCTTTATATAATATTATGTCTGCAATAGCAACATCTAGCTACCAAAAGGAATTTTTATCCCTCACCAGTTAAATATATATTTACCTCCTGTTAAGAAAATTATAAAAATATAATTGTTTTTATTTTACTTAATACATGTGAAATAAAATATTTTAGTACCTATTTTTATTTTTTATATTTTTCTAAAATATAATAACATGTTTTTTTAAAACATTTTGAGCATATATCATGTATACACACACATGAAGTATATTCTTTATGATACTCTATTTTTTTGACCTTTTGATATTTCAATAAACAAGTTTATTCATATTATTTTTACTCTTATATAAATGTAAAATATACTTATTGGTATTAATGATCATACTGGAAGTATTATGATGTTATTTTATGCAGAAATAAAAGTGTTCCAAAACTATCTAATATTCAACGTGGTATTTCAAAATATAGGTAATAGTAATATTAAGTCTTGTTATTCACTAAATCATGTAATGTAGTGTTTGGATAACTAGATGTACCTAAAAGATCTTGGAATTAATCATGTGATATCAATATATTGGATGTGATTAATGGATAAAATAAACTTCACATAGTTAATTTAGAACAACTAGTAATACACAATTATTTATGCATATACAATCAAGAAATCCTATTACTATTGTTCCATTATTGTGATCACACAAACTTCTTCAATTGTTCCATCCTTTACTACTGAAGTGTCAAGATCATCGAACATCGTCATTTTCATCATCTGATCTCTTCTAGTTTAAATTTTTTTCTTTTTTTCATCATTTAATATTTTTGTAATATGTTTGTATTTGTAAGTGTCAGTTTATGCTTTTCCTAATCAAAAATAGGTCTTTTCTTGGTTATTATACCACCCAAAAGGAAGTTCTTGGGTTGTGACTCCTAAATAAAATTCAGGTCCAAACTAGGTTGAGACTCCTGTAAAAATTCTAAGTTGTGCCTCCGGGTAATGTAAAAGGAAGTGTTTGTAACCGGTTATCACACCTATAAAATTGAGTTTCTCTTAGTGGGTACCAATCTTATCGTGAATTAAAGAAGGTTTAAGAGTGGTCTAGGATCTTGGTTATTCGAACCACTATAAAACACCACATTCATTCTTTTTATTTTCACTGAACTATATAAATTGAACACTGCACTCAGTGTATATTATTTAATTAACAAACTCTTATTGTTTATTTTTTCCTAAAATTTTAAATGACTATTCATACCCCCCCTCCCTCTAGTTTATTTTGCCATTAATTTTGATATAATAATTAATATCAGATCCTAGTCTATAATTTGTTAGTAATTCATTTGGATATAGTCTTTTTGTTTAATTTTAACTACTATTCTAAACTGATTATCCTAGACCAAATGGTATAAGGAAATAAAGTCTTGTTCTATAACATGGAAGGTATTAATTCCAATGATGGATAGATTCCACAAAATCATCCATTTTCCATAGAGTCATCTATAATAACTGGTAAGACTAAAAATAAGCTTACCTAAAATAGTTAAGTGAGGATCATTGGACTATTATGGAGAATCCATATGAGCTACCCAAAGTTTATCCAGAGACACTTATAGATAACAATATGGTTAAGTATGTTTTGAATTATAAAGTTAAGAATATTTTTTACTATTCTATAAATAGAAGTGTCTATAGCCATGTTTTGGATTATAAGATAGCCCATGACATATGGAGAATCCTTCAAGTTACTCACTATGGGATAGAAAATCTTAAAAGATAAAATCTATGAATTCTCCGATCAGAATACCAGGACTTCAAGATAGGGGAATATAAGTCAATAAACTAAATGTTTCATCAGTTTACAAGTATTAAAAATGGTATGAGTGCTCTTGGTGAAGTAATATAAAAAAATCAATTATAAAGAGTACTAAGAGCTATACCAAAAATATTTCATGAAAATAAGGTGGCCATCAATGAGAGTAATAATTTTAAATATTATACCTTAGATGAACTAATAGGCTCTTTACTACAATATAAGTTATAGAAGAAAAACATTGTTAATGAGGACACTAAAAAGGAAAAGGTATATATTTTAATTCTAATGTTAACGAATCATTTAATTCTTCCAATTATGAGTTCTAATAAAGTGACAATGAGGTGGAACACTTAAGTAATAATTTTTTTCAAGTTTATGAAAAACAAAGGCGGTAAGAGGCAGTTCATAATAAATTTAAAAGAGTACAAGAAAGGTAATGATAGTAATAAAAATGATGTTTCATAATTAACCTAATATGAGTGCAGGAAGAAAGGTCACATTATGAAAGACTTCACCAAACCCAAACATCTAAAGAAATAAAAAGACAAAAGGAGAAAATAAAATGTAATCTTTGTATAGAGGATGGGACTGTACAGATAGTTCTGACTTAAGCAGTGATTCTAGAAGTCAAAGAGAGACAGAGAACCTTGCTTCGATGGGTGTACAGTGTGAGGTAATTAATTCATTTTTCAATAAATTAATTACTCCTGCTAATGTTGATCATAATGTTATATCTAAATTTTATAAGGAAACTGATTCTGATTCATGTTCTAATTCTGATTTTTTTAATTCTAAAGTGAAAAAAACTACTTAAATAAAATGAGGAAATAAAAAATGATGGTGTTAGGATTATTGAAAAATACACTGACATAAAAATTTAAAATAAGAAATTGGTTAAAGAGAATGATAAACTAAAAAAGTAATGTGATAATTTGAATATTTGTGTTTCCCATTGTGATAAATCTAAAAAGAATTGTGATTCTTAGTTGTTAAAACTAAAAGAGGAAAATGATAGACTTAAAAACTTTCTGGAAGTGAGTAATAAAGACCAGGATAAAATTTAATTATGATTTTTAAGATTTAACTAATGTTGAGAATGATTCTAAGAAAATAGGAAACTGAAAAATAAACCTTATAACTCTAATGTGAAAGTTTATACTAATTCAGAGACTATTTAAAAAGAAAATGTGGATTTGAAAAAATAAATTTTCAATCTTAAAAAAAAATTATCTGAATTTGTTCAAGGAAAAGAAAAATATGATAAAATAATGTCTATGATGAAACCAAATTATAATAATAATGGTTTTGATTATATTATTTTATCACCAATGATAAATAAGACTAATTTTATTAGAAGCTCAAGAGGAATTATTTCAAGTGTAACCTATTTTAAATGTATAATGTAAGGGAATTATGCCAATGAATGTTCACTGAGATTCACATAATCATTTGGGAATACGAATACATTTATTGATAGAGATTTATTTTCTAAATAGACCACTAATAAATGTTTTTAATCTATATGGGTTTTAAAATGTTCTAGTACTAATCCAATTGGAGCCCAAGTAAGCATGGGCACCGAAACATTTTTCTTGATTGTTTAATTTCAAGAAATCTATCTTATAAGTATCAAAGACTCATTGTATTTAGACAACGACTGTTCTAGAAACATGACAGGTGATATTTATAAATTTCTATCTTATAATTCATGTGATGGTGTCCTAGTCACATTTGGAGACAACCACAAAGGTTATATTATAGGCATTGGTGATGTTGGTTTTTCTAAAACAGTTATTATTTCAAAAGTATTATTTTTAGATTGTTTAAAAAAATAACTATATCACAGTTTTGTGATGATGGATTAAATGTAATTTTTGAAAATGATAAATGTACAGTTTTTTAAAATAAATATTTTTTATTCTCTTCTAATAGAAAAAAATGTTTATATTATTTATTTTTCAGATATAACAAAACAAAAGGTTAATTGTTTAAATGTTTTAGAAGCAGATGAAATTATGTGGTATAGGAGACTTGGACCTGCAAACTTTAGACTGCTGCACAAATTTTCAATGCATGAACAAGTTCTATAATTGTAAAAATTTCAAACAAGTAAACACTTTATGTGTGATTCCTGATTAAAGGGTAAGAAACATAAAGAAAGATTTAAATTTTTAAATGATGTTAGTATTGTTAAATTTCTTGAACTATTATATATTGACTTATTTGGTCCAATACAACCAATTAGTTTTGGTGGAAATAAATATGTATTTGTAATAATAGATTATTATAGTATATTTATCTGGATTTATTTCTTATCACATGAAAATTAAACTTTAACTAAATTTTTTTCATTCTGTAAGCTTTCTCAAAACTTCAAAAATCTATCAATCATATCCATCATAAGTGATATAAGTGGTAAATTTGTTAATTTATAATTTGATAAATTTTTTTAAGTCAAAAACTTTAAGCATTAGTTTTCTACACCTAGGACACCACAACAAAATGGTGTGGTTGAAATAAAAAATAGATCAATATAAGAAATGGCTAGATCAATGCTTATAAAATTTAATATGCCTAAATATTTTTTGGTAGAAGTTATAAATACATATTTTTAGGTTTTAAATATAGTATTTATTATACCATTTTTAAATAATACACCTTATAAATTTTTTAAAGGGTTTATGTAGCAACCTGGACCTATAAAGCCTGAATCCAGTGTTGTACTACCATTACATTGGAATGATTACAAGGAATAAAATCCCGAAGAATTGAATAGTATAGTAGTATTGGTAAACTAGATACATATATGAGTCTTACATTACAAATGAATATACTAATTAGAAGATATTTTTTTTTCTTTTGTGGATAACTTTATTCTATCTATGATATCCTTTAATATCTTTCTTATCACACTTCAGGGTATCCTGGGGAAAGGAAACATAATAAGGGTGATATGAAATGCTCAGTAAGGGTAAGAATAGTGGAATCAATAATAAATTAGTGATCATAATAATTATGTAAAAGTAATAACTGAATAGACGTTCCATTTAATCAATAAACTGATAAAGGAGTGTATAAACAATATGTAAATGTAAATAACTGAAAACAAATTCCATTTAAATAACTGGATAAGGCATAATCAATATGGAAAGGTAAGAAACTGAAAACACCTACCATTTAATCAATAAACTTAGAATGAAATGCATTCATAGACTTTGTCATAGTGAAAATCTTATGGATAATAAATACTGAATCAAAATGAAGGCAATGATTAATTATTGGATGTCATGTTTGAGGCACATGAATACCTATACCATGAAGACCTTTAAGAAGAATATTTAAAACTATAGGTGAAACCTATTTAATTTACATAAATAATTTGTCTCATTAGAACCTTTTAATGCATAGAGGGGCTATATAAAGTCTCGGTCCCACCCATCACTGCCTTTATAAATCATTTCTCATATCAAATAATCGATTCAATTAATAAACAATATTTCTTATTAAATATCAGTATTTAATAAAGGATACAAATTTATTGATATTTAACCAATAAATCAAATAACTTTAAAATTAAAAACCATATGTAAAAATGGTATATGGATTAGGAAATGAACATATCCTTGATAAATGGTATGGATAATTAGGATAAATTCAATGTCTAATAATCATAACAAATTGAATATTTCAAGTGGACTAACAAAGGAAACAAGTGATTGTCAATACCATCCTTATCCAAATCAATCATAAAACATCTAGAGTTAGAATAAGGATGGTATCAATACAATATATCCCAAGTGGAGTAAAATAAAGGGTTTTTTCTTTGATGAATAGAAATACTATAAAAAGATCTTTTGAAAACATTCTTGAGGAAAATATCCTTTTTATTTTTAAAAACATTTTGAAATTAATTTTATTTAAAAAATAACTTTTTGAATACATTTTATTTAAAAAATAACCTTTTAAAAATGAAAATAAAGCTTCCAAAAAATTATGATAGGTAAATATTTACATGCCATACAAGATAAAAAGAACATTCTATTTTCATGGTAAAAAGTTGAGAAAAGTGACTTGTTCAGAAAGAGAAAAGAAGATTCATTTGAAAAAAATTAAAAGAAAAAAGGTGTAAAATGTATTTAATAAATCATTTTGGAAAGGTTAAAAACATTTTTGAAAACATTTTTAGAAAACATGGTTTTTATAAGGAAACAGGTTCTTCGACTAAAGAGAAAAATGAAGTCAGGTTTTCTTAAAAACGTTTTTTAAAATATTTTAAGTACCCAAGAGTGTGAAAATGTTACTATTAATTGATAAATTTCATGAATAACAAGAGGAGAATAAAATTAAATGTTTTATTGGACAATGATCATATAAATTCTTTTAATTTAATTTCAAGAGTAAACAATCTCAATTAGAATGAGATTGTGAAATAAACCCTTAAAGAAGACCATAACGTTGATGCGGGAATCAATCAATGAATAGATTATGTGTGTAAAATTTAAATTCACATAAAACAAGTGTAAATACAAAAATATATAGTAAAAATTTATTACACATAATCTTATAATATTAACTACAATGAGGAAGTAATATAATTCAATTAAAAGTAATTGGGTTATGAAATTCTTTGTCACTTGGTTACTTTTAATTAAAATACCCTTAGAAGAAATAATTCAAATTTAAACTCAAAATAACATGAATATAAAATAATTAATGATATAATATATCAAAATGGTTAGTAGATACACCACAAAAAATAAATAAGCGGTGAACATGACATTTATCTCACATATGTAAAAAAGTAAGATAAAAATCTATTGCCTTGTGTTTCCTTTCGAGTGAATGTCCTTTAAGTCCTTGTATAATAGTTTTAAACATATCAATAACATATAAAAGAACTATATTTATATTTATAATATCATATATATCTTCTTATAATATCTTATTACCTATTTGTTAATAATATTTCATTATTTTCACTATTTCAGGTGTTAATTGCCTAGTTTTTTTAGTATATTTTGACTTGTTACTTGTTATTATTAATTAGATCATGATTTCATCATATAAAAAATTTAAATCATGATTTAAATATCATATTTATTCATTTTATATGTATTTATAATAATCCATAATATTTTGAGATAGGAAATTAAATGTACAGTTCATGGAGATAGTAGATCATATATACGCATAAACGCTACTACGATTTCTTTATTGTATAAAAAGAATAAAAATTAAATGATATATGTGTATAATATAATTTTATTATAATATATATGTCATATATTTTTATTGAAACCATCCTTAATACATTCCATGTATACCGTGAATGAATCACATCACTTTAAGGAGGCGGTAGTCCACACTTCCACAAACGATGTTATCGTATTCCCACAAAATAGAAATCATAAAGGTATATGTTATATAAAAATTAAAAAAAAACATAAATATAATATATATCATATAAAAATATCATTTCCATCATAATTCCCAACCATGAGTAGTGGTGAAGGAAAAATGAATGACATCATTTCATGAGGCGGTAGTTCATCATACGCAAATGGTAAGTTTGTTACTCATTTGATGGAACTGTGTGCAGGTGTAGGTCAAAAAATTAGCATAAAAAATATCAGTATATTAAGGATACTTATTTTATTATATAATCATGGAATAATAAGAAATTAAGGGGTGTAGAAAGAAATAAAACTAAAGTGATCATTGAAGAATGTTACATCTTATTTGTGTAACTCCTTTTGGTTTATAACCAAAGTATTCCTTAGTTTGATTTCTGCCCAAAGTGGGTATTCTAGGATAAGGGGAGGTATTTTAGGAGATTATTTTATTAGAGTTTTTACGATCCAAATTTCTTTATAACTTTGAATAAATGGGAGGGGTGGGTGCCTTTTTATAGTGGAGGAGTAGTGATATTCTTGTAGATATAAAAAGGTAAACACTATAGAGGTGTCCCTTAGATCATGTGCCTCCAATAATGATCCAAATTATATACAAGAAAGTATATGGTATAAATACTTCCATAAAATAGTTTTTTACAAGTTTATAGGTCATTTTGTATTTTAAGTTTAAGGTTCAGTCCCATGTTAAGCTAATTTTTCTCTTAATCGCTATAATTAATTTTAATTACTTTCATTAATATTTTTGGTAAAAAACTAAGTTTAACTTATTAAAAATTATAAATTATTTTGAATCAAAATATGGAATAAATTTTTCCAAATTCCAATCACATAAGTAGCAGAAATTAATTTAAAATTAATCCCATAGACGAGACGATAATGCGGGTTTTTAAAGTAAAAACATTCAAAAGTTTGTTATGTTTTTATATTCAATTTCAAATTGAAATTGATTCCAACAACATAAATTAGATTAATTGATATATAATTTATATAAATAAACTTTTAAATCATTAAAAATATAATTTAACCTTATAAATAAATTAGATGAAAAAATAGTTTTGAATTAAAATTCAGTATTTTACACTATTCAACAAAAAATGAAATATTTCAGAAAAATACCAAAAAATCACCCTAAGATAATTTTTATGTTAAACTTTAAAAAATGGAGTTTATTTTTAAATATAAAATTTATAAAAGTTCCAAAATTTTTATTTAAAATAGGTTTTCCATTAAAAGATGATAAAATTGCCTTTTTTAGAAAAATACAATTTGTAAGCATAAAAATGGATTTATTCTTATCTTATGCTTAAAAAATCTATTGAATTAATATAAAAAATATTTTATTGAATATATAATATATATATTTCATTAATACCATTCACTAATAGTAATTAACTTAATTTATTATGATAAAATTCCTTTGTGATTATAAAAACATTTCTTTCATATTGGTTTTTAAATTCATTTCTAATTAATTTATAACCTTTGAATTAATTTTATATTTTTATAAACCATATATTTTCATAATTTAGTTAATACTATTCATAACTTCTAATTTAATGGCTAGTTTATATCTTATTATATTAAATAATAATATTTTACTAATATGTTATTTGATAAAACTCGATCTTGCGAGCAACGCAAGCTATTGAAGAAACTTGTTGTTGCAAACGATGCATGCTAACTCAGTATCACGTACATTGAAAAATATATCATATATTTTTTATATTTAAAATATAAAATATATTGTAAAGTCTTGAGAGGTTATATTTTTTCTATGTTTGGTGTTACGTTCCAAACAATCCATCGAATAAAAGTTACTCTTTAAGAATTTTCAGGGTGTCACATTATCCTCACCATAAATAAATTACATCCTATCAATTTAAACTTGATCCTCGTAATATAGGGTTTTATATTTTCTATGTTGAAATCTCACGTCGTGAGAAGGTTTCATGGAACATCCTCTAGAAAAGGGAGAATGGGAAGTACCAAGGTCACATGGAATAACATATAACTAGGTTTCTACATAGGAGAACATTAGTGGAAAGTGAAAATATGGAATTATAGGAAAAGCATAAGTATTTATAGGAAGTGATTGAGATAATCGATCATAATAAAGTGAATGGTTAATGGAAAGTTGAGGGCCTCAAATCCATAAATCTATGATGATTTATAAGATCATCGGTTCAACAAAAATTAAGGTATTAGGAAAACTTTTTTTTGATCGTTTTCTTAATATTGAGTATTTATTTTACTACCTAAAATTATAAGGAAATATACTTAATTGATATGTTTCAATTTTATATGACCAATTCCATATTTTGGTTGTGCTTTGATCAAATTCTAATCCATCCCTTACTCTATGAAATGGATATCCTAAAATGAAATTAATCATTAAATTAACTTTTGGGGTTTTTAATATAAACTATTTTTTACAGAGTCTAACAATCTTACTTTTATAAAAACCCTAAATTTATAAATACCTTTAAACTTATTCCTATAAAATTTGAATGCATTATTCCTCAAATAAATTTTCAACAAAAACTTATACTTTCTATAAATTTCTCCAAAATTTACTTAATCACATAAAACCTAAAGAGATGTTTAATACTTAGGACTTATGGTCAACCATAATCTCATAATCCCATGTTTATATACATCACTATTAAGTTTATTAAGACATGTGTTCTTCCAAAATTTTAAAAAATCCTTAGATGTTTTAGGATTCTTATAACCAAAATGTTATTGGTGAAAATACTTTTACAATTCAATTCTAGAATCCCAATAAATACATCTATAATTTTATTTCAACATAAGTCATTCCTTGGTCCAAGGTTTAACGTAGGTCATTCATTGTCATTATCTATTCAAATCCATCAAAATGGTTTGTAAAGAAAATGTGAATTATCCAAAGCATGTCCCCCAGGAGTGTCAAACTATGTGTGCAGTAAAGCCCATTGTCGTGTACCAAGTTACACTCGAGTCAGGCCTAAAACACCTTTTTAGAGTTGTTACCCCTAGGTACATCTATGTCAGAACCACTTCCACTTATAGTATCTAGATAGGGATGTATTGATAGGAAGATACACTTAATCTCTACTTTATCAAAATTATAGGATGTTATTTTATACTTATCCTCAAAGTCTACCTCAGGGTTATGTTCTCCAATCTATGTTTTTATAAATCTAGTTCCCTAAGTTGCTACTAAACTTTATTTGATACCAACAGTAGTGACCTGACCCTAAAAATCTCGGAGATGGTGTCTTGCTACCATTACATTGACATGATTACAATGAATCAAATCCCAAAGGATCAAGAGTTTAGTAGTCTTGGTAAACCAGATACATACATGAGTCTTACATTACAACTAATTGCACTAATTACAAAAAAAATATTTCAAGAATAAATTTATTTCATCTATCATATCCTTCCATATCTTTCTTAGCACACTTCAGGGTATCCTGGGGAAAGGAAATATAATAAGGGTGGGCTCAAATACTCAGTAAAGGTAAGTATAGTAGAAGTAATAATAAATCAATAAGCATAATAATTATGGAAAGGTAATAACTAAACACACATTCTATATAATCAATAAACTAAAAAAGGAGTGCATAAACAATATGGAAAGTTTAATAACTGAAAACACATGTCATTTAAATAATTGGATAAGTCATAATCAATGTGGAAAGGTAAGAAATTGAAAACACCTACCATTTAATCAATAAACTGAGAATGAAATGCATTCATAGAATTTTTCATATTGAAAATATCATTGATAATAAATACTGAATAAAAATTAAGGTAATTCTTAATTATTGGACATCATGTCCAAGGCACATAAAAACATGTATCATCAAGACCTTTCATAATATGGTTTAAAACTACTGGTAGAAACTTATTTAATTTTCATAACTGATTTGACTCATGGGAACCTGTCGACGCATCGAGGGGATATATAAAGTCCGGGCCCCACTCATCGCTTCTTATCCAAAGCATTCCTCATATCAAATAATCGATTCAATTTATAAACAATATGCTTTATCAAATATCCATATTGAATAAAGGATATATATTTATCAATATTTCCCTAGTAAATCAAATAAATTTTAAAATAAACATCATATGTAAAAATGGTATACAGTTTAGACAATAAACATATCCATGTTAAATGTTATGGATAATTAGTGTAAATTCAATGTCTAATGATCATAAGAAATTGAATATTTCAAGGGGACTAAAAAATGAATCAACGAAGTGAATATCAATATTATCCTTGGCTAAATCTTTCATAACCCATCTAGAGGAAGAATAACCATGGTATCAATATAACATACCCCAAGTAGAGTAAAATAAATGGTTAATTTTTTTTTATGAATATAAATACTATAAAAATATCTTTTAAAAACATTCTTGAGGAAAATATCCTTTTTATTTTTAAAAACATTTTTAAAATCCTTTTTTTAAAATAAATTTTTTTTTAAAATAACTTTTTAAAAAAAAATCTTTAAAAATTAACCTTTTAAACATGAAAATGAAGCTTCAAATAAATGGTGGTGTGTAAATTCGTACATGTCATAAAAGATAAAAAGAACATTCCCTTTGCATGGTAAAGAGTTTAAAAAAGTGTCTTGTTCACAAAAAGAAAACAAGATTACTATGAAAAAAATTAAAAGAAAAAATGGGTAGAAATGTTTTTAATAAATAATTTTGGAAAGGTTAAAACATTTTTGAAAACCTTTTTAGAAAACATGTTTTTTAGAAAAAAACAATTTCTCCAACTAAAGAGATAAACTAAGTTAGGTTTTCTTGAAAACATTTTATAAAACATTTTGAGTACCAAAGAGTGAAAATGATACTATTACTTTAAAATTTTCATTAATAACCATAGGAGAATAAAATAAAAGGTTTTATTGAATGATTATCATATAAATTCCTTTAATGGAATTTCAATATTAAACAATTTCTATTAGAATGATATTGTGAAATAAACCCTTAAAAAGGCCATAATGTTGATGTGAGAATCAATAAATGAATAGATTATGTTTTTCAAATTTAAATCCACATAAAACAAGTGGAAATACAACAATAGATATTAAAAATTTATTACACACATAATCTTATATTATTAACGACAACAAGAAAGAAATATAACTCAATGAAAAGGAATCGGGTTTTGAAATTCTTTACCACTTGGTAACTTTTAATTAAAATCTCCTTAGAATAAATAATACAAATTGAAACTCAAAATACCATGAAGATAAAATAATTCATGATATAATATATCAAAATTGGTAGTAGATACACCACAAAAAATTAGTAAGTTGTTAATATGGTATTTATCTCACAAATGTAAAAAGTGAGATAAAAATCTCTTACCTTGCATTTCCTTTCTGGTGAACATCCTTTAACTTCCTTTATAATGGTTTTAAGCATGTAACTAACTTATACTAGAAATATAATAATATTTATAATATAATATATATATATTATTATTATTATATCTTATTACCAATTTATTAATAATATTTCATTATTTTCACCATTTTGGGTGTTAATTGCCTAATTTTTCGAGTGTGTTTTGACTTGTTACTTGTTGTTATTATTAATAAGATCATGATTTCATAATCTAAATAATTTAAAACATGATTTAAATATCATATTAATTCATTATATTTTTATTTAAAATAATCTATAATATTTTGATATAGGAAATGAAATGTATCATTCATGGAGATGGTAGGTTGTACAAACGCATGGATGCTACTTTCATTTATTTGTCATATTAAAATAATGAAATGTAAATGATATATATGTATATTATAAATCCAGTACCATGTTTATGATATGTCACATATTTTTATTGAAACCATCCTTAATACATTCCATGTATAGCGTGAACTAATCACATTTCTTTGAGGAGTCAGTAGTCCAGACTTCCATAAATGATATTATCGTATTCCCCAAAAAATAGAAAGCATAATGGTATATATTATATAAAAATTACATAAGAATAAAGAAAACATAAATATAATATATATCATATAAAAATATCATGTATATAAAAATTCTCAACCATAATAGGTGGTAAAGGAAAAATGAACGAGTTTTTTCATGAGGCGGTAGTTCGCCATACACAAACAGTAAGTTCGTTGCCCATTTGAAAGAAGTGTGTGTAGGTGTAGGTTGAAACCTTAACATAACAACATCTTAGTATATTGAGGATAATTATATTATTATATAATAATAAAATAATAATAAATTAATGGGTGGGTAAAGAAATAAAACTAAAGTGATAATTGAAGAATGCTACCTCTTATTTGGGTAACTCCTTTTGGTTTATATCAAAATCCTTCCTTTGTTTGATTTCTAAGCAAAGAAAGGATTCTATGATGAGGGTAGTTATTTTGGGAGATTATTTTATCATATTTTGGATGAGACAAAGGGAATTATATGTGTGAATAAATGGGAGGGGTGAGTTCCTTTTTTATAATGGAGGAGGAGTGACATTCTTGTAAATATAAAAAGGTAAAGACTATTGAGAGGTCTCCCTTACATAATGTGCCTCCAATAATGATAAAAAAATTTTAAAAGTTATAATATTGTATAAATATGTATATAAAATATCTTTTTAAAATGTTTCAATGTCATTTGGGCTCTTAAGTTTAAGGTTTAGTCCCTTGTTAAGCTAGTTTTTCTCTTAATCGTTGTAATTAATTTTAAACAAATTCACCAATCGTTTTGGTCAAAAAATAAGTTAAAATTATTAGAAATTATAAATTAGTATTTTTATAAATATAAAATAAATTTTTCAAAATTCCAATCACATAAGTGGCAGAAATTAATTTAAAATTAATCCTGCAGACGGGACGATAATGCGGGTTTTTAAAGTAAAAATGTTCAAAAGTTTGTTGTGCTTTTATATTCAATTTCAACATTAAATTTATTCCAATGACCTAAATTGGATTATTTTATGTATAATTGATCTAAATAAACTTTAAAACCAATAAAAAATATAATTTAACCTTATAAATAAATTATATGAAAAAGTAGTTTTGAATTAAAATTCAGTATTTTTCGTTATTAATCAAAAAATAAAATATTTTGAAAAAATACCAAACATTCACCCTAAGATAATTTTTATGTTTTAATTTAAAATATTAAGTTTATTTTGACATATAAAATTTATAATATTTACAAAAATTGGATTTAAAACAGGTTCTCCATTAATAGGTGGTAAAATTTCCTTTTTAGAAAAATAGAATTTTTAAGTGTAAAACTGGATTTATCCTTATCTTATACTTATAAAATATATTATATGAATATCAAAAATATTTAATTAAATATGTAATATATATTTCTTTAATATCATTCACTATTATTAATTAATTTAATTAATTAGGATTAAGAACCTTTGTGATCATAAAAACATTTCCTTTATATTGGTTTTTAAATTCATTTATAATCAATTAGTAACCTCTGAATTCATTTTATATTTTTATAAACCATATATTTTTATAAGTTAGTTAATACTATTCATAACCTCTAATTTAACATCTAGGTTATATCTTATTATATTAAATAATAATATTTTAGTAATATGTTGTTGTTTGATAAAACTCAGTTTTACTTGTAATGTAAGCCATTGAAGAAACTTGTTATTGCATGTGACGCATGCTAACTCAGTATTGTGTGTATTGAAAACTATATCATAGATTGATTTTATTTAAAATTTTAAATATATTATAAATTATCAAGAGGTTATATTCCTTTCTATGTTTGGTGTTTTGTGTCAAACAAGCTATCAAATAAAAATTGCCCTTTTAGAATTTTCAAGTTGTTACAATTTAAACCCAAAATTGGATATTTTAGGGTGTTTGGTTGCAAAGTATTCATCTTAAATACACAATATAATTTATAAAAATTCAATTATAAAATTGATTAAGAAATATTTTTAGGGTATTCTAATACTATGAAGGCTTATAAGGTTTTAAATTAGAGAACTTTAATTTTTGAAGAGTCTGTGCATGTTAAATTTAAAGAAAATAATAATAATAAGCCAAATTTTGATTCAAATAAAGATAATGATGAATTTAGGGAATTTAATTTAGGTGATGATAATGAACAAGATAATAATATTTCATTATTTTTGGGGGATAATACCTATTATCAAACTCATCCTAAATATTGAAAAACTCTTAAAGATCATCTTATTAAAAATGTAATTGGAAATGATGAATCTGGTATACAAACCAAGAAATCTATTTTGTTACTGATTTTTTTACTATTAACATTGATAATGCTTTAATTTATTCACAATAGATTAATATTATACATGATGAATTAAATCAATTTTAAAGAAATAAAATATGGAATTTGGTTGAACTACCAAATATAAAAAAAATTATAGGAACTAAATGGATTTTTCGTAATAATCTTGATGATGTTAGAAACATAATTAAAAAAAAAGAAAGATTAATCGCTTAAGGTTATTCTCAAGAGAGAATTGACTTTGAATATTCTTTTTCTCAAATTGCTAAGATGGAATCAATTATAACTTTATTAGCTTTTTCTTGTTTTCAAAATATCAAATTATTTCAAATGGATGTAAAAAGTGTATTTTTAAATGGAATAATTGTTAAGGAAGTTCATGTTAAACTATCCCTTGTATTTGATAATGAAAGGTCTCTAAATCATGTTTTTAAACTTGACAGAGATTTATATGGTCTTAAATAAGCACCTAGAGCTTGGTATGAGATACTTACTCAATTTCTATTGAAAAATAATTTTATTAAAGGAAAGGCTGGTCCAACCTTATTTATAAAAAATGTTTCAAAAGATATTTTGATTGTACAGATATATGTTGATGATATAATATTTGGTTCAAAAAATGATTTAATGTGTAATAATTTTTCAAAAATAATGACCAGTGAGTTCGACATGAGTTTAATGGGAGAAATAAAATTTTCCTTGGTTTATAAATTAATTAAATAAAAGATGATATTTTCTTAAATAAATCAAACTGTGCTAAATAAATTGTTAAAAGTTTTGGAATTGACTTATGCAAGACTATGAAAAATCCAATGAGTACTAATTACAAATTGGATTTGGATTAATCTGGTGAGAGTTTTGATATTAAATTATATAGAGGCATGATAGGCATCTTACTATATCTCACTGCATATAGACCAAATATAAAGTTTTTTGTCTGTTTATATGCTATATTTTAGTCCAACCCTAAAGAAAGTTATCTTAAAAAAGTGAAGAGAATTATTATATATATTAATGGAACTTTAGTTATTGGTTTATTTTATTCAAACCAAAAAAAATGTGATTTATTATCTTATTATGATTCTTATTTTTGAGGTTATAGGCTTGATCGGAAAAGTACAACGGGTATGCGTTATTTTTGGGTAAAAGATTAATTTCATAGAGTTCTAAGAAACAACTATCAGTTTCACTATCTATAGCTAAGGATGAGTATGTTTCTACTACTATTTTTTTCTCTCAAAGTATATAGATTAAACAAACATTATGTGATTTTAATATTATTTTTGATAAAATTCCTTTTTTTTATAATTCTAGTGCAATTTCAATTTATAAAAACCATCTGCAACACTCTAAAAAAACATATAGATGTTAGATTTCATTTTTTGAGAGATCATGTAAATAAAGGTAATATTTGTTTAGAATGTGTTTCCACTTAAAAGCAATTGGTTGACATATTCACTAAACCTTTATATTTTTTCAAATTTGAGAAAATGAAGTTTGAACTAAGTATGTTAGAAGTTTGATGTTTTTACATATTATAATTACTACTTTTTTTAAAATTGGATATTGTTTCAAATATATATTTACATTCATACTGCCTTTAAATGTTAGTTATGGGTAGATGATATTGTTACTATTTAAGAGGAAAAATATTAATTTTTTGTTTTTTATATAAATTTAAAAAAGGGGGAGATTGTTAGTGTTTCAACATGTGTATTAATAATTTAACAATGTATTAATAATTTAATAGTTGTGTTTTGATAAATTAAAATTTCTTGACATCTAATTTAATTCAAATTATTAATGTAATCATTTTTTCTTTCTTTCATGTATTAATTTTTAGAAATGATTAATGGTCCTTTAATAAAGTTTTAATCTTACATTTTCTTTGTTAGTCTTAACATCAAAAAAATCATCACATATATAATATATATTGTTTTTTCTTTTATCTTAAGTTTTTTATTTATGTTAATTCGCTAAATATTTCATTGGACTTTTAGTAAACAAAAATCAACCATTACAAGCCACACCAGGGCCAGACCATCAAACCACACATGAGGGACCTGAGGATTAGCCTCATGGGAGATCCATCCCTAGGAGCCTACATGGAGAAATGTATGAGGTTAGGGCATGTATAGGATGGAATTAGTGTATGCCCATGAGAGCGCATGGGCCAGGGATGTTGGTGGGCCATCACGTGGAGGTGCGACTCATGTGGTGTGGTGTGCATGTGTTGCAGGTGTCGATCCCTTACTACCAACTTGAGGGTGTTGCAACACCAATCGTAATATATGACCAGTCACATGTTCGGTGTGGGAAAACATCTGGCATGGACACTATTCATATGCCTTAATGAGATATGAACATTTCAAGTGTTATCGAATAAGATCTACAAGATTCATCTGATCGGTGTGGCGGTCATCTTCTCCCTCCAGCAACACCTGAGTGTTCCAGTTTGCCTGAGTAGATGGTTGGATCACCGACGATCAAAGCTGAGGTCATTATTGTTTTTCTAAGGATGATATATTGAGTTGATGAGACCCCGAACCTCCATGCATGGAATCTTCATCTTACATGAATGATGATTTTAAAGAATACCATACTATTGAATGCAAACAGAGTTTCAATAGGATTCTCGACCATTAGATATATAGGATGAGTTTGAAGCTTATTAAAAAATTATGAAGCACACAATTCTTATTACATGCAAAACTTCTTCAAATTTACACCTAAGCAATACTTCAGCTTTGTCTTCGCACATTAACGTTACATGACAGTAGTTCAAATAGTAACGGTATCATTGTTTTCTCTCTCGACGGTAGTAGCATCTATCATTGGTGACGATAGTTCCACTTCCTCTTTAGTGATAGTAAATCATCACAACAGTAACACCACTTACCACCTTCCTTTAGTAATGGTAGCACATCCATACAGGATGATAGTTTTGTAACGGTAGATTAATATACATTTTTGACATCAAAAACATTTATCGCTCCTCTGCTTCAGTGGTAGATCAATGCGATGGTAGATCATCTATGAGGGTAAATCAACCTTGCAATGATAACAACTCTGTTTTAGTGATGGTAGCACCGCTTTTCATGGTAGTATGTCAGCAATAACAGCATATTTCTACCGTTAGGTATTTTTATCTACTACCAATTAAAAATATATCCACATCCTATTAAAAAAAATTAACTATAATTTTTTTATTTTACTTACTACTTGTAAAATTAAATATTCTAGTTAGTATTTTTATTATTTATATTTTTCTAAAATATAATTACATGTTTTTTTAAATATTTTTAGTATATATCTTGTATGCACACACATGTAGTATATTATTTTCGATGCTTTGTTTTTTTTTATATTTCAATAAACTCCAAGTTTATTCATATTATTTTTACTATTTTATAAATATTTAAAATATATATTTATACTAATGGTCATACTGGAAGTATTACGATGTTATTTTATGCAAAAATAAAAGAGTGTCAAAACTATTTGATATTGAGTGTGGTATTTCAAAATACAGGTAACGTTGATATTAAGTTCTATTATTCACTAACCCATGGCATGCAGTGGTTGGATAACTAGACTCACCTAGAAGATCTTCAAATTAATCATGTGAGAACAATCTGTTGGATGTGATTAAGGGGTAAAATAAAATTCACACAGTTTATTTGACACAACTTGTGATACATAATTCTTGTTTCATATACTATAAATAACTCATGTGGCTATTGTTCCATTGTTGTGATCACAAAAAACTTCTTCAATAGTTCCATCCATTACTACTGAAGTGATAAAAATCATCAAACTTCATCATTTTCATCATCTGATCTTTACTGGTTTAAATTGTTTTTTTTTCATCATGTAATCTTTTTGTAATCTGTTTGTATTTATAAGTGTTGTTTTATGCTTTTCGCAATCAAAATCGAATCTCATCTTGGTTATTCTACCACCCAAAAAGAAGTTCTTAGGTTGTGACTCCTAAAGAAAATTTAGGTCCAGACTAGGTTGAGGATCCTGTAAAAAAGTTTGGGTTGGGTCTTCGGGTAATGTAAAAGGCAGTGTCTATAAAAATTTATCACACCTTTAAAATTGATTTTCTCTTAACGAGTACCAATCTTCTTGTGGAGTAGAGAATATTGAAGAATCGATTAAGATCTTGGTTATCTGAACCACTATAAAAGCAATGTTTTCATTCTTTTTATTTCTAATTCACTATACAACTTGAACACTACACTCACTATAGATTCTTTAATTAATGTATTCTGATTAATTATTTGTTTTAAAATTTTAAATGAATATTCACCCCTCTAGTATCTTTTGACTTTAATTTTGATCCAAAAATATATTTTAAAATAAAATTTATGTTGCATATATTTTTAACATAAACTAAAATCTATCCATCACCTTTAATGCTCCCTATGAAACAAATAATTAATGAGAATAGAACCCTCTGAGGAGTGACCCTAACCAATGGCCACCCCCAACCTTAATGGAAACCAAGAATGTTATTTTACTAAAAAAAATAAAATATATATTTAAAAGGGAGGGGGTCAAGTGATGAGTGTGGTCTGCAATAATAATAATCATTTATGATTTTTTATAAATGTATGTAATTATTGGGTGTCAAAATAACATTTTTGTTACATATATAATCATGGAATATCCCCATGGCATAGCCTAGTGGTTGCTCCCTATGTCCATCTTTAGAGGTCTCTGTTTTGGGTGGTCTCTATTTCCAAAGGTCTCTATTTTAATAGCTAGGGTTTTTGGTTTGTTTCCCCTCCCTAAACGATGTATATAATTGTGTAATGATGATGGATTAATTTGGAATCCATTGATTTAAATGATGCGGCAAAACTGAAAGGATTCATGTGAACCTGAAAGATAAAGATCAAAGACCAAGTTCATAGTTCATCATTTACCTTGAGTTTTAAATTCAGTATATTCCAATAGCATGGATTTGTCATACCAGTGACAGAGCACCATCATTTCTCTGTTTCCACTCCTCTATATCCTCTAACCCCCACACAATATTCACGAACCAGACATCATTCCTATCAAGTATACTCACTATTTGCCCCATGCTTTGCCTTCTCTCAGGGGATTTCTTTATTTGAGTTGGGTTGGTTGGTTTGAATATTCTCATGCTCTTGAGAGATAGAACTTTGAGGCTGCAACTCAGAATTCAATGAGATGGTAAAGTTTTTTTTAATATACTATGTTTTTATTTAAAATTGTCATTAATTTTAGTAAAAAGAACAAGTGACATACTGAAAAATTAGAAAATATATTCAGATTATTTTGGTAATTTAGGACAATGATCCATGAGTCATTTTTGACATGTAGGAGTCAATCGAACCTCAATATGACGTATGGTGTGGCTGGTATGACTCAAAGTGTCTCTTTTTATTTAAAATTGAAATTAATTTAAGTAAAAAATAGCAAGTGACATACTGAAAACCAAGAAAATGAATTTTTATTGTTTTTATACTTTAGTAAAATGATCTATGAGTCATTTTGACATGTAGGAATCAATCACACTTCAATTTGATACACGGTGTGACGGGTATGACTAAAAGTGTATGTTAGCGGTTTAAAATTTATATTTTTGTTCAAAATGTGTCACTCGCTGAAAACCAAGAAAACACACTCTGATTATTTTCATAATTTAATAAGTGATTCGTAAATCATTTTTGATGTGTATAAAGCAATCTCATGTCAAACCGACACATGATGTGACCAGTATGACTCAAAATGCGTGTTTTCAGTTTGAAATTACATTTTAGTAAAAAAACAACTAGCATACTAAAAATAAAGAAAATGAATTTTGATTGTTTTAATAATTTAGGAAAATGATCTGTCAGTAATTTTTTATGTGTAGTAATTAGTCGCACCTCAATATGATGCATAGTGTGGCTAGTATAACTCAAAGAGTCTCTTTTTTATTTAAAATTAACATTAATTTTAGTACAAAGAACAAGTGACATACTAAAAACTAAGAAAAAACATTCAGATTGGTTTGATAATTTAGTACAACGATCTATGAGTCATTTTTGATGTATAGGAGTCAACTTCACCTCAATACAATGCACGGTGTGTCCATTATGACTCCAAGTGTCTCTTTTTATTTAAAAGTGACATTAATTTAAATAAAAAGAACAAGTGACATACTGAAAAATGAACAAACACATTTATATTCTTTTGATACTTTAGGAAAATTATATGTGGGTTATTTTTGATGTGTATGAATCAACCACACCTCATTTAGATGCAAAATGTGACTGTTATGACTAAAAGTGTCAGTTATCAGTTTAAAATTTACATTTTAGTTCAAAATGTGTCACTCGCTGAAAACCAAGAAAACACACTCTAATTTTCTTGATAATTTAGGATAGAAATTAATAATTCATTTGTGACGTGTATGAAGAATTCTCATGTCAAACCAACACATGATGTGACCGGTATGACTCAAAATTCATGTTTCCAATTTGAAATGACATTATAGTAAAAAAACACAACTAACATACTGAAAACTGATCAAATGCATTCATATTTTTTTAATACTTTAGGAAAATTATCCATTAGTATTTTTTGATGTGTAGGAATCATCCTCACCTCAATATGATGCACAGTGTGTCCAGTATAACTCAAAGTGTCTCTTTTTTATTTAAAATTGACATTAATTTTAGTAAAAATAACAAGTGACATACTGAAAACTGGGAAAATGCACTTGTATTGTTTTTATAATTTAGAAAAATGATTCATGAGTCATTTTTGATGTTTAAGAGTCAATAGTACCTCAATACGATGCACGGTGTGGTTAGTATGACTCCAAGTGTGTCTTTTTATTTAAAAATGACATTAATTTAAGTAAAAAAGAACAAGTGACATACTAAAAACTAAGAAAACACATTCATACTATTTTGATACTTTAGGAAAATGATCCATGATTCATTTTTTGATGTGTAGGAATCAACCACACCTCAATCTGACACACGATGTAACCGGTATGACTAAAAGTGTCCATTATCAGTTTAAAATTTACATTTTAGTTCATAATGTGTCACTCACTAAAAACCAATCAAGCACGCTATAATTGTCTTGATAATTTAGGATAGTAATTCATAAGTCATTTTTGATGTGTATGAAGCAGTCTCACATAAAACTAACACACGATGCGACCGGTATGACTCAAAATGCGTGTTTCCGGTTTGAAATGACATTTTAGTAAAAAACACAATTGACATACTAAAAACTGAGTAAACACATTCATATTGTTTTGATACTTTAGTACAATGATATATAAGTCATTTTTTCAATTTACGTTTTAACCCGACCTCAATATGATGTACGGTGTGGCCAATATAACTCAAAGTGTCACAAACCAAGCTAGGATTCCATCTGACCCAACACCCGACCCCGTCTGCGGCATGACCCTAAGGACGTTCCTGATCCCCACAGGCTAGAAACTAGTGTTAGTCATCAAAATAAAATAATAGGGAGTTATTTATCCCAATAATAAAAAATATCAAAATATACAAAACTGAAAACACAGCAGAGCTAACCACAACTAAATCTCAATAAATAAACAATCTTGTCTAATATAAATACAACTGAATAAAATTGAAACGTAAAGAACCAGAAGCTACAACAAAATAAAATAACCAGATAATAACACAAACCCCATGTTACCTATTGGTCACCACCAACCGCAAGACCACCCTGATCCAAGAGAAAACTCGAATCAGGAGAACCTAAACAAAAGTTGAACCTACAAAACAACTCGGGTCTACCAACACCAAATGGAATAAGTAGGGTGTGATCTAGACAGCTCAGTAGGCAATCACCAAAGATTACATGTGTTTCTTTTCCCAAAACAATCCATTAACAGTAGTTTGAAAATAAGGCTATAAAAATAGGTTTTCTTCCTTTTCAAAAATAAACATATTTCATTCCCTTTTTCTAAACTATGAACACCATGTTTCCACATTCAAAATAGATTTTTCATTTAAAATAAAAACCCAAATCAATAATACCAGGGCTATGGTAAAAATAAATAAACTGAAAAAATGAACATTCAATGAAGCAAAAAAGTAAACAAGCAATACAGACAATAACCATGGGAAATCCTAAATATCCCTAGAAGACCCTTGAACGTACTCAGTTTAGAACCACATGCTGACGTATGGTGAAGCCTCTATGTCTATAACCAACTGGATGCTCTCACAGCCTCACTAGTGGCAAATCCCTCCTGGTCTATCCACAACTCCTGGAGGGTACCAAACCATCTAATACGGGCTAATAAACAACGGTCACTCGATCATCTAAAAGACATCCAGGAACTCATGGTGGTTATAGTAATACTGTGTAAGTAAGATGCTCTCGCACGTGTGACTCATCTCACTGTACTTTCATACCCCAAACACGGACACCCTATACGATAACCCATGAAGGGAAATCCATCCTATAGAGGTTCCCATATATATACATAAATACAATATATATATATATATATCACATCATCAAAGTGTCAACTGATCTGTCACATCACATAAACATTCAAACCATTTTGTAAAACTCTTTAAGTTTCCAATCAGGCGTTCACATCTTCCGAACCACACTCTTTTCTAAAATAAACACAAAAAATCACCTTTAAAATTACAATTCCAAATGGTCATTTATGTTTACACACCCAAATAAATTTACCAAAACATTCCCAAATCATTTCTAAAACCATTTCCAAGTTTTCCATGCCAAACGGGCCTTTAAACCATTTAGAAACCAACCATGTTTGAAGATACCCAATGTTTCAAATTTTAAAGAACACATTCAAAATAATTTTAAAGCCACATGAAATACCAACACACTATTTAGAAATCAAAGTTTCATTTAATAAGGAAGATAATGGGAGAGAGAAGAGAAAACATTTGATAAATCAAGGTTCACGTGTAACATCATTTTTAAGTGTCATTTTCAGTTGAATGCCCATCCATGTGTGCACCTAGTATACCCATAGATGTTCAAACATCCAATGAACCCATTTTAAGAACTATAAGAATACCCAAAAACTTTTTTCCAATAATACTACTTCCCTTTAAACCAACACAATTGTAACATCTCTCATAAACATTTTAAAAACCCGAGGAACCTTTCCAAAACATTTCATCGTAAATCATAAAGCCATAAATAGGAACCTAAATCACATTTCATGCTTCTATTAATGTTTTAATCAATATAATATATAAAACTAAGTCTAAATAATACCACACGAGCTCAATTTCATATTTATAAACATTTTTCACTTTATCGAACACCTTATGTGCATGCATTTATAGGGATAATAAAGAAAACCCTTGGAAGCCATTTTTTTCAAATTCTAACAACAAGGAAAGACCAAAATAGATTATCCATGAGAGTTATAAGGATTTTAATATCATTTAAAAATTAATTTAAGACAATCAAGCACCAATGGTTTGAATTGGAAAGGAAAAACAGGGAAACACCTACCTCAGTGGTGTGTGAATGCGATAAAACTTCAAGGGAGGAGAGATCTAATCCCCACGAACCATTTTCACACCCTAGATCTAAATAAAAAATAAAAAAATAAACCCTAGACATTAGGGTTTGTCCATGGAAGAAAACCCCCAAAGAAAACCCTATAACAAAGAGGGGAAGAGAAAGAGAAAAGATTTGATGAAGGAAACATGAAGAATCACCAACCTTTATTGAAAAATCGCCCCAAAATCACCCCAAATAGAAATAGAAAGAATTGGAGGATCTCTCTGGTCGATATCCAACACCTAGGGATTCATTTGAGAGGTGGAATCACCCAAATAAAACTTTTGAGCTAAAAGTTATTAATCCCATAATGGGCTGCACGGTTTTGTAAACCGTGTGCAAAACGTGCGACTACTACGGGAAAAGTTCTGAAAACTTGTAGGTATTAATTACACGGTTTGGGGAAACCATTCCCAAACCATGAAACATTAATTTTTTTCAAAAAACCCTCAAATGAAACCCCAAACACTAGGTAATCCCACCTAATGATACTTGAATGTTTTAAACACAAAGTAGTGACACTGTGGGTGTCACAAACTCCCCAACATGAAACTTTATCTCAATACCAACAACAATAACTAATCATATGTATAAAAGGAAATTAAAATCATAAAAACACAAGGTATTTTTTTGGTCACTCAACCCAAACCTCAACCAAAAGATCCAACATCATTAAAAGAATAAAATAAAGGAGTATCTGAGGTCGGGGTGTGACAATTCTCCCCACCACAAACACTTTCTGCCCCCCAAAAGTCACCAAGTCACAAGATATATAAAACTAGAGTTCATGCCTGATCAAAACCAAAGAAAACATGATCCTTAGGGTGACCTTTCACTCTAAAAGTCAAAATCGACCAATCAAGAAGAAATCATAATACATGAATGAGGATAAGGGGAGAACATGAGAGGGTTCTCCCCACCACAAGAACTCAACTAATATGAACAACATTTAAACCCCAAACAACACCCTCATTGCAACTAGGAACTAGGGATTTCAACATTTAAAATTTTTGGATAGCTTGCATGGTTTGGTCACACAGTTTTCTAAACCATGCACAAACTGTGCACCCCTCAATGCCCATAAGGTTAGCCTGTATGGCTTGTCTGCATGGTTTATAAGTCATGCACTAACTGTGTCAAATTCCACTGCCTGAGAAAGCACCAAGTCACACGGTTACTGAGACCTACAACATGGTCGTGTGATGTCCATGCATTTGGTTCTATCCGCACAGCTGGGGTCGCACAGTTTTTTCTAACCGTGCGGTAACTATGCTTCACCTAGAAAAAAAAATCTCCTGAAAACTCCAAAAAACAAAAATCTCAATCGGGGCTCAAACCCAAACATTCATATACAAGCTGGAAACTAAAACCACTAAAATAGGGAACCTGCCACATGAACCGAACCCAAAATATATCAAATCTATAGAACTCAATCATCTCCAAATGATAACTGTTGGAGTTCGAACCTACGCCTCTCCTCCACAGTTGAAACCTCTTACCACTACATCAATTGTAATTATTTTTATATATACATATATTATCTTATATATATATATATTTTCACACTCAAAAAATAAGGGACCCTATACCCACGATTTAGTAGAAGCATGAGTATAGGTCACATATATACCCACGGTTTTCATAAACCGTGGGTATAGGCTTATATACCAAAGGGGATTTTTTTTATAACTTTTTTAAAAAATAATTTTGTAAAAGATGCTGGGTTAAAACTTTTTTTAAAAATACGCCACAAAGGCAGCATCCGCGATGCTGCCTTTGAGCCTTGGTGAAAGGCGGCATCCGTGATTCCGCCTTTCCCCTAAAACAAAAAAATATATTTTAAAAAAATATATTTTTATTTTTTGTTTTGATTTGTTTATATATATATATAAACAAAAAAATATAAAAATAAAAATAAAATTTTCAGCAGAATTTATCCGCTATTTAAAATCCAGCAGTACTGCCATTACAGCTGTCACGATTCTGACAGAAGCTCTCACACAGGGCTCCCTTTTATAAGAGTGCTTACCCTAGAAATCATTTTGCATTTCCGATGTAGGATTCTGGTTCTCCCTTTCCCGCACAGAACATTCTGCATTTCCAATGTGAGATTCTATTTCAAGTACGTGACTTTGAAAGACTATAAAATATAAACTATAATACCAATATAAATGAAACTTAAAACATGGATTAAACATATAAAAAATAGTTGAAAAAAATCGTAAAAAATGATGATAAAAAATGATTTATAAGCTTTCAAAACCACCTACTTGAAACTTAAAAATGTTTCAAGTACGTGACTTTGAAAGCATATAAAATATAAAATACAAGACCAATATAAATGAAACTTAATACATGGATTAAACATATAAAAAAGAGTTGAAAATAAAAATAATTTCATAAAAAAATGTTGATGGAAAATAATTTATAAGTTTTCATACACCTAAATGAAACTTAAAAAAGTTTCAAGCACGTGAATTTGAAAGCCTATAAAATATAAACTATTAGACCGATATAAATGAAACTTAAAACATGGATTAAACATATAACAAATAGTTGAAAATAAAAATAATTTTGTAAAAAATGTTTATGAAAAATAATTTATAGGCTTTCAAAACCACCTACTTGAAACATAAAAATGTTTCAAGTATGTGCCTTTGAAAGCCAATAAAATACAAACTATAAGACCGATATAATTTAAAGTTAAATCATGGATTAAACATATAATAAATTATTTAATTTTTAAATTAATATTATTAATAATTAATTATATAAAAATTAATTAGTTAATTGAAAATTATTAATAATTAATTATATGATAATTAACTAATTAATAAGTAATATAATTATTCAGTGTATAATAGTTAATTAGTAAATTAGTAATATAATTATAAATTATATTTATTCATTATAATTATTAATTATTAATTATTCCAAATTATTATAAAATAATTAATTAATTAATTGGTAATATAATTATTAATTATATAACAGTTAATTAGTTAATTCGTAATTTAATTATAAATTATAATTATTCATTATGATTATTCATTATAATTATTCATTATAATTACTAATTATAATTATTCATTATAATTACTAATTATAATTATTCATTATAATTACTAATTATAATTATTAATTATTAATTATTAATTAGTTAATTAGTTAATTAATAATATAATTATTCATTATATAAATATTAATTGTATAATAATTAGTTAGTTAATTATTAATTATTAATAATTAATTATATAATAATTAATTAGTTAATTAGTAAAATAATTAGTTAATTAGTAATATAATTATTGATTATTTAATAATTAATTAGTTACTTAGTAATATAATTATTAATTATATAATAATCAATTAGTTAATTAGTAATATAATTATTAATTATATAATTTGTAATTAGTTAATTAGTAATTATTAACCATTAATTATATAGTAACTAATTAGTTAATTAGTAATATAATTATTAATTATATAATAGTTAATTAGTTAATTTTTTGAGAAAGATAGAGCCAATGCCCTTTTTATAATTAGTTAATTAGTAATATAATTATAAATTATAATTATACATTATAATTATTAATTAGTATTTATTAAAAAATATTATATAATAATTAATTATTTAATTGGTAATACAATTATTAATTATATAATAGTTAATTAGTTAATTAGTAATATAATTATTCATTATAATTATTAATTAGTAATTATTAAAAATTATTATATAATAATTAATTAGTTAATTAGTAATATAATTATTCTTTATAATTATTCATTATAATTATTCATTATAATTATTCATTATAATTATTAATTATTAATTATTAATTACTAATATAATTTTTAATTACATAACTATTAATTGTATAATAATTAGTTAGTTAATTAGTAATTATTAATGATTAATATATAATAATTAATTAGTTAATTAGTAATATAATTAGTTAATTAGTAATATAATTAGTTAATTAGTAATATAATTAGTTAATTAGTAATATAATTATTAATTATATAAATTTTAATTAGTTAATTAGTAATTATTAATCATTAATTATATAATAACTAATAAGTTAATTAGTAATATAATTATTAAATATATAATAGTTAATTAGTTAATTTTTTGAGGAAGATAGAGTTGATGCCCTTTTTATAATTAGTTAATTAGTAATATAATTATAAATTATAATTATTCATTACAATTATTAATTAGTATTTATTAAAAATTAGTATATAATAATTAATTAGTTAATTTGTAATATAATTATTAATTATATAATAATTAATTAGTTAATTAGTAATATAATTATTCATGATAATTATTCATTATAATTATTCATTATAATTATTCATTATAATTATTCATTATAAGTATTCATTATAACTATTAATTATTTATTATTCATTATAATTAGTAATTATAAATTAGTAATTTATAATTATTAATTAACTAATTAAATAATTTATTATATATTTAATTCATGTTTTAACTTTAAATTATATCGGTCTTATAATTTATTTTTTATAGGCTTTCAAAGGCACATACTTGAAACATTTTTATGTTTCAAGTAGGTGGGTTTGAAAGCTTATAAATTTTTTTTCATGAACATTTTTTGCGAAATTATTATTATTTTCAACTATTTGTTATATGTTTAATCCATGTTTTAAGTTTCATTTATATTGGTCTAATAGTTTATATTTTATTGGCTTTCAAAGTCAGGTGCTTGAAAAAATTTTAAGTTTTATATAGGTGTCTTTGAAAACTTATAAATTATTTTCCATCAACATTTTTTACGAAATTCTTTATATTTTCAACTATTTGTTATATGTTTAATCCATGTATTAAGTTTCTTTTATATTTGTCTTGTAGTTTATATTTTATTAGTTTTCAAATTTACAGACTTGAAACATTTTTAAGTTTCAAGTAGGTGGCAGAAGAGCCTCAGCCTAGTTGGTGAGGACTCGTTAGGTGCATCCAAGAGACCTGAGATCAAATCCAGGTGGAGGCATATTTTCGGGACTGTAGCAGTACTGTAGTAGGCATTGTTCGGTACTGTATCATCTGGAACTATTCATCCATCTGGGACTTCAGGCCACCGGTTTGGTCCTCGGGTCCTGCAAGGCTTTCGGGCCACCCAAGGCCTTCAGGCCAGTTGATTCTCAAGGCCTTCAGGCCACCTTAAGGTCTTAGGGCCAGCCCAAGGCCTTCGGTCCAGTTGATTATCAAGGCCTTCGGGCCACCTTAAGGCCTTAGGTCCACCCCAAGACCTTCGGGCCACATGAATGCAGGCCCCAGACACACTACAAAAAAGGAGCATCCCCATAAGAGGATTCAGAGTAGGTGCACTCACCAGAGCAGAGCCAAATGGATTGTCAGAATGAGAGGGTATCACTACTGGAAAGGGGAGTTTTCCCAACACTTGTATACCAATGGTTCAAAGAACTGTTGGTATATGTTGTCTTTCCCAACGGTTTATATAAACTGTTGGTAAAGACCTTGAAGAACTGACTTTTCCCAACGGTTTTATGAAACAGTTGGGAAAAGTGGGGAAAAACTTAGTTTTCCCAATGGTTTTATGAAACCGTTGGGAAAAGTGGGGAAAATTTTAGTTTTCCCAACGGTTTTATGAAACTGTTGGGAAAGATTGGGTTTTCCCAATGGTTTTTAAGAACCATTGGGAAAAAAAATCCCCAAATACCCAAATGCAGGCAGCGGCCTCCCCACGATTCCAGAAGCCTTCCGCTCGTCTCCAGATGCGATTCCTTGGCAGAAGCACTTCCCAATCCCCACATCTTCCATCGGATCAAAAGCTACCAGGTTATACTCCTTCTATATTTTATCAAGGATATAGTTCCACCTCTTATAAAGCATATCCTTCTATTCTCAATGATTTCGTTATTCCCAATTTTTAGGGTTTTTGTAAAATTTTATGATTGTTCCACGAATTGTGTACTCAAATCCCTATATCGGTATATGTCCAATTAATGTTTTAATTACAAATTTACATTTATAAGGGCATGGTGTCTCTTTATTGTGTTCTAATTTTGAAGATTCATAGTTTTTTTAATCTGGTTCAAATATTATAGTTTCATGTATAGGAACTAATAATAAATTGTTTGTAATATTTATTGATATTATTTCATGAAAATCACTCTTTCATTAAGATCATGCCAAACATGAAGATCTTGTTCATCTTAATTTTTGTACACTATGTGTATTACATAACAAGTATGTATCATGTTTCTATCAAAATCTATATATATATAAA
Source organism: Viscum album (assembly GCA_963277665.1). Taxonomy (NCBI): domain Eukaryota; kingdom Viridiplantae; phylum Streptophyta; class Magnoliopsida; order Santalales; family Viscaceae; genus Viscum; species Viscum album. The sequence continues at coordinate 1,276,135,478 of OY728132.1, read as the reverse complement.
ATGACACACTGTTCACTTATCCTTTTGCACAATAGAACATATGGAGTATCTTCTTGAACTTTTCCAAATAGTATGTGGTCCCTAATTAGTACTTCTTCCTTCTTCATGAAACTAATTCAAATAATGTCAAATTCGCAATATTAGTGAATATTAGTTTTTCTAATATAACCATTAATCATTCTGCCTTTGACATCGTACATGTGTTATTCAATCACCTTTTTAAAACACAATGACCATTTTCACTGATTTGGGGTTCCTCAAAATGATTGGGAAAATCAGAAAAATGCATGTATTGAATCGTGTTTCTCATATGGTTTTATGGATACAAGTTCATCTCGAAAATCATGACTGCATGGTTCAAATATCATGAGGACCATGAGATTATTATTCTTCACACAAATGAAGTTTTTTTCTACAACTATGTGTTTTTGTTTTCACTTTTGATTTGGCCTAAAGGGGAGCTTTGTGGTCATTAATCATGGTTGTGGGTGGTCATTTATGATGTAAGATAGTATGACTTCATTTTACTTGATATATCCAATATTATTATTGATTTATGTTCAATTTGATTATCTTTAATAAGTGATGTTATTTAATAAGTTGTTATTAATGGTTGTAATAATGACGATATGGTATAAGGGTTCATATGGTGTGTATAAGGGTTCACATGGTGTGTATAACGGTTGACATGGTATAAGTGAACTCAAGTCATTAATTTAAGTCTTCATTCTCACTATCATGTAAGAAATTGAATGATGTAAACCCATACTCACATGATTTCTTACCTTAGATAGTGTCCAACATATGGAATATGAGCTTTTGAATTCATCAGTTAACCAGGATCATATATTCCATTTCCCCCAAGATGACTGTACTAATATAACTTTAGGGTAAACTAAATATGGTTCTCATTGTACGTTGTATATTATGTGTCCTTCTTGGCCAATACTCACTTTTATGAGGGTGGGGTGCTTTTCACTACATCGACTAGAAACTTCTTCCTTTATCATTTACTTAAATGTATTTTCTATTAAAGTTCAATCCTATTGAATTGTTTATGACAAAATTACTTATATAAATTCTTTTTATAGAATGGACAGAAGTTGGATGTATGAAACCGATCGGATCTCAAGCGATTTTCAAAACAATTTGGAGAACTTTATAGATTTTTCATTTCACAATGCTTTAGATAGTGGTCGCATACACTGCCCATGTTCCAATTGTGTTGGTAGACCTTGGTTGAGCCATGAAGAAGTCAGCTACCACATAACCAAAAATGGTTTTCAAGCAAACTACTTTGTGTGGTATCACAATGGGGAGAAAATGAAATCTCAAATTGGTGATGATCGAAATGAAAAGACTGGAATGGAGAATTTGTTAGATGATCGGTTTCTGTTTATTCGTCATCATGAAAAAGAAAGGATTTCGACTCAAGAAGACTTTGATATGAGCACAGCTAATGCATCTAGTGAAAATGATGATATTGATAGGGTGAAAAAATTGAATGATGCCGCCACGACTCCAGTATATCGACAATGCGATAAAATGAAAAAGCTGTAATTTTTAATCTGATTGTTTCATGGGAAAACTATGTATGAGATTTCTAATACAGAAATCAATTACATTCTTACCCTCTTGATGGATTTACTTCCAGATGATGCAGATATTCCCTCAAACCACTATATGGCATGTAAGTTAGTTGAGGAACTTGGATTTTCAAGAAACAAAATTCATGCTTGCCCGAAATATTGCAGTTTATTCTAGGAGGAAACCGCTGAACGAAATGATTGTATTAAATGTGGCACATCCCGCTGGAAGTCAAAATTTGATGGAACACCATCCCGCGTTCCACAGAAAGTAATGTGGCACTTTCCATTGATCCCCAGACTCCAGAATATTTTTATGTCTGATGACATATCAATAAAAATGAGATGGCATGATACCGAGAGAAAGAAGACTAATGATGAGTTGGTTCATCTTGCAGATGGATTTTCATGGCAGAGATTTGATGCTCGACATCCTAATTTTGCAGTTTACGTGCATAATGTGAGGCTGGATCTTTCATGCGACGGTTTTAATCCGTTTGGGCAGATGCTTACTTCGCACAGCACATGGACAGTTTTTATACACATTTATAATCTTCCCCCATGGTTGTGTATGAAAAAACATTTCACTTTCATGATTATACTCATATATGGTCCTTCTGATCTCGGCATTGATATTGATGTCTACATGCAACCTTTAATAAAAGAGTTGAAACTTCTTTGGGATGTGGGTGTGTGCACATACGATGCATGTTCGAAAGATATATTCCAGATGCGTGATGCGCTTATGTGGACGATCAATGATTTTTTGGCTTATGCAATGATGTCTGGATGGAGCACGAAGGGAAAATTGTCATGTACAGTTTGTATGAAGAATACACGATCCAGAAGACTGAAACATCGCTGTAGTTTCAGTTTTATGGGACATCGACGATTCTTGCCAAAGGATCATCCATATAGAATGAATCGTTGAAGATTTGATAATACCATAGAGACCGATGATCCACCTCATCGTATGTTTGGAACTGACGTGCTTAATGAATTGAAAGATTTCAGTTTTTCATTCGGGAAGGGTCAAATGAAATCTGGAAAGAGAAAGAATGTTTCCACTGAAACCTATTACAATTGGAGGAAGAGGAGTATCTTTTTTGATTTGCCTTATTGGTCAACCAATTTTTTACGTCATTTCTTAGACGTAATGCATATTGAAAAGAATATATGCGAAATGTTGTTTTAGGTTCTTCTAAATGTCAATGGAAAGACAAAAGATGATTTACGATCTCGATGTGACTTGGTGGATTGGGGCATTAGACCAGAATTACATCTTGTGTGTATCAGTGAAAATAAATGGCAACTTCCATGTGCTTCTTATGTGATGACACCTACGAAAAAAAAACAATTTCCGAAAGTATTAGAGACTATTAGATTTCCTGATGTCTATTCAAGAAACATATCTAAACGGGTCAACAGAAGAGAGTTGAAGCTAAAATCTTTGAAGACTCATGATTATCATGTTCTACTGCATGAGTTGCTTCCAATAGAAATCCGTCATATTTTTTCCAATAATGTAAGGGTGGATGTTATTCGGTTGTTCCATTTTTTTAGAGATCTTTGTGATAAGAAGTTATCCAAGTCTTTCTTGCAAAAAATGTTGACAGATGCCCCATTAATTTTGTGTGATTTGGAGAAAATATTTCCTCCATCATTTTTCACATGCATGTTGCATCTGACTATCCTTATTCCCACTGAAATACTTCTTGGAGGACCTGTTTCTTTTCGTTGTATGTATCCAACTGAAAGAAATATGTTCGCATTAAAGTCTTATGTCCGAAACAGAAATCATCCTGAAGGTTCTATCGTGAACGGTTACTTGGCTCAAGAATGTATGGATTTCTGCTCGATGTATTTGTCTGATCTTACTACAAGATTGAACAGACCAATGAGAAATGAAGAAGAACAGTATGAGCAAATTGAAACCCAGATTTCCATCACTTCTTCAAACAGGAGGAATTCCTGGAACATATACATTGAATACATTAAGTCATGAAGAGCGGGAGATGGCACATCGCACAGTTTTGTTCAACTGTGATTTGTTCGATGACTATATCAGATAACTAAATTGATTATGTATATCTTAAATATATATCTGTTAAACTATTCATATTTTTTATCTATAGGGAACATAAAACAATGATAAATAGGAAACATCGTTCTTTATCTTTGAGAAGGAGAGAGACTTTTCATAGAAAAGAGTTTTCTGCTTGGTTAAAATTGAAGGTATAAAAAATTAATGTTTAAAATAATTATATCAATATTTAATTAAGTTTAATAGTCATTTATATTGCAGGTATTGAGTTTGTCTACTTACTTTGTCTCTGAGGAAATAAAAGCTTTGGCTTTTAGTCCTAATACCATGGTTCGTGACTGTAAATCAATTGTTATCAATGGGTACAAATTTATTGTCACTGAATGATCAAAGAACATGAGAACACAACATGATAATGTTATGGTTACTGGCACAACAGATTGTTATGTCAGTGCATCAGATAGTAGACCGCGATTTGAAAATGTGGGTTATTATGGAGTTGTTGAGAAAATAATAATATTGGATTATTACTCTCATGGACGAGTCACAATGATGAAATTCCATTGGTTTGATTTGATGATGAGACATGGCACATTTATTGATGATTGTTGATTTCAAGTAATTAATATGACTCGCACTCTTGCTACCGAAGAACCATATGTGTTGGCATCAATGGCTAAACAAGTTTTTTATGTCAAAGACCAACTTCGACCTAAATTTGGTGTCATAGTTGAAGTAATTCCAAGACATATTTTTGATGATGGTAATGATGGAATTTACACTGTCCCTAGTGCCATTGGAACCAATCCATTTATTTCTTTTGATGACTCAAATAGCTCATTTGTCAGAGTTGATTGTGAACCTGAAGTTGTGGTTGAAAATATATAGAATCATTCATCCATGTTCTCAATTCTTTTTGTTTACCTCGATTTGGGTTGTTAAGGTTGGTAATATTCAAATTGATTTAGTATTGATCACAAATATGTTTTAGCTGACTTGACCGTTATGTGAATTTTCAATGTTTATTGGTTGCAGTTTTATTTGAATTGCATTTTCTAATTTGGAATTGAACTGTATTCAAACATAGTCAAACAATATTTCTAACTTGGTGAACATTACAACTTGTATGATTTATTAAATCTATTCAAGCTCTTCTAAAACAATTGACAGCTGACTTGACTGTTATGTGAATTTTCAATGTTTATTGGTTGCAGTTTTATTTGAATTGCATTTTCTAATTTGGAATTGTACTGTATTCAAACATAGTCAAACAATATTTCTAACTTGGTGAACATTACAACTTGTATGATTTATTAAATTCATTCAAGCTCTTCTAAAACAATTGATAGCTGACTTGACCGTTATGTGAATTTTCAATGTTTATTGGTTGCAGTTTTATTTGAATTGCATTTTCTAATTTGGAATTGAACTGTATTCAAACATACTCAAACAATATTTCTAACTTGTTGAACATTACAACTTGTATGATTTATTAAATCCATTCAAGCTCTTCTAAAACAATTGATAGCTGACTTGACCATTATGTGAATTTTCAATGTTTATTGGTTGCAGTTTTATTTGAATTGCATTTTCTAATTTGTAATTGAACTATATTCAAACATATTCAAACAATATTTCTAACTTGGTGAACATTACAACTTGTATGATTTATTAAATCCATTCAAGATCTTCTAAAACAATTGATAGCTGACTTGACCATTATGTGAATTTTCAATGTTTATTGGTTGCAGTTTTATTTGAATTGCATTTTCTAATTTGGAATTGAACTGTATTCAAATATAGTCAAACAATATTTCTAACTTGGTGAACATTACAACTTGTATGATTTATTAAATCCATTAAAACTCTTCTAAAACAATTGATAGCTAAATTACCAATGAATCCCCATATTCCCTCATATATTTAGTTTTTTGGGTTACACATTAGTTTTCTTTTTCTAATTAATTACATAATTGTTTTCAAAAGCAGGAAATGAAGCCAATTGAAGAGAGACGAAGGAAAAAAAATGATGGAGAACAATCGTCGAATGACGGAGTTGGGAATTCCATCATTAGTGCCTGTAGTGAGTACTTTATTTCAAATTGATATATTTAAAGAATATATAATGTCATGTGATTAATTTTTTTGTAAACATTTTTGTAGGATCCACCTATACGTCGACAGTTATTTGACGAGGAGTCTAGTACTGGTCCTAGTACTCAGTCCGGTGGTACGAGGAGGGTTCGTACCAGAGGTGGACGAGCAGCTGCGCATACCCGACTAGACCCTGCCCCTCCCACTGACATGTCATCCTTCCCACATTCTGATCCCGGTGTGTCATTAGGGACACACGGAATATTTAGGCCTCCCATGTTTTCGCTACCTTCTGCATCTTCTGGCCCATAATTTTCACATCCCATGATGATTCCCACTCCCTAGTTAGCATCCGGTCAGATAGCTGTCCCATCTTTTTTTCCTTCTACTTTTGTCTCTCCGAGCTTCTATATTCCATCGTCTTCGACTCCTGTTCCACCACAGGGTGTTCCATCAGTTTCTATGGATCCAGCAGCGCTCAGCGATCAGACCGACACAGGTATATTTATAGAACCCTAACAAATTTTTATAGAAATATTTATTTTCATTATAACATGTTTTGATAAAATATTTGTTTTTGTTTAATGACAGATAAATCTACTGACATGAGGCGTGGGCGGAGGCATACACGCATGCGTTCGGTGTGGAACCGCCACACACAGGTTATGGTGGATTATAATGAAGACAACCAAATGGTTGAGAAAACAGGGCAGCAATGTCGGAGTTTTTTGGCGACGCTTGACAAATACTCTGACATCATTCCCTTCAGCCCGCTATCATGGAGACATTTTCCACATGAGGTCAAGGATAGATCTTGGGCAGAGATATGGGTAAAAAATCTGTTCTGTTTAATTCCATGAATTATTTTTGTATTTATATGAATTAATATTTTGATTTCAGCTTCGATTTAATTTTCCCGATGGTGAGGGTGCACGATCGGAACGTCTAAAGGATTTAGGCAAGCTTTGGAGAGCCTACAAGCATGAGTTGTATATTGGATGGGTTGCTAGAGTTGTCACTGAGTTAGAGGCGGTACCAGTGGTGGATGATTGTCCTATAGAGCAGTATCGTCAGATGATTACTCATTGGACGAGTACCCAGTTTAAGGTATTAATAACATTTGAGGTATTTAAATAATAAATTTCATGTTTTTCATTAATACTATCTGTTGAATTTTCGAATTTTATTTAGGAATCATCTGGAAAAAATAAAAAGAACATTGATGCAAAAAAATACCTCCACACACTGGGACGCACTACGATGCCTGATCATGAGAGGAAGCAGGTATGACAATTGTTTATAAGTTTTCTTTACGCCTTAGACTTTATTTTTTTCCCTCAATTATTTAATAGTTTGCTAAAGTTTTCATATAACTTTAGTTTTCAATGTCATTTTAGAGGAAAATAAAAAATATTGAAGGACATGTGCCTCGAGAAAAACTGTTTTGCTTGAGTAGATGGAAAAAGGATGGAAGTGCCGTCAACGAAGCGACTCAGCAGCAGATTGTAAGTTTTAATCTGTTGAATTTATATTTTAATATCTATTTTGTAACTTAATTATATATTTATATTTGTAACAGGATTCTTTAGAGGCCTTCGATGCCCAAGAACCAGACAATTTTGGGCCAACAGATCACTTACATCAGGTCTTGGGATAGGAGCATTCTGGCAGAGTACGCTGCCGACCTAGGATAGCCCCGACGAGGTATTGGTCATCCTCAGGTATGAGCTGTAGTGCCACCGAGCTGCAGCAAGTTAGGGTACAGGCAGCACAGGCTGAGAAAAGGTCCACAGAGACGGCAGAACAGTCTGCTAGGGAAAACAGTGCGTTTATGAAATTTATTGAAGTTCTACGTCCTACACTTCCAGCAGAGGCCAGCCCAGCTTTTGATGAGTATATGTCATCGATACGTTCTATATATGGTGCACCAAGTGGCAGTTCTAGTGGTGGTCAGGATAATTTCCAGCTTGACGATGATGATGGTGAGGAGTCTGATGCGGAAGAGGAGGGAGAGGAGGAGGGCGAGGCGGGTGGCGAGGGCGAGGAGGAGGGCCAGGATGAGGAGGAGGGCGAGGGCGAGGGCTAGGAGGGCGAGGACGATGATGGGGACGAGGAAGAGGGTGATGATGATGGTGATGATGGTGATGGTGATGTGGGACAAGTTGATCCATTACATTTTTGACTGATATTACTGAGATTTGATATTTAATCTATTCTAGTTGTTGGTTTTATCTAGACTCGTAGTATAGTATTGGAGTTGAGTTATTTTTATATATTATCTATTTTTATGGATGTTGTTGTCTTTTAGTGGTTGTGTGTTTGGGAACCCCCCTCCTTCCTGGACCCTGGACAACCCCCCACCCTCCTCCCTAGACCCCGGACAGCCCCGCCGGACAGCCCCCCAGACAGCCCCCCGGACAGCCCCCCCACCCTCTTCCTTAGACCTTGTACAACCCCCTGAACACCCCCCGGACAGCCCCCCCCCCCCCACCCTCCTCCTGGACCCCGGACACCCCCCCCCCCCGGACATCCCCCTAGACAGCCCCCTGGACAGCCCCCCCCCCCCCCCCCACCCTCTTCCTTGGACCCCGGACAACCCCCCGAAAACCCCCGAACAGCACCTGGACAGCCCCCGAACAGCCCCCCGAACAGCCCCTCGGACAGTCCCCCCCTCCTCCCTCGACCCCGGACAACCCCCCGGACAGCCCCCCAGACAGCCCCCCGGACAGCCCCCCCACCCTCTTCCTTGGACCCCGGACAACCCCCCCAAACACCCCCGAACAGCCCCCGAATAGCCCCCTAAACAGCCCCCCGGACAGTCCCCCCACCCTCCTCCCTGGACCCCATACAGCCGCCCAGACAGCCCCCCCATCCTCCTCCTTGGACCCCGGACAACCCCCTGAACACCCCCCGGACAGCCCCCCGCACAGCCCCCCACCCTTCTCCTTGGACCCCAGACAGCCCCCCGGACTGCCTCCCAGACAGCCCCCCAGACAGGCCCCCCACCCTCTTCCTTGGACCCCGGACAACCCCCCGCATAGCCCCCCCCCCCCCCCTCCTCCTTGGTCCCCGGACAGCCCCCCGGACACCCACCGGACAGCCCCCCGGACAGCCCCGCCGGACAACCCCCCCACCTTCCTTGATTTCATTTAATACTAGAAAATCTATAATATATATTTTATTTATTTTCATCATGATAATCAATGTAAATCACATTTACACATCTAATCAATATCATAGATTCTTGGTATGTTATAAAAGAGATGTATTCATTGGGCATGACATTGTTAGCTCCGAAATGTTTCATAGCATTATAAACTAAAATCTAATCCATACTAAGAATGATATAAAAATATTTTATATAAATATCCACAAGATTTTAAGTAAATACCATTCCACTAATAGATACATGAGGATTCTCATAAAATAAACAACATTTTAAGTACATACAGAAAACTGACCAAACGCATTGGGTTTCCGTTGAAAATTTAGGAGAACGATCCATGGGTCATATGTGACGTGTACGAATCAATGCCACCTCAATCCTAGGTGCGGTGTGGCCGGCACCACTCAAAGTGTCTGCCTTTTGTTTCAAAAGGATGTCATTTTAATTGAAAAACATCAACTGGCATACGGAAAAGTGACCAAACGCATTCGGATTGTGTCGATACCTTAGCACAACGATCCATGGGTCATATGTGATGTGTACAAGTCAACCCCACCTCAATCCGAGGCGCGGTGTGTCCGCCACCACTCAAAGTGTCTGCCTTTTGTTTCAAAAGGACGTCATTTTAATTGAAAAACATCAACTGGCAGACGGAAAACCGACAAACGCATTCGGATTGTGTCGATACTTTAGCACAATGATCCATGGGTCATATGTGACATATACAAGTCAACTCTACCTCAATCTGAGGCGCGGTGTGGCCGCCATCACTCAAAGTGTCTGTCTTTTTTTTTCAAAAGGACGTCATTTTAAGTGAAAAATATCAACTGTCATACGGAAAAGTGACCAAACGCATTCGGATTGTGTTGATACTTTAGAAAAATGATCCATGGGTCAAATTTGACGTTTACGAGTCAACCTCATCTTAATCGGAGGCACGGTGTGGCCGGAATCCCTCTAAGTGTCCCTCTTTTGTTTAAAATGGACAATATTTTAAGTACATACAGAAAACCGACCAAACGCATTAGGTTTCCATTGAAACTTTAGGAGAACAATCGATGGGTCATATGTGATGTGTACGAGTCAACCCCACCTCAATCTGAGGAGCGGTGTGGCCGGTACCACTCAAAGTGTCTGCCATTTGTTTCAAAAGGACGTCATTTTAATTAAAAAACATCAACTGGCATACGGAAAAGCGACCAAATGCATTCGGATTGTGTCAATACTTTAGAACAACGATCCATGGGTCATATGTGATGTGTATGAGTCAACATCGCCTCAATACGAGGCGAGGTGTGGGCGCCACCACTCAAAGTTTCTGTCTTTTGTTTCAAAAAGACGTCATTTTAAGTGAAAAACATCAACTGGAATATGGAAAACTGACCAAACACATTCGGATTGTGTCGATACTTTAGAAAAACGATCCATGGGTCATATGTGACGTGTACGAGTCAACCCCGCCTTAATCTGAGGCACGGTGTGGCCGGAATCACTCTAAGTGGCTCTCTTTTTCTTAAAATGGACAACATTTTAAGTACATACAGAAAACCGACCAAACGCATTCTGTTTCTATTGAAACTTTAGGAGAACGATCCATGGGTCATATGTGACATGTAAAATTCAACCCCGACTCAATCCGAGGTGTGGTGTGGCTGGCACCACTCAAATTGTCTGCCTTTTGTTTCAAAAGGACGTCATTTTAATTGAAAAACATCAACTAGCATACGGAAAAGTGACCAAACGCATTCGGATTGTGTCGATACTTTAGAACAACGATCCATGGGTCATATGTGACGTGTATGAGTCAACCCTGCCTCAATCTGAGGCACGGTGTGGCCGCCACCACTCAAAGTGTCTGTCTTTTGTTTCAAAAGGACGTCATTTTAAGTGAAAAACATCAACTGGAATACAGAAAACCGACCAAAAGTATTCGGATTGTATCGATACTTTATAACAACGATCCATGGGTCATATGTGACGTGTACGAGTCAACCCCACCTTAATCGGAGGCACGGTGTGGCTAGAATCACTCTGAGTGGATCTCTTTTGTTTAAAATGGACAACATTTTAAGTACATACGGAAAACCGACCAAACGCATTTGGTTTCCGTTGAAAACTTAGGAGAACGATCCATGGGTCATATGTGACGTGTACAAGTCAACCCCGCCTCAATCCGAGGCGTGGTGTGGTCGGCACCACTCAAAGTTTCTGCCTTTTGTTTCAAAAGGACGTCATTTTAATTGAAAAACATCAACTGGCATACGGAAAACCGACCAAACGCATTCAGATTGTGTCGATACTTTAGCACAACAATCCATGGGTCATATGTGATGTGTACGAGTCAACCCCGCCTCAATCCGAGGCACGGTGTGGCCTCCACCACTCAAAGTGTCTGCCTTTTGTTTCAAAAGGATGTCATTTTAATTGAAAAACATCAACTAGCATACGGAAAAGCAACCAAACGCATTCGGATTGTATCGATACTTTAGCACAATAATCCATGGTTAAAATGTAACGTGTAAGAGTCAACCACATCTTAATCGGAGGCACGGTGTGTCCGGAATCACTCTAAGTGTCTCTCTTTTGTTTAAAATGGACAACATTTTAAGTACATACGGAAAACTGACCAAATGCATTCGGTTTCCGTTGAAACTTTAGGAGAATGATCCATGGGTCATATGTGACGTGTACGAGTCAACCCCGCCTCAATCCGAGGTGTGGTGTGGCCGGCACCACTCAAAGTGTCTACCTTTTGTTTCAAAAGGACGTCATTTTAATTGAAAAACATCAACTGGCATATGGAAAAGCGACCAAACGCATTCTTATTGTGTCGATACTTTAGCACAACAATACATGGGTCATATGTGACGTGTACGAGTCAACCCCGCCTCAATCTGAGGTGCGGTGTGGCCGCCACAACTCAAAGTTTCTGCCTTTTGTTTCAAAAGGACGTCATTTTAATTGAAAAACATCAACTGGCATACGGAAAAGTGACCAAACGCATTCGGATTGTGTCGATACTTTAGCACAACAATCCATGGGTCAAATGTGATGTGTATGAGTCAACCCCGTTTTAATCAGAGGCATGGTGTGGCCATAATCACTCTAAGTGGCTCTCTTTTTTTTAAAATGGACAACATTTTAAGTACATACGGAAAACCGACCAAATGCATTCAGTTTCCGTTGAAACTTTAGGAGAACGATCCATGGGTCATATGTGACATGTATGAGTCAACCCTGCCTCAATCCGAGGCATGGTGTGGCCGACACCACTCAAAGTGTCTGCCTTTTGTTTCAAAAGGACATCATTTTAATTGAAAAACATAAACTGGCATATGGAAAAGTGACCAAACGCATTCGGATTGTGTTGATACTTTAGCACAACGATCCATGGGTCATATGTAACGTGTACAAGTCAACCCCGCCTCAATACGAGGCGCGGTGTGGCCACCACCACTCAAAGTGTCTGCCTTTTGTTTCAAAAGTACGTCATTTTAATTGAAAAACATCAACTGGCATACGGAAAACCAAAAAATGCATTCGGATTGTGTCTATACTTTAACACAACGATCCATGGGTCATATGTGACGTGTAAGAGTCAACCCCGTCTCAATATGAGGTGCGGTGTAGCCGCCACCACTCAAAGTGTCTGTCTTTTGTTTCAAAAGGACGTCATTTTAAGTGAAAAACATCAACTAGAATACGGAAAACCAACCAAATGCATTCGGATTGTGTCGATAATTTATCACAATGATTCATGGGTCATATGTGACGTGTAAGAGTCAACACCGCATTAATTGGAGGCACGGTGTGGCCAGAATCACTCTAAGTGTCTCTCTTTTGTTTAAAATGGACAACATTTTAAGTACATACGGAAAACCGACCAAACACATTCGGTTTCCATTGAAACTTTAGGAGAATGATCCATAGGTCATATGTGACATGTACGAATCAACCCCGCCTCAATACGAGGTGCGGTGTGTCCGGTACCACTCAAAGTGTCTGCCTTTTGTTTCAAAAGGACATCATTTTAATTGAAAAACATCAACTGGCATACGGAAAACTGACCAAACGCATTCAGATTGTGTCGATACTTTATCAAAACGATCCATGGGTCATATGTGACGTGTACGAGTCAACCCCGCCTCAATCTGATGCGCGGTGTGGCCACAACCACTCAAATTGTCTGCCTTTTGTTTCAAAAGGACGTCATTTTAATTGAAAAACATCAACTGGCATGCGGAAAAGAGATCAAACGCATTAGGATTGTATAGATACTTTAGAACAACAATCCATGGGTCAAATGTGACATGTAAGAGTCAACCCCATCTTAATCGGAGGCACGGTGTGGCCGGAATCACTCTAAGTGGCTCTCTTTTGTTTAAAATGGATAACATTTTAAGTACATAAGGAAAACCGACCAAACGCATTCGGTTTCTGTTGAAACTTTAGGAGAAAGATGCATGGGTCATATGTGACGTGTACGAGTCAAACCCGCCTCAATATGAGATGCGGTGTGGCCGGAACCACTCAAAGTGTATGCCTTTTGTTTCAAAAGGACGTCATTTTAATTGAAAAACATGAACTGACATACTGGAAAACCGATCAACCGCATTCGGTTTCCATTGAAACTTTAGGAGAATGATCCATGGGTCATATGTGATGTGTACGAGTCAACCCCGCCTCAATCCGAGGTGTGGTGTGGCCGGTATCACTCCAAGTCTATGTATTTTGTTTAAAATGGACATCATTTCAGGTAAAAATATATGGTATACAAAAAACCGATCAAATTATGAATTGACTTCCGGATTCCACATATAATTGTCATCTAAATTTTAAATTGAATTCTAAATGAATTATGTATGTTTATAATTACGTTATGAATTCTAATTTAATTATGGATGTGTATAGTTCCAGCATTATATGTTAAATGTGTATGAATTTGTTCTCTATTTGTATGTGTTAGTTGGTTATTGCAGGTACAATAATTGTATATGTATGTTAGTTTATTGCAGGTATAATAATTGGATTGAAAATGAGGGGGAACCCACAAAATGAGACCTGTTTGGAAAATTGGAGAGCTTCTGGGAAAATTGCAGAGTTGCTGTGCAATTTTCCCAGCATAGGTTATGCCAATGGTTTTAAACCGTTGGCATAGCATTCTGTTTTCTGTTTTACCAACGGTTCATGGAACCGTTGGGAAAGAGGAGACATTGTGATTTTACCAACGGTTTGGGAAAACTGTTGGGAAAAACTTTCCCAACGGTTTTCCAAAACCGTTGGGATAGGGTTATTTTTCTTTACCCTATCCCAACAGTTGTAAACTGTTGGGAAAATCTTTCCCAATTGTTGTAAAATGTTGGGAAAAGCTTTCCCAACAGTTTTCCCAAACCATTGGGATAGGGTAATTTTTTTCCACCCTATCCCAACGATTCACTTTAAACCGTTGGGAAAATCTTTCCCAAAGTCTTACTTCCCTACGGTTTGCAGAAATGTTGGTATAACATATACCAATGGTTCTGCAGCCTTTCCCAATGGTTCTAAACCATTGGGAAATCCTCTATTTATAGTAGTGTATGGATATTCCATCGGTACCAGCCTGTGCTTGCACGGGAAGCCTAGCCAGACGGTCATGCAAAGGTGGAGAGCTACTATCAGGATGCAGATGCTGGGGAGGGGCAGTTCCTTGTAGATAGTCTGGTTGAATTCCCTTAATACCTTCGAGTCATGTAATCTCCTTAGCCTACGGTCCATGTAATCTCTGAGACTACGGGCCTTGTAAGGGTTCCCCCTCATCCCTTGAAAGTGGGGTTATCAAAAATCAATAAAAAATGAAGGCCTTCGGGCCATTCAGGCAGACAAAGTTTCAAGTAGGTGGTTTTGAAAGCTTATAAATCATTTTTTATCGTCATTTTTTATGAAATTGTTTTTGTTTTCAACTATTTTTTATATGTTTAATCCATTTTTTAAGTTTAATTTATATTGGTCTTATAGTTTATATTTTATAGTCTTTCAAAGTCACGTACTTGAAACAGAATACTATATCGGAAATGCAGAATGTTCTGCGCAGGAAAGGGAGAACCAAAATCCCATATTGGAAATGCAGAATGATTTCCAGGGTAAGCTCTCTTATAAAAGGGAGCGTTGGGTGAGAGCTTATGTCAGAATCCTGACAGTTGTAATGGCAGTACTACTGGATTTTAAATAGCGGATAAATTCTGCTGAAATTTTTTTATTATTTTTATTTTTGTTTTGTTTATATATATATATATATAAACAAAACAAAACAAAAAATAAAAACAAAATTTTTTTAATTTTTTTTTGTTATAGGGGAAAGGCAGCATCGACAATGTCGCCTTTCACTCGAGACCCAAAGGCGGCATCACAGATGCGGCCTTTGGGGCGTATTTTTAAAAAAACTTTTAACCTAGTCTGTTTTTAAATAATATTTTTTAAAAAGAAACATATTTTAAAAAAAACTCTACCAAAGGTTATACCCATGGTTCGGTAGAACTGTGGGTATAGGTCTCATCTATAATCACAGTTTTCAAAAACCGTGGGTATAGGATTATATACCGAAGGTTGTACCCATGGTTCATTAAAACTGTGGGTCTACATGCCACATATACCCACAATTCAATATAAACTGTGGGTATAGGTTTTCCTATGGCATTCCCGTACAATTTTTTGGCTTCCTGTGCTTACGCAGGTACCCTATACCCATATTTTAACAAGAACTGTGGGTATAGGTTAGAAAATGCCACCTATTCCCATGGTTCATGAAAACTGTGGGTATATTTGAGTCTATACCCATGTTTTTTAGGAAAACTGTGGGTATATAACCATTTTCCAGTAGTGAATGATGGAAGGTCTTTAGAGGGAGATGATATGACGGCTTTAAATGCCCGGACCGACCATATTGATAGCACACAAGGGAATTTCCTAATGAAATATATGCTAGAACCAACTATGGGGACTCCTTAGAGATAGGTTCCTCTGGAACACACTCCATTCCAAATAGGAAACCTTTTCGATCAGCAAGAGTCACCGGAATTCTAACCACCTGTGATCCAGAAACTAACTCATCTAGGAATGCCTTGTCCACCAACTTCTCAAAACTGGACTCTCCAGAAGAGATCACCCTTTCTGAAATCTCTGGACGAAGACCCCAAATAAAAATTGAAGCCTTTAATTAATCCTCAAGTGCTACCTCTGGAGAGTAAGAAACCAACTCTCTGAAGTGATCAACATAAGATTTCACAGTCCGCTAGCCCTGCCGAACATCCCGAAGCTCTTCCACCTTCCTCAACTTTACCTCCTCATGTATGAACTATTGGATGAAGGTGAACTTAAAAACTTACCATGTCATCCCAACTTCCAACGATGATGGGACAACCATCTTCCACTGGTCCAAGGTTGGACCCTCAAGTAACCCCAAGACAGCACGAGCTCTAATAGCCTCGGGAGTTCCCAACAACCTAAATACATTATCTACTTCTTTAAGACACTCCATCTCCTCTAATGATCCTCAATAACCATGAAAGATAGTTAAAACTCTTGAAGAATCAAAAACTGGTCATGACTCATTAGAATATTTTGGAATCTTTCTGGGCAACATTTTTTGAACAAAACAAAAAACACAAAACCAAAACCAACATCAAACCGCAGCACAATAAAAAGAACACCTCAAGAGAAAGTAGCTAACTCACAAACCAAGCACATGAAAACACAACAAAAAATACTCTTTTCCAAAATCACTGTTTCATTTCAATTTCAAAACTACCTTATTTCAAGGCTAATTTCCAAACCCAAGACCCACCTTTCACAAAACAAAATCCAATTTCCATAATCATTTTCCTCTTTCAAAAATAATTTTAGAAAAAAAAATGAGTCCAAGCCTTCTCAAATGCACATCTATGAAATCTCAAAAATCGTTGCACATGTGTTCATCCCCTTCCATCCACATGTTCTAATATGCACCTTCCACACACATACCCTCACATGTGCAAACATTCATAAGAAATACCAAGGGTCACACAAATTCAGTTCTTTACCAAATCCCAACAATCACCAAATTTTTCAAACTAAAATGATTTTTTAAACCTACCATAAATTTTCAAAACCACTTGAAAGAAAACATTTTCCTTTTCTAAACCTGTTTCTCTTCAAAAACCCACTTTACCAATTTAAACCCATTTAGAAGAAAAAAAATTAATTTCTAAAACCATTTTTCATTTTAAAATCATACTCACATTAACCCAATCCCAAACAAGACCCGACTTGCACCAAACCACTAGAATGAGGAACTAGTTGTTATGCTTAACCCACTGACATGGTAGTGGGCCATTCCCCAAGTAGACAATAACAACTAGGAAAAATTTAAACCAGGAACTTGGACTTGACATGGGTCGCTACTCCATATGGGGTCACAGTGTGACACCGTCTTGCCTTCATTGTCATCCCTCAATCTAAAACAAGAACAAAAGGCTCGAATTCCAGACTAACCCTAGTAACTCGAGGTTCAAAATGAGAAAGGGTTCATGACGCCCTTCCCATACCTAGCTCCTAAGTCCCGGTAGTCCTAATCTCCAACTACCAGACACCCCAAATAACAAGAACCTCCTCTAATACCATTTTTCATGAACCAAGCTGGGATTCCATCTGACCCAACACCCGACCTAGTCCGTGACATGGCCCGAAGGGCATTCCCAATCCCCACAGGCTGGAAACTAGTGTTGGGAATCAAAATAAAACAAGAGGGAATGATTTAGCACAATAATAAACAAGATCAAAATATACAAAACTGAAAATGCAGCAGAGCTAACCACAACTGAATCTCAATAAATGAACAATATGGTCTAATATAAATACAACTGAATAAAACTGACACTGAAAGAACCAGAATCTATAACAAAATAAAATAACTAGTTACTAACACAAACCCCATATGACCTCTTGGTCACAACCAACCACAAGACCACCCTACTCCAAGAGATAACTCTAACCAGAAGAACCTGAACAAAAGTTGAACCTACAAAACAGCTCAGGTCTACCAACACCAAATGGCACAAGTAGGGTGTGAGCTAGACATCTTAGTAGTAAATCACCAAAGAGTCCATGTGTTTCCTTTCCCAAAACAATCCATTAACACTAGTTTGAAAATAAGGCTATAAAAATAGGTTTTCTTCCTTTTCAAAAATAAACACATTTCATTCCCTTTTTCCAAACTATGCACACCGTGTTTCCACATTCAAAATATATTTTTTATTTAAAATAAAAAACCAGATCAATAATACCAGGGATATGCTATAAATAAATAAACTGAACAAATGAACTTTCAATGAAGCAGAAAGTAAATAGCAATACAGATAACAACCATGGGCAATCCCAAACATCCTTAGAAGACCCCTATATGTACTCGGTTCAGAACCACCTATCAGTGTATGGTGAAGCACCTATATCTATAACCAACTGAATTCTTTAACAGCCTCACTAGTGGAGAATCCCTCCTGGCATGTCCACAACTCTAGGAGGGTACCAACCCATCTAATCAGGGCTAATAAGCAATCATCACTCGATCATCTAAAATATTCCTAGGAACCCATAGTGGTAATAGTAATATTGTGTAAGTAGGATGCCCTCACATGTGTGACTCATCTCACCACACTTGCCTACCCCAAACACATACACCTTATACGATAACCCATGAAGGGAAATCCCTCCTATAGAGGTGCCCAAATACATACACACACACACATATATATATATATATGTCATGTCATCAAAGTGCCAACTAGGCCGTCACATCACATAATCATTCAAACCATTTTGTAAAACTCTTTAAGTTGCCAATCAGGCGTTCACATATTCTGAACCACGCTCTTTTCTAAAATAAACACAAAACATCGCCTTTAAAAGTAAAATTCCAAACAGGATTTTATGTTTACACACCCAAATACATTTACCAAAACATTCCCAAATCATTTATAAAACCATTTCCATGTATGTCATTCCAAACGGGCCTTTAAACCATTTAGAAACCAACCATGTTCCAAGATACCCAATGTTTCAAATTTTAAAGAAAACATTCAATGTCATTTTAAAGCCACATGAAATACCAACACACTATTTAGAAATCAAAGGGACATTTAAGAAGGAAGATAATGGGAGAGAGAAGAGAAAACATTTGAGAAATCAAGGTTCGTGTGTAACATCATTTTTAAGTGTCATTTTCACTTGAATGCCCATCTATGTGTGCACCTAGTGCACCCATGGATGTGAAAACATCCAATGAAACCCTTTTAAGATCCATAAGAATACCCAAAAACGTTTTTCCATAAATAATACTTCCATTTAAACCAACACAATTGTAACATCCCTCATTAAAATTTTAAAAACCTGAGGAACCTTTCCAAAACATGTCACCATAAATCATCAAGCCATAAATAGGCACCTAAATCACATTTCATGATATGATTCATGTTTAAATCAATATAATATATAAAACCAAGTCCAAAAAATACCACACAAGCTCAATTTCATGTTTAGAAAACAATTGGAATTTTATCGAACACCTTGTGTGCATGCATTTATAGGCATAATAAAGAAAACCCTTGGAAAACCATTTTTGTCAAATTCTACCAACAAGGAAACACCACAATAAACTATCCATGAGAATTATAATGATTTGAATAGAATTTAAAAAATAATTTAAGACACTTAAGCACCAATGGTTTGAATTGGAAAGGAAAAACATGGGAACACCTACCTCAACAGCGTGTGAATGCGATAAAAATTCAAGAGAGGAGTGATCTAAGCCCCACAGATCATTTTTACACCCTAGATCCAAAGAAAAACAAAACAAAAATAAACCCTAGACATTAGGTTTTGGCCATAGAAGAAAACCCTCAAAGAAAACCCTAGAACAAAGAGGGGAAGAGAAAGAGAGAAGATTTAATGAAAGAAACATGAAGAATCACTAACCTTTATTGATAAATCGCCCCCAAATCGCCCCAAATCGAAGCAGGAAGAAGTGGGAGATCCCTCTAGTCGATATCCAACACCTAGGGCTTCATTTGAGAGGTAGAATCACCCATATTGGACTTTTAGGATAAAATTTATTAATCTCATAATGGGTTGCGCGGTTTTGCAACACAGTTTTGTAAACAGTGCACAAACCATGCGACTACTACTGGAAAAGTTCTGAAAACTTGTAGGTATGAGTTGTGTGGTTGGGAAAACCCTGATCAAACCGTGTAGCCTGAAAAATTTCTAAAAAACCCTCAAATGACACCCCAAACACTAGGGAATCCTGCCCAATGATCCTTGAATGTTTTAAACACAAAGTAGTGACATTGTGGGCGTCAAAAACTCCCCAACATGCAACTTTATCTCAATACCAACAATAATAACTAATCATATGTATAAAAGGAAACCAAAACCACAAAAACAGAAGGACTTTTGTTGGACACTCAACCCGAACCTCAACCAAAAGATCCAACATCGAGAAAAGAATAAAATAAAGGAGTATTTGAGGTCGAGGTGTGACACAAAGTGTCTTTTTTATTTAGAATTTACATTAATTTTAGTAAAAAGAACAAGTGACATACTAAAAATAGAGAAAATGCATTCAAATTGTTTTGATGATTTAAGAAAATGGTCCATGAGTCATTTTTGACATGTATGAGTCAATCGCACCTCAATATGATGCACAGTTTGACCGGTATGACTCCAAGTGTGTCTTTTTATTTAAAATTGACATTAATTTAAGTAAAAAAGAACAAGTGAAATATTTAAAACCAAGAAAACACATTCGGATTATTTTTTATACATTAGGAAAAAGATCTGTGAGTCATTTTTGACTTGTAAAAATCAACCTCACCTTAATCCTATGGAAGGTTGACTGGTATGACTAAATGTAACACCCCAATATTTCATAGAAAGTTATTTTCTTTAAAGTAATTCAATAGGTTGTGCTACACACAACACCGAGTTTGAGCGCACCACAACTTACCAAACTAGTCGTTCAAAAGCAGTTATGAATAGTATTAACTGAATTTTGAATTTTATATACTCCATATAATTTTAAAATCCATATTATGTGTTTCTTAGACATAATATAAGAACAAATTCATTTTTTTCAGATAAAAGAAGTATTTTTCAAAAAATGAAATTTTACCACCTTCTAATGAAAACCCCTTTTTAAAACCAATATTTGACATTTTTATATATTAAATTTAATGAAATTAAATTATTCTTTAGAATCGGGACATAAAAATTTATTTTGAATAAATTTTTGGTACTTTTCTGATAACTGTCATATTTTGATGAATACTGAAAAATACTAAATTTTAATTGAAAACAACTTTTTTAATCAAAATAATTTATAGGGTTAAATTATTAATTTGAATGGTTTGGAAGTATAATTAGATTATATTTTTATCATTTAATATAATTTAGGTCATTATAAGTAATTTCACATTTAAATTTGACAAAAACACATGTTAATCTTTTGATAGTTTTTACTTTTTTTTAAAACCGCTTTTCGGTTTCGACAACGAGAATTAATTTTAAATTAATTAATGAAACTTATATGTTTTGAATTTGGTAAATTATAATTCTTTTTTGAATTCTTAATATCAAAATTATCTTAGGGTGAATTTTTGGTATTTTTCTGAAAACATTCAATTTTTGATGAATAGTGAAAAACACTATGTTATAGTTTAAAACCGACTTTTTATTTAAATAATTATTTATTTTATTTAAATTTATTTTAACTCAAAATATATATATAATACCTATATAAGTTCAATGTAATTCATTGGATTCTTTTTATAATAAAATTAGATGTATAAAATTATGTTGAACTTTTTACCGTCCTTTACCCACCTTCTAAGAGTAATTGCAAATTTGCATAAAACTTAATTTTACCAATTTTGTGAGTTGAATTTCAAAAATCCGAGAGACACGGTTGACATTAGTAAGTAAAATGTGGTTCAATAAGATGAAAATAATTTTTGGTGAATAGTAACTTTTGAATTTTATTTACCACAGTTAAAAGAAAATAGGGTAATTAAGGGTAAAAATGATATTATAATTACCCTAAAAAATGTACTAATTCTATTGGATAAGTGTAATTAAACCAGAAACAACCATATAAATAAAATATGATCCTCTTTGGTCCACTTGGATTAGATTAGGACATTTGTTATTATTTCATTTAAAGAAGAGTTAAAACAGTTAAATTCAAAGTTTAATAACTAAACCATTTTTAATATAGGGTTATACATAAGATAAATTAGAATATAAATATTCATTATAAAGATAAAAAGATTTACTACATAATGGTATTTTATTTATAATTTTTATACATTAAATAATTAAATTTATTTATGACACAGTGATGATGCAGTAATTACCTTATTAATGAAAGATTAAAATAATTGATATTATAAATATCCAAATAAATGTAATTTGAGAGTTTTGATGAATTAAACTAAATTTATAGGTTAATATGACATGTTAGAGTTGATTAAATAATTTTTTTTGAAGTAATCATGTTGTTATGATTTTCACAAAAAACCAAATACTAAATAATGTCAAAATTGACATAAATGAGTTTTTAAAACAAATACTATATTATTGGCTGATATAATATTCCTAAAAATCTAAGGTACATCCAAAGGGATTAAATAATATTATATATTTCATTAATTAACCACTTTATGTTCTCTTATAAGTTTAGAGTGAGTTTATTAACCATATAGTGTAAGAATACAAGAAGACACGGTAAAAGTTAAACTATTTAACTATGAGTTAAATCTAAAAGATATGGTTAAAATGGTAACCTAAACTTGTATAAAACCTATTGGTTGAGAGTTTTTAGACCCATACCCACCTTATCTTATAAATAAATCATTTTATATCCATTAGAAACCGAAAATGATTTTATTATAAAATAATATTTCAAGATTTTCCTAAAGTGACCCTCACCTCTCCTATAAATGGGTACTTCCCCTTCTCTTAATTTCACACTGCCAAAGCCATTTGTATTGGCCAAAACCTGACCAAATATCCTCCCAACTTCCCTCACATCAAACTAGAGTCCTTACTTTGATCATAAAGTCAACCTAAGGAGACCTTTTGATCAACTCAAAAAGAAACACCCGAGGAAGAGGTAATAATTTCACCACTCTCTTTCAAGTTCTTTTCTTCTTCCACTTCATATTTATTTATTTTTTCCATGCCAAAATAATAACTCAATTATCTTCTACATATTTTTATTTTATTATAAATATGATACAACCATATTCGTTATTCTATTCATCCTATAAATGACAAAGTCACCATACGTGCGTACGTACGGCTTACCGTCTCCACGTCATGGTGTAGTTTGTTATTCAAACACTTCATTATTTGGATGGGTATAATAATGAGTATAACTAATTTAAATAATAAATATAACATTATAATGATTATATATATATGATATACCATCCAATTACATAGTATTTCACCATCAATATAATGATATTGTCGCTCGTGCGTACGTACGGATTATCGTCTCCACGAACGCGATGAGATTCATTCCCCATCGTAATCATTCAAGAATAATTTTCATTTTATGATTAAAAATAATGTTTATGAACATAATATAATTCTTTATATGAATCAAATACATCATATCCATAATAAACATGGCTTAAGTAACCAAGCATATAAAGGAAAATGAATCAGTTAACACTTGAAACAATGATACTATTGAAATATTATTAACAAAGCAATATTAGAAGATCATATATGATATAATATTTATGAATTTAGTTGTTGGATAATTTAATAACAATTATTTTACCATTATACAGGAGGTTAACCTACCCTATACTATGGAAAAGTACAAGGTCATGGGTTTTTTATCTCACTTTTAATTCCGTGAGATTTTCGTTGTTCGCCACTTATTTATTGCATGTGGTGTATTGTGTACTGACATTTGATATATATTATCATGATTATATTTGTATTCATGGTATTCTGTGATTTATTTGGTGGTTATTAACTTTTTTTCATACAAATCGATTGATTAAAACATGGTAAGGGGTTTCTTATCTCACTTTTAATTCTGTGAGATTTTCATTTTTCGACGCTTATTTATTGCATGTGGTGTATTGTGTACTGCCATTTGAAATATATTATCATGATTCTCTTTATATTCATGGTATTCTGTGATTCATTTGGTTTTTATTAACTTTTGGTCATACGACTCGATTGATTACAACATGGTAAAGGGGTTTCATCTCACTTCTTATTTCCGTGAGATTCATGCTATATTGCCACTATTTCTTTTTGTGTGGTGTATGTACTACCCATGATTGTATTCCTTATGTGATATACTTTAATTTATAGGTATTTACATCTTCGTTGTATGATCCTTCTTTCATGGGGTGTATGTTTCGTAAGTCGCCAAATTGGTAAAGGAATTTCTAATTTCGATTTCCATTCATTGGGTTTTACGCAAACTTCATTGATTATTTTACTCCAAAATTATGTGTGAAATCACTATTTATTTATTTATGTAGTAATTTCCACTCCCCTTTGTGTGGATATTCTTTTTATACACATAATCACTCCATTTATAAATTCTCAAGTCATTGATATGAACTTGATAAGAGTAATCTTAACTCAATTTTCATTCATTGAGTTAAGCATCCAAGTCATTGGTGTTGTTGTTACAAGAATATGTGTGAATGTCCTCTAATTGTTTTACACTGAATATCCAATCATATTTAGTTTATTTATATTTTTAAAACATAATTATGTCATTGATTTATCCTTAACTTAAGGATACATTCTTTATAAGGGATTTCATCTCAACTTACATTCCATTGAGACTTCTTTGTTGTTATGCGCCAATTCACTTTTATTTGGTGTATATACTGTACTTTGACATAATATATCATGAATACATTTATTCTCATGATATTATTAATTTTTTATTACCTCAATTATTTTTATTCAAGCGTCTCTCATTTGGTTAGGAACTCTAACTAAAATATCATTTTAAATGTTTTAAAATTTTATTCTTCTAAATATTTCTCATTAATGTCCATGTTTTAAAAATGGTTTTAAGAATTTGTTTATATGGACATTAATGTTTTAAAATTAAAATTCCTTTTAAAAGTTTCAAAGTGGTATGGGACACTTTGATTCAAAAATCAATTTTAAATAGCTTCTTGATAAATTGTGATACTTTTAAATGTTTTCAAGAAAAGGGCGATATTTCTCTCAAATAGTTTTAATGACTATTTTTATCTATGTCAATATCCTTCAGTGTATTTTATTCTTGATTGAGGTTGATTTATCATAATACAATCATCCATATTATATTGAATGGGTTATGTTTGACTGTGGATGTGCTATTTTTATGTCATTCATGGTTTGTGGCTAAAATATTGACATTTTGTATGCTGGTTTTAATACGAATATTTAGATTATGTTTCAAACTTTTCATATGAGGAATGCATTGGGCTTAGTAAGTGGGGTGAAGCCCATTATAACTCCTCGATGCATCGGTAGGTCTCATGAAACAAACTAGTGTCTTGGCACAAGGCCTTGACAAAATCTTATTTGTAGTCTTAGCATAAGGCCTTGACTATGTGGTTATGAAGTCTGGCAGTATGCATTCCATCATTATGAAATTGGATATTGATATTAAATGTGATTATTCGACTGGTAGAATATCCATGTAAATAATTAAATGTAATTATTTGATTTATCTTTGCATATTATGTTGAAGTTTCAGTTTAAAAGGCTTGTGTTCTAGTCTTATACATTGCCTTAAATGTTTGTTCTTATTTATGAGAGTTTCCGCTGTATTGTTATCCTTACTAAGCATCTGAGCTCACCCCTTTCTTATGTTTTATTTTTCCCAGTATGAAAAAAAGTATATTACGATTAAACTGTAGGAATAGGCTACACTACTGGAAATTAGATCTTTCCCAACGTTTCTATACCAACGGTTTGAAAAAACTGTTGGTATAGGTCACCTTTCCCAACGGTTTGGCCAAACCGTTGGGAAAGGCCCCCAAATTGGCCACTTTTCCCAACGGTTTGGCCAAACCATTGGGATAGGTCCCCAAATATACCACTTTTCCCAACGGTTTGGCCAAACCGTTGGGAAAGGTGGACCTATCCCAACGGTTTGTCCAAACCGTTGGGAAAGGTCCCCAAATATGCCACTTTTCCCAACGGTTTGGCCAAACCGTTGGGATAGGTCCACCTTTCCCAACGGTTTGGCCAAACCGTTGGGAAAAGTGGGCCAAAATTCAACATCCTACACAGAATCAAAATCACAACCAAAGACCTATACCAACGGTTGTTAAAACCGTTGGTATAGGTAATTTCATTTTTTATCGGACCTTCGTACCGAGAACATTATATAAATCAAAATTTAAAATATTTATGAGAATAAATATATATATTTATGTAATTATGATCACAAAAGTCATGTTAGGTTAGTGGTTGAGTCGTTCAATTATAAACGAGGGGTCCTGGGATCAAATCCTAGCGGATGTTTTATTTTTGGAATTTATATACCAACGATTCCATTACCGTTGGTATAGATTTCATATTACCTATACCAACGGTTTCCAAAACCGTTGGTATAGGTCTATACCAACGGTTTTTGGAAAACCGTTGGTATAGACCTATCCCAACGGCTTACTTGGCTACAGTTCTCCAAACCGTTGGTATAGGCTATACCAACGGTTTGGAGGCCTATACCAACGGTTCCAAACCGTTGGTAAAGGTTAGATTTCCAGTAGTGCTAAGGGATATAAGAGTGTTCAAAGGGGACCCGATGTTGTTTTTTTATTTCATGATGTAATGTAAAACTTATGTATGTATCTAATACTTCCAAGGATACTAAAATGATCGGTCTTTCGAGACATGATTCCTTGTACCATGTCAATGTTGTGTAATAATGCACCGATTCTGGGTAATTGGGGTCGGGGCATTACACTAAAAGTGTTCGTTATCAGTTTAAAATTGACATTTTAGTTCAAAATGTATCACTCACTGAAAACTAAGAAAACACACTCTGATTGTCTTGATAATGTTTTAAAGAAGTCAATAAGTCATTTTTGATGTGTATGAAGCAGTTTCATGTCAAACCGACGCATAATGCGACCAGTATGACTCAAAATGTGTGTTTCCAGTTTAAAATTACATTTTAGTAAAAAAACAAAATCGACATACTAAAAACCATAAAAAGCATTTGTATTGTTTTTATACATTATAAAAATGATTGATAAGTCATTTGTGATGTGTAGGAATCAACCACACCTTAATATGACGCACGGCGTGGCTGGTATAACTCAAAGTGTCTCTTTTTATTTAATATTGACATTAATTTTAGTAAAAAGAATAAGTCATGTACTAAAAACTGAGCAAACACATTTGGATTGTTTTTGATAATGTAGGACAACGATCCATGAGTCATTTGTAACGTGTAAGAGTCAACCATACCTCAATACGATGCACGGTGTGACCGGTATGACTCCAAATGTGTCTTTTTATTTAAAATTGATATTAATTTAGTAAAAGAACAAGCGACATACTAAAAACTGATCAAACACATTCAGATTGTTTTTATACTTTAAAACAATGATCCATGAGTCATTTGTCATATGTAGGAATCAACCACACCTTAATCCGATGCATGGTGTGACCGATATGACTAAAAATGTTCGTTATCAGTTTAAAATTGACATTTTAGTTCAAAACGTGTCACTCAATGAAAACCAAGCAAACACGCTCCCATTGTCTTTATAATTTAGAACAGTGATTCATAAGTCATTTGTGATGTGTATGAAGCAGTCTCACATCAAACCGACGCACGATGCGACTAGTATGACTCAAAATGCGTGTTTCCAGTTTGAAATAACATTTTAGTAAAAAAAACTAACATACTGAAAACTGAGAAAATACATTCAGATTATTTTGATACTTTAGGACAACGATCCATCAATAATTTTTGACGTGTAGGAATCAGTTGCACCTCAATCTGAAGCACGATGTGACCAGTATAACTCCAAATGTGTCATTATTTAAAATTGATATTAATTTTAGTAAAATAACAAGTGACATACTCAAAACTGAGCAAACACATTCGGGTTGTTTTGATATTTTATAAAAAAAATCCATAACTTATTTGTGACGTGTATGAATCAACCCCACCTCAATACGATGCATAGTGTGACCAGTATAACTTCAAATGTGTCTATTTTATTAAAATTTGACATTTTATTAATGTATTCTTTCATATTAATGTTTAATTTATTTCTTTATAGTGTTACTAATATAATATTTGTTTTTTTATATAGGAGGAATCTTTTACTCTGATTGAGATGATTTGTTCAGCAACTGATATCATGGGCAGACATTTTTTAGAGGGGATCACGGACGTCGAAAAATGAATTATTAATGTTTTTAAATGTTTGTTGGATAATTGTAAATGTAATTATATAAAGTATTATTTGAAATGTATATATTAATGTTTTTTGTATATACCATGGACGAACATATTTGTATTCACGATGTTAATTAACTGTATATAGCATTTTTTGAAATTACAAGTTTTTGTTGGACGTGTTGTTATATTAACAGCACAATGCGGCTAGTTATGCCTTTATTAGCGCTATTTTGAGCACTGATAAAGCCCCCCTCCCCTTATCAGTGTTATTTTAGGCGTTGATAAAGGGGGGTCTTTATCAATGTTTTTTTTAGCGCGGATAAAAGATCCCCTTATCAGTATTGTGATTAACAGTGCTTTTTAACGCTATTAAAAGCTTTTTTTTTTTTGCGCTGTTAAAGAGCATATGTGTAGTAGTGGATACAGACATTTCAAGGGTCGTCGGATAAGATTTATGAGAGTCGTCTGATCAACACGGCAATCCTCTTCTCCCTCTAGTGACACCCGAGTGTCCCAGTTCGCCTGAGTAGATGGTTGGATCGCCGATGATCCAAGCTGAGGTCACTATTGTTTTTCCAAGTCCGAGACACTGAGTCGATGAGGCCTTGAACCTCCATGCATGCAATCTTCATCTTGCATGCATGATGATTTCTAAGAATACGATACTACAAAATGCAAACATAGTTGCATAAGGCTTATCGATCGTTAGATATACTGGATGAGTTCAAAGATTCTAAAGACAATATGAAGCACGCGATTCATATCGCATGCATAGCTTCTCCACATGCACGCCTAGACAATGCTTCAACTTTGTCTTCGCATGTCAATGTTATATGACAATAGTTCAAATAGTAATGGCAGCACTGTTTGATCACTCCATGGTAGTAGCATCTACCGTCGGTGATGGTAGTACCGCTCCCTCTTCAGTGACAGTAGCTTGTCGCAAAGGTAACACCACTTATCGCCTTCCTTTAATAACTGTAGCACGTCCATGTGGGATGGTATTTCTTCAACGGTAGAATAATCTACTGTTCGACGACAACAACATCCACCACTCCTCTACTTCAACGGTAGATTAACACGACAGTAGATCAACCTTGCAACTGTAGCAACTTTGTTTCAGTGACGGTAGCATCGCTTTGCACGGTAGCATGTTTACGGTAGCAACATTTTGCTACTATCGGGTATTTTTATCTACCGCCAGTTAATAATATATCTATCTCCCGTTAAAATTGTTTTTGCTAAATATATAATTGCTTTTATTTTACTTATTGCATGTGAAATAAAATATTATAGTTACTATTTTTATTGTTTATATTTTGCTAAAATATAATTACATGTTTGCTTAAAATATTTTGAGTATATATATTGTATACACACACATGACGTATATTCTTTACAATACTCCGTTTTGGTGGCTTTTTGACACTTCAATAAACTTCAAGTTTATTCATATTTTTTTTACTGTTTTATAAATGTGTAATATACATATTTGTACTAATGATCATACTATAAGTATTATGATGTTATTTTATGTAGAAATAAAAGAGCGCCAAAACCATCTGGTATTGAGCGTGGTATTTCAGAATACAAGTAACAGTAATATTGAGTTTTGTTATTCACTAACTAGTGGTATGCAGTGATTGAATAACCAGATGCCCTTAGAATATCTTGGAATTAATCATGCAAGATCAATATGTTGGATGTGATTAAGGGATAAAATAAACTTCACATGATTTAATGGACACAACTTGTGATACACAATTCTTACTGCATATACGATCAAGAACTCCTGCGACTGTTGTTTCATTGTTGCGATCAGAAAAACTTCTTTGACAGTTCCATCTTTATTGGTGAAGTGATCAAAATCATTGAATTTCATTGTTTTCATCATCTGATCTATGCCAATATAAATTGTTTTTTATTTTTCATCGTGTAATCTTTTTGTAATATGTTTGTATTTATAAGTGTTGGTTTATGCTTTTCACAATCAAAACCGGGTCTTGTCTTGGTTATTCTACCACCCAAAAAGAAGTTTTTGGGTAGTGACTCCTGAAGAAAAGTCAAGTCCAGACTAGGTTGAAACTCTTGTAAAAAATGTGAATTGTGTCTCCGGGTAATCTAAAAGGTAGTGTCTAACAGGTTATCACACCTTTAAAATTGAGTTTCTCTAATAGGTACCAATCTTCTTGCGGAGTAGAGAAAATTGTAGAATATATTAAGATCATGATAATCCAAACCACTAGAAACTCAATGTGTTCATTCTTTTTATTTATGATGCACTATACAACTTGAACACTACACTCGCTATAGATTCTTTAATTAACATATTATGATTAATTAGTTATTTTAAAATTTTAAATGAATATTAGTCTCTCTGGTTTAATGTAAATCTCAATGTATTTAGGGCAAAATTTTTAACAACAGAATTCTCCGGTCATTGCGGTTCATGATCAAAAAATCATTGAGAATAGAACCCTCGGAGTAGCAACCCTAACCGGTGGCGACCCCCAACCCTAATGGAAACCAAGAATGTTATTTTTTTAAAAAAAATTAAAGGTATATTTAATTATGATCAGTTATAAAAGAACGTAATTATTGGGTGTTAAAATAACATTTTTGTTACATATATAATCGTGGAATAGCCCCATGGTCGCAGCCTAGTGGTTGCGCGCCACTTCGAGGTCTCTGTTTCGGGAGGTCTCTGTTCCAATGTCTCTGTTTTGGGAGGTCTCTGTTCCAATAACTAGGGTTTTTCGTTTGTTTTCCCTCCCTGACCGATATATATAATCGCGGAATGATGATGGATTGATTTGGAATCTGTTGATTTAAAGGATGCGGCAAAACTGAAAGGATTCACGTGACCCTGGAAGATAAAGATCAGAGACCCAGTTCACAGTTCATCCTCTACCTTGAGTTTCAGATTCAGTGTATTCCCAGAGCATGGATCCGTCGGACCAGTGACAGAGCACCAGCATTTCTCTGTTTCCACTCCTCCATCTCCTCCGACGACCACAAAGCATCCGCGAACCAGTCATCGTTCCCGTCGAGAATGCTCACTATCTGCCTCATGCTCGGCCTTCTCTCCGGGACGGAGCTGGTGCAGGCCACCCCCAGTTTCACCGCCCTCTCCACCTCCCGCCGATCGTACTCCCCGTCCAGTCTCCGATCGGCCCACTCCTCCACCAGCCTGCTCCGGGCCTCGAATTCCCGCACCCTCCTCGCCAGAAGCACCTCCGGTCGCCGGAAGTCGACCGCCATCTCCCCGCTGACCACCTCCAGCACCACCACGCCGAAGCTGTAAGCGTCCGCCGACGGGGATGCGACGCCGTCTTCCATATAATCCGGCGACATGTACCCGAAAATCCCGCGAACAGAGCTGTCTCTGTTCCCTGAATGATTTTGGTGGTGGCCGGGTTCGTTCCTGGTCAAGAATTCGGCCAGGGCGAAGCTGCCCAGCCGGGGGTTCATGTCGGCGTCCAGCATCACGGCGGAGGATGTGATGTTGCGGTGGATGACCTGCTCCTCCCATTCCTCGTGGAGGTAAAGGATGGCGGCGGCGAGGGATCTGATTATGCTGTACCTGCGGTGCCACGGAAAGGCGGGCCGGCGGAAGAGGGCGTGACTCAGGAGGCGGGTGGCGGAGGCGTCGTAGACGACGAGCATCTCCCCTCGTTCGGTGCACCACCCACGGAGCTGCACGAGGCTGCGGTGACGGAGCTTCCCAAGGTTCCGGAGCTCGTCGGAGAAGCGCGCGCGCAGCGCCGGGCACGTCTTCATGCCGAGCCTCGTAATCAGGACGCGGCGGCGATGGGGCGCCGGAAGCGTCCCGTGGTAGGCGGTTCCGAAGTGCGCCTCCGCCGCTCTGTGAGACTCGGAGAAGTTTCCGGTGGCGGAGACGATGTCGCCGTAGGCGATCTCTCGAGGGGTTTCGACGTCCGGGATGGCTGAGACGGGCGGCGGCGTACAATGTCGGGCGCGTGCAGGGGAAGCGGTATCGGTTGTGTTCTTGAATTCGGTGGTGGCGTAGATGGTTTCTCCGGCGGCGGAGAAATAGGGGGAGGAAGCGGATGTGTCCGTGGTGGTGTCGGAACCGGCGGCGGTGGTGGTGGTGCTGCTCCGCGACGACAGGGATATGTACGGAGGGTGGCGGCGGAAGGACGGGAGCGGCGGCAGCGCGCGGTAAGCTTCGCCGGAAAGCGTTTCCGTCACCCACTTCATCGTCGGCCGCGACTGCGGATCGTGGAGGGTGCAGAGGAGCGCGAGATGGATGAGCCGATCCATCTCGCCCAGCCGGAACGACCCGTCCGGCAGCCGCCCGTCCCCGACCTGAAGAACCCGTCCTTCGTCGGAGAGGCGGCGGGCGTAGTCCAGCAAGACGATCCGGTCATCCGGGCAGGCCAGATCCACGGCCCGCCGGCCGGAGACGATCTCCAGAACGACGACCCCGAAGCTGAAAACATCGGATTTGACCGTCCCGGCTCCTCCCCTCTGGAAGCTCTCCGGCGGCAGGTACCCGATGGTGCCGCCGATCCTGGTGGTGTCTCCAAGCCGGAAACGGTGATTTCTCGGCGCCGTCGTGAGCTCGTGGTCCAGCCATCGGGCAAGACCGAAGTCCCCGAGCCGCGCGTCGTAGTGGGAGTCGAGCATCACGTTGCTGCTCTTGACGTCTCGGTGGACGATCTGGGTCTCCAGCTGCTCGTGGAGGTAATGCAGGGCCGTCGCCAGACCGCCGACGATTCTCCGCCGGCGCTCCCAGGTGAGAAGCAGCTCCGGACCCTTGGCGTCGAGGGATCGACTGAAGAGAACCCGGTCGAGGCTCCCGTTGGGCATGTAGTCGTAGACCAGCAGCAGCTGGTCTTCGTGGACGCACCACCCCCGGAGGCGGACGAGATTCCGGTGGCGCAGCTGCGCGACGGCGACCAGCTCCGCCGCGAAGGTCTTCTCGAACCTCTCCCCCTTCTCCGCCAGGCACTTCACGGCCGCCGTAGTGCTGTCTCCGGGAAGGAAGGCTCTGTACACCTTGCCGAACCCCCCGGCACCCAGGACTTCCTGCTCGGAGAACCCTCTGGTCCCGATGTAGAGCTCCGCGAAGCTGAAGAGCCTCGGATTGTCACTCCCGACCCTGTGGTCCGAGAGCTCCGATCCGGCTGCATCGTGGAACGCGCCCTCCCCGCGCCGCTGCATCGATCTCCGGCACAGCACATGGCGGAGGAGGGAGAGAATATGGCCGCCGCAGGTGCGGCGCCGGCGGGGCCTTTTCTGCGAGACTGGTGATGATGCGGCTCGGGGATTACCGTAGAACAGGCGGGCATCGTCGGCGTCCGCGGATAAAACGTGGGGGAGGAGGCAGCGAGCGCACATGGCGGCGGCGGCGGCTGCGGCGGAGTCGTCGCCGGAGACGGGGATGTGATGGCATGGGGAGAAGAGGCGTTTGAGTGGGGACGTCATCGCGGGGCCTTCGATTGCGTGTCAGACGTTTTTATGAGAGGGGGAAAAAATATATAATATGATTTGAATTTTACACCATCTGTCCCTTTCTCGACTGCGGGGTCATCAATATGGCGGGTAGGGATGTCATTAAGTTTATATTTTTTAAAAAATATATTTCTTTTTTTAAAATATATATTAATATTTATTGAATTATGTAATTTTAAAAGAAAAAATGTTACGTAAAATCGTTTAAGGGTTCGGGTGTCCGGTCCTATCTTTTTGTGCCATAGGATGAAGGATACTCGACACGTGTCAGGCATCCTCGATACAACATTTCCGATCATTTTCATGTTCTAGAATGTTTGTTAATATATTTTCAATATATATTTTAAAAAATCAAATGAAATATTATTTAATTTAGTGTTTGTTAAAAAAAAATTCAGTCTATTGAATCGCGCGGGATTCGTTGGATTGTTTTCAAATTTAAATTCTTCAATATAATTTCTTTAATTATTTTAAAAAATTAATGAATATTTGAAAAAAGCATGCTGTGTAGTTTTTAATATTTTATCATATATTAGTGTAAATTTAAGAGACTGAAAGTGTAAATCTAATTATATGAATTTATGAAAATGTATATTAATAATAATATTATTATCGCAATAATATATTCATGGAAGCTAAAACCTAGAAGCGGAGGAAGGTTCGATTTTTTTGAATAATCAGAAATCGATTAATAAGGTGTAATTGACGAGACCAAAAGTTGACAATTATATGTGTACGAAACCCGTCAACATTCCACGAGGTCTAAAGCGTGTGCGAAGCCTTCCCCGGAAAATGGAGTTTGGAATTTATTATATATATAATAAAAAGTAATTAGGCGACCGCCGGAAGATCGATGCTAATACAAGGTGGTCGGTGACCATACTTTGCCCGACCTCGTTTTTAATGAGGAATTATTTTCATCATTTCCATGCCATGTTTATATAAACCACTTCATATTATCTTTTATGTAATATTTACTTAAATACATGGTATTTTTTGTGAAATAGAATGGACTTCCATTGAAAACATGGATAATTTTGAAATCCAAAATGTATGATCAAAGCACATTGTTAACAAAACGAAATCAAATATTCATAAAGACAATAACAAACAAAAACTTTGAAGAAATAAATGAGTGAGAAGATATATCACTTAAAAGTTCTCATTTCATTGTCTAATTATCACATAGACTGTATGTGCCCTCAGGGTGCACCTCGGAGATAGGTGTCCTTGTGGGTCTTGGTGAAGTCTCAAGCCCAAGTCTCATCAAGTACTTTTCTATAAATGTGTGGTGCCTGATTTTTTTTTTTTTTTTTGTAATGCAACTCCTTTCATAGCATTAATATAAATATATAGACTATATGAGATTACAATCAATGGTCTAGATTAATCCTCGTATTCCATGTCAAATCCAACAATCAGTATTAGCTATTAATTAATAAAAGATGCGAAATTGAAATATAAAAAGTTGTGATATGAATGGTTGGAATTAGGAATTATTAATTCCAATTAATGAGGAATGATGACATTCATACAAAATAATAATTCATAACACCCCCTTGGATTCATCAATTTCATGAAATATTATTTTATCATCCACTTTTAAAAAAAAGTTCACCACTACGTAACAAACTTTTAACATCACTAAAAAGAGTCATCAAAAGAGCTAAAAAATTGCAAATAATCGAAGCGCCGTTAAAAGAGGATTCTTTTTATCAATGCTAAAAACACACTTATAAAAATCAAAAAAATATTTTTTTTCTATGGCCACCCCCCTCTAACAACACTTGGCCCCCCACCCTTAACATCACTAAGCCTCCTACATACGCCCCTGCCTCCAGTGAGTTTTGAACCCTAGTCATCTCATTCACACATCCACAGCCTTTTCACCCCCTACATTGTTTTGTTCTATATTTTATGACATATATATATATATGATTATTTTTAAATAAATTTATAAAATATGTTGTATGTGTGTGTTTATAAATAAATAAATATATATATATATATATATACATGCATGCATGCATATATATTTATATATGTGTGTG
This sequence comes from Viscum album, assembly GCA_963277665.1. Classification (NCBI taxonomy): domain Eukaryota; kingdom Viridiplantae; phylum Streptophyta; class Magnoliopsida; order Santalales; family Viscaceae; genus Viscum; species Viscum album. The sequence goes on along the minus strand of OY728132.1, from coordinate 1,276,099,591 downwards.
TATCTATAAATATAATTATCCATATTTATATTTATGTACATATATTATATATTAATATTTATATACATATATTATATATTAATATTTATATACATATATTATATATTAATATTTATATACATATACTATGATATATAGATAATATATATTAGTTTGTTAATACAGAAACACAAAAATATATTTACATATATATACACATTATATAGATATATAAATATTTATACTTTTTTATTTTTAATAATAAAAAGGATATTATTTTTTATTTAGATATGGTTTATATCTTGAGAAAGTATTTTATATGTAAATATGTTTAAATATTTATTTATAAAATTAAATTTTTATAAGTGAATATATACAAAATATTTATATATTTGATTATAAATAACTGTACAATATGAAAAACAATAAATCTTCAAAACCACAATATCAAAATGAATGTAAGCTCTGAGAATAAATTTAGTCTCCACCGAAAAAAGATAATAAGACCCTCTTAAACAAGGCTAAAATTTCACGAAATGTTAAAAAATAGGGGTACCCCAACAAAAAAATTTAGTTTTGGAGGACTTTTGAGACTTTTTTAGCCTTAAAAATGTGATTGAGGTTCCCTCAGGTCACTAAGGCGTGAATCTTTTCGAGAGCTTTTATTTGATATGTGGTAGAGCTCAAACGAACACCTAAATCAAAATTTATCGTCGTTTGAAGTTTGAGTCAGGCTTTCAACTTATTCGAGATCATTTATTTAGTTTTTGATTTTTTTCTATCTTTGAATTGTTATTAAATGACTATTACTTGATAATAATTAGTAATTTTTTAATTAATATTATATTTTTAATTATTTTATAATTCATTTTTCACTAAAGATATTATATATTAAGTGTAAATGCGTATTTAGCCTTATATAAATCATTTTTATAAAATATATTATATTTATATCAATATAAAAATATTTATATATCCATATATGATTTTTAATGAGAAATAACTTTTTTTATGAAATACAACTTTCAATAGCGCTAAGAAAAACGATGATAAAAGTACCATTTATCAGAGCTAAAAAAACGTTGATAGAGGTACTTTTATTGGCACTAAAAAAACATTGATAAATGGATAATTTTTACTAAAAGCGGCTCAGTCATGGGTTCAGAAACCCAAACCCATGACCCCAAAAATTTATTAAAAAAAGTGTAGAGGTACAAGATACTTGAGGAAATGCTTACATGCGAAATACCACACCTAGATAGCAAACTAAAAAAACACACATCCAAATATTACCTTTTTCTAGGCCGGCCTCGACCCCTAGATCCTCCCCGATTAGCTAGATGGCACCCTCTTCCCCTTTGCATTACGGATTCATTCTCCGACGCCAGAACCTCAATAGTATGCAATTCAGTTTCTTCATGAGAAGCTTCCCCATGCAACATTGAATGCCCAACTTCAATGGAGGAGAAGCCATCCTGGTGAGCATTACCATTAGGAGACTCCTCATGCAGGTCTTGAGGATCCTCCTGTACAGCCTTGGAGTCCTGCACAGCCACGCAAGAATGTGCAACATTGTGAACAGGATGTTCCATCTCCTTTGGGATCTCCAAACCATCAACAGTAGCAGGTGTCGAGGAGGAGCACATTCGGTTACTGTATCCTACATTCTTGAGTCCTTCAAGATTAAGCAAATCAAACTCAGGAGTATTAATAGACTCTAACATGGAAAAGAAATCAACAACTGGTTTTATAGGTCCTTGCAACGCCTCATTGCTAGATGCAACCATTGAAACGACATCCAGATTAGTCCCCCTCTGATCCGCAACCATTGGAGGAGATCGTACAAGATCCTGTACATGACTAGGTGTAGTAACATCCTCCAAATTAGCAGGGGGAGATCCTGCCAGAATATCAACCTGCTTATATGCAGCAGATCGCAACAGACCCTCCTCCCCTGGAACACCTTGCGGACCATCAGACTTCTCAACAGAAGCAGTTCTATCCATCAGCACACCCTCCTGAATCCCCTGTTGTACAACAACATCTCCTACAACAGCATTGTCCATCAACGGATCCTCTTCCATCCGAGCGTCCACATTGGCCACCAACACCTCATCATGAATAATTGGACATGCCCTCGGCTTCTTAGGCATCACCAACTGGAATCCATCATCATCCAAGATCTTCATCTTACCCTTCCTACAAGTAGAGGCTAGTGCAGCACGGTCTAACTCTTGATTTACTTCATTTTGGACAGCAGCCTCATGCTCGGATTGATGCCCTTCCTCCTCCTCAGCCACATCAGCCCAGGACCTGATAAAATGTGGCATTGACTAAAACCAAACCTACGGTAGTGGTCTGTGGGAAAAACAAGTGAAGCTAAAATAATTGAATTTCATGAAAACTTAATTTGCTTCATTAAAAACCATCATTAGGAAAACTCAGTGGAAAAAACCTGATGAAAGGAAAAAGAGTACAACATTTCCAACTTCCCCTAATAAAATCATGATATGTTTTTTAGTTTTTGCACCCCTATTTTATGAATCAATTTAAAAAATTATAGTTGGTAATGCCTTTGTGAACAAATTTGCAAGATTATCCCAAAACCTTATTTGTTGGATATCAATCTAACTATAATTTTGAAGTTCATGACTAGAAAGAATTTTGGTGAAATATGTTTTATTCTATCACCTTTGATATACCTACCCTTCAAATTGCACTATATAAGCAATATTATATTTATTAATATAACGGGAATATCATTTTCTAATCTAAAATTATTTATAATATGATGAATAACTCATCTCAATCAAATACATTCTCAACTTACTTCATGCATCACAATCAATTTAGCATAATAGGCAAAAGTCAGATAAATGATTTGTTTTGTTGAACACAATGAAATGGTAGTTCCACCACATGTGAACAAATATCCAGTTTGAGGTCTGGTTTTATTCGGAACAAATAAATATCCAATATCGACTTAACCACATAATTTTGATTCTAAATTTTGGAATAAGTAATCATTTGTACACTTTAAATCTCGATGAGTAGGAGAAGAATATTACATTGCACAAATATATCCTTATGGGATAAATAAAATGTGCATTTATATTTAATCCTTTTGGGGAAAATAAATTCTTCATCTCCTCGTGTATGAACTATATCACTCTTAGAAGCAAGATATTTAATTATTTATTAAGGGTACTTTCACGAATATGTAAAATCATTACAAAAGTTAACATTTCATCTCCAGGATGATTAATTCAAAATATAAGGGCATTCCTTGTAATTTGATTATCAAATAATTCACCGCTTCCAGAAACTCTTTGAGAATTTTGATGTTTTTCAAAACATCTTGATAACATGATGAATAAATACATTAATTTATACAAACCACAGGATGATAAAATCAATTTTATATTCTTCCTTAATGGATGCATGAAATATATTTTATTTAGTTCAATACATATAATAATTTATCAAATTGGGAGAAACTTTAATAATTTTGAATACGCTTAATACATTTTGAATCCTCTAGGGATTCATAGATGTTGCAATCAATGATGCCATATAGACAAACAACGACAACATAAATTTAGAGCAATCCAAATTATAAGGAAGAACATTTATGACAATAAGCTCATATATATTCAATAGTCTTATCAATTTGGAAAACTAATCCAATACTTCACAAGTTGAACATAGACTATATTGTTTCAATAATCCCTTTGGCCAATTATTTTGATATCGACATTTCTCAAAACACATCATCATCAATGAGTTTTGAAAGCATTCAAAAATTCAAATATATCACCAAAAACATTGAATGAGATATCATAATTTATCTGGTACATGTGCCACTTTAGGAACAATATATAAAAGGTATATTGTTGTCGATATAGTCACTTTCCTCTTCAAGAGAAAATATATTTATTGCTTTCTACTCAGGATGAAAAATGATTTTATATAATCACTTCAACCACACTTCTGGTGTGTATAACCAGACCATTGATTTTAAATACTTTACATTTGAATTATTCATAAGTGTTGTGTGTATCTTGTCAATGGTTCTTCATGACCACCCTCTACTGCCACTAGAGCATACCTTATACTTAGATCATACATATATTGAGGGGCTATGTAACTAGAAATTAAGATGGCATAAGCACATAATTATTAATATAATAAGTTATTTATCACATGCATTTTACATATTTCACATTTTGACTTTTAAATAAAAAGAAAGTTTATTATTTTATAAAAAGAGATTTTCTTTATATTTTATATTTAAAAGATAAATTTATAAATTTTAGAATTTTAATTTGATGAAATTAAATTCATTTTAAAATTAAGCATGCAATATAACCTTAGGGTGATTTTATTGGGATTTTCTTAAATAATTTAATTCTTAAGTGAATAGTGAAAAATATAGTTTTTACCAAAAATGAAAATTTTGTATATACAAAAATTTAATTGGTCAAAGGTGTATTTATGAAGTAAAACTGCATATTTTAAAATACTATGTTGAGTTTAGAAAACCTATGATTAACATTTTAGGAACTGAAGTAATATTCTCCAATAAAAATTATTTATGTCTTTTCTTTTAATTAAATAATATTTTGGTAAATTTTGGTTTTGGATTTCTTTGAAAGACACATAAATTTTATTTATTTTACAATAAACCAATATATATAATTAAAATAAAAGACATGATTAATTTTACTATACACATAAATTTTAAGCTTAAAAATACTTTTTTTTCTAAAAACAAGTTTTTACGTGTTACATGCGCTAATGTTAAAATTGATTTTTTGCGCATAGAATTTTTTTGGTTAATGGATTCCATATTTGGAATAATTAGTTACAAATTCTATAAAAAGTATTATTTTATTTTTAATCATAAAAATAAGATTACTAAGATTAAAGTTAATTAAAGTGATAATGGTGAAACTGTTATTTTCAAACATTTATTTTGTTAGTATCATGTAATTTTTATATAATCAAATAAATAAATCTATTATAAAAAATTAATTTTATATAATTTTTTAAACTATATATATATATATATATTTTCACTCATTCAATTGGTAATCAATGCTAAATAATATTAAGAACACTTAATGGTGAAGACAACATTTTTCAACAAATTTTTTTATATACAATTTTTTAATTAAAAGTTGATTTTTTATTATTTACAAATTGAATTAGATTAAATGGATACTAAATTTAGGTTCAACACATCTAAATTTTGTAAGAGGGGTTATTTTATATTTTCATTAAAACATAAGTTACTTGGGTAAAAACTAGTTACCCCAGTAAAAATAAAAAAGGTAAAAGTAACATTATAAGGAAAAATGACTTCCAACATGTTTGAAACATGTGTGGAAATACTTTTTTGAGGATTTCTAAACCTAATATCACTCACACCCCATTATTTCTAACTTTTGGACTCTTTGACCCTTGAATAGTGTAATGATATCAATGTAAAGTAAAGGGTATTCACAAATGTGCTCTTTTCTTCACTTATAAAAGGGAACGCTTCCACCCCTTCATTCCTCACCCATTACTTCGAATTTATTCCTGAAAATATGAAATTTTTATTCTTATAGAAAACTATCTCATGTTCATAATCCCTTGGTCTCAATTAGTTATCCTAAGCACTTCATTTCCAAGGAGACTTTCAAGATAAAGTTTAAGGTCCCAAAGTGAGTATTACTAAATCCTTATTTTCTTCTTCTTATTATTTCACTTTCAAACCTATCCTAACTATAGTTATATAATGATATTAGTATCAATAGTATATTTAATTTTTATTATATTAATTGAACAACCAGTATTTATTCTTTTCTATCCACTTAGAAAAACAAAAGAACGTTAACTGTGCATTGTGCGGACTATCACTTCCAAAAAGTAACATTTTTAATTTATTATATTGATTTTATTTCTTTATCAAAACCACTTCAAATACGATTCAAAAACTTAAAAAAATATAAATTATATCATTATTCTTCTCTTATAAAGATATCATACACTTTCTTAACCATACTCACCTATCGAGATATAGTGTGTTCATGTTTGGATCGGTTTGACCACCCACTTGAACAATACTATAAAAATATATCATGGATGACTATTGGAACTTAAATACCAATGTTATTATAATCTAATAATAAAATAATTATTGGTTTATGTCTATAAAAAAGGTTATATTAAGTTTTAAATTCTTATTAAAATATCATCTTTGATCGCTAAAATTACTGAAATAAACTGACACCGATTCAATTTTCACACAAATATAAGCAAAAACTATATAATAAATAAATAGAATATGGTAATAAATGGTCCTTATTAAATGAAAAATAGATTAATAAGGCTAATAATAAGATATAAAATAAACTTAATTTTATTATTTATGAAGCTAGGTGTATGAGATGAATGAATTAGGAATAAGATAAGGGTTTCTTGTCTCAAATTTTCACCCCTTGAGACATATTTTTTATTATAAACCATGTTTTATTTAGACTAATGTATCTATATAATAAATAAATGAAATATGATAATAAATGGTCCTTATTAAATAAAATATAGATTAATAAGGTTCCTAATAAGGTATCAAATAAAATTAATTTTATTATTTTGGAAGTTAGGTGTACGAGCTGAATGAATTAAGAATAAGATAAGGGTTTCTTGTCTCAAATTTTCACCCCTTGAGACATATTTTTTACTATACAACATGTTTTTTTATACTGGTGTATCTACTACCCCCTTTATATATATTTTATGATAATTATCTTATGTTTTATGATAGTCAATTTTCTATTCCAAGTTCTTTCTCTCATGGGATTTTGAATAAAAAATTATAAAAGTTGTAAGGGTTTAATTAACTCAATTTCCAAATAATTGGATCATAGTCTTTATTACTTGAATCTAATTTTCAAGATTATTTTTTTTATGAAATAATCCTATTTTATATGGAATTTCTTATTATTCTCAAGGAAAATTACTTCTTATCATCAATGACCACTTATTTGATAAAATGTTTTCGAAATAAAAGTATAACATTGGTAAGAATAACTCTCATTCTTATCAAAGAATATTTTATTCCATGTCTAGGTTTTTCATATCAAAAGTGTTTTAAATAATGAAATTAAAATATTTTTTGTATTTTATATTCTTCATATTTTCCTTTACATATTTTATGAAATGAAATTCTTTCAATAATTCTCCAATGTGGTTTTTTTGAAACGTCCTAAAATGCTTAGTAAAGGCATTTCTTTTCATCATTTACCACTCCATATTTATTAGCTCAATTTTTGTTTCTTTTCAAGGATACGTTATTTGTAACTATTTATAATAAGTTTTTTTTTCAAAAGTGTTCTCTTTCCCTTCTCTAAAATGTTTTAAAGTAATTTTCAGTTCAACTTTTATAACAAGGTTTAAAAGGTTTTGTGAAAACTTTTTCATTTTTCACTTTTACTTTTCCTCCAAGGTTTATCTCTCATGAAGTAATGTTTTGACCACCTTATATATCTTATCATTATATGATTCCTTTTGGAAAATAATATTTTTTATATCTTATGTTTTCTTAACTTCATGTTATGTGATGTTTTTGAAATGTTTAAGGTACCCATTATTTTTCCAAGCGTTCTATAAGATATGATGATGATTGATTATAAGTGATACACATATGTATGGATGATGATAGGTGGGGTACTATATCCCCCTCCAATGTATTAGTTTAAGTTGATATATCATGAGATAGTCAGGATTGGACATAATGAGTTTGTTCATATAGGCATAAAAATAATGAGTTTTCACACATTTTCAGGCATGAACAAATGTGTTTGTTCACATAGGCATGGGAATAATGAGCCTGCTCACAAAGGTTATTATATGCTTATGGTTGTGCCACATTTCCAAGTTGTTTATCAAGTTATGATAAATTTCCAAGATAATTTTCATTTTCAAGATATTCCATGTTTTTATGTTAGACCTTATTATTTTTTAAATATTCCACACTCGTATGTCATGCCCACATGTTTTATGATTATTGTGATGTATTTTGAGCCACATCATAATTTTTATGATTCCTTAAAGATCTTTTCATGATCTTATGTTACACTACCATGTTTTATGATTATCATTTATGGTTTCATGATATTTTAATATGAAATTTATCCATCACCATGTTTTCCTTCATGTTTATGATTTGATATATTATGATAAGTTTTTCCATTACTAAGCATCCAAGATCACCCATTTCTTATGTTTCCATTTACCCAGGTTATGAAGATGATTATATCACGTGTATAGAGTATAGCGATTAGTGAGAAATGTTTACAAGTATTATAAAATAAGATGTTTATGTAGCTAATATCCAAGACACTAAACCTTTAGGTCCTTGGGTTATGTGATTATTTGTGATATGTATTATTTAAATCATGCAATTAATTTATTATTTCTTTCATGTTTAACTAGGGCCTATTTAGTTGGTATTAGAGGAAATATCCTTTCTTTTTGTAAAATTTAAATGATGAAATTTCAAAAAAATAAATAAATAATATTTTCTTTGAAAAACCATGAAAACATGTAAAGGAATATTGATAATGAAAAATAGTCATGATGGCGGGAAAATCCTTTCATGACGTATAAGTTATTTTTTTCCTTTCACACTTTTGTAATGAATGTAAAAAGTGAGCAGTATAGAAAAACTTTGAAAATATTCCTTTTAATCATTAGTAAATAAAGTCAATATTAGTAGAAAAAACCTTTATAAAACATTTAATTAAAGATAAAAACTTCCTCAAACATTTTAAAGAACATTTAAATGGAAGAGAAAGAGTTTAAAACATTTAAAACATGGTATTAAAGATAAACCCCATATGACTTTTAAAATAAAAACCCATTTTTAAAGAATTAAATTGATAAGAAACTTAAAATATCATGAGTATAAAGAGATTAATGATATTATATATAAAATAGGTAGTATATACACCATATAAATGAATATAGGTGCATTAATAAAAAACATGTCTCAAAGAAAGAAGTTTGAGATGAGAAACCCTTACAACCTTGGAAATTATTGAATTGAAATCCATTGAACGATGGAAGTTAATATGATTATATAAAAACCATGATCTTTATAAAATAATATGTGAAATTACTTTCATGGGGTACTAAGTAAACTATATAAAATAAATCATGATGCACAACATGAAACATGTCTCAAAAAATTGAAATTGAGACTAAGAAACCATACAAAGATCATAAAATTTGAAGTAGGAATAAGTGATTATATAAAAAAAAGTAAATCCACATAAAACAAGTGAAAATATAACATAAAATAGTCAGATGTTATAGCACACATAATCTTGTCATAACATATCAAATGAAAAAAATGATATAACCCAATGAATGGAATCTGGGTTAACAATCTCCTTACATCAGACTTTCGCATAGTCTAACATTTTCAAACCTTATGTATAATAAATTTAGACTTATTATAAATATAGATAAGTACCATATTTATACTTACCTTACTTTATATCATTATATTATATTTTTTATCACCCATTTATCAATAATTATTTGTTAGAATCAAAGTTTATGTGTTAATTTTCACATTTCCCATGCATGTTTTGATTCGATGGTTTCAGTCCTTAAACCTTTGTCACATCTTAGTATTTATTTCAAGTACTTATATTTATTTTACTTGACCAAATTTCATTTTAGTTTCTTATTTGGGTTGTTTAGGGAGATTTTAAGAAATTTTAGAGTTTTTTAGGCCCGTGCATGATTAACACATGTTAAGGAAAACCGTGCATGTCTTCCTAGGAAACTATACAGCTTATTTGGAGTCATATAGGAGAGCACAAATTTGGTTCATAGTTAGGGAAAATTATGTATCCTTCTCATAAAACCTTGCAACATGTGATAGAGGTGTTTTAGCACAACTTGAACATGGTTTGTCAAACCATGCGGTAGAACCATGGGGCTCCTCCAGTAACCCAAAAGGAGCATATGGTTGGAAAAAAGTTTTCCAAACCATGAATCCAAACTATGAAAAGTTAATTAAATAATCCAGATTTTATATTTAAAACCCAAAACACCTTTGTTTTTCCTCATTCCTCTTTCAGTGAATTAGGATCTTGACCTAGGAGACTTCTCTTAGATATTTTGGAGATTTATTGCCTTCTGAAGTGTGAATCGATTGGATCTAAAAGCGTTGTATCTAGGAAATTGAACGCATATACCCATTATTTATTGTTATTAAATATTCTTCAATATCCAATATTTTCTCCTTGAATTAAAGCTTAGATCAGGGATATTGATACTAGGTCTAAGTGTTGTGAGATGATCTAATTGAGTTTCTTGTAGATCCTTCATGGATTTGGGAATTATTTTCTGTATCTTCATTGATTGTTACATGTTCTTTGGGAATTATTGGGTAAGTGATTCCTATCTTTTACATTGATCTTCAGATTGATGAATTGGAGATTCTTATTTTTGAATTCATGGTTTAGGGTTCTTCCTTATTTCATTGATCCCTTGGTTCTTATTGTCTTGTAGATCCCATGCAGGATTTGGAATTCCAAGTATTTTGAGGTGGTTAGTTTCATGATAAGCCTTTATATTATAAATTATACATGATTTATCATTTTAAACTAGTTTTCTAAAATTATTTAATGACATGATTTATAACTTGTTGAAATGCGCATGTTTTATCTATTTATGTGAAATAGAATTTCCCCTTGGTTTTGTTGATGAAAAGTGATTTCAAATCAAGATGTATTTTGATGAAAAGTGATTTCAAAGCATGTTGTAATTTGATAAAAAGTGATTTCAAAGAATGATATGTGAAAATAAATGGATTCCAAGTCTGGGTGATGAATATTGATCGCTTTGAATTGATTAGCCTCAATATAGGCAAAGAACATGGGAACCTAGGGTACTTAGGGGGGAATAGAATTGGGACAAGCACGCTAGGCATGGTATGTTTTTCTTAGAAATGATATAAAATTATAACTCTAACTAAACTATATATTTCATCACAACATCAGGGGGTTTACTTATCAGGGTGTTATTCTATCCCATTGCATGATTATTGGCCTAGGGACTTGTGGTGCACACGAGTCTTGAACGTTCACTGAGGTGTGAGGATCATATTTATCCTAGACCTATTGTATCCTAGGACTCAATTTCCATGTTTCCATTCTTTGTGAAATGGTTATTATTTATTATTGGATATGATAATTATTTTAAAGGATTTATAATGATTTGAATGCTTTAAAAGGAAAGTGATTTCATCAAACATGCTTTGAAAATGTGTTTATTTGAAAAGGTATTGTAATTTTTTTAAAGGGGTGATTCTATATGTTTTCATATAAATTATAAAAATGAATTTTATGATTATGTTTTTATAAAATGAGGATGATTAGTTTAAATTATAAAGACTTTTTATGGAAAACTTGGTGGTATATATTAGTTCTGAGAGCAGTGGAAGCATGCGGTGGTGGGAGATATATTAAAATTTCTTTTAATATCTATTTTCTTGAAACCTTGAGCGAGAATCTTTCACATTAAATTTATCATTAATTAATTTAGATCTAAAGGAAATCAATACCTTATCTTAGGATCCTTTCTTCAATGATATTTTTTATCTTCCAAAAGATCCTATTTGGATTGCCATCATTGTGATGTGAGGATCCAAGGGTAGAATCCATCTAGTGGTGATCCACACATGCTCCTTTGATCTTCAAGCAATGCCAATTGATTTACAGGTTCTAGCATGGCGAATAAATTGTTTTTCATCATTCATGTTGATCACTCATCCTTTGATCTTAAAATAATCTCTCTTGTGTTTCTTGTTCTTGATAGGTTGAGAGAAAATAATAATTCGAGAGAGAATTCTTTGTGCGCAACAATTCTCTATTTCTTTATTTCCCTTCATAATACACAAAACCATTTATTTATAGAGCTAGGGTTTAGGTTAAAATAATTATTTTATTGAATTCCAACCATTAAAAAATATTATAAACTTTAATAAACCCCATGCCACATAATAATAATAATAATAATAATAATAATAATAATAATAATAATTTGTGGCACACACTAACTTACGCAATAACAATTATTTTAACTGGCTTGTTTTTTCATTAGACACGGTCTTGGTTCATTTGAACTCCTCGACATTTATTGAATACCTAAATAAAATAATTTTATTCACTTAAATAAATATTTTATTCACAAACCAGTAAATAGATATTTATTAAATATTCAATAAAATAAATAAATATATTTTATCCACAATCCATTGAATAAATATTTATTTAATTTATGCAATCAATAAAACTTGAATAAAATTATTCCTCAAACTTGAGAATAATATTTATTTTATTAATTAAATTCAAATATAATTTAATTGAGATTAATAAAAACAATTAGTGTGTGACCCTCTAGGATTCTTTCTCATTGATATTAGGCGGGTACACCTAAAGTTTAAGATAACTATATAACAACGGGTCAAGGCACCCAAGATAAAGAACTTAATATTACAATGATGAAAACTACTTATGAATTCTCACTGTGTAATATAATCCCTTTGTCACAATATCTCATCAAGCAGTTTTCATATCCATTCCATCAAACTATGTGCTCGATATGTCTTTCTTTGACTATCTGAAATAAACATCATTACACCATGACCATGTAATTTAATGAGAAAAGTATATTTCAACCAAAGGTTTGAGATATAAACTTCCATAAATATAGAAGAGATAAATCCTTCCTTGTATTATTAATTAATAACATGTCATCCGTGATGCACCCAACATATCCAACTTCGCCATGAAATGTTATTGTCATGGTTTACGAAATCCATCTAAGTGTGTGAGTGGATCGATCTGGTGAAGGCACTATGGTTTTCATCCTTGACGATGAAAGTGACATTTGAAGGTGGTTTAATTTCTATGGTGACAGTTCTAAGGGATGTTTTTGTGGTCCCAAAGAAGTTTGTTGTTTGTTATAGAAGCCCTTGGATACTCAAATCCCTGATCTAACCACATGTTCCTCCACCTCTCTTCTAGTCTAGTCTGAAGCGGTGATAAAAAATAGATTTTGGGATGTGTGGTTCGATGGTTAATGGTGTTCTAAGCATGATTTGATTCATCCTCCCTCATCCTGATTGGGTTTCCGCATTGGCATGGATGTCAGTTGGCAGTAGCGATGTCTTAGAAGAGGTTTGTTGGGTTTATTATTGTGGGAAAATGGATAGTGGGGTTCTCACCAATGAAGTAGAAATGATGAATGATCTCAATTTTTAGGGGGAGTGGTGCGAGGTGGACCATGGTTCAAGCTCTTGTGGCCTGATGTGATTTTTTGACATTGGGATCAATGAATAGATTTGAGTGGATTTCGAATTTTGAACCCATGGTTTTGAATGATTACTATTTTGAATTTTGAATTTGAATTTTAAAATCTAGGTGAAAATTCAAATAATATGGATTTATAGGAGGAATAATATTAAAGTCTAAGGACCATTACACATTCTCATAGATAGGAATATCTTATGACACTAAAACATAAAGAATTCCTACTAGAAGGCCTGTTATTATAACCTCCCATCTTAGAGATTACCAAGTGAAAACTTTATGAGATGAAGTCTAATATGATTATGAGTACTCACACTTGATGGAATATATACCATGTTCCACATTATAGTATATTATCCGACTATAGAACTATATTTAAGAGATATCATCATAGCATCTAAAGGTTCTCATCATAGTAGGGAACTGCTATGACCTTATCAATGAAAAAAAATACTCTGGAACATTATTACATCAATGTTATGTAGAATAAAAATTAACATGTGATAATATATTTAAATTAATATTCACTTATTTCAATATACAAGTAATTTAAATTATAAAGTAATTGGTTCTAGGGAACCAAATGCAATAAACTCCCACTTGAACTAGAGCCAACTGCTAATAACTAGTTATTCCTCACATGTTAAACATGATTTTGCTGAGTATGACTATAACTGCTATGCCTACCATGTTTTCATGGCCAGGGTTTTAAAATCCACATGTTTATGTGGAGATTTTGTTTATGGAAACATTATTATCTTGAGAAAATCCCTCAAGTAGTGATATTATTGAGTATCCACCTCTTATTCCCATGTCAGAATCTTGACAACTTGAATAAATCTATAGTAAAAGCTTATCATAAAATGAATAATATCTTTCTTTTAGTATAACCCAAAATTGGAATAGGATGTTTCTAAACCACTTAAGCTGTATCAGATGCCACAATGTACTCAGATATTGTGGATATGTAAACATATGGATGTAATAATTTTTTCTTGCATATTATTATATCCTTATCAGTGATACTAGATCAAATTGAAGAAAATAAATATAAGTGTTCAATTAACTTGATCACTAGTATTATCAATTATCCAGACATTAGGAACTAATCCAGTTTTACTTTGTAAAGTACCGTCATATAGTTCTAACTGTAAGTCTATGTGATTATGTTGGGTTTGTTTGATATTCACCTATTATGCTTTATGCATTAGTAATATCAAATGCCAGTACAAATCATGGCACATGAGATGAATTCCTAAAACTTAATCTTGTGAAATTATTTTAATCTCTATAATCTCTTCCTATGTCCATTCATGTTCTATTGGAAGGATGATATGCCAAAAAAAAATTGATCTTGAATTATTTCAACTTTTATTTTTTAATATTTAGTTAATATATAAACTACGACTAATTTGAGAAAACACATGGATCTATCTTGTAGATATTTTTACCTATAAAATGGTTTCTTCTTCAACTAATACTTGGAGAAACTTTCATTCCTTAGTCATAAAAAATTGGTAATACACAACATTCATTTTCTATATGTTATCAACATATCTAATTTGAAAAACTTAAAGTGATCCCACTAACTAGATAATGACACATGTCACTCATTCATTTCTAAATAAATATTCTATGATCATTATGCATTATTTATTCATAAATGAATTTATGTAATCTGCATATCTTATTGGTATTCATTTATGTCACCGAACCTTTTATTTATGCCTAGTATAAATATACCATAGGGTCTCCTTTTAGTTGCGTCATATAGACATCTTATGTAAGGATTCCTCTAAATGAGGTGGCCTTGAAAATCAATAGCTTGATATGATGATCATAAAAGTATGATTTGAAAATTAGAATTCAAAATCATTTTAGTCACAATGAGAGGTGAATAAGTTTTCTTATAGACTAAAATTTTGATAATCAATCATGATTTATTGGTACCATCTTGTACCATCCATGTATAGTTTCTCTTGAATACTAACCAACAATATCAAGTCTTAGAATCATTCAAAATACAAAGTCCCAAATCTTAATACATGGAGTCCATTACTTGAATTTATATATACTTCTCAAACTTATCATATTACCATTTACTGCTTCTTTATAGGAGTCATTATTATGAAAGAATAATAAATGTATCACCCACTGCGGTACGTGGTGACCATAAAACATATCTTTGGTTATAAATTCCCACACAGTATGTGTCTTTAGAACTAATCCTCTCACTAAGCTTAATGGAGTCCTATATTTCTATACCAACTCATGTGCATTTATATCCTTAACCCATAAAAGTTAAGTCCCCCCACTATCTTTAAAAAGATAGATTTACTTTATAGAAATATACTCAATATTGACTAGATGTTAATATCTTTAGTGGATTTAGGATCATTAACTTAGATGTACCTTAGTGTTTTGATGTTCGTTTTTAGCTAAGGCCATATTTTAATAAATAGTTTTCAATAAAAACTTATGATAGTGTTCTAATGGATTCTTATCACATCACATTTTGATATGATATCCATTAGAAAATATAGTTGGCATATAGTTAGTGGTTGAAATTATATTTAAAAAATATGTCTTGAAAGGGATAATTGAATATTTTAAATATATATAAGACTCTTCATTGATCTTCCTTTTACTACCATTATAACATTGACTTGTATAATTAAATGAAAGTTAGGGATAATATTTACTCTACATATATGATTAATGATTACTTGGATAAGATATACTCTGAAAATCCATATTAGAGATTCCTTTTACCAGTTGCAATCATTTAATTAATTAAGAATTTCTAAAAATTCTCATGAAGCATATGAAGTTACCTTTATATTTAGAATAGTTCACATGGATATGTTAAACTGACTCTAAAATTTTTATGATGTACCTTTTTTTAAAAAGTTTCTTTATCTAAAACATGATAAGTAGTTTGTCTCTATATCCAGTATCATAGAACAATTGTGACAAAAATACTTTAATGGAAATAAAAAAGTCAACTAATTTCAGTTTTATTTAAAAAAGAATTATCTTTCCATAATTGGGTAAGAGTCTAATATTTTATATTCATCATTCATTGTAATGGATATTTATGATTCAAGAGTTACTAAACCATTAGTTTAGTATTAATGTACCATAACAACATTTATTCCAAAACTAAATAACCTCTCATCATTTCTATCTAGAAACTGAGATAAATTTCATGTTAACACTTATTAAAAACTAGAATCAATACAAACTTCCAATGAAAAACAACGATCTTTCCTTGGCTGACATATGAATCACCCTTTCTCAGCTCCTTTTGAGTTCACTCTACAACCTTTCTATTCCTTATTGTTTCATGCATTTAAATACATGTATGTTGTAAGTATATTTTATTTAATACAAAAGTGGATAATAGAAACATGATGAATATAATTTAAGTGGGTGAAACTACTTGCTTCTTCAATTCATTGCAATTTATTTTCTAGTGTCCATTCTTTCCAGGTAAGAAGCAAACAACCTCCTGTTCATTCTTATGCCTTTGAATCTTTTGTCTCTTTTAAGGACATCATAAAGTATCCTTTGGATTTATATTATACATGGGATCTTCATCCTTGTCTTTAAAACTTTTCACCATAATGGGTGGATAAACTGGTTTCAACTAGTCTTTATCTACATGGTGAATTATGGAAAAAAGTTTCTAGAGTGAGCTATCCATTTTGTTTATCAAGGGTTGAAAAAATAAGGATAATCTTGGTGGTAAGGATAATAAAATAATATTAATGTATAATTTATTATCCAAGTGGAATCCCAATTTCACTAATCGATTAATATACCCCATAATTTTGAAAGTATGATCAGTAGCTAGATTGCCTTCTTCCAATTTAAACTGACATAGTGCACTGAAAATCTTATTTATTTCAAGACTTTACTTATATTTATCAAGATAAGGAAGATGTGTTATTATGGTGTAAGTATCCATGTATTTATTTTTTATCATAAAATCTTTAGTCATAGTTGATAATATAATATAATTGACACAAGAAGAATCCTCAACATATCTCTGGTAGGCTTCTCTTTCACTTTTTCTCACCCGCTAGGGTGACAGAATAGAAATAGGTGATTCCAACACATAATACAAACTTTATGATAATAGTGCATCATATAAATGATTGTACCATCTGATTTTTTTTATTTTTAAGCACATACCTTGAGTTAAGGAATGATTTTATTACTTTCTTGGTTTTTCTTTCCATTTTATATAATAATTAAAATAAATGATTAGTAATTTACTTGATTACAAATTATGTGAGAAATAATAATAATTTAATTTTATTAATTCTCCCACCATTTTTCAAGTCTCAATAACCCTAACCATTGAACTCAGAATGTTTAATTGCTATGAAATTATAGTGTCAAGGATCCCCATTACTTTTATTAATGATATATACTTTGTCCATAAAAACCATAAGAAAGTAATTAGGTAGGCGTTCTTCCCAACCACGAGCTTGAAACTCCTTGATTCATTTAGTGGATTCCTCTATCCTGGAATCCTAATTTGGATTTCCTCAACATTTGCCTCTAAATTTTTATTGAATAGACTTTGGTCATTAAACTCAATACAAGTTTGGTTAAGTCAACCCAAAAATCACATGATAACTCCCAGATAAAACTAAGTGTCCAAACTTTGGACATGTACTACACTTAGTTATATTTTTTCATTATCAATCAAGTAATGAAAGTATTAGTCTAACTTAATATTAGGTTGAGGGATTTTAATTAATTATGCACAAATTTTATCTTATTTTATCCTTTACATGTCTTGTTAATATTAAGTGGATGTTACTTACACTACTGTAAACTTGATCTATCCCAATGGTTCAAAACCGTTGGGATAACCCCTAGAACCATTCCTATGTGAGGGGTTGGGATAGCCCTATAGTAATAGTTTCTTGGGAACCGTTCATACAGGGTGGGTAAAATACCATATTCCCAATGATTCAAGGTGAACTGTTGGGATAGTCTTTTCCCAACAGTTGAAAATCACTGGGATAGTATTTTACCAACATTTATAACCATTGGTATAGGTGTTTCCAAATGGTTTTGAGCTGTTGGGATAGGTGTATACCAACAGTTTGAAAACCATTGGTATATATCCCCCTCAAATCCACAACAGAAGCACCTGCAATGCTCCTCCTGCAATGTACCTACAATAACCCACCTACAAAACAAACACCCAGTACCTATAAAATAGATCTACACCTGCACCCGTAAAACAAACCTACACCTACAATGCAATTCACCTGCAATCAACAGACCTGAAATTCACCTAGACTTGAAAAACAGACCTAAACCTACAGAGTAAAACTACAAAAATAACACCTACAAAACAGAACTACAGAACTACCTATAATCAAAACATCAAATGCAGTGCACTTGAAATCAAAACATCAAAACATACTTCACCTACAAATAAAAACAGAACGCTATATAATGACAAAACAAGAACATCCTCAACAATTGATAACAGAACAAATCTAAATTAATGCATTTAACCAATGATGAAAAAAATAAAAAATATCATAGATATATTTAGTCACACCAAATCATCAAACATCAAATGTCATAAATGTCAATAAAAAATGTAATGGATCAATCCATCCCTCATCACAATCACTATCACTATTATCACCATCATCATCACCCTTATCCTTGTCTTCATCCCCGTCCCCATCCCCATACCCATCCCCATCCCCATCCCCATCCCTGTCCTCAGCCTCATCCTCACCCTCATCCTCCACCTCAGCCTCATCCTCATCCTCATTCTTGTCCTCTTCCTCACCATCATCCTCGCCACCACCATCACCAGGAACAAAATCATCTCAACCACCACTAGGACTACCACCCAATGCATTATATAATGAACACATCGATGACATATATTCATCACAAGCCATAGTGGTCTCTGGTACAAGTGATGGACATAAAACTTTCATCAGTTTCATAAATTCAGCATTTTTCCTTTCATTCAATTGTTCCACATATGTGACCCTTTTTTGAGCCTTTTCTGCCTTAACCTTATCTTATGCTACCCATGAGTGAGCCTTTTCCAAATTAGTGTTACTATAACTAGTACCTGAAGTGGGACAATACATCATCAGAACTATACTCTTCCCAGGTCGGTAGCGTACTCTTCCATGATGATCATCACCCAAAACATGATGTAAGTGATCATTTGGACCAAAATTTTCAGGTTCCTAGGAATCAAGGGCCTCCAAAGAATCCGGTTACAAATATAAATACATTATTAATTTACAAAATAGATATTCAAATTTCAAATCAACAAAGTAAAACTTACAATCTGTTGCTGTGTCAGTTCATTAATCACACTTCCATCTTTTTTCTTTCTGCTTGAGCAAAACTGTTTTGCTTGAGGAACACGTCATTAAATATTCAATACCTCCCTCTAAAACTACATTGAATATAGGAAACCATAAATGAAAATAGTTTACTAATAAATATTTTCATAACTAAAATCAAATGGATATTAAATTTAAATGAAGTTGAAAAGAAAAACATATGGTGGATGAATTTGGTCCAATCCAATTTAGTTTTGTTATGATTTGTTTTCTTTATTATTTTTTATTTAGTTTAGTTTAAGATTTTTTTATTTAGTTCAGACTGGTTGAGCCTCTTTAGGCCAAGTTAGTTCGATTTGATTCAATTCAAGTCATATTTATTTGGTTAGATTTGAATTGATTCAATTTTATTCTATAAAATCCAAATTTATTTATTTATTTTTGAACAGTTTGATTCAATTCTATATAATTCTATTTAGTGTGGCTTGATTCGATAAAATTTGATTATATTGGGGTTTAGTTAGTTTTATTCCTTTTAATACAAATATATTACTTTATAGTCAATTTCATTTGGTTTACCTCTACTTGAATTAGTGTATGCATGTTTTTTTGGTTCACTTATGTTTAGGTATTCCAGGAAGCCTACTCTTGGGGGAATTTCCACTTCCCATGCTCTTCTTGCCTTACGGGTCACCCGATGTCTCATCAGGTGGGAAGATGGGCACAACCCACCTAACTGACAGTTTACTATGTTGAACCATCGCTGATCAGGCTATTACCTCATGGGATGCTCTTCCATCTTGACTGGAAACAACTCCTTCCAAGTTAGGGCTTCTCCGGATGACCTCTTCACGGGTAGAGGGTTTCTGGGTGTAGAGGGTTCAAAAAAGCCACTCCCAGATATTCCATTTTAAGAAAGGAAATGAAATTTATTCCTAGGATAGTTTATTTTAATTTAGTTATATTTGATTTAGTTTGATTTAATTCAATATTATCTAGGTTTATTTGATTTGGTTTGATTCCTTTAGGCATCATTCAATTGTATTTATGTGAAGTAATTTCAAATAAATTTGGTTCAAAACTATTTTATTTATCTAGGTTTGATTTGATTATGTTTAGTTCAATTTATTATAGTTTTTTGTGGTTTGGGTTGATATTCAATCTCCACTGCTCTATCAAAACTTTAGAAATTGAATGAAATATTAAGGAAATAATAGAAAGTGAAAGTACTAAAGAAAAATTATAAATGATTGTCGTACCTGCTTCCTCTCATGGTCTGGAATCGCAGTCTGCCCTAAAGTGTGGAGGTATTTCTTAGCATCAATGTTTTTCTTCTTCTGATTATTCCTAAAATAATTCAATAAAACAAAATTAAGTGTTAATAAAAAACATGAATATTTTCATTTAAAAACTTCAAATTTCATTAATACCTTGAACACATTACTCGTCCAATGAGTAATAATTTTCTAATAATGTTATATTGGAAAATACTCCATGATAGGTGTGGCCACTAAATTCGTGCTGACTCCAATATGACAACTAATATACAACTCATGCTTATACCTTCTCCACAACTCACCTAATTCTATGAGCCGTGCTGGCCTCGCACCCTCACCATCGGGAAAATAAAAATGTAGCCAACACAAAAATATTAAATCATATAAATACAATAATAAAATAACATTAAATCCAATATTTTTTTACCCATATATGTTCCCAGGAGTTATCTTTTACTTCATTTGAAAGGTTTCTCTAGGAGAGTGGGTGTACGGGAATGATGTTAGAGTATTTGGAAAGCATCACAAAAAACTCCGACATTTCTACCCTATTTTTCTAATCATTTTATTATCCTTGTTATATTCCACCATCAACTGCGTGCGGTGGTTCCACACCATACGAATGCGTGTCAACCGACGTTGCCTATCAATAGATCTATATGTTATATAAGAAAAATAAATATTATACCAATACATATTATAATGAAAATAAAATATGGTAATTTTTTTTATTAGGGTTCTATAAATATACCTGTGACAGTATGATCAATGGGCATTACTGGATCCACAGGAATTGAAGGAACATCACTATGTATATATGGAGTCAGTCCCATTGTATGCTCTACATACTAAGAATGTGTCGGAGTAAGAGTCGAAGAAGAAATATAGAAGCTCAGAGAGAAGGAAGTAGAAAAAAAAAGATGACATGGATGGATGACCAAATACATGATATAGATAAGTAGGAATCATCATTATATACGTGAAAGATGAGTGAGAAGGATCAGATGTAAATACTGGTGAAAACATGGGTGGACTAAATATCCCGTGTGTGCCTAACAAAACCATGAGATCAGAATGTATGGTAGATGGTACGCTAGTGGGAGGGATAAGTTCTAATTGGGTATGCCGACTGGAGTGCCTAGCTCTAGTACCACCCCCCTCATACCACCGACCTGAGTAGTGAGATCATTAGTCTGCTCTTCGAATAACTGGTGCCTAAGTGGTGGATCCTGTATAAAAGTTTTAAAAAAAATTAATCACATGGTATTATATGTTATTTATATATATATATATATTTGAAATAAAATACTAACAATAGGCACTAATGTAGGAACACCCATCTTATTCATTTAATGACTGTTTTTCGTCATCCTTTTTCTTTTCATCTCCTCAATAGGTTTTATTTACTGCATTTGAAAAAAATATGGAATTAATTATAAATTGATAAATAATGTGCAACAAAAAAATATGATACATGACTTAATTAAGTAATACCACTTGTCAAACCAAATACAAGATATGTAGTGATATAATAAAAATAATTTTAAATTTAGTGGGAATAATATAAAAATAGAATACATGTCATAAAATAAAAAATATGTTCAAATTCACATGTTTAGCATAAGTATGATATAGTTATTCTTATATTTTCAATTCAATCCAATTCAATTTTGGCTAGGTTATTTGTCCAATTTTATTTATCTAACATCAATTGGTTTATTTTTGTCAATTGATTAGGTTATTTGTCCGTTTTTATTTCTATTTGGTTATTTGGTTCAATTTTGTTAATTGATTAGGTAATTTATTCATTTTTATTTATCATAGGTCGTTTGGTTCATATTTTGGGTTAGGTAATTTTACCATTTTTTCTTAAGTCATTATTTCCACTTGTTTTGATTTTCATATCAATAAGTTTAGTATGACCAATTCAATTCCTCTTGTTTTTGGTTCTAATTTAATTATTTTAGTTGTGTTTGGTTTTGTAGGTTTGAATAGAAACTCAAAGAAAACTGCAACCAATAAATATTGAAAATTCACATAAAGGTCAAGTTGAATATGAAATATTTGTAATTAATATTAAATCAATTTTAATAGTACCAACCTTAACAACCCAAGTCAAGTTAAACCAAAAGAAAAGAGAACACAGATGAATGATTCTATATATTTATCACTACAACTTCAAGTTCATATTCAACTTTGATAATTGATCTATTGGAGTCATCATAAGTAATAAATATATTGGGACTAATGGGAGCAAGGATGGTGTCAATTCCATCATCACCATCATAAAAAATATGCCTAGGAATTACTTCAATAATGACACTAAAATCAGGTCGAAGATGATCTTTGACATAAAAAACTTGTTTCACCATTGATGCTAATACATATGGTTCATCAATAGCAAGTGTGTGAGTCATGTAAATAACTCGAAATCCATAATCATTAATAAATGTTCCTTTCCTCATCATCGAATCACACCACTGACATTTCATCATAGTGACTAGACCATGATAGTAATAGTCCAATATTATTATTTTCTCAATGACTCCATAATAAGCTACATTTTCAAATCAAGGTCTATTATCCAATGCATTGGAATAACAGTCTTTTGTGGAAATTACCATAACACCATCATGTTATGTTCTCATGTTCTTTTCTTATTCAATGATAATAAATTTATACCCACTGATCATAATTAATTTATAGTCACGAACCAAGGTATTTGGACCAAAATCCAAAGCTCTTATTTCCTCAAAGATAGATTCAGAAGGAAAACTCAATACCTGAAATATAAATGAATATTAAACTTAATTAAATATTGATTTTATTAATTCATTACAGTAATATTTATACCTTTACTTTCAACCAAGCATAAAACTCTTTTCTACGAAAAGTATCTATCCTTCTCAAAGATAAAGAATGATGTTTTCTATTTATCGTTTATTTATGTTCCCTATAGATAAAAATAGAAATAGTTTAATAGATATGTAAAATTATATGAGATGAGATAAGATATACATGTTCAATTTACTTACTTGATGTAGTCATTGAACAAATCACATTTGAACAAAACCGTGTGATGTGCCATCTCCCGCTCTTCAAGTATTAATGTCATTAATGTATATGATCTGGTAATTCATCCTATTTGAGAAAGTGATGGAAAACTAGGTATAATTTTGACATATTTTTCTTCTTTATTTCTCATTGGTTTGTTCATTCTTGTAGTAAGATCAGACAAATATATTGAGCATAAATCAATACATTCTTGGTCCAAGTAACCATTCACAATAGAACCTTAGGGATGATTCCTATTCTGAACATAATAATTCAATGCGTACATATTTATTTTAGTTGGATACATCCAATGAAAATCAACAGGTCCTCTAAGAAGTATTTTAGTTGGAATATGGACATTCAGATGCAACATGCATGTGAAAAATTATGGAGTAAATATTTTTTCTAACTCACAAAAAATTAATGGTGTCTTTTCCAACATTTTTTGAAAGAAAGACTTGGAAAAATTCTTAGCACAAAGATCTATAAACAAATAGAACAACCAAATAATTGACACTCTTACATTATTGGAAAAAATATGATATATTGTTATTAGAATCAACTCATGCAGAAGGATGTGGTAATCACAAGTCTTAAAATATTTTAGCTTCAACTCTCTTATGTTGACCCATTTTGATATATTTCTTGAATAGACATCATGAACTTTAATAGTCTCTGATAATTCTAGAAATTGATTTTTTTTTTCTACAGGTTCTATCACGTAAGAATCACATGGAACTTTCCATTTATTTTCATTGATACACATAGGATGAAATTTTGATATGATGCCCCAATCCACCAAGTAACACCGAAAATATAAATAATATTTTGTATTTCCCTTGAAATCAAGAAGAATTGAAAGAAAAATTTCAAAAATATTATTTTCAATGTACATTACATCTAAGAAATGAAGTAAAAAATCGGTTGACCAATAAGTTAACTCAAAGAAGATAATTCTCTTCTTCCAATTGTAACAAGATTTAGTGAAAAAAATTCTTCCTCTTTCTAGATTTAATTTGACCCTTCTCGAATGAAAAACTAAAATCTTTCAATTCATTAGCACATCAGTCCCATACATATGCTGAGGTGGATCACCAATCTCCATGGTATTGTCAAATCTTCAACGATTATTTCTATATGGATGGTCCATTGGCAAGAATCGTCGATGTCCCATAAAACTGAAACTATGACGATATTTTAGTTTTTTGGATTGTGTATTCTTTATACAAATAGTACATGACAATTTTCCATTTGTTCTCCATCCAAACATCATTGAATAAGTAGGAAAATCATTGATCATACACATATGTGTAGCACACATCTAAAATATGTCTTTTGAACATGCATCATATGTGTACACACCCACATCCCAAAGAATTGTCAAATATTTTATTAAAGGTTTCATGTGTATGTCTATATCATTACTGGGATCAAAATGGACAAATATGAGTATACTCATGAAAGTGAAATGTTTTTTCATACACAACCATGGGGGAAGGTTATAAATGTGTATGAAAACCATCCATGTGTTGTGAGAAGTAAGTATCTACCCAAATGGATTAAAACCATCACATGAAAGACCCAAGATCACATTACGCACATCATCCGAAAAATCAGGATATTGAGCATCATATCTATTCCATGAAAATACATCTACTGGGTGAACTAACTCATCATTATTCTTCTTTATCTCTGTATTATGCCATCACATTTTTATTAATATTTCATCATACATGAAAAGATTCCAGAGTATTGGGATCAATGGAAAGTTCCACATTACTTTCTGTGGCATAAGAGATAGTGTTCCATCAGCTTTTGGATTCCATCGGGATGTGCCACATTTTATATAATCATTTCATTCAGTAGTTTCCTCCCAAAATATGATGCAATCTTTCAGGAAAACATGATTTTTTTTTGAAAATCCAAGTTCTTCAACTACCTTCCATGATATATAGTGGTTTGAGGGAATATCTAAATCATCTGGAATTAAGTTCTTCAAGAAATTAATAATGTAATTGATATCAGTATTAGAAATCCCATACATGGTTTTCCTATAAAAAATTGGATTAAAAATTTCAGTTTTTTTTATTTTATCACATTGCTGATATACTAGAGTCATGGAAGAATCATTCAATTTTTTCACCCTATCAACATCATCATTTTCATTAGATTCATAATTTGTGCTCGTATCTAAGTCTTCTTGGGTCGACATCCTTTCCTTCTCATGATGACGAATAAACAGAAACTAGTCATGCAACAAATTCTCCAATCTAGTCATCTCATTTGGATCATCAACATTTTGAGATTCTATTTTCTCCCCATTGTGATACCAAACATAATATTTTATTTGAAAACCATATTTGGTTATATGGTAGCTAACTTCTTCATGGCTCAACCAAGGTCTTATAACATAATTATAACATAGACAGTGTATGTGACCACTATCTAAAGCATTGCCAAATGAAAAATAAAAAAAATCTCCAAATTATTTTGAAAATTGATTAAGATCTTATTGGTTCCATTTATCTAACTTCTATCCATTCTATAAAAAAATATTATAAGTCATTTCATAAAATAGATTCAATAATATTGAAGTTTAATCAAAAATAAATTTAAGTAAATGAGATTTGTTCACTTTATATGAAACCAAAACTAACACACTATTTTTTATGAGAATCATAACATAAAAGACAAAAAATAATTTATATATATAATAAAATACTATAAATATAATACCATAATATTGGTTGGGTTTAGTTTTTTTATTTGTATTAGGGTTTTATTAAATATTGTTCAACTTAGTTCATTTTTTATCATTACTATAGAATTTCTTTTAGTTAGGTTCAATTTATTTCACTTATTTTTATTTTAGTTCTATTTGATGTAGTTTAGTGTTTTTAGGTCTAATCAAGTCTACTTGGGTCAAATCAAGCCATTTCAATTCAATTCAGTTGGTTTGGTCAAGTCGATTCAGTTATGGTATAGATAGGATTTGTTAGTTCATTTGGGTTTCAGTGTGTAAAGGGTTTATAGGTTCAGTTAATTTAATTTCATGACTAATTAGATCAATTTGGTACAATTTATTTTTCTTAGGGTATGATCAATTAATTTCAATTTAGTTTATTTAGTGAGTTACACTAAAAAAATAATAAAATAATTCATAAAAAAATTCATATATAGGTGGGGTTTTACCCACTATAAAAAAAGAAATTCCCTTCCTCTAAATCTAATCATCAACAAAGTAGTAACCATGCCTGATACATCATAATGGAAGTATTCTCTATAAACCATAAACCATACTTAACATATTGATCATTATCTATACATATGGAAACTATAATTCCATAAAATATAAATCATATCCATTAAAATGAAAGAGATTGATCATTTTTAAACCAAACATGACCTAACCAAAAAAACCTCTCTTCAAAACCACAACATTAAATATATACATCATAAGACCAAAATCGATGATCATAATGAGAATAAATCAAAACCCGTTAAAAAATTCACGATTCTTTTTATTTAAAAATGAAACTAGAAGAAAATGTCTTTATTTTTGTGTTTATTCAAATCAATATACCCAAAATAATTTTATTTAAAATGAAACATCTAAAAAGTTGAATTACATAATTAAACATATGTGTCACTAGTGCAGAAAACATTATTTACGTCACCATTTTTTACGTCGGTTATATATAACCGACGTGCGAATCTGTGAAACGTGGTTTTTTACATCAGTTATTTTATAACCGACGTAACAAATGTGGTGAGTAGATTTTTAACGTCGTTTATTTTAATAACCGATGTTACAAATCGCGCGTGTTCGGTTTTTACGTCGGTTATAAATTAACCAATGTAAAAAACAAAAGTGCGGGGGGTTTTTTACGTCGGTTATTTGATAACCGACATAAAAAATGAGATATCTATGAGTTTTTTACGTCGGTTATAAAATAACCGACGTAAAAAACCAAAGCGCGGAGGTTTTTTATGTCGGTTATTTTATAACCGACGTAAAAAACGCGGCTTTTGAGGCCTTTTTGACATCGGTTATTTTATAACCGACGTAACAAAACAACCCACAGAATGTTTTTTACGTCGGTTATACAATACTCGACGTAAATAAATCTGATTTTTGATGTCTTTTTTACGTCGGTTATAGAATAACCGACGTAAAAAACCAACACACAGATTTTTTACGTCGGTTATTTTATAACCGACGTAAAAAGAGCTGTATTTGATGCATTTATAACGTCGGTTATTATAATAACCGATGTTATAAATGTAAAAAAACAGTTTATAACGTCGGTTATTAAATAACCGACGTTATAAAACATTTAAAAAAATTAACAAGCCCCGTGGATTGTCATTTACGTTTTTTCGATCGACAGTCCAACGGCTCGTCTCTCTCACGCGGTAAACCCCAATCAACTCGTCGATCTCGCTGCGTTAAACTCGTTTTGACTTCATCGTTTATCATATTTACTCTCTTTGGATCTATCATCTCAACTCACATCACTCAAGTAAGCCTTCCACGAATTTATTTCATTCATTTTTTTCCCGAATAGTCTATATTTATGTTTTGTGATTTTTGTGTTTAAACTAGGTAAGATTCTTCAATTTCGAACCCTCTTACCTCTTTTTTCCATCATCATCTTATTTATCATCCCTAGATCTATTAGATCGAATCACAATATTCATGTAAGCCTCAACTACTTTTATTTAGTTTTTTTTGTTTCACGAATGCCTGACATTGATGGTAATTTTTGTTGTCATTGACAACTAATGATCTCATTCACCTATATTACTGCATAGAATGGTTATTGATTAAATTTACGAATTTGGAAATGATATTTCATGTGTTGTTGCTGCTTATGTTTATCCTCTTTTATATGAGAATCTATTAGACATATAATATAATGGCTGTTGACCTCTATGGCCCTTCGATGCATCGCTATGTCTCATGATTCGAAATAAAAATGGGTTCTACTGAGGGCTTACCCTAGTATTTTTTGAGGCCTTGGCCAAGGCCTCGACAATATATTTAAGATTTCTAGAATTATCCATTACCTCATTATGATATTAGTTATCGAGAAAACTTGTGATCATTTGACTAGTTGAATATCAATGGTTATTTTTAATTATCATATGATCATTTAAGTAGCCATATTTAATAATATTTAATTCCATCTATTTCATGCTGAAGTATATATTAAATTCATGTGTTTTTAGTTGTTCACCATGCCTAGTTTTTATATGTAAACCATTGTTTGGGGGGTTGTCCGGGGGGGTGGGGGGTGGGGGGCTGTCCAGAGGGTTGGGGGGTGTCCAAGGGGGTGGGTGGGTGTGGGGGGCTGTCCAAGGGGGTGGAGGCCTATCAAGAGGGTTTTGGGGGTTGTTTGGGTGGTGGGGGGCTGTCCAGAGGTTGGGGGGTGTCCAAGGGGGTCGGGGGTGGGGGTGGTGTCCAGGAGGGGTGGGGGGTGCTGTCTGGAGGGGTGGGGTGCTGTCCAGGGGGTGGGGGGGGGGGGGGTGTCCAAAGGGTTGGGGGGTGTCCAGCAGGGTGTCCAAGGGGGTAGGGGGTGGGGGTGGTGTCCAGGAGGGGTGAGGGTGTTTTCTAGAGGGGTGGGGGGCTGTCCAGGGGGTTGGGGGGCTGTCCAGAGGGTTGGGGGGGTGTCCAGGGGGTGTCTAAGGGGGTGGGTGGGTGTGGGGGGGCTATCCAAGGGGGTGGAGGCCTGTCCAGAGGGTTTTGGGGGTTGGCCGGGGGGTGGGGGGCTGTCGAGAGGGTTGGGGGGTGTCCTAGGGGGTGTCCAAGGGGGTGGGTGGGTGTGTGGGGGGGGGGGGGGGGGGGGCGCTGTCCAAGGGGGTGGGGGCCTTTCCAGAAGGTTTTGGGGGTTTTCTGGGGGGTGGGGGGCTATCCAGAGGGTTGGGGGGTGTCCAGGGGGTAGGGGGTGGGGGGTGGTGTCCAGGAGGGGTGATTTTCTCCATCTGAATTTTTATTTTAAATATGATTTGATTCTCAGGTTTACTCTATTCTCTCTAATTTTCTATCAACCATGTAAGCGCCATGGTTTTCTTTTATTCAATGGAATTTAAAACTGTTATATCTAACTATATTTTCTTTTAATAATAATATTCAAGCATATTTTTTTAAATACGCATAGATTTGTTTTATATTTCAAAATTGTTTTACATTCAAATTATGATTTTTTTCATATAAACTTATATTTGTCTTATCTTAAAAAAATATATATTTTTGATATTTGTTATAGTTAATAATGAGTCAAAGTTGGATTATGGTACATCGAATGCGCAATGAATATGAGAAAGGTGTTGATGCCTTTTTTGGAATTTTCTAAACGAAATGTTCCAAGTAGTGACATTTTTTTCTGTCCATGTCTGAAATGTTTGAATATGAAGAAGTTGAAAAGTAGAGAGATAAAAGATCATCTGATATGTCATGGTTTTAATCCGAGTTACAGCCCTTGGATTTGGCATGGTGAAACTGGACGAAATGTCACTGATGATGATGATTCACAAGATGGTAACTCCGATGGAATTGAAGAAATGATTCGCGATATTGTAGCAGAAAAAATTGAGATAGAACCGACAGTTGCGCGTCTATATGGTGATGCTGAAAAACCATTATATCCTGGTTGTACAGATTTTACGGTTTTTTCGGCGGTGTTAAGATTGATTAACCTGAAGGCGAAACATGGATGGAGTGACATAAGTTTTACAGAGCTGCTACAATTGATGAACGACATTCTTCCAAAAGATAACGATCTTCCAGATTCACATTACAAGGCCAAGAAAATATTATGCCCGATGAGATTGGGATACAAGAAAATACATGCCTGTCTGAATGACTGCATTATATATAGGAAGGAATATGAATTTCTGTCAGAGTGTCCTAAATGTGGGACATCACGGTATAAGGTGAAAGAGAAATCATAGGCTGATATAGAGATTAAAAATCTCCCTTCAAAGGTATTTTGGTATCTTCCTATAATTCATCGTTTCAAACGTTTATTTGCTAATTCACATGATGAAAAAAGGTTAAGATGGCATGCTGATGAGCGGGTATGTGATGGAAAAATACGTCATCCAACTGATTGTTCACAATGGAAGAAAATTGATGCGTAGTATTCTACATTTGGAAATGAAATAAGAAATCTCAGATTAGGGTTGTGCACAGATGGAATGAATCCATACCGAACCCTCAGTAGCACACATAGTTCATGGCTTGTTTTATTGGTAATTTAAAACCTCTCTACTGAAGTTTGTATGAAGCGCAAGTATTTCATGTTGAGTATAATGATCTCTGGTCCAAAGCAACCCAGCAATGATATTGATGTTTACTTGTCACCGTTGATTTATGATTTGAAATTGTTATGGGCTGATGGTATTAGGGTGTATGATTCTTATAAAATGGAATATTTTCAACTGCATGCAGTGCTTCTGTTCACTATAAATGACTTCCCATCGTATGGAAATTTGTCTGGATACAGTGTTAAAGGGTATAAAGCATGTCCAATTTGCGAACAACAGATATCATATTGTCAATTGCATCATGGGAGGAAAACAGTGTACATGGGACATCGAAAGTTTTTGCCTATGGATCACCCTTATAGAAGAATAAAAAAGTCATTCAATGGCTCACAAGAATTTGATACTGCTCCAAAACCTTTATCCCCGGATCTGTATTTTGAGAGGGTGAAAAACCTTGATGTGACATTGGAAAAGACACGGAAATCTGGTAATGATAGACATATTTGGAAGAAAAGGTCAATGTTTTTTGAGCTACCATATTGGAGGTATCATGAAGTTAAACATAATATTGATGTCATGCACGTGGAGAAGAATATATGTGATTGTTTGATTGGAACATTGCTAGATATTAAAGGAAAGACTAAAGATGGGTTGAATGCAAGATTAGACTTACTATCAATGGGAATATGTTTGGAGTTATCTCCCACTCCTAAAGGAAGATGAACATTTCTTCCCCCGGCTTGTCATACATTATCGAAGAGGGAGAAAATTAGCTTTTGTCAGTGTCTTCATGATATCAAAGTGCCTCAAGGTTATTCTTCAAATGTAAATTTTTTTGTCTCATTGAAGGACTTGAAGTTGATAGGTATGAAATCTCATGATTGTCACGTTATGATGCAACAAATTCTACCAGTTGCATTGCGTGGAATATTGCCCATTTGTGTCAGAAAGACTATGACGAAGTTGTGTTATTTTTTCAATTCAATTTGTAACAAGGAGATTGATGTGAATGCTTTGAACATTTTGGAAAAGGATTCAATTTTTATACTTTGTCAATTGGAAATGTATTTTCCTCCAACTTTTTTGATAAAATGGTGCATTTAATGATTCATCTGGTTCGAGAAATAAAGCTTTGTGGACCTGTATATCTTCGTTGGATGTATCCTTTTGAAAGGTATATGAAAATATTAAAGGGGTATGTTAAAAATCCATATCGACCTGAAGCCTCCATTATTGAAAAGTATATTTCTGAGGAGGTAGCAGAGTTTTGTACGAGCTACTTGGCTGCGGTGCAACACATAGGTTTGCCTCCATCTCGCCATGAACGAGTTAATAATGAGGGAAAGGGGATTCATGGCTTGAAAGTCAAATCATTGTCAGTTGAACAGATGAAGAAGTTAAAATCATACATCTTAAATAACATAGATTATTCTCAACCGTATATCACATTGCATATTAATGATTTGAAACAATGTCATACAAAGAAGAAAGAAATGTGGATTTTGAATGAGCACAACAAAACTTTTTTGTCATGGATTAAAAAGACTTTTCTTGGTAGATCAGATGTATCAGAGACATTAAAATGGATAGTGGGTGGTCCATGTTTAAATGTGATAACATGGTCCGGTTATGACATTAATGGCTATACATTTCATACGAAAGATCAGGACAACAGAAGTGCAGTTCAGAATAGTGGTGTATTGGTGTTTGCAGAAGCAATGAATTTTTTGAGTGCTAAGGACAAAAACCCAATTTCTGCATCAAGTTCATATTATGGAGTGATTGAAGACATATGGGAGGTTGATTAATTTAAAATTAAAGTTCCTGTTTTTAACTGTAAATGGTTTATCGGTAACAATAGTGTCAGACACGATGAATTTGGAATGACACTTGTTAATCTTAATAGATTGGAAGACACAACCGATTCTTTTATAATGGAAACACATGAAAACCAAATTTTCTATGTAGTAGATCAATCAGATATGCAGTGGGATGTTGTTTTACAAGGGAAAAAACAATATGTTGGTGAGGATGAAGTTGATGAAGATTCTGATTTATGTGAGATCCATACTTCCATGGAAAGATTAATAGAACATAATGATGAGCATGTTGAAGACATGGTTTGTGCCATAAGGAACGATCACGACGAAGGAATTTTGGAAAAAAATCCATTTGTACATTCCTAAAATTATAGGTAACATATGTTTATTTCTTGTTTACATTTATTTTTTTCATAAATGTTAGATGTTGTAAGTTTTTTATTTATTAAAACATGTTTTAAAACAAAATAAGTATAAGTTTTTGTTTATTTTAAGTTTGTTTAGTTTACTTTATAATGTTTACCATTACATGAATTATATATCTATTATTTTTGTTCAGTGAAAATTACTTTACCATGTTTACTAGGTTTACCATGTTTACCATGTTTACCGTCTTGACCATCTTGATCATCTTTACTATCTTTACCATTGTTTAACATGATTACCATATTACCAATGTTTAATATTACATAACTTAGTACACTTTTCTATTTTCTGATTACAGTAGTATTAAAATATTTGAATTTGTATATTTTTGAACTAACGTTTGTTTTTTTTATTTGAAGGATAATGACAGATCATTCAGTTGATCAACCACATGATTCTGGAGATGAGCATATTGGTCATACTTCTGGGGAGGAACATTCACATACTCCTATTAGAAAAAAGAGTTCAAATGTTGGTAAACGTGGATGCACACGTTTACCAAAATTATCAGTTGCCCATACGCAGGATCAGAGGATAGTCGTTGAGTTTAATGATGATGATATTCCTATAGGTCCAAATGCAAAAGATTTTAAGAGTTTTGTAGCAACTCAGGATAAGAGCAAAGTAAGCATTCTGTATGATGACTGGAGAAGTGTGGATAAAGCGATAATATCTCAGTTATGGGAGATGATTTTGTAAGATCTTTTTCTATTGTTTGAATATTCTTTAAATGTTTCTAGTATATATAATATGTTTAACCTCTTCTTTATCAGATGACATTTGATATTCCTGACACTAGAGAAGTTAGGAAGAAATGATTATCGTTGGCTTCCAAGAGATGGAAGGATTTCAAATCAACCCTCTCATCTGATTTCATTTATGGTCATAGGAGTCATGACAATCCATGTCGTATATATCCTTTTATAGATGAAGACATACAGAGACAATTTTTTGAAAGTAGAAGAAAAGAGTCATTTTTGGTAAGGGCAGTGTAAACTTTTATAAGATTTCTTATATAAATGATCTTATTAACGTTTTGTTAATGATTTATTATTCTTAATTTACAGAAAACAAGGAAAGATCATCAGGAGATCTAATCTAAAAATGTATACCCTCATAGTTTATCTCGGGGTGGGTATGCATTATTAGAAGAACAAATGATGGCGGAAAAATTTCAACAACTAAGAGCTGAGTCTTCAAGCTCTGGAGAGGTGGCCCCTCCATCCCCTCCATCTAGACATGAAAAATGGAAGAGATATCGGAAGGGAAAAAATGGCAATATATTTTAGATGAATCGATAATCGTAGCTGAGAGGATTGTAAGATATATATTTTATTTATTTAAGTTAACCATTTTCTTCATATAATTTCAATCATTACAGAAATGTTCAATTAATTAATACATGACTCTCTTGAGGAGAAGAGTTCACAGGGGACATTTATAGCTACTGGGAGGGAAGATATTTTATCTGTAGCATTGGGAAGACCCGAACATCCTGGTCGTGTAAGAGGATATCTGGCAGGTGTATCGGTAAGAAAAGTGTTGCCACGTTCTTCAACTTCAAACGTTGAGGGGGTTTATAGAAAAAAATTTGAATCCTTAGAGGCTGAAATTCATAATATTAATGCGACAATGGAGGACAAGATTAGAGCGTCGGTGCAGTCTATGTTTGCAGACATGCAAAGAAAATTTCAGACTGCAGCTCCCACTCCTCCACCTCCCCCTGCAGACCCTATTATTTATCCTCCACCTCCTCCAGTAGCTCCCACTCCCCCACCTCAGCCCGCTGACCCCATTTTTTATCCTACTCCTCCGCCGCAACTTCCTACTTATTGCGAGTTGTATGTTGATGATTCTCAACAGCATATAGTAGCATATGGGTTGGTATATTGTATAGGAGATACAGTTCATTATCAACAATTAGAGGTAGAGAATTATAGGGTCACTGTAAAGGATATTATAGATAGATCAGCTCGGGTACCATTACCTACAGATGAGGTGGCGAAAGTTGGACATAGTATCGGCCATTTTTTAATTTGGCCATCCAGACTTCTTCGACTCATTACCATAGAGGTATGAATGTTATATCTTTTTTTTATTAAAGTTGTTTTATCATTTGAAAACTAATATATTTTTCAATTTATTTTTACAGGAATACTTCAAAGGTAAAGAAATACTGTATAGACAAAAACAAAGACAAATAGCTATGACATCAGATACAGAATCTAGTAGTCTTGACAGATTGTCAAGATATTCAAATTTGTTGGCGGATCATTATGAGTTTCCAATGGAAGCTCATGTTTGTGGACGTGAAATAAATGTGGGGATTATGAAAACTGATATCATGGAGCTTGTTACTGGAGATAAGTTGGGCATCAACGTGGTGCAAATTTTTTCCATGTAAGTCTTAACACCTTTTCCTTGCGTTATATTTATTAAAAATGTATACTTATGTCTATTTTGTATTAGGTATATTTATAAAATTTGTGAGAGGAATGAGCTGACATATGTATATGGATTCATGGACCCGCAATTGATTTCCCCTGAAGCATGTGCATTGGATGAGGAACAAAGAATGCTTTATATTGCTGAAAGACTTAAAAAGAATATAGTCGCACAATGTTGGATGATTCCTTTTTGTGAGAGGTATGAAACACATCTCTCTCAAAGAGGTAATTATATTTTAACATAAAAAACCACTAATGTTAAATTTCCTTTTATCATAGATCATTGGATGTTAGGGGTTTTTTTCCCAAGAGAGAAAGCACTTTATTGGATATGCTCTGTCCATGATGATGTGCGGGAAAGTTTTAAGAATATATTGGAAAAGTAAGTTTTAATTTCTCAATAGTTTTATATATTATAATGAATTTTAAATTTACCCCAGTAGTATTATTTTCTAACAGGGCATGGGTCTAATTTCGAAAAAACGCAAAGAAAAGGAATGTAAAGATCAAATATGTAAATGCGAAGGTAAATATCCATTTATAATTTGTACGTTTTGATTTATTACATTAAAATAATATATTGAATTTACACTCATTCAAACAGAATTGTCATGAACAACAAGGCTTCATCGAATGCGGATATTATATGTTAAGGTTTATGTATTAAATAATAACAATTGGGACAGTTGTGAATTTTAACCTGGTAAGATTTCCTCTTAAACTTTTCCATAATATTTCAATTTGATTTACTCATTATACACATTAACTACTATCCTTTTAATTTGTAGCTTTTTGATGACCATCAACCCTATAATACTGAAGACATAAAACACTTACAAGTGGAGTGGTCAAATTATTTTACAGGTTTGATTAAATTTTAGTTGTTTGTAATGTACAATGTAATTTTGAATATTGTCGTTGTAACTGTGTATTTGGTAGTCGTTTAGGTTGAATTTAGTTTTTTTGAAGTTGACAGTGCAAGTT
Source organism: Viscum album (assembly GCA_963277665.1). Lineage (NCBI taxonomy): Eukaryota > Viridiplantae > Streptophyta > Magnoliopsida > Santalales > Viscaceae > Viscum > Viscum album. Next base: position 1,276,062,612 of record OY728132.1, on the reverse strand, counting down.
TTGAATGTTATATATGTGAATGTTTAATTTTTCTCTACTTCTTGTTTTGGTCTACTTATGATGGTTTTTCTGGTATGGATTTTGGTCTGGGGGGGAGGGGTTTCAAGGGTGTGTGTGTGTGTGTGGGGGGGGGGGTTCAGTGGGGTTGGGGGTGTCTAGGGGTCTGGGAGGGCTGTTCGGTGGGGTGGGGGGGTATACATGAGGGGGGGGGGGGGGTGTTGAGGGGTGTTTGCGGCTGTTTAGGGGGTTGGGGGGCAGTCCAGGGGTGTGGTGGGGGCTCCAATGGGGTGGGGGAGGGCTATCCAGGGTGTGTGGGGTATACATGAGGGTGGGGGGTTGTCCTGGGGTGTTTGGAGTTGTCCAGGGGGTCGGGGGGTAGTCCAGGGGTGTGGTGGGGGCTGTCAAGTGGGGTGAGGGGGTGCTGTTCAGGAGGGTGGGGGAGGTTGTAGAGGGGTGTTTGGGGCTGTCCAGGGGGTCGGGGGGCAGTCCAGGGGTGTGGTGGGGGCTCCAATGGGGTGGGGGATGTCAAGTGGGGTGAGGGGGTGCTGTTCAGGAGAGTGGGGGGGGGGGGGTAGTCCAGGGGTGTGGTGGGGGGCTCTAATGGGGTGGGGGAGGGCTGTCCAGGGTATGGGGGGTATACATGAGGGTGGGGGGGTTGTCCCGGGGTGTTTGGAGCTGGCTAGGGGGTCGGGGGGCAGTCCAGGGGTGTGGTGGGGGCTGTCAAGTGGGGTGAGGGGGTGCTGTTCAGGAGGGTGGGGTGGGAGGGTTGTAGAGGGGTGTTTAGGGCTGTCCAGGGGGTCGGGGGGCAGTCCAGGGGTGTGGTGGGGGCTGTTAAGTGGGGTGAGGGGGTGAGGGGGTGCTGTTCAGGAGGGTGGGGGGGTTGTTGAGGGGTGTTTGGGGCTGTCCAGGGGGTCAGGGGGCAGTCTAGGGGTGTGGTGGGAGCTCCAATGGGGTTGGGTAGGGCTGTACAAGGGGTATACATGAGGGTGGGGGCTATCAAGTGCGTAAGTTTTATCTTTTATCAATGTAAATGCTTAAATTTGCTTTAGTTCATGTTTTAATCTTCTGTTTTTGTGGTACGAATTATTGATTTGGTTTCTGGTTGATTTTGGGGGAGAGTTGAGGACTGCAGTGGATTTAAATTTTTTTTTATCTTTCACATCAGTTATTTTAAAACCGACGTGATAAAGAAATCGAGAAGCGTTTATCACGTTGGTTTTTTTCATAACCGACGTGATAAACACCTGTGGCATGGTTTATCACGCCGGTTATGTAATAACCGACATGATAAAGGACCTGGGAAATGCTTTATCACTTCGGTTAATCAATAACCGACGTGATAAACGGCCTGGGAAATGGTTTATCACGTCAGTTATTTAATAACCGACGTGATAAACCATTTCCCAGGCCTTTTATCACGTCAGTTATTGATTAACCAACATGATAAACCCCTCTCGGGATTGGTTTAGCACGTCGGTTTTTTAATAACCGACGTGATAAACTCCCCCGCATGTGTTTATGATGTCGGTTATTGTATAACCGACATAATAAAGCCCCCCCGGTTTATCACATCGGTTATTGCTTTATCACGTCGGTCAATCAATAACCAACGTGATAAACGGACTGGGAAATGGTTTATCACGTCATGATAAACCATTTCCCAGGCCTTTTATCACGTCAGTTATTGATTAACCGACGTGATAAACCCCTCCTGGGACTGGTTTAGCACGTCGGTTATTTAATAACTGACGTGATAAACCCCTCCCAGGATTAGTTTAGCATGTCGGTTATTGAATAACCAACCTGATAAACCATAGCTCAGGAGTTTATCACGTCGGTTATTAAATAACCTACGTGATAAACTCCCCTGCACGTGTTTATGACGTCAGTTATTGTATAACCGATGTGATAAAGCCCCCCCCCAGTTTATCACGGCGGTTATATAATAACTGACGTTATAAACCCTGCCCCCCCGGGTTTTTTCACATCGATTATTAATTAACCGACGTAATAAACACCGCGATGTTATGTATGTTACGTCAGTTTTGAAATAACCGACGTAAAAAACTTTATTTATAACGTCTTCCGTATTAACGTCGGCTAAAACCCGACGTAAAAAATGAAAAATAACCGACGTAAATAACGTTTTCTACACTAGTGGGTATTCCTATTTTTTTTAATGAAAATAGAAGGAAATATATTGAAACTAATAATATAAAATAAATAAAATCTAGAGATCATAAAATACAATGATTTAAAACATAATAGTCCATAAAATAAAATGGTAACCCATTTACAAAATGTTTACAACTAAAATAAATCATTTAGTATAAGTTATGGAACATATTTAGTAATAATTATATTAATGCAATTCCCTCTCCTTGTTTGGAATTCCTACCAAAAACATAGAATTCATGTTCACAAACCCAACAAAAAGGAAATATATCTTATGAAATAATAGTTTCATATAAAAAACCATCATCAAAGTGAACATAAACATATAAATATTTTTTTTGTCTTTGAAAAAACAATTTACACCAATTATAAATATTTAATGAGCAAAAACTTACCACCAGACTATTTTAAATTTCAATCCATAAAACATTATAATATTCCCATTTAACCAACGAAATCATGTTAATAAACATTAAATTTAAAATAAACCAAGGATAAAATAACTCATGATCATATTGATGTCTTCAATATCAATCAAAATTATTCCATAAAGAAGAAATATCACAAAAAAAACACAATAAAAACACAACCTAAAATGATATATGGCTTGTGTTCATAAGGGGCCATAATACGTAGTGGGTAAAACAAACAAGATTGTAGTGAAACTGAATGAAAAAAGCCAAAATAAATTGAGTCAAAAGATATAACTCAATTAAAACTTACTGATTTGAAGTGGAAGAAAAAAAAGACTTGAATCAAGGATGAATCTTTGGTTAGGAGAATGGTTCATAGGCTGGGAGATCTCTCATTTAGGAAAAAACATGGACATATCACTTCTAGTGGAAGGAGGCTTATGTATGGGTATTTGGGTTTTTTTATCCCAATGGTTTTTAAAAACCGTTCGAATAGAGGGGCTATCCCAACAGTTTTTCAAAACTATTCGGATACCCTGTATCCCACCAACCCTATTCGAATAGTTTACTTAAACCATTTGTATAGGGGTATCTTGCCCAACATTTTTATAGAAATGTTAGGAAAACCATCTCTAAACATCCCTATACCAATGGTTTTATAGAACCATTGGTATAGGTCCACCTATCCCAATGGTTTTTTAAAACCGTTGGGATAAGGTCATTGGTATAGGTGGGATTTCTAGAAGTGTTAATTAATTAACCATGTTAAATAAAAAATTTACCCATAATTCATTTATTTAATTTCCATCTTTGTACAGTAATCCATTTATTTAGGTGATCATGATTTTTCATCCATAAAATAAATAATTACATATACAGAAATAAATAAATAATTAAATGAACCATTCATGAGCTTTATTTAACAGTTTATTTAATGAACAGACATTAAATCAACCTTTTGTCTTGGGGGGAATAACTCATGTTGTTGGTCTTAGAATGAGTTACAAAATTCCACATATCCACCTATATAACACCTAAGTTGGCATCATTATGGTTCCATCTTGAACCGCCTCCACATATCTTGGGAAAATCCATTAATTACAAATATTCATAACTCACACGTAGATGAGGGGAACCAAAGGATTGGTTAAAGTAAAATTACATAAACATTCTTGGACATGTAGGTCCTACATAATAATGGAGGGAGGGATGAATCTTAGGCCATAATATTTAATTTAATAATAAATAATTGCAAACCTATACAATAAATTAAATTAAATAAATTCCATCACATACATTAGTCTTGGTCTTGCTCATGAAATGTTATACATGTAATGTATACACAAAAGTAAATGGATAACATTCATTTATTTATACTTTATTTATTATTGAGATAAAATCACTTGTATTAATTAATTAATCCCGTTTAATCTTAAGTACCATCTGAATCCTCTTAGAGATAACCATCATAAATTCATTAATGGAAAATAATTGATAGAACCAATAGTTGTAGATCTATTACAATAAATTAATTGATCATTTAAAATTATTTAAAACCCTTATTAAATTTTTAAACACATAATGTTCCAATAAAAAAATAAGGTTTTAATGATGCAATTTTTAATTTAATATAATTCTGCCAGTAATTGGGAGACTACACAAAGTGGACTATCCAATTTCATGCTATGTACCTCATTTTCCATGTATCTAGGTCACACGCCTGGGGATTTGGAATATTTACTCATCCGAACTACACAGTGTGTACATTCTAGTTACACACCATGTATCTAATTTCCATGTGCCCGAGATAATTTCCTGGGCCTTCATCATGTATCTCAACTGATTACATGGCGTGTACAGGCTAGTTACACACCGTGTGATTCAAATACCATGTGCCCGTGCAACCTGCTGAAAGATTTAGCGTGTTCTCGGATGAGAGACTACATGAAGTGTGCACTCAAACAACATAATGTGTATCTATAATTTCATTTTTCTAGATAACTCGACATTTATCTTGGATGTGGTAATTTATGAACTACATGTCGTTTACACCGAATACATGTCATGCATATCACAAATGATCCAGGTTGTTAGTATCATACAGTTTGACCGTGTATTATGACCACATAGAGTGCTTGATTTATGCCGATAACTTGTGTAGACTATATTGTGTGTATGTTGATACATGCCGTGTAAGGGACTAGATCCTCATGGATTAACAATTTGCATGTTTTTGAAGATTAAGGTGCTTGGATGAGGCTTAGAGGAAGTCTGGAGGAGTTCGATCATGAAAAGCTGGAAGCAGGGAGGCTACACGACGTGTACAAGGCTTACACGACGTGTACTATTTCAGGTTTTGAAAAATAAAATAAATGCCTAGGTGACGTGTTTTTTGGCAGAACCCAACCTCAAGGTAGTATATGACGTGAATTATAGGTACATTTCATGTACTTCCCTGTTACTGTATGTTTTAAATACATTTGTCCGCTCGAGTTTTCCAAACCCTACAGACTCACCTCTTTTCTCTCTCATCCCAGGCAACCCAACACCCCCTTCTAGGGCGTTTTAGAGACCCCTTCGATGGGAATCGATCTCGGGCTTCCTTCTTCAACCTGTCTTCGATCCAAGGTAAGATCTACCTCCATTCTTGTGGTTTTCTTCTATCTTCTTTCTCCCGTTTCTCTTTTCCATGTGACGATGCTTGATCTCCCTGGTTTTAATGGATTTTTCTTAGTTATTAGTTGGCATAGTTGTGCCACGAAGTCCTCAGGTGGATGTAGTTGTCACAGGGGGAGGCGATCGTGATCCTTTGCGTGGACCATTCTTATATAAATAACATCATAAACCCTTTGAGGTAGGGGATTCATTTATTCTCTAATTCCTTACATGAAATTTTAAAGTTATCATGATTTAGACCTTTGGATTTCAATGAAATTGACCTAATAATTACTTGAACCGTATTAAAGAATTGGTACTGATCGTATGTTGTTTCTTTATACCATGATAATGGTTTGCTTCTTGATTTTTTAGATAGTGTGATATATATTCCTTGATTGTTTAGCATGTTTCTCTTGATGGAAATTGGTAAAGAACCTAAAGCCGTAATTAATTGTATATTGTTTGGATAAAGAAAAAGAGGCATGTTAATGAATCCATTTGTTGTTGTAATTTTTATGTGAATCAAATTGATATAGTAAACATGTTTAATTGATAAACCTGAAGCATATTGATGCTTGTTTATGAAAGAACCAAAGCCATGAAAAATTATTTTTTTAATTAATAGTGATATCTATGATAACTTTCTATTTAGATTTTCCATCATTGGAACCTACGATTAATGAATCAGTTAATTGAAGATGGATTAATGAACTAGTTGTTTGATAAAAGATAATTCCTTGAAGGGTTATGAGTTACCCTATTGATTGTAAAGGCCAAGCACCTTATGCTTTGGAGCCGTGAGCACTCATTGTGTGTGAAGGCTGGATGCCTTGCTTGGGGCCAAGATCCCAGTTGCTTGTTGTTTCCTACTACTTATGATGTGATGTGAGCCTAGAAGGCTATTATGGTATGTGGGACAGGGATTCCCAGTGGCTATGGTATAAGTTGATGCATAGAGTGGTAAGATACATCAGTTTATGCATATGGGTGTCAGGGGGGGGGGGACACTAGGGATGATGGAATGGGTTGAAGTTGGGATTACCCGTAGATGTGAATGTTGTGATGCTTGTTTGTTTATCTACTTTACTTTCCCCACTGCTTGAGGCAGCTGGTCTTTCTTACCCTCCTTCTAAAAGAGGAGAAGATACACAGGGTATGCCAAATGCTTTCCATGTTTAGCTTCTTGAGGGTGGATGGGTATATGCTCCTGCTATAGGTGGAAAACACTCGACATGTGGTTCATCTATTCACTATGTTGAGCGCATCATGTTTGGTAGCTTATAATTGCTTTTCTAGAATTCCTAGAATTATAGAAAAGTGTTAATGATGTTAATAAATGATGAAATAAATGATTTTTAACCCATGGGGTTGGAGCTTAATGGGATGCAATGCTGTGGTTACTTATGAGGATCTGTGGACTCAGTGTGGTTATGTTTGGAGTGCATGGGACTTTGTTGGGATACTAATGTAATGTAATGTGGAAATTTTAATGGTTGATTAATGTTTATATAATTAATTAATATAAAGTGAAACTAATTAAAAGGGACAATATGATTTAATAAATCTCTTTAAATTGTTGTATGCTTATAGGATATATAGTCTTAGCAGTGGTAGCCAGAATTCTGAGAGACGTTAGCTGAAATTGAGTCTAAGACAAGGTTATGCCCATAGTGTGGTTGTGAGATATATTATATCATTTAATTTTTGTGTTTCTATATGCTATCACACCCCGTCAGTTAGGGAAAATAACACCCTAGGGATTCTGATCCCTGGGGGGGGGGTGTTTTCCCCAACATCCTTATGGGAGGATGGATGGATAACTACCCCCTTTGGACCCACTCTCTTCTTGTGGTAGTTACTTGTGCCGGTAGACACAACGATTAGTTATCCCCATATATGTGTGTAGAGGGCTATAATGGATTTCGGTTATTCACACACATATATTCTAGTTTTAGTTTCCTATGGACTACTATAGGTGTAACATGTATAGGCTGTGATGGCTTAGATATCCTTACTCGGTGTATGAGCCGTAATGGCTTGAAGTATAATACCCGACGTATGATACGTGTTATGCGAGCTGTGGTGGATCTTGGAAACTACCTAGTTACTTTTGGTTGTGAGTATGGTGTGGTTATTCACCCAGGTGTCTGTGTGAAAGCCTTTGTGTTGCACGAGGTGCACGTTGTGGTGCTTGCCCGGGTGACTTCAGGCCAGCCTTTTTGGAGAGAGATGCTTAGGACGAGCGATGTTGGGGAAAAACGACAAACAAGTGGGGAAGTGGTAGTGGGTTACCCTTGATATTATTTACTATATTATATAATATTACATGCGATACTTGGTGAGAGTATCCATGGGGAGGTTGGGAACTTATTATACCTATTTAGGTGACGAGTTACTTTCACTTATTGATTCACTGTGCTTTAGCATGATTCCTTTACATTTGCACAAGATGCTCTAGGGAGGATCCTACTGAGTATATTGTTATACTCACCCTATGTTATATAAACTATTTTCGGGTCACTTGGAGTAGGTTGGAGATCAATATGGTTACTATTATCTTTGGGTTTACAAGAGTTGTTTGGGCTTCGTGGTTGCTGCTATTTTACTTTCTTTTGGTACTTGTAGTTTTCCCTTTCAGTTGTATTATTTCTTTCATAACATTACATATGTGTACTTCGGTTTCTTTTTATATCTTAGTCTGATATGGAGTTGGTTGGTGTCTGTATTATCTCTATCTTTCACAATGTTCTCTCTTAGAGGGTAATGCCTCCCATCCATGTGTTTGGTACACCCTCGGTGCTAGTTTCCAACTTGGGGCCTACTGGAGGCGGGACTCGGGGGTCATTATCTCTCTTCTCACATTGCTGGACTAGGATGGGTTCACTTTGTGGGGAGGGGGTTGTGACAGAGTGGTATTAAAGGTTTGGTTGAGGTATATGATTGAGTTTGGAGTTAGGCATAGGTGAGGTTTCATGGGTCGGTAGGGCAACGGTGTCAGCTAAGTTTAGCAAGCACTGTAAACACTAGAGACCAGATGAGACATGGGTATTTAGGGACCCCTATGATCTGATGCATGGACCTTTAAGTTTACAGTGGCTACTAAATGAAGTGATGCTGGTTTCAATATAGATACCTAGGAAAGGACCATACATTATTCTTCTTTGTAATTGTGTTTGAATGGGTAGAACTTGGGATAGGTTAACCTAAAATGATATAAAGAAAACAATTAATTAATGTTAAATTCTCCCATATTTTAGTTTTAGGAGTTCTAACTGTTTTTACTTTTGTAGTTATGAATCTAGGCTGACGTCCTCATTAGGTTCGTATAGAATATGTTCAGCAGGCGGGCCGATCACCGTAGAGTAGAGGTCGACGACAATGAAACTTGGAGGAGGACACATTGAAATTTTCAATGCCAAAGTCTACATAAGTTTGAGGGATCCATTTCAGATGTAGTCATGTAAGACTCGTTGTAGGAGGTTGAGATATCTTTCAGCTCAATCCGTGCTCAAAAGGAGCATTGGGTGTCATTGGTTGTGATGATGTTTCATGGAGTAGTAAGGAAATGGTGGTTCTTGTTCCTTAGGAATCATGAGGAGTCAACATTCTCATGGGAGGAGTTCTAAGAAAAGTTCATAGTCAAGTTTATTTCTTTGACTATGAAGAAAGTTAATCTCTAGGATCTTCTTACCCTTTTATAGGGGGGCTCAAGTGTGTGAGAGTTTGGAATCCATTTCAGGAACCTTTCACGATATGCTTCGAACCTGTTTCTAGACAAGAAGGTTAGAGAGAGGCATTTTGAGGAGGATTTGCATCCATAGATCTAGAGCCAAGTCACCCAATTTATTCTGAAGACATATCTTGAGGTACTAGTGAGGGAAGAGGTCATTAGCCATAACCGGATCATCTCGATAGGGGAGTCATCAGGATTCCTCATGAAGTAGATATGTGGTCCGGGGTTCCCAGTTTTTAGGGCAGAAGAGTTTCCGTTCAGCCAGGGGTAGGTCCTATCCCTCAACATCTCATTTATCTGGGGGTTGTGGATCTTAGAACTATGCCAAGGGATCGAGCACTTATTTTTATTATAGAGGAAGAGGTCATTATTAGTGTGAGTGCCTGACCTTTCAGAGCAGTCAGTGTGCACCAGGTGTTCCTCTCTAGGTTCCTCCATTGAGGCAGTTCCAGCTGAGGCAACATCAGTAGGTTGCACTAGCTTTGGATTATTAGAGAGCATATGGGGTAGGCAGAGGAGATCCCCCAAACACTCCCCACCCTCAGAGATCAGAGCACGTCCATGGTGATGGTTTTCATCAGGGTTAGAGAGGCCATTGAGTAGGTCATGTTCAGATTCATGCTTTAGTTTTACCATTGCCAGGTGATCCAAATGTCGTTCTAAGTACCATTTTCTTGTTTTCTACTTGGGTGTATGCCTTTTTTGATTTAGTAATGACACACTACTTCATATCACTTTCCCTTTTCCATGATTTGCGACTTTAGGTAGAGAGGCTTCCAGTTCCCTTGGCATTGACTACACTAGTTGGAGGTCGAGATGACTTGTTTAAAGTATATAGATAGTGTGAGCTAGTGGTGGGGAAGCACCTCTCTTAGAGAGATTTCCTATGTTTACAAATACATCCATATGATTTCATACAAGGAATGGATTGGTTGTATTTAGCACAGGCTATCGTGAATGGCTTCTAGAGGCAGGTGGTGTTCTTCGATACTGATGGAGATCTAGCAGTGTTTGTTGGAGAGCAAGAACCTCGGATGGCCCAGAGGCATGGTCCTTCTTTGTCATCCTTGATGGATGAACTGATGTTTATTTCATTAGAGGTTCAGTAGTTGGTGTTTCCCAGGGTTGTTGAAGAGTACCCTGATGTCTTTACAGAAGAGGTTGTAGCATTACCCCCTCGATGAGATATTAAGTTTGGGATCAAGCAACAACCAAGTATGTCTCTTATCTTGATGTATCCATATAGTATGGAACCTTCTAAGCTGCGAGATATGCTTATATATCTCGATGGTCAGTTACAGTGTAGTTTTGTTTGGTCAAGTGTTTCACCATGGGGTGCACCGGTTTTGTTCATGAATAAGGCTGACGGCAGTTTGTGGTTATGTATCGATTATCTTCACTTGAAAAAAGTGAAAGTAAAGAACCTCTATCCTCTTACACAGATTGATGACTTGTTTGATCAACTGAAGGGTGAAATTTGGTTCTCAAAGATCAATTTGTTGTCCGGGTATCATCAGATGCGTGTGAAGGATGATGATATCCCAAAGACTGCTTTCTATTGTCATCATGGGAATTACAAGTTCTTGGTGATGCCATTAAGTGTGAAGAATTCTCTAACTATGTTCATGGGATTGACGAATTCTACATTCAATGAGTTCTTAGATAAGTTTATGGTGGTTTTCATCGACAACATCCTTGTGTACTCCACGTCTGAGGAGGAGCATGTAGAGCATCTGCGTGCAATTTTGGGAGTCCTTCATTGACAACAACTATTTGGGAAGTTGTCTAAGAGTGAGTTTTGGACTTGAGAAGTATGCTTCTTAGAGAATTTTGTGTCCCAATAGAGATTAGATGTTGATTCATTGAAGATAGAAGCAGTTGTGTCTTAGGTATCCCCCAAGATAGTGGCAGAGGTGCAAAGTTTCCTTGGTCTTGGAGACTATTATAGGAGGTTCATGTTCGATTTATCTCGAGTTGAGAATCCTATGAAAAAATTGACCAGGAAGGATCAGATATCCATGTGGACTGATCAGTGTCAGGTAGCTTTGTAGTATCTAAAATAGAAGTTGGTTAGTGCTTTGATTCTTTGTCCACTAGCAGAAGGAGTTCAATTTTAGGTTTTTTGTGATGCTTCATGTCCGGGGTTAGGATTTGTTCTGATGCAGCATAGATCGGTCATTTTTTATGTTTCTCGGCAGTTACGTCCCCATGAGCATAACTATTCCACCCATGATCTAGAGTTGGAAACAGTTGTGTTTTCCCTGAAGTTGTGAATACATTACCTCATTGGAGAGCGCTTTGTGGTCTTCACCGATCATAAAATCCTAATATATGTTTTCTCCCAGTGTGACTTGAACTTGTGACAATGTCGGTGGATGGAGTTATTATAGGATTATGACTTCAAAATATCGTATAAACTTGGTAAGGGGAATATTATATCCAATGCACTGAGCAGGAAGTCACGCAGTGTTGTAGTGCATGAATCAGGTGATTCTTGGAGAGTGATGGAAGAGCTATCAGCATTACATATCAATATGGGAAAATTTGGGGGTAGAGGTTTTCTTTTCTAGATGATGGTGAAGTCATCTCTAGTGAAACATTTATAAGAGTCCCATTTGGGGGATCTTGAGGTGGAGTTCTGGAGAGACTGGGTTGTTTTCGGTGAGTCCCTTGATGGTTGGTCTGAGGATGAACAACATCAGATGCTATTTCGGGGGAGGATTTTCATTCCTTTGGTTATGCATGAGATGGTTCTCAGAGAGTTCCATAGTTCACCCTTAGCGATACATCCTGGTGTGAAAAAGATATACCGAGCCTTTAGGAGTCTATTTTAGTGTTCTGGGTTTAAGTGTGAAGTTGTAGAGTTTGTGTCTCGATATTTAGTTTGTCAGAAGGTGAAGGCCGAGCACTGTGTTCCCTGTGGCTTTCTCCAGCTGTTATATGTTCCTCAGTGGAAGTGGTAGGACATATCGATGGAATTTGTTACCATTTTACCTCAAGATTAGGGAGGCTATGGAACTATATGGGTGGTAGTGGATCATTTTATGAAATCATCCAACTTCATAGTAATCAAAGAGTTGAGCTCAGTGGAGGTTTTGTCGAGGTAGTATCTAGAGTAGGTGGTGAGACTCCACAGAGTCCCAAGAATGATCATTTACGATAGAGATCCTCATTTTACCTCTAGGGTTTGGAGAGGTCTCCAACATTCTTTTGGTTCTCAGCTATGACTTCGCACTGCTTTTCATCTGTAGATGGATGATTAGATAGATCAGACTATCTATACTCTTGAATACATGTTGTTCTCTTGTGTCCTAGATTTTGGAGGTTCATGGATGAGGCACCTTACCTTGGTAGAGTTTTCTTACAACAATGGTTTCCACTCCACCATTAGTATGGTTCCATTTGAATCCTTTTATGACTAACCTTTCCGTTCTCCTTTGTGCAGGACTTGGTTCAGAGAGTCAACAATTCTTAGGTCAGAACTGGTACAGAATACGATAAAGATGGTGTAAGTGATTCGTGAGAGGATGAAGTCAGCGCAAGCCCATAAAAAGTCCTATTCCGACCATAGTAGGAGACTTATAGAGTTTTATGTTGGGGATAATGTGTTTCTTAATGCGACTCCCCATCGTGGGTAGTGAAGGTTTGGTCATGGGAGTAAGATTTCTTCTCGGTTTGTTGGGCCTTTTGAGATATTGGCTTGTGTTGGAGCCATGGTGTATCAAGTAACACTTCCCTTAAAAATGATCTGTATACAAGATGTTTTTAATGTGTCATAGATCTGTCATTATCTTCATGATGATTTTCATGTAATCTATTAGGGTGAGATCAATGTCGAGGATGGTGCAACCTTTGAGGAGCGGCCGATAGAGGTCTAGGATTGCAAGGAGAAGGTGTTACACGGGCATGCTATACCCTTAGTATCTGTCTTATGGAAACACGGTGGTGTGGAGGAGAGTATATGGGAATGTGAATCACAAATTCATGATCATTACCTCGAGCTATTTGTTTAGCTCTTTTCTTATAACAATGTTTGTTTTGTGGCTGTAGACCTTTCCTGGTTATGAGATGGATTTCTCTTGTTATTTGCTGTGGATTTCTCTATTTGGATATGTATTTTCCTCGGGAGAGTTTTTGGGAGCTGGTTATAGTTGTTGTGTGGTTTCATGTTGTTCTTTTCTAAGCAGTTGAGCTCTTGTGGTGGCAAGAGCCTTGAGAGGTATCTCACAAGGTGTCTGTTTGGACGAACCTTTTTTCAGTTTTCTCTCCGGGTTGGTTTGGATTCTCTAGGATGAGAATGTTTTGAGAGGTATCTAATGTAAGGGCTCATATCCACGTGGATCAAACCTTTGCATGTTTTCGAAGACTTAGATGCTCAGAGAAGGCTCAGAGGAAGTCTGGAGGAGTTCAGTCATGGAAAGATGGAAGCAGGGAGGCTACATGACGTATACAAGGCCTACACGACGTGTATTGTTTCGGGTTTTGAAAAATAAAATAAATGCCGAGGTGATGGGTTTTTCAGCAAAACCTGACCTCAAGGTAGTACATGATTTGAATGAGAGGTATATGCCATGTACTTCCCCGCTCCTGTATGTTTTAAAGACATTCATCCTCTCTGGTTTTCCAAACCCTATAGCCTTAACTCTTTCCTCTCTCATCCCTGGAGACCCAACACCTCCTTCTAGGGAATTTTAGAGACCCCTTCGATGGGAATCGACCTCGGGCATCCTTCTTCACTCCGTCTTCGATCCGAGGTAATATCTACCTCAGTTCTTATAGTTTTATTTGATCCACTTTATCTTGTTTCTCTTTTCCATGCTACGACGCTTGATCTCCATGGGTTTAAGGGAGTTTTCTTGGTTTTTGGTTTGTGAGGTTGTGTCTTGGAATCCTTAAGTGGATGTAGTTGTCATAGGGGGAGGCGATCATGATCCATTTCATAGACCGTTCTTGTGCAAAGAATGTCAGAAACTCTTTGAGGCAGAGTATTCATTGATTCTCTAATTCATTACATGAAATTGTAAATTTAGCATGATTTATCCCATTGGATCGCAATGAAATAGACCTAATAATTACTTGAATCAGATTAAAGAATTGGTACTGATCATATGTTGTTGCTTTATACCATGATAATGGTTTGCCTCTTGTTTTTTTAGATAGTGTGATATCTATTCCTCTCTTGTTTAGCATGTTTCTCTTAATGAAAATTGGTAAATAACATAAAGTCATAATTAATTGTAAATTGTTTGGATAAAGATAAAGAGGCATGTTAATGAATCTATTTGTTGTTGTAATTTTTACGTTAATCAAATTGATGCAGTAAACATGTTTAATTGATAAACCTGAATCACGTTGATGCTTATTGATGAAAAAACCAAATACATGAAAAATTAATTGTTTAATTAATAGTGATAGCTATGATAGCTTGCTGTTTAGGTTTCCCATCATTGGAACCTATGATTAATGAATCAGTTAATTCAAGATGGATTAATGAACTAGTTTTTTGATAAAATATAATTCCTTGAAGGGTTCTAAGTTACCCTATTACTTATAAAGGCTAAGTGCCATATTATTTGGAGTTGTGAGCGCTCATTGTGTGTGAAGGATGGATGCCTTTCTTGGGTCCAAGAGACCGTTTCTTGTTGTTTCCTACTACTTGTGATGTGATGTGATCCTAGAAGGCTATTGTGGTATGTGGGGTAGGGAGGCCCAGTGGCTGTGGTAGCAGTTGATACCTAGAGTGGAGAGGTACATCATTTTATGCATATGGGTGTCAGGGAGGACACTGGGGATGATGGAATGAGTTGAAGCTGGGCTTACCTATAGATGTGAATGTTGTGATGCTTGTTTTCTTATATGCTTTACTTTCCCCACTGCTTGAGGTAGATGGTCTTGCTTACCCTTCTTCCAAAAGAGGCGAAGACGTGCAGGGTATGCCACGCACTTTCCATGTTTAAATTCTCGAGGGTGGATGAGTCTACGCTCCTGCTATAGGTGTAAAAGACTCGACAAGTGGTTCATCTACTCACCGTGTTAGCCCTCCTGTGTTTGGTAGCTTAGAATTTCTTTTCTAGAATGCCTATAATTATGGAAAAGTGTTAATGATATTAATAAATTATTGAATAAATGATGTTGAACCCATGGGGTTGGATTTTCTGGGATGCAATGATGTGGTTACTTCTGAGGATCTATGGACTTAGTGTGGTTATGCCTGGAAGACATGGGACTTTGTTGGTATGCTAATGTAATGTAATGCAGAAATGTTAATGGTTGATTAATGGTTAAAGAATTAATTAATGTAAAGTGAAACTAATTTAAGGGGACAAGATGATTTAATAAAGATCTTTAAATGGTTGTTTTCTTATAGGATATATAGTCTTAGTAGTGGTAGTTGGGAGTTTGAGAGATGTTAGCTGTAGTTGAGTCTAAGACTAGGTTATGCCCATAGTGTGGTTTTGAGATATATTATATCCTATACTTTTTGTGTTTCTATACGCTACCCACCCCATCGGTTAGGGCTACTGACACCCTGGGGATTTTAAGCCCTGGGGGAGGGGGGGGGGGGTGTTTTACCCAATATCCCAATGGGGAAATGGATGGATGACTATCCCCTTTGGCCCCGCTCTCTTCTCTTGGTAGTTACATGTGTTGGTAGGCACAATGGTTAGTTTTTCCCATATATGTTTGTAGAGGGATGTAATGTATTGTGGTTATTCACACACATATATTCTGGATATAGTTTCTTATGGACTACTATAGGTGTAACATGTATAGGATATGATGTATTGTAGATCCTTACTCGGTGTATGGGCCATAATGGATTGAAGTGTAATACCCGACACATGATACGCGTTATGCGAGCTGTGGTGGCTCTCTAAAACTACCTAGTTTATTTTGGTTGTGAGGATGGTGTGGTGATTTTCCTAGGTGTCTTTGGGGAAGCCTTTGTGTTGCATGAGGTTCACATTTTGGTTCTCACCTAGGTGTCTTCAGGTCAACCTTTTTGGAGAGAGATGCTTAGGACGTGTGACATTGGGGAAAAGCGACAAACCATTGGGGAAGTGGTAGTGGGGTACCATTGATGTTGTTTACTATATTATATACTCTTGTATGAGATACTTGGTGAGAGTATCCATGGTGAGGTTGGAAACTTAGTATACCTGTTTTGGTGATGAGTTAATTTCATTTGTTTATTCACTGTGGTTTATTACGCTAACTTTACTTTTTCACGAGTGGCTTCAGGGAGGATCCTACTGAGTATACTGTTATACTCACCCTATGTTATATAAAATATTTTTAGGTCACTTGGAGTAGGTTGGAGATGAGGCTGGTTACTACTAGCTTGGGGTTTACAGGATCTGTTTGGGCTTTGTGGTTGCTGCTGTTTTACTTTCTTTTGGTACTTGTAGTTTCCCTTTCAGTTGTATTAGTTCTTGCATGGAATTATATATGTGTACTTGGGTTTCTTTTTATATCATAGTTAGAGATGGAATTGGTTAGTGTCTTTCTTATCTCTATCTTTCACAATGTTCTTCCTTAGAGGGTAATGCCTCCCATCTGTGTGTTTGCTACACCCTCAGTGCTAGTCGCCAACCTAGGGCCTACTAGAGGTGGGACTTGGAGGTCATTATCTCTCTTGTCAAATTGTTGGACTAGGAGGGGTTCAATTTTTGGGGAGTGGGTCATGACATGCCATGTAATTCGATAATCGTGTGCTAGGTTGTCCGATCAACATGTGATGTACACTACATGCAATAACCACATGACATGCCATGTATCCCATGACATGGATAGGTGAAACATACTAGGGCACATGCCATGTACTTCTGAGTACATGTTGTGTAACCCTATCTTACCAGTAAAAAATTAGCAGTTCTTAATGGTATCTCTAGTCATTATTCATCTGTTCTTTGACCTTTAATAAAATAAAACACTAAATGATATTGATTAATATGTCTATAACATGTTAATTCAAAACAGATTAAAGAATGAATAATATGAAATGAAAATTCAACCATGATTGCATATGAATAAACAATTAAATAAATAATTATAAATTTAAACATGACCGATCTGATACCACTTGTTCATTATATGAGTAACTAAATCATGTGGTGGTGGATGATATATTTAAATTTCTTTTATTATTTATTTTCCTGAAACCCTGAGCGAGGATATTTCTTGTTAAATTTATAATCAATTTATTTAGATCTGAAGAAAATAAATACATTATCTTAGGATTCTTTCTTTGATGATGTTATTGATCTTTCAAAATACCCTATTCAGATTTACTTTATTGTGTTGTGAGGATACAAGTGTAGAATATCTCTAGCGATGATCCACACATGGTCCATTGATTTCTGAGCAACACTAATCGATTTATGGGTGCTAGAGTGGTGAATAAATTATATTTCATCATTTTTGTTGATCACTTGTCCTTTGATCATGAAATAATCTCTCTCTCGTTATTGATAGGGTGAGAGAAAATATGAATTCAAGAGAGAATTCATTGTGCACAAAAATTCCCTATTTCTTTATTTCCCTACATAATAGACACAACCATCTATTTATAGAGCTAGGTTTTAGGTTAAAATAATTATTTAATTGCATGCCAGCCATTAAAAAATATTATAACCTTTAATAAAACCATTCCACATAACAATAATAATAATATTATTTTTTTTCATGCACAAACTTGTACAATAATAAATATTTTAACCAGTTTATTAATTAATATTTGTCACCAGACACGGTCTTGGTCTATTTGAACTCCTCAACATTTATTGAATACCAGAATAAAACTATTTTATTTACTTAAATGAATATTTTATTCACAAACCAATAAATAAATATTTATTAAATATTTAATAAAATAAAAAAATATATTTTATTCACAATACGGTGAATAAATATTTATTTAATTTATGCGATCAATAAAGCTTGAATAAAATTATTCCACAGTCTTGAGAATAATATTTATTTCATTAATTAAATTCAAATATAATTTAATCGAGATCAATGGAAACACTTAGTGTGTGACCCTCTAGGATTTGTTTCTTGATTGAATTAGGAGTGTATGACTAAAGTACATGATTACTACCTAGTAATGGGTTAAAGAACCCAAGAGAAAGAACTTAACGTCGCAACAACAACAATCACATATGAACACTCACTGTGTAATATAATCTCCTTGTTACAACATCTCATCAAGTAGGTTTCACATCCGTTTCATCAACCTATGTGTTCGATAAGTCTTTCTTTGACTATCTAAAATAAACATCATCACACTATGGACATTAAATTTAATGTGAAAATTATATTTCAACCAAAGGGATGAGATATTAACTTCAATAAATATGGAAGAGACAAATCCTTCCTCAAATTATTAATTAACAACACATCATTCGTGATGCACACAATGTATCTGACTTCACAATGTACTATTATTATCATGGTTTACAAAATAAATCTAAGTGAACCAGTCATAAAATGCATTAATAATACTCTTAAATTTTAAGGACCATTACACATGCTCAAAGATAGGAATATATGATGACACAAAAACATGAAGAATTCCTACAGGAGGGTATGTTCTCACAACCTATTGTCTTAGAGATTACCAAGTGAAAACTTCATGAGATGAAGTCTCATCCTCTTATGAGTACTCACACCTGACAGTCTATATACTATGTTCTCCATTATAGTATATTATCTAACTATAGAACTATATTTAAGAGATATTGTCATGGCATCTAAAGGTTCTCATCATAGCGGGGAACTACTATGACTTTATCAATGTAAAAAATACTCTAGGACATTATCACACCATTATTATATAGAATAAAAATCAATATGTAATAAGATATTTAAATTAATATTCACTTCTTGGAATATACAAGTAATCTAAAGTACAAAGTAATTGGTTTTAGGGCACAACTCCAATAGGATCCATCTAGGATTATTTTTTTACACCTAACACATACCATTGGGTGTGTGTAGATATTATTTTATCAGGTGTAGATAAATCCAAGGCGCCACTTGGTGGTGGTGGGTATCCATATTAGTGAGTTTTGGGGGTTCTATAGTGACGTAGTAGAATATTTATCCACATATCACATGGATATGGGTTTTCTTTTGTTTTTTGTACCTCTAGTTTACCTGTTTCTGGTTTGGAACATTTTTTTTCTTATACCTATTTTAAATTTTTCTATTTGACTCTATATTGGAATGTTGATATTCTTTTATCTATATGACATTACCATTTTACTTGGTTTATATTTTTGGGTGAAACTGTTCCCAAAGGTAGTTTTTTATGCCCAAGCATTAGTCTCCAACCCGTAAAGATCAATAATGTCCTTTAGGCTTTGCCTCAGGTTAACCCAAGTGTTTTATTCAGGGATGAACCAGGTTGGTTTGTGAAAAATTGGTATTAAATGATGGTTACTTTCTTGTTTTTGATCTTCTTTTCCTAAGATGTTTTGGTATACAAGAGATAATATTGATGATACTTAAGGGGTAGTTTACGGGTGAGTTCCTAGACAAATCTCATCGTAATAAGCCTTAAGTTACCAAGGGATTCTGGGAAGTGTGTATCTCATGTTGAGTTTTTATTTTATATCAGTTCCATGGTTGTTCTCTTTTGACTCAAATTGATATTGATATTTTTTTTTTCTAATGGAATATTTTCTTTCCTTCTTTGATATAGTACCATGACTCCCAGAAGACTCCTTAGAGTTCCCCTGGAGGGTGTTACAAATGGTGTTACATGAGGAAAAACTCTAGTAAATTAGAACCCTATTGAAATGGAAGTGTAGGAAGTTTATGACATAAACCAGATTGTTGTCCCTACCTTGGCTCACACTAGAGAGGTAAGACCAGGAACTAAAGGAGATAAAGATTAATCCCAAGAGTTTTTTCTCTAGAAAACACCATACTTATAAGGTTTGAATGTTCATTAAGAAGTGGAAGATTGATAAGGGATGATCAAATGGATTTTCAACTTTGTGGAAACTCTATATTCTGTTAAGGTAAAGTGTGACACCTTTAAGCTTGAAGGACCTAACAAGAGATGGTGAGAATCAATTGTTTAGGTAGAAGAACATAATGGTTTGAAGTGAAAATAATTCAAGAACATATTTTTCTAGTAGTTTTAGCTTTAATATCTGATGATGGAAAAATATATAGAGTTACTCACATTAAATTAGGGTGATTGGACTGTGACTGAGTATGAAAATAATTTTGCTAAATTGGTCCGATTTTCTCTTGAGGTGGTATCAAATGATAAGTTGAAGGCTTAGAGGTTCTTGATGGGCTTGTGAGAATATATCCATTATCAAGTTTTTATGATAAATCTTATATCTTATTCTTAGGTGGTTGAAAGAGAACTAATGAAAAATATTGACCAGGTAGGAAATTTGGTGTTAGTTGGAATTCCTCTTCTGTCAAGAGGTATTTTTAGTAGCTCCCATAGAATTAAGAGGAATAAGAATGAACCTCTTAAGGGAGGTGGAAGTGGATCTTCATAGTTGGATTACTCCACACCTTTGACAGTTTCTGGTAGTGTACCTTTAACTTGCTACCAGTGTGGAAGGATTTAGAACAAAAAGCATTTTCTCCTGTGCCTTTAAAGGTTTGCAACTCTCGTGGATGCTGTGATCACTTATAGATATTCTACCAGAATCTTTATAATCATCATTATAACTCATTTTTATCATCCCATAAAGTATCTATGGTGTATTTGGATGCTTCAAATCAATAGGGTTCTAGCTACATGCCTCCAAAACGAAGCAATTATATGCAGTGGAAGAGTTTTTGGTGGAACTTGATACGGGTCTAGTGATAGTGAGAGGTAATTTTTTTATTACTTCCACTTTAAAAACTTCTTTATTTGATACCAGTTTCTCCCAATATTTCATAAAAACTCACTTTGTGAATCTTTTAAAAATTAAAATGGAACTCATGCCTTATATGATAGATCTAGTGAAACATCTTGGAAAGAAGAGGGAGAAGGGTCTCCTATTCCCATCGCGTTCTTTATCGATGTTTGAATTTGAGAGAGTTTGGGATTTATTGGATCTCGAATTGGACCTCTTTGATATTATTATCAGGATGTATTGGTTGATCACCCATAAAGTAGATATTGATTATTAACATCAGTGGGTATCCTTTATTATCACTAATGGAAGCTCCTGAGTATTTTAGGGAGATTGGTATTCAAGGTTTAGTTGAACAAGACCTCCTTTTCTAGAACTTGGAATGTTAATATCTTCATTCTTGATTGAACTTGGAGATACACCCTCAGTTTTATAGATTTCTTTGGTGGTCATGGAATTTCATAAGGTGTTTCCTGATGACTTTTATATCCTTCCTTATGAAAGAGAGAAGGATTTTATCATTGATTTAGTTCCTGGAGCTTAGCTGATATCTATTCCTTCTTATCGCATGGAACCAAATGAACTAAAAGAGTTGAAGATTTAACTAGATGATTTTATGTCAAATGTAACTATCCATATTTGTGTTGATTATTATAATCTTAATCGGGCAATGATTAATAACAAGTACCCGTTGCCCCATATCAAAGACCTGTCTAACCCGTTGAAAGGAGAAACATGGTTTTACAAAATAAACCTTCGGTTTGGATATCACTAGATTAGAGTTATGGAGTTGGATATTCCCAAGACCACTTTTCAAATAAGGTATGACCACTTTGAGTATCCTATGATCCCATTTGTCCTGACTAATTGTAACGCCCTAAGTTTTTATGAATTATTATTATTTCAAATAAATTAAAATTCTTTGATGACTTGCATTGAATTCTATACCATGTTATGGTTGATTTATATGATATATTTAATATTTAACTACATTCAACACTTATATTATCTTGTGGTACATGTATCACTATGTTTTTCTTATATTACACACAATTTGGAGTTCCTTCGATAGCTTATATTACACGCAAGACCGAGTTTTACCAAAATGAAATATAATATTAATAATATTATTAAAATAATATTATAGTTATCACATAGCCATTATAAAATAGAGTATGGAATATATTAATTTAATTATGAAAATATGGTTTGAATATTCATATAAGATGAATTTTTTGGTGACCAATTAATTAGAAATGAAAATAAAACCCTTTTGAAAATATATGAAATCATTTGATAGAAAAATGTTTTTATAAATTAATTAATCCAATTATGGTGAATGTTTTTAATGAAATGAATATAGTATATATTAAATTTTATATTTATCACTCATCCTATTAATTTACTATACAAGCTATAAGAATAAATACGACTTTACGCTTAAAAACTCTATTTTTCTGAAAAACGGTTTTGCTGCCTTTTAATGAAAGGATTGTTTTAATTTTTTTTAAAATTTTTTTATTTTATATTTTAAAAAATATAATTTATTTTTTAAAGTGTAATATCAAAATTTACTTTGGGTGAATTTTTGGTATTTTTCTGAGAAGTTTCATTTTTTGATGAATAGTGAAAAAACATTGAATTTTAATTGAAAACTGTTTTTTTTTCTAATTTTTTTATATTTAAATTACATTTTAAATTAAATTTAAATTTATTTAGATCAATTATACATCTATTAATACAATTTAGGTCATTAGAATAAATTTCACATTGAAATTGGATATAAAAATGTTTCAAACTTTTGAACATTTTCACGTTAAAAACCTATTGTTTCGCCCTGTTTGTGGGGTTATTGTAAATTATTTTTTGCCACTTATGTGATTTAAATTTGAAAAAATGTATTAAAATTTATAATCATCATAATTTATAGTTTATAATAAGGTAAACTTAAATTTTTACCAAAGATATTAGGGAAAATAGTTAAAATTAATTACATCGATTAAGAGAAAAACGAGTTTACCAAGGGGTTAAACTTTAATCTTAAGGGTCCAAATGACCTATAAACTTTTCAAAAGTACATTTATTAGCAATATTTTGAATATATACTCCCTTTTATCTAAAATGGACCATTATTTAAGAAAATTATTTAAGGTAGACCTCACAATAGTGTTTACCTTTTTATATTTACAAGAATGCCACTCCTCCTCCACTATAAAAGGGAACTCACCCCCCTCACTTCTTTACACCTCTCAAGACCTTTGGATCATAAAAAAACTACCCAAATAATCTCCCAAATTCCCTCCTCTCACTTCTTCACACCTCTCAATACCTTTTGTTTTATTTCTTTCTCCAGTCCTTCAATTATTATTATCACATGATTATATAATAACCTCAATGTAATAAATATAATTATATGTTGTTATGTTAAGTGTTCAACCTAAAATTACACACACTTCCATAAAATAAGGTACACAATCATCGTTCATGTGTATAGAGGACTACTACCTCAAAAACTGACATCATTCGTTCTTCCATTACCACATATAAAGGTTGGAAATAATGATGGAAAAACTATTTTTATATGATATATATGATATTTATGTTGTATTATTGATTCTTTAATTATTATATAACACATAACTTCATGATTTATATTTTTTTGGAGTACGATAACTTCATTTGTGTACATGTGGACTACCACCTCCTCAAAGTGATGTGATTCATTCATGCTTTACATGGAATGCATTAAAGATAGATTTATTTAACATATGCGATATTTATTACATAATTATTCTACTATAATGATAATATATATATATATACATCATTTAATTTTCTTTCTTTGAATATGATAATAAAATGGAAACAATGCTCATGCATATGTACGAACTACTGCCTCCATGAATGGTGTATTTCATTTCCTATTTCTATATTTTATAGATTATTATAAATACACATATACTGAATATATATCATATAAATTTCATTGTTTATATTTTTTAAATAAGTAAATCATGATCTAATTAAGAGGGATAAGAATGAAAAGTCAAAACATGTACGAAAAACAAAGCGGTTATTACCCAAAACATAACATTAACATGGAATTATTAATAAATGGGTAATATAAAGTCATAAGTAAATCATATATGGTATTATATATATGAATATTGTTATTTTATATGTGTATAAAAAACTTATATTTATTATATAGGAGTTTTTAACAATTACTATTATATTCAAGACTTAGGTAATAGAATTCTATCTCACTTTTTATATCCATGAGATACATGCCATATATTCACCACTTGTTTCTTTTATGTGATGTATATAATTACCTATAAAATTTTATATCATTAATTTAATTTATTTAATGATATTAAAAGTTTCAATTGATTTTATTCTTTCATGGGACTCACTATTAAAAATTCACTCAAGTAGTATGGGGATTTCTAGTCTTACTTTTATTTCTGCAAGACTTATGCCATATTCACCACTCGTTTCTTTTGCGCGGTGTATATACTTCCCATGAATGTATTATATGATTCTTATCCTTAAATTTATGGGTATTTACATATCAATTTTATGATCTCTCTTTCATGGGATTCACAGTTTAAAAGTTACCAAATTGATAAAGCAATTTTGTCTTAATTTACCTTCTTTGAGACGTATATTATATTACGCACCTATATTCTTTCATGAGGCATATATACAGATCCTTTGAAATGTAATGTCATGAATTTATCCATATTCATGATATTTTATGTTTCATTTTATTTTATTCCATCATGGGGCTTATGATTCAATGCTATCAAAGTGTTAAGAGTTTATTGCTATAATCTCATCGTTTATCGAGATTGTGTATAATTTTGCTTCTATTGATGAAATATTATTATCCATATCTCAATAATTATCATTAATTTTCTAATCCTATGAATATTCATGATATATAAAATTAATGGTACCATTTTTAGACTCCTTGGTACTTAATATACCTAATAAAATGTTTTTAATAAAATACGACTTTATTTCTCACTTCGGTTGAAAATATGTGTTCTTTAAAAAAAATGTTTTCTAAAAATGTTTTCAAATGATATTTTAAGATCATTTTCAATGAAAAGGATTTAAAAAATGTTTTATGTTTAATAAATGTTTTCAGTTATTTTCAAAACTTTCCTTTATAATTTTTTTGAAGTGGTTTTCAAAGAAAAGGATTTTGAAAATATTTCATGTTTTACAAAAAGTGATTTTCAAAGAATTATTATTTTCCTTCAGAAATGTTCCAGTGATATTTAAAAATCCTTCTATATTTAATATGTCATCTTTTTTATATAGTTTATGATTTACTGGGGATATGATCCAAGTTCACCATTATTATTATTTCTTTGAATGATTTATGTTTATGATGAAAAGTTGTTTATGAAATTAGTTTCTCTTCTATGGGTTATACCATGATAAAACTCTTACGAAACCTGCTTCATTTCATAGGTAAATATATTATGAAATGATTATTAAACCTATATATTTTACATAGGTTATGATTTGATTAAATGTTTATGATACCCATTTCATTTTATGGGTTATGATATTATGTTTATGAAACCCATATCTTTTTATGGGTCATGATATGATGAATGTTTTATTATCTTATGGAACATGTATGTATGATTTCATTATGTGATAGGTGGGACCTATATCTCCCTCCAATGAATTGGGTAATGATAAATGATATATGTTCTCAGAGGGTACATGGGTTATAGTCCAATCCCAAAAACAAGAGGGTACACAGGTTGTAGTCCAATACCAAAAACAGGAGGGCACATGGGTTGTAGCACCAACCCGAAAACACTAGGGTACATAGGTTTTAGACCAAGCCTAAAAAAATAGGGTACAAAGTTTGTATCCCAAGCTTGAAATCAAGAGGGTACAAGGGTTGTAGCCCAATCCCGAAAATAATAGGGTACACGGGTTGTAGCCCAAGCTCGAAAACAAGAGGGTACATGGGTTGTAACCCAAGATTGAAAACAGGAGGGTACACGGGTTGTAGCCCAAACCTGAAAACTATAGGGTATATGGGTTGTATCCTAATACCAAAAAAATAGGGTACATGGGTTGTATCCCAATCTCAAAGCAGGTATACATGTGATTATCACAATCCTAACACGTTATGAAGGTCTTGGTAGGTATCCTTGACATAATATTTTCTATGCATATATGCATACCACAATTCTATGTATTATTCCAATGTTATACTCTCATGAATAATTTTATCTGATTTCCTTATGATTTATATCTTATGAACTACCAATATTTATGTCATTAATTATGATCATGATCTTTGATATGAAGGTTATGATCTTAAAATGTTTTAATCATGTTCTCATATCCTTATATCCATGTTATGATTACATATATCCTTTATTTTTAACCTTACTGAGAATTTGAGCTCACCCTTTCTTATGTTTCCTTTCCCTAGGTTATAAAGAAAGGTGTTTAGTAGGATTACTAAAGGGGAATATATTTATGGTATATTTTTAAGATCTTTTACCAAATTAAAAGAATGTATTCCAAGTTTCCAAAGACACTAAACTATTACGGTCCTCGGGCATGTAATTTTATAATGTGGTGAATATTAATCTAAAATGATGTAATATCCATGTATGTAAAGTCTAGGTTACAATATTTGGTATCAAAGGAAAGGTTTAGTCAACCTTTTGAACTAGGAAGAGAAAACTTTAGTGAGATCCCTATAGATATTTCTAAGGATATGTCTAGGGTTGTCTCTAAAGATAAGTATAAGGATGAGTCAAAGTTTAATAAAATGAACTAGAATTTTGTTAAAGTATTTATAGAGTGGTTTCCAAGAAATTACATCCCTATCTAGATACTAAAAGTGGATTTATTAGGGGAATAAGAAGATATTTTGAATAGAAAGAAAAAATCAAGTAACTATAAAGGGAAAATGAAAATTTCAGTTAACAGAATGGATGAGAGTAATGGAATCCCTCTAGTATCATCAACTATTAAATGATTTAAAATTATAAATTATAGGAATTATGAAAATAAATTTCTTCAGGAAAATATCTAGAAGGAAATATGAAAGGTTGAAGAGTAATAGTCTTACTACTGATGATGAAGGGACCACAAGTGTCATATGAAAGGTACTTTATTTTCTAATAGTATTTTTTATAAGCATTATTAAATTGAGAATACATGATTTGTATTTCATATATTAGGAAATAAGTATTAAGGAATAAGATAACAAATATTAGTTAATAGATTAAGGAAGAGGTGGAATGATTGAAGTATTAATGTATTTGAATTCAAGTATTATGTTATATGAGTCATGAAGTATATAAGGATTGTTTGT
This sequence comes from Viscum album, assembly GCA_963277665.1. Lineage (NCBI taxonomy): Eukaryota > Viridiplantae > Streptophyta > Magnoliopsida > Santalales > Viscaceae > Viscum > Viscum album. The sequence continues at coordinate 1,276,035,393 of OY728132.1, read as the reverse complement.
AGAAGTTTTTTTTAAGGATTTTCAATAATATGTTAAATGATACCAATGACCTAGAAAAGTGATTTAATGGAAAGGTTACATTAAGGGAAGGTAACCATTAACATGTTCCTAAGGATGAGAAAATGATATTTATTATGGATAAATATATGGTAATATGGATAAAGTAAATTGGATAGTATTTATAACCTTAGAACTGATAATGGATTTGAAGAAAAAGTGGTTTATGCTATCATTGATGAATTTTATAACACTTTTGGATTTAATGAATATATAAAATAATATTTGGAATAAGGAAGAATGCATGTTTTCAATAAGGATTTATGGTAATTCAGGTTATTACTATGTTTCAAGAGAGTACACGATGAAGGTATTCACATGTTTGGTATGTGACAAACATGATATACTTTATGATATATGGGGGATCAATGTTAAGCTGATTTTGAGAAATTTAGTGACCTCCCTTATAAAGTTTTGGATTTTCAACTTTTTAAAGGGTGATAAGGTTAACTATTTATGTAATGATTTAAGTTAAACTCCAGATGATGTTTTAGATATTAAAGTATTATCTTGCTATATGAGGATTTATGCATATTAGATAACCCGTGCTAACTATTTTTCTATGATGTTAACTAAAGACAGATGTAATTACTTATCATTCTATTTATGGATCTCATGATCTGTTAGTTCTTTTGGAATAAAAAATTCACCTTCATTCCCAATAGTAAGAGATTAAGTGGGAATTGATCAAGGTAAAACCAAAGGGTGATATTGTTCATATGGAATGGAATGAAATAAATTAAGTATATCTTCTTGTGAAAAATTCTTCAACTCTAGGAAATGGGCCTTGAAACCAAAATAGGTTATCATAGTACCTTCATTTTTGATGAATCAAATGGTCCCTTAGATCACTGTAGATTTATGGTTTTGTGATCATTAACTTTATCTTTATCACTCACTTATATTTATAAATGTTCTTTATCACTCTCTATCATCATTTGAATGTTAGTTTTATCTTCTATGTCCATGTTTTCAATTACCACATATATTCTCCTATGTGGAAACCAAGTTATGAGTCACTTTAGGTAACCATTAGGTTTATAACTTTCTATTTTAAAGGAAGTTTTAGTATTAATTTTTGTGGTGTGGGTTAATATGAAAGAAAATTCCAATTATTAAAACTTTGATGACCTAGATGAATTTCAAGGGTGAAATTCATTTTAAGGGGGGTAAAATGTAACACCCTGAGTTTTTATGAATGATTATTTTTTCTAATAAATTAAAATTCTTTGATGTCTTGCATTGCACGCTACACCAAGTTATTATTGCTTCATATGATATTATAGTATAATAAAAAACTTATATTATATTTTGGTACATGCAACAATATGTTTAGCTTATGTTACACATAATGCTGAGTTCATTCGATATCTTGCGTTACACGTAAGATCGAGTTTTACCAAACTAAAATATAATATTGATATTATTATTAAAATAATATTATAGTTGTCACCTAGTAGTTGGTATACCAGGTATTAAAGTAATTAATTAAATTATTAAAATATGGTTCACACATGCATATAAAATTAATTATTTGGTGACCAATTAACAAGAAATGAAAATAAAACCCTCTTGAAAATATAAGAAATCATTTGATAGAGAAATATTTTTATAAATTAATTAAACCACTTTTGGTGAATGATTTTAATTAAATTAATATATTATATATTCAATTGGATATTTAAAATTCATCCTATGAGTTTCTTAGACAATAGATAAGAATAAATCCAACATTACAGTTAAAAAATTGTATTTGTTTAAAAAGTGGTTTTGTCGCCTTTTAATGGAAGAATTTTTTTAAAAATAATTTTTGAAAATTTTATAATTTTTATTTGAAAAAATAAAATTATTTTTTGAAATCATAATATAAAAATTTAATTTGGGTTAATTGTTTGGTATTTTTCTGAGAAGTTTTAATTCTTGATGAATTCTGAAAAACACTAAATTTTAATTAAAATTTCTATTTTCATATGATTTATTTATATAGATAAATTATATTTTAAATTAGTTTTAAATTATATTTAGATGAATTATACATATATTAGTAAAATTTATTTTATTATAATTAATTTCACATTAAAATTGGATATAAAAACATTTCAAACTTTTGAACATTTTCACTTTAAAAATATGTTATTTTGTTCCGTCTGTTGGATTTTTTAAAAATAATTTTTACCAATTATTTTATTATAATTTGAAAAAATTGATTCCATATTTGGGTTCATAATAATTTATAATTACTAATAAGGTTAAATTAATTTTTTACCAAAAATATTAGGGAAAATAGTTAAAATCAATTACAGTGATTAAGAGAAAAACAAGCTCACCAAGGGGTTAAACTGTAATCTTAAGGAAAAAAATGACCTAGAAACTTGTAAAAAAGAAATTTCCTAGAAATATTTATAAAATATCCTACCTTTTATCTAAAATGGAACATTATTGAGGCACAATATGTATAGTAGACCTCTCAATTGTGTTTACCTTTTTATATTTACAAGAATTCCACTCCCCCTCCACTATAAAAGGGCACTCACCCCACTCACTCCTTTACACATATAAAGACCTTTTTATCATAAAAAAACTGAAAAAATAAGCTTTAATATTTCCAAATATAAGCCTATAATCCTCACTTTAGGCATAAAGAAAACCAATGAAGTCCTTTGGTGAAAACCAAAAGGAGTTACCCAAAGAAGAGGTAACGTTCATCAACGAGAAGTTTTGTTTTATTTATTTATCCACATATTCAATTATTCTCATTAAATGATTATATAATAAATTAAGTATCCTAAATATACTAATATGTTGTTATTTTAATGGTTTAACCTACACTCACACACACTTCTATCAGTTGGGATACACAATCATCATTCATGTGTACGACAGGCTACTGCCTCACTAATTGATGTCATTCCTTCTTCAATTACCACCTCTAAAGGTTGGTAATAATTATTTAATTAATATATTTTTTAATATATATGATATTTATTATTTATTTATTCATATATAATTATTATACAACACATAACTTCATACTTTCCATTTTATAGGAACATAATAACTTTCTTTGTGGACTTGTGGACCACTACCACATCAAAGTGATGTGATTCGTTCACGATTTACATGGAATATATTAAGGATGGGTTTATTAATTTTTTTTGATATTTATGAAATAATAATTCTACTATAATTATAATATATATATATATATATATATATCATTTACTTTTCTTTCTTTCAATACGACAAGAAAATGGAAACAACGTTCATGCGTACGTACGGCCTACCATTTCAATGAATGGTGTATTTCATTTCATATTTATATATTTTATAGCTTATTATAAATATATATAATAAATATATATGATATTAATATCATGGTTTACATTCTGGAAATAATTAAATCATGATCTAAGTAAGAGGACTAAGAATGAAAATTCAAAACATGCATGAAAAACAAAACGGTTATTACCAAAAACATAACATTAACATATAATTGTTAATAAATAGGTAATATAAAGTCATAATTAAATAATAAATGGTATTATATATATTAATATGGTTCTATGATATATTTATAATAAAATTATATTTATTATATAGGAGGTTTGAACAAGTACGTTGAGAGTCAAGACTTAAGGTAAGGGAATTTGATCTCACTTTTTATATCCGTGAGATACATGTAATATTCACCAATAATTTATTTTATTTGGTGTGTATACTGACCTATGAAATGTTATATAATGAATTTAATTTATTTTATGATATTAAAATTTTTAATTTATGTTATCATTTCATGGGTATCATGATTAAAAAGTTACTCAAGTAGTAAGGGGATTTCTAGTCTCACTTTTATTTCTGCAAGACTTATGCCATATTAACCACTAATTTATTTTGTTTAGTGTATATAATGACCATGAATGTATTATATTATTCTTATCCTTAAATTTATTAAGATTTACATATCAATTTTATGATATATCTTTCATGGGATTCATGGTTCAAAAGTTACTAAATCGATAAAGTAATTTTATCTCAATTGGACTTCTTTGAGGCATATGTTATGTTACACACCTATATTATTTCATAAGGTGTATATACAAAACCTTTGAAATATAATATCATGAATTTATTCATCCTAATTATATTTTAAGTTTCATTTTATGTTATTAATTCACGTGGATTAGGATTCAAGGTTACAAAAGTCATAAGAGTTTATTGCTAAAATCTCATTGTTTATCGAGATTATGTATGATTATGCTTCCATTAATGAAATATTATGACCAATATATCAATAATTATCATGAATTTTATGATAATATTTTTATTCATGATATATTTAAGTAATGGTACCATTTTTACACTCTTTGGTACTTAATATACCTAAGAAAATGTTTTTAAGAAAATACAACTTTATTTCTCACTTCAGTCGGAAATCAGTGTTCTTTCAAAGAAATGTTTTCTAAAAATGTTTTCAAAATGATTTAAAATTATCTTTTAATATTATTTTCAATGAAAAGTATTTCAAAAATGTTTTATGTTTAACAAATATTTTAAATTATTTTTAAAATCTTCCTTTATAAGTTTCTCAAAGCAGTTTTCAAAGAAAAGGATTTTGAAAATGGTTCATGCTTTAAAAAAGTTATTTTTAAAGAATGATTATTTTTATTTACTTATGAAATGTTCCAAGTGATCTTTAAAAATCCTTATCCATCTAATATATCATCCTTTTACATAGTTTATGCTTTATTGGGGATATTATCCAAGGTCAACAATCTTATTCTTTCTTTGAATGGTTTATGTTTATGATAACAAGTTGTTTATGAAATATATTTCTATTCCATGAGTTATACCATGATAAAACACTTATGAAACCTGATTCCTTTCATGGGTTAATCTATTATGAAATGATTATGAAACCTGTCTCTTTTTCACAGGTTATGATATGATGAAATTTTTATGATACCATTTCATTTCATGGGTTCTGATATAATGTTTATGAAACCCATATATTTTTATGGGTCATGATATGATGCATGTTTATTATCTTATGGAACATGTTTGTATGATTTCATTATGTGATGGGTGGGACTTATATCTCCCTCTAATGCATCAGGTAATGATAAATGGTATATGAGCTCAGAGGGTACATGAGTTGTAGCCCAAGCCTGAAAATATGATGGTATATGGGTTATATACCAAGTCTAAAAACGAGAGGGTACACAGGTTGTAGCCCAAGACTGAAAACAAGAGGGTACATGAGTTTTATCCCAAGCCTGAAGATAATAGGGTACATGGGTTATATCCCATGATTGAAAGTAATAGGATACATAGGTTATATTCCATGCTAGAAAACATGAGGCTACATGAGTTATAGCCCAATCCAAAAAATAGGATGGTACACAAGTTTTAGACCAAGATTGAAAATAGGAGGGTACATGGGTTGTAGCCCAAGACCAAAACAAGAGGGTACACAGGTTGTATCCCAAGATCAAATCAGGTACACAAGTTATTATCCCAATCCTAACATGTTATGGAGGTATTGGTAAGTAGCCTTAACATAATATTTTCTATGATTATGCGCATGCCACAATTATATGTATTATTCCAATGTTATGCTCTCACGACTCAAGTTCTTTGATTTCCTTATGATTCATGTCTTATGAACTGAAAATATTTATACCACAACTTTTGATTATGATCTTTGATATGTAGGGTATGATCTTCAAATGTTTTGATCATGTTCTCATACCCTTATGTCCATGTTATTCTTACACATATCCTTTATTTTTACCCTTACTGAGAATCTGAGCTCACCCTTTCTTATGTTTCCTTTCCTCAGGTTATGAAGAAATATTTTAACTAGGAGCACTAAAGGGTAAGATATTTATGGTATATTTTGAATATATTTCACCAAATTATAAGAATGTGTTATGAGTTTCCAAAGAAACTAAACTATTAGGGTCCTCAATCATATAATTTTGTAATGTGCTAAATATTCATCTAAAATGATGTAAAATCCATGTATGTTAATCCTGGGTTGCTATATTAATTCTCTTATATTTTTATGGATTTAATGAACCGGATATTCCACAAGTACCTTGATTATTTTTTCATGTTGTTCATTGATGATATTTTTATTAATTAGAGATCTGAGGAAGAGTAAGAGCTTCAACTGATTTTTTTTTGAGAATCCTGTGGGATCACCATATTTTTCTATATTGTCTAAATTACATCTCTATATTGAGAAAGTTAAGTTCGTAGGACATGTGGTTTCAAAAAAAGGTATGTCAGTTGATTCTAAGATGGTGAAAGTTATCTTGTCTTAGGAAGATCCACAAAACATATTTGAGATTCAAAGCTTCTTAGGTTTGGTAGGATACCATTGATGGTTCATAAAGGATTTCTTGAAACTTGAATCACCATTTACTGCTCTTACCCAAAAGGGCTGAAATTTTTATGAGATTATAAGTATCATACTTACTTTGATGAATTGAAATGATGCTTTACGTTAGCTCTTATTTTGATATTTCTATAAGTAAGATAGGGATATATAGTTTACTATGATGCTTCAGGTTCATGCTTGGGATGTGTTTTGATACAGATAGATCATGTGGTGGCATATGGATCTCATCAGCTTCAAACTCATGAGAATAATTACCCCACTCTGAAACTTGAAATCGTATCAGTTTTTCATGATCTTAAGTATTAGTGAAATTTCCTTTTTGGGGAGAATTTCATAGTATCTTCTGATCATAAGAGTTTAATTTATATATTTTTTCAAAAAAACTTGAACCTCAGACAGAAGTGATGGGTAGAATTTTTTCAGACCTTTGACTTCAACATCACTTATAACATAGGGAAGGATAATTTTTTTCTGATGATCTCAATAGAAAATTTCATTCTCAGGTTGTGGTGGAGTCAAAGAATGACTGGTAATTTATGGGAATCTTTTCTTAGATGCAACTAAATAAGATAGAAGAAGAGTATGGTAATATTTTGGTTAGCACCCAGTTGACATCATCTCTTCTTGAATTTATTCTCCAGGAGTGGAAACATGATTACATGTTTAGGTATATTATAAATTATTTATATGGTGGGAATACCATTAGTAAATAGTCTCTCTCTTTGAAAGGCGATCTTTACTTCAAGGTTCAGTTTGTTTTCCTAGTATCTATGAGAAAGGATGTAACGTGTGATTTTAATTGTTCTTAGTTATTCATTCACTGATACATTAATGAGACATATAATGACATAAAATGTTGGTTCTGGTGTCCAAGTTTGAAGTGTGACATTTTTGATTTTGTGTCTCATTATTATACTTGCCAAAATATCAAGGATGATCCCCAAAATAATTTTAGTTTTCTTCAACCTCTTCCTATGATATTATGGAAGTGGGACATGAATTTCATTGTTGGACTACCACAGACTCCTTGAGGGAAGAACTCCATCTGATTAGAGATCAATCAATTGACTAAGTCTTCCAATTTGATTTTGATTTGGTACACCACCAAGGTTGAGAATTTGGTAAATATTTATGTTCAAGAGAACATGAGGTTTTATGGGGTTCCATATGCTATTATTTCAGACAGGGAACCTCATTTTACCTCTTAGTTTTGGAAAGGAATCTAGGAGGTGATGTGTTCTAAATTTAGGTTGATCATGAATTAACATAATCATATATGTAGAAATATAGAGAATGTTATTTAGATTTTGGAGGATGTTCTCCTACTTTTTTCATAAACTTTTAAGGTTCTTAGGATATCCATTTGGGACTGGTTGAGTTTTTATATAAAAATATTTATCAGTTTTCCATTAAAATGGATCCCTTTGAGGATATTTATAGTCAACCTTGAAAATACCCTCCTTGTTAGTTTGAGGTGAGAAAATCCACTCTTATTGGACTAAGACTTATTCATGATATGTCAAAGAAAATACAAAATATTCATCAACTATTGGTTATGGATCAGAGTTAGTATAAATCATATATAGATCATCAATGTTTCCCTTTGAAATTATCTATTAGTGAATAGTATTTCCTTAAAGTATCACCTTTATTGGGTCACCATCAGCTTGGTAAATAGGGAAAGGTGGTTTCAAGATATATAAGAAATTTGAGATCATTGAGTGGATTTAAAAATTGGCTTATTGGTTGGATTTTCCATCTAAGTTGACTTTGATTTAGGATGAATTCCATGCGTCTCAGCTCAAGAAGTATCACTTTCATGCATATCATGTTTTAAATTGGGAACACCTTTATCTAGAACCGAATATATTAGTGACTAAGAAGCTGGTTCAAATTGATGACTCTCAAGTAAAGGTTCTATATAGAAATTCGATACCATTGGTTCAAGTTTAGTGGCAACATGAATTAGATTATCATGAGACATAGAAGCTAGATTATGTGATGAGGGAGTAATGATATCATCTCTTTTTGTATCAAACTTCTTCAACATAGATTTTTAGGGGTAGAAAACAATATTTTGTGGAGAATTTTCACATCCTAGTATTGATTTCATGTATTTACATTCATTTGATTTGACCATATTTCATTTCATTTTCTTATTTGGGTTGTTCTAGGTTTTTTTAAGAAATTTTAGATTTTTTTGGACTCATTCATGGTTAGGAAATGGTTAGAGAAAACCATACAGGTCTTACTAGGAAACTATATAGCTTGTTTGGAGTCCAAGAGGAGGGTGTCCGATTAGTGAATAGTTGTGAAAAACTATGAATAATTCTCCTCAAACCGTGTAACATGGGATATAGTTATTTTTCATGTTTGGTACATGATTTTTAAAACCATGAAGATGAATTATACAAATCCTCTAATAGCTTAGAAGGGGATGCATGGTTGGTGCATAATTTTCTAATCCATGTGATGATAAATAATTAATACTAATTTTATTTTTAAAACTAGAAACACCTTTATTTGGCATCATTCCTCTTCCAGTGAATTAGGATTTCAACCTAGGAGACTCCTCTTGGATATTTTGGATATTTGATAAATTTAAAAGTGTGAATCGATTGGATATGCCACTATTTATTGTTCTTTGTTATTCTTCTATATCTTATATTTTCTCCTTGAAAAAAACCTTAAATTATGCATTTTGATGCTAGATATAATGGTTGTGACATGATCTGATTGATTTTATTATAGATCCATTATGGATTTGGGAATTATTGTCCATATATTCATTTTCATTGCACGTTTTTTAAGAATCATTATGGTAAGTGATTCCCCTCTCTTCCATTGATTTTGAGATTGATGAATTAGATATTCTTACTTAGAAATTCATAGTTTAGGTTTATTCCTTGTTTCCTTGATCCCTTCTCTATTCTTGGTTGTGGATCCCATGTGACAGCCAAAATATAATGACCTGTCTTTTCAAAAAGGTACAAATAATTTTTTTTTGATTATATTCATTTAAACAACCCTTATTATGTTACCCGATGGATTCAAGAAGGTTATGAAGTTGTCTGGGGCTTGTTTAGAGCAAAAAACCCCAGGAATTTGGAAAAAATACTGGGCCACATGGTTAGTAGAAACCATGTAACCCAGCCTGTATAGTCTATACTAATTGTGCGGGGTAAGATAGAGGATAAATGGGGGATGTATGATTTTTCTACAACCATGAGACCCTAGGAGAACACCCATTAGAATAATTGCAGAGGTTGTATAAAGGTTTTCTGCATGGTCTGTACACAGTTAGGGGAGCTATGTGACTTAACCATGCAGAGACTTCCCTAGTACAGTAGGGGGGGGGGAACGGTTTTCACATGGTTTGGCCAAACCATGTATCCAAACCATGTGGATAAACCTTGAGCCCCCTATTTTGAGGGTAAAATGATATTTTTCCCTTCATTAAAACATCAACCCTATTTCTTTTTTACTCCTCCCCATTTCAGTGGATGAAACCCTCCTCCTCCTCCCGTGGATATCCTTTTTCCCTAACATAGGTGGTGAGATATCTTCTCAATATAAAGTCTAAATCATGATATTTTGGAAGCATCAAATCTATATTAGTAATATCTACACTCTGCTCACTTCTGTTCTAATTTTATCCTTAGATCTATTATTCTATTTTGGTGCAAGATCTTTTTTTCTATTTTCAGGGTGTTGGACCATTTATTCGAGTTCTTCCAATATACATTGAATATGAGGATGCCATCAAATGAGGAGTCATCAATGACCCTAAGGTAGGTGGTATAATCACCCCCAAAGTTTTGGTGTTTCATAGCTGTTCCATTGCGCTGCACACCGAACTTCACCACACGTCACCTTAAAATTGATTTCTTTATTCTAAATTGGCATATACACCTTATAACACCCCCGTTGATTTTTTTTTGTAATTTGAGGATTCCCACATTAATCATGGACACCCCTTGGGTTTTACATCTTGAATTTACCCTTTTTAATCAATTGATTAAATGAACAGAACACCTTCTAAGCATTCATCTTGGGTTGTAAATGAATTTTCCCATTATTATATAAATATTTAATTGACCATGTCCTCTCCTAAGTACTTATCTTGACTTAATAATGGAATTGAACTTGTAGGTAGTTTCTAAATTACGAAAAGAACCATCTAAGTGCCTATTGAACCTTGAAATTGAATTTTATTTCCTTGCTTAATTCAAATGGCTTGATTATATTGTACTTATTATCTTCAAGATGGTTTTTTATGATTTAATAAATTAAATAGAATAGGGTGGAAAGGCCACACCTCATATTTAATAATAATAAACTTGATTATATGGATTGTGATGTCTTGCTAATATTTGGGCTTGATGAATTTAATGCATGAAAGGTAATGCCTTATGGATATTATTATAAAAATGATTAAGCATTTGTTATAGGATGTGGATGATGGTTAAGGTTTTTGTTGGGCATGACGTTCCACTATCCTTTACATCAGGTGTTGAGAATGACGTCTCACACCATTAACACCATTTGGATGGAGGGAATGATGCACCACATCCTTTGTTTTGGGTGTTAACATGATGACTCACCCATCATCTCGAGTAAAGATCATGAAATCTTCCAGTCATCATGAGATGTAGAAAATTTACCCTTTTTTTAGCTTATAGGATTTTTTAGACCGGTTATAAATGTATGAGTTACACCGTAGTCCAGCCAGTACCTAGTATTCCGGGTATATGTCCACTTACATTTTCATGTACTTGGTATATATAGGTGGATTAAATATATAACTACACTATATATATACTGTTACTATATATATAGTTACTGATCAGAAACTCATTCCATCCATGAGCCGATGCAAGTAGAGCCACCATGTTTCCTTTAGGAACCTAAACAGGCTAGTATTATTTATTCAGAATTTTTTATTATTTATTTATATCTACACAATGTTTATCTATGATCACTTCTTGGATTAAATCTAGTCACCATTGTTGGTGGCTTATTGAGATTTTATCTCACAACCTACTCGGGTCTCCTTTGGTACCTGAGTAGATTGCTTGTATATAGGCATGGATAAGGGAAAGTTCTCTACTATAGATTCTTGATATGATTTACCTAGATATGTATAATATAATAATAGGAATAATAATATTCTAAAGATTCCAGTGGATCACCCTTTTTTCCGTTTTTTATAATTTTTATAGAATATTGTATATGCCTGTCCCCTGTCCCCCTTTTATATATCTGTATTCCATGCATCCATGTATATGACACCACCTAGTGGATTTTTATATTATTATTTAGTTACTCAGTTATCTATTTCTCATTGATTATTTATTATATATGTTGTATGTGATTCCAGTACGGCGAGTCACTAGTCTAGTCATTAGTGTTTGTTTGTATCGTGCTTCCGCTATTGTCTTCTTATTATTTTTATACATTATTACACTTTGATATGTGGTTATAGTTTCTCCACTGTACCACCTTTACACCCTCACTGCTAGTGGAAAATATCTGGTGTATAGGGAGGCATTCTTGAGACCTTGTAACCCACCAGCTCAAGGCCCGAATTAAGTGGACACTGGTTCAGGACGTTACAAAGTGGTATCAGAGCACTAATTTTTTCCGTTGTATTAATATTTGGGTATTATACCAGAGACTAAGATTTAAAGGAATTTGGAAATGACCTTGTGCTAGGACATAACTAATCCATATACAGGGGAAACCCAAATTACCTAGGATGAGAAATTATAGTTATTTATTATTCCTGTTAAGGTTGATATGAATTCACCATTGGGTGATGCACATGTCTTATGATGTTATTGATATTAGTATAATTTAAATGATTATTTATTTTACCTAGGCCTGATGAAATGAGTGCGTAACATTATATGCATCATTATAGGAACAATATGACTAATATTCCATGCATTTTTCTACACCACATCTATTTTTAGTGCGCATTTTCCTGTTTCATATTGTTAGTGCCTTGATTATCTATTGAAATGCGATGACTTCCCTTAATGGGATGAGAAAACATAACTAAAACTTAAATTGCCTACCTTGACCTAGTAGTGTTTCTATGCATAGGTTAAAGTAGACACCTTAAGAATTTAACTGTGGCATGTTTATCTGTGGACCATTGGTCACATGGGCCAGAACATGTTATGGTATGGATTAAGTAGATGCCATATTTTGGTCCATGAGGAGTATGGGACCTTATATATTAAAAATGGTGATCCATATAATTCAACCATTTAAATATATTTAAATATTTGAATAAGCACAAATTTAAAATGAATATGAATTTGAAGTGAAAATAGGCATCTTATACATGTGAAACATAGACCTAGACCTGAACTCGATCTTAGTAATGGGTATTTGGTGTATCTATTACATCTTATAGCCTACTATGCTCTTTCTATATTACCCATTCCTGACTTTAGGAGTAGGAAAATGGGTATGATCTATCTATAGGAAGGCTATGCACTTATCCTAGTTATCTATCTGCAATATTTTCAATGGTTAAGATCTTTTCCAAGGTGTACATTTGGAATTGTAGCATTATGCCTCCATGATGTCCTCCAATCATACACCCCAAAGGTGATGATGACCATGAACTAGAGGCTGTGGTTATCAAGACACCAATGATTCCTCCTGCACCTATGGAACCTCTACCTATGCCTAATATGAAAACCAATGCCTAGTTCCCTGAGGGATTCTTTTTCATGATGCAATCTGTTCAAGACATTTCTCGACCTGCCCTGACTATGGTGGAGTTGAATCGGGAGTTCTAGCAGCAACATCCTCCCACCTTTTCGATTTTTGGCAGACAACAAGCTATTGGGACTTGGCTCGGATCTATTTTTTCTATATTCGAGCATCTGGAGATGCCTCCAGAGTAGAGGGTCAATTTTGATGCATATATTCTACATGATTCTTCCAAATAATGGTGAGATTTTATTACCCAAACTACTACAAAACTGGGTTTATCCAGTGCTAGATAATTTTTTTAAAGACCCCCTTTATTAGTGATTAAAAAAACATTGTTAAAGGGGGTCTTTAATAATGATTTTTAGCACCGTTAAAGGGGGTATTTCGCAGTGCTAAAAAAGGCACTGTTAAAGACCCACATTTATCAGAACTTTTTTACAAGCACTGATAAAGTCCCACCCTATATTAGTGATTTTGAAAAAGTGCTGATAAATGGGGTCTTTTATCAGTGCTTGTAAAAAAGTGGTGATAAATGGGGAGTCTTTATGGGTGCTTTTTTAGAAGCACTAATAAAGACCCCCTTTATCAGTGCTTTTTTAGTAGCACTGATAAATGATATATTTCAGAAAAAAAATTATATTTCATTAAAAACAATATATTAATATATAAATATATACATTTATATAAATATAATATATATATTTTAAATAAGTTTTAGATAAGGTAAATAGTCATTTACACTTAATATAAAAGATATTTAGTGAAAATGGATTATAAAATAAATAAAATAAATATTTTCAATCAATATTTTGATAATTATTATCAAGTAATGGTTATTTAAAATAACTTAGAAGATGAAAAAAATAAAAAAATTAATAAAAGATCTAAAATATGTTAAAAATGCAACTAGAACTTCAAACGACCATAAATTTTGATCTAGGTGTCCATTTGGACTCTAACACATATCAAATCGAAACTTACAACAAGATATAGGCCCCTAGTAATATAGGTAAACCTCTATCACATTTTTTGAGGCCCAAAAAGGCTCTGAAGTCCTCCAAAACTGAGTTTTTAGTTGGGGTACCCACTTTTTTAACATTCGATGGATTTTAAACCTTGTTTATAGGGGTCTTTTTTTTTTCCTTTTTTCGGTTGGGAATGAATTTATTCATAGGTTTTACATTCATATTGATATTATGGATTTGAAATTTAATGATTTTTTTATAATTTAATGTTATTTATTATCAAATATATAACAATATATACATATTTTTTATATATTCACACATAAAAATTTAATTCTATAAATAAATAATTAAAAATATTTACATATAAAACATAGTTATTAATATATAAACATATATATAAACACACACACACATATATATAAATAAATGGATAAAAAATGTAACAAAAAATATATAAATATATAGATATATCATAAAATGTAAAACAAAACATTATAGGGGAGTGGAAAAGGCACTGGTGTATAAGTTGGAGGTCTTAGGTTCGAAACTCGCTGGATACAGGGGCACGAACGGGAGGGTGTTATTATCTAAAGCACTGATAAAGGGGTGGGGGAAGAACTAATAAAGAGTAGGGGGATGCTAATAGGGGGGCATGGAATAAAATTGTACACCCTTTATTAGTGGGGCCTTTAACAATGCTTTTTTAGCGCTGATAAAAGTTTCGGGCTTTTAATCGTGATCCAATTATCTGTAATTTTTTATCACTGATAAATGCATTTTATAGCACTATTAAAGGCTGATTTTATAGTAGTTTCATGCATAACAACATTGTAATATGGTTTGGATAGATTTCCAAACTATCTCCTATGACTATTTCTTCCTGTAGACTCTGAGGGATGGCTGAGCTAAAGAGTTTACAAACCTACAACAAGGAGTTATGTATGTCATGGAGTATTATGCTTTATTTACTAAATTAAAGTAGTTCACACTAACTCTAGTAGGTTATGATCTTATTCCAGGTGATTCAAGGATGGTATGGTATACGCCATCCGATCACATGCCAATCTATTTAGGTTGACTATTATTTCTAAAATCATCAACGGGGACCTTATTACAGAGCAGAATCTGATGGAAGATGACGATGAAAGTTAGAGAAGTTCAACACCTAAATCTATCAGTGATTATTCTAGTAGATGCAAGCATCACTTAGAGGTTTCTATCAGGGGTAACATCAGTCAGGATCCTTGGGAATACATTTTCATGATATGTCACCAGTGTGGGAATCTGAGACATACTAAACCTCAGTGTTTACAGAATCCAGTGGAATACAGAGGATGTGATAGGATGGGGAATATCCAATGATTTTTCATGAATTTTCCATCAATTCATAGTGAGAAGGGATCTACTCTTACTCCATGTTTAGGAGAGGGGCCTATAGTATTTCGTTATGTAGGCAGTTGGAACACCACCAGCTACTTAGGCTGAGGTGGAAGTCGAGGTATAGGTAGTCAAACTCATGATTCGCAGTGCCAATAGAGCGGTATTACTTAGGGTAATTAGGCAGTGACTCAGGGCCATGATACAATCTAGTTACATGTAGTCAAACCTATGCTAGAGAAGCAGAGTGCCAGACCTTCTACAGTTCAAGGTACTATTCTAGTAGCCTCCACTTTAGTTTCTGCTTTATTTGTCACATGCACATCTCAATATTTTATATATGAGACTATTATGGAGAGTATGGGCCTCAATAATTATCACTTCTATAGAATTATGATGCTTGATACCCCTTTAGGTATCTGATCAGAGGGTGTTCACTATTGTAAGGACTATCCCCTTGAGATAGGTGGATACATCTTCGTATGAAATATTTTTGTCCTTGACATGATGGGATTTGATGAAATCATCAAGATGGACTATCTAGTTCCCTATAGACCCCACATTTACTACCGTCATTATAGGGTGATGGTTACATCACCATAGGGTGGCAGGCATGTGCATAAGGGAGAATGGGATGTTCATGCGACTTGAGATAGACTCGAGCATTCAAGGATTGTAAACATGGTAGCTCAGATCACCAGTCTCTTCTTAGATGACCAGGGGTTATAACCTAATATTTTCCCTACTGTGGTTGATAATTTCAAGGATATATTCCCTGAAGAACTATCTGGTCTAACTCTAGTGCGATAGGTAGAGTTTACTATCGATTTAGTTTTATGAGCATCACTAGTGACCATTATTCCTTATATGATTACACCTATGGAACTTATGAAACTTAATAATCAATTAGAGGATCTAGAGGATAAAGTATTAATACACCCCAAGAATGTGGAGCATCACTAGTGACCATTCACTGGCCCTTTTTTCCAAGAAGGTGGATGGTACCCTCATACTTTGCATGAATTACCATCATTTAAACCAGTTCATGGTAAAGAATCAGTGTCCATTTCCTAGAATAGACGACCTCTTTGATCAAATTTGAGGAGAGATAGTGTTTTCAAAGATATATTTGAGGTTGAGCTATCATTAGGTGCATGTAAGGTCATCAAACATACCTCACAAAACTTTTAGGAGAAAGTATGGTCTATTCAAGTACCTGGTCATTCCATTCGGCCTCATGAACACACCTAAATTTTTTATGGCTCATGAATTGTGTTTTACACCCATATCTAGATTCATTTTTTGTAGTCTTTATTGAAAATATATTAGTGTATTCTTTCTACAGACACGACCATTCCAACCATCTTGATATCATTCTAAATATATTGATAGGGAATCAACTTTATGCTAAGCTTAGTAAATACAACTTTTGGATAAAAAAAGTCCACTTATTGGGTCACATTATCTTAGAGTCAGGAGTTTTAGTAGACCCAGAGAAAGTGAGAGCTATATTTTCCTAGAATAATACCAAGGAAATATTTTATATAAAAAGTTTCTTGGGGATATCCTAACATTATAGATGCTTCATCTAGGATTTCTCATGTCTTGCAACACCACTTATGGGATTGAAAAAGAAAGGGGTGAAACTTTTATGGTCAGAAGATTATGAAGAATCCTTTTTGGAGTTGAAGGGATGATTGAATTCAGCACTGATACTAATTCTACCAGATCCATATAGGAGTTATATAGTTTACTATGATGCATTAGGTATCGATATTAGATCTATTTTGATGTAGGATGAGTGAGTCATCGCGCATGGGTCTCGTCAGTTGAGAACTCAAGAGTAGAATTAGCCGACATACGACCTCGATCTAGCCGTGTTTTTTCATGACATACGCTATCAAAGACACTATTTACTTGGAGAGAATTTTATGGTATACACTAATTACAAAAGTCTAAATCATATTTTTACATAGTGAGATCTAAATCTCACACAACATAGGTGGGTGGAGTACTTACTGTCATTTTATTTTGATCTTGCCTATATGCCTGGGAAAGGAAATGCAATGACCGATGATCTGAGTCAGAAGACTCAGATATAGGTAGTTTAGGAGGAAAGTGGTGAATGGAAGCTCATATCCTTATTATTAGAGATGCACATTGAGGTTCAGAAGGATCATGGTCAGACTATCCTCACAGTCTTATCAGCGACGTCTACTCTTTTAGAATAGGTAATAATGAGGAAACTATCTGATCCCAAGGGCCTTGTACTATAAAAAATCATCTCATATGATGACACATATTTAGGTTAGACCAGGGATGTGGA
Organism: Viscum album; assembly: GCA_963277665.1. Lineage (NCBI taxonomy): Eukaryota > Viridiplantae > Streptophyta > Magnoliopsida > Santalales > Viscaceae > Viscum > Viscum album. The sequence goes on along the minus strand of OY728132.1, from coordinate 1,276,017,530 downwards.
TGATACTTTTCTATTTCATAGATGTGTATGGGTTCCAGCAGACATTATAGAGGATCTTATGTGGGAATTTCATGCCTACAATTGGGTAGTTTATCCTAATGTCACCAAGATATATCAAGATATACGCCACCAATATTGGTGGCCTAGTATGAAATGGGATATTTCACACTTCATCACTCGGTGTTCCACCTTTCTATAGGTGAAGGTGGAAAATAAGCATCCAGAGGGGATTTTATAGCTGTTGTCCATTCCTGAGTGGAAATGAGATGATGTTTTGATGGATTTCATGATTGGTTTACCTAGATCACCTCATGGTAATGACACAGTGTGAGTTTTAATTGATCATTTGATAAATGTTACACACTTATTACTTGTGCGAGATACCTTTTTGGTAGATGATCTAGGGAGGATATACATCAAGGAGGTCATACATATTCATAGAGATCCTAGATATATCGTTTCTAAAAATGATGCTCACTTTACATCATGGTTCTGACAGAGGTTAACGAAGGCCTTAGGTACACAGGTGCTTCTCATAATATCCTATCACCCACCAACTGATAGATAGCCAGAGCATATGATTTAGGTGTTATAGTACATGCTCCGGGCACATGTCCTTGAACTATATGGTTCCTGGGAGAAGCACATTCCCCTTGTTGAGTTTGATTACAATAAAATATTTCAAGCTAACATCGAGATGGATCTTTATGAATTATTATATGGTAGACCTTTCTGTTCACCAATGTGTTTGCTAGAGGTAGTGAGACAGCTATTCTTGGACCATGTCTCATGAAAGAGACTATAGATAAGGTCTAGTTGATCAGAAAACACATGATGATAGATTAATCTAGATAGCAGTCATATGCCAATCAATACTGATGACCTCTTGAGTTCAAGGTTATAGATCAGGTTTTCTTATGAGTCTCACCCAGGTTAGGACATAGTCGTATTCATAGGTAGGGTAAGATATCACCTATGGTCGTTGGACCCTTCGAGGTTATGAAATAGATCAGACCAATGGATTACCAGACAACACACCCACAGAGATAATAGTAAATTTATGATGTATTTCACATGTCTCATCTTTTCTGATATTATGCAGACCCATCACATGTATTTTTGCCTGATGAGGTTGATTTGGATGTGGATTCTTCTTTTGTGGATTATCCAGTTCGTATTGTGGATTAGAGAGCGAAGACACTCTGAGGTAGGTCAGTTCCTTTGTTATGGGTGCTATGGCAGCACAACCAAGTATAGAATGGGACCTGGGAATAAGAAGCTGATATATGAGCCTAATGGCCATAACTCTTCCCTGACAATACCTCTTTACCCTTAGAAGGACAACTTGGGGAGGAGTTAATTTAAGGAGGGGGTTGTAATGAACCATCTTTTTATGAAGGCATGAATCATTTTTTTGATTTAAATTCCTTAAAATGATTTTATGATGTTATAGAATGGAGTCACAAAGTTTATGAGGGAGTACATGGCTTGTTATGAGCCCGAAACCCTAAGAATTTGGAAAACAGACTGGGCTGCATGATTAGTAGAAACCATGCCACCAAGACGACACGATCTCTACTAACTGTGCGGTATGAGATAGAGGAGAACTGGGTGACACATGATTTTTATGAAATTGTGTGACCCCAAGCGCATCCCCATGAAAAAAACTACAGAGGTTGGAAAGTGAATTTTTACACGGTTTTCACATGATTAGGAGAATAGTGTGCCTTAACCATACAGGTCTTCCATTGTACGGTAAGGGGACCACAGTTTGCGCATAGTTTGGCCAAACTATGTGGCCAAAAAATGCACCCCTATTTTGGCAGTGAAATTAATTTTTTCCATTAATTAAACCTTTAACACTATTTATATTTTCTCCTCCCCATTCTAGTGGATGGAACCCTTCTCATCCCCCATGGATATCCTTTTTTTTCTAGCCCAGGTGATGATATATCTTCTCGATTAGAATTATAAATAAAGATCCTTCAGAAACATTAGATACATCTTGGTAAGATCCAAATTCCTCTCCCTTTTATTCTAAGTTTATCTATGGATCTATTGTGCTATTTATGTGAAATCTCTTTTTCCTTATTTTTAGGTTGTTGGACCGTTTCTTAAAGTTCTACTAATCTACTTCAAATCTGAGGCCTCCATCAGACGAGGAGTCATCAACGCCCCTAAGGTAGGTGGAATCATAATTTTTCCCAAAAGTTTTGGTGTTTCTTAGACATTCCATTATGACACATGATAACCATTTCCATGCCTCACCTTAAAATTGATTTCTTCATTCTAAATTGGTATACACACCTTGTTCCACTCCCATTGATCATTGTTTAGTAATTTGTGGATACCTGACCTGATCATGGACACCCCTTGGGTGTGCCGGCTTGGATATACCCTTTCTAATTAATTGATTAAATACCCATAATTCCTTCTACGCATTCGAATTGGGTTGTACATGAATTTTCCATTGTTATATAAATGTTTAATTGACCATGGAACCTCCTAAGTGCTTATCTTGACTTATCAATGGAATTTACCTTGTATTTAGTTTCAAATTGTGAAATCCACCTTTTAAGTGCCTCATGAACCTTGAAATTTAATTGTCTTTCCTTCATTAATTCAAATGTCTTGATTATATTTCACTTCTTAGCTTCCAGATGGTTTGTTATGATTTAATAAATTAAATGGAATAGGGTGGCAAGGCCACACCTCATCTTTAATAATAATGAACTTGATTATATGGATTGTTATGCCTTTATTATATCAGGGCTTGATGAATGTAATTAATGAGAGGTAATGTGTAACATACCAAGATTTTATGTTATGTCTCTTTTTAAATTCAATGTTTTCGATAGCTTATGTTACACAGAATACCAAGCTTAAACAAACTATTAAAATATTATTTAAATATGATAGTTATGACGCAGCTGTTGGAATGAAATGAATGAATGAGATTAAATAAATTATGAAAAATATTTTTACACATGTTTATAAAATTAATTCATTAATTTCCAATTAACTATAATTGAAAATAAAAAACAATTGAACATAAAAGAAGTGTTTTTATAAAAAACTATTTTTATGTCCACAATGAAATTTTATATTAATAAATTAAATTAATCACTATTAGTGAGAGATATTAATGAAATTTATATGTTATATATTCATTAAAATGTATTTAAATACATTAAGTATGTTTTATAGTCTTTAGATAATAATAAATCCAGTTTTAAGCATAAAAGCTATATTTTTCTAAAAAGAAATTTTGTTATCTTTTAATATCGCACCTATTTTAAATCTATATTTTGAAAATTTTATAAGTTTTATTTTAAAAAATAAATTTCATTTTTTAAAGTGAAATATAAATACTATATTAGAGTAATTTTTCGTTTATTTTTTGGAGAAGTTTTATTTTTTCGATGAATAGTGAAAAAACTGAATATTAATTAAGAATTATTTTTTTATTATAATTTTTTTTATATAGTTAAATTATGTTTTAAATTGGTTTTAAAGTATAATTAGTTTAATTATAAATCAATAAAATAAATTTAGTTAATTATAATAAATTTCACTTTGAAATTGGATATATAAACATTTCAAACTTTTGAACTTTTCAATTTAAAAACCCACTTTTTCGTTGTGTTTGTGAGATTAATTTTAAATATAATTTTATCAATTATGTGAATTAAATTTGGTAAAATGGATTACATATTTAGAATCCTAAGGTAAAAATTAGGTTTTATGATCAGTCTAATTTTTAGGTATACAAAATTTACCATGCTAAAAAAATTATTTACCGTAGTATAGGTACAATAGTGACAAGGGTTAAAGTTAAAAGGTAAAAGCTTAAATACCTAAAAATTACGCCATTTAATGTTTTTATAGGTATTTATAGACCATAAATAGACTCCAAAACATTAATTAACAATCTAATTTATTTAAATTAATTTCACCTCAATGTGGTTGGCTTTAATTACAAAATAATCATTATTTTAATCACTTACACTCACATCTCCTCAAGTATAAATACCACCCTCACCAACCCATTTCAACCAAAAATCCTTGAAGATTATAAAATATCTACCAAAACCTCTCCTAATAAATCTCCCATTTTCCAAGTTATGATTTTATCCCCAAAATACAAAATCTAAGGTCCTTAAGGGTCTCTCAAGTAGTTGATATTCAAGAGGTAATTTTTTTGAAAAACCTCACTTATTTTCTTTTCTTATTCTATTTTCTACTAATATATTTCATCCATCATAGAATAATAATTCTAGAATTATGTAACTAATATAATTTTATGTTTCTAATGAAATATATTATATATATACCTTTTATTACCTCCTATTATTCAAAGAAACAAAACTATTGTCCAAGAAATGCCAGTTAATCGCCTCCATGAATAATGTTTTTTTTTAATTTTCCATTACCACTTTCATGTATAGTAATAAAACTATTATTATGGTTAAATAATATTTATATAAATATATTATATCCTATTTCATGTTTTGGAACTAATATTTACTTATAATTGTAAATAAAACAAAACTAGTTCTGGTGTTCGGAAAAACCGCCAAAATAAACCAAACATTTATCATTAACACCTTTTCAAATGAATCACCATCATGTATAAAAGAAAAATGACAAATGGAACTAATTATAATTTTTTAAGTTTATTAATACCATTTAATTTCACTTCTATAGTTTTATTTCCATTTGAAACAAAAATCCATAATTATACACAAATGAACTGACCATGGAACCATGAAACAAATGCACCCAAAACAATGAAAATAATGAAATATTATTAATTAATGAGTGGTAAGATATTATAAAATGTCCATAAAAGGTATTATAAATATTAATATAGTTCTATAGTAAATTAATAATAATATTTAAACCATTATACAAGAGAATAAAGAACACTGCACTAAAGGGAAACGTGAGGTAAGGAGTTTCTCATATCACTTTTACTTCTGTGAGATATATGCCTTATTCACCACTTATTTTTGTTTTTTGGTGTATATAATACTCCTTTGACATGTTATATCATGAATATACTTATTATTGTTATATTATAGGTTTAATTTAATGCTATTTCTTCATGGGGATTATGATTAAAATGTTTCAAAGTGATATGAGACACTTTGGAATGTTTAAAGGTTATTTTACACAATAAATTTTCAATGATATAATTTAAAGTATTTTCATATATGTAAAAATAATTTGTTTAATCTTTTACTTAATTTATTTTTATCTTATATGATACCATGTACTATATTATATCAAATGGTTATTGATTATTTTGATTGGGGATTCACTATTTTGATACCATTCACTATATTACTTTGGATGGTTTGTGATTATGTCTACTTAATGATAATTATTTATATTTTATATGAAAGTTTCAATAGAAATGTATATGTTGACTATGTTTCACCACTTTCATATGAGGAATTTATTATACTTAGTATGTGATGTGTGAATCCCGGTATATCCCCTCGATGCATCAATAAGTCTCATGAGACAAACCAGATTAGGTTTTGACTGAGGTCTTACCCATTTATTTTTAGATGTCTTGGATAAGTCCCAGATGATAAGTTTTAGATGTCTGGAATTATTAATTCTATAATTATGAGATTAGTTTTTTATTTCCATGTGATTATTCCATTACTAGAATATCCATGTTTAATTTTTCTAGCTCAAGTGATTATTAATATAGAATTATTTGATCACCTTTTATTCCTACCATATCATGCTCAAGTTATTGATTAAATGGAATTTGTTTTAGTTATTTATGTTGTTATAATTATTATTTCTTATTTATAATAGCTTATTCTGTACTTAACCATTACCAAGCATTTGATCTCAGACCATTTCTTATGTTTTATTTTTCCCCAGGATGCCAAGAAGTTTATTATGATTGATATTCAGGGTTATGCTAAGGGGGATAATGGTGTTCTCAAAGAAAATATTTTTTTATGTTTAAAATACATTTTGAATTTAAAATATGTATCTAGTTTACCAAGACTACTAAACTATTCTGTCCATTGAGATGCGATTTATTATATATTATGCCAATGTAATAAAGTAAGGCATTGACTTCAGGCTGCTGGAGTCACGGTTATTATAGTTGGTATTAGAGCAACTTTAATAGAAACCTTGGGAACTAGATTTTGGAAAATATAGATTAGGGAATATAACCCTATGATTTTATTTTAGGACAAGTCTAAGTATATAATGATATCATATAGATTTGGTAATGTATATGGATAACATAGGTTAAACCTATATCCTTTAAAATATTCTTCATGACTATGTGATAGATATCTATGATTAGTATTTCTCACATTGTGCTTTTTGGTTTTTGTCAGTGGATGAAACTAGAAGGAACTAGGTTAATGTTGAATACATTAGACAATATGTTGATAAGAAACCAAATGGGATGATAATTAGTATATATTGTAATTATTCCTAATCAATTATCTTGATATATGATTAGAAACATGAACCATCACCAACTCTTTGACTCACCAAAGAATAGAAGGATAGAAGTTCATTGAGAGATCGAGTGGTGGATATCATGGAGAAAAGAAGATTAAATTTCCTATATGTTGAGAATGTGAGAATAAACACCCAAGTGAATGTATTATAGGAATATGAATATGTTTTGGGAGTAGAAAGAAGGATACAAAGCAAGTCATTTTTGAGGAAAAACAAAAAGTTTAGACTAATAGTCTTCTTAATGTGTTATTAACGGTTAAATGTTTTAAAAGTGAAAATTATGAGCATTATGAAAATATATGTCCTAGGGGGGGAAATGTAATGACCCAAAATTTTGAATAAATCTTGTTTCCTAATTTTGTGTGTTATTTTATTTTATTTTTATACTCAAAAAAAATGTTTCATTTGATAACACGAGTATTATTAAAATGAGACCGTTAGGTTTTGACTGTTATATGACAATTGGTCAATATGACCGCTGTAAACTAAACGTTTCGATTATTGTCTCTAAATACAAGTAATCTTGGTTAATTAATATAGAAAGAAGATTCGATGTCCTCACCCAATAGTCTTGGACCGATCGAATCCCATCTAATAGAAATTGGGAAGGAGGTAGCACCATTGGGCTTTTCTCTGGACCAAACCCAAGCCGAACTTCATCGTGTGAAGCTAGAACGGAATCGCCTTTGTGATAAGTTCAAACTGATAGAAATTACTACTCGTGCGATGTTGGCCGAGCCTCCCTCGGATTCTCTCACCTTAGCACACCTTACACTTAGGTCCTATGCTGGTGTGATAAGGGGCTATGTAAGGAGACCATAACTGCCTTATGTAATCCTTTGTTTTAAATAAAAATTGGGATTTCTTCTTATGATGAAGTTTATGAATTTTCAAATGACCGGATAAATATAGTATGCATATTTTTGATGAATTTTAGAAAAAAGGATATTTTAAAAATGTTTATGTAAACCTTAAATAATTAAAAATGTGTAATGATATTCAAAAAATGGTCTTCTACAATTATGTCCAGTACGAAATTTAGAGTCTAATAAGATCAACTTGATTTTTGATGAATAGTAAATTATGAATAGTGATTTTATGATTAGGATTAGTAATGTGTCCAAATGGATTAGTAATCTCACTTAAATAAAGTATTAATATAATCTAGGCACCTTGATTAAGTAATGCGATTCAATAAAATGGTTAAATAACGGTTTCATAAATTATTACTCAAGTATTAGTTTTTTTGGGTGAATAGTGTTTTTTAATTAAAAATTAAATTAAAAATATTTAGAAAATTATTTTCATAAAATGGATTTCATTTTTGAACTCAGAGCATCGATATTATGTTAAGGTAATTTTTGGGTTTTTTTTTTCTGAAAAAATGAATTTTCGGGGAATAGAGTATTTATTTAAAAATTTAATTAAATATATTTATAAAAATATTTTTATAAAATGGCATTCATTTTTGAAATCAGAGCATTGATATTTGGTTAATGTGAAATTTTGGGATTTTTCGGAGAAAGTTGAATTTTCAGTGAATAGTAAAAATACAGTTTTAGGGTTTCGGTATGTTTAATGACATCATAACTATGTCATGATGATGCCATGAGATATTTTAAGGGATTGTCGACTAAAGGGGATGAATTATTGTATGAGGTGTCCCAAGTGGCCTATACCATGGGCAAATACCATGGGAAAGCCCATGGTTTTTCCAAAACCACCAATGAGGTGTCCCTTGGCCATTAATGCCTTGTCCCCTCACTTTCCCTATAAATACCAAGCAATAATCTTATCCATTCGACTCCCCACTCTCTCCCAACGAAGTTCTGGTCTCATTACCTCCCAAGGAGTCCTTCCAAGGTTCCCCCAAGCCCTCAAGGTCCCAACCTTTGAGTTTTAAGAGTTACGTTTTAAGGTAAGGGATCCGACCTCTCTCTTTCTTTTCAAGTAATCTCTTTTATGTCATTTATTTTATGATCCATGTTCTTATGTTAAAGGATTTTCTTTTATATTCCTCTTACTGACCTTTTCATGTTCATATAATGAGAGATCCCCTCTTACTCTCATTATTTCGTTTTATGAATGTTTAAGTGGCGCCGTTAGGCTGCCAAAATTTTTGTAACAGATTCTTTCCCCCTTCTCATTTTTCAAGATCTATTTTCATGTAAAGTCTTTCAAGTTACTTTTTATTATGTTGGGGTATTATATATATATCTATAATACTGATATTTTATGATTATATTATGAGATACCCCATTTGATCTCTTCAATTCAGTATTTTGAAATTTTAAGTGGCGCCGTTAGGCTGCCGAATTTTTAAGTGGTTCTTTCACCCTTCTTGTTTTCAAGTTCTACTTTCATGTCAAGTATTTCAAGTTCCTTTTTATCATGTTGGGGTATTATCTCTATATCTATCATACTGATCTTTTATGATCATATGGTGAGAGACCCCATTTGATCTCTTGAATTCAGTATTTTGAAGTTTTAAGTGGCGCCGTTAGGCTGTCGATTTTTTAAGTGGTTCTTTCACCTTTCTCCCTTTTCAAAGTTCTAATTCCATGTCAAGTTTTTGAAGTTCCTTTTTATTATGTTGGGGTATGATATCTATATATATAATACTGATATTTTATGTTCATATGATGAGATACCCTATTTGATCTCATCAATTCATTTTTGGTTGAAGTTTATGTGACGCCATTAGGATGCCGAATTTTCATAAGAGAAATCTTATTTTTGTCTTCCTTTCATGTTCTTCATTTCATATGGTATATTTTCAAATTTCATTACCATGTTCTTAAATCCCCTATATTCTGTCCCTCTACTATTTTATTAGTCATTTATGAATGTTTGACCCATGCCCCCTCTCTTTTCAATGTTTTCTAAAACCCTGTAACATAGCCGTTATGCTGCAGAATTTTAGTCTCAAAATGTCTCTCTCTTTTTCTAAAGTTCTTTTAATTTTAAGTGAATAATAAAAGCTCTCTATTATATATGGGTATTCACATATATACCAAAATGTTCTATTTTAAATTCTGGGATTTACATACATGAAACCCTCTTTCCCTTTCCGTGGGTTTAAAGTGACATAAAGATCATGTCTTTAAAGGAGTTTTTAAAACGTTATGATTATGAAATGAAACCCATTTATTTTATGCTATATGGGTTGTTTATGAAATGATTTATGATGATATATGTGGCTCACATGATAATAAAGACATGTCAAGGGTGCGCCCAGATAGCACTCCGATGCATTGGGTAAAGACTTAATCTCTAGAGATGACCTTTTATACTGATACCTTGGTGAATGACCTTGGTAATTTTAATGACACCTTGGAGATAGACCTTGGTGAAACTAAATGATTGTCAATATTAAATGTTGTATCCACATATTCAAGTTATGAAAAATGTTATTTTTATTATGATATATCTCATGATTTATTTCTCATGCCTTAAAGTTCTTTTCATGACCTTATTGAAGTATCTCAAGTTCACATGTAAAATGTTTCTCTTGTTTTCCTTACTGGGACTTCTGCTCACCCTTTCTTTTGATGTATGTCCCCAGGTTATGAGATGCAGTAATGAACCTAGGATGAACATGAGGACAATCCTTTCAAGTTCTTAAGAAGAATGTTTTATGTTTTCATGTTTTAAGTTCCTGGTTTCCAAGACACTAAACCTTAAAGATCCTCGGTTTTGTAAAATGTAATGAAAGTTTATGTGATAAAAAGGCGGGATGTTATAGTTGGTATCAAAGGATGATTTAGTTATTTGTGGAAATTAGTATATGAAAACTTTAGGAAGAAACCTATAGAAAAGTTTTAATATAGGAAATCTTCCTGGTATTTTGGTGAGTATTGAGTAAGGGGTTGCCAAGAAAATACATCCCTGTCTGGATACGAGCAGGTAGAGGTGGCTCTGGCACAAATGTACATAGGGGTAAAACCCAAAAACACTACTTTGAGCTATAATCGAATGGGAACTGGTACACGACAATGGGCCTTGCTGCACTCTTGGTTACGACACTCCCGGGGGATATGATTTGGTAAATTCATAAGATTAGTATGAACCATTATTAAAGGAACAAAGATAAAATAAAATAAAGATTGACATAGGGATATATGATCATGGATAACCTAGATTGGAACCTATGGGATCACAAGTTAGGGTATAATTTTCTTCTACAAGTTATCCTTATATGCTTTAAGTTCCTTTTCATGATTATTGGATAAGTATTTAAGCCCCTAATTATACTTTCTCTTCTTAGTTAATGGTGGGAAATGGAAGAACATGTCCCAACAACCAATGTGATAGGAAATGCGATGATTGCCGTATTAATATGACAGAGATTATTAGGGGATTAAAAGATGATTATTATTTTGGAAGACGTTCACTATTTTTGGAACCCTATTTGATCGAGGTAAATAGATTACTACAGTATTTTCTTTGAGGAGTAAAGGTCGAATTATATTTTGATGAATCGATGAATTTAAGGTGAACTTATGGTAATATAGGTTACTTATAGAAATGATTAACCTATCTTGGGGAAAATATGTTTAGGTTAGTTACTTTTGTTATAAGATGTTAGGAGTGGTTTATGTTGTTTGGAGATGAATGATGAAGTTTATTTTGGAATACTATGTTATCAAATCCTTATTGTACTTGGGTTTAAATATTAGTTTGGTTTATTTCAAGGAATTTTAAGGACAGTTATTTATGGAATGGTCTATGATGAACTTTGGGTAGTACCATGGAACCTTGAAGATTTAAAAGTAGTTTCCCTTCCTATGGGATTCTTTATTTTTGAATAGTTGTTTTATCTTACCCTTTATGTTTTTGGGATAATGTTTAAAGATAGAAGAAATTGATAGTTAATCTTTTGTGGATTAAGTGACTCTCAAGAAGATGATTCTTATGTTTTGATGAGACCAAGTAGTTTTGAATGCTCATCGTTTGGAGAAAAGATTAGTTTTGGTATAAACTTATTAAAGGATGAAACTCTACATGAAGGTTGGTATATTTACTTATGTTTTTGTTCTATGTACTAAATGAATTCCTCAAAATTATGAAAATAAACGTAAAACAAAAATGTTGTTGGTTTATGTTTCCTACTAGGTAATCAAAGACCGTTTACACACATCATAAGTTTGGGATTTTCTCGTGGTCAACTTTCTCCTAATCATGTTTTCTACCACTCTCCCCCAGAACTTGACCCTTTGTTTTTTCTTCCATATCCATGTTTTCCCTCATGGAATCCTAGTGTGGGTTAACTCGGGTGACCTTTGTACTTCCATTTGTTTCTTTTAAAGTAATAGTTTTACTGACTCCTTTTCCGATGTGGGACTTTCAATGAAATTTCAAAACCCAATTTTAAAAATTGTGAGGACGCAATTTCTTAAGTGGGGAAGATTGTAACGACCCGAAATTTTGAATAAATCTTGTTTCCTAATTTTGTGTGTTATTTTATTTTATTTTTATACTCAACAAAAATGTTTCATTCGATAACATGAGTATAATTAAAATGAGACCGTTGGGTTTGGACTGTTATATGAACATTGGTCAATATGACCACTGTAAACTAAACGTTTCGATTATTCTCTCTAAATACAAGTAATCTTGGTTAATTAATATAGAAAGAAGATTCGATGGCCTCACCCAGTAGTCTTGGACCGATCAAAGCCCATCTAACAGAACTTGGGATGGAGGTAGCACCACTAGGCTTTGCTCTGGACCAAACCCAAGCCGAACTTCATCATGTGAAGCTAGAATGGAATCGCCTTTGTGAGAAGTCCAAACTGATAGAAATTACTACTCGTGCGATGTTGGTCGAGCCTCCCTCGGATTCTCTCACCTTAGCACACCTTACACTTAGGTCCTATGCTGGTGTGATAAGGGGCTATGTAAGGAGACCGTAATATCCTTGTGTAATCCTTTGTTTTAAATAAAAATTGGGATTTCTTCTTATGATGAAGTTTATGAATTTTCAAATGACCGGATAAATATAGTATGTATATTTTTGATGAATTTTAGAAAAAAGGATATTTTAAAAATGTTTATGTAAACCTTAAATAATTAAAAACATGTAATGATATTCAAAAAAAGGTCTTCTGCAATTATGTCCAGTATGAAATTTAGAGTCTAATAAGATCAACTTGATTTTTGATGAATAAAAAATTATGAATAGTGATTTTATGATTAGGATTAGTAATGTGTCCAAATGGATTAGTAATCTCACTTAAAGAAAGTATTAATATAATCTAGGCACCTTGATTAAGTAATGGGATTCAATAAAATGTTTAAATAACGGTTTCATAAATTATTATTCAAGTATTAGTTTTTTCGGGTGAATAGTATTTTTTTAATTAAAAATTAAATTAAAAATATTTAGAAAATTATTTTTATAAAATGTATTTCATTTTTGAACTCAGAGCATCGATATTATGTTAAGGTAATTTTTGGGGTTTTTTCTGAAAAAATGAATTTTCGGTGAATAGTGTATTTATTTAAAAATTTAATTAAAAATATTTAGAAAATTATTTTTATAAAATGGAGTTCATTTTTTAAATCAGAGCATTGATATTTGGTTAATGTGAAATTTTGGGATTTTTCCGAGAAAGTTGAATTTTCAGTGAATAGTAAAAAAACAGTTTTTGGGTTTTAGTATGTTTAATGACATCATAACTTTGTCATGATGATTCCATGAGATATTTTAAGGTATGGTCGACTAAAGGGGATGAATTATTTTTTGAGGTGTCCCAAGTGGCCAATACCATGGGCAAGCCCATGGTTTTTCCAAAACCACCAATGAGGTGTCCCTTGGCCATTAATGCCTTGTCCCCTCACTTTCCCTATAAATACCAAGCAATACTCTCATCCATTCGACTCCCCACTCTCCCCCAACGAAGTTCTGGTCTCATTACCTCCCAAGGAGTCCTCCTAAGGTGCCCCCAAGCCCTCAAGGTCCCAACCTTTGAGTTTTAAGAGTTACGTTTTAAGGTAAGGGATCCGACCTCTCTCTTTCTTTTCAAGTAATCTCTTTTATGTCATTTCTTTTATGCTCCATGTTCTTATGTTAAATGATGTTATTTTATATTACTCTTACTTCCCTTTTCATGTTAATATAATGAGAGATCCCTTCTTAATCTCATTATTTCGTTTTATGAATGTTTAAGTGGCGCCGTTAGGCTGCCGAAATTTTTGTAACAGATTCTTTCTCCCTTCTTATTTTTCAAAATCTATTTTCATGTAAAGTCTTTCAAGTTCCTTTCTATTATTTTGGGGTATGATATCTATATCTATCATAATGATATTTTATTATCATATGATGAGATACCCCATTTTATCTCTTCAATTCAGTATTTTGAAGTTTTAAGTGGCGCCGTTAGGCTGCAGAATTTTTAAGTGGTTCTTTCACCCTTGTTGTTTTCAAGTTCTACTTTCATGTCAAGTCTTTCAAGTTACTTTTTATTATGTTGGGGTATGATATCTATATCTATCATACTGATCTTTTATGATCATATGGTGAGAGACCCCATTTTATCTCTTCAATTTAGTATTTTGATGTTTTAAGTGGCGCTGTTAGGCTGCCAAATTTTTAAGTGGTTCTTTCACCTTTCTCCCTTTTCAAAGTTCTAATTCCATGTCAAGACTTTCAAGTTCCTTTTTATTATTTTGGGGTATGATCTATATATATATCATACTAATATTTTATGTTCATATGATGAGAGACCCTATTTGATCTCATCAATTCATTTTTGGTTGAAGTTTATGTGACGCCGTTAGGCTGCCGAATTTTCATAAGAGAAATCTTATTTTTGTCTTCCTTTCATGTTCTTCATTTCATATGGTATATTTTCAAATTTCATTTCCATGTTCTTAAATCCCTTATATTCTGTCCCTATACTGTTTTATGGGTCATTTATGAATGTTTGACCCATGTCCCCTCTCTTTTCAATGTTTTCTAAAACCCTGTAACATAGCTGTTATGCTGCAGAATTTTCGTCTCAAAATGTCTCTCTCTTTTTATAAAGTTATTTTATTTTTAAGTGAATAATAAAATATCTCTCTTCTATATGGGTATTCACATATATAACAAAATTTTCTATTTTAAATTCTGGGATTTACATACATGAAACCCTCTTTTTTCTTTCTGTGGGATTAAAGTGACATAAAGATCATGTCTTTAAAGCAGTTTTTAAAACGTTATGATTATGAAATGAAACCCATTTCTTTTATGATATATGGGTTGTTTATGAAATGATTGATGATGATATATGTGGATCACATGATAATAAAGACATTTCAAGGGTGCGCCTAGATATCACTCCAATGCATTGGGTAAATACTTAATATCTAGAGATGACCTTTTAGACTGATACCTTGGTGAATAACCTTGGTAATTTTAATGACACCTTGGGGATGGATCTTGGTGAAACGAAATGATTATCAATATTAAATGTTTTATCCACATCTTCAAGTTATGAAAATTTTTATTTTTATTATGATATATCTCGTGATTTATTTCTCATGCCTTAAAGTTCTTTTCATGACCTTATTGAAGTATCTCAAGTTCACATGTAAAATGTTTCTCTTGTTTCCCTTACTGGACCTTCTGCTCACCCTTTCTTTTAATGTATGTTCCCAGGTTATGAGATGTAGTAATGAACCTAGGATGAACATTAGAAGAATCCTTTCAAGTGTTTAAGAAGAATGTTTTATGTTTTCATGTTTTAAGTTCCTGGTTTCCAAGACACTAAACCTTAAAGATCCTCAGTTTTGTAAAATGTAGTGAAAGTTTATGTGATAAAAAGGCGGGATGTTATAGGAAATCATAAATAAAATCTATATTCTTATACGAGTAATAGTTATACTATTGATGATGATGAGACTACAAATGACATATAAAATGAATGAGGAATAAGATAATGAAGCATAGTTAATGGTTAAAGAATGAATTTTAATGATTAAGTTATTGTGTATTTGGATTAAATAACTATGTTGTAAAAGTATTAATGATGTTATAGTTTTAATAATAAAGAGATATATAGGTATTGTACTACAATACTCCTTCTTTATGGATTTGGAAGCATGTGATGAATAATACCTGTAACCAAGAGAAGTGATTTTGTGGCAAGTTGATTTTTTGAAAAACAAATGATTTGGGGTAGATAATCCTTAAAATATTCTGGATGTAGATAATGAAAAATAGGTGTTTATGGGATATTATTGGTTACTATTAAAGTAGTTAGTGATTTTATGTTTTATTAAATCTTTTTTGGGTCTACTATATATTTAGATTTATGGAATATATTCAATAAACCAAGATTTTTTTTAAAGAATACTTGTTTTCATTAAGGTTTTAAGGTGAACAAGGTATTAATATATTTGGTATGTAAAAATAAGTGTTAAATTATGTTTTTTAGTAATATAATGTTGATTTTGGAAATCTTGCAACCCTCCCTCAAATTTTTTGGATTGTAAATTTTGATTGATTTATTTTGAAAGAGTCTTAAAAAATGGAATGGATTAGTTGAAAATTGGATATTATTGTTTGTGTCTAAAGTATGATTTATCATATTGAATAAAATTTACTAAGCATTTTGGTTTTAGTAAATATTTAGAGGATAAAGGAATGACTTTTGGATCTTATGGTTCATAAAGGTGCTTCATTCATGAAAAAGTTATCTTGAATATCCGTTTCCTGGGATATGAAATGAAGTGGGGATACATAAAAGCACAAACAATGAATGAAATTATACTTATTAAATGAAAATAAATCAATTAATTTTACTTAATCAAGTGTTTATATGGATATTAAAATAATCCCTCAACTCTAGGAAAATTATTTTAGAGCAAAAATTTTATTCTTTTAATTTTCTTACTGAGACATCAATGTCCACTTTAACCCATCATAGATTTACAATTTTGTGAAGGTATAATTTTTGATGACCATGTTACCTATCACTCTATATCATAACTTGATTGTTTGATTTCTATTAAATTTCCCGATTTTAAATTCACAATAATGTTATTCTATTCAAAAGATTAATTTTTCGGTGACCATCGCATTTCCCTTTCCCTCTTATTAAGGGAATGTTTTACTAACCCTATTTACGATGTGGGTTTCCCACAATTTTTTTTTTCAAGTATCAACCTTTGATTTTTGAAGTGAAATTTAAAATTTAGAGGATAAAATTAATTGAAGTAGGGGAGAATTTAAAAAGCCAATATTTTATGGTATGACTCTTTTTAAATCCAATCTTTTCAACAACTTATGTCACATAGAACACCAAGCTTAAATAAACTACTAAAATATATTTTAAGTTTGATTGTTATCACCTACCCATTGGAATAGAGGGAATGAATTTGATTAAATAAATTATGAATTTTTTTTACACATGTTTATAAAATTAATTTATTGATTTCCAATTAATTAGAAATCAAAATAAAATCCAATTAAACATAAAGGAAGTGTTTTTATAAAAACTATTTTTACGCCCACAATTGAATTTTATATTAATAAATTAAATTAATCACTATTAGTGATAGATATTAATGAAATTTAAATATTATATATTTATTAATTTTTTTTAAATTCATTCAATATGTTTTATAGTCTTAAGATAAAAATAAATCTTGTTTTAAGCATAAAATCTATATTTTTCTAAAAGGCATATTTGTCACCTTTTGATGGAATACAAATTTTAAATATAAAATTTGACAATTTAATAAGTTTTATTTGAAATAATAATGTTAATTTTTGAAATATTAATATCAAAATTATCTTATAGGTAAAATTTTAGTATTTTTCAGAGAAGTTTAATTTTTTTGATGAACAGTGAAAACAAAAAATATTAATTAAAAACTTATTTTTTGTCTAATTTATTTATATAGTTAAATTATGTTTTAAAATAGTTTTAAAGTATAATTAGTTCAATTATACGTAAAAAAAAATAAATTTAGGTCATTGTAATCAATTCCAATTTGAAATTGGATATATAAACATTTCAAACTTTTGAACCTTTCACTTTAAAACCCCCCTTTTTCGTTGTGTCCGCAGGATTAATTTTAAATATATATTTTTCGATTATGTGAATTAAATATGGTAAAATGGATTCCATATTTGTAATAATAAGTTCCAAATTATATTTTTAGTTTAATTTAATTTTTAGGTATAAAAAATTTATGGTGGTAAAAAAATTATTACCACAGTATAGGTAAAATAGTGACAAGGGTTAAAGTTAAAAGGTAAAAGATTAAATACTTAAAGATTACAAAATTTAATGTTTTTTGAGGTATTTATTGAACATAAATAGACTAAAAAACTTTAATTAACAATATTATTCATTGAAATTGATTCCACCTCAATGTGACTGTATTTAATTATAAAATAATCATTATTTTAATCACTTAAACCCACCTCTTCTCTAGTATAAATACCTCCCCTCACCACCCCATTTCGACCAAAAAGCATTGAATCTATTAAAATATCTAAAAAAACCTCTAATTATCACTTTATCCACGTAAAAGTTCTAATTTTCTCACCAAAATACCAAATCCAAGGTCCTCAAGAGTCTCTCAAGGAGGTGATATTCAAGAGGTAATTTTATGAAAACACCTCTTTTATTTGCTTTTCTCATTATTCTACTTTATCCTAATATATTTCATCTATAATGAAATAATAATTCCAGAATCATGTACATAATGAAATTTTATGTTTCTAATTAAATATATTATATCCATACCTTTTATTACCTCCTCTTATTCAAAGAAACGAAACTATTGTCCTAGTAATTCCAGTTAATCACCTATGTGAATAATGTTTTTTTTTCATTTTACATTAACGTATTCATGAAAGGCCATAAAAATATTATTATGGTTAAATAATATTTAAATAAGTATATTATTTTCTATTTTATGTTATGTAACTAATATATACTCATAATTTTAAATAAAACAAAACTAATTCTTGCTGTTCAGAAAAACCTCCAAAATAAACTAAACATTTATCATCAACACCTTATCAAATGAATCATACTCATGTATGAAATAAAAATGACAAATGAAAAAATTTAAACTTATTTAAGTTCATTAATATCATTTAATTTCATTTCCGTAGTTTTGTTTCCATTTGATAAGAAAATCCATAATTATACGCAAATGAACCAACCATGGAACCATGAAATGAACACACCCAAAACAATGAAAACAATGAAATATTATTAATAAAGGGGGGTAAGATGTTATAAAAGGATCATATAATGTGTTATAAATATGAATATAGTTATGCAGTGAATTAATGAAATTCTTTAAACCATTATAAAGGAGGATAACGAATGCTACACTAAAGGGAATCATGAGGTAAGGGGTTTCTCATCTCACTTTTACTCATGTGAGATATATGCATTATTCGCCACTTATTTTTGTTGTGTAGTGTATATAATAATCCTTTTACATGTTATATAATGAATATAATTATTCTCATGATATTATAAGTTTAATTTAATGTTATTTCTTTATGTGAATTATGATTCAAATGTTTCAAAGTGGTTTAATACACTTTGGAATGCTTAAAGACTATTTTCCTCAAGAAATTTTTAATAATCACATTTAAAGTATTTTCATCTATTTCAACATCATTTTTTTAATATTTTACTTAAATTAGGTTTATATATTATGATACAAACTACCATATTTTATCAAATGGTTATTGATTAGTTTGACTGGGGATGTACTATTTTGATACCATTCACCATATTACTCTGGATGGTTTGTGATTATGTATACTTAATGAAAGTTATTTACATTTTTTATGCTAGTTTAAATACAAATTTATATGATGATTATGTTTCAAAACTTTCATATGAGGAATGTTTTGTACTTAGTAAGTGATGGGTGGGGCCCGCTATAGCCACTCGTTGCATCAATAGGTCTTATGAGATAAACCAAATTGGATTTTAGCTGAGGTCTTACCCATTTATTTTCAGATGTCTTGGATGAGGCCCCAAAGATAAGTTTTAGATTTCCTCCATTATTCTTTCCATTGTTATGTGATTATTTATTGATTTAATTATGATTATTCGATTAAAAAAATATCCATGGTTAAGATTTCTTGCTCAAGTGATTATTTATATGGAACTATTTGATCACCTTTTATTCATGCCATATGATGCTCAAGTTATTGATTAAATGGTATGTGTTTCATTTATTTACATTTACATAATTGTTATTGATTATTTATGATAGATTCTACTATAATTAACCCTTACTGATCATTTTAACTCACCACTTTATTATGTTTTATTTTTTCCCCAGATTCCAAGAAGTTTATTATGATTGATATACAGGGTTACAGTAAGGGGGTAATGGTGTTCTCAAAGAAAATACTTTTTGTATTTTATGTTTAAAGTATAATTTTAATTTAAAGTATGTATCTATTTTACTAAGACTACTAAACTAGTTGGTCCTTTGTGATGTGATTTCTTGTATCTTATGCCAATATAATAAAGTAAGGCACCAAATCTGGGCTACTAGAGTCAAGGATGTTAATTATGCCTCAAGGATATTATTATAAATATGATTACACATTTTATATAGGATGTGGATGATGGTTAATGGTTATTTTGGGCATGATGTTCCACACTCCCTTACATCGAGTGTTGAGCATGATGTCTCACACCATTGACACTATTTGGATGGTGGGAATGATGAACCACATACCTATTTTAGGTGCTCACATGATTAATCCCCCACCATCTCGAGTGATGAGCATGATTCCTCTCATTAATCATGATATATAGAGTATGTACCCTTTTTCTTGAGCTTATAGGCTCATTTAGACTGGTTATGGATGTCAGAGTTATTCCTTGTTCTAGCCATCACCTAGTATTCTGAGTATATGGACACTTATGTTCGCACATAATTGGTCCATATAGGTGGATGAAATATATAAATACACTATATATATACCATTACTATATATATAGTTACTGATCATACACTCATTCTTACTATGATTCAAAGAACATAGAGCTTCCAGGTGTCCTTTAGGAACCTAAGGAGATTGTTATTATTTTTTCGGCATTGTTTATTATTTATTTGTTCCTTCACACTTTTTATCTATGACCCCTAGTTAGATTACTTCTATATTCCATTGGTTGTGGCCAACTAGGATTTTATATCACACCTTGCTTTGGACACCTTTGGTACCCAAGTAGATTACTTGTCTATAGGTATGGATAAGGGCAATCACCCTACTATAGATTCTTGATATGTTTTACCTATAGATAGAGAATAGGAGAAGGGGACTGATCATATGCTCAAGATGCTAGTGGATCACCCTTTTGTTCTTTTTGTAGTATTTTTATAGCATGTTGTATATTCATATCCCCCATTTCCATTCTGTATATCAACATGCCATGAATCCATGTATATGAAAATGCCTAGTGGATTTTGATATTATTATTCAGTTTCTCAGTTATCTATTCTTCCACTGCTTATTTATTATATCAGTTGTACGTGCTTCTTTTATGACCGATTATTGGTCTAGTCATTAGTGTCTATTTATATGATGCTTCCACTATTTTCTCCTTATTATTTTTATATGATGTTCCACTTTGATATAATGATATATTATCCCCACTGTACCATCTTTACACCATTGCTTCTAATTGGTAGCCTCTAGCATATGGGGAGACACGCTTGAGGTCTTATAGCCCACTAGATCAAGGACCCAGTTAAGTGGATGCTGGGTTAGGATGTTACATGGAATTATAATTTTTTTAGGTGGGTGGTTTTTTGATAAGACTTTTTATTAGAAAATATACATTATTTTTCATTTTATGTTAGTTTTATAAAATTATTAAATGACACGATTTATAACTTTTTTGAAATGTTCATGTTTTTTCTATTTGTGTGAAATGTAATCTCCCATAGGATTTACTGATGAAAAGTTATTTCAAAGCATGATATGTGAAAATGAATGGCCTCCATGTGTAGGATAAAAATGTTTATTTCTTTGAATTGATTGGCCTCTATATAGGTAGATCACATGGGAACCTTAGGTACATTGGATGGGGATAGAATTGGGAAAATAATGCTAGACATGGTATGTTTTTTTAGCAAGGATATATGATTAAAACTCTAAATAAACTATAGATTTCAGGAAACCATTAGGGGGTTCAATCATTAGGGTTATCTTATATCCCTATGAGTGATTATTAGACTAATGAATTGTGGTTTACACTAGTCACAACCATTCATTGAGGTGAAAGATCTTAACTTGCATTGACCTATTATATCCTAGGTCCATATTTCCATGTTTATATTATTTGTGAAATGGTTGTTATTCATGCTTATATATGATAATTTTTTTAAAGGATTTATAATCATTTTAATGTTTTTAAAGGAAAGTGGTTTCATTAAATTTTCTTTAAAAATGTGTTTATTTGGAAGGGTATTGTAAACTATTTTAAAGGGGTTATTTTCCATGTTTTGATATAAATTATGAAAATAAATTTTATCCCTATGATTTTGTTAAATGATCATGATTGGTTTATCTTATAAATACTTATTATGCAATGTTTGGTGTGATCCCTCTAGGATTGTTTTATCAAACCCTACACATATCTTTGGGTGTGTGTAGATCTTTTTTAATCTGACATGGGTAAAGTTAAGGTGCCACTTGGTGTAGGTAGGTATCAATATTAGTGGGGTGTGGGGGTTTAGTTGTGAAATGATTTAATTTTGATCCACATATCACATGGATATGGGTTGTATTTTGTTTTTCATATCCCTAGTTTACCTATTTTTGGTTTGGCATGTGATTTTCCGTGTACTCATTTTTATATTCCACTATTTGACTCTATATTGGAATACTGATCTTATTATATATATATGCATTTTTAATTTTCCTTGGTTTATATTTATGGGTGAAACCATTCCCACAGGTAGTCCGTGATGTCCGGGAACTAGTCGCCATCCCGTGGGGATTGGAAATGCCCTTCAGGCTTTGCCATGAGCCGATTCGAGTGTCCGGTTTAGGGATGAACTGGTTTGGTTCATGAAAAAATTGGTCATGGTTTAGTCACCTATAAACCGTTAATTAATTTTTTATATATGTGTCATGAACTATCCCCCAGAGATCATGCTGTGAATACCCCAAGCCCACTTTCCATAGGCTAGGGGCCAGCGACTAACACCGAAGGCATATTCCCTAAAACTGGGAAGAAATTTCCTTTATAACTTGTAAGTACACGCAACCAAGCACACAACAAGATACAAACTCAAGTAAACTGAATAGAAAATAGAGTGAGTGCAGTAAGTAAAGCGGCCAGAATACAAGCCCATCTGGAAAGTACAAGAAACTAAAAGTACAAGTGAACTGGAACAACTCCTGTGAACACCTACCAAGGATCCTACCTGAAGGGTAGTTACAGATCTAGATCGGTCATCTCTACGGTACGCCTCGTCTAATGTCCACCTCTGAGCTACTCCTATTCCTAGTAATCTCATCCTCAGTCAGCCCTGTCCGTTTTCTGCACCATACACAATGAAGTGTGGGCATAACTCGTGCAGGGGTGAGTATAACGATACTGAGTAGGGACCCTAAGACCCTCAAGGTCTCACAAAATCTACAAAGGATAAACCACAAAGCATGAAATCAACTGAAAACCCTACTTAGGTATATGCCCATACATAATCAACTGTTCCACAAAGGAAGGAATACCACAAAGGCAAGTACCACATAGGTACTCCACACAGAAGAATACCACCAAGGTATTACCACGAAGGAAAGTACCACAAGGTAGAAACTCAGCTCACACTAGGTATAACTTAGGTACAGTAGTTGAGATAATTAGATGTAGCTAATGAATCATCTTACTCTGTTAAGAGGCAGACCCATGTAGGATCTATAGGTGATGACCCACACAGGATCGCTCGGTGCTGACCCACACGGGATCGCTCGGTGCTGACCCACACATGATCTCCCAGTGCTGACCCACATAGGATCGCTCGGTGATGACCCACATAGGATCGCTTGGTGCTGAACCACATAGGATCTCTAGGTTTTGAATCACATAGGATCGCTCGGTGCTGACCCACATAGGATCGCTCTTCATTCTTCACGTCACAGCCAGCTACTGGGTTCCCGCACTAAGCTTACTTGTCTCCGGGAGGGTCCGCTCCTCAAGCCACTAGTCGATACTCCAACTTCCATGAAGTCCCATGAAAAATTATCCCAAAGTACTGTCACGTCATAGGGGTCTCAACGTAACAGAAGATGCATTAATAAGACACCCGGTCTGTAAGTTATTAGCCTTTTAGTTCCGATGACCCAGTTGGATTCGTGTTCAATCCAACCCGACCGTACCACAACTTTATCCAAATCTCAAGTGGGGTATACCAAAAGGACCATATCTCTCTAGGGTTTCTGGCGATGTAGACGGTTTGTCTAATGGACGTTCGATACCAAAGTTATGGCCAAAAGAGCGTAAAGCTTGTAGCTGGTCTGGCTCTGGTCCGACCCGACATGGGCCAACCCAACCCGGTTTGGGTCGATCCGACCTGCTGGGTCCGGACTGGACCACCAGGTCCAGCTCGACCCATGCTCGGCGGAGTGGGGACCACGGAGCGGCGCGAGACCGTGAGGGTGGCGCAGAGGCCTTGAGGGCGGCGAGGTCGTGGGGCTGCGGAGGGCCGCGGGGCCGCGGAGGGCCGTGGGATGACAAGGTTGCAGGGGCCATGGGACGGAGAGACTTTGGGGGCTGCGAGGCCGCGAGACAGTGAGGCTACGAGGGAATACTGGGCGGCGAGGCCGCGGGGCTGCGGAGGGTCGCGGGACGACGAGGCTGCAGGGCCGTTGAGGGTCGCGGGGCGGTGAGGCCACGGGGCGGTGAGGCCGCGGGGTGGCGGAGGGCCACTGGATGATGAGGCCGCGGGGCCGCAGGATGGTGAGGTCATGGGGGCCATGAGGCCATGGGACGGTGAGGCCTCGGGGGGCCATTGGGCGGCGAGGATGCGGGACGTTGGAGGGCCGTAGGGGCCGTGAGGCCGTGGGACGATGAGGTTGCGGGGGGCCACTGGACGGCGAGGCCGCGGGGCCGTGGAGGGACACAGGACAGTGAGGCCACGGGGCCGCGGAGGGCCGTGTGGCAATGAGGCCGTGGGGCAGCGGAGGGCCTCTAGGTGGTGAGGCCGCAAGGCCGCGGGACGGCGAGGCCGTGGGGCGGCGGAGGGCCTCGAGGTGGAAAGGCCATGGGGTAGCGAGGGCCACACTGCGGTGGTGTGCCATGGCTAGCTGTGCGGCACGGTCGTGCGCCGTGCCTTCGCCGGAGGCCGGTTCGGCTGGTTTGGCCGGCCGTCCATCCTTTACCATTGTGGCAACAAGCCGCGGTTCTCTTCCGTCGGGCTGCGTAGTCACACCGTCGCCTTCATCACAAAGAACACAACAAATAAACACAAAAAAATGCATAGAGGTCGGACCATGTTTGTTTGGCCTGCACTCTCCGCATTAGAGAAGTAGCAAGAGGTTCACAAATTTTTAATCAAGAACATGTGTGGAAGATATTTAAAACATCAAACCCCACAACCTCCATCAATCACTATTCCCAAACCCCACAACTCTCAGTTCTTCGTGCAGATGTCATGAACAACTTTTTCATGCATGAATAAATTTCTCAGACTTTCTTTGTGCAGACTTCGATTGTGCTGATCGTGGTCTTCTAGGTTTGGAAGACAAAGGTTCCGATTTCCTTCTAAATCGAGGGCTTGCAAGGATAGTAAGACAGATTCCGATCTTCATATTGAGGGCTTACTTGGGTTTGAGTAAGACATAAATTCTTGAAAGTATAAATCAAGGAACCTTTATCCAAGATTGTTGGATACCCTTCTCTTTGGGTTAAAAGAATCTTATTTTTACTTGTTTTCTATTTCAAGTTGTTTTTATTCTGCTGCTATTTTATCTTTGTTAAAGTTAGAAAGTATAACTTTCTTATACTTTATAATTCTGTTACTCTAATTATATTAAAGATTCTATACACTTTAAGGTAGAATCTTTCCTTTAAGAAAATCTTTATTGAGTTTTTTATCTTAAGTTTATAAAGTTTAAGAAAATTTTTCTTTGAGAGGGTTGTGAATTTTATTTAACATTGTTAAACTAAGTTTTCTTAAAGTTAAAAGCTAAATTTAAGAAATAAATTTCCTTAAGGTTAACAAACTTTCTTTAATAAAGTCCTATACCAAATTTAAATATTCCAAATGAATTTTTAAAGTATACAATTCTCCCCCTCTAGTATTTGAGCATCTCATTATACATATTTGATCCTACAAAATTTTACCATGGTTACTATTCACATTGGAAAAAAATAAGTGGGGATTAAATTTAAAATTTAAACCTATTGATTATAAATATTTAATTAATTGTATCTAATTTAAAAACTATAATTAATAAAAATTAATTTTAAAATAATTGTTCAAAATGTGACAAAAAAATGTTATTTAGGAAAAATACATTTTAAGCATAAAACATGATTTATTATTATCCTATGCTTAGAAAAATATTTTTTGAATGTTTAAAAGATTTTATCAAGTAAATAATATATAAATTTTATTTAAATCATTCAGTAATAAGGATTTATTTAATTTCTTGATATAAAATTCATTGTACATATAAAACCTTTTTTTTCCAGAAAAACATAAATTTTATTTTAAAATAGTTTTTTTGTTTTTAATTATAATCCTAAATTTATTTTATAAATGTATAGACCACATATTTTTCATAATTTAGTTATTACTATTCGTACGAATGAATATAATGGCTAGGTGATATCTGACACATAATCTTTTAATAATGTTACATGACTCTTTTAAACTCACTATTGTGTGCAATGAAAGCTATCAAAGAAATAAAATTATTTAAATAGAAATATTTCATAAACATATTAGGGTGTTATATAAAATACCTAACTAAATAACTTCCTTACATCCCTAACCATGTTTTATATCCTTGGTTTGATAAAAAACCAACCTAGGAAATCTTTTAGTGTAAACCTTAAGAGGTTGTCCGAAGAAGAGGTATAGTTCTTAACCAAGAATTTTCATTTTGTTTCTTCTTATAGCTACTTCAAATATTCTTCAACCATTATGAAATAATAACACTGGTATATTAAATATAATTAGATGTTATTATTTTAATATCACATCCTATATCCCTATCCTCTTCCATCAAATGGGAAATGAAACCATTGTTTGTGTGTATGGAAGACTACCCCTTAAGAACCGATGTAATTTGTTTTCCATCAACCCAACTTACAAATATCCATAATGATAGATTTAATGTTTATGTATATTATATTCTTGTTATATTTATCATTATGAAAATATAATATATTATTTACTTTCTTACCTTTCCATTCACTGAAAAATGATAATGCCATTTTTGTGTATGTGTGGACTACCGCCTATATGGAGCGATGTGATTTGTTTATCATTACCAAATAACATGGATGATATATATAAGTATATTTATACAAATAATGTGTTATTTATGATTTATGATAATTTTAGAAAGATAAAATAATACTCACCATCTTTCCATAATGATCATTGAAAAATGGAAACGTTACTCATGCGTACGTATGACCTGCCATCTCCATGATTGTAATGTAGTTCATTTTTCATAATATTAGTTCATAATTGGTTTTAAAAGTATAATTTATGTATAAAAATTATAATTATTTCATTGTTACTATTTTTTTGATTATTAAATAATGACATCTCTAACCATAGTCAACCTACTAAAGTCATTTTTGACATATGAGCCAAATATAGTCAAAACATCCGATGTGAACTTAATTGATTAAGTAATTATATATAACATGGTATTAAATAAAATAAAAGGAAGAATTTACCTGAAAAAATTTCTTAAATAATTAAATAAATAACACATTTTTATTATTCTATGAGATAAGAAACATACGTGTTGTGTTAGTCTCGAGGTAAAAGACTTTCTTTTAAAAATCATCAATTAATGTTTTCCTTACAACTATTTTTATTTAATGCCCATATTATTTAAAAAATATTATTAATGAATTTATATGTATATAAAATAATTATAAAGGAAATTTTATGTCACTTTTTAATATCTTTTAAAGGTTTTCAGAAGGAATTTGATGTCTTGGGTAAGAAAATGATTATTTTTAACTCAAAGTTTATTTATAAAAAGGAAATTTTTTGTAAATATTCACGGTCTAAAGATTTATTTATATTATTTTTATGCCCATTAATGATATTTTTGTGCTCATATCATGTTTTAATTTTTTTATGGTTTTAAGGATTATTAGGGACACGAATGAGGTCAAGATGAAAATTGTGAAGATATTTCATGAAAATAAAACTTTTTATATCATAAAAGTTTTTTATGTGGTGAAAATGGATACTAATAGGAAGTGTCCACTCTATAAAATATTATTTTTTAATGTATGAGTCACGACTTAATTATCTAAAACTATAAAACTAAAAATATCCTAAAATATAAGATAATGAATTCTTAACTTAAAACTCAAGATTATATAATGTTTAAGGCTGGGTACTTACAATCATTATCTACTTTCTTCATTTTAAACATGATTTCATGAATCAATAAGCATCAAATATCTTTGATACCATGGATGAGTTTCTAAAAATCAAATAACACTTATTCAATCCATGAGATATAATAAGAAACCAAAAAACAAGATCTCCATGACATGAAACTAAAACTATGTATAAACTAAAATTAAGAACATGTGTAACTTACATTAATTTTGGGAGAAACTCTTATCTTCAATCACACTATTTGATGGTGATCATTAAGAATAAAATGACACGTTCCTTCCTCCTAGGTGTATCAATTGGTTGATGAATCTCCCAATTTTTGGGAAGGATCATATTTTTTGACCATGGTATGCTAGTAACTCTCAGGTAGTAAAGGATAAAGGAGAAAATATACTAAATAAGAAGAATCAGTTGAAGTGTTAAATGCTATTTTTGTGGCCTTATCCTTATATAGTCCCCAAGGACATTCTCGATGACTTCATGTAATTTTTTTTTGTAACCTACGAATAAGTATATATAAGCATTGAATATTTAAATGCATTGTTTAATTCTACCAACCATTTCATTATATGAAACATTTATAATCAATGATATATAATATGAAAGAGAAATCATATTTTAACACTTAATATTCATTTTCTTTTTTGATCGTGGGATGATATATTAATTACAAGTCACGATTAACAAATATCATGATATTATGATATATCCATGTGAAAAACTATGATTGGATAATGAATTCATAAGGACCCATGTCATTATGTTTGGGTTAATTCTAATGAAATATAAATTTTCATGGATTAGATCCCTGGTGAGATTTATTTTCTATATCCGGATATAATCCTTAGTTATCAGTCATGGAGATGGGGATGTTGTTTGGATATTAGGGGTTCTATGAGATTCCTTAAGAGTTCAACCATGGGCTAGAGGAGGGTGGTGTTATAACAAAGTTCTATAAACACCACTAGGTCTCCAATTGTGGTAGAATTGGTATCTAGTGAGTGTATGATAATGTTTAATTTCTTTTAGATACCATCGGGTACCCAATGGTAGGGATTTGGGTACCCGATGGTGAACCTAAATAGGTGGCCTCTCTATTTAAGACACAGAGTATCCAATGGAAATATAATGGGTACTCAATGCAGTTATGGATTGTTTTAAAAATAAGGGGTACAAACATATTTTCATGAATGACCCCTATTATAAATAAAAGGGGAAGGTGGAACAGTAAGGCCAGTGCAGTTATCTTTTACCCTCCATATTCCTCCCATATTCTATCCTTGATTTGGGTTGGTTCTAATGGGTTTCTAAGGGTAAATTAATACTTAATCAAGAAAACCAATGAAATTAGAAAACCATAAAACTAAGATCACCATGATTCAAAACTAAAACCATGCACATATATAAAATAAGAAAACTTTGTGTACCTTACACCAATGAGTGCTGCTGCATTAGTGTTCAATCAGATGAATGCACTACTGGAAATATGATCTATACCAATAGTTTTGGGAAAATCGTTGGTATAGTTCACTAATTTGGACCTATACCAATGGTTTGGCCAAAACCGTTGGTACATGTCACTAATTTGGAGCTATACCAACAGTTTTGGGAAAACCCTTGGTATAGTTCACTAATTTTGACCTCTACCAACGGTTTTAGCCAAACCATTGGTATAGGTCCCCCCTTTACCAACGGTTTGTACAAAATCGTTGGTATAGGTCCCAAAATAAAAAAACCTATACCAACAGTTCTCAAAACCATTGGTATAGGTCTATACCAACAATTTTGAGAACCATTGGTATAGGTACATGTATTTTTAATGGAATCTTCTTATAGAGGACATTAAATAAATCAAAATTTAAAATACTTATGATAATACACACACACACATATATATACATATTTATGAAATTATGTTCACAAAAGTATGTTAGGTTAGTGGTTAGGATATTCAATCACAAATGGGAGGTGCTGGGATCCAAACCCACCGAATGATTGTTTTCTAAATTACACATACCAACGGTTCCATAAAACCATTGGTATAGATTTTCATATTACTTATACCAATGATTTTGAAAACCATTGGTATAGGTATATACCAATGGTTTTCCCAAAACCATTGGTATAGACCTATCCCCATGACTTACTTGGATACGGTTCTCCAAACCATTGGTATAGGCTATACCAATGGTTTGGAGGCCTATACCAACGGTTCCAAACTATTGGTATAGGGTATTTTTCTAGTAGTAATGATGAAGAATACTAAGAGGTGGTTTAAGGACTTCCTCCTCCAAGGTGTATCCATGGGTTGAAGCTGAATCACCCATTGCATGAGAATAACCCTCATATCTCCCATGATATTCTAGTATCACATGAAGGCTAATGGAGAAGGAGAAAGATAGATATGAGAATGGGATTGACTCATCCAAGGCTTCAATTTTTTTATACACACTATCTTGATGGAAGTAACCCATTTCATAATCCTTTAAGGATTATCCTTGAGTTCCATGAATTTAATCATGAATTACAATGCATTACTAAATACCATTTCATAGTTAATTCAATCATACCATGAATTCATCAACCTCCCAAACATTTCATCTTATAAAACATTGATAGTAAATAATTACCCAAATGGACTATATTTCAAAATATATCACTTATAATTCATCTTATTTATGGATCATAGGGTGTTATAAATTATATTATATGATCCAATAAGCCTTATGACTTTCCTATTTTTATTAGAGTGGGCACCCAAGGATCAACTACTATGTATAATTTTATTACCATTACATGTATACAACTTGATATATACATTTATTTCACTTACCATGTTTGTAATACCTCTTTAATATGCGATGTATATATGCTAATTTCCTTAGATTACATATCATATAAAAAGGTTATTATAGTTACTAGATATAATGAGAACCTATAAATACTATGATTATAATCTTTAATATATGTTCTATGGTCTAGATACATCATTTTTAAGGGAAAGAAGATGTTTTATTATCAGGTGTTAGGGGATTATAAACATTGATACTTATTCTTTTGAAGTTCACACTTGTTGATCTCAAGTACATGAGATAATGAATATTTTCATGCTAGTAGGAACACCACATGTTTTGGATGTTATTTGTCATTCTCATATTCAAAAATGTGTATTGATTTCATGATTTGGGATTATTATTAATGTATATCATTATTACATACTTTAATGCATAATGAAAATCATGTTAGTTTATATCTGTGGTGAGGTAGTTTTCATCAAGTTTATCATTGATTATATGAAATTGATTGAATAATAAAGAAATAAATTTTCATGTATGAGTACAGGAAGTGATATCTTGGGACTTATTTACTAAGATGGTAATACCTTTATTAAATACATGGACACAGTATAACGAGGAAATTCCATTCAGTATAGTCAAATAAATAATAAATAAATCATGTAAGGATGATGAAATTGGATTTGCATTTATCTTTATGAGACATCATGAGATAAAAAGGTTATAAAACACAAAGTATTTTCATAGGTAAGGTTTTGGTTTTTATGACTTAATATTATATATTTAGGGGCCTTGATGTGTTTCTATATACTACTCTTGATTTTTTAGCGATACTCACTGCTATCAAGATAAGGTTCCAAAGGGTCACACACAAAGTGATTTCAATTTTTTTCCAATTCTAATGAATTTGAGTTTTAGGACATAGTGGGCCCCATGATGGGGGTCATGTAATGTTTGAGTTTGAACAATCATATGAAAATAAAAAAAATCAATATTATTTAAGTTTATAATAATAAGTGTTGGATTTATTGACTCAAAGTATTAAAAAATTATTAATTGAATACAAGAAAAATCATTTTAAGAATTAAAATTTATTATTCAATGTTTGTTAAATATTTTATGGGAGAAATGATCCAAGTTAATGAATTTTATTTTATCAAGTAATATAATCATGATATTTCAAGTAAGTTTTAATATACATATGTCGATTACAATACATTTTATAAGTCATTAGTGTAATTTATAGTTTATTTAGAAGGTGAAACTTGTTAAAGGAATTAATAAAAATTTTAACATTTTTTAAAAATCTATATATACCAAAATAATCCATATTTCATGGGTACTATTGATATTAAAAATTTTAAGAGCTTATCCCTATTCTCTACCATTTCATATAGTGATAAAGGAGAGTTTTGATCACCTAGATCCAAGATATCCTTCTTGGATTAAGTAATCAGTGCACCAATGATTGTGAGTATGTCGAAAGACACTTAATATATCTGTTCTAGCACCCTAAGTTCACATATCATTATACCAGAAATATTTTTAAGAATTTGGGGATGAGATATATGGTTACGACTTCAGACCCTTTAATAAAAAATCATCAGTGATGAGAAAAATGTGCCAATGATTACAAATTGAATGAGGTATAATTTTGACTTAGTTTTCATGATTATTTAAATTATACGAGATGCTTATATTAATAAATGAGAACTTACTCGCATGATATGATGTTACCTCATCGATCTGGTATAAAAATATTAAATTTCCAAGATTCTATGATTTTACGGCACACCCAATACTAACAAGTGATATCAAATAATACATGCAATTACTTAAGATGAAATTTAAATTAAATTTATGATAATTTAGATAAAGTGTGCCAATATAATCCCAAATCCACTGAAGGAATGACAACTAGAGGTCATACAGATGAGTTATGTCTATCCTAAGATCAATCATTCTTTATTTTTAAAAAACCAAAACTAACACACACACACACATACACGATGGTAAGTTTCTTAGTTGAAGCAGGCAGTGAGAGAGGTTCTTCTGGAGAGGGATTGTGGGGGTGGGGGTGGGGGTGGGGGTATGAATCCATATAAAACAAAACAAAAAAGGGTCACATGGGTGAAAAAATCCACCACCTTTTAACTACCAACTTCCCCATGATAATTTGGGGTGGAAACCACCTGCAACACATGGGAGAAATATAAATATATATATTTTAAAATATTGGCGGTGTCATACCGGAACTTCTGACTAACCAGCATGTGTTTTGTAGGTTACAACCCTTCACCAACTTGGTTTAGTATTAGCCAGTATTTTCTTTACCTTCTTATCCCATTTGGTAGAAAAAATGGTTTGGAACATCTCTTGGGGGGAGGGAGGTGTTTCAGGCCCAGAATACTTGAATTTTTTTGAATAGATTCCTAAAAATGTTATAAAAAATTAAAAATTTAATAAATATATTTTTTGGGATGTTTAAATTGTAGATTATGAATTAAAATAATTTTAATTTAGTTTAATTCATGATTAATTCCCTTAAGAAGAATTATTTGAAAATTTAATTTTATTATGTGAGTTTAATGCATACTGACTGATCATGAGATAGAATAAACAATGTGTGTTTCTTGTTTATTATTTATTTATTTAATTATTTTAATGTGTAATGTTTGTAATAATTAATTAATAAATGATGATCTACACATTATCCCTTGAAATCTATATATCTATAAGGGATTTCATGTCTATGAGAGAGAGTATTTATATGTATCTAAAATTTCCAATACCCCCTCACATGCAAGTGAGTATTATTGTATAATGTGGAGGATGAAGGAGACATAACTCATGATGAGGTTTGGAGAAGCACCAAATTGGAGATGGATGCATTTGAAGGGGTGAGTGCTGTAAATCAAGTCAGATATGACTCAAGGTGTTACCCCTATGGTCTTGATTGATCTATTATAAACTCAATGGATTGACTATTAAAAATAGATCATGATCATGTCATTTATTTATCATATTCATGGTTTATTATTTTTGTTTATGTTTAGTTTACCTGAAAACACATAGAATAATAAACAATAATGTTGAGATAAAAATAAATTAATTTGAAATGAATGTTTATTATTTATGTATTGTTATGTTATGAGTGCAATCACATAGAAACAAATATTATAGATAGAAATATATTTTAGTCATTGAGAAAAATTAAAGTCCCTATAAGTAATGTTAATTTAAATTTCTTCTATCACTTGAATTTGAAAAAAACCATAAGTATGAGGTGATCATTAGCTAAATTTGAGAGTGTCTAAAATTATTGGGGAGTTCTTATGAAAGTGGTGGGTCTACTTAAGTAAATTTTGATTCAAATAAATATCCATAACTAACTTTTTACAACTTTAGAGGCAAATCATTGAGTAAATTGAAGTAAGATTTTTAGAAGTTAGGAATCCACTTAATAGATTAAGGAGTCATGGGTTAATGTGGTTTTCTATCCAAAATACCATCTTAAAACTCTCTGAGTACTATCATATACATATATTAGACTATGAGGAGAAGTATTAAAGGACCCTTTCCACTAGAATATTCAAGTGATAAAATATTTCAAATTTAGTAGTTTCGGGCTACTAGGATTTGATAAAATAGTGGGTTAAATTTAAAATTAATATATTAATAGTTTATATAATGTTTGTAATAAAAAAATTAGTAATATTATAAATTTATTTATTATAGACCAAATATAAATAACTACTAATAACTTAATATCACTGTGATCGATTCTGGATAAAGAAAATATATTGTCTGTAAAAAACTTATGGGAGTGTAACAAGTGCTTGCGCAAAGTACCATGAAAAGTAAGGAAACTTTATGTGTTGGATTCTTGAATTCTCATTGAACCTCCTCATGTCATATTCAATGTGAAAATAAATCCTATAAAAAGAATATAGATGATGTATTGGATGTCCATTGCATCTTGTTATCATCCGTGTCTAGTGAATTATAGAAAATTCATGAGTATGAGGATGTATACAATATTATTACTCATTCCAATCAATTATATTAAGATATAGAAAGGGAATAAAGGCATGAGATCTCAAATTCACTATGCATATGCAAGCTGGGAGAATAGAATTAAGTACTCAAGATGATTGGGTACATTGAGTGACTAGAGTCCATAGGGTTCAAACTAAACTAATAGAAAACAATATATATCATAATAATGTTCTTACCACTCAAATTATTGACCTTAATTTGTTAAATATAATATTAAAAACATGAATAAGTCACTTCTTAATATTTTGTATTTATTTCATCATGCTGATAAGGATACAAAGAGCTCAAAATATTCCATCCTTATAGAGGACAACAAAATAAAGGTAAATTAAAAGTGTTCAATGGATAAACCAAATCCAAATAAACCAACACATTTCCCCTCAAACAATCCAGACATATAGATGGGAAACTAATGAGATTTAATATTTATGCTTTTCATGTGAAAACAACGGCCACAAGAAAAATAATTTTATATATTGGAAGAATAATTAAGGTGATTCTTTTACTTTAGGTGTATGTTTCATCGAATGCAATATATATATTTCTATAAGTTGGGTATATGATATAGCTTTTGGCTCACACACTTGAATTCAAATACATAAAACAAGTATATTTAATAATATTTCAAGGGGTGAG
The DNA here is from genome assembly GCA_963277665.1 of Viscum album. Lineage (NCBI taxonomy): Eukaryota > Viridiplantae > Streptophyta > Magnoliopsida > Santalales > Viscaceae > Viscum > Viscum album. The sequence continues at coordinate 1,275,981,939 of OY728132.1, read as the reverse complement.
GTGGATTTATGAGTAGTGAATGATGTAATACATGAAGCATTAGTAGTTGGGGATTATTATCTTACAAAACCTATTAGTTTAGTTTTTGTATTAAATAATAATTATTATATACTTTCAATTATCAATAACATTATCTTAGTGTTGAATATAGAAACATGGGAATTTATTTCAAGTTTTTAAAAAAATGTTTTTTATAAGGATACCATATGTTATGGTATGACACATCTTAACAATGGATTATAAATATTAGAACTTGAAAAACTAGTTTTAGAAACCATTGAAAAATCCAGTGAGCAAGGTGTAATGCCTTGATATGGACCACCTTAATGACACTCACATGGGGATACAATGTGACCTTAGGTTCGCCTCCCTATATTCTTGAGGATTCCAACTAGAAGAAAGGTCCTAACATAGTTTTGGGGAGACCATTACCTATAAAATAAATCTTGAGGTTCATGCCTGAACCTACTAAAAATTTAGAATGACTCATCCATATAACATACATACCAAAAAAATGTATACATATAATAGGGAGTTAAGTGGCCCCCATAGTCCAAAATAAAAACCTATAAATCTATATATTGAAGCATAGAAAAATAGAGCAGAAGCAGATAAAAATGGAATAATATATCAATAAAAAGGAATATTATCCAATAAATGATAAACAATAACTAAAACTAAAATATACCATTCATTAATGCAACTCACATGATTCAACATGATAAAAGATCAGTCTCTACAACTTTCTATATTTTTACCCTATTACTAGCTATAAAAAGAACCTATTACCTAAGATAAAACATATATGTCTATAAACATATATCAAAACACATGTTGTGTACACTGGTAGGGGTGAGTCTAAAAACCCAGTAATAATACCCAATTCATCAACAATATTGAGTGATGCATAAAAAAAGGGGAGATTGTTGAGTCAAAAGTTATACTTATGACCTTTTCATTCCTTTTATTTTGGAAATCCAAAACTCTTTCTTAAACACTTTATTACTAAATTTTTCTTATCTAAAGTGTTTTTAGAATGATTTTATAGAAAACATTATCTTTTACCATACTTGGAATTAGTTATAAAGTATTCATGAATATAAAATAACATCCTTCATTATGATTATCATAATGAGTATGGATCCGATAAACATCTGATTCACCTTTATCAGACTAGCTGTAATAATTTCAATCTTTTCCTTCATACTGAATAAGTATTTATAATCAGTCTAATGATACAACTGATAAAAATCAGAATCACAGTCATAAATATTATCATAATGAAATTTGTAAGGAAGTACATTGGATTGACTAAGTTTAAATTCTAAATACAGAAAACTAATTTCTAATGTAAGAATTTTTTTATACTGTAATGGTGTAAATTAATATGACATCTTACATTCAGTTATGCTAGTGAGGCATGATATTTCGAGTTCTAGGTGTCTAAGTTATTTTAAAAAACTTAGATAAAATATGACTATTGGGAGAATATATGATAGTTAGGAAGATTTTCTATAAATACTTGGTCATTCAAGGAGTTTAGTGCTGATTGATTTCAGGATTCTATAGTACTATTTTTTCGAGAGCTCTTGAGATTAAAAAACATTAACATCTTATTCTTATTCTTTTAAATTGTCTTTAGTTTTTTAGTTATTAAGGAATCCTTGTCTGGGTTGTCGCCTTATGAACCTTTTCTTTGTAATCATGCATCCGATCTATGATTATGATCGAGGGATTATGGGGATAGAATGATAGATAATCCCATCTTATGATTGAGGTATTGTGGGGATATAATTATAGAGCCGATCCATTAAATTGAAGGCTACTGGGACTAGGTAGATAGATAATTCGATATTCATATTGAGGTCTTTCCTTGCCAAGAAAAGACAAACTTTCTGGTAAGTATAAAACAAAAGATACCTTTAGCCAAGGTTTGTGGATACCTTACTCTTATGGTTAAAAAAGACATATTCATTTTAAATAACTATATGTCATTATTACATTGTTGTTATTATGTTACCTTTTTATTATAAGTTTTATTTTCTGCTTCTTAAACTATAAATGATTTTTTGTAACATATCTGAATACAATAAACATTAATATGTTAATCAGATATTTTGTGAGTCTAATATTTTTTACTCTGATATAATTGAATCTTTTATTATTACAATTATTATACTCTGATATATCAAAATCAATCCTGATTATGATACTTTGGTAATCTAACCGAGGACCAAGTTTTAATTTGATCTTTTTACTTAAATAGGTTTTGTGAATTTGTTTAGTTTAATTATTTTAAAATAAAGATTTTTAAACTACAATTCACCCCCTCTTGTAATAGTGCCATCGAGAACATATTATTTCAATCCTAATACCAATATATCTAATATTTATATCCAAAAATACATATATAAGAAGTGCATTCATGACCATTCAATGTACCCACATGAAAAATAGAACACAAAATGCACATCAAGTAGAAATGTCAGGTCATCAGGTGTCGATCATACAACTTTGAACCTTAACCATGCCTGATTCGTCTAGTACCAAAGTTTCTTTGAGTGCATCATGTAATCAAACTAACCAATATCAATACCATGGGTGATTCCTAAGAGTAATTCCTAGTAAATCTAATAGAATTAGGCTTAACATTTGGATCCTAGGAGAAATCCCTAGGCATCCAATGGTATTCGGCTCAAAAACTGATTCCTTAGATCATGTCGTTGGTAATCTAAATAGTAACGCATATGAATCCAACGTACTAATCCAAGGAATTCCATACTAATAGTTAATCTAAATCTAAGCAACTCATCCAAAACATTATAAACTGATAGCCAATCCAAATCCAATAAACTCACCCAAGGTATTCCAAACCAGTAATAATAAAGAATCCAAGAATTTACCTAAAAAATTCTAAACTAGTAATCACAAAAAATCCAATGGGTATTTACCCAATTCATTACAAACCAATAATCATGATCAATCCAAGGGGGGATCTCCCCAAGGAATTCCAAACTATTAATAATAATGAATCTATGGGGGATTACTTGAGTCATTCTAAACCAATAATCAGGCATAAAGACTAGATCCAAGGAGCATGTCCAAGGAATCCCATGTATCTTCATACATAATGATTGGAAGTGAATCCCACCAAACTGTCTCATAGAAGTGAATCTCACAAAGGCTTGACATATTCCTTAACTAATCACACATCCCCCAGGTCACCCTCTCAATAATATTAATTACTATCACTACAACAACTATACCATGATCACACCAACAATTCAAGTCTAAGTAACCACTTGTAATCATCAACAATTCAATCTCACATACACCCTCTCTATGGTCAATATAACACCGGAGAACCTTCCAAGGGTTCCTTAGGCCAAAACATAGTATGGTCACCCTATGTGGGGTTCCCTGATCACATTTACATTACTTTGAGTTAACATGTTATTCTAACCATAACGTCTCTCAATAGTTTCTAGGATCTTTACAATCCATATCTACCCTCTAAGGGTCTTCCATATCAACAAGATCAACCTTCCGGTTTGATACCACCTAAAATTATAGTCTAACATGCACATTCATTCATTAATATAAAAAAGTGTTATACAAGGAAATAACAGTAAGGGTTACATAAAAAATTATTCATGATTTAGAAAACAGAGCGTTTCCATCATGAAGTCAAATAGATTAAACAGACTCAATTAAAAACCTTTTGAATCTCCCTTGAAAAATCAGTCAAATTAAACTTTGTAAAACCATTTAGAAAGGAATAAAATTACATCTTACTCATGCAAGGTCCTTGAAAAAATATTTTCAAAACATTCATTATAAAACCCCATTTCCATTTTAAAATACCATTTTGAAATCATTTATCAAATCAACCATTTTCCTTGAAATCTCATTTGAATCAGAATTCTTTTAAAAAAAACATTTTAAAAATGGAAACCGTTTTACATTACCAAATCCAACACATGCCTTTAAATAATCCATAATGAGGGAAACCGAAACTCGTTAGAATATGGTGCCACCATCAAACCATTTAGCAAGATATGTGGTCTATGTTGACTATTAGAAAGATGCGATCCTATCCCAACCTTATGAGGTGCAAGTCACACAATTCATGCAAATATGTAGGCACATAATATAATGCTCACATAGAAACATAAAGTCACTAAAAGACTAAGAGACACAGTAATGTAAAGGCTATCCACCTCAACTAACATTCTAATAATTTATCACAAGCCCATATAAACCTCCATAGAGTCCATGATAACCTACATTATCAAAATAAATTATAAAATTAATTAATTAAATATTAAAAAAAAACTAGAATAACTGATTCTAAACTCATTGGATGAACTCACAGTGATGAAACCACGAGAAACATGGTGTGGTATACACTTAACACATACATAGACCTAATCTATGCAAAATCACAAAATTATAATTCTAATTCAATGGACACTTTCATCCAAATTTGGAAAAATTCATAAATAAATCTATGGTCCAATATACCTTATGGTAAATGATAAACAAAGGCTTTATTTCCTGTTCTCGATATATCCTCTATGAGACAAATATGAAATCCCCAACAAGTGAGATGAATTCATCATGATATATTGAAATCATCTCCCAAAAACCTAGTCGATCAAACCTGAAATCTAGGAGAAACAAAGAAGGGACACAAGTGAAAAACAGGATGGATCTTATCATGATTTCATTTGATGAAATTATCTTGAAATACTAAGATAAAAGGGAGATAAATGAGGAATAATAGAGGATAAAAAGGAGTCCCTTTAACTTCCCCACATGTGAATGGAGTCAAATAACCTGACGGGTTACTAAAAATGAACCCCTAGTGAATTTACAAGAAATCCCTTGAAAACAAGGGGTTGTTATCATTGGTTCACTATGTGACCATATGGTTCATGGTGTAAATATCACACATGCTAAAGAACATACTCCCTAACTCAAAAATTTTATACTGTGAACCTTGTTCATACCATGAATTTACTTGGTATGTAATCCCCTCTAAAAACTACTTAATTATTAACCTTAAATAAACCCCATGAAAGGTCATTCCTGGTGTGAATGACAATTCACACCATGAATGGTTTGATACTGCTGTTTTCAATAGTCTATCCACCTGGCCATTGGTTTGATGTCCTCTTAAACACTCAATACATCCAACAAACCTCAAACCGCATTCAAGAATGCCTCTTAGTTTGTCCAAGGAATTAGAATCTCAATTCAAGTCCTAGTTCTCAAAACGAAACCCTCTCTAAAATAAAAAATTAAAAATTCCCTTGAAATTTACAACCCATAAAGATGCAGGTATTTATAACTACCACACCATAACACTTATTATCCTTAATAAGTCTTGGTATTCCTCTTTATATGAATCTTAATATATGTTATTCATCAATTCACCATCAATAGGATATGTTCCATCTCTGAATTTCCAACAAAACTCGGCTACACAACTTTCAACACCAAGTCCATACACCCAATATTTTATCCAAAAGCTCAGTTCAATCCTCAAATGATGTTATATATGTATTGAGTGGTTATATTAATGTAGTTTCTATCTCAAAACATTCAACTCCATGTAAAACCACCATTTGGTCATCCTTTGGCTAACCTTTCCCAAAAACACTTGATCCGACCCACTGATACACTATCACTTTCCCGACCATGATGCCTTAACACCTAAAGTCATCGTGAAAATGATCAATGGACACACTAATTTATGAAATTGACTCATGGTGAAATTATATGGTTGGATACTAAATCAACCCATTTAATCACCATGTTCTACCCATGAGAACCAATGCACCACCAATCTAACTCACTCTTAGATCACACTACCGCCACCTCAAGCCGAATACCAACACACATACTCCATCTAACACAATATTTGTACCCTAAATCTAGTATTTACCAAAGAACTAGATAAAATTATATCTTCTATCACATCAATATTATTATTCCACTATGACTATCTAAAGATCAACCTCACCACACTCATGACCCTTCTAACACGAGGGTTATACACCTATGACCAATTTGATGCTACACACCATAGTAGTATCCTCTTAGTTACCCTATTGAACCAAAAAAATAAATCCCCACTACCCATGTATCATTAATTACCACACCTAATGATTGGACATGACTATCTTTCTCACACATGAGCACCAAACACGGTCACCAAGCACCATGATAGTGCCCAACCACACCATTCAATCCCAACATTGAAGTGTCAACAATCAATTCATCCCAAGGCTTACGGTTCTCCCCACCATAAAAATATAACACCAAATATTTGGTTCCACATAATGGTGCTTCCACTATATAAACTGCCTATAGAAAAAACACCAAGCAGTCTAGCCCATGAAACCATCAAAAGTATATTATAGGTCCAAATATTTGAACCCATCAACTCACGTTGGGATACTCAATCTCAACATCTATATCTATCCATGTTCATGTGACTTGAAAATCTATCAATAAACACATGATATACATACCAAATACACAATACAACACCCATGTTTCACCCAGTCAACAAATGAAACCCAAGAAAACCTATCCTATATTGGAATTAGTCCCTTTTACAATTTATCCAACCAAATTAGGCCCACACCCACCGATCTAATATAACAGTTTAAAATAAAAATAACCAAAAAACCAAGTACAAAGTTCAATCATCAAGGTCATATCCTAACCAAATTACTAAATTAAATCATACATGGTCTATATAGGTACCAATTACTTACTTTAAAAACTAGTTTAAATAATTTTACACAGGCTAAAACTCACCCGAATTTTTTAAAGTATCCCTGGAATCCATGGGTTTTCACTAAAAACCAAAATCACCAAAATCACTGGCATAATAGGTCATTTTTCAAACAACCAATCACATTTATAAAACCTTTTTGAAATATAATTTCAAAATCCATTTCTTTACATTTTTTTAATACCGAAACATCCAAACCATTTAAAAATCATCGGCTCCATGATCCTTTTCAAGAAAAACTAACTTACAAAACCATTTTACTCACACATCATGCCACCACATGGGTTTTATTTTCAAAACTAGGTTTTCATAAAAAACTTACATTCAAAAAAACCATTTCCCTATGGGATCCAACCAATCATAATCAATATCGATTAAACAAGCCCCTCATATCTATATTAATCTAATCACCCATTATAATAGATTCAAGAAAAAATAATTTATATTATAAGTTGCTTCAATTGATAATGGATTCTAATGAGGCATAAATTCAAAAAACACCACCCATAGGAGCATATTTCATTACCCTACAATGAAAATATCATGATGCATCAACAAATCACTAGCTCCCAGATGATTCCTATGACTCATCTCGAGTATCATCCTCCCCACATGGGATTCTCAGCCCAAAATGATACCTCACTAATCCTAGGGTTCCTAGTCCCAAAATTGGACATTACTTGAAAAATTAGGTTTATAACAATGTTATTCTAGCTAGGCATGAGTTTTATCTTATTCCCCAGTCCCAACAACATATATCTACCAATATCTAACACTTTTATATCCCAAAAAATATTTGATACCACTTTGTAATGCCCTAGCCCAAACATCCCGAATGGAACCCATGAAGGGATTATATGTGATCTAAGGAATGCCTATCCATATGTTAGAGGCTACCAATTAGTGACTAAATCCTAACATAGTCATGGGGAGACTATTCCCCCTAAAATAAATCCCAAGGGTCAGGCCTAAATCAACCAAAAATTCAACATGACCCATCCATAGAAAGAACATCCCAAAAAATGGTTGAAAAAAATAATGATCCAAATGCGCCTCCACAGTCTAGAATAAAAAAACAATGATCCAAATGTGCCTCCACTATGTGGTACTACAGCAGGTGGGTACTGTAGTAGTACTATTCACAGAATGGGCCTTGGGCCAAAAATTTGGGCCTATGGGCCATGTAATGGGCTAAATACCCACTGGGACTTTAGGCTATGTAATGGATCTCGCTTTACCCAGTTAAATAGGTATTTTCTTTTCTTTAATAATAAATGAGGCTTCAGCCCCAACCTTTTTAAAAAAAATGTTCAATAATAATTGAAAATAAAATACTATGACCACCAATCCAACTCACATGATCCAACCTACTAAAATCTCTACCTCTATAACTTCATATACCTATACCATGTGTCCATATCTAAGAAGAACCTATGACCTAAGATAAAACATAAAGTTATACCCATATACATAAAATCCCATTCCACGTATGCTGGTAGGGGGTGAGATCAATGACCCAGTAGGAATCCCCAAATTCACAATAATACTTTGTATTTCTATGAGTAGATGTATATGAAATACATATATAAGAAGTGTAGAGATGATCATGAAACACACACACTTGGAAAACATAACGCATAATGCACATCAAGAACAAATATCTGGTCAATGGGTCTATACTTGACCACTACAAACCCTGACCTTACCTGCTTTGACCAGTACCAGAGTGTCTCTGAATAGTTCACACAATCATTCCAACTAATATCAATCCCATGGATAATTCATAAGAGAAAGTCATAGGCAACCTAGTAGAAGCAGGCTCAATGGCCAGATCCTAGGAGAAAGTTCTATGCATCTAATGGTATCAAGATCAAAAACTAATTCCCAGGAGCATGTCCAAGGTAATCAAAATAGTAGAACATATGAATCCAAGGAACTAATCCAAGGAATTCCAAAACAATAGTCAATCAAAATCCAAGGAACTCATCCATGTAATTACAAACCAGAAATCATAACAAATCCTAGGGAGATTTCTCTGAGAAATTTAAAACTACTAATCATAATGAATCTAATGGTGATTTACCTAAGGCATTATAAACCAGTAATCATAAAAATCTAATGAGGATTTTCATAAGGTATTATAAACTAGAAATCATAATGAAACCATTTAGTATTGCCCCCATGGAATTACAATACAAAAATTAGGCATGAAGAATAGATTTAAGGAGCATGTCTAAGGCATCCCATGTATCTACATACATCTTGGTGGGCAATTCATCCCACCCAAATCATCTCATAGAAGCATGTCTCATAAGAGCTTTTAATCTATCTGAAACCATAAAAAATCATACATATTTTATTCTCAAGATCACAACCAACCATCACTAAATCATCCATATTAGACACACTAAGGATTCAAGTCTAAGGAAATACCTATAATCATCAACAACCATATCTCACACACCCTTTTTAGGGTAAAAATATTACCAGAGAACCCATTAAGGGTCCGTTACTCCAAAATAAAACATGGTCACCCTACACAGGTTCCTTGATAAAATTTCCATCACTTGATCCTAACCTGTTATTCAATCCATAAAATATCTCAATAATCTCTAGGTTCCTTATAATCCATCTCTACCCTATACAGGTATACCACATCCACTAGATCAACCTACCACTTTTATACCACTCGACATCATAGAAAAAAACACACAATAATGTATCAATATGAAATAAGAAGAACAAAAATAAATTGTTACAAATGGTACTTAACAAATCACACATTCTTTAGAAAATAGGGAATTTCCCTCACAAGGTCAAATAGACCAAAACCAAATCAATCAATCCCATCTAACTTTACATTGAAAACCCTATCAAATTCACCCTTTTGAAACCATTTAAAAAGGTATCACATACCATCTTAATCATGTTAGTACCTTATCCAAATAACTTCAAAATATAAATTAGAAAACCCCATTTCTATTTTAAAATACCATTTCAGATTTCATTCATCAAATCACCCATTTTACTTGAAGTCCCATTTAAATCAAAACACATTTTAAAATCACAATTTTTGAAGTGATACCATTTTTATTTACAAAATCCAATACATTACTCCAAATAATCCATAAGAAGGGACACTATAACCCATTCAACCAATGCACCACCATTGATTAATTTAGTAATATATGCGATCCATGTTGACTATTAGGACAGTGAGATCCCATCCTAACATTATGGGGTACATTTCACATAAGTCATAAAAATATGCCGAAAGATAATACAATGCTCACACAAGAACATAAAATCACTGAAATAATAAGATATTATGTAATGTAAAGGCAACCTACCCAACTGACATTATGACAATTTATCCCAAGATTGTACAGACCTCCATCAAGTCCAAAATAACCTATCTCATCAAAAACCATCATGATATTAATAAATTAAATAGTTAAAACCAAATATTAAACTGGAATAACCGATGCCAAACTCACCAGATGACCTCATGACATTGAAACCATGAGAAATGGCATGTGGTCTACTACCAACACATATTCAAACCTAATCAATGAAAAATAGCCAAATTACATTACAGATTCAATGGATAATTTCATCCAAAATTTACAAAAGACCTTATTTAATCTACGATCCAACATCCTTAATGTAAACTATGATAAAAGTATTGATTTACTCTTATTGGGACATACTTTATGATCTATATACAAAATAAACAATAATAGGGATGATTTAAAATTTATCTAGTGAAATGTTCTCCCAAAAACCTAGCTGATAAAATCAGAAATTAGGGAGGAATAAATAATGGGAATATAGGAAGAATATAAGGGATCTTAACTCTATTCCATGTGACTAAACACTTTCAAAACACATAGATAAAAGGGAGAAAAAAAAGGAACAAGGAAGGATCCAAAAGATTCCCACCTGTTCCCCATACATGATTGAAGGATAAGAACTCAAGGGGTTCCTAAAAATGGACCCATGGTGAATTTAAAAGAAATCACCTAAAGAAGGGGTTTCTAGCACTGGTTTACGATGTGAATATATAGGTCTTGATGTGAACCTCCTTCAAATTGAGAGACAAAATCTTTTCCTTAACACATTCATGGAATGAACCTTTTTCACACCATGAATTCTCCTAGGTTGTATGCCCCTCTACCCAATATCTCATTTGTGGTATGAAAGGCACCCCATGAAAGGTATTTCATGGTTTAAATACCCTTAATGTCATGAATTGACCACCACTACTATTTTTAGTAGCATAAAGACTTGAAAACTACTTCGACATCATCCTGAACACCTGAGACATCCACTAAGCCTCAAAATATATCAAAGAACACCTTTGAATGATGTAAAAACACTTTGAATCTCAATAAAATCATTAGTTCTCAAAATGAAACCCTCAAAAAATTCAAAAATTAAAAATTCCCCTGAAATTTACAACCTATAACAATAAGAGTATTTACACAAGACTTATATCCTACTTATTTATTGAAATTCATGCTTTTCCATGTAAATGAAAATAATTTAAATAAACTATATCAAGGTGGACCTTTGGAATCTATAATGTTATAACCCTTAGATGTTGTTACTCTTGTTTATATGAAAAAATGACCAAGTAAACTTTTATTAGGAAAAAATAACGGGGTATATAACTAATGGAGTTGATTCATGATGATTCATGTGGTCTATTTCTAGTATAGGTAAGGGGCGGGTTTTCTTACTTCATTACTTTTACCAATGGCTTGTAGATATAAATATATTTATTTAATGAGGTATAATTAAGATTCCATTAATATGTTTAATGAATATTAGAATGAATTAGATAATCTTCTTGGTGATAATATTAAAAATATTTTCTTAGACTATGATAAATAATATCTTAACCAAGCATTCATTGATCGCTTGAAGGATTGTGGGATAGTCTCCTAAATAACCCATCCTTATAAAAATCAATAGAATGATTTAAGTGAAGAGAGGAATCATACCTTTCTAGACATGTATTGATCGATGATGATTCATGAAACTATACCTTTATCCCTTTAGGGATATGAATCATAGATAACGATTGACACCTTATTATTTAAGGATAATGAACCTAAAACCTATAAGTAAGTGATAATGGAAATAGTTATAATAAATTATAATAATATATGAATATTGAAATGGAATACATGTTGAAAAATCAATTTTGGACTTTAATAGAACCAACAACTAATGTAAAACCTATTGGGTTGAAATAGGTATTCAAGAAAAATATGAACATTAATGGTAAAGTAAATACTTATGAAGAATGATTGGTTGAAAAGTGATTTAGAAAATGTTAATAATTTAACTATAATAACACCTTATCCCTGGGCACAATGCTAAAATACAATATAATATTACTTACAATATCAACTTTCCATGATTAATAGATTTGGTAAATTAATTTTAAAATTGATTTCCTGAACTAAAAGTTGGTTGAATTCATTTATATAAGACAATTGGTGAGGCAACCCAAGCATTACATACATACATATCACATTATTTTATATGAATATTCATCAGATTTCACAATAAATAACACCTCAAAACCTATAGGTTTAGTCTATTTGGAGATTAGATACATAAAAAACCTATTTTAAAACATTTCAACATAACTTAAAAATATTCCTTTCACATGATACCCTTTTTAGACACATCATACATAATACCATTATTCATAACTTGAGGAATAAAAACATAATAAAGGGTGAGATAATATACTTAGTAAGTGTAAACATAAGATATATCAATCGAAGATGATATGAATGAGGTTATAATAAAGATACATGGTTATAACACAAGAGAATCATACCCAAAAAACATAGATCACAAATCACGAGTCAAGATATATAAATATAGTATAACATAAGACATGAATAATAAGAGTACAAAAATATGTTTTGATATACATGAGTTATCATCACACCCTAACATTTGTAATTATTTTATTTTTTTTCATTTCTTTGATTTGGATCATTTTATTTAAGTTTGGGTGGAGTCCCAGTTTAATTTTTTGAGTTTTTGGATAAGAAATGAAGTTTTTAGGCTTGGAAGCAATGGGTGCATGATTAGAACATGGTTAAGGAAAACTATGTAGATCTTACTAGGCAACCATGAAACTTTTTTTATAGTTAAGGAGTAAGATGAATGAGCTACATATGGTTTGGGTAACCATACATAAACCATGCATGAGATTCTGTCTATTTGGATAGTGGTGACCGCACAGTTTGTACACGGTTTGAAAAAGTGTGTGTCCCAACTGTGCGAGCTACCCAGATTTTAATTTTTTTGATATTCTAATCTGTCCCTCCCCTATTTTTAGAACCTTTCATGATTTCCTCCCCTTTTTCATTTTTAGATCACAAAGGTATCCCCCTCTCCCTCTCCCTTTGGTTCTCCTCTCTCTATGGATGCATCTCTAAGTTTCCATGGTGAGTTTCTTAGGGTTTTGGCCATTTTTATCTTCTTTATATTCACCTCTCTTGATTTCTTGGAATTTACATGGTGGGGTATCTCTTGGAAAAACCTTAAAATATAGGGTTGATGTTTTGTATTGTTGTTCTTTGGATATAGGGTGTGTGTATTTTCTATTGGGCTTGGTTCTTCCTTCCCTTGAAGTTTCATCGCATCCACACTCTATTGAGGTTGGTGTCTCCATTCATTACCTTTACTATCCATTCCATTTGATACTTGTGTTCTTTAAATTAATTTATAAATATGTTTCATATTCTTTTTATGCATTTGGCTAGTTTATTGTGGTGCTTTCATTTTGGTAAAATTTGTTAAAAATAGTTTTTGAAGGGATTCTATCAACATGATTTTAAATATATGCACATAACATGTTTAATAAAATGACAAGGTTTATTTTAATGTTAAATATGGGTGATTTAGGGTGGTTTTTCCCTCAATTGTGTTTGTTAATGGGATTGGACTGTGATTTGAGCATTGTTTTTGGAAATTATTGGAACTTATAGTGTAGTTATTATGTGTGATTTGTTGTGTTGGTGGTAGTGTGAATGGTGGTTTTTCAAAAATATCACTTATGTGATCTTTTGGTTTACAAAGAAATCACCATTAGATGAGGTAACATCCTTATGTGCATGGGGTGAACATATAGATGGGTACGGGGTGAACATATAATTGGGAACACAAATGATAATGGCCTTACTTAACTAAAAAACCAGGATTTCCAAAACAGTTGTCCCTCCCCCTTTTTTACTTCTTCAAACCATTTATACTTTAATAATGGTCCCATGGTTCCCAAATGAAATGTAGGTGGTTTTAAATTATATTTGAAAGTAAGGTCTGTTTGATACTTTTTCATGTTGTTTCATGTTTCACTCTAGTTTGGAAATGGATTGGTAAATGTATTGGGATTGGAAATGTTAGAGGACTGTTTAGAACTTGTGATATTTTGGAAAGGTTAGTTTTAATGTGTTGTGACTTAAAGCCCCAGTTGAAACTTTATGATGTTTTGGATATGAGTTGTTGTTTTGGAAGTAAAAATTCCTGATTGTCATATTAGAATGTTTTATGAAATGGTTTGATGGATCATGTGATATTAAGACCAAGTTGGAACTTGAGAAAGGATTTTTACAAGATGGGAAACCCTATGAAGGGTTTCCTGATATGGGTTATTGCGTGGGTGGTGTCAGTGTTTGGGGTAAGCAAGTGTGGTGGTGGTAGGTAAGGTGATTCATGCATGTGAGGGCCTCCTCCTTTCACTATGTATTATTACTATGGGTTTCCCAGGTGTCTTTTAGAGGGTTGAGTGATTGTTTCTTGTCGACCCTGATTAGAAAGGTTGATACCCCTTATATGTCTAGAGGCTAGGCGGGATTGTGATATTGGATTTAAAGTTAGAGCAACCGACGAGTTATTGACTATGGATATGCACCTTATACCAGTAGGTGAGTCCGAACCGAGTACATCTAGGGATTTATCTAGGGATGCTTAGGAAATTACCATGGTTACTATCTATATGTGCTTGTTTATTTTTCCTATTTCACTTATTTTCCTATTTGGTATCGCTTTATTTCATTTTTAGATTGGCATTATATTAATTTCTCTGGATTTATGTGTAGAGAATAGTTTTTAAAATGGAAATCTATATTGAAAATGGGAATGTGGAGTGTTTGTTTTGAAAAGGGGGAAGATTTAATTTTTATTAAAATTAGAAAAACATATATTTATATTTATATTTCAAACTAGTATTTGTGGAATTTTTGGGGAAAAGTAAATATATGGATTCTGTGGTGGTTACCTACTGAGCTATTAAAGCTCACACCCTACTTATTCTATTTAGTGTTGGTAGATGTGATCTATTTTACAGATGAAAGTTTCTAGTTCAGTTACTCACCTATAGAGCAGGCCAGTCTTGAGGTTGGTGGTGACCAAGAGGTTACATGGAGATCATGTAGTGTGGTTCGATTTCGGTTTTGTATTTAGTTTTTATTTTTTTCCAGTTGTTGTTTCTATATTAGTTTGTGTTTTTATTGAGATTCATTTACTATTGGTTCTTTAACTTGTTCAGTTTATTTTATTTTATCTTAGTTTGTTTGGGATAAATCATTCCCACTATGATTACTTCGATGCCCAACACTAGTTTCCAGCATGTGGGGATCAGGAATGCCCTACGGGCCATGCCATAGACTGGGTCAGGTGTCAGGTTGAATGGAATCCCATCCTGGTTCGTGAAATTTATGAAAATATAACATTGGAATAACAATGTGGAACATAAATAATCCTAAAAAATCATTTTCTATGTCAAGGATCATTTCCAATACCATTATCCCATAGTTTATAGAGTACCATAGTGGATTGGGTTTACTCCCAATTCCCATAAATACAGTGGAAATATGAAAAGGAATGTGGGTTTCAAACATGGAAATCCCAAATCAATAATGTATATTTATATCTATATGAATACCTTTTAATGAAAATAGGGTTGGGTATGCTAAAAACTAATGCATGAAAAATCAAGAGATAATTTGGAAAACTTAATGGGTGTTTATAAATGTTTATAGAAGGGATTAATGAGGGATAAAGGGTAGTATCCCATCAATAGGGAAATATTTTGATAGTAAGGGTTGATTATGAAAACAAGAAAACATAACTAATTGGAAATAAAAATTCTAATAACAAAGGAAGTGTTTGAATTAAGAATAGGAGGGAGAGAACCCCTTACATTGAAAAATTACTTATTAAAGCTTGGTAGGATCTCCTTAGAACCTTAATAACTCCTTTGAATAACTATAGAGATATTAATTGAGAGTAAATTAATGTTTAAAGTATAAATATAGAAGATTAATTGAATAATGGGTGAGTATTTATAGTAAAAGAGTGGGAAATTGTTTATTAATTTCTAAACATAGGTTTTTGACTCTATGTAAGAAAAAATAAAAAACCACTTGAATTCCTATAGTATTTTCCCATGGTATTTAAAAGGGGGAGACATTATTAGTATTTGAATAGTTTATGGGCTGAAATAATTAAACTATTATCATTCATGATGTGTAATTGAGTAATATTCATAAATAACTGATTTTAAAATATTAAAATATTCTATAGGTTTTTAAATATTCATTATAAGTTTGTAAAATTTATCTTATTCCTTTAAAATACTATATTTTAATGAGAAAACATATTTCCAGTCGATAAATCCATTAAAGTATTTATTAAATCACTTTAATTTCATTATGAGGTCATAATACATACCATATATTTATACCATATTTTACTTTTTACCAATAAATTTAACTTTCTCAAAAATTATAAAAAAATAATCATTGGTTAATTTTCACATGATGATTTTCGAAATAACATCCATTTTATCCAAAAAATTATCGAAATATGATAAATTTATTTTTTTAAATAAAAAATTATTTATTTAAAATACCAATTTTTATAATAAAATCAAATTTATAACTCTTTGAAAAACTACATATGATTGCATAATTTTTATTATTATTTATGTATGAATAAATATTAATGTTTATAACTTTTTTATGAAAAATAAAACATTCATTTTATATTAAAAATATATTTTAATGGAAACTATATTTATATATATTTTTCAAAATTAAAATTATGGTTTCTTTGTATAAAAAATTTATTTTATCATATTTATTCTAAAATAATGTGAATTTTATATTTTATATAAGGGTGATAAACTAAATAAAAATATAGGATTAATGAAACCATTATTTTATTTCTAATAGAATTGACACTTTATTAATACTTATCCCCTATATAGATAAACCCTTATTGTACTAGTATAAGATCTAGATCAAAATGTATGAAACTCAAACCTATAAAGAATAAATATATGGAAAGGATACTACAAAATGGAAAGAATCTATGAATTTTGAAATGGAGTCAATGTACCAAAATCACATTTGGACTTTGATAGACCCACAAGATGATGTAAAACCTATTGAGTTCAAATGGTTATTTAAGAAAATTATGTTCATGGATGATAGAGTTAATACCTATAAAGCATGATTGGTTGGAAAGGGATTTAGACCATGTTAATGAATTGAATACGACCACACCTTATTCCCAGTCACAATGAAAAAATATATTAAAATATTAATTGCAATGTAATATTTATATGACATATATATGACACAACAAGTGAGGTGACCCAAGCATTACAAATATACATATTATATTATTTTACATAAATATTCATTATATCTCATAATAAAAACACCCCAAAACCTATAGGTTTAGTGTCTTTGGAGATTATATACATAAAAAACCTATCTTTAAACATTTTAAACATATACCACAAATATTTTTCTCATATTATACTCTTTTTAGATGAATCATACATAATACCCTTCTTCATAACCCTTGGAATGGAAACATAAGAAAGGGTGAGCTCAGATACATAGTAAGGGTAAACATAAGAGATACCAATCAAAGATCAAAAGTATGAGAACATAATCAAAGTGCATGGTCATAACATAAGATAATCATACCCAATAAAACATATATGATAAACCCTAAATTCCTAAAATATGAATTTATTATAACATATTACATGAGTAATAATAGTATGAAAACCTCAGTTGTTAGTCATGATATATGAAAACATAATATAGGTATAAGAACATGGCATATAAAAAATCATAAAAAATAATCTCCTATGTTGAGTCTCACCTCCAAGACCATTATAACATAGTTAACATAGTCCTATAATGGGTTTGGTTCACTCCCCATTCCCATATACATAGTGGATAGAGTCCCATAGTGGAATGAGTTTACTCCACATGACCGTACATACTATCTCTTGAGATACAAATATTTACATAATATAACACACTAACATTTTAAATTAATAAAATTGTGTTCGATAGAGTATGTGACACAAAACATTGAGATTTAAACCCCCTAAAATATATTTATTTAAATCTAATCTATCCGATAGCTTGTGGTACATGCAACCCTGAGTCTAAATGAACTCTAATATAGTATACCATTATAGCCTAGCCATTCAATTGACAGTCATTGAAGTGCCCAGATCAGTGTGAATCACTGAGAGGGGGAGGGGGTGAATCAGTGATCCCTTAAAACTTTTTACTAATTGATTCTTTATCAATTAAACCTCTATGGCTGGTTAAAGCCTCTATCCACTCTTCTTGTATCTCTCAGCCTTTCCTCGAGTGATGCAGTAAATGTAAAGGCACAGGACACAAGGATTTACAAGGTTCGGCACCAAAGGCCTACGTCCTTTCCATGTTGGTTATACGCCCCAACATGGTTTCTCCATTATAACTTGTTAGAATTACAATGGTCGATACAACATCCCACTGTATCTCTCCTGAGTCCCACAGGAGGGTCTTTATACTGCGTCCCACAGTGTTACCAGAGTCCCACTGGCCTGATCCAGAATCCCACTGAAGACTTATTCTCCCTGAGTCCCACAGGGTCTTCTCTTGGCTCCTCGAGTCGCATGAGTAGCTCTTCTTCACTTTAAGTTCTTCAAGTATCCTCAGCAGCCTGGGATAAAGGCTGCTGGCCTTGCTCTTCTTCTGATCACTTGTGGTGAACAGGTCTTCTCGTCTTGCTCAGGATTTATCTCCTTCTTCTAAGGATGACCTGGCCTCTCTCCAATTACTGAATACTCAGACAATTGATGTCTTTAACTTCAGTCTGGTCCAGTCTCACTTCACTTCAACATCATGCACTGAGTGCATGGAAACTCTTCATCTTCATGCACTGATAGCATGGGTTCTCAAATCTCTTCAAGATCTTCAAGATCTTCAAGTCTTGGACTCCTCAGATGCACACCACTGATTTAGCACTGTTCACGTGTGCATGTGCATGCATGCATGCACTCCCCTTCTTCTCTTCTTGGTGCAGTAAACCCTCAGAGGGTGTAGTCAACTATAGCACACACCTCCTTCACAATCTTCACACACTTAATTCTATTTGTTTACACACTTAAAAGTGTGTTGTACTTTGTGTGGGTCTTCTCCTCTTCTTCTAAGTGAGCACACACTTCTTGTGCACACACATAGCCTTCGGCCACTTCTTTAATTTGCACACACAATTTGTTCTTTTAATTTGTTCTTCAAAGTGTGCACACACAAGGCACTAAAGGCCTCGGGTTCTCCCTCTTTGCACAAGCCACTGCCCATAGGTGTTCTTGTCTTCTTGGCACACAAGCACAAAGGCTAGGCCTTCCTTCTCTTCTTGCACACACCCAAGGCTACTGCCTCTTCTTCAAATGCACACACAAGGTGTATTCTTCAATTTGGCACAACCATAAGGTATGGCCTCGGGTTCTCTTTTCCACTTGGCACACACACACTGCCTTCTTCTGTTTTTGCACACACAGCCCGAACTCCTTGGGTGCAAGGAAGCCGTGCAAGTCTCAGGTGCAACCTGTGCAAGGCACGCAAGGCCTCGGGTGGCCACTGCCGCACAAGTGCTTACCGCGCAGGGGGCCGCGGTGCACAGAGGGAGCGCGCAAGATCGCGCTGCCCAACTTCTCCTTCCTGTCGCGCAAAGGGGTAGCGCGCAGGGGACTCCTCACCTCCTTCTTCTTGTCGCGCAAAGGAGTTGCACGCAAGGAACACCTTCAAAGCCTCGGGTGGCTTCGGGACAACAGCCGCGCAAGTAATTTGCACGGGGCTTCAAAATCTTCGCGAGGCAGAGCACTCACGGGACTTCGAGTTTTCAACAGATCAGCAAGCAAAAACGAGAGTTCATCCTCTCTTTTTATAGGCAGTAGAATCCTCTATCCTCCGCGTGAGATATCTTTCGAAACCCCGAAGATTTCGGTTCTTTAAAGATTTTTTCAAATCTCATTTCTCATCTGTTTCACGCGGGTTCTCTCTTCTTTTATTTTTCTCTTCATGCATGCTTCGTCGAACGTGTGCATGGCCTTTTTTTTAAACCCAATCCATGCAAAGCATCAACACCGAATGGCCTCGCACCTTCGGTTGCTTCGGCCGAACTTCGAATTCTTTCTCGATGCATGCATGCAACATTTTAATGCATGCATGAGTTCGTTATGGCCTAACGATCACAGTGGAGGTCTCGGTTTTCTCGGAGGTGACCGGGAACTCAAAAACCGTGCTCGGGTTGCTCCTGGTTCGACGGAGGCACGCGGGAAGGCCTCAGCATGGCTGGAGGTTGAGGACGATCGGCAGATGCATCGGACGGTTAAGATCTGGCGCGCGATTAGATGGGCGGCTCAGATTAGATCGCGTGCGGTGCGATGCATCGGGCGGCCGAGATCTGCCGCGAGATCGCCTGGACGGCTGAGATTTTCTCCCGGTGATTTTTCCGCGTCCCACATCGAAACGGGGTGCGGTTTTGCCGCGACTTATCAACCTAGCGCTGTCCACCTCTCATTAATTGAACTTCCCCCTCCACGGTGCCGCCCCGCACCGTGTTCTCCCTACGGGCGCGCTCTGCGCCCACTCTCGCCTTTGCGGGCGCGCTCCTAGCGCCCACTATGCACACTCGGGTGCGCGGGCTTTACCACCGCGTGCCCTCGGGGCTTATACACGGCCCCGAACCTTCTGCCTCAGGGACATGCTGCCTTGGCCTGAGGGTTCCCCATGGGCGTGGTGACCTCGAGTCCCACATGAGCCTTGGGTGATGACCCTCGGCTGGCCTTCCTTGGTGGCTACTTTTTGGCCAAGTGTTGAATAAACACTTTGTTAATGTTAAAAACAAAGTTCTCCCAATGTATAAATGCCAACCCAAGTGCCCTTCTTTCTTCCTCCCATTTCTTCATTTATTCTTCATAAGAATTCTTCCAATCTCCTCAACATATATTTCTTCTTCATCATCTCATTTTCTACTTAGGAGAGAATTCTCAAGGATCTTCTTCTTCAACCGAACTCCTGAATCACTTAAATTCTTCAATGTGCTTCATTGATCTAATCAGAGATCAATTGGATCTTCTTCTAATTCTCATGCACTAAGTGATAGTGCATGGACTTCATTAATCCACTTCATCCACTTAGAGTATGTGGATGGATCACTTCATCTCCTCATGCATTGTCAATACAATGTATGGTCTTCTAATATTGTTGTGATTTTGTATCCAGTTGATACAAGTTCTTAGAACTTAAATAGCAGCTCAACAATCATCAGATTTAATGATGATGCTCCATCATCATCCATTCTTCAAGTGGTGTAACTTAGTATCATCTTGATACAAGTATTGAAACATTAAGAACAGCTCTACAATCGTCTGATATAGCTAGAGAATGTTTCAACCACATCTCCTATTCCACTTAGTGAATCTCCTAAGTGACATGCATCTTAGTACTATGGCCATTCTCTCTTCATCACCAACACAACCTTTGTCATTCACATCTTGACATTCCTTGACTTCCATTCATTCCAAGACAACCTCATGCCTCATTGACAACAAATGCAACACAGTGCACCTCAATCTCCCCCTTTGTATTTGTTGTCAATACACTTCTTCAGCACATATGAATGGGTCAATATGTGTGCCAATATTTTCTCCCCCTTATTGGCAATCAAATGCAAAGGTGTGGTGTGGTTCTCTTCCACAATATTTCTTCCTCCCTTCGAATAGCATCTTCTTGAAAAACACTAGGAGAGGGATGATGTCACATGTTCTTCTTTAGCAAAGAACCTTTAGTTGATCAACTCTAAGTCTACTTGGGCTAACCCGGTGTAGAAAACAAGAGTGATATGACCAAGGAATTCAAAGCTATCCATAATTCTCTACACATGTGAGATCATGCTTAGGGGTTTGAAATTTTTCATATATATCAATGAATTGCTAAATCCTGCACATACTTCACCAAACACATTAGAAAGTTCAAGTGCAAAGATAAAGCTCCCCCTTTCATCCATTTGTCTTCAATACATACTCCCCCTTAATTGACAAGATAAACTCAATTAAGAAACAAGGGATGAAAGTATGATTGGAATACCTTCACTTTTCTCAAGATGGTATTAATCTAAGAATCCCATCTTCTTCAGATTGGCTCCCCCTCAAGGGGTGCACTCCATTCTGTCCAAACCACTCTCCAGATGAGAATGATCATCATCTTCAATTCCCTGCAATGTTAGCACATGTAAATACCAGAAGTATAAGGGAATAAGATGGAACCTCCTTGGTTCATCAATGTGAACAACAAGGTTGAGAAGATTCTCTCAACCGAGATGTCCCATTTTCACCATTCTTCACACTTGCACATTTGATCTTCAATGATGTTTGTGCTGGTGTGGATCTCAACACATCTTCATGTGAAATATTCTTCTTCCCTTTTGCCTTAGCAATTGCCAGAACTTCATCTTCAGCTCTTTGTAGATCTTTGGAAAGTTGCAACTGATTTGGCCATATGACAAGTAAGTCACTTGGGAGTGTGGCCTCAGTTCTGGAAGTTCCACATGGTTCTTTTGATGCTTTCAAGCTACCTTTCTTAGGAAACTTGTTTTCAATCAATCCCTTCTGCTTCTTCTGGATTGATTGTCTTTTTGAGTTCAGTCTGCTTCTATTCAGTTCCATGGCTTGTTCACAAAGATCCATGGTATGAACTTTCTCTCCACAGTAGAAGCATGTTTTCTTGGTGGTCCTTCTAGATGCATCACCCTTCTTGGATTTAGATTCCAAGGACTTCTTTTCCTTTTTCATAATCTTCTTGGGAGCATTGTCACCTCTCTTATGTTTTCTTCCCAAGGATTCTTTCTGAGCCAGGTTCTGTGATCTTTTCTTCTTTTGAGCTCTGGATACAGTTGGAGATTGACATGTATCTTTTTGACCACTTTTGCAATCATCCCAGATGTTGTCAAGTAATCCAAATCTATTTTCAGTAAACAGATGTCTCTGGACCTGTGGATGTTGCTTATTTCCTTCTGGCTTGCTCCCCCTTGGCATGGGCTTCCGTTGTGCTTTGACATTTAGTGGATTGTACCAACAATCCTTTGCCCAGTTCCCATACTTATTACAACACCAACATTGACCCACAAATCTTGACCTCTTGAGTCCTTCTGATTGTAGGGTACTTTTCTTGACTTGTTGTGCTGTTTCAGGAGAGCTCTGCTTCTTCATTTTCTTCATCCATACTTGTTTGGAATTATTTTTCCATCCTGCACTTTTTGTGGAAACACTTTTAGAAGCATGAGTACAAGATGGTATGGATGGTACCTTCTTTTTAGAAGATGTTTCCCTTTCATTAGAGGATGTCTTTCTTTTAGAATCATCCTTCTCAAAGCTCACTTGAGTAGCAACATTTCTTCTTTCAGCTGACTGGGAGGCTTCAGCTTTGGGTGATTGCAGATTTTTCAATATCACCTCCAGTTCAAAGCATTTCATGTTGAGGGAGTTCTTCTCATCCTCAACCAATTTTAGCCTACCTTCCCAATTCTGTTTCAGCTGTTCGATTTGGTAATCATGCACCTTCTTTATTTCATGCAATGAGTTGTCAAGCTCCTTCACCATTTTGACTTTGTCTTCAATTTGAGCATCTCTGACATTCATTGACACTCTATGCAATTTTTCCAGTGCATGGAAAACTTCTTTGACCATTGTCTTAAAGAATTCTTTCTCAGAAAGGCTTCTTTGCAATTCTTCACATGTATCTTCATATCTATCATTGCTAAGAGAAACTGTTTCATCCTTAGCCTTCACCAGCTTTCTGAGAGTGTTGGTTATGCCAACCCTTTTAGCCAATTGGACTTCCAGAGAATTGGCTTCATCTTCTAGCTGTAATTTTTCTTCTTGAAGATCAAGGAGGCCTGTAGCTATACACATTGCCACTTCCTTGGGGACTGTCTTCTGAAGATATTTGATTGCATTTAGAAGATCATTGTTTCTTCCATCATCATCACAGCTAGAGCAGGCTTCATCAGAAGAATGATAAAAGGAATTGTCATCTGATGTGACTTTCACATTTCTTTCCATAGAAGGAGTTTCTCTGATTGCAACAACCTTCTTCCTCATCTTCTTTGCCTGTTTCTTCATTCTGTTTTTCAGAGTCTTGGCAGATATCTCCATTTGAGGCTGTTCTTTCATTTCCTCAAATCTTCACTCCATATAGACTCTCTTGGATCTTTTAGAGGTAACCTTCCCTCTGATACCAATTGAAGTGCCCAGATCAGTGTGAATCACTGAGAGGGGGAGGGGGTGAATCAGTGATCCCTTAAAACTTTTTACTAATTGATTCTTTATCAATTAAACCTCTATGGCTGGTTAAAGCCTCGATCCACTCTTCTTGTATCTCTCAGCCTTTCCTCGAGTGATGCAGTAAATGTAAAGGCACAGGACACAAGGATTTACAAGGTTCGGCACCAAAGGCCTACGTCCTTGCCATGTTGGTTATACGCCCCAACATGGTTTCTCCATTATAACTTGTTAGAATTACAATGGTCGATACAGCATCCCACTGTATCTCTCCTGAGTCCCACAGGAGGGTCTTTATACTGCGTCCCACAGTGTTACCAGAGTCCCACTGGCCTGCTCAAGAATCCCACTGAAGACTTCTTCTCCCTGAGTCCCACAGGGTCTTCTCTTGGCTCCTCGAGTCGCACAAGTAGCTCTTCTTCACTTTAAGTTCTTCAAGTATCCTCAGCAGCCTGGGATAAAGGCTGCTGGCCTTGCTCTTCTTCTGATCACTTGTGGTGAACAGGTCTTCTCGTCTTGCTCAGGATTTATCTCCTTCTTCTAAGGATGACCTGACCTCTCTCCAATTACTGAATACTCAGACAATTGATGTCTTTAACTTCAGTCTGGTCCAGTCTCACTTCACTTCAACATCATGCACTGAGTTCATGGAAACTCTTCATCTTCATGCACTGATAGCATGGGTTCTCAAATCTCTTCAAGATCTTCAATTCTTGGACTCCTCAGATGCACACCACTGATTTAGCACTGTTCACGTGTGCACGTGCATGCATGCATGCATGCACTCCCCTTCTTCTCTTCTTGGTGCAGTAAACCCTCAGAGGGTGTAGTCAACTATAGCACACACCTCATTCACAATCTTCACTAACTTAATTCTATTTGTTTACACACTTAAAAGTGTGTTGTACTTTGTGTGGGTATTCTCCTCTTCTTCTAAGTGAGCACACACTTCTTGTGCACACACATAGCCTTCGGCCACTTCTTTAATTTGCACACACAATTTGTTCTTTTAATTTTTTCTTCAAAGTGTGCACACACAAGGCACTAAAGGCCTCGGGTTCTCCCTCTTTGCACAAGCCACTGCCCGTAGGTGTTCTTGTCTTCTTGGCACACAAGCACAAAGGCTCGGCCTTCCTTCTCTTCTTGCACACACCCAAGGCTACTGCCTCTTCTTCAAATGAACACACAAGGTGTATTCTTCAATTTGGCACAACCATAAGGTATGGCCTCAGGTTCTCTTTTCCACTTGGCACACACACACTGCCTTCTTCTGTTTTTGCACACACAGCCCGAACTCCTTGGGTGCAAGGAAGCCGTGCAAGTCTCAGGTGCAACCTGTGCAAGGCACGCAAGGCCTTGGGTGGCCACTGCCGCGCAAGTGCTTACCGCGCAGGGGGCCGCGGTGCACAGAGGGAGCGCACAAGATCGCGCTGCCCAACTTCTCCTTCCTGTCGCGCAAAGGGGTAGCGCGTAGGGGACTCCTCACCTCCTTCTTCTTGTCGCGCAAAGGAGTTGCACGCAAGGAACACCTTCAAAGCCTCGGGTGGCTTCGGGACAACAGCCGCGCAAGTAATTTGCACGGGGCTTCAAAATCTTCGTGAGGCAGAGCACTCACGAGACTTCGAGTTTTCAACAGATCAGCAAGCAAAAACGAGAGTTCAGCCTCTCTTTTTATAGGCAGTAGAAGCCTCTGTCCTCTGCATGAGATATCTTTCGAAACCCCGAAGATTTCGGTTCTTTAAAGATTTTTTCAAATCTCGTTTCTCATCTGTTTCACGCGGGTTCTCTCTTCTTTTATTTTTCTCTTCATGCATGCTTCGTTGAACGTGTGCATGGCCTTTTTTTTAAACCCAATCCATGCAAAGCATCAACACCGAATGGCCTCGCACCTTCGGTTGCTTCGGCCGAACTTCAAATTCTTTCTCGATGCATGCATGCAACATTTTAATGCATGCATGAGTTCGTTATGGCCTAACGATCACAGTGGAGGTCTCGGTTTTCTCGGAGGTGACCGGGAACTCAAAAACCGTGCTCGGGTTGCTCCTGGTTCGACGGAGGCACGCGGGAAGGCCTCGGCATGGCTGGAGGTTGAGGACGATCGGCAGATGCATCGGACGATTAAGATCTGGCGCGCGATTAGATGGGCGGCTCAGATTAGATCGCGTGCGGCGCGATGCATCGGGCGGCCGAGATCTGCCGCGAGATCTCCTGGACGGCTGAGATTTTCTCCCGGTGATTTTTCCGCGTCCCACATCGAAACGGGGCACGGTTTTGCCGCGGCTTATCAACCTAGCGCTGCCCACCTCTCAGCAATTGAACTTCCCCCTCCACGGTGCCGCCCCGCACCGTGTTCTCCCTGCGGGCGCACTCTGCGCCCCCTCTCGCCTTTGCGGGCGCGCTCCTAGCGCCCACTATGCACACTCGGGTGCGCGGGCTTCACCACCGCTTGCCCTCGGGGCTTATACACGGCCCCGACCCTTCTGCCTCAGGGACATGCTGCCTTGGCCTGAGGGTTCCCCATGGGCGTGGTGACCTCGAGTCCCACATGAGCCTTGGGTGATGACCCTCGGCTGGCCTTCCTTGGTGGCTACTTTTTGGCCAAGTGTTGAATAAACACTTTGTTAATGTTAAAAACAAAGTTCTCCCAATGTATAAATGCCAACCCAAGTGCCCTTCTTTCTTCCTCCCATTTCTTCATTTCTTCTTCATAAGAATTCTTCCAATCTCCTCAACATATATTTCTTCTTCATCATCTCATTTTCTACTTAGGAGAGAATTCTCAAGGATCTTCTTCTTCAACCGAACTCCTGAATCACTTAAATTCTTCAATGTGCTTCATTGATCTAATCAGAGATCAATTGGATCTTCTTCTAATTCTCATGCACTAAGTGATAGTGCATGGACTTCATTAATCTACTTCATCCACTTAGAGTATGTGGATGGATCACTTCATCTCCTCATGCATTGTCAATACAATGTATGGTCTTCTAATATTGTTTTGATTTTGTATCCAGTTGATAAAAGTTATTAGAACTTAAAGAGCAGATCAACAATCGTCAGATTTAATGATGATGCTCCATCATCATCCATTCTTCAAGTGGTGTAACTTAGTATCATCTTGATACAAGTATTGAAACATTAAGAACAGCTCTACAATCGTCTGATATAACTAGAGAATGTTTCAACCACATCTCCTATGCCACTTAGTGAATCTCCTAAGTGACATGCATCTTAGTACTATGGCCATTCTCTCTTCATCACCAACACAACCTTTGTCATTCACATCTTGACATTCCTTGACTTCTATTCATTCCAAGACAACCTCATGCCTCATTGACAACAAATGCAACACAGTGCACTTCAGTCATGAATAAGACTAACTAAATTATGAAAATTATATGTTTTAAACATGTATAAAATAAATTCAATGTTTATATATTCATTAGAAATAAAATAATAATTATTTGAAATAAAAATAAACATTTTATGAAAAAATGTATTTTTCTAGAAGGCGGTTTCGTCATGCTTTTCATACATAATTTAAAATTATTTTTTAGAAAATTTAGAAAATTTATTTTTAAAAAATTAAATTAAAATTTTAAATCATAAAGTAAAAATTATCTTAGAGTAATTTTTTTATAATTTTATGAAAAGATTAATTTTTCATTGAATTGTGAAAAATACAGGTTTTTATTGAAAACTGCCTTTTCATTTAAAGAATTTAAAAGTTAAATTTTGATTAAAAATTATTTTAAAACTTAAATTAGTTAAATTATATTATAATAAATAAAATATAGTTCATTTAAATCAAATCCATTTTTTATTTTTAATATTAAAACTTTATATAATTATGAGAATTTTCTATTTGAAAAACCATTTTTTCATCACTTATGTAGGATTTATTTTAAAATAAATTCTGAAATTTATATAAATTGAATTTAGAAAAATGTATTCCACTTTTTAAATAATAAAAATTAATATTATATAATAATTTGGAATTAATTTTTGTTCATATAGAATAGTAAAAATAGTAAAATTTATTACCGTAGTTAAGGTTAAAATGAGTTTACTAGGGGTTAATCTAAAAGGATATGGGATAAAATTGCCTATAAACTAGTCAAATTCCCATTTTATAGAAATATTTTGACTATATATCATACATTCTTAAATAATGAGACATTTGGGTTCCTTTTGGAATGTTAAAAAACATGGGTATCATGTTTTCTTTTCAAAAATTCCAAGTGTGTCCTCTCCCCTACTTATAAAAAGACACCCACTATCCTCTAATATTCACCCTCATGAGGATTTTTTTTCATTACATACCTAATAAAATATCTTTATTATATCCCTAATCACATCCTAGAGTCCTTGGTTTGATAAAAAATCTAATCTAGTAAGTCTTTAGGTATAAACCTAATGAGGTTGTTTGAAGAAAAGGTAAACTTTCTAACTATGAGTTTTCCTTTTTATTATTCTTCTAACACATTAAATATTATTCAAATATGATAGAATAATAAAAATAGTATATAATATATACTTATATGTTATTATGTTAATGTAATAACCTATATCCATCCCCTCTTCCATCAAACGAGAAACAAAACTGTCGATCATGTGTATGACGGACTACCGCCTCGTGAATCTATGTAATTATTTTCCATTAGTGCCTCTAATAGGTGGATATAATGATGAATTTAACATATTTATATGATATTTATGACATTAATAAACTTATATAATTATAATATCACATATATCTTCTTATCTTTCAATCCATTGTAAAATAATAACGTCACTCGTGCTTACATGTGGACTACCGCCTTCATATAGTGATGTGAATTTTTTTTCATTTTATTTTAACATATATGGTAATAAGTATATATTTAATGAATATAAATGAAATATTTTATTTAATAATGTTTTTTAAAGTTGAAATATTACTTACCTTTCTTACATTCCATCTATTGGAAAAAAAGAAACAACGTTTATGCGTATGTATGACCTACCATCTCCATGAACGATGTAACTCATTTTCCCCATCTATAAATTTTATGGACTATTATAAATACTTATATTATGATTATATATTATTCTTATATCATTTTAAAAATTATAGATATTATGGAATGCTGATAAATGTTAAATTACCTAAATTACCAAACTAAAACATATGTGAAAAATGAAACAATTATATTCCAAAACAGTGATTTTAACAAAGAATTGTTAATAAAAAGGTCATAAAAGAATATAAGTAAATAAAATATGGTATAAAATATATGATTATGGTTATTTAATAGATTTATAATAAATTTGTATTTATTATATAGAAGGTATTAACACGTACAAAGGAAATCAGACATGAGGTAAGGGTTTCTCGTCTCACTTTTACTTCTGTGTGACTTATGCTATATTCACCACTTGGTTATTTTATGTGGTGTATATATTAACCATATTATATTTAATATAATTAATACCATTATATTCATGGTATTTAAATTTTAATTTTATTTCATTTTTTTCATGGGTCTTATAATTCAAAAGTTACCAAAGTGACAAAGGTTTATGTTATAATCTCATTGTTTATCACGATTGTCCATGATAAAGTTTCTAATGATAAAATATTATAATATTTTTTTTAAAAACTCATGAATTTTCTTATACTATATTTATTCATGTATAATATGTGTTTTAATCTCATTTTACTCTCTTTAAGAAGAAAAGAGACCAAAATATTTTTTTAAAGAAAACCGACTTCATTTCTCTCTTCTGTGGAATTTTGTTTTCCTTTATATCCATGTTTTATAAAAATGTTTTCAATAATATTTTAACATTATAAAAATTATTTATTAAATATATTTTTCCCATGTTTTATTTTTTATAAAATGGTTTGAAATGAATATTCTTATCGTTTTCTAAATGAGGCACTTTTTAACCTTTTTACAACAGTGAGGAAGGAATGTTTTTTATGGTGTATATGAAATTACCCACCATCATGAACAATAATTTATTTGAAACTTATTTTATAATTATACAAGGTTATTTTAAAATTAAATTTATTTCCCAATATTCTAGAAATTCCTATATTTTTAAAGCAGTTTTCAAAAGTAAAACGGTTATTTTCCTCAAGAATGTTTTTAATGAAAATTTTAGGGTATTTATATTCATCAATGACAAAAAACCTTATTTAAATTATGATACATTGGGAATATGTTTTATTGATTCCATAATTATTATTTATCCATTTATTTATGATCAATTTTACTAAGGATGTACTATTTTCATACCATTTACCATATTACTTTGGATGATTTATGATTATGTTTATTGCTTAGGGTAATTATTAACATTTCATATAATAGTTTTTCAATATGAATGTTTATATTATTTATATTTTACCACTTTAATATGAGGAATATATTAGACTTATTAACAGATGGGTGGGACCTTCTATAGCTTCTTAATGCATTGGTATGTCTCTTGAGACAAACTTGATTGGGTATTTGGTTGAGGACTTACCCATTTTTGTAAGATGTCATGGCATGATGCCTTGGTGGTATGGTTATGATGGATGGCATTATTAATTACCTCATTATAAGATTATTTATTTATTTACATGTGATTATTCAATTATTTATAATATCTATGGTTAAGTTTCAATCTCATGTGATTATTTATATGGAATTATTTGATCATTATTTATTCCTACCATATTATGCTCAAGTAATTGATTGAATGACATGTTTTTTAGTTAGTTAACTTGTAATATTGATTATTAATTATTTATTCATGATAAATTTCACTATATGTATACCCTTATTGAGTATTATATCTCACCCCTTTCTTATGTTCCCTTTCCCTATGAGTTCAGGAAGTGTTTGATGATTGATATACCTGGATATGCTAAAATTAAATTATGGTGTTATCAAAGAAAATTATATGTTTTCAATTATAATATTAGATTCATGTATATATCTAGTTTACCAATACTACTAAACTATTCAGTCCTTTGGGATGTGATTCCTTGTATTTAGTGCCAATTTAATAAAGTAACCATCGAATCTGGGATACTAGGGTTAGATTTTTTTACAACTAATACATTAGAGGATTAGATAATCCCTATCCATATAACCATATAATAAGAAAATATACATATGTGTTCCACATTAACATGAAAACATTCTTAATTCCATCTTATCTTAATTAACACATTAAAAGAAAAATGTTTCATAAAAACCTCTATAGGATGTTATCATAATCCATCCAAAGAAATAAGGTGGATGGTATAATTAGAGTATATTACTAGTTAATAATAAGAAAAATTAATTTATATTGACATAGATTAAATTTTTTTTATAAGAACATTAAAATTTACTTGAGAAAAAATAAGAAACACCCTTTAAATTTTTTATACCTATTAATTTAAATGAAAATAATTTATAAAACAAAGGGATTTTTAAAAAAAACCATGAATAGTTAGGGTGTATTTTTCTTAAATAAAACTGGTAAAGATGATGGAAAAAATAATTCAGATATAAAATGTTTAAAAAATGATACTCATTTTAAGCTTTTGTAAAGAAGGCCAAAGTTGGTGGAAAAAAATTACACTGAAAACACTAAAAAATAGATTCATTTTTTAAATAAATTAAAGTTAATTGAAAAACCTTTAAGAAATTATAGAATAATATATAATTAAATATATTAAAATATATATAAAATATGGAAGTATAGGAGAAATATTCCCGACCAAAGAGAATAGATAAGGTTGGATCCAATTATAAACACCATTTTGGTTGAATTTTTAACCAAAGGGAGGTTAAATGGTATAAATACATGTAAAACCCATGAAAAACCAAAAGAGAAGAAAATATATGATTTATATATATAAGAACATATAATATCCCAATATGTAATTTTAAACATAAATAATCTCGATTTCAAAATGAGATTGGTAATGAAACCTTACCTTTACTCTTAGATCCCAAGAAAGCATATTAATATCTTATATAATAAAAATAGCCATATTAATCACCTATTTAAAAACCATATTCATATATGTTAACTTTTATGATAATAAATTATAATTATTCATTTAAAAAACATTAGTTATTTATTGTATATTTTCATCATTAGATTTTAGTTATTTTGATTGTTTCATACAAGTTTCACAATGGCTATGTTGTTCCTCATTCTTTGATACCAAGTTCATCATTACTATATTATTAAAGGTATATTAATAATTTATTTTCAATGATTTATTCATTCCCATATTTTTTTTGAATGTATGAGTATGGTTTGTAATAATGGAATCCATCGAGAGCATGTTTTAGGTACTTTACCAATAACAACATATTACTTTATAATGAACATTAATTTTTTGTGTCTAACTTCAAGAACCATATTAATAACATGAATTAATATTTAATTAAATATATTAGTATTATTAATCTTATTATACTCATTCACATTGAAAACTGTTAAGATATTATAACACCACTCATGTATATGGCAGAACCATCCCAAACAAGAACATGTTATACTAATGAATGAGTAAGAATATAGAGTTATATAATAGTAATATTTTGTAATTAAAATAATAATTATGTTAATATAACATCAATTTATAATGATATTTAGAAATATTTTATATGATAAGGTAATTAGAAATGATGGTGAAGAATTAGTTACTTTGATGAATTCTCTCATTCTTGATTCAAGTTCCATTAGAATGAAGGATTTAGGATTCCTTATTGGATACAAAAGAAAAAAACATATAAAATGGAATTAGGAGAGGGAAAATGAATATATATTCAAGATATAACCTATTTTTTGAGTGGTTTATGATGGGTATAGAAGGGGTCCTTTTATAGGCGGTTTTTGTGTGACATTTCCACAAATATTCATTCTTTAATGTATAAGGTTGATATTTTAAAAGGAAAAAGGATAAAAAGTGGAAGATAATAGATATGGGTCATGAATAACCTTATAAAAACAATTTATATATAGGGTTTCATGTTATTTTAATTTTTTACCACTTAGTTTAACCCTTTTACCTCATTTTACCTTTACCATGGTAATTCATTTTTACCAATATAACTTATTTTTATGCGTAAAAATGAAATTAACATATTTATGTAATTTCTAAATTCTGATTAAAAATATGGAATTCATTTAATATAATTAAATTTATAAATATTATAATTTTAAATTTTAAATGAAAATATAATATATATAGAAAAAACCGTTTTCATGGAAAGATATCTTTTTAAACACTAAGTGTTTTTAATATTGTTTCTTATCAATTACTAATTAAATGTGTGTTAATATAATTTTTATATATTGTAACATTAAATTATATTCATCATTTAAAAGTGATCAGTTTATTTTATTAAGGAAAAAATATAAAATAATTAAATACAGTTCTTTAAAAAATATCATTTTTTGACATTAAATAATTTTAACCACATCCCTTTAAAATCAATTTTTAATTTTTTAAAGAGTCTATATGATCAATACAAAGGAATTAGAATATTTATTTTTTATTTTATAAATACATCAATTCATACCCTAATGATAATATTCTAGATACATTGAAGAGGATCCTTAATAATAATAATAATAATAATAATAATAATATGTTATGCACAATTTTTTATAATAAATTATTTTAGTTATCTCTTTATTTAATTTTAATTTTTTTATTAATTGATTAAATTATTTTCAATTTGTTACTAAAAATTACACACCTTTAATATACCTACTGGATACATGCATACCCAATGACTATATATCCAACAACCATATTTCCAACCACCATATATCAAATAACCATATATATAACATTCACATTTCCTTCATATATATTGACTTACATGCATATCTGAAATCGTTCATCCTATTTATTTCTCCCTCAAAATGGTTTTTATATCTCTAAATTTTTTCCTTCTTTCCATAGCTACAAATGAGGTTATGATCTTCATGTAAAACCTTGAGGATAGCGACTTTATATTCATGATATTTTCATTTACTTGTGAATTAATTCCAATTATACTTTTATTAATGATGTTTCATACTGTATTATTATATTGTATTAATTTTTATCTTTTATTCTAATATTTTATCTCAATAAGTTTTATCATGATTTATTTTATTTTACTGTTGTTTATAAATAAATATACTCAAAACTATATTTGTTTAAATGAAAAACTCATAGTAAAATCATGGGATGTTACATTACACCTCCCGAAAATAATTTCTCCCTCTAAATTTTATTATTGCAATGAAAAAATAGGGGTATTTTGGACTCATTGCAGCTTTGGATTCCCATGTCTCTTCCTCAAATTATGATTCCTTTATATAACTTTACCCAGGTGAGGGGTATTATTTTGTAGTATTTTATCTAGGTGATCCAATACTTCTAACATCTATTGATTGTATGGGAGATCATGCTCCAGTTATACTACATATGATTTTAGTACATTTTAATGGTTAGTTATTTACTTTCTTAAAAGTAATACGTGGATCACATCATGCACTTGGTAGAAGTTTAGTGGAAGTGAAAGATAATATTCTAGCATCCCACACAATCAAGGATTTCAAAAGGGAAAATGTATCTAGGGGTCAATTTTTCCCTCTTCATAAATCTCATAACCCTCTTCTATGGTGATGTTTTAAGGAATACACTTTCTTCGACTTCAAACTCTAAATATCATCAATTATTAAAATAATATAACTTTTATTGACTTTACAAAAAATTTTAACGTGAAACTAAATGGTTTGAATATTCTATGTCATTTCTTGATCAAGGTATGGTCTCATCATTTTATACTCTCCAAATTTATCTTAACATGTTGTATTTTTTCACTTATTCCTATATAGAGCCTCATTTGTCTCCATTTAAATTATATAATAGAAACTATTGTTATATGAGAACTCTAACATGGGAAGGTGTTGATACATATCTTATTTGAAATTCATTAAACAATATCTCGGAATATCCCCCATAGTTTTAATGGTCCTTTTAGATTTACTATCATTTTAAGGATAATAAGAATTGATAAATATTTTTTAGGTATACAATAATTATTTAATACTTCTCTAAAACATTAAGGTAGAAATCAAATCTCAATTAGATATAATTGAGAGTGGTACTTCATGCAACCTTACCACTTTATATATATCTTTGAATGTTGATCAAGTGAGAAATATTATCAAATAGATATGAAATTTGATGAATTAATAAGGTAATAAAAAATAACCCATGAAATTATTACCTATATAATTCATGATATGTTATAAAAAAATTCAGGGTAATGTTATTCGATTTTCATATAAGTATGGGTAATGGTTGCATCAACATCTTAGACTTATATCATTCCACCTTATCTTACTGTAATACCAAGCATTGATAAACATAATGTTTAATATTTTTCTTCATATTTTACCACTAGAAATTATTCTTGAGACCTATTTACATCTTTTTTCTTATAGGATGGATGGATAATGATGAGTTATGTGCATCATCTAATGATCTGTTTTTCAATTTTTCTATTTATGGAACACATTTTCATTTACCTACTCTTGTAATTCCATTATTGTCAAAGTTAAATCCAAAATATTCTCTACCTTATTTTGTAGCTCCATTTCCTCCTTACCTCCTTGATATTAACATGGATAGATGGTTGAGATGACATTTGAGAATGATAGGATTTATCCCCTTACCTTATGATTTCAAGTTCTATCCTTTGTAAATCACCGAGTATTATGTCTCCTTAAATACTTATCATGGATAGGGTAGGATGATCCTTCCTTATGAGATCATCATCCACCTTGTTTTCATTCCTAGATGGGTAATATATTAAGAAGTCATAGACCTTGATCAAATCCAACCTTCTCTATTGGTTTATGTTCAAATACTTTGTGAATATATACTTTAAGATCTTATGATCAGCATATATTTAACAATTTTCACCATATAAATATTTCCTCCATATATTCAATGAAAATATTATAGCTACTAGATACAAATTATACTTCAGGTAGTTTTGATCATGAATCATTAATTGATGCGAGGAATAAGTTACCACCATGTTATTCTGCATAATGAAACACCCCAGTCCCTTCCTTGATGCATCACTATATATAAAAATCCCATCTACACTATTGGGTGGTGTGAGTACTGGTGAGGTGACCAATCTTCTATTTAGTTTATTGAAAGTTTATTTACATTCATCTATCCATAGGAACTTGAATCACTTTTGAGTTAACATTTTTAGTGGATTTGATAATCATAATAAATTTATCACAAAGCATTGATGGTATCCATCAAATCCAATAATTATATGTATCTCCATTATAGTGGTTGGTTTGGATCATTCTTAAATTACTATTATCTTTTAAGGATCTATATATATACCCTTTCTTGTGATTATGTGACCCATGAATGATACTTTTGGTAGTTATATTTCACACCTGATAAATTTAACATAAAATTTATCCTTTCTCATGGTCAATAAAAGAATCCTAAAATAATATTCATGCTTGTACTTTCTCTTTATAATATATGAGAATATCATCTAAAAAGACTACACAAAATTGATCAAGACAATATCTAAGGAATATATTAATCAGATCTATGAAGATTACATCAGAATTTGTGAGGTTGAATGGAATCACTTGGAATTCATAGTAACCACATATTATGTGAAAGGATGTCTTGGGTACATAATCTTAGGTCACCCTTAATTTATGATATCTAGATCTAAGATTAATCTTTGAGAGGTATTGATCCTATAAAAACTAATCAAACAATTCACCAATACAGGTTAGAAAATAACCATTCTTGATCATGATTTTTTTAAGTTCATGATAATCAATACAGAGGCACATTGATCCATATTTATCCTTAATAAATATGATTATTTCTCCCCATGGTGAAGCATATGCACATATAAAACTCTTTTCTATATTATCTTGGAGTTACTTTTCTAATTCCTCTAATTTAATTAGGGTTATTCTATAAGGTGACTTAAATATATTCATAATAATAGATATGAATTCTTAGAAAATACAACCTCAAAATTTGGGGGATGATGAAACTCTTATGAAAATTCATCAACACATTCTTGCACAATCGTAATTTCTTTGATATCAAGTTTTTCCCTAACCATTTGAGCTAAAACCCCCTCAAGATTGGGTATTAAGATCTATATAATGAAAGTAATTTATGTAGGGATTTCATGGTAATCCTTGAAATGATATATGATCATAGGTTGATTCAAGATATGGAATGTGACTTCCCTATCTAGAAAATTAACAAGGTCTCTATATAGATATATCTAATATATTCCTAAAATCACAAATAAATTCAACTAAAGGGAGAATAATAATATTTGTGAGGATAATATTCTTGTAACATTCTATTAGGGAGATGTTATATATTTTTGATGCAATCATTTTAACACTAAGAGTTTTCACTGATAATTCAATATCTATCCATTAGGGTAGAAATTTTATTTCTTTAGAAAAATTTATATATATTTAGGAATGGGAATATATAGAATGAAATAATACATTTATAGTTTTAGAGTGGATGATAAGTGTAAGTTTCACCGCTACATTTTCATGACTTGCTTCAATAGTTGTGATTGCAGATAATCTACCTTTCTCTCTTTTCTGTGGAGGTTGTTGACATAAATTTTCATAATTAACCCTTAGATTGTGGAATTAATTGGCACAATATCCATTATTTTTATAATTAAATCATTATAGTATGGGTGGAACATTAGGTTGAGTTTTCTTTTCATACATTTCATTGGTTGGACTATTAATATCTCTTTAAAATTCATATACCTGATAACCTTCTCTTATATATTTGAATAATTTACCTACCCATTTAAGGAAATTTCCTCCATTCTTCTTCCCACATTTTCAACATGTATGAATATTAATTTTCTTTCCTCCTTGGGAATAATCATTAGATTTTCCATGAAACTCCATATTCTTCCTCTTATAACAAAATCCATAAGAATAATGGGAGTCTCCAAGTTCAATTTTCACACTAGGAGCATATCAAAGAGTCTATTCATAGCTACCAAAGTCCCTTATAGTCAAAAATTTGTTAAGATATGGTTTTGAGGCACTAAATATATGATTTATTTTTTCTTTTAGGGTCAATGATAAAACCAGAAGCATACCATGAAAGTATTATGAAGTTTGTTTCATAAGTACTAATGAATTCATCTTACTTTTATTTCAAATTCAGAAACTCCCTATCTATTTTAGTGATAATAGTTCAGGGAAAGTAATTTTTGAAAAATACCTTCTTAAAATCCTTTTATTCTATAGAGTTGATTTCTCCACCATGCATTGTATTCTTAATGAGAGCCCACCACCGATCAGACTCACCTTCTAAATGAGAAACAATTAAAACAACATTTTCATTCTATAAGTATAAGAAAACATAGAATATATTTTCTATTGCATTGAAACATTTCTTAACAATAAGTGGGTTGGAAGATCCAATAAAGGATAGTTGATATTTTTTCATGAAGGACTCAATGTAGAGTTTCTCCTTCCTTGGTTTGTTAGGGATTTCAACAAGATTCATGTTATTTTTCATATCTTGAGAAATTTTGGTGAGCGTAGCCATGATATTTTTCACTCCATCCCCCATCCAGTTTAGTTTCTAATCAGTATAATAATTGAATTTTCTATCACACTCATTGATAACTATATTACTCCTTATTCAAGTGATTGACAAAAAATTAGTGTGTGTAATAAGAAATTATAAATATAATAAACAATCATGTGATAAATAAAATCAATCTTAAGTTATCCTAAATTACAACACCTTTATTTAAACCCATGACATTTTAGGTTCACCCTTCATCACTTTTGGTTTATCATAGGTTGTTTTAATTTTTATCATTTTATTATTAATATTCTAATCACAAAAAAATAACTAAAACCTTGTATGATACTAATTTATACTACCAAAAAATTACATTCAAACATATTACATTATTTTATATGAATATTAATTATATCTCACAACAAATCACACCCAACAACAGTATAAAAAGTATATTTGGTGCTGTGATTTTAACATAAACTATTTTATAACCAATGTTAATATTCCCATGGGAATAATTATAATACCAGTTATTTTGTAACTAATGTTAATTTTTTTATTGAATTTTATTTTTTGTTATGCTATAATTTTTTTTTAAAATATTTTGAAAAATTTAATACAATTGTATTCTCCTCATTTTTTCAATAAAAAATTTTATGAATAGATAATACATTTGGATCTCAAACTATCTCTACCCATGATTTAATTCCTTCATTTAATTAACATTATAATTTTTTCCCTAGTTACACCACCCTCGATTGCATTCAGTCCACTAAAGCTTCATTCCACTTATCTCAATTTTGTTCCCCCATTATCAGCCTTTGATACCTATCAACATGTTTAAATATTTCATCTATTATATCATTAAATTAGGTATTTAAGGGATCATAATTGGATAAGTACATGAAGAACTAGAAATTAAGATGAGAAAGGGGATGAAAATTTCTCGTAATTTTATAAAAAAAATCTTTAAAATAAATAGACAAATTTCTATCCATGAATGAAGTGTTTTAATATGAGAAAATTAGGTTATAATGAAATCAAACACAATATGATTTTATATGATTTTAATCATTTTATACACACTAGATCTAGAATGTTGAAATAATAAATAAGTCAATATATGGAAATGATGAAGATATTTGGCATCATACATAGGATCAAATTAAAGAATTAATTCATTATATAGGCATTGAAACCATTTAAAAAACAAAAATGGTTGAATAGTTATACATAGATGATGAGAAACCACTATTCATAGGTTACAGTAAATTTACAGTATTGTTAGTTGCACTGAGATCAGTTAACTTGAAAGTAAGAAATGATTGGAGTGATAACATTTTCACTAAATTTCATAAACTTTTAAAAGAGTTACATCCAAAAGACAACAAGATTACATATTATAATCAGAAGAAAAAAATATTTTTCCCAATTTGATGGGGTATAAAAAGATACATTCTTTACCTAATGGATGTGAGTTATATAGGATGGAATATGAAAGTTTGTTATACCATCTTAAATACAGGGCATCAAAATATAATATGGATGAAAAATACAACTGTAATTCATTCTTAAGAACAAGTACTAAACCTACCACTAAATCAAAATTCTATCTTCCAATAATTCATTATTTTAAGTATATATTTGAAAATTCAAATGATTTAAAGAGGTTAAGATGACATACAATTGAACACATATATAATGGAAACCTACGTCACCACACTGATTCACTACAATGAAAGGGATTTGATAAAAGAATTCTTAGTTTTGTGAATGAAGTTAGAAATAATAAAAAGGTAGTATTCATATATGGAATGAATACTTATTTAATCATTAGTACCCAACATAGTTCATGGATTATTATGTTGGTTGTTTAAAAATTTTCCCCCTGGATATGTATGAAGTGAAAATATGTTTGATGAACTTAGTGATTTCTAAACCAAAACATCTTGAAAATTATATTAATGTTTACCTATCAATATTGATTAATTACTTGAAATTTCTATGGGAGACATGTGTTATAAATTTTTATGTATACCAAAAAAATATCACCTTTTGTGTGATATGATAATTTTCATTATAAATGTCTTTTCTTTATATTGAAACTTATCTAGATATAGTGTTAATATACACAAATATTATCTAATTTTCAAATAAGGTGAAGACCCCCATGTTGGATTAACCACTAGGGGGGGGGGGGGTGAAACAGTGGTTTAATTGTTTGAATTATTTTCCTTTTGAATTAAACCTATTGAACTTGTTATGGTTCTTGTTCTACTCTGTGATATCTCACATTCTCACCTCACATATATAAATAATAGTATAGAGAACAACACCTAGTATTTACAATATTTGGTATAAAGAACCACTATTTACTAAATTGGTTAGACCCCCCAACATGTTTTATCCACTATAATCTTATTACCAATTAAAGTGGTTTAGGAAGAAATCAGTTATATACCCCAAAAGTCAATCCTCTAGTTGATCTTGGTTATACCCCTAGAAATCCAACTCGTTTTCTTCGATTGGTTATACCCCCATTTTTCTTCTCCTACTCTGAACTCACTAGATGTGTGGAATTAGTGTAAAAAATTTCTAAATTTCACTTCATGCATGAATAAAAAATTTATTGGGTCTTATCAAAGTAATAAAAACTAACACATAATACTTCCTGATTTATAATTTTATGTTCTATTTATCAATTATGTTTTTTATCTCACTTTAACTTCTCACTACCTTGAACAAAATAGGTTTAGATATATCAGGTTATTTATTATATTTTAGTTAGCTTCTCAAGTTCTTATGCATTCACCTATGCATGAATGCATGAATTCACTCCATCCTCCCTATATCTTACACTATCTTTAATGAAAATCATAATAGATTCTTGGTATAATGTGTAAGTTCTTATTCATGCAAGTATCTTCATGAAAACTTGAAAGGTTTTTCAGAACTAGTTCTTCATGGAAAACTTAAGTGTGAGAGTTTCAAGTAAATAGTATGCATGATATTCTTATTATTTTCACAATATGAAAGATTCATGATAACTTCTCTTTGAAAAACAATGTTTTCATGGTGTTATGTTTTCTTTGGAAACTGAGAGCCTCAAATAATGGTACGTAGCAACTCTATCGACCTATATGATTCTATTTTTATA
This sequence comes from Viscum album, assembly GCA_963277665.1. NCBI lineage: Eukaryota > Viridiplantae > Streptophyta > Magnoliopsida > Santalales > Viscaceae > Viscum > Viscum album. The sequence continues at coordinate 1,275,939,671 of OY728132.1, read as the reverse complement.
TCCAACTCTCACCGTCTTAGCTCTATGTTTCATGTCATGTTAAGGGTGGATTAAAACTCGCATAAAATATGCTGTGTCAAGAATATTTTAAATCACTGAGGATTTTTTTTGTTTCTCAAATATTATTACATTAAAAAACATAGTGTCTTTGTGATGAAATCCTCACATGCATGAGATGAAGATCACATGCACAAACTCATGAACCCACACCTCCTTGAAATATATTTATGTCTATATCTTCATTTTGTAGTGTCAAAGTATTAAAATTTCTACATGGTGTCTTGAGATCCCATGAAGAAAACCCTTTAATGACCAAAGGTTAAAGATGATGTCACTTTGTATAACCTTACACGAGAGGAGACTACCCTTATGCTAGAATCTACCCTTACACAGATTCATGAATACCTTAACATAGCACAAAATCAATTTGGTTTACCCTTATGTGAAAAGGATTTACCCTTAAATAGTACAATATAAACATGGTTTACCATCATTTAGGTAAATGTACCCTTATCTAGGCTTCCATGTCCCTTTAGGATAGCTACCCATTACCCTTACGTAGGTAGTGTACCCTTTTAAAAGGAAAATTTACCTTTACACAATGTAAATATAACACCATGAAAATTTAGTTTAAAATAATAATATGCTTGATAGATTTCTTAACACCAACACTGAGCTTTAAGATAATTGAGATATATTAAAAATATATTATTATTTAAATGATACCTTTATAACATAGCCGTTGATTTGGAGGGAATAAATATGAATAACTACATTATAAAACATGTTTATAATTTTCTACTCAATATAAATGTATTGATTAATTCTTAGGAAATAAGCACTCATTTTCATTGAAGTTCTTTTATGCTTCAAAAATTCATTTTCTTCAAAATTGATTTTATTTTCATTTTATGCATGGATATTATAATTAATTTCAGAAACTTTTAGAAATTTTATTTTATAAAATTAATATCATTTTTTAATCAGAATATCAAAATTAAAATATGGTGAAATTTTGTTTTTTTGAAATGATTGTTTTTCGTAGAATAAAAAAAATACCGATTTTCCAAACACCATCACTTATTTTAATTAAATAAAGTAAATTAAAAGTCCCATTATATTATATATTTTTCCTTGAATTTAAATATTATCCATTTGATTTATAATAATATATTTAATTTCATTATAATATCAATATTCATGGTTTGGATATAAGTTAATTTTTATGCTCAAAACACATTTTTCTAAAATTTGTTTTTCATTAGGTTTTACACATTTATGTTAAAATTGATTTCTTATACATATAGAGATTTTATCTTGAAAATTGGACACCATATTTATAATTATGAGGTTTTTTTAAATAGTCTCCTTTTATTTTTGGTCACTATGAAAAGTAATCATGGTAAATATTTTTCACCTCACTAACAGTTTTGCATCGCTAGAACTTTTGGATAAGCCTTTAAAATTTCTCTAAAAATTTATTTTATCCTATTAAGTGAGTTTATTTTTACCATTATTAATCAATTATATAAAATAAGGCCACTTGGTTCCATATTTTCTTTGATTATGACCTTTATATTATTTTAAGAAAAAAATAAATTCAAAATGTCACTCTCTTGGCTTTAATATGTCTAAAATTTTTACATAAGTTTAAAAAGATGTTAGGTTTAGTTATATTTTTTTTATTTTAGTTAAAAAAAATTTATCACAGAAATTTATTTTTAATTTTTAGTGATTGAATAATTACTTTAACTGCTTGCACGATGACGACACAATATTTAACCTATTAATAGAAAAATAAAGAAATGATTTTAAAAATATTAAAAGTAATAAAATTTGGGTGAATTATTTTGTTACATGAATTTTATAGATTTATATAACATATTATGGATGTATAAAATTTTTATATTATAATTACTCTACTTTGATGTTGTTTTCAAAGCGAAAATAAATGAATAGTTAAACAAATGACAATAATGACATTTTATAAAAAATATTTTATTAAATGATTTAAAATTCATAAATATAATATCTTCATACAAGTGAATGGGATATGGTTTAAAATATTAACCATGTTCCATTTATGGTCCACTGGTATTTTATGGTAACATTCTTGACCCTTAAAGTGTATAAAACTTTGTTATCACAGTAATTGTCTAAAAGGGTTAATGGGGGTTAAAACTATGAGATAAGGGTGAAAACATAGCCAAAATTTGTCTAAATTTTATTAGATTATATAATTTAGTATCATAATCATATTATATTTAAATTATATAAATTTGGATCCATTTTTCTATAAAAATTAATTTATATTAATTTAGTACTTTAAGTAATTCCAAGAGTTCCCCTCTCCTCACTTATAAAAGGGAACCTCAACTCTATCATTATTAAAAATGTTTCAGCCTTATGTATCTATAAATACATTCCATAATACCTTCCTATATTAATTATACACATGTTAGTGATTTTTTTATTTCCAAAATACCATCATTTCAAGGCTTAATGTGTAATCAAAAATAGGTTTCTGATTAAAGAGGTATAACTCTTAACCTAGTATTTTTAATTTTATTTCTTCCTATATTTCATCAAAATAAATGGTATAAATTATAAAATAATTTATTAAGTATATTAAATATACTTAATTGTTATTATTATTATTTAACAACAATTATACACCTTCTTTTTTTCCTGTGAAAAGAGAAAACATCGCTGGTGCATATGTACAACTTAACATCTCCACGTAGCGGTGAATTTTTTTTCATCACCATTTTAATTAGATGATTATAAAAATATAAATAATGAATATATATTATATTTATGAAATAATTATGACATAATTATTCTTATTTAATTATAATATAATATCTATCCTCTTACCTCCCAATCCATGGGAAAACGATAACATCATTCGTGCATACGTGAGGACTACCACCTACACGAAGCGATGTGATCTATTTTTCATTTGTTGTTTTCATTGATGGTATTAAGTATATATTTAATGAATATATATTAAATATATGATATAATAATGGTATTTTTAGTTGAGTTATCATTTTCCTTTCCTTATATCCGTAGAAAAGTGAAAATTACTTTCATGCATATATATGACTTACCATCTTGATGAATGATGTAATTTATTTTTCTAGATCTACCATTTAAAAATGACTATAAATATTCATATAATGAATATATATGATATTTAAATCATGATTTTAATTCTGGATATTATGGAACCATGATCAAAGTATAAGTACTGGACTTACCAAACCAAAACTTTTATGAAAAATGCAACAATTAACACCAGGAAACGATGATTTTAATAAAAAATTATTAATAAATGGGTATTGAAATGTTATAATTGGATTATATATGATTTTATAAGTATTTAAATTATTTTTTTATAGAAGTATAATAAATTTAAATTCATTATATAGGGATTTATACCACCTTCAAAGTAAGTCGAACTTGTGGAAATGAGTTTTCATCTCACTTTTATTTCCATAAGACACATGCCATATTCACAAACTATTTATTTTATGTGGTTTATATATTTCAAATTAATGTATTTTATGTTTATTAACACAAAAATTATGGGGATTTATAAATCTGTATTAGTTTCTATCTTTCATGTGGTTTTGATTAAGATATTTCTAAAGTTATAAGAGTTCTTCATTTGAATATTATTTTATTGAAACATGTTTGATGTTATACACTTATTTAAGACTATGATGTGTATATACTACTCATTTAACATTTTATATAATTATTATCCCTATGTTAATGATATTAAAAGTTTCATTTTAAGTTATTATTTCATGGGGATTATGATTCAATAGTTACCAAATTGGTAAGAGTTTTATGTTACAATCTCATTATATACCAGAATTGTTAATGATTAAGTCCATGATGATGATATTTCAGGACATACCTCTCAATAATCTAATTAATTTTATTCTACTATGGTTATTAATTTAACTTTCAAGTAATTTTACCATTTTCCTCCTTTTGATACTTAAAATGATTGAAAAAATATTTTTAAGAAAAACAAACTTTATTTTCACTTTGGTTCAGAACCTTTTCTTCCATATCTAAGTTTTTTAAAGTTGTTTTCAAGAAAGTTTTTAATATTATACTATGATTTTTTAATTTTTTTATAAATGATTTAATTTTTAATTTTTTTTAAAAGTAATCTTCTTATGATTTTCTAAATGAGGTATTTTTGGCTTTTTACCAAAAAATGTGAAAGAAATATTTTTTTAACGTACATAACAAGAATGGAATTTCTTACCCTCACGACTGCTCAATGATTTGAATATTTATTTACAACTCTCTAATATTATTTTAAAAAAAAATTTCTTTAATATTTGGGATATTTTTAGATTTTAAATAATTTATTTCATAGTGAAATGGGTATTTTTATAAATAAACGTTCCAAGTGGTATTTTAAATGATTTTTTCATTTAAGAGAATATCCTTTGATGTTACTTATGTTTTAGTGGGAATATGATCCATTGATACCATAATTATTATTTATTTGGATTGTTTATGATTATGATTATGAGATTTTTATGAAACCCATTTATTTTTTACAAGTTATTTTATGATGAAATATTGAAATTATAATGAAACCCATTTCATTTACCTAGGTTATGATATATGATGAATATTTTATGATATTTTGGAATATGTATGAATGGATTAATATTATGTGATGGTAGGGACCATAATTATATATCTCTTTAATTCAAGAGGTAAATACAGATATCTAATGAGATAATAAGGGCTGGAATGGGGAGTAGATCCAATTCAATAAGGGACTTTATCAACTATGATAGACTTGGGTGTGAAACTTGAATAAGGATATGATAGAGTGGGGAGTGAACTCTATCCCCTATGATAGTCTTGGAAGTGATCCATGATTGAGGAAATAATTTTCTATGATTTTTTAATCCATAGACTTATTTATTTTGCTAATGTTATACTCTCATGGATAATGTTCTTTGATTATTTTATGATTCTTTTCTTATGAGATTATAATATTTATTCCATGATTCAAGGTTATGATCTACAATATACTGGTTATAGATTTTAAAAATTTATGATCATGTTCTTATACCCTCATAGCCATGTTATGCTTAAGTGATCATTAATATCTCCCCTGTTTCCCCTTAATAAGTATATTAGAACACAATTTATTATGTTTCCTTTACCCAGGTTATTAAAATAAGTTTTAAGTTGGGTATTTATTAGAAGAGTTCCATGTGGGAAAATCTTTGTGGAAGATTTTGAAGTTCTTTCTTGAAATAAGAATATTGTGTATCTAGTCTCCAAATACACTAAACCTTTACAACCCTCGAGCATGTGTTTATAAAATTTATTGAATATTCATATATTAATAAGTAATATATATATATATATATATATATATATATATGAAAAGTATGGGTCTATATAGTTGGTATTAGAGGAGTGTATTTTTTAATATTTAAAGATTATGAATAAATAACATTTGTAAAAAACCTGGGGATAAGCCCAAGTATAGGATAATACCTGAATGTTTTAGTAAGGTAAAAGTTATGTGGTTTTTATAGAAATACATCTCTGTATCAATATTATAAATAGATTTGGTTTTTTAATAGAATCATATAGTGGTAAATAAAATTTTAATTAACCCAAACACATCCTCCAATAGTGTCAAACCAATATGATTAAAATTTATCACACTATGTTTTTTGGTTTTATTGAATGGCTAGAACAAGGAGAATTTGTGTTAATGATGAGTGTAATGGAAAATAGAATGATTGTATTCATAAGAATGAAAATTAAATAGGATCTGGAAGGTGAAACCTTGTGATTATTCCCAATTAGATATCTTTTTATATAATTAACAATCTCAACTTGGGTCAATTTCCTAGAACACCTAATAAGAGAAATATGATTTTTCATGAAGACCATGAAGGAAAAAATATTTTTTTCTTACATGTCTAGAATGTGTGAATATGCACTAAAGGAAATTCCTCAAAAGAAAATAAAGATTTTTAGGTGTGAAAAATAAGGATGAAAAGTATGTAATTTATATCAAAAAAATGAAAATTTCTATTAACAGAATGGATAAATATAATGTTTTACCTAAGGTATCATTGATGGTTAAATGATTTAAATGTGGAAAGTATGTGCATTATAAAATTCAATGTCTTATGGAGAAATAAAAATAATTGAATCATAAAGGTTGTATTATTAATGGTTTTTCTATTTATGATGAAGAGAGTAAAAATGATATATGAAAGGATGGAAGTATTAAGGAATAAGATGATAAATACTAGTTAATGGTTTAAGAAGGAAGTGGAATGATTAAAGTGTTTATGTATTGGGACTCATAAATTATGCTTTAGATGTATTTTTATCAATGGTATTGTGATTATAAGAACTATAAAATATATAAGTGTTGTTCTAAAATAGTTTTTAAGGATTCTTTAGGAATATGTTGAATTGTACCAATGATCTAGAAAAGTGATTTAGTGGTTTAGAGATATTTAAAAAAATACATGATTGAGGTATAAATAATCCTTAATATGTGCCTAATGTTGGGATAAAAATTTTTAGTTGAGATAAATATATTATTGAAATTGACAAATTAAATGTGATAGATTGGTGACCTTGAATTTGGTTAGTGATTTGATGATAAAGTGCTTTAGGTCAAATTTAATGAACTTTATTGCATTTTTGGATTTATGGAATATATTGGACATAGTTAATTTTAGGAAGAATATATGTTTTCATTGAGGTTTTATTGTGATTAATACTATTTTTGGAAATTAATAGCACATTTTAATAGAATATATGTTCATGGTATTCACATGTTCGGTATGCGATATTATAAGATACTTTATGTTGTCTAGGGATAAATGTTAGATCTTGGAAATAAAATATGTGATTAAATTTTTCATATTTTTATGTTTTTAATTTGGTCAGACATATTTTTGAGGATTCTTAAGTTTAACTATTTATGTAATGGATTAAGTCGCACTTTGTGTTTTTTTGAGGTTTTAGAGATTAATTTATTATGTCATAATATAAAGATTTATCCATATTAGATAACTTGTGATAACCATTTTTTATAATAACTAAAGATAGAAGGAAATAATAATAATAATTTTATAGATCTTATGATATATTGAAATTTATTTTTAGTGCTTCAGTCATGAAAAAATCATCCGGAATATTCATTTCTTGGAGTAAGTGATGAAGTGAAAATTAATCGAAGCATGAACAAAAGATAAAATTGTGCTTATGAAATGAAAATAAATTAAGTATAGTTTTATATATTCTATATCATGATAGTAAAATAATCCCACAATTTTAGGAAAATTATCTTGAAATTAAAATTTTATACTTCTACCTTCATTTTGGATGAATTTATTGTCTTTTCACCCATCACAAATTTATGGCTTTGTGGTCATTAATTTTCTCATAACCATGTTCTTTATCACTATCTATTATTACTTTGATACTAGTTTTATTCTCCATGTCTAAATTTTAAATTCCCTAAAATTTTACACTAAAATGGGAACATGATTATGTGCTAACCCAAAAAGTGACTTATTTGAAAAAAAAGAAGTTTCAGTTAGGTAACCTTTATGTTTCTCACTTTTCCTTTTCAAAAGAAGTTTTCTTATCCCTTTGTATAATGTGGGTTTTGAATAAAGTTATTTTCAAATATTGAACCTTTGATGACCAATATAAAATTGAGAGGTAATAATTTATTTATGGGGGGGGGGGGAGAATTTAACCCCCCAAAAATTTATTTTAAAATAATAATAAGCTTGATATATTTCTTAACACACAACACCAAGCTTTAAGTGAATTGAGATATATTATAAAACTATTATTATTTTTTAAATGTGACCTTTATAGCATAACTATTGAATTGGAAGGAATGAATATGAATGAACACATTATGAAATATATGTATAATTTTTCTAATAAATATAAATTTATTTATTAATTCTTAGTAAATAAGAACCCATTTTTAGTGAAATCATTTTATGCTTCGAAAATGTATTTTCTTCAAAAGTGATTTTTATTGCATTTTGTGTGCAGAAATTGTACTTATTTTTTTATAATTTTATAAATTTAATTTTATAAAACTAAAATATTTTTTTTAATTAAAAATATAAAAATAAAAATAGTGTAAAATTTTGGAATTTTTCTAAAATGATTGATTTTTCCGTGAGTAGTGAAAAATACAATATTTTCAAATAATGATCATTCTGTTCATTAAATAAAGTCATTTAAAAGTACAATTATATTTTGGATTTGGAATTAAATTTAAATATGATCCATTTTATTTATAATTACCTGATTAATTCCATTTTGATTCACAATATTCATGATTTTAATATAAGTTAACTTTTATGCTTAAAAACACATTTGTCTAAAATATGGTTTTCCTTGCATTTTATGAATTTATATTAAAATTGATTTATAAAACTTATAGAGACTGAATATTTAAAAATAGAAACAATATTTGGAATCACGAGGTTCAAATTGTTAAAATAAAAACCTTTTATTTTTTTCATTATGATTAGTAACTGTGATAAATATTTTTCACCTCAGTAGAGGTAAAATGGGGAAAACAAGATTAAAGATTTGCGATAAGGATTTAGAATTTATCTAAAACATAAATTTATCCTATTTTATGTATTTAACCATTATCATCCAATTATAAAAAATATGGCCACTTTGTGTCATTTAGTCTTTTATTATGATGTTTATAGTATTTTAATAAATTAATAAATCTAAAATGCACTCTCTTGACTTTAATATCTCTAAATTTTCTACATAAGGATAAAAATATTTTATATTTGATTATAAATATTTATTTTAAATAAAAATTAATTTTTTATCATATTAATTAATTTTTAATTTTTACTGATTGAATAATTACCTTAAAATATCTCACAATTCCGACGTTGTACTTAATCAATTAATAGATAACAATTTAAATGATTTTAAAAAATGTTAAAAGTAATAAAATTTGGGTGAATTATTATGTTAAAAAAATCACATATATATAACATATTAGGATTGTGTAAAATGTTTTTATTTGAATTCATTTGTTGTCATGTTGTTTTCAAAGTCAAAGTAAATAAATATTTCTAAAATGACATTAATGATATTTTATAGTAAAAAATATTTTATTAAATGATTTAAATTTATAAAAATTATATATTCATCAAAGTGAATGGGATATGGTAGAAAATATCATCCACAATCCATTTATGGTTTACTTTTACTTTTATGGTAATATTTATGAACCTTAAAGAGTAGAAAACTTTTTCATCGTGATAATTGTCAAAAAGGATTAATAAGGGTTAAAACTAATAGATAAGGGTGAAAAAAAACTAAAACATTTACAAATTTTATTGTATGAGAGTATTTATACTCACAGTAATCTAATATTTAAATTATATCAATTTAGATCCATTTTTCATGAAAATTAATTTATATTAATTTAATACTTTAAGTAATTTGAAGAGTGAACCTCCCCTAATTTATAAATGGGAACCTACTCTCATTCATTATTCACAATTTTTGATCCTTCTAGCTTTGTAAATACCTATAATAAGACATTTTTATATTTCTTCCCCATATATTTTAGCTTTTGGTATTTAAAAAATATCATCCTTTCAAGGCTTAAGGTGTAAGCCAAAAGAGATTTCTTAATGAAGAGGTATAACTATTAATTGTGAATTTTCAATTTTATTTATTCTTCTACCTCCTCTAATTCCATGTTATCCATTATAAAATAATAAATGAAGTAAATTAAATATACTTAATTTTTACTATGATAATGAAGAGGTATAACTATTAACTGAGTATATTCAATTTTATTTTTTCTTCTACCTCCTAAAATTCCATGGTATCCTTTATAAAATAATAAATTAAGTTAATTAAATTTTCTTAATTTATATTATTATGATGAAAGGACAATTATACACCTTCTTTCCATCCTATGAAAAATGAAAACATCGCTTGTGCATACATATAATTTACCACCTCCACACAACAGTGAAATTCATTTTTAATCACCATTTTACTTTAATGGTTATAAATATGGAAATAATGAATATATATTATATTTATTACATAATTATTCTTAAGTAATTATAATATATTATCTCCATTCTTACCTTCCAACCAGTTTGAAAATGATAATGTCAATCAAACATACGTATGTGTGGACCACCACCACCACCACGAAGCGATGTGATCCATTTTTCATTTATGATTTAAATGGATGATAATATGAATATATTTAATGAATATATATTATATATATTACACAATAGTTATTCTTTAATGGTGAATTATTATTTACCTCTAAAACCTTCCATCCGACAAAAAGTGAAAACAATGTTCATGTGTATATACGACCTACCATCTCCATGAATGGTGTAATTTATTTTTCTACCTATAAATTTTATAAATGAAAAAAATAAATATATAATGAATATATATTATATTTATATCATGATTAATATTCTATATATGGTGGAACCATGATAAAAGTACAAGGACTGGAACTACTAAACTGAAATTCTCATGAGAATTAAAATAACTAACATAAGGAAATGAATATTTTAATAACGAATAATTAATAAATGGGTGTTGAAATATTATAAGTGGATAATATATGATATTATATGTATATAAATTATTATGGTATAGAATTATAATAAATTTAAATTTATTATAAATGAGGTTAGAGTGATTTCAAAGCATGTCGAACCAGAGGTAAGATATTTTTGTCTCACTTTTAAATCTATGAGACACATGGCATATTCCCCAATTTTTTATTTTATGTGGTGTATATAGTGAACATGAATATATTTTATGATTTTTCTCATGATAATTATGGGGATTTTAAAATTCACATGAGTATCTCCCTTTCATTAGGGTTTGATTCAGATATTACCACAATTATAAGATTTCTTCACCTCAATATTATTTCATTGATACATGTTTGATTTTATGCACCTATTTATGTTTATGAGGTGTATATACTACCCCTTTTACAATTTATATAATTATTATCCTTATGTTCATGATATTTTAAGTTTCATTTGAAGTTATTCCTTCATGGGGATTATGATTCAAAAGTTACCTAAGTGGTAATAGTTTTATTTTACAATCTTATTGTTGGTCAAGATTAATTATTATTGAGTATATGATGATTAAACTTCATGATATATCTCTCAATAATCTCATGAATTTTATTATCTTATATTTATTCATGGAATTGTCAAGTAATAGATCAGTTTTCCTCTCTTTGGTACTTAAGATGATTAAGAAAATATTTATAAGAAAAACAGAAATTATTTTCTATTTGGTTGGGAATCTTTTATTCCTGTCCACATGTATATTTTTTTTAATAATTATTTTAATATTATCCTATTATTATTTTATTTAATTTTTATCCGTGATCTAATTTTTAAATAATGGTTTAATTGGAATATTCACATTGTTGTTTAAATGAGTTACTTTTGAATTTTTACCCAAAATATAAAAGGAATCCTTGTTTTAATGTACATAATATGAATAGAATTTACCTTCACCATGAATAATAAATACTTGAAGATTACTTTATAAGTTTCTATTATTTTTTCAAAATAAAATGTTTCCTTTAATATTTTGTAAATTTTATATTTTAAATAAGTGATTTCAAAATGAAAATGGTATTTTCCTCAAGAGTTATTCCAAGTGATATTTTAAAGGAATTTTTCATTTAAGATAACATCCTTTGATGTTAATTATGATTTAATGGGGGATATTATCCAATTATACCATACTTTATTTTTTATCCATATGGTTTATGATTATGATGACGATATATTTATGAAACCCATTTATTTTCCATGGGTTATGTTATGAGAAAATGTTTAAATATTTATGTAACCTATTTATTTTCCATGGGTTATGATATAAGATGAATGTTTTATAATATTGTGACACACATATGAATAAATTATTATTATGTGATGGGTGGACCCATAATTATATATCCCTATAATGAATTGGGTAAATATGAATATCTCAAGATATAATTAGGATTGGAATGGGGAGTGTGCCTTGTATAGTAAGGGACTTTGCCCACTATTATAGTCATAGGAGAAAACCTTAAATAAGGATATGAAAGATTGGGGAGTGAACCCAATCTACTTTGATATTCTTGGAAGTGATATTTGAATAATGAAATTATTTCCTATGCACATGTGTATTTCACACACTTATTTCTTATGCCAATGTTAATCTCTCATAGCTCAAGTTATTTGATTCCCTTATGACTCATCTCTTATGAATTTCCAAGATTTATGCCATGATTCAAGATTATGATCTATGATATACTGGGTATAAATTTTCAAATGTTATTCACAAGTTATCATACCCTTATGCACTTGTTATGATTAATTTATCATCGATATATCACTTATTTTCCTTACTAAGAATCCGAGCTCACCCTTTTGTATGTTTTTTCCCTAGGTTATGAAGGAAGGTTTTAAGTAGTGTATGTATAAGAAGAGTACTATGTGGGAAAATATTTATGGTAGATATTGAAGTTCTTTCATGAAATAAGAATATTGCATATTTAGTCTCCAAATACACTAAAACTTTTCAGTTATTGAGAATGTACTTATAAAGTATATTGAATATTCATATATTAAGATGTAATATCTATGTATAAAAATTATGGTTCGCTATAGTAGAATCACCTTGATTTACCATTTCATAGGTATAACTAACATTTATGCTAGATCATGAGTTTTTTAGTACCTTTACATATCACCAAATTTACCTTTACATTAGTAGTGAAATTTCAATTTACCATTACATAGGTAATGAAATTCCCATTTTACATTTACATAAGTAGAAAATTTAACTCATAATCATACAAGACCTTCTCAAACTCACTCTAGGACTTATTAAAAACGTTCATTCATGAAAATAAATATTTACATGGTCTTACACCTTATTAAATTATGTAGATAATTTTCCTTCACCCATAAAAAAATGTATTTAATTTCCTTGATGATCATCATAACAATATTTAGATTTATAAGGGTAATTTCTCAAAAATGACATCCAATTCCATTTTTTGAATCCATAACAATTCTCTAAGAATTAATATTCATCTTAAACTCACCAAACACATATTGACACATCATTGAAAAAAAAATGAAACACTTGGGCTAAAAAATACATCGCTTTGTATTTTATTAAAAATATTTCTTCACATTATAAAATTAAATATGTGTTCTCAAATATTCCACCTATTAATAATAAAATTAAAAGTATAAGTTTTGGATATTACATCTCTTCTTTTACCTTTCAAGGAATCCAGGATTCCCTTCCCCTTTTTTTGAAATGAGGATGACACCACATGGTTATCTTAGAAAAGAGCCTTTAATTAGTATACTCTGAGTCTACATGGGCCAACCTCATGTAGAAAACAATAGAGACATAAAAAAGTCTATCTATATTGTCCATAAAAAATAATGTATGTGATATCATGTTAAAAAATTCTCAATTCTCATTTAAGGGGCTGTTAATAAAAGAAATAACTGATCCTTTATACACTTTAAGAGACACATCAGAAAGTTCAGGTGTATAATAATAACTTCCCATTTGTATCATATTTTCATAAAAAAGTACCCTATTAATGAATATGGTTAATAAAATTAATAATTTTGGATAAGAGTGTGATCTACATAACTCAAACCGCATTATTTCTTGGTTTTCCATAAAATTCTAGATTCATATAAAAAAATTATTTGGTACCCTCCATTCTCAATTTTTCTCCCCTCATGGTATGCAATCCTATTTTTAATTTTATGGTATTCATAAGACTCCATAAAATATAATATCTTCATGTAATCTAATAGTGACTACCTAAAAATTCTCCTTCAATTTCTAGCATGTTAACTCAAAATATATAAAATCATAGGGAATTAGGAGGGACCTCTGTATTTCTCAGAAGTGCCTTTGAGGATGAGATATTCCTCTTAACATATTCTATGTCTTCCTTCTTATTTATTGCTTTCATTTGTGTGAAATACCCTTTTACATTATAATCATTTGAGCATATGGAATTCCAAGTGATTCCTCTTTATTTATGACTAAATTCCACTATTTGGGTAAAATATCTATGCAGTTGTATGGAGAATTCCCATATTTAACACAAATTTCATAAAATCACTATATTTATTTTAGTTTACAATGATTGATATATTTTCTTATTTATTTTAATTATTGGTAGTTTTTACAACAACTTATGAATCCACTTTCTTTCATTTGTCTTTAGTAAGTTTTCTAGTGTGGTGTCCTGACTTGGGTACCACTCAACGGTGCCCTAAACATAGTTGGAAACATGGACTCAAGCTCATACCCCCATATACTAGAGGCTGTTTAATAGTATAAAGGGACAAAGGTGTGTCTGGGGGGAGACAATTACCTAATTTCTAAAGTGTAAAACACAAATATACAATACTAGGTGAATATTGGAAGTAGTATAACGAATAAACAACTGGAAGTGGATGATAAGAAAAAATCCAAGCACTAAATAATGATGAAAATTTGGAAACTGAATCATAAAAATAATGATGCTAATACATTTCATGTATCTAAAAAACTATAAAAAAAGTATATATTTTAGTAATAAATACATTCTATATAGAAGAAGAAAAAATAATCCAATAACTATCAAAGTATCTCAAGCACTAGGATGGTAATATACTACCAAGCTTTATATTAATAAAACAAGAAAAAATTAGGTTTCCAAATTATGATGCTTCCCCTTATTAACACTTGTGTACATATGATATTTCTGAGTACCATTGGTAGCCTGAATAGGGAGTGAGATAAATCTAAGCAGGACACCACCAACGATGTCTATACCGTCCATCTAGTATAATATAAATTGAAATAATATGAAGGTATATATGAAAGTAAATATATTAAAACAATGTATATAAACCTAATACCTTCTTCATCCTCAGCTGGTGTTTGAAAATGTAATCATTTAATTAATTATGTTCCAATTTATAATAAGTAAGTGAGAGTATCCAAGGTATGGATAATAAATCCTATAATAATAATAATAATAATAATAGAAGATCCAATGTAATAACCATGGAATCCTTTATGATGATAATAATCAAAGAGTATCCAAGGTAGTAACCAAGGTATCATTGACCTCAGGGGTCAAGCTAACTTAGTAATAATATGTATCCCAACTATAAGGGGGTTGAGTGTAATCTAAGGGGAACCACCCAAGGCATTCCACTATAAAAGATATAACTGAGTCCAAGGATCACATCCAAGGTAAAATGTTATAAGAATGAATAGGAAAAATGGTTGTATCCATGGTTCCAAATGTCCAAAGATTTTAAGATATATCTAAGTAGTGTATCCAAGGAATCCTAATATCTTAATGATAATGGAGGGATCTTACAACGTCATGTTAGGAATCCACAAGTAGACAAGGACCATGTTACATGGTTAATATCTCCCTTGGAAACCGATATCCTTAAATCAGAATGGTATCCCCTGAGTGCATAGGGGATTCCCTTGGGAATCCAAGGCTGGCTCAAGTACGAACATTTTTATAAAGATGAACATGTCCATATGCAATAACACCTTATACATAATTCATTATTTAATTTAGTCAATGTAATAATCATGCCTTTTAATTAGTCAATTGGTTTATTCCATACCTTTCATTAGTGTGGAAAGGTTAGGAAGGACATGCAACCATTTAGTACTTTAATCACTTAATCATTAATTAGGTTCAGTTTGTTGACTTCCATTAATCATAGAAAGGTGTGTAAAGGATATGAAACCAATTCATTCAATTACATTAAAATTGAAAATGTGATAAATATGTTATACTTTCCATTTATAATTGATATTCATTTATTATATTGAAACACTTACCTTAGAATGTTTAAGTAAAAAATACACAGGTGGTCCATTAGTAATTTATAATTCATTTAATTAAATATGGATTACCATTAGAAGGGTCATGCCACAAACCTGAATGGTGTCATAGATAAACCCACATGGGTTACCAAGAAATAATTATGGGATTACCGTACTTAGAGTAAAAGGAATTGAGGTCTTACCTCTAATAGTGTGACATATATTTATAACAAGGGACCTATAATATGAGAAAGATGATTATAATCAAGTCATATGAATTAAATAGGCAACACCAGATGAAATTGGCATTCAAACAACAACAACATTTTATAAAATGGAAAGACTTGTGGAATGAGTCATAGAACACCAATGTAAAAACTATAAAACTATCCTCATCCAATATCATCCTATTGTTTGTAAAGGATTAGGAGAAATTGAATAATGGTTCAATTCCATATAAATAGGGTATATGAGTCTGCATCAAAATAGCATCATTTAGGAGAAGATAAATGACGAACTAAGAAAAAGGACCAAAGTGCTTACCATGAGGAATCCAATGAGACCAAAAGAGCTTCAATCAGAAATTGGATGAAAGAACATGAATAAAAACTAAAAGGAGTTCACTTTTGGGGATCCAATGTGAATAAAAGGTCTCTCTTATCTATTGGAATGAGAAAATAAGAAGAAGGGTAATAGTTATAAGAATTTAAGAGAAATTTGGTCATTTTACCCAAAATATATGGTTCACATGGTTTGGAAGCATGGTTGGGAAAACTGTGTTCCAAACATGTGCCTCTCACTGCTTAGAAGGGACCCCTTCGTGTTTTCATGTGCATGGTTTGACAAACCATGCACAAACCATGCACTCTCCTCTACTACATTTTACTGAGATACCCACATGGGTGTGTGGACCTAGGTACACAGTTTGGGAAAGCCCTACACCATATTTATACCTCTATCTTTCCCTACACTATTTGGGGAATCCATGAGGACTGGCTTATATAGTTTCCACTAACCGTGCGACCCAGTGCATTTTTCCACCGGTCTGGGTTTCGAGCTCCGAAAAATCCCTGAACACCCCCGAAACAACCATGAAATCATTAAGCATCCATGTTAGGTAAAACAAATAATTAGATAAAAATTTAAAATATCCATGCATGATATAAAAACTAATTTCTTTTAGTCTTCCCCAAAAATGGAATCATCCTTGAGTTCACCTTCCAAGGGAAGAAAAACTTCATCTAAAACAACTCTGACCATTGGGCATGTATGTTGGATTCCTTCTCAAAAGTCTCATCCTCTACCTAGATGTGCTTCCATAGAACCTTTACTAAAGAGACATACTGGCCTTAGAGAGCCTTATTTCTACATTCAATGATGCATATAGGATACTTATCAAAAGAAGCCTCAATATTTTGCTCAACCACCTTAGGATAAAAAATACGAGATAGGTCACATGATAATGGCACATCTATGAAATGCAGAATAATTTGTGAATGGAATAGTACCTATGAGGTAATAGAAACAGATAGGAGATCAAAAAATCTCTCTTGAAGATCTCAAAATGCATGAAAAAGTGAGATGACAGTTTCCCTTACCCGCGTATCCATTTATGACCAAGCCTGGGTGATACCTGAAGGAAAACATGATCCCTGACCTCGAACTCCAGAGGTTTTCAGTGGCGTTTGACATAAGATTTATACATAGAATTATCAATAGACACACACTTCTTAATCATCTGAACATACTATTAAGTATCTTGCATGAGATAGGGACCTAGTAGCCATACCTCTCCTGCCTCTAACTCGCATAGGGGTGAAAGAAATAGACTACAATATAAGGCCTCAAAAGGATCCATATGAATTGTTGCCTAAAAAATATATTATTATAGGTAAACTCTATGAGGGTGATATTATTTTACTAATAATCACCTCAATTAATGACACATTATTAGAGAATTTCCTCTAAAACCAATTTCTTCTATTTCGATTGGCCATCGATCTAAGGGTAAAAATCTATGTTCAAAAGAACCTGTATACCCATAGATTTTTGCAACCCCTTCTAGAAATATGATTTGAAACAAGTGTCCCTATCCAAAACGATAGCATGGAGAACCCTATGTAGTTATATGATCTTAAAAACATAGAGTCTTCCCAACTCATCAACCGAGGAAGTATCTCATACGGGAAGTGGGATAATTTCACCAATTTATCAATGACCACCCATACCATGTCTCTGACTTAAGGAAACCTTGGTAATCTGACTACAAAGTCCATAGAAACACCTTTACATTTACATTATAGGACCAAAAGAATCTATAAAATTCCAGAGGGACACTGGTGTTCCACCTTCACCTGCTGATAGAAGTAACACCTAGTGATAAAATATGATATCTGATGCTTCATCCTATGCCACCAATACCGACGTCACATATCTCGATACATCTTGGAGATTCTTGCATGAACTGACCATTGAGAATCATGAGAATATTGCATAAGTTTCTCTCTCATATCTATAGGAACCCAGATACATCCATGTATATGGAGGAAATCATCTCCATCTATAGACCGATCTGGAGGTGGGTCCTCACCAACAATACTCTCTCTGAGAACCAAGCCTTTAGGATATGAAGATTTCCCTCTCTTTACCCTATCAAGGATGTAATTGGTAAATTCCAAGGATGTAAGAGAAGTTTGATCATGAATCTAATGAAACTTCAGATTTATCTTGTAAAATAGGACCATTAGTTTCCATTCATCATTGGCTTCCTGTATGGCCTGTGCCTGAGTTTTCTGACTCAGTGCATCCGCTACTGCATTTCCCTTTTCAGGCATATAGACAAGCTCAATATAAAAGGAATAAAGGTAATCGACCATTATTCAATATTTAAGATTCAATTAAAACTTTGTAAAGATATATTTGAATCTCTTGTGGTTTGCATACACCATAAAGAGCTCACCCATCAGATAGTGTCTTCAGCAGTGTAAGGCATGGAAAACAACTACTAGCTCGAGGTCATGCGTTAGGTAATTTATATCATGTGGCCTCAATTACTAAGATTCATATATAATGAATCTATCTTCATGAACTAGCACTACTCCCAGGTCGATTCTTGATGCATCAAATAATATTGTATAGCCTCTGCTAGGATTAGGAAGAATCAGTATAGGTGCCGAAACAAGACTTCCTTTCAGCTCCTGAAAGGTTTTCTCGTACTATTCTGACCATGGGAACTTAACAAACTTCTTTTTAAGACCAATAAGAGGTGGATAAATGTGTGATAAGTCCTTTATATAATTCCTATAATATCCAAACATCCCTAAGAAACTTTTTATATCAAACATTTTCTTGGGATGCTCCTAGTAAACCACAACACTCACCTTCTATGGGTCAACAAATACTTCTTATTTCAAGATAATATGACCCAATAAGTGAACTTTTTCAATATAGAAGTGGCATTTAGAAATATTTGATTATATTTTATGATTTATCAGTATATTAAAAATTATCTCTAGATATCAAGCATAATATCAACAAGTGTGATAATATACCAAGATGTCATCCACAAATACCACGACAAAGAAATAAATATAGGGATTGAAAAACCTATTCATAAAATCCATAAAAATAGAAGGGGAATTTGTAAGATCAAACAACATAAAAATATACTCATACCTATAATAATTACTATGAGAAGCTATATGAGGCATGTCTGAAGGCCTGACTCACACCTGATGATAGCCTGATCTTAGTTCGATCTTTGAGAATACCCTAGATCCTTAGATCTGGTCAAAGAAATCATCTATTCAAGGGAGTGGATACTAGTTATTAGCCATAATATGGTTTAACCATCTATAATACATGCATATCCTAAGGTTCCCATCCTTTTTCTTGGAAAAAATAATCGGTGAACTCCAATAGGAAGTGCTAAGTCATATTAAATCTTTAGAATATAGATCCTACAACCATCTCTTGAGCTCCTGGATCTTAATAGGTGTCATCTTGTATAGAGGAATGGAAACTAGATCTACTCCTTGGATGAGATTGATCATAAAATCTACCTATATATATCTTAGGATGTATTTTATAAAATTATCTAGGAAATACATCCCTAAAATGATCTACTACAGGAGGATAATATTCCAGGTTTACTCCCTAATCCTCGAGAAAGATATTAGAAATACAGATGATCACTCCACCTAGATCATGATGCTATGGTATAGCTCTACCAACTTGGATATCTCACTCTCCCTTATAGAGATAAAATCTTCCCTCTGGTGATATAAATGACAACCTATAGTGATATTAGTCCACATAGGTGTGACATGGAATCATCCAATCCATAATGAGAATAACATGAAAGCCTTTCATCTTGATAAAAAATATGTCCCATAAGAATGGACAATTGTCTACCTAAAGGGGTAGTCCCTGAATTAGTGTACACCCACCGATCACACTCTAAACGGTGTATCTAAGGTCATAACACAATAGTAATACTGGATTTTAATCCCAAGACTTTCCATGGTAGATAAGGAGATAATATAATGAGAAGAACCTGTATCAAATAAATAAGATAAAATATTGGAGGCTACTAAAATAATACCTCATACTATAGATGGTCATTCACTATAATCCTTAGGTATCGACTACAATTAATGCAATTGACTTAATCCCTAGCCTTGTGAAACAACTGGACTACCCTGAAGAGGTACTCTATTCTAACGTTGATAATCATAATTCTGGCTACCACAACCACAAAATCCTCCTCTGCCAATCCTACCAGTGCTTCTACAACTCCCCATTAGATGTGGCACAAAATATCCTTACCCTAAAGGTGGAGCTAGTGTGGAGCCTCTTCCACTAGAGGCCGATGGGAAGGTCTAACAGAATATTTGAAGATTCCCCATACAACCACAATAACAACACTCAATAGGGTCTCTATCAAACTTAGGCTTCAGATGCCCCTACTGTCCATAATGATGGAATATAAAATAGTTTCTAGTTAGGTTACTCTGACTGCCACTACTTTGATGAGAAACCTTGAGGAAGTGCTTCCTACTACCAGAAGAAATACTGGACTACTTCGACACTAAACCTTTGTGACAAGAACTATCACCTTCCCTCAGGTTGTGCTCGTTGATAAGAGTCTTATTCAAAACATCTGAAAAGCTAGGTAGGAAAAATTCATTCACCTGAGTATGTATGGAATATTGGATCCCATCCTTGAAACATCACGCTTGGGATATCACATAACTGGATAAAAGTGGTGAAAAATGATATAGATTAGTAAAACACACTAAATAATCCATAACTGATATATCAAACTGCTCTAGATTCATGAACTCCATGTCTTGGTTCAGTCTCAAAGTTTGAGGAAATAAGTGATCATAGAAGGCAGTTTGGAAGTCAGTCCAAACAATGCCCTGATGATGACCAGCCTAGGTAATCACATCCCAACAGTACTTGGTCAAATCATAAAGCATATAGGTAGAAATATTAACCCTCCCCATTGCAGGTATCTATAGATGATCAAAGATATTTAGAGTGACCTACAACTAGGAATCAGTAGCCTATGGAGTTCCATCCCCCAAGAATATGGGAGGATACTACAGCTAGAACTCATGTGTTAGATCAACCATTGTTTGTGTGGGTTATGGAGAACCCTACATGGATTTCATCAATAATAGGAAATTCTCATGAAGATGAGTGTCAATTACCATTTCAGGTATAATAGGCAGTGCCTCAGGTGGTCCTACAGGAGGAATTACTACTAGATCAGGGCCCGCCACCTCCAGATCATGGTCTCCACCACCTTCCTAGTGTACGACACAAGGAAATTATGGTGGAATAGATCTAAAAATACCAAACACACACATATAAATAATATTTAAGAGTTTGTAGAAGCACTAGTGTAATCATATCAAATTTATAATGGATCACTACTCAAGGCACTGCCCTAACTACCCACTTAGAAGGCCATCATATTAGTAACTAATTAAGTTTTATTTACAAGGTTTCTAGTAAGTGAAAGGGTTAGTAACACTTTTACTATTAATTTACTAGGAACCATTTGATTTTATAAGATAATATTAACTTTTATAGTTTACTTTTACTTGTTTATATATATCAAAGTTGCTTAAATGGATCACCATTCATAGTGAATAAGGGCCCATACACATTGTCACTAAAATCAACATGCATTCAATTTCTATTTAACTGCATCTACATTCATTCTCAGAATGTAATGAGTAATATATGATGACTCAACTCAGTAAATTACTCATTCCAATCCACGAGGGACCATACACATTAGGAATTGGAACTAGAAATAATTCAATCGCATCCAAAGAGAAGCTCATGTGACAAGAGGTACATAGCTGATATGGGTAGAAACTGGCTATTTAAGATTCCACCATCAACCTATATTGTAAAAAAATAATTAGATTAATGACGAATCTTTAAATAATAAAATCACCACCCTTTAAAAGTTTTTAGAAACACAATCATATATAACATGTATGTCTCACTCAACAATCACAAGAAACAAAATAATGCCAGGAGTAAAATTCACATATATGGAATGATATATGAATTATAGGTGCCTATTTTGATGAATGTAACAATTATTCCTTTACCTAATCTCTTCAAGAAAAGGATAAATATCAATAATTCTTATCAAATACCACAACTCATGTGAATCACCTAATGGTGAAATTATATCAACTATAAAAATCAATATACAGAACAAGAATTTCCCATTCCTAGGAAACTTGGTATTTACCTCGAACATGGGTTAGATAATCCCTAGAAAGACTCATAAACAAGTTCCATATGTTTCTAATCTACTATATATATTCCCAAACAATAATACAAAATAAAATAAAAACCACTATGATACCACTTTATGACGTCTCGACCTACGTGCCACTCAATGGTTCCTCGAACCCAGTTGTCCACCTATACTGGTGTCCACAGGATGCGAGCCTTCTATACCGGGAATAAAGGCCACGGGGAAGCAACGTGAGTCAGGCTCGAAGGAAGACCCCCAGAGACAGATAACCTCAATTCTGGAACACATGGATCTCCTTTTACACTCGAATGAAGAAATGACAGAGTAAACTATGGATATTATGGCATCAAAGAAACTGGGAAAATCGATTCGTGTGATCATCACAAAGGATAAAGTAGAGTGGATTGATAAGTAGGGTCTTATTCTTCTTATATTCTTCAATAAGGGAAATATTATTAAGGAGGAATTCAGACAATCTTGGGACAACATGGTGAATCAGTATGAAGACTTCTTTAAGAACTATCCGAACACTCAGGTAAATTCCATTCCCTGGATACTATTTAGGGAGATTGGTTATAATCAACTCAAGTTGTTCATTAACAAATCTATAGTTTCTTTTGGTGGTGAAACTGGTAATTTTTGAGGGTTCTCACTTTACCCTTGAAAGTGTTTGAAAAATAATAAAAAAAATTACGTTGGGTTGTCCACCTATACTCAAGCACACCCCCCATATGCTAGAGGATACCAACTAGTAGAAAGGGCCAATGGTGTGTCCATGGGGAGTCTATTCCCTCATTAACAGAGTGTAGAATAAAGGATACATAATATTAGGTGAATAGAGGAAGTAGTATAATGAATAAATAACTGTCAGTGGAAGATAATGATAAACATCCAAACACTAAATAATGATCAAAATAGGGAAACTGAATCATAAACATAATGATGATGATACATGTCATGTATCAATAAAATAGTAAAACATGTATACATAGTAGTTTACAATACATGATATACAGAAGAAGAAAAATGAATCCAGAAACTATCCAAGCATCCTAAGCATTGGCCCAGTTATCTGCTACCAAGCTCCATCATAAGAAATAAAGCAATATCAGGTGTCCAAAGTGGGATGATTTCCCTTGTAATCATCTGCATACATATAATATACTTGGGTACCATCGACTACCTGAATAGGATGTGAGATAAATCTCAATAGGTCACCACTAACAATGTCTATACCATCCAGTCCGTGTAATATAAATTGAAATAATGTGCTAGTGTATATAAATGTAAAGAAAGTACAAAAATTTAAATACACTGATATCTGCTTCAACCTCAATTGGTATCTAAACATGTAATCATTTAATTAATTATTCTCGAGTTTATAACAAGTAAGTGATAGAATCCAAGGTATTTCAAATTAATATTGTAATGATAATAATAATAGAGGATCCAAGGTAATAACCATGGAATCCTTTATGATGATAATAATGAAATACTATCCAAGGTAGTAACCAAGGAATCCTTGACCTCAAGAGTTGATCCAAATCAGTAATAATATATAGCCTAGATATAAGGGGTCTAAGTGAATTCCAAGGGGAATTACCTAAGTAATTCCATTTTAAAAGATATAACGGAGTTCAAGGATCTCATCCAAGGTAAAATAGGATAAGAACGATTTGGCCCAATGGGTGTATCCATGGCACCAAATGTCCAAATATGTCAAGTTGGATCTAAGGAGTGTATCCAAGGTATACTAATATCTGAATGATAATGTAGGGATCCTATGACATCATGCCAGTAATCTACAAGTATACAAGGACCAGGTTCCAAGGTTGGTATCTCCCTTGGAAACTGACATCCTTGAATTAGAATGATGTCCTCAGAGCACATACTGCATTCCCTTGAGAATTCAAGGCTGGATGAAGTTTGACCCTTCTTATAAGGATGAAAATGTCTATATTCAATATAACCTTATAAGGGATCACCCTATATTATACATTATATTTATTGTTGAGATTCATTTATTATATTGAAACACTGAGCTTATAAGTTTCAAGTGGAAACTATACAGGCGAGACATTAGAAATTCATAATTCATTTAATTAAAGAGTTCTTACCATTAGTAGGTTGAATCTAGACACCTGATCAGTGTCATAGGTAAACCCACATGGGTTACCAGAGCGTAATTAAGGGATCACCCTACTCTGCATGGAAGGTGTTGAGGTATTACCTCCAATGGTATGATATACATATATATAATGGGCTCTATAATAGGAGGAAGATGATTATAATCAAGGAATATAAATTAAATAGGCAACGACTGATGAAATTTTCTTGGTCACAATGATGGTAGTTTATAAAATTGTGAGACTTGATGGATGAGTCATAGAACACCTACCATGAACCTATAACACTCTCCTCATCTATTATCAACCTCTTGTTTTTCCTCGATTGGGAGAAAATTGAAGAACGGATCAACACACTGGAAATAGGGCATACAAGCCTACATAAAAATAGAATCATAGAGGAGAATACAAATGATGAACTGAGATAAAGGATCAAAGAGCTTACTAGGAGGAATCTAATGAGACTAACATAACTTTGATTGAACACAAGAAGAAGGAACTGGATTAAAAACTATAAGGAGGTAACTTTGGGAGCTCCAATATGAAGAAAAGGGATCTCTGGGATACTATAGTGAGAAAAGGAGAATAGGGGAAAGAGTTATATTCATTTAAGGGAAATTTGGTCATTTATTCCAAATATCTAGGTCACAAAGTTTGGCTGTATGGTTATCCAAACTATTCACCAACCGTATGCCTCCCATTTCTTAAGGAGGGATCCCGCATGGTTTCATGTGCATGGTTAACCATGAGAAAACTATGAAATATAATATGCTACATTTTGATGAGATACCCACACAAGCATGTGGATATGGGAACAAATTTTGGGAAATCCATGCAACCTAATTAGACCTCTATCTATCCCTGCACGGTTAGGGGAAACTATGTGGGATGGCTCACACAGTTTCCACTAACTATGTGGACTAGTTCATTTTTTCATTATCCAGGGTTCTGAGCTCTGAACTTACCTCAGACACCCTTGAAACAACCCTGAACTCATTAGGAATCCAAATTAGGTCTACAATAAATAATTAGACTGAAATTTTAAAGATCCATACCTAATATAAAAACCAATTTCTTACATTAATCTTTCTCCTTTTCCCACTTTGTGGTTTATATAGGACAACTATGGAAAACCTCTTCCTTGATGAAAAAAGTCCAATATTGGAATAAATATTCCATAGTGTAGTAAAATTAACATTTTATTCCACCATATTCATATCTGGAACAACCTCTTGTTTTTTACTTCCAAATTTGTCTTCTTTTCTTCTAAGAGAGTTGTTGTAAGTTCTTAGATTTTTTTGTTTGATATGCCCTTTGTTGAGGCTCATTTTCATCCTCAAAAACATTGATCATGTTTTCCACCTTAATAGGGATTTTTTTAGCTTAACTAATCTCCCTATAAGTCATAGGAGTGGAGTGTCTCTGTTTGTATTCTTTACCCTTCCATGAATTAATCCAATTATAATACCTTTCCATATGATTAAGGTTAGAATAAATAAAACATTTACTATAAGAACCATACCTCATTTAGTCTCTCCTTGATTGAGATTTTGGAACAACTAAAGTTCTTTTAACATCTTTGGGCTTGTGGATTCAAAAAATATACTCATAATGTTCCCAAATATTCCACATTGAAATTAATTTGGTGATTTCATGTTTTTTGGGAATGTAATTCAAACATTTTCATGCAATAACACTTTACCTTTAGATTTTATATGTAGATTACTCTTTTTTGTTTCACAAGTTGATATAGATTTTGGAGAGATCTTTATCTTCTCTTTAGAGGTGTTTATCCTCTCCTTAAGGCCACATATTTTCATATCATTCCATTTCAGCTAAGAAACCACTACCTTAATATTTGGTATAATATGCAGACATGATCATACCCTTTCTTCAAGTTAGGTTTTTATAGGTATGATTCTAGGCTTCAACTCATTCTAAATGGAAATTTGTTTTGAAATTTCATGGGAAAGATCTTGAATCACGTCACTTTGATCCTTCATCATGGTTCCAATTTTATTTATGATGAAATTGAAGGCCAATTGTTCTCTTCTCACTCTTTTGTTTTCTAATTAGGAATGTTTTTCTATTTATTAGTAAAATTTATGCATGATTTTTTGTTGGTATTGTTTTTCATTATGTGGAAATTCCTTAGAATAGAAACTCGATGTTACTACATATTCATCCCATGAATCATATCTCATTTTCATCTCCAAGTAAGAATCTACAATTTCACATTCTTTCTCCACACAAGGCTTTGGATTAGGTATAACATTATGTTTATATTTTACTTAAACTGCAGAAAATAGATTCTGGGATGAATTATTCTTATTATTCTTCTCATAAAAGGCAATGAAATTTATTTCATATCTAAATTGGGAACATGAAAAGGATGAATCAATTTTATAATTTATACTCGTCAGATTATTCTTGGAGAAATCTATGATAATTTTTCTATTTCTATTAAAATTCTAATCCTTGTAAATTGCTTACCTTCCTTATTCAATTTACCCTTTTTGAACTTTATTTAAAGAGGGGATATAATCTCATATAAATCTTTATCAGATTCTATCTTGAAAAATTATTGGATCATTAGAGGTAACCTTACTTTGATACCAATTTAATATCCCTAGACTGTATTGACCACTAGGCGAGGGGGGCGGGGATGGTGGGTGGGTGAATTAGTGATTTAATTTTACAAATTATTTTCCTTTTTAATTAAACCTCTTGAACGTCTAAATCTGCTCATTGATATCTCACATTCTCACCTCATATTCAAAAATACTAAGAGAGAGAATAAAGCATGGTATTTACAAGGTTCGTTACAAATACTTACTTCTTTCCATGTTGGTTATACCACCCACTATATATTCTTCCTGATAATATTATTATCAATTACACTGGTATAGGAAATAACTGGTTATAATTCCTAGTAGTAGATCCTCTAGTTGATCCTAGTTATACCCCTAGTGATCAAACTCTTCTGCCTCAGTTGGTTATACCCTAAACCATCTTCTGATACTCCAGATTCCCATTGGAGTTTTCTCCTACTCCCAACACCAACATAAATACTTCTTATTGTGGGTGGGATCCCTTGAACATACTCCTTTATGTAATTTGATTACTATTACCTGTATATAGTTTTATATATACATATTATTAAAAAAGATTGAGTCACATAGGCCTATTTATTGAATCAAAAGAAATGTAGCAAGATACAGAGGAATCAAATGCAGAGATAAAGGTCATAAAGAACACCTTTAGTCCATTTTAGACCAAGTGTTCATATTGTGATGAGGGGAGCGTCCACCCCGCCCATGAGGATGTTGCCCTTTTCTCCCAGTTTTGGCCCACATCCACGGTCCCCCTCCATCATCAAGAAATTCAGCATCATTAGAATCTACCATCTCATCCAATCCACATGCACGAACATTACTTTGAACCTCTTCCTCGCTACTACCTGACGCAAGTAGCTCAAAATAATTACGAGTACTTACATTTACAAGACGTTTTTCTTTCATGCTTCGAGCATTGTCATTCTCTAGAGACTTCAAGACTGAAGTCCTATTGACATCCCCTTCTGAGCACCCATCTCCCTTTTGATTGAGAGTCTGTGGAACAATCTTTTTGATGATCCTGTCAACTGTCAGAATATCATCAGTGGCAGTCGGGTACTTGCCTGTGCACTGGACAAGAGTAGCAGTTTTTGGAAAATCCACCCTGCTATTACCCGATCCAGGTTGGGGGTCTCCTACCCTCTGATCGGGTTTTTCATCGGCAGGATGATTTGTGCTTGTGCGCTGGACAGATGTAGCATCTTGAGAGCCATAAGAGACCTTCTAGCACACAGTTTTATATATACATGTGTTTATACTTACTATAATAGTGTTGATACTTATACATCCACTGTTTACATGGTAAAGTCCTTATATTATCTGTCATATCAAAATTTTATAGTAGTTCCCAACTATAATGAGAACCTCAAGATACTGTGACAGTAATCCTAAACATATGTCCAATGGTCTAGATACATCTTATTGATGGGACACAAATGATTTCTGACTATGAGTTACTAGAGATCATAATAATTGAGACTTCTCATGAAGTTCACACTTATTGATCTTTAGTAGATGAGATCATGAGGACCAACTCACAAATAGGAACACCTCATGTTTTAGGTGTCATTGGTTGTTCCTATCTATGAACATGTGTGTTGGTATATTGTATTGAGATCATTATAAATGTTTACTACTTGATCACATACTTTTATGCAAGTAAAAAATCACGACATAGAAGTTGTACAAAGGTATATTGTGATGGGTTCATCTTTGGTGGTATAGAATTAGTTTAATTATAAAGATAGAATTTATTGTTTCCAAGTTAAGGAAGAGATATATTTTGGGCCTTAGTTGACCAAGATGGTAGTAAATTCATTAAGTCCATGTCCATGGTACAAGAATGTAATTTCATCAAGTAAGGTCATGAAATATATAAATCATCAATTGGATGATGACATCAGTGTGCATCCTTATTTATAAGATATCATGAGACAAAGATATTATATCACACAGAGCATGTTCGTAGAAGGTAATCATAGCGATGATATTTGTTATCTCCATAGAGGCCATGATGGGTTACTATAATACACTCCTGGTCTATGGGTTAGGCTTATTTCTATTTATATAAGGTCCTAAAGGATCACACACTAAGTGTATCCACAAATTCCACCTATTCAGATGAATATATGTTTTGGATGAAGTGGACCCTACATGCGGGGTTGGTGAACATCCAAGTGTGATTGATCAAAAATAAAATATTTAAATTATATTATTCAAGTTTAGATTAATTATGATTGAATTTATTTCTCAAGTTATTCATAAGTTGTTTCATCATAAAAGTGAATATGAGAAAATAAATTTTTTCAAACGAACATAACACATTCAAGGTTTGTTAAATTGTATGGAGGGGTTATATTCCGAGTTAATGGTTCATATTTTATCATGTAATATTTTAAAGTGTTAAAAGTGAGTGTGAAAATATTTTTTACATTTACTACATGTTCAATTAATTCATAAGTGTGTGCAAGATTCAAAAATGAAAGTTAATACTTTCTTGGGATCAAAGTGTAATTTTTGAAATTATAACCCAAGTATATAAGTGAGTTTTAGAATCTTGAATAGTGTTCTCAACCATTTTCAAGAATTTGAGAGCTCTCCCATTATATATATCATGTTTATAGTTAGAAACAAAAATAAGAACAGCTTTGGATCAATCTTTTCTTCTTGATTGAGTCTTCTTTCTTTACATGATCGAAGGGACATCGCAAAGCTATTTGATTTCCCATGTTAACAACCAGGAATTATAGATTGATGATCTATGTGATGTAGTGAATTTTTTGATGAAATATAAGGAAATTATATTGGAACCTTTTATCCATGAAATGATTATAGTGAGTGAATAAAATCGGTGATTCAAAATGAACAAGGCACCATTTACGGTTTTGTTTAATTTTCTTTTTCATGATTAAATTGAATTGAATGTGATCCTTCGAGAATTTTGGAAAGTGGGTTTGTGGATTCGGTGTTTTAAACATGAATTTATATAATACTTTTTAAAATTATGTGTTTTTCATTCTTCTTTTATGCCCTGAGTTTCTTCAATTAGTCTTAAATAGAATATGAAATTATTTAAGTTAAGAACTTTAAAATTTCAATTAAATTTTCTACGATTCAGAAATTGGGTTTTGATATGGTACCATCATAATTGAAAATGTATCGATCTAAGTTCATATAAAAAATATATTTCCAATCAAATATTGATGGGTTCTTTCATATAATATGTGATGGGATTTAAATGTTTATTTTTTCTTAATTTTTTAAGTCTACCAATACTATGTATTTTAAGCTAGGGAATGATGCACGTGTGTTTCACGTTATCTGGAAATATAGGTAGTTGACTAGGGTAGTCCATTATCTTGATGGATTTGTGTAAAATATTATATTAAAATCCATAAAAAAATATAATAATATCTTTCCAAATGGAAGGAAAAGATTTATTAAAATAAAATTATATAAAAAAATAGGATTCCACACCCCATTTATGGGGAATGGGATTTTGGACCTCTATATTTATGGGGAGGGTGATTGTTTGACTTTATATATATATATATTTATAATATTATATATTATAATACATATTATAATATATATAATATAAAATATATATTATAATATATATATTGTGTGTGTATATATATGTGTCCTTAAACAAATTCCTCATTAGACTTGAACCGGACTGAGATAGTCAGTATCCAACCTGCCTGACCCATCGACCCTATCACTAAATTTGCAGCTAAGGATCTTCTTTAGGTCTATTTTTTTTGAAAAATGTAGAAAATTTTCAGAAATTAAATTTAATTGTATAAGATTTAAAAAATTTATTTTGGACACCATGAGTTGTATTGACAATCAATTAAAACTATTTTAATACAAGTTAAAGCATTAAAAATACTATTTAGTTAAATTTTAGAAAATTTAATTTTTATTATGTAATATAATTTCATATTGACTAATCATAATCTAATATTTTCCTATGCATGTTTTTTTACTATTTATTTAATTTAATTATTTCATTTAAGTTTTAAAATGTAATAATTATTTTATTTTGACGATTTGTACATCGTCCCTTAGTCTTTAATTTTTATAAGGGTTGCCTGTGCACATTTAAGTGATAAATTGTATTTTCACACCCTAAGTTCCCCTCGCTTGTATGTGAGTATACATTGAAAATATTTTAGGAGTTTTTGGAAAATAAGTTTGAGTCTAGAGTTAGTGTAAATCAAACAAGTGAAGTTCCCAAGTGTTATAGACACTGCAATTCAAGTGAGGTATTAACCCATGGAATTCCTCTAGGATCTTGATTAGTCCATTATTCACTCGATGTATTAACAAAAATTTAATAGTTTTTGATCATTTAATTAATTATTTATTTTATCATATTCATTATTTATAATTTTTTGAATGTGTATTTGTTATATATGATCAAAAAATATAGTAATAAGCAATAATTCATAGTTAAAATGAATATGTTCCATTAATGTTTTCTATTTAAAATAATGGTTATGTTGTGAGTGTGATCACATGGAACAAGCAGGTTAAATAGAAAATGATTCCATTCACTGAGATTATATTGACAAATCCCTCAAAGAAAATATTATGTCATTAAATGCCTTCCATCACTTGAATTTGGACATAACTGATTTTTTGATGTTCTCATCAGCCATATTTGAGGGTGTATCATACTACCAAGGAGTTATTTTGAGAGTGACGAGTCTAATAAATTAAAGTTGGTACAAAAGGATTATCCACTACTATCTTGCTACAAATTTAGAGACAAAGCATTGTGCAATGAAATATAATTATTTTCAAGATATGGGACTCTACTCAATAAGTATAGGAGTTGGAAGTTAATGCGGTTGACTAGTCAAAATCCTACCTTAGAATCTCTGGGTGATTGTGATTAAATATCTTAGGACATGAAGAGAAGTTTAAGGATGATTTCCATTAAAATAATAAAGTTATTGATTATTCCAAATCTAGTAGTTAAGGGATACTAGGATTTGATAAAATAACATGAGAAATTTAAAATTAACAATTTGAAAATATATATTGGTAATCCAGATAAAGTAATAATATAATAAGTTTACGTATTGTAGATCAAATGGAAACCTCCACCAATTCCATTTCACTGTGATTAATATTTGATAAAGAGAATATCCTAACTAGCCATAACTTCTAGGAGTGGTACAAAAACTTATATATAGTACTGATCCAAGAGAGAGAAATTTATGTGTTGGAATCCCCAATTTCTATCAAGGAACCTCAAAGATTAAGCAAGGTAGATAAAAATAAATATAATAATCATATGTATGATGCAAGATATGTTATATACTTCATGTTGTCATCTATTTTTAATGAGTTTTATAAAATTCATTAGGACAAAGATTCATTCCAAAAGAAGTATTATCACCAAGAGTTATACCTGGAGATAGATAAAAAATAAAGATATGATATATCTAGTGAATTTTATAGACGAAGGATAGTATAAGGGAATCAATATGGACCTTATGTTCTTAGGATGATTGGGAACATTGAGAGATTTGAGGCCCTTGGGTTCAAATTAAACCAAGAACTAGAAACCGATCTCATTCTTTCCTCTTTACCACATAGCTTCTCAATTTTAATTTTTATTTATAATATGAATAACATGAAAATGACACTCCTAGATTTGTTGTCTTTATTTTTTGAAGTATATAAGGATATGAAGAATTCTAACTCTTCGGTATTTATGGTGAACAACATGAATAAAGGTAAGGAAAAAGTGTCAAAGACCAAGTCCCAATCAAAGAAACAGATGAACTAACCTTTAAAGAAGCCAAAATATATAGAGGGAGACCAATGTGTAGGAAAAATTCTCCTTTTCTTGTAGAAATAAATGACATGTAATATGAATTTCACAACTAGGAAGAGTAAGAAAGATGGTGATTTTGCTTCAGGTATACTTTTCATTAATCCTATCTATCTATTTCTAAAATTTGGGTATTGGATAACCCACGTGTCTCACACATTTGTATTCAAATATAATAACCAAGTAGAATCAATAAAATTTAAAAAATGTTAAGTAGATCTATGAATATTAAATGTTTTGATACTAGAAGTATTAATAGTGGGAGATTATCATCTTACTTTTCCTAGTGGAATGGTTCTTGTACTAAATAATAAGTATTATGCACCATATGTTCCCAGAAACATAATCTTAGTTTCAGGTTTAGACACTATAATATTTAATTTCATGT
Source organism: Viscum album (assembly GCA_963277665.1). Lineage (NCBI taxonomy): Eukaryota > Viridiplantae > Streptophyta > Magnoliopsida > Santalales > Viscaceae > Viscum > Viscum album. The sequence goes on along the minus strand of OY728132.1, from coordinate 1,275,905,923 downwards.
TAGGAAATAAATTTTTTCTTATGTATAAGGATAAAATATATTATGGTATGAAATATCTTAACAATGGGTTGTATATAATAGAACTAGAAAATCCATTTTTGGAAATTAATGAAAAATTTTGTAAGAATGACTCATATCCTACCCACCTATAGATCTTTAGGATAGGTCAAATAAATGAGAAATGTTTGATAAAAATACATCAATAAGGTTATTTAGACTTCATTAAGTTAAAAACTTTTGATATATGTCACACTTGTTTACAAGGTAAAATAACCAAAGCACCTTTGAGTGGGAATGGAGAAAGAACCAAAGAATCATTGTAATTGGTTCATACTGATGTATGTGGTCCATTTTAAATAAAGTCAAGGGGTGGTTTTTATTACGTCATTACTTTTACCGATGACTATAGTAGATATGTATATATCAACTTAATGGTGTATAATTCATATTCCATTAGCATGTTTAAGAAGTATCATAATGACTTAGAAATTCAACTTGGTAATAATATTAAGAAAATATGCTCATATCATGGTAGAGAATACATTAACCAAGTTTTAATTAATCATATAAAGGAGTATAAGATAGTTTCACAACTCACACATTCTTATAAACCTCAATGGAATGATGTTTGTGAAAGGAGGAATCAAAAACTATTTGACATGGATAGATCAATGATGAGTCATGAAACTCTAAAATTATCCTTTTAGGGATATGCATTGAAGAATATGAAATATACACTAAACTGAGTACCAAATAAATAAATAGATGGGTTCTGTACATGTTGTGGTATGGAAAGAATCCCAGTCTATCACATATGAGTGTATGAGGATGTGAGGATTTTTTAAAGACTATAACTAGTGAAAAATTAAAATCTTGGAGTGTGAAGTGCATATTTATAGGTTCTTCTAAGGATATTAAAGGATATTACCAATATAATCCTTTAGATAGAAAGGTTATTGTAGCAATACATGATATATTTATATAAACTGAACACATTTATAATGGAAATAATGGTATTAGGTTTGAATTTGATGAATTTGATGCTACATATGCACAAGAGTTGGTACGTGAATAATCTCCACAGGAGACAGTGTGAGAGAAATATATTCCTGAGACATAAGTACTATGTAGGATTACTAGATAGTCTAGATAAATAGAGATATATGGTTTTCTTATCACCGAGTTAGGTGACACATTACTCCTATAGAATGATGATCTTATAACCTATAAGGAAGTAGTATATGGATAGAATAGTTATAAAATGAAAGAATCTATGCATTCTAAAATGGATTCCATGTACCAAAATCAAGTTTGGATTTAGGTATACCCAATAGATGATGTAAAACCTATTGTGTGTAAATGGGTATTCAATAAAAAGTTATACATGGATGGTCAATAGAACACCTATATGGTATGACTAGTATCAAAGGATTTTAGAAAAAATCAAGTAATCAACTATGATGAAACCTTTTCACCAGTCAATAAGCTAAAAAAATTAAAAATATTACTTGTAATAATAGCCTTACATGATTATGAAAATTTGAAAATGGATGTAAAAAATTATTTTTAAATGGGAATTTGGTTGAATACGTTTATATGAAACAACCCAATAGGTTTATTATGTCAAAGAGTTACAATAAAGAATATAAGCTGAAGAGATCCATTTATGGATTGAAAAAGGAATCACAATCATGTAATTTTTGTTTTGATGCATCCATAATAGAATTTGGTCTCTTTAATAATGAATACGATCCATGTGTCTATAAGAAGGTTAGTGGGAGTGCTATTGTTTTCTTAGTTTTATATGTTGATGACATATTTATAATGGGAAATGAAGTGAACATATTATAGTCAATGAAGACTTGGTTAAATGAATGCTTATCCATGAAATAATTATCTTAAACAACCTATATTCTAGGGATAAAGATCTATCGAGATAAATTTCAAGGGCTTCTTGGTCCAAGTCAAAGTGAATATATTTACAAGTTACTCGAAAGAGACAATATGTGATAATCCAAGAGAGGATTGTTTCTAGTGCCCCATGAAATTAATCTCTCAAAGAATATGTGTCCATAGACAAATGAAGAGATTAAAATAATGAGTATAATCCCTTATGATTTAGTACTGGGAACTATCATGTGTGTCATGCTATGTACTAGGTTTGATGTTTCCTTTACATTAAGTATGGGGGGAATATATCAAGAAAATTCAAGAGAGATGCATTGGGTAGCTATAAAAACTATCCCAAAGTAATTATGATATATAAAGAATATGTTCTTAGTGTATGGAGGAGATGAAGCTCTAGTCAAGAGGGGATACACTGATGTTAACTTTAAGATAAATTATGATGATATGAAATCACAGTCAGGCTATTTATTTTTCTTGAATGATGGTGTAGTGAGATAGATGAGCCTGGAGTAGTCCATGGTTACCAATTATACAATTGAATATAAGTATATAGTGTTATATGATGCAAAAAAAGAATCAATTTGGATATATATATTTGTTTCAAAACATTGAGTTGTACCTAGTAGTACAAACCCTATTATAGTATTATGTGATAATACTGAAATAGTAGTACTTGAAAAGGATCCCAGGTCACACTAGAGGTTAAAAAATATAATTCATAAGTTTTATCTATTGATGTATTTTAATCATAGAGGTGAATTCATGGTTAGCATAGTATCCATAGAGGATAACATGGTAGACCCCCTGACTAATTCCATATCTCAGTAAAATCATGATACTTACAAGAGAGCTATCAAGTTGATAATTTATAGTTGTTAACTCTAGTGTAAGTGGGAGTTTTATAAGTGGGTTCCCTAAAACAGACTCATTTATTTACTTTTATTACCATTACATGTATATATTTTGATATATACATGTGTTTATACTTAACTTAATTATTTAGATACTTTGTATCCACCGTTTACATGGTAATGTCCTTAGATTACATATTGTATTAAAAGGTTATTTTAGTTCCCTACTATAATGAGATCCTTTAGATACTATGGTAGTAATCTTAAACATATATCATATGGTACACATAAATCTTACTAATGGAACACAAATAAAGTCTCACTATTATGTTCCAGGGGATCATAAGAATTATGAATTTTTCTCATGAAGTTTACACTTGGTGATCTCAAGTAGATGAGATCATGAGGACTAACATTCTTTTAGGAACACACTATTTTTCAAGTTTCATTGGTTGTTCCTATATACGAACACCTGTATTGGTATCTTAACTTGAGATCATTATTAATGTGTACAATTTGATCATGTACTTTGATGCATGGAAAAAACCTTGATATTAAAGTTATCAGGAGGCATATTTCGTTGGGTTTATCATTGGTGGAATGATGTTGGTTGAATGGTCAAGATAAAATTTGTCACTTTTAAGTTGAGAAAGAGATATCTCATGAACCCAAGTTGACCAGGATAATGATATATTTATTAAATACATGGCCATATTAGAGGAAGGTAATTCCATCTAGTAGGGTTATGAAGTATGTAAAGCATAAAAAGGATGATGAAACTAGTGTGTATCCTACTTCATGAGATATCACGGGACAAAGATATTATATTACATTGAGTGTGCTCATAAGAGGTAGTCATAATTATGGTATTTTTTATCTCCATAGGGGCCAGGATGGGTTTCTAGAATATACTCTTGGTCTATGGGTTGGACTCACTACTATCAAGATAAGGGCCTATATGGCCACACACTAAGTGTATCCACAAGTTCCACTTATTTGAATGAATAAGAGTTTAGGATGAAGTAAGCCCGTCATATGGTCTCAGTGAACCAATTATTGTGATTTATTGAAATTAAAATAATTAAATTATACTATTAATGTTTATAATAATGATGACTGAATTTATTTCTCAAGGTATTCACAATTTTTTTTTGTTTATAAAATTGAATATGAGAAAATTTAATTTTTCAAACAAACAGAAAAATTTCAAGGTTTATTAAATTTTATGGGGATTTTATGATCCAAGTTAATGGTTCATATTTTATCATATAAAATATTAAAGTGTTACAAGTAATTATTAAAATATTTTCCACATTTATGAAAAGTTTAATTAAGTCATAAGTGTATGCAAGAGTTTAAAATGAAGGTTATTACATTCCAAGGACCAAAGTGCAATTTTGAAAGTATAACCTACGTATATAAGTGAATTTTAGACTCTTTAATAGTTTAATAAACAATTTTAATGAATTTTAGAGATCTTAACTCCTCTATCTTCCATTTATAGTGATAAATCAAAGGGAGAACAAGGTTGTATTGATCCTATCTTCTCAGTAGAGTCCATCTTCTTCATGTGATCAAAGAGATATCATAAAACTCTTTCATTTCAAATGCTATCACCCAGGAATTAAATATTGATGATCTAGAAGCTATGATGCATGAGTTTATGATCTATTGGATTCCTAATTTAGTGCCTTTTATCCATGACACACCAATGGTGAGTGAATCAAATTAGTGATTTAAAAAAACAAGGTACAATTTACTGTTTATTTTGATTTGTTTTCTTAAATTGAATTACACAAGATCCTTTGAGAAATATGGGAAATGGGTTTTGTGTATTTAATGTCTTTAACATGAATCTAAACTCATAATTTTAAATAATTTTTTAACACTTACGCTACACCCAAAGTTCCTTCACTTATTGCTTCCCGCACCAACCAAAACACTTCTTACTACCAGTACTAATTAAAAGGATTCTTCCCTTATTTAGGGGTAGTCTACAACTAGAATGTGATTCAATATTCTGAATTAAAATATTCCTCCATGACCCTAAAAGATTATTTTTTCTCGTTTATACTTATGGAGAATTTACATCCGATGAATCAGAGTTTCTGGTCTTAGTAAAATATATTTGATCACTTGTGTATGATTATTTGCCTTAGTGAAACAATGCTTGAGTATATATTCTTCCTTAAGTATGATGAAGTCCTATCCTCACTTGATGTGTGAAATTAATGCATAAATTTAATTAATTCCACTTTATTCATGAATATAAAATTTCATGGGTCTTCTAATAATTAAAAACCATAGCACATAATATTTCTTTCTTTATTATTTTATGTTCTATTTATCAATTATGTTTATAATGTGACCTAGGATTCATATACATAGAAATTACATAATTTTTTATAAATATTCTTTAAAATACACAAATACACACCCAAATACCATATTAGTTTATTTCCTTTGGAAACATAGAAACATAAATCTTGGTCCCGAAGTGAACTACATTATCTCCCACTTGGTTCTCCATGACTAACACCCTTCTTAGAAAAATCAAACATAATACACATCTTCATAACTAGGGGAAAGGAAGCATAAGAAAGGGTGAGATTAGATGCTCAGTAAGTTTAAAAAAGGGAGATATGTAAGGGTAATATGAGCATAAGTGTATGAGAATATGACCATAACAACAGAAAATCATACCCTGTATATCAAAGATCATAATCTTGAATCATGGCATAAATATTGATTTTTAATAATACATGAATCATAAAGAAATAAAAGAACATGATCCTTAAGAGCATAAAATTGTCATAAGGCATGGAATTTGTGGCATACATATAAGCATATAAAACCATTTCCATATTATTCAAGGGTCACTATCAATAGAATCATTGTGTACAAGTCCTATACTAAATCTGGTTCACACCCCATTCTAGCCCGGTAATACTGAATCGAGTTCACTTCCCATTCCAGCCATGTATTACTGAACCGAGTTCACTCCCCATTCTATCCATGTATTACTGAATTGTGTTCACTTCCTGTTCCAGTCATGTCTATCACATGAGATATAAATATTTACCCAATTAATTGATGGGAGATATAGGTCCCACACATCACATAATGAAATCATACATATGTATTCTATAAGATCATAAAAATTCATCATATCATAACCCATGGAATGAAATTAGTATCATAAATATGTCATCATATATTGAACTGTGTAAAAGAGAAAAGTTTCATAATCCTAGAAAAACCCATGAAAGGAAGTGGTTTTCATAATGATATAACCTGTGGAAGAGAAACGAGTTTCATAAACAACATACCATCAAAACATAAACCATTCAGAGAAATAATATGAATGGTACAATAGGATCATATCCATATTAAGGAATGAGTAACAACAACTGATTTAATATTATATGGAAAATAATTTTGAAAGATCATTTGAAACATTTCTAGAGGAAAAGATCCTTTTATATTTGAAAACATTTAAAAAAACCAAAAACATTTTTGAAAAACTTTTTCTTTGAAAAACACTTTAAAAACACAGAATTTCAAGAATATTAGTAAATAATTATTTTAAAATACCCTTGTAATATTGAAAAGTAATCATCAAATAAATTATGGTTTTGATGGTGGGTAAATATGTATATTCCGTACATGTTAAACGAACATTCCTTTTTCACTATAAAAAGTTTAAAAAAGTGCAGTGATAAAAAAAAAAGAATATTCCTTTGATTTAAAAAAATGAAAATTGGGACTATTTTTAATAAATAATTTTAAATCGGTTAAAAACACTATAATTATTTTTAGAAAACATTATTTTTAAAGAAAACAGATATCTGACCGAAGAGAGAAATAATGTTGGATTTTCTAATTTTTTTATTAATTATCTAAAGTACCAAAGAGTGGAAAAAAGGTACCATTATTTGAATATATCAGGAATAACCATATGAAATGAAAATTCATGATAATTATTTATATATTAAATATAATATTTCATCAATGGTATCATAATCATAGATAATTCTGATAATTATAAGATTGTATCAATAAACTCTTACCACATTGGTAGCTTTGAATTGTAAAACCCATGAAGGTGTAACATAAAATGAAACTTAAAATATAAGTATTAGGAAAAAATTCATGATATTACATATCAAATTGTCTGAATATATACCTTATGAAAGAATATAGGTGAATAATATAACGTACTTCTCAAAGAAGGAAAACTGAGACAAAAATCCCATTATCTATTTGGTAACATTTTAAATATAAACCCCATGAAATAGTGATCCTAAAATGGATATGTAATTTAAAAGAATTTTTATTATAAGAATAATAAAATAAATCAATGGGAATTATACACACCACATAGAATAAATAGGTGGTTAACATGGATTTTGTCTCATAGAAAATAAAAGTGAGACAAAAATCCCTTACCATTAGTATTGAATCTCATCATACTCATTCAAACATACTGTATAACAAATATATGTTTATTATAAATATATAAAAGAACTATATTCATATATATAATACCATATATTAATTACTTATGAATTTATATTACACATTTATTAAAAATTCCATGTTAAAGTTACGTTTGGGATAATAACTATGTTTTTCGTACAAGTTTTGATTTTCTATTATTAGTCCTCTTACTTAGATCATGATTTCATCATATAAATAATGTAAAACATGATATAAATATCACTAAAATATATATATATATATATATATTCATTATACATTTATTTAAAATAATCTATAAATTTGGAAATAGAAAATGAGATACACTGTTCCTGGAGACTGTAGGCCGTACGTACGCATGAATGATGTTTTTATTTTCTTGATGGATTAAAAGAAAGAAAATTATATTATATATTATCATTAAATAATAATTTTTATGTTATATATATAACATATTTTTACTAATACCGTCATTAATACATTCCATGTAAATCATGAATGAATCACATCGTTTTTCGAGGTGGTAGTCCACCGTACACATGAACGATGTTACTGTTTTCATAAAAAATAGAAAGTATGATGGTCTGTGAGATATAAAAATTATAGAATCACAATAAAATTATAAAAATAATAAATATCATATATAAACTATAAATTCATTATTATTCCCAACCTTTAAAGGTAATAATGAAAGAACGAATAACATCGGTTCGAAAGGCGGTAGTCTGCTATACACACGAACAATGATTGTGAATCCCATTGAATAGAAGTGTGTAAAGTTTTAGGTCATAACCTTAACATAAAACACCTCAATATATTGAATATACTTATTATATAATATAATCATGATATAAAAAAATTAATGGGTTTAAGGAATAAATAAAACAAAAATGTTCGTTGATGAACGTTACCACTTTTTTGGGTATCTTCTTTTGTTTTGAAACAAAGGACTTCCTTGGTTGAATTTATGCCGAAAGTAAGGGTTCTAGAATAAAGGGATGGAATTGGATAAGTTATTTGGGTAGTTATTTTTTGAACCAATTTCTTTTTAAGGTGTGAATATAGGGGAAGAGTTAGTGATCCTTTATAAGTGGGGGAGATGTCACACTTTTCATTTTTGAAAGTAAAGTTAGGAATAACCATGTTTTTACCTAAAAAAAATGATTCAATAATGAACCGAATTATATAAATAGAGTTTTAAGGTTGATATATGGACATAAAATTGGTGTTGGACAAGTTTCTAGGTCATTTTTCTCTTAAGTTTACAGTTTAGTCCCATTTTCAACTCGTTTTTCTCTTAATCGCTTTGATTAATTTTATCTGTTTTTACTAATAATTTTGGTAAAAAAATAATTTGACATTATTAGACATTATAAATTATTCTGATTAAAAATATTTAATCATTTTTATAAATTCAAATCCCAAAAGTGGCATAAATTAATTTAAAATTTAACCCCACATATGGGACGAGGAAACGAGTTTTTAAAGTAAAAATACTCAAAAGTCTAAATAGTTTTTATATCAAAATTGAATGTGAATTTGATTATAATGGAAAAAATTGGATTAATATATATATATATAATTTAACTAAATATACTTTTAAACCAAATTAATATATAATTTAACTATATAAATAAATTAAATGAAAAGGCAGTTTCCAATTAAAATTTAGTATTTTTCACTATTCATCCAAAAAATGAAATATTTCTGAAAAATCCCAAAAATTTACCCTAACACAATTTTGAAAGTCTATATTAAAAAATGAAGTTTAATTTATCAAATTAAAATTCTAAACATGTTAAAAATTAATTTTATCACTGTTTATAAAAGGACATAAAAATCATTTCTTTTGAGAAAATAATATTTTCAAAACTTATAAAGACTTTACCAAAAATTATATGTTTTATTATAAATATGTTTTATTTATATAAAAAAATTATAAATAATATTTTAAAAGTAGTTATCATTATTTATATTACTAAGTTTAGTATCTCATTTATAACTGTCTTGTTTAAATATTTATAATAATAAAATGTTGTTTTGTAGAAACTCAATCTTGTTTATAACGCAAGATAAGACAATGTTGTGTGTATAATAAGATAAAATTGGGGTAGAATATAAAGAAATATTAACTTGGTGTAACGTTTAATGAAATCTATTAATTAAATTTTATTTATTTGAAAACAAAGGTTCATAAAAACTCAGGCTGTTACATTCTAACCCCTTAAAATGATTTTCGCCCTCAAGATTTGTGAAAATGGTATAAACAAATGAGGATACATTTACCTCATCATATCATAAATTTACCATATATCTTCTTTAAACTAGTGGTTTTGACTGAAAAGTTTTACTATATTATTGGTCTTGTTTTGTAGAACTATCTTAGTATGACCAAGAGTTTCAATTGGTTGTTCCTCATAAGAAAGATCTTTCTATAGTGGTATGAACTCTAAGTTTAGTATATGTTAATGTTAAAGTAGGTACTTGCTTAGGAGAGATACATGGAACACATCATATATTTGAGATAGGTTTGGTGGATACCCCAAGTGATAGGCCACTATCCTTATATGACCAAGAATATCAAATGGACCGATATACCTAGGGATTAATTTCCCTTTCTTCATAAATATAATAAACCTATTTCAGGGAGAAATTATTAAAAACACCTTGTCACCAAATTCAAATTCTAGATCACGTTAGTGGTCAACAACATAAAAGTTCTGCCAACTCTGAGCTGTTGAATGGCTCTAACCTTCTCTATAATTTATTTAATAATCTTAGGACCCAATATATTTATTTCTAAAACTTAATTCTAGAATGTTTTAGATATAAATTTATCCCCATATAGGTTTCATAATGAGCCATCTGGATACTTGAGTGAAATCTATTGTTTTAAGAAAACTCAATGAGAGGAAGGTGTTGATCCCAACCACCTTTGAAATCTAGGGAAAAAATATCAACATATCCTTTAGGGTTTGAATTTTTATTTCATACTAACCAACCATTTGAGGATGATAAGTAGTGATGAAACTCAATTCCATATCAAGTGATTACTAGATACTTATCGAGAACTTTGAGGTAAACCACATATCCTGATTAGATACAATGGAATTTGGTATCCCATGAAACCTTACCAGTTCCTTAAATGTATATCCTGGAAATATGATCCAGAGATAAGTATTATATGATAGTGATGAAGTGTGATGAATTAGTAAGGTGATAAAGTACCAACCATATAACATTATTCCCTTTAAAGGTTTTGAGGAGTCCAACAAAAAAATCGATAGTGATGTGCTCCCATTTTCATTCTGGTATGTGTAATGGATGTAACATCCCTTTATAATTTTGTCTTTTTAGCATAAATTGATGACATTCCAAGCACTGAGATAAAAAATCCATGATATCCCTCTTCATTCCATCCCTCCAGAAGTATACTTTCAAATATCTATACATCTTCGTACTTCTAGGATGAATAGAGAATGAAGAAATATAAGATTCCTCTAATAACTCCTTCAGATATGGTATAGAAAGAAAAAAATACAAAATTCCTAAATCTTATCATTCCATAATGATCAAGATTAAACACTGGAACATTTATAACCTTATTTTTCAACTCTAAATCTTCCTTCAATGCCTATTTAATCTTCACTTGGATAGATGGTTGGACATTCAATTGAGAAAGATAAAATTTTCCCCTTCCTTCAAAATTTCCAGAACCATGCTTTGAAAATCCATAAATATTAGATATTCTGTGATCCTTGTCATTGATAATATAGTATGATCCATTCAAATAAATCATTGGCCACCTTGTTCACTTTCCTAAGGTGGTATTGCATGTAGGTTCCGGGCGCAGTGGAAGTGCGTTGGTGGGTGTACCCAACATTAATTTTAGCATTAACAACGATCAATCTGAGATCCGTCACGATAATAAAACGCCGGATCTTCGTAATAGAACGAATAATGAAAAATAAATAGGGGAGTCACAGAACCATAAATAGGATCATCATATGTTGGTTTTAATTAATTTAATTAATTGAAAAGAATTACCTTGATGGAATTCTTTCTTCATTGATGTTTCTGGTCACGATCCGACATGATCCATTGTTTCATCATAGAATCCAAGTGTATGATTCCTCTAGCAATGTTCCACACATGCTCCACGTATCTATGGACATCACCGAGGGGATCTCCTTATGCTAGCGCAGAAGTGCCTTCACTTTCGATGTCCGCCTTCGATCGCCTTGATCCGGTGGAGGTGGATCTCTCTCTCGTAGCTTGAGAGAGTTCTCGGTGGAAAAAGAATTCTCTCTTGGCTTGAGAGATTTTCCAAATCCATTGTGCACAACCAACAAAAAATGTTTAGGATGATGAGAAATATATAATTGGGATTTTTAATTACATAGAATAATAAAGTTAATAAATTACCCGAAAGCATTTATTCATTTCATTTAATTCTTAGTAATACCCCATGTCTAATAGTAATATTTGACTATTATTATTACCTGACATGCACCCAGCGAATTACACATAATATTATTTAATTAAATAAATAATATTTATTTCTTATAAATTCCTATAAAAAAAACTCCGTGTTTATTTAATATACACAACTTGTAATTTTATTTTTCCATTTTCTTTATTTCCTCCACCACATTTATTAGACCTTGAATAATGGATATTTATTTATAAAATAAATATCACTACATTACTCACTAATAAATATATTATTTTTCCCACAATATATTCTCTCGAATAACTAGTGTCAAAATAAATACGATTAGGCATCCTTAAATAATTATTAACCACAATCGGGAATAATATTTATTTAACCTGTTAAATTAATATTTAACTAAGATACTTGGACACACTTGGTGTGTGACCCTCTAGGCCTCTTTATCAGTGGCATTAAGTGGAGCCTACCTAAAGTTCAAGGTTAGCATCTAGAAACATGCCAATGCACCCATAGAGAAAGAAGTTAATGCAGAAATGACGTGTCACCTCCTACGAATGCTTACCGTTTAATATAGTCCCTTTGTCTTGATATCTCAAATCAAGCGGGTTGCATGCTAGTTCCAGTAACCCTTTTGATCGGTTTTTATTTCTTTGACTTTCCAGAATTGAATTTTCCCATTCCTCACCATGGCCATGGATTTATTTAGGCTATATCAATTCCATCAATGGGCCTAAGATATCTACTTCCATTATGGAACAGAAGGGACAAATCCTTTCTCGGATTATCTATTAATGTAGTATCACTCATGATGCACCCAACGTATCCTACCTTGCCAAGAACAGTGTGTCATTACAGTTTTCATCAATACATCTAAGTTCACGAGTTGTAATACCCATTAATAATAATTTTAAAGTATAAGGACCAATACACACATCTGTAGATAGGAACATCCAATGACACTATGAAATGTGAATTTTCTACTGGCGTGTCTCATTCTCATAATATCCTCCTGGATATTACCAAGGGCGCACACCATGAGAAGGTGCCTCAAATTTTTATGAGTCCTCACCCCTAATGGCCTATATTATTTTTGTCCATCAAATAACATCATCCGACCATAGAACATATAATCAAGAACAATGTTATGACACTTTCAGGTTCTCATCATCGCAGGGATCCACTATAACCCTTTAATGCAACGACTATCCTTAGGACATTATCACATACATTTTCACGTAGAAGAACAATCAAGATGTGATAAGGTATTTATTAATGAATAAAGTACAAAGTAGTTGGTTTTAGGCCACCAAATCCAATAGACTCCCACTTGGACTAGAGCCAACTACTAACAAACTTTAACCCACTAGATCTCACATGATATTCATGCTTTTGATGAGATAGGACTTTAGTCATGGGGTCCACCACGTTCTCTTTCATGTACACTCTGCTCACTGCAACTTCACCCCTTTGATAGAAATCCCTCAAGAGGTGATACTTCCGGAGTCTGTGCTTTGTCCGTTGATGTGACCTTGGTTATTTTTCAAGATCCACCGCTGCAGTATTATCATAACAAAACATGATAAGATCTTTAATTCTAGGCACCACATCAAGCTCATGGACAATGTTCCAAATCCAGAAGGCTTCCTTGGATGTATCAGAAGTCGCTATATATTCGGACTCTGCTATAGAATCGGTGAAAAATAGTTTCTTTGAACTATTTCATCTCACAACTCCTCTATTGAGAAAGAAAACATATCCATATTGCGACTTCAGATCGTTCTGATCTGTATAAAAACTAGCATCAACATACCCTCTGATGACAAGCTCCTTATCTCCTCCATACACCTGGAACATATCCTTAGTTCTTCTCAGATACTTAAGGATAATATTAACAGTAGTCCAATGTTGTTCTCCTGGATCTGCTTGATCTATGTCTACCATGCTCAGTACATAGGCAACATCAAGCCTGATATATAACATTTCATACATGATTAATCCTATAGCCAAAGCATATGGGATCTTACTCATTATATCTTTCTATTGTTGTGTTTGAGTACACATTTTCTTAGAAATATGTAGGCCATGTGATACTAGAACCAATCCCCTCTTGGATTGTTCCATACTAAATCCTTTTAGTATCTGGTCAATGTATGTACCCTGACTTAGTCCAAGAAGCCTCTTGGATCTATCAAGAATGATCTTGATCCCTAGAATGTAGGATTCTTCACCTAAGTCCTTCATGGAGTAACACTTGTTCAACCAGTCCATAAATGACTATTAGACTGGTACATCATTTCCAATAAGAAATATGTCATCAACATATACTACTAGGATAACGATCACATTCTCATTAATCTACTTATAAACACATGACTTTCATTCGTTCTTAATTAAACTAAATTCCTTTATGGCTTCATCAAATCGAATGTTCCATGACTTGGATGCTTTCTTTAATCCATAAATGGATTTCTGCAACTTGGAAACTCGTTTGGATTCACCTGGTGTCACAAACCCTTCTGGTTGTGTCATATAGACATTTTCCTAAAGGTTCCCGTTAAGGAATACTTTTTTGACATCCATTTTCCAAATCTCGTAGTCATGGTAAGCTACTATGTAAAGTATGATTCTTATGGATTTAAACATGGAAACTGGTGAGAAGGTTTCATCATAGTCAATTCCTTGATGATGCCTGAATACTTTAGCCACTAGCCTTACTTTATAGGTTCTAACTTGACCTTCCATGTCTAGTTTTCTCTTGAATACCCATTTGCATCCAATAGGATTTACATCAACTGGCTCATCGACCAGAACCCAGACTTGGTTTTGATACATGGAATCCATATTAGAATTCATAGCTTCTAGCCATCTTGGAGCTTCTAAGCTTTCTAATGCATCCTTGTAGGAAATATGTTCATCATTGTCCAACAATAATGATTCACCACCCTCGGTGACTAGGAAACCAAATCCCTCTGGTTCCCTTACATCTCTTGAGCTCCTACGCAGTACTTGTGTTTTTGGAACCTCTTCCACGGGGACCTATTGAACTTTTTCCTGTACCAACTCCTATGTATCTTGAGCATCAACTTTGTCGAAGTCAATCTTTCTCCCACTATCCTTTTGAGGATGTGCTCCCTCTCAAGAAATACGGCTTGTCTGGAAATAATCACTTTATTTTATGAAGGGTTATATAGGTAATATCCTTTCGTTTACTTGTGATATTCTATAAAGATATAATTCGTGCCCTGGGGTGCTAGTTTGTTTCCTGAGAAGGCCTTAACAAATGCCTCACATCCCCATACACATGTGTGCGACAAAATGGATTTCTTTCCATTCCATAACTCAGAGAGAATTCCATTTTCTTCCTTGTTTGGTACTCGGTTTAATGTGTATGCTGCAGTCTGTAATGCATATCCCCAAAAGGATAATGGAAGATCTGCATGACTCATCATTGACCTCACCATGTCCAACAGGGTTTGGTTTCTCCTTTCACTAACACCATTCCATTGTGGTGTATAAGGAGGAGTGATATGAGATATAATCCCAGACTCCCTTAGAAGATCGATGAAATCTTGGTTTAGATATTCTCCGCCTAAATCCAATCAAAGCTTCTTTATCTTCTTACCATGCTGATTATCTACTTCATTCTTGAATTCCTTAAATTTATCTAAATCTTATGACTTATACCTCATTAAGTAGACATATCCATATATGCTCAAATCATCAGTAAAAGTAATGAAGTAAGAATATCCACCTCTAGCTTATACTAGAAATGGTCCACACACATCCATGTGCACCAATCATAGAAGCTATGTGGCCCTTTCACCCTGTCCACCAAAATCCAGCTTGGTCATTTTACCCTGTAAGCAAGCGTGACATCTATTAAGCAGTTTTAGCTCAGTAGAGTATAAATATCCATCTTGGTAGAGCTTTGTCAAGCACTTCTCATTTACATGACTGAGACAGTGATGCCACAATTGGGTGATGTATGAGTCATGTGAGTCTATTTTATTATCGATTTCCAACACTTGGTTTTCATAATTTAATAAATACAAACCATTATTTAAATGCATCATACCATAACATATGTTGTTCTTATAAAAGAGACAACCCTTATTTCCAAACATGAAAATAAATCCATCCATACCCAAACAAGATACAAAAATTATGTTCTTGGTAATACTAGGCACATAATAACAGTTACGTAAAACCAAAATTATCTTAGTTGGCAATGAGAGGTGGTAATTTCCAATGGATAACTCAGATACCCTCGCGCCATTGGAAGCTCGAAGATCCACCTCTCCTTTGGAAATATTTCTAAATCTACTTGGTTCCTATATTTGAATACATATGTGAGCCCCACAAGTTGTATCTAATACCCAATGTGTAGAAATGGAAAGATTACACTTGATAACGAACACACCTTTTGTGTCCCCATGCTTCTAGGTGTAGTTCCTCTTCCAGTGTCCTTGCTTTCCACATGAAAAACACACCACCTCCCATTATTTGCCCTGCCTCTGGATCTTCCCCTTCTTGGAGGGACAATGATTGGGGGATTCAGGCAGTTTATAAGTCTTTGGCCCCTTTTCCTTGTCCTTTCATTTCTTATTCACCATAGGAACTGTGGGCTTGTCACACCCCATGTCCTTATCTACCCAGCGAATTAAGGTCAGAAGTTCTGATAGACTCTTCTCATTTTTTCTCATGTTTTAGTTGACAATGAAGCTAGAGAAGGTCTTGGGCAGTGATGATATGATGAGATCTGTACGCAACTCATCTGAGAACTTAATCCCTAAGATGTCCAGGTGTTCAATATAGCCAATGAGCGTGACTACATGAGGCCCAGCTGGCGTAGATTCTCCAATATTAGTTTTAAACAAAGCATTGAAGATATCATATATCTCTTTTCTTGCCTTCTCTTGATATAGATCCTTAAGGTGAGACATCATTCTATACGCATCCATGTTTTCATGTTGCTTCAAGAGCTCATTAGACCTGGCCGACAACATGAAACACTGGACATTTGTGGCATCATCCATGTGTTTCATATAGTGAGATAGTTCCTCATCACTGGCCTCTTTTCCAGGTGCAACTAGAATAGGCTCTTCCAGCACATACAATTTCCCCTCGCGGTGAAGGATGACGCGTAAACTCCTCTGCCACTCTTGGAAATTGGTGTCAGTGAGAAGGTTTTCCTTCTTGAGTATGGTTCTCAATGATATGTTTGAAGTAATTTTCTTTACATTTCTACAAATTAAGATGAGAAAAGGTTTAGTACTTTATTATGATAAAACTGAGGCAAATAAATTAATACTTATTAGTCTCCCACTATTTTATCGAAATCCAATAGCCCTCACCATTGACTTCAGAATATTCTGTTGCCTGAATATTCTAGTGGAAAGGATCCATATTTCCCATCGCATTACCCCAAATAGGGATAGTCAAGCAAATTTAAGGGTTTTAGGTAGGCATTCTAAATTCCAACTGCATTAACTCATAGCTCCTTGATCTGCTGAGTGGACTCCCCAATCCTGAAATACTTTTATTTTTGGATTTCCTAAATCTTTTCTTCTTGGCCACTCCAAGTCCTGCTGTGGAAGTCAACCCTTGATGCGAACCAAGTAAATTTAACCCAAAACCTTGAATTTAGAATTCTTTGATAATTGAAAGCACCCCAAATAGGTTTGGTCAAGTACTTTGAACTATGGTTCGATTCTAACCAAGATTATGGAAGGCTATACCGACTTAATATTTCTTTGAGGGATTTTATCCTTGTATGTAAATTTACATTTTATTATCTTTGATTACATGTTTTTTAATATTAAGTGAGATATAATTAAGTGATTAACCATGTATAAGATAATATTTATGCATAAGTCGATCTTATTTTAGTTCCATATTTTCATGCTTGTTTAATTCATTAATTGCGTGATCGTGACAACACACCCAAAATAAATAAACAATGAAAATAACAAAAATAAAATAAATGGTATGATCATGATCTTGTTCTATTGGTTAGTTTATCTAGCGGTTGATAAACTAACCCAAGACCTAGGGGAGAAACACCTTGAACCTTTCGGGTTCGTGTTTACAGCTTTCCACCAGTCCACCTTTGTATCTCCTTAGATTGGTTTCACCTTGGATCCTGACTTGAGCTGCCTCCACTAGCTTGGGATCTCCATCCATTAAATATGAATTTATCTCACACACAGGTGAGTGGTAAAAAAGGGGTTTTTACATAAAAGAACCTTGAGTGCGCATGCCCTACATATTAATGAGGAGAAGGCTCACAAGACAACAAATTTAATTTAAATAAATAAATTAAAACAAATCATTCACATACAAAGGTCTTGGTCTAGCTCATAATCATCCATACATGCAATAATATTTATGCATGAATAAAACTAGCATTTAATTCTTTAATTATCCTTGTTTAAGATAAATCACACTCGAATCAATTAATTATCTTTAATTAATAAATCCTTTTATTTTAAACCCTTTTTCTGAATTTCCTCAAGATTATCATCCCTCATAATTTTAAACAAATAAATTCATTTAAAATTTTCTTTGTAGGTAACTTTTACCTTGGAGGCAACCCAGTGAATTCCTATTCATAACTACCCAATGAGTAGAAATGAACATTACACAGATATTAAATTAAACACACATATATAAAACACGTATTACGTGTTGTGAATCATCTTTACACATGCAATATGGTACACATATCAAGGGTTTGTATAATATAATAATAAATTTTAATAAATCTGTGTAATTTGGATGAGTACATGGTGTGTAGTTCTGACTACATGATGTGTACTTTTGTTCACCGTCCATCCAAAGTACACGCCCAAGGACATGGCATGTACATGTACTTTGGAAATTTTCGGAGTACACAAAGTGTTCAGTGGGACACACCCCATGTAGTATCCACGTTACATGGTTTCCATCTGGGCAAGACATGTACGAGGTACATGGTCTAACCCTATCTCTAAGGGAATACATGCCGTGTTCAGTGGACCACACGATGTGTAATCCGAAAACGGTGTGCCACCTGTTCCTGGTCAACCCATGGTGTCATTTATGACTTAGGAATACTCCAACACACGACCTGATTTGGAGGACCAGTCTGATGTATTGAACCTGAACTATATGGCATGTACTTCTAAATACATGTCGTGTATTCTGTTTTTGTATATCCAGGAACGTTTGGCACATCCGGATGAGATCCTATATTTTATTTTAATCAAAATTAAAAGTAAAATTCATTTCTGTAAGGTGAACAAGAAATGTGAGAGGAGGAATAGATCTCGAGGTTCATATTTTAAAGAATGATTAACTTGAATTGAAACAAACAAATTATTAAATGTGTAAATCACCAATGAAAAACTTAAATAATTATAACCAACGATATGACCACTATGATACCACTTGTAGGTTCCGAGGACAACGGAAGCGCGTTGGTGGGTGTACCCAACTTTAATTTTAGCATTAACAATGATCAATCTAATATCCCTCATGGTAATAAAATTCCAAATCTTTGGAATAGAACGAAGAACGAAAAATAAAGAGGGGAGTCCCAGAGCCATAAATTGGATCATCATATGTTGGATATAATTAATTTAATTAATTGAAAAGAATTACCTTGATGTAATTCTTTATTCGTTGATGTTTCTAGTCACGATCCGATGCGATCCGTCATTGCGTCGTAGAATCCAAGTGTTGGATTCCTCTAGCGGTGATCCACACATGCTCCACATATCTCTGGATGTCACTGAAGGTATCTCCAGGTGCTAGTGCGGAAGAGCCTTCGCTTACGATGTACGCCTTTGATCGCCTTGATCCGGTGGAGGTGGATATCTCTCTCGTAGCTTGAGAGCGTTCTCGGTGGAAAAATAATTCTCTCTTGGCTTGAGACCTTTTCCAAATCTATTATGCACAACCACAAAAAAATGGATTGGCTAATGAGAAATATATAATTGGGATTTTTAATTACATAGAATAATAAAATGAATTAATTACCCAAAATAATTTATTCATTTCATTTAATTCTTAGTAATACCCCATGTCTAATAATAACAATTGGCTATTATTATTACCTGACATGCCCCCAAAGAATTACACCTAATATTATTTAATTAAATAAATAATATTTATTTCTCATAAATTATGAGAAAAAATACACAATGTGTATATTTAATATACACAGTGTGTATATTTAATGTACATGATGCGTTCATTTATTTTTCCATTTTTCTTTATTTCCTCCACCAAATTTATTAGACCTTGAATATTGACTATTTATTTCTAAAATAAATATCACTCCATTACTCACTAATAAATATATTATTTCCCCCAAAATATATTCTCTCGAATAACTAGTGTAGAAATAAATGTGATCAGACATCATTAAATAATTATTAAACCATAATTGGGAATAATATTTATTTGACCTGTTAAATTAATATTTAACTGAGATATTTGGACACACTTTGTGTGTGACCCTCTAGGCCTCTTTTTTAGTGGCATTAGGCAGAGCTTGCCTAAAGTCCAGGGTTAGTGTCTAACAACACTTAAAGGCACCCATATAGAAATAAGTTAATGCTGCAATGATGTGTCACCTCCTACGAACACTTACCATGTAATATAATCCCTTTGTCTCGATATCTCGAATCAAATGGGTTTCATGCTAGTGCCATCAACCCATGTGCTTGGTTATTATTTCTTTGACTTTTTGGAATTCAACTTTCCCATTCCCCACCATGGCCATGGATTTATTTAGGCTATATCAATTCCATCAAAGGGGATGAGATATCTACTTCCGTTATGGAACATAAGGGATAAATCCTTTCTCGCATTATCTATTAATGTAGTATCACTCGTGACACACCCAACATATCCTACCTCACTAAAAACAGTGTGTCGTCATAGTTTTTATCAATACGTCTAAGTGAATGAGTTGTAATACACATTAATAATAATTTTAATGTCTAAGGACCAATCCACATGTCCAAAAATCGAAACATCCAAAGACACTACGAAATGTGGATTTCCTACTGGCGGGTCTCGTTCTCATAATATCCTCCTAAATTTTACCAAGGGCGCAAAACATGAGAATGCGCCTTAAAGTTTTATGAGTCCTCACCCCTAATGGCATGTATTATTTGTGTCCCTCAAATAAAATCATTTGTCCATAGAAGATATATTCAAGAACAGTGTTATGGCACTTCCGGGTTCTCATCATAGCAGGGATCCGCTATGACCCTTTAATGAAACAACTATCCTTATGACATTATCACATACATTGTCACATAGAAGAACAATCAATATGTGATAAGGTATTTATTAATGAATAAAGTACAAAGTAGTTGGTTCTAGGCCACCAAATCCAACATTACATTGAGAAATAATAATCCTTTATAATCTCTAACCATCTTCTCTGGACCATGTTTAACCCCTTATGTATGAATATATAATTCAAAATTTTATGATTATTATACATATAAAACTTTTATCCATAATGATATTTCCTCCACATCTTTAATGAAAATATTTTCACTGCAAACTCCAAATCACGAGTTAAGTAGTTTTTCTCATGAAACTTTAGTTTTCATGTGGCATAAGTGATAAACATGTTATTCTATATAATAACACATCCTAATTCCTTCTTGGATGTATCACCACATATTAAAAACTCTTCCCCACTAAAGGTTAATATAAGTACAGGCATGCTTACTAACCTTATGTTTGGTTCCTTGAAATTTTCTTCACATTCATCTGACCATTGGAACTTGGATCCCTTCTAAGTTAACGTGGTCAGATGATTAGATAGTTATGATAAATTCTCCAAAAATCATTGATAATATCAATATTAACCAAGAAAACTATGGATTTCAGTCACTATAGTTGGTCTGATCCAACATTCAATAGTCTCTATATTTAATGGATCTAATGGTATACCCTCTCTTGAGATTATATGAACCAAAAATAAAACTTTTTGTATTCAAAATTCACATTTTTTAAACTTTTCATACATTTTATCCTTCATTAGGGTATTTAGTACAATTAATAAGTGGTCTTCATGCTCTTCCTTTCTCTTTGAGTAGATAATAATATCATCTATAAGGAATAACACAAACTAATCAAGGTAATATATAAATACTCTATTCATAAAATCCATGAAGATAGAAGGGGCATTAGTATGACCAAAAAGTATTGCTATATATTCATAGGGTCCATTACTTATATGAAATGTCATCTTGGGTATATCCTCCTTATTGAACCTCAATTGAAGATATATAGAACAAAGGTCAATCTTGGAAAAGTATTGATCTATATGCTTGTGATCAAACAAGTCATAAATATGGGGTAGATGACTCTTTTTATTGATCATGATATTGTTTAGCTCCTGATGATCAATATAGAGTCACGTCAATCCATATTTATTTAAAAAAAAAGAAAAGGCTCACCCCAAGGTGACACACCTGACCAAATGAATCCCTTATAAAAGTTTTCCTATAATTTTTGCTTCAATTCTTACAACTTAGTTGGGGACATTCCAAAGGGAGTCATTAAAATTAGGGTGGTACCAGGTATGAGTTATATTGAAAAATCAACTTCACATTTTGGTAGAATATTAAGAAACTCTTCCTGAAAGACAACAATAAATTCCTATATAATAGTAATATTATCAATGTCAATTTTATCCCCAACCATTTGAGATAAACATCCCTTATGAATGGGAACTAATATCTATACATTTAATGCAATCTCTATAAAAAGTTTTTACTTATTATCAAATTGATAAATGATCATAGGTTGGTTTGGAACATCAAATATAACTTCTCTTCATTGAAAATTAATGTGGGATTTATGTATAGAAATTCAATTCATGTCTAACATTTCCTAAAATTCAACCATAGCAGGAGTGACAAGATTTACAGGAAGCACATTCCCACCAATTTCAATTTGAGAGGAATCATAGACTTGAGATGAAATCATCATACTGTTGGGGGTTTTTAATGATAATTCCATATCTAATCGTTTGGATGGAATATTTATACACATATAAAATTATTTATATATAAAATAATGTGTAGATCCTGAGTTAAATAAGACATTAGTAGTTCCAGTGTAGATTCTAACTATACCATTCACCACATAATTATTGCACCCCTCATCAAAAAATAGTGATCACATGAAATTTCCCTTTATCCCTTGGATTAAGAGGTTTCTAATGTCTATCATCATCATTAATCCCTAGGTTCAGTAATGGGTTGGAATAATTCCCATTATCCTTACAATTAAAGCACTAAAGTGGGGGAGGTGAGTTTTATGGAGCTTTCTCTCTATTCGCATCCTTAGATAACTTCTTTCCATCACTTTTGAAATTAATTGCCTGATAACCTTCCCTTATACACTTAGCCCCCCTAATTAAATTTCCTCCACGATTCTTCCCACACTTAGAGCATAAACTAAATCTCATATTCTTCTCTCAATGGTTCTTAGATTTTTACTTGATTTATATCCTCATTTTCTAATAAGAACCATGATATTGATATGTTATTTCAAACTCCATTTCCACCTTTATTTCACATTAGAAAATATCTTCATATCCACTGAAGTATCTTATGGATAACACCCTTTAGAGACTTGGTTTTAATCCACTGAATAATCTATCAACCTTAATTTTAGGTAGGATGATAATACCAGAAGAATACCTTACAAGTCTTGTAAAATTATCCTTGTTTTGTACCAAAAAAATCATCACCCTTTTTTTTAACTCATGGAAATACTTCTCCATCTTGTTTATAAGAATATGAATAAATTACATCAGAAAAATAAGTTCTTAAACTCAAAAAAATCCATAGAGTCTATCTCATTTTATCACCTCACATTATTGATAAGAGTCCACCACTGATTTGATTCACCTTCTAAATAGTAGATAAAAAAGTTGACTTTTTTCATGTTCCAATCATTTTAGAATGGAAAATATATTTTTGGTTATACTGATCCATTGTTTAGAAACTAGTGGATCAAAAGAACTTTTGAAAGAACGTGGATGTTACCTCATGAAGGACTTAACAAAATTTTGTTCCCTATTTTGTTTATTTGGAAGTCCAAAATGATTCATAGCTTGGGAAATTTGTCTAAGAATAACCATATGATTTTTTATTCCATCTCCCATAACATTTGAATTATTAGGAGGATAATTATTTCAATATCTATTTCACTAAGTATTAACATGGTTCCTTTGGATTCTAACCATTAACTAAAATAAAAAATCCTAGAGTAAGAAATAATAATCACAGTGAGAAACCACATAATCATGTAAATAACTTATAGGACGTCTAGATTATGAATCCTTCTTCATTAATATATGAAACTTTATGTTTATCATAGGTTATTCACATTGAAATTATATCTAAATCCTTCATTATAGTTTATAAAGAGTTTGTGAATTTTCAAAGCATATCCTCTCGGAGTTTCAAACCCGATGTGCAGCCAGACCCATTGCCAGGAACCAGTTCCCGATTGAGTTTAGCACAATACAGTGTTTTGGGGTTGTCATACTAAAGTACATTTGTTCGAGAGCCACATCCATTTTTATTATCTAGATAGGGATTTATTTCTTATAAACCAATCACTCTATACTTTACCAAAATTTGAGGCCATTTTACAATACTTTGACTCATCCTTAGACTTATCCTTAGACATGTCGTTAGGGATATCACTAAGGGTTTATCATCCCAATTTCTAAAGGTTAACTAAAACTTCGATCTGATACCAACTAAAGTGACCCAAACTTAACATACATAGAAATTACATCATTTTTTAGGAATATTTATTACAATACAAAAACACACACCCAAATAAAATATTAGTTTAGTGATTTTTGAAACAAGGAAACACAAACCTTGGTCTATAAGTGAACTATATTATCTTGCACTAGGTTCTTCATGACTATCACCCTTATTAGTCACATCAAACATAATACATATCTTAATAACCTAGAAAAAGGAAACATAAGAAAAGATGAGCTCAAATGCCTAGTAAGGGAAAATAAGTGATATATGTAAGGATAACATGAGCATAAGTATATGAGAACATGATCATAATAACTGAAAATCATAACATACATGTCCAAGATCATAATCTTGAATCATTACATTGATAATTAGCAGTTCATAAGACATGAATCATAAGGAAATCACAAAACATGATCCATGAGAGAATTCTATTTCCGTAAGACATGTAATTAGTGGAATATACATAATCATAGGAAATCATT
Source organism: Viscum album (assembly GCA_963277665.1). NCBI lineage: Eukaryota > Viridiplantae > Streptophyta > Magnoliopsida > Santalales > Viscaceae > Viscum > Viscum album. The sequence goes on along the minus strand of OY728132.1, from coordinate 1,275,880,944 downwards.
TACATATTAGTCAAGGATAACTTCCAAAACCATCATAGTGGACAAATTACTTTATTTAATTGGTTTTATACCCCATTCCACCCCTGTATTACTAAGTTGAGTTCAGCCCCCATCCAACCCTGTATTACTGAACTGATTTCACTTGCAGTTCTAGCCCTGTATTATTGAACTTAGTTCACTTCCCAATATAGTTCTATTTATCTCATGATATAAAAATATTTACCCAATGAATTAGAGAGAGACATATGTTCCACCCTTCACATAATGAAATCATACATATGTATGGAATAAGATCATAAACATTCATTATCCCATAACTGATGAAATAAAAGGGATATCATAAACATTTCATCATATCTTGAACCACAGAAAAGATACAGGTTTCAAAATCATAGCATATCCGATGAAAAGAAGTGGTTTCATAAGCATATAACCCGTGGAAGAGAAATGAGTTTCATAAACATCATGCCATCAAAACATAAACCATTTAGAGAAAGAATATGAATGGTACCCTTGAATCATATCCCCAGTAATTCATGAGTTACACCAACTTATTTCATCTTAGATGGAAAATAATTTTGAAATATCATTTGAAACATTTCTTTAGGAACATATCCTTTATTCTTTAAAATCTTTTTTTTCAACAAAATATTTTTGAAAAAAAATTTCATTGAAAATCTCTTTAGAAACAAAGAATTTACTAAATATTAGGATTTTTTAAAAGAATAACCTAGTAAAATTGAAAATGAATCTTCAAATAAATGATGGTGGGTAAATCCATACATGCAGTACTTGTTAAATGAATATTCCTTTTTAACTATGAAAAGTTTAGAAAAGTTCCTTAATACGAAAATGAAAAGAAGATTCCTTTGAAATGAATTTTTTGACAAAAGATAAAAAGTGGGTATTTTTTTTAATAAATCATTTTTAAAAGTTTAAAAAAATTGAAAATATTTTTAGAAAACCTGGTTTTTAAAGAAAATATATATCTAATCGAAGAGAGAAATAAAGTTTAATTTTCTTAAAAACATTTTATTAATTATATTAAGTAAAATAGAGTAAAAAAATAGTAAAATTACTTGAAGATATCAGGAATAAACAGAGGATAAGAAAATTCATGATAATTATTAAGATATGTATCATAATATTTCAGTAATGGTAGCATAATCAATAACAATCCTAATAAACGACAAGATTATAGCAATAAACTCTGACCACATTGGTAACTTTGAATAATAAAACCAATGAAGGAGTAACAAAAAATGAAACATAAAATATGATTTATATGAAAAAAATCATGATATTAAATTTCGAAGGGTATTTATATACACCTCATGAAGTAATACTGGTGTATAACATGAAATATGTCTCAAAGAAGGAAAACTGAGACAAAAATCCCCTTATTGATTTGGTAACATTTGAACCATAAACCCCATGAAAGAGAGATCCTAAAATGGATATGTAAATCCCAATAATTATCAGTATAATAATTATACAAATAAATCAATGGTTAGTATAAAAACCACATACAATAAATAGGTTGTGAACATGGCTGGGATCTCATGGAAAATAAAAGTGAGACATAAATCCCTTACCTTAAGTCTTGACTCTCATCACAATCATTCAAAAATAATTTATAATAAATTTAACTTTATTATAAATATATAAAAGAAACATATTTCTATATATAATACCATATATGATTTAATTATGACTTTATATTATTCCTTTATTTACAATTCCATGTTTAAGTTTTGTTTCCCGTAATAACTGCTTTGTTTTTCATATAGGTTTTGAATTTTTATTATTGGTCCTCTTAAAAAGATAATGATTCCATAATATAAATAATATAAATCATGATATAAACATCATATATATATATATATTTATTATATATTTATTTATAATAATATATTAAATATGGAAATAGGAAATGAGATGCACTGTTCATGGAGACGGTAGGTCGTACGTACATATGAACACTATTTTAATTTTCTTGAAGGATTAAAAGAAAGAAAATAATATGATATATTATAATTTAAGAATAATTTTTATGTCATATATCACATATTTTTTTATTAAAAAAATCCTTAATACATTCCATGTAAAGTATAAACAAATCACATCGCTTCGCGAGACGGTAGCCCGCCGTAAACACGAACGACATTATCGTATTCCCAAAAAATGGAAAGAATGAATGCACGTGTGATATAAAAATTATAAAATAATAATAAAATCATAAAAATAATAAATATAATATATAAACTATAAATCTATCATTATACTCAACCTTAAAATGAAGTAATGGAAGAACATATGACATCAGTTCATGAGGCTGTAGTCCACCCTACACACGAACGGCGATTGCGTATCCAATTTGATGTAAGTGTGTAAAGTTATAGGTTGTATCCTTAAAATAATTACACATAAGTTTACTGAATATAATTATGTTATTATATATTCATTATATAAAAATAATTTATTGGATTTTAGGAATAAATAAAACAAAAATGTTCATTGATGAATGTTACCTCTTCTTCGAGTATCTCTTTTTGGTTTGCACTAAAGGACTTCTTTGGTTTGATTTCTACAAAAATTAAGGATCATAAGATGAATTTATGGAAGTTTATAATTTATTTGGGTAGGTATTGGTATAAAAAATTTGTTGTTAATGTGTGAATATAGGGGAAGAGGTGGTGTCCTTTTATAAGTGGGGGAGAGACACACTTGACATTTTTGAAAAAAAAGTTAGGTGTACCCATATTTTTACCTATTGAAATTATTTAATAATGTAAAAAATTAAATAAATTAAAGGTTAATATATAAATATTTCAATACAATTGGTTTTTTAAAATTTTATAGGTCATTTACCCTTTATGATTACATTTTATTCCCTTGTTAAACTCATTTTTTCTATTAATCACTGTGATTAATTTTAACTATTTTCACTAATAATTATGATAAAAAATTAAGTTGAACTTATTAGAAATTAAATATTATTATTATTAAAAATATTAAATCCATTTTTCCAAATTTAAATCACAAAACTAGTAGAAATTAATTTAAAATTTAATCCTGTAGATGGGTCGAGACAATGAGTTTTTAAAATGAAAATGTTCAAAAGTTTGAAATGTTTTTATATCCAATTTCAATGTGAAATTGTTTAAAACAAAATAAATTGTATTTATAGATATAAAATTTACCTAAATATAATTTAAAAATTAACTAAAATATAATTTAACTTTATAAATAAATTAGAAGAAAAGTCAGTTTTCAATTAAAATTTAGTATTTTCACTATTCATCCAAAAAATAAAATATATCAAAAAAATCCAAAAAGTTTACCTTAAGATAATTTTTACAATATTTAATAAAAAATTAATTTTTTATTAAATTAATATTATAAAAGTGTCAAAAATCAATTTTATCATTTTTCATATAAGGACATGACAAGTAGTTATTTTGAGAAAATAGTATTATCACACATAAAGATTTTATCGAAAATATTATATTTCATTGTCAATATGTTTTATTTATATAAAAAAAATATAAATAATATTTAAAAATTATTTATTACTATTCATAATAATAATTTTAATGGTTAGTTTATAACTTTCTTGTTTAAATAATTATAATAATAAAATGTTGTTTTGTAGAAACTCAGTGTTGTGTGTAACGTAAGCTTAGTCAGTGTTGCATACAACTAGATTAAATTTGGGTAGCGTATAAAGAAATCTTAAAATTGTGTAGAGTGAAATGAAATCCATCAAATAAATTTAATTTATTAAAAAAATGATTCATAAAAACTTAGGGTGTTACGATTTATTATCTCACTTTAACTTCATGCTTCTTTATAAAAATTAGGTTTAGATATCCTAGGCTATCTATTCTATATGGGTTTTATTCTTAAGTGATTATGAATTATTTTATTAATGGATGAATCTAATGTATTATTGCTATATATTTCACTATCCTTCACACAAACTAGAATAGATGCTCATTATAACGTGCAAGTTATTCTTTTCATAAGTACCTTCATGTAAACCTGGAAGGTTTCATAGAACTGGTTCTTCATGAAACTCTTGAGCGTGGGATTCACAAGTCAAGAGGCTACGAGATATTATTATTCTTTTCACAAGAAAAAATATTCATGAGAACCTGTTTTCACAAAAGGGGGTTTTAGTGCTCTATTTCTCTCTAGAAAATGAGAACCACAAAGAATGATAGTAGCTCTCTCAACCTCGACGCTTCACCTTTTATAGTTGAGTCTCACTACCTTAGATTTTCATTTCATACCATGTAAAGGATGGATTATAACTCTGAAAAAATATTCCATGTGAATAATATTTTAAATCATCAAATCATTTGTTATTTCCTAAATATTATTATGCTAAAACACATGGAGTTTTCATGATGAACTTCTAACGTACATGCGATGATGATTACATGTATCAACTAAAGAATCCACACTAACTAGAAAAATCTTTGTGTCCATATCTTCACATATAATTTTCAATGTATTCAAATAATCACATGGTGTATTGAGCTCATGCATAGAAAACCTTTCGAGGTTCAAATGTTGAAAATGATGGCTCTTCGAATATCCTTACATGAGTAGTTACCCTTACATAGCCTCATTGAAACCTTTATGTAGTGCAACATCAATTTGGTGTGATATTATATAAAATAGGATTTAACCTTACAAAACACATTATAAATTTAGTGTACCTTTATATAGGTAAATTCACCCTTAGGATTTCATGTTCCATTACATTATCTTCATCTTACCCTTACATTGGTAGTGCACCCTTACGCAAGGTAAATTTACCTTTAAATAGTGTAGACTGACCGTAGATTATCCTTACATAGGTATAACATACCATTACATCAACTCATGAGTTTATAAGTACATTTAAAAAGCAACCAATTTAACTTTACATAGGTAGTTCAATTCCAATTTACCTTTACATAGGTAATTTAATTCTCAGTTTGCCATTATATAGGTATCCAATTCAACTAAAACTCATCTAGGGCCTTATCAAACTCAATCCATGCCTTCTTCAAAACTTTCTTTCATGGAAAAAAATATTTTCATGGTTTTCCACCTTGTTAGATTTTGTAGAGAATGTTCTTTCACCCATCAACACTTACCTTTAGCTTCCTTGAAGATTAACACAAAATTCATAAAATTTATAAGAAAAATTTCTCAAGAATGAAATCCAATTTCAATCATTGAATCAATAATAATTATACAAGAATCACCATTTCACCTTAAACTCACTAAACATATATTGGAACATCATTAAAAATAAATGAAACACTTAGTCTCAATAGAAGGGTTATTATATCATCAATTGTAGAATAAAAGAAAAAAAATGTACATGGGATACAAATTTTTTTGAAAATGGGTCATCCTTATCAAATATTAAAAAAATGTATTTAACAGTTTTTAAGATATGATGTTTCCCCATAACCATTGTTATTTAAATAATACCACAATAAGGTGAAAAACATCAATGTCATAGTTGGAGAGATATGATGTTGAGGTCATCAAATAAATACATAGAAGAAACAATCCATAATATTCATGATTTCTTATTGGATATTTTTAGAGGTAAAACATAACATTGAAATTACACATGTTAAGAAAAAATATGTGATTGTTTTATGGGAACTTTTTTAAATAAAAGGAAATAAAAAAGATAAATTTCATGCAAGATTAGACTTAATATACCTTGGAATATGTTTGGAGTTAGCTCCCTCTATGAAAGGAAATATAAAATATTTAACTTTGACTTGTCTAATTTTAAACAATAATGAGAAGATAATTTTTCATCAATATCTACATTGTATTATAGTAAATAGTGGTTATTTTTAAAATTATAAAAATCTTGTGTCATTATAGGTTTAACGCCCCAGATAAAATCATTAGGTTTGAGCCAGAGTGCCTCATGGCCTCATGAATGCCTCCCCACATGAAAGAGGTTTCTAAAAAGAAGAAAGGTTCCAAAATTCATCAGTGGGGAGACTACATCCCAAATATCAATAAATAAAATCATAAATAATAACACTATAGAATAAATAAACAACACTAAAAAAGTGACATTTAATGTATCTCAAGTCACACAAATTATTAAACCAAATACCCAAAAAGTGGTAGGTCAAATAAGAGCATGAACAAGATAATTAAGTAAATAAAATAATACAACATCTATCTAGATTCCATATTAGTATTTCCTTTTATCACCATACTTCATCTCTCAGCTCTCTATCACTAGGGACTTACCACTTATTGTATCACTGATCATGAAGTCTACATGGGCATTGAAATTCCTATACAGGGTCTGAGTATAAACTCACTAGTACACCACTAATATATCCTTAACACGAGTTCCCATGCATAAGAGCATATTCCATGATAATAAATAAACATGAAAGTAACAATATATAATCATGTATTGAGTGGTCGTGTTCTAACTAAGAAGCCACAAACCCCCAGCTATACATGCTCTAGATCCGTGCCAAAAACATAGTCATAAGAGAGTCATGAACTAGAGTTGACCATAGAGTAACCAAATTTACTCCAAAAAATATACAAGTCTAATGAGTCTTGGGTTAGGCTACACAACTATCAAGTCTCATCTCTCTCATGGGTCAGGCCATAAGGCCATCATGTGCTGACACTACCTTGGGTCAGGCAAGAAGGCCTTCGTATCCCAAAACTGTGTCTTGGGTCAGGTCATTAAAGAACATCATTCCCCACTATCACATATCAAATCACATAATACAAGACCATCATGGACATAGGTCATTCCATAAGACCATCATGGCCCATTGTCTAACTCGGTCATGTCATCATCTCACATGTAGCATCTGAACACCCCCCTATAGGGACACCGAGCCACGATTAGTTCACCCATCACTTTTTTTACCATAAATAAAACAAAAAAACATAGTATATTCCAAATACATCACATGGAAATAGTGTCTTCATGTCAGAAATATATATCTATAGGTATACCACAACAAGCACATGTAATAGTTTCCAAACACACACATGTGATTAAACTCAAATATGGGTCTCACAGGCTATGCATGCACACACATGTGATTAATTTTAAATCATGGTATCACAGGCCACAAATTCATGAATATGTGATAAAACTAAAGAATGGTTTAATCCTATAGTCACAAAACATCATTTAATTCTAACAGTTATATAAATGACTTCTACCCAGTAAGGAACTTCCTACTTTAAGTGAGTTGATGTCAACATCAATGTTTGTTGAGGGCGTCATCTCCCTACTTCAAGTGTGTTGATGTCAACATAAAGGTTTTTCAAGGGCATCATCAATTTGGTACCATGAATAAAACAAAAACAACATATTATATTCCAAATACATCACATGGAAATAGTTTCATCATGTTGGTAATATATATCCACAAGTATATCACAACAAGCACATGTAACAGTATCCAAAAACACGCATGTAATCAAACTAAAATATGGGTCTCACGGGTTATGCATGCACACACATGTGATCGAATATAAATCATGGTATCACATGATAAAAATTCAGGAACATATCATCAAGTTCAAGAATGGTTTAAGAATAAAATCACACAACATCATTTAATGAAAGAAATTATATAAATGTATTCTATATACTAAGGAACTTACTACTTCAAGCGTGTTGAAATCAACATCAAGGTTTTTCAAGGGAGTCATCTCCATAACCACATTCTTACACTAATGAAAACAAGACCTCATGCCAATAATTCCTAGAAAAAATTCCAATCCAACATGACATGGTTTCTATATTAAGGATCAATATGGAATCAAAATGAGGGTAGAAATAATACTTACCTAATTTTAATTTTTGAAAATGGTAACCTTCATATTTGGTTGAAGAAGAAAGGCTCATCATTATTGGACATTAATAAAAGAAATGGTATGTTCCTCTTATGAGTATGGTTCTATAAGATTAGACTCCACCTTCCAAGGTTCAATTTCTAGCATGGTTAAGTAAGGAGTGTCAAGGAGAATAAATTTCCCAAGGCCTTAGATTTACAAAATAAGTTTTTCTATAGTATTTCCCTAAAATTCTTGAAAATTCATCTATAAATCATTTTATATGATATAAACATAATTAATATGAGTTTAAATAGATTAATAGTGCTATGAAATGAATTAAAAATTCAATTAATACCCCTAATTGAAGTCACATGCGTTTCCCCTTTAAAACATTCAAGATATGAGGAAAAAAGAGACAATATTGTCCATTTAAAAATCCACACAACCATCACCACAACCTCTACCACGTCTTACAGAACCATGGTGTTTTTGAACATAGTATCCTATCATGGTCTCCCTCTATGGGATGTTTGAAAGACTTATGTTGTTTTCTCTAACCATGACCTCCATTATGGGAATGGTGAGGTTTATCAAGATGTGGTCCACTAAAGATCCACTAGTTCTCCATACCTATGTCCATTCCCATTTCCCCATTTCAAATTTTTCATCGGACCTCACAAGGGACCACAACAGCTTTCACCATGACCATGGCATTGCCCATATTCGACCAAAAGGTCTCTAAATCCTCCAAAAGCTACACAAATCTCACAAGACTTTACCTGAGCATGGTTTACCCAAAAACTTAAATGGGAAGATAGAAGCAAGGATTTACATACATGATTTTTTTTCTAGACTTTAAAATCTCCCCATATACAGACGTATCATCATATAGAAGTGTATTTAGAGGATTTACTAGAATAACTTAGGCTATTGTGCTTGAACATCGGACTCACACTTGCATGTTTCTTACTGGATCCATCTATGCTTCCATAAGATACAAAAAAGTGGAACCATATTCTCTCAATCCACCTTTTTCCTAGAATTTGTTCCACACCATTATCTCTATAAAAGACATGTCTAGTTTCAAATAAACATCCTCACAAACAATCACATGTGAAAGATTGGGTATGTACCTCCAAAGTAGAGAAACATAGACCAGATCATACATGACTTGATAACATGGAGGAAGGTTAAGTTGGTAACACAACACTATGATCTGTTAAGTGATCTTGAATAGAACTAAAAAATATGACATTGAATTCCCTTTCTTATATAAATAATGATTTTCCCACCAAAGTGACACCCATAAGAAAACCAAGACACAAAAAATGAACTACAAAGGTCACCTCCTTCAATTGGAATACAATCACTACCTTCTCTGAGTGGAAACCAACTACTTTATAATTAATTTAACACTCTCTGAGGTCTCATGCACCATTCATGGCCCAAAAAATATTTCTTCACTCACTTTATTCCAAAAAAAAAAACAGTGCACAACATAATCATCCATATAGAGACTCAAAAGTCTCCATATGAATAGAATATTGGAAATTGTTATTTTATATGAAATATAACAAGGCCATGTGTTCATCCCATGCTCCAAATAAGTCTAGTATGTATGAATAAATCATATACTCAAGGATTTGAATCATCTTCTTCTACTTTCCATTATTCTACAAATGACACACTATACACAACTTCTATTGAGTCCCCAAAGACTTCTATAAGACTTTTCAAAACCATGATATAAAATGAAAATATCTATCAAATACAATACTATAATTCATTTCACATATTTATACAACCTATAATATATATATATATAACTTTCCCAACATATCAATAAAGCAAATCTCTTGGATTAACAAGAAATGGGTTACTTTTTTTAGCTATTTGACTATCACCTAAATGACATATCAACTCCTTGGGGTACTAGGTAACCCCATCACTATTTTCATTATCATGTTGTCCTACTTATACATAGGTACTAGAAGTTGATAAAGAAAAAAATCAGGATTCTCATGCTTAACCTTTATCCTCTGACATGTAAGGTGTCACAAGACGAAACTGATGATGTCTCTCTTCATACCTGGACACCAAAAATGATGTTGGATATCATGGTACATGTTAACTTATCATGGATACACTACCCAATTTGAAGTATGGCAGCCTCTCATCATCTCTTCCCTCATGGAAGCTGACACTGCTGACCTCGCATGAGTGTATATTATATTGTTATCATCTACTGACCATCATGGTACAAGATCATCCCATATCAAGTATTCCTACATCACCACACACTTGGGGTCCAACTCTTGGATTTATTTCACATGGTCTACTAAAAAATACATGATAAATAAATATTAAAATATAATCACACCATGATCCTCCAATGTATCCACTAGACACTTTTCCATCAAACTCATCATATTCCATTCTTCCCATGAAGGCCACTCTCTAAAATTCGATGTATTCAACATTTTCCTACTCATAGAATTTCAAATGACATTACACTTTCCAATACTCCACCCAACACACCCAACTCAAGTTTAGATCCCACTAAGAGAAGATAAATTTTAGGATCTTGTGGTCCATGTAAAAAAAACTTCTCACATAATAGATAATGTTGCTAACACTTCAGAGCACGGTCTATAACTACCAATTCCAAGTCACGTGTCATGTAGTTACTCACAAGGAGTCACAAATTAAGTGACCTATAAGCTACAAATTAGTCTCTATACATCAACACAACACCCAACCCAACTCCTAAGGTATAAAAATAAACTATGTATCCATACCCAATCTTGGAAGCGTCAAAACCATAAATGTCTTCAATATTCTCTTCATATCTAGAAAGGATTCTATGAAAAATTATATCCACTCAAATTTTACTCCTTTATTTTTTATCCCTTTCATAGGGGCTGCTAAATGGGAGAAGCACTGTATGAACTATCTGTAGTACCCAAATAAACCAAGTAATCTCCTAATCACAAACACATTCCTGGGGAATTCCCAATAGATCACTATCTCTACCTTCTCTAGGTCTAAATAAATTCCCACATCATAAATTAAATGCCTAAAAATGAAACCTACTAAATCCAAAAGTGACACTTTGATAGCTTGGAATAAATCCCATGTATTCAAATTTTACTCAATACAATCTCAAGGTGCCTATCATGTATGTTCGAAGTCTATGAGTATATGATAATATATTTATAGTAGGAAAATCATATTCACGAGAGACATGAACTTTTCCATATCATTTTTAATCCAAAAGGAATGAAAATATACACATATAGTCTATATCTACTCTTTAATGTTGTTATAGAAATATCCTCCTCTTTGACCTAAAGATAATGGTAGCTTGACCATAAGTCAGTCTTGGAGAACCACCTAGCTCCCAAAAATCAGTCAAAAAAGTCATAAATAATCTGAAAAAAGTGTTGATTATTCATGATTACTTGGTTTAGCTTCCAATATTCCACACACAACTGAATAATATCACCCGCCTTCTTTGTTAATGACACTGGATCACCCTAGGGAGATGCACATGGTTTGATAAAACCTTTTGCCTCCAAATCCTAAAGCTATACCTTGAGTTCCTTAAAATCATCCAGCACCATATGATATGTGGGAATCAATATAGGGTATGATCTAGGAATGAGTATGATCTAAAATTCAATTTCTCTCTCATGAGGGAGACTTGAAAATTCACATGGGAAGACATCATGATATAGGTCCGCCACTAGAGGAAAAAAAGAGGATACTATTGGATCCACCATAATATCCAAGTATACTGCCCATGATATAATAGATCCCATATGTATCAGGTCAATTTTCATTCTTATTGATCTAATATCCCACTCCCTGGTCAAAACAACCTTCTCCCCCTTGGGCATAGTAAAGAATGCATGTCTCTAGTAGTAGTCAATGTGTGACCAATAACTAGTCAGTTAGTCAATGATGAAGATCATATCGAAGCTAATCATTTATAGGATCATGAAATCCCATAGATTTCCTTATCAAAAAATGACTATAGGACATCCTAGAAATCTCTAAAGATTATCCACTTTCTTCCCCATGGGTGTATCAAGAGAAAAAAACTTAGATGATAACTTGATTGGTAAGATAAGTGGAATAAAAATTTTAATACATACAAATGAATGGGAAGAATGAGTATTAAAAGGATATGTAGAAAGAGTAGAGGTGATCAAGACCATACCAAAAACAGACAATGGTACAGTCATTTAGAACATGATCCACTATGTACTCTTGTCCCACCTCATCTTTATAACCCTATATCTAATATGCATGAATCAACTAAGTTTTCATCATTTTAGGGGTTTGAACCTATTGATGAGGACCTTAGACAGTCCCATGGATCAATGCATATTTATGTCTTAAACCCTCACTGGACCTCATCCACAATTCCTTCAAGAAAAATGCTATAGACTCCCTATATTTTTTTGTATTGAAGACACTTGATTTGAGGATTTTAGAAACATTTGTGACAATGATCACTCTAAACATAGTTAAAAAACTGAGGAACTCCTTCTACCATAAAAGGTACTAAAAAACCCATACTCTACTCTGTATTTATACTGTTGATCTTTCACATATCATTTTCATTCCTTTTATTATCACCAAAAGTTTTACTAGGAAGTCGATGATGGTAGAATGAAATCCCAAAGCCCTATCCTCCTTCATACCCTTCTCAATTGTTAAGACCATGTGAATAACTTCCACATATTTCTCTAGGTTGAAATGTCTAACCTAAAATATAAAATCTAGTTGGAATCTGATCTCAAATTATTTGGCCTTCTATGCCTCACTCAAATATAATGGAGGAGTAAAGAGAAGTAACTCCATTAAATGTTCCAAGTAATAAAACACCATTATCGAGCGTTGTGGAAGCTCAATGAACTTCTAAGAACTGTTCAACTTCCGTATACCATAAAAATTACTCCTCTAAGAAAAGTTCATTAAAATTAATCCAATTTTTACCTTCATGTATCCCTTCATAATTCATGACACCCAACCACCTCCTGGAAGGCCCTTTAAGAATGAAAGTAGCCAAAATTACCTGTTAATACTATATGGTTTTTAATAGATCAAAGATACCCTTGATGATGTTAATCCGGTCTTCAATATCCTGAGGGCATCCATTATCTTAGAAGGATGGTTTTTTTAGAGTTGGAAGTCTCTAGAAGAGATTACCATAGTCTTGGAAACTGATCAACCTTGAACATTAAATATGTATAAGACTCATGGTCAAAGTGGTCCTTTTTCATGAACCACTAGTGCTAGTGTTGGTGCATTATCCTACATGTCTGGTTTTAGGACCAGAATGTCCTCCCCTATAAGAGTATCCTGGATCGCTTCTTTAGGTGGTCCCATAAGATGAAATAAAGGTGACATTGTCTGTCATGCCAATATATAGTTATAATACTTATAATATCCTATTTAGATAAAAACCTTAATAGTTTATTGGCACAAAAAATGTATTATGGAAAATTTATACTAGGAGGTTATCAATAATAAGAAGACACAACCCTACTAGTATTACTGAAGTCTCAAGCCTAGTTATGCATACCTACACATAATTCATAGTCATATATATATATATCACAAAACATTTCAATATTCTAAGGTTAAAATAACTTATTCCAGAAAAGATATATGAAAACTATAGGGAAAATAGATATATCACCTAATTTGAAGAATATATCAAGACATTTAATTAATAACTACCATTCAATACTCAACATGAATATATTCACATGAAATTTGATCCTAAGTTCCTATTAATGATGTATGAATGCAACCAAATCCCATAAAATTGTAACAAAACAATATACTCAGGATCAACATGAAACCGTAAAACCATAACTGTAACAGTAGTCTCAAAAATGGAAACTCAGAGGTCCGTTAGACATGTGTTGGATAAAAACTCTTATAAATCCCCTACCTAAGTCCTACAAGACCTAAATCCATTTTAACTTTCACCAAAATATAGTCAATAAAAAAGAACGTGGGTAAATACCATTTGATACCTCTTTATAAGGCATCATCCTAAATCACCAGTTTTGAGCTAGAGCACCACATAGCCTCATACATGACTCCCTATATGAAAGAGGTTTATGAATAACAGTAAGGTCCAAAATCCATCAATGGGGAGACTAAACCCCTAGTATAAATAAATAAAAACAAAAATAATAACACAGTGAAATAAATAAAAAATTACAAAAAAATTGGCATGGAATGTATCTCAATTCATGGAAAATAATATACAAAGGACTATTGGGTATTGTGTTAAATTTGTTTTCAATGTTTTTTCAATATTTTTTTGGTGAGTTTATGGTGAGAAGTGGTGATTCTTAGAGAATTATTATGGATTCCTTTAATTTCATTGGATGTCAGGATTGAAATATCATACTTAGAATTTATGATGATTGTTAAGTTTATATTAAATGTTAAATATAGTTTTAAAGGATGAATTATTGTTTTAAACAATAAGAATATGAAGGCCATGAAAATATTGAATATATATATGAAGAAGTAACAAGACCAAGCATGCCTAGCGCCCCAAAATTTATTAAGAAAAGAAAAGTGCAACAAACAGAGTAAAAAAACACACACCCAAACCCAAACAAGACTACATATCATGTGGGTCACCATCATCACCATATATAGAAGTTGCATCATTATTCACTAGTTTCCATTCAGATTTATACTGCTTGAAGAGTGCCAAATAAATTTTCATGAGTCTTTGTTTCTCCAGAGTATACTGAACTTGGGAAGGAAGCTTATCAAAATTCCCTCACTTAGTATCATCAACCTTTTTTTAGAGGCATTAGAGGAGGCCCTGATAGCCATGGGATTTGGAATAGAAGATTAGTCCTTCCTTGGAATACTCTTTGGGGGATCAGAGATGAAACCCTTAGGAACATTATCCTTCCCAGGTAAAATTACATCACTGGCTGCACCCAGGGCCTCAGTTTTGCTGCCACCATCTTTGCTATCATCATAAAAAACATCTTCCATCTTCCCTGTCGAAGATTAGAATTTTGTCCTTCATATCTTGGATCCCCATCACTTGGGACACTGGGCCACCTAGAGTCAGATCCCATGAGATGTGGATGCACATTGGTGTCCACCTGGGCCATCTCCCCCAGGGCTACATCATAAGAGTAACCTAAAGAGACCCCTTCATAAACCAACAGAGCCAACTGCATAACCTGATCCTACCATTACTCATTATCGGTATCCACATGTCCATCACCCAAATGTCTCCCCTAGTTCCCATAACAAGTAGTCTAGGCCAATTTTATTTCACCATGCCTAGTAGTGACGACCTGGTATGGTTGATTTTCCTCATTCCCATCATAATTGGTATGGATTAAGGGTAGAGCCTGCACTTCATCCTGCATTGTCCCACCACAAATAGAAGACGACATCACCTATGCCTCGACCTGTGCTTTCCCATCACACCTCACATGCCAATAACCATCAATCAGAGACAAGACCTGCACCTCACTCCCAACATAAGAGGTCTGAGGCAAAGGCAGGACTTGCACCTCACCCTTCTCATGTCCATTACAAGCAACCTGAGGCATCCCCCATACCTCATACATTTTTGTGTGAATTTGGAGGTGAGTTTTGTATGGAATGAACTTAGTTTTGGATAAATCATTTGATTTGAATTTATTCAAAAAAACATGTCCAACCACATGATCTATGATTTAGATCAACCCCACATCATGGGTGGAGGATCATACATGCATATGGGATAAAGTTACGATGTTCCAGAACAAGCGTGATGTGGCCCATGAGGCGAGTGTGTTGCATGTTGCGGGTGTCGAACCCCTTTACAAACTTAAAGAACTTATGGAACAAAATTATTTTTAAGGAATGGAAGTTTGAGGCACCGATTGATGTGGGAAAAGTGAGATGTGGTTAAAGTTCACCTACCTTAAAAAAGATGCGGATAAAACATATTCATCCAATCTAGTGCATTTGGACCGTCCGATCATGTTGAGGGTTCATCTTCAACCACCCATTGCTCAATGGTGTATTTTATGATAGAATTCATGGATGTAGCTTCAATGATTGATCCAATCTTTTCATTTCCATAAATATGATCAAACGAGACTCGCTCAATCATCTCAACATCATGAATGAAATCTATATCTTTCATTCATGTTATAATTCAAGGTTTATAACCAATTTTGATGAAGATACAAATAAATATAAGTTTTTTCATGTATCCTCAATTCATGGATAAAAGTATAATTTGATTTCTATTTCATTCACATGATATTCTCATCATGGGGAGAAGTCAATCATGAAGGAAGTGATACTATGATTTCTGGTATAACAGAATAAATAAAATAGTGTCATGAAAATATTTTAAATGTTAAGGTATTTAGGTATTTTAATATCAGCATTGAGATGACATAAAAATACGGCTTTTAAGTCAGTAAAGAGTATAAGATAGGTGATGAGACTCACTTATAAATAAGAAAAAATTATAATGATATAAGATGATAAAATATTTTTAAGGCTCTCATTTTTTTGAAGAAAAAATAGAGAACCATAAATACTTCCATTTCATGAAGAGGAAACCCATGAATCTTATTTCTAACACAAAGAAGAAATATTCCATGGCATCTTGACTTTTGAACCTCACAGTCAAGGGTTTCATGAAGTAACTGAGATCTCAAACACCATTGTTTTTTTGTGAAACTCTTTTTTTAATGTGAATAATTGAATCACTACTTCCTCTAGTATGTACTCTTGTGAAGCACACTTTTGTGTTCAAGGATATTAAATGAAGATAGTGAATTCATAATTGAATGAAATACATGAATTTTTTTTCATGAATAAGATAAATTATTTACATTTTCTAGTTTATGTGAAGAAGAAGGTAGTGCATACATGTTTTCATATCCACATAAGAATATAACCCAAATAGTAAAGAAGTATATGGGATAGGGTTTGTGTGAAAGAAAAATAGTGAATTTGATCATAATCACATGAAACCTTTGATATCAAAAACCTTAAAAAAATTAATAAGTAACATAAAATAGTAAAATTAAATGAATGTGATATGTTTTACAATATGCACCATGCAATACATCATGCATGCATGAATTATAATTGCTCATATTGAGATGATAATTCAAGAAGGAAGATGGATTGATATTGTGAAAGTTCTATCATTCATAAAATAATATTGAAGATATTGTGTGCACCAATGTCACACATCTAAGTATGGAAAATTATTCACTTTAAGAAGGAATAATTAAAGCATGATAATTTTCTTCACTGAGGTAAGTGATCATACATAGGTTATCAGATTTAATGGAGTAGGACTGAAAAACGTGATCAGTGGTTGTTGAAGGTGCTTGAAGTGTAAATGAGAAAGCACGATTTAATAAGATAATGGAGGAAGATCAAAATATCACCCTATAGTGGATAAAACCTTGAATAATTGTATAAGTCACTCAGTTGGAGTCTAGAGAAAAGAATGTATTTTTGTCAGATCTGGAAGGAGAAGTTTCTCTATTGAAGTTTAGAGTAGGAGAAGATAGTTGGGGAGTATAACCAACTAAGGTATAAGAGTTGTATTGTTGAGGTTAATAATAAGAATAAACCTTAGGATCCATTATTGGGCGTTATAACCAGTTTTTTCCTTAAACATTGTAATTAATAAAATGATTACAGTGGAGAATCCATGTTTGGGGGTATAACCTACATGGAAAGGAGTAGGCTTTTCATCCAAAAATTTAAAATACGTGTGCTATGCTCCCTATTAGATTTTTTTTTCATAAAAGGTGAAACTATGAGATATCACTAAGTGGATCTATAACATTAACTAGTTCAAGATTTTGAATTCAAAATAAATGAATTATTAAAACCAATGTACCACTAATTCACCCCCTCTCAGTGGCACCTAATTTGGGATGAGACTTTACAAGTGGTATCATAAGGTAGGTTCCCTATAAAGATACAAATGACTTAATATGAAGTGAAGAATTCAGGAAATGAGTGAGCTACCTCAGATGGAGATTTCCTTCAAGACTAAGAAGAATATAAAGAAAATATAGGCAAGGAAGCTAAAGAAGAATCTTAAAATAAAGGAATAGACAACATAAATTGAATGTAATTAAAGTGGTATATGTTGCAATAATTATTTTGATAATGACCAATCAAGCTATGATAATGATGGATCACTAAGTGATATTATTTTTTAATTCAAAAAATAATCTATTGAAAGTTTCTAAATAAGTCATAAATTGTATTATTATAGGTGTTAAGGGACTCCATTATGATAAAGTGAAACTATAAGATGAAGTTGAAGAACATGAGGATAAAATAAGTAAGAAATTTATAAATTGAATCACTCCACCAAACCTAGTAGAAGAAATATAGAAACCTATTATTGATAACAAAGATGATTAGAAAAGCTATGCTTATAAGAAATATGTTTCTGAGATATTGTTTATGGAATCTTTGCATGCACTTTAAAAATTAAAGAAAGTTTCTATGGTTTTCAAAGTTGATCAACATGAGGATAAAGAAAAAAAGGTAAATGATCTTGAAAATTCTTTACAAGAATAAAGGAAAATGAATGAATATGGAATATTGGGAATACAAGATGAGAATAGTTGAGTATGATAATAATTACCTCAACATAAAGTGTTTAGATATTAAGGTGAGATTAAAAAATTCGAAACCATTATAATATAAAACTTTCTATATTCCTGGAAAAAGAGATTCTACCGTGAAAGTTTTCAATGAGGATCACGACTCAAATAAAAGTATGATATCATCCTATAATCAAATGGAAACATCCCTTAAGACGAGTTATCCAATAACCAAAAAACTATCATATGTTCTAACGTTGTTTCAAGTGCTGGTACATGTTTCAAACTAAACTTTGGGAAACTATAGATAGTGAAAAACACTGATCTTTCAACAACATTAAGGGTGTATGAGATATAATTTATGAAGATTTATACCCCAAAAAGTGTCCAAAAAAGTGGTGGTTCAACTAAAAAATATAAAGTTTCATAATTTGTGAAATCTAAAAAGACTACACTAGAAAAGAAGAGGAATAGATTCATAAGATATTACTAGTGTTGCTGGAATTCAAGGAATAAGTCATTGGACTGTAGTCATAACAAAAAAATTCATGAAAATAATAGAAGGGTTTCATTTAGGGAGATAAAATCTCTAGATAAGATAATTAAAGAATATTTCACCAAGTCAACTAAAGTTAAAGGTGAATCTTCAATTTCTAATGAAATGAAGGGTCTAAAAAAATATATATATCCTCCTAATCTGTATTAAATGAAAACCTTTATTTTTAATGTTCAGGTGAAAAAAATAAATCTAAACCTATTTGGACTAAGAAGAAAAGTGAGTGCTCCTCTCCAACATAAAAGGAAGAAATAAATATGTCAATAAAATCACTGTAACCTTGGAAAAATATGGCTCAATGTGAAGAATTACATCAAAAACAAGTTTTTGGAAAAAATTTATATCAAGGTGGAAGATTTAAGTCTAGTGTTTTTTAATGTTGTTGTGAAAGTTATGGGAATAAAGACTACTCTTACCAGTATAACATGTAATTTCTAGGAAAAATGCATTTATTAAGGGGAAGTAAAATTTAATACATGAGAATAAGTTATCATAGAAATAATTGTGTGACTAGAAATACATACAATCCACTAATTCAGAACAAATATGAATTCTGAGAATAAGCTTGTGGAAGATGTAATAAGAAAAGTCACACAGCTAAGAAATTCATAAAAAGAGTACTAGGAGATATTCCATATGTTTTGAAAGGGAATATGTATCAACAAAAAAACAATGGTAAGTCATATGAATATTATGAGAAGATAGATAATGTCAAGGAAGAGTTTCTAATTTTTTATCCAAATTAGTTTAAATTTAATAAGTAATTGGAGAAAGATAAAAAAATTTCTATTACTAATAAAAAATAAGTGGATATAGAAATTGAGGTGGAAAAAGTTATTCCACAAAAATTTTATGAGAAGTTGACTGAGATTGGGAGAAGAAAATGGCCTAGGTTGAGTGGAAGTTATCATCCTAAATGTTACTCCTAAAGAACCAGAAGGTCCCTCCTCATTCCCCTGTATATGTATAAATTATTTTGTACATGAATGTAAGTAATTAAAAGAGATAGATGCATACCTTGAGGGGGAGTATTTATGAGATGAACCTATTAAATCTTCATTACATAGATAATGCTGAACTTTAAAACATATTTATAAAAATATAATATGAGGTTTTACAATCACAATTTCATTCCTCATTCTTAATTTTATTAATCATATCAATTAAGGGGAATTTCTTGGTTGATGACAAGATGAGACAAAGGGGGAGATATATATTTTGTACCTAAACTTTCTAATGTTTTTTTGAAGTATGTATAGTATTTATCTTTTTATTAATAAATATGATTACTCACAACCCCTACATGAGAATTGATAATTTATAACCATTATTTCACATGAATGGTAGTTTATGGATAATATATACAACTGTGGTTATATCTCTCTTGTTTTATACACCTAGTTAGCCCACATAGAATTATATTCGACTAACTGTGGGATCTTTTCTAAATAAATTGGTGTGATATCATCCCACTCTTAGAACTTTTTAGGAAACAATAATTTATGGTAGAAGAACATGTTTTGGGAAAATTCATGATATGATAAACCCACCCACATACTCTTTTCATTTTATTTCCAATAAGGTGGATATAGAGGGTTGAGAAAACACATTTATTTTTAAATATGTGAAGAGATTTTAAAAAATAAAAAGTGGGAGATTGTCGGTCCCAGAATTTCATTTGTTGTTAATGATGTGTCAGTATGTGTTTGGTGAGTTGAGGTTGAGAAGTTGTGATTATTAGATACATGTTATGGATTCATTTCATGGAATTGGATGTCATGCTTGAAACATCCTCCTTAAAAGTTTTCATAATTGTTAATATGATCTTAAATGTTAATAACATGTATAGAGGATGACACATTGTTTTCTATAATAATGATAAAAGGACATGAAAAAATATGAATAGATATTTGTTTTTCATGAGGAATTTGTAATTTTTTTAGTATCTTGGGTGGTGAGGGTCATATGCAATGAACTTATTTTTTATAGATCATTTGATTGAACTTTAATAAAAAAACACAGACAACCACATGATATAAAAGATATATCAACCCCACATTGTGGGAGGAGGACCTCAACCACACAAGAGAGATATCCCACAGGCTCGTATAATGATAGGGGATTAGGTGGGACATATTGGTCCTACTGGGAGATATAGTGAGCATGAATACATATGGGTTAGAGTGTTTATGGTCTAGTGTCGGTATGACATGACCTCTGAGGTGAGTTTGTGGTGTGTTGTGGGTTTTGAACCCCAATGTTGGATTGAAGCGATAGTGGAATGAAACAATTTATTAAGGAGTTTAATTTTGAGGTTGAAAACAATAAAGGATAAGAAAAATGTGAGTACTATTCACCCACCTTTAAAAAGATATAAATAAAACATATCCATCCAATCTGGTGCATCCGGACCATCTGATCACACCGAGGGTTCATCTTCAACCTCCCGACGATTGACGGGTTCCTGTATACCAAAATTCATGGTCATATATATAGTGATCAAGCTAATATCATCATTTCCATGGATATGATTTAATGATACTTTCTCAACCATCTTTACATCATTCTTGCAATATATGTCTTTTATGCATGTGATAATTCAAGGTTTAGGACCACTGCTGAGGATGATACAAATAAGTAGAAAGATGTTCATGAATCCAAAATAAAAGGATAAAAGGAGCATGCGATTATTATCAAATTCATGTGATATTATAACCATGAGGATAATTTTTCCATCAAGAAAGTGACACAATGATTCTAGGCATCACAAAATAAAGAAACCTATATTGTGGAAGTATTTTAAATGACGGGATCTTAATGGATTTAGATATTAGAATTAAAAAGAAATTAAAATAAGTCTTATAACTATGTAAAGAGTATAAAATAGGTATTTTAACTCACATATAAATAAGAATAAGTGAGGCTGAGGGAAGATGTTGTGATATTTGAGAGGTTCTCATTTTTCTGAAGTAAAAAATAGAGCTCCGTGAAGTATTTTGTTTCAAGAAGAGGAAACCCACAAATCCAACTTCTTGCATGAATAAGAAATATCCCAAAACCTCTTAACTTTAGAACCTCTCAATAAAGGGTTTTTTGAAGTAACTAATGTCTCTTTCACCATTGGTTTGAGAAAATATTTTCCTAATATGAAGAAGAGAAGCACTTCTTCCCTTTACACATACCCTTGTGAAGCACTCTATTGCATGAAAGGATATTAAATAAATACAGTGCATGAATCATTGTACATTGTATGTGAAATTGTTTGTGAAAATAATAGAAACCACATAAATGTTTTGGTGTTCATGAAGAAGATGATAGAGCATACATGTTTTCATATCCACATGAGAATATAACCAAAATAGTGTAGGAATATATGATCTTGGGTTTGTGTGAAAGAAAATACTATGAATTTTATCATACTCATATGAAATAATTGATACTCAAATTATTAAGAAAAACATGATAATGAACAAAAAATAATATAAATAAATTAATGTTCTAGGGTTTACAGTATGTACCATGAAATAAATCATGCATTTATGAAGTGCAGTCTTTGAGATTGTATTGAGAATTAAAGAAGGATGATGGATTTAGTTTGTAAAATATCATATTTAAATTAAAAATGTTGAATATAGCATGTTCACAACTTTAAAACATCTATGTGAGGTCGAGAATTAAATTGAATAATGATTAATTAAATCCCAATCATTTTTACGAAGGCAACTAATCATACACATGTGATTATATTTAATTGAGTAAGACCAATGGAATTGATCAATGGTTACTGAAGGAACATGAATTGTACATGAGAAAAGGTTTTTTGTAAATATCATGTAGGATGATCAAAAGATCATCCTATAGTGGATCATTCCTTAAAGAAAGGTAGAAGCCTCTCATTTTGACCTAGGATTAGTGGAAGTCTTTCAGTAAGTATTGGAAGTAGAAGTGTCTCAATTGGATTTGGGAGAAAGAGAAGATGGTTGGGGGTATAACCAAATGAGGTAGAAGAGTTTGATTGTTGGGAGGATTTACTAAATCAACTAGAAAATCAATTACTATTGGGGTATAAATAGTTTCTACCTAAACCATTATAATTGATAAAAATATTATAGTGGAGAATCCATGTTGGGCGGTATAACCAACATGGAAAGAAGTATTACATTCATCTAAGACTTGTAAATAGCATGTTTTGTGATTTATCTTATCATTTATTCATATGACGTGATATTTTTAGATATCACTAAGTGGATTGAGGAAATTAACATGTTCCATAGGTTGAATTCAAAAGAAAATAATTCTTAAGACCAGTGTACCTCTAATTCACCGCCATCTCAGTGGCAGCTAATCTAGAATGGGGTTCTAAAAGGACCCCCAAAGTGCATCTCAAACAAGAGTATGAACAAGACAATTAAGACAATAAAACTCTGATACATCACTATGGAGTATTTCTTAATATTGTGTCTGATCACCATACTTCGTTTCCTATATCCCTATCACTGGGGCCTTTCCATTTCATGTATCCCTAATCATGAAGTCTGCATGTGCATTGGAATTTATTTATTGGGTGTTGGTATAAACCCATTAAGAAACCACCAATGTTTCCTTAACATGAGTTCACATGAATAAGAGTGTATACTATGATAATAAAAAAAAATACACATGCAATAGTATAGAATCATGTACTGAGAGGCCATGCACTATCCAAGTTTCCATAATCAACTGAAATAGAGTTGACCACAGGGGAGCCACAAGTACTCTTCAGTATCCACTATTCTAATGCGTCTTAGGTAAGGCCCAAGGCTACCAAGACTAGCCTCTCTCATGGGTTAGGCCACAAGGCCATCTTGTCCTAGCTCTACTTCGGGTCAGGCCACAAGGCCATCCTATATTGAGACCATATCCTGGGTTAGGTCACAAAATATCATCATTCCCCACTTTCAACTCTATTTATAGATAAAAAAGACTATCATACCCCTAGGTTAGGCTATAAATCCATCATACCTCATCGTCTAACTCAGTATGATCATCATGTCACATGAAACATCTGAACACACTCTAGGTCCATCGAGCTATAATGGGCTCACCTATCAATTTGGTTCCATGTATAGAACAAAAAATAGAAAATTCCAAATACATAATAGGGAAATAGTGTCATCATATCATTCACATGTATCCAGAAGTATAACACTACAAGAATGGGTAAAATAATGAAATATACAAATCTGTTCAACCTCAATCATTGGTCTCACAAGATACGCACACACACTCACACATGTGATCAAACATCAGACATGGCCTCATAGGCTACACACACATGTGATCAAACTCAATCAGGGTATAATAATATTAGAACACAACATAATTTTCTTCTAATAGTAATATACATGGCAGGTACTTGGTGAGGAATCTCCTACTACATGTGTGTTTATGTTAACCTCAAGGTTCATCAAGGGAATCTTGTCTATAATTTCCTGCTAACAGTCATATAATGGGTCTCCCTCTACCCTGTTAAAAGAGGTATTTGCTTTGATTTAATAATAAATGAGGCCTTTTCCCCAACCTTTAAAAAAATTTAGGGACTAAATGAATTAAAAATGAATTTAGGACCCCTAATTGAAGTCTCATTCATTTACTATTTGAAACATTCATGATCTGAGAAAGAAGGAGATGATTTTTTAGGTTTCAAAACCCACTCAACCACCACCTTGACCTCTACCATGGATGTTGTGTTCTTTAACAAACTATACTAACAAAGATTTCCCTCATAAAATTTTCCAAGGAATAGGATATTTTTTCTCACCATGACCTCCAATATGGGTGTGGTGATGAAAATCAAGTCACAGTTCACTGAATAACCCCTGACGATTCACTCCTATGGACATACTCATCTCCCTTGATTTTTTTCATAGGGACTCACAAGGATTGCACCACATCTTTAGTGCTTCCTGTTTTTTGACTAAAATGTATTTAATTCCTCAAAAAACTACACAAATATCACAAGACTTTTCCTGATCATGTTTCAACCCAAAAACATAAAGGGGAAGGTGAAAAAAAGTCCCTACATTCAAGAAACACTATTTCTATTTATAGAAAGTTCATGGATCCAATTTTTTTAGAGGCTTTAGAGAATAAATCTATCATCATTTTTTTTCAAATAGAAATGTATTTCCCCCATCATTTTTTTGATATAGTGATTCATCTAGTGATTCATTTGGTATGAGAGATAAGAATATGTGGGCTTATTTACTTACATTAGTTGTATCCTTTTAAAAGATATATAATTTTTTTGAAGGGATATGTTAAATATCCATATCAACCAAAGGCCTCTATTAGTAAAAAATATATACCATAAGTGGTGATTTAGTTCTTTACTGATTATTTTTATGAATCATGTTGGTCTCCCTATATCTTGATATTTTATAGATGATTCTAGATGTAAAAGGATACACAAATTAAAGGAAAAGTTAATTCAATGTGATGAAGTGATGAAGGAATATTTATACATTTTGAATAATATAGATGAGGTTTAACCATATATATATTCACATATTGTTTGATTTAAGGTGAAATGTTCAAAAATATATGAAAATTTATTCATGAGTGAACATAAAAATATGTTTTTTTCTTGGTTCTAAGAGAAAGTAAACACTAATATATCTCCATTAAAATCATTGAAATTGTTATTAAAGGAAAATTGTGTTAATTTTATCATATGGTTCAGTTTTGATATTAATAGTTACACATTTTACTAAAAAAATATGGATAAAAATAGTATCATTCAAAATAGTGGAGTAATTACATCTCTAAAACATTTAATTTTTCATAGTGAAAAAGACAAAAACCCAATTTCTATATCAAAAACATATTTTAGAGATGTTGAGGATATATGGGAGATTGATTATACAAACTTTTGAGTACTAGTGTTTCATTGCAATTGGGTTGATAGTAATAGTGGTATGAAATATGATGATTATGGGTTTACACTCATTAATTTGAAATGATTTTGTTACAAAGAGGAACCATTTATGATGGTGACACATGAAAATAAAATATTTTATATTACTCACTCATAAAATGATCAATTTCTCATCATTTTTCATGAAAAAATTCATTTAGTTGATCTAGATATTGATTATGTTGTGGAATTATGTGAGGTTGATTCATGATGATAACATAATTACCAAATGACAACATTGACTATAATGTAGTCATAGGTAATGCTCTAGGAAATGATCACATTGAAGGATATGGTAAAACATTCCATTACTCTCCTAATTATTTAGGTAAAATAATATTTTTTTAGAAACTTACACATGAAAAAAGTATAAAATTATAACTTGGATTTTTAAATATATATATGTATATCATTTTTATATTTGTTTTATTATTTTTTATATTCATCAGTTTTAGTTTAAAAAATTGGTTGAAGATGTCTAAAATCATCATTTTTTTGTGAAATTCATACATATAAAAATAATTTTATTAAACATAGAAATTTAAATATATAGATATTGATTAAATTTTATATTTTTTAATTAATATTTAAATTTATTATTTTTAGTTACACATTTTTTTTGTTAACAATCTTGAAATAATTTCTTTTGTGAAACTTAAACATATAATTACACTATTTTTTTACTTGGATGCTTTTGTTTTTTATTATTTTTAGATACTAACTTTTTCTAAAATGTATTAGTTAACATGATAGATATAATTTTATTTCTATTATTGAAAATAATTTTTTTCACTTCTTACAATTATTAAAATTTCATAATATAAAGGTACATATAATTTTATTACACCTGTTTGAGCATACATTCTTAAGCCTAAGATGGAATGTCTTTGAACATGATTCATCATGTATATATATTCATATATGTAAACTCTAACTACGTAATGTTTTTAAATGGAAATTAATTTCTTATAATTATGTCATATAATCACATGAAATTACAACACAATTAACTACTAAGTGTTATGCGACCTTTAAACATAATATTTTCAATTGTGTGATTTGAATTTAAAAAATCTGACAAACACAGTTGCGATCAGTAATATATTTGGAGTCCGATAAAACAAACTTAATTTTTTGTGAATAGTAACATAACCTTATGAATAGTAATGTCACCCTTATGAATATTTATATACCCTAATGAATAGTAACCTTACCTATTATAGTATATAAATAATATTCAAGTGAAAGTATGATGTACCGATATTTTGGAATAAGTAAATAAATGTTTTAAAACTGGTTTTTTAGAACAAATTATGATTTTAATTTAATATCAATTTAATAATATTTAGAAAATTATTTTTGAAAAATGGATTTCATTTTGGGATTCTACACATATAAAAATGGTTAGGGTGAATTTTTGGGACTTTTTCTAAAATACTTGAATTTTTGGTGAATAGTAAAATACATTAATTTACCGTATAAATTCATTATATTTTAAATCCACTATTCCTGACATCATAAGTTATTTACACACACAAATATAGAAATAAAATGCATTTATTACTATTATTGTTCCTGTAATTATCATTATTTCCTCTCTTTTGGAAAAATAATAAACTAATGATTATAGTATTATGAAAATTCTCCTCTCCTCCACTATAAATACCGCCACTCCTTACCTATTCTCTTCACTCCTATAAAGCCTTGTGATTTACTTAAATTATGACCATATATCTCCCAAACATCCTTCTACATGTCTAGCAACCATTGGTATCCTCAAAAACCAAAACCTCTCCCCTTAAGAGGTTCTCAAAAGATATAAACTCAAGAGGTAAATTCCTCTTTCCAATTATTTTATTTCCTTTCATGTTGTTTTATTATATTTTTTCTTTGGTCACCTCCATTCACCCAAATGGTATGATAAATATGGTAACATAAATTTACTAGAATATTTTTATGCTAATGGGATAATTTAATATCATCTCTATTTCCCTTTCTTTTATACTAAAGAAACTAAAACACTGCCTGAGATGTGTTAATTTATCACATCCAAGGACGACGATCTATCAATTTCTATTACCATATTCTATTATGGTCATGAAACCATTTTTATGGTTGAACCAGATTATTAAATATATATTTTATCTTATGTGTTGTTCTAAAATACTTTTGCACACTTGATGTAAAATAATAATTCAAAACAAGTTAATTATGAGAAAATCGCCAAATTAATCCAAGTGTTTATCATTAATGGTTTATACAATGATTCAACATCACTCCAAGTTACCAAATTAAATTTTCAACCATGTAACCTTCTAGATGTCCAATAATAAAATTTAACTTCCATTCTGGACAACCACCTTCATCATACATGTTTATCCGAACATGAATATAAGTGAAACGATCATTAAAACCCAGTAAGCAAACATACCCAAACAATGAAATTAAACCTCATAAACAATAAAAATGATAATAAATTAACTTAAAAATATTATAATAAAAATTATACATATATAATAGGTTATTTAATTATTAATTAATTAACCTAATTTTACTATTTAGGTCATTAATATCAAGTGGAGAACACCATCAGACTTAAGGTAAGGGATCCTCTCTATTTCACTTTTTTTCAAGATTGTCATATTTGTTATTACCTTTTATGTGCAATTCCTAGTGATGGGGTATTATTACTCACCTCACCATACTATCCTCATGATGTTTAAATGATGATAAATCCTTTTCTCTCATATTAATCTCTCTTAAGTACACACAATACCATGCCGATATTCAACAAGGGATTCAACCTAAATATCCTTTATTCCTTCAGGTTTCTTTATCTTTTTTTACCAATTATGTTCAACTTATAAAATCTATGTGAATGTTCCAAACTCATGTAACAAGTTCCATTCATCATTATCTTTTATAGATATACATGTTTTTAAGTGATTCCCTCTTCAATACTTCCTGATAAGAAAACCTATTTTGAGGGAGCTTCACAAATTCTTACCCGATTTAAAGTGCACTATATCTTCAATTTTAAGCCACCATTATATTTATAAAATAATAATTTTTGTTATGAAAACCTTCCTGGTTCACTTCTGGTTTTTTATAAAGGATTGTTTCCTTTTCTATTTTAAAGGCTTTATAGTATTTTCCTTAAAACCACTCAAAAATGTTTTTATGCCAAAATTTCTTGAATAATTTTCTTACATATTATCACTTATAATTGACACAAATCACCATGATACATATATATTTTTTACTTATGAATTTCCATGTATACTTTAGCTTCCTTCTTTCAAGGGCACTTTTGTGTTACACCCATCTGTTATGCTTTGTGTCATGATTATGGTTCCCAATTATTTACATGGGTAAACCTTATGTTTATGTAAGATTGATTATGTATGATTATTTATGTGGAAAAAAAATTCATGAAAAGTTAATATGGGTTCACCCAGATAGTGCTCCAATGCATTGGGTAAAGTTATGTCTCAAGAGATGTTATGTGAGACTATCTTGGCGGTTAGCCTTGGCTTATGCTACTATGTGAAACAATCTTGGAGTTTAGCCTTGAATTGTACTAAATTCATGTTTTATGTTGCTACCACATTTTTATATCTACATGTTTATATGATTCTATGTTTATATTCTAAGGTTCCATATGTTAAATTACTTTTTATATCATCAGGTCATGCCTTCTATTCCTTGTGCTAAGGCTTTGTTCTTATGGTTATTCCCTTACTAGGCTTTTTAGTTCATCGCTTTTCTCATGTTATCCCCAGGTTATCCTCTAAAGATGTTTGAGAACAATGGAAGTTAGGGGATATTTATAAAGATTAAATAAAGAAGTGTTATATTTCATCCCATGTTTTCCGTTTTATGTATCTAGTCTTCCAAGACACTAGACTTCATGATCCTTGGATTGTACTCTAATTTATAATCATGTTTAAAATAAAGCAATGTTATATGTAAAATTCAAGGTCACTATTGTTGGTATTAGAGGCTGGTTTAGTTATTTTTGGATATTATTAATAGAGCACTTCAGTAATAACCTTAAGGATGTGACAAAGTATAATAAAACATCCTTAAATTTTGGTAAGTATAGAGTAAGTGGTTTATCAATAAAATACTTCCTTGTCTGGATAAAAACATTTAGAGGCGGCTCTAGAATAGATGTACCTAGAAGTGAAAACTCTGACAAGGAGTTTTGGACCTGACCCTGGGTATCCTGGTATACGACAACGGGCCTTGTTTCACTCTTAGTTTGACACTCCTAGGGGATATGCTTCATTAAATTCACGAGCTTTGTAAAAACCATTAATAATGGAATAAAAAAATCCCATAAGAATATAAGTTAAGAAATAGATCAAGGATAAACAAGATTTAAACCTAAGGAATCACAAGTTAGGATATACTTCTCCTTTACAAGTTTATACTTTTATGTACAAATTTTCATTTTTATGATCAATAGATAAGTATTAAAGGCCTCTTATTGTACGTTCTTTTCTTAGTTAATATTGGTAAATAGAAGAAGATGTGCCAATAATCATTGTGATAGGGAATGTGAAGATTTCCTTAATGATATGCCTGATATGATGAGAGTGGGTGCTCAAAACATCATGTAAATACATGCTTAGTTGGCTCAAGTTATGAATAATAACTTGAATCATGTGGAACAACCTCCTCCTCTAATGAAAGATAAATTTTCCATTGAATCCTTCATGTAGAAAATGCCTACCATGTTTAGTGGATCTTCTGATCCCCTCTTTGAAGAACAGTGGATTAACTCTGTTGAAAAGATATTATCTGTCCTCCAGTGCTCAGAAGAAGAGAAATTTGTACTGGTGGTCTATTGTTTTGATGGGGAAGCTGATCAGTGGTGGACACTGATCAAGAATACAAAGTACCAAGAGGAAATTGATTCCATGGATTAGGAGGAATTCAAGAGGATGTTTTTCAATAAATATTTTCCTTGAACCCTCCATCTCAAGATGGAAAGAGATTTCCTCGAACTCAAGTAGAAGGAAGATGAGTGCATCAAGGCATATGATGCAAACATTACAAGGCTTGCAAGGTATAACTATAGCTTTG
This sequence comes from Viscum album, assembly GCA_963277665.1. NCBI lineage: Eukaryota > Viridiplantae > Streptophyta > Magnoliopsida > Santalales > Viscaceae > Viscum > Viscum album. The sequence goes on along the minus strand of OY728132.1, from coordinate 1,275,849,839 downwards.
TCATGAACACCAAAATAAAGGTGGATTGTTTCTTTAGCGGAATAAATCCGAGTCTATGAAAATTATTGGTGATTTAAGACTTCAATAGTTATGAGGAGATTGTATGTTGTTCCCTAAAGGTTGAAATAGAGATTGGAGAATTTAAGTGGTCTTGTGGGACTAGTGACAAGAAGCAGAAAATGGAGAACAACATGGGTGGTTCAACAAGCAAATACCATGATGGAAAGAAGCATGACTATACCAATTATATCATTTGTGGAAGAAGCATCTTTAGAGCTATCTAAAGGGAAGTAAGGATAGCTTAAAATGTGGAAAGTTGGGACATCTCGATAAAAAATGCCGATGGGATTCGAAGAATTCTATTATTGTGGAAGAAGAATGGAAGGTTCAGATCAAAACTTATTCTGTAGTGCAGTGTTACAACTACAAGAATCATGGACATTATGAGAAACATTTCCCTAATCCAAGTGTTGTCGGAGGCAATCAACAACAACCTCCAAGGCATTGAGGAAGAGATTATGCTATCACTAATACTGAGGCGGAACCTTACAATTATTTGGTGATAGGTACACTAGTTATTCATTCAATAATAGAGAACATACAATTTTATTCTCATACTACACCTTCTTTCATATATTGCAGTTTTAGTAGAAATATTCAAACCCCACTTCAAAATTTGGAGTATAAGTTATCTATGAGAATATAGAATGGGGAAATTATTGAATCCATGGTTTATAACTCCTCCCCCATTAATGTTTGTGGACTGAACCTCCCAGAAAATCTCATCATAATTCCTTTAGTGGAGTTCAATGCTATATTGGTCATGGATTGGCTATCTTTATACAAATCCAACATCAACTTATAGGAAAGGGAGATCAATCTTCACATCTCAAAGCATCCTCAAATTCTTTACAATTGTAAGGAGAAAGGTGAATCTCCTTTAGAATCAGTGTCTCAAGTGTGGATATTAATTTCTAATGAGTAATCATTCTTAGATCAAATGATTAAGACAAAAGAGATAATAATGCTTGAAGACATACCCATTGTGAGGGGTTATACTGATGTATTCCCCAAGTAGTTTCCTGGTATTCATCTTTATCGAGAGGTTGAGTTATCAATTGAACTTATTCTTGGATATCTGTCTATATCAAAGACACCTTATAGAATGGACATCGTAGAGCTGGAAGAACTGAATAATTGGTTATAGGGGAATCTGGATAAAGGTTTTATATTCCTGAGTGCTTTACTATGGGGAGCGCCAGTCCTCTTAGTCAAGAAGAAGGATGGTTCAATGCACCTCTACATTGATTATTGTGAGCTTAATAAATTCACGATAAAGAAAAAGTACCCCTACCTCTAATATATGACTTGTTTGATCAGCTTTGTGGGGCTAGTTATTTCTCTAAGGAGGACCTTCAGTCTGGTTATCACTAATTAAAGGTGAGTAGGGAAGATATTACCAAGGATTCCTTTCGAACGTGGTTTGGAAACTATGAGTTCATAGAAACGGCCTTTGAACTCACTAATGATTCATCAATTTTCATGGATTTAATGAATAAAGTATTTAGAGATTACCTCGACAAATTTGTGGTAGTCTTTATCGATGATATTCTGATATACTCTAAGAGAAAGGAGGAACATGAGGAGTAATTGAATATTGTGTTAAAGACTTTTTGAAGGGAGAAGCTGCGTGAAAAGTACATAAAATGTGAGTTCTGGATTGAGGAAGTATCATTATTGGGGCATGTTATCACCTGTAAAGGGACATCTATGGACACTTACAAGACAAAGGCAATTTAAGAGTGGCCTAGGCCAATATCTATAATAGAGATACACAACTTTCTGGGTATAGCCAGGTATTAACGATGATTTGTGAAGAACTTTTCATAATTTTCAAACCCAATGAACAAGATTACATAGAAGAGAGTAATGTTTTTCTGGACTCAGTAATGTGAAGGTTGTTTCAAGGAGTTGAAAAATAGGCTTATCACTATGCCAGTACTCACACTCCCAATAAGTGGAGAACTCTTTGTGGTGTACAGTAATTCTTCAAAGAAGGTCATAGGATATGTGATGATGCAAAATGATAAAGTGATAGCCTATGCCTCAAGGTAGATGAAAATCCAAGAGAAAAACTATCCTACGCATGATCTGGAGTTGGAGACATTGATCTTTTCATTAAAAATCTGGCAGCATTAGATCTATGGATAGAAGTGTGAGATATATACTAACTACAAGAGTCTAAAATATATATTCACCCAAAAAGAGATTAATATGTTCTAGTAAATATGGATAGATATCATCAAGGATTATGAATGCTCAATTCTCTACCATCTCAGTAAGGCCAATAAGGTGGAAGATGCTATAAGTAGAAAGGATCATGCATATTTATCAATGATGAGAATTGAAAAGGATCTGATCTTTTTAGATTTATATAGAATGGATATAGGAATCATTAAGGGAGGAACATCATCAATAATTTCTCAAATGATTAGTTAACCACCCGTCATGGAGAAAATAAAGGATTCTAAAAGAAAAGATGTGAAAATTCAGAAAATGGTGGAAGCTATCAGAGATGGTAAATCCTCCAATTTCAAAATTGACAAGGATGAAGTTTTAAGATTTGGGACATGATTATGTATACCATCTGATCTAGAGATAAATAAGGATATTCTGAATAACGCACATATCTCAACCTTCTCTATCCACCCAGGGAGCACAAAGATGTATCGAGATCTCCGAGAGAACTTTTGGTGGGATAATATAAAGAAGGAGATTATTGTGTATGCATCAAGGTACCTAGTATGTCAATAAGTGAAGGATGAAATACATAAGTATAAGGGGATGATGAAACCACCACCATACCAATATGGAAGTGGTAGAACATCACCATGGACTTTGTCACAAGACTTACAAGGACATCCAGAGGAAATAATACTATATGGGTCGTTATGGATCATACTACAAAGGCAGCTCGCTTTATCAAAATTCGAGAGGACTTATCATTGGATCAACTTGCATGGATTTACATCAAAGAAGTGGTAAGGATTCATGGAGTACCACTATCTATTGTATCCAATCATGATCTAATAATCGCCTTGAAGTTCTAGAAAAGTCTCTAACATGGTCTAATCACTGAGCTTAACTTCAATATGGCCTATCATCCTCAAACTGATATCCAATATAAGAAAACTATTCAGACACTGGAAGATATATTGATAGCATGTTTTATGGACTTCAAAGGAGGTTTGGACCAACATCTTCTAATGGTTGAATTCTCCTACAACAATAGTTTCCACTTGAGCATCCGAATGGCACCATATGAATCAATTTATGGGAAAATGTGCAGAATACTGGCATGTTGGGATGAAGTCGGTAAGCATAATCTCCTAAGCCCTGAAATGGTCAAAGAAATGGTGGAGATGGTGAAAACTATTCAGCAACATATCAATGCATCCCAAAGTCGATAGAGGATTTATGAAGACAATCGTCGACAATACCTTGAGTTCAAATTTGGAGGCATGTAATTTCTATGCATATCTCCGTGGAAGAAGGTCATGAGGTTTGGGAAGAAAGGAAGGTTAAGTTTCGGGTACATCGGCCCCTTCGAGATTCTTGATCAAGTCGGAGCTATAGCCTATCGACTAGCACTTCCTCCTACCATGTTCAAAGTACATGATGTATTTCATGTATCCATCTTAAGTAATTACATACCGCATCCTTCACGTGTACTCTCTTTAGATATGGTATAGTTGGAGGATGATATTTCTTATGAGGAGCAGCCAGTGAATATCTTGGGTCATAGAGATAAAGTTTTACATAACAAGACTACTCACCTAGTGAAATTAATGTGGTGGAACTATTAGTACGAAGAGGAAACTTGGGAGCTGGAGGAGGTAATAAAGGAAATGTACTTGCACCTATTTATGACTTAGAATGTAAAACAAATTTTCAAGGGAAAAATTTCATAAGGGGGGAAGAATGTAACGAACCAATTTTTTTAAATTGAAATTAATTTCCTATAATTATGATATATAATTACATGGAATCACAACACAATGAAATAATAAGTTTTATGTGACCTTTAAACATAATATCATCACTTGTATAATTTTAATTTAAAAAATCTAACATATACGGATGCAATCTGTAAGATGTTTGGAGTCTGATAAGAAAACATAATTTTTAGTGTATATCAACATACCCTTATGAATAATAATGTTACCCTTATGAATAGTGATATAACCTAATTAATTGTAACATTTTATATGATAGTATGTAAATAAGATTCAAGTGAAAGTATGATGAACCAATATTTTGGAAGAAGTAAATAAATGTTTTAAAACTGGTTTTTAGAATAAATTATGATTTTAATTAAATATTAAATTAATAATATTTAGAGAGTTATTTTTGAAAAATTTATTTCATTTTTTAATTCTGCACATCAAAAAATGGTTAGGGTGAATTTTTGGGATTTTTATAAAATACTTGAATTTTTGGTGAATAGTAAAATACATTAATTTACCGTATAAATACATTATAATTTAAATCCACTATTCCTAACATCATAAGTGATATAAACACCCAAATCTAAAATTCACATTAATTTATTATGATTGTTGGTCATAGAATCATCACAATTTCTTGTATTATCAAAAAATATTAAACTAATGATTATAGTATTATGAAAACCCTTCTCTCCTCTACTATAAATACCACCCCTCCTTACCTCTTCTCTTCACTCCTATAAATCCTTGTTCCTTACTAAAATTATGCCCAAATATCTCCCAAACATTATTCCCCACGTCCATTAGCCTTTTTTTCCCTAAAAAGACCAAAACCTCTCCCCTTAAGAGGTTCTCAAAAGAGACAAACTCAAGAGGTAAATTCCTCTTTCCAATTCTTTTATTTACTTTCAAGTTATTTTCTTTCCTTTTTTCCTTTCCTCACCTCCCTTCACCCAAATGTCATGATAGATATAGTAACATACATGTAATTTAATTTATTTATTATAATGGGATGATTCATTATCATCTCTCCTTTACCCTTCGTTTATTCGAAAGAAACGAAAATATCGTCTGAGATGCGTTAATTTATCACATTCAAGGATAAAGGTTTATCAATTTCTATTACCATATTCTATTATGGTCATGAAAAAATTTTTATGGTTTAAACAGAATATTAAATATTTATTTTATCTTATTATTTATTCTGTAATCCTCTTTCACACTTGATGTAAAATAATAATTCAAAACAAGTTAATTATGAGAAAAATCGCCAAATTAATCCAAGCCATTAATGCTTTATATAATGATTCAACTTCACTCCAAGTAAAAAAATTAAATGTTAAACCATTTAAACTTCTATATGTTCAATAATAAAATATTACTTCAATTATGGACAACCACCTTCATCATACATGTTTATCCGAACATGAATATAAGTGAACTGATCATTAAAACTAAGTAAGTAAACAGACCCGAACAATGAAATTGAACATCATAAACAATAAAAATGGTTATAAATGAATTTAAAAATATTATAATAAATACTATAAATATATAATAGGTTATTTAATTATTAATTAATGAACCTGATTTTACTATTTAGGTCATTAATATCAAGTGGAGAACACCATCATACTTAAGGTAAGGGATCCCATATATTTCACTTTTATTCAAGATTGTCCTCTATGTTATGACCTTTTATGTGTAATTAATAGTGATGAGGTATGATTAATAAGATCCCCCATAATTTAATCACTATTTTTAAATAATTATAAATCCCTTTATCTCTCATTAAGATCTCTTAAGTACACACGATACCATGATGATATTCCGCAAGGGATTCAACCCAAATCTCCTTTATTCCTTTGGGTTTATTTATATTTATTTTTACTTAAATGAGGTTATCTATTATTCTTTTGTTCACCTTATAAATTATATGTGAATTTTTCAAACTCATGTAACAGGTTTCATTCATCATTCTCTTTCAGGGATATACATGTTTTTAAGTGATTCCCTCCTCAATACTTCTGGATAAGCAAACCTGTTTTGAGGGAGCTTCCCGAATTCTTACCTGATTTCAAGTGCACTATATATTCTGTTTAGAGACACCATTTTATTTATAAAATATATTTTTTTTAAAACCTTACCAGTTAAATTTTTTTTTTGTATAAAGTTTTTTTCCCTTTCTGATTTTAAAGGCTCTGTAGTATTTTACTTAAAACTGCTCAAAAATGTTTTTATGCCAAAATTTCTTGAATACTTTTCTTACATGTTGTCACTTATAATTAAAATGACACAACATTATAAATATATATTCTTATCTTATTAATTTCATTGTATACTTTAGTTCCCTTCTTTCATGGACACTTTTTGTGCTACACCCATCTATTATACTTTGTGTCATGATTATGGTACCCAATTCTTTCCATGGGAAATCCTTATGTTTATATAAGATTGATTATGTATGATTATTTATATGGAAAAAAAATTCATGAAAATTTAATATGGGTGAAACTAGATAACACTCTAATTTATAGGGTAAAGTTAAGTCTCATGAGATGTTATGAACGGTGATCTTGGTGGTTAGCCTTGGCTTGTGCTACTATGTGGAACGATCTTGGCAGTTATCCTTGACTCATACTAAAGTCATGTTTTTGTTGATACAAAATTTATATGACTAAATGTTTATATGATTTTATGTTTTTATGTTAAGGTTTCATATGTTAAATTCATTTTTATATCATCGTTTCATGCCTTCTATTCCTTGTTTTAATGCTTTGTTCTTATGGTTATTCCCTTAATGTGATTTTTAGCTCATCCCTTTACTCATGTTATCCCTAGGTTATCCTATGAAGATGTTTGAGCACAATGGAAGTTAGGGGATCTTTATGAATATTAAATAAAGAAGTGTTATATTTAGTCCCATGTTTTTAGTTTTATGTACCTATCCTTCTAAGACACTGGACTTTACAATCCTGGGCTTGTACTCTGATGTATAATTATGCTTAAAATCATGTAATGTTATATGTAAAAGGATAGGGTTTCTATATATACATATATATGCAGATATATACATGTATCGATGATGAACTGAGCCATAAGACCAAGGAATACATACAAGGATTCACATAAGACCCATACTTAATATAAGAATGTCATTCCCAACGATCTTAATAAATGATAAGGGATGTCATGCCTAATAGTTATAGATGAATGATAAGGGACATTGTGGAAAATAGTTTCAAATGTATGATAAGGTAAATCATGTCCAATAGTATAAAATGTATGATAAGTTACTTTATTCCCAATATTCTCAAATGAATGATAAGGGACGTCATTACCAACATCCAAATAAATTATGTGAATCATCATATCTAACATCTCATGTTAAGGGAGCATGAAGTGTCATGTCCAATTGTTCCCTTAACTGTGTCAGAAAAACCAATATCCACGATCTAATAATAATAAAATAATGCATTGCCTTTAATAATTTAATTTAATCCAATATATGGTCTACCAAAAATTTAACACTTAAGATATAGATAAATTCCATGAGGAAAGTCCATGCCACACAACATGATTCACCATGATCGTTTCATTTTCTCAATCATTTACAAGTAATAAAGACGGACATGTTTAAATACATGACTGAATATAATTAAATTGGTTCATTTAGGTCGGTCCTTTATAATTATCAAGTAATAAGTGAATGATCAAGGATCGAGGGGGCTTATCTAGACTATTTAACATTTCATTTTATAGAGTTATAAAACCACTCACAAGTGATAATAAGGGCCATGAAGGGTATTCACACATTTAAAATTTCATTTAACTCATCTCATTAATCACTTAATTTATGAATAAAAAAGTGGCCAAGTGACATGGTATCATCATTCACATCCCATCAATTCATTTTAAACCACGTCAATTGGGAGAAAATCCAAGCCCACTTAGAATGTGGTTTATTCACACGACTTTTGTAAAGTGTCAAAGGAATTTTATTAGACACCCCCAAAGGGGTGATAGTTGTCAAGGTAGATGGTTGTTGAAAATATAAAGGGTTTTTTAGAATATACCTAAGAAGGTACCTGCAAATCATTTTTTTCATTTTCTAAATCCGGGTTAAAGGGGACCGGTACCCCAACGTACAACATGCACACATAGACGAAACTTAAACAAACCAGAACAACACAACCTTACATATCATAATAGCCATAATCGTCTCCAAAACCCAAGCAGGATTCTTCCTCACCCGTAGCCGATGCCCACTCTGGGTCCCTCCAATAGTTGGCACTTTGAACCCTACTTCTAAGCTGCTCCAGAACAGGCCATTTAGTTGAGGCATCGACGGCCACTCTTCCCTTTTTCAGAGCAATCACTACCTCCCCACTCCGCTTAGAAGCTGATCTGGTCCTCAACGGTGGCGGAAGGTGTGAGTAATCCTTCCGCACCCTTCTTCTTGTTTGAGTAGACATAGGCCCGCCGCTTGTATCCATCTTTTGAGTCCCTCTCTTGACAATATCACTGAAAGAAATCCCAGCCAGCTCACTCACAGTTCCTGTTCCTCCCCCAGAGTTCTCCTCTCCTCCACTATGTTGCTCCCTCCAAACAGAAACCGGGCATTCCAAATTATCCAGCCTCTGATCTGTATTGCTGATTTCCACTAAAGGGAGACGTCCATCTTCATTTGGAGCCTTTTCCACAGCACTGGACAAGGCCGCATTCCCTTTACCATCATTGCTTCTACTCTTTCCCCTCCTTCTCTTGGGCGAGGTGTTACTTCCATCCATGCATAACTCCTTGGCGGCCTCCACTTGACCCCAATTACCGATAGCAGTCTCATTTCTTGTTGGTTCCATACCCTCCTCCCCACCTCTGGAAACACTATTTAAAGCTGGTTCACCATCACCATTACCAAGGCATTCAAACCTGTTGGATAAAGCAACAAAAGGCTTGGCCATTGGATCTAAACCTCTAGCCCCTTCTGGGTAGGGAACCTGCAGGACAGGATTGGTACTCGCATCCCCCACAATCTGAACCAAATCAGCTCCGCCTCCAGCAAGCATCCAATCCACCGAATCCTTAGCACCTTGGTCGTCCTCCTCTAGCACCCTACTGACCTCAACCACCGGCCCATCCACCTCCGGTGTCTGGGAATCCAAATATACCCCTACTTTATTCATCTCCTCAACAACAGGGGCAAGAGTCTCCTCAACAGCCGCCTTGGTGGCCTCACCTATCAGACTGTCCACTCCTACAGATTGGGAACCCTCCTCTTCGTCAACAGCCGCCTTGGAAGAGTTTCCCACCCTCAGAGCCAAATCCGTTGGTCTTCTCCTAGCCTCTCCATCCCTTCTAATGGGAACATGTAGCTGGTCCTTCAAAGCTCCATTCCTACGGCAAAAATCCACTTCATGTCCCAGGCGGTGACAAGAAGAACAGAAACCCGTCCAGTTCTCATAAACCACCTGCTGTCTACACCTGTAATCTTCCCCTATGGTAATCCACACATGATCAAACGGCCATCGAGAGGCATACATCTCCACACAAACCCGGGGATTAACCGGATGGCACACAGCATTAGTGCGACTATCAGAACACAAGAACCTTCCTACGAGGTTGCCAAGCATTTGAATAATAGCAGGGTTCTGGAAGGGAAGCGGCAAATTAGGGAAACTTACCCAAACTGCTGTCGACGGAGAATCGCGCTTCATGTGAAAGTCGAAAGACCAGCGTAATATAAGGAAGCAATACCCATTGAAACTGCGAGGAGCTTTCGACCAAGCAGTAATGAGATCTTCCTCTGATTCAAACCGAATCATCATGTGGTTCCTGTCAAGCAGACCGACAATTGCCCTTTCCTGTAGCTCCCACGAACCGAAGATAAATCTGTCGAAGGCATCAACAGAAGGTCGTCCATTTCTAAAGCGCGCAATCAAGGTTAGATTCAGAAGTGCAGAAGATTCTGAGAACTCTGAAGTTGAGAGATGTAGGTTAGGTCTCCCATCGAATAGAAAATAACACCGAAGATGGAGAGATAAAGGAATAGAATAATCAAGATGAATTACAGACTTACAATTGGACATCAAACATAATGAATGATGGTCGAAATGGACATCATATGAAAGATATATGAAATAACCTAGGAGAGGGGTAGTAGGAGATCCACAACTATTTGAGAGGTTTTTCATGAGTGGGAGAAGAAAGGGGGAAGAAGGTTAAATAGGAGGGGTAAAATGGAAATTTCACCCATTTTTAAAGGGTGTATGGTTTGGCTGCATGGTTTTCCAAATTGTGCACCAACAGTGTGGCTCCCACTATCTAAGATTCACACTGTGCATGGTTTTTATGCAAGGTTAAGTAAACCGTGTAGGAACCATGCCTTTAGAACTGACTCACCTCCACACCTCACACGGTTTTCAGCATAGGGTTAGATGAACCGTGCTTAAACCATGCATATCAACTTTTAAACCTGCACCAATTACCATGTTGCCCCATAAAGGGATGTATGGTTTCAAGAAATCATACCCCTGTACAAAATAGTATTCATGGTTTGGGTTTCATAGTTAGTAATAACCATGCATAAACTGTGCACCCTTTTCTACTTCTCTCTAAGTTTAGTTTTTGGAGCCCAATACTTCCGCAACTCATCCAAAATATTGAGATTCCTCTCCTGACTTAAAACCCATAAAACACTATAAAGTGTTCCAACACTTGAAATTATATCCTGAATCTTAATTTTTAATTTGGTCTATCCACCAAACACAAAACTTAAAATCCTTTGAAAATTTCAACTTGTCCAAAACACGAGACCTTACAACCCCCTAGAACTTGTCATCCCTAAGAAGTCCCCTAGACAACAAAAAAGATAACCCAAACTACTTGGGTCATTAATTTCCTACTAAAATGACCCTTTTTCATTTACAAACACCAAAAGTACCTCATAGAACTACTTTAAAGATATTGTACTTAAGATGTAACACTCAATCCAACACTCATAACTACTATAGAAAATGATCAGATAACACTAACATGATCCTGTCTAACTCAATCCATGATCATGCCATCGACTCTTTCATCTATTAGACTATGGTTCTTCCCAAAATAGGTTCTATATTGTACTAGTCAAATCCAATTTACAATGCTCCCACTACCATAATTTCTAATTGAAGGATTTCATTAGAGTTCTATAAACACTCCTAACACATTTACCAATTTAAATTGGATGGTCAAATACCAATCAACCCAACTTAGCCCTTTTGATGATGAATTTTCCTTTAAAATCATAAAACAACCCTTAGATTTCATCCATATCATTACCATGGCATGCCTAATGTTTTTCCTCACCAACTACATCCATCTATTAGAGGAAAATTAAGTTAAACCGCCTCTGATTGACTATTTCCAAACACGCTCAACTTCAATAGCTGATGCATCACCAAACTAGATTTCAATATCTTTTATCCTAAGGCATACCAAGATCATTCTTAACATACTAAATAAATCCCATACATGACTTCTTGTGATATCTTCTAATTGAACCTTCATTTTTTTCAAAACCATCATCATTTTATAGCACCAGTATTGAAAATACCTAATCCAACCTATATTAACCCATAACAGAGGGGCCCATGACATGACTACCCCAAGTCCACCTTCAATAGGCTAGAGGATCTTGACTAGCACATAGTAGGCATATCACTCAAAATGAAGTCATTGGCCTAAAGTACCTATAAAAACACATTCATATCAAATCCCCAAATGCTAAAATGTAATAACACTATGTAAAAGATGCATGAAAACCACTATATCTCACAATCATAGTATAATAGTGAAAGTAATGGAAAGTAAAAAAGTCCAGAGTACAAGCCTACAAAAAAGTGTCTATAAACCCTAAAGTCCAACCTATAAACAAAGGTACTTGGGCTGCTGTCTAAATCCATAAGAACACCTATTCCTGTCTGATCTCACAAAGCTCCTTTCAGTCCTGGTCAACCCTAGACTATGTCAAAAGGTCACTCATTTAAAAAAGACATGAAATGTGAAAGAAAAACCCATATAGGGGTGAGTTTAACAATTCTAAATAGGAAACCCCAAAACCATAAAGTAATACACAAAGGAAAGGTATAGTCAGCTCTACACAAGTATATGTATGCAGAACATATAACAATAAAATCCAGATATACTAAATCCAAGACACACATTCTAGAAGTAAATCACAACTACCAAATACCCACAATAGGGATTTAGTTCAAAGATTCCATGAAGAACTCATCTTGGAGAACACACTCCTAAGTCCGACAACATTGATGACGTCCATATGAGAAGTATTGTTCATCAGGAACCTCCATGAGAGAGATATACTAATAGATCAGAGGAGATAGATATGATACATTAGATAAGGATCATAGCCAGGGCCATGGGGTTATAACGACAACCCCATTTGGATTAACCCCTTAAGTATAGTATCTTCATCCACTAGTATTGGTCACGTTAATACCAAGGAATCTACCTAGGGCACAAAGATGAATAGAGGATCCTGCAATGAGCCTCTCATAGGATTCCCAAAACTCTATATAGTAATTCACACTAAAGGGATCCTAATCCTATGAGTAGGAAATGATACTGACCAACCTTCAGGGAAGTCATAAATAGAACAAACCCAAATGAAACTCATCCAATTTACAATGGATGAGAGAATCAATCCATGTAGTAAGGGAGTACACTATGGGTAGTAGTCACACCCTCCGTGTCCCTAGACCCCGGGTACTACCAGTGTAAATAGATCATGTCATTGAAAAAATGTCCAATTTAAAACCCACCATTGGTCTCAAAAGGAATATCTCATCTTCAGGGTCCCAACGTTGTAGACACCTCGTCAAACAGACGCACCATTTGAATTTTATGGGGGTTCGAAGTTTTGAAGGAAGGGGGTCATTAGGTCATGGAACGAATATGGTGGTTGACAACTACATTCAGTGCACCCCATGTTCGACCATACCAAAGTTGATCCGTGCAACCATACCATAGAAGATCGAACTACCGTGGTGGTCGACCGTCCCCAGCTGACTGTACAACTGCCCCGAGTCGACCCGAGGTCTGACCTGGATCCGACCCAGTCTGCTGGTTTTAACCTAGTCCGTTTTGCATGGCCTTATCCTAATCTACCTAGCCTTTCCCATCTCCACCTATCCCAACACATTACTCATGGGCCGACCTGTTCAAAACGATCAATGACAACATTCCACGAGGTCACTATCACCGCACATGGATGCCCACCACGTCTGTGGCTTGTCGCCTCTACCAACTTCCATGTGGCCACCCACCACATTGCACACCACCATACCTTCATCACCTCCATTCACCACCACCATTGATCACTGTTGTCACATCCCCTTTCTGAACTGCTATAGTGCCTCACCGGACTGTCGTGGTGCCTCACCGAACCACCGCATCAGACCCTCAATAGTGGTACCTTCTACGAACCATATATCCAACTAAAATTATTTTATTTATAAAAAAAAATAATATTTGTGATGGTCAGGTCTCAATATACACTGATCTAACCTCTGTTTCAGTTTTTCTCCAATCCGGGGGTCTGGTTGCGTTTGGAGCCTCCCAGCAAGTCAAGCCATGACAATGAGGATCCAACGATGAATAATTCCAAGATTGGGGTAGAGAAAAGCATGAATAAAAACTTGTGTAACGAACCTTGACCTTTTTTCATGTAGGCCTCAATCCTTTCTCGTTAGAATGAAGAATGAATAATGAAAAAAATTCCATCAGTTTAATTATACTGATGATGCACGTATCAAATCATATTCATTTAATTGATCTGTGTTCATTATATATTATGAATTGAAGGAAAAAAAAATTCATGCCTGTGGTTGGGATTGAAAGCTGATGAAGAACGATCTCATTGTCGCCATTGATGAGATCCTCCAACTCCATTGTTGCGATGATCAACAATACATTTGATCTGTCATCATCCACAGTAAAATATCTCAAAGAGTTGTCTAAATCTATAGGGTTTGAGTGGCCAAACCTGAGTAAATTTTATAACTTCACATTTAAAGGAGAATAGGTCCTTGTGTCCAAATAATTTTTATTTAAATTATTTAATGATGATTATGACCTTTTTTAGTTTTTCCATAGAATACCCACGCTAACCAAAGTTAGGTCGTGCCTAGTGTAAAACCACTTCTCTGAGATCAATGGTGTCATTAGAGTTTTGATCTGGGAACCCATTTAAGATTTATTCCACTTTTTTTTGAAACCCACGCACGCATGCTATGAAGAGTTTAATATTTTTCAAACAATTGTTTGGTGAAAAACGGGCCTCAGAATCACACACCGTCTCAGCTCCTATTCTTGAAATTAATCCATATAATTTCTAAAAATAATACATGGGAAAATCCAAGATGTTAAATTCTCCCCTTCTTGGGGCTTTACGTCTCCAAAATCCAAAACAAAGGTTACTCAAAAAAATGAGTGTATTGAGCATGGATCCAAGTCTCCCTCTACCATGTTCTCTCTAAGAGATTCTTGTTCTACCATAGAAAATGAACCAAAGGAATAAACCACCCATGAAGGATCCTCTCCAACCGATCATTTATCTCTACTGGGTGCTCTGCAAAAGTCACTCCATCCTCGATGTCCATCTCACCCCAATCGATGACGTGCGATGGGTCATACACATAACTCCTCACCTGCGACATGTGGAAGATGTCATGTACCCGATATAACTATGGTGGTAGAGCCAAGTGGTATGCTACCTAGCCAAATCTACATAGTATCTAGAAAGGGCTGATGAACCTCAAAGATAACTTGCCGCCCTGGACAAATCTCCATAATCTGCATCAAGTTGAGACATAAAGGAACACTTGATCTCCTTCCTTGAACTCTATGGGGCTGCATCGCCTTCCAACATATGAGTTCTGATGGCTCTGTGTAGTCCTCATCTAATCCTGGATGTTTTCGACCTTCTCTGTAGTATCCCATACTAACTCTGGGCCCATGAGTGCTGACTCTCCTAGGTCTGTCCAATAAAGTGGTGACCTGTTGGGTCACCTATAGAAGGCTTTGAATGGTTCTATAAAATTGGTGGAGTGACAACTGTTGTTGTATGAAAAATCCACCATTGGTAGGTGATCCTCCCAACTTCAGCCAAAATACAACATGAATGCCTGAAACATGTCCTCCAGAACTTGAATGGTCTACTCAGTCTGGTCATCCTTCTATGAGTGGAATTTTGTGCTCAAGTGTAACTGAGTCCTAAAAACCTCCTATAATACCTTACAAATTCATTATATAAAGTGACCATCATGATCTAAAACTATCATAGATGGGACTCAATGGAGTCGAAATATCTCCGGCATATAGAGGCATCCCAGGATCTCTATTAAAATATGTTCCTGGATAGCTAGGAAGTGGGACGACTTGGTGAGTTGGTAAATGATCATCTAGAAGGAATCGTGTCCCCTAGATATACATGGTAAACCCATCACAAATTCCATTTATATCCCACACCTCTTCTATTATAGAACCTCAAGGGGTATGGATAAACCCCCTAGAACCTGGTGCTCATCCTTCACTTACTGACAAGTGAGGTATCGAGAGGCGAACTCTAGAAATCCTTTCTTCATCCCTGGCCACCAAAATTGACGTCAGAGGTCCTTGTACATACTTACCACACCTAAATGTACCACCATAGGGGATGTATTGAACTCCCTCAAAACCTCCTCCCATAATTCCACTGGTACAACTATTCTCCCTTTGAAAAGAGCAACGTGCTCACCACCTTTCAAATATCCATCAAGAGAATTCCCTATGGACAACTGAACACGTAGGGTCTCATATTCGGTATCTTCATGTTGTGACTCCTTGAATCACTATAAGATTAGAGGGGTGAAAACCATCAACTGGAGGTAAGATTCTCTATCTCCATCCATAAAGGATATCTAAAATGAGACCAACTACTCTGACACCTCATTCAGCAACTACAAACTGAATCAACTCCTGAGAGCATCTACCACCACGTTCCCCTTCCCAAGACTTTAGAAAATCTCAAAGTTACAGTCTTGGAGGAACTCTAACCATATACTATGTCTCAAGTTCAGATCCTTTTGAGAGAAGATATAATTGAGACCCTTGTGATCAGAGTAGATGATAAACTGATTTCCCATCAGGAAGTGTCACCATGTCTTTAATGTGAAGACTACCTCTTCTAAATCAAGATCATGTGTCGTGTTGTTCTGCTCTTATGGTCTAAACTGGAGGGAATCCCAGGAAATCACCATTTTCCTCTACATCAGTACATAACCAAGTATGGTCCCTAATGCATTATAGAACACTACATGCTCAATACCATGCACCAAAAATATCAAGCATGGAGTGCTCGTCCAACTTAGCCTCAACTAATAAAAATACTGCTGACATAAGGTATGAATATACGATAATAGATAAGTAGCCCGAGGAGGATCCACACCTTTTTCACACTTCTAGGTGGATCCCATGCTAACACTACCTCAAATTTGGTCAGGTCCACTACCACTCCATCCAATGAGATAACATATTACATAAAGTGGACTGCCTGAATTTAGAACTGGAACTTCGAGAGTTTCCCATAAAGATGATGCTCTCAGATCATGTGTCTCGCATGATACTCATCAAATGCCAAGTACACAAGGATATCATCAATGAAAACTACCAAAAAACTATCTAAATAAGACTAAAAGATATGGTTCATGAGTCCCATGAACACTGCTAGGGAATTTATCACACCAAAGGGAATCACCAAATAATCATAGTGACCACAAAGACACATGAAATACATCTTTAGTATATCCTCATCCCATACTTTCAACTGGTGATAGCTTGATCTCAGGTAAACCTTCAAGAACCACAATTCCCCTCTCAACTGATTGAAGAGGTCTTCAATTTTCAATAGTGGATACTTGTTCTTGATGGTCACCTGGTTCAAAATATGGTAATCTACACACAACCTCAAGCTCTTTTCTACCTTCATGGAAAAATAAAATTGGGGCTAACTAGAGGGAAACACGAGGTCTCAAAAATCCCTTACTCTAGAAGTATTTTAACTGTACCCTTAGCTCACGAAGATCTGCAGGAGCCATCCAATATGATGGTGATGATATCAGTGTCATCTTGAGGTATAAATCAATGCATGAGTATATCTACAGGTGGGAGGTAATATTAGAACATCTTTAATAAAGACATCCTAGTAATCCACCACTACTTTTGGGAACTGAAAACTCATAACATCTACTACACCAAGGGCCAGTATAGCCAACTGACGACTAATCCGATGCAAACTCTTATGTATGAGTCCATCTTGTGCTTCCTGGGTTTCCTTTTCATTGAAAAAGGGAAATCTGGTTCCATCACTCCAGACACACCGTACCCTTCACCTAAAATAGTTAATCTGGTAATGGACTGTAGATAATCAATCTATATGAAGAATGACATCGTAAGGCCTCAACGCTTCCACCAAGATGTTCCAACCAAAACTCTTGCCTCCAAAGGTCAAGTCACACGATTGACATAAATGTGTGATCATCAAGTCTCCTCCAGTATGTGTATACAAGTGTAGGGTTCAATTCAACATTTAAACTAGAATCTCAAGGTATCATGCAAGATATGTGGTGAGAAAGGAATGACTAGAAATTGTGTCTATCAGTATGAAAGATAAAGTAGAAAAGACATATATCATAAATTGAGTAATTCCTGGATCCCCTGGGTCATGTGTGTCAACTGCATGCAGCTATCCCCACACCTTTCTTCTAGCTCCTTGACCCTGGCATAGACCACATGGGGGTGGTGGTGGTAGAAAATCAAAACACCAACCACCTCCTACTGCTCTCCCAACTCCTCTACTACATCCTCCGCCACACGGATCTTCCTGCTCCTATCATTATCTCTTCATTAGCGGTCCATCCACAATATCCCTATCAATAGTACGACAGGTTGGACAATCTCGAGCAAGATGTCCCCTTCCATCACATGAATAGAACCACATCTCTCTGGGTTGAATGGACCCATTCTATGAGCCCTGAACTGAAAATCCACTATCATAGGACCTCTTCCTGAAACTTCTCCCACATATGGATCCATAAGACTAACGTCAGCTTCCTACTACCAAGGTATCTATGCTAACATGTCCACTGCTAGGTGTCACTAGCCATAGATACTGAACCAAGAAGCTTTCAACCACCAAAATTTGCTTCAGCACCCCAACATATATCCAAATGCATATAGGGATATTATTGGCTCAGATTTCTTGATGTAGATTTCTCTTGACGGTTCAAGCCCTGAAGTACTGATCTATAACCATATCCATAGAGTACCTATAAATATTAGTGAACCTTGATGAATAATCATCCACTATCATGCTACCCTGCTGGAGATGAAGAAGCTCCTGTATATGAAAAAAACTCAACATAACTTATGAGAACTCCTCTATAAAGAGGCGCTCAAACTCTATCCATGAGAGAGCCACCTATTTGTGATTCTAGGTGGCCAAACTCTACTATATCCCTATTTAACCCTTTAGAAGTCTCTTCTCCAAGACCACCATCTAATCTGCTGGTGTCCTAAAAAGACAGAAAACTTGGGTCACCGCATCAAGATAGTCCTCAACCGCCTAAGGGTTGGGCTCACCTCAGAACTAAAGGGGTCTCTATCTCTCTAACTCATGAAGGGTTCTCAGACTGCAGTCCTTATCCATTGGTATTATAGGTACCACATGCTACTCCATAGGTGGTGTTATATCTTGTGCACCACATGGAGGTAACATCTATGGAACTAGTCCCTGTATCGAAGCCATTTCATGAAGGGGGAGCTGAATCCTAGTTGGTATGCATCGCAGAGGCATCCTGTAAGAAACAATATGTACCATAGTCAGTGAGTATATCTAGATAGATAACTTAAGAAGGACATGAAAACCACAACCCATTCTTATATGATACATGTACAATTATTTTCCCTACAACTAGTGTTCTCATGTACTGAGTCAAAAAACTGGTTATCAAAGTCCTCATGTATGGATACATCGTCCACTTCACCAACAATAGAGTCCTTGGACTTAAATTTGAACTAAAAACACTTAACATTATTTCCCCAAACCAATCTCACAGACTCCTGGTCCTAAGGTAGAACTGAATTCTCTTATACAACTCTATCAAAACTTTTCCCATAGGGGCACGTGTTGTGACTATTCCAAGACTGCCTCCAATAGGCCATGGTCTGGTGAATAGCACCAAGTAGGCATATCACAAAAATGGGAGCCACTAGCATAAATTACTTGTAAGAACACACACATCTCCAATCCCCAAATGCTGAAATGTAAAAACACTAAGTAAAAAATTCATGCAAACCATTATATCCCACAACCAGAGTACAATAGAAAAAGTACTGGAAAGTAAACAGGTCCAGAATACAAGAGCACTAAAAAGTGTCTTTAAACCAAAAAGTCCAACCTATAAATAAAGGTACTAGGACTGATGTATAAAGCTATAAGAACTCCTGAGCTTGTCTGATCTTACAAAGATTTATCCAGTCCTGGTCCGCCCTGGAATCTATCAAAAGGTCTCTCATCCGCACAAGAAACAAAACAAGCTAGAACAGACCAATCAAGGGTGAGTATAAAAATACTTAGTAGGACACCCTGAAACCAAAATGAAATACACAAAGGAAATTTACATTCATCTCTACACAAGTATATGTCTATAGAACATAAAACAAGAATATCCAGATATACTCAATCCAAGATATGTGGTATAGAGGTAACTCACAACTAATGCATACTCACACTATGGATTTAGTTAAAAGATTCCACAAAGCACTAATCTAGGAGAACACACACCTGAGTCCAATAGCACAGATGGCGTCTATACGAGAAGTATTTTTCATCAGGAACCACTATGAGAGAGATAAACTGATAGACTAGAAGAGAAAGATATGATACATTAGGTGAGTTTCATATCTAGGGATAAGAGAAGACACCTAAAAATATATCTTGATTAACCCACTAAGTAGAGTATTGATGTATGGTTGGACTGGTCATGTCAATGCCAAGGACTCTACCTAGGGAATGAAGATGAATAGGGGATCCCACACCGGGCCTCTCAGGGGATTCCAACAACTATATCCGAGAAGTATTGTTGAAGGGATCATACTCTTATGAGTAGGAAATTATAATGAATGACCTTCAGGGAAGAGATAAATGGAAATAACTCTAATGAAACATGTCCAAGATATGGTGGATGAGAGAATAAATCCATCTAGAAAGGAAGTACATGGTGGGTAGTAATCACACCCGTCTTGTCCCATGACCCTGGTTAATGCTAGTGTAAATGGTCCATGTCACCGAAATAATGTCCATGATAAAACACACCATTGGTATCAAAAGGACCATCTCATAGTTAGGCTCCCAATTCCACATATGGCTCATCCAATGGACACACCATTTGAATGTTATGGGGGGTTTGAAGTTTTGAAGGAACATGGGTCACTAGGCTCTAGAACGACTGCATGATTGGTCCAATGACTGTGGGGGTCAAACACCATGGTCAGTGAACCCCACATTTGACCGTACCATAGTAGTGTGAGCTACCGTGGTGGTTGGCCATCACTGTCGACCTTCCCCAGTCGACCGTGTTGCCGCCCTGGGTCTACCTGAGGTTTGACCAGGATCTGTCCCAGTTTTCCGAATCTGACCCAGCCCACTGGGTCTGACCCGACCCATTGGGTCCAACTCAGCCTGCTCTTCCTGGTCCTATCCCAACCTATCTCTACCTGGTTCAGCCCATTCAATGCTATTAATGGTTGTGTTTCATGCAAACGTCTTCACCACCACGTTCCCTATCCCTGTCACGTCCCTTGCTCGACATCGCTGCATGCGGATGCTTGCTACCTCTACCAGCTCCCATATAGACACCAACCATTCCACACACCACCATTACACTACTTCCTATGTTCAAAACCTCTTCCTCACCTCACTGGACCACCGCATTGCCTCTTTGGACCGTTGTGCCAGACCTTTGCTGGTGGTCCCTTCTGTGGACCACCGATCCACCTACGATGTTTAAATTTATGAAATGAAAGCATATCTATAATTCTTGGGTCTCGATCTACATTGATTGGGAATCTTTTCTGGTTTTCCTCCAATTTAGGGGTCCGATAGCATTCGGATCCTCCTAGAAAGTTGAGCTGTGACCATGAGGATCCAACAGTGAAGAACGCATGAACGAGGGAGATAAAAGCATGAATAACAACTCGAGGAACAAAACTCTGCCTTTTGTTCATGTTGTCCTAAATCCATTATTATTAGAATCAAGAACTAAAACAACTTCTTCAATTTAATTATACCAATGATGTATGTATCAATTATTTTTTGTTGAATTGATCGACGTTCATCCTATATTAATAAAGGGATTGAAAATCATAAAAAAACGTCCTACCTGGAGTTTGGATCGATCTTTAATGAATAAAAGTCATGTTTCTATCATTTATGAGATCCTCCAATTTCATTGGTGTGATGATCCATGACCTGTTTTATCTTTCATCATACACTTAAAAAGCTCTCCAATAGTTGTCAAAATCTATAGGGTTTGAGAGGCCAACCTCGAGGAAATTCTATAACCGTACATTTAAAGGAGAAGTTGTCACTATGTCCAAATAATTTTTTTTATATTATTTAATGATTATTACATCCTTTTCTAGTTTTTCCACTAAATTCCCACACCAACCAAGGTTTGGTCGTGCCAAGGTTTAAGCCACTACTATGAGATCAATGGTTCCCTTAGATTTATAATCTGGACACCCGTTTAAGATTTATTCCACTTTTTTAGGAAAACTGTAAACTTTTTCTATTAAAAGTTTAATATTTTTCAAACAATTGTTCTGGGAAAATCGGTCCTTAGAATCACACATCATCTCAACACTTGGTATCAATATCAATCCATATAATTTTTAAAAATAATACATGGGAAAATACAAGACATTACAAAACCTTTTGATTTTCATAAGCTACTCTAGGTCTAAAGCCTACACTCAGACTTCACCAAGTGCATATTTGAAACCATACCTATAATTAACTAAGAAATATGGTCACACATGATTTCATTTATCCAATAATGTGTGAGATCTAAAAGGACCACTCAATGACTGGTCTCAAGATCTCATGAGCCTTCTCACATAAGGATCGAACACCTATAACTAACATCCCACTACCTACCTTAGGATAATCCTTATCATCTCACTAAAGAAAAGAGTTACTTATTACCATATCCAATTCCTTGTCTATATCTGGACCTAACAAATGACATGGATAAGAAACTTCTCACTCCCATGCACTATACAATTTCACCCATAACTTCTTCCCACTTCCCAAGAATGGTTTCCATGAAAATGTCAAATTTCAAGATACAAATAGGTTCACCAATCTTATACTAACAAGGTGTAATATGTACCATATGGATTTTCATAAATGTATCCTCAGAAATAACTCTTAAGGATTATCTTTTTCGACATAAAATATGGTCATGTAGCTTGGTGTATATCCAACACTCTCTCAGAAAACTCAAGACAATATTAAGATATTGGGAATGATCACCTCTAAAATATAAGTATATTAAAATTTCATTAATAGGATTTTATCACTCTCATAATCCACACTCACCTCAAACTAAGATATACTTTCCTTTACCAACACCTCACATCATGTCTCCAGACAATATGTGTCATGGTCCTCCCATGGTTAACCATCTCACATCACTCAGTTGAATTCCAAGTTAGTACTCATCATGAGAACTTCCTTTAAATTACCAAAATACCTAGTATACCATTCCCTCAAGTGTCACATTTGAAACCATAAATCCTTTTCCCTTACCTGTATTCTCACTAACATTTAATTCTAATCGATTTACATGCACAATTGGAGTGAACTAAACTTACCATATATAGTGGGTATACATTTCGTACCACTCAATTAAAGACCCAACTAATGATCCAATGAGACTTACATAAACAAATTCAAGATAACTGTTCTACAAGGATCATCGATACTTATATTACAGGATCTCCCTTGGAACACCTCTTCAAAATCAGGAACCTTCTTATGCGATGACTTTTTGAACGAATGCCCCACCTCATGAAGTCATTTTAGAAATTAAAATGTCTACCATACAAACACTGGTAAACTACATTGGGAACCCAAACATTACTTCCATTCAAATTTTGTTTCAAAATCCATCACCCTAGGTTCTTCTTTTAAATCTTTATTCATTTCTATGCCTATATCACAAAACTTGATCACCTTTCATGCATCAGTCTCAACATGAGTGTATAACTAGGATTACGGCCTAAAAAGGAACCTATACCCCAATCCAACCTTAATCATAGGTTTAACTTAATCTAAAAAACATAGCTGACCCACTAGGGTATGAGTCATTACTGAGGGACTCTAGGTCTCCCACCCATCCCTTCAGATTAAACCTCAAAATAGGGCCACTAGGTCCGTCTACCTATCCCTAAGGTCTCTCAGATGATAACCACATACCAATAAGTGGAATTTATTACATAAAATATAACATGCCTATAAAATCTCTCTAAGAGTTTAATTGAAGATATTAAATAGATTCATCAACCTATGAGGGTAAAAACATATCAAAAAATGCGTAAGAACATCGCCTACCAAACATCATCCTACCTAGACCTAATCCTCCCTAAGAATCCTTGTAAGGGAATTATCCTTGGACGATTACCATTAAGATATAATTAAAAAAGAAGCTAAAACTCATAGGGTATCCACATATAGTAATACCCCCTTGAGGTTCAGTTTTATCGACAACCACCCACCTACCTAAGGCTCAGGGTGTCATTTTAATCAACTGAGAGTCCTACCAGACTCAAATGGCCATAGAGATATAACTTATATGCCTATAAACTCATTTAAAGGGTCTACCAGTTTATATTTCCAAGGGAGATACTATAATGGGTTAAACCATTATTTTAACATAAGTTTTAAACTTTTAAACTAGAGTCACACCTAAAAGATCCCTAGGCTCTACCACCTATCCTTTAAGTCCAAACAATAATAAGAATAATTCAACTGAGACTTACGGGAAATTCTCATGTTCCCATTCAATACATCTCTCATTCTAAAAATATAGTTAACCATTACATGATGTTTCTTCACTATTAGAATAACCACAAATGTTTTTAATCCTCCATTTTTATTAATTTACCCATATTATTACTTTAAGAGGCACAAATATATTAATTGTTGAGTACCAGTTATAAAGGGAATCATTTTACAACTATACTTAGTACTTTATTTAGTCGATTCCATGAAAAACCATATGATAATTATCTCATTATTCCATTTTATCCCATTTTATTAATCTATAAGTTCTCACAACAATAATCAATTAAAGAAAATTTCAATTCCAAGATATAGATGAAAACACTATTCAAGTTTTAATTCTCATTTTAATTAACTGACGCCTCATAATGATAAAGGTAAAAAGTAAAAAAAGGTCCTTTATCAATTTAGTGAGACATATAAAGTAATATTCCACCATAAAATTATATGTAAGGTCATATAATTGAATAATTTCACTTTAAATAACCATACCATTAGCATAAACATACCCCCATTGGGTTAAGAACCAAGAAATATATAGAATAAGGCGACCTATGAGGGTCATGTCAAGCCATCATAAGTTCAATTATATGGATATACATTCCTAATTTATGGATTTAATGCTATATAAATTATAATTGGAATCCCATTTAAGTGAAACCAATAATAATTTAAATTTCAAATCAGCCTTAGCAGGTTTATCTCATAAGCATATAATGATTAAACTCTACTACAAGGGTTAAGTGATGAATATAAGGATTTAGTTATATGGGCTATCATTACCATGTTATAGAGCCAGATGCCTATATATGTTTTAATTGACACACTATTTAACCATCATATGTAATAATTGATTTTAATTTTTAAAAAAATCTAATTTCCTTGCAATTTAATGTTACATTAAGGTTAATTTATTAAAAATTTTAAAAAACATTTCATTTCTAAAACTAAATTTATAATGATTAAATAGAATGAGACCATCAAGCTATATTGAAAAAACTATTAATTTTGATGATTTTTTTCATTAAACTCATCCTAAACCATAACTATATCTAGTATAATTTTTATGTTAGAAAGGAAATCTATCACATAAGTAGGAAATATTTCCATATAAGTAGGAAAACATACAAGCATGGTATATAAATAATAATGATAATGGAATGTGAATCCTGTGTACCTAAAATGATGCATTTACACACCCCATCTCTTTTCATACCAAACCAAGAGGTAAATATCATATATTAGTATCCAACAGAAAGTAAACTAATCATACAAGGTGAAATAATAATCAACCGCAATAACGAATTTCATGAACAATGGCCCCATCCCTGGAAAATTGAATTTTCCTTCATGCGTGTGTTAGAAGGATCCATACATGAGCTCGTTTATAAGTGCCCACACATTCTCAGTCTCCTCCTTTTTATCCAAAAAATTTAAAGACAAGAAAAAGAAACATTTGATACCACTTATAACATCCTATTCTGAGAGCCACTGAAATGTCGCCCTGAGCTGGTTCGCCACGTGACCTTAGGCATGCCTCCCTATACATCAGAGGCTTCTAACTAGTAGTGAGAGTTTAAAGGTAGTATAGTGGGGAGAATATACCCTTTGGATCAGTGATAAAATAATTAATTAATAATAAAATAATAATATAAATAGTAAAATATAAAACAATAACATAATAACTCTACATGTTCCAATTAAATCATCCATACATGAAGATTCTGAGCCATAAATACAATGTAGTCAACATAAAATAGGAAATACAATAATCAAGGATAGACCAAAAAAAGGAATAAATAAATAAAATAATAAAACTTTGGGAGGAATCCTAAGTACATGATCAACCAATACTCCCAAGCTCCCATGTCCGGTCCTTGTCCATAATGAAAAACAACACATCATAATCTAGTTCTTAACCTATAATCTGGGATTTTTCTTGGGTACCAAATAGCTTGAATAGGGTGTGATATTAACACATTAGGCCACCAATAATGACATATAATGAAATATAGTCCATGAGTATAAAATAAATTACTGTATAGGAATAATAAAAAATAGTAAATAATAAATGTAATGAAGTTTGGCTTAGGTTCCTCAAGGAAACCTGGCCGACCATACCTACTTTGGCCTAATCCATAATGTATTAGAACCTATTTCATCATGTATATATATATGTAAATATATTCATACACCAGTGAGGAACTAAGTAATAAGGTTAAGGAATCCACATAAGGACATCACTTTATCCTCATACTTTAAATAAGGGATATCATGACCAATGATCTTAATGAATGACAAGAACATTATTAACAATACTTTTAGATGAATGATAAAGGATTTCATGGACAATAGTTTCATATATATGATATGGTTGGTAATTCACAATAGTATCAAATGTATGATAAGGGAATTCACGCCCAAAAGTCTCAAATGAATGATATAGGATATCATTCCCAACATCTAAATAAATGATGTGATGCATAATGTCTAACATATCATGTCAAGGGAGAATGATGTGTCATGTACAACATTTCCCTTAACCATTTCACAAAAACCAATATCCATGATCTAATAATCATAATAATAAATCATTACCTTTAATACTTTAATGTAATCTTAGAGATGGTATCCCAACCATTTAACACTAAAGATATAAACAAAGTCCATGAGGAAATTCCATGCCACATAAAATAATTCATCACGATCGTTTCATTTATCAATTCATTTATAAGTAATAAATAGGGTAATTTTTAAATATATGCTTCAATACAATTCAATTGTTTCATTTAGGTTGGTCCTTTATAATGGTAAAGTAAAAAAGTTGAATGATCAAGAACTAATGGGATTATCTAAACTATTTAACATCTCATTATATCAGGTTATCAAATTACCCAGGAGTGATAATAAGTTCCATGAAGGGTATTTAACCATTTAAAAATTTGTTTAACTTATCTCATTAATCACCTCATTTATGAATAAAAAAGTTTCTATGTGACATGGTCTCATCATTCACATCCCATCTATTTATTTTAAACCTCATCAATTTGGAGACAAGCTAATCCCACTAAGAAGTTGGTTTGCTCACATACACTTTTATAAAGCGTCAAAGGAATTTTATTAAACAAACCCAAAGGGATGGTACTAATAGATGTAAAATACTATTGAAAATTTTAAGGGTCAGTGGGAATATACCTAACAAGTTCTAACAAATTTAATTATAGGATTTAACATTTTAGAAGAAATGTATGAAAATTCTAGCATGCGTTACAAAAAAACATTTTATAAATGATGAAAATTTAATGTAAAACATGTAGACTACCTACCTTATACCAAAAAAGTTTCACTAGTATGTTATCAAGCTTTTATTCGAGCTAGAATGAGATAAATTAAGAAAATAGTTTAACAAATTGAAAATAGAGCATATGATTTCACATGAAGATAACACTGGAGATGGTGATATAAATGAAGAGAAGGAGAAAGTGGAATCATATAATTACCATTGTTTATCCAAATTGATGAACAATGGTCAAAAAAAACTTTCCATAAATGAAATACAAAATAAACTAGGAGAGGGAGAGGATGGGAGCCATAGTTTGAGGAGAGACTGTGTGTGAATGAGATAAGAAAGGCGGAGAAGGTTAAATAGAAGGAGGGTAAAATGGGAATTTTACCCATTTTTAAATGGAACAACGTTTGGCCGCACAATTTTCCAAAACATGTTCCAATTGTGTGGATCACACTATCTAAGAGCTTCACCCTGCATGGTTTGTGTGCACAATTTAGTAAAATATGCACCAACCGTGTCTTTAGCACTAAATCACCTCTACACCCCACACAGTTTGCAGCACATAGTTAGAAAAACCATTATCCAACAGCGTGGGTCACCCTGTGTGCCTGCACCAAGTCACATGGTTTCCCATATAGGGATACATGGTTTCAAAAAATCATTCCCCTATAAAAAACATACCACACAATTTGGGACAGACTTTTAGTACTAATAGTGCGCCCTTGTTTGCTTCTCCTAAAACTATGTTTTTTGAGCCTGAAACTTTTGAACCTCATTTAAACTCTAGATACACCTCCAAAAACTTAAAATACATACAAAAAAAATAATTTAAACTATTCCAAAACTTGAAAATATATTTGAAATCTCATTTAACAAAATTCTTATCCACCAAATGAAAATTCAAAATCCATTAAAAATTTATGTAGAGACCCAATCTTGATGTACTTGGACATTACAATTATTTTTCGGAATACTTAATACATGACACAAACAAATTCCCAAATACCATATTAGTTTAGTGTCTTTGGAAACTCGGAACATAATCTTCTAATCATGGTGAAAGTTCTTCAACATCTCCCATAAAGATCTTCCCCTTTTGTTCTTTTACCTAAAACCTTTCTTTATATTCTAGGGAAAAGAAAACATATAAAGGGTGAGATAAAATGATCAATAAGGATAAACATGGAGAACAAAAAAAACCATAAACATTTTAATGTAAAAACACGAACATAAAGTTTAAACATCAAAATCATGAGTCATGAAATAAATCTGTGCAGTACGTAAGGTGTAGATCATAAAGAAACATTAATAATGATAAAATATAATGGGAATAAAACATGTAATTGTGGAAAAACATTAATAACATAATATTTTTTCCATAGTATCCAATACATTGCTTCTAAGATCATCATATTGGACAAAGTCCATTACGGAACCAGGTTTACTTGCCATTCCAGCCATGTATTACTGAACCAAATTTACCTACTGTTCCAGTCTTGTATATCTCATGAGATATAAATATTTACCTAATGCATTGTAGGGAGATATAGGTCCCACAAATCTTATAATAAAATCATTCTTACATGTTCCAAAAAAATATAAATCATTCATCATAGCATAACCCATGAAATAAAATGGGTTTCTTAAACATCATTCCATCATAACATAATTCATAAAAGATAAATGGAATTCATAAAAATAATTACATCATAAAAAAAATAAAATAAAATTAATAATAGGGATAGAGACATAACATTATGTCATATTTTATGGAAAATAATTTGGATAAAATACTATAAATTAATTCCTGAGGAAAATATCCTTTCTTCTTTAAAAACATTTTCTTTTCTCCAAATGTTGTACAATTTTAAAATAAAAAAATTTAGGTGAAACTAAAATTAAAATAGTGTAGAGGATGATTCAATAAAATAAGGTTTGAAGAAGACATAAAAATCCATTCATTCCATATAAGTTAAATAAAACATTCTCCTCATACTTTTACCAGAAAAGTCAAAAAGTACATCGTATGGTAAATAAAAGAAAGATTCCTTCCATACCATGTAGTAAAGGTCAAAAATGGGTAAAAATAAATTTAGACATAAATATAAGAATATTTAACATTTTATGAAAACATTTTTATAAAACATGTACATGGATGATCAATATATCCTCAAAAAATACTTACGTATAAACAATCTTGGATAAAAATGAGATTGCAAAATTATCCCTTACCTTAGGTCTGATTTCTTCTGTATGTGTACAAAACTCTTATATATTGGGTTGAAACATATTATTATCTTGTAATAGAACCATAATAATATTTATTTTATCATATATGATTCACTTACGACTTTATATTACCCGTTCATTTATCAATTCCATGTTAAAGCAACGTTTTGGGTAATAATCATTTCATTTATCATATGTGTTTGGATTTTTTATTCTTCATATGATTACTTAGATCATGATTTAATTACTTAAAAAATTTAAAACATGATTTATATATCATATATATTCAGTATATAAATATATATCATAGATCGATAAATGGAATGGAATACACCGTTCATGGAGACGGTAGGCTGCACGTATGCATGAACGTTGTTTTCATTCCCTTATTAAATTAAATGGAAGTATATAAATGAGATATATATATATATATAAATATAAATAAAGTAGAATTATTATTTCATATATTTCATGATTATTTATTATATGTACTTTATTGTCATTATTGAATGGTTAACATGGAGAATGAATCTCAGCATGTCGTGGAGACGGTAAGCCGTACGTACGCACGAGCGACGATATTGTTCCCATAGTTGTTGAAAGATATTTAAGTGGATGGTTTAGAATATCTAATAATTAGTATAATGTTATAATAATCATATATATTTATTATTTCCACCATTATACCCATCCAAGTATGGTGGCGGTGAGAAACAAATTACACCACGACGTGGAGACGATAATCTATAAGTACACATGCGCGGGGATTTCGTTTTTTGTTGGATGGATAGAAGATAAAATAGGGTTGTTTCATATTTATAATAACATATCATTATATTATTAATAATGATTTAATTACTTTATAATTAAACCCCTAAAGTAGGGGAAGTAGAATAATAAATAAATTTGAAAGAATCGGTAGAAGAGATTACCACTTCCTCGAAGTGGCTCTTTAAGTTTCTTCTTAGGGATCTAGAGTTGGTCTTTTGAGAAGACAAAAACCTCTAGAATGTATCTAGGAAATTTTTTAAGAGAAATGGGAAAGTTTTGGACAATATTGAAGGCTCAAAATGGAGTGAATAGGAGAGGGATGAGGGGCCCTTTTATAAGAGATGAGAGGGTCACTTTAGGAATGTTCCAAAATATTAATTTATTATAAATTTAATTTCAATTTAAAATGGTCAAAAAATTATTTAATTCTAATATAAGATGATTTGGGTTAGAATACTCATCATCCAATAATTTTCTGACAAGTTTTGAATATTTTTTTATCCTTATCTTTTTTGTTTTACTCTTATTTTACCCTTTTTAATCTTACCTTGATATCATGTTATGTACACATCGTGGGTTAATGTAATTACCATATCTTGTCAAACGACCCAAAAAAAGTTATTTATGACATATTTGGAATTATATTAACCATTTCGGAGAATACTATATTTTTAGGAAATTCATATCATTTAATAAACTATTTTATGTTTTAAGTTATGAATTGTGTCAATTTTGGAAAATATTAATACTTGACTTTTTTTAAAATTCATAACAACCTGATTCCTTCAAAAATAAGGAATTAAATCAAATATAATATATCAATATCATACAGAATATTCTTTTATGACATAAAAATAACCAAATTACATTTTTTTAATATTTATAAATTCATTTATTTGAATCCTTTATTAATGAAGCAATCACTGAATCATCCTTGTGTCATCATTAAATTTATTTATTTAATGTCTAAAAATTAAAAATAATATATCATGATGTATAAAATATTTTTATCTTTATAATGATTATTTATATTTAAATATATCACTTATATTACCCCATATAAAAATTGTTTTAGTAAAAAATATATGTTTAGGTTATATTTTCCTTAACATTAAATTAAAAGTAACTAAATGTTATTTTCACTTACAAGTGGCTCCATGGGGTCCCAAAATTGACCCAAGGATGCCCATGGTAAGACATGTATCGTCCAATAGGGTTAGACAAACTTGTTAGGGTAATTTAATATTATTATAATATTATTTTTTACCCTTATTTACCAGATTTTCCCTTTAACCATGGTAAATAAAATATTTACTAAAGTTACTATTCATAATTTCTAAAAATAAAATTTACCTATTTACACAATTTGAACCTCTTGATTTGAAATATGAAATCCATTTTTTCCAAATTCAAAACACATAAATGGTAGAAATAAATTTAAAATTAATTCCAGTTGTCAAAACCAAAAAAACGTGTTTTTAAGAAGTAGAAACTACCAAAATATTGACATGTGTTTATATCCAATTTAAGAATGAAATTACTTACAATGACCAAAATTGGATTAAATGGTAAAAATATAATCCAATTTCACTTTAAATTCAATTAAAAGTACAATATAACTATATAAATAGATTAGATGAAAAGATAGTTTTGACTTAAAATGCATTATTTTTCTCTATTCATTAAAAAATGGACCTTATCAGAAAAATACCAAAAAATTACCCAAAGTAAATTTTAATATCCTGCTTCTAAATAAAATGTTTATTTCGTCAAATTTAACTTATAAAAGTGTCAAAAAATAGATTTAAAATGGATGCGCCATTAAAAGGCGGTAAAACTGCATTTTTTGAAAAATAATTCTTTTATCTGAAAAAATGATTTTTGTTCTCATATCACATGTAAGATGAATGCTAATATTATATAAAATTAAAAATGTGGTTAATACTATTCATAATGGCTATTTTATATAATATTTTAAAAATATATCATTGTTTAGTGAAACTTGGTATTTTGTACCATGCAAGCTATCGAGGAACGTTGCTCTTGCGTGTAATGCAAGCCATGTCAGTGTTGCATGTAGTGAAAGCTTCCTTTGGTGTTGAGTATAACATAATCCAAAATTAGTTCATTTATACATTGAAAAAAATCTATACTCAGTGTTGTATGAAATGAATTCTATCAAAATAACTTGAAATTGTGTGAAACACAAGCTAAGAATAGTGTTGTGTATACTGCAAGCCAATACAGTGTTGCACACAACGCATGATAATATTGGTATAGTGTACAACCCAAGACATAAAAGAAATTAAAAAGAATGTATCTCATAAAATCTCTAGGTGTTACAATTTAAACTTGTCCAAAACATGGGACCTTACATCTACCAAGAGAAGTAGCTGATAAAATTATAAGAAATTAATTTTAATTCTTCTTGAATATTAGTATTTTGTAAATTCATTACACTAATATAACATTTTAATATATCCTTTCATGACACCCTTCAATAGAAAGATATGTGTGGTAGTTTTATCCTTGAGGTCAGGATGAACATTCTAAACACTGCTTTAGGAAGTAATGAACACCTAGACCACATAAGAGGGTATAATATGGGAGTCGGTATTAGAAAGGTTTTTAACCATCCTATTATAACATTGAGGGAGATAGAATACACAGAAGAAATAGATTATTTTGTAGGCTCAACTATGTGATATGAAATAGTTGATAGAAGATTTAATTAAATCATCTATACATTCTATGTTTGCATAAATGGTGAGGCTAATGTAGCCCATGCATGCCTACCCAAATCATCCACATCCTCATTCATACCTGATTGTGTACATTGATTTGCTTGTCAGGGATCCCCATGTACATATTTTATCATATGGAGTCATACATAGTTTGGGAGATTATGTACATCATCAACCAATGTATTTAGGTCAAGTAAGTATAATAGTAAAAGATGTTATTTATCCAACAACCGTAGTGTTGTTGTTTTCTAAGGAGGTGGCCAAACAAGGAGATATTATGAGTCAATTTTTACTAAATATAGTTATCCTTCATCATTAGTTAATATACGAGGTTTCTATTGTTTTTTAATTTTTATTCACTGTTTATTTCAAATTACTTGTAATTTTTTCTTACATTTACCTTATATAAGAGTGTTTGAAATTAAAGGAATCATTACAAAGGAAACAAAAGTTTCCAGAATCTACACATTTAGATACTTTTTGACAAGCTATCAAAATTAACTTAGAAATATTCTATATTGGGGTCTTTTTATGAGTTTTCGATGAATTTAGATATATGTGGGAGATATTATGAATTAATAATATTTAAAAATGGTATCATGGATCTAGTTAATGGTGATGAGCTCACTGTACTTATATTACAATTATTTTCCATGTAAGTAAATTGCAATTACAATTTCTTTAAATAAATATAACTTATAGTAACTTAATCTATTAATTATCTAATTAGGTATCACTATAATATTTTCATCTAAGATGAGATAATTTTTTATGGTTTTATGGATCCAGAATACATTTCAATTCCTGCGTTATATATGAAGGATAATGTTATAGTTAATTATATATGTGAAAGATTATGAAATACAAACATTGAGTGCTGGATTCTTCCATTATTTGACACATAATAAGACTAATATAATTATAAACTATTATTCATTATAATATAATTAAGGTTGAAATTTTTATATTTTAGTGGTCATTGGATGTTATGCATATTCTTTCCATAGGAATTCATGTCATATTGGTTATGCTCTTTACTTGATGGTGTTTATAAAAATTTTAAAACATTATTTAATTACAATTTTTTATTCCATTTATTAGTTATTTAAGCTTAAATTTATCTTTATTTATATTTTTTGTTAATTGGTATATAAAAATTAAGGTCATGGAAAGTGTTTAATGATGTTCAACAGTCGATAAAGAAAATTAAATATGTGAAGGTGTAGGCAAATAACTTTAATATTATTTGATACTTGTTTTGTCTTTCATATATAATGTTTCTTATTTGAAATGTGTTTTTACATAATTATAGTGAATTATCAAAAAGGAATATTTGAATGAAGTTATTATGTCTTAACATTTATTTTTGATATAATGACCCGAACAAAGATAAATTTTCATAAGGTGAGTTCCATTGCAACTCTTATGTTTTAAACCAAAATGTTGTGTTGTAATTTTGATAATATTCACTGCTTTTGAAGTTTTTTTGATGATGCTACATCATATATGGATAAATACATGGACCACATTTGATGTTATTTGAAAATTATTTTTTAGATATGATTAATTTGTGGTTGTACATTTAATTTTTTTGTATGTCTATTTTTATTTTGGTTAATGTTTAAATAGTGAGTACTTTCCTTCTTGTTTACTAATTTTTTCTACTGGAATACATTTTATAGGTCTTGGGTTGATGTATTTAATAACATTTTTTTAAAAGTATCAAGTTTCCATGTAGGTTATTTGTAAAACCAACATTGAGAGATATTTCAACATTATTTTTTTAAATACTATCATTGAAAAGTACTTTCAATATCAATTTCAAATAACGAACATTAAAACTATTCTTTTAACAACAAGTATATCAACACTACGAAAAAATGATTATTTGTGACGGAGTATTTCCGACGGGGAAAGGTCCCGTCGCAAAAGGTTTGGCGTGAGTTACGCGCAAAACCGCAGGAATGATATTTGTGACGGGCAAAAGAGCCCGTCGTAAACACCTGAGGACGTTTTTTAATATTTGCGACGATATTTATATCCTGTCGTAAATAGTTTGTCGGTAGGTTGGTATTTGCGACGGGTCCCATCACAAATACCTTTTTAACCACTGCCCCTAATTAATGGGGGGAGTGTTAGTATTTGCGATGAGTCTCGTCACAAATAATCTCATCACCACTAATCTAAACTATATATACCCCCATCCATTTTCCTCCTAATTTTACTCATTTCTCTACTCCCCTCTCCCTCTCTACTTATATTTTCTCCATCAAAATTTTCCTAAGTTAAAATTTTTAAATCAGAGCAATATTTGTGCCTTAAATCCCCTGAAAGATTCGGTTTTAAGGTATTTTTCTATTTCTTTTATTTTTTAATTAATTCATTTTAATTTATATTAGTTATAATTATTGTTAATTACCTGAATTTAATTAAATTAGAATTAGATTGTTTTATTTTGCATTTTTTAGGAATACGTGTGATTAGTATTAATTAGTATTAATTAATAGTTATATTAATTATTATTAATTAGTGTCATTAGTATTAATTAGAAATATTATTAATAATCATTAATAATTAGTCATAATCAGTAATAATTAACGATAATTAGTAAAAATTAGTGTTAATAAGTAGTAAATTGAAATAAATATTTATAAATAATAATAATTAGTAATAATTAGTCATAATTGTTAATAATTTGCAAGAATTAAAAATAATTAGTCATAATTAGTCATAATTAGTAATAATTAGTATTACTTGGAATAATAAGTAATAATTTGGAATAATTATTAACAATTAGGAATAATTAGTAATAATTAAGAATAATTAATAATAATTAGTAGTAATTAGGAATAATTAGGAAAAAATAAAAGAAATTGTAATAAATATTAATGAATAGTAATAATTAACAATAATTATTAATAATTATTAATTATTCTGAATAATTATTAATAATTAGTAATAATTTGTAATAAATAGTAATAATTAGGATTAAATATTAATAATGAGGATTAAATAGTAATAATTAGGATGAATTAGGATTAATTAGTAATAATTAGGATTAATTCGCAATAATTAGTATTAATTATAAGAATTATGATTAATTAGTAATAATTATGATTAATTTGTAATAATTAGGATTAATTAGCAATAAATAGGATTAATTTGTAATAAATAGTAATAATTAGTAATAAATAGTAAAAAATAGTAATAAATAACAATAAATAGTAATAAATAGTAATAATTTGTAATAGTTAGTAATAATTAGTAATAATTAGTAATAATTAAGAATAATTAGTAATAATTTGTAATAATTAGTAATAATTAGGATTAATTAGTAATAATTAGGATTAATTAGTAATAATTAGTATTAATTAGTAATAATTAGGATTAATTAGTAATAAATAGTAATAAATAGTAATAAATAGTAATAAATAGTAATAAATAGTAATAATTAGTAATAATTAGTAATAAATAGTAATAAATAGTAATAATTAGTAATAATTAGTAATAATTTGTAATAATTAGAAATAATTAGAAATAATTAGTAATAATTAGTAATAATTAGTAATAATTTGTAATAATTATTGATAATTAAGAATAATTAGGAATAATTAGGAATAATTAGTATTAATTCGGATCAATTGGGAATAATAAAGAATAATTAGGAATAATTAGTAATAAATAGTAATAAATAGTAATAAATAGTAAAAATTAGAAATAAATAATAAAAAATAGTAATAAGTAATAATAATTAGTAATAACTAGTAATAAATAGTAATAATTAGCAATACTTAGGAATGATTAGAAATAATTAAGAATAATTAGGAATAATTAGGATGAATTAGTAACAATTAGGAATAATTAGTAATAAATAGGAATAAATAGGAATAATTAGTAACAATTAATAATAATTGGTAATAATTAGAAATAATTAGAAATAATAAGCAATAATTAGTATTAATTATTAATAATTATTAATAATTAGTAATAATTAGTAATAAATAGGACTAATTAGGATTAATTTGTAATAATTAGTAATAAGTTGTAATAATTAGTAATAATTATGATTAATTAGGATTAATTAGTAATAATTAGGATTATTTAGTATAATTAGTAATAAATAGGAATAAATAGGAATAAATAGGAATAAATAGGAATAAATAGGAATAAATAAGAATAATTAGGAATAATTAGGAATAATTAGTAATAAATAGGAATAATAAGTAATAAATAGGAATAATTAATAATAAATAGGGATAATTAGTAATAAATAGGAATAATTAGTAATAAATAGGAATAATTATTAATAAATTGGAATAAATTGGAATAACTAGTAATAATTAGTAATAAATAATAATAATTAGTAATAATTAGTAATAATTAGGAATAATTAGTAATAATTATGAGTAATTCTGAGTAATTAAGAATAATTAGGTTTAATTAGGAATAATGAGGAATAGTTTGTAATAATCAGGAATAATAAATAATAATTAGGAATAATTAGTAATAATTAGTAATAATTAGCAACAATTAAGAATAATTAGCAATAATTAGGAATAATTAGCAATAATTAGGTTTAATTAGGATTAATTATGAATAATTAGTAATAATTAGTAATAGTTAGCAATAATTAGGAGTAATTAGGAATAATTTGGAATAATTTGTGATAATTAGAAATAATTAGGAATAATTAAGAATAATTAGAAATAATTTTCCATAATTAGTTATAATTAGAAATAATTAGTAATAATTAGTAATAATTAGAAATAATTAAGAATAATTAGAAATAGTTCACAATAATTCACAATAAATTCATAATAAATAGGCATAATTTCCAATGGATTGGCGGCATTCCATCTTCTCGATGGCTCAAATCCTTGAAACATTCTCTCACTGAAATCCCTATTAAATTTATATCCTATATACGGATATCAATTTTCATATTCATAAGAATTTATATGTGTACATCAGAAAAGATTTTTCAAACTGATTTCAGTGAGAGAAAGTTGCAAGGAGATGGGTAGTCAGGAAAAAGAGGCTATTTTCCCTGACAACTCATCTCCTTGAAACTTTCTTTGATAAAAATAACTATGAAAAATATGCTCCGACGTATACATATCAATTTTCATTGCTCGAAAATGGAGAACAACATGGTGTGACCTCCCTGCTCTCTATTCTCGTGCATGTAAAAATAGATATTCATATATCGAACCAGATTTTTTCTAGTGATTTCAGTTAGAGAAAGTTTGAAGTAGATGAGTCATTGGTTAAAAGTGCATTTGCTAATCTGCTATAAATTTTGCTGCTCGTAGTTAGTGGTAATTAGTATAAATTAATTATAAATACTAATAATTAGAGACAATTAGTATAAATTATTATCAATAGTATATATTAGTATAAATTATAAAACAAATACTATAAATAACTATGAAATAATAGAAATTATTATAAATTGCAGGAAAAGTGAATTTAAATTTCTTCTTTTTTTGGATAGTGTTTGTGTTATATCAAATTATTAAAAAAACTAATTATATTATATTTTTTAGAGAAATATAGAACTAGGAAGTCAACAACATCCATTATTAGATGACCCCGTTCGGATAAATCAACACATGAATCCAAATGGTTATGGTTTAAATCCTATATATATTCGGGGTGTTTAAGCTTTCTTATTATTTTCATTATCAAAACCATAATTTGCTTCATAAGGGACTATGACAACCCCACTTTTAATTTCGAACTTAATATTTATTTATTACATAAACTTCACTTGATACAACATGGAAGATCAAGAGGTCTAGTGTATTTGGGGATTAGGAACATTACATAACAACTTAAAACATGAAATACGACATCTTTATTGAAAACTTACTTTACATGACCAATACATTCCATCGTACTTAACATTGCATGGGATAACCTGAGGACATGCATAAGAAAAGGGTGAGCTATAAAGACCAGTAAGAGAATAATCATGGAATAACATGAGAAATACAATACATGTTAGACAATAGGCATATCAATAGAGAACAAGAGAATCATAAACATAAAGGCATGATAAAGCATGCTAATCATAACCTGGAAATGTGACAACAATACTTAACAAGGAATTAGCATGAGCCAAGGCTCATTGCACATGCAACATGAGTAAATCCTCATTACACATGAAGCAAAAGTAAAACCTCATTGCACTTGAATTAGAATGAGTCAACACCCATTGCACATAACGTATCATGATACTATACTTTACTCAATTCATTAGAGAGCTATATGTGTGCACCCTTCTTAAACATTTCATTTCATGCATAAGTGTGCCACATGGATCATATAACATGGATTCATAAAACATCATCATTTATTACACAATAAAGGAATGTGGAATTCATATATGAAACTTTATAATCAATAAGTAAATGTGCATAAAGGTGAATACCCTTGATAGAGATATGGGCATGGTATTCACTACACAATGGCATTGGCTTGGAAAATCGGTGCAGTTTCGGCAGCGTAACGGCATGAAGTAAGAATTCATAAAAATGGTTGATGAGAGAGAAACGGGTGTCTCGTCATATTTACATGACATGGACAGTAAGGGGGTCATATAGATACATGTTCCAAAAAATTTAATGGAAATTAGATTCATGATACAAAATAATTGCTTAAATGTAAATGAGGAGAGAGAAATTCCTTTTGAAATTTCAGCATAGTAACGAGTTTACATCGGAGGATTTTAATGAGAGAGATAGGGTTATCCCATAATTAAAACAAAAAGAAGGCGGTATGGGGGAGGTGCGTAACCATACCCCATGTAACGTCCCAGTTTCGGAAGCCACCCAGAGGCGCCTCATACCCGGTTGGTCACATAGCCTCAAGCGCATTTTCCCAAATGCCAGAGGCTGCTGACTAGCAGTGAGGGCCTAGGGTGTGATAGTAGGGAAACTATACCCTCATTGGAAGAGTACACAGTGGAAGATAAACTAATATCAACAACATCAGAATCAGTTGACATACATACAAGAGTAAATGATAAACAACGGAAAACTAACAAATAAACAACTAGAGCAGAAATATGTAAATGATGCATGATATATATATGTCTAGGAAAATATCCAAACAAGTCACAATGCAGAATACAGTACTAAGACAAAGTAAAAAAGAAAAACAGATGAGAAACTCCTCAGCATCGCAAGCCTCGGCTTGGTCCCATGCTCTCCATCTCTAGTGCAATCAAGAACCTGAAGTAGAAGGGCACTTTCCCTTATCTATACCTGAAACAATATAATCTGTTTGGACCCAAAATCATGACCCAAACAGGGTGTCAGAAAAAGTACCAATAGGCAACCACCCAAAGATCTGTTCCTAACAGTCAGTGAATATATGACAGGTAAAGTACAGTAAGCAGTAAACAGTATAATACACAGCAGTAACAATCCACAGTTTCTAGCATATAATCTACAACAATAAATAGACACTCAGGAAAGTAGAACAAAAAGGTAACCTCTGGGTAGTTCTCACAGCCTAACCCCTAAGGTTCAACCTACAAGTACTAGCAACCCTCTGGGAGGCACACACAGTCTCACCCCTCTGGTTCAGCTAAAGAATAGACTCTCCGAGGAAGCACTCACCGTCAATTCCCCCTATAGTCTCGTATCGTACTAAAGGCTCTCTGGGGAAGCACTCAATATCTATTCCCCCTGTGGCCCGTGTCGAGGAACTACAGACTCTCTGAGGAAGAACTCAACGTCAATTCCCCCTGTGGTCTTGCATCGTAATTAAAGACACTCTGGAGAAGCCCTTACGTCCATTCTCCCTATGGTCCACTACACTAGGTTATCACAGACCTATGTAAAACAAACATGCATAGCATGCGTATCATCCCAAGTAAACCTCAATAACTACTTGGCTATCATTCTAAGGCACAACAGCATAATAGTACAACAGTTCCACTATCCTACGACTAGGCATGGAAACTGGAAAAATACCAAACAAGAAAAACAAGCATGAAAAACATCCAGAGTACAGTAAAACTACCTTATTCACAAGCAATTACCTCTACTCAAGCAATAAAGCAAAGTAGGAAAACAACAGGGCAAAACAGGAAACACGCAATACCCCATTCAAGGGTATTGGTAAAAATTACACATAATATTCAATTAATTACTACATAAAGGCACAAACCACCTACTTTGATGCTAGGAGAGTGATATACATGAACCACGATGATTGATTCTCCTTAAGACGTTGAAGATATGAGAAGACATCAAAAATGATCAACCCACAATAACTTGAGAAAGAGGAGAAATTGGTAAAAAGGCTCTAGGAGAAGAAATAACTCACCATTGCGGTTCCAACGCAATTGACGGTGGCTGAAACAGAGATCAGACGGAGGATCGGGAATTCGGAGAAGAAACGTGGGTGTACGGGTCGCTCTCGGATGAAGAACCTTGAGAAGGGGTGTGTTCTGTCCGTCAGGCGTGACCCCAGTGCGTTTAGTTAAAAAAGAGAGAGTAAACGACGTGTACTTCTTGAGTACACGACGTGTACTCTATTTTTCCATACTCCTCTTTAAGTGGCCGCTACATCGCCTCTACACACCGTGTGTGTGGCCCGGACACGGCCAGCACACGGCTTCGAGCTGCAGGGGAGTACACGACGTGTACTACGAAAGTACACGACATGTACTTCAAAAATATCCAGAAAAACTATTTTTCTCAAAAACTCCAAGAAAAGGAAAGACATACCTGAAATGAAGATCCGGGTTCTTACAAACTTCCCCCCTTAAAGAAATTTGTCCACGAATTTCCGTAACGAGGCATAGAATAAGAAACCCCAAACAGCTCTGGCCACTGTGATCGTACATCGGCCTCCCTTTCCCAGGTCTCGTCTTATACTCACCCGTGCTGCCATAACACCCATACTAGAGGAACAAACCACCCACGGAGAACCTTCTTACTTCTATCGAAAATCCGGATAGGATGCTCTTCAAACAATGCATCTGCTTCGAGCTCAACTTCCTCGGGCTGAAAGACATGAGATGGGTCTAAAAAGTAACGTCAGAGCTGAGATACGTGGAAGACGTCGTGCATGGCCCAATACCTCTGAGGTAGCTGCAACCGATAGGCAACCGGTCCAACTCTCCCCAATACTTCAAACGGCCTGATGTACCACGGTGAAAGATTACTCTGTCTCCTAATCCTCTTGTGTCCCAACCTCGATGCGACACGCAGGAAAACCTGATCCCCGACCTCAAACTTCAGAGGTCGTCTCTGCTGATCAACAT
Organism: Viscum album; assembly: GCA_963277665.1. Classification (NCBI taxonomy): domain Eukaryota; kingdom Viridiplantae; phylum Streptophyta; class Magnoliopsida; order Santalales; family Viscaceae; genus Viscum; species Viscum album. Next base: position 1,275,807,355 of record OY728132.1, on the reverse strand, counting down.
AAGAATTCTGTCAAGACTGTGCTGTAGCCATCCTCTTCCGAATCAACTCTATCTGCTCTGAGGTCTCTTGAACAAGACGTGGTCCCAACAAATCTGCCTCTCCTGCCTCCAGCCAGCATAAGGTCAATCGGCATGGCCTACTCTACAAAGCCTCATAAGGTTCCATCTGAATAGTTGCCTAAAAACTGTTGTTGTAGGAGAACTCCACCAGAGGGATATGCTTCTCCCAAGAACCACCAAAGTCTATAGTGCAAGCTCGGAGCATATCCTCAAGCACCTAGATCATACGCTCGGACTGGCCATCTATCTGGGGATGGTATGTTGTACTCAAGAGTACCTGTGTACCCAAAGCCTTCTAAAGCCCCTGCGAGAATCGATAAGTAAAGCGTGCATCTCTATCTGAAACCATGGAGTGTGAGACTCCATGCAGACGTACAATATCTTAGATGTACAGTCATCCCAGATCAACAACACTGAAGGTCTCCTTGATCGGTAAGAAGTGAGCAACCTTCGTAAGCCTATCGACAACAACCCAAACAACATAGTTCCCTCGAGGCGACCTCGGCAATCCGGTCACAAAGTCCATCGCGACATCGTTCCACTTCCTCTCCAGAATGGGTAACTACTGTAAAAGGCCTGCTTGTCGTTGATGCTCCTCCTTCACCTGCTGACAAGTAGAACACTGCAAGATGAAACCAGCAACATCCATCTTTATACCTGGACACCAGTACTGGCGATGAAGATCCCAATAGATCTTGGTGATGCCAGGATGAATTGCCCAAGATGAGGAATGAAAATCACGCATCATCTCTTCGCGTATGTCTGTTGGCACCCATACGCATCCCTAGAAATGAAAGATCTCATCCTCGCCCATTGTCCATCCAAGAAGAGGGTCCTCTCCCGACACACTCTCCCTCAAGACTAATCCTTCTGAGTCTGATAGTTGCCTCATTCGTACCCGATCAAGTAGTGTAGAGGTAACAACTACAAAAGATAGGTAAGCCTGTCCCTATCTGTTGTGAACCTCTAGATGCATCTCAGAGTACAGATCCATAAGCTGTCACTCACTACTGGCCTCCTGAACTGCCTGAATCTGAGTTCTCCTGCTCAACGCATCTGCCACTGTGTTTCCCTTTCCCAACGTATAGGCAAGCTCGAAATCAAAAGACTGAAGATACTTGACCAACCTGCGATGTCTCAGATTCAGATCATGTTGAGTGAAGATGTAATTGAGACTCCTGTGGTCGGTGAAAACCACAAAGTGCTATTCTAGAAGGTAATGTATCCAAAAGAATAAGGCATGAACAACAGCTTCCAGCTCCAGATCGTGTGTCGGGTAGTTCCTCTCGTGTGGCCTCAACTGCCGAGACCCGTACGCAATGAATCCATCTCCCTGCATAAGCACAACACCCATCCGGATACCTGAATCATCACAATAAACAATATAGCTCTTACCTGGCTCTGAAAAGACTAGTATCGGTGCTGACTTCAACCTTACCTTCAGCTCTTGAAAGGCTGTCTCACAAGAATCTGACCATAAGAACTCTGCCCACTTTTTGGTCAGACCTGTCAAAGGTGCTGCAAGGCGTGAAAAGTCCTGAATGAAGCATTTGTAGTATCTAGCCATCACTAGGAAACTTTGTACCTCAAAAACATTCTTCGGCTACTCCCAAGAAACTAAATCTCTCACTTTCTATGGGTCCACAAATACTCATGCCTCTAAGATTATGTGACCCAAAAAGTGAATCTGATCCATCCAAAAGTGACACTTCGAGAGTTTAGCATAAAGTCGATGCTCTCCCAGTGTACTCAGAACAATCTCAAGATGGATATCATGGTCGTGTTGAGTGTGAGAGTACACCAAGATATCGTCCACGAAGACCACAAAAAAGGAGTCCATGTAAGGATGGAACACTCGGTTCATCAGTGCCATGAAAACTTCTGGCGCATTGGTGAGACTGAACAACATGACCGTATACTTGTAGAGACCATACCTACTCTTGAAGGCTGTTAGAGGTATATGTGATGGTCTAACGTGCAACTGATGATAACCAGACCTCAAATCGATCTTCGAGAACACCCGGTCTCCCTAAAGCTGATCGAAAAGGTCATCAATACTCGACAAGGGATATCAATTATTGACCGTCAACTGGTTCAGCTTCCGATATTCCACACAGAGCCTAAGGGTACCGTCTGACTTCTTCACAAACAGGACAGGAGAACCCCAAGGAGAAGTACTGGGTCATATGAAACCCTTTTCCTGCAACTCCTCCAATTGCTTCTTGAGATTTTGCAACTCAGGTGTAGCCATCCTATAGGGAGGAATGGACACCAGTGCCGCTCCTGGAACGAGCTCAATAGAGAAGTCCACCTCACGGTCTATAGGAAAACCTAAAAAGTCCTATGGAAAGACATCGCTGAAATTATCCACCACTGGAGGAAAGTCCAACTGTGAAGTCCCCTGGTCATCTAGATAAAGACTAGCAATCTGGACCTTCAACCTTCCTAGCCCATGATGCTCGAGTCCTACTCAACTCGCCTGAACATCCCATTCTCCTCTATGAAGAAAAGATTCACCCTCTGGTGAAATTAAACTCACCCTGCAGTGATAACAGTCGACGAATCCCTGGAAGGGAACCAACCAGTCCATCTCGAGAATGACATCATAGCCTGTCATCTCTAGGACATAGAGATCCCATAACAAATGATACACTGCAACCTCGATAGGGCACTCTCTGTACTGACATACACTATATGTCCTCATCCCCAAATGTGTGTCTAGTGTCAATGAGTTGGGAGAAGAAAAGATAAATAGCCCAAGGCTCTCCATAACAGAAAAAGAGATAAAGCTATGTGTAGCCCCAATATAGAAAAGAGATGAAGATAAAACTGAGGATACTAAAATCGTACCTTGAATGGTAAAAGGTTCGGGATCCTACTCCTGATAGGTCTTCTCCACCGCAAAAGTCTGGCCTGCCCCGTGGCCCTGTGACCCTGCCTGACCACTCTGAGCTGATCCACCCTGCTGGCGCTGAAGGAATGGTGACTGACTGCCACAGCCTCGACCTCCACCTCAGCCCGAACAGCCGGAAGAACTCTAGTTCCCTGACTGGTGAGAAACTAGTGGTGCTTCTCCTGAACGAGGAGTCATGGAAGAACCCCCGTCACCAGATACTGGTGAGAAAACTAGGCAGAAACGCTGAAGGTGACCCATCTTTCCGCAAGATCGGCACTCTAGTGGGTCTCTCTAGCACTGCGGCCTCATGTGCCCTGCCCCTCCACACTGGTAGAATACCACCTGGCTACTTGAAGATGTATCTCGCCTACTTCAACTGGAGGAACACTAGCTCTGGAAGTAGAATCACCCTGGCTCGCAGCTCTGGAGTCTCTCATATTGTGCTCCACAATCAACACCTGGTTGATGATGAAAGTGATGAAATTAAACTAGAAGATATTCACCTGCGAGCGGATCTCCCACCTGAGACCATCCTCAAAATTCCTTTCTAAGAACACCCCACTCCCATCCCGAAGGGGTGTGAAACGCTGCATCTCGATGAAATGATAGGAATACTCCATGACAGAAAGAGTACCTTGATCTAGACTCATGAACTTCCGGGCTCAATCGGACCTCATGGTATCCGGATAGAAGTAGTCGTAGAACACACGCTGGAACTCCTCCCAAGACATAACCTGCTGATAATCCGCCTGTGAGATCATGTCCCACCACCTCTTGGCGGAGTCTCAGAGCATGTAGGTAGCAAGCTTGACCCGCCTCTCTGGAGGTGTCTCCAAATGCTCAAAGATAGTCAGCATGGCTTCCATCCATGACTTTGTAGCCTGTGGTCCTCCTTCCTCTAAGAAAGTAGGAGGATGGTGCTGCTGAAAAACCCGCATCAAGTCTTCCATAGATGTGGCAGGAGGCGGTGCTCCCTGAAAGGTCTACATCATCCTCATAAAACCTTCCTTGAATTGTGCATCATCGCCTGAAACTAGTATGACAGCTGGTGATAAGGCTGGCCTGACTGGAGGATCGGCAGGAAGTCCCTGATCAGCCATATCTGGCGTCTGATCACTACCTGACAACTGACATACAACCGGAGGACGTCTCAGAGGCATAGCTCTAAAAGATCAAAAGCATACCTTAGATCAGAAAAAAAGGACAGAGAACAAATGAGTACATAATGAAAACAGGATAAAGAAACACTCAAGATTTACAAAACATGACTACACGACATGTATAAATCCTAAACGACGTGTACTTAACTCTATTCCTCTGCCCGTGTCTCCTTACACGGTCAGCCCACACGGTCTCCTTAAATTGAGACTACACGTCGTGTTCCTGGTGGACACGTCGTGTAGTAGATAAGGTTTCAACAACCCGTGTTGTTAGCTACACGGCTGACTACATGGCTGAGACTACACGGCGTGTTCCGAACAAACACGACGTGTACTTGAAGATTTTCCCAACCCGTGTTGTTGGCGACACGGAAAAGCACACGGTTGACCTTTACACGACATGTTCCGAACAAACACGGCATGTATAAGAGGAGAGAACACCAACGCGTGTTGTTCGTGACACGACTGGGTACTAGGAACAAGAATACACGACGTGTTCATACACAACACGGCGTGTATGACACGAGCTTCCCTGACCCGTGTTGTTAGTTACACGGCCTGATACACGTCTCTATGCTACACGGCATGTACCTACCGTACACGGCGTGTTCCTGGAGAGTTTCACAACCCGTGCTTATGCTCACACAGTCAGTGACACGGTTTAAAACTACACGGCATGTATAAATAATGTACATGCCGTGTATTCTGGTTTTTTCCGGGCAGTAGCTCTGAAACTACACCGAAGCCCAGAAAACACTGAAAACAAGCATGAAGGTTCCAAATTACAATTCGTGAGGGCCCATACTCCCCACGAATCAAATCTTGGCATCCAATACGGTCATATATAAGGAAAAACAAGTCAATGATTCACCAATTTCCGATTCAAGAGGGCCCATAACACCTCAAGAACCAAAACTTGGCATTCATTTAAGCAAAGAACGATAAAAACAGTCCTCTATCAAACATCAAAGATTCTATCAAATCATCTATCACAACAGAATGCATAATCTAAAAAAAGTCTATCACAAAAACATGCAATTACTAATGCACCCTATATGGCATAGCAAGAATCCATGGAATGTGATTTCTAACAAGTGCCTATATGATACATGTGATGACATACCCTCATCTCATTGGGTTGCGACAGAAATAGAACCACAATATCAACAACAATAACCACACAAAGCATGTGAATCAATCTTGGTGAAATCAGACCAACTGTAACATAGAAAAACTGGAAAACTGTAATAAGCGAGGTAGATTGGCTTTTCCCTGTACACGGGTTAGCTACTCCCAAAAACAGCTTAACACCATGTACTGAATCCTTCCTATCCCTGGCTAAAGGCTCCAAACAGTAAATCAAGAGAAAAGAACTCCTTTGATACCACTTTGTAACGTCCAGGTTCCGGAAGCCACCCAGAGGCGCCCCGTACCCAGTTGTTCACATGGCCTTAAGTTCATTTCCCCAAACACCAGAGGTTGCCGACTAGCAGCGAGGGCCTTGGGTGTGATAGTGGGGAAACTATGCCCTCATTGGCAGAGTACATAGTAGAAGAGAAACAAATAGCAACAACAGCAGAAGAAGTAGACATACATACAAGAGTAAACGATAAACAATGAAAAACTAACAAATAAACAACTAGAGAAGAAATATGTAAATGATGCATGATACATATATGTCTAGGAAAATATCCAAACAAGTCACAATGATGAATACAATACTATGCCAAAGTAAAAAAGAAAAATAGACGAGAAACTCCTCAGCATCGCAAGCCTCGGCTTGGTCCCATGCTCTCCAGCTCCAGTGCAATCAAGAACCTAAAGTAGAAGGGCGCTTGCCCTTATCTATACCTGTAACAATATAATCTGTTTGGGCCCAAAAGCAAGACCCAAACAGGGTGTGAGACAAAGTCCCAATAGGCAACCACCCAAAGATCTGTACCTAACAGTCAGTGAATATATGGCATGAAAAGTACAGTAAGCAGTAAACAATAAGCATTAAATAGTATAATACATACCAGTAACAATCCACAGTTTCTAGCATATAATCTACAATAAGAAACAACCACTCAAGAAATTAGAACAAAAAGTTAACCTCTGGGTAGTTCTCACAGCCTAACCCCTAAGCTTCAACCTATAAGTACTAGCAACCCTCTAGGAGGCACACACAGTCTCACCCCTATGGTTCAGCTAAAGAATAGACTCTCTGAGAAAGCACTCACTATTAACTCCCCATATAGTCTTGTATCGTACTAAAGGCTCTCTGGGGAAGCACTCAATGTCTATTACCCATGTGGCCCGCGCCGAGGAACTACAGACTCTCTGAGGAAGCACTCAACGTCAATTCCCCCCTGTGGTCTCACATCGTAATTAGAGACACTATGGAGAATCCCTTACATCCATTCTCCCTATGGTCCACTACACTAGGTTCTCACAGCCCTGTGTAAAACAGACATGCATAGCATGTGTATCGGCCCAAGTAAACCTCAAGAACTACTTGGCTATCATTCTAAGGAACAACAACATAACAATACAACAGTTCCACTATACTACGACTAGGCATGGAAACTGAAAAAATGCCAAAAAAGAAAAACAAGAATGGAAAACATCCAGATTATAGTAAAACTTCCTTATTCGCAAGGAATTACCTCTACTCAAGCAATCAAGCAAAGCAGGAAAACAACAGGGAAAAACAGGAAACACGCAATACCCCGTTCAAGGGTATTGGTGAAAATTGCACATAATATTCAATGAAATCCTACATAAAGGAACAAACCACCTACTTTGATGTTAGGAGGGAGATATACGTGAACCACAATGATTGATTCTCCTTAGAACTTTGAAGATCTAAGAAGACGTCAAAAACGCTCAACCCACGATAACTTGAGAAATTGGAGAAATTGGAAAACAAGGATCTAGGAGAAGAAAGAAATCACCATTGTGGTTCCAACACAATTGATGGCAGCTGAAACGGAGATCAGACAGAGGCTCGGGAATCTGGAGAAGAAACGTGGCCGTACAGGTCGCTCTCGGACAAAGAAGCTGGAAAAGGGGTGTGTTCTGTCCGTCAGGCGCGACCCCGGTGCGTTTAATGAAAAAAAGAAAGTACACGACATGTACTTCTTGAGTACACAACGTGTACTCTATTTTTCCGTACTCCTCTTTAAGCGTCTGCCACATCATCTCTACACACCGTGTGTGTGGCTTGGACATGACGGCTTCGAGCGGCAAGGGAGTACACGACGTGTACTCAGAAAGTACACGATGTGTACTTCAAAAATTTCCAAAAAACCTATTTTTCTCAAAAAATCCAAGAAAAAGAAAGACATAACTGAAACGAAGATCCAGGTACTTACACCCCAACATTTATAATTGAAATTAAAAAGGCATAACCCCATTAAGAAAATTGGACAAAAATGAGAAAGGAAGAAAAAACCCCTACTTGGAAGTGTGCTTCCAAAGGCTTGAGAGAGGCTTGAGAGAGGCTTCTTGGGAGCTTGGGGCACCTTGGGATGATTCTAGAGAGAGTAGGGCAGAGGTTGGATGAACTCAAATGGATTTGAGTGAGGAGAAAGTGTGATATTGGGTGGGTTTATATAGGAAATGTGAGGGAATTCTTTATTCTTTAGGGTTGGGACACCACACATTAATCTAATTCAAACGACAAACCAGCCCATGGTTTTTTCCAAAGGGCATTGGAAAAAAATATTTTATAAGTGAAAAGTCCGAACTTTATAAAATAATTGGGTTGCTTATGTAGCGGTGAGTCACACTCCCAAGGAAAATAATTTTAAAAGACAAGATGTTTAATAAGCCTTGAAGGGTCCATTAATGCTTTGTAAAATAAGTCAAACAAACCCCAAAACACATTATTTTAATTTTAAAACATATATTGGCAAAAAATAAGGCTTATAGTATTTTATTACATCATTATTGGGTAATTATGATGTCATAAAACACATTATATATTTAAACGGTATTTAATTTTTACCAAAAAATTTGAATGTCTCAGAAAATTATGAAGAACTCACCATTGGATAATTTCGATGTACTGATTCTAGAAATAATATTTATTTTATATAAATAATTTTCTAAATATGTTAATTTTTACTTTTAAAATAGAAACCGACATTTATCGAAAATTCACGGGTTTTGACAAAAATGGATTTCAAACTGAAATAAAAATTACGATTGCATTCATAAAATTATACAATAATTTATATTTAATAAAAATTAATTTAATAATAATAATAATAATATTTTACTAAAATATTATTTAATGAAAAAATTCATTAATTCATTAAAATAGATTTCTTAGTTGAATATTAACTAAAAACACTATTTGAGCCTTAAAAACTATTTACAAGGTAACAAAAATGACATGAAAATATATTCATTATTATATAAAAAAATAATGTACATAACCATAGTGCTAAGGTCTTGTTACATAACCCCTTATAACACCAGCGTAAGACCGAAGGGTAAGGTGTGTGATGGTGACCGACTCTTGGGGTGGCTCGGATAACATTGCCTGGGTGGTAATCTCTATCAAATTCCACTTCTCTCGTAGGCGGTCCTGCTCAAGCTTAACCTGTTGAAGCTCATCTTGGGATTGGTCAAGAGAAAATCCCAATGACGCCACCTCTTTTCTGAGCTCCGACAAATGGGCTTCGTATGGGGCACGTCTACTGGATGAGGCCATCATTTCCTTTCTCTGAGTAAATTGGATTCGTTAAAGCCCTATATTTATACTAATCATGTGATCACTGTTCAATGGATATATTAGAAATGGTCAAAATTATTAACATAAAACCAAAGAATTTGAAATTTTATATAAACATTTTATATAAAGAGGCATTTAATTAGATCAATAGGGATTTTCCTTAATAAATGTTTAGGTCATTACAATCTTCCCCCCTTAAGAAATTTCTCCCTCAAAATTTCTTTTTCCCACACTAAAACAAATGTGGGTAACTCTGCTTCATTACTTCCTCTGATTCTCACGTTTCTTCTTCAAACTTGTGGTTTCACCACAACACCTTGACGAGGGGCACTGTCTTATTTCGTAGAAATCTTTCTCTACAGTCTAAGATCTTCACTTGTTTCTCCTCATAAGAAAGATCATCTTCTAACTATACCACCTATGAGGAGAGTACATGTGAAGGGTCCGGTATGTACTTCCTTAAGATGGATACATGAAATACATCATGCACTTTGGCCATGGTAGGTGGAAGTTCTAGTCGATAGGCCACAACCCCAACACGATCAAGAATCTTGAAGGGGCCGATGTACCTTGGACTTAACTTTCCTTTCTTTCCAAAACTCATAACCTTCTTCCATAAAGATATGAGTAGAAAAACCATGTCTCTAACTTTAAACTCGAGGTTTCATTGATGGTTATCTACATAACTTTTCTATCGACTCTGGGCTACCTTGATATGTTGTTGAATGGTTTTCACCTTCTCCACCATTTCTTCGACCATTTCTGGTCCAACCAGCTTACGCTCACCGACCTCATCCCAACACACTGGTGTTCTACACCTTTTCCCATAATGGGCTTCATATGGTGCCATTTGGATGCTTGATTGGAAACTATTATTATAAGAGAACTCAACCAGAGGAAGATGTTGATCCCATCCTCCTTTAAAGTCCATTGAGAATGATCTCAACATGTCCTCAAGTGTTGGATAGTCCAATCAGATTGGCCATTAGTTTGAGGATGATAAGCCGTACTGAAGTTCAGTTCAGTATTCATAGAATGTTGAAGACTCTTCCAAAACTTAGAGGTGAATCTTGGATCTTGATTGGATACATTAGATAGTGGTACTCCATGTAGCGTTACCACTTCCCTGATATATATCTGTGCTAGTTGATCTAATGAGAAATCCTCCCAAATAGCAATGAAGTGTGCAGACTTTGTAAGACGATCTATAATAACCCAGGTTACATTGTTGCCTTTGGATGTCTTTAGAAGTCCAGTGACAAAGTCCATGGTGATGTTCTCCCATTTCCATTCTAGTATTGGCAATGGTTGCATCATCCCCTTAGCATTCTGCCTCTCTGCCTTCGCTTGCTGACACACCAGACACTTTGATGTATATTCAACGATCTCCTTCTTCATATTATCTCACCAATAATGATCTCAGAGATCTCGATACATCTTTGTGTTTCCTGGGTGAATAGAGAAATTTGAACTGTGTGAATCGTCTAAAAATTCCTTCTTCAGCTCGAGAATTTATGGAACACATAGTCTTTTCCCAAATCTCACAATTCCTTCATCATTAATATTAAACTCCGAGGATTTCCCTTTTCCGATAGCTTCCACTTTTTCCTGAATTCCCACATCATCCCTTTGAGTATCCTTTAACATTTCCAAAAGTGATGGTTAAGAAATAATTTGTGAAAGGATTGATGATGTTCCCTTCTTTATGATTCCCATGTCCATCCTCATCAAGTCTAAGAAGATCAGATCCTTTTCAATTCTCATCAATGATAGAATTGTTGGGTCCTTTTTACTTAGAGTATTCGCCACCTTGTTCACTTTACAAGGGTGGTAAGGTATTGAGCAGTCATAGTCTTTGATCAGCTCTAACCATCTTCATTGGTTCATATTCAACTCTTTCTGTGTGAATATATACTTGAGGCTTTTGTGGTCTGTATATATTTTATACTTCTCCCCAAAGAGATAATTCCGCCAAATTTTCAAAGTGAATATCACTACAGCCAGATCGAGGTCATGTGTTGGATAGTTCTGTTTATGATCTTTCAATTTCCTTGAAGCATAGGCAATGGATTTTTCATTTTTCATCAACACACATCCCAGGCCCTTCTTCGAACCATCACTGGATACCAAAAAACGTTCTCCACTCATGGGTAAAGTGAGCACGGGCATAGTGATAATCCTATTTTTCAACTCCTTGAATCTTTCTTCGCATTCATCACTCCAATCAAACTTTACTTCCTTCTGAGTTAGCTTGGTAAGAGGGTTGGAAAATTGTGAGAAATTTCTCACAAATCGTCGATAATATACGGATATTTGTTACCGATGTTGGCCTTATCCATCCCTAAATTGCATCTATTTTGGAGGGATCCAAATATATCTCATTTCTTGTGATGATATGGCCTAAGAATGAGACCTCCTTCAACCAGAACTCACACTTGCTGTACTTGGAATAGAGCTTTTCCTTCTGCAAGGTCTCTAGTACAGTTCTTAGATTATCCTCATGATCCTCTTTGGTGTTGGAGTATATCAGAATATCATCTATAAATACTACCACAAATTTTTCAAGGTAATCTCTAAAGACTCTATTCATCAAGTCCAAGAATATTGCTGGAAAATTAGTGAGTCTGAAAGGCATTACTATGAATTCATAGTGCCCATATCTTGTATGAAAAGCATTCTGGGGATATTTTCCTTCTTCACCCTTACTTGATAATATCCCGACCGCAAATCCACCTTGGATAAGTATTGTGCTCCACACAACTAATCAAACAAGCCATCAATTTGTGGGAGAGGATACTTGTTCTTTATCGTGATTTTTTCAAGCTCATGATAATCGATGCAATGGCACTTTGATCCATCCTTCTTCTTGACAAAGAGGACTGGTGCACCCCATAGTGAATCACTTGGGCATATAAACCCTTTATCTAGATTCTCCTATAGTTGTTTCTTCAGGTCTTCAAGCTCCAAAACAGTCATTCTATATGAAGTTTTGGATATTGTCAATGCCCCCGGTATAAGTTCAATTGAGAATTAAACATCTCTTCTGGGAGGGAGACCAGACAATTCATCAGGAAACACTTCAGTGAATTTGATCACAATAGGCATGTCTTCAAGGATGGTTGCTTCCTTGGACTCAATCATCTGAGACAGATTTTCATTCTCATAGGGTAGTAATATCAACGCTTGAGATGATGGAGCTAATTAAGATTCATCTTCCTCCTTGCAATTGTAATGAATCGGGGGTCGATTCTCCACATGGAGAGTGATTTCCCTCTCACAGAAATTTATGTTGGCTCTATATAAGGAAAGACAATCCATGCCAAGAATTGCATCAAATTCCACAAGAGGGATTATGACAAGGTTTTCCGGGAAGTTCAATCCATATATTATGACAGGGGAGGAGTTATATTAATGGGATGAAATAATCACCCCATTTTCCGTACTCACCGACATCTTCAATTCCATGATTTTTGGTGGTGATGGTATTGTTCTACTAAACTTTCAAGATATAAAAAAATGCATAGAACCGGAATCAAAAGGTATGTTCTCTATTCTTGAATGAATAACTAGCATACCTATCACCACTTCGTTGTCAGAGTTCACTTAGGCAATAGTGATGGAAAAATCTCGCCCTTGCTGCCTCATAGGTTGTTGGTTGCCTCCAAAAACCCTTGGCTTAGGGCGCTGATTTGCTAGATTCACTAGTTCTTTCCTCTTGTAGCAATGAATCACGCGTTGGGGTTCGAACAGTGCGTTCCTCTCTTCTTTCGCAGCCACAGGTCTTTCTTGCCGACATTTTAAAGCCAGGTGCCCTTCTCTTCCACACCTAAAGCATTTTCTTATACCCTTCAGGAAATTTTCAGGGTGCTTCTTTCTACACATTTGTCAAGTGGGGTGCTAGATCTTCTTAGCACTATTAGATTTATCCATCGGACTACCAGTATTGAATTCCACCTTACGCTTCTTATCCCCTTGATACGCCTAAGATTATACGATCTCCATTTTGACCTTGAGGGCACATCAGACAATTTCCTCATAGCTGTCGAAGTCACGGATTGTCAGTGCTTTCTGTAGGCTAGGTTTCATCCTACCAAAGAAGCGGCCGACCTTGCATTCAGGGGTAACGAAAAAGCCGGAAGCATATTGTGAAATCCGTGTGAAGTTTTCCTCGTACGCTCCAATAGATTCGTCATCTTTTTGCATGAGGTCAAGGAAGTCCCTTTCCATCTTAAGCCAGAGGGTGCATGGGAAATATTTATCAAAAACCATCTTCTGGAAATCCTTCCATTACAACGCCTCGATCTCCTCCTTAGGGTTCGTATTTTTTATCAACATCCACCATTGATCAGGTTCACCCTCCATACGATAAGCAACCAGGAGAACCTTCTCTTGTTCAGAACATTTAAGGATGGAGAATATCTTTTCAATGGAGTTGATCCATTGCTTAGAGATTGAGAGATCAGATGATCCATTAAAAGTAGGAGGCCTTTGTCTCATGAAGCTCTCGATATCGACTTGTTCACTCTTAGAGGGGTTGAAAGTTCCTCTTGACCCATGTTTCTATTCAAATCAAGAGTTAGTTGAGATAGAAGCGTGACAAAGTTCGCGATTCCCACTCCCATTGGATTGGGCATCTCATTAATTAGTACATTCATCACATTAATCTTCACATCAGTTGTTATCCCAAGTCCTCCTATTACCGGCCATTGGATGGAATAAAAGGAAAGTTATGGGTAACAAATAAAGGGTAATACAAGGATAAAACTGATGACTTATAAATAACTCTTATTTCCTTAACATATGAATCTACCAGTTTCAGTCTATGTTATCCATGATCTACTTTCTAACATATATCATTAGGGATTTTTTTGTCCCTTAATAATGGTTCATACTAAGCTTGTGAATTGACCAAAGCATATCCCCCGGGAGTGTCGTAACCAAGAGTGCATCAAGTCCCGTTGTCGAGCACCAGTTTCCCTTCGAGTCTAGCTCAAAGTGGTACTTTTGGGTTTTACCCCCAGGATACATCTGTGACAGTGCCGCCTCTACCTGCTTGTATCCAGACCGGGATGTATTTGCTCGATAAACCACTTACTCAATACCCAACAAAACTTAGGGATGTTTTTATTATACTTAGTCTTGTCTCTAAGACTTTACTAGGGTTTTCTAATCCTAATCCCAAAAAGGGTGAGCCATAAAGCCCAGTAAGGGTGAGCTATAAAGCCCAGTAAGGGAATAATCATGGAATAACATGAGGAATACAATACATGTTAGAAAATAGGAATATAAATAGAGAAAAAGAGAAGAATAAACATAAAGTCATGATAAATCATGATAATCATAACATGGAAAAGTGGCAACAACACTTAACATGGAATTAACATGAGCCAAGGCTCATTGCACATGGAGCATGAGTAAATCCTCATTGCACACGAAGCACGTGTAAAACTTCATTTCACTTGAATTAGCATGATTCAACACCCATTGCACATGAAATATCATGATACTATACTTTACCCAATGCATTGGATCGCTATAAGGGTGCACCCTTCTTAAACATTTCATTTCATGCATAAGTGTTCCACATGGATCATATAACATGGATTCATAAAACATCATCATTTATTCCACGATAAAAAAATGTGGAATTCATACATGAAACTTTATAATCAATAAGTAAATGTGAATAAAGGTGAATACCCTTGATAGAGATATGGGCATGATATTTACTACACAATATCATTGGCTTGGAAAATCAATGTAGTGTCGGCAGCGTAACAGCGTGACGTAAGAATTCATAAAAATGGTTGATGAGAGAGAAAGAGATGTCTCATCATATTTACATAACATGTATAGTAAGGGGGTCATATATATACAAGTCCCAAAAAATGTAATGGAAATTATATTCATGATACAAAAGAATTGCTTGAATGTAAATGAGGAGAGAGAAATTCCTTTCGAAATTTCGGCATTAACGGGTGTACATGGAGGGATTTTAATGAGAGAAAAAGGGGTATCCCATAATTAAAACATAAAGAAGTTAGTATGGGGGAGGTTCAAAGTCATACCCCGATATTTATAATTGAAATTAAAAGGGCATAACAACATTAAGAAAATTGGACAAAAATGTGAAAGGAAGAAAAAACCCTTACTTGGAAGTGTGATTCCAAATGCCTGAGAGAGGCTTGAGAGTGGCTTCTTGGGAGCTTGGGGCACGTTTGGAGGATTATAGAGAGAGGAGGGAAAGGTTTGGATGAACTCCAATGGATTTGAGTGAGGAGAAAGTGGGAGCTTTGGTGGGTTTATATAGGAAATGTGAGTGAATTATTTATTATTTAGGGTTGGGACACCTCACATTAAACTAATTCAAAACACAAACCAGCCCATGGTTTTTGAAAAAGGGGGGTGTAAAAAAATATTTTATAAGGCCAAAGTCCAAAATTCTTGAAATAATGGGGTTTCTTATGTGGAGGTGAGTCACTCTCCCAAGGGAAACAATTTAAAAAGACAAGATGTTTAATAAGCCTTGAAGGGTCCATTAATGCTTCGTAAAATAAGTCAAACAAACCCAAAATCACATTATTTTAATGGTAAAACATATATTGGCCGAACATAAGGCTTATAGAATTTTATTACATCATTATTGGGTCATTATGATGTCATAAAACACATTATATATTTAAACGATATTTAATTTTTACCCAAAAATTTGACTCTCTCAGAAAATTATGAAAAATTCACCATTGGATAATTTCAACGACCTGATTCCAGAAATAATATTTATTTTATCTAAATAGTTTTCTAAATAGGTTTATTTTTTACTTTTAAAATAGAAACCGACATTTATCGAAAATTCACCGGTTTTGACAAAATTGGCTTTCAAGCTGTAATAAAAATTAAAATTGCATTCATAAAATTATACAATCATTTATATTTAATAAAAATTAATTTATTAATAATAATAATATTTTAATAAAATATTATTTAATTCAAAAATCCATTAATTCATCAAAATATATTTCTTAGTTGAATATTAACTAAAAACACAATTTGAGCTTTAAAAACTATTTACAATGTAACAAAAGTAACATGAAAATATATTCATTATTATATAAAAAAATAATGTACATAACCATAGTGCTAAGGTGTTGTTACATAACCCCTTATAACACCCACATAATACCGAAGGGTAAGGTGTGCGATGGTGACCGACTCTTGGGGTGGCTCGGATAACATTGCCCGAGTGGTAATCTCTATCAACTTGTACTTCTCTCATAGGCAGTCCCGCTCAAGATTAACCTATTGAAGCTCGGCTTGGGCTTGGTCAAGAGAAAAGACCAATGACGCCACCTATTTTTCAAGCTCCAACAAATGGGATTCATATGGGGCACGTCTACTGGATGAGGCCATCGTTTCCTTTGTCTGAGTAAATTGGATTCTTTAAAGCCCTATATTTATACTAATCATGTGATCACTGTTCAATGACTATATTAGCAACGTTCACAATTATTAACGTAAAACCAAAGAATTTGAAATTTTATATAAAAATTTTACATAAAGATACATTTAATTAGATCAAGAGAGATTTTCATTAATTAATGTTTGGGTCGTTACAAGGACAATTAAGTGTACTTGTAAAAAATGTGCTCTGACAACGTTTGAAACATTTGACAACATTGGAGGTCATCTATTGCATTTTGGTTTTTTAACAGATTATGTTTTTTGGTATCAACATGGTGAACGCGGTTCTAAAGAAGATACTAATAATTTGGTTCTAGATTCATCATGGTAGAAAAATTTAGTACATGATGTGGAAGTTCTGTCTTTTCAATAAACTGAAACTCGAAATGATATTGATTTAACTCTTGATTTGGAACCATCTTAATTTTATGAGTTGTTAAGGTCCACTGAGGAAGCCTTATATCCTGAATGCAAGATAAGAAATTTTGAAGTAGTTATAAAATTTATGGCTATTAAATCAGATAATGTAATGTCAAATAGCTATTTTGATTAGATATTCTTTTTGGTTAAAACACTATTACCTGAAGGAAATGTGTTTCCTAAAATTTTCTATGAGAGAAAAAGGATGGTTTGTAATCTGGGTTTTGGTTATCAAAATATTCATGGATGTTCAACTGATTGCATCTTATATTATGGTGAAAATGATTCTTTGGATAGTTGACCCACATGTGGAAAATTGAGGTATAAAGAGGCTCAACTAGGGAAGTCTAGATTGATTCCTATAAAATAGTTGAGATATTTCCCACTTATACCCAGATTTCCACGTTTATCTATGTCTTAGAACATAGCGACATTAATGTCATGGAACAAAACCAATATTTCAACTAGTAAAAGCTTAAATCATCTCTCTGATGGTGTTTCGTGGAAATTGTTTGAAAAAGTGCATCAATATTTTGATTTAGAATCCCGAAACCTATGATTGGGTCTTTCTACTGACGGTTCTACCCATTTGGTTCTTATGGTAGTCAGTATTCATGTTGGGATATCTTTATAACTCCATACAATTTACCTCATTGGATTTTGATGAAGAATCCATATTAATTTTTGACCTTATTAATTCCAAGACATCTGAAAAACAATATTGATGTTTATGTGAAACCATTGATTGATGAGTTAAATTCATTGAAGATTAATGGTGTCAGTACATATGATGTTACTGCGAAACATAATTTTCTACTAAAAACTATATTGATTTGGAAAATTAGTGACTTCCTAACATATGACATGTTATCTAGAGAGAGAACACATGGTCCAAAATCATGTCCGTACTCTATGAGAGTCAACAAATCATTTATGCTCTTCAATGGAAAAACCTTATTTTTTCAACTGTCATCGCAAATTCCTTCCAACCGATCATTATTTTTAGAGGAAAAAATATCATTTCAGAAAAGGTAAAATTGAAAGAGATGAACCTCCAACAATGATCTCAGGTATAGAGGTAAAATATATTATCTCTTCATTACCTCCCATCAAAATTAGACCAATAATAAACCAAAAGAAATTTTATGGCTTTGGGAAAAAACAAAATTGGATAAAATCAAGCCTTTTTTGGGATCTACCATATTGATTTGATTTGTTGGTACATCACATGTTGGATGTCCTGAATATTGCGAAGAACAATTTTTCTAATTTATTTCATATAGTTTTGGATACACCAGGTAAGACCAAAGATAATGTAAAAGCACGATTAGATCTTTCCCAAATTTGCAGGCAACCAGAACTTGAACTGTTTGAAAATGTTAGATCACAAAAGTTAATGAATCTGAAATCATCGTACACACTATAACAAGAAAATTGATTATTATTTTGTTAGTGGATTTCATATTTGAGACTTCTAGATGGTTTATGGTTATGTTTACAATTTGGGAAGATGCATCAGAAATGGTCATATTACTGGATTAAAAATTCATAACTATCATGTTATAATGGAAAGACTTATGCCGATTGGATTAGGAGGTTTGTTGAATTCTATGATATGGGATGTGATAACATAAATATCATATTTTTTCCAAGACATTTTTCAGTGACAACAGACTACAATGCACTAATAAGACTGCAAAAAGATGTTGTTTTAATTTTATGTAAACTAGAAAAATATTCCCACAGGATTTCTTTCACTCAATGGAAAATTTGATTTTACATTTTCCACATGAATAAAAAGTTGGTGATCCAGAACAGTTTTTATAGATGTACCCATTTGATAGATGCATGCAGAAATTGAAGAAAAAAGTACGTCATAAAGCATCAGTTGAAGGCTCAACTGCAGAAGCTTATTTTTAAGAAGAAATTTCTTTTTTCTGCTCCCATTATTTTGAAAATGAATATCCCTAAAAACAAAACTACATGATCCATAATGAGGGAAATTTTGAAGATGATATGAGCAATCAATTATCAGTTTTTAATCAGCCTGAACTTAGCTTCGGTGGAGTTCATGAACAATGGATTTTAGATGATGAAAATCACAGATATCATACATATGCTCTACTCTACTATGAAGAAATGAAACCATTTATATTATGAGTGATAATTTCACTTATTATATAATATTTTTTATAGTAAATTAATATTATTTTAATTGTTGGTTATATGATAAAAATATGAAGAAACTACTTCTACAAATTACAGTAGCTACTCTTGAAAAATGTTGGAAAAATATTTTTTTCTACAGGTTTCAAAAACTGGTAACATAAAATATTTACGGTTTAGAATATAAAATCAATTTTTTTACTTGTTATATTGATAATTTTTTTTTACAAATTTTCAATTATCTTAATATGCTGATACAATTGATAATATATTGTGTGTCTTGAGTAACCCACCATCCAAAATGGTTAAGTCTTATAATGCATATGTCATGAATGATTTTCAATTTTATACATGTGAATATAGAGAATAAAAAAATAATTAAAAGTTGTTTCTGCTTGAGAGGATATTATCATAGAGAAAATAAAGTTAAATTTTATGGTATGTAGGAAGAAATTATTAAATGATGTTATCTGGGACAGAATTACGTAACTATGTTTAAATGTTAGTGGATGGATATTGAGAGAAAATTACGTGTTTATACGACCCATTGAATCATTGATATTAAATATAAAAAACTTATTGCAGTAAATGAAGCATTTTTATTGGTTCATCAGGAACATCAAATTAATGATGAAAATTATCATGCTACTTCAAAAGAGTTAGGTGGTTGGTGGGGAATAATAAAAATTAAATCTTTGGAAAATCAGTTTACTCAAAGTGAATGTGGTTCCACTAAAGTGCAAGGAATTGAATTTTTTCAAGTGACTACTCCAAACCCATCTTTTTCACGAAGAGAAACAAATATCGAGGATGACACCACACAATTAAGGGTTGATAGTGATGATGATGTTAATGATTTTACAAATGAATTTGAAATGATAAGAGATGATAAAAATGAAACTCATATAGGAATTGATGATGTTGAGGAGGAATATGAAGACATTGACATCGTCAGATAAGAAGATGAGGATGCAAATGAAGATTGACATAGTTAAATTCTAGTTATAATCATATATAATATATATCAATATATAATAGTTTTTTTAACTATTTTCTAAAAATAGTTATTTCGTGTTTCAGATGGACCAAGGTCTATTTCTTCCTTTGTAGGAGGCTAATGTACCTTTGGACGAGCAGGATGTTGGATCATTTGACCCTCAGACTGCTCGAGATTCAGGGAGGACTTGGAGGGGTATTGATCCTTCCCAATTGATGTTTCATGGCCCTATCCCGGAGTGACGTCCACATCTTGGATTTGATCTATGCATGCAGAGGTATGTTTACCTTTGTATTTTAGTTAGTTTTAATTAATTTATTTATATACTAATTGTTTGATTATTTGATCTTTTTTTTCGTATCTTTTCACATATAGATGTTGGATAGGGGATCACTATATTGAAAAATTATTTTTGTGATGCATGGGTCAATGGGATGAGATTCCTGTTGATGTTTAGCACCATATGTTCAATCATTGGATGGTACATAAATAAATAATAAATATTTTGAAATTTATATAATAAATAACTTAATATTATAATTTATTTGTAGGGTTTATAGTATCCCATTGATGAGAGCATGCATGATGATATCTGGAAGGAATAAGAGAGGTTTATACGTGAGTGTTACCATCAGTTTTCGCATAATTTGAGAAGGAAAGAAATGACGAAAGCTTCAGTGAAAGATTTTGATGAGTCTTGTCATGCCCACTAACCTGATTACATTTTATCTCAGGCTTGGGATAGATTATGTTAACATTAGTTGGGTGGATGTTTTCATAGGATACCATTGATAGGTAGAAAAAGTAGGAGGAGATAGGAGGTGACACATCGATCTGGTAGTCATACATTCAGTACTAATAGGGAACATATGGGAAATACTTTTTTTAAAGAAATTATATAACTTTAAATATAATGGGTTATTTTATATTTAAATAGGTAGTGGAACAACCTGATGTTATGGAGTTTGATGTTTATATGAGGATGTACAATGATCCTTCCACTATAGAGATTGGAGGTGATCACCAAAATCAGATTATTGTTAGCATAATTTCTTTTTGAGTTTTAAAATTAATTGAAAATAATAATTTAACTATTATAATTTTAAATTGAAATTGAAGGGGTTATATGAGGCCACAATGTCTCAAACACAGACTGAGAGTCAGTCCGAGACTGTGGGGCAGACCAGTGCCCACCAATTTGATTAGATAATATGGATGCAGGCGACCCGGTATACCTTCAATAAAGGCTGAGTTGTTGGTATTGACTCTCGATTGATACCTGAGAGTTATTATGGTACCACTACAATGTTCATAACTAGATCGAGAGGAGCTCATGGAGAGTTATCATCATCTTCTGCATAATATCAGGATCAGCTATGAGCATAGAGTGAGCTTATAGAGATTATGTGTAGAGAGCATGAGGATATGCATCAATGGTAGCAGTAGGAGAAGTGTCAATGGTAATATAAACATCAGGAAGAGCTTTAAAAAAAGCAGTATTAGTAGGTGGAGGAGATGTGTCGATGGTAGTAGCAGCAACATGAGTAGATAGAGTACATGCGATGTATGACTCGTGGTTTAGGGATGGAGTTCCCTCCACAATCTACTCCAGCTCCTCCAAAGGACCCCCTTAGTGTTATATTTGTTTTTTTGTGATAAAACATTTGAATACAATTTTTTTTGTAATACTAACTATTTTCATTTCTATATAGTGTGTTTTTTATATTGTTGCAAATATTGTATTTTTTAGTTTTTATTTTTTTTACTATTTATTTATTTTTATTTTTTTTAAAATTTTTTATTTTTTATTTTTTATTTTTTATATTTTATTTTTTTATGAATATTGAGGATTTTATTATTTTATAATTTTTTATTATTTTACTAATATTAAAATTATTATTTTATTAATATTCATAATAATAATATAGAATTATTATTTTTGTTATTTTATATTTTTTTATTATTTTACTAATATTAATATTATTTTATTAATATTATTAATATTAGTACTATTATAATTATTTTCCAATAATATATTATTTTTTTTAATATTATTTTATTTTTATTAATAATATTATTTTATTCATTTTTTTAAAGTTATTTGTGACGAAAACCTTTTGCAACGGTCCGCTGCAAATACTTTTTTAAAATAATCTTGGTGAAACTATTTGCGATGTGACGTTTTATGATAACTCATCACAAATTCTTTTCTTAATACTCTCAGGGATACTATTTGTGACAGGTCTACATCCCATCCGAAATAGTTTTTTTGCAACACCCTTTTCCGTAACAGGTTATTTGCGACTAGGTCCCATCATAAATGATTTTTTGCGATGGGTTCCCGTCGTAAATAACCTGTCACAAATAGTCCAATTTACAGTAGTAAAAATTCTATTTTTAAATGAAGTTAAAGAAAACACAATGTTAAAAGGTTTCTTTCCACTAGTTCAAGAACCTATTGGTTTAGTGTATTTGGAGGTTAGATACAAAAGCAACTTATTTTATAACATTTTCAACATCTCCCACAAATATTCTTCTCACATGGTACAGTTTTTATACACATAAAACATAATACCCTTGTTTATAATATAGGGAATGGAAATATAATAAAGGGATAGCTTAGATGCTTATTAAGGGTAAACATAAGAGACTTCAATCAAAGATCATAAGTAAGCATAATATAAGCATGTGTGTATGATAATGTAATCAAGGTGGATGTTCATAATGTAAGAGAATTATACCCAATAAAACATATATTATAAATAACGAGTCTTGGAATTAGGATTTAGCGTAATATAAGATATGAGTAATAAAATTGTGAAAATATGAGTTGATAGTCATTATCTATAGTAACATTACATAGAAATAAGAATGTGACACATAGAAAAGTATGGAAAATCCTTTTTTATACTGAGTATCACTAGTAACACAATCATCACATAGTGGATAAACTCCCATAGTGGTTTGAGTTCACTCTCCATTCCCCATAAACATAGTGGAAAGAGTCTCATAACAGATTGAGTTCTCTCAATAGTGCCATAAATTTTATATCATGATATATAATTACTTACAGAATTAATTAAAGGGGTCTATAATTTTGGTCCCACCCTCCGCATAATGAAAAACTATACATATGTGTGCCACATGAACATGAAAACATTCTAAATTTCATCATATCTCAATTAATCCCTGAAAAGAAATACGTTTCATGAAAAATTCCACAAGACATTATCACAATACAACCAAATAAAGAAGGTGGATAGTATAATTATATCATATTCTCGGTGAAGTGTAAGATATATTAAGAGATGTTGGAAAAGATGAAAGTATTAAATTTTTCTTAAGAAAGAAAAATAAATACCCTTTAAATTTTGGATAAATTTTATTTTAAATGAAAATAATTTATAAAAAAATGGAAAAGAAATATCTTTTGAAAACCATGAAAAATAGTAGAGTCATACCCTTAAATAAAACTGATGAAGATGATGGGAAAATTTGTTCATAGGGAAAGCATTTAAAAAGTATATTCCATTCACAATTTTGTAAAGAATTTCAAAGTTGAAAGAATATGATTGTACCAAAAACATTAAAATAACATTCCATTAGTAATTAAAGTAAATTATATTGAAAAAACCTTAATAAATCATATAAGAAGAGATAATGACATATATAAAATAGTATAGAAAATATGGACATAGAGAGAAAGATTCCTGACCAAAGAGAAGAGATAATGTCAGATCCACTTACAAGAATCATTTGGGTTTAATTTTGAAAAAAATATAGGTCAAATAGTATTAATATATGTAAAATTTATTAAAAACTAAATGAAAATAAAATAGAAGAATTTTAGAAAGAAAAACAAAACATTTCCTTGATGGAAGTTCAAACATAAATACTTGAAATTTCAAAATGAGATTTGTTAAAAAAAATTACCTTTATTCTTTACATCCATAAAAGTGTTTTAGCCTCTTGTATAATGAATATAACCATATTAATAACTTATTTTAGAAAATTATTCTTATACATTACCGTTTATACTTTTCTATTAAAATCATTCATTACATATATATTAGTTATTTATTGTATATTTTCATCATGGGATGTTAGTGATTTTGATTGTTTCATACAAGTTTCACAATGGAGATGTTGGTCCTTATTTTCTGATACCAATTTCATCATTACCATATTATTAAAGGCAGTGAAATAATTATTTTCTAATTGTAATTTCCCGGTTCCGAAACCCACCCAGAGGTGCCCCATACCCAGTTGTTCACATGGCCTCAAGCGCATTTCCCTAAACTCTAGAGGCTGCCGACTAGCAGTGAGGGCCTTGGGTGTGATAGTGGGGAAACTATACCCTCATTGGCAGAGTACACAGCGGAAGTAACAACACATACAACAGCGGAATCAGTAAATATCCAACAACAATAACAGCAGAAGACTGATAAATAAAACTAGAGCAGAAATATATGTAAATGATGCATGATATATATATGTCTAGGAAAACAGCCAAACAAGTCACAATGATGAATACAGTACTAAACCAAAGTACAAAAGAAAAACAGATACGCAACTCCTCAGCATCTCAAGCCTTGGCTTGGTCCCATTCTCTCCTGATCCAATGCAAGTCAAGTACCTGAAGTAGAAGGGAGCTTTCCCGTGTCTATACCTGCAATAATATAATCTATTTTGGCCCAAAAGCATGACCCAAACTGGGTGTGAGGCTAAATTTCAGTAAGCAACCACTCGAAGATCTGTGCCTAACTTTCAGTGGATATATGGCAGGAAAAAGTATAGAAAGCAGTAAACAGGAAAGTACTCAGCAGCAAACAATCCACAGTTTCTAGCATATGATTTACAAACAAGAAAGCATCCACTCAAGCAAGTAGAACAAATAGGAAACCTCTGGGTAGTTATCATAACCTAACCCCAATGGTTCAACCTACAAGTACTAGAAATCCTCTGGGAGGCACACACAGTCTCAACCCACTGGTT
The DNA here is from genome assembly GCA_963277665.1 of Viscum album. NCBI lineage: Eukaryota > Viridiplantae > Streptophyta > Magnoliopsida > Santalales > Viscaceae > Viscum > Viscum album. Next base: position 1,275,782,477 of record OY728132.1, on the reverse strand, counting down.
CAGCAAAAGAATAGACTCTCTGGGGAAGCACTCACTGTTAATTCCCCCTATAGTCTTGTATCTTACTAAAGGCGCTCTGGGGAAGCACTCAATGTCTCATTCCCCCTGTGGCCTACGTCAAGGAACTACAGACACTCTAAGGAAGAACTCTACATCAATTCCCCCTGTGGTATAGCATCGTAAAAATTAAAGACACTCTGGAGAAGCCCTTATGTCTATTCTCCCTATGGTCTACTACACTATGTTATCATAGCCCAATGTAAAGTCAGCAAGTATCACATCACGTAAAGGCCAAAGTAAACCTCAAGAACTACTTGGCTAGCAGTCTACAACATAACATCATGGAAGAACAACAGTCACACCACCCAACAAACTAGGAATGGAACTGGCAAAATCCTAATAGGAAAAACTAAACCAAATGGTCATAAATAGGAAGAACATGCATGGAAAAACATCCAAAGCACAGTAAATTACCCCATTCACAAAAAAACTCTACTCAGGCATATAAGAAACACAGGAAAACAACAGAGGCAAAACAGGAGACACGCAATACCCCATTCAAGGGTATTGGTGGAATTTGCACAAAATACTCACAGACTTCCTACAGAATGGCACAAACCACGTACCTCGATGTTAGAAGATCTCTATACTCGAACCTTGATACTTGAATCTCCTTAGAACGTCGTAGATCTAAGAAAACTTCCAAAACACTAAACCCATGATAACTTGAGAAAGAGGAGTAATTTTAAAACAAATCTCTAGGAGAAGGAAGAGCTTACCGCTGCGGTTCCAACATAATCGACGATGGTCGATTCAGAGAATGGATGAAGGCTTGGGGGCTCAGAGGAGATTCGCGGTCGTACGGTATGATCTTGGTCGAAGAAGCTGGAGAAGAAGCATGTTCTGGTGATTAGATGTGACCCCATCCCATTTAAAGAAAAAACAAATAAAGTAAACTGTGTGTACTTTTAGAGTACACAACATGTACTAGGATTTTCCATACTTTGCTTTAGGCGGCCTCCATGTCACCCCTACATGGCTGTGTGTGTGGCCATGACACGGCCAGCACACGGCCTCGAGTGGTAAATAAGTACACGATGTGTACTCATAAAGTGCATGGCGTGTACTTCAAAATTTTCCAGAAACTCCTCTTTTCTCAAAAACTCCAGAAAAAGGAAAAACTTACCTAAAAAGAAGGTCTAGGTTCTTACAAACTTTCCCCCTTAAATAAATTCATCCCCGAATTTCCCTAGCATGGAGTAGAAGAAGAAACCCTGAAAAACTCTAGCCACTACGATCGTACATCGGCCTCCCCCTCCCAAGTCTCATCCTGTACTCGCCCATGCTTCCATAACACCCGTACCAGAGGAACAAACCAGCCACGAAGAACCTTTTTACTGCGATCAACAATCCGGATAGAATTCTCCTCAAATGATGCATCTAATTCGATCTCAACCTCCTCGGGTTGAAAGATATGAGATGGGTCTGAATGGTAATGTTGAAGTTGAGAAACGTGGAAGAAGTCGTGCATATCCCGATACCTCTGAGGTAACTGCAACCGATAGGAAACCGGACCAACTCTCTCCAACACCTCAAATGGACCGACGTACCTTGGTGAAAGCTTACCCTATCTCCGAATCCTCTTGTGTCCCAACCTCGGTGTGACACGTAGGAAAACATGATCCCCGATCTCGAACTCCAGAGGTCATCTCCGCTGATCAACATAAGACTTCTATCGAGACTGTTCCATAGCCATCCTCTTCCGAATCAACTTTATTCACTCCGAGGTCTCTTGAACAAGATGAAGTCCCAGTAAAGCTGCCTCTCCTGCCTCCAGCCAGCATAAAGGTGATCGGCATGGCCTACCATACAAAGCCTCATAAGGTGCCATCTGAATAGTCGTATAAAAACTATTGTTTTAGGCGAACTCCACAAGAGGTATATGATTCTCCCAAGAACCTCCAAAGTCCAAAATGCAAGCTCAGAGCATATCCTCAAGCACTTGAATCGTACTCTTGGACTGGCCATCTGTCTGGGGATGGTATGTTGTACTCAAAAGTACCTGTGTACCCAAAGCCTTCTGAATCCCCTTCCAGAACCAATAAGTAAAGCACACATCTCTGTTTGAAAAAATGGAGTGTGGAACTCCATGTAGATGTACAATCTCTCAGATGTACAACTGTACTAGCTCATCAACGCTGAAGGTATAATTGATCAAAAAGAAGTGAGAAACCTTTTTAAGCCTATCGATGACAACCCAAACAACATAACTCCCTTGAGGTGACCTCGAAAAACCGGTCACGAAGTCCATCGCGACATCATTCCACTTTCACTCTGGAATGGTTAACTGCTGCAAAAGACCTGCTGGTCACTAATGGTCCTCTTTTACCTACTGACAAGTGGAACACCTCATGAAAAAACCAGCAACATCTCTGTTCATAACTGGCCCCCAATACTGGCGGTGTAGATCAAGATACATCTTGGTGATGCTAGGATGAACTGCCCAAACTAAGGAATGAAAGTCCCGAATCATCTCCTCGCATATGTCTTCTAGCACCCATACACATCCCTAGAAATGCAAGATCTCATCCTCACCTACTGTCCATCCAGGAAGAGGGTCCCCTCCTGACACACTCTCCCGCATGACTAGGCCTTCTGAGTCTGATAGCTGCCTCATTCGTACTCGATCAAGAACAGTATAGGTAGCAGCTACAGAAGATAGAAAAGTATGCCCCTGTCTATCATGAACCTCCAAATGCATCTCAGAGAATAGAGCCATAAGCTTCCACTCACTGCTGGCCTCCTGAACTGCTTGTATCTGAGTTTACCTGCTCAATGTGTCAGCCACTGCGTTGCCCTTCCTAGGTGTATAGGCAAGATCAATGTCAAAGGACTGAAGATACTCGACCCACCTGCACTGTCTCAGATTCAGATCACACTGAGTGAAGATGTACTTGAGACTCTTGTGGTCGGTAAACACCACAAAGTGCTCTCCCAGAAGATAATTTCTCCAATAGAGTAAGGCATGAAAAACTGCTGCCAGCTTGAGATCGTGCGTCAGATAGTTCCTCTCATGTGGCCTCAACTGTCGAGACCCATACACAACGACTCTAACCCCTGCATAAGCACAACTCCCAACCTGATACTTGAAGCATCACAGTAAACAATGTAGCTCTTTCCTGGTTCTGTCAAGACTAGTATCGGTGCTGAAGTCAACCTCCCTTTCAACTCCTGAAAGGCTGACTCACACAAATCTGACCATAAGAACTTCTCACCCTTATTGGTCAGACCCATCAGTGGTGATACTAAATGTGAAAAGTCTTGTATGAAGCTTCTATAGTACCTAGCCAGCCCTAGGAAACTCCGTACCTCAAAGACGTTCTTTGCCTTCTCCCAGGAAATTTCTACTCTCACTTTCTCTGGGTCTACTGATACTCCTGTATCTGAGATAACATGACCCAAGAAGTGAATATGATCAACCCAAAAGTAGCACTTTGAGAGCTTAGCATATAACTGATTATCCCTCAATGTACTCAAAACAATATCAAGATGGGTAGCATGGTCGTGTCGAGTGTGAGAGTACACCAAGATATCGTCCACTAAGACCACCACGAAAGAGCCTAAGTATGGATGGAACACTCGGTTTATCGGTGCCATGAAAACTTCAGGCGTGTTCTTGAGGCTGAACGGCATAACCATATACTCGTATAGACCATACCTGCTCCGGAAAACTATAAGAGGTATATCAGATGGTCTAACATGCAACTGATGATAACCGGACCTCAAATAGATCTTCGAGAACACCTGGGCTCCTCGAAGCTATTCAAAGAGATCATCAATCCTAGGCAAGGGATATCGGTTCTTGACATTCAATTGCTTCAGCTTCTGATAATCCACACAAAGCCTAAGGGTGTCATCTTCCTTCTTTGAAAACAGGACAGACGAACCCCAAGGAGAAGTATTGGGTCGGATAAAACCCTTCACCTGCAACTCCTCCAACTACTTCTTGAGCTCCTTAAACTCAGGTGTAGCCATCCTATAAGGAGGAATGGACACCGGTGCTGCTCCTGGAATGAGCTCAATAGAAAATTCTACCTCAAACTCTAGAGGAAAACCTGAAAAGTCTTCTGGAAAGACATCCCTGAAATGATCCACCACTGGAGGAAAGTCTAACTGTGAAGTTCCATGGTCATCCAGATAAATACTAGCGATATGGGATGTAACTCCTCCCAACCCATGATACTCTAGACCCACTATTCTTTCCTGGACATCCCACTCGCCTCTATGAATAAAGGATCCACCCTCTGGTGATACAAAACTCACTCTGCGACGATAATAGTCGATGAATACTTGGAAGGGAACTAGCCAGTCCATTCCAAGAATGACATCATAGCTCGTCATCTCTTGGACATAGAGATCCCATAAGAAGTGATACCTAGTCATCTCTAAAGGGTACTCCTTTCATTGACGTACACTATCCATCCTAGTCCCCAATGGCGTGTCTAGAGTCAAGGTATCAGTAGAGAAAAATATACAGATCCCAAGGCTCTCCACAACAGCAATAGAGATAAAGCTATGGGAATCCCCTGTATCGAAAGGAGCAGAAGATAAAACTGAGGATACTAAGATTTTTCCTTGAACTGTAGAGGGTCTGGGATCCTTCTTCTGCTAGGTCTGCTCCACCGCAAAAGTCTGACCTGTACCACATCCATGTGACCCTGATTGACCGCTCTAAGATGATCCACCCTGCTGTCACCAAATGACCGATGACTAACCACCATGGCCTCGACCTCCACCTCAGACCGAATGGCTGGAAGAACTCTAATTCCCAGACTGGTGAGAAACTGGTGGCGCTACTTCTGAACGAGGAGTCATAGATGAACCCTTGTCACCAGCTGCTGGTGAGAAAACCTGACAGAAGCGCTGGAGGTGACCCATCTTGCCGCAAGATCGGCACTCCACTGGGTCTCTCTGGCACCGCAGCCTCATATGCCTGACCCTTCCACACTGGTAGCATACCACCAGGATACCTGAAGATGTGTCTCATCACCTTGGATCACTGCACGTAGACTCCCTACGGTGCTTCCTGCTGTCAGCTGGTGAAGCACTAACACTGGAAGTGGAACCTCCCTAGCTCTCAGCTCCGGAATCTCTCAGATTGCACTCTGCAATCAGTGCCTAGTTAACTATGGAAGCGATGGAAGTCAGCCTAAAGATATTCACCTATGAGAAGATCTCCTATCTGAGACCACCCTCAAAATTCCTTACCAAGAACAACCCATCTCTGCCCTGGAGGGGTGTGAAACCCTAAAGCTCGGTGAAACGAGCAGAATAATCCATGACAGAAAGAGTACCCTGCTCTAGGCTCATGAAATCCTGGGCTCATTCGGCCCTCAGGGTCTCTAGATAGAAGTAGTTGTAAAAGACACGCTGAAACTCCTCCCATGACATAACCTGCTGATGACCCGCCTGTGAGATCACATCCCACCACCTCTTGGCAGAGTCTCATATCATGTAGGAAGCGAGCTTGACCCGCCTTTCTGGAGGTGTCTCCAGATGCTCGAAGATCGTCATCATGTCTTCTAGCCATGACTCTGCAGCCAGAGGTCCTCCTTCCCCTGAGAAGGTGGGAGGATGTTGCTGCTGGAAAACCTGTGTCAAGTCTTCCATAGTCGAAGCAGGAGGCAGTGATACCTAGAAGGTATGAATAATACTTATAAAGCCTTCCCTAAACTACACATCGGCGCCTGAAACCAGTATCACTGTTGGTGCCAAGGCTGGTACAATAGGAGGATCTGCGGGAAATCTCTGATCAGCCATATCTGGCATTTGATCACTGCCCTGCAACTGGCAGACAACAAGAGAACATCTCCTTTCCATGACTCTGCAAGGTAAAACACACACTTTAGATCACATTATCAGGAACTGAAAACTAGGAACATAAGAAGGGAACAGGAGAAGGAAAGCATTCAGAATTTACAAAACATGACTACACGGCATGTATAAAAACTACACGGCATGTTCCCTTAAGTCATTTACATGGGTGTGTACCTTTTCCAAAACTGGTCGTGTAACACCCCAAACACATGGCATGTTATCCTAACACATGGAGTGTACTTGAATCCTCTTCCCCTACCTGAGTCCTTCTAGACGGTTAAGCCACATAGTTCTACTAGGACAAGACTACACAGCATGTTCGAGGTAGACACAACGTGTACGCAACAAACTTCACTGGCCCGTGTCTGTTAGTGACATGGCCTGTGTACCCTGGTCACACTACACGGCATGTTCCAGACGAACACAACATGTACCCCAAAGTCCCAACAGACCGTGTGGTTAGCTACATGGCCGGATACAAGGCTGACACTACACAGTGTGTTCTAGGAAAACATGAATTGTATGAGAAAGGATGACATCATCCCGTGTTGTTCGTGACATGGTCGGGTACCTGGGTCAGACTACATGGTGTGTTCAAGGTGGAAACGACGTGTATGAGAAAATACTTCACCAACCGTGTTATTAACTACACGACCTGACTCCTAGGATTACACTACACGACGTGCACATCTGGTACACGATGTGTTTTTGGAATATTTTTCATAAACCCGTGTCCCTGCCTGCACAGTCAGTGACACAGTTACAAATTACATGGCGTGTATTCATAAAGTACACGCTGTGTATTCTGGGTTTTTCCGGGCAGTAGCCTTAGAAACTGCTCTGAATCCCAGAAAACACAGAAAACAAACGTTAAGATGCCAATTTCTGATCTGTGAGGTCCCATACTCCCAGCGAATCAAAACATCGCATCTTATACAAGTTATAAAAAGAAAAAAAAAGCAATGATCCACCAAATTTCGGTCAATGAGGGCCCATAACACCTCAAGAACCAAATTTTGGCATCTATCTAAGCAAAGCACTATACAAAAAAAAATTTATCAAACAGAAAGGATTCTATCAAAGTATCTATCACAACAGCATGCATAATTTAAACAACGTCTATCACAACAACATGAAATCGCTAATTCACCCTAGATGGCATGGCAAGAATGCATGGCATGTGATTTATAACAAGTTCCTATATGATGAATGAGATTGAATACCCTCATCTCACCGGGTTGCGACTGAAATAGAACCGCATCAACAACAATGGTAACAACACAAAGCATGTGAATCACCCAATGGTGAAATAAAATAAACTGTAAAATTGCAAACTAGTAAAATTACAATAAATGAGGTAGTGTGGCTTTTCCCTATACATGGATTATCTAATCTCTGGCACAACTTATTACCAAGTACCTATTCCATCCTATCCCTGGATAAAGGCTCCAAACAGTAAGTTAAGAGAAAAGAAAACCCTCTGATACCACTTTGTAACGTCCCAGTTCTGGAAGCCACCCAGAGGTGCCCCGTACCCGGTTGGTCACATGGCCTCAAGAGCATTTCCCTGAACACCACAGGCTACCGACTAGTAGTGAGAGTCTTGGGTGTGATAGTGGGGAAACTATGCCCTCATTGGCAGAGTACACAACGGAAGTAACAACACATACAACAACGGAAGCAGTAAATATCCATCAATAATAACAGCAGAAGACTGATAAATAAACTACTATAGCAGAAATATATGTAAATGATGCATGATATACATATATATGTCTAGGAAAACATCCAAACAAGTCACAATTCTGAATACAGTGCTAAACCAAAGTAAAAAAGAAAAACAGATAAGAAACTCATCCGCATCACAAGCCTCGGCTTGGTCTTATGCTCTCCTGCTGCAATGTAAGTCAAGTACATGAAGTAGAAGGGTGCTTTCCCTTGTCTATACCTGCAACAATATAATCTATTTGGGCCCAAAAGTATGACCCAAATAGGGTGTGAGACTAAATCCCAGTAGGCAACCACCTGAAGATCTGTGCCTAACAGTCAGTGGATATATGGTAGGGAAAGGTAGAGGAAGCATTAAATAAGAAAGTACTCACCAACAAACAATCCACAGTTTCTAGCATATGACCTACAAACAAGAAAGCAACCAATCAATAAAGTAGAAAAAACAGGTAACCTATGGGTAGTTCTCATAGCCTAAACCTTATGGTGAAACCTACAAGTACTAGAAACCCTCTGGGGGGCACACACAGTCTCACCCCTCTGGTTCAGCTAAATAATAGACTCTCTGGGGAAGCACTCACCGTAAATTCCTCCTATAGTCTCATATCGTACTAAATGTGCTCTAGAGAAGCACTCAATGTCTCATTCTCCCTATGGACCTCATTGAGGAACTAAAGACACTCTGAGGAAGCACTCAATGTCTACTCCCCCTGTGGTCTCACATCGTAAAAATTAAAGACACTCTGGAGAAGCCCTTACATCCATTTTCCCTATGGTCTACTACACTAGGTTTCCACAGCCCTGTGTAAAGTCAGCAAGTATCACATCTCATAACGGACAAAGTGAACCTCAAGAACTACTTGGCTAGTAGTCTACAACATAATAGCATGGAAGAACAACAGTCACACCACCCTACAAACTAGGCATGGAACTGGCAAAAGCCTAATAGAAAAAACTGGACCAAATGGTCATAAATAGGGAGAACATGCATGGATAAACATCCAAAGAACAATAAATTACTCTATTCACAAACAAAAGCTATACTCATACATATAATAAAAGCATCCAAACAACAGTGGAAAAACAAGAAACACGCAATACCCCGTTCAAGGGTATTGGTGGAATTTGCACAAAATACTCACATACTTCCTACATAAAGGCACAAACCCCCTACCTCAATGTTGGAAGATCCATATACTCGAACCTAGAAGCTTGAATCTCCTTGGAAAATAGTAGATCAAATAAAACTTCCAAAACACTCAACCCACAATAACTTGTGAAAGATGAGGAATTGGAAAACAAAGTTCTAGGAGAAGGAAGAGCTTACCCCTGTGGTTCCAACACAATCGCCTACAGTCTATTTTGAGAACGGATGGAGGCTCAGGGTCTCAAAGAAGATTCACATCCATATGGGATGCTCTCAGTCGAAGAATCTAGAGAAGAAGCATGTTTTGGAGATTATACACGACCCCAACCCGTTTAAAAAAAAAGAAAGTACACAGTGTTTACTTTTGGAGTACATGGCGTATACTAGGCTTTTTCGTACTCCGCTTTAAGCGGCCTCCATGTCACCCCTACATGGCCATGTGTGTGGCCATGATACAGATAGTACACGGCCTTGAGCGGTAATGAAGTACACGGCGTGTACTCATAAATTACACGACGTGTACTTCAAAAATTTCCACAAACTCCTCTTTTCTCAAAAACTCCATAAAAAGGAAAAATGTACCTAAAAAGAAGGTTCAGGTTCTTACACTAATGATTTATTCAGTCCCATGTTCAATTAATGGATGATATGGGTATGGTTTGTGAGAATGGAATCCATAATGAGTATGTTTCGTGTAATTTACCAATAAAAATAAGTTAATTTATAATGAAATCTCATTTTATGTGCCAAACTTATATAAAAATATTCAAAAAATAAATTACTATTTTAATATAATATATTACTAGTTTTAATGTCATGATACTCATTCATTTCAGAAATGGTGAAGATAATATAACATCGTTCATGTAGGTGGTTGAACCAAGCCAAACAAGAATATGTTATACTAACAAATTATTAAGAGTATAGAGTTAAATAATAATAATATCATTTAATGAAAATATTAATGATGTTAATATAAAATCATTATAGTAGAGAATAATATTTTTAAATAGTCTAAATGAGAAGGTAATTAGAAAATGTGGAAAAGAACTGGGTACTTTGATAAATTCTCTCCTTCTCAAAATGGATTACTTTAGAATGAAAGATTTAGGATTCCTTTAGAATGAAGGATTTAGGATTCCTTATTAAAACATAATCCACAAAACTTCTAATAAAGACTTGAGAGAGGTACAATGAGCATATATTCAAGAGATAACTGAATGGTTTGAGTGGAATTTCCACAAATATTCATTACTTAATGTATAAAGTTGAAATTTTAAAAGGAAAGTGGAAAATAATAGATATGTGTCATGAATACCCTCATATAAACAATTTATATATAGGGTTTCAATTTTTTTTAATTATTTATCACCTATTTTGACACTTTTTACCTCATTTACCTTTACCGTGGTAACTAAATTTTAACCTTCATAATTTATTTTTATTTATAAAAATGAAATTTTAATATATACCAAATTTTAATGTTACAATAAAAAATTTCGGCACCATTTAATATAATTAAATTTCTAAATATAATAATTTTAATTTTAAATTAAAATTTAATATATATAGAAAAATAACCTTTTTATAGAAAAATGACTTTTTAAACACATGGTTTTCGTAATATTATTTAATATAAAATATTAATTAAATGTGTGTTAATAAATTTTTTATATATTGAAACATTACTATAAATTCATCATTAAAAAATTATCAATTTAATTTAGTAGGGTAAAAATACACACTACTTAAATTTTTTTGAAGAATATTATTTTTTAACATTAAATAATTTAAATCACATCCCCTTAAAATTAATTAATTATTTATTACAAATTAAATATTATAAATCCATAGGTATTAGAATATTTCTTTCTATTTTATAAATACATCAATTTATTTCTTAATAATAATAATAATAACATATAATACATAAAAATATATTTTTATAATAAAATATAATAATTATCTGTTCATTTTATTCTAGAATTTTTTATTATTGGTAAATTATATTATTTTAAATTTGTTACTAAAGATTAAAAAAAATTAATATACCTATTTGATACATATATTGAGGTGACCCATGCTAAACATGTCTTTATTCTATATTATTTTCATAAGTTAAACATCACATCCCATAAATAATCTCACAATCATAAGAACTGAAGGTTTTGTTTCTTTGATAAATAACCTAATAAGAAATGTATTTTATGATACATGTGAATATTTGTCCCTAATTTAACCATAATCAACCCACTTATAGACTTCTCGTAGATTTTACTCATCTTTATAACCTGGGGAATATAAATATAAGAAAGGATAAACTCAAATACCCAGTTGGGTAAAACTTATCAACATGCCATCAAGGGTTAGATCATAAGCATGTGAGAAAAAATGATCATGGTGGAAGTATATATTTAAAAAATGGTATGAAAAATTATATTTTCCCATACAACATAATAGAAGAACAATTAATCTCAAATTAATCAATTATATACCATGAAATAAGTATGTGGAATCATGAGACAATAATCATGATCTATAGAGAATAACATAGGCATATGACGTAGAAATATGTAAAAACATTTTAAAAGTAGCACAATAAGTAAATACAGAATAAAAATAATAATAATTAATTATCATATTTTGAGTGTATCTATGTAGTACCACCCTTTAAGTTGAGAGTATATCCTAGATAGCCTACCCTTTAAATTGTGAAAAAAACCATGTACATCCATGGTCCATTATATCACGAGATTTAAAACCTTAACCAATGCATTGGGGAGTGATGTATAGCCCACCCATCAACATCCATACATATTTTTTCCATATGAAATCATTCATTTATCATATCATAATGAACCTAGGGAAATAAAATGTGTTTTTTTAATATTTTGAAATTGAATCACATAAAATGTAATCAAGAATTAGAATGGTTAAAAAAATTCAATCACACAAAAGGATAATTTCATAAATGGAATTATAGTGTTACTCATAGAAAATGACTCCATAGAAGATAAATGTCATGACCTGTCCCACGAGGCCCATGCCGTGACTACCCCAAGCCCACCTTCCATAGGCCAGGGGTTGGAGACTAGTACCAGAAAGTAATATCCCTAAAATGGGAAGGCATTTCCTATAAACATACAAACACATAGAACAGGTACACAACCAAAATAAACCAGGTAGTATAACTACTGAATGTAAATAGTGTGAACTGAAGTAGAATGGGCCAGTATACAAACCCAACTAAAAGAAAGTAAAAAAAGGGTAAAACACCTCCTAAGATCGTCCTCCAAGGATCTCACTTGAAGGGTAGGTACATATCATTATTGTGGCACTCCACGTCAACCGGTCACCTCTGTACTCCATATTGTCTTGACTCCCAAATCTTGGTCAAGGCTGTCCGTCGTCTGTACAAGACACAACAAGGTGCGGGCGAAGCCTGTGTAGGGGTGAGTGTAACAGTACCCAGTAGGGACCCCAAGACCCCCAAAGGTCTCCCATAATTCCACAAAGGAAAAACCATAAAGCATGATCTCATCACAAAGCACAAAGTAAAAGACAACTTACACCAGGTATATATCTTAAAGAATAGGAAAAATGATGTTTTATTGTAAATGTAAATCATCTTATTCCGTTGAGAAGTTACACAATTGTACCATGAAGAAGTTGTTCCAATGCCGATCCACATAGGTTCGTAAGTCACTGATCCACATAGGGTCATAAGTCTTCGATCCACACAGTTTTGTAAGTCGCTGATCCACGATAAGACGCTCTAAATCCAATCCTCATTAGGTCGCGCAACCGCTAATCCACATAGATTTTTATGTTGTCGATCCACACAGGGTCGTAAGTCATCAATCCACATATGGTTGTAATTTTTTGATGCAGACAGGGTTGTAAGTCACTGATCCATGATGGGCTGCTCTAAGGCTGGTCCTCATCAGGTCGCACTACTGTTTATCCACACAGGGTCGTTCTAATGCTGATCCACAAAGGGTCGTATGTCACTTGATATCCAGCCACATGATTCCCACACTTGGTGCGCTTGAGTTCCAAAGATTCTACTCCTCAATCCATTGGTTATACATTAAAAGACACAATGTCCCATAAAAAAGTAACTCAAATAACCTCCATGTCACAAGGGTTCCAACTCAACAGACGACATATCAATTAGACGCCCAATCTGTAAGTTATGAGAATTTTAGTACCAAGGGCCCGCTTGGATTGAAGTTCTATCAAACCCGGCCATACTATTAATTTCTCTAAAACCCAAGTTGATTATCTCAAAAGGACCTCCTAATTATAAGGGTTCTAATTCAATAGACGATTCATCAAACATACATTTTGTTTAGAAGATATGCCTGATTTTGCAAAACAGAACCCACTGGGTCTGGTAGGGGCTTGGCCCGGCCGGCCCGTTGGTCCCGTGAGTCTGGCCCAGTTCGTGGGTCCGGCCCACATGCGGTTCAGTTCTCCTAGATGGAAGCGCTAGTGAGAAAATCTAGCTTGTCCAAGTTTGGTGGTCAAAGTTTTGAAGTGGGGGGTATTTGGTGGTTGAGGAGGGGGGTGAGGGGGATGTCCAAGGTCTTGGAGGAGGGGTGGGGGGCTGTCCGGGGTCTAGGAAGGGGGGTGGGGGGCTGTCCAGGGTCAAGGAGAAGGGGAGAAGGGGTTGTCCATGGTCCAGGAAGGAGGGGGGGGTTGTCAAGGGTCCATCGAGGAGGGGGGCTATCCAGGGTCCAGGGTGGAGGGTGGGGGGATTCCTAGGGTCCAGGAAGGAGGGGGGACTATACAAGGTACTGGGAGGAGGGTGGAGGGGGGTTGTCTAGGGTCCAGGAGGGGGGATGTCCAAGTTTCAGGAAAGAGGGGGGCCAGGCTGTCCAAGTTCCAGGAGGGGGGGACTGTCCAGGGTCCAAGAGGGGGGTGTCCAGGGTCCATGAGGAGTGGGGGCTCTATTAAAGGGAGGAAATCCCCAAACAATTCATTGAAAATTCACTAAACTTAATCCAAAAAAACATCACAATTCCAATCCATCACCCAACAAACATCCAATTCATCCTCAATATCACTAACCTTCGCATGCCATAAACAACACAACCTAGTTTATACCAAATTAAAACAGAAAACAAAAATAATAGATGCAAAACATTAAAACTAAGGTAGTACTTACATATTTATAGTGTAGAACTACAAAATTGTTTGATTTAAGATGGATCTATGAGTGGAAAGAGTTTATGAGTCCTTGTATAGAGAGACCCCAAACGTTTAGGTCAAATCAAAATAGAAAATAAAAAAATAGATGAAGAACATTAGAACTTACAGATTTGAAGTGTAGAACAGAAAAATTGTTTGATTGAAGAGGATGGATGGAGTTTTGGAGACAGGCTAATGAGAGTGCGTCGGGAGAGCTTCAATTTAGGGCTGCAGTCGAGTGGAGGGGGACTGCAATCAAGCGGAGGGGCTACTGGACACCCGAACTGGATTTAGGGGAAAACTTTCCCAATAGTTTTTAAAAACCGTTGGGAATGTATGTTTACCTAAGGCCTATACCAACGATTTGTGTAAACCATTGGTATAGATTCCAACATATACCAACAGTTAGTGTATAACCGTTTGTAAAAGTGTCTTAATTGAGGCCTATACCAACAGTTTTATAAACCGTTGGTAAAATTCTTCATTAAAGCCTCTATACCAATGGCTTTCTAAAACCGTTGGTATACATAACCATTCCCAACAGTTTGATAAACCGTTGGGATATAAGTGTTGGTAAAAATGGGATTTCCAGTAGTGCAACATGAACAAATGAGGTGCAGATCAACCCATTAAGCAGTTAATCTACGTTCGTTGTATTTTCCAAGAATGAGAAGAGTGTAGAAATCATTTAAACTCATAAAAATAAACCCCCTACATTGAACACGTTTGATTCGCTGATGATGAAGGAGGAGAATCTATTTTTCGTCGGCGTTCATCGGAATTCGTCGATCTATGGATTAAATCCTCAATGGAGTCGTTTGTTCCTCATTCTTTGTTGGATAGGGTTTTCCACTGGTGGTTCATCAAGAGTTATCCTGTGGGGTCTGAATTCCCTTGACAATGTTTTTTTAATAAAATGAAATCTCCCCATGTTGTGTTTAATTATTATGGTTCATTAATGAAATAATTAATGAACCCATTAATTACCCAAAATTGCAGTTACACAACCAAGTGTAACAGTTAAATAATTGACCTGTTAACTCTACGGTCCCGCCAACATTGCTCAATGGTGGGAAGAGAAACGAATAACTCAATAGTTATTTTATTATCTTTTTCTTGAAAAATCAAAAAAATAACTTTTTCATATGACCCTTTCCAGTTAAAGTTAAGTTTTTTCAAAGTGAATACCAATGCTGCGAATTCAATGGTGCCCTCAGATTTTTAATTCGAGCACTGGTTCAAAAGATAATAAAACACCTCTGTATGTTTACTGAACGTACCTTAAAAAAATTAAAAATTCCATTTCAGACTCTCTGGGTCTCGGAATCATGTGCCATCAATTTTTGTAGTCTCGTAATAATTTCATATAATTAAAAAATATATACAGAATTTTTGGGTCTTTACATTCTCTCCACCTTAGGGATTTTCCTCCCGGAATGCCACAACAAAGGCTAAGAATACAAATGGGGGTACTGAGCACGAATATGAGCCTCTTGCTCCCATGTGCTCTCCTATAGGATCCCGTGCTGCCACTGAACGTGCACCAGAGGAATATACTATCTAAAAAAGACTCGGTTCTATCGATCCTCTATCTCCAATGGGAACTCCACAAATGTCACCCGATCGTCAATGTCCACCTCACCCTAGTCGATGATGTGCGATGGATCATGCACATATCTCCTCAGCTGCAACACATGGAAAACATTATGCACTCGGTGCATCTATGGGGGAAGATCTAGGTGGTACGCCACATTTCCAACTCTACTGAGAATCTAAAAAGGTCCGAATAACCTCTAATACAGCTTGTCGCCCTGACCAAAGCTCTTCAATCCTTGTCGAGGTGAGACCCGTTGGAAGACATGGTCTCCCTCCTCGAAATCCAAGGGTATCTCTATTCTATCAGCATTTGAAAATTTCTGACTCCGTGCAGTCTTCATCCGCTCCTGGATGATCTTCACCTTCTCAGTGGTAGCTTGTACCAACTCTGGACCCATAATTGTTGACTCTCCTCAGTTTGTCCAGTATAGAGGTGGCCTGCATGGTCTCCTGTAAAAGTCCTCAAATGGTGTCATGCCGATGGTGGTGTGATAACTGTTGTTGTATTCAAACTCCACCAAGGGAAAGTGATCCTCCCAACTATGGCCAAAATCAAGGATGCAAGAACAGAGCATGTCCTCAAGTGCCTATATGGTTTTCTCCGTCTGACCATCTGTCTAAGGATGAAAGGTGGTTCTCTAACGTAGATGTGTCCCAAACACCTCCTATAATACCTTCCACAAACTGGATGTAAAATGATCTTCACGATCTAAAATGATCATCGATGGCACCCCGTGAAGCTGTACTATCTCTAGTATGTAGAGGCGTCCCAAGACCTCTACTGATCCCTACTATCGGATGGGTAGAAAGTGGGCCGACTTGGTGAGTTGATCAACAATCACCCAGATGGAATCATGGCCCATGGACATATGTGGTATCCCAATCCTGAAGTCTATGGAGATGCCATACCCCTTCCATTCCGGCAGCTCAAGAGAATGTGTTAAGCCTGTTGGAACCTGATGTTAAGACTTCACTTGCTGACAAGAGAGGCATCATGAAATGAACTCTGCCACTTCTTTCTTCATCCCTGGCCACCAGTACTGACTTTGGAGGTCCTGGTACATCTTCAGCACACCTAGATGTACTTCTAAAGGGGATGTGTGAAACTCACTCAACAACTCCTCTTGTAGCATCATTGGTACCATGGTGCGACCCCTGAAATAGATGATGTGCTACCCACCTTTAGAAAATATTTAAGGAGCATGTCCTAAGGATATCTGAGCATGTCGGGTCTCACAGTCAAGGTCCCCAAGTTGTTCATCCCTGAATTGTTGAAGGAGTGGGGGAGTGATTGTCATAGACTCTTGGTAAGATACTTTATCTATATCCATGAAGGTTAACTGCAACACGACTAGATTCTCTGTCACCTCACTCAGCAATTGTAAACCAAACCTCCTGCTAAGTGCATTTTCCACCATGTTCCCCTTCCCAAGAGTGTAAAATATCTCAAAGTCAAAGTTCTAGAGGAACTCTAGCCTTCAAAGCTCTCTCAGGTCCAGGTCCTTCTGTGAGAAGATATACCTGAGACTCTTGTGATTAGAGTAAAAAATAAACAATTCACCCATCAAGTAATGCTGCCACATCTTCAAGTCAAATACCACTACTGCTAACTCCATGTCATAGGTAGCATAGTTCTGCTCAGGTTGTCTCAACTATCTTGAGCCGTAGGTGATCACCACTCACTCCTGCATTAGGAAACATCCTTTTCCAGTCCTTGATTCATCGTAGTAGACTACATATCCAAGGCCTTCTTCTAGTAGCCTCAGGATGTGGGAACTTGTTAGTCTCCACCTCAGATCCTGAAAACTCTGCTGGAATATCTCTATCCACAAGAAAGGTTGTCCTTCCTTTTTCAAAGCTGAAAATGGTGCGGCTACTTTGTAAAAGTCAGGTAGGAATCTATGGTAGTACCCATCCAACCCCAAGAAACTCCTCACCACAGTCACACTCCTTGGTGGCTCCCGAGAAATCGTTGCCTCTATCTTCGTCAGATCCACTGCAACTCCAGCCTCTGAGATAACGTGTCCCAGAAAGTAGACCTCCCATATCCAGAACTTCCACTTCAAGATCTTACCATAAATTTGGTGCTCTCAGAGTGTATCTAGAACTATCTTTAGATGAGTGGTGTGCTCCTCCTCCAATGTTGAGTACACCAAGATGTCATCAATGAAGACTACCATGAAGTGATCGAGGTAAGGTTGCAAGATCCTATTCATGAGACCCATGAACACTGCTGGGGAATTGGTCACACCGAAAGGCATCACCAAAAACTCATAATGGTTATACTTGCATCTGAAGGTTGTCTTTGGTACATCCTCATCTTGTACCCTGAGTTGATTATAGCCTGATCTAAGGTCTATCTTTGAAAACCACCGAGATCCCTTCAAATGATCAA
Source organism: Viscum album (assembly GCA_963277665.1). NCBI lineage: Eukaryota > Viridiplantae > Streptophyta > Magnoliopsida > Santalales > Viscaceae > Viscum > Viscum album. The sequence continues at coordinate 1,275,764,541 of OY728132.1, read as the reverse complement.
ACAGATCATCAATCCTTGGGAGTGGATACTTATTCTTCATGGTCACCCGGTTAAGGTGTCGATAGTCCACGAAAATCCTGAAACTCCCATTTGTCTTCTTGGTGAACCAAATTGGGGCTGACCATGGAGAAACACTAGGACGTATGAACTCCTTCCCCTGAAAGTCCTCTAGATGTACCCTCAACTCATAAAGCTCCATGGGAGCCATACAATATGATGGTGTAGATATCAGTGTCGTCCTAGGGTACATGTTGATGTAGAAGTCTACCTCTCTGTGAGGAGGTAGTCTTCGAACATCCTCAGGAAAGACATCAACATATTGGTCCACCACTACAGGATAGCTCGGACTCCTATCTTCAACTGATCTAAGGGTAATGGTAGCCAACTAATTAGTGATTGGCTGCAATATCCTTTGAGAAAGTCCATCCTAAGCTGGAAAGGTTACCTTCTCACCGATTAAAGAAATCCTAGTCCCATCCTCAGGGATACACCGCACTTTTCACCCTAAACAGTCGATCTGAGCATGGACTGTGGATAGCCAATCCATACCCAAGATGAGGTCGTAAGGCCTCGACGCTGCTACAAAGAGATACTAGCCAAAGATCTCACCTCCTAGAGTAATATCACTCTACTGGAACTAGTGCATAATCATTGAATCCTCTCCTTTAAGAGTCTCTAGACGTAAGGATCGAGCCAATGGATCCATCAAAATCTCTGAGCTCCGAATGAGATTCGTGGAAATAAAAGAGATACTGAAACCTATTTCTATAAGAACTATAGCTTGAATGGAGTAGACATAGATCATACCTCGAATCCTCTCTGGAGTTCCATGGTCATAGGCCTCAGCTGCCTAAAGCTAAGCTCTTCCCTGTCCACCTGCTCCCTGAGGTCGGGGTGGGCCACCTAGCAGTGATGTCGGTAGAACCTCAAATCACCGCCCACCACCTACTACACAACCATCTCCTCTTCCATGTCCACCACCCTGCATACCTCCCCAGTCGAATATCTGCTTCTACCTCTGTGGTCCCTCACCCTTATTTTGATCGTTCATGAGGTGGGTAAGGCAGTCACGAGCCATGTGACCCTGCCTGCCGCACGAGTAGCACAGTCTAATCCTCTGATGACCTTATCTATCCTGTGAGCTCCGCACCCCCAACCCTACATCCTGGGGTCATCCACCAGAATGTCTTTCCAACTTGGACCTCAATGTCATCTGCCTACTGCCTGCTGTAGATGACTCAGCTATGTGTTTTCTAGTGGTGGATCTCGTTGTCAGTGCTTGTTCAGCTCAGAAGCTCTCCACCAGAAGTACTTTCTCTAGCACTATAGAATGCATCATTTTGTTGAGAAATATCATCGACTCTATAATATCCCATTAGAGACCCTGATCAATAGTCTGGGCCCTGAAGAAAGGGTCCCATACCATGTTAGTGGAGTAGAGAGAGGGGTAACTAAATCTCTCCGAGTACTGGGCCATTGTCAGGATACCCTACTGTAAGAGTAGTAGCTTCTGAATACGAAAAAAATGTAGTGTTATAGGTATGAACTCTACCCTGAAGAGGCACTCGAAGTCCAACTAGGTGAGGGTAGCCTCATTGTGAAACTGGAGCATCAGGCTCCCCCCATCTCCCTATTGTGCTTTAAAAGAGGCTAGCAGATATGATAACCATCTGGTCTTCTAGTGTCACAACTAGGTGGAAAACTCTAGCCACAACATCCTTCCAGTACTCAGCTACCTACAGATCCTTATGGACTTGAAACCTCAGAGGCCTCTGCTGCTAGAACTCATGCAGCGCGCTAAGTCGGTGTGCACTATCTGCTGGTAGTGATGGTGCGAACTGCTACCCTACGGGTAGTGGTGCTGCTGGTACACCACTCAAAGGTACCATCGCCATAAGAGGGCCCTAAACTGAATCCTCATCACTTGGTGGACCATCATCATGATCCCTCACTAGAATCCTAGCTGGTTGTCTATACAGTGACATCCTGTAAAGAAATAGATGTGCCACGATCAATAAGTTATACCTAGTGAACTGACTCAAAATAGATCAAAATAAAAACATTTCAAAACCACATATAATTAGTTTTTTCATATATCAAGTCAGAAATAAAAATTCAGGGTCCTGGTGTATGGATACATCAGCCGCCGCACCAACACTAGACTCCCTGAACTAAAAACCATACTCAAAACACTTAACACTATTGCCCCTGTTGAAAAGATTTGAGTCTTAGTTCTTCGATAGAACCAACTCCTTTGATACCACTTTGTCACGACCTGTACCCTGGGGCCCAAGCCGTGGTGACCCCAAGCCCGCCTTCTATTGGCCAGGGGTTGGCGATTAGCACCAGAAAGGCATATCCCTAAAATGGGAAGACATTTCCTTTAAACCTAAAAACACATAGAATAGGTACACAACAAAATCAAACCACGTAGTATAAATGTTGAAAGTAAATAGTGTGAACTGAAGCCGAATGGGCCAATATATAAACCCAACTAAAAAAAGTACAACAAAAAGGAGAAAACAGCTCCTAAGATCATCGGTGAAGGATCCTATCAGAAGGGTAGGTACAAATCTTCACTGTGGCACTCCACGTCAACCGATCACCTCCATACTCTATCTAGTCCTGACTCCCAAATCTTGGTCAAGGCTTTATGTTGTCTGCACAAGACACAACATGGTGCGGGCGAAGCCCATGTTGGGGTGAGTATAAAAATACCCAGTAGAGACCCCGACACCCCCGAAGGTCTCACAGAATTCCAGAATGGAGAAATCACAATGCATTATCTCATCACAAAGAACAATGTAAAAGACATCTCAAACTAGGTATATAAATTAAAGAATTTAAATAATTATGTTTATTTTTAAATCTAAATCATCTTATTCTATTGAGATGTTCCACTGCTTTACCATAAAGAAGTCTTTCCAATGCCGATCTATAGAGGGTTATAAGTCACCGATCCATAGAGAGTCGTAAGTCGTTGATCTACACAGGGTCATAAGTCACTAATCCATAATGGACTGCTCTAAGGCTGGTCCTCATTGGGTCATGCTACTGCTGATCCACATAGGTTCATAAGTCGTCGATCCACACAGGGTGGTAACTCATCAATCCACATTGGGTTGTAATTCATCGATCCACAAAGGTTTGTAAGTTTCTGATCCACGACGGGATGCTATAAGGCTAATCCTCATTATTTCATTCTATTGATGATCCACACAGGTTCATTCTGATGTTGATCCACAAAGGGTTGTATGTCACTTGACAACCAGCCTTAGGAGTTTCGCACTTGGTGTGCTTGAGTTCCATAGATTCTTCTCCTCAGGCCATTGGTCTTACCACAATAGACACAAAGTCCCCTAAAAAGGTTACCCAAATAACCATCATTTCATAAGGTTTCCAACGCAACAGATAGAGCGCCAATCGAATGCCAGGTCGATAAGTTATAAGCATTTTAGTACCAAAGCCCTGGTTGGATTCATGTTCGATCCAACCCAGTTGTACTCAAAATTTCTCCAAAACCTAAGTGGAGTATCTCAGAAGGACCACCTCATTCTAAGGGTTTTAGTTCCTTAGATGGTTCATCAAACGGACATCCGGTTTAGAAGATACGCCTGATTTTGAAAAATAGGACCGACCGGGTCTGGTAGGGGCCCGACCCGCCCGACCCGTTGGTCCTGCGGTTCCGGCCCGGCTCGCGGGTATGGACTGGTTCACGGGTTCGGCCTACCTAGAAACCCGACCCTCATGTAGGCCGTTTCTCCTAGATGGTGGCGCAAGTGAGGCGCCAGCTGTGTTTCTGAAAGGGCCGTTTAGAGCCGGTCGTTTTTCTCCAGTTGATTGGCCCGAACGGGCCGCTCACCTTCCCCACGCAGCTCTGGAATGTCGCGTCTTCCACCACCGCAATGCATGTGGGTGCCGATGTTCCCACATGGCCCACTCAGCTGGCCGGCCACCACCGACCATCGGTGCCACCGCGCTCGTGGTGCCACACCAATGGTGCTTCCACGTGCCACCATTGAAGCTCTGGTGGTCCGATTTCATTCATGTTTGTGCCAATGGGCCTCTCGGGACACCGCCTTTACTGAGTGTCCCTTGGTTTCATCTTTCTTCTATGTTTCTCGGTCACCCATGAATAATGAAAAAAAACTAAGATTGACGGGGGTTCCGGACCTTTTTCGGATTGGCCTGCACCCTCCGTGTTAATGTTCTAACATGGGGCGATGAAAATAATCAATTAGAGAAAACAAACCCCAAAATTAAACCCTTCAACAACTACCCACATGAACAAAAAAGGCACAAATCAACCTGTTAGTCAGTTGATCCAAGTTCGTTGTATTTTCCAAGAACAGGAAGAGAGGAAAAATCATTTAAAAGTATAAAAAAATAAACCCCCTACCTTGAACACATTGGATTCACTGATGTTGACTGAGGAGAATCCGTTCTTCGAAGATGTTTTTCAGTGTTCGTCGATCTCCAGATCGAATCCTCAATGGCATCATTCGTTCCTCATTCATCGTTGGAGAGGGTTTTCCGCCAGTGCTTCATTAAGAGTTATCCCATGGGGTCTGAATTCCATTTCCAATGGTTTATTAAATAAAATGAAATCTCCCCATGTTGTGTTTAATTATTATGGTTCATTAACGAATTAATTAATGAACCCATTAATTACCCGAATGTGTGGTTACACAACCAAGTGTAATAGGTCAATAAATGACCTTTTAACTCTGTAGTCTCGCCACCATCTCTCGATAGTGGGAAGAGAATAAAATAAATCAAGAGTTATGTTCTTAACTTTTTTTTGAAAAGTCCAAAAATTAACTTTTTTGTCTGACCCTTTCTAATCAAAGTTAAGCATCACCTAAGAAAATCCTGACACTGTGAATTCAATGGTGCCCTCATATTTTTAATCTGAGCATTGGTTCAAGAGATAGAAAATCCCACACGCACGTTTACTAAACGTACCTTAAAAAATGTTCTAAATTCTGTTTCGGGCTCTCCGGGTCTCAGAATCATGTGCCATCAATTTTCACAGTCTCATAATAATTCCATATAATTAAAAAAACTTATAATGATTTTTTGGGTCTTTATAATAAATTCTTTATATATAAAGTGGGAAATTGAATCAAAGATAAAAACTGAATTTTTTGTAAAATATTTCTGAACAATTTCATAAATGACAAAGTTATGAGTTACTTTAAAAAGTGTCTTTTGTGAAGTAGACATGGAGATACTTTAAGAAAATTATTTAGAAGGAAATAATAATAATGGAAACTTTAATGGAAATAAAGTTTAATTCATTAAAATTGGAGTGGAAGATAATTGATATAATTAGGAAAGGAAAAAAAGAACCTTTCCAATATTATAAATACCTTTATTGAAACCCACATTGTAAAAATAGTTATAAATATTCCATTTAAAAAGAGGTAAATAGAAATTTTAAGATTACAAACACCAAATATTTTTATTTTAAAATAATGAAGTATTAAATTGGTGGGAAGAGTTAATATGGACATGGAAGTTAAAGATATTTCTTAGAGATGATTAAAATTATTCTTAACATCATCAAATTTTATGAAGAAATAAATCCATAAAATAAGATGTATTTGATTAGATAATGTAATTAAACATAAAAAAATATGAAATTAAATATAATATCATCATTGGATAGAATAAAAAGTCTTCTAAAACTATATTCATGAAGGAATAATTATGACTCAAGAAGAGAAGATAAGTCATGTAATTCATTGCCTTTTACTCCCAAATTCCAAGAATGTTATTTAAACAAATTTATAATAAATAATAGCATTTCAGAAACCTATTTTAGAACCATATTAATATCTATTAACCTATACACTCTTCCATTATAATCATTTATAATACATCAATAGTTAGTTATAGTTTATCTTCATCATCAGATATGAGTGATTTTGATTGTTTTGCGCGTGATTTAAAATGTCAATATTGATCCCCATTTTTTGGTAAAAAATTCATAATTAATATATTATAAATTAAAATATAATTTGTTTTTTTTTAATTATTTATTAATATATAATTTCTTTACATGATATTTTCATCACGATTATTGAATATGAAATCAATGACAAACATGTTTAAGTAATTTTTGACGAAAAAAAGTTATTATATTAATAATGAGTTAAATATTGAAATAACCTTTAAAAAAACTTAATAATGTCATAAAAATAATTTTAATTAATTAAATAAATTCCAAGAATCATCTACATATGGTGGTGATGAAAAATGAAATAGGTCATTCCATGGAGGCATTTGTCTCCATGTACACATATATGACATTATCCTTTTCTAAAGAATAGAAAGAAGGAAAGAACTGATTCATTTTTTTATAATATTTATAATGTTATAAATATAAAATTTATTCATTAAATACCTCGTTTTAATCATCCATGTTATGTTATGATGAAAAATAAAACACATTATTGATGGAAGAGATAGTTTTCACGTAACATGAATGACGTTTTCTTTTTTTCTTTGGAAAGTGGAAAGGTAGATAATGGTTATAACATCAATATAAAAACATTTTAGTATACTAATAATACTTATTTTCTTATATTATAAAGGGAAAAATAAATTTAATTTGATTAATAAGAAGAATAAATGGAAGAATGGTTACAGCGCATTAAAAATAGTTTTAAAGAAAAATATAACTTAAGTTCAAAAATTTCAAATAGAGGTTTAAAAATTAAACATAATATTTTTAAATGTATAATTTTAATTATAAAATAAATATTTTATCATGAAAACTTTTCTTAAATTTTAGGTAACTATTATATCCTATCGATGTCATAAACGTCATGATATTTGTATGCGATACATCTTATAATTAATATTTTTAGAAAAATACCAAAAAATTATCCTAAGATAATATTTTTTATTATGAATCCAAAAATAAATTTAATTTTATCAAATTAAAATTCTAAAAATTGGAAATTTAATTTTAAAATGGGAATATAAAATATTATGAAAACTAATTTTATTGGAAAATAACTACTTCGAATATTAACTATCCTTATTCATATTTCCTATTAATTTAAAGTTAAATTTTTGTTATTATATTATTAATTTAAAAATTATATTTTATCATTATATAATAATTATATAGTAAATTCCTCGAAATAAAAATACATAGTGTTTGGAAAATCCAATTTTAGAAAAAAAAATGCATTTTTAAGCATATAATGAACTTATTAGTTCTTTAACAATACTAATTGAACCAACGTTATGATCATGGAGATGGTGTGTCATACATACACATAAGTAACATTCCCATTTTTCAATGATCATTATGGAAACAAGGTAAATAACATTTATCTTTCCAAAATGACCATTATATCACAAATAAAATATTAATTAATTATATATACTTATATATATCTTTATTGTAATGTGGTTATGAATAAGGAAGAATCATATTTCTTTGAGGAGGCGGTAGTCCACACATCCATGAATGACGTTATCACTTTTTCAGTGTGTTAAAAGGAGAGAATAAAATTATGTTTTAAATTTATAGATAGATAATTATGTAATGAATATCTTAAATATTTTATTTATATCATATATTTTTTTTATTCATCTTTAATAAATTCCATGTAAACTGTGGACATATCACATCGCTTTGAGGAGTCGGTAGTCCACAGGTCCACAAACGATGTTATCGTATTCTCAAAAAAAAGTAAAGAGTGAAGTTATGTGTTATATAATAATTAAATAAGTATAAATAAATTATAAATATCTTATATAACATATATAAATATTATATCCATCATAATTCCCAACCATAAGAGTTGGTACAGGAAAATCGAATGACATCTTTTCATGAGGTGGTAGTTCTCTATACAGATGAACGGTGATTTCATTACCCATTTGATGGAAGTGTGGGAAGGTATAGTTATAAACCTTATCATAAAAACACCTTAGTATATTTAGGATAGTTTTCATATTATATATTAATGTAATAATAATAATTTAAGGGTTGGATAAAGAAATAATATAAATGTGTTGGTGGAAGAATGTTCCCTCTTCTTTGGGTAACTTATTTTGGCTTGCACCAAAAAACACCCTTGGTTTATTTTATGCCCAAGTTGAGGCTTCTATTATGAGAGTAAAGATGTTGTTATCTTATTTGAGTAGTTTTTAGTTTAACCAAAATGACATGATATGTGTGAATATATGGGGAGAGTGAATTCTCTTTTACAGTGGATGAGGAGTGGCATTCTTCTAAATACAAAAACGTAAATACTCTTGTGAGGTCTCCCTTCCATAATTTGAATTAAAAATAGAAAATAATGTATTTCAATAGATTAATGGTTTATAAAAATTCATACCACATAAAATAAATTCATTTTTAAAACATTTAGTCCATAACACCTATGTATCCTTATTTTTTCATTTTTTGTTTTTTCAATAGGGTAACTAGTTTTATAACTAATTTAATTCATTAATTAAGACTAAAATAAAGTTATAAATGTTATAAAATTTGAACCAATGAATTTAAATATTAAATTAAAATTATAAAATAAAAAAATCCATTGTTTTTTTGAAATAAAATTTTACAAAAGCGCATGTAACATGCAAAAATACTGTTTAACCTTAAACGTGCCAACAAATTTTTTTCTTATTTAGGAGTCAATATGTTCATTATAAAAGATTAATAGGTCCACGAATGGAAATTATTTTATATTTATTAAAATTTATATATAAATTTACATATGATAGATTTTTTAGTAATTTTTAATCATCTAATAAATTATTATTTACTATAAATTGACATTGATGTCAATTTTGACATTAGGCATTTAATTAAAATTAAAAAATATATTAGTTAAATAATGAAATTCAAATAAATTTAGATCTAATATATGTATAATTATATTTTACTCTTAAAGAATAATGTAATACAAAAATTCATTCCATATACCTTACTTTTAATATTATTAATATCATTTATTTTACATAATTGTTAACTAATTAATCCATGCATTGGAATTTCATAAGCATTTAATGTAGTTATATCATATATAAAAATTAAATATAAATTATAATGATAAAAAATATTCATTTATATTTAAAAATAATAATTATAACCAACCCTATATTGTTTTTCCCTATCCCCAAATCTTGTAGAAAATAAAAGGAAGAAATTTACTTTTTTGACTTCTTCTTTTCTTAACTTATTATATTGGTCACATTTGTAGAAATATTATTCCCAATAACTCATATAAATATATAATATGGTCATATGGGTCAATATTATTTCTTATAATGGGTTTTATACAACTTTATATGTAATTTTTTCCCATAATATTAATTTTTTACCCCTAAGTAAACTCTTTTTTACCTTTATCACTTTATTTAATTTTAGTTTCATTCACTAATATTTTTGGTAAAAAAGTATTTTTAAATTAATAGAAAATGTGAATTTTTTTGTTCCAAATATGTAATAAATTTCTCTAAATTCCAATCACATAAAAGGAATAAGTTAATTTAAAATTGATTCCATGGATGGGATGAAACAACAGGGTTAAGAGTACAAAAGTTCAATTGTTTTTATAAAACATTTCTATGTGAGATTGATTAAAATTCCATAAATTGTATTTATTGATGTATAGTTAAACTATTTATAGCATGAAATAAATTTAAAATATATCTTAACTATATAAATAAATTATATGAAGAAGAATTTTTCAATTTAAATTTGTTGTTTTTCTTTATTCTTAAAAAAAACTTCTCATAAAAATACAAAATATTCACCAAAAATAAATTTTCATATTATGATTTCAAAAACAATTGTCATATAAAATTTATAAAACATTCAGAAATTATTTTTAAGAAAACTGATCCTTTAAAGGGAGGAAAAACTTTCTCTTAGAGAAATACAATTTCTTATGCTTAAAAATTGGATTTATTCTTATTTTATTCCTATAAAACTTATTAGATGAAATGTAAAATATTTGATTGAATATATAACATTTAAATATCATTAATATTTATCACTAATAGTTAGTAATTTAATTTATTAATATAAACCACCATTCTAGTCATAAAAATAGTAATTCATAAAAGATCGTCCTTTATATTTAATTGGTTTTTATTCTCATTTATAATTACATGGGAAGAGTTCATTTTATAAACATGTATAATCTATATTCTGATAATTAGTTAAATCTCATTCATTACCATCATTCCAATAGATAGGTTATAACTATAATTTTAAACAATAATATTAATATTATATTGTTATCTGGTAATACCTGGCCTTTCATGTAACACTAGTTCTTGAAGAACTCAATATTATATGAAACACAAGACAAAACTTGTGTTGAGTATAATGAAATTCAAACAATCTATTTTTGGTAACTCAATCTATCTAAGAATAAAAAATAATTTCAAATATGATATTCAATAAAAATGGGGATGTTACATACCATCATCAAGTGGTTGATGTTATTTCATCTTTAAGTTAATATTTTAATTATTTACCTTTATTTTCAAACTATTTATCAAGATTATTGACTAGAACATCCATATTTATTACAAAAACAATATTATTCGGCCTTTAAATATCATGATCTTATGAAGCTTCTTCAAAATAAAATTTAAAATTCATATAGTTCTGATAAAAAAATTGTCTAGAAAAGTAGATCTAAAAAGAGGTGGAACCTTCCCACAGATACAAATTTATGTTCCCAATGGATTGTGCAGTCACTATAAGAGAGGGGGTAAATAAGTTGTGATTATTTCTACTGAATTATTTTTTTATCTTTTTCTAGATATAGATTCAAACCTCGCCTATTTGGATGATTAGATCCTATCAATTAACTAAAACATTTATACCACTTAAAATTTAAACATGTGAATGAATCTTAATTCACATTATTTACAATGTTTGGTTAAAATTACAAAATCATTTATACAACCTATTACCCCCCCCCCCCAATTTTAGATTCTTTACTCTATTAAAGTGGTTACAATATAGAAAGTCTCATTCTAATAAACATAGATTCTTATAGTGTTCTCGTACCAAAATCCCACTAAAAATTACAAGTTCCCACTATAAAAATGATCTTCACAAAAATCCAAATTTGTTCCCAATCTATAGTTTTAGATACCCATACTACAAATATATAGATATTACATCTTATTAAAGTAATATTAATTTTATTATATTACAATACAAACCTAAAATGTAAAAGTTTAGTGTCTTTTGAAATTTGGATACATAAATTAATTGTTCAAAAAATATCGACATCATATCCTATATAGTTCTTAAAAACTATAATTCATCTTAGAAATTTCATACATAAAACCTTTCTTTATATCCTTTATAAAATTAAACAAAATAAAGGGTGATTTCAGATATCATTAATCAAAATAATGGCTTATGGTTTTTTCAATAAATATTCATAATAAAAATGAGTGTGCAATCAAAGATAATCAATCACGGTCTATGATAACATATCATAGCCATAATACATAAATTTTTGGTATACCCCTAATAAAATAAATCCATTTCCTTAGTTAAGTCTCACCTCCATGACTATAATAGTGGATTGGGTTCACTCCCCATTCCATTGTATTCTTAGTAATGGTTTATGTAACGCCCCGACCCTAGCTACCCAGAGTCGGTGCATTACTTCATAACATTGGCATGATCACAAAAGATCAAGTCTCGAAAGACCGATTAGTTTAGTAGCCTTGGAAACACTAGATACATTCGTAAACGTTACATTACATCATAAAGTGAAAAACTACAATAACATGGTCTCCATAGTCCACTCTCATATCCTCTTCTGACAATCCCTGCAGGTCATTCATAAAATACTTCTTCACATCCTAGAAAATATTAAAACATTGAAAGGGGTGAGCTCAGATGCTCAGTAAGGATAACAATATTGCGGAAGCCTTCATAAATAAACATAAACATTTAAGGCAATGTATAACTAAAACAAAAGCCTTTAAAACTTGAACATCAACATAATATGGCAAAAGTAAAATGAGATAATGCCATTTAGTTCTTCACATGGATATTCTATTGGTCGAATAATCACATGAAATATCAATAACCACTTTCATAATGATGGAATGCATAATGACAGACTATCATAACCACGTAGTCAAGGCCTCGTGCCAAGACCACAAATAAGATTTTGTCAAGGCCTCGTGCCAAGACACTAGTTTGTCTCATGAGACCTGCCGATGCATCGAGGAGCTATAGCGGGCTCCACCCGTCACTTATTAAGTCCAATGCATTCCTCATATGAATAGGTTTAAACGTATCATAAACCATAACATAATCGTATCATATAAAACATGCATAAAGGAAACATAACATTTCCACATTTCAATCACAAGATATCAATACAACACATTGATATAATAAAAACACTTTCAAAACCATTTTCAATACCAAAATAAAAGAAAGGTAAAACATGGTATTTATTTTTCTTTTTTTAAAAAAAGGTATGGCTTGTAGAGGAAGCCGAAACTCAGATAATGGTCACGGAGGCGGAGAAGTCGTTGTCGCCGCATAAGTACGGAAGGAAAAACATTCCCTTTTTGTCGTTTAGTAAAACACTTCGTATAAAAAAGATTCCTTTTGGATGAACGTAAAAGTCAAAGGGGTTTATACACCGTATAAAAGAAAGTTGTGTATAAAACCAAATATGCCTCAATGAAAGGATATTGAGACGAAGTCCCTTACAAAGATCATTTTTAAAATAAAATAGATATATTATGTGTATTCACTATAGGTACACATAAAGAAAGTAAAAATACAAAATAAGACATAATAATATCATGACATAATTTGAAAGTAGGAGATTAACCCAAAGAATGGAAGTTGGGTTAAGAAGTTCTCTTACCTTGTGTCCGACTTGACTCAACCATTCTTTAACCTCCTGAATAATAAACTAGAGTTAATATCTACCTTATTAAGAACCATTTTCAATTTCATTATCCTTTTTATATCACTTATTACAATGTTATGAACATTATGTAATTATTTAAGTTAATAACGGTCGTTTTGTCGATCTTTGGTACTTGAGTCAACAATAAAATTATTATAATTACAAGTTGTTCATGTGGTAGAATATCCATTATATCCAGAATTATATTCATGATTTAGATGTCATATATATCTTATATATCCAGTATATACATTCATTTATAATATTACGTAACATTTAGAGGTAAGAAATGAAATGCACCGTTCATGGAGACGGTAAGCCGTACGTACGCATGAATGCTACTTTCATTTCAATTTCATATTTAATGGAACTAAATCATAATGATATAAATGTATAATATAATTCCATTATAATATAGTGTATAATACCATTTACTCCATCCTTTATACATCCCACATATGGCATTAACGATTCAAATCACTTTGAGGGGGCGGTAGTCCGCACTTCCTAAAATGAAGATATCGCGTATACCCATAATGGAAGCCATAAAGGTAAGACACAAATGAAAAATAAAGAAGCATAAGTAAAACATAAACATATTATATATCATATATAAAAATAGTGACATCATAATGGCCACCTTTGAAGGTGTTAAATGAGTATTGAACAATCATCGTTTCGGGAGGCACAATTTCGCCATCCACGGAAACCGTATGTTCTTTAACCATTAGATGTAGTTGTGTGTAAGTGTAGCTCGAATACTTCTTATAACAACATCCTAGTATATTGAGGATACTGGTGTTGTTAAAAAAGAAATGAATAAAAAGAGTTTAGGGGGTTGGAGAAGAAAAATAAAACAAAACAACATTAGAGAAGACATTACCTCAAAATCGGGTAACTCTTTTTGATTTGAGCCAAAGGCTTCCTTGGGAAGAGTTCTGCCCAAATTGAGGCTTCTAGGAGTAAGAGAGGGAAGTTGGGAGAGTATTTGGGCAGAGGTTGGCCGAGAAAAATGGCTTTAAAGTGTAAATGAGGTGGGAGAGGTGGGGGCCTTTTATAAGTGGAGAGGAGGGACACTTTTGGAAAGATTGAAATGTTACATTATTTCACAATGCTTTTCGGATTCTAAAGGTCCCACACTTATATAATTCGAGGCTAAGGTGATAAGGTTTCGAAATATCCTCATCCAATAGGCTTTGGACAAGTGTAAGCCTTAGATTTTTCATTATCTTCTCATTTTATTTAAATCGTTAAATAATGAGGTCATCGCTGCATCATAATTATGTCATAAATAATTTAATTTATTTAATGTCTAAAAATTATAAAAAAAATACTATGATATAGGAAATATTTTTAGATTTCTAATGAATATTTATAGTCAAAATTTTGACTAGTGTAACCCCACTTAAAAACTATTTTAGTAAAATAACTCATGTTTGTGTCAATTTAATTTTAACATTAAATAAATATATATTAATGTCATTTTCCAACCAAAGTGGCTCCATGGGTTCCCCAAGTTGACCAATGAGTTGTCTTGGTCGGCCATGACTCATCCAATAGGAGTAGGACAAGTGTCATGGTCATCTCATATTATTAAAACATTATTTGTACCTTAAACTACACTAATTACCTCTAATCGCGATTAAGAACTTAAAAGTTACTATTCACCAAAAAATTATTTTAATCTCATTGAACCACATTTTACTTCTTAATGACAACCATGTATGTCGGATTTTTGAAAATCAAATCACAGAAGTGGTAATATTTCATTTAAACGAAAAATCAGTTATTTAACTACCACTTAGTGGTTTCACTATTCATCAAAAATTGAAGTTTTTCAGAATAAGGCCAAAATTTCACCCTAAGCTATAATTGATATTCCGAATTCAAAAATGATGTCTATTTTACAAAATTCCAAACATATAAGTTTCATTAATTAATTTTATAATTAATTTCCGCTGTTACAACAAATAACGTGTTTTTAAGAAACAATTTATATCAAAAGATTGGCAATTGTTTATGTCCAATTTCAATGTTAAATTAATTATAATGACCACCATTGGATAAAATGGTAAAAATATATTCTAATTATACTTTAAAACCACTAAATATTATAATTTATCACTATAAATTATTTTGATTAAAAAAGTTGTTTTTAAGTAATTTTCACTATTCATAAAAAATTAGAAGTTCTCAGAAAAATACCAAAAATTCAACATAGGCTAATTTCGATATTACGAATACAAAAATGAAGTCCATTTTGAAATATAAAATTTCTATAATTTTAAAAAGTGGTTATTACTATTCATACCGGCTACTTTGATTAGTCGCGGTGTTTTAGAACTCGAAGTTGCGTACAATCCAAGCTATTGCATTATTGAATGAGAAGCGTATCGTGGAAGCTCGGGGTGTTACATTCTCCCCTCCTTCAATAAATTGCGTCTTCGCAATTTGAAATTTTTCTTTGAAAATAAAAGGTTGAAAAGAGAAAATACCTTTGTGGAAAACCCACATCGGAAATGAGGTTAATAAATATATAACATTAAAAGAAAGCAAGATAAGTACAAAGGTCACCCGATATAGCCCATTCTAGGATTCTATGAAAATATGGATATGGAGGAGAAACAAACCATCAAGGTCTTATGGAGAGTTATAGAAAATAGGATTAGGAGAAAGTTTAACTATAAGAAAATCACAAACTTGTGATTGGTTAAACGGTCATTGAATCCCCAGTTGGAAAAGTTAACCGACAACATTTTTGTTTTAAGTTACCTTTTATAATGTTGAGGAATTTATTTATGAGATTTACTAAGAACGTAAGGGAATATACATACTTGTTATGTATACTTTCATTCGTTAATAAATTTTTATCACAAACCCAACTTTTACTCCAAATGGTAACGGAACTCAAAAATATTCTATTTATCCTAATTGTATAAGGTTCCAAATGTTAACACATACCATTTAGATTAGTAAAATTATTTTGTAATAACCAGGGACTTCCTGTAGGCTAGTGGTAGGAAATAAAGGCATGTCACACTATGATTGTGGGTTCAATTCCTGCAGCTTTGTCCGACGCGACGGGTTATGCCCCACCCTGCAGGTTGTCCTTTTCCTAAAACTATAGTATCATAATATTCCAAAAATAATATTCAAGAATGCTTTAACCTTAAACAATACTATCCAAAGATCAACTTAATCCATTCCAACCTTTATAGTTATCCAAAATACTTCTGTCCAACTCACAGTCCAAATTTTATAAGGAAGGTAAACATAATGAAGATCCTTTTTCCCACGTAACAACATGTGAACACCTTCATCATGTATTATTTTTAAACATACTAAATTACCATGATCCCTTATTCCTTATAGAATACTAGATATACTCCTTCCATCCGAAAATGTATACAAAACATCAATCAGTTTCAAGGAAGTTAAGTATATCCAATATAATTTATCCAAATCAATCACGTATTATTCCAAAATCAAAATCTCAGTATCAAAACCATATTATGGTCTATCTTTCTCTCAACCATATATTTTCCAAAAATTTAACCTACTGTGGAGTCACTTTTCTTGGTTCCACACAATCTCAAGTCCTTGATGAAATAGTACTGCAGTACAATCCTTATATACTCCATAATTATTATAACCAGTACATCATTGATACAACACTCAAATTACAAAATTATTTAATAACAACATAAGAACTCTAATCATTAATCCTCATCTATGGTAGTATCATAACTTGATTATTATCCAATAACATCATTTGGGGCATACTCTGATGATTTGGACATTGGTTTGCGTAGTGTCCCCAATCCTTGCAGAAGAAGCATTGTACATTTGAATCCATTTTCTTACCCTTGCAGTCACGCACTTTGTGTCCTTTTTCTCTACACTTATAACAAACTCCCATTCCCTTTAGGCAAGTTCCATGATGTTTCTTCCCACAATTACCACATATTGAAAAATTCTTCTTTCCCCTCATCCCTTTATCCATTATTCTATCTTCCATCCCTTTCGTCTCTTGCTTCGCTTCAAAGCCATAGGACTCAGAGAATTCTTTACTTATCTTATTAACACATGATACTATTTCTTCATATGTTGAGAACACATGGGAGACTATTTCCCTTCGAAATGTTGGCTTAATACCGTGAAAGATACGATCCTTCTTACTCTTTAGATCATACGTACTGCTGGAGTTCACATTCCTTCTACTGGGCGCCATTTCTATACAATGGCATAAACTAGGTTAGTTTATGAATTACAATGAATAATTATAAACTTTTAAAATACTTAAAGTAAATTTAATGGTTTATGGATATAATCCATAATCATAAGAATGTTTTCTTTGAGGAAGTATATACTCATAAACCCTACATATTGGTTTGTAAAGAAAATGAGAATTATCCTAAGCAAATCCCTCGGGAGTGTTGTAACCAAGAGTGCAGCAAGGCCCGTTGTCGTACACCAGTTCCCATTTGAGTCTAGCTCAAAGCGGTGTTTTCGGGTTTTACCCCTAGGTACATCTGTGCCAGAGCCGCCTCTACCTGCTCGTATCCAGACAGGGATGTATTGCTCGGAAAACTCACAACATCTATATAATACCAAAATTCTAGGAAGCTCTTCTATACTAATCCTCAAAGTATATCTTTGGTATATGTGCTCTAATCAGATTTTATCTAAATCTAGCTTCCAAGGTTAGTACTAAACTGCCTCTGATACCAACTGTAACGCCCCGACCCCAGCTACCCAGAGTCGGTGCATTACTTTGTAACATTGGCATGATCACAAAAGATCAAGTCTCGAAAGACCGATTAGTTTAGTAGCCTTGGAAACACTAGATACATTCGTAAACGTTACATTACATCATAAAGTGAAAAACTACAATAACATGGTCTCCATAGTCCACTCTCATATCCTCTTCTGACAATCCCTACAGGTCATTCATAAAATACTTCTTCACATCCTGGAAAATATTAAAACATTGAAAGGGGTGAGCTCAGATGCTCAGTAAGGATAACAATATTGCGGAAGCCTTCATAAATAAACATAAACATTTAAGGCAATGTATTACTAAAACAAAAGCCTTTAAAACTTGAACATCAACATAATATGGCAAAAGTAAAATGAGATAATGCCATTTAGTTCTTCACATGGATATTCTACTGGTCGAATAATCACATGAAATATCAATAACCACTTTCATAATGATGGAATGAATAATGCCAGACTATCATAACCACGTAGTCAAGGCCTCGTGCCAAGACCACAAATAAGATTTTGTCAAGGCCTCGTTCCAAGACACTAGTTTGTCTCATGAGACCTGCCGATGCATCGAGGAGCTATAGCGGGCTCCACCCGTCACTTATTAAGTCCAATGCATTCCTCATATGAATAGGTTTAAACGTATCATAAACCATAACATAATCGTATCATATAAAACATGCATAAAGGAAACATAACATTTCCACATTTCAATCACAAGATATCAATACAACACATTGATATAATAAAAACACTTTCAAAACCATTTTCAATACCAAAATAAAAGAAAGGTAAAACATGGTATTTATTTTTCTTTTTTTTAAAAAAGGTATGGCTTGTAGAGGAAGCCGAAACTCAGATAATGGTCACGGAGGCGGAGAAGTAGTTGTCGCCGCATAAGTATGGAAAGAAAAACATTCCCTTTTTGTCGTTTAGTAAAACGCTTCATATAAAAAATATTCCTTTTGGATGAACGTAAAATTCAAAGGGGTTTATACACCGTATAAAAGAAAGTTGTGTATAAAACCAAATATGCCTCAATGAAAGGATATTGAGACGAAGTCCCTTACAAAGATCATTTTTAAAATAAAATAGATATATTATGTGTATTCACTATAGGTACACATAAAGAAAGTAAAAATACAAAATAATACATAATAATATCATGACATAATTTGAAAGTAGGAGATTAACCCAAAGAATGGAAGTTGGGTTAAGAAGTTCCCTTACCTTGTGTCCGACTTGACTCAACCATTCTTTAACCTCCTGAATAATAAACTAGAGTTAATATCTACCTTATTAAGAACCATTTTCAATTTCATTATCCTTTTTATATCACTTATTACAATGTTATGAACATTATGTAATTATTTAAGATAATAACGGTCGTTTTGTCGATCTTTGGTACTTGAATCAACAATAAAATTATTATAATTACAAGTTGTTCATGTGGTAGAATATCCATTATATCCAGAATTATATTCATGATTTAGATGTCATATATATCTTATATATCCAGTATATACATTCATTTATAATATTACGTAACATTTAGAGGTAAGAAATGAAATGCACCGTTCATGGAGACGGTAAGCCGTACGTACGCATGAACGCTACTTTCATTTCAATTTCATATTTAATGGAACTAAATCATAATGATATAAATTTATAATATAATTCCAGTATAATATAGTGTATAATAACATTTACTCCATCCTTTATACATCCCACATATGTCATTAACGATTCAAATCACTTTGAGGGGGCGGTAGTCCGCACTTCCTAAAATGAAGATATCGCGTATACCCATAATGGAAGCCATAAAGGTAAGACACAAATGAAAAATAAAGAAGCATAAGTAAAACATAAACATATTATATATCATATATAAAAATAGTGACATCATAATGGATACCTTTGAAGGTGTTAAATGAGTATTGAACAATCATCGTTTCGGGAGGCACAATTTCGCCATCCACAGAAACTGTATGTTCTTTAACCATTAGATGTAGGTGTGTGTAAGTGTAGCTCTAATACTTGTTATAAAAACATCCTAGTATATTGAGGATACTGGTGTTGTTACAAAAGAAATGAATAAAAAGAGTTTAGGGGGTTGGAGAAGAAAAATAAAACAAAACAACATTAGAGAAGACATTACCTCAAAATCGGGTAACTCTTTTTGATTTGATCCAAAGACTTCCTTGGGAAGAGTTCTGCCCAAAGTGAGGCTTCTAGGAGTAATAGGGGGAAGTTGGGAGAGTATTTGGGCAGAGTTTGGCCGAGCCAAATGGCTTGAAAGTGTAAATGAGGTGGGAGAGGTGGGGGCCTTTTATAAGTGGAGAGGAGGGGCACTTTTGGAAAGATTGAAATGTTACATTATTTCACAATGCTTTTCGGATTATAAAGGTCCCACACTTGTATAATTCGAGTATAAGGTGATAAGGTTTCTAAATCTCCTCATACAATAGGCTTTGGAAAAGTGTAATCCTTGGATTTTGCATTATCTTCTCATTTTATTTAAATCTTTAAATAATGAGGTCATCGCTGCATCATAATTATGTCAAAAATAATTTAATTTATTTAATGTCTAAAAATTATAAAAAAAATACTATAATGTAGGAAATCTTTTTAGCTTTATAATGAATATTTATAGTCAAAATTTGGACTTGTGTAACCCCACTTAAAAACTATTTTAGTAAAATAACTCATGTTTGTGTCAATTTAATTTTAACATTAAGTAAATATATATTAATGTCATTTTCCAACCAAAGTGGCTCCATGGGGTCCCCAAGTTGACCCATGAGTTGTCTTGGTCGGCCATGAATCATCCAATAGGAGTAGGACAAGTGTCATGGTCATCTCATATTATTAAAACATTATTTGTACCTTAAACTACACTAATTACCTTTAATCACGATTAAGAACTTAAAAGTTACTATTCACCAAAAAATTATTTTAATCTCATTGAACCACATTTTACTTCTTAATGACAACCATGTATGTCAGATTTTTGAAAATCAAATCACATAAGTGGTAATATTTCATTTAAACGAAAAATCAGTTATTTAACTACCACTTAGTGGTTTCACTATTCATCAAAAATTGAAGTTTTTCAGAATAAGGCCAAAATTTCACCCTAAGCTATAATTGATATTCCGAATTCAAAAATGATGTCTATTTTACAAAATTCCATACATATAAGTTTCATTAATTAATTTTATAATTAATTCCCACTGTTACAACAAATAGCGTGTTTTTAAGAAACAATTTATATCAAAAGATTGGCAATTGTTTATGTCCAATTTCAATGTTAAATTAATTCTAATGACCACCATTGGATAAAATGGTAAAAATATATTCTAATTATACTTTAAAACCACTAAATATTATAATTTATCACTATAAATTATTTTGATTAAAAAAGTTGTTTTTAAGTAATTTTCACTATTCATAAAAAATTAGAAGTTCTCAGAAAAATACCAAAAATTCAACATAGGCTAATTTCGATATTACGAATACAAAAATGAAGTCCATTTTGAAATATAAAATTTCTATAATTTTAAAAAGTGGTTATTACTATTCATACCGGCTACTTTGATTAGTCGCGGTGTTTTAGAACTCGAAGTTGCGTACAATGCAAGCTATTGCATTATTGAATGAGAAGCGTATCATGGAAGCTCGGGGTGTTACAGTTTAATCCCAAGACTATCATAGTAGATAAAGTCTGTTACTGAACTGGGTTCACTCGTCATTTCTATTCATATTATCTCAAGATATATCCATCATTACCCAAAGTATTTTAGGCTTATATAATTTTTGTTCCACTAATCACATAATCATAATCAACTTATATGTGTGAAATAATATTATAAAATATTCATCATATCAATATATCATAAAATATGGAAAAATTACGTTCATAAACATTTCACCATAGCATAATCCTTGGAGAATAAATGGTATTCAAAAAAATATCATAAGCATAATCATAAACCATCCAAATAAAGTAAAATAATGTAATCATTGGATCATATCCTCAATAAAACATAATTAACATTAAAGGTTGTTAACATAGATGAAAGATTTCTTTAGAAGATCTCCATAATATTTCTTGAGAAAAATAAACTTTTAATTTTGGAATCACTAATTTAAGATATAAAAATTTACAAAATATTATAGAAAAAAATTTCATTGAAATGAATAATGGAATATTCTAAAGTATTATTTAAATAATTGAGCGGTCAGGACAACATGAAATTATGTTCATGTCATATTTGTAAAAATAACGATTCCTTAAACATTTTTGGTAAATATTCAAAATTATATCACTTAGAAAATGATAATAATATTCCTTTGAATTTTTTTTAGAAATTAAAACATGGGTAAAAATGATTTTAAAAAATCATAGGAGAAAATTAAAAAAAATAAAACATTTTAAAGAAAACAAGGACATGTAAGAAAAATATTCCCAAACAATGACGAAAAATAATCTATTTTTATAAAAACATTTTCATGATCATTTTAAGTAATAAATATAAGAAAATAGTAATCTTACTTGGATATTCTATGAATAAACACAATATAAAAAAATTTAATCATATAAGGATCAAAAAATTTCAATCAATTAAAATTCAAGAATAAGTAGTCCTGATTAAAATAACATTGAAACAATAATCTCAAATATCTTTAGTAACATTTGAATCATAAGACCCATTATAAGATAACTTCTAATGAAGCCTTAAGTACCAAGAAAATAAGTATATTAATGATATAACATGTAAAACAAGATGTATATATATATATCTCATATAATAGGATATGTGAAAAACATAACATATATCACAAAGAAGATAATTTGAGATGATAAACCATTACCAATTTGGTAACATCCGAATAAAAAACTCTTGAAATATAAAAACATGAATGGATTTAAAATCAAAATAATTTTAATTATAATCACTATAATATAAATTTACATTACATATATACACCACACAAATCAAAAAAATTATTAGAAATGGAATATGACTCAAAAATATAAAAGTTGGATGGGATACCCTTACCACAAATCCTATATTTCTTCATACACATCCAAATAAAATCTATAATAAATATATATTTAATATAAATAAGTTATAAAACAATATTAATATTTAATTTACTATATATTATTCCATTATAATTTCCAATTATCCTTTTATTTATAATTTATTCATTAAAACGAACATCCAGGTCAACATTGGTCTGTTTTCCTTACAGGTTTTTATTTTATGGTTCTGGTACTTGAACCTTTTTCCTGGTTTCATCAAATTAATAATATTAATAAATAAATAAGTATCATATTTATTCATCATATACAATTTTATAATTATTCACACAAATTGGTGATGAATATTGAATTGAAATACATTGTGGAGACTATTGAATGCACATATGCACATGTAATGTTTCCAATTTTTTATGTTTGGAATAAAATTAGAGAAAATAACAATTAAATTTTATAGAGTAATTATTATATTATATATATTCCTTAAAAATATTATTATTACAATCTGTGTAAACTAAAAATTAAAAATAAATCATATAACTTCATGGAGGTCGTAGTCCACACGTATGCATAAGTGACATTATCATTTTTCAATGGATGAAAAGGTAATGTGGTATATAAAATATTATAATTGAAAATGTATATTTATTTCATAAATATCATATATAAACATTAAATCCAACATAATAACCAAACTTAAATTATGATTTTTGTAATATGAATCATATAACTATATTAAGGGGGTAGTCCACCTATATGCATGAGTGATACTTTTCATTTACCAATTGATGGAAATTGGGTAGATAATGGTGTTTTCATAATAATAATAAAATTTTAGTATTTTAAGATACTGAATTCTTGATTTTATGATGAATACCATATATATTGAGTTGGTAGAAGCATAAATAAATTAAAAGGGCTCGAGTAAGATGATTTTCTCTTCTTTGGTCAACCTCCATTAGATCCCATCTTAAGTACCCCTATAATGGTTTTTTATGAATAAAATAACCTATAATTAATGTATGTGGAATATTAAAATATAAATTTTAAGGTTGTGGTCAAAAAATATTATTCAATGTGGTGTAAATAAGAGAATGTAGATGTTTTCTTTAATAAATGAGGGAAGGGGCACTCTGATAATTTTCAAAACGTTCAAATATTAACAAGTTACATTCATTTAAATTTAGTTAAAAATTGAAATAATTTAGAATTAATGATGATATAGGATCTAAATAAACTTGTTTAATAAGATTTAGAATTTTTTTTAGGTTATTATAACCCTTATCTCCTTAGTTTACCCCTTCATTAACCCTTTTAATCATTAACCACAGTAACACGCTCTTCAAAAATTAGGGGTAATAAATTTTTTTAAAAGGTAAAAAATATCTCTAAAATGTTATAATGATTATATTATACTCTTTTTACCATTAAAATGGTATTCCTTAATGATTTTTATTATTTTTAAATCATTTAATAAAACATTATCAACATAAAATATCATCAATTTCATTTTTGGGACTATTTATTTCATTTTTCCTTTAATGTTCATAAGACAAAAATATATTTATAATATAGTTCCTTAGACCATAAATTATAAATTATAATTACTCATAAAGTTCAGGTATCACCATAATTTAATAAAAAGAATATTATTTTTTAAGTGTTTAAAATCATTTATGTAAAATCCCAGGTAAATAAAGAAATAATACACATCCATAATTATTAATATTTTTGAATTAAATATTAATTTTACTTTAAATTGGTTGATATGATTGATGGCTTACCTGAAACACAACAACGGGTTTCTTTGAAATCTTACGTTGCACACTAATAATATTATAATATTATTTTAAATGTAGTTAACGCCTAACTATTGTATTATCGGGAATGAATAGAACTAACTACAATATGATTATAAATGTTTTTTAAATTTTTTTATATTTATCCAATAAATTTTACAGGCTTAAATTGTGAATTAATCTAATTTTAAGCATAAATACTCTAATATTCTTTAAAAGGTTGATTTACCGCCTTTTGATGACGAACCCTCTTTAAATATAGTTATGGTCACATTTATATATTCTTTTTGACAAAATAAAATTCTTATTCAGAATCAGGATATCAAAATTAAATTTGGTTAAAATTTTTGTATTTTTATGATAAAATTCAATTTTTGATGAATAGTGGAAAATACAGTATTTTAATTCAAAACTGTCTTTTAATCTAATTTATTTATATGGTTAGATTATCTTTTTAATTGGTTTTAAACTGTAATTAGATTATATTTTTACCATTTAATCCAATTTTGGTCATTTTATGTATTTTCACTTTGAAATTGGACATAAACAAGTGTCAATCTTTTGATAGTTAATATTTCTTAAAAACACGTTTTTTGTTTTCACAATGGGAATTAATTTTTAAATTAATTAATCCAACTTCTATGTTTTGAATTTGGTAAAATAGACATCATTTTTGAATTCGGAATATCAAATCTACCTTAGGCTGAGTTTTTGGATGTTTTCTCAAAAACTTCAATTTTTTATGAATAGTGAAACCACTAAGTAGCAGTTAAAAACAAAATTTTTCATTTAAATGAAATTTTACCACTTTTTTGAATTGATTTTCGAAAATCCAAAATACATGGTTATTACTAGTAAATAAATGTGGTTCAATAAGATGAAAATAATTTTTGGTGAATAGTAACTTTTGACTTTTATTTACCGCGGTTAAAGGTAAATAGAGTAATTTAAGGTAAAAAGAATATCATAATAATACAAAATTACCTTAAAACTTGTCCTAAACTTATTGGATGAGTCATGTCCGACCATGGGCATCCTTGGGTCGATTTTTTAACCCATGGAGCCACTTAAAAGTGATAATGACACTATTTTAATTAATTTAAAGTAAAGGCAAAAATGACATAAACAAATATCTTTTAGTAAATTAATTTTTACATAGGGTTATATAAGGTATCTTTTCGACTATAAATATTCATTTCAAAGATAAAAAATTTCACACATCATGGTATTTGTTTATAATTTTTAGACATCAAATAAATAAAATTATTTATGATACAATAATGATGTAGTATTTACCTTATTAATAAATGATTTAAATAAATAAGATTATAAATTTTAAAAAAATATCCAAAACCTGTCCAATTCTTATTGGATGATTTTATTTCAAACATGAGTCATCTTATATTTTACTTTAATAATTTTTGGACCTTTTGAAACCGGAGATAATTTTATAATTAAAATAACATTTTCAATCTTTCCTAAAGAGCCCCTCCTCTCCCTTATAAAAGGACACCACTTCTAACCCATTCCTTACACCTATAAAGCCCCTTGGCTCATCTAAACCCTACCAAAATAAGCTCTCAATATCCCTCTATTCCTCCTATAAGACTTACCTTATGCAGAAGGCACTTCATGAAGTCCTTTTGGTTCAAACCAAAGAGAGTTACCCGAATTAAAGGTAACAGTTTCTCTTAACTTCTTTTATTTTATTTTACTTCTCCAACCCCTAAACTATTTTTATTACTTTCTTTTTATAACAACACTAGTATCCTAAATATACTATGATGTTTTTTTTAGAAGTATTAGAACTAAACTTACACACACCTCCATCTAATGGGTGAAGAAAATATTGTTTCGGTTGATGGAAAACTAACGCCTCACGAAGCAATGATTGTTGAATTATCTCTTACCACCTCTCATGGTGGCCATTAAGATGGAACTTTATTTATATATGATATATATTGTGTTTGTGTTTTTTTTTATTCTTCTGTATTTTTAATATATATCATACCTTTATGGCTTCCATAATGGGTAAATGCGATAATTTCATTTGAGGAAGTGCATACTACCACCCCCTCAAAGTGACATGACTCGTTCATGCCATATGTGGAATGTATAAAGGATGGAGTTAATGATATTATATATGATATTATACTGTAATTATAATATACATATGTATAATTATGTTTTAATTCCATTAAAATACAAAATATAAATGAAAGTAGCGTTCATGCGTACGTACGACTTACCGTCTCCATGAATGGTGCATTTAATTTCTTAAATACAAATGTTATGTACTGTTATAAATACATATATATACTCAATATATAAGATATATATGATATCTAAAACATTAATATCATTCTGGAGATAATAGAATTTTGACCAGATGAACAACATGTAATTATAAGAAATTCATTTTTGACTCAAGTACCAAACATCGACAAAACGACTGTTATTAACTTAAATGATTACATAATGTTTACAACATGGTAATAACTGATATAAAAGAAATAATGAACTTTAAAAATGTTCTTAACCAAGTATAAATTATCTTTAGTTTATTATTTAGGAGATTAAAGGATAAATGGGTCAAGTCGGACATGGCGTAAGGGAACTTCTTAGCCCAATTTCCAATATTTGGGTTAATCTTCTAATTTTTTATTATGCCATGATATGATTATTTCATATCTTGAACTTATACTTTCCTTATGTGTACTTATAGTGAATATACATAATTTATCTATTTTATTTAAAAAATTATCTTTGTAAGGGACTTCGTCTCAATCTCCTTTCATTGAGGAATCCTTTGATTTCTACACGAATTTATTTTATAAAGTGTATAAAACACTTTGAATTTTCATTTAATTAAAATGGAATCTTTTTTATACATGGTGTTTTACTAAATGACAAAAAAATAATGTTTCTTTTTAACGTAAGCGGTGACAACGACCTTTTTCACCGTCGTGGGTATTATTTGATCTATGACTTCCTTAACAAGCCGTAATGTTTTTAAAAGGAAAATAAATACCATATACTCCTTTATGTATTTTGGTATTGAAAATGGTTTTGATAATGGATTTTTTTAAGTATATATATTTAAATGATATATTGTGATTGATATGTGGAAATGTTATTTTTCCTTTATGTTTGTTTTATGTTTTATGAATATCTTATGGTTCTTGGTCATTGTTTACGTATACGGGTGGTTCCATGATAAACTTAGGGTCGATGATCCCGAGATAACTCTCCAATGCATTGGGTAACGTGACAGAGGTAGACAATAATGTTTCTCCTAAGAGATTTAGGGAATATACTGTGATAGGTATTCCAAATGTGACTTCTTACGTAGCTGTGAAAGCTACAACGTAAGTATGTTATGTATGCCACAAGATACCTTTATGATTTTTGATTTCTATGCGTTATTCATAAATATTATGATTTCATGAGGTATGTAAAAAAGATAATGTTTTAATGGACTAATGTTTACTTTCTTTATTTTATAAACCTTACTAAGATTTTTATGCTCATCCCAAGTTTTGAAATGTTTTTTACATGACTTAATGATGAATAGGGTCAAGGATGGGATCAAGGAAAATTCATGCTGTCTAAAACATGGAACTAGACATGACCCTTTTTTATGAGTTTTTATTTTTTGAAAAAAATGGGGACTGAGTAGAAGTGTCTACTTTGTAATTTTTCAAATGTAATGTAATAGTTATGGCCTAATTCTCTAAAAATTTAAACCTGAAAATATCCTCAATGTGAATTATCCATTTATTTCAAGATTATGTAATGTTTAATGTCGGGTCCTTATAGTTGGTATCAGAGATCGGTTTAGATAACTTTAGGAGTTAGGGTTTTGTTAAATTAATATAGATAAATTAATTTATGTTACTATTAAAATGATATAGAATTTATAGATTTCCATGTTGATTTGCCTAATATATTTCTATGTTCAGAATGGTTTTTCATAGAGTAAATAGGGTAGTTGTGATGGGAAGGCATACAAAGGGAAATGACCTTCAAAATCATCATCCTGAGATAGTCAGAATCAGAATTGAATAGTTTGTTGCAGTGATGGATCTGTTGACTCAGGTGATAAATGATGATTGTGTTTATAGATGATATCTTGGTATATTATAAAGGTAAAGAGGAGCATTAAACTCATTTAAGAGTTTTCTTCCAAACCTTAAAAGAAAAGAAACTATTTGGGAAATTTAGCATGTGTGAGTTTTGGTTACAGCAAATTTCTTTCCTTGGTCACGTTGTTTTAAAAAATGGCATAACTGTTGATCCTTCTAAAACAAAAGTTGTTGAAGAATGGACAAGACCCACAAATATAACTGAGATTCGTAGTTTTCTTGGTTTGGTAGGTTATTACCTAAGGTTTGTTGAAAATTTTTCATGGTTATCTAGTCCAATGACTAAGTTAACTCGAAAAGGTGTTAAGTTCATTTGGACAAAATAATGTGATGATTATTTTCAAGAATTGAAAAGAAGATTGGTGAATGCTTCAGTTTTGGCACTACCTTCCAGAAATGGTGAGTTTGCTATTTACAGTGACGCTTCGTTGAAAGAAATTGGTTGTGTCCTTATGCATAATGATCTGGTAATTGATTATGTTTCACGTCAGTTGAAACCTCATGAGTTAAATTACCCTACACATGATTTGGAATTAGATTCTGTTGTTTTTGCTTTAAAAATTTGAGGCATCATCTGTATGGAGTAAAATGTGAAATATATACTAACCATAAAATTTTGAAGTATATATTAAATCAGATAGAATTGAACATGAGACATAGGAGATGGTTTGAATTAATCAAGGATTATGATTCCACGGTTCATTATCACCCAGGAAAGGAAAACAAAGTTCTTGATGTTTTGAGTCGAAAAAGTAATGCTTCATTGACCATGCTATGTTTGGAATAAGATCCTTTGGTTTTTGATTTGATGAACTTTGGAATAGAAGTTGTTAGTGTAGAAAATTCTTTTGTTTTGTTTCAGGTGTCAATGAAATAATCTCTATCAGACAGAATAAAGCAAGCACAGAAGGAAGACAGTGAGTTGCAGAAAAAGGTAGAGCTAGTTCAGAAGGGTAAGTTTCCTAAATTTAACATTCATAATGATTGTGTTTTGAGGTCTGGGAAGAGATTATGTGTGCCTTGTGATTCACAGTTGAATAATGAATTGTTAAGTGAAGATCATAGTTCTCTGTTTTCAGTTTATACTAACAGTACTAAGATGTACAGGGATCTTCGGGAGTATTACTGGTGGGATGGAATGAAAAGAGATATCATTGATTTTACTTTAAAGTGATTAACTTGTTAGTAGGTTAAATTAGAGAGGCAGTTACCAAAAGGGATGCTTCAGTCTTTACCAGTGCCAGAGTGGAAATGGGAAAATATATCCATGGACTTCGTTGTGGGATTACTGAATACATCTTGAGGTAATATTGCAATCTGGTCTATTATTGATCGGTTGACTAAATATTCTCTTTTCATTCCTATTTGAGATACTTTTTCTATAGATCAACTTTCTCAGTTGTATGTTAAATAGATAGTCAGGTAGCATGGATTTCCCCGATCCATTATATCTGATCATGATCCCATGTTTACTTCTAACATTTGGAAAGGCCTTCAGAAGTCGTTGGGTATTGAATTAAATTTTAGTAAATATTTCCATCCTCGGTCAGATGGGCAGTTAGAAAAAACAATTCATACCTTGGAAGATATGCTACGTTCTTGTTCACTAGATTACCAGGGAATTTGGGACTAACATATTTCTTTGGTTTAATTTTCTTATAATAACAATTTTCATTCCACTATACAGATGGATCCATTTGAGTCATTATATGGGAAGAGGTGTTGAACTCCAACTTTTTGGGATGAAGTAGGTGAAAGGAAGTTAATGGGACCAGAATTGGTAGAAGAGATGACATAAAATGTTCATCTGATTCAGAATAACATGAGAACATCTCAGAGTAGGAAGAAAAGTTATGCGTATAACCGGAGGAATGATCTATCTTTCGAGGTAGGTGATCATGTCTTTCTCAAATTTTCTCCATGGAAAAGTGTGATGTGTTTTGGTAAGAATGGAAAGTTGAGTCTGAGGTTCATTGGACCTTAGGAAATCCTGGATAAAGTTGGATCAGTTGCATATAGAGTGTATTTACCTCCAAGTTTATCCCAGGTACACAATGTTTTTCATGTTTCAATATTGAGAAAGAATATGTCAGATCTATATCATGTTTTAAGTCTAGAGGTAGTTAAGTTGGAAGAGAATCTCTCTTATGAAGAACAACCAGTCCATATTCTTCACTGAAGAGAGAAAGTGTTGTGAAATAAGGTAATTCATCAGCTAAAGGTTTTTTGGAAAAACCATATGGTTGAAGTAGAAACTTGGGAATCTGAAAATGCTATGAGGGATAAATAAACCCATTTATTTGATAAGTGAATAAAATTTTGAGGATGCAATTTTCAAAAGGGGGGAAGGATGTAACATCCCAGGTAAATAAAGAAATAATACATTTTCATAATTATTCATATTTGTGAATAAAATTTTAATTTTACTTTAAAGGGGTTGATATGCTCGATGGCGTACCTGATACACAACAATGGGTTTCTTTTAAATCTTATGTTGCAAACTAATAATATAATAATATTATTTTAAATGTTGTTAATGCCTAGTCATTGTATTATAGTGAATGAATATAAATGACTATAATATGATTATACATGTTTTTTAAATGTTTTTACATTTATCAAATAAATTTTAGAGGTTTAAATTGTGAATTAATCTAATTTTAAGCATAAATACTCTAATATTTATTAAAAGGTTGATTTACCACATTTTGATGATGAACCCTCTTTAAATATAGTTTTGGTCACATTTATATGATATTTTTGACAAAATAAAATTCTTCTTTAGAATCGGGACATAAAAATTTACTTTGGGTAAAATTTTGGTATTTTTCTGATAAAATTCAATTTTGGATGAATAGTGGAAAATACTGTATTTTAATTCAAAACTGCCTTTTAATATAATTTATTTATATGGTTATATTATATTTTTAATTGGTTTTAAAGTGTAATTAGATTATATTTTTACCATTTAATCCAATTTTGGTCATTGGATGTAATTTCACTTTGAAATTGGACATAAACAAGTGTCAATATTTTGATAGTTTTTTTTTTGAGAAAATTGAGGCGCAGTGGCCTCTTCATTGAAACCATAAAACATAATCTAGAGGAGGAAAAAAGTAGTAACGAAAACAATAGGAAACAAAACAGATAAATATTAACCTTTTCTAGAGCGTGTACTCGTGATGTGGTAAGGAAGGCGCCCACCTTTGTCGTGGGAGTGTCGGCCCTCCCTTCCAGATTTTGCATGCATCCATTAACCACCTTTATCATCCGAAGGTGCTTCCAAAAAATTAGTCACAAAGGGGGGTGACTCAACACCACTAATATTGGAAAAAATCAACTCAAATGAGTTTTAAACATTGAAATTACTTATTACCTTATCTGGAGTAGCTGTGATTTCCTATGTGGGCTTCATTCCATCCTTCTATGAGCAGTTTTCAGTCCTCTCAAACTCTTGTATGTCTGATAAATGTGCACCCTGTTCTTTGATTCTGCTATCCGGGGATACTTCACTAGCTAGAGAATCAGTGTGCACACCCAAAACCTTGAGTTGATAGGGTTAAAAAGACACAAAATTCTTTCCTTTCTCTCTACTATTATCCCCGTTTAAAGCTTGACCTTTGCTCTTACACTTCTCTGAAGTCATAGCAACTATCACTAACTTATCTTTCCTCAATTTTAGAGCATGTATCACATGCCTAGCCCTATCGTCCACAATGTCTTATGCTGATTATTACCATTCTTATAGACTATATTCTGAGTTGGATTCATTTCTTTCACCATTAATTCCTATGACCGGTGCAACCTTAAAAGAGATGCATCCTTTATTTTGGTTATTTCCTTTAGTAATATCAGCCCAGATAACTCTTCTTATTCTATCCATTAGTGGAGTGGAACCATACCTTGTAAAGGATCTTCAACATCAATCCTTCGGTCCTTGTCAACAGGTTTAGCAACATTCACCTATCCAGTATGACAATTGACCACCAAAGGCTCATCAATAGCCTTCTGAATAGAATCCTGGTTCTGCTTCCTTCGACAGTGCAGTGCATCATATCCTTTATTTTGGTAGTTAAAACATAGCACATATCTTCTACATTGAGAATCTGAGTGTCCAATAATTTTACAAGCTTTGTAGAATGATTTCATTCTCTCATATTAAATTCTTAATCAAATTTCATCATTTGATGTAGAGAAAATGACTCTATCAATTAGCGTAACACTTAGATCAATTTCTACCAATTCTCGCATATAATGACCATAACTAGCCTTTTTAGTTGCATAATCCATTCTAATAGGGATTCCAATCATGAAAACGATGTCAAACAGGATCTCAGGATGCCATAATACCCAGTTCATTCCATGGATTTTTACTCATACCTGAGCATAAGTATCTTTGAAGTCATTCAAGGAAAAGCTCAATTTCCAATCCGAAATCCACAAAGTTCCTGGCTTGAGATTAACAGAACTGATTCTCCACACACGTCCTCTGAGATTTGCAGAGGGAAAATTTATGTGGAAATTACCCTGACCAATGGATGTGCATTTGAAGTTGAAAAAACCCCAAATCAATGCTAAATGCGAAACAAGATCTGCTAGTTTCTAGGGTTTTGTACCTTTCAAAAGTGAAATCTGGGCTATAAAATAATGATTTCAAAGGTTGATCTGAGCTGAAATCGTGTCTTAAAATGATGATACATGGGTTTTATACCCTTTTCGGATGATTTGAGTGGGGGATCAGTTTGCCAGCAGGATAAAAGAGCTCTCTGAGAATCTAGAGAACTTCCTCAGTTCTTCGATATCACCTTCTGTCCAAGTTGCAGAGGTATTCAGAACTGACTGAATGGCGTTTTTATGTGTGTATAAAGAGTTAATATTTAGGGTACATGGTTTTAGGGAAAGCGAGATGTCAAGCGGCAACGGGAGTCACCTCTCCAGTTCAACCATCTGAAATTCACCTTTTGATAGTTAATATTTCTTAAAAACACGTTTTTTGTTTTAACAACAGGAATTAATTTTAAATTAATTAATCCAACTTCTATGTTTTTAATTTGGTAAAATAGACATAATTTTTGAATTCATAATATCAAATATACCTTAGGCTGAATTTTTGGAAGTTTTCTGAAAAACTTCAATTTTTGATGAATAGTGAAACCACTAAGTAGTAGTTAAAAACTGTCTTTTTCATTTAAATGAAATTTTACCACTTCTGTGAATTGAATTTTGAAAATACGACATACATGGTTGTTATTAGTAAGTAAAATTTGGTTCAATAAGATGAAAATAATTTTTGAAAAATAGTAAATTCTGACTTTTATTTACCGCAGTTAAAGGTAAATAGAGTAATTCAAGGTAAAAAAGAATATCATAATAATACAAACTTACCTTAACACTTGTCATAACCTTATTTCATGAGTCATGTAAGACCATGGGAATCATTGGGTCTATTTTGGGACCCTATGGAGCCACTTAAAAGTGATAATGACACTTTATTTTAATTAATTTAAAGTAAAGACAAAAATGACATAAACAAATATCTTTTAGTAAATTAATTTTTACATAAGATTATATAAGGTATATTTTAAACTATATATATTCATTGGAAAGATAAAAATATTTCCTACATCATGGTATTTTTTTTATAATTTTTAGACATCAAATAAATAAAATTATTTATGACACAATAATGATGCAGTATTTACCTTATTAATAAATGATTTAAATAAATAAGATTATAAATATTAAAACAATATCCAAAACCTGTCAAATTATTATTATATGATTTTATTTCAAACATGAGTCATCTTATATTTTACTTTAATAAGTTTTGGACCTTTTGAAATTGAATATAAGTTTATAATTAAAATAAAATTTTCAATCTTTCCTAAAGAGCCTCTCCTCTCCCTTATAAAAGGAAACCACTTCTAACCCAATCCTCACACCTCTAAATCCCCTTGGATCATCCAAAACCTACCCAAATAATCTCTCCATATCCCTATATTTCTCTCATAATCCTTAACTTATGCAGAATAAACTTCAATAAGTCCTTTTGGTTCAAACCAAAGGGAGTTACCCGAATTAAAGGTAACGGTTTCTCTTAAATTCTTTTATTTATTTTACTTCTCCAACCCCTAAAATCTTTTTGTTACTTTATTTTTATAAAAACACCAGTATCCTAAATATACTATGATGTTTTTGTGAGAAGTATTGTAACTACACTTACCCACACCTCCATCTAATGGGTGAAGAACATATTGTTTCTGTGGATGGAAAACTAACGCCTCACAAAGTGATAATTATTGAATTATCTCATACCGCCTCTCATGGTGGCCATTAATATGGAAGTGTATTTATATATTATATATATTATTTTTATGTTTTTTATTATATATTTTTCATTTATATCATACCTTTATGGTTTCCATAATGATTAAATGCGATAATTTCATTTGAGGAAGTGCAGACTACCGCCCCCTCAAAGTGATATGACTCATTCATTCGATATGTGGAACGTATAATGGATGGATTTAATTATATTATATATGATATTATAATTTAATTATAATATAAATATGTAACATTATGTTTTAATTCCATTAAAATACAAAATAGAAATGAAAGTAGCGTTCATGCGTACGTACGGCTTACCGTCTCCATGAACGGTGCATTTCATTTCTTACCTACAAATGTTATGTACTGTTATAAATACATATATATACTGGATATATAAGATATATTTGATATCTAAATCATTAATATAATTCTAGATATAATGGAATTTTTACCACATGAACAACATGTAATTATAAGAAGTTCATTTTTGACTCAAGTACCAAATATCGACAAAACGACCGTTATTAACTTAAATGATTACATAATGTTTAGAAAATGGTAATAAGTGATATAAAAGGAATAATAAACTTTAAAAAGTTACTTAAGAAAGTATAAATTAACTTTAGTTTATTATTCAGGAGATTAAAGGACAAACGGGTCAAGTCAGACATGAGGTAAGGGAACTTCTTAACCCAATTTACATTCTTTTGGTTAATCTTCTATTTTTTTATTATGACAGGCTATGATTATATCCTATCTTGAATTTATACTTTATTTATGTATACTTATAGTGAATATACAAAATCAATCTATTTTATTTACAAAATGATATTTTTAAGGTAATTCATCTCAATCTTCTTTCATTGAGGCATCCTTTGATTTCTACACAAATTTATTTTATATGGTGTATAAAACCCGTTGAATTTTCATTTAATTCAAATGGAATCTTTTTTATATGATCTGTTTTACTAAATGACAAAAAAATAATGTTTCTTTTTAACAAAAGCGGTGACAACAACCTTTTTCTCCATCGTGGGTATTATTTGATCTATGGCTTCCTTAACAAGTCGTAATGTTTTTAAACGGAAAATAAATACCATATACTCTTTTATGCATTTTGGTATTGAAAATGGATTTGATAATGGATTTTTTTATGTCAATATATTTAAATGATATATTTTGATTGATATGTGTAAATGTTATCTTTTATTTTTGTTTGTTTTTTGTGTTCTGAATATGTTATGGTTCTAGGTCATTGTTTAGGTATACGGGCAGTTCCGGGATAAACCTAGGGCGGGTGATCTCGAGATAGATCTCAATTGCATTGGGTAACATGACAGAGGTAAATGTTAATGTTTCTCCTAAGAGATTTAGGGAATATACTGTGATGGTTATTCCAAATGTGACTCCCTGCGTAGCTATGAAACCTACAATGTAAGTATGTTATGTATGCCACAAGTTACCTTTATGATTTATGATTTCTATGTGTTATTCATAAATCATATTATTTCATGAGGTATGTTAAAAAGCTTATGTTTTGATGGAATAATGTTTACTGTCTTTATTTCATAACCCTTACTGAGCTTTTTATGCTCATCCCAAGTTTTGAAATGTTTTTCATAGGACTTAATGATGAATAGGGTCAAAGATGGGATCAAGGAAAAGTCAAGATGTCTAAAACAAGGAACTAGGCAAGACTCATTTTTTAAGAGTTTTTATTTTGTGAAAAAAATGGAAATTGAGTAGAAGTGTATACTTTGTAATTTTTGAAATATAATGTAATGGTTATCGCCTAATTCTCTAAAACTATAAACCTGAAAAGATCCTCAATGTGAATTATTCATTTAATTCAAGATTGTGTAATGTTTAATGCCGGGTCCTTATAATTTACTTTGATTTTCCTACTCCTTGCATAAGTAGTGCATTAGAATTGTGTATGAATTGAAGGTAATTATACTATTAATAAAAATTATAAATACATAACCATCAAAATATTAAATAAATAATTATGTAAATAAAATTTTATATTCCTTAATAACATATCTTTGTCCCTATCTAAACATATAATTGAAATTAAAAATCAAGAGAGTGACATTTTTTTAATTTTTGATACTTAAAATAAAATAAATGGAAATTGCAATGAATTGAAATTATAAAATAAAAACACTGTATTCAATAGTGTGTAAGACATGAATCGCCAAGTACATAAGTGAATATAATATCCTGAAACTTAATAATATATTAAATATTTTAAATAAATTCAATATTTGATATATTTTTCAATGAACGTGATACTAAGTTAGAGTGTGTCGCACATAACAATGAGTTTCTTTTATGACTTGTGTTACACACAAGACTTAGACTTATCGAAAAATAATATAATATAAGAAATATTTTTATTTAATATAATAATGTAAAACCTATCTAGGAAATTAATGTATGTGATTAGGATTAATTAACTTATGAAAATTTATGGTTGAATTCATTGGTTACAAATTAATTAGAAATGAATACAAGAGCCAATTGAATGTTTTTTTATGAACGTGAAGTTGTTTTATACTAATAAATTAAATTATTCAGAATTAGTGAGTGATGAAATTTGATACATATATTATAAATTAAATAAAATATTTTTCACATTCATCTAATATATTTTATAAGAATAAGATAAGAATAAACCAAATATTACACAATAAAGTCAATATTTTTTAAGGTGCTTTTACATCCTTTTAGGAGAGAACCTATTTAAAATCCAATTTTTGGGACTTCTATGAATTTTATAAGTCAAATTAAACTTCATTTTTTTAATATAGAAACATAAAAATTATGTTAGTGTAAATTTATAATATTTTTCTGTGGTGTTCTGTTTTTTAATGAATATTAATAAAATACCAAATTTTAATTCAGGACTTCTTTTTCCTATAATTTATTTATAAAGATAAATTATATTATTAATCTATTATAAATTTTAATTAGATCAATTTTTCATTAATTAATCCAATTTATGTCATTGGAATAAATTTACCTTTGAAATTGGATATAAAAATTTTACAAACTCTTGAACGTTTTTACTCTAAAAACCTGCATTATCATATCGACTGCAGGATTACATTTAAATTAGTTTTATACACTCTTGTTATTTTAATTTAGAAAAAATGGATTCCATACTTTGAATTTGAATAATTTATAATGTCTAATAATTTAAAATTAGTTTTTAACCAAAAATATTAGTGATTGTAATTAAAATTAATTACAATGATTAAAATATAAATTAGCTTAACAAGGGACTAATGCTTAAATTTAAGAGCCAAAAGGACCTATAAACTTGTCCAAAATCTAATTATTATCCATATTTATACCCTGTCATACCTTTAATCTATTTTTTCAATTATTGGATCCACTTTTCATAGTAAAAACATGGGTGGAATTACCTTTCTAAAAATTTACTAGAATGTCACTCCTCCTCCACTATAAAAAGGAACTCACACCTACCTCTTCCCCAAAACTCTCAAGACAAATTGTTTTTCCCATGATCTATAAAAATATCTACTCAAAATTTCTACCATAATACTATAATCCACCCTTTGGAAGAAATAAATCCAAGGAATCCCTTTGGTGCAAACCAAAAGGAGTTACCTGAATAAGAAGTAACATACATTCTTAAGCTCTTTAGTTTTATTTTCATTATCCACCCCCCTTAACTTTTTTTATTACATGTTTATATAATAAAATAAACATCTTCAATATACTTATATTTGTTTCATATAATATTTCTTCCAGAACATACACACACTTCTATCTATTGGGTGAATAACCTACCATTTATATGTATAGAGAACTACCACCTCACGAAACTATGTCATTCATTATTCTTTTACCACCTCTCATGGTTGGAAATTTTTATGGACATGATATTTACAAATTATATATATGATATTAATAATTTATTTATTCTTATTTAATTTTTATATAACTCATACCTTCATTCTTTTCATTTTTTGTGAATATGATAACATTGTTTGTGGAAGTGTGGACTACCGCCTCCTCAAATTGATGTGATTCTCTCACGCTATGCATGGAATATATAAAGGATAGTTTTAAAAAACCTATATAACATAAATTAAATATATATGATACATTATTTATAATATAAATATACATATATATCATTTAATTTTCATTATTTTTAAATATGACAACGAAATGAATGTAACATTCATACGTACGTACGGCCTACCATCTTTATAAATAGTGCATTTCATTTGCTATCAAAAAAAATTATGGATTATCATAAATACATATATAATGAATATATATGATATATACATCATGGTTTAAATTTTGGAGGTGATTAAATCATGATCTAATTAACAAGAACAATAAGTAACAAGTCAAAATACACTAAAAAAACCCGGCAATTTACACCTAAAATAGTGAAAATAATAAATGATTGTTAACAAATTAGGAATAATATATTATAAGAAGATCATATATGATATAAAAAATATTAATATGGTTCTTTAAAAATTTAATAAAATGTTTTAAACCTCTATAAATGAGGATAAATACCACACAGCAGACAGGAAGGATAGGGTAATGAATTTTCATCTCACTTTTTACATCCATTAGATAAATGTCATATTCACCTCTTGCATATTTGGTGTGGTGTATATACTGCCCATTCTGATATATTAAATAATTAATTATTTATCTTAATGGTATTTAAAACCTTAATTTAATATTATTTCTTCATTAGGCTTATGATTCAAATGTTTCAAAGCGGTATTGGACGCTTTGGAATGTTTAATTATTATTTTCCTCAAGAATAATTTTAATGATATTTCAATGGTATTTAATTTAATTGAGGCATAAATTAATGTAGTGAACTTTATTTCTTTTATATGGTTTATATACTTCCTCTTTGACATATAATATCATGATTCATTAATTCTCCCTGATAGTTTTAGTTTCAGTTTGAATTACTTCATCTAGGGGGATTTTAATTAGGCATTACCAAGTGGAAAAGAATTTTTGTAACCTAATTTATTTATTTGGATTATATTACATCCTCATTTTCATAAATTTTCTATTATTATGTGTGTAATCATTTTTTACAATAATTTTTTGTATTTCAAATTATTTTATGTTCATTTATAATTGACACACATAATCTGTTAATTGTTTGAGTCTAACATCAATGTTATAGTCTCTTCAAGGGTTTACATCACAATCTCATTTTAATAGGGATTTTTTTCACTTGAATTTCCATTTAGGTAAATTATTTTATAATTATATACAAAAATCTTTCCATTTATTCTCCTCTGGTTATTCGTGACATTTTTCATATAATAGTACTATTTTTTACTCTTTGGTATTTAAAATCTGTTATAATTTTTTTTAGAAAACCTGACTTTATTTCTCTCTTTAGTTAAAGGACATGTTTTCTTCTAAAAGACTTGTTTTCTAAAAACCTTTTCAAATTTTTTTTAACCATTCCAAAATTATATATTAAATTTTATTTTTTTATTTTTTTCATTTATCAATTTTTTCAAAGGAATCTTCTTGGCTCATTCCAAACAAGGAATTTTTCTAAAAAAATTTTCCATGAAAAATGAATATTATTTTTATATTGTAATACATGTATAGATTTACCCATCATCATTTATTCAAATATTCCTTTTCAAAATTTAAAAGGTTACATTTTAAAGAAAAAAAAATTAAAATTAATGTTCAAAGAAAATGATTTTTGTAATGACCAAAACATTTATTAATGAAAATTACTATTGATATAATTAAATGTTCTATTATGTAAAATGGTTATATAAAACATATACACTTCCTTGGTTTTATATTTTTATATTTAAAAATACCATTAATAATTTTTACCGTAGCTAATATAGTCGTTGGACATTGATCACATTATTAGTATAAATATAAGTTTTTAACAAATCCAATTTACTCACACAAAGGAAGAAATGGCCTCATCCAGTAGAATTTCTCCTTATGAACCCATTTTTAAGAGCTCAAAAATGAGTAATCATAATTGGGCTTCACTCTTGACCAATCCCAAGTCGAGCTTCAATATGTTAAGCTTGAATGGAACCGCATACGGGAGAAGTGGAAGTTAATAGAGACTACCACCCGAGCGATGTTATCTGAGCCGCCCCAAGAGTTTTTCACCATCGCAAACCTTACCCTTAGGTCTTATGTGGGTGTTATAAGGGATTATGTAACATTACCCTAGCACTATGATTATGTGCTTTTTTTGTATAAAGAATATACATTCATTTTATATTGTTACTTTGTAAATATTTTTTAAAGCACAAATAGTATTTTTAGAAATTTATTTTGATGAATTAATGAATTTTTGAATTAAATTATATTTTAAAAAAAATATTATTACTAAATTACTATTTATTAAATATAAATTATCATATAATTTTTTTATGAATACAATTTTAATTGTTATTAAGGTTTGAAAGCAGTTTTTGTCAAAACCAATGAATTTTCAATAAATACTAGTTTTTATTTTAAAAGTAAAAATTCACATATTAATAAAATTATTTAGATAAAATTAATATCATTTTTGGATTTTGGACGTCGAAGTTATCTAACGGTGAATTTTTCATAATTTTCTGAGACAGTCGATTTTGGGTAAAAATTAAATATCGTTTAAATATATAATGTGTTTTATGACATCATAATGACCCAATATTGATGAAATAAAATAATATAAAATAGATATTAGGAAAATATATATTTTACCTATAAAATAATGTGATTTTATATTTGTTTTATTAATTTTAAAATTCCTTAGTGGACCCTCCAAGACTTATAAAATATTTTAACTTTTTAAAATGATTTCCTAGAGTGTGTGACTCACCTCCACATAAGCAGGCCTAATATTTTAATAAGTTATTCCATTGGACTTATAAAATATTTTTTTCCACTCTAATTTATCAAAAACCACGGGCAAAAACTATAGGATGGTTTGTGGTTTTGGTTAGTTTAATGTGTAGTGTCCAAAACCTAAATAATAAAGAAATCCCTCTTCTCTCCTATATAAACCCACTAAATCTCCCATTCCTCTTCACTCAAACCACTTTAAACTCGACAAAACTCTACCCTCCTCTCTATATAATCCTCCCAATGTATCCCAAACTCCCAAGAATCCTCTCTCAAGACTCTCTAGAGCCTTTGGGATCACACTTCCAAGTAAGGATTCTCAATTTCCTTCCTTCCTTATTTATGTCCAAGTTTCTTTATATTGTCATGCCCTTTTATTTTCAATTAAAAATGTTGGGGTATGATTTTTTACCTCCCATATACTTTCCTCCTTATTTTGGAATGATAATATACCCCATTATATCTCATTAATGCCTCCCATGTACACCTGTTACCATGCTGAAATTTCGTAAGGGATTTCTCTCTCCTCATTTACATTCAAACAATTATTTTATATTATACATCTAAATTACATTACATATGTTGGGATATTATGTTACATGACCCAATTACTTTACATTTAATTTATAAATGATGATAGACCCTTTTCACTCCCATCAACCCATTTTATGATTTCTATTTGATGTCGTTATGCTACTGAAGTTACACTAAAATTTCCATGCCAAAATCATCGTGTAAGTGAATACCATACCCATTTCTCTATCATGGGTATTCACATTTATGCAGATGTACTTTTTAATTGAGTAATTACATTTATGTGTTCCATATCTCTTATTAATTTAATAAATTAAGATGTTTAATGAATCCATGTTGTATGATCTAGGTGGCACACTAATGCATGAAATGAAATGATTAAGAAGGGTATGCCTTGATATCCCTCCAATGCATTGGGTAAAGAATAGTATCATGATACTCCATGTGAAATGAGGGTTTACTCATGATAATTTAAGTGCAATGAGGATTTACTCATTCTAACTTAAGTGAAATGAGGGTTTACTCAGGCTCCATGTGCAATGTTCCTTGGATCATGCTAATATCATGTTAAATATTGTTGCCACATCTCCATGTTATGATAATCATACTACATCATGACTTAATGTAAATGTTTCTATTATACTCCATTTATATGCCTATTTCCTAACATGTATTGTATTGTTCATGTTATGTCTTGTTTACTCCCTTACTGTGATTTATAGCTCACCCTTTGTTATGCATATCCTCGGGTTATCCCATGCAATGCTAAGTATGAAATAATGTTGTGGTCATGTAAAAGAAGTTTTCAATAAATATGTTGTATTTTTTGTCTTAATTTGTTGTTTAATGTTCCTAATTTCCCAATAAACTAGACCTATTGATCCTTAGAGTTGTCTTATGTTCAAGTTTATGTAATGAATCATGTTTATGTTTGTAATAAAGAGCAGGGTTTTTATAGTTTGTATCAAAGGATAGGTTTAGTTATTTTTGGGATTAGGATTAGAAAACCCTAGTGAAAACCTTAAGGATAATACTAAGTATGATAAATACATCCCTAAATTTTTTTGAGTATATAGTAAGTGGTTTATCAAGAAAACAAATCCCCATCTGGATACGAACAAGTAAAGGTGGATCTGGAATAGATATATCTAGGGGTAAAATTTGAAAACAGCGCTTTGAACTAGACTCGAATGGGAACTGGTGCACAAAAATGGGCCTTTCTGCACTCTTGGTTCCACACTCCTATGGTATATGCTTTGGTAAATTCATAATATTAGTATAAACCATTATTAAGGGAATAAAAAATATGCCCCTAAGAATATATGTTGGGAATTAGATCATGGATAACATAGACTGAAGCCTATAAATTCATAAGTTAAGGAAATAAATGTAATTTAAAAGTTATCCCTTTTTGTCATTGGATTCCCATTTATGTGTTACCCCAAAATTTCCTTTTATTCCATCCAATGGACAATAATAGGAGGACTCGGGCTAACAACTGATGCGAAGATCAATGTGATTACTATTCTAATGAGAT
Source organism: Viscum album (assembly GCA_963277665.1). Classification (NCBI taxonomy): domain Eukaryota; kingdom Viridiplantae; phylum Streptophyta; class Magnoliopsida; order Santalales; family Viscaceae; genus Viscum; species Viscum album. Next base: position 1,275,720,526 of record OY728132.1, on the reverse strand, counting down.
TCTTAATACGATGGGAGAAAGAGTCTAAAACTTTGTCACTATACGCTCTCAGTTAAATCAAGTTTTGAATAGAAACATGGGTCAAGAAGAACATCCAACCCCACCCCCTACTAAAGAACAAGCCGCAATAAAGATCTTTATGAGATAAAGGCCTCCCACTTTTAATGGATCATCCAATCCCTCAATCATCGAACAATGGATCAACTCCATTGATAAGATCTTCTCCATCCTTCAATGTTCTAAACATAGAGAAGGTTCTTTTGGATTCTTATAATATAGAGGGTGAATCTAATCAATGGTGGAAATTTATCAAAAATACGAAGCCTGAGGAAGAGATCAAGGAGTTGTAATGGAAGTATTTCTGGAAAATGTTTTTTGATAAATATTTTTCTAACACCCTCTAACTTAAGTTGGAAAGGGACTTCCTTTCCCTCAAACAAAAAGAAGATGAATCCATCATATCATACGAGGAAAACTTCACAAGGCTTGCACGATACGCCTCCATATTTTTTGTTACCCTTGAATTAAAGGTTGACCACATCTTTGGTGGGATAAAATCTAGCCTATGGAAATCCCTAGTGATCCATGACTTTGATAGCTATGAGGAAATTGTCTGATGTTCCCTTAAAGTTGAAATAGAGATCGAAAAATCTTAGGGGTATCATGGGGATAAGAAGTGAAAAGTGGACTTTAATTATAGAAGTCCTATGGATAAATCCAATGGTACTAAGGAATTATAGAACCCCACTTTCCAAAGGTGTAGAAAGAAGAACCTCAGATATTGCATGAAGAGGACGAGGAAATGCATTAGGTGTGGAAGAGAATAGAACCTAGCCCTTAATTGTTGATAAGAAAAACTCACTACTACAACTAAGGAGAGGAATGCTTCATTTGACCCTCAACACATTGTTCATTTCTTCAACTACAAAGAACTAGGGAAATTTTCAAACCAATTCCCTAAGCTAAGGGTTTTTAGAAGCAACCATCAAACTCCAAGGAATCAAGGGAGAGCTTTTTTCATCACTACCGCCAAAACGAGCCTTGAAAACGGAGTGGTGATAGGTACACTATTTATTCATTAAAGAATAGCAAACATACCTTTTGATTTTGGTTTCAAACGTGCTTTTATATCCCAGATGTTTAGTATAATAATCCCAACACCACCACAAATCATGGAAGTAGAGATGTCAGTGAGAACAGAAAATGAGGAAATCATTGAATCCCATGAATATAACTTCTTCCCTATCACAATTTTTGGATTTAACTTCCCAGTAAACCTCATTATACTCCCTATAGTGTAATTTTATACAAATATTGGCATGGATTGGATTTCCCTATATAGAGACAACATAAATTGCTATGAGAGGGAAATCACTCCCCATATGGCGAATCGACCCCCGATTCTGTACAAGTTCCAAGAGGAGGATGAATCTTCTTTAGCACTATCATCTCATGTGTGAATATTTATGCCCTATTAGCATGATTATCTTGCTCATATGATTGAGTCTAAGGAAGAAACCATCCTTGAAGACATGCCTGTTGTGAGGGAATTCGTTGAAGTGTTTCCCGAGGAATCGTCTAGTCTTACTCCTAGAAGAGATGTTTAATTCTAGATTTATCTTATACCTAGGGTGTTTCCAATATCCAAGACTCCATATATAGTGATTTTTTGGAGCTTTAGGAGATAAGGAAACAACTACAGGATAATTTGGATAAAGGGTTTATACGTCCAAGTGCTTCACCATGGGGTGCACCAGTCCTATTTGTTAAGAAGAATGATGGGTCAATGGGCCTTTTCATTGATTATCGTGAGCTTAAAAAATCATGATAAAGAACAAGTATCATCTACCATGAATTGATGACTTGTTCAATTAGCTACGTGGAGTACAATACTTCTCCAAGGTGGATTTGCAGTCAGAATATTACCAAGTAAAGGTGAAGAAGGATGATATCCCCAAGACCGCTTTTTGTACAAGGTACAAGTACTATGAATTCATAGAAATGCCTTTTAGACTCACTAAAGATCTATAAATACTCATGGACTAGATGAATAGAGTCTTTAGATATTACCTCAACAAATTTGTGTTTGTCTTTATAGATGATATTCTAATATACTCTAAAACCCAGAAGGAGCATGAGGAGAATCTAAGAATTGTACTATAGACCTTGCGAAAGGAGAAGCACTATGAAAAGTACAACAAGTGTGAGTTATAGTTGAAGGAAGTCTCATTCTTAGTTCATATAATCACAATCAATGGGATATCTATAGATCCTTCCAAGACAAATGTAATTGAGGGATAGCTGAGGACAACATTTGTGATAGATATCTATAGCTTCCATAGGTTATCTAGATATTATCCCCAATTTGTGAGAAATTTATCATGATTTTTAAACCCTCTTACTAAGATAACTCGAAAGGGAGTCAAGTTTTATTAAAGAGATAAATGTGAAGAGATCTCCAAGGAGTTGAAAAAGAGGCTTATCACTGTAATCGTGCTCACACTATCCACAAGTGGAGAAATATTTGTGGTTTTTAGTGATGCTTAAAAAAAGGGCATGGGCTATGTGTGGATGAAAAATGAAAATGTTATTGCCTATGCTTCAAGGAAATTGAAAGTTCATGAGCAAAACTATCCAACAAATCATCTAGAGTTGGCTATAGTAATCTTCGCTTTAAAAATTTGGTGACATTACCTCTTTAGGGAGAAGTGTGAAATAATACGGATCAAAATGCCTCAATTATATATTCACACATAAATAGTTGAAAATGATCTAATAAATATGGTTAGAGCTTATCAAAAACTACAACTGCTCAATCCATTACTACCTTGGTAAACTGAACAAGGTGGCAGATGCTCTAAGTAGAAAAGACCCAGCAATTCTATCATTGCTGAGAATTTAAAAGTATCCAATATTCTTAGATTTGATGAAGATGGACATGGGAATCATAAAGAATGTAACATCATCAATCCTTTCAAAAATTATTTCCCAACTATCTCTTTTGTAAAGGTTAAAGGATGCTTAAAAGGATGATGTGGTAATTCAGAAGAAAGTGGAAACTGTCAAAAAATAAAAATCTATGGAGTTAAATATAGATGAAGAAGGATTTTTGATATTTGGGACTAGACTACGTGTTCCATACAATCCAGAGTTAAAGAATGAACTTTTGGATGATTCACATAGTTAGAATTTCTCTATTCTACCAGGAAACACAAAGATGCATCGAGATCTCTGAGAGAATTACTGGTGGGATAACATGAATAAAGAGATCGCTGAGTATACATCAAAGTGATTGGTGTTTCAGCAAGTGAAGGCTGAGAGGTAGAATTCTAAGGATATGACTCAACCATTACCCATACCAATATAGAAATGGGAAAACATCACCATGGACTTTTTCACTAGACTTACGAAGACATCCAAAGGAAACAATGTTATCTGGGTTGTTGTGGATCTTCTTAAAAAGAATTTATACTTCATTGAAATTCAAGAGGATTTATCATTAGATCAACTGGCATGGATATACATCTGATAAGTGGTAAGGATTAATAAAGTACCATTATATATTGTATCCGATTGAGATCTAAGATTCACCTCTAAGTTCTGGAAGTGTCTCCAACATGCTTTGAATAATGACATTAACTTTAGTACGGCTTACCATACTCAAATTGATGGCTAATATGAGTGGAATATCCAAACTCTTGAGGACATGTTGAGAGCATGGTCTATGGACTTCAAAGAAGGATGGTATCAACATCTTCCTCTGGTTGAGTTCTCTAAAAATATCAGTTTCCACTCAAGCATCCAAATGGATTATTATGAATCCCTTTATGGGAATAGGTGTAGAACACTGGAATGTTGGGATGAAGTTGGGGAGAAAAAAATCCTAGGTTTATAAATGGTCAAAGAAATCGTGGAGAAGGTTAAGACTATCCAGTAGCACATTAAAGGTTCTCAGATTCAACAAAAGAGTTATTCTCACAACCATCAATGAGACCTAGAGTTTGATGGTGGAGATATGGTATTCCTCCACATATCACCATGGAAGAGATTTATGAGATTTGGGAAGAAGGTAAAGCTTAGTCCAAGTTACATAGGTCCTTTTGAGATCCTTGATCGCATTGGAGATGTGTCCTATCTACCAGCACTCCCACCAAACATATCTCAATTACATGATGTACTCCATATATCACTCTTGAGGAAGTAAATACCTAACCCATCAAATGTACTCAATCCATAGGTGGTACCATTGGATAATGAACTCTCCTATGAAGAGAATCCAATGGAGATATTAGATCATAGGGAAAAAGTTATAAGAAATAATACAATTCCACTCGTCAAGGTGTTATGGAAAAACACAAGTTTGAAGAGGCAATGTGGGAATAAAAGGAAGTGATGAATCAGAGTTACCCTCATCTATTTTAGTGTGGGAAATAGAAAATTCAAGGGAAAATTTTCTTAAGGGGTAAGATTGTAATGACCCAAACTTTTATTAATGAAAATTCCTCTTAATCTAACTAAATTTCTTATTATGTAAAATGGTTATATAAAACATATTCACTTACTTAGTTTTATGTTTTTTGATTTTCAAATACCATTAAGAATTGTTACTATTGCTAATATAGTCGTTGAACAGTGATCACATGATTAGTATAAATATAGGGCTTCAACAAATCCAATTTACTCATACAAAGGAAGTGATGGCCTCATCTAGTAGAATTGATCCAAATGATGCCCATTTGTCGGATCTCAGAAAGGATGTAGTGTCACTGGGCTTCGCTCTTGACCAAGCCCAAGTCAAGCTTCAACATGTTAAGATTAAACAAAACCGCCAACGGGAGAAGTGTAAGTTAATAGACATTACCACCCGAGCGATGTTATCCGAGTCGCCCCAAGAGTCTGTCACCATCGCACACTTTACTCTTATGTATTATTCTAGTGTTATAAGTGGTTATGTAAAATACCCTAGAACTATGATTATATGCTTTATTTTTTGTATAAATAATATCCATTCATTTTATTATTATTACTTTGTAAATGGTTTTTAAAGAACAAATAGTATTTTTAGAAATTTATTTTGATGATTTAATGGATTTTTTAATTAAATAATATTTCAATAAAATATTACTAATAAATTAATTTTTATTAAATATAAATGATCATATAATTTTTTATGAATACAATTGTAGTTTTTATTAAGTTTTGAAAGCGGTTTTTGTCAAAACCCATGAATTTTTTATAAATGTTGGTTTTTATTTTAAAAGTAAAAATTCACATATTTGGAAAATTATTTTGATAAAATGAATATAATTTTTGTATTCAAGACATCGAAATTGTTTAATGGTGAATTTTTCATAATTTTCTGAGATAGTCGAGTTTTTAGGTAAAAATTAAATACCGTTTAAATATATAATGTGTTTTATGATATCATAATAACCCAATAGCGATGTAATAAAATACTATAAAAGTTATATTCATAAAATAAATATTTTAAATTAAAATAATGTAATTTTATATTTGTTTGGTTAATTTTAAATTTACTTAGTTGACCCTCCAAGACTTATAAAATATTTTAACTTTTTAAAATGATTTCCTTGAGAGTGTGACTCACCTCCACATAAGGAAGCCTAGTATTTTAATAAGTTCATACATTGTCCTTATAAAATAATTTTTTCAACTCACCTTTGGAAAAAAACCATGTTAAGGTTTGTGGTTTTGATTAGTTTAACGTGTAGTGTCCAAAACCTAAATAATAAAAATTTCCCTCTCCTTTCCTATATAAACCCACTCAATCTCTCATTCCTCTTCACTAAAACCATTTGGATCTTGACCAGAACCTTCCATGTTCTCTCTATAATCCTCTCAAGTCACACCAAGATCCCAATAATCCTCTCTCAAGCCTCTCCCAAGCCTTTGGGATCACACTTCCAAGTAAGGGATCCTCACTTTCCTTCCTTCCTTATTTATGTCCAAGTTTCTTTATATTGTTATGCCTTTTATTTTAAATTAAAAAATTTGGGGTATAATTTATCACATCCAATATACTTACCTCCTTATGTTTTAATGATGAGATACCCCTTTACCTCTCATTAATTCCTTCCAAGTACACCTATTACCATGCCGAAATTCTGTAAGGGATTTCTCTCTCCTCAGTTGCATTCAAGCAATTATTTTATATTATGCATCTAAATTACATTACATATGTTGGGATATTATGTTCCATGACCCCCTTACTGTCCATTTCATTTATAAATGATGAGATAACCCTCTCTCTCATAAACCCATTTTATGATTTCTATTTGGTGTCGTTATGCTGTCAAAGTTACACCAAAATTTCCATGCCAAAATAATCATGTAAGTGTTACCATACCCATTTCTCTATCATGGGTATTCAACTTTATGAACATGTACTTTTTTATTGAGGAATTAAATTCATGTATTCCACATATATTATTCATGTAATAAATTATGATGTTAAATGAATCCATGTTGTACGATCTATGTGGCACACTTATGCGTAAAATGAAATAATTAAGAAGGGTGTGCCCTGATAGCACTCCAATGCATTGGGTAAAGAATAGTATCATGATACGCCATGTGAAATGAGGGTTTACTCATGCTAATTCAAGTGAAATTAGGTTTTACTCATGATAATTCAATTTCAATGTGGGTTTACTCATACTCCATGTGTAATGAGTCTTGGATCATTCTAATATCATATTAAATGTTATTGCCACATCAATATATTATGATAATCATGATATATCATGCCTTTATGTTCATGTTTCTCTTATGGTCCATTTATATGAATATTGCCTAACATGTATTGTATTCTTCATGGTATTCCTTGTTTACTACCTTAGTGGTCTTTATAGATCACCCTTTTTCATGCATGTCCTTAGGTTATCCCACACAATGCTAAGTACTAAGGAATGTTGTGGTCAGGTAAAAGAATTTTTCAATAAAGATGTTGTATTTTATGTATTAATTTGTCATGTAATGTTCTTAATTTCATAATACACTGGACCTCTAGATCCTCAAATTTTTATTAAGTGAAATATTATTTAATGAATCATGTTTATGTGTGTAATAAAGAGTAGGGTTGTTATATTTTTCAAAATATTTTTCAAAACAAAAGGATATTATCCTCATTAATGTTTTAAAAGTTGTTATTTTATTTCATTAATGACAACAACCCATTATTTTACCCAACTTAGGATATTTTGTATTAATACCATACTTTTTCTTCCTATGTATGGTTTATCATTGATTTTTTCAAGGATAATAATCACATTCACTTCCATGATTCCATTGCTAGTCCCCTTGAAATATTCAATTTCTTATGATCATTAGAAATTCAATTTCCCCTAATTATCCATATAATTAATTATAGATATTTTTATTTCCTAAACCGTATTTAATTTTATATATGGTGTTTAATTTGAAAGTTATTTGATTATATGGGTAAATATTGACAAGTCCATATTCTTTATTCCATATGAATATTTGATAAGTCATATTGTTTGTTAATTAAATTGATTATTCGATATAAGGAATGCTTTTAACATACAGTGACAAGTGGGAACTGTACATTATATATCCCATTCATGTAGTTATATCATTTCATGAGAAAAATTAGTTGTGAAAATTAAACAAGTTTCTACCAATAGTTTTAATCTGTCTTGTGAAAGGTCTTGAAAGTATAGTTTTTCAAGTTCCTCATACATAATGTCCAATAATTAAGCATTTCCTTTATTTTAACTCAACCATTATTTATCCATGAGATTTTTCATTAATGTATCTATGGATGCTTTTCATTCTCAATTCATTTATTGATTAGAATGTGTTTCAAGTTTCTTACCTGGAAATATAGATTATGCCTTCTCCAGTTGTTTTAAATGGAAACTTTTTTCAGATATTTACCATTCTATATTGTTTATCCATTTATTTTAATAATTTCATGTAATGTGCATTTATTTTTTTACCATTCTATATTGATTGTTCTCATTTAATAATTATTTATTCCACTATACTTATCCCTTAGTGAGCATTTAAACTCATCCTTTTTTTATTTCCATTCTCCAGGAATCCAAGAAGTGCACTAATAAATATATGAAAGGATATTCTATATGGAATAAAGTTATTATCTAATAAAGAAAAAATTATGTTTCAATTAGTTTATTTACTTGTAATACAAGACTCATGTATGTATCTATTTTATCAAGAATATTATACTCTATGATCCTTTTGGATTTGATTCCTTATAATCATTCCAACGTAAAGGTATAAGAAATCAGCTCTAGAATTATAGGGTAGGGTCACTATAATTGGAAAAAAAAATATTTAGTAGAAACTTGGGTAATAAGATTTAGAGAATCATAGATTTGAGAATATAACCCTAAGGTAGAAATTGAGGATAAGTATAGAATAAATTACTATAATATTGTTAAGGTGTAGATTATGTGGTTCTTCATAGAAATACATATCTTTTTTATTCTGCAAGTAAATATGGTTCTGTAATAGATATACCTAGGGGTAACAACTCCGATAAGGTGTGTCAGGCCTGAATCGAGCATAACCCGGTACATGATAATAGGCCTTATTGTGCACCTGGTTTGATACTATTGGGGGATATGCTTTGGATAATTCATATTTTATTTACAAACCATTATGAAGGATTTAGATAGATAAATACAATGAATGATCTAAGTTTAGTCTAAGGTATATTAGATTGAAAATAAGGTGTCATAATTTAGATATCCTATAAATGATAATAAGATTTTCTCACTATGTATATTTCTACTCACACTATGGTTTTTGATTTTTGGAAATTCCCTATTCTAAATGATAAACTCTAGAAAATGGTAGGTCCTATGGGAAAATAAAACTGGTGAATTATTTATTTGTTGAGGATGTTTTGAAAACCTTCCTTAAAATACTCTTTAGTGATTAACCTTATTTAAAGGATTTATATCATATTTATTTTGTAAATTATATTAATATTTTTTTAGAAAATGAAAAAATATATGCTGGGTGACAACCCATCATATCTGTAAAAGTCATAGGACTTGAACCCATGATCAAAGGATGATAAGGGTTTGACGCCAACAACTAACCTATTTAATTTCCTTTTCATATTTAATTGTTTTTAGTTGAGAAAATTAATTAATAAATATTAATGATGAAAAAGTAGTATCACATTTTATGTTTATATATTAATGTATTAACCATTTTGGATTTTGAAAATAATTACAGACAAATAGTTAGACAAGTTTCTCTTTTATGGGCCTTACGATCTGTTAAAAGTTTATTTTAGTGCTTCAGACATCAAATTTATTTTTTGGATATCCATTTCTTGGAGTAAACGGATAAATTTCAAATCGACTGAAGAAAAACAAAAGTATGAAGTTATGTTTATATTAATATACTATGTAATTATATTTCTTATATTAATAATCAGTAAATGAATTATTGAACATTTGGAAAATGATCAAAAAAATGTGGTCCTAATACCTTAATTTTTCTTGAAAATATGGTCTTTTAATCATCATAGATTTATGGATTTTAGGCCCTCAACTTTCCACTAATAATTTATTTGATTTTTATTGATGGACTCAATAACTCCCTATAGATATTTATTCATTTCCTTCAAGTCGATATTTTTACTTTCCACTAATGTTCACCTACTTAGATACCTGATTATATGTTAGTCTATGTGACCTTGGTACTTCCCATTATCTCTCATCTAGATGTTTTTTTATGAACACTTCTCATGATGTGGGATTTCAAAATTATATTTATCAAACAATTTATAACCAATGTCAATTTTTAATTACAAGGATGAAATTTAATTAAGGTGGGGGGAATGTAATGCCCTAAAATTCTAAAATAAGAACATTGTATTCGATAGTGTGTATAAAATGAATCACCAAGCGCATAAGGAAATATAATATCCTGATACTTTACAGTATAGTTTATTTTTTAAATAAAATCAATCTATGATATAGTTTCCAATTAACGTGATATTAAGTTAGTGTGTGTCGCAAGAAACAACAAGTTTCTTCGATGACTTGTGTTACACATAAGACCGAGTTTTACTGAATAATAAAATATTATTAAAAATATTATTATTAAGTATAATAAGATATAAAATAGCCATTAAATTTATTTATTTTAATGGAATTAATAAACTTGTTAAAATATATGGTAGAATTCATTCGTTAAAAATTAATAAGAAATGAATATAAGATCAATTGAATGATTTTTAGGCTTACTAAGTTGTTTTACCTTAATAAATTAAACTACATACAATTGTTGAGTGATATTATTTTAATATATATTTTATATATCCAATAAAATATTTTTTACATTCATCCAATAGATTTGATAGGCATAATATAAGAACAAACCCAATATTTCACATAAAAATAATATTTTTCTAAAGGATCCCCTACCACCTTGTAATGGAGAACCTAATTTAAATCCAATTTGTGGAAATTTTTAAATTATATATGTCAAAATAAAATTCAGTACTAAAATAGAAACAACCAAATCGTTTTAGGGACAATTTCTGGTACCTTTCTGTAATGTTTCATTTTTTTAATGAATAGTAAAAATATTGAATTTTAATTCAAAACTTATTTTTCGTCTAATTTATTTATAATATTAAAGTATATTTTAAATTAGTTTTAAATTTTAATTAGTTTATTTTTTTATTATTTAATTATATTTATTTTATTAGAATCAATTTCCCTTTTAATTTGGATATAAAAACTTAGCAAACTTTTGAACGTTTTTAATTAAAAAACCCACATTGTCATCTCATCTGCAGGATTAAATTTAAATTAATATATATCAATTTTGTTATTGGAATTTATAAATATGGATTGAATATTTTTATTTATTATAATTTATAATTTCTAATAAGTTTATTTTATTTTTTACCAAAAATATTAGTGAATGTAATTAAAATTAATTACAACGATTAAGAGAAAAAATAACTTAATGGGGAACTAAACTTTTAACATAAGATCCAAAATGACCTAGAAAAATTTCCAAAATACATTTTTTCCATATTTAGACTCTATAATATCCTTTCTATAATTGGATCCATTATTGAATCCAATTTTTATAATAAACCCATTGTTGGAGTTACCATTTCAAAAATTTACAAGAATGTCACTCCTCCTACACTATAAAAGGAACTCACCCCTCCATCATCCTCACACCTATATATCCACTTTGGTTAGAAAAATATTTTCCAAAATAGATCTTAAAAACCCCTATGATAATCCTAGTAGCCTCCCTGAGGATGAAAGAAAACCAAAGAATCCCTTCGGTACAAACCAAAACTAATTACCTGAATAAGATGTAACATTCATCCTCAAGCTGTTTAGTTTTATTTTCATACTCCACCCCCTCAACTATTATTATTACATGATTATATAATAACCTTAGTATTTTAAATATGATGAGATGTTTTTATTATAAGGTTTATACCTTCACTTATACACAATTCTATCTAATGTGTGATGAACATACCTCTTATGTGTATGATGAACTACCACCTTGCAAAACAATATCATTCTTTTTTCTTTCACCACCTCTCATCATTGGGAATTATGAAGGGCACATTGTTAGTATATGATATATATTATATTTATAATATATTTATTCTTCTTTAATTATTATATAACTCATACTTTTATGCTTTCAATTTTGTGGGAATACGGTAACATCATTTGTGGAAGTGTGGACTACCGCCTCCTCAAAGTGATGTTATTCATTCACACTATACATGGAATTTATAAATAATGTTTTTAATAAATTAATGTAACATATATTTCATATAAATGATACTGGATTTATAATATAAATATTCATGTATATAATTTACATTCAATTATTTCGAAATATGATAAAGAAATGAAAGTAGCATTCATTCGTACATACGACCAATCGTCTCCATGAACATTACATTTCATTTCCAATCTACAAATTTTATGGATTATTATAAATAAATATATAATTAATATATATGATATTTTAATAATGTTTTAAATTATAGATAGTATGAAATAATGATCTAATTAATAGGAATAATAAGTAACAGGTCAATGCATACTCAAAAAACTTGGAAATTAATACCCAAAATATTGAAAACAATGAATGATTATTAAAAAGCGAGCAATAAGATATTTTAAAAATATAATATATGATATCATAAATATTAGTATGGTTCTTTAATAAGATAGTAACATATTTTAAAACACTATATATGAGTTTAAGGACTATAAAACATAAAGGAAGGATAAAGTAAGGTATTTTTATCTCACTTTTTACATATGTGAGACAAATTTCATCCTCATCTCTTACATATTTTTTATAGTGTATCTACTACCCATTTTGGTATATTATATAATGTATTATTTTATATTCATGTTATTTTAAACTTTAATTTACTATTATTCCTCCATGAGTCTTATGATTAAAATGTTTCAAAGTGGTATGGAACAATTTGGAATGATTAAAGATTATTTTCCTCAAAAATAATTTTAATGATCTTTATATAGTATTTCCATTCATTGAGAAACACATTACTTTTATGCACATAATTTATTATATATTTTATAAATAATTCCAATTTGAAATATAATATCCTGATTCATCCATTCTCCATGATATTTTTAGTTTCAATTTGAATTATTTTATCTCAGGGGATTTGAAATAAACGTTACCAAGTGGAAAATAATTTCATAACCCAATTTCTTTATTTGGTTTATATTATATTCATGTTGTAGTTAATATTCTAAGATTATGTTTTTAATCACCTTTAGTATCAATTTTTTTATTTCCACTTATTTTATGTGGATTTACATTTGACGCTCATGATCTATTCATTAGTTGAGTCTAACATCAACATTATGGTATTTTCAAGGGTTTACATCACAATATAATTTTATTAGAGATTATTTACACATGAATTTAAATTATAGGAAATTATTTGATCATTATCTAAAATAACATTCATTTTATTCTCCTCTGGTTATTCATGACCTTTTTCAAGTAATTGAACCAATTTTCTAATCTTTGGTACTCAAAATGTTTTAGAAAATGTGTTTTAGAAAAAATGACATTATTTTTATCTTTTGTTGAAGAACATGTTTTCAAAGGAATATTCTTATCAATTTATGAACAATGAATATTTATAACTTTTTGATTGTTAAAAATGAATTTTATTTTTACCTTGTTTGTCATGTATGGATTTACCCTCCATCATTTATTTTAATATTCCTTTGGAAAATTTAAAAGGTTACATTTTAAAGAAAATTTATTAAAAATTGATTTTAAAAGAAAATGTTTTTCAAAAGGTTTTTCAAAACAAAAGGATATTTTCCCAAACATTATCTTTAAATTTTTTCTTTTATTTCATCAATGTCAACAGCCCTTTATTTTACGCCACTTGGGAAATTTTATATTAATACCATCCTTATTCTTTCTCTCAATAGTTTATGTAGATTTGGATAAGGACAGTATTCCCATTCACTTCGTTGATTCCTTTATTAGTCCCCTATAAATATTCAATTTATTGTTATCATTAGACACTCAATTTCCCCTATTTATCCAACACATTTATCATGTTTATGTTTATTTCCTAAACTGTATATTATTTTACATAAGGTGTTTACTTTAACAATTATTTGATTATCTGGGATAATATTGATAAATCTATATTATTTATTCCATACTGATATTTGATAAGGAATATTGTTTATTTATTAAATTATTTATTTGATATGAGGAATTCTTTGGGGATGCAGGGACAGGTGGGACCCTAACTTTATATATCCCCTCGATGCATCGACAAGTTCTCATGACACAAATTATTTATGAAAATTAAATAGGTTTCTGCCAATAATTTTAAACTATCATGAGAATGGTATTAACATTATAGGTTTTCATGTTCCTTATACATGACATCCAATAAATTATCATTTCCTGTATTTTGAATTAGTTATTATTTATCCATGAGATTTCGAATCAACATATCTATGGATGCATTTTATTCTGATTTGATTGATTGAATGGGATGTGTTTTTATCTCCATACCTATCTATATTTATTTTTCATTCTTCAAATATTTTAAATGGAATTTTTTTTAGTTATTTACCTTCCATATTTTTTATTCATTTAGTTTATTGATTTTATGGATTGTGTGTTCAGTTTTTACAATGTCGTATTGATTGTGATCATTTATTCATTATTTATTCCTCTATAATTAAACATTAATGATCATTTGAGATCAACCTTATTTTATTTCCTTTCCCCATGAATCTAATAAGTGTATTATGAAATATATACAAGGATATTCTAGTTTCAATAAAGTTCTTATCCAATAAAGAAAGAAAATTTGTTTTAATTTGGGTATTTTTTAGTAATACTAGACTCATTTATATATCTAATTTAGAAATTATACTAAATTCATCAGTCCTTCAGGATTTGATTCCTTGTAATCATGCCAATTCAATGGTAGTATACACCATCTCTGGGCTTCTTGGGTTAGGTTGCTATATAAAAATCAATGGAAAATGGAACCAAAATTCCACATATTAAAATATTGGATGTATGTGGAAGAACTAATCTTATAAAATGAAAAAAAATCATTTTTGGGTTTATTTGGTGACATTATCATATATTTTGAACCATTTTTTACCCATTTTAGCCTTATTAAGATGACAAATATTTACCATGGTTACTATTCATACTGACTAAAAATCAAAGAAAAATATTTATCAAATTTGAACTTTATAATTCCCAATATTGTACCTTCTTTTCAATATTTAATCTCTAAAAGTTCAAAAAATAAATTTTAATATAAATATGTAAAACAAAATGAAAATAATTTATAAAAATAATTTTTAAACAAAAAAATTAACTAATATCAAAATCATGAATATTTATGATTCAAATTGAAATAATTAGATTATTATAAATAAAGTGGATCAAATATCACATTAACTATAAATCAAAGATATAGTGGGACATTCAATTTATTTTATTTAATTACATAAATGATAGTATTTCAAAAATTGGTATATTTCAATATTCAATGAAAAATCAATCATTACAAAATATATCAATATTTTACCTGAAAATAATTTTTATATTCTGAATTAAAATATTATTTTAATTTAATAAAAAAATTATAAATGTGGCATAAATTATTTATAATTTCCATGAAATTAAAATCATATTTTAGGAAAATGTGTTTTTAAAACATAAAATGAATTCACTAAAAAATAAAATCTTATTTAATAAGAAAAAATCAATAATATTTTATTGAGTTGGGAAATTATACATATATTTCATTATGTTTTTATCCATATTAATACCATTTAATTTAATTTTAAATATATAATTATCATATTTAAAAAAATAATATTTTTATAACATATCATAGTTTTATTAAAGCTTGGTGTCGTGTGTTAAGCAAGCTATCAAGAATATTATTATTTAAAAACATTGTGGTGTTATATTCTCCCCCCACATATAAATTCTTCCCTTGAAATTTTATATCCTTCATAAAAGGTTCAATACTTAAAAATACCTTTTTTGAATACCCACATCATACTGAGGGATAAAAAAAATTTCTCTGAAAAGAGAAAATAGGAAACATTAAGGTCACCTAAAATAATAATTAATTATGTTCTTAGATAAGGATAACATTATTGGTAAGTTAAAATAAAGACTTAGAGTTGAAAACTAATTTCCAAAGACTAATAGAGAGTTTTAGAGAAAATGTAGATGATAAATTTAATGACCAAAAAACCATAAATCAGCGATAGGTGAAAATATGATCATTTCAAAAGAAATAAAGGTAACATAAATACATTTTTATTTCAAGATACTTTTCCTCTTGTTGATGGATTATTTAACTATCATAATAGAGGACATTAAAAAATACCTATACATTATATCTTTCAATTTCATTAAAAATTCATATATTGGTTGTGCTTTAATAATTTTCCACTTCATCTCTTACTATATGAAATAAATATTCAAGAATAATTTTTCAATCTAGATGCACTAAAATTAAATTTTAATGGATCTTATGATCTATAAAAGTACGAAAATTCATTCCTTATATCACTGAACATGCATCAAAAACAAAATTATTACCACAATTTATCCAATGTGGATAAATATAATACATTATTATCTAAATCCTCAACAATAACACCAAAAGTTCAGCATTATTGATTCTATAAATAATTAACTTTAAGAATACTCCAAAATATATATAACCAAATTCAAAACCAAAAAATACAAAATATTTTATCATTAATTTTTTCCAAATAACAACATTAACATTTATCCCCAAAAAACATAAATTGGCTTATAATTTCACATACCAAACACATGAATACTATAATCATATATACTCTTACAATGTGAAAATCTTTTCCAAAAATAACTTGAATCACCAAAACATCATAATAAAATCCCATTTGTATCCATAAACTAACTCTATATTCATTCCTCAAATAATTTTTAACATAATAAAATTATGTTCCCAATATAATGTACTTCTTCAAAAATAACATTAACCAATTAGTCACCAAGTAACCTTTCAATCCCATTGTTATCTATATAGTAAAAATATGTTCCCAAAATGTAATGATTGTTTTATCCCAATTAATCATAATAACATCAACCTCAAATATCATGTTAATCTTAAATGTTATCAATGAATTTAGAATTATGTGCAAAAAATATAAAACCATTATTTTTCAAATAACCTTTTCATTAAAACACAGGCTAAACTAAAGGGTTGTATTCCCAAAAATGTCTTCCAAAATAACCTCAATAATCTTAATCTCCCATCACATAATATCTCAAAAGTGGTATATATACATTTAAACTTATGATAAACATTTTACTCATAAATCCATGACACTTTTGGTTTATCCCATATCACTATTTCATATAATATGTTTTCATAGGTTCTATCATGTCATTTATTATAATGATTAATAAATAAAATATTGAATAACTCTAACATATCCCCTAGTAGAGTCTATCCTAGTGTTCAGTCTTAGACCCAATCATCATGCACTAGTGATGATAAAGATGATACCTAATCTAGACCATTCATATTATTTACCCTTAGGTTACATAGTATATTTAATTGTATAGCCTTGAGACAGTGGAATCTGGACTTAAGGTTTTTGTTGATGGGTGGAGCTTCTTTCTTGTAGTGTGGGTTGTGTTTTGTCTGTTGGGTCTGTTTTTATTATCCATGTCGATGATTTCATGATGGGTTCCCCTCACCCATTAAAAGGGGGTTATTCTCAATAAAAAAAATTAATTTTTAGTCAGTCATAGTAGTTACCCTTAGGTGCATCTGTGTTATAGCTAAATCTACATCGTAGTATCGATATAAGAATTTCTTTACCAAGAAAACATATAATTTTTAATTAATCAAAGCTTAAGGATATATTCCTATACTAATATTTATCCTCGTGATTTTTAACAAAGATTTCTAACTATAAGGTTAAAAATATTAACTAAAATCTTATCTGACACAAACTATAGTGACCAATAATTTTCATACATAGATATTACATATTATTAAATAAATGTTCATTATATAACTTTATGATCTATGAAAAACCATTATGGTTTATTGTCTCTAGAAACAATGATACATAAAAAATTGTTCATTAAATATATAAATCATCTACTATAGATTTCTTCACAAATAGAAACCTTATTATACATATCATACATAAAACATTTGTTAATATCCCAAGGAAAAGAATAAATAATAGATGATGAGATTATATGTTTAGTAATAGTAAAAATAGGATATAAAACATGATGACCGTGAGAAATAATTAGATAATAATAAGGGTATGAGAACATGATCATAACATATAATAATCATAAAAAATTAGTAAACTATTTTTATTCATGAATCATGATATATATTTTTTTTAGTAAAAATATATAATACATATGATTGTAGAATCATCAATAATGAATCATGTTCCATGATAAAATATAAATTTATTAAGACATATGTTAGTCGCATATAAATAAGAATAGTAAATAATTTAATTAGTGATGGCTCACTTCCAACACTATCATATTTTATTGGGTTCACTCACGATTAAATTATATTCTTATTAAAGGTTCACTTCAAATATGGTCATAGTGGATAGATTCCCTTACTTAATTAGGTTCACTTCCCATTCCTAATAATATTATCTCATGAGATATCCATCATTAACCAATGAATTATAGGTATATATAATTCTAGGACCACCCATCACATAATCATAATCCATTAATTGTTTTCCCAAAAATATCATAAAACATTCATTAAATCAATATATCATAACTCATTGAAAGGATAAAGGTTCGATAAACATTTCATCATAGCATAAACCAGAGAAAATAATAAGGTTTCTTACACATCCCATCATTATAATAATAAACAATACGTATAAATAATAAGGATAATATCATAGGATAATGTATCCTATAATTCATAATTAACATGAATGTGTGTTACCGTAGTTTAAATGTTTAATTAAAATATCTATAAAATATTTCTAAAGGAAAATACAATTTTCACTTAGAAATAACATACTTAGAATATAAAAATTTAAAAAAAAAATTGAATTTTTTTTTTTTTGATAAGAACCATAGAAACATTTAAGGTAATATTCAAACCATATACTTTTCATGAGGGGGGGAAATTACATTCATGTAAAGTATATAAAAATAATGATTCCTTTCAAAGTTTTAGAAAAAAAATTCAAAAATACCTCGTATGGAAAGTAAAAATATTATTCCTCTAAAAAAATTTATAGAAACTAAAAAAATTAAAAATTAAATTAAATGATTATTAGATAATATTAGAATAATTCTTAAAAATATTGAAAAAAACATAAACATCAAATAAAACAATTCATATCCAAATAGAATATAAAGTGTGTTTTTCTTAAAAACATTATCCCTATAATATTATGTACCATTGAGAGGAAAAGTTTAATATTACATTAAAACAACAACAATGAATATAGAAGATGAAGAAAAATCTATTTATTAAATAATGATCATATAATTTCATCCACTGAAACTTCAAGAAGAATAAAACCCAATAAAAATGAGAATAAAACATAAATCCCTTACTATATTAGTAACAATTGAGTCATAATACCCAATAAATAATAACATCCAATGAATCTTTAAATATCATGATAATAAATATTTTTACATAACATGTCAAAGGTATTGTATATAAATCTCATATAATAATAATGTACAATAATATAACATATTATACAGGGAAGACAATTTGAGATGATATGTGCGCACAGCTTTGGTAACATATGAATCAAAACCTCATTGTATATAGAACATTATATGGAATTTTAAATCCCCATAATATTAATGATAATCATTATAAAAGAAATTAATGGGAATTATATACATCATAGAATAGAAATAAGAGTTTAATATGAACTATGAATCATATAAATAAAAGTGGGACGAGAAGCCCTTACCTCAAGTCCCATATTTCATCAAACATGTTCAAATATCATGTATAATATATATATATATATATATATTATAAAAATATTCATTAATAATTTTCTATGTATAATTATTTTATAATTTACGGTTCTCTTTTTATTAATAATTTCTTCCTTAAAATGACAATTCAGGTGAAAACTATTTTGTTTTCTGTGCATGTTTCACTTTCATGGTTCCCATACATTCACCTTGGTCATGGTTTAATCATCTCCAGAATCATAATAATGAAATAATAATAAAATTTATTAACTTGCGTGAACTTTTATAATTATTCTTATAAATGGATGATGAAAAATAAATTTCATTAGTTCATATATATGGTAGTCTATAAGTATACATTAATTATGTTCCAACATTTTAATGATTAGAATGAAATAATAACTTATAATAATTAAAATTTTAAAAATTTTAAATATATCATAGATATCATAAATATTTATTAAATATATCTTTATTACCATCCATATAAATCCAAAATGAAAAAAATCTAACCACATCATTGATGTGGTTGTTCACACGTATGCATTAGTGATGTTGTCATTTTTAACTGAAAGAAATGTATGAAGGTATAGAAGATATTATAATTATATAATAATAATTATATCATAAATATAATATATACATTAAATCCATCATAATAACCTACCATGAATTATAGTGATGGAAGATGAATATATCCATATATATAGGTGGTAGTCCACACAAATGTAAAAGCAATAATTTTTATTTTCATTTTATCAAAAGATTTGGGATATTGGTGGTTTAATAATAGTAAAAAAATATAAAAAAATTTATACAGAATATATTATTCTTTGATGAATAATTTTAATTTAGATTAGGTAGATGAATAAATAAATAAAAACGGGTCAGGTAAGATGATTACCTATTTTTCAAGAGATGTCACACCAGGTTTTTCATTTTTATCTTATGTTCCGATTCATTGGGAATCTTGGTCTTTCTATTAGGTTCTAGGAGTGAAGGGGTTAAATATTGAAGTTTTTATTTGTCTAGTTTTTATCCCATGGATACCCTTAGTTCGTTTAGGAGTTTTTAGAGAAAACATGGGATTTTTGGTTCGGTAATAGCCTGCGCACAGTTGGTGCCCAGTTTGTTAAATTGTGCAGAAGTGGTTGGTTTTGAGAATAACCTTCCACATAGTGTGTGAAAGGTAAGTGAAACTATGTGGGGTGTTCATGTGGTTGATCTTCTCTCAAGAAATAGAAACCACATGGTTGGCGCATAGTTTGGTAAATCGTGCGGCCAAATTGTGCGAGTTTCCCATATCTAATATTTTGTGATTTTCCTCCTCTACCCCTGGTCTCACCCAAATTTACCCAAGTTTTTAGGGTTAAGCAGTCAATTTTAAAGTAGCTTGGGTTGTCAATTCCTCAAATACCTAAGAAGAAACCTATAGACATGCACATTCTATGGACTAATTTTGGCTGTTAAGTGGCCAACTTTGGGTTGATTTTAGATAAGTTTAAGAGAACAATACGCAACTTAAGTGAATTCAAATTATTTAAAGGTTTGATCATTGGTTATTACAAGGGGTGGATTTTATGAAAAAAAAAATTAACGATTTCAAGTTCTTATATTTGATATGGGTTTATTCAATAAGATCAAAAAACTTCATCACTTACTTGTTTAATACCAACACACCATAATACTAATCACCTATACACTTGTAGGATCAAATTTATGAGCACTCCAAGGTAAAGATTTGTATTAGCACTTGAATTATGTGGCCTTAAATTCAATAAGGATGAAGGAGTTTAAATATCTTCAAATAAAATTCTCAATTAAAATAAGTGATTAGAAATTAATGGAGTGAGAAATAACATCCAATATTGGCCCTTGATACTCCCTTGGATCAACCCATAAGTCGGATATCCCACCATTTATTCTGTGGTTTCAATGGAAGCGGGAAGTAGACTCATGAGGGAGGAATTGAATAAGTAAAGAAAACAATAAAAAGAAAATTATCACTCCATCGTTTTGATAATAATTTCACAAGGTTTTGTATGAATAAATTCACACCTTAAGGAAATTGTGTCAAATTGATATGGAGAAGAAAATAATAATAGGATAAGGAGAACTTTTATTAAGAAGCTAGGATGAATTAAAACAACTTACAATTGAGGAAGAACATTACAAAGGAAAAGTGGAAACATAACATTACAATGAAATAAATAATCCAAGATCAATAAATCCTCCAAAACCACTGCCTCAAAATAGTCATTTTAGGAACCTTGAGTTGATCCTCCAATAGTAAAATTCATTCCACTTGATTATGGTAGGCTTTGGGTGGTGGATATCTTGTAGAACTTAGACTTTTCCACCCTAGACCCGAAGTGGAAGGCAGATTTAATTTATCGAACAGATGCGTCTAAATGACCTTCTAGATGGACGAATTAGAGTAGGACATATAATAATAAAATGTATCCTTGAATGTCTCCTAACATCCTGTAAAATTTCATCCCAAATGGATTTTTTTGTGAGATATTATTAAAATGGTGGGTTGTTTTTCTAGGCCATAGAATCTGGCCTAAGAATTTTATCTTCAAATTAGGCCTCAGGGAACTCCATTGAAACATCCGAATTGGATCTTTTCACTATTTGATGAAATTTTATCCATGATTTTCTCTATTTTAAATTAAATTTTGAGAATCATTGGGCTTGTATATTAGCCTCTACAGTCTCTTTATTAGGTTGTTGTCCAGTTTACTTTACCCAGAATGTTGTTGGTTCAAGGCCAAATTTGGTAGTCTTATAATGTAAATATTCTAGTGCTCCAAAAACATGAATTGTTCCTTATAGAATTGGAGAAATTAAAATTAAATATTAAAATAAAATCAATACCATTTCTTATTTTTAGGATGTGTTTAAATATGTACCATATAATAGTTCACTTTAACAAATAATTACAATCATAATTTGAAATAATGTTCAAAGTGTAAAATGCACTAAAATTATGTTCATGAATAATTAATCTCATGAATATTATAAATATTAAAAATTAATATTATCCTATTTTAGTTGCTAATCACGCACCCAAACTTGAGTTTTTTTTAGTCCCGACCAAAATGTATCTCAAAAATGTGAAATTAGAATTTCCTTTTCCAAAAACATTTTAATACACAATGACCACCAAAAACCCTTATACCAAACAAATATGAAACCCATAAAAATATTTTAATACAAGATAGTTTCATAAGCAGATCCCAATCCCAAGCCCATTCCTTTGTTCAAATTCATCGCCATATTTCATCCAAAATCAATTTAGCATAAGGATGTGTTGTTTATCACAACAGACATGGGGGTTCATCTTAATTAAAGGGGTAAATGACGGAAGTACTAGGTGTAATAACATTTCAATATTAAGATGAGTATTCAATTTTTTTTCAATTTTTCCATGTTAATTGAAATTTCACTCAATAGAGTCAACCAATGTAGTGAGACTTTACCAATGACTCCCAGGTTCACATACCTTAGGGCAACAAGTGAATCCCATATACTTGGGCATCATTTCATGTTAACTCAGTAAAAAATAAAGTAAAATTTCCACAAATAGAGATAAAATTACTAACTCTGGGCCAGAAAACTATGGAGTTGTGATCCCTAAGTACCAAAAGCCACACATTAGGTCATTTCATTTCTCTACGTGAAAATTTATTGTTTTTTTATTATTTTTTATGTAATACTCGTATTAAAACTAAAATGATCACCAAAACTATGATACTTATTTGTGGGACCCCATGAACTCATACTAATACCCCGCTATCCAAAGGATGTGCATTGTGGTCTTTTTTTACTTGGATGAAAATATAAATGATGAAATTTCACATTAGACAGCCACACTTCCAAAATCTATGCTCATGAAATTATACATGGATTAAAATTGGAAACAGGGCATGCTAAATTATTTTATATTCAATTTGAAAGTGTGTAATGTGTATTATCATGTTCAAGGTTAAAGAAATTTTTCCTTCCACACATTTTTTTATGCACACAAAATTTAATTTTTTTTTCTTTCTTTTCAACCCCCTTCCCCCACTTAGAATAACATTGTCCCTAGTGTTTAAAGAAAATAAAATTTAGAAGGGGGTAGTGGTAGAAGAGAGTAGTTTTAAAAGGAATTTGAAATAATAAATATAGAACAAAGTCACATAGTGGTTGAAGTTGAAGTTCATGCTGCTCCAATTTAGTCCTTTGATATCCATGTCACTTGCATATTTCCCTAGTGTAAAAATGAGAAAACAAACAACAAAATAAAATAAAACAATATATATATATTTATATAATAAAAAAAATAAAATATAAGTATATATACAAAAATTAGAGAATAAGGGTGTACTATAAGTTGTATGTCAGTGGTAAGCACACACCCATGTCTCCCTTTAGTCCCGGGTTTGAGTCCCCACGACTTCTCCAGTTGTGACGGGGTTTTCCCCACGACCTACGATGTGTCCATTTAAATTTTTTTAATTATTTTTTAACCTAAAAACGCATAAAAATAAAATGAACTGGTGATACATTGTCTTCTTTTTAAATTTATGGGTAAGGTATTACTTGAGGATTGTACCATGTGACATGGATGAATATGGATCTCCCCTTTCATACCCATCCATACTCATAATATAAGAACAGGTCAACATTCTATTTTTTTTAATATCAAAATAATTCATTAATCGTATTTGAAAAATGAAGATGATTAAAAAAGATTGGAAACATGAAATCCACAGATTTCCTCCCATGCAACGCTTTTTTTTAACGTCGTTAGCCCGACATGGATCCTAAATCTATCAATTTTTTCTGGGTTCATAGGTTGGATCAGTTAACTCAGCCTCTATTTCCTATTTATTGAATGATTCAATGAATTTTTTTAACCTATGACCATTGACCTAGAAAATGTAACCATTTTGGAATCATGAATCTCTACTTCCCCATGGGGGTTCACATGATGCACTATGAAATGACCTTACTATCTAAACCTTCACTTTCCCAGGTGTAAATGAAGTATTGAACTATACAAGAGCACAAATTTTCCCAATTCAAAATTTTTTACTATGATATTCCTGGATTGGTAGGCTTGAACTCTAGCTTTATTTATCCTTGAATTTTCATAAGCCTCCATCCTAATTTCCTCAAGTTCATTAAGATCTAATTTCCTCTTTTCTTCGGCCAAAAAAATGTCAAAAATCATTTTTTTGATTTCCCAAAATGCCTTATGCTCAATTTTAATACGTAAATCGCATGCTTTTCCATAAACCAACCAATATGGTGACATTCCTAGGATGGTTTTGAATGTTGTACGATATTCCCAAAGGGTATCCATGAGTTTTTCAGACCAATATTTCCTGGAGGGATTTATAATTTTTTTCAAGAATTTACTTAATCTCACTATTCTCTAACTCAGTTTGACCATTGGTTTTAGGATGGTATGTAGTGGAAACTTTATAAGAAATCCAATACTTATACATGAGTGAAGAGAATGGGAGCTTGCAGAAATGGGTTCATCGATCACTGATTATAACCATAGGAATTCTAAATCGAGAAAATATGTGCTCTTTTAGAAATCTGATCACAACATGATGGTCATTGGACTTGGTGGGAATGGCCTCAACCCATTTCGAGACATAATCAACACCAAAGAGGATGTAGAGGTATCCCCTAGAGTTTGGGAAGGGTCCCATGAAATCAATTCCCCAACAATAAAATATTTCAACGATAAGAATGGGAGTGAGAGGAATTTTATTTCTTTTGGTAAGGGATCCTAATTGTTGACATAGAGGAAAACTTTGGCAGAATTGGTAGGAATCCTTAGTGAGGTTAGGCCAGTAGAAACCACTTTGGAGGACATTTTTAGTGGTTTTCATTGTGGAAAACTGGCCTCCACATGCCTCTGCATGACAGAATCTTAGAAGGGGCTCTTTCTCGGACTCAGAAACACATCTCCTAATGATTTG
Source organism: Viscum album (assembly GCA_963277665.1). Lineage (NCBI taxonomy): Eukaryota > Viridiplantae > Streptophyta > Magnoliopsida > Santalales > Viscaceae > Viscum > Viscum album. The sequence goes on along the minus strand of OY728132.1, from coordinate 1,275,694,958 downwards.
ATCAGGACAGAACTTGAAGAGGTAAGGATCATCAAACACATAGTGTTAGAAATCAGAAAGGAATTTCCTATTAGCTTGGGTCCCGTGAAATTTTGTAATTTCACCCATAACCAAGTAATTTGCTATGTCATCATACCATGGGAAATCACTCACTGAATTGAGGTGCTCATCAGGAAATCAATCAGACACATAAAGGTGATGTGATTTGTCTTATAATTCTATCCTAGAGAGGTTTTAATCTACAACATTTTCAACACCCTTTTTATCCTTAATGGTTAAATAGAACTCTTGAAGAAGAAGTACCCACCTAATCAATCTAGCCTTGGATTATTGTTTTTGAAAAATGTATTTTAGGGTTGAATGGTCGGTGAAGACAATGATGGGTGATCCTAAAAGATAGGACCTAAATTTCTCTAACAAAAACACAACAGCAAGCAACTCTTTCTCAGTGGTGGTGTAGTTGATTTGTGCATCATTTAAATATTTTCTTTCATAAGAAATGACACATAGAGTTTTCTCACACTTTTGACCTAATACAGCTCCAACAATGAAGTCACTCGAATCACACATGAGTTCAAATGGAAGTTTCTAATTTGAATCTTGCATGATAGGTTGAAAGATAAGAGCTGACTTGAGTGTAGAGATGATTCATCATATATTTATGTCCATAAAAATAGAGAATCTTTCACTAATAGAACACAAAGTGGTTGAGAAATAGAGCTGAAATTATTAATGAACCTTTTATAAAAACCAGCATGTCCTAATAAGGACCTCACTTCCTTAAAAGTTTTAGGAGAGGGAAGGTGATGAATGATGTCAACCTTATCTTTATAAACTTCAATCCCTCTACCAGATACTAGATGTCCTAGAACAAGTCCTTCATTTACCATGTAATGGAATTTTTTCCAATTTAGGATGAGATTCTTATCCTCACATATTGACAAAACCCTCTCAATATTTAGAAGGCATCCCTCAGAAGTATCCCCAAAGATGGAGAAGTCATCCATGAAGACCTCTAAACAATCCCCTACCATGCCTGAGAAGATTCCCATCATGCACCGCTGGAAGGTACTAGGATCATTACATAACCCAAAGGGCATGCACTTAAAGGAAAAAGTGCCGAATAGACAAGTGAAGGTTATTTTTCCTTGATCCTCTAAGGATACCTCGATTTTATTATACCATGAGAATCCATCTAGGAAGAAATAGAATTGATGACCCGTCACTTGCTCGAGGACTTAATCAATAAAGGGCAAGGGGAAATAGTATTTCTTAGTACAAGACTTGAGCTTCCTATATTCAATACAGACTCTCCATCCACTATTTACCCTTGTGGGGAGAATGTCACCATCCTCATTGGTGATCACAGAAATTCCATCTTTCTTTGGGACAACTTGAATTGGGATTACCCACTCACTCTCAACTATGGGGTAGATGATACCTGCATTCAATAACTTAAGAATTTATTTCCTTGCCACATTAATAAGATTTATATTGAGTCTCCACTGAGGTTGATGACAAGGTTTGGATTCATAGTCAATAATAATCCTATGAGTTCCAATGAGTGGGCTAATCCCAGGAATATCATAAAGGGTCCATCCAATTTCTTTCTTATGCTTTCTTAGGAAATCCAAAAGCACCATATCTTGATTGGATTCAAGAGAGGAAGGAATGACAATAGGAAATGATCGATTTTCCCCTAAGAACAATACTTGAGTGATGAAGGTAGGACCTTAAATTCGAGATCAGATTATTTATAACTTCCCAAGAAAGGATGAGACTTTGTATTGAACTCAGTTTCTTTGTTCAGATTTCTTGACAGAATTGTCTCCTTGTGAACAAAATTTTTATCCACTAAATTAGCCAGATCAATGTCATGAATGAGTATGGACTCAATTTTATTGATTTCACCCATGGTATCATTTATTAGTGATTCTATAAAATCATCAATAGAGCTATATGAAAGATATTCAAGCCAAGGAGACAAATTTACCTCATGTGAACAAATAAAACCAATCTCTTCTTGACTTAAACATACTTTGGTAATTCCTTGATGTTCCTCAAGTTCACTATCAACACTAATAATCCAATTAACCTCAAGAATCTCTTCATCACCCCCAATTTGAGAGTTTTCATTGTATATGTTCAAGTCTAGACTCATGTTTCCAAAGGTGATGGTCATGTTCCCATTTCAGACTCGGATAACAGAGTTGATTGTTGCAAGGAAGGGACATCCAAGGATGATTAGGGTTTGATCCCTAGGACATAAGATTGGGTGATTTTCAAGGACAATGAAGTTAGTTGGGTAAATGAAATTTTCAACTTTCACCAAAACATCCTTTAAGACCCCCTTTGGAACTCTAACACTACGATCAGCAAGTTCAAGAGTGAAAGATGTGGGTTGGAGTTCTTCGAGACCTAATTGACAATACATGGAATAAGGAATGATATTCACACTATCTCCCAAATCACAAAGGTATTTGAAAACTTTTTTCTCTCTTAACTCAACATTGATGTATGGAAATCCTGGATCTTTAAACTTTGTAGGAATGGTCCCTTGAATGGTGGTACTCACATTAGCAGCCAAAAGGACTTGGTTTTTATGTGAAATTTTCCTTTTAAAAGTGCACAAGTCTTTAAGGTACTTTGAGGAGGTAGGAATAGTTTGGATTGCATTGATAAGTGGAATGTTCAACTTAACTTGAGATAAGATTTCCCTCAAAGTTTCATTCAGTTCTGGATTAGATTTTCCTCTCATGAATTGAGGGAAGAGAGCAGGTTGTTTGATTGTTTTGTGTGGTTGTAGTTCCTTCACATTATCATTGTATTTTTCAGAATATATGGGTGGTTCTTCATCATTTTCATGAATTTTTGAATCTTTTAATTGTTCTGGTATGTCTTGTTCAGGTTTCGCAATGGATATCCCACTTCTTAAAATAGTTAATACTTTGAGTTGTTCATGAGAGGTTTGTGTGTAAATGGATTCCCCCCTTAAATTTTAGGATGGTACCACCTGAGTAGGTATGGGTTCCTTCCCGATATTAATGGTTTGTAGTTAATGTTTAAGGGATGAGATTTTATGTTCATTTTCTCAATTTTTTTACATAACTTCCCAAAGATTGGAAGAGGGATAGATTGAGTAGGGGATTGTGCTGGTTGGTTTATCCCAGGATGATACTTTGGTTGTTGGATTGGTTGTTGCATAGGTTATTGGATGGGTTGTTGGTATTGTATAGGAGGATGTTGGTATTATTTTGGTTGTGGTTGGAACTGGTTATGGTTTTGAAAATTTTGTGGAGGGTAGGGGTTTGGTCCTTGTGGATGGCTAGGAAGTTGGTTGGGTTGTTGGTTATCTTTCCAACGAAATCCTGGATGGTCATTGTACCTTGGATTGAAAGTGTTTTGGTATTGTGGATTCTAAAAGTTCAGAGCATTGACCTCTGCTGGGGGTCCTCCTAGAATAACATCTTTAATGGAATGGGTGGTTGGGAATTTGTCAGTCTTGTGGTCATGTTTTTCACAAATTGTGCAAACAAGGTCAACAGTTTGAATTTAATGGACCTTCCTAAGATTGATCTCTTCAACCTTCCTAGTGAGTGCAGCAAGTTTCACCCAAAGGCTTTCCTCCTCCCTAAGTATGTGAATTCCACCAGATTTGGGTGGCTTCTCATAGTAAGGTGATGTTTCCCATGTTTGGTTTTGTTTTTCCAGTCTTTCTAGAAACTCATAAGCATCATTTGGGGATTTTTTTTGTAGGTTCCATTACACATCATGTCGATGAATTGTTTGTTTCCTGGACCCAACCCTTCATAGAAAATTCGAACCTGTTCAGCTGTAGAAAAACCATGGTGTGGAACTATGTTTTTAGTGTCTTTTAACCTCTCCCATGTTTCATAAAATGACTCCCCTTATTTTTCAAAAAAGTTTTGGATGCTCTTTTTAAGTGCAATTTTTTTGTGATGGGGGAAGTATTTTTGTAAAATTCTCTTTGAAATTGGTCCCATGAGTGGATTGATGCAGCTCTCAGATATTTTAACCAATTATTTGCTTGATCCTTTAGTGATAAAGGAAATATCCTCATCTTTGCTGACTCAAGTTGAAGTGGTGGGAACATGGTTTCAACATTGTCGTTAAAATCTTTGACTTGAAGGTATGGCATTTATAATAACATCCCATGGAAGGATGGAAGGTGGTTTAGGACATGAGGTTTGAAAACATAGTGGGCTTCTATTAGGTCATCATTCCTAATTAAAGAGGGTGAATTGGTCCAGGAAGGTGTGAGGTAGTCATTCATGGTTTGATCGACTGCATTCCCCAAGTTTGGGGCTGACTCATTTGGATTTCCATTTTGGTTCCTACCCGGGTTTATGAGTTGGTTTCTTTGAATACCTTCCATTGAAATGGGCTCAATTTTTTACTCTAGAGTATTAAGAAGATTAGGATCTGATAGAAATATTTCCCTTGGTGTACTTGACTCCAAAACCCCAAGACTATCCACCCAAACTAGACGGTTTGATTGGTCACGAGTGTAGGCGGACATACGCCAAAAGAAAAAAACAAGAAAGGGAAAAGATAAGAGAATTTGGATGATAATAGAAGAAATGGGAGAGAATAGAATGGGTGTTGAGATGACTAACTTGGGTTCTTGGCAACGATACCAAAATTTGGTCTCACCCTAATTTACCCAAGTTTTTAGGGTTAAGCGGTCAATTGCAAAGTAGCTTGGGTTTTCGATTCCTCGGATACCTAAGAAGAAACCTATAGACACACACATTCTATGGACTGATTTTGGATATTAAGTGGACAAATTTGGGTTTATTTTAGATAATTTTAAGCGAACAATATGTGACTTAAGTGAATTAAAAATTATGAGAAGGGTTGATTCTAGGTTATTACAAGGGGTGGATTTGATGAAATTATTTTTTAATGATTTCAATTTCTTATATTTGAGATGGGTTTATTCAAGAAGATAAATAAACTTCATCACTTACTGGTTTAATACCAAAACACCATAATACTAATCACCTATACACTTGGAGGATCAAATTTAATAGCACACTAAGGTAAAGGTTTGTATTATCACTTGAAGTATGTGGCCTTAAATTCAACAAGGACAGAGGAGTTTAAAGATCTTCAAATAAGATTCTCAATTAAAAGATGTGATTAGAAATTAATGGAGTGAGAAATAAAATCCAATACATCCCCTTGCTACTTCCTTGGATCAAACCATAAGTGGGTTAGCCCTCCATTGATTCTATGGTTTCAATGGAAGAGGGAAGTAGACTCATGAGGGAGGAATTGAAGAAGTAAAGAAAACAATAAAAAGAAATTGATCACTCCACCGTTGTATGAATAATTTCACAAGTTTTGGTGTGAATAAATTCACACCTTGATGCAATAGTATCAAAGTGAGATGGATAATAATAGAATAATAGGAGAAGGAGAACTTTTATTAATAAATAAGGATGAATTAAAACAACTTACAATTGATGAAGAACATTACAAAGGAAAAGTGGAAGCATAACATTACAATGAAAGAAAGCATCCAAGATCAATAAATCCTCCAACACCACTACATTAAATAGGAATTTTAGGAGCCTTGGGTCTATCCTACAATAGTTAAAGTCATCCCACTTGATTATGGTAGGCTTAGGGTTGTGGAAATCTTGTGGAACTTAGAATTTTTCACCCTTGACCCGAAGTGGAAGGCGGTTTGCATCCATCGAATAGAAGCATTAAAATGACCTTATAGATGGAAGAATTAGAGTGGGTCATAGAAGAATAAAATGTATCTGAAGATGTCTCCTAATAGACCATAAAATTTCAGCCCAAATAGGATTATTTATGAGATATTATTGAAATGGTGGGCTATTTTTCTGGGCCTTGGAATCTGGCCTAGAATTTTATCTTCAAATTGGGCCACCAAGAACTCAATTAAAACATCAAAATTAGCTCTTGTCACTTTTTGATGAAATGTTATCCAAGATGTCCTATATCTTTATTTAAATTTTTATAATAATAGGTCTTGTATCTTGGCCACTACAGTCTTTTTATTGGGATGTTATCCAGTTTACTTTGCCCATAATGTTGTTGGTTCAAGGCCAACTTTAGTTGTCTTCTAATGTGAATCTTTAAGTGCTCCAAAAATATGAATTGTTACTTATAGAATGGGAGACCTAAAAATTAAATATTAAAATAAAATCAAGACCATTTTTTATTTTTGGGATGTGTTTAAATATGTACCAAGTAATAGTGCACTTTAACAAAGAATTACAATCATAATGTAAAATAATGTTCAAAGTGTAAAATGCACTAAAATGGTGTTTATGGAAAATTAATCTCATGAATATTATAAATATTAAATATTAATATTAGCCTATTTCAGTGTCTAATCAACCCATTTCTAGATTTTAACACAAAATAAACTTTTCCTACTTTCACTAGTGCGTGTGACCCTAGGGATCCTCCTCCCTCCTTTTCTAAGCCTCCATCCTCCTCCTTTGGTGTAGATCAAGGGTTTTTTCAAGGTGTCGGGCTATATATTCATGTTATTTCACCTCTTATAGTCTCCCTCTTCCTATTTATTTAATTTTCTATTGAGTTCTTATTATACTATGGTCATTTCGACATAGGGTATTCTTTTCCCTTGATTTATATTGGGGGTTTTGTTCATTTAATGTTCCTCTTGATAGATTTTGGCTCTTGGAACCCTAATGGTGCATTTTTGGGTTTTCATTGTTGATGCGCCATGGATTTGAGGTATTTTTCCCTTGAACTTGCCTTTTAAATTTAAAAATATTTGATTTTATGACTTTCTCACCTTCCTTAAATATTAAATATTGATATATAATCCTTGGAATAATTTTTGGGTGTGTAAAATGGTTATTGTTTCCTTTTTTTGTGATAAATAGCATTGTTTTTGTGATATTTTTCACACTAAGTGTTTGATAAAATGATAGGTTGGATTTTATGAGTGATTTGTTATATAAAAATCATGGTTTGGATTTGAAAATATATTGGTGACATGTGAAATGATGTTTTGGGTTCCTTTTATGGGTTCCCCAAGTTGTTTTGTTTTTAAAAAGGAATATGTATTAGCTTTCAAATGTGGCTTGGCATGTGAAGATGGTTAGTGGCCCATTTGGAATTTTTATAAAAATGGATTTGGATTGAATTTGTGATTTGAATGTTTCAAAATAGTTTTTTAAATGATTTTTATGGGTAAAATGGTGTGTTTACACCCTTTTAGAAGGGTTAATTTGGTTTTTTTAAATTGATGGCTTTGTGAAAATTGTGTAATGGCTTGTTTGGCAATTTTTTGGAAATATTAGAAGTGTTTATCATGAAAACACCTTAATGGAAAAAATTTTTCCTTATTTATGTATGAATATTGAATGTGTGGGATGTCCTCATTGTGTAATTCTTGTGACCCATGTACTTTTCATGGAATGACAAATCCTCAGTATGGTATACTTCTTGACTTATGATTTATATGTCAAGATATTGATCATTATAGTGTCTTGGGGTGATTCTTGTTATATGGAACTATTGTTATATATGCATGTGATTGGATGGTTGTTTGACATCAGTTGGCTCACTCCCTTTATACAGGAAACATGGGAATCTGGCATAGTGAGATAATTTTCTGAGAACGATTGCTGCAATGGTTAGATCATGCACTAGATGGTGGCCCATAGTAGGTGGATATATTGGGTTTATTGCTATAGTGTTTTCTCCTTGGTCTGTCTTAAGTTAGGATGGCTGGGGGTATTTAGTGCGCTTTTGATTTCATCATGTGAGGCATGCTTCTGGGGATGGGTATCATGTATTAGTATTCTCTATATTATTCAAGAGATCCTAGGATCACCCATGTATATCAGCACTTATTTGGTTACTCTTGTATTCTTATTTTCATTTCCCTGGTTGTATAATTGTTGTGATTTCTTCTTGAGTAGTGAGGATTTATTCCAAAAATAAAAAATTGTTTTTAGGTGAGCGGGAAAAAAGGTTTTAGAAATGTTTTACACCCCTTCTCACCCTTATAAATGAAATTACACCCTTCTTTAAAATGCATGTGATTCTTCCTTGGTAATAAATTGTGGTTCTAAGTGGTAAAATGGGTAGTGGACCATATCTTGTTTTAAATTGAAAATGTGTATTAAATCATTAATCTTATATAATGTATTTCAAAAGTAAAGTTTATATTTCTTTTATTTTAAAGTAATTTCATTGGGAATAGATTGTTCAGGAATGAAAACTGAGTTTTAATACTCATACCTAAAGTTTCCTCTTGATTTTATCTTGTGGTGCAGATCTAAGTTTGGTCTTGATCATCATGGGTAGTAGTTGTTCCTGGTACCGGAGAGTGACCCTTGGGGTCACATGGAGTTGTTTTTTTTTTGCTGTTAGGTTTTCAGTTGAGTTTCCTTGTATAGTTTTGACGTATTTTCAGATTTTGTATAAAATATATTTAGTTGTAAATATAATTTTTTTTGGGTTGTTGTGTTATTCATATGCTATTTTTTTATTATTGGGTGAAATTGTTCCCTTTGGTTACTCTGTTGATGCTTGACACTAGTTAAAAGCCCGTGGGGATCGGGAACTCCCTTCGGGCCATGTCACAGATCAGCTCGGGTGACCGATTCAGGGTCGACCCTAGTGAGTTCATGACAAAATGGTATCATAGAAGTTCGACTCTTAGAGTACCATTCCTCCCCGAGCTCCCTTCGTTACATGGGTACGTCAAGGTAGATGGAGTAGGATTTTCGAGACTTAAAAGGTAGGAACAAGAAGGATGTTATGAACCCTCGCTCATTCTAATCCTCAAGTGTAACACCCCAATATTTCATAGTATGTTATCTCATTAAAGTAATTCAATATCTTTCACTACATTCAACACAGAGTTCGAGTGCACCACAACTTACCAAACTAGCCGTTCAAAAAAAGGTTATGAATAGTATTGACTGTATTTTAAATCTTATATACTCTATATAATTTTAACATCCATATTATGTGTTTCTTAGACATAATATAAGAACAAATTCATTTTTTTCAGATAAAATAAGTATTTTTCAAAAAAAGAAATTTTACCACCTTTTAATGGCGAACCCTTTTTAAAACCAATATTTGAAACTTTTATATATTAAATTTAATGAAATTAAATTCTTCTTTAGAATTGGGACATAAAACTTTAGTTGGGATATATTTTTGGTACTTTTCTGATAAGTTTCATATTTTAACGAATAGTGAAAATACTATATTTTAATTAAAAATAACTTTTTTAATCTAAATAATTTATAGTGTTAAATTATGAATTTTATTGGTTTTAAAGTATAATTAGATTATATTTTTATCATTTAATACAATGTAGGTCATTATAACAAATTTAACATTTAAATTTGACATAAACACATGTCAATCTTTTGATAGTTTTTACTTTTTAAATACTCGCTTTTTGATTTTGACAACAAGAATTAATTTTAAATTAATAAATTAAAATTTTATGTTTTGAATTTGGTAAAATATACTTCATTTTTGAATTTGGAATATCAAAATTATCTTATTGTAAAGTTTGGGTATTTTTCTAGAAACTTTCAATTTTTGATGAATAGTGAAAACGTTGTGTTATTATTTAAAACCTACTTTTTATCTAAATAATTATTTACTTTATTTAGATTTCTTTTTAATTAAAAGTAGATATATAATACATATATATGTTCAATTTAATTCATTGGTGTCATTTTATAATAAAATTAGATGTATAAAATTTTATTGAACTTTTTAACTTTTTTTACCCACCTTCTAGGAGCATTTGCAAATTTGCATAAAACTTAATTTTATCGCTTCTGTGAGTAGAATTTAAAAACTATGAAAGATATGGTTGACATAAGTAAGTAAAATTTCGTTCAATAAGATGAAAATAATTTTGGGTGAATAGTAACTTTTGACTTTTTTTACCGCTGTTAAAAGTAAATAGGGTAATTTAGGGTAAAAATGATATTATAATTACCCTAAAACATGTCCTAATTCTATTGGATAAATTTAATTCGACTAAAAACAACCTTAGGAATAAAATATGATCCTCTTTGGTCCACTTGGATTAGATTAGGACATTTTTTATTATTTTATTTAAAGACAAGTTAAAAGTGTTAAATTCAAAGTTTAATAACTAAACCATTTTTATATAAAGATACACACAATATAAATTCAACTATAAATATTCATTAGAAATATAAAAATATTTCCTACATAATGGTATTTTATTTATAATTTTTAGACATTAAATAATTTAATTTATTTATGACACAATGATGATGCAGTAATTATCTTATTAATGAAATATTAAAATAATTAATATTACAAATAACCAAATAAATGTAAATTGAGACTTCTGATGAATCCCACTAATTTTATAGTTTAATATGACATGTTAAGGTCGATTAGATAAATTTTTTTTGAAGTGATAAGGTTGTTATGACTTTCACAAAAACAAAATACCAAATAGTGTTAAAATTGACATAAATTAGTTTTTAAAACAAATAGTATATTATTGGTTGATATAATATTCCTTAAAATATAAGGTTCAGAAAAAAGGATTAAATAATATTATATATGTAATTAATTAACCACTTGGGGTTCTCTTGGAAGTTTATAGTAAGTTTATTAACCATATAGTGTAGGAATACAAGAAGACACGGTAAAAGTTAAATTATTTAACTAAGAGTTAAATCTAAAAGATAAGGTTAAAATGGTAACCTAAAATTGTCTAAAACCTATTGGGTGAGATTATTTAGAACCATAACCACCTAATGCTAGAAATAAATTCATTTTTATCCATTATAAACTGAATATGATTGTATAAAAAATTAATATTTTAATCTTTTCCTAAAGTGACTCTCACCCCTCTTATAAACGGGCACTTCCCCTTCTCTCAAAATCACACCTCCAAAGCCATTTGGATCAGAAAAACCCTACCCAAATATCCTCCCAACTTCCATTACATAAACTTAGATTCCTCACTTTGATCATAAATCCAAACTAAGGATCCCTTTTGATCAACTCAAAAGGAAACACCTGAAGAAGAGGTAATAATTTCACCACCCTCTTTCAAGTTCTTTTCTTCTTTCACTTCCTATTTATTAGTTGTTTCCATACCAAAATAATAAATCCAGTACCTAATACATACTTTTATGTTATTATAAATATGGTACAACCATATTCATTATTCTATCCATCCTATAAATGACAAAGTAATCATATGTGCGTACGTACGGCTTACCGTCTCCACGTCAAGGTGTAGTTTGTTATTCAAACACTTCATTATTTGGATGGGTATAATAACGAGTATAACTGATGTAAATAATAAATATAACATATTAATTATTCTATATATATGATATACCATCCAATTATATATTATTTCACCATCAATATAATGATATTGTTGCTCGTGCATACGTACGAATTAGCATCTCCACAACACGATGAGATTCATTTCCACATTCACCATTCAATGATGATTATAAAAATATATATTAATAGTAAGTATGTAATATATTGAATAATAATGCTACTTAATATGTGTTTGTGTGTGTTTACTTACATATATCTTATTCCCTTACTTTCATTCATTGCGATATGAAAATGGAAACAGTGTTTATGCATACGTACAGCCTACCGTCTCCATAAACAGTGTTTTCCATTTCATATATCTATATATTATAAATATTTATATTCTAAATATATATGATATATAAATCATGTTTTATATACTGGATTTATGTAAATCACAATTTAAATGATACGATCAAAAATAACAAGTTAAAACACGTACGATAAAGAAAGTGATTATTACCTGAAATGTTAATTTAACATGGAAATATTTATAAATGGGTAGTATAAAGTCATAAATGAATCTTTTATGAAATAATAAATATGAATATAGTTTTTTTTATAATTTAATAACAATGTTTTAACTATTATACAGGAGGTTAGCATACCATCGACTAAGGAAAAGTACAAGGTAAGGGTTATTTACTCAATCTCATTATTATCCAAGATTGTTTCTGTGTAAGTATTTACTGGGACATATTTATCATCAATAACCATATTTAATAAAAGTGTTTTCAAAATGAATCTTTTAAGGTTTTATGGGAGGGTCTATTTAACTAGATCATCATTTTAAATGTTTTAAAGATTTATCTTTCTAAATCCTTTTAATTAATGTCCATGTTTTCAAAATGATTTTAAGGATTTATTTACATGGACGTGTATTTTTTGAAATTATAATTCTTTTCAAAAGTTTCAAAGTGGTATGGGACACTTTTATTCAAAAATATCTTTTAAATTACTTCCTTTACAAATGTGTGACTTTTAAATATTTTCATGAAAAATGGATATTTCTCTCGGAGTTTTACAAATCATTTTCATCTATGTCAACATCCTTTGATGGATTTTAAACTTGTTTGAAGTTGATTTATTATGATAAAAATCTTCAATATTGTATTGAAAGTTTTGTGATATCTTTGACTATGTATTTGTTATTTTTATACCATTCATGTTTTATGGCTAAAGTATAGACATTTGATATGATAGTTTTAATAAGAATGTTTATGTTATGTTTCAACCTTTTCATATGAGTAACGTATTGGACTTAGTAAGTGACGGGTGGAGCCCGCTATAGCTCTTCGGTGTATCGGTAGGTCTCATGAGACAATTAGACGTGGAATTGGCTAATGCCTTTCCCAATTTGATATATGGTTTTGGATGAGGCATTAATCATTTTTAGACGTCTTGGTAGAGGCCTTGATAAGATGTTTCATAATGTCTCGCATTATACATTTTCTCATTATGAAAATAATATTAATGGTTCATGTGGTTATTTGACTAGTAGAATACCCATGAATATGTTTTATTATGGAATTATTTACTTAGCTCATATTTCTACCATAAAGTGTTCATGTTTATTATTTGTAAAGGCATGTGTTTCCAATTATAAACCATGCATATTGTTTATATTATCTTTTGCTAAATTTTTTATCCTTACCGAGCATCTAAGCTCACCCCTTTCTTATGTTTTATTTTCCCAGGATTTCCAAGAAGTGTATCATGATTGATATGCATGGTTAAGATAAAAGGGAATAATGGTGTTCTCAAAGAACTATCTATGTTGTATTTTATGTTTGAAATTGTATTATGAAGTTGATGTATGTAACCTATTTCTAAGAGTGGTAAACTAATCAGTCTTTCGGGACATGATTTCCTTGTATCATGCCAATGTATTAAAATAATGCACTGACTCTGGGTAACTGAGGTCAGGGCGTTACATAAAGCATCCATGGGAAGTCTGTTTTTGTTAGTTTCTTTGGTCCTTATTGATTGTTTGGTGCTTGGGATATGAAAAGGGATTTTTTCTAGTGGTTTTTGTGAGCTATTAGGGACTAGAAAAACATTTGGAGCTTGGGTAATGGTCCTAGAACTATCTCTATGATAATGGTGTGTTTGTCATGTGTCTACCAACCATATGGTCAAGTCACCCATCGACACTAGTTTCCCCCTTGTGAGTCTATGTGAGTCTTCTTTGATTCTGAAAATTGTTTTGAAAAACCCTTGTGTTGGAATTTTGAAAATAGAATTTTTGTGTTAGTTTTTGGATTTTAAAAAATGGGAAAAAGGATTTTCAGAATTTTCCTTGTGGAATATTTTAGAAAAAATGAATTTCAATAAATTGAACCCTTGGGGTAAAATGGAAATGATTTATTAAGATTGAATTTTTATAATCAAAACATGGGGTTTATGGAAAATGGTAATTTGTAAGAAGATGTTTGTTTTTGAATATTTTTTAAATGAAAGGGGGTGAGTTTATAATCAAACTATTTTGATGAAATGGGAACAGTGAGTTTCTAGAAAATATTTTGAATGAAATGAATTCAATTTTTGGATAGAAATATGAGGGATTTTTCTTTTGAGCATGGTGGGTTAGATTAAAGCATGGAATCTCAAAATGGTTTTTAACTTAGTGTTTAGTGATCCTTTATAATGTTTTATGAAATTTTGGATTGGGTTGAATTATTTTTTTTTTGGAAAATTAGATTTTTTTTGTTTAGCCTTAAGTGTTCTCATGAGTGCTCACATGCATGGTTGTGTTTGGAAATGTGGATGGGTTCTTGGGATGGCATGGAAATGTGCATGTGATTGAGACTCTAAGGAATACCAATGGTGAGTGTATAACCCACCGAGTTTGTTTTAAATAAAAAATGTTTTCAAAAGGAAAGATTTGATGTTAATAGTGGATTTTTTCCTATGTTCAATGTTTTTCACCTATGCGGTGTTTGTGCTTGAGGATATTTGTTTATAAGTTGGCTTTGATTTGGTTCTTGGATTTATTATTGTCTATCTATTTCCCCCATAGAGCTTTGATGGGTGATCATGGTGCATCTATGGGTAATTCCCCATTAGTGGTATTTCCTTTCAATCAACCTAAGTATTTCATTCTTGATTTTCAAAAGAAACATCCACCTCTCTTCTATGGTTAAATAGATCCTCTCAATGTACAATAGTGCACATGAAATATTGAAAGTAACTTTTTCCTCATTGAGTTTCCTAAGTTTTTTAAGGTTATGTTTTTAACTTTCATGATCTATGGTTCACTATGGAAGTGTTGGAAGTTAGTGTCTCGGAACAAGCCTCGTAAAGTTCTTACATGGGAGTTCTTCAAGGATCCATTCATCAATTAGTATTTTTATGAGAAATAAATGGTGATAAATGGGAAGGAAATGTATTATTTTTAGTAGAGTGATGGATAAGAATTTTATTATTTCAATTGTTTTTTGGGCCTAGTTCCTTACCTTCTGGAGTATGTTGCGGATGATCCCATAAAGGCTCAATGTTTTTATTTTGGGCTTCATCTGGTTCTACAATCGAAGGTGTCATAGTTCAATATAACTTATTTTTCTGATGTGGTGAGGAAATATATTCATGTTGTAGCCATTATGGGATGAGTGCTTGAGGTATTACTCCCTCCTTCATTCTTGGGAAGAGGTGGGGAAAATTATGATAAGGAGGTAGGAAAGAAACTGAAATCTGTTGGAGCTGGTTGTGGAATTAAAAGGCCTTGAGATTTTTCATCAACCTCTTTTGGGAATGACATCCTTGTGTGTTATTAGTGTGGAAATTAGGGTAACAATAAGGCATCATGTCCATGTCCTCCAAATCCCTTCCATGCTTGTGGACTCTTAGGTAACTTGCAGTAGTGTTTTTGTGGGTTTTCTAGGAAGCATCATGAAGTCAATTATCACAAGTGATGTGATGTTTGGAATTAGTTTAAATTTTTTTTCCATGAGTATCCTTCCAGTTTTAGGTGTTATTTTTTTATGATGGTTTTTCAGGTGGTTTATTATTTTATTCTAATTTTAAATGAATTTTGTGAGTATTTTAATGAACTCCTATTTTCAGTAGAAGTGTGGTTTTCCTTTCCAGAATTCTAGTTTTTCTTTTTATCTAATGGTTTGATGCATGTTCCTTGTTGGGGTTCTCAATTTCTGATTGTGATGTCGTAGATCCTTCAAAAATCATAGATCTATCTATAGGCCTCGGAGTGAAGTTGACATGTGGTCAAGAAATCATCAGGGGTGTGGGGAGCTTTGGCTCTATTTTTCTCCCCTCCGTTCGGAAGTGGGTGGCCTTAATGATGTTGTTGTGATCTTTATTTTTGGAGGATTTTTGGTTTCATGTGTGGGGAAAGGAACAGTGTTGTCTTGTGTTGAAACTTTGTTTGTTCATTTCTGGTTAGTACTTAGTAGTGGGAAGACCGATCGTGGGCTCATTGAGTTTTCTATTTAGAAGCTATTAGGTGATGGTTGTTTTCTAATTTTGGGGATTTCATTCTATACTCCCTTTAGTTTGTTGGTTTTTGTGTTCTATTTAGTTTGGGTGGGCATTGGGGGTCCTGGGAGAAGGCCCAACGGTCTTTTTCTCAGCATGGTTGTGGATGTTATGGATTGGTCATGCCCAATGATTTTTTAGGAAACATCTTGGTTTGTTGTTCTGTTTTGGGTGAGAGTCATATGTTCCATTTGGTAGTGGGTGATTTGTTCATGGTTAAAGGGGTTATATCATTCAATTATGGAATCCTTAGGCATTGATCGATCAACTGGAGAATGTTTTGTCTTTCTATGGGTAAAAAATATTAATTGTGGGGAGAATTTTCACAGTAGGTTTTTCATTTTTATCTTATGTTTCAGTTCATTTAGAATCTTGGTCTTTATATCGGGTTTTAGGTGTGATGGGGGTTAAATTTTTATGTGTTTATTTGCCTCATTTTTATTTTGTGGTTGATCCTCAATTAATTCAGTATTTTTTGGAGAAAACGTGTAATTTTTGGCTAGGCATTGTCCTACGAATGGTCGGTGCATAGTTTGGTAAACTGTGTGGCCGAACCCAGGTAACCATGTAGCAGGGGTTGGTTTTGGGTAGAACCTACCTCATGGTCTGCACATGGTAGGTGAAATCGTGAAGGGTGGTCATGTGGTCGATCTTCTCTTGGGAAGTGGCTATCGCATGTTTGGTGCACGGTTTGGAAAACCATGTAACTAAACCGTGCGAGTTTCCCAGATCTAAAATTTTGTGATTTTCCCCTTCTATCCCTTTTGGGATTCTAACCCAAAACGCCCCTCTCCTTCTTTACCTAGTGTATAATACCCTAGGGATCCTCCTACCTCCTTCTCCAAACCTCCACCCACCTCTATTGGTGTAGATATAGGGTTTCATCAAGGTTTTGGGCTATATCTTCAAGGTATTTTCCCTCCTCTCTTCTATCTCTTACTCTTTCTTTCATTTTCGCATGAGTTATTCTTATTCTATGGTCATTTCTACATAGGTTTTGTTTTTTACTCAATTTATGTTGGGGGGTTTTCTTCTTTTATGGGTTTTTTATAGATCTTGGTTTTTGGAACCGTAGTGGTGCATTTTCGGGTGTGTGTTGTTGATGCATTATGGATTTGAGGTAGGTTTCCCTTGCACTTGCCTTTTTAATTTAAGAATCATTGATTTAATTTCTTTAACACCTTAATTAAATATTAAATATTGATATGTGATCCTTGGAATAATTTTTTAGTGTGCAAAACGGTTATTTTTTCCTTGTTTTTTGATAAATAGTATTGTTTTGGTTGTATTGTGGACACCAAGTGTTTGAGAAAATTCCCAGTTGGATTTTATGAGTGATTTGTGATATAAAAATCATGGTTTTGATTTGTAAATATATTAGTGAAATGTGAAATGACTTTTTGGGTTCCCTGTATTGGTTCCCTAAGTTTTTTGGTTTAAAAAATGGATGTGTATTAGATTTCAAATGTGGTTTGGCATGTAACGATGGCTAATGGCCCATTTCAAATTTTTATAAAAATGGATTCGGCATAAAAATGTGATTTGAATATTTTAAAATATTTTTTTAAATGATTTTTAAGTTTAAAATGGTGTGATTACACTCTTTTAGAAAGGTGGAATTTTTTCTTTTAAAGTGATGGTTTTGGGAAAAATTATTGATGGCATGTTTAGAAATTTAGTGAAAATGGTGAAAGTGTTTATCATGAAACCCATGATAGGATAATTTCCTTGCATTTTTTATATATTAATATTCAATGGGTGGGATTTCTTTGCTATAGAATCATTGTGACCCATGTACTTTTCATGGAATGAGAGATCCTCAGTATGGACTCCTTCTTGAATTATGAATTTTATGGAAGTAGATTGATCATTGGAGTTGCTTGGGGTGGTGTAGGTTGTTTGGATTAATTATTATATATGAACATGATTGAACGATTGGTTGGAATTGGTTTGATCAACCCTTTTATAGATGAGACATGGAACCTGGCATAGTGAGTTAATGTTCCAAGAATGATTGTTTCATTGGCTAGATTATGCACTAGCTGGTGGCCCATAGTAGGTGGATATATTGGGTTTATTGATATGAAATTTTCCCCTCGGTTTATCCAGATTTAGTGGATGGGAGTATTTATGGATCCCTTGATTTCATCATGTGATGCATGTTTCTATTAATGGTTCTCATGTATTAGTATGTTCTATATTATTCACGAGCTCCTAGGTTCACCCATGTCTATCAGCACTTAGTTGGTTACTCTTGTATGCTTATTTCTATTTACCCGGTTGTATAATTGTGGTGCCTCCTTCTTGAATAGTGTGGATTTACTCCAAAAAATAAAAAATGGATTTTAGGTAATTGTGGAAAATGGTTTTGGAAATGTTTTTACACCCTTTCTCACCCTTAGAAATGAAATTTTACCCTTCTTTAAAATGAATATGATTCCTTCTTGGTAATAAAGTGTGGTTTTGAGTGAAAAAAAATGGAAATGGATGATATCCTGTTTTAAAGAGAAAATGTGTATTAAATTATTAATTTTATATATTGTCTTTAAGAATTGAATTTGATATTTATTTTATTTTTTAGGAAGTGCATTGGAAATATATTTTTCGAGCATAACTACTGAGTTTTAATACTCTTGCCTATAGTTTCCTCTTCTTGTTATATTACGGTACAAATATTAACATGGTCAGGATCGTCATGGGTGGTAGTTGTTCCTAGTACTATAGATTAACCCTAAGGGCCACATAGAGGTGTTGTTGTTATTTTCAAGTTTTCAATTGAGTTTTCTTGTATATTTTTTTCATATTTTTAGATTTTGTGTAAAATATTTTTAGTTGTAAATATAAATGTTTTTGGGCATCTTTTTTATCCTTCCATTCTTTGGTTATTTATTTATTATTGGGATAAATTATTCCCTTTTTTACTTTATTGATGTTTGGAACAAGTTTTGTAAAGACCTGGAATTCCCATGTAAATTTTTTTTTAAAATTAAATGGTAATTTTACGAGTCCGTGAAAATTGACGGTGCATGATTCTGAGGCCTAGAGTGCCCGGAATGAATTTCTGAACTTTTTTTCGGGTATGTTCAGTAAACGTGTAATCGGGTTTTTGTAAATTTTGAATCGATGCTTGTAATTTAAATATGAGTACATCGTTGAACTCGCAGCGTCGGTATTCACTTAAGGATACATTTATCTCGACCACAGTAGGTCGAGGGTGGAAGTTAGTTTTTCACTTTTTCATGAGAGAATAAAATAAAATAAAATGGTGTAACATTTTATTTCTATTTTATTTTGAAACTCCTTGTGTATGCTGAGAGGTGGGGACCACCATAATTAAACCTTCCCTTGAGGTTATGGATGTGGGGACCACCTAACCTAAAACCTCCCATAAGAGGTTATAGTGGTGGGGACCACCCGGGATTAAACCACTTTGAACCTCCCACTTAAATGAGGGAAAGTCTCTTGAACTTCCCCTTAATTAATTATGCCACTCCCCTTTAATTAATACACTAACTAAATTAATTAATTAATCCAATTTTAAATTATGCCAACATATTCTATAATATTGGATAATTCATTTTTGGTGGAATTGGGAGAAACTCTTGGAAAAAGGGAGAAACTTGGAGAATTGGGAGAAAGCTCTCCAACGAAGAACGCCATCGAAGAACGCTGACTTAGACTTCGATTTCTTCCTTGGGAAAATCATTGAAAAGGAACATCTTCAACGTCAACGAAATGAAGATCGAGGGAATGTCGATGTTACTAATGTTCGTCTATCCCAAACAACTTTGTCTCCTTCCTCGCAACCTCTGTCGACGAATCGAACGAGGTAGGGAGGGTGTTTGAATTATTTCCCTTACTCGTTCTTGATATTCTTGTGATTCAAGTATTATAGCCGATTGCTACCACTTTAATGCGGAGAGTGAGGGCCAAACAAATATGGAATTCCTCTCTGAATTTCTTGGGATAGTTCTAGTGTTCTTCACAATGGAAGAGGATGGCTATCAACCACAATGAAGGCGGCGAAGGCGACGAAGGCAACGACGTCGCCCCGCGGCCACCGCCGCCAATGGCCACCGCCGCCCATGACCTCCGTGCCCCACGGCGCTCCACCACCAATGGCCTGGCACGTCGCCCCACGTCCAAGCCACCCCATGCCGTCATGGCACCCTTCGCTGTTGAGCCACCCTACAGACTCGCGTCGCCCGCGACGGAGCCGCCCCGCGCCCTCGCGGCACCCCCGCGGACGAGCTGCCCTCGCGGCACCCTCCATGGCCTAGATTCCCTGCGGCATCATGTCACCCATGGCCAAGACTCACCACTCCCTCACGGAACCCCCGCGGCTGAGCCACCCAACAGCCTCACGTCGTCTACGGCTGAACCTCTCTGCGACACCTCGTGGCCCCCGTGGCCTGCCGGACCGCCCAGCGGGCCACGCCGCCCAGCACGAGCCAGGTCGGACCCAGCGGGCCGGGATGAACCCAATAGGCTAGGCCAGAACTAGAGGGTTGGGATGGTTCAACCCAGACCAGGTCGGCCTAGGTCAGGTTAGACCGGACCCGAACCCACTTCGACCCATTTACTCTCTTTTGGCCATAACTCTGGCACCGGGAGACCATTTGATGAACCATCAGTGATGTTAGAAATCTTGGACCGAGACGTTCCCTTTGAGTATACCTCACTAGAGATTTTGATTATGATGGGGTATGGTCGGGTTGGATCGAGCACGAATCCAACCGGGCCCCCAGGACTAAAAGGCTAATAACTCACAGACTGGGCGTCTGATTGACGCACCATCTATTGCATTGAGACCCCTATGACGTGGCGGTCCTTTGGGATAAATCTTCGTGGGACTTCATGGTATTTGGAGTATCGACCAGTGGATTTCGGAGCGGAACCTCCCGGAGACATGTAAGTATAGTGCGGGAACCCAGTAGCTGGCTGTGACGTGAAGAATGAATAGTGATCATATGTGGGACCACACCAAGCGATCCTGTGTGGGTTAACACTGAGAAATCCTGTGTGGGTCATCACCTAGTAATCCTGTGTGGGTCAGCACCAAGCGATCCTGTGTGGATCAGCACCGAGCGATCCTGTGTGGGTTAGTACTGAGAGATCCTGTGTAAGTCTGTCTCTTAATGGAGTAAGATGATTAAGTAGTTATCTTATCATCTTTACTTATGTACTTAAGTTATACCTAGAGTGAGATGAGTTTGTACCTATGTGGTACTTTCCTTTTTGGTAATAGGACTGGACGGTGCTCGGAGGTGGACCATATGGCATGTCGGTACGCAGAGGAGATGGGTGGACGTGGAGCATTGAGGAGGCGATCTATACCTACCCTTCAGGTAGGAACCTCAGAGGATGAACCAGTAATTAACTTTCTCTTTCTTCAGTTGTATTGTATTTCAGTTTTACTTGTACTTTCCAGTTGGGCTTGTATTCTGGCCTCTTTTACTTACTGCACTCACTCTGTTTACTCTTTAGTTTACTTGAGTTCGTTTCTTGTTGTATACTTGGTTGTGTGTGCTTAGTGGTTATGAATTCAATGTCTTCCCAGTTTTTGGGAATATGCCTTCAGTGCTAGTCGCCAACCCCTGGCCTATGGAAGTTGGGCTTGGGGTTGTCATGGCACGGGCCCTGGGGGATGGGTCGTGACAAATTGGTATCAGAGGAGTCGATTCTACCGTAGAACATAGGACTCTGATCTTTCTTTAAAAATAAATAGTGTTAAGTGTAGTGAGTGTGGTTATCAGTTTAGGGAAACCATTGTTGGTGCGGCGGCCGACGTATCCATACACCAGGACCCTGACTTCTGATTTCTGACTCCGTGAACGAAAACACTAATTGTGTGTGTGTTTTTAAGAGTCTTTTTTGTGAACTCTTTGAGTCAGCTCACCGGGTATAACTTATTGACTGTGGCACGCCTGTTTCTTTACAGGATGCCTCTAAAAATACATCCATCTAGGGTTCCGGATGTAGTATGCACTGTTAGCCCACCAAGTGAAGAGGCCTTAGTGTAGGGCCCTCTTCTAGTAGAGGCACCAGCGGTACCATTACCCATTGGGCCACGGATGCCACCAACCTTAGCAGAAGAGAGTGAACACTGCTTGAGCGTGTTGCACGAGTTCCAACACCAGAGGCCACCCAGGTTCAGGGAAGAGACGGACCCACATGTGGCTGAGGATTGGGTGGAGGTCGTGGTGAGAGTTTTCTAACTGGTAGGGACACCATCTGATCTTATGGTGATCCTTGCCGCTAGCCTTCTACAGGTAGTAGCAGGCAGATGGTGGAGCTTTATTCTCCAAGTTCAAAACGAGGTGATGCTTCTTTGGGCAGACTTCGAGAGCATTTTTCGAGATAGTTTGTCCTAGTGACTCTTCTCACAGTGCATATTCAGGAGCTACTTCATTTTTAGCAGGGCAGCATGATTGTGGCTCAGTACACATCAAGGTTCATTAGCCTCTCATGCTACTCCACATATATGGTGCGGGGCTCATTCTTCAGGGATCGGACCTTCAAGTAGGGACTCATGAATGAGATCATGGATTCGATGATCTCACTCAGCATCCCGATGCAAGTGGGGGTGTTAGATAGAGACCTTCTAGTGTAGAGTTTCCTTGTTGAGCAGTCACCAGCAGCGAGACCCACTACCAGTCATCACATAGAAGAGTCTTCTACAGCTGGCAGTAGACAGATGACACAGAGGTCGAAAAGGACCATACCTTCAGGTGGACGACCGTAGGATTCATGGCCAGTTGTGCGGGGCACACGAGGTAGATCCAGTCATTCCATGAGCGGGAAGTGTTACGAATGTGACGGCAGGGTCACAAGGCTCGTGACTGTACAACCCTCCATACGGATTATCAACAAACGGTTGAAGGACCACCCAGGTAGAGACATAGGTTCGACCGAGGAGGTCTGCAGGGAGCAGGCAGACGTGGCAGAGGAGTTGGTCATGCAGCTAGTGGTGGGAGACAATTCGAGATGTTACTGCCACCACCACAAGGTGGTCCACCCCAACCATAAGGAGCAAGAGGACAGGGGTGAACTTAGCTCCAGGAAACTGAGGCCTATGACCATGGATCTCCTAAGATGATACGAGGTATGATCTGTGTCTACTCCACCTTAGCTGCAGTAATTATAGACACAGGTGTCAGTCATTATTTTATTGTCACTACCCTCGTTCAGATCTCGGAGATTCCGATGGAGTCGTTGGCTCAATCCTTACGGCTAGAGACTCTTACGGAAGCTGATTTGATGATTACGCACTGGTGTCGGTAGTGTGAGCTTACTCTAGGAGGAGAGAGTTTCAGCTGGGATCTCATAGTAGCAGCGTCGAGTCCTTACAATGTCATATTGGGTATGGACTGGTTATCTATAGCCCATTCTCAGATTGATTGTATTAGGCACAAAGTGCGGTGTTTCCGCACAGATGGGACTAGGTTTACCTTCACCGGTGAGAAGGGATCCTTTGTAGCATATGATGGACTTACCTAGTTGAGGGTGTATCCGATTACTCATCATTTGGCTAGCCTTACCCTCGGAGTGGTTGATGTGGAGAATCTGAGTTATCCTGTAGTGGTGGACTAGTATGTGAATGTCTTCCATGATGATGTTCTGGGTCAACCTCCTCACAGATAGGTGGACTTTTACATTTACTTGTACCCTTGGAAGGCACTGATATCTACACTAGCATATCGGATGTCTCCTGTGGAGCTTCATGAGCTGCGGGTACAGCTAGAGGACTTGCAGGGGAAGGGATTCATTTGGCCCAGTGTTTCACCTTGGGAAGTCCCGGTTTTGTTCACCAAGAAGGCGGATGGGAGCTTGAGACTTTGTGTTGACTATTGGTTCCTGAACCAAGTGACCGTGAAGAAAAAGTACCCACTTCTGATGATTGATGACCTATTTGATCAGCTGAAGAGAGCACGGTGGTTCTTGAAGATATACCTCAGATCAGGTTATCACCATCTTAGAGTGCGAGAAGAGGATGTGTAGAAGATGGCCTTCAGATGTTGGTATGGACATTATAAGTTCTTGGTTATGACATTCGGCATAACCAATGCTCCATAAATGTTCATGGGACTCATGAATAGGATCTTCAGTCATACCTTGATTACTTTGTAGTATTCTTCTTCGACGACATTCTGATTTACTCGACTACTGAGGAGGAGCTTACCTATCATTTACAGGTAGTACTGGACACACTCCAAGAGAACCATCTTTATGGTAATCTCTCAAAGTTCCAGTTTTGGATCTGAGAGGTTCCCTTTCTAGGACATGTCATATCGGAGGGTAGAGTTTCAGTGGATCTAGCCAAGATTAGGAGGTACATTCGTGGGATCCACCCAGGAGTGTGACGAAGGTACGGAGTTTTCTAGGTTTGGATAGATACTACCGGAGTTTTGTGCCAGAATTCTCTAGAGTTGCAGCACCACTATCAGACTTGATGAAGAAGGGAAAACCCTTCGTGTGGTCGGAGAGATTCCAGCAGAGTTTTCAAGAGCTAAGGTAGAGTCTGACTAGTGCCCTCATCTTGAGGCTTCCAGAGGAGGGTGTAGGGTACGTAGTCTGCTGTGACGCATCAGGGAATGGGCTCGGATGTGTCTTGATGCAGGAGCGAGCAATGATCGCATATGGTTATCGACAGCTAAGAAAGAATGAGAAGAACTACGCTACCTATGACCTGGAGTTAGCAGCAGTGGTCTTCGCCTTGAAGATATGGTCAAACTATCTGATGGAAAAACACTTTACAGTGTACTATGATCATAAGATTCTCAGGTATATCTTCTCTCAGAAGGACCTGAACCTAAGACAGTGACGTTGGCTTGAGTTCCTCCAGGACTATGACTTCTAGATAGTCTATACTCCTAGGAAGGGGTACATTGTAGCAGATGCACTCAGTAGAAGATCTGGTATACAGTTTCTAGGTGAGGCGACGGAGTAGTTGGCCTCTTTGTAGATATCCTTTGTGGATTGAGATGGAGCAGCTTTCCTTCAGTCTCTTACAGTCACTCCCCCACTTCTTCAGCAAGTCAAGGAGGCATAGCATGGGGATGCTGACTGCAAGGATCGACATGCTCAGATATCCATAGGTCAGGCACCTGATGGATTTTCTGAAGGTGGGGAGCACGTCATCCTTTTCAGAGGACGTACCATGGCACCAGTGTCACTTTGGGAGGAAGTGTTGAGGGAGTTCCACACATACCCTCTAGTGGTACATCCAAGAGTGGTGAAGATGTACTAGGATATCTGACGACAGCACTGGTGGCCAGGTATAAATAAATTAGTAGCAGATTTTGTCTCTCGATGTCTCACTTGTTAGCAAGTGAAGGCAGAGCATCAGGTACTAGCAGACTTGGTTCATCCTTTAGAGGTCCCAGAGTGGAAGTGAGATGGGATATTCATGGACTTCGTGATAGGACTTCCATGTACATCCAGAGTTCATGACTCGATCTGGGTAATCGTCGATCGACTCACCAATTCGTCCCACTTCCTACCGATCAGAGAACAGGGTTCAGTAGAGATCTTGGGACACCTCTATGTGCAGGAGATTTTGCAGCTACATGGAATACCCTCAATGATTGTCTTCGGTCATGATTCATGTTTTACTTCCCGAATATGGAAGGGTTACAGGAGGCTTTCGGGATGTAGCTTCATTTGAGCACCACCTTCCATCCTCAGATGGATGGCCAGACTGAGCGGACCATTCAAACCCTTGAGGACATGTTGTGTGCTTGTGTCCTCGACTTCGATCGCAGTTGGGAGGATCACTTTACTTTTGTGGAGTTTGCATACAACAATAGCTATCACTCCACCATTGGGATGGCACCTTTTGAGGCGTTGTACGGGCGACCTTGCAGATCACCATTGTACTGGACTAACCCATGGGAGTTAGCACTAGTCTGACCAGAGATGGTACAGGCTACCACGAAGAAGCAGCAGATCATCTAGGAGCGGATGAAGGCTGCACAGAGTAGGCAGAAGTCGTATGCCTATACGAGATGGAGACCTCTGGAGTTCGAGGATGGAAACCACGTCTTTCTACATGTCTCACCTCGATGAGTTTTGTAGAGATTTGGCTGAGGCAGTAAGTTATCTCCAAGGTTCATCAGACCATTTCAGGTCCTCAACAGAGTTGGCTAGGTGGCTTACCGCTTAGCTCTTCCACCTCAGTTGCGACGGGTGCATGACGTCTTCTAAGTATACAAGCTGATGAGATGCGTGCATGACCCTTCTCACATCATCGAACATGGAGATCGAGAAATCGATGATGGGGTGACTTTTATGGAGGTTTCAGAAGAGATTGAGGGTCAACAGGAGCAGGTCCTTCGTGGACGGTCGATACCTCTAGTGCATGTTCACTAGCAGCACAGTAACCTCTAGGAGAGCACATGGGAGCGGGAGGCTTAGATGTGTGCTCAGTACCCCCACTTGTTCCCTTAGTTTGAGTCGTAGCTTACGGGGACATAAATCCCTGAGGTGGGGAGAATGTAAAGACCTGAAATTTCCATGTAAATTTTTTTGTAAATTAAATGGGAATTTTACGAGTCCGCGAAAATTGACGGTGCGTGATTCTGAGGCCTGGAGTGCCCGAAATGAATTTCTGAACTTTTTTTCCAGGTACGTTTAGTAAACGTTTGAGCGTATTTTTGTAGCTTTTGAACTGGTGGTCGGAATTAAAATATGAGGACATCGTTGAACTCACAACACCGGTATTCTCTTAAGGATACCTTCACCTCGACTGCAGTAGGTCAAGGGTGGAAGTTATTTTTTCACTTTTTCATGAGATAATAAAATAAAATAAAATGGCGTAACATTTTATTTTTATTTTATTTTGAAACTCCTTGTGGATGTTGAGAGGTGGGAACCACTAGAATAAAACCTCCCCTTGAGGTAATGGAGGTGGAGACCACCAAACCTAAAACCTCCCATGATAGGTTATGGCGGTGGGGACCACATGAGATTAAACCCCTTTGAACCTCCCACTTAAATGAGGGGAAGTCTCTTGAACTTCCCCTTGATTAATTATGTCACCCCCCCTTTAATTAATACACCAACTCAATTAATTAATTATTCCAATTTTAAATTATGCCAACATATTCTATAATATTGGCTAATTCATTTTTGGAGGAATTGGGAGAAAATCTTCACAAAAGGGAGAAACTTGGAGAATTGGGAGAAATCTCTCCAATAAAGAACGCCAATGAAGAACACCAACTTCGACTTCTACTTCTTCCTAGGGACAGTCATTGACGAGGAATGTCTTCAACGTAAGTGAACTGACGATTGAGGGAACTTCGATGTCACTGATGTCCCTCTATCCCCAACAATGTCTTCTCCTTCCTCGCAACCTCCATCGATGAATCGAATGAGTTAGGGAGGGTGTTTGAATTATTTCACTTAATTGTTCTTGATATTCTTGTGATTCAAGTATTATAGTTTCTTGCTACCACTCTAATGTAGAGAGTTCGGGCCAAACAAACATGGAATTTCCTCTCTGAATTTCTTAGGATAATTATTGTGTTCTTCACGATGGAGGAGGACGACTATCAACTGCGAAGAAGGTGATGAAGGCAATGGTACCACCCCGTGGCCAACGCCGCCCATGGCCACAACCACCCGCAGACACCCCCACCCGCGGCTCCGCCGCCTACAGCCTATGCGCCCCATGGTGCTCTGCTACCCGTGGCCTCCATGCCCTGTGGTGCTCTACCACCCCGCGGCCTCGCCGCACCACCCTGCGGCCTGTCTCGCTACCCCGCGCCCTCGCGGAACCCTACGCGGTCGAGCCCCCCAACGGCCTCATGCCGCCCGCGGCCGAGCCACCCCATGCCCTCACAGCATCCTTGCGGCCGAACCGGCCTCGCACAGTCTACGGCTGAACCGCTTTGCGGCCCCTCGCAGCCCTTGTCGCCTGCCAGAATGCCCAGCGGGCTAGGCTGGACCCAGGGGGTCGGGCTGGGTCAACCCAGACTGGGTCGGTCCGGGCCGGGTCGGACCAGACCGGGACCCACTTTGACCCATTTACACTCTTTTGGCCATAAATATGGCACCAGGTGACCGTTTGATGAACCGTCAATGGCCCTTGAAATCTTGGAGCGAGACAGTCCCTTTGAGTATACTCCACTAGAGATTTAGATTAAAATGGGGTACGGTCAAGTTGGATCGAGCACAAATCTAACCGGACCCCCTGGACTAAAAGGCTAATAACTCACAGACCGGGCGTCCGATTAACGCACTGTCTATTACGTTGAGACCCCTATGACGTGGTGGTCCTTTGGGATACATCTTCTTGGGACTTCGTAGATGTTAGAGTATCGACTAGTGGATTGTGGAGAGGACCCTCCCGGAGACAAGGGAGCATAGTGCGGGAACCCAGTAGCTGGATGTGACGTGAAGAATGAATAGAGATCATGTGTGGGTCCGCACTGAGCGATCTTGTGTAGGTCAGCACTGAGCGATCCTGTGTGGGTCAACACCTAGCGATCCTATGTGGGTCTGCACCGAGCGATCCTGTGTGGGTCAGCACTGAGCGATCCTGTGTGAGTTAGCACCAAGAAATCATGTGTGGGTCTGCCTCTTAATGGAGTAAGATGATTTAGTAGTTATCTAATCATCTTTACTTCTGTACTTAAGTTATTCCGGGTGTGAGTTGAGTTCGTACATGTGTGGTACTTTCCTTCGTGGTAATACCTTGGTGGTATTCTCCAGTGTGGCGTACCTATGTGGTACTTTCCTTTGTGGTTTTCCTTCCTTTGTGGAATAGTTGAGCTTTGGGCTTTTGGGTTGGACCCTGTGTTTCCTCATGATTGTGATGGGTATACTTGATAACTTAGGTATATGTATGGGCATATACTGAAGTAGGGTTGATAGTTGACTTCATACTTTGAGGTTTATCCTTTAAGGATTTGTGAGACCTTGAGGGTCTCGGGGTCCCTACTGAGTATCATTATACTCACCCTTGCATGGGCTATGCCCATACATCGTTGTGTTTGCTGCAGACGACGGACAGTGCTGATCGAGGATGAGAGTACCAAGACTGGACGGTGCTCGGAGGTGGACCATACGGAGTGTCGGTACGCAGAGGAGAGGGGTGTACGTGGAGTGCTAAGGAGGCGATCTGTACCTACCCTTCTGGTAGGAACCTCGGAGGATGACCCAGTAGCTACCTTTATCTTTCTTCAATTGTATTGAATTTTAGTTGTACTTGTACTTTACAGTTGGGATTTTATTCTGGCCCCTTTTACATATTGCACTCACTCTGTTTGCTGTTTAGTTTACTTGAGTTTGTATCTTGTTGTGTGCTTGGTTGCGTGTGCTTACAGGTTATGAAGGCGATGCCTTCCTAGTTTCAATAAATACGCCTTTGGTGCTAGTCTCCAACCCCTGGACTATGGAAGGTGGGCTTGGGGCAGTCACAGAACGGGCCCCGGGGGACGGGTCGTGACAAGTTTCCCGCCAATGGATATTTTGAACTCCCTATGGGATATGTTGTACATTGGATCGGGTGACCGGTTCAAGGTCGACCCAGGTTATTTTGTGAAAAATTAGTATCTGAGAAGGTTTCCTCTTAGATGACCATGTTTTTTAGAGTTCCCTTCATTACTTGGGGATGTTCGGGTTGATGGATTGGGATTATTAGGACTTAATAGGTAGGAATGGGAAAGATGTCATAAACCCTCACTTGTTCTGATCCTCGGGTTTCCATGGGAAGTCTAGTTTTGTTAATTTCTTTGGTATTTGTTGATTGTTTGAGGTTTTTTATATGAAAAGGGAGTAGGGATAGTGGTCTCTTTGGTCTCACAGGTCCTACAAATCCATTTGGAACTAGGGGCATGATCCAAGAAGTCTCTCTGTGATGGTGGTGTGTTTGGAATATGGCCTCCAACCACATATCCAAGTCACCCATCGATGCTAATTTCCCCCTTGTGAGCCTCATTGAGTCTTCTTCGATTCTGATAATTGTTTCAAAAAAACCCTTATATTGGAATTATGAAAACAAGGTTTTAGTTTCAGTGGTTGGATTTTGGAAAATGGGAAAAAGGATTTTTAGAATTAGCCTTGTGAAATACTTTAGAAAAATAAATTTATATAAAATAACCCATTTGGGTAAAATGGAAATGATTTAATGAGATCATATTTTTATAATCCAAAAATGGGTTTTATGTAAAATTATTTTCTAAAAGAGTATTCTGGTTTTGGAGTTTGTTTTAAATTAAAGGGGGGTAGTTTTTAATCTAATTATTTTGATGAAATGGAAACTGTGAGTTGTTGGAAAAAAAATTAATGAAACGATTTGAATTTTTGTATAGAAATCCAAGGGATTGTTCTTTTCATCTTGTTGGGATGGATTAAATAATGGAATCTGAAAATTGATTTTAACTTGGTGGTTAGTGACCCTTTCTAAGGTTTCATGAAATTTTGGAATGGTTTGAATGATTTGTTTTGGAAAATGAGAAGTTTTGTTTTAGCCTTTGGTGTTCTCATGGGTTATCAAATGTATGGTTCTATATGAAAATGTGGATGGGTTCCTAGGATGGCACATAAACATGCATGTGAGTGAGAATCTGAGTAATACCAATGGTGAGTTCACAACCCACTGATTTTGTTTTAAATCAAAAAAAATTCAAAAGGAATTTTTTTATGTTAATATTGGCTTGTTTTTCTATATTCAAAGTTTTTTACCTATGTGGTGTTTACGCTTGAGGATCTTTGTTGACTAATTAGCTCTGATTTTGTTCTGGGATTTATTATTTTCCAGAATTTTCCCCCATAGATCTTCAATGGGTGATCGTGGTGAAACTATGCGTAAAAGATTTTAGGTTATTTTAACCCTTATCTTTTTAGTTTAACCCCCTGTTAACCCTTTTTATCCTTAAGAGTGGTAACAAATTTTCCAATCATTAAGGGTTGTAAATTTACATCTAAGTTAAAAAAAATTCTAAAAAAGGTCATGTGATTCTATTATCTACCATTTTTCATTTCTCTGGTATTTTTTCTAGATTTATATTATTTTTAAATCATTTAATAAAATATGATTTACATAAAATATCATTAACATCAATTTTTGGGATTATTCATTCAATTTGAAATTAAAGATAGGAATACTATAACTTATTTCTAATATAGACCATTTTATAATCAATTAAACATTATAATTATCATAAAATTCATATTTACACCACAATTAATCCAAAAATAATACTTTTGATGTTTTTAGAAACATTTAACTATATTTTTTTTCTACTTGCACTAGCATTGTGTTGGTTTTGTATAAGAAATTAAGTTAATTATACCATTATTAAAAATGAAAAACAATCGTAAAAAAATAAATTAATAAATTTTAAAATAAACATTTATATTAATGCATAAAATAATATTATACATATATGAGCATATAAGATAAATCAAAAGGCAAGAGAGTGACATTTTGGAATATTATTTACTTAAAATGAAATAAATGTCGTTATCAAATTTAAATGAAAAAATAAATATATTTTATTTTATGATTTATATGGACAAATTACAGTTATACGATGAAATAAATTTATTTTTTGGGTTTATTTGGTTACTTTACCTCATAGATTTTACCCTTTTCTACTCATTTAGCACTTATCAAGGTGAAAAATATTAACGATGGTTACAATTCATAAGGAAAAAAAATAAAAGGGACCTATTTACTATATTTGAACCTAATGATTCAAAATATGGTATCAATTTTTCAATAATAAATTTATTAATGTTTTAGAAATCAATTTTAAAATAAATCTGTAAAATACAATTAAAAGTAATTTCTAGGAAGATGTTTTTTAATTAGAAAAATTAACTTATATAAAAGTAATGAATATACATGATTATTATGGAATTAATTTGATTATTATATATCAAATAGATCATATATAACCTTAATACCAAATACAATATGGATTTATACTTTTAAATTACAAGATTCAATGAAAAGAAATGAATGTATTTTAAAAATTGGTATATTTCATTTTTCTCTAGAGAATCAATCATTTCAGAAAAAATCCAAAAATTTCACTCTAAGTTAATTTTGATATTCTCATTATATAAACAAATTTCATTCTATAAAATAAATTTTATACTAGTTTCACAAATTAATTATAATTTTCATACAAAAATGCAATAAAAATTATTTTTTATTAATTTTAATAATTTAAGTATAAAAATACTTCGTTAAAAAATAAATTCGTATTTCATAAGAATTAATAAATGCTTATTTTTTGGGTAAGTTTATTATAAATATTTTTTTATAATTATTTTAATCATATTTACACCCATCAATTAAATATATAATTTATAACCATAATATTTAAATAAAACTATTTTATAATATATGTCAAATCACTTATAGATTGGTGTTATGTGTTATGTATGATATTGAGGTTATTATTCTTTTAAACTAAATTTTCAGGCTATCGCAGAAGTCCCACTAGAGTTTTCAACATATCTTCCTGATATTATCCATAATTTTGATGATCATTTTTAGATTCTAGTTACTTATGATCCACCTCAATATTCAATATTTATCCATGAATAAATTGAATCACCTGATTTTCTTGTGTACACAGCCTCAGGAACATCAAAAAGTGTGATCAATTCTTCCTAATCATGCTCACTTTACATTGGTATTTAAATTTGTAATCCATCTCAATTTACTAAATACTTAGGAATATTAATCTTTAACTATTTATAATAATTCATAGCCATAGTATTTATTTCAAGTTTTTAATAATATCCATACACAAATCTAAATTTCTTGACATAAATTTCAAGCATGTCTAATACATTTCATGGAATTCTCTAAAAAATTACCTGAAAGTTACAAGTATTTCATGGATAACATATCTTCATAGTTATTTATATCACTGAATCATACACAACTATTTTTTCATCATTTTATTTCACTTTATTTGTATAATTCCTTGAAGCACACATTTAGTGTACTCATCAAATGCATAAAGTCTCACAAAACCCAATCAAATTCACATGTATATATTATAAATCTTCTTCTTCATGACAAAAATTTTTATTTTTTATACCATATTTTATTCACACAATTTAGTCTTTATGTTTTATGACATCTCATGACCTTTAATTGATATATAAATTTGAAATATTTCCTTATACATCCACAGGAAATATCAATCACATTGAATGGAATCACTCAAATTCATGCATGTGTCGTATCACATGAATGCACATCACATGGAGTGTCTCGTATAAGATTATGTTTTCTCTATTATTTCCTCATATAAATCTGATCATATGAAATATATCACCAAAAATATCACTATATAGGGATCAATTCAAATATTATTCTCAAAAATTAGTGAATTTTTTTACACAAGCACAAGTTTACTGAACTCATCTAATATTCATGTGGTCAAGAAGGCTTTTGAAAACATTGGATAAAAATTTCATCGATACCTGACATGAATATTAAGGACTCTCAAGTTCATATTTTATTATCTTACACTCTTTATACTATAGTTCCACATTCAACACTATTTTAAAAATATTGAGGGATGGGTGTATTTAGAAATGAATGACACTGAATTACTCCACCGTCTAAATACCCTACGTAAACTACAATTTTTCTAATAAATTCAATTCTATAGAATGGGAATGATCATGAAAAATCTGCATCAAAATATCCCCAAACATAACATCATTTTTTTTATGTCTTCATAATGCATGGACTCTTGTCTAATTCTATCAACTTCTCTTCGACCAAAAATTGTTCATCCATCATTTTGATGTAATGAAAACACTTATTGAAAATTAATTATAATTGGTTGTAGGATTTGGTTTCTATAGTGTTTTTATTTATAAAACTCATCAATGAACTCAATTTACACAACTAGATCATCTAAATATCTCATATGATCGTCCACATAAAAATCATGACATTAGTTTGATCTCAGTGACCTGAATAAATAATAAAGAAGATTTGAAACCCTCTAGTAAGGCTCAATATTAAATATTATTAAGTACAAAGTCATATTAATTGTATAAAATATATTTAGTGGTGATCATATAGGCATAAATTTGTATGGTGGAGCTATAGTATGAGATTTACATATCCCACATTACATTTCAATTCTTATTGGTATCACTTACTAATAAAACATGAATTTAATGTCATCGAGTGGTGTGTATCCAACTCTACTCTGAGCTACCAATGGTATTTCCCCGTGTTGGTATTATTTGGTGCTACTACCCTACATCATGTATTTCTTACTCATGCTACCATTACTTCTCTTAGGTACTCCAACTTCTATAGATAACCAAGTTGGGTTGGATATTTGTTAGATATATTTTTCAATAAACTTACTAAAAAATACATATAAAAATACAAGTAAAATGTTTCACAAAATAATTCCACTACCACCATAGTAACTCCATAAACCAAATATTGGGATTTTTTCATTTAAATTAAAAAAAACATCATCCTTAGGTATTCATAAAAATTTAAATCATTCAAATGAATCAAATTAGTCACCTTTACTTTTCTCGTGATCCAAAAAAATGCGTTATTCATAAACCACACTAAAATATTTTATCTCCATTAGGAATATCTCAAAAAAATCACAAGTGAACAAATTTTGACTTTTATTCTCATAACATATTGAAAAAAAGTAAAACATTATTAAAAATTCAACTTCATCAAACCTCTTGGGTTATTCAAATTAAAACCATGAAATAAAATTTAAATCACTGAGATCCTATCATAGATTAAAGTAAGACCAGACAAGGTAGATGCTTGATGCTAAGATGTATTACATGCCACATATGGATCTACCATGTCACATTCAAGTGTGGAATAATTTAAAATAAATTTAAAATTGAATTTAATCCTTTGAACTTATTGGAAAAAATGAAGTGAGATATTCTAGTATCACATAGAAAAATAAATTTTGAATCTCATGGATATTAAAATGAAGAATAAATCTAGTGTATTTATACAAGCAATGTGAATAAATTATTCAAATATATCAATGCTTTTAAATTATCTTAGAATATTGGGGAAATTATATATAAATATAATATATGATATATATGTTTTATATATCTGCATTTGCAGGAGAATGATGTGAATCAATTATAATATTATTCTTATGAATAAATTTTAAGAAAAGAAGAAGATAGTGAATAGGAAGGATGAGTAATGATTCAAAGAGGACTAAAAAACAATGTGTGAGAATTAAAAAGAACAAGGAACATGATACTTCACTGTATAAAATATGATAAAACAATTATATTATCAAGTTGATAAAATATTTATAGGATAACAATACCTACTGGTTGAAGATTAAAAATGTTTTGTGAATACAGAGATCACTTAGAATCTAGAGTGAGTTTCAAAACTAGAGGATCTATTTCAATAGCTATCAAGGTTCTTAATGAATTGAACATAGGTGATCTATTTAACTTCGTTTATATATGGATAAACATATACATCAAATCATGTTGAATAAATTATTAATTAAAGGATATATTTCTACTTTTAGAGAATATAATTGTATTGGAAAGTGTGAAGATAAAAACTCTCATGTGTGACTCAAGATATAGAACATGATGTAACTCTATTTTGATTTTATAGGGGGGTTACATGGTGTTACCACTTTTTAATATAAGTTATAATCCATCATTATTATTTCAAACCAATTATGGAAAGGAGTGGGTCTTGTTTGATATATTTTTTAAGTCCTTGTGTGATTCTCTCTCTCTATCTCTTCCATATGAGGTGAGATTGAGAGAATTTACTAATGTAATCATGATCATAAAAATTCCAATAGGTTGATTTTATAAATATGTATTGACAAATTGAGACCACTAATTACCCCCCCCCCCCCCAATATCAATGGTCAATCTGGCATGAGGGATCACATTTTCCAACTATTATATGAGTATTGAGAATTGAAATTATTGTATATGTCATGGAATATGTGATAATTCATCACTAAATCATATAGTGATATTTTCATTTTCTTAATATCACTATGTGTCCTATACATGTCTTTTTGGAGATATTTAAGAAAAATACCATTGGAATAATTATTTCTTAAATTAGTTCAAGTTTTATTTTCAATACCTTATCAATTTATGTTCCTTGAATTATTACAACCAACACATAGATTAATATTATTTTATCATGTTACCTATAATATTGGTTACTACCCTAAGGTAATTTTTATAATGATACTTTCAACTATATAATAACTAATTCTATGAAAAATAATAGTTTTCTAAATTTTATCCACAAATTTAACATGGATAACTATAGAGATCCCATTAACTTATTATAGACACGTGGTAAAATTACTATCCTAGGATTCAATGTCTTCATTATTTCATAAACTTATACTTGGAGAATTTTTATTATAAAAGATGTAATTTATATCACAAAACCTTCTAATAATTTCAAAAATATATTTTTGAGAAGCTTTTGGTTTTTATATTTAGCATCCAAATATAATAATCATGGTAAACTTATTATGAAAAATATGAATTCAAATATGTCTAATCAACTCTATTGGTAAAAAAAATTCCAAATTCAACACATTTACAATTTTAAGCCTCTAATAATAAATATTGATTATATTTAATCAATTTACTATCTATTTTGACCATTACTAAGTTAACCATCTGTGCTAACAACAATTTACATCAATTAGAGGTGTTATAAAAATACTGACTAGAATTTCACATGTGGAATCTATAATTTTGAATTCATAATAATATACACTTTTTACTAATTGAAATTTACTGATTCCTTATAGGATAAATATTATTTATTGTCAATGAATAATGTATCACATAACTTATTGTTTATAAGACCACTTATCATTTATTTTATATTTCCCATGAGAATATGGGTCT
Source organism: Viscum album (assembly GCA_963277665.1). NCBI lineage: Eukaryota > Viridiplantae > Streptophyta > Magnoliopsida > Santalales > Viscaceae > Viscum > Viscum album. The sequence continues at coordinate 1,275,658,163 of OY728132.1, read as the reverse complement.
TTAAAATACTCTTTTTCAATGATATTTTATAGAACTTATTTCTATGTCCACTACATGTGCTTACCTTGCCTTTAATTTTTTGAATTATTTCGTGATATCTCTCTCTAAAATAGATATAACATCCTATAAAATAAATATATTCTGTAAATTAACCATTAATTTTCTATCCTATGTGTTTATGTAACATAGGTCATATCCTAATAATATTTAACATACATTCACTTTGTTATTTTCTTGATATAAGTGTGTTTCATGATATATCCATAACAAAAAAATTTCAATTTGACACAAAGATTTTTTACATTATGGTTTTTATTAAAATTATAGCTTATATGATTCCCATTTTTCTTTATAGTTTGAAATTTTTATCTTATAATTAGACTATTTATAAATTAGGTCAAAAAAATGTATGATGAAAGACTTTCAATAAATAAAAGATTCCATGTTATTCATCATTTTAATAAAAATATGAATCTAATGTGTATGGAAAAAAATTAGATCATAAGTAACTCTATTCAATATTTTAATGAAATTAATGCTTAGTTAGGATATTCTATATCTTAGAAACCTGAAACATATTTTAGATTATTACAAGGATTATTCATTAATTCATCTTTTACATTCCAAAAACCTCTAAGGGAAATCTCATGAATCCAAAAATCTAGACTAACTAAGTGATAAGGATGATAGAATGTGATATATATAAAGATCATTATTTGAACTAACACCCAACTCTTGTAGTCATTCAATATAAATTATCATCTTATGTACATGAGGAATAGTATTGATCCCATCTTCCATGAGTCAATAATAAGATTTCTTCTCAACATCACCTACTTCTTGAGGTAGATCCTTAGGTATGTGGGGCTCTATCACAAAAAAAATCTCTTCATATCATAATATTATAAAGAAAATTAATCATGACTCTTGAAAATTTTTATTATTGATTACATGTTCATTATTCAATATTGATCGTAAATACAATAATGGTATCACTTTCCATATTTCTAAAAAATAAATATTTAACAAATTAGGGCTTTGATTTTGATTAAAAAAATTAGACATTAACAATTAATTATTCATAAATTTTTCCCACTTATTCCAAATCCTAGTATCCCTAAACTATTAGATTAATATTACTTAGCACCTTGATTATCCTATTGGTAATGATCCTTAAAATTATCTTTATAGCCTATGTTATGGAATCACCACTACTCTGAGATTCTAAAGTAGGATTTTCGTTCACTAATAAAAACAACTCATATCTCCTTGATCTTTTTAATATATTCTTATCTATTATAAATTCTAAACATGGATTAGAAGGACCCTAGACCACCCTGAGAGGGGGGTGAATCATGGTGTCAAATTTTTTCTCTTCTTTACTATATCTTGTTACCATGTTGGTAGGAACTTGTTTAAACTTTTATGATGGATAGGTACAGTAATTAAAATAGGAAGAAGGATAACACAACACTTTTTACTCGGTTCACCACAAAGGTATATGTCCAAGAAGCATACACTGATAAGTTTTCATTTATACCAAATTCCACTAATCTTCACTAGTTATGGATTACAAAGGTTCGGGCACAGTCACTCTTTCCCAGGATCACTACCTAAATGTGCAGGGATAGCTCACTGCTTCCCTCAGGTCACTCCATTTGACTCCCCCTATCTCACTGCCTTGGGTGAAGTCCCACTCAGTTTATAGATGTGAAGTTATCTTCAACAGATTTTCATTGAAGTATTTGTCTCAATCTAGCATAAGACATTGCTTACATCAAAGTCCTCGATTGATGCACTTGAAAGCATTGAACACACAAACTAGATACTCAAAAGCATCATCACAATTGTACTGCCCTGAATAATTCACAATATTCAATTAGGCACACTCTATTATTCATCTTCTTCTCTTCCTTTAATTCCCAATACCAACACCTAAGTTTATCAGTATACTTCCTTCTTTCAGGGCAGATCTGAGTTTAGTTGCACGTATCATTCTTCTTCTCTTCTCAAAGAAAAACAAGGGTGTTAGACACCAGTCGTGTGTGTGTGGTAGTACTTCTTTTCGTAAAACTGAATGGTTCATGGTACTTCCTTCTTCGCGAAGCTACATTTAGAGGGAGATTCACCTATCAAAGGCATGTGGGACCCCTAAATTTTTCGTGTATGCTTCTAGGTGTCTTGTGCATAAAATTCAAGCCTTGTGCATAAAAACACCTTTTAGAACGAAAAATTCTTTTCGCGCAACTCTTACTTTCCACGCAAAACTCCCCTTTTTCACGCAACACTTTCTTTTCCATGAAGCACTTATTCTTTTCGTGCACCACTCTATACATCAATTTTTCTATGCGTCAGAACTCGGGATTTATCTAAGTGTCCAGGATTTACAAATGAGAGGGGGTCACCTCATATATATATGCATTTTTGACCCTACACAAAAAACACTAATTCGCATGTAAAACCATCTTCATGCGTGTAAAAAAGCTCTTTCACGCAATATAATATTTTATGCACTATCTTGAGTTTTTCATAGGCTTCATTTCTTTTCCATTTTTCTTCGTTCTGATCTCAAAACACCACTTGCGTGCAAAATTGCAAACATCGTTCCATATTGCATGCAATAAACAATCTTTCGCGCAGCCTCATTTTTCATGAACTTTGCCCAATTTTTCACGCACTACATGCCTTTTCAAAATTTCAATGTTCTAATCTTGAAACATCAATTTCACGCAAAAACCCCCCTTGAACTTATCACACAAATTTCTTTACAGAAAACATATGTCTTTCATCTTCTGGTTTTCAGGACCAAAAATTTGGCAAACACTGGAGAACAGCATCGCCTTCAATATATGCTTCAACCATAACCTTCATGATTTTTTGTGATTTGGATTCTTTAACAACTCTTATTATTTCATCACAAACTCCACTATCATGATATATATCCATTGATAGATCATCTTTAGCATCGTTATAGTTTCCATGGAAAGTACTATAGCTTCCCTGTCGTCCACCAGCATCCTTCCTTCCAATAAAAATTGTATATGAATGGAATCACCTTTAATCCCCTTTCCTTCATAAGTCTTGCATCATAAGTTCTCTTGACTTATGATATTAGTGAAATACAAATCACCAAAGCATCATCTGACTTAGATACAATGTGAAATGCATGGCCATATCAGAATTCTAAGCCCTTCCACACTCTCACTTCTTCTTTAACCATCATTCTCTATTTCATGAAAATCATATGATTCTATTCTTCAAGTAAGATCTTGAATAGTTCTCATGAAATCGTGAATAATTTCATGGTTTTGATCAAATCCTCATTCTTCTTAAATCATCCTCTGATGGATGATACCTCACTGTTCCTCCAGTTCATCAGAGTTCTTGATCTCCTTCATTTTGATCTTCATTGACAACTATTGAAAACAAATAAAACCTTATACACAAAGTGGTCCCAACAATCTCCCCCTTTGTATTTTGTTTTCGATACCTTAAAAGTCTCCATAAATTAATATGTCAATGTCAAAATGATAATATTTTATCTTGTATTTACTTTTCAAACTTTCATTTCACTTTCTCTACCCCTTATTGATAATAAATACAAAGTTCATGGTAGAGAGGGTATCAATATAAAATTAAGCAATGTACTATCAATCATTTCACTATAAGTCTACTTAAGCAATGCTCATTGAACAAAACAATAGGATTTGATTTAGACAACAAGGTTGTCTATTATTCACTGGTCATGATACCGCATGAGATGAGAACTCATGTACTTTGTCTTTAAGGGTTTTCCACTTTCATTCCATACTGAAGAAATTGAATGTGATAGGAAATAATCAACCTGAAACTCTTACACTCACTTCAACCAACATATCAAAAATGTTCAAGTGCAATGGGTAGGATAAGTGACCTTGGGGAACTTCCATTATTCTTATGTCACTGATTAACTTTTTTAATCACCCTTTGTAAAATGATTTTTATTTTTTGTAACCAAGGTTGAGAGATGACATACCATTTCCAATGACATTATCCATAGAAAATCTTCAGAGTACTTGAATTTAATACCAACTGAAGTTGAAACTTTTTGAGATAATAATTATGGAAGCTTCTTCATTTATCTCCCCCTCAAGGTAAACACTTATAATCATCTTCATCAAGGGTGATCCTTCATTATTTTAATATTCTAATATCAATTGAAGAATATTAAAAGGATAGAAAATTCTTTAGCTTAGCTATCAAGATTTGAAAACATTCACTACTTCTCAGGTTCTCCCCCTGAGAGCATTCTTCACCTTCAATTCCATGTATTATCAGCACAGATACAATACACAAATGAGTAATGGAATAAGTTGGTTCCTCCTTGCTTCATCAATATGAGCTTCATGGTTGAGATTATTTTCTTAACCAATTTCTTCCATTTACTCCAGTCTTCATGCCTGCACATTTGAACATATGTTATGATCTATATTGATGTGGCATGGCTCTATTCACATTATCTTCTACTTGGAGTGGAGAGTTGTTATTCTTAACATCCATCATGAATGATACATTTTTACTCCTTTTAAGTACTGCTTCTTGCTCTGGTATTAAGGTTAAACAACTTTTTGCAATGTGACTATATTTCTTGCATATCTCACCGGAACTTATTTGACACGTGCATTTATCTTGGTTTTCAATATCTAATGCCTTTTGTCTTCATCACATGAAAGTTTTTATTTTCCATTACCACTAGCCTTGGCCTATTCATTTTCAAGTTTCATTATTCTTTCCAAATCTTCCGGCCAACTGACCAACATGTCATTTGGAATCATTGTAGCAGGTTTGGATCTTCCACATGGGTTCATCTAAGTGTCATCCCTATTAGTTTCTCTTTTGGATGAATTTCCCTTCAATTTCATGGATCTAAAATCTAGGGACTTCTTAGATTCCCTACTTGAGGTCTTTTGGGGGAAGTGTGTGTTCATAATATTCTTCTAATTTCTTCCCAAGGTAGTTGCTTCATATGTAGTCTGCATTAGAGGTCTTCTTTTCTTATCAATAGTGAATACATGTTGAGATGGGCATGTACCTACCCTATAACCACTGTCTTTGTATACATCACAGATGTTATCAAGAATTCTAAACCTGTTTGTGGTAAACAGATGCTTTGGGACCCTCATATATTTCTTCTTCTTCTATGGCTTCCTTCCCTTTGATATAGGCTTTCTCTATGATTTTTCATGTAAGGGATTGTACCAACAATCTAGTGCACAGTTCCCAAATCTATTGCATCACCAACATTGACCCACAAATCTTGTCTTCTTTATATCTTCTATATAAGGTTTTTAGGCCTTCTTGTTAATGTTTTGTGCTCTATCTGAGGAACCATCTTATAGCTTTTTCTTCCTATCCACCCTAGACATGGTGGTAGGTTTATTCTCCTCACCTTTCCTCATATATAATTGTTTTGACTTTCTCTTATAGCCTGCAATGATTATGGAAACATATTTAGAAACATGAGTACAAGATGTTTTGGATGTTACCTTATTCCTCTCCACTGCTTGTGGTATATCATTGAAAGATGTCGTGATTTTCTTATCACATGTTGGAGGCCTTTCAACTTTAGGTTCCTCCAGTAGACACTGAGTACAAGTATCAAATGTTTCCTTCTTTTATAAACACTCAATATGTGTATTCTCAATATTGGTCAATGGAGTTTCCAGTTCTAGACATTTCATAATGAGGATGACTTTCTGATCTTCAATCATAATAATCTTCTCTTCAAAGGCATTCTTCATTCTTTCAACTTCAACTTAATGAAGCTTGACTTTGGTTTGTAACAAAGAGTCGAGTTATTTGAATTTCTTAGAATTTTCCTCCAAATATAAACTCTTGAATTCAGTGATCTTCTTCAGCTCATCTTCAAGTTCATGGGTCTTTTCTTCCAGAGTCTTATTTACCCCTTCTTTCTTTTCAAAGACTTTAATCTGTCTGGAGAGCTTTAAACATTCATAAATTTTTCCTACTAATACCTTTTCCACATTATCAACTTCTCTTTCTAGTCAAGTGATCTCATCATGCATGCATTGAAATATTTTATAAATAGAAACAACTCTTTCTTTAGGAATATCATGTAGATAGGTTCTTAATTTCTCTTTATCACTTTCAAATGAGATAGAAGGGTATTTTTTCCCTTGGGTAGAAAACTAGTCCATTTGACCTTTACTTTATGAGCCTGATATTTCTTCATTATTGTAAGGTAATAGAGAACTAAACACTACATCTTCTTTGGACATGAGGGACTTCTTCAACTACTTCTTCTCTTTCTTTTTCTTTTTTATCATGGTCTTATTGGATTTAGACTTCTGCTCATAAATGACTAAATCTTCATCAAGATTGCACTTCATTGTTGACTTTAGGAAAGAAACTCAAATACTCTTTTGAATATAATTACTATAGAGTATCCAACATACGTGAACCTTTTCCCTCTGATACCAATTGAAGGACCCTAGACCACCCTGAGGGGGGTGAATCAGGGTGTCAACTTTTTCTCTTCTTTACTGGATCTCATTCCCATGTTGGTAGAAACTTGTTTAAACCTGTATAATGGATAAGTGTAGTAATTAAAACACGTAGAAGGATTACAAAGCACTTTTTACTTAGTTCACCATAAAGGGCTACATCCAAGGAGCATACGCCGATAGGTTTTCGATCGTACCAAATTTTACTAATCTTTACTAGATTTGGATTATAAAGGTTCGAGACTAGTCACTTTGTCTTAGGCTCATTTCTTTAATATGTAGGGATATCTCACTACTTCCCTCAGGTCACTCCAGTTGACTCCCCCGACCTCACTACCTTGAGTGAAGTCCCACTTAGTTTATAGACGTGAAGGTCTCTTCAACAGATTTTCATTGAAGTCTTTATCTCAGTCCAGAATGAGAAACTTCTTGTATTGAAGTCCTGGATTGATGCACTTGAAATCACTGAACACACAAACCAAATACTCAAAGCATCATCACAATTTTACTCCCCTGAATAATTCACAATATTTAGTTAGGCACACTTTGTTCTTCTTCTTCTTCTCTTCCTTTAATTCCCAATACCAGCACCTAAGTGTATTGGTATACATCCTTCTTTCAGTGAAGATCTGAGTTTAGTTGCACATATTGTTCTTATTCTCTTCTCAAAGCACAACGAGGGTGTTAAACACCAGTTGTGTGTGTGCGGTACTACTTCTCTTCGTAAAACCGAATGGTTCACGGTACTTCCTTCTTCGTGAAGCTGCTTTGAGAGTGAAAATCACCTGTCAAAGGCCTGCGGGACCCCTAAATTTTTCACTCATGCTTCTAGGTGTCTTGCACGTAAAATTCAATCCTTGCACATAAAAACACCTTTTGTCACAAAAAAGTATTTTTGTGCAAATCTTCCTTTCCACGCAGAACTTCCCTTTTTTGCGCAACACTTTCTTTTCTGCGTAGTGCTTCTTCTTTTCACGCACCACTCTACACTTCAATTTTTTCCATGCATTAGTGCTTGGGATTTTTCTAAGTGTAGATCCTTCACAAATGAGAGGGGGTCATCTTGTAGTTATAGTCATTTTTGACCCTGTGTGAAAAACACTAATCCGCGTGTAAACCCCTCTTCATGCGCGTAAAAAAACTCTTTCACACAACTACATATTTCGCGCACCATCTTGAGTTTTTCATGAATTTTATGCCTTTTCTATTTTTCTTCATTCTGATCTCAAAGCACTGCTTGTGTGAAAAATTGAAAACATCATTCTATATTGCACACAAAAACCAATTTTCATGCAACCTCACTTTTCATGCACTTTGCCCAATTTTTTGCGCAATCCATGCCTTTTCAAAATTTTGATGTTCTGATATTGAAACATCGATTTAATGACCCCCCCCCCCCCCCCCGTGAACTTATTGCGCAAATTTCTCTACCAAAAACATATGTCTTTCATCTTCTGGTTTTGATGCCCAAAAATTTGGAAAACACTGGAAAACAGTGCCACCTTCAATATGTGCGTCATCCATAACCTTCATGCTTTTCTTCTGTGATTTGGATTCTTCAACAACTTTTATTCTTTCATCACAAACTCCACAATCATGATATATATCCATTAATAGATCAGCTTTATCATCGTTAGAGTTTCCATGGAAAACACTATAGCTTCCCTGCCATCCACCAGTATCCTTTCTTCCAATAAAAATTGTATATGAATGGAAACACCTTTACTCCCCTTTCCTTCATAAGGATTGCATCATAAGTTCTCTTGACATATGATATGTTTGAAATACAAATCACCAAAGTATCGTCTGTTTTAGATACAATGTGAAATGTATGGCCATATTAGAATGCCAAGACCTTTCACACTCTCTCTTCTTCTTCAACCATCATTATTTACTTCATTCAAATAATACGATTCTATTCATCAAGTAATCTCTTGAATGGTTCTCATGTAATCATGAAGAATTGCATGGTGTTGATCAAATCCTGGTTCTTCTTCAATCATCCTATGATGGATGATACCTCACCATTCCTTCATTTCATTAGAGTTCTTCTTGATCTCCTTTATTTTTTATCTTCATTGACAACTATTGACAACAAATACAACCCTATACACAAAGTGGTCCCAACAGGATTCACTCAACACATGCCTCTAAAGTTCAACAAAATATCAATAGGTATTTCATTGATTATATTCTAGTTATTTAAATGAACCACTTTTACTATAAATATTTTACAAGAGAAGTCACCCTTAACTACATTTAACGAGTACCTTAAACTATTATTTTACTCTAACATATATGATGGAAGGTGTTTATGAATTAATATTTTAATTAAGGGTTTTTATAGTTCTTTATTTTCTTTATGAATGGAATATGAATCTATTTATCATTATTATTACTATGTGATTTCACTCACAACTTTAAAAATGATTAAATAGAAAATTTTCATCATAGATTTATTCATTTTATCTATTCATACTTGGTAACTATTTTTTATGAAATTTTATAAACCATTAATTCAAAATATAATTAACCACACATGATTGAAAAAATAAACAATGACATGTTCATGAGATTCTTACTACTGCTTGATCCATCAAGGGGATTATGGATAAACCAATACCCCTAATTAATTCTTTATGTCATTTCATAACTCAAATTTTAGTCCCCATAAAACTCCCATTCGTTTCTCAATTTCTTTTTTCACCAATGTTGATACTCTAACCACATAATCATAAAATCCTTAGATCATTACAATTAATTCTCTATCATATTTTACGGGTTACTTGGGATATGGGATTACATATATATCAATAAAATGTAGAAACATAGGCCTTTATGCATTTAAAGATAGAGGTATGATTCAAAATTCAACTATAAATGATATTTTATAATTATTTATTGAAAATTAATAACATATTTAAATATTTAAATTCAATAAATACTAATCCAATCACACACAGCCTTGTATCAGATCAAGATCAATAAAAATGAATTAATATTTTGTAATAAAAATTAAATCCATAAAAATTATACCATAGGGAATTTTTATTACATTAAACTAGTAACAAAATATTTTAATTAAATTATTATACAACCCATAACTCTCTAAATTTTTTTAATAAATTCCAAACAAAAAAACTATTTTATACAATATAGATAATTTTTTCACCAAATTTTCATTAAAATTGGTCATGGACTATAAACCTTGGTCTTGACTTGGCTGGTGGTCTATACAAGATGGGTGGTTACCGACTTGGCCAGTGGATGGGCCTGGCAGAGTGACCACAACCCAATAGGGAACCTCTTGTTTGAGGCATGGTATATGTACATATGGTGACTAAATCATTAATTTTTTTTGAAAATAACTATTCCTTGTGTGATTATTTAAATGAATTCATTTACTTATTCAAAACAGAGGCATTGGGTTACACGTTGTGGGCGGCAATTTCAACTACATTGAAAATTATTTTTAAATAAAAAATTGGAAAATCTTATTATATGGTTTGACATCCTAGACAATTTCCTTTTTTTCCTTTTACCACATATAAAAAATTTTACCTAGTTGTTAAATCGTAATGTCCACCCATAAAAAACTATTCACCTTACTATTTACTTGTCTTAAATGTTTTGGTATTTTTAAATTTTGATTTTAATTAAATAAAAATAAGAACAAAATAACTAAAATGAAAATATATCATGAATCAAAAATTTCATTGTCACTTGAACTCTTATTGGCATGTCATTATTGGGATTGTGGCTATATAAAATCCCTTTATCTAAATTCTAGTGAAATTGATTTTAATTTTGACTTAAATTTTTATATGGATTCACTAGTTACACTTGAACCAATAAAAGTTCATCTGGAAGTGTAAAAATAGTTATTTTAAAAAAATTATACCCAGATTCGTGTTATAAGATAAGATACGGAATCCTATGACCCTAATTCACCTACATATATTGTGTAATTAATTAATGTATGAAGAAAAAAATAAAAAACTACCAGTTTTTTTGGTTAATTATGTATGTAATATTCTCATCATTGATGTTTATTTTCTTAAAAGATCTATATGTGGATCCCTATATATCAATCACACGTGCACCATAACCCCTTGAAAGTCGTTCTATAATACCTATGCACTGGCATGGAAGATCAAATAGCTTCATGACACTTATTTTTATCCTATGAAGAATTTGGATTCGACTCAAGAAGGGAGATATGTAATGACTGACATATTTATATAATTAATTTTCATTATATATAAATAGGTGTGTCAGAATTTGAAATATAATTAAGAATAAAACAAAGGAACCACAAATTAAAAACAAATAATAAATTATTGATTTTAAAAAATTTCTTTATAGAATAACGTTATCCAATAAAATTTAAATTAATTCAATGGGACAATAATAACACAAAAAATAACTACAAAATAACATTTTTTATTATTTTTATGTCATAAAATTATGACACCCATGAACAAAAATGAAAAAACATTATTAATATACCTTAAATTTTATAAAATAACAACATTAAAATTCAAGAATTATATAAATGAATTAAGAGTGAAGAAATATGATGTATTTATAGAAATTTTAAATCCAATATGATTATTTGAATATTAAATCAATCTTTAGAAATATTAACATGTCCTTTAGAATAGAAATCTTAAAGTTAGAATGGTAACATAACCAAAAAAACACAATAATGATATGTAAAAAATATTTAAAAAAAATAAACTAATTGTATATAAACATAAATATGACATAAAATATGTAACACCCCAAGATTTTATGAAAAATATTCTTTTAATTTCATTAATGTCTTGTGTTGTATGCTACACCAAGATTACCTTGCACTATACGCAACACCGTATTAGCTTGTAGTATACGCAACACTATTCTTGGATCGTGTTACACACAATTTTGATAATAGTTATTCTACGCAACATTGAGTATATATATATATATTCAATGTATAAATGAAATATGGTTGGATTCTGTTATACAAAACAACGAAGGATTCTTGCACAACACGCAACCCTGACTTGGCTTGCATTACACGCAATCGCATCCTTCCTCGATAGTGTGTGTTGTACGCAATACCGGGTTTTACTAAACAACGATATATTATTATAATATTGTTATGAACTAGCCGTTATGAATAGTGTTAACTAAATTTTGAATTTTATAACATTATTATTCATCTTACACATTTCTAGAACATGGTATAAGAACAAAATAAATTTTTCGGGTAAAATAAGTATTTTTCAAAAAATGCAGTTTTGCCGCCTTTTGATGGAGCACCCACTTTTTGACATGTTTATAAGTTCAATTTGACAAAATAAAATTCTTATTTTGAATTAGGATATAAAAATTTACATTAGATAAAGTTTTGATATTTTTCTGATAACTTTCATATTTTAATGAATAGTAAAAACACGCTATATTTTAATTAAAAACAACTTTTTTCATCGTAATATCTTATGTGGTTAAATTATAATATTTAATGGTTTTAAAGTATAAATAGAATATATTTTTACCATTTAATATAATGTATGTCATTATCATTGATTTTACCTTGAATTCGTAGGTAAAATCAATTCAATCTTTTGCAATGTTTTAAAGAAAAACTCGTTTTCTTTCGACAACGGGATTAATTTTAATTTAATTTCTGCATCTTTTGTGTATTGAATTTGGAAAAATGGATTCCATATTTGCAATAAGTGGGTCCAAATTATGTTAATAAGCTACTTTTTATTTTTGGGCATTGTGAATAGTAACTATGGTAAATTTTATTTACTATAGTTGAAGGTAAATCGGGCAATTAAGGGTAAATATAAGATTATAAAATTACCCTAACACTTGTAAAAATCCTATTTTATGGCTAAAAGTAGACCCATATAACCTAAGGGTCGGATTAGATTCATTTTATGGACTTTTTTTCATGAAAATAATTTAATTATTATTAAAACCAAAGAATGTGACAACATGTCACTTTCTTAAATATTATAAGTATAATAATTTTAATTTAGTGATAAACTTCATGAAACTTCAAATATGAATAGTCTCCAGAAATCTAATAAAATTATCTACATCATAGGAATTTATTTAGAATTTTTAGGGATTAAATACTTATCATTTATTATGACACAAAGATGATGCAGTAATTGTCTTATTAATGAAATATTGACATAATTGATGTTATAAATGCCCAAATAAATGTAATTTGAGACTTTTTATGACTTACATTAATTTTATATGTTAATATGACATGTTAGTGTTGATATAAGTAACTTGGTTCTAACTTATCATTCTATTATGAATTTCATAAAAATCATGTACCAAATAGTGTCAAAATTGACATAAATTAGTTTTTAAAACAAATATTATATTATTAATTGTTATTTAATTCCTAAAAATCTAAGGTTCGGCCAAATGATTTAGATAAGGATATATATATTAATAATAAACAACTTGGGGTTATTTTGGCTTGTTATGGTAAGTTTATTAACCATATAGTGTAAGAAAACAAAAAGACACGGTAAAAGTTAAATTATTTAACTTAGAGTTAAATCTAATTGATAAGGTTAAAATAATAACCAAAACTTGTCTAAATACTATTGGATGAGAGGATTTAGACCCATACCCACTTTATCTTCGAAATAAGACCCTTTTGAACCATTATAAACCGAATTTGACCTTAATATAAAATAATATTTTGAGATTTTCCTAAGGTGCCCCTCTCCTCCCTTATAAAAGGGCACCTCCACCCTCTCCTCCTCACACCAATTTGAGCATTCAAGCTCGGCCAACCCCTGAAAAAATCTCTTCTCCACTTCCCTAGTATCATCCTATAGGTCCTGGTCTTCTTCAAAGACCATTCTTAGTTTTTTAAGTGGAGGTTAAGTGAAGGCGCGTCAAAAAGAGGTAATACCCATTACCGATCTTTTTCAATTTCTTTCTTCTTCAACTTCTTCTTATTTAGTTGTTTCATGATAAAGTAATAACATAAGTATTTCTTATATACTGATATGTTTTTATAAATATGAAACAACTCTAATTAACCTTCTATCCATCCTACGGAAAAAGGAAATCACCGCGCGTGCGTACGTACGGAATACCGTCTCCACGCCGTGGTGTAATCTATTTTCCGCCACCACCTTAATTTGATGGGTATAATGGTTTAATGAGTAACTATATATGATATTGATACTGAAATATTATACATACACTTCAACACAATTCCACGACCATGGGAACGATATCATCGCTCGCGCGTACGTACGGACTACCGTCTCCACAACGCGATGAGATTCATTATCCATGTTAACCATTCCAGAATGATTATAAAGTATATATAATGAATAATAATGAAATATATGACATGGTAAATCTAATGGATTTATGTATATATATTTCATCTACTTACTTCCATTCAAGACAATAAGGAAAGGAAAACAGCGTTCATGCGTACGTACGGACTACCGTCTCCATGAACGGTGTGTTTCATTTCATTTATCTATCTATTATATATATATATATATATATACTGAATATATATGATATATAAATCATATTTTATATTCTGGAAGTAATTAAATCATGATATAATTAATAATAATTTCAAGAACAACAAATCCAAACACCTATGATAAATGAAACGATTTTACCCAAAACGCTTCTTTAACATGGAATTTACAAAAGAACGGGTAATATAAAGTCATAAGTGAACCATATATGATATCATAACAATGAATATGATTCTGTAATAAGTTAATGACATTATTTAAATCATTATACAGGAGGTTCGGATATGTACAAATCATATCGGACATAAGGTAAGGGAAATATCACAATCTCATTTTTATCCGAAATTGCTTATACTTTGGTATTTACTGGGGTGTATTTTATCATCCACATCCATGTTCCCTCAATATGTAATATTATTTACATCCAACTACAATTGTTTAAAACCTATTTTACCCTTTGGTGAGTTTTTAGTAAAAGATATGAAAGGAATCTTTTGTCATTTTTCGTACGAGGTACTTTTTGACTTTTCCGACAAAAGTACAAGAAGAATGTTTTTTTAACTTATACGGCATGAATGGATTTTTAAAACATTATTTCCAAGAATCTTACTTTAAAAGTTTTCAAGTTTATTTTTAATAAACTTATTTTAGTTTAAAATTGTATGACATGTTAAGAAAAGAAATTGTTTTTAAAGTAGAAAGGATATTTTCCTCAAGAATGGAGTTCAAGTGTTTTATCAAAATTATTTTCCATCTAAGATAATAAAGTGTTCTGTTTCTATCCCTATTATTACATGGATTTTATTATGTTGTGATGGAAATATTTTTATTAATTCCTTTACCTTATATTAATTGTTTTATGACGTCACGATGTGTAAGATTCCCATTTTTATTACATGGGTTATGCTATGATGTATGGTTTATGATTTTGTGGCACACATAAGAATGATATCATTATGAGATGGGTGGGACCTATATCTCCCTCCAATGCATTGGGTAAAGATTTTATATCTCATGAGATAGACATGGCTGGAACGGTAGGTTATACCGGTTCAGTGAAACAGGACTGAAACGAGGGTGACTCGGTTCAGAAATGGACTTTGTCCACTAAGATAGTCTTGGAAATGAGTCTTGAATAATAAGAAATGATTCTATATGATTATGTGTGTATACCACAAAGTTTCATGTTTTAAGTTATGATTATTGGGATTTCATTTCACTACTATGATTTATCCCATGTTATGAAATTATGCTCTTTTTTGCAGGTTAAGATTTCCAAAATGTTATGTTCTTATGAATATGATGTGATTGATATTTATTTTGTTTACCCTTACTGAGAATTTGAGATCACCCTTTTATGTTTTCTTTTCCCAGGATATAAAGAAAGGTTTTAGGTAAAAAAAGGGAAGATCTTTATGGGATATGTTGAAGATCTTTCACCACGATTAGAAGATTATATTCCGAGTTTCCAAAGACACTAAACTATTATGATCCTTGTGTGTGTGTTTTTGTTATGTACTAAGTATTCCACAAAAGTAATTTAATGTCATGTACGTCAAGCTTCGGGTCTCTACAAAATAAGTATCCAAATTAGAAACACAAAGAACGTGCATGTGTATTTTTGAAAATTCATTTTAAAGTAAATATAAAATTAAATATTTTTTATGTTAATAATTACCTATGATGGAATGTTTTTGATAAAATCAATTTCAATTTTGGAATTAGTATTTCAAAATTGTCTCAGTGTGAATTTTTCAAAATTTTCTAAGAAACATAAATTTTTAGAGGAATAGTAAAAAATACCATTTTAAATAAAACAAATTAATTACGTCATTACTCATGTAAAAATTATATGATAAATTACTCAATAATATTAATGACCAATATCACATTTAATAAGGTAAATTTATAATTTATAAATAATATTCTGAATTTTTAAACCAAAAAAGTAATTTCCAAAGGATGAAAATATAATTTAATCCATTGGAAAAAAAATTAAAAATTTTCTTCATTTATTTTTGTATAAAATAATATATTTAGTGTTAAAGGGATTAAATATACATAAAAATATTATTTAAAATAAAAAATAATTCATAACATTAAAATTATGTTTATTTACTGTTTTACTTTTGAAAAAATGATTTGTTTATTATTTTAACATAAGAAATAAAAATCCTCTCTTGTATAATTACCCTTTTTCCCTTGCCTTCAAAAACCTCTTCCCATCCACTTTTTGAAAACTAATATCTACTCATTTCCCTCTACATTATTCTATTTATAACATTAGGGATGCTTTGATTCCATTTAATCATAATCCCCAAGGGCGTTTGAGCTATATTAAAGGAGTAAGCTTTAATAAAGAGGTAACCACACATTCCTCTCTTTTATTTTAATTATTCTACTTTATAATCTCTCAATATCATTTATTTTTATTTCCATCCTCAAATTTTATATTAAATATTAATGTCATTATGATATTGGATAAATATTTTTTATGAATCTAATGTATAAAAATTCTTTCACCACCCTCTTTTCACATGCCCTATTAATGATCAGTTTGATCCACCTACAAAAATGTTTTCAATTCCTTACTTATACCTACATTTACAGATATTTATTTAAAAATATATGTTATATTTATAAATTTATATCAATATATTCTATTATTAAATATATAATCTAAATAAATATAAATTATAATAAATTAATATAACAAAACTAAAATTAATACAACATTATTTAAAGATACTTGTCAATCTGGACATTTCATCTTTATGTAAAAAATATTATTAAAGAGATTTAAATTATTATAATTTATCAATAACTAAATAATTTAAAATAATAAACTTAAATATAATTATTTAATTAAATTTACTTTTATTTTTCTAGAGGATTAAACGAGAAATTATAACGAAACCTCAGTTTAGGGGAATCACTCCCTACCTTTGTTTTTGGGATGTTTTCTATTTTTTAGGTATTTATCAAAAAAATTGCAATAATATTATAATATTACCACTATACTCAAATCATTATTAAAATTCTCTTATGATATACATATCCATCCATTTTCTTGAAAATAATTATTTTCCTTTTATACATTACAATGTTCATAAGGGGATTCTCCCCTACCTTTCACTTTGGTATTATCTTAATGTATACATTCTTATTTCAAATATTTTCTATATGAACTAATCTAATTATAATAATAATTTTATTATTGACTTTTTCTGTTAGTTGACATGCATATTCATTTAAATCATAGGTGATTATGATCAAGTTATTCTTTAAAATTGTTAGGAGGGGTAATATTAAACCCAACTAATTCATTGAGGTATCCTCCATTATTATATATTTTATAATTATTCTTATTAATTACCTTAAAATTTCCTTTCAAACTTGTTTCCATTTTATTTTATTGGGGATATACATGATTTTATGTCATTGAGATAATTTTTGAGCCACCTATAATAAAATTTCAAAAATAATTTATTCTCTAAAAGAACTCATTGTTTCCTCTTGATTTTTTTTCTTCTTATATTCATAACCAATGATATTTTTAAGATAATATTTATTATCCAAACATATTATTTCCCATTTTTCAAAAACCATCACATTTATTCATTGAACTATACTTTACGACAAGTTTGTGAAACACATTTATTCTTCATGCTTGTGATTGTTATATGTTTTATTTCTATGTGTTATGAATGATCATGAACATTATATGATTTGATAGGTGGGACTTTAATTATATACCACTACTATTCATTGTGTAACGCACCGACCCCAAAATCCCGGAGTCGATGCATTATTTTATTACATTGGCATGATTGGAAGGAATCAATTCTCGAATGACCAATTACTTTAGTAGTCTTGGAAAATAGATTACATACATGAACATTACATTACACATTCAAACATAAATCACTAAATAAATAATCTGTTGATAACACCATTATTCCCCTAGATTAACCGTACATATCAAACATAAAACACTTCTTGGAATCCTCGGAAAACAAAACATAATAAATGGGTGAGCTCAGATCCTCAGTAAGGGTAAATAATTTAGCAGAAGCTATAAACTTTTAAGACAAGATGTGTAATAAAAACAACATCCTTTTAAACATAAAATTGAACATAATATAGAGAAAAATAATCAAAAATTACCATATAAACATGCACATGGATATTCTTCTAGTCGAATAATTACATGTAATAATTAATTTCATAATGAGGGAATGCCTAACGTCGGACATCATTACCACATAGTCAAGGCCTCGTGCAAAAACTAAAAATTAATTTTTTTTCAAGGCCTTGTGACAAGACACTAGTTTATCTCATGATACCTACCAATGTATCGAGGGGATATATCAGGCCCCACCCATCACTTACTAAGTCCACAGTATTCCTCATATGAAAATGTTGAAACATAACATAAATATTCATATTAAAAATAGCATATGAAATGTCAATAATTCAACCATAAACCATGAAGGGTATTAAAATAGCACATCCAGATTCAAACATATCATAACTCATTCGATACTATATTAAAGATTTTATTATAATAAATCAACTTAAATAAAGAATAATATACAGTAAAGAACGCTAACATAGTTGAAAATGATCAGTAAAACTTTTTGAGAGAAATATCCATTTTTGTGAAATCATTTAAAAGTCACAAATTTATAAAGTAATTCATTTAAAATATATTTTTGAATCAAGGAGTCCCATACCACTTTGAAACTTTTTAAAGTAATTAACATTTTAAAACAATCATGTCCATATAAATAAATCCTTAAAACAATTTAGAATATATGGACATTAATGAGAAAGATTTAGAAGAATAAATATTAAAAACATTTAAAAATATGTTTTAGTTAAAGAGTATCTTAAAATAATAATTTTGAAATTTATTTTATGAAACATGGACAAGGATAATAAATATGTCCTAGAAAATACTTACACATAAACAATCTCAGATAATAATGAGATTAAGGAATTAACCCTTACCTTACACTTTCCTTTGGTCGAGGGTACGTTTAACCTCTTGTATAATGACCATAGTATGTTATTAAATTATACCAGAACCATATTCATATTTATTATATCATACATGATTCATTTATAAATTTATACTACCCATTTAATAATTATTTCCATGTTAAATTAACATTTTGGGTAATAATCACTTTCTTTATCATACGTGTTTTAACTTGTTACTCTTGATCGTGTAATTTAGATCATGATTTAAATAATTACAGAATATAAAACATGAATAATATAAAATACATATTTAGAATATAAATATGTATAATAGATAGATATATGAAATGGAAAACACCATTTATGGAGACGGTGGGCCATACATATGCATAGACGATGTTTTCATTTTCATATCATATTGAATGGAAGTAAGTGAATAAGATATATTTAAGTACATATATATATATATCCAGTAGAATTATTATTTCATATATTACATACTTGTTAATAATATATAGTTTTATAATCATCATTGAATGGTGAACTTGGAAATGAATCTCATCACGTCGTGGAGATGATAAGTCATACATACACACGAGCGATGATATCATTTCCTTAATGATTAAAAGGTGTGGAATGGGATGGTATATTAATTGTAAAGAGAAATTTTCATGTTATTTTAATTATTTATATACATATTATGAATCATTATATCCATCCAAATAACATAATGTTGAAATAATAAATAAAGATAAAGTGGAAGAAGAAAAGAACTTTGAAAGGGGTGATAAAATAATTACCTCTTCTTTGGGTGTTTCCTTTTTATTTGAACAAAAGGGATCCTTAGGTTGTCTTTATGCTCAAGTTAATGCCTCTAGGTTGAAGTGAGGGAAGTTGGGAGTAGATTGGGTCAGGGTTTGGCTGAGCCAAATTTCTTTGGAGGTGTGATTTTGAGAGAAGGGGAAGTACCCTTTTATAAGAGAGGTGAGGGTCACTTTAGGAAAAGTTTGAAATATTATTTTATTATAAAATCATTTTCGGTTTTTAATGACTCCAAATTTATTTATTTATAATATAAGGTCGGTATGGGTAAAAATAATCTCAAAAAAATAGGTTTTAGACAAGTTTAGGTCACCATATTAACCCTATCTTTTAGATTTAACACTTAGTTAAATAGTTTAACTTTTACCATGTCCACTTTTATTATTATATGAAATGGTTAATAAACTTACTATAAAAATCTAGGAGAACCCCAAGTGGTTAATTATTGATATATATAACCTTATCTAATCCCTTTGGCCGAAACTTAGATTTTTATAAATATTATATCAATTAATAATATAGTATTTCTTTTAAAAACAAATTTATGTCAATTTTGACACTATTTGGTATTTTGTTTTTGTTTAAGTCATAAAAACTTTATCACTTCAAAAAAAATTATTTAATAAACCCTAACAAGTCATATTAACCTATAAAATTTTTGTATGGCATCAAAATCCTCAATTTACATTTATTTTTATATTTATAATATCAATTATTTTAATATTTCATTGATAAAGTAATTATTGC
Source organism: Viscum album (assembly GCA_963277665.1). Taxonomy (NCBI): domain Eukaryota; kingdom Viridiplantae; phylum Streptophyta; class Magnoliopsida; order Santalales; family Viscaceae; genus Viscum; species Viscum album. Next base: position 1,275,637,573 of record OY728132.1, on the reverse strand, counting down.
ATCATCATTGTGTCATAAATAAATTTAATTATTTAATATCTAAAAATTATAAATAAAATACCATTATATAGGAAATATTTTTATATTTTTAATAAATATTTATAGTCTAATTTATCTTGTGCATAACCCTATATTAAAAATGGTTTAGTTATTAAATTTTGAATTTAACACTTTTAACTCTTATTTAAGTAAAATAATAATAAATTTCCTAATCTAATCCAAGTATACCAAAAGGATCATATTTTACTTCTAATGTTGGTTTTGGTAGAAATACACTTATCCAATAGAATTAGGACATGTGTTAGGGTAATTATAATATCATTTTTACCTTTAATTACCCTATTTACTTTTAACTGTGGTAAATAAAAGTCAAAAGTTATTATTCAAAAAAAATTATTTTCATCTTATTGAACCATATTTTACTTACTGATGTCAACCGTGTCTCTCAGATTTTTGAAATTCAATTCATATAAGCGGTAAAAATACATTTTATGCAAATTTGCAAATGTGCCTAGAAGGTGGGTAAAAGACGTTAAAAAGTTCGATAAAATTTTATACTTCTAATTTTATTAAATAATGAATCCAATGAATTAAATTGAACTTATATAGGTATTATATATCTATTTTAACTTAAAATAAATTTAAATAAATAATTATTTAAATAAAAAGTCAATTTTAAACAATAACACAGTGTTTTTAACTATTCATTAAAAATTGAAAGTTTTTAGAAAAATATCAAAAATTCACCATAATTTAATTTTGATATTTCAAATTAAAAAATTAATTCTATTTTACCAAATTCAAAACATATAAGTTTCATTAATTAATTTAAAATTAATTCCCGTTGTCAAAACCAAAAAGCAGGTTTTTAAAAAGTAAAAATTGTCAAATGATTGACATGTGTTTATATCAAATTTAAATGTGAAATTACTTATAATTACCTACATTGTACTAAATGATAAAAATAAAATTTAATTATACTTACAAACCTTTAAAATTCATAATTTAACATGATAAATTATTTTGATTAAAAAAGTTGTTTTCAATTTAAATTTAGTATTTTTCACTATTCAACAAAATATGAAAGTTACAAGAATAGTACCAAAAATTTATACAAACTAAATTTTTATGTCATTCTTATAAATAAGAATTTAATTTAATTTAATTTAATATATAAAAGTTTCAAATATTGGTTTTAAAAAAGGTTCTCTATTAAAAGGTCGTAAAATTAGATTTTTTGAAAAATACTCCTTTTATCTGAAAAAAACAAATTTGTTCTTATATTATGTCTAAGAAACAAATAATATGGATAATAAAATTATATGGAGTATATAAAATTCAAAATTATGTTAATACTATTCATAACCGTTTTTTGAACAGCTAGTTTGGTAAGTCGTGGTGCACTCGAACACAGTGTTGTGTGTAGCGCAAGTTATTGAATTACTTTGAAGATATAAAGTACTATGAAATATTGGGGTGTTACATTCTCCCCCACTTCAATAAATTACATCCTCTCAATTTGAAATTGTTCTTCGAAACTAAAAGGTTAAAAATAGAAAAATACCTTTGTGGAAAACCAACATTGGAAATTGGGTTAATAAAATTTAGTCTTAATAAGAGGGAAAGGGAAATGAAAAGTCACCACCAAATTATGATCATGATTAGGAGAACATTGGTGGAAATTAGAGACACATAATTGGAGGAAAATTTTAAATATTTATAGGGAGTTATTGAGGTCATCAATCACAAAAAATTGTAAAATTGAGGGCCTCTAAGCCATCAATCTATGATGATTTAAAATATCATCGGTTCAACAAAACATAAGGTATTAGGATAACACATTTTTGGTTTTAAGATCCCTTACCTAAAATTTAAGATTTAATTTATTAATAGAATAAGAGTGAAAAAATATAATTGACAAGTAGAGTTTCATCCTTCAACTAATTCCTACCACAAACTCATCTTTCCCTCCAAAAGATAATAGAATTCAAAAATATTCGATTTATCCTAATCGTGTAGGGTTCCAAAAATAATGAATTTATAATTCATTTTTCAGATTATTTAAAAAAACTACATTATACAAACCAGTACATCGCGTATTCCAATGGTAGGTGATGCACCTCTGTCACCCTTTGGTTGTGGGTTCAAGCCTTGCGGCCTTGCCGGACGCGATGGGTTGTCACCCGACCTACTGGTTGTCCTTTTTATAACAATATAATAATAATCTTAAGAAATTATTTAACCTTAACGATAGTACCCAATGTCAAACTTAATCCATTCCAACCTTTAGACTTATCCAAAATACTTCTGTCCAAACTCACGGTCTAAAATTTATAAGGAAGGTAAACACAATGAAGATTTTTTTTTTCACGTAAAAACATGTGAATAACTTCATCATGTATACTTTTTAAACACAGTAACACCCTGAATTACCATAAAACCTTATTGATTACATTCATTCCCCCTTATTCCTTATATTATACTATATATACTTCTTATATCAAAAAATTTTGTAAACTCCAACAATAATGGAATAAACAAATAATTAATTAGTTTCAAATTATTCAAGAATATCAAATATAATATATCCAAATCGGTTATATCTTATTCCAAAATCACTACCTCAGTATCAGAACCATATTAAGGTTTATCTTTCCTTCAATTATGTATTTTCTAAAAAAGTTTAACTTGTTATTAAGTCACTTTTCTTAGAACCATATAATCTCAAATCCTCAATGAAATAGTACTGGAGTACAATCCTTATTTATTTCCATAATTCATATAACCAGTACATCATTGATACAACACTCAAATGATATAATTATTTAGCAACAAAATAAGAAAACTAGTCATTCCTCTTCATTTATGGTAGTATCATAACTTGATTATTATCCAACAGTATCATTTGGGGCATACTCTGATGATTCGAACATTGATTCTCATAGTGTCTCAACTCCTTGCAGATGAAGCATTATACATTTGAAACCTTTTTATTACCCTTGAAATCACATACTTGGTGAGCTTTTTCTCCACACTTATAACAAACTCCCATTCCCTTTAATCATTTACCAAGGTGATTCTTTCCATAGTTATCACATATGGGAAAATCCTTATTTACTCTCTTCCTTTTATCTATCTTTCTTTCTACCATACTTTTCTTCTCTTGCTTCCTTTCAAATCCATAGGACTCAGAGAATTCTTTACTTATCTTATTAACACATGATATTATGTCTTCACATGATGAAAATATGTGGGATACTATTTCCCTTATAAATTTTGGATTAATACCATAAAAGATATGATCATTCTTACTCTTTGGATCATGAAAATTATTGGAGTTCTAATTCCTTCTACTCGAAACCATTTCAATATAATGGCATACACTAGGTTAGATTATGAATCGCAATGAATAATTCCAAACTTGTAAAATACCTAATGTAAATTGAAAATATTATTCATATAATCTATAATCATAAAAATATGTTTTCTTTGAGAAGTATTTACTCCTAAATCATTCATAATGGATTGTAAATAAAATGTGAATTATACTAAGAATATCCCCTGGGAGTGTCATAACCAAGAGTCCAGCAAGGCCCGTTGTCGTGTACCAGGATACCCCAGGTCAAGCCCGAAACTCTTTATCAGAGTTTTCACTTCTAGGTACATATATGCCAGAGCCACCTCTACCTTCTCGTATCCAAACAGGGATATATTTCTTGGAAAATACAAAAAATCTCTACATTACCAAAATTTTAGGAAGTTCTTCTATACTAATCCTCAAAGTCTATCTTAGGGTAATGTTCTCTAATTAGAGTTTTTATAAATCTTGTTTCCAAGTTTTGTACTTAACTTCCTCTAATACCAACTGTAATGCCTTGACCCTAGAAGCCCTGAGCTGGTGCATTATTTTAATATATTGTAATGATTACAAGGAATCAAGTCCCAAAGGACCGATTAGTTTAGTAGTATTGGAAAATAGATTACATACATGAACGTTACATTACACATTCAAACATAAATCACTAAATAAATAATCCATTGAGAACATCATTATTTCCCTAGCTTAACCCAACATATCAAACATAAAACACTTCTTGGAATCCTAGGAAAACAAAACATAAGAAATGGGTGAGCTCAGATTCTCATTAAGGGTACATGATTTAGCATAAGCTATAAACTTTTAAGGAAATATGTGTAATAAAAAAAACATCCTTTTAAACATAAACTTGAATATAATATGGAGAAAATAAATCAAACATTACTATATAAACATGCACATGTATATTCTACTAGTTGAATAATCACATGTAATAATTAATTTCATAATGAGGGAATGTCTAATGTCAGACATCATTACCATATAGTCAAGGCCTTGTGCCAAGACTACAAATAAAATTCTGGTCAAGGCCTTATTCCAAGACACTAGTTTTTCTAATGAGACCTACCGATGCATCGAGGGGATATAGTAGGCCCCACCCATCAGTTACTAAGTCTACTACATTCCTTATATGAAAATGTTGAAACATAACATAAAAATTCGTATTAAAACTAGCATATGAAATGTCAATAATTAAACCATAAACCATGAAGGGTATTAGAATAGCACATCCAAATTCAAACATATCATAACTCATTCGATACAATATGGAAGATTGTATTATAATAAATCAACCTTAATCAAGAATAATATCCAGTAAATAATGTTGGCATAGTTGAAAATGATCAGTAAAACTTTTTGAGACAAATATCCCTTTTATGTAATCATTTAAAAGTCACAAATTTATAAAGTAAGTCATTTAAAAGAGATTTTTGAATCAAAGTGTCTCATACCACTTTGAAACTTTTGAAAGGAATTAACATTTTAAAACAATCATGTCCATATAAATAAATCCTTAAAACCATTCTGAATACATGGACATTAATGAGAAAGATTTAGAAGAATAAATATTTAAACAATTTAAAATAATGTTCTCGTTAAAGAGTAACTTAAAAGAATCATTTTTAAATTTATTTTATGAAACATGGACATGGATAATAAATATGTCCCATAAAATACTTACACATAAACAATCTCGGATAATAATGAGATTGAGAAATAAACCCTTACCTTGCACTTTCCTTTGGTCGAGGGTACGTTTAAACTCATGTATAATGACCATAGTATGTTATAAAATTATATCAGAACCATATTCATATTTATTATATCATACATGATTCATTTATGACTTTATAATACCCATTTAATAATGATTTCCATGTTAAATTAACATTTCGGGTAATAATCTATTTCTTTATCGTACGTGTTTTAACTTGTTATTCTTGATCGTAACATTTAGATCGTGATTTAAATACTTACAGAATATAAAACATGATTAATATATAATATATATTTAGAATATAAATATGTATAATAGATATATATATGAAATTGAAAACACTGTTTATGGAGACGGTAGGTCGTACGTACGCATAAACATTGTTTCCGTTTTCATATCATATTGAACGGAAGTAAGTGAATAAGATATATGTAAGTTTATGAATATATATATATATATAGTAAAATTAATATTTCATATATTACATATTTATTAAAAATATATATTTTTATAATCATCTTTGAATGGTGAACCTGGAAATGAATCTCATCGCGTCGTGGAGACGGTAAGTCATACGTACACAAGAGCGACGATATCATTTCCTTAATGATTAAAAGGTGTCAAATTGGATGGTGTATTAATTTTACAGAGAAATTATCATGTTATTTTCATTATTTATATACATATTACTCATCATTATATTCATCCAAATAACAGTGTTGAATAACAAATTACACCACGATGTGGAGACGGTAAGTCATACGTACGCACGCATGGTGACATTATCATTCATAAGATGGATAGAATAATGAGTATGGTTGTGTCATATTTATAATAACATCACATTATGTATAAGGTACTGGAGTTATTATTTTGGTATGGAAATAACAAAGAAATAGAAAGTGAAAGAAGAAAAGAACTGTGAAAGAGGTGACAAAATAATTACCTCTTCTTTGGGTGTTTTCTTTTGATTTGAACAAAAGGGATCATTAGGTTGGATTTATGCTCAAGGAAAGGACTCTAGGTTTAAGTGAGGGAATTTGGGATGATATTTTGTTAGTTTTTGGCCGATCCAAATGGCTATGGAGGTGTAATTTTGAGAGAATGGGAAGTACCCATTTATAAGAGAGGTGAGGGTCACTTTAGGAAAAGTTTGAAATATTATTTTATTATAAAATCATTTTCGGTTTATAGTGGCTCAAAATTGGTTTATTTAAAATATAAGGTGGGTATGAGTCTAAATAATCTCAACCAATAGGTTTTATACAAGTTTAGGTCACCATATTAACCCTATCTTTTAGATTTAACTCTTAGTTAAATAGTTTAACCTTTACCATGTCCTCTTGTATTATTATAATAAATGGTTAATAAACTTAATATAAAAATCCAAGCGGACCCCAAGTGGTTCATTATTGATATATATAACTTTATCTAAGTCCTTTTTCAGAACCTTCTATTTTTAGAAATAATATATCAATTAATAATATAGTATTTGTTTTAAAAACTCATTTATGTCAATTTTGAAACTATTTGGTATTTTGTTTTAGTTAAAGTAATAAAAACTTTATCACTTCAAAAAAAATATTTAATCAACCCTAACATGTCATATTAACCTAGAAAATTATTTTATGGCATCAAAATCCTAAATTTACATTTATTTTTATATTTATAATATCAATTATTTTAATCTTTCATTAATAAAGTAATTACTGCATCATCATTGTGTCATAAATAAATTTAATTATTTAATATATAAAAATTATAAATAAAATACCATTATATAGGAAATATTTTTAGATATATAATGAATATTTATAGTCGAATTTATCTTATGTATAACCCTATATTAAAAATGGTTTAGTTATTAAACTTTGAATTTAATACTTTTAACTCTTCTTTAAGTAAAATAATAATAAATGCCCTAATCTAATCCAAGTGGACCAAAAGGATCATATTTTATTCCTAAGGTTGATTTTGGTCGAAATACACTTATATAATAGAATTAGGACATGTGTTATGGTAATTGTAATATCATTTTTACCTTTAATAACCTTATTTACTTTTAACCGTGGTAAATAAGTCAAAAGTTACTATTCACCAAAAATTATTTTCATCTTATTAAACCAAATTTTACTTAATGATGTAAACCATGTCTCTAGGATTTTTTGAATTCAATTTACATAAGTAGTAAAATTGCGTTTTATGCAAATTTGCAAATGTTCCTAGAAGGTGGGTAAAAGACGTTAAAAAGTTCAATAAAATTTTATACATCTAATTTTATTATAAAATGAATAAAATGAATTAAATTGAACTTATATAGGTATTATATATCTATTTTGACATAAAATAAATTTAAATAAAAAATTATTTAAATAAAAAGTTGGTTTTAAGCAATAACGCAGTGTTTTTCACTATTCATCAAAAAATGAAAGTTTTTAGAAAAATACCAAAAATTCACCCTAAACTAATTTTTATATTTTGAATTTAAAAATTAATTCTATTTTTCCAAATTCAAAACATAGAAGTTTCATTAATTAATTTAAAATTAATTCCCGTTGTCAAAACCAAAAAGCGGGTTTTTTAAAAGTAAAAACTATCAAAAGATTGACATGTGTTTATGTCAAATTTAAACGTGAAATTATTTATAATGAACTAAATTGTATTAAATGATAAAAATATAATCTAATTATACTTCCAAAACAATCAAATTCATAATTTAACACTATAAATTATTTTGATTAAAAAAGTTGTTTTCAATTAAAATTTAGTATTTTTCACTATTCATCAAAATATGAAAGTTGTCAGAAAAGTGCCAAAAATTTATCCAAACAAAATTTTTATGTCCATCTTCTAAATAAGAATTTAATTTCATTAAATTTAATATATAAAAGTTTCAAATATTGGTTTTAAAAAAGGTTCACCATTAAAAGGCGGTAAAATTGCATTTTTTGAAAAATACGTCTTTTATCTGAAAAAAATGTATTAGTTCTTATATTATGTCTAAGAAACACATAATATGGATTCTAAAATTATATGGAGTATATAAAATTCAAAATTCAGTTAATACTATTCATAACCGCTTTTTGAACGGCTAGTTTGGTAAGTCGTGGTGTGCTCGAACTCGGTGTTGTGTGTAGCACAAATTATTGAATTACTTTAAAGAGATAACGTACTATGAAATCTTGGGGTGTTACAAATTGGGTAATGTGATGTATATCATAAAATTATATGTACTATAATGGAACATTATTCTATCTTTATTGTAAATTTTTTTATAGAAGTTGAACAAAATGTTATGATGCTTCATCTTTAGGAATGTGCTGCATTCAATTTGTATTTCAAATGATCTCTTAGTTTTGAGGTTTTTTTCATTTTATTATGATATTTTTATGATGTTTATTCTCACTCAAATATTATAAATATTCAATCCTCATATTTCTTCCATTTTATTCCTCTATTTAATATTATTTTAGATCACCCATTCTTTAATATGTATCCTCGAGTGATTATTTGTATTAAGAGGATTATAAATTCTTTTGAGTTATATGTAGAAGAATTAAAACACTGTTTAAAATTCCATGTGTAATCAGGTTATATGATCATAATATTATAATGGCACAAGGCCTTTTGATTCCATATTTCATTATCAATATACTCCCTTTCTTAAAATTGGTTAAATAATCATTTATCTAAGATTTGGGTAACTATAGTTTGTATCAAGAAATTTTTTAGTTAATTTGGGGATTATGGTTATAAAATATAACCTAATATAAACATAGTGATACCATATGTGAAGATATTATAGTTGATTTACAGATGTGAATAAGTTACTTTTCCATGATTTATTGACTAATGTTATTTTCTAACATTTTCTCCTTAAGAAAATGGTGGGAACCTAAATAACTGAAATGAAATAGGGAAATTTAAACTTAATATTCACTAATTATAGGAAAATGATTTATTTTATTTGTAAAAATCTCATTTTCCCATTTAAAGCCTTGGAATATATCTAGAAATGTTTTTGAGACAAGGTGCTACGATGGGGCGTGATTTCGAGGCTTAGGTTCCCATAATTAATTTTTGAAATATATTAAATATATTAAATTTATGTGTGCATGGTTTTCCTAATAAGTAGAATAAATTATAAATAGAGGTTCAGATAAAATATCTAAGGCCTCTGTTGAGTTCATAGTATGGTTTTTATCCTATGTATAAAATAACATTTGTCAGTGCAGGGTGTTTTTTGGAAAATTCATTGAGGGCATGAATAATATATAAATTAACAGAATTAATTTTTTAAATTTAAAATGATGCATCAAAAAAATCATTTTATATAAATATACCTCTATGTGAAATAATAGGGTTAGCTACATGACCCTAGATATCTAGATGATATACTGGAGGATCTTTCATTGTTGAATGACAATCAGATCAAAGATCAACAATCGGTGTGTAATAGAATTCACAGATCTCACCAATGATAATGGCATGGATTATTTCTTTTTTAGAGATCAATAAAAATCAAGGTAGGATGATATTTTGTATGTATTCATTCCCCATTGTCTATTTCTATGATGAACATGAATCAATTTATTAACTAGATAATTCAAGAATCGGTCTTATTACAGGTATGGGTTTATATATGGGGATTTATTGGGAGAATTATTTATCTTTATTTTGTTTTGTATTCATTGTTCTAAAGGAAACGAATCTTGGCCAACCAAATATGGTTGAGGTTTATTCCTCTTTGTGTGTTTTCTAGATTTATCCCAACATTCATCATGCATTTATCACTGGTATTTTGTTTGACATGAGATTTGATAAAATTATTGGCATATCAATCATCATGAACCAATTTCATGGTGCTATAGTTTGATTTTGTAGATATAGGAAATTTATTACCTTGGGATCATATAAATATGGATGCGGTAGTGGATCATATGGATTTGGTGGTACATGATCTTTGTGTTCTTCGGAGAATGATGATGGATGATGCATGGGAGGATTTTCTGAACGTATTTGAAGACCATAACTCAATGATCGGTGAAGGAATGGGTTGTCTGACTATAGATTCACATCTTCTAGCAAGGGACATGGCTGGATTAGTTTCTGGAGGGGAGGGGGAAGATGTGGGATCCATATATGGTATTCAATTAAATCCCATAGTACACTAGTTATATAGCAGAGCTACATGTCATGTGAGACCCCTAGTGCGGTGCTAGGGTTTCCATGTAGAGTTAGGTATCAAACGACATGTGACACCTATCACATGGAATGTGACCCCCTGCCTAGCACTCAATGTGTATGAAGGAGGATACAAGGTCATCCATACATGGACACGTCTAGCTATATGTGTACATGACCAGCCACACATGGATATAGGCACAAGTAAATGGTCTCATCCATGTCGTGTATGTAGGCACATACATAAACATAGAAATGGGCTATTTTACATGGGCATAACTCTGTGTCAATGGGAAATGTTATGTACTACTAGTACATGTTGTTTGCTCCTTCAATGTTAGATTAGTGACCTATTCCTTTTCATCTTAAAAAACAATCGGTGTGTTCCCTTAATCTATTCATTGAGGGTTAGTATGGAATCGTGTCATACACTTTGGATAATGTTCCCTTCAGTGGGACTTCATAGATGGAGTTGTTTTAATCCTTATGTGAGACCCTGAGTGAGATCATTTGTCATCATCTTTCTCTTGGTTGAGTTCTCGATATCTTCGTGACCAACACAATGTAGGAATCAATCCTCTATATAGTGGTTTTTTCTAGATTGAGTTGTTGGTACACCTCATGGTCTTGAGTTTCATCCTCATCAGTGTATCATTCTATTATAACTTCTAGAGTATACTACTTATGGAGGGATCTAATGATCATGACACCTTGTATGGATTCCATCAGTGCTATGTGATACAAAGACTATATTCTCTTGGGAAAGTTCTATGTGGGACCATTGATCCTGATTCCAAGATTGGAATTACTATTGTGACTTTACATTAAGACTATGTGTCTTTTTTGAGTATATATGGATATTATTTTATTATGTATTGTAGACATATATCTCTATTGAGATAACTATTTTTTCCATTTTTATATGCTTAGTGATTTTGGGGTGTCCTATAGGGTATTTTTATAATCGCCCATGTAGGGTATTTCCTGCACGTGTCATGTCTTATGTAGACGATCAAACTTTTAAGGGAGTCCAAAAGGGACTAGGACCTGGTGTAGATTAGTGAGATAGATAGAACAAGGTGTGTTCTTGTGGTCACCTTGACAGCAGACCACTTCTATAACATTCAGGTTAGAATTTTTTCAGTCTCTTTGTGTTGGAATTGTATTTACCATTTTTTTCTTTCATTACTAGTTTTCATAATCATGTAATATTATTTTAGAGGTTTTCATGCATGTTTTACCATTTTTTATTACAATTAAAAAATTTATGGGCTTAGAGATGTGTGAGGGTGTAATGGTACCTTTGGATAAGGCATCCCATGTGAACGATATGCCTACTCAGTGCTAGTCTTCAACCCCTAACATATTGGAGGAAGGCTTAGGGTAGTTATGGCATGGGCCTCATTTTAATGGGTCATGAGAGAGTGGTATTAGAGTAGTCAGTTATAACTTAGGAAAGTATATTGTGTGATTAGTTTTTGGAAACTGTGTTAAGTGTAATGAGTTCGAATTTTAGGTGATAGACTCCAGTGTTGGTACATAGGTCGATATATCCATACTTCAAGACTCTGATCACATCCCTTTTGACTTGGTATATGTGGAAATTAGTTATAGTAAAAACAATAGAATATGCATCATATATGTGTGGGTTGTGGTTTACCTATCCTTATTGAGTCATATATCTTGATATACAAATTGAATGTAGTAAATCATGTCTTTTTTGGGATGCTTCCATGATGTATGTCATCTAGTTTTTGGTATCATGATCAGAAGGATAATACCCTCATTGAAGAGGAATCAATGTAGGGAAATGTTTGAGAGATGTTACCTCCAGGTGTTTCTCCTGTTATACAACCTATTGAGTAGAAAATGTTACCCATAGTAACAGTCAATGAGGGGATCAGGCTCATCATGAATCATGATTTTCAGTGATTGTGTCCCCTTAGGTTTTAAGGTGAACCCGAACCATAGGCATCTTATATTGTCTTTAGGTGGTGATGTTAGATTCATGTCTTTTCAAGACACCAACAGATCATATGGTGGTTCTTAATCAGTTCTTTTGGGCTCAAAATTTCGAGAGAGTACTATTTAGAGACATCTGATCCATTTTTATACCTCTTTTAATTTGTACCTATTTAGGGGTGTTAGATATCTCTTTGGTTGTTGAGATATTCCTGGATGAGTAGAAACGGAATTTGGTTGCTGGTATTGGGCACACAAGATCAGAGACTTCACCATTAGGGATCCGACATCAATCTTTAAGACCTGGATGTGTGAGAAATTTTAGAAGGTATTTCCAGGGAATAGGTTATGTGGTCCATGGCTTGCAATACGGTTCTAGTCATCCCTGGGAGATATGGTGATACTCTTGTGATATAAGGGGATATCTTTCTTGGGATTGTCTGACCCTCCATGAGGCTCATTGAGAGACAGTGGATGGGTTTTCTATGTAGAGGCAGTGATAGTAGCAGATATTTCCACAAGGTGGAATATGTGGAAGAGGATATAGGAGAGTATTTATAGGTTTTCAAAGTTTTGACTTGTTGCCACTACCACCCCCTAGGTTTCCCATGCTATGACTAGGGAGATGGTGGACAGGGATGTGGGTGGATATAGGCGGTCAAGGCTTAGGACCCATATGCTCCATGGATGATATGAGGTATGATATCTGTATTTTCTACCTTATATATAGTACTAATAGATATAGGTGTGAGTCGTTACTTTATTTTCACAAATCGGGTTTGATACATGGAGATTATGGTTGATCCCTTCACTTGAACCTTGCACATGGACACTCCTATAGAGTTTACTCAATAATCACACAATTATGTCTATGGTGTGACATTACTATAAGAGTTGAAACATTTGATTGGTATATCCTTTTAGTAGTGATGAGTCCATATGATGTCATCTTAAGTATGGACTAGTTATCTATAGTTAATGCCAAGATAGACTATTTCAGGAGGAGGATGTGGTGTGTCCACATCAATGGAAACTAGTATTCCTTTATGGATGAAAAAGAAACCCAAGTATCACTATATGGACTCATGTATTGGAGGGTGTAAAAGATTACTCATCGGATGGATAGCATGACCCTTGTTGTAGTGAATTCTATGAGTTCTCAGTTCACTACAGTGGTGGTGAAGTATGGGGACGTCTTTTTTTAGAAATTTCCTAGCTTACCTCACCATCGGTAGATGTACTTTTACATTGATCTGCACCAATATATGAACTTCATATCTAGGACATCATATCAGATGGCTACAGCATAACTTTGTGAACTAAGGGTGTAGTTGGAGGAATTATAAAGGAATAGAATTATTAGATCCAGTGTTTCACCCTGATCAGTCAAAATATTTTCACCAAGAAAGATGGGAGTTTGAAATTATGTGTTGACTATCGTGGACTAATCTAGGTGATGGTAGGAAACATGTATAAACTACCAAGGATCAGTAACCTCTTTGATCATTTGAGAGGGGCACGATGGTTCTTAATGTTTAACCTTAGATCAAGATATCACCAGTTGTGAGTATGGGATGAGGGTATGCCTAAGAAAGTATTTAGATGTTTCTATGGTCACTATAAGTACTTGTTGATTCCATTTAAAGTGATGAATACACTAGAAATGTTCACTGGACTCATGAACTGCATCATTCATCTTTTATAGACTGGTTCATGGAAGTCTTTATCAATGATATCCTAGTACACTCGACATTCGAGGAGGAACATGTGGGAAATTTGAGAATGGTTTTGGACATACTCTGAGAGAACTATATTTATAGGAATCTCTCAGTGTTATTGTTTTGTGTTCAGTAGGTCCACATTCATGGACTTGTTATCTCAGTGTATGGTGTATCAGTGGAACTAGTGAAGGTCAAGGCAGTGTTATCTTGGGAGCCACCCAATAGCATAAAGGAGGTAAAAAGTATCATTGGGTTGGTAGGAAACTATTTAATATTCATACCAGACTTCACTAGTATATCAACTCCCTTTATATATTTTAACCAAAAGGGATATCCCTTCAGGTGGATGGATAGGTTTTATCACTCTTTCCAAGAGTTGAGATCGAGATTGATGAGTGCTCTCATCTTGAGGTTTCTAGAGGAGGGTGTCAAGTATATATTATTATATGATGTATTATTAATCAGGATTAATTTTTTTTGATGTGGATTTAAGAGGTAATTGCTTATGGTTCACATCAATTGAGACAACATGAGAATAACTATATGACCTATGATCATGATATAGAAGTGGTAGTATTCACACTGAAGATGTGGTGATACTACCTAGTGGGTTAGCAGTTTTTCATTTATTCTAACCAAAAGAATATCAAGTATATCCTCTCTCAAAACGATCATAACTTGAGATAGAGTTTATGACTATAGTTCCTCTAGGATTATGGATTTAATATTGTTTATAATCCTAGGAATGGAGACATGGTATCAGATTCTCTAAGAATGAGATATTATTTGTGGTTTTTGAGTGAGGAATCAGAGAAATTACCATCACTGTGGATTTCCCTTATTGATGGGGATAAATCATCTTACCACCAATAGATGATTTTTAACCATACTATTATACAATGATTTAGAGATTATTATCTTAGAGATACTGACTGTGAGATCCTATGTACTCAGATATCAACTGGACATGCTCCTGACAGATTTTTGGAATGTGGGGATCATTTCTTTATTTTTAAAGGACACGCGATGGAACCAGTGATGTTGTGGGAGGATGTTTTCGGTAAATTTCATATATCGACTTTGTTTGTATGTCTATGTGTGGAAAATATGTATCAGGACCTCTAACATCCATTTTAGTGCACATGGATGAATAAGGGAGTTGTAGAGTTTGTCTCTCAATGCCTTACTTTCTAGTAAGTGAAGGATAAATACTAGGATCCAAAAAATTTAGCTCAATACCTTGAGGTGCTAGAGCGGAAGTGGGATAGGATATCCATTGAATTTATGATGGGGTTACCATGTGCATCCATGAGACATGATGCCATCTGGGTGATCATAGATTGAATCACCATGTCTTCCAAATTCTTACCTATTTGGTAGTAGAGTTCAATAGAGATATTTGGACACCTATATGTGCTAGAGATAGTATAGATCCATGGATTTCCCCTGATAATCATTTCTGGCAAGGATTCTCACTTTAAATCTCGGTTATTGAAGGGATTGTCGAAAGATTTTGGGAATCAACTTCATTTCAGCATAGATTTTCACCCACATATAGATGGAAATACTTGGTGGACCATTCATGTCTTTAAGTACATACTATAGGATTTCATGTTATACTTTTTTCGTAGTTGGAAGGATTATTTAACCTTGGTGGAATTTCCATATAACAACAACTAATAGTCTACCATCAGTATGGTGTCATTCATCGCCCTGTATGAATAACCCTAAAAGTCACCCCAATGCTAGACTAAATTAGAGAGTCAAAACTTATTGGCCTAGATTTGGTGAAAGCCTCTACAGAGAAGGTGTGGGTCTTCTAGGACCAAATGAGGACTGCACAAAGCTATTAGAAGTCCTATGCTAATTCACAACTGAGGCCTTTGGAGTTTGATAAGGGAGACCATGTGTTCTTACTAGATTGACCTCAACATGGACTCTGAATATTTGAATTGGGAAGAAATATATCTATGAGATTCATTTCTATTTTTTCATATACTTCATATAATTGGAGAGGTGTAAGGCTTCTTAACTCTACTACCACAGTTAGACCGGTTACATGACATATTCTACATACTGAAACTAAGGTGGTACATGTATGATATGTACCATGTTATCTATTAGGGAGAGAAGAAAATTGAGTATGGAGACACCTTTGCAGAGTAATCAGAAGATATCGATGAGCAATATTATATGAACCTCCGTGGGTGATTTATTCCCCTGGTGTTTGTCCGGTGGTAGCATGGGAATCCTTAGGACAACACATGGGAGTAGGAGACACAAATTCATTCCCAGTATCAACATATATTTGTGTAGAATTTTTGTTTTGAATTTTGGGATGTGAATCCCTATGGTGGGTAGAATGTAACAGCCTTTTTTTTGAAATGTAAAGTCTTGGAATATATCTAGAAAAAATTTCAACACTAAGAACTGATACGGTGAATGATTCTGAGACCCACTGTGCTGAGAACTAATTTTTGAAATATATTATATATATTAAATGAAAGCACACATATTTTACTAAAAAGTAAAATAAAATATAAATGGAGACTTGGATAGAAAATCTGAGGCCTTTTTTGAGTTTAGAACATGGGTTTTACCCTATTTATGATATAACATTGGTTGTTGTAGGGTGTTTGTGGAAAAACCATTGCGGGTGTGAATAAAAAATAAATTAATAAAATTAATTTATTTAATTTGAAATGACTCAGAGACCTAATTATTTTCTATAAATATATGTCTATGGGAAATCTCAATGTTATACACATAACTTTGGAGATCTATATGATCCATTATAGGAGCTTTCATTGGAAAATGACAACTTGATCAAAGATCAACAACTGATGAGCAACAGAATTCATGGATCTTACCAATGATAATGAAATAGATTATTTCATTTTTAGTGATCAATAAAAATGAATGTAGGGTTATGTTTTCTATGGACCCATTCCCTATTGTCTATTTCTATGATGAATGCGAATCAATCGACCAACTGATTGATTCATGAATCAGTCTTATTGTGAGAATGGGTTTATCTAAGGTTATTTATTGGGAGAATAGTTTATCATTATTGTTTCTTAGTTAATTATTATGAAAACAACAATCCAACTAAACATGACCAAGGTTTATTTTTCTTTGTGTGTTTCATTGATTTCTCCCACCGTTATTTGCACAATCATCACTGGTGTTCATTTGACTATTGGTTCAACCAAATTACCAAGCAATCAACCATTGTGCACCCATTTCATGGACCAACATTTCGACATTACATATCATGGAATAGTATGACATGGGGATCATATGACGATGTAATAGGTAGAGGATCGTATGTATTTGTGGATAACCAATCTTCATGTTCTTTGGTGCGCGATGATGGATGATTCATAGAGGCATTTTCTAAAATGATTTGAAGGTCGGAACATGGTAATCAGTGAAGGAAAGGGTTGTCTGACTACAGATTCATATTTTTCATCAAGGTGCATGGCCAAATCAATGTTCATAGGAGTGGGAGAAGTATCAATATCTAGATCAAGTATTATGGAAAATCTCATAGTACATAATGTTTATTGCAGATATACACACCTTGTGGGACCTCTGGTGCGATACTAAGGTTTCTATGTGGATTTAAGTATCACACTACATGTGACCCCTCACCTAGAACTCGACATGTATCGTATATTATACATGATAATCCATACATGGACATGGATATTTTTTAATGCTCCTTTCTATCACAGAGTCCAACGAATGGAAAAGGGGAATACCTTAAGCACAAAGAGGGTCACCCTTTGAAGAACATCAGAAAAATTGACGAAGGAATGGACTAGGAGCCCATTTGGAGTGAGTCATGCAGCTCACTTGCACGCCATATTTGGTTTTCCGCCCAATCTGCAAGGTGGCCTATAGATAGTCCCTGTGGACTCCCATTTGAGGAACGGATTTTCCAAAAGTCAAATTCAAGCTTTAGTCGCCCTAGTCTTCAACTCAACTCTTCTGAAATCTTATAAGGTAACTTTTTACCTAGAATAGAAGACCTAAAGGAGTAGAATAACACCCAAGTGTTTAGAATTCATCAACACTTGTGTGCCTAAGTGTCCAGAACTCCTTAAAAATAGAAACACTTGCGCACTTCCCTACCCTTTCGATGAAACTTACGTGCCGTCATTTTGGAAATATCTTAGGATAATACTAAAGGGTTGAGTTAAGACTCGCCCAAGTATTACCCTACAGATTCTTTGTCGTCCAGGTGAACCCATGCCGTGCAAGTTACCTTTTGTGGCCAAGACTTGCGCACCAAATGATTTTTCCGTCCTACACTTGCTCGCCAACTTCATTTGTATGCCTCTCTCTCATTCACCTCTTCTCTTCAAGATATTAGAACTCGAACCCCTTTTCAAATCCATTTATGGCATGGTTACTTTATTATCTTCCTTATTTGAAAGGAATTATATGAGAACCTCCCCCAAAATATCATGACTTAGGGCATCCTCCTCATAAGTAAGCCCCAAATCCTCTTAACATGGGCCTTCTTCTCAGGAGTAATCCCCCATCATAATTCCTTTAATTTGGGCCTCCTTCTTAGGAATAATCCCCAATCATAATTCCTTTAATTTGAGCCTCCTTCTCAGGAGTAATCCCCATGTTATAAGTCTCCTTTAATTTGGGAATCCTCCTTAGGAGTAAGCCCCAGGTTAAAACTCCAAATCTCCATAAAGTACAAATACCTTTATGGACCCTACTCCTGGGCTTCTTTCCTGAAGTAAGTCCTAGACTTCATCTACTTGGGCAGTCATACACACATAAGCCCCACATCATTTCTTGTGACTAAATCTTTCATGCCACAATCTTCAGGTTTACTAATACCTCTTGTTTCTCATACTGAGCATGACTCACATGATCTTAGAGTGTAAAAGTAATCATGATATCTCTTTTTGGGATGTTAACCATGCATAAGCCCCATATTTCTTCACCCGAACTACATGGACTTTGATATTTTCCCTAAAATTAGAGTATGTAGGAAGCCTTTCTAAGGTTCAAGACCATCATTCATTAATTATTTTCCGTCCCATGTGATGTTAAACTATATCCTCCTTATTGAACTATGTGGGTTTTGATTCCTTTTTAATGAGGATACGTAGGTAGACCATCTACGGGTACGATCCCAACTCTGAAATAATCCATGTCTTTCTGAATGACAATAAACTTCAAGTGCCCCACTGAGTGGCTTTAAAACTAGTATGGTCATCATAATGACCAAGAGATTTCTATATAATGTATTTAAAGATACCATTGACTAAGAATACCTAATACATACAGATGATTCTCCATCGATGAAGAACCTCAAATACATATAAAAGATTCTCTAAATCCCATAAATATCAATCATATTTTTCAAAATTTAAAGGAAAACACATTTTCATGCTTGGTGAATTAATAAGGATTCGTGAACATAACTTAAATCTATTAGAGAGTCTTGGAGTAGGCAATAATTCCCCCCAAAAAGGTGTGATGAGTCTGACCTCCCATCCTCTCGACCAATGCAAATTCTTAAGCCTCATCGGTCCACAACTAATGAGCACCTACGTTTTGAAAGTAGGTTCAAATGGATATAGAATCATTAGGTGTTTCCGGTTCTATGAATAAACCTGTTAGAAACTGATTGGAAAGGTTGAACCTTAAACAAACAAGGTCATCTCCATTTCTAGACAAAACAAAAAATGGTGAACCCGACGTGAATCCTTAACCAAGTTAAATGATGTTTTACTTATTTTTTAGGCCCTTATTAAACTCAATATGAGGGACAACAAAGCAATAAATAACAAATGTGCTCATCCAAAAGATGTAGTCTAGACAAAATTATCTTGATTATGTATGCTCTATCAAATAGCCACTCTTTTCCAAGATCTCTCTGCAACACAAAATGGCTTATTTAAGGTTCACACCTGTGAATGCCTCGGCCACTACTCCTCCTGGATCCTCATCCGCTCTGAGGATGAAATCACCTACTCAGAGTCTTGAATGCTGGTTCTCAAATGGATTGGTGAGGGAATACCATCAACACAGTACCTTCCCGACTCTGGAGGCCACTCGACAAGCCCTCCAAGTTAACAACTCACCCTGGTTGTCTGGACAGTGATGATCAATGGTCAAGAAGCAGGTGGTGCAAACCACTGTCTCCAACCGTTTCGGGTCTTTATCCCCAGAACGCAAAAACCAGTCTCTCCCATATTACAAGGAGGTGGATCAAGAGGTTACTCAAGGCCTCAGTTCAAGAATATAGGAGTCCTTCCTGAGGAATCCCACCAACAATCGTCGCCAGACTCGTGCGGTAGTGCACCCTCAACATTATGGGGGTATCACCTCTAGGAATTCGGATCAGGTTCCTCAGACCTAAGCATGCAAGACAAACTATCAGAGGTGAAATGTGGCCAAAAGGGAGCAGGTTCTTACCTCTACCTCCTCCGGAGAATCCCATCAACCTAACTTGATGGCAAACAAGGAGCGGGCATATACACCCGTCCATCCTAATTTCACTACCCAGTAGACTCGTCTGGCAGTAACACACCAATCCCGCCAGGAAATTCTGGAGAAGTAGTATAGGCAGGCACATAAACCTGTTTATAAATCATCATCCAGTCAGTAGGCTCATCTGACTGCATCCAAAGAAGTTCGCCAACCAAATGTGGTGACCACCTGTAAACAGACACATACACCTGCTTACACTCATCAATTTTGCTAGTAGTCTCGTTTGCCAGTATTGAAGGAAGCTCATCAATCATATTCAGTGGAGAACAATCAGCAGGAACATACACCTGCAATTCATCAAGATAACCAACAGTCTCGTTTGGTAGCACCCAGAGATGTCAATTGGAAAGCTCCAATGACAAACAGGAGGCAAAAACAACTTTCTGCCCCCACACATGAGTACTGTCATAATTCACTAACAGGAAAAGGAGGATAGGAGTAGGAAAACACACCTACTCCAAACACAAAATGGATGTATATTCCTGTTCTAACAGCTAAATTCACCAATCACATTCTGAAAATGGTGAAAGACCATAAGCAAATCCCTATCCATATTATGGATACCTGTCAGAATATTATAAAAACTTTAGTGACATCACAAGGAAAGAAACATAAATCTATCCCTATCAGTGGATTGAATTATCAACATGTCACCCCGGAGCAGATACACACCTCTGTTCTAGTCCAGGAGGATCATGGGGCATACTCCCCCATGTCATACGGACAATCAAGTCAGGCACATACACCCGATTTAAATGGAGAGAGTCAGCCTAACCTGATCATTTCTCTTGAGTAGTCACATACACCTACCCATAATAACCACTTTCATTAAAAAGTGGTTTCCAAAATGAATAAGAAGGCATCCAAGAAAAAGACTCATCCAGCACAGTTAAAAAATCAAGATCCAATCTGTAATAAGGCCTTGCTCAATGATGGAGTTCTTGAAGCCCTCAGACAATTATCTGTTGAAACTCAAGATTCTACTCTCTCATTTCCAAATTCTGGAAATAACAACAATAATTCCGAAGTTCTTCATCAGACACTTCCTCATGAAGGCTTGATTCATGATAATTCAGTCAATATCGAAGCATCATCTTCAGATGAGAGCCACAATAACCCTATACATGGCCAAAAGACCAAGGACCAAAAGGTTTCATCTTTTGTTGTAACCCGCCATGGTGGTCCTCCCCATGATGATGAATTTAGATGCTAAAGTCCTCTCCGCAGTAGTAATTCGCATTACCTGGAAAATTCTTCAATGGAAAATGTAGTAACGAGAAAGCCCTCTTATCTTGAGGCACTTGAAATGCGAAGCCAGTCATGTCTGATGCCTTACCACTAACAGGTGAAATATTTTCTCAGTCAGAAGATATCCTGGGGTGTAGGTCATTCTCCAAACCACCCCTAGGTCATTCATCTTCTAATTTGATAAATTAATTCTCTACCAATATTATTGAATCTGATAAAGCAACAAAGAAGCCACAGCTTTGGTCCAATCAGGTAGAAGAATATTCATCAAATGACAAAGAGGAAGTGCTGAATATGAGAAAACAATTGGAAAAAGGTGAAATACCAGTCATTTTTTGGCCTTTGGATGACTCTCAGTATGATATTCTAGAAACGTTGACAGAATATTGTATTCACGATATTCGTCTCAACATATAGAAAACTCTTTGTCACTTAAAATAGAAAATATTACCTTATGATGAATATCAAAATCATGTTAAGGTAATATAAGGGTTGCAATTCCAAATTGACTCGGAATCTCTCACAGTTTCCTGACATCCAAAGGTTTAAAAGTAGTAGAGATCCCTTCAGCGTACAAGCCTTGGAACATTAAAAAGGTTGTGCTAGTTAATTACCAATGCCTCATCTGATATTCATATCAGGGGATGGGGTGTTCATGGAGCATTGAATTTCACTATTCTCTCCAGTCATCAAAGCCTGCCAAAAGTGGTCTCATGCAATGTTATTGCCCATGGCTGGCCACAGCTAACTGGTTTTGTGTGTAATCAAAGGCTTTCTCAACAACAGGCCTCAACTAGTTCTTCCCAAAGTCAGGCATATAAAGAACAAGTTTTAAAATTTCTCTTGAATCAAGAAAATGAGAATATCAAATAGGCTTCATGTTTAGAGCATGTACATCATCAGGTGACAAAGGTGTCAGAAATAATCCAACGGTCATCTAAGCCAGGTGATTTGAGTGGATGTAGGATGATGCATCCGGCCAATTTTAGGACTAAAATCTGCAAAATCAGGAGAGCTTTTAATAAAGTTTCAGATGTAGCAACTCAAGAGCCACCTCAGCTTGTCAGGCTGGGGACTCTTTTAATCCAACCCTCGAGATCAACAGACAGGGTTCGAGGAGTTCAGCAGGAAAAATAGGAACAGCCCTAGTCCACCAGATGGGGGACTTTTTCAAATTCTCAATCTCTTCCTTAGTGAAAGTCAATCTTCTCTCAATTAGGGAAGAATCCACAAGAGGAACACATAGCCGAATTATCAGTATATTCCCTTCAAATTATGGTTCATCAAGAAGTTCCCAATGGATAAACCAAGTAAAAGGCAATGTCTCATAAAGGACATGGAATAAGACAGTATCGCAGAAACTCTAAAAGAAGGGCTGCAATGCATTATGCATCGATAAATGTCATCAATGTCATTGTCACTGATCCCCCAGAACATGAGACTCACTCAGAGGAATCAGATGAAGAATTTCCTCTTCAAGAGGCTGTATACACAGAAACAAATGAAGGAGGTGTGCGTACCATAAGCCAGAGGGTTTCCCATAGGCAATACATTCTTTCGGGTAATACCATTTCATACTTCAGAAAGGCACATGCCAAGGAAAAGGGTAAAATTTAGGTTACATCCCACCCTACCTCTGGAGAAGGACAATCACTCTCATTAGAGGAAAGATTCACATAGCAAGAAGAAGAAATGAATGAGTTAAGAAGGTTAAATGCAGAACTAATTCAAGGTAGTCTTCCTTTTAAGCATGCTGGAGTTAATCAATCAAGGGAATTTGTTACAGCTATTGGGATGAATCAACAATATCCCTCTTTACAAGTACACCCTCATAGGTCCAATCATATGGGTCATACGCGACAGCAACCGGAAATACTACCATCAATGGCAGTACCGGTTTCCACACCTATCCAAACTCCAGTTATTGCATCTGCTCAAGTCCAAGGTCAACCAGATGTTTCTCAAGCATTAATGACTACCATTGAGTCATTAATAGCTCGGTTGGAAGCTGTGGAAGGATGACATGCACTAGTGAAACCAGAAAAGAAGGTTTACCCTGAATAGATAGATCCAATTCCTCCTCCAAATTTTTCAAATGTCACCTTCCCCATTTTTAATGGTTCAGGAGATCCAGAGTAGCATTTGACACATTTTGTCTCTCGCTGTGATCCTATGATGGGAACTCCTCAACAATAAGAAGATGTAAAACTCAGGTGTTTTGTGCAATCATTTCAAGGACCAACCTTTTTCTGGTATACAAGTTTTCAATCCTAATCAATTATTGTATGGGAAGATCTTCGTCAGAAATTCATTTTTTAGTTCAGCTCAACGCTGTAGAAAACAACAGTTTTTGATCTCACAAATTGCAAACAAAGGGAGAATGAAAGAGTTTCAGACTTCATTTCTTGGTGGAAAGGATTAACATATTCCTTGAATCTACTACTCCCTCAAGAGGAGTTACTACCCATTTGTGTGGAAAATCTCTGTGATGAAATGCGTACACCATGATCCCTGTAAAATACACAGGAGGATTTCGGGAACTTGCTTCAATTGCCCAACAAGTGGAAAATTACATTGCAGAAACAAGAGATAAGTCCAGTGTAATTCCATCAGCTCTGAGAAGGAGAATAGGGAAAGCATAGAATGCTATAGTTACACTTAAACAAGCACCTGTACCTTCTTCCACTTCAAAACCTTTACCATATCGAAGGGCTCCACCTCCTGAGATTCAAAAACAATGGCCACCTCGTCAAGATGATCAAAGAGATCAATGGCAGAAACAGTTTGAGGATTTAAAGAAAAAAGTTTATTCTTTTCGAAATGAACAAGTTCCTGGTTACTTTATCTCAGCTCTGGAAAACAATATGGTTCAATTTCCAAGGCCCAAAAGGTCAAACAAGGAATGAGATGAAGACCTCCCCAACTATTTTCCATTTCATCAGATGTTGGGGAATCCCATTCAGGAGTGTTTTGTCTTCAAATTCCTCCTACAAAAGATGGTGGACTCTGGACAAGTAAAACTGAAAGGTTCTTCAGCCCAGGTAGCATGTGTTTCTATTACTGATCTAGAGGAAGAAGTCAAGTGGCATGAAATCAAAAGTAAAAATGCGCAGAAATATAATGATTGGATGGTCAGGAAAACGATTAAATGAACTCATGCCATTTTACAAACATAATTAAATCAACCAATTGTGTCTTATGCTATTTCTTCCACAGAAAAACCCCCTTCATCAGAAAGAAAATTCTCAAAGAAGCGGCATAATTTGAAGAAAGAAGAGCAGTCAGAAGAAGACGATCTCGTGTCAAAGCCTAAGTTTTCTTTGACTCTGGAAGATTTTATGCCATCTACTTCAAAATCCTGGGCACCACCCCACCAAATGGCACAGCCTGAACTTGTTCATCAGGTAGAATATTCATCAAATGAAGAATTGATCTTTGGTTCTGTTAACATGATTCATTTAACGGATCCCTATGCCAATGAAAGTTTCGATCATGATGAGCCTAAGTTCTCTGTATCTAACAGAAGAATTAGAGGAAGAGACAGAGGTCTAGGATACAGAGGAAGATGTGGATATTCCAGAAGCCACTATTTCAATCATACCCCTACTAGAACTGTATATGCGACAGAAACTCGATATTAAAGTATTGAAAAGTGCTGTCTAGCATTAATCTTTGCATTTTAGAAATTGAGACACTACCTACAACATCATGAGGTCCAATCGGTATCTCACAATAACCCGCTCAAATTTATCCTTATTCATCCAATTCTTATAGGATGTATGGCAAGGTGGGCAGTTATTTTGCAGTAGTTTGATATCCAATATGTGTCTCAAAAGGCAATAAAGGGCCAAGATCTGGCCGATTTCCTTGCTGAACACTCATCTGTAGAAGATACATCTTTAAATATTGAACTTCCTGATGAGGAAGTCTTCTCTATTAAAGATAATCCTCAAACATGGGAAATGTACTTTGATGGTGCCTCCAGAAGTCCAATAGGGAAGAAAATGGAAGATCCTAAATTCAACAAAATTGGGTTAGGAATCGTGCTTATTTCCACAAAAAAGGCAGTGCTACCCTATTCCTTCTTACTTTTGGAAGGTGGTACAAACAATGAAGCAGAATATCAAGCTCTCATCACAGGCTTGGAATTGGAACTTTAGGAACAGGTGAATCACTTGAAGGTAAAAGGTGATTCAGATTTGGTAATAAAACAAATCAATGAGTATTATTCCATCAGAAAGGAAGAGTTAATCCCTTTGTGTGATTATGTCAGAGAGTAAATGGCGGAATTTCCCTCAGAACTGACATTTTCTTATGTCCCACGATCACAAAATCCACAAGCTAATGCACTAGATAATGTAGCCACAGCCCTGGTAGATCCAAATTGGGATGAAACAATCATCAGTATTTCCCATTGTCGTATAGTTTCACCTTTTGTTAAAATCAGAATAGAGGAAATCAATGAAATCAGTCCCATTTTTGAACCATATGGTCATACTACAGGATGGATGACACCTATCAGGGAATACCTTCAAAATGGAACACTCCCACCTGATAGAGCCGGGAAAGAACAAGTCTGGTGACGTGTGGCCAATTTTACTCTTTATGATAGCTCAGATCACCAAAAAATTCTCTACAAGTGAGTTTTTGATGGAATTATCTTCTGATGTATTGATGGTGAAGAGATAATGGCTATCATGAATGAAGTACATGAAAGAGTTTGTGGTGCCCACCAGTCTGGAAAAAGACTTTCTGGTCAAATTCGAAGGCTTGGATACTTCTGGCCTTCAATGATGCAAGATTTTGTTGATTTCACTAAAAAAATTCATTCTTTCCAGGTATGTTCCAACTTCATTCATCAACCCCTGGATACAGCTAAATACTCCTGGCCTTTTTCTACATGGGGAATGGATGTAGTAGGACCTTATCCTTCAGCTACAGTTAAGCAGTTTAAGTATATTCTTACTGTTACTGACTTCTTTTCCGAATGGGCAGAGGCAATACCTCTCAAAAAAGTCAGTGCTAAAATCATTTTTAGCTTTTTCAAGTCCAACATCATTACCATATTTGGTGTTCCTCATACCATATTGACGGATAATGGCACCAACTTTTGTTCATCCAAGGTAAGAAAATTGTATCAAGAATACAATATCAGATCCAACAATTCATCTTAGTATCATGCAGTGGCCAATGGTCAAGTATATGCTTTCAATAAGACTCTTTCAAACAAACTTCAAAAGATGGTGGATAAAGACAAGAATTCATGGCTTGATAAAAAATTTCATGCTCTATGGTATTATCGAACTACCACCCACACTGCTACACGATCAACTCCATATTCATTGGTATATGGAACAGAAGCAGTCTTGCCTATTGAATTCTAATTACCTTCACTTAGAGTCACCATTTGTGATCAGTTATCTACAGATGAATAATCTCAAAAGTGATTGGATAAATTGGAATGACTAGATGAAAAAATATTGTGCACACTACACCATTTAGAAGTCTATTAGAATCCAATAGCATGATATTTCAATAAAAAAGTTCGTATTCATTCATACATTCAAAGAGAATTGGTATTGGTCCTCTGAACCCCAATGATACTGGGAAAGAAGCCTCCAAAGATTGATCCAAAGTGGGAATAACCTTACTCAATACATAAGATCTACTCCAATGGAGATTATTCTTTAATCTAAATGGATGGATAACTCATTACAACTCCAACCAATTCAAGATTCTTGAAGAAGTATTTTGTGTAACACAAATACACCCATTGTCCTTTCTTCAGGACATTAAACTTCATAGCCCCCTCTATCGTCCAACCTGACTTTAAACTATGTCCCCTCTATCATCCAACATGATGTTAAAGTGTATCCCTCTATCGTACAACATGACGTTAAACTGTGTCCCCTCTATCGTCCAACATGATGTTAAACTGTGCATCGTCCAGGATGCAGGACTTTAAGCTGCCAAGCACCCCATGTCTATGACACATGACATTAAACTGTGATCGCCACATGTGAAATTGTTTTTTAAACTCTGTTACCATGCGTGCCCCGGGCAGAAAACCATGCATAATCCCCACACCATCCTTCGTGGTTTCATCTTTCGCGACACGGTCGTTAGGTCTATTTCTACCTCTTGTTTCTCGCACCGAGCATGACTCACGTGAGCTTGGAGTAAGCTTCGACCATGACATATTCTCTGGGCTGCTAACCACTCTTAAGTCCCAACATCATCTTCGGGTCATTGTCCTCAAGTACACCCTGATCACTGAATCCCTCTCAATTGAACTATGAAAACTTTGATCCTTGCCTCTTATGTCGGGTACGTAGGCAACCTCCTGAGGTTCAAGCTAGAAACCACTTTCTTCACATTGATTCACCTCCATCACATACGATGTTGATCCGTGAAGCCCCTGTCAACCGTCTTATTCATATCAGTTCACTTTCATCCTATATTATTATATATCCTATCGGTTCAAAATTTACAATCGGTTTCTAACGGGTTTATTCGTAGAACCGGAAACACCCAATGGTTATATATCTATTTGGTCCTACTTTCCAAAGGTAGGTTCTCATTAGTTGTAGACCGATGAGGCTTAATAATTTGCATTGGTTGAGAGGGTGGGAGGTTAGGCTCATCTCACCTTTTTGGGGGGAATTAGTACCTACTCCGGGACTCTCTTATAGATTTAAGTTATGTTTATGAATCCTTATTAATTCACCAAGCATGAAAATGTTTTTTCTTTTAGATTTAGAAATTTATGATTGATATGTATGGGATTTAGAGAATCTTTTATATGCATTTGAGGTTCTTCATCGATGGAGAATCATCTGTATGTATTAGGGATTCTTAGTCAATAGTATCCTTCAATACATTATATAGAAATATCTTGGTCATTATGATGACCATACTAGTTTTAAATCCACTCAGTGGGGAACTTGAAGTTTATTGTCATTTAGAAAGACAGGGATTATTTTAGAGTTGGGATCATACCCGAAGATGGGCTACCTATGTATCCTCGTTAAAAAGGAATCAGAACCCACATAGTTCGATAAGGAGGATATAATTTAACATCATATGGGACAGAAAAGAATTAATGAATGATGGGCTTGAACCTTAGAAAGGATTCCTATGTACTTTACTTTTAGGGAAGAGATCAAAGTCCACATAGTTCGAGTGAAGAAATATGGGGATTATGCATGGTTAACGGCCCAAAAAGAGATGTTGTGATTACTTTTACACTCTAAGCTAACGTGAGTCATGATCAGTGTGAGAAACAAGAGGTATCAGTAAACTTGACGATTGTGGCATGAAAGATGCAGTCACAAGAAATTATGTGGGGCTTACGTATGTATGTCTGCCCAAGTAGATGAAGTCTAGGACTTACTTCAGGAAAGAAGCCCAGAAGAAGGGTCCATAAAGGTATTTGTACTTTATGGAGATTTAGACTTTTAACCTAGGGCTTACTCCTAAGGAGGATGCCCAAATTAAAGGGGACTTATAACTTGGGGCTTACTCCTGAGAAGGAGGCCCAAATTAAATTAATTATGATTGGGGCTTATTCCTGAGAAGGAGGCACGAATTAAAGGAATTATGACTGGGGCTTACTCCTGAGAAGGAGGCCCAGGTTAATAGGACTTGGGGCTTACTCCTAAGGAGGATGCCCTAAGTCACAAGATTTTGGGAGAGGTTCTCACAGAATTCCTTTCAGATAAAGAATCCAACAAAGGAACCATGCCATAAATGGCTTTGAAAAGGGGTTCGAGGGCTAATATCTTAAAGAGGAGAGGTGAACGGGAGAGAGGCACACAAATGAAGTTGGCGTGCAAGTGTAGGTCGCGCAAATCATTTGGTGTGCAAGTCTTGGCCACGCAAGTGTACTTGGATGGAATGGATTCACCTGCGCGATGAAGAATCTGTAGGGTAATACTTGGGTGAGACTTAACTCAAGCCTTTAGTATTATCCTAAGATATTTCCAAAAGTGTAGTGCGCAAGTTTCATCAAAAGGGTAGGGAGGCACGCAAGTGTTTCCATTTTTAAGGAGGTCTGGACACTTAATAATGAAAGTGTTGATGAATTCTAAACACTTAGCCCTTATTCTACTCCTTTAGGTCTTCCTTTATAGGTAAAAAGTTACCTTATAAGCTTTTGAAATAGTCGAGTTGAAGACTAGGGCGACCAGAGCTTAAATTTTACTTTTGGAAAATCTATCCCTCAAATGGGGGCCCACAAGGGCTATTTATAGGCCACCTTGAACCTTGGGCGAAAAACCAAATAGGGCGTGCAAGTGAGTTGTGTGACCCATAGGTGGCGTACAAGTGACTTGCGCGGTGCACAAGTAACTTGCGTGCCTCACTCCAAATGTGCTCCTGGTCCATGCCTTTGTCAATTTTTTTGATGTTCTTCAAAGGGTGACCCTCTTTGTGCTTAAGGTATTCCCCTTTTCCATTCTTTGGACTCTGTGACGGAAAGGAGCATCAATAAAAGTCCCCCCTTAGAGTTGGATCCGAAAAGGAAAGAGGATCCGACTCTGAGGCAAAGCCAGAGAAATCATGGGTCTGTGGTGCGCAAGTTCGGCGCGCAAGTACAGCGTGCAGGTTGTCTGGATTACTTATATATATAGGCTCACTCCCGCACAAACTCACTTGGATTCCAGCAACTTCATCTCTCGACGCGCAGGTGCTTCTATCTTCGGTGAATCGCCCTTCTGGATTTTGTCGCGCTTCTGCAAAAGGTATTTGACTTGGGCGCCCTGACTAGGGTGGAAAAACTTGCGCAACCGATTTTACTTACACACCAAGTTGGGACTTGTGTGCCTTAATTCCTTTTCCATTTTTTTTATTTCCTTCAACAAAATCTCACAAAACAAACTTACTTAAAAGTTGATTGTTTGATCTTTGTGCAGATTTAATGGCTCCTAGAAGAATTAGATCAGCTGATGAGTTGGCCAGCAAGAGAATAGATGACATGATGAACGTCATCATCCATTTACTATTATGTTATCTGTGACAGCACTCTCCCAGATTTGGCTAAGTACTTGAAGAAATATCATACCAATTTCCCACAGATCATCTACTTGCCTTTTTATGGCCATGGTCATCTGCAAGGAGTCCATGTTCCAGAGAAAAAGAATTATATCCCTCATTCCTTGTAATGGCCCAGACCTCTCTGGCCTATTCCTTTGTCAAAAAGAAGGTCACGAAGTGTTATGGAGGGTAAAATGGACTTTTCCCACACTTTCCAGAATTTTGAAACTACACGCCGCGTAGTTTGAGTACACGCCGTGTACCCCCTTGCCGGGTATACCCCGTGTTGAAGGCCGTGTCCTTGTCGTGTGAAATAAATGGGTACACACCATGTGTCCAATACTACATGACTTTTAGTATCTCTCCACATACGTGTTACCGTGTTTTGACCAGTCAATGGTCGTGTGCCATGTTGGAGTCATGTTAAATAAATGGGTACACGTTGTGTGTCCAATACCACACGCTGTCTAGTCTCTCTCCACATATGCATTACCGTGTGTTGACCAGTCAACGTCCGTGTGCCGTGTTGGTGCTGTGTGAAATAAATGAGTACACGCCGTGTGTCGAAACTACATGCCGTTTAGTCCTTCCCCGCGTATGTGTTACCCTCAAACCGTGTGTTGACCAGTCAACGGCCGCGGAGCTATGTTGGAAGCCGCGTGGAGACCGTGTGAAATAACTGAGAACATGTCATTTACCATAAAGTAAACGCCGTGTACTTTTTCTTTTCTCTCCTATAAAAGGAGGGGTCCCCTCCTCCTTTTCAACTCACCCCTCTCCTCCACTTTCCTCTGAGCAGAGTTCTCCCAAGAGACTCAAAGGCTCTTTCTTCCATAACTTCTTCGTCCGAGCTCCAATTTATGATCCTTCAGCGGCCACGGGATCATAACAACAAGTCGGAACTTCCGAGATTAGATCTATTGTCTTTCCTTTGGCCTTTACTTTCCGAATTCCACCCGAGGAGGTTTTCCCGGGACCCAACAGAAGTGACGGATGCCGACGGACGTCTTCTAAGGTTGATCCGGGGGAGCGTTGCGATCGTAACCTGTTGAGGTAGGGATCTTACCTTCGTCTCTCTAATTTTTGCATCATACGGGGTGGGTATCCTATTGTTTTCATGAGAAACAGTTGAACCATTAAATAAAGATAATAACTGGTTAAATAACGGGGATGGGGAAGTTGTTATGTTTATCTTTATTTATCATGTGATATTATGTTGTGAACTGAATAGGCTTATGCCTACTGAAAATAACGGTCTTTGGGGGCCTTTTCTTGCGCAATTAAATGTTTCCCTATCTTTCTAGACTGTTTTGTGGATGGAAACTTTTTGGAATGTGGAAATTGTTTAATCACGTAAAGTTGGCTGTTTAAAATCTGGAACCCTTATGTGATCACCTCGGTTAAACAAAATTGAATAATGAACATGTGGGTGTTGGCTTGGATACGTGGCATGTGATGGGGGTGTTTTGTGGGTTTTTGTGGATCGGGTGAGTAGCGGGGCTGCGGTTGACTTGGTTGTGGGTTGGTGTGAATGTTATGTTGGTGACGGGCAGTGGGGCTGCGATAAGTGCTATTAAATGGATAATGATGTACGATGCAGTTGTGGTTATGGTGGTTGGCAGCGGGGCTGCAGGGTTGGGTTTTAATGTGAACAAACTATGGGTTGTGAATAATAAATAAAAGTGGAAGAGTTAATGAATTGTGGGCCATGGTAATGGAAAGAGATTAATAATGAATGGCTTGGTTGGTTAATAAGAAGGGCCTTGGTTTTATTGCTTGTGTTTTCCTAACTTGATTTGTGGATGGTAGGGATATGCTTTATGAATGATCGATGTGGTTGGTTGTGGATAGTTGCCTAATAGTTAAGGAACTAAATAAATTAACTCTGCTGTAACGTGAAAAACTAAAAGGGGTTGTGGTTGTTTGTTGTATTCATGCTTCATAGTAGAAGTGTCGAGGCACGTGCTCAGTTTCTCTGTTTAGAAGCCATAGGTTGGGCTGTGTGTTTGTTATACATATATATATCTGTATCTTTTGTGTTTTATCGCACCCCACCCATGTTGAGCACTTAGTGCCGAACACTCTCATTTCATGGGAGAGGGTGTTTTTTTCCTTAGTTACTAGCTCCTTCCTACTCCTTCTCCCCTAGGCTTTGATGGCTTGAGGTGGCCTTACACCTAAGACTCTTCGGGTAGGTTTCAATTGGGGTGGTTTTAGCCCAAGACTCTTCAGATAGGTTCTACTGTTTCCCAAGAATATTCGGGATGAGGCCCAGGTGTGTGCAGGCGGGATACGTGGTTGTGAGGCCCAGGTGTGTCCGGGCGGGATACGTGGTTGTGAGGCCCAGGTGTGTGCGGGCGGGATACGTGGTTGTGAGGCCCAGGTGTGTGTGGGCGGGATACGTCATTGTGAGGCCCAGGTGTGTACGGGCGGGATACATGTTTGTGAGGCCCAGGTGTGTGCGGGCGGGATAAGTGGTTGTGAGGCCCAAGTGTGTACGGGCGGGGAGAGTGTGGCAGCGTCAGGACGTTAGCCATTAGGAAGAGCATCTAACTAATGGGAAATGGTGTGGGGTACCCAATACTCTTGTTCTTATATACTAATACCTGTTGTGACTGTGTTTTTGGTGAGTGTGGCTGGTGAGGTTGGGTGGATAGAATTCCTTGCTATGTTTCTTCTGTTGTTCTCACAGGACATTAGGATGTCTTCCCACTTGTGCATGAGAGCTTTAGGTTTCCCTACTGAGTATACTTGTATGCTCACCCTACATTTACTTTCAGGTTTCCAGGAGGACTACCAGGGTCATGCGGGACCCTACTAGTCGGAGAGTTGGAGTTGTTGCAGTTTTTGTACTCTTGTTTTCTTTTGGTATTGTACTTTGAGCTTTCTTGTACTTGCACCTTGTTATAAAATTGTTTAAACATGCATGTGGGCTTGGTTTGGGTTTATTTCTATACACTTGTTCTTTTCCTTTTTGGTGGTTTACTTTTCCTATTTCCCGATCTTAAAATAATAAAAGGGTAATGCCTCCCATATTTGTGAAAACTCATTCCCTTGGTGCTAGTCACCAACTCAGGGCCTACTAGAGGCGGGACTCAGGGGTCATTATCTCCCTTTCACCATTTCCAGCTCAGGAGGGGCATCTTTGGTGGGAGGGGGTCGTGATAGAATGGTATCAGAGCTAATGGTTGAGAGATAGGATGGAGTCTAGAGTTAGGCACGGTTAGGATTTCATGGGATGGTAGGGCAACAGTGTTAGTTAATCTTGGTGCGTGACATAGGTCAGGGAAGACTGGCTAGGACACAAGATTTTAGGGCCCCCCGTGATCCGATGCAAGGAATCTGAGCCACCCAAATGACCAAGTGAGAATACATTGATTGTAGGTTAGATACCCTAGGGAAGTTACATGCATCATCATGATTGTTTTTTACTTGATTTGGGTGCTCTGGGAAATAAATTTAAATAAAATGACAAAATAAAACCTTGAGCTTTTCCTTACTACTTGGGCTTAGGTGATCCTTATTTACTGTATAGCTATGGCACCTGGACGTCGTCCTCAGGTGGCTCAGATGGCCAAGGCCCAGCAGATTCAGGCGGTCGATCAGTTGAGGATTGACCGAGAGGAGGAAGATAGCCAGTGGCAAAAGACTCTCCATTATTTTCAGCAGCAGACCCTCAATAAGTATGAGGGTAATACTTCGGATATGGAGACAGGGGGTGGCTTGAGGAGCTAGGGATCGCTTTTACCTTGATCTGTGCTCCGAGGGAGTACTGGGTTCCCCTTTCAGTCAGTCAGCTGAGAGGCGCGGCACGATAGTGGTGGACGCTCTACCTCGGAGAGAGGATAGAGGCAGAGGTTCCATGGGCTGACTTTGAGAAGGAATTCTGAGAGGAATTCTTTTCTTCCATGATCAAGAAGGAGAAGCGGAAGGAGTTACTCTCCCTTCAGCAGGAGAGTATGTCAGTACAAGATATGGGGATCAAGTTCAAGGATCTCCTGCGCTTTGCTCCGGATCTCTTTCTGTATGAGGAGTATCGAGTGAGACGTTTGGAGGAGGCGCTTCATCCTTCGCTCCAATATGTTGTCACCCCCTTCACCCTTCTGACGTACTTGGCGGTAAAGAAGAAGGCAGAGGTTGTAGAGAGGACACACTCGCTAGGAGGTTCACCATGAGAGGGGGTCCATCTGGGCTCGTTGAAGTGGAAGGCAGTCGGCAGCAGGTCTCCTACGACGGGACCTTCCAGGTTCAGGCCAGTGGGGAGCAGGCGCTAGCAGTTCCAGTTCAGATCTTCGGGTCCTCATCCCTTTTTCACAAGCCCAAAACCGAAGTGTTTTCCTTGTGGAGGTTTCGGGCACGTTCAGAGTCGGTGCCCGACCTGAGCTCAGTACGGTGGAGGTGGGCAGGTTTAGCGCCCACCTCAGCAGCACCAGTTGTCGGCGAGGCCCTTCCAGCAGCAGCAGGACCATGCTCCTCCGAGGGAAGACTTTGCGGGAGGAGGCCAACCTCAGGGTGCTCCTCAGGGACCTCGACCAGGGCGTGGTCGGGGAGGTGGACGACATCAGAGAGGCAGAGCAGCTGGGTGTGGACAGTTGCACGTAGCAGAGTTGACAGCTCCAGCAAGGCCAGAGGTGGTGCGAGGTACGATTTGTTTTTTCATCACTCTTATTTATGATTTGTTCGATTCGGGAGCTTCTCACTCCTTTGTTGCACCTGGTCTAGCCCATGATTTGGGACTAGACATAGAGAGACTTTTCGTACCATTGGTGCTGAGTACACCAGTTGGAGGCCAGACCAGTGTATCTTGTGTTTTTCGGGGATGTGGGCTGACGTTGGGACCACATCGATCTAGTGGGGACCTTCTTCTATTATAGATGCAGCCATATGATGTCATCCTAGGCATCAACTAGTTGTTTTCTATTAGTACCGTTATCGACTACTTCCGGAGAAGAGTCATGTTATCCAACGTGGATGGGCAGCGCGTATCTTTTTTTGGAGAGAGGATCTATCAGGTGGGAAGCCGGCATGTGAAGACTCTCCTTTCCTTGTTAGGTGGATTATCAGTGGTTCCAGCTGATACAAAGATGATGGATGTCCCAGGGGTTATTGGGGAGTTCCTCGATGTTTTTCCTGAGGAGATTGTGACTCTACCCCCCCCCCCCCCTGACGTGACGTTGAGTTCGGGATAGACTTACAGCCTGGTTCCCATCCGATTTCGATGGCCCCTTATCGGATGGCACCTTCGGAGTTGCGGGAGTTGCGGATTCAGATTTCCGATATGATGGAGAAGGGTTTTGTTCGACCCAGTGTATCGCCATGGGGTGCTCCAGTTTTGTTCTTGAAGAAGTTAGATGGTGGTCTCAGGCTATGCACAGACTAACGAAGTTTGAACCAGGTAACGGTCAAGAACCGTTAACCCCTTCCAAGGATAGATGATCTCTTCTACCAACTGAGGGGATCAGGTTGGTTTTCCAAGATTGATCTACGATCTGGATATCATCAGCTGAGGGTAAAGGACAGTGACATCTCGAAGATGGATTTCAGTTGCAGGTATGGGCACTTCGAGTTTGTAGTGATGTTGTTTGGAGTTACGAATGCACCGGCTATTTTCATGGGACTTATGAACTTTTTCTTCCGAGAGTTTCTGGACCAGTTCGTCATTGTATTTATCAATGACATCCTGATCTACTCAAGATCAGAGGAGTAGAATGTTGAGCATCTCAGGGTAGTCTTAGAAGTCCTTCGACACCACCAGCTTTACAGGAAATTGTCGAAGTGTAAGTTATTGACACAATAAGTACACTTCCTTGGGCCCGTAGTGTCCCAGCACGGAGTGTCAGTGGATCCATCAAAGGTGGAGGAATTTGTTTCTTGGGCAGCACCCAAGATCATGTCAAAAGTTCGTAGTTTTCTAGGGTTAGCATGTTACTATCAGAGGTTCATTTCGGACTTCTCTCGAGTCGCTGCTCCATTGACAGCTTTGACTAGGAAGAACCAGGTCTTCCTATGGAGCAAGCAATGCCAGAAGGCTTTATACTACTAGAAGGAGAAGTTGGTCAGTGCTCTCATACTCATGTTTCCAGAGGAAGGGTTGTTGTATGAGGTGTTTTTTGATGCTTCTAGCATTGGTCTGGGGTGTGTGCTGATGCAGAAGAAGGGAGTGATCGGTTATGGGTCTAGGTAGTTATTCCATCATGAGCATAACTATGCCACCCATGACCTAGAGCTTGCAGTAGTAGTGTTTTCACTAAAGTTGTGGCGACATTACCTCTTTGGGGTGCGCTTTGTGGTCTTCTCAGATCACAAGAGCCTGTGTTATATCTTCTCCCAGTGTGACCTGAACCTACGGCAGCGGAGATGGGTCGAGTTTCTCCAAGACTATGACTTTGAGATCTCTTACACTGAAGGTAAGGGAAATGTTGTAGCTGATTCCCTGAGCAGGAAGTCACATAAGGAATTGGTTCGGGAATCCACTGATGCTTGGAAAGCAATGGGAGAGTTGGATGCCTTGCACTTGGATATAAGGGTATAAGGTTTGAGAGTTTGTTTGTTTCAAATGATGGTGCAGTCCTCCTTGTTGCAGTAGGTGGAAGAGTCTCAGTGGGGGGACTCCGAGGTGGAAGTGATGCGGGATCGTGTCGATCAGGGGAACGCTCCAGAAGGATGGTCAGAGGACAGCCGACATCAGATGTTTTTCCATGTAAGGTTGTTTGTTCCGGAGGAAATGCGTGAGGAAGTTCTCCGTGAGTTCCATAGCTCAGCCTTGGCGGTACATCCAGGAGTTTCAAAAATGTACCAAGGCCTGAGGGAACAGTTCTGGTGGCCCGGGGTGAAACGGGCAGTGGCGGAGTTTGTGGCTAAATGCTTAGTGTGTCAACAAGTGAAGGCTGAACACCGTGTTCCCAGTGGTTTTTTGCATCCTTTAGATATCCCAGAGTGGAAGTGGGATGACATCTCAATGGACTTCATCACAGGACTACCCAGAGCTCAGGGTGGTTATGATGATATCTGGGTAGTGGTGGATCGACTGACGAAATCAGCTCACTTCTTAGCAATTAAGGAGTCGGGCCCGGTGAGTACCTTAGCACAGAGGTATGTAGACGAGGTGGTGCGTTTTAATAGAGTCCCGAAGACTATCATCTCAGATCGGGATACTCGGTTTACCTCATGAGTCTGGAGGGGGTTACAGCATGCTTTTGGCACCCAGCTACGCCTTAGCACTGCTTTCCACCCCCAGACTGATGGGCAAACAGAGCGGACTATCCAGATGTTGGAGGACATGCTGCGAGCATGCGTTCTGGATTTAGGATGATCATGGGTATGACACTTGCCTTTAGTAGAGTTCGCCTACAACAACAGATTCCACTCTACTATTGGCATGGATCAATTTGAGGCTTTGTATGGAAGACCATGTCGTTCACCCATTTGCTGGGCAGAGGTTGGTGAGACAGGTTCTCTTGGGCCAGAGGTAGTACAGAGCACCACAGACAAAGTCCAGCTTGTACATGAGAGGATGAAAGCGGCTCAGGACTGACAGAAGTCTTATGATAATCGTCGGAGGAGGCCCTTGGAGTTTGAGGTGGAAGACCATGTGTTCTTGAAGGTTTCCCCTCGACGGGGGTAGCAGAGGTTTGGGAAAGGGAGCAATCTCTCACCTAGGTTTATCATACCTTTTGAGGTGCTGAGGCGAGTCGGCGAGGTGGCATATCAGCTGGCCCTGCCACCTCAGTTAGAGAAGGTTCATGACGTCTTCCACATCTCCCAGCTTTGTCGGTACTTACACGACGACTCCCACGTTATCGGCTGGGGAGAGTTAGATATGGGAGACGACGCGACCTTCGAGGAACTACCAGTCAGAATCAAGGATCGTAAAGAGAATGTGCTTCGTGGATGAACCATTCCGTTGGTTCCTGTGTTGTGGAGGCATGGCGGCCTCGAGGAGAGCACTTGGGAGTGGGAGACCCAGATGCACGCTCAGTACCTAGAGTTGTTTTGATTTGTGTTTTACCTTGTTCTTCTGAGCTTCGTGTTGATGTTGTACTTTGTACCTTTGATTTATGGAATGCTTGGCTTGTCGGTTGTGAAGCCTTTTGTTTCCTTGTTCCCTGGTAATGTGTAACGTGTCTGGATGTATGGGGAAAGTGAAAAACCTGATCCTTAATCGAGACGCGTTAATGCGGATGCGATTGAACCTGTTTGGGCGAGTCATTGCCGCCTAAAGCGGATAATATCTCGACATAGGAGAAGGAATTTCCCCAAACCACGTGTTCGGGTAGTGTGTGGGTTGTACAGTGTTGGGGGCAGCGTAAGTTGGAAAATCCTAATATATGGAAGTGGTAAGGCCCAATCCTTAATTGAGACACATTAATGCGGATGCGATTAAACCCATACAGGCGAGTCAGTGCCGTCTAAAGCGGATAATATCTTAACATAGGAGAAGGAATTCCTAACACCTATGATTAGGGTTGTTGGTTGGGTTCCTGTTATAACGAGAACCCTAAGAGGTATCTTATTGGGTTCCTCTGGGTTGGTTTTTGAATTCTCAGGGATGAGAATGTTTTAAGAGGTATCTGATGTAATGGCTCGGACCTCTCTAGCTCATTCCTTTGTCAAAAAGAAGGCCACGAAGTGTTATGGAGGGTAAAATGGACTTTTCCCACACTTTCCAGAATTTTGAAACTACACGCCGTGTAGTTTGAGTACATGTCGTGTACCCCCTTACCGGGTATACCCCGTGTTGAAGGTCGTGTCCTTGCCGTGTGAAATAAATGGGTACACGCCATGTGTCCAATACTACACACCGTGTAGTCTCTCTCCACGTATGCATTACCGTGTGTTGACCAGTTAATGGTCACGTGCCATGTTATAGCCATGTGAAATAAATGGGTACACGCTGTGTGTCCAATACTACACGCCGTGTAGTCTCTCTCCGTGTACGCATTACCGTGTGTTGACCAGTCAACGACCGTGTGCCGTGTTGGAGCCATGTGAAATAAATGAGTACACGCCGTGTGTCAAAACTACACGTCGTGTAGTCCTTCCCCGCGTATGTGTTACCCTCAAACCGTGTGTTGACCAGTCAATGACCGCGGAGCTGTGTTGGAAGTCGTGTGGAGACCATGTGAAATAACCGAGTACACTCCGTGTACCATAAAGTACACACCATGTACTTTTGCTTTTCTCGCCTATAAATGGAGGGGTCCCCTCCTCCTTTTCAACTCACCCCTCTCCTCCCCTTTCCTCTGAGCAGAGTTCTCCCAAGAGACTCGAAGGCTCTTTCTTACATAATTTCTTTGTCCGAGCTCCGATTTACGATCCGTCAATGGCCACAGGATCGTAACGACGAGGTGGAACTTCCGAGCTTGGATCTGTTGTCTTTCCTTTGGCCTTTATTTTCCGACTTCCACCCAAGGAGGTTTTTCCGGGACCCGACAGAAGTGACGGACGCCGACGGACGTCTTCTAAGGTTGATCCAGGGGAGCGTCGCGATCGGAACCTGTTGATGTAGGGATCTTACCTTCGTCTCTATAATTTGTGCATCATGCGGGGTGGGTATCCTCTTGTTTTCATGAGAAACAGTTGAACCATTAAATAAAGATAATAAATGGTTAAAGAACGGGGATGGGGAAGTTGTTATGTTTATCTTTATTTATCCTGTGATATTATGTTGTGAACTGAATAGGCTTATGCCTACTGAAAATCACGGTTGTTGGGGGAATTTGGTTGCGTAATTAAATGTTTCCCTATCTTTCTAGACCGTTTTGTGGATGGAAACTTTGTGGAATGTGGAAATTGGTTAATCACGTAAAGTTGGCTGTTTAAAATCTGGAACCCTTGTGTGATCACCCCGGTTAAACAAAATGGAATAATGAACATGTGGGTGTTGGCTTGGATACATGGCATGTTATGGGGGTGTTTTGTGGGTTGTTGTGGA
Source organism: Viscum album (assembly GCA_963277665.1). Classification (NCBI taxonomy): domain Eukaryota; kingdom Viridiplantae; phylum Streptophyta; class Magnoliopsida; order Santalales; family Viscaceae; genus Viscum; species Viscum album. The sequence goes on along the minus strand of OY728132.1, from coordinate 1,275,596,870 downwards.
TCAGGTGAGTAGCGGGGTTGTGGTTGACTTGGTTGTGGGTTGGTGTGAATGTTATGTTGGTGACGGGCAGCGGGGCTGCGGTAAGTGGTATTAAAGGGATAATGATGTACGGTGCGGTTGTGGTTATGGTGGTTGATAGTGGGGCTGCAGGGTTGGGTTTTAATCTGAACAAACTATGGGTTGTCAATAATAAATAAAAGCGGAAGAGTTAATGAATGGTGGGCCATGGTAATGGAATGGGATTAATAATCAATAGGTTGGTTGGTTAATAAGAAGGGCCTTGGTTGTGTTGCTTGTGTTTTCCTAACTTGATTTGTGGATGGCATGGATATGCTTTACGAACGATCGATGTGGTTGGTTGTGGATAGTTTCCCAGTAGTTAAAGAACTAAATAAATTAACTCTGCTGAAACGTGAAAACCTAAAAGGGGTTGGGGTTGTTTGTTGTATGCATGCTTCGTAGTAGCAGTGTCGAGGCACATGCTTGGTTTCTCTATTTAGAAGGCATAGGTTGGGATGTGTGTTTGTTATACATATATATATCTGTATCTTTTTTGTTTTATCGCACCCCACCCATGTTGAGAACTTAGTACTGAACACTCCCATTTCATGGGAGAGGGTGTTTTTCCCTTAGTTACTAGCTCATTCCTACTCCTTCTCCCCTAGGCTGTGATGGATTGAGGCGACCTTACACATAATAATATTTGTTTAGGTTTCGATTGGGGTGGTTTTAGCCCAAGACTCTTCGGGCAGGTTCTACTATTTCCTAAGAATCTTTGGGATGAGGCCCAGGTGTGTGCGGGTGGGATACATGGTTGTGAGGCCCAGGTGTGTGCGGGCAGGATATGTGGTTGTGAGGCCCAGGTGTGTGTGGGTGGGATACGTGGTTGTGAGGCCCAGGTGTGTGTGGGCGGGATACGTGGTTGTGAGGCCCAGGTGTGTGCGGGCGGGATACGTGGTTGTGAGGCCCAGGTGTGTACGAGCGGGGAGAGTGTGGCAGTTTCAGGACGTTCGCCATTAGGAAGAGAAGCTAACTAATGGGAAATGGTGTGGGGTACCCAATACTCTGGTTCTTATATACTACTACCTGTTGTGACTGTGTTTTTGGTGAGTGTGGATGGTGAGGTTGGGTGGATAGAATTCCTTGCTAGGTTTCTTCTATTGTTCTCACGGGACATTAGGATGTCTCCCCACTTGTACACGATAGATTTAGGTTTCCCTACTGAGTATAATTGTATACTCACCCAACGTTTACTTTCAGGTTTCCAGGAGGACTACCAGGGCCGTGCGGGACCCTACTAGTCAGACAGTTGGAGTTGTTGCAGTTCTTGTACTCTTGTTTTCTTTTGGTATTGTACTTTGAGCTTTCTTGTACTTGCACCTTGTTATAAAATTGTTTAAACATGCATGTGGTCTTGGTTTGGGTTTATTTCTATACACTTGTTCTTTTCCTTTTTGGTGGTTGACTTGTCCTATTTCCCAATCTTAAAATAATAAAAGGGTAATGCCTCCCATATTTTTGAAAACTCATACCCTTGGTGCTATTCGCCAACCCGGGGCTTACTGAAGGCGGGACTCGGGGGTCATTATCTCCATTTCACCATTGTCATCTCAGGAGGGGCATCTTTGGTGGGAGGGGGTCGTGGCATTCCTGGTTTTAGACCTACACCAACTTCTCTTTGGAAAATGTCTCAGTTGCAGGATCATTTGTCAATGTTGGGATAGTGTAGAAGGCATACATAATGCAGCATATCCCATGTGCTCCAGATCTGAAGCCTCACACGCCTGAGCTGCAGCCGCATTGCTATCCCTATATTTTTCGAAATTCTCAGATGGACCAATCTAAGGGATGGAAGAAGAGTTGGGATTTATATCCTGGAGGAGGTGTGAAACCAACATGGATGTGGGAATATTGGGTGCAACGAACCTGTGTAGAGTTTGTTGATGATCTAAAGGGAGTTGCAATATATGAAGTTTTTTGGGCTGGGCAGACATATGTCTACATGAATGACAATTTCGTGCCGGAGTTAATCAGCCGTTGGAGCCCGAAAACGAATTCTTTCTATCTGACTCATAGAGAATTAAGAATCATTTTTTGGGACTTCTACAAGATTTCAGGGGATCTAATTTTGGGAGATATGTATGATGAATTCATCCCCCCCCCCAAGGTGACCTGGAATGATTCGAAGAAGACTCCGGCTTTGGCTTGAGAGTTAATGAAAATTTTCTACAAGCTTTAAGAATACCACCACCACGAAAACCCACTCCAGAAAAGATATCCATCCATAGGAGTAGATGGAAATGTTTCTGATTAAGAAGAGGTAGGAGGGACCATCCTACACTCGTCCTACTAGTTTCCCTAGAGTATCAAAGAGCAGTGTTCTGGGCACATTTTGGCCAACTCTGGAAGCAGGAGAGTTTGATAGGTGAGGAATAAAGTGAACCATAAAATTCTAGTGAAGACCCATCTGGCAGGCTTTTTGGCCTTGTGGATCAGTGTTTACCTTTTACCAGTTCAGGATTCTAAAGGAGGTGTGAGGCTAGGGACCTTTGTCATTGCAGCCAAGCTGGATGAAAGGAAGATGGTTGGGTTGGCCACCCCAGTTTTGGAAAAGATTCATAGGAGATAACTTCATGTTTATATGGGTAAGTCTCCTCTGAGAATAGTGGGACCATTCCAAGTTTTATGGGGATGGATCTCCACCCACTTCAGGACATATGTTGTACAAAGTGGGGTACAGGTTCCTGGAAGTTCTTTCCAGCCATCTGTTCAAGCCATTTCTGAAATTTCGCCATTATCCCTCAACGCTTATGATATCAAAATATGGCTGAGCATGTTCAAGGAGTTTCACTTCTTTCCTTATGGAAATCTTCCAACAGGGTGATTTTTTATGATGGAACAGCTAGCTTGGAGTTAAGGGCATATATGCTGGCATGTAGATATGGTACACTGGCCACGAGGATTGATAGAGAAATTATATGCGAGGCCTATGATCTATATAGATTCACATGTCAATTCAAATGTATTCAAAAAATTATTGTATCCCCTCCAGTGCATGTCAGGTTAGAGAATCATCTGATGGTTTCTCATAAACTATGGTTGCTGACATCTATGGATAAGACTAGGGCGGTATTTGATCTACCAGTTGTTGAAGCGGCAAGTCGATTGACTACATGGTATGCCGAGAGCTGGGTAGAATCATACCCTGAAAGGTACTGAATCAGCCAGTCCCTCGGGTGGGGATAAAGAAGAGAACCATTAGGAAAGAAGCTCTTTATTTGGGAGGTGATTATTCCTCACCCGGAGCTGATTCATCGGATTCCTCACCCAGAGCTGATTTACCAGATTCCCAGGATGGGGATAATGATGTTCGAAATGTGTCAAAGCAGCCTCGTGCTAGATATAATCCACCTTCTAGAGTCAAGAGACCTACTCCATCGACTCCTAGTGAGTTACATCATTGAGGAAATTTAGTCACCATTGTTTTAATGAGCAACAAGTTTCATTTTCTTATCCTTTATCTGTGATTGCAGGAGCTGGGAAGAAGTTGAAGTCCCAGATTGTAGGACACTCCTCGTGGCCTTCTGGTGCACATTATGAATATTTATGACCAGAGGCTGTTCGGACATGGAGGAATTTATATTGTGATGCTGAAACTGCCTAGATGAGCTTATGTGAAGGGCTGCATATCCCTAGAGTGGGGAATATCCAGGCTTCCTCTGACATCCGTTTTGAGGAAAACCCTAATGAAGTGAGGGATTACATCAAAGATCTGAAAATGCTCATATATTCCACTGATGAGTTAGTTCCTGTCACCAAGCGGGTGAAGGAAATGATGGATCGTGGTACCACTGAGGGGATTGGTCCTTCATTAGACGAAGAGTGGCATGATTACCTGGCTTCTGAAGATGTAAGATTCATTTTTCTCATATTTGTATTTGCTTTTCAATTTTAATTTAGTCAAAGTTTTGTTATTCAAGGAAATAATCTTCTTCATCCTGTAGCTTGTAAAGGAAATAACCACTAATATCCCTTCGTCGCGGTATATCCCTGGTGGCACCGCTCTTGGAGCCACTGAATCTCCTCGTGAGCCAGGCGAAGTATCTCCAGGCCAGCAAGTCATGGATGAGGAGTTAAAAAGGGCGTTATTTTATCTGATACCTTTTTTGTGGATGATGATGCCAGTCCACCCAAAAAGGCCAAGAAGCAAAGGCATCGAAGAAAGAAGACCACAGTCAAACGCTTCATCAGTAGTGGTAATTCTTTCTGGTAGTCATGAATCTTAACTTATGAAAAAGTGCTCAAAATTCGTGGGATTGCAGGGGATTCTCCAGTTTCCCCATTAAGGGAAAGGACTGACCATCCTTAGAGTACAACGAAGGGTGTTGTAGAATGGCCGCAAGTTCTGGCTTAAACAACTGTTCCTGAAGAAATACTAAGAGAAAATGAGCCGGTGTCTGTTCCCAGCACCGCTCCTGTTTCTGATGCCAAGAGAGAAGATACTTCTAGTAAATTAACAATACTTCATAGAACCTAAAATTAGACAACAACTGACTTCCATTCTATGATGTTTTAGGTTCAACACATGCACCAGAACATTTGGTAACCACTGCATCTGACCCCACAACTGTCCTTGAAGAAGCTATATGGGGTCAGAAACTTCTAGATAAAAGTCAAAAAGAATACATGTCGTGTCAAAGCCTAAGTTGTCTTTGAATCTATCAGATTTTATGTCATCTCATTCAAAAGCACGGGCATCGCCCCACCAAATGGCATAGCCTGAACTAGTTCATCAGGCATAATCTTCATCAGATGAAGAATTGATCTTTGGTTATATTAACATAATTCATTTAACGTATCCATATGCCAATGACATTTTAGATCATGATGAGCCTAAGTTCCCTATATCTAATAGAAAAATTAGAGGAAGAGACAGAGGTATAGAATATAGAGGAAGACGTGTATATTCCAGAATCCACTATTTCAATCCTACCCCTGCTAGAACTGTATATGCGGCAGAAACTTGATATCCAACTATTGAAAAGTGTTGCCTAGAATTAATCTTTGCAGTTCAGAAATTGAGACACTACCTGCAACATCATGAGGTCCAATTGGTATCTCACAATAACCTGGTCAAATTTATCCATAGTCGTCCAATGTTTACAGGATGTCTAGCAAGGTGGGTAGTTATTTTGCAGCAGTTTGATATCTAGTATGTGTATCAAAAGGCAATAAAAGGCCAAGCTCTGGCGTATTTCCTTGATGAACACCCATCTGTAGAAGATACATATTTAAATATTGAACTTCCTGATGAGTAAGTCTTCTCTATTCAAGATAATCCTCAAACATGGGAAATGTAATTTTATGGTGCCTCTAGAATTCCAACAAGGGAGAAAATGGAAGATCCTAAATTAAACAAAGTTGGGTTAGGAATCGTGCTTATTTCCCCAAAAAAGGTAGTGTTACCCTATTCTTTCTTATTGTCAGAAGGAGGTACAAACAATGAAGCAGAATATCAAGCTATCATCGCAGGCTTGGAATTGGCGCTTCAGGCACAGGTGAATCACTTGAAGGTAAAAGGTGATTCAGATTTGGTAATCAAACAAATCAATGGAGATTATGCCATCAGAAAGGAAGAGTTAATCCCTTTGTGTGATTACATCAAAGAGTTAATGGCATAATTTCCCTCGAAACCAAAATTTTCTTATGTCCCTCAATCACAAAATGCCCAAGCTGATGCACTGGATAATGTAGCCACAGCCCTGGCAGATCCAAATCGGGACAAAACAATCATCAGTATTGCCCACCGTCATATAGTTTCACCTTTTGTTCAAATCAGAACAGAGGAAATCAATGAAATCAGTCCCATTTCTCAACTATATGTTCATACTACAGGATGGATGACACATATCAGGGAATACCTTCAAAATGGAACACTCCCACTTGATAGAGCCGGGAAAGAACAAGTCTAGTGACGTGTGGTCAATTTTACTCTTTATGATAGCTCAGATCACCAAAAAATTATCTACAAGCAAGGTTTTGATGGAATTCTCTTCAGATTTATTGATGTTGAAGAGACAATGGCTATCATGAATGAAGTAAATGCAGAAGTTTGTGGTGCCCACCAGTATGGAAATAGACTTTCTGGTCAAATTTGAAGGCTTGGATAATTTTGGCCTTCAATGATGCAATATTGTGTTGATTTCACTAAGAAGTGTCATTCTTTCCAAGTATGTGCCAACTTCATTCATCAACCCCCAGAGTTTCTTCATAAGGATAAATACTTCTGGTCATTTTCTACATGGGGAATGGATTTAGTAGGACCTTATCCTTCGGCTACAGCTAAGCAGTTTAAGTATATTCTTAATGCTACTGACTTCTTTTCCAAATGGGCAGAGGCAATACCTCTTAAAGAAATCGATGCTAAAATCATTTTTATCTTTTTCAAGTCCAACATCATTACCAGATTTGGTGTTCCTCATACCATATTTATGGATAATGACACCAACTTTTGTTCATATGAGTTAAGAAAATTGTATCAAGAATACAATATCAGATCCAACCATTCATCTCGGTATCATGCAGCGGCCAATGGTAAAGTAGAGGCTTTTAATAATACTCTTTAAAACATACTTTAAAAGATGGTGGATAAAGATAATAATTCATGACCTGATAAAATTTTTCATGCTCTATGGGCTTATCAGACTACCACCTGCACTACTACACGATCAACTCCATATTCATTGGTATATGGAACAGGAGCATTCTTGCCTATTGAAGTCCAATTACCTTCTCTTATAGTTTCCATTTGTCATCAGTTATCTACAAATGAACAATCTCAAAAGAAATTGGATGAATTAGAATGACTAGATGAAAAAAGATTGTGCACACTGCACCATTTAGAAGTCTATCAGAATCGAATAGCATGTGCTTTCAATAAAAAAGTTCGTCTTTATTCATTCATTCAAGGAGAATTGGTATTGGTCCTCAGAACCCCAATGATACCGGGAAATAATCCTCCAAATCTTGAGCCAAAGTGGGAAGGATCTTACTCAATACATAAGTTCTAATCCAATGGAGCTTATTCTTTAATCTCAATGGATGGAGAACTCATTACAACTCCAACCAATGCAAGATTCTTGAAGAAGTATTTTTTGTAACACAAATACACCCATTGTTCTTGCTACAGGACATTAAACTGCATAGACCCCTCTATCGTTCAACATGACGTTAAACTGTGTCCCCTATATCATCCAACATGACGTTAAACTTTGTCCCCTCTATCGTCCAACATGACGTTAAATTGTGTCCCCTCTATCGTCCAACACGACGTTAAATTGTGCATCATCCGAGATGCAGGATGTTAAACTGCCAAACACCCCATTTATGTGACACATGACATTAAATTGTGATCGCCACATGCATAGTTGTTTTTTAAACTCTGTTTCCATGTGTGACTCTAGAAGCTAACCATGAATAAGCCCCACACCATCCTTCGTGGTCGCATCTTTTGCGACACAATCGTCAGGTCTGTTGCTGCCTCTTGTTTCTCACACCGAGCATGACTCACATGATCTTAGAGTAATCTTCGACCATGACATCTTCTCTAGAATGCTAACCACGCTTAAGTCCCAACATCATCTTTGGGTCGTTGTCCTCAAGTACACCCCGATCACTAAATCCCTCTCAATTGAACTACACGGACTTTGATCCTTGCCTCCTAGGCCGGGTATATAGGCAACCTCCTGAGGTTCAAGCCCGAAACCACTTTCTTCGCATCGATTCACCTCTATCCCATACGATGCTGATATGTGAATCCCCCATCAACCATCTTATTCATATCGGTTCACTTTCATCCTACATGAAGTTAAACTGTGTACGTACCATCATCTTAGCTATATGGCGTTAAACTATACAGTCCCCCATTGTCCTTGCTGCAAGACATTAAACTTCATAGTACTGGTCCATGCATATGACCTTAAACTATTTTCACTTTTGTCCTGTATGAAAATAAACTGCAACAATCCCTGATACCCTCACTCGAGAGGAATCATCATTGACATGGTCTCCAACTATGTCACATTTCAAGAACAATGTATGGGTTGATTCTCATCCTTATGAGATACGTAGTGACACACAAGTCTTTAATCTTGGGTCCATCCATAATTGTAATAAAGTTTTCTTTAAACCTCATATGTACGAACCAAATTTGTACAAAGGGTATTTCAAGAACTACGTGTAGCTTGATTCCCATCCTCATGGGATACGTAGGAATGCTCGAGCATTCCTCGAGTCCATCCCCAAGCCTTTGGGCCTAACCCCAAACTCCACTTTTGGTCCCTTGGCTGAAAAGTCCCCCTAGGAGCACATGGTGTGATATGGAACACCCTGGACTTTATTCACATCAGGTTTATAACAAATACATGATGTGTCTCCCTCACTATGGTCCAAGCTCTACGACCTTAAACTAAGATCTTCCATGCTCTCATCCTGTATGACATTAAACTGTATTTCAATAACTACGTGTGTCTTGATTATCATCCTAATGAGATATGTAGTGACATCCAGAATCTCAATTCAGGACCCAGCCGCAACATTATACAAATAATATTCATGGTCTCCATAACCATTTTCTTGAATTCTAGTCGCAAAATGTCTAATACCTAAGAGTTCTTTTTCCTGACTATGCAGCACGTGCCCTTAGGTGGCCTTGCATAAGTGATCTACATAACAGACCTGTCAGCCAAAAGATACTACTATTTGACTATGCAGCTTATTCCCTAGTTGGCCTTGTATAATTCAACCTCCATAATGGGTTTGTCAAGTAATGGTAACTTCATTCTTAGGAGAAGCCTCTTTTGTCCCTATTGGTCTTAACGACGATATGTAGGGATCTGCAAAAAAAAATTGTCATCCTTAACATATTTATTCCATACTCTTTTTCATGATCTAAAAGTATTCAAGTCTATGGTTTACATTTTCCTCCTTCTCTATATGTTTAAATCAATATGAAATAACCTTGGACCACTTGACCATATGTTGTATAATGTTTCTATCTCTGGTTTTAGTCATATGATTTAAAACCACAGATACCTTTTTTCCTACGTTTAGGTCAGACCTTCGTATAAGTCACATTCCTCCAATTCTTTGACAATTCTGATTGGAAATATCCTCTCCATATTCAAGTACCTTTCTCCATAAAGCATACTCTATGCTTTGGAAAATTTGAATCTCCATAAAATTTTCTTCGGCTTTTAGCAATAGAAAGTCAAATTTCTGAGAGTTTTTTTGCTCGACTATGCAGCACGTGCCCTTAGGTGGCCTTGCATAAGTTGTCTACATAACGGACTTGTCAGCCAAAAGATACTACTATTTGACTATGCAGCATAAGCCCTAGTTGGACCTGCATAATTTAGCCTTTTTATAGTCCATCATGCATGACTTTAAACTACCAATAACAAAATACATGGTACTCATTAAATTTGGAACCTGTAAAGGGTACTCTAAACAAAAGTCAAGTCCCAGCTCACTAAACGTACATTTTGTATAATTTAGGAAATATTGAGAAATTAAAAGATACAAAGTTTTTGGGGTTGTTTATATAAACCTAGTAAAAATCAAACTATGTTTACTAGGACCATTTTCTTAGGTAAAAATAAAATCAATTATCAAGAAAATGAAGGTATAGATGATTGAAGATGAACTGTTTTTCATTGATGAACAAGATTAGAAGAACATTCACATACTGAAGTCTCTTCTCTTTCTTTTCAGAAATTACAGAAGACTTCCAACATGATTTCTCATCTATTTCACAGCATCCCGAGCTTTATCAGAAGCCACGTGAAGTTCATTTGATCGACCAACTTCACTCTCTTTAGCTCGACGAAGTGCTTCTTTGGAATCTGTGATGGATTTTATACCATCTGCTTGGACTTCTTCCAATAAGTTATGAAGCTGGTCAAGATCCCCAATAACATCATCTAGCTCTCGCTGAAGGTGAGACTGCTATAAAATATTCTCCTTGATCTTCTGCTTCAGTTACTTAAACTTTGTAGCATGATCAGCCTCAGCTTGGGACACTACAGCCTGAAATTCACTGATATTGGTCAGCAATCTAGCTTTTATCAGGTCTTGATGACACCTTTTCTCTTGCTCCCTCCTTCAAATGACTTGTTTCACTGCGACATGGATTTCTTGATATCCAAAACCGCCAAGTCCCATCATGATAAAAAGGGATGAAAGTCTTGGAATTTTCGAAGGCAGCTCTTCAAGAGGCACCTCAAATATTATCTTTCATATATTTTTCCATGCCTTACGATGTGAGAATTAGAGCACCTTTTTCACCTATGGGTCTGATTCGGCATCGCTATCATAGGGAGGAACATATTCTGGGATTAATGCACTTAAGGAAGTGCCATGTTCTACTCCTTCCCTGACCCTGGTTACTTCACCTTCTGCTACTGTTTGGGCTGAGGCTGAGGCTTCACCTCCAGATCTAGTCATTGAAGTTAACATCCCTGTTTGGTCAATTGAAAGTATGGTTAGTTTCAAAGGACAGTAAAAGTTTATTGATTGTATTTCAGGTTAAGTAAGCCACAAATATCATCATATTTTACCTAACAGTAGATCAAAAACTTGTGAAGACTCCTCCCCATATTTTCTAGCTTCAACAAGATTTTTAGGATGGGTTTTAGGAGGGTCTACCATGCTAAGTTCCACCTGATCCAGTGTTTCTGCAATAACAGGGTTGACATCAATGTCTACACCCCTTTCAAGCGTTGTTGGTTCAGCAGTTTCTTCAGATGGAACTGTACATTTTTTTAACCAAACATGGTTAGAAGTGTAATCATGAGAAGATTAATAGGACAAATGATGAAACTCACATCCAGTTGATTCTATACCTAGATCTCCAAAATCTTCTAAATCACATGGTAATTTAACATGTTCTAAAATTTCATCAAAGTACATTCCAAGATTCATCATTTCATCAAATGATATCCCAGATCCCAGGTTAGTCTCACCAGTGGGAGCACTTGACATATCTTCTTTGCAAAGATAGAAGCACCTGCGCGACGAGAGATCAAGTTGTTGGAAGCCGAGTGATTTCTTCGGCATTACCTCAGAGCCGGATCCTCTTTCCTTTTTGGATCCAACTCTGAGGGGGGGGGCTTTTTTATGCTTCTTTCCATCACAGAGTCCAACGATTGGCAAAGGGGAATACCTTAAGCACAAAGAGGGTCACCCATTGAAGAACATCAGGAAAATTGAAGAAGGAATGGACTAGGAGCCCATTTGGAGTGAGGCGCGCAAGTTACTTGTGTACCGCATAAGTCACTTGTGTGCCACCTATGGGTCGCACAGCTCACTTGAATTCCCTATTTGGTTTTTCTCCCAAGGTTCAAGGTGGCCTATAAATAACCCATGTGGGCCCCCATTTCGAGGACGGATTTTCCAAAAGTCAAATTCAAGCTCTGGTCGCCCTAGTCTTCAAATCAACTCTTCCAAAATCTTGTAAGGTAACTTTTTACCTAGAATGGAAGACCTGGAGGATTAGAATAAGGCATAAGTGTTTAGAATTCATAAACACATGTGCGCCTAAGTGTCCAAACCTCCTTAAAAATGGAAACACTTGCGTGCCGCCCTACCCTTTCAATGAAACTTGTGTGTCGCCCTTTTGGAAACATCTTAGGATAATACTAAAGGCTTGAGTTAAGTCTTGCCCGAGTATTACCCTACAGATTCTTCGTTTCCTAGGTGAACCCATGTCGCACAAGTACACTTTCATGGCTAAGACTTGCACGCCAAATGATTTGTGCGACCTACACTTGCACGCCAACTTTATTTGTGTGCCTCTCTCCCATTAACCTCTCCTATTCAAGATATTAGCCCTCAAACCCCTTTTCAAAGCCATTTATGGCATGGTTACTTTGTTGGCTTCCTTATCTGAAATGAATTCGGTGAGAACCTCTCCCAAAATCTTGTGACTTAAAAGCTTTATTTCACTACGGTTAGGGGTTTCCTCCATATAACCTCATCCTTTAAGATGAGAATATATTTTCATTTAGGTCATCCTCCTTAGGAGTACGCCCCAAGTCCTCTTAACCTGGGTCTCCTTCTCAAGAGTAATCCCCAGTCATAATTCCTTTAATTCGGGCCTCCTCAGGAATAAGCCCCAATAATAATTCCTTTAATTTGGGCCTCCTTCTCATGAGTAAGCCCCAAGTTATAAGTACCCTTTAATTTGGGCATCATACTTAGGAGTAATCCACAGGTTAAAACTCCAAATCTCCATAAAGTAGAAATACCTTTATTGACCCTGCGCTTTGGCTTCTTTCCTGAATTAAGTCCTAAACTTCATCTACTTGGGCAGTCATACATACGTAATCCCCACATCATTTCTTGTGACTGCATCTTTCGTGCCACAATCGTCAGGTTTACTGATACCTCTTGTTTCTCACACTGAGCATGACTCACATGAGCTTAGAGTGTAAAATTAATCACGACATCTCTTTTTGGGACATTAACCATGCATAAGCCCCATATTTCTTCACCCAAACTATGTGGACTTTGATCTCTTTCCTAAAAGTAGAGTACGTAGGAAGTCTTTCTAAGGTTTAAGCCCATCATTCATTAATTCTTTTCCATCCCATATGACGTTAAACTATATCCTCCTTATCGAACTATGTAGGTTCTTATTCATTTTTAATGAGGATACGTAGGTAGCCCATATGCGGGTACGATCCGAAATATGAAATAATCCATGTCTTTATGAATGAAAATAAACTTCAAGTGCCCCCACTGAGTGGCTTTAAAACTAGTATGGTCATCATAATGACCAAGAGATTTCTATATAATATATTGAAGGATACCATTGACTAAGAATCCCTAATACATACGGATGATTCTCCATCAATGAAGAACCTCAAATACATATAAAAGATTCTCAAAATCCAATACATATCAATCATTGATTTCCAAATCTAAAGAAAAACACATTTTCATGCTTGGTGAATTAATAAGAATTCATGAACATAACTTAAATATATAAGAGAGTATCGGAGTAGGCAATAATTCCCTCCAAAAAGGTGTGATGATTCTGACCTCTCATCCTCTCGACCAATGAAAATTCTTATGCCTCATCGGTCCACAACTAATGAGAACCTACCTTTGGAAAGTAGGTACAAATGGATATAGAATCATTGGGTGTTTACGGTTTTACAAATAAACCTGTTAGAAACCGATTGGAAAGTTTGAACCTTAAACAAACAAGGTCATCCCCATTTCCAGACGAAACAATATTATTACATGAACACGACCATCCAGATATGGACACGGCCAAGAGTACTGGTTCTCAGACACATTGTGTACTTAGTCACAGACACAGACATGGACACGTTCCATTTTACATGGGTATAACTCAGTGTCAATGGTACATGATGTATACTCCTTCAATATTGACTTATATCCCTTTTATTCTTCATCATAGACAAGTTTTTTTAGGTGTTTTCCCTATTTCCATTCACTGAGGGTTAGTATGGAATAACATCCTACATAAAGGATAGTGATCCCTTCAGTGAGACTTATTGGATATAGTTGTTTAAATCCTTCCATTGGGACTGGAATGAGATCCCTAATCACCATCTTACCCTAGGTGGATTTATTAGTATCATCGTGAGAAACACTATGTGGGCATCGACCCTATACTTATTAGGTTATTTTGAATTGAGTTTTTAGTATACATCATGGCCCTGGTTGTGATCCTAATCTATGTATTTTTCTCTTAATACTTCTAGTGTATACTTCATATGGAGGGATATTATGATCATAACACCTTGTATGGATGCCATTAGTTCTATGTGACTCAAGGAGTGTGTTCTCCTAAGCGATTGTTATCTGAAACCTTCAAGCATGATTCCTAGACTATCATTATGATTGTGACTTTACCTTGGGACTGTGTTTCTTTGTTGAGTATATCTGGATATTCTTATTATATGTGTTGAAGACATATACCTATGTTGAGATAATATTTATTCGTGTTGTTATATTCTTAGTGATTTCAAGGTGTCCAACTGGGAATTTTTATACTCACACCTGTATGGGATTTTACCCACATGTTCCATGAATTTTGAAGATAACTAACCTTTTTATAGAATCCTAAAGGTACAAGGACCAGGAGGATCTTAGTGAGCCAGAAAAATTGAGATTTGTTCCTACGGTCACCTTGACAGCATCCCCTTATATAAATTTTAGATTTTTCTTATCTTCTGTTCCTTTATGGTGGGTTTCTATTTTGACCTTTTTTCTATATGTACTTGTTTTCATACTTTGGTAGTGTAATTTTGGATGAATTAATGCATTTTTTATCAGTTATTTTACATTTCATCATTGTATAGTCTTGAATATGTGTGAATGTGTACATGTACCTTATGGTAAGGCCTCCCATCTGAGTGATATGCCTACATGACAGTAGTCACCAACCCTTGGCCTATTGGAGGCAGGCATGGGATAGTCGTGACATGGTTCCCATTGGGACAGGTTGTGAAATGATTAATGTTATATACTTTCCATTATATCATGTAATATTTCTAGAACTGTTAAAGTACCTCCCCTTTATCTTGAAGTAGATAAATCTATAGAAACACCTATTGTTTCTATCATTGCAACCCAACTACTAGACTCCTCCTTTGAAAGAATATATACAATGATTCTCCAAATGAATCTCACAGCCCTTTCTTTAGTATAAATCGATGTTATACTAGGAATAAATTAGATCTCATTATATATATTTAATATCTATTATTGGGAAAAATAAATATCTTTCCATATAATTAACTATCTCTGCTCTTACATAAATTTAAGGAAGATTATGAGTCCTCTTTAGAACATCCCTCCATGATGAGGGTGTTAATAATGATTAAACAAGAATATCATTCTTAAATGGTTTATTCAATGGATATCATCAGCCTTAAGGGAACACCCATTGTAATAGAATATATATATGTATTCACTGATCTATTTATATTCCTTCTGATGGATAATGATATGGAGTTCTCAATAAAACTCATAATTGAAGACACACCTATATCCAAGAACCACTACATGATATCACTAATAAAACATGAGGATAATTCATAGTTTATCACCTTGGAGTGAAACATTTATATTTTTCAAGTATAATGATGGGTCCATGTGTCTTTTCATCTATTATTGAGAGATCAAAATGATCACCATAAATAAAAATTATTCATTGTATGGGATTGGTGACTTATTTAATCTACTTCAAGGAGATTAGTAATTTTTGAAGTAGAAATTAATTGTTGATATTATTATTTAATAGTGAAGAGAGAATATATTCAAAATACAATATTTTTTAAATGATTTGGACATTGTTAGTTCACAGTTATGTCATTCGAACATACAAATTCTCAATAAATATTTATTGAATTAATGAATAGAGTATTTACAGACTACTATAATAAACTTTTGGTTATCTTTATTGATGATATTATCACATAATAAAATAGTAAGGAAGAACATTACAAAAATTTAAGGATAATACTGATGACTATAATAAAATAGAACGTGTACACTAATTTCAATTAGTGTGAATTTTTTATGCCACACGTAGAATTCAGGGGGAATGTGAATGAAATAGAGGGGATTTTTATGGATCCATAAAATATAAAGGAAATTAAGGAATGTAATAAACCCATAAACATAATAGATAACCATAGTTTTCTTTGATTATCTTGGTACTTATGAAAATTTATAGGAAAAATATCATTCTTGTATAACCCACTAACTCTGTTAATATATAAATGGGAAAACAATGTTAGTATGGAAGAATTTGAGGAATGAATTAAGGAGAAAAAGAATAGGGTAACCACTACACCTTTACCCACACTTACCATAAGTGAATAATTGTTTTTTATAAGAAATAGATCTTTAAATAAATAATCGTTTAGTGTACTCATGAAAATTAAAAAAGTGATTTCTTATTCCCTATGGAAATTAAAGATCTTAGAATAGAACTGCATAGTGCATGATTTGTAGTTTCCTATTTTGATATTTGATTACCCAATAAAAATACATATTTTAATTAAATTTTAATGGTATTAAATGTTCATTTTTGATCTTATGGGTCTGAGTTAGTGGATTTTAATTTTGAACATTCATTCTTATCATTTGTGCACTTCATGCCTAATGTACACCAATTTAGTCCCAATGATTCATATGATTTTAAGGATTGTATTTATACATATTTTAATTTGATATTTTGGGAAATGTATTTTCACTTAAATATGAACATTTTTCATTTAGGGATCAATGGAAGATTCATAAAGGATGATGGATATATTTGGAGATGAATGGAAGTAATTCTAGAGAAGGCAGATTGAACATCATCCCACTGATGAGAATTTGGGACCCACATTACAAACCCAATAAAGCCCAAATTTAGTGGGATTATAGAATACATATAGAGGAACAAATAAATATGAAGGATCCAGTACTAATTTGGCCTCCATTGTGGTTATTTAGGTGGCCCATGTTGAAGATAAAATTCTGGGCCATATTCTTCGGCCCAGAAAAACATCCCACCATTTTACACATATCTCGTTAAAAATAAACTATTTTGGTCTGAAACTTTACAAACAGTTAGGGGACATCTGTAGATTAATTTTTTTATTCTATTTACTACTCCAATTAGGCCATCTAGAAGGTCTTACAGGCGCATATGTTTGGTGGAAGCAAGCTGGATGCCACCTCGGGTCAAGGGTGGAAAAGTCTCCTCTCCCTTACTTTCCACCACCCTAGGCCTACCATACTCAAGTGGGATCTTTTTTACTGTTGTAGGATATACCCAAGGATCCCAAAATGCCTATTTAAAGTAGTTTTTGTGGAGGATTTTATCATCTTTGAGCTTTGTTTTCATCTTAATGTTATGCTGCCAATTTGTCTTTGTAATGTTCTTCCTTCACATGTAAGTTGTTTTAATTCATCCTAGTTTCTTAATAAAATTTCTTCTTATCCTCTTATTATGTTGTTATCCATCTCAATTTGATACTGTTTCCTCAAGGTGTAAATTTATTCACATCAAACCTTGTGAAATTATTCACACAATGGTGGAGTGATCATTTTCTTTTTATTGTTTTCTTTACTTCTTCAATTCCTCCCTCATGAGTCTACTTCCCACTTCCATTGAAACCATAGCATCAATGGAGGGATAATACACTTATGGGTTGATCCAAGGGATTATAAAGGGTCTGTATTGGATTTTTTTTATCAATATATTAATTTATAATCACTTCTTTTAATTGAGATTTTTATTTGATGATTTTTAAACTCCATCGTCCTTGTTGAATTTAAGGCCACACACTTCAAGTGCTAATATGAACCTTTACCTTGAAGTGCTCAAAACTTTGATCCTTCAAGTGTATAGGTGATTAGTATTAAATTTTTTAGTTATTAAACCAGTAAGTGATGATGTTGTTTTATCTTCTTAAATTAACTCATCTCAAATATAAGAAATTGAAATAGTTGAAGAAAGAATTTCATCCAATCCACCCCGAGTGATAACCTAGGATCAAATCATTCTTTTAAATTGAATTCACTTAAATCTATTAGATATAATTTAAAACCATCAAAAATAAATCCAAGTTGGCCACTTCATATCCAAAAACATTCCATAGAATGTACGTGTCTGTAGGTTACTTCTCAGGTCTCTGAGGATTCGACAACCCAAGCTAGACTACAAGGACCGTTCTACCTTCTTCTCTTGGGTAAATTTGAGCATGAATCAAATTTTAGCACCATTGCTGGGTACCCAAGTAAGTCATCTAAACACCCATTCTATTCTCTCTCATTTCTTCTTTTCTCATCCAAATTCTCTTATCTGGTCCCTTTCTCATTTTTTTTCCTTTTGGCGCATGTCCGCCTACACCCGCGATCAATCAAACCATCTAGTTAGGGTGGATAGTCCTGGGGTTGGGGAGTCAAGTACACCAAGTAAACTCTTTCCATTAGATCCTAATATTCCTAATACTCCAGAGTCAAAAATTGAGCCTATTTAAATGGAAGGTCTTCAAAGAAACCAACTCATAAACTTGGGTGGAAACCAAAATGGAAACCCAAATGAGGCAGCCCCAAACTTGGGGAATGCAGTTGATCAAGCCATGAATGACTACCTCACACATTCCTGGACCAATGACCCCTCATGTATTAGACAAAATTCCTTAGGAGATTCCAACTACATCTTTCAACCCCATGTCCTAAACCACCTTCCCACATTCCATGGAATGGAGTCCGTGATGCCCTACCTTCACATTAAGGAGTTCAATGACATTGTAGAATCCATGTGTCCCCCACATAAACTAGAATCAGCTAAGATGAGGCTATTTCATTTTTATTTAAAGGATCGAGCTAAAAATTGGCTAAAAAATTTCATACCATCATCCATCAACTCTTGGGACCAACTACAAAAATAATTCTACAAAAAAATACTTTCCCCACCACAAAATAATTTCACTTAAAAAGAGTATCCAAAACTTTTTTGAAAAAGAGGGAGAGTCATTCTATGAAACATGGGAGAGGTTCAAGGACACTCTAAACATGATTCCACACCATGGTTTTTCTATTCCTGAACAAGTGAGAATTTTATATGAAGGGTTGGGTCCGGGGAATAAACAATTCATTGACATGATGTGTAATGGAACCTTTAAAAACAAATCCCCAAATGATGCTTACGAGTATCTAGAAAGCCTTTCTGAACAAAAGCAAACACGGGGAACTTCACCTTATTCTAAAAAGCCACAAAGAACTACTAGAATTCATACACTTAGATAAGAGGAAATCCTTAGGGCTAAACTCGCAGCACTCTCTAGGAAGGTTGAAGAGATGGACCTTAGGAAATTCCATGAAATCCAAACTATTGACCCTGTTTGCACAATTTGTGACAAAAAAGACCATAAGACAGACAACTACCCAACCATTCCATCCATCAAGGATGTTCTTTTAGGAGGACCCCCAGTGGAAGTAAATGATTTGAACTTTCAAAATCCTCAATACCAAAATAACTTCAACCCAAGGTATAATGACCACCCAGACTTCTACTGGAAAGATAACCAGCAACCTAGACAACCACAGGGACAAAATCCTTACCCCCATCAGAACTACCAAACCCATAACCAGTTAAAAACCCAACCTATACAATACCAACATCCACTGGTCCATTTTCAACAAACCATACCACCTCCAAAATATCCCCCTGGGATAAACCAATATTCTCAAGCACCAACCCAAACTGTTCCACAAAGCCTACTAGAACAACTGCGCAAATAAATGGAAAGGATGAACTCGGAATTCTATTACCTTAAATAAGAACTTCAAACCATAGAAACTGGAAAGTCACCCATGCCAACTTAGGCGGTGCTATCCTCAACTTCAAGGGGAGAGTCAAGTTGTACTCAAACAACTCATGAACAACTAAAGGCTGTGACTGTTTTAAGAAGTGGGAAATCAATTGAGAAACCTGAACAACTAATTCAGAACCCACCTGAAGATTCAAACTTGGATGAAAATTCAAATGAACCAAATTATCAAACTGAAAAACACGATAACATTGTCAAAGAAACAACTCTTCAACAAAAAAACCCACAACCTGCACCATTTCCTCAACACTTGAGGAGGAAAACCAAGCCTGAATTGAGTGAAACATTGAGGGAAATATTCTCACAAGTTAAGTTGAACATTCCCCTTCTTGATGCAATCCAAACCATACCTGCCTACTCAAAGTGCCTTAAGGACTTGTGAACTTTTAAAAGAAAATTTTCACATAAAAACCAAGTCCTTTTGGTTGCTAATGTGAGTACCACCATTCAAGGGACCATTCCTCCTAAGTTTAAAGACCCGGGTTTCCCTTACATCAATGTTGAACTAGGAGAGAGAAAAGTTTTCAAGGCCTTGTGTGACCTAGGTGCTAGTGTCAATCTCGTCCCCTATGTTGTGTACTTATAGTTAGGCCTAGAAGAACTCCAACCCACATCTGTCACACTTCAACTTGTTGATCGTAGCATTAGGGTTCCAAAGGGGATTTTAAAGGACGTTCTGGTAAAGGTAGAAAACATCATCTACCCTGCTAACTTCATTGTCCTTTACAACCATCCAAACTTAGGAAATAAGGAACAAACCCCAATCATCCTTGGTCGTCCCTTCCTTGCAACAATCAACTCTTTTATCTGAGTCCGAAATGGGAACATGACCATCACCTTTGGAAACATGAGTCTAGACTTGAACATCTATAATGAAAGCTCACAAATAGGGGATGATGAGGACATTCATGAAGTAAACATGATATGAAGCATTGACAATGAATCCATAGAACATCAAGGAATATTTGATGGATGTTTAAGTCAGGATGAGATTGATTTCCTTTGTTTATATGAAGGAAGTTTATCTCCTTGGCTTGAATCATTTTCAAATTTCTCTTATGATAAAGTCTTAGGTCCAACAATCAGTGAAAACTTTCAGCAAACCACATTCATGGAGACCAATCAAACTTCCTTCCCTAAATCTGATCAAACCAATCTTATAGCTGAAACTTCTATATGTTTGGAATCAATCCTATCTAAAACTCTAAAAAAAGAAATTGATATTGATCCAATGTCCCAATATTCTAGTGAAATTCTAAACTAACCTGATCTTTAATTGAAGGAACTTCCCACTGCACTCAAGTATGCCTTCCTAGGGGACAATCAAACACATCCTACTGTCATTTCTTCTTCTCTTGAATCCAATCATGAGAGGATGCTTCTAAATGTCCTTAGGAAACATAAGAAATCCATTTATTGGACCCTGTCTGATATTCCTGGGATTAGTCCACTTATCGGGACTCAAGGATTGTTCTGGAATCTGATTCAAAGTCATGTCATCAACCTCAACGACGGCTCAATACTTATCTCATGGAGGTAGTAAGAAAAGAACTTCTGAAATTGTTAAAAGATGGTATCATATATCCCATAGTTGAGAGTGAATGGGTGATCCCAATACAAGTGGTTCCAAAAAATGCTAGAATCAGAGTGATAACCAATGAGGATGGAGAGATTATTCTAACAAGGGTGAGTAGTGGCTGGAGAGTCTGCATCGACTATAGGAAGCTAAACTCATTTACCAAGAAGGACCATTTCTCCTTACCATTCATTGACCAAGTCCTTGAGAGAGTGGTAGGTCATTCCTTCTACTGTTTCTTAGATGGGTACTCAGGGTACAATCAGATTGAGGCATCTCTAGAGGATCAAGGGAATACAACATTCACATGTCCATTCGGCACCTTTGCTTTCAAACGCATGCCCTTCGGGTTATGCAATGCCCTTAGAACCTTACAGTGATGCATGATGGGAATATTCTCAGACATGGTAGGGTATTTTCTAGAGGTCTTCATGGATGAATTCTCTGTATTTGGGGATACATTTGAGGGATGTCTGCAGAATGTGGAGAGAGTCTTGTCAAGATGTGAAGAAAAAAATCTGGTCCTAAACTAGGAAAAATTTCATTTCATGGTTAAAGAGGGACTAGTTCTAGGCCATCTGGTCTTAGGTAGGGGTATTGAAGTTGATAAAGCCAAGGTTGACATCATTCTTCACCTTCCATCACCCAAAACTGTCAAGGAAGTGAGGTCTTTCTTAGGACATGTTGGTTTCTATAGAAGATTCATCAAGGACTTTAGTTCAATCTCCCGTCCCATTTGTACTCTCCTAGTAAAAGATGCTCCATTTGTTTGGACAGAAATCTGTGAGGGTTTATTCTTAACCCTCAAATCATCTCTCACCTCTCCTCCCATTATGAAATCTTCAAATTGGAACCTTCCTTTCGAACTTATGTGTGATGCCAGTGACTTTTCTGTAGGAGCTGTGTTAGGAAAACGTTGTGATAAAACTCCTTATGTCATTGCTTATTCAAGAAAATCCTAAAATGATGCCCAAATAAACTACACCACTACTGAAAAGGAGTTAATTTCTATTGTGTTTTACTTAGAGAAGTTTAGGTCCTACTTATTAGGATCCACCATCACTGTGTTTACTGACCATTCTGCACTAAAATACCTCTTCCAAAAACAAGATTATAAGGCTAGACTGATTAGGTGGGTCCTTCTCTTACAAGAATTTGACCTCACAATCAAGGATAAAAAGGGCATTGAAAATGTTGTAGCTGATCACCTCTCTAGGATGGAATTCAAAGACAAATCAAATCACCTTTCTGTGTCTGATTTATTTCCTGATGAACACCTATTCTCTGTGAGTGACTGCCCTTGGTATGCTGACATAGCCAATTTCTTAGTTACAGGAGTCATTCCAAAATTCTTAGGGACTCAATCTTGAAGTAAATTCTTTTCTGATGTTAGAAACTATGTGTTTGATGATCCATAACTCTATAAGTTCTTCCCTGACCAATTCATTAGGAGGTGTGTCCCATAATCTGAACAAGTGTCCATCCTTAAATTCTGTCATAGTGAGGCATGTGGAGGTCACTTTTCCTCTAAGAAAACTTCTGCTAAGATTCTTCAGTGTGGTCTCTTCTAGCCCACCCTCTCAAGGGACTCCTAAATATTTTGTCAAAGCTGTCCTAGGTGTCAAAAAATAGGGTCCATCGCAAAAAGGAATCAAATGCCACTCACTCCCATTTTAGTGGTTGAAATCTTTGACTGTTGTGGAATTGATTTCATGGGTCCCTTCCCAAACTCTAGGGGATGTATTTACATTCTCTTAGCTATTTGTTATGTCTCAAAATGGGTCATGGACATTCCCAAAAAATCCAATGATCATCAAACTGTGATTAGATTCCTAAAAGGAAACATCTTCTCTAGATTTGGAATTCCTAAGGCTATAATTAGTGATCGAGGAACCCATTTCTGCAATCGTCCATTCTCTTTACTCATGTCTAAGTATGGGATTTATCATAAAGTTTCCACTGCGTACCATCCTCAAACCAATGGTAAAGCTGAGTTAGAAAATAGGGAGATTAAGAATATTCTTGAAAAAACTATCAATCCTTCTAGGAAAGATTGGTCTGAGAAACTCTTGGATGCTCTTTGGGCCTATCGAACCACATATAAAACAATTTTAGGATTAGTAGGGGGAGATGGCTCCCTTCTCTCCTATAATTTCTCTCCCGAGAGCACCGCTCCTTTCCTTCATCTAGGGTTTCTCCCCATGGTGATGTCTCATCCTCTTCCGGCATCCTTTTCTCCCCTCTTGTCTTCACCAATGTTGATTTCTCTGGCATCTTGTTCATTAGTTTGCTAGTTTCGCCTTCTCCTTTTCTGACGGGTTTCGCTTCTCCGGTGAACTGGATATTCTCTGAGGCCTCTATCTTCATGCGTTCCTTCGATGATCTCTTCCGCCCTCTTTCTACCCGTCCCGATAGGGTGTCTCTCAATGACCGTGGCTCACTACTAAGGCATGCAGTCGCGGTTCGTGTTGTTTTTCTTCTGCCTTAGGGTTTCGATTCCATTTGTTGGTTTCATTTTGGTCATTTCTGATTTTTGGAGTTCTTTTTCTATTGGTGGTTTTTTTTGGCCGTGATTGTTGTTTGGCCTTTTTATTTTTTGGTTTTGTTCACCATTATCATCCTCGGAGACAATAGATGTTCTAGGTTTTGGTGTTTCTTCTCACCGGCATTCGTTCCTACTCTGCTCTTGCTCCAAGATTCCACCACTCTACTCCTAGTTGGATCTACGTGGTGGCTCTAAAGGTGTCTTGGGAGGTGAGTTCGTGTGGTCATCGGTGATGTTCATGTTGTATAGTGCTGGTCTTCGGATTGTCTATTTGCTGGTTCGTGGAGATAGTTTCATTCCCTCTATTGAGAACGTCAATCTCTGGTTTTCCCTATCTCTGTCAATTTCAGTTTTTGACGACCCTTCTATTGATCTGGTGATGGTTCATGGCTTCGTTGATGACGGTGTGGTGCTACGTCAATGGAGATTCTGGTGACGATGGTGTGAACGCCGGCGTGCAGAGGTGATGATGATGTCTCGGGAGTCGTGCGGTCTTGTTTTGCATAAGGCGCAGGGCTCGAGGAGTTTATTGTCTATTTTTTAAAATTTGAATTTCGTTTGTGGATTTTTGGTTTTTTGGGTGCTTTTGTGATCTGCTTGACTCAACGATGGGGATGTTGGATGGCGACGACACTAGTGGCGACGTGTGGGTGTTTTTTGAATTTTGAATTTTGAATCTTGTAATTGGGTAATTTGGTTCCCTCTTGTTGGGTAGGTTACCACTCAACCAAAAAGCGTCTTTTGAAAATCAAATAAAAAATCACCTTTCAGTCCAAACCATTTTAGGAATGTCCCCATATAGGTTGGTTTATGGTAAAGCATGCCATTTTCTAGTGGAGATTTAACATAAGGCTTTTTGGGCAATTAAGAAAATAAATTATGACCTATCATTGGCCGAAACAAAAAGGAAATTATATCTCAATGAACTTGAGGAACTTAGGATGGAGTCTTATGAAAATTCAAGGATCAATAAAGCTAAATTAAAAGCCTACAAATCTCTAAATCTTAAAACCAAACACATTGTACCGGGAAAACCTATTCTTTTGTATAGTTCTAAACTTCATTTACACCTGGGAAAGTTGAGGTATAGATGGTCAATTCCATACATAGTGCATAAGGTGTACCCCCATGGAGCTGTAGAAATTCAAGATCCCACTAATGGTCAAACCTTTAAAGTTAATGGTCATAGAGTCAAACCATTCATTGAACCATTCCAAAAAAATGAAGTTGATGAAAAATTGAGTGAACCAACCTTATATGAGGAAAATACTTAAATAATTAAAGGTCTAAGTCGAGCTAGCGACATTAAACCAAAGCGCTGCACGGTAGGCAACCTGTGATTTTCATCTTTGAGGATCATTTTTTTTAAATAGGATTAATGAATCATTTTGATATTTAAAAAAACATATTGTTGAAATGTTCTTCTATTATGAGTATGGATGGGTATGAAAGGGGATCACAATATTCATCTGTGTCACGTGGTGTGATCCTTGAGAAATACCTTACCTAGAAATTTAAAAAGAAGACAATGTATCATCAGTTTATTTTATGTGTTTGTAGGTTAAAATAAAAATACAAAAAAATAAATAATAATATAATAATAATAATAATAATAAAAATGGGACACGTCGTGGGTCATGGGTCAAACCCTGTCACAACCGGCGAAGCCGCGGAGATTCAAACCCTGGACCGAAGGGAGACAGGGGCGCGCACTTACCACTGACCTACGGTTTTTTTGTGCTTCCTTATTCTATAATTTTTATATATATATTTATATTTTAATTTATTTATTATATAAATATATATATATATATAGTTTTTTTCCCACTAGGGAATTCTCAGAGTGACATCGAGATCAAGGGACTTAATTAGATCAGCAAGAACTTCAACTTCAACCACCAGGTGACTTCATTCCATGATCCTCATATTTCAATTTCCCTTTTGAACTTCCCTTATCTTTCTCTACTCCTAAATTTTCATTTCTTCAAACACTGAGGACAGTGTTATTTTAATTTGGGGGGGAGATAAAATAAAAAATGCTTTTGTGTTAAAAAAATGAATGATTTGAAAAAAAATGTGTAAATGGAATGAAAAATTCCTTTAACTTTGAACATAGTAATATACATTGCACACTTTGAAACTGAATATCAAATAATTTAGCATGCCCCGATTCTTATTTTAATCCTTGTATAATTTCATGAGCATAGATTTTGGAAAGTGTGGCTGTCCAATGTGATATTTCATCGTTTTTATTTTCATCCAAATAAAAAAAAGATCATAATGCACGTCCTTTGGATAGTGGGATATTAGTTTGAGTTCATGGGGTCCCCCAAATAAATAGCATAGGTTTGGTGATCATTTTAGTTTTAATATGATTATTCAATAAAAAAATAGAAAAAAACAATAAATTTTCGCGTAGAGCAATGAAATGACCTAATGCGTGGCTTTCGGCACTTGGGGATCGTGACTCCATAGTTGTCTGGCCCAGAGTTAGTAATTTTATCTCTATTTTTGGTAATTTGAATTTGTTTTTGACTGAGTTAACTCGATATGATGCCCGAGTATGTGGGATTCACTTGGTTCCCTAAGGTCTTTGAGCCTGGGAGTCATCGGCAAAGTCTTGCTACAGGGGTTGACTCTTTTGAGTGCAATTTCAATTACCATGGAAAAATTTCAAAAACAAAAAAAAACAAAAAATAATAATAATATAAAAAAAATTGAATACTCATCTTAATATTGAAATGTGATTCCACATAGCTCTTCCGTCATTTTACCCTTGAATAAAGATGAACCCCCATGTC
Source organism: Viscum album (assembly GCA_963277665.1). Lineage (NCBI taxonomy): Eukaryota > Viridiplantae > Streptophyta > Magnoliopsida > Santalales > Viscaceae > Viscum > Viscum album. Next base: position 1,275,570,521 of record OY728132.1, on the reverse strand, counting down.
TATTGTGATGCACAACACATCCTCATACTTAAATGATATTGGATGAAATATGGAAATGAATTTGAACAAAGTAATGGGCTTGGGATTGGGATATTCTTATGAAACTATCTTGTATTAAAATATTTTTATGGGTTTCATGATTTTTTGGTATAAGGGTTTTGGTGATCATTGTGTATTAAAATGTTTTTGGAAAAGGGAATTCGAATTTCATATTTTTGAGATACATTTTGCTCGGGACTAGTAAATATCAAGTTGGGGGTGTGATTAGCCAATAAAAATACATATTTTAATTACATTTTAATGGTATTAAATGTTCATTTTTGATCTTATGGGCCTGGGTTAGTGGATTTTAATTTTGAACATTCATTCTTATCATTTGTGCACTTCATGCCTAATGTACACCAATTTAGGCCCAGTGATTCATCTGATTTTAAGGATTTTATTTATCCATATTTTAATTTGATATTTTGAGAAATGTATCTACACTTAAATATGAACATTTTTCATTCATATATCAATGGAGGATTCATAAAGGATGATGGGGATATTTGGAGATGAATGGAAGCAATTCTAGAGAAGGCAGATTGGACACCAGCCCACTGATGAGAATGTGGGACCCACATTACAAACTCAATGAAGCCCAAATTTCGTGGGATGTTAGAATACATATATAGTAACAAATAATTCTTAAGGATCCAGTACTAATTCGGCCTCCATTGTGGTTATTTAGGCAGCCCAAGTTGAAGATAAAATTCTGGGCCAGATTCTGCGGCCCGGAAAAACAGCCCACCATTTTACACATATCTCGTTAACCATAAACTATTTTGGGCTGAAACATTACATAATATTATGGGACATCTGTAGATTCATTTTTTTTCTTCTATTTCCCATTCCAATTCATCCATATATAAGGTCTTACAGGCGCATCAGTTCGGTGGAAGCAAGTTGGCTACCACCTCGGGTCAAGGGTGGAAAAGTCTCCTCTCCCTTACTTTCCACCACCCTAGGCCTACCATACTAAAGTGGGATCTTTTTTAATATTGGAGGATATACCAAAGGCTCCCAAAATTTCTATTTAAGGAAGTGTTTGTGGAGGATTTTATCATCTTTGAGCTTTGTTTTCATCTTAATGTTATGCTGCCAATTTGTCTTTGTAATGTTCTTCCTTCACATGTAAGTTGTTTTAATTCATCCTAGTTTCTTAATAAAAGTTCTTATTCTCGTATTATTCTTTTGTTCTACATATCACTTTGATACTTTTTCCTCAAGGTGTGAACTTATTCACATAAAACCTTGTGAAATTATTCACACAATGGTGGAGTGGTCATTTTTTTTATTGTTTTCTTTACTTCTTCAATTCCTCCCTCATGAGTCTACTTCCCGATTCCATTGAAACCATAGCATCAATGGAGGGATAATACACTTATGGGTTGATCCAAGGGAGTATAAAGGGTCTGTATTGGATGTTATTTATCAATCTATTAATTTCTATTCACTTCTTTTAATTGATATTTTTATTTTATGATTTTTAAACTCCATCGTCCTTGTTCAATTTAAGGCCACACACTTCATTTGATAATATTAACCTTTACCTTGAAGTGCTCAAAACTTTGATCCTTAAAGTGTATAGGTGATTAGTATTAAAGTTTTTAGGTATTAAACCAGTAAGTGAGGATGTTTTTTGATCTTCTTAAATTAACTCATCTCTAATATAAGAAATTGAAATAGTTGAAGAAAGAATTTCATCCAATCCACCCCAAGTGATAACCTAGGATCAACTCATTATTTTAAATTGAATTCACTTAAACCTGTTAGATTCAATCCAAGTTGGCCACTTCATATCCAAAAATAGTCTATAGAATGTACGTGTCTGTAGGTTACTTCTTAGGTCTCTGGGGATTCGACAACCCAAGCTAGTCTACAAGGACCGTTCTACTTTCTTCTCTTGGGTAAATTTGAGCGTGAATCAATATTCTTGTTACAAATTTAGGGTTATTAAAACTATAGATTAAATTTCTATATTTATAAGAATCAAAATATTTTAATGTATATATTCACATTGTATGATATAAACATGAATCAATTAATATTATTAGAGTTCATTAGAAATTATAATTTCTTAATTCAATGCCATCATATAAAGGTGAATAAGGTTGATAATACACTTAATGGAAATGAAATTGATACTCTATTGATGATGAAGATTTAAAAAAACATGATCTCTATGTAAAAAAGAATATACTATAAAATCATAAATTAAGGGATGACATCATACCTTGACAAAATGAATTCATAAAAATATATTCATGAATAAAATCAAGAAGCTGGAAAGGAATGATTTAGAGCTTCAAAATAATGTGAGAGATACAAGGTAATTAAAGTTTCATGAATTAAACAACAATAAAGATATAGTGATTTTTTTCCAAATCAGACTTGGTGTTCATCGTCACTAATTATAAAGAAAGTGTTATTGGATGATGAACATAGATTATCATTCTCCATCCATCCTATAATCATTAACATTTACCATGATATTTGAGAGAACTTATGGGGGACAACATATAAATTGATATTTTTGAGTACTCCTCAAAGTTCTCAGTATGTTAGTATATAAAATTAGAGCATCGGAATTCCAATGGAATTATGCAACCATAATACATACCCACATAGAAATGGAAGAACATCCCTTTAACTGTATATAAAGGAAAAAACACCATATTAGTTGTTTTAAATTGATTCCCCAAGACTGGTCACTTCATCACACTTTAGAAAGATTTATTTGTGAATCAAATTTTTTAGATATATATAAAGGAGGTGGTGAGGCTGCATAGGGATCAATTTCACTCATATGTTCTTCAGATCCAATGTTTACCTATAGGATCTTTAAGATTCTTCAACATGCTTGGAATATTTATTTGAAACACATTATGGTCAATCACCCCTAAACTTATGGCTAATCATAAAGGACCATTCATACAGTCAATGAAATATTGACTGCTTAATTTATGGACATTAAAGAAATCTATGATCAAAATCTTCAATTTTTTTAGTTCTCATATAATAATATTTTCCAATCATATATTTATATGTCCATATATGATTCTCTATAGGTGAATAGTAGTATATCACTTTCAAGTTTGGATTATATTGGAGAAAAAATGATTCTTTGAGCTATACATTTTTAAATAATTATATACAATTTAAAACCATTTGATAACTGTTGCTTCGACAGTGGTGTAGTGGTGGGTGGTCGAGGGCCATACAAATGGCATTCGGTGAGGTCTGGGGTTCGATTCCTGGGAGCCCACTCTTGGGGGAATTTCTGCCTCCCATGTACCACTCGTCTTACTGGGTCACCCGATGTCTCACTGGGTGGGCATAAAGGGTGCACTTCACCTAGTTGGTGGATTGTTGTGCGAAACCATCGTTGATCGAGGTGTAACCCCGTGGGGATGCTCTGTCATCTCGGTTTACAATGGATCCTTCCCGGCTGAGGCTTCTCCGGATGACCTCTTTGTGTAGAGGGGGGTTCCTGGGTGTGGAGGGTTTGAAAAGACCCCTCCTGGGAATTCCCTTTCACATAAAAAAAACAATCCATTTGATAACCCATAAAAGCTTCTCAGAGTCAATAAAAGTTTCGTAAAAATAGCATATGAAGAAATTATGTGTTTGAAGTTAAAGAAAAATTGTTCCATTTAATTTCATATTGGAAGAGGTTCATGAGTTCTGAAATGAAGGAAATGATTTTTCCTAGGTAAATTTTCCCTTTTGATACCCTTCATCATAACTACATTGTGGCCTATCAATAAGGAATTCCACCTAACCTAGATAATGTTAAGTATTTGTTCCACATATCACTCCTGAGTAAGTACATACCTGATCCCACATAGGTAGTAAATCCAAATTTGTTACAACTTATGTCAATCCTCTCCTGTGGGGAGAAAGCAACAAGGGGCTTGGACCATAGAGACAAAGATAAATGCAACAAGATAACAAATTATTTCAATGTAAATTATTGATAACATAGGTATAAAGACTAAACTTGGGAAACTAAGAATTCAATGAAATAGAGGTACCCTCATATATTCTCAACTAAGAAAATGAGTTTAAATATTGGTGATGAAATTTATAATGGTTGAAAGAATGTAATGGCTTAGATTTTTTAATATAGAATTTTTTTTCTCAATAATAAGATGTGTCGGTATTTGGAAAAATGTATAGTATAAATCACATACTCCACATCATAAAAAACAAAAATAATTTATTAATTTAGAACAATACATTTGGAAAATAAATCTACCAAATAAAATTTAACATGGTGTAATTGGACAATAAACATAAAAAACATGTAAAATACAAAATTTTAGAACATTTTGATCTCTTATAAATCTCACACCCATGAACAATATAATATAAAAACATCAGAAATGTAATCAACATTTTTAAATAAAGAATAAAAAACATTGATATAAATTTAACTGAATGATTATTGATTAAAATATATTGTATTTATAAGGATTATAAAAGAAATATTATCGTAGGAACTGTAACCTGACCATCGGGAATAGTAACAAGAGCATTAGAATAAAAATTTGGCTCTTGGAATTGGAAGCTAATCAGTGAAATTGTTTATTGAAATTTAAATAATAATTAACAGAAATAAATTTAAGTATATATAAATATTATAATTCCAAAAAAATTGTATTCATATTAAAACTAAAAGAAAGTATATTTTCATTTTTGATTAGGTATACTTTGAAGGTTCCGGGCACAGTGGAAGCACGTGGTTGGATGTGCCCACTTGGCTTTTTGTCATTAGCAATGATCAATCCGGGATCAATACGACGATAAACACCAGTCTCCACGGATCGATTCACATAAATAGACAAAGAATAAGAAAAGTCCCAGAACCACAAAAGTGGATCGTCACAGGTTGATTATAATTAATCTAATTAATTGACAAGAAGTACCTTTTGGGTATTCTTTCTTTGTTGATATTCTTGATCACGTTCCGATGTGATTCTTCATTACATCGCAGAAGCCAAGCGTAGAATTCCTCTAGCGGTGATCCACACATGCACCTCGTATCCCTGGACATCGCTAAAGGAGTCTTCGGGTGCTAGCGTGGAGAAACCTTTGCTTGTATTGTCTGCCTTAGATCATCTTGATCCAATGGAAGAGGATCTCTCTCGGTCTTGAGAGCGTTCTTGGAGGAGGAGGTTCTTTTGGCCTTGAAATAATTCTCCAGAATTGTTGTGCACAATGATTCTCTTGTAGGAAAAGAGTTGGGGTTGTGAGGATATTTATAATCGGGTTTGAGGTTGTAGAGTTATGACAATAAATAAACGTGTTACTCATTTTATTTATTTTATTGACTCTTATTGAAAACCCCCATGTCGAATAATTAATTCCTTAACATGCGCCCACACTGATTATCATAAATATCATTTAATAAAAAAATATTATATCCTCAAAATCCCGACTAGAAAACTACACGGCATGTAATAATTAATACACGGCGTATACTTGTTTTTCATTTCCTTTCCAAAATAAAAACTACACGGCGTGTAATCATTAATACACGGCGTGTACTTGTTTTCCATGAAAAACTACATGGCGTGTAATCATTAATACACGGTGTGTATATCTTTTTTTTCATTTCCTTCTTCCTCCATCATTAAAACGATTTAGGCTTCCTTGAATAATTATTAAACCACGTACAGGAATAATCTTTATTCTCCTTGAGATACTTGGATACACTTAGTGTGTGACCCTCTAGGCCTCTTTCTCGTTAGCATCAGGCGGGCTTGCCTAAAATCCAAGATTACTGTCTAGAAATGGGTCAAGGCACCTAAGAGAAAGATGTTGACGCCGCATTAATGTGTGACCTAATATGACCGCTTACTGTGTAATTTAATCCCTTTGTCTCAATATCTCATCAAGCAGGTTTCATGGCAGTGTCATAAACCTATATGTTTAATCTGTCATTCTTTGACTTCCAGAAATAAACTCGTTGTGTCACCATGTCCATGGAATTTGTTCGACAGTTCTATTTCAATCAAAGGGATCGAGATATATACTTCCATAAATATGGAAGGGAAAAATCCTTCCTCGACTTATCCATTAACAATATGTCATTTGTGACGCACCCAAAGTACCCTACTTCCCGCCAATTGTCTTCGTGACAGTTTTCATTAGCGAATCTAAGTGTGTGAGTCATGACATGAGTTAATGATAATCTTCCAGTCTAAGGACCATTACACACATCCATAGATAGCAATATCCAATGACACAAAAACATGCAGAATTACTACTGGCGGGTCTGTTCTCATAATCTCCCATCTTGGATATTACCAAGTGAGAACTCCATGAGAGAGAGAGTCTCATCTTCTTACGAGTACTCACACATGATGGTTTGTATACTATGCGTCCTATCATAGTATGTCATCCAACTGCAGAACTTTATTTAAGAATATTTGTTATGGTATTTCAAGGTTCTCATCATAGCGGGGATCTGCCATGACCTTATTAATGCAACAAATATTCTAGGACATTATTATATTATAGTCATGAAAAACAATGGACAATATATAATAAGAGTACATTCATGTAATCAAAGTAAAAAACAGTTGGTTCTTAGGACACCAAGCCTTACAAACTCCCACTTTTATTAGAGCAAACTGCCTGCGACTTTTAGTCCGCTAGACCTCACATGATGATCATGTTTCTGCTAAGTCAAGTATTTAGTCAAGGGGTCCACCACATTATCTTATATGGAAATAATACTCACGGCAACTTCACCTCTCTGAGAAAAATACCTCAAGAGATGATACTTCCAAAGTATGTGCTTTGTCCGCTGATGTGACCTTGGCTCTTTTGCAAGTGCCACCACTGTAGTATTATCACAATATAGTGTGATAGGATCTTTACTGCTAGGTACTACATCTAGATCTTGGAAAAAGCTTCGCATCTATACTGCTTCTTTAGCTGCCTCAGAAGCTACGATATACTTAGACTCTACTGTAGAATCTGCCACCACACTTTGCTTTGAGCTCTTCCAGCTCACTGCACCTCCATTCAAACTGAAGATATATCTAGTCTGCGACTTCATGTCATCTTGATCAGTCTAGAAACTTGCATCTATATGTCCTCTGATGACTAGTTCCTCATCTCCTCCATAAACTAGGAACATATCCTTAGTATGCCTCAGATACTTAAGGATAGTCTTGACTGCCATCCAATGGCGGTATCCTGGATCATCTTGATATCTGCCTACCGCACTTAATGCATAAGCAGCATCTAGCCTTGTACATAGCATAGCATACATGACTGACCCAATTGTGGATGCGTAAGGGATCCTTGACATTTTCTTTCTTTCCTCATGTGTCTGAGGACACATTTTCTTGGAAAAATGAATTCCATGTGACACTGGAAACAATCCCCTCTTGGATTGTTCCGTACTAAATCTCTTCAGTATCTTGTCAATGTATGTACTTTGACTTAGGCCCATAATTCTCTTGGATCTATCACTATGGATCTTGATCCCAAGAATATATGTTGCCTTGCCCAAGTCTTTCATGGAGAAGCATTTATCTAACCATGCCTTAACTGACTGTAAGACAGGTACTTCGTTTCCAATTAGTAATATGTCATCAACATATACTATTAATAAAACGACTACACTTCCACTAAACCTCTTGTAGACACAAGGCTCACATTTGTTCTTAACAAATCCAAATTCAATTACAGCTTCATCAAAACGAATGTTCCATGACCTTGATGCTTTCTTTAATCCATAAATGGATTTCTACAACTTGCATACCTTGTTGGCATCCTTTGGAGTCCCAAAACCTTCAGGTTGTGTCATGTAGACATCTTCCTGGAGGTTCCCGTTAAGGAATGCTGTTTTGACATCTATTTTCCGAATTTCATAGTCATGGTAAGAGGAAATGGCCAATAGGATTCTGATGGATTTCAGCATCGCAACTGGTGAAAAGGTTTCATCATAGTCAATTGCTTGATGCTGTCTAAAACCTTTGGCAACCAGTCATTCCTTATAGGTGCTTACTTGCCCCTCCATGTCTAGTTTATTCTTGAATACCCATTTATTACCAATAGGATTTACATCAATTGGAGGATCTACCAAAATCCAGACTTGGTTTTCGTACATGGAATGCATTTAAGAATTCATGGCTTCTTGCCACTTGGAAACATTTGTGCCTTCAACTACTTCCTTGTAGGTAAGAGGATCATCATTATCAACCAATAATGAGTCACCATCCTTGGTGACAAGAAAACCATATCGTTCTGGTTCTCTCACCTCTCTCATGATCCTACGCAGTTCTTGTGTCTCTAGAACAGATTGTTCTTCCACTGGTCTTTTTGGAATCTGTTCTTGTACCAACTCCTGTGTATCTTGAGCCTCGACTTCATTGAATTATATCTTGCTCCCACTATATCTTTTGGAGATATGCTCTCTCTCAAGGAATATGGCATGTCTTTCCACTGTAACCTTTTTGTGTGAGGGGTTGTATAGGTAATATCCCCTTGTTTCCTTGAGATATCCTATAAAGATACACTTTTTGCCTTAGGTTGCAAGTTTGTTACCTGAAGAGGCCTTAACAAATGCTTCGCTACCCCCACACATGTAAATTGGATAACATGGCTTTGTGACCACTCCATAACTCATATGGAATACCATTTATAGATTTAGTTGGTACTTGGTTTAGTATGTGTGCTGCTGTTTGTAATGCATATCCCCAAAAGGATAATGGAAGACTCACATGAGTCATCATTGATCTCACCATGTCCAATAGGGTGTGGTTCCTCCTTTCACTTACACCATTCCACTGAGGTGTGTAAGGAGGAGTGAGTTGAGATAGAATCCCAAACTCCAGTAAGAAATCAATGAAGTCCTGATTAAGATATTCTCCTCCTCTGTCTGAGCGGAGTTTCTTAATATTCTTACTAAGCTGGCTCTCAACTTCATTCTTGTATTCTTTGAATCGATCAAAAGAATCTAACTTATACCTCATTAAGTAAATATATCCATATCTACTAAAATCATCAGTAAAAGTTATGAAGTACAAGAACCCACCCCTTGCTTCAACTGGAAATGGTCCACACACATCTGTGTGAACTAATTCTAGAATCTCTTTAGCCCTTTCACCTTTCCCACTAAATGGGGCTTTGGTTATTTTTCCTTGTAGACACGCATGACATACACCAATTGGTTTTAGTTTGAAAGAATCTAAATACCCATCTTGATGTAATTTGGTCAAACGTTTCTCATTGACATGACCTAGCCTGTGATGCCAAAGTTGGGTGTGGTATGAGTCATGTGAATTAACTTTGTCATCGATTTCCATTACTTGGTTTGTGTATTCTAACACATAAAGGCCATTATATAAATGTGCCTTACCAAAAAAATGCTATCTTTATAAAATTAGCAACATCCACTTCCAAACTTGAAGATGAATCCATCAGTATCTAATCTGGATACTGAAATATTGTTTTTGGTTACAGAGGGTATATAATAACATCCTTTCAAAACCAAGACTATCACATTATCCAATGTGAGATGGTAGTCTTTAACAGCTACAACAGCGAGTCTGGCTCCGTTGGCTGCTCGTAGATCCACCTCACCTCGGTCAATCTTTCTGAATCTAATTGGTTCCTGTATTTGGATACATATGTGAGCACCAAAAGCAGTGTCTAATACCCAATTGTTAGAAACAAATAGATTGCATTCAATAACAAACGCACCTGAAGCTTCCCCTTGCTTCCTTGGCTAGGTGCAGTTTTTCTTCCAGTGTCCCTTCTTGCCACATGCAAAACAAATAGCCTCCTATTCTCTTGACTCCCCTCTGATCTTCCTTTTATTGTAAGGCCTTGAAGAAGCTTTGGGATTAAATCTCTTTGCCTTCCCTTTCCTTTTATTCACCATGAGGACAGAAGGCTTTTCACGCTTCATGTCATTGTCCACTTGGAAAATGAGGATAAGAAGATCAGATAGAGACTTCTCAATGTTGTTCATGTTGAAGTTCACAACAAAGTTTGAGAATATTTGGGGGAGTGATGCAAGAATGAGATCGGTACCTAGTTCTTCAGGGAGTTTAAACCCTAGAACCTCCAAGAACTCAATGTATCCAATGAGCTTGACTACATGAGGCCCGACTGGGGCACCCTCTCCAAGCTTGCTCTGAAATAGAGCCTTGGAGATCTCAAACCTTTTTTTCTTTCTCTCTCCTGGTATAGACCACGGAGGTGCTCGAGCATACTATAGGCATCCATGTCTTCATGAGACTTCATGAGCTCACTAGACATTGATGACAGCATCAAACATTGAATTTCAAGTGTGTCACTCAAATGTTGATCATAGACCAGGAAATATTCATCACTCGCCCCTGGGGAAGGAGAGTCAGGAAGTGAGGACTCCAGCATATAAAACTTTCGTTCATGGCATAGGATAACCCGAAGGTGCCTAAACCATTTTTGAAAGTTACTACCGGTGAGGATGTTGTCTTTGTCTAGAATTGATCGCAGAGAAAATGTGGTTGACGAGTTTGTCATATTGATTATACAAATTATAAGAGCATATTTATTAGTACTTTCTTGATTAAATTTTATGAGAAATAATAAATTTAATTAAGTCTCCCACTATTTTATCAAGTCCCAATGGACCTCACCATTGAACTCAGAATGTCTAGTTTCCATGACATTCTAGTGGAAAGGATCCATATTCCCCTTCGCATAACCCCAACAAGGGTTGGTCAAACTATTTGAAGGTATTTAGGTAGGTAGGTCTTTGCCAACTGTGAGCTTACAGTTCCTTGATCTATTGAGTGGAATCCCCAATCCTGAAATCCTGACTTGGATTTCCTCAACACTTGCCTCCATTTTACAACAAGTCTAGAAAGGGCTACTCCTCTTAATGTAAAATGTTTAAGTCAACCCGAAACTTTCATAAGAGCTTCCTTTATAAAAGTAAGTGTCCCAACAAGGGTTGTTCAAACACATAGTTTTATTGAGTCTTACCCTTAATCAAGTAACGGAAGGCTTGGTCTAACTTAATATGGTTTTTGAGGGATTTTATTCTTTATGCGTAGTTTTTTATTATCACATGCTTGTTAATATTAAGTGATGCTTGCTTAAGTTATTAACCATGTTCTGATAATGTTTACGCATAGTCCAGTTTTTATTTTATTACATCTTTGCATGCTTGTTTATTTCATTAATTATGTGATCGCGACAACACATACATAATAAATAAACCATGAAATTGGACATAAATAAAATAAGATGGAATGATCATGAGATTCTATTGGTTAGCTTATCTTGCGGTTTTTATAAGCTAACCCTGACCTAGGTAAAAACACCTTAAACCGATGGTTCGTGTTTTGCAGCTCCCACCTGTCCACCTTTGCATATTCTTGGGTTGGTTTCACCTCATCTTTGGATTTTGAACCATCTCCTATGGCTTGGGAGATCCTCCATTACATGGGGTTTACATTAAATAAACCATGGGCATGCAGGCCCTACATTTTATTGGAAGAAGTCTCGCAGGCCAACAAATTTAAATTAAACAAATTTAAATGAAACCATACACACATACAAAGGGTCTTTGGTCTAGCTCATGATCATTCAAATCATGCAATGAAATTTATGCATATTTAGAATTCAAATTATTTTAATCATTCTATTATTTAAGATAAGTCATTCTTGAATTCAATTAATTATGATCTTATAATTAATCAATTCTTTATCTTAAATTTCTTTCTGAATTTCCTTGAGATTCTTCTCATCCATATTCTTTATATAGGTCTTTTTACTTTTGGAGGAAACCTGGTGAAATTCCATTTCTGGAAAGTACACGGCGTGTAGTTTATATTTACACGGTGGGTATTTCTTTTCACCATTTATCCAAAGTACATGCCGGGGATTTGGCGTGTTTTCTATACTTTATAAATTTTGGAGTATACAGCATGTAGATTAATTTAACACGATGTGTACTTGTTACGCGGTTACCGGCCTGGAAATCCCGTGTACGCGGAACATGACTTCTCCTTGTACATGGGTTCACCATAACCAGATCGGAATACACAGCGTGTTGATTCAACATACACATCGTGTATTCCTGTTCCCACACGCTGTTCATTTCTGGTCAACACAGGGTAATAAATACTTAGGTGTAATCAATTCACATGGCGTGGTTTGGCAGACCAGTACCAGTTCATTGAACCTAAGTACACAGCATGTATTTTTTACTACATTCCATGTATTCTTGTGTTGTACGGATAGAAAGAGTGGCTCCTCCAGATGAGATCCTCATTTTTAATTTAATCCAAATTAAAATTAAAATTTCATTTCTGTGATGTGAATCGAGAAACGAAGGATGAAGAACAGATCTCATTCATTCAGTTTTATAGAACGATTTATCTTGAATTGAATCGAATATAAATGCGTAAATTATCAACGAAAATTAAATAACTATAATCAATGCTTTAACCTCCCTTTAATACCAATTGAAGGTTCTGGGTGCAGTGGAAGTGCGTGGGTGGATGTGCCCACTTGGATTTTTGTCATTAGCAATGATCAATCTGGGATCAATACGATGATAAATTCCAGTCTCCACGAATCGATTCACAGAAATAGACAAAGAAGAAGAAAATTCCTGGAACCACAAAAGTGGATCGTCGCAGGTTGATTATAATTAATCTAATTAATTGACAAGAAGTGCCTTTTGGGTGTTCTTTCTTCATTGATATTCTTGATCACGTTCCGATGTGATTTTTCGTTGCGTCGCATAAGCCAAGTGTAGACTTCCTCTAGCGGTGATCCACATGTGCACCTCGTATCTCTAGACGTCGCCAAAGGAGTCTCCGGGTGCTAGCATGGAGAAACCTTTACTTGCGTTGTCTGCCTTAGATTATCTTGATCCAATGGAAGAGGATCTCTCTCGATCTTGAGATCGTTCTTGAAGGAAGATGTTCTTTCGACCTTGAAAGAATTCTCCAGAATTGTTGTGCACAAGGATTCTCTTGTAGGAAAAGAGTTAGGGTTGTGAGGATATTTATAATCAGGTTTGAGGTTGTAGAGTTATGAAAATAAATAAACGTGTTACGTGTTTTATTTATTTTATTGAATCTTATTGAAAACCCCCATATCGAATAATTAATTCCTTGACATGTACCCACACTGATTATCATAAATATCATTTAATAAAACAATATTATATCCTCAAAATCCCAACTAGAAAACTACACGGCGTGTAATCATTAATACACAGCATGTACTTGTTTTCCATAAAACTACACGGCGTGTAATCATTAATACACAGCATGTACTTGTTTTTCATTTCCTTTCCAAAATGAAAACTACATGGTGTGTAATCATTAATACACGGGGTGTACTTGTTTTCCATGAAAAACTACATGGCGTGTAATCATTAATACACGGTGTGTATATCTTGTTTTTCATTTCCTTCTTCCTCCATCATTAAAATGATTTATTCTTCCTTGAATAATTATTAAACCACGTACGGGAATAATATTTATTCTGCTTGAGATACTTGGATACACTTTGTGTGTGACCATCTAGACCTCTTTCTTGTTGGCATCAAGCGGGCTTGCCTAAAGTCCAAGATTACTGTCTAGCAACGGGTCAAGGCACCCAAGAGAAAGAAGTTGATGTCGCATTGACATGTCACCTCATATGAACGCTTACTGTGTAATTTAATCCCTTTGTCTCAATATCTCATCAAGTAGGTTTCATGGCAGTGTCATAAACCTGTATGCTTGATCTGTCATTCTTTGACTTCCAGAAATAAACTCATCGTGTCACCATGGCCATGGAATTTGTTCAACAGTTCTATTTCAATCAAAGGATCTGAGATATCTACTTCCATAAATATGGAAGGGAAAAATCCTTCCTTGAATTATCCATTAACAATATTTCATTCATGACCCACCCAACGTACCCTACTTCCCACCAACTGTCTTCGTGACGGTTTTCGTCAGCAAATCTAAGTACGCGAGTCATGACATGAGTTAATGATAATCTTTCAGTATAAGGACCATTACACACGCTCGCAGATAGCAATATCCGATGACACCAAAACATGCAGAATTAATACTGGCGGGTCTGTTCTCATAATCTCCCATCTTGGAGATTACCAAGTACGAACTCCATGAGAGAGAGTCTCGTCTTCTTACGAGTACTCGCACATGACGGTCTGTATACTATGTGTCCTATCATAGTATGTTATCCAATTGCAGAACTTTATTTAAGAATATTTTTTATAGCATTTCAAGGTTCTCATCATAGTGGGGATCTGCTATGACCTTAGTAATGCAACAAATATTCCAGAACATTATTATATTATAGTCATGCAGAACAATGAACAATATATAATAAGAGTACATTTATGTAATCAAAGTACAAAACAGTTGGTTCTCAGGACACCAACCCTTACATACTTTAATATATTTTTAAAAAATCAATATTTTTAATGTTAATAATCACATTTCCTAGAAAATAATTTTGATTAAATAATTTTCTTTTTTATAATGATAATTTTGAAAAAATAATGGTGTGAATTTTTGTTAATTTTATAAAAACATACATTTTTATGTGAATAGTAAAAAAAGTTTCATACACCTCATGCCCCTCAAGCATTTAGTTTCATAGTAGAAAAAGGCTCAACATAGAGGTATCCACACAATCCTCTATTTTCTTCCTCTTCTTTTTATTTATACTCTCTCAATATCTATTAATTTTTTTAAACATCACAAACTATTATATCATATATTATTGTAATTATGATATTTTGTGACAATTTTTATTTCATTTAATTTATATATACTCTCATGCCTATCATTTGACGTGTCTCATTAATAGCCAGTTTCATCTGCCTACGAGGACATTGTCAATGATTTACATAAGCCGCCTTTACAAATGGTTAATCCATATTATTAATTTATGTTTAAAAATTTATTTAAATATATTATATTCTTCTTGAATTGATTAATCAAAAATATAAATTACAAATAATCAAAAAAAAAGAAATGAGAATGAGCTCATTTAATGAAATATGTCAATCAATCCATTTCACCTTTTACTAAAAATAAGATTGATAAAAAGATTTTAATGGTTATAGTTGATCAATAAATACATGATTTAATAGAATAATTGACTACATTATGTTTATAATAAATATATGTTTTTTATATATGATGTTAAAAATAATTAAAATTAAAAGGACCTATGGTTAGGGAAATATCAATCAACCTTTGTTTTTTGATACTTTCCCTTTGTATAATCCTTGATAAAAATTGTTTTATAATCATTTTAATACCTGATATCCTTATTCATTTTTTCATTTAATTTTTATACCAAATGATTATTTCCTCATCAAAAATTATAATGTTCATAAGGGGATTCTCTCCCGGCCTTTCACATTGGGATTCTCTCCCTTTGCCTGATTTTATTTTTAATAATTTATTTGTTTAATATACTCTAATTTAACAATCATTTTCCTACAGAACATTTCTTAGTATTTAAGTTCCAAATCATTTGAATCTCATGAAATTATGATTCAATCAATTCTTATGATGTTCTTATGGAGAACTATTGGGCCTATTTGTTTCTTTTTAGATATCATATTTTCCAATATATTTTCTAAATATTCATCTCAAATACCTTTAAAATGTCTTCTATCTCTTATTAACCATCTATTTTTCAAGGAATATGCATGAATATATATAATTTATATTATTTCTATGCCATATATAATGACTTATCAAATGGGATTTATTCTCAAAAAAATATCATTGAATTATATTGATTTGTTTCTTCTTCTCTCTATGAACTATGACCATTTTTTTCCAATATTTATTGATCAAAAATATGTTTTCTTCTTTTTTTATAAAGAAAAACTACTCTTATTTATTGAAGTATAATTTATGAAATTTTCAAAAATCCAATTCTTTCTCCATAGGTTTTTTTCATTTATATGATTGTTATATTTTTTATTTCTATATATAATGATTGATTATTTGATTCTTTGGTTGTTGAGAGTGTCCTTAGAATTATATAGTCCTCTAATGTATTTGGTAAGAAGATATATCTCATGTGATTATGGGTATGATAAATGAACATGATACTATATTTCCAAACATTTTATAAAGTTATGATTTGTTTTCATATGCTATGCTTGAACATGATGTTGGATTTATTCATAATTTATGTGTGGGATTTGACAACATTGTTATGGTGTTTAATTATTATGAATATTCCACATTCCATGATAATTTCAAATGATCCATCAATACCTATGATGGTTATCCTTTTCTTATGATATTATGATGATGATTATGCTCACCCATGTATTATATTGATTCATTCCTTGTATTCATTCCCTTTTAAACCTCCCCTTACTAATATTGTATCTCACCATTTCTTTGATGAATTTCATCAAGTAAATTTGTTTATTAAGAATATTCAAAAATATTTTAGCAATAATATACTAAATGTTTTAATAGTGGGTTTTGTAGACCAAACTTGAACAGTGCTTTTGACTATCATATCATGTGTAAAGATAGACACACGTGATGTTTACTTATCATTATAGTGTAGATATTTCTACATCCACTATTTAATGGTAATATTCATAGATTAATTGTTATATCAAAAAGGTTATAGAATATCTCAAGCTATAATGAGAACCTCAAGATAGTATGAAATTAATCTTAAACAAATATCCTTTGGTCTAGATACATATTACTAACTAGACATAGTAGATGTTTGACTATCAGGTGTTGGGGGATCATAAGAATTGGGTCTTCTTCTCATGAAGTTCTCACTTCGTAATCTATAGCATTGAGTTTTCATCTCATGTTTTGGTTTTCATTGGTTGTTATTATCTATGAACATGTGTATTAGTCTCCTAACATGAGATCATTATCAGTGTGTGCCACTTGATTGTGTACTTTGATGCATGGAAAAACCCATGATAATTGAATTTTGGTGAGATAAATTATGTTGGGTGAGTCATTGGTGGTATGGCATTGGTTGAATGGTTAAGAAAATATTTTTTACTTTCAGGTTTAGGAAGTAAAATATCTTGAGTATTATTGATTAGGACGGTAGTACCTTCATAAGACCTTGTCCAAGTCAGTCGAGGGTAAATCCTTCTAGTTAGATCAACAAATAATAAATAAATAAAAGGTCGATGACACAAGTGTGTGTTCTTATTTATGAGATATTTAAAGACAAAGATATTATAGTACATAATATGTGTCCATAGGTTGGTTTCCATTGTTAGGACTTTCTTTATTCTTTTAGGGACCTTAATGGGTTGCTAGACTCAGCTCTTGGTATGTGGATCTTATTCACTCCTATCGAGATATGGTCCCAAAGGGACACTAACAATATAATATTCAAGAATCCACACTATTTAGTTCAATAAGTATATTAGACATGGTGGGCCCCACCATGAGGTATGAGTGTTGTCCGAGTTATCAATCTGTGATAAATAAATAAATTTATATTATTCAAGTTATTAATAGTTGGGTTGAATTTTAAAATTAAATGCATTTACAAGTTATGTAAATATGATAAAATATTATTTAAGCGGAAAAAAATTATAATATTCCAGGTTCGTTTAATATTAAGCGAGAATTATGAGTTGATTTAATGACTCGAGTATATCATGTAATATATTTTTTATATATTACAGGTATGTGATAAAATAATAAATAATATTTATGATGTAGCTTAGTTCATCAATATTATTTATTTCTTATTTAGCGGGTGTTTCATTCTAAGAGTCAGGGAACCCTTTTGAGTAATTTACTCACTCAATATATAAGCAAGAGTAGAAGCTCTTGGTGTGTTATTCATTCACCATGAATGATAGCTTGTCTCTCCTCCCACTTTATAGTGAAAGAAATTCTCTCTTAGAGCATTGATTCAAGGTTGCCTTCAACGGATCGAAGGTAACAGAGCATAGTGATTGTCGTGACATTGAAGGACTCTTTAGAACTATGCACTGGAACCCATATTATGATGAATGGAGAGTGCAATGATTTTTAAAAGCGTGCATGGACGATATAGAGGGATCCTGCAATGGATCCTTCATGCACTGATCACCAACGACAAGAAGATGTCGAGTGCGACTTCAATTTTGAACTAGGTATGTGTTCATATTAGTTGTTTTCTCGATTTAATTTATGTAAGATCCTCAAATCATACCAAAGATTTTATCTTCGGAAACGACAAGGATCGTTATCCCACCGATGAAAAATATTAAAATCTCTAGCCCACCAGCATCCTCTGCGATCCCAGTTCCTTTAATTAGTATCAGAGTGAGAACGTAAATTTTTTTATCCAAGAAAAATGAATTTTCTTTAAATTAAAGCAAAGGGTTCAAAATCAGTTCTAACGGTTCCGACCGCGAGTTGATCCGGTCACATATGGCCAACTTACACCCATCTGAATTTTTTTTATATGGATCATTTATGGTTAGAGCTCAGGTATTAAAATTTGAAAGCATATTTTTATATATGTTATTTTTACCCCGACTTATGCCTGAGTTGGGTACAGACGACAATTCTGGTTAACCTAAACTATTCTGACCAGACACCGTGACCATAATAGTGTTTTTCGGCAAGATATATATTCCACTAGTAATGTGGAATCAAAAAAAATAGTTGAATAATTTTAATTCATCTTATTTTATGTTGTCAAAATGCCTAATCTATTAGGAATTTGATAATTTTTTGTAAGAAAACATGATGGGGAGGAAGGTAAAATTGTGTGGGTTAGTGTGTTTTCTTTTTTTCCACATAAAAAAATTGTTCACATTGAATTTAATGGTTGATAGAGGTAGTATAAAAACAAAATAAAAAAAGTTTTTCCAAGGGGGGGCTTGTGTTACCCACCATCCTTGTAGGGGAAGACTCCATACGGTCCACACCTCATGTTCCTCCTCCACTTTGATTCCATGTCGGCCGTTATACTGAGAACCAGAGTCACCCCCTTTGCACGGCCTCCCCCTCTGTCGGACCAGCCGACAACACGACCCCCCTCCTCCATTCACTGGCGGCTTCCTGTAGCTACCTCCGTTGGACACCACCCACTCGACCAACATCCTCCCAGTCACCGCAGCAATATCTCAGTGTCATCGCAAATGGTTTACCCCTGACGTTGCCCTATCACGACACCTCGATGGAAGATGGCCACCACATGGTCTCGTCTGGAACCCTCCCCCAATCTCGGCCCGCTCCTGCAACCTCCCAGATCTGGGTGCGCCTCCACACCATCGTCACCAACAAGTCCACTACAGCAAGGCCAAGACGTAGTCTGTAGCCCGTATTTGTCGTCCCGTATCGTTGCCGAGTCTCCCTCACCACATACTGTCTCCCCAAATACCTAATCTTTTGTAGAAGGACTAGATCCGACTGCACCTCGCATATCCCACACTTCGGTTGGCGACCATATCACGGCCCCCTCCCTCAAAGGATACCCCTCCTAAGCTGGAAATGAACAAATAGAGATAATAACCTCTGAGTCTCGCCTCCAATAGGCCCCGGATTGGCGACTAACACCAATGGTATAAAGATCACACAATATGGGAGACATTACCCTTTATAAGAAAATAAGATTAGGAGATAGTTTGAACCAACCGCAAACAACTCCATGACATATATAAAATAAATCCAAACCATCCAACAATGCATGTATAAATCAAGACCAATACACATAGAAGTCTCCTAATGAAATCCCAAAAGAAATAAAAGTTATAGTAGCGATATAGCAACAACTCCAAAGGTCCAAACTAGGAATGTTCAGCACGGTCCACAAAGTCCTCCTGGAAACCTGAAAACAATTTTTATATACGTAGGGTGAGAATATGGGTATACTCAGTAGGAAAACCAAAGTCTCTTGTGCACGTGTGAAAAGAGCATACTAATGCACCTGTGTGAAAGTAGTAGAACCAAACAACACCTAAACAGTTATACTAACCATCTCAACCTCATCATGGCATGCTCACCAAATAACGCAAACCAAGTAATGTAATATAATGTAAAGCGCATCGATGATAGGGTACCCCGCACCACCTTTCCACCGATTAGCCGCTCTCGCACTCTAACGGAAAATGTCCCGACGCTCCCACCTCTTCTGAACATACCACATTACAACCCGCCCGCACACACTTGGGCCTCACAACACATCACATCCCACCCACAGTCACCTGAGCCACAAACCGCGTCACATCCCGCCCGCAGACACTTGGTCCACAAACCACATTCTCATCCTGAAGACACCTGGGAAAGCACAACACATATCATCCTAAAAACACCTAGGAAATCACAACACATCTCATTCCGAAGAAACCTAGGAAATCACAACTCACCCGCATAATGTGTATCATACATCGGGTATTATACTTCAAGTCATTATAGCCCATACATCGAGTAAGGATCCTCAAGTCATCACAGCCTATCAACATCTAAAAGGAGCAGGAAAGAGCAGGTGATCATCCATCCATCCTTCCCACCGGGATGTTTGGGAAAAACACTCTCTCCCATGATGATGGGGGTATTCGGCACATAGTGCTCAACTAGGGTGAGGTGCATATAGAAATCAAAAGAACATACAAGTATATATAAATATAGTATCAAAGCACACACGCTCAATCCTATGGGTTATATCACAATGTCACCACGTCATCTCGCAACCTCTGAAACTTCTACTACCACTTCTAAATGCACAACACCACATAACAAGCCACAAACCACATTTCATAATCCACCCTTTACTTTATCAAATCAAGCCAATTTCCAAAATTTCCATTTACCAACCAATTCCAAACAAACAACCCATTCATTTTGCATTTATTAGCAACCATATTAACTGAACATTCCATTATCATTTCAGGCATTCATCATCCACTCTAAAAGACTCATGATCAAATTCGGGCAGGGGAGAATTCTCGAGTACTGTAGTAGGTACTGTAGCAGCACTGTAGCAGGTCACTGTAGTAGTACTGTAGCAGCGGTAGCACTATAGCGGCGGAGACTATAGCAGTGTACTGTAGCGGCGGTGATACTGTAGCAGGTACTGTAGCTGCGTGGGTACTATAGTAGTATTGTTCACCGAGAGGTCCTTTGGGCCGAAAAATGGGCTTTCTAGCCCTGTATGCGCCTTGGGCCTTCGGGCTATGTAATGGGTCACCCTCTACCCAGTCTAAAGAGGTATTTGCTTTAATAATAAATTGAGGCTTCGGCCCCAACCTTTAAAAAAAATCATCCACTCTAACAAATGCCATTATAATTTAACATTGTCATTTAATTTCACTATTTCCAAAGAATCTATCACAACACAACTCATTCCCATCACATATCCCTCATATCACAAACATAACATTTTCATATTTAGAAAAAGGGAAGTTCCACCACATTCCATTTATTTATTTACGGGTATTCTCACACAAACCATAAATCCTGGGGCAATCATTTTATGAATCAAATATAAGAGATTAACCAATTTTGTTTAAAGTGATTTCAAACAATCACACCAATCAAAATATCACAATACATATCGAATTATCACAAATAAAGGCTTTCAACAACCATGACTTTCACCGAGGAGTCAAATATGTATAATCTGTTAAATAATATTACATAACACAAGCAAAACTTGGAAATATTCCTTTTGTGGAAGACAATAATAATTTACTTTATGTGATTGTCACTTTCTCTCTCTATGTTATTCTTTCAATAATTTAAATTAGCACAACATGAGATAATAATGATAATTATACTCTATACATTCGATAATACATTATGTGGATAATTATTGACAACATGAAGAATTCATATAATGTACATGCGAAATTCATTCACACCCCATCAATTTCAACTAATCAATTAATTATCATTATTAAGGTGATGCATACTATCTTCCCAATGAATAAAACGAGTAGACACTCCCGCATGATACACAAAAAAGTGAGACGAGGGATCCCCTACCTAGATTTGCAGACCTGACAAGGATGAGGAACAATGTGTGCAAGGTTCGGCGCTCAGGTATAGTCATTAGATTCTCCATTTTCGATAATTTAAATATAAGAAAATTTGGATTTAATTAAATCTGGAAATTATGACTTGATGTCTACAAAAACAAACTAATCTCTTAGCTTATACTCATCAAGACAATTCCAATGAAACTGACGGTGCACAAATCCGATTAGTATTGAGAGAGATATGGCATGAAGAAGTCGGATGTATATATGGTATTTATTTATCCGTTTTTTAATTACAAAAACACGTTTTTGATTTAATTACTTCATTAAATTCTCTCTTTTAATTAACTCATTTAATTCAAAATGTGTTACAATTGTTATTTAATTTTTATATTTCAATTTCCCAAGTTTATTATTATTATTCTTTTAACACATTATACATATATATATATTAAAACCCACTTCAAAGTAGCGTTTTTTTCTCAATTCATTCCAAACCCATGATTTTATTATCTATCCACTCTCACCTCTTCTCTCTCCAATCATTTCCACCCCTTCATTCTCACGCATTACTTTTTTTCTTTTCCTTTTTGTTTTTTTGTTCTCTCTCTCCAATCTCACGCTCCCACACACTTAAATCTTGAGATTCGTTTTTTTTTTGTTTTAAACACCTAACATTCCCTTTTTTTTCCAACAATTTACATTCACCATTTTTATATTAACCCAAAATAGTTATGTATATAAAAAATAATATACAAACCCATATATATATATATATATATATATATATTAAGACATTAATAATAAAATCATTTTATATCAATATAATATATAACATCATAATATAAATAACAATGTAATATATATACATTGGTGTATGTGTATACGCACATTCATATATATATTTGTGTGTGTGTGTCATTTCATAACACAAACATTTTTGCAACGCATAATATTATCAACACTCATGTAAATATATATATTTACACACACAAATAACTTGTCACATGATGTGTGAAAATTTTATTAATATGTAGTGTTCCCAGTTTTGTCAAAAACCCTATACTCAAGGTCTTCATTTTATTTATAATATATTTTCATATTTTATTTTACAAAACAATTTAAATATTGATTAAATATTTTATGTGTAACAAAATTAATAATTATTATATGATAACTTTATCGATTTGTTGCTTTTTAATAATTCTCTCTCCAATTTATTCATTCATAAATTTCATCCCATTAAAATCATAACCCTCACATACACCCACAATTCATTAATCGCATTTAATTTACAATTTCACTCTCCCCTATTTAATTCAAATCATCAATTTTATCATTATTTACACCACACATTTTTTTACGCTCATTATTATTATTAAAATCATTTAACATCCACATTTTTAACCCCATAAATATGTATAAAACAACACACACATATATATATATTCCCACGCACATATATGTATTTATATACACATATGATAACACATATTATATAACAGCACTATATATATATGTATGTGTGTGTGGAAACATGGTATATATGTATATGTACATGCAAATATACATATACATGTGTGTATATTTATATATTTCACATTTTTGTAACACATAATTTTTGAAATGATTAATTACAATATGACACATAAATATACATATTTATACACGTGTATAATATATTTAATATATCGCACATATTTAAAAATTTAAAAACATATTTAAATTCAATAATATTTAATTGCTTACAATTAAATAAATCTTGATAAATTAAATCATTTTAAAAACTTCGAAAGTAAATTTCAAAAAATCGAAATTAATATTAATAAATTGTCAAACCCATTTTAAACCTCTTCTAAAATTTTCCAAAGATGTTCGAACCTCAGAATTACTAAGAAATGTCCTATAATGACAAAGTAAGGCTCGGGAATTTTTTGGACCTTTACATTAGATACCTCTCAAACAAAGCTCGTCCTCGAGAATAAAAAAACTAAAATGAAAAAAAATAAAATGGTGGTCCGATCAACCAACCCAAGATATACCATTCAAGTTTATCGCTATATTTGGAACACAACAACCATTAGGGAAAATAAGTTTCAATCTACACAATACTTAAAAACAATCTACTTCGACAGATTCCTCTCAAACAAAAATAGGGTCACATAAATGGTTATAACAAACACATCAAGCAATACATATCAACCAATTATGAACAAAACATTATTTTAAACTCAATTCATAATTCATAGTTTTAAACAAGTACATTCCTTTAAAAACCACCCTTTATTTAAAAATCAAATCACTTTTTTGTAAGAATATTTTTTTCCACCCAATATTTTCAAAGCCTTTGAAAAAATGTTTTATTTCATAATTCAATTCCTTTTATTTCAAAAACAAACATTAAATGTTTTTTTACCCATGCCTCTTATTTTAAATTTTTTTTGTCTCAAATTTGAAATATGAAATGCTACATAAATAAAACAAAACATATGATTTGAACAATCCATCTTCTAAAACTTTTTCCCCAAGTTTGCTAACAAAGAATTATTTATTAGAAGCACAGTCATGCAAAAATTTAACACAACATTTATCAACCAAAACAAGAACTAATATAAACATAGACATATCTGCCACAAGAATACAAATCAAAGGAACTCATACACCACACCATGTTATTGTTTGCTTTTGGTGGAACTCACTCACCCGCACGGTTTTAAAATGTGTCATAATATAACGCATCTTGATGCGAGAAATAGTTTCCCTCTCTTCATATGTTTGAGGTTATGACTCGTGTCATCAACAAAAAATCAGTCTCGACAAAACCAACCAACAAGATAGTAGTAAAACATTCCCATCACTTCCTTTATAAAAAGATTTATGCATGGGAGGCAAACCCATCTTTAATAATTTCAAGTTTTCCAAAAGTCCATTTTTTTCTTACATAATTTTAGCGATTAACCTTTTATGGGATGTAAGGCATTCCTTCAACATAATCACACAACAACACAAGTCATCCCACCACAATAACCACACATCTCTTCCACTAAACATCACCACCACTACACATCACAACCACTGTACAAACATACCATCCAACAAAAAAATCCACCATACATTTCACACAACATCACCTCACCACTTTACCATCCACACAAAACTTCCATTTTTACATAACCACCTTCTCCATATCATCCTCCACAGTTTGCCAACCAACAATCACTATTATCATCACACATCAAATCCCCAAGCACACAAATCAAGGAATTCTCTTTCTCATGTTAAGATATTATTCACTTTGGGCAGCACTGACTCGTCCGTACAGTTTTAATCGCATCAAAGTATAATGTGTCTCAATTAGGGATTAGGATTTCTCCTATTTGTATACTTTTTTTAAAAGGTTGGGGCTGAAGCCTCATTTATTATTAAATCGAAGCAAAGACCTCTTTAATTGGGTAGAGGGAGACCCATTACATAGCCCGAAAGCCCAGTGGGCATTTAACCCATTACATGGCTCGTAGGACCATTCTGTGAATAGTACTGCTACAGTACCCGCCTGCTACAATACCACATAGTACCTGCCACCGCAATAGTGCTCTGGAGCCACTACAGTGACCTACCGCCGCTACAGTGCTCGCCGCTGCTACAAATACTCTACAGTACTGCTACAGTACCTGCGCCCAATGAGTTTTGAACCCCCATTTTTCATGTAGGATTACGGGGTGCTTACCACTAAGCTAAACCCCAACTACACTCCTATTTGTATGCTTGATATTTCTTTTAATCACACATATCACAAGGAAACATAGCAAGAACAACCACACATAGAGACAACACATTCTGTCTTCCACAATTATTTAAGGGCTTTCATTACTTCACCTCATTATTTGTCAGGGGCATTGTCACGCAATTTCAAATTTTCGATGGAAAATTGGTTCATTAAACATATATAAGTGATTAGCCTTTTAATACATGGTGATATTAATAAATCATTCACATCAAGTGTCTCGTAATCCATAATATTCATAGCATAAGCAAAGTTTCCAACAGTCGTTATTTTTAGGATGACACTTCAATGAAATGATAACAATGAAACCACAAACAACACTCAACATTTCCAACTTCATTAGAAAATTTGTACATGATAGGTTATTGTGCATAATTGAAATACCCCATCACATATACAATATGCTTTCAAAATTTTAAAAATAAAGCATTCTCCCATATCAAAAAATTAAAACTTTATGTGTTATATTACTAGATTTCATGCTTCATCATGATCAAAATCAACATTCTTTAATCATTTCATTGCACATGAAAACATGCTTATATAATGAAATAAGGATGTCATGATTATACTTCCATATTTAAATACAACATATTAAATATTACAAATGCTCAAATCTCAAATAAGATGATCTTCATAGTTACCACACAAATGCTTCCAACATTAGGGATGCTTCCCATAACAAACTAATCATGACTTAACTTGTGAGGTATGGTTATTTTATTAAATTAAAATTTTTATGAGTCACAAAATAATATTTTTAATCATTTAAACTGTTTTATGTCTCAATAAGTTACCATAAAGCATGCTTCTCATTTTCTAAAATTTTAGAAATAAAAGTCCCAAGAGTTTCTACCCAAACACATACTTGCAATATATTTTTATATCAATACCCCAAAACTGTAATCGATCCAAAATAGGGATCAGGTTATTCTTGTCAATATTTCCAAATTCAAAGGAATTATCAATAATCAAGAAGGTCATTTTCAGATATTTTAGAATTTAAATGTTAAAATATAGTTTTACAACTGTTTCATAACACGTGCTCATGAAAAATTATAAAAGGAAAGAAATGCAGGACATATTTACTCATATGGAAACTAGAATACTTATAAGCATGGTGTCAAAATAATTTCTTTCAGCATGCAAGTGTGAAATCTACATAGAGGTACATGCTTCATAAGGGTTTTCAAAATTAAATAGTTAATCATAACAAAATAAGCAAAGCATGTTTCTCTAACAATTTCAAACATTGGGAAAACTAGATGGTGTATTATATGTTTTAAGGATGGAATTTAAATTAAAATCATTAAGATGCATTCTATAACAGGAACAGAAACAAGTCATTCAAACATCAAGAATGAAATGTCTCAGATTTTTTATGTATTATTTTTAAATATTATATGAAATTATTACAAGACCATGAATGGAGACGGCGTGCGATTTCAAGGCCTGGAGTGCCCAGAATAAATGTTTGAAATAAATTAAACTTTTAAACAGCACACGGGTGCGGTTTTCTTAAAAAAGTGGAATAACATTTAAACGGGTGCCCGAATCAGAAATCTGAGGGCACCGTTGCATTCACAAAAACAACTTTACCTTAGGCGGGGCCTAACATCAACCGGCGCGGGTCAACTGCCAAAGTTAGTTTATTGATGTTTTAAAGGAAATAAAATAAATTAATAATTTAATTTATTTTAAATGTTTCCATAACTCAGCGACACTTATTTTTCTTTTAAATAAGCAGAATCCTAGGGTTAGACACATAACCCTGGAAAACTCCCTAGAATCCTCTAGAGCTTTGGAGAGGAGTCAACCTTAGAGAATTTGTGACAAATGCCGACGAATGACGACACATGGATCGTGTGTAGCGAGATCGATGACCGATCTCCCTCTTCATCGACAATCGAGGTAGGGGTTGTTATTTCGATTCTTCTTTTCCCCATTATTGGATTAAACGATGAACGCGGTTCAAACCACAAACAGGTTGATCCACAGATTGTGCGTTCTTGCAGGAGAGTGTTAATTTTCGTTTCTTTGGGGTTTTGATTCGGGAATTTGTTTATCATAATTTTTGGATTATTGGTTGATTCACCGTTAAACCTACTAATGGGAGCTAATTGATGTCATGATGAATGATGGTAGAGGTGCATTAATCTTTTGATTATTGAATTTCTTCCTCCTTCGCCCCACGTTCTTCACAGGGAAAAGAACAATGGATCTCTGCGAACCTGTTTCACGATGAAATGATCCCAAATCGGAGATCGAACATCACGACAACCTAGAAGAGGTGCAACGACGATGGCGGATGACGAATCGTCTTGGATCGAGGAGGACCGTTCTTCGAGTGTTCTTCACGCAGATGGATCGAGAATTGTTTTTGGGGCAGATCGGAGGCTCAAAAACAACAGAGACGACTTCGGGATGTTAGGGCGACCTCAATCTTGGAGTTTCACATTGATCGGGTGGTCGGATCGATGAAAAGATGATTCCCTAGGGCGCAGAATGAAGAACGCAACGTTCTAAAAAAATCCAAAGAACATAGTGGATTCTTCGCTGAACACACCTTATGGGGGTCAGCATGGCAGTAACCAAATCTTGCACGCTTCACACGATGAAGGACACGACGTGCTCCCAGAAGACACGACATGTGGGCCCCACCCAACGACGACTGGAGTTACTGGGTGATAGAAAGCGTAGGCACGGTGTGCGACCACTGTCACACAGCATGTGGGTCTTTACACGAGACTCGGTGTGTATCTCAGACGATACACAGAATTAGGGTGGAGTACACGCCATGTACTCCACCACACAGCCAGGCAAGGCTAGTTATGTGGGTCACCCTATGTATCAGTTACATGGGTTGGCATGCACAGGTTGAGGCCGTATATGGGTACATGACTAGCGTACACAGAACAAACCCCAGATACCTTTTCATGGCATACAATCCTTCCTACATGCCATATATATGCATTTTTACATGGCATGTTCTCCAAACTCGGGTCGTTGTACACGGGCAGTACCCAGAGTCAAGGGACATGGCGTGTGACCACTCCTACACATCGTGTACTCTCTTTTACATGGCTTGATTCTTTTGTCCACCGTTACTTGGATAGGATTTGTTTGGGTTAGTTCCCCTGCTCGTTCCTCTGAAGGTCATGTATTGTTTTCTTCCATAAGAGTATGATCCCTTCAGCAGGACTTTATGAGATAAAGTCAGGTATCCCTCTGAGAGGCCTAGAGTGAGACCCTCTATCCATTCTTGACCCTAGGTAGAGTCAGGTATCAACATGGCTAATCTTACAGGATGTCGATCCTCTACTTAGTAGGTGAATCTGGATGAGTCGCAGTATCCACTAAAACCCTAGAAGTGATCCTCATCTTTGTATCATGATCATTCCCCACTCAGGAGTGTGTTCTCCCAGAATGAGTGTACCTGTTCTCTCTTCAGATATATCGGTGCACCTATCTATCTCATGGCTTTTCCCAATGAACGGTACTTCTCAGACGGATGTCATCAGAGCTATCAGACTCATGGAGTGAGTTATCCCGGATGAGGGCTTTTCAGAATCTTTAAACTGAATTCCTAGCATGGGCATGCGGTCGTTGTAGACTATGGGTCTAGGTTTCGAGTATATCTGGATGTGTTTCTATTATTATACATTTAGTATACATATACTGTGTAGAGATGACTATACCTCTACATTGTGAATTTCTTTTTAGTTTTCAGGGTCCTCTATTGAGTATTGTTACACTCACCTCTGCATGGGCTTTTCTTGCACGTGTCGTGTCTTGTGCATACAAGTGGCCTTTTGACGGAGTCTAGGGCGGACCAAGACCGAACCAAGCCTTCCGAGTTCCTTACAGGCCGAAGTGTTCCTACAGCTACGAGCAACAGTCTCAGTACCTCTTTCTTGTTACAGGTTGGACTTTATAGTTTGTAGACTCTTATTTTGGTCGGCTTGTATTTTGGCCCAGGTTACATTCTTCACTTTACATTCTATTGTACTCTGTTGGTTGAGTTTAGTTGTATGCATGCATTTATTACTTAGTGGTTTTTACTTTAGCATTTTTGGGCTTGGAGATGTGTGTGTGTGTACAGGTACTTAGGCAATGCCTCCCATGTTAGTGAAATGTCTACTCGGTGCTAGTCACCAGCCCCTGGCCTATTGGAGGCGGGCATGGGGAGTCGCGACACAGGACCCACTGGGATGGGTCATGACAAAGTGGTATCAGAGGTGGTCAGTTCTACCATATAACCAAGAGTTTGTGAGATTGGTTTGGGGCAACAGTGTTAAGTGTTTCGAGCACGGTTTTTAGGATAGAGACTCCAGTGTTGGTGCGGGCGGCCAATATATCCATACACTAGGACTCTAATAATCTGATTTTCGACTCGGTACATGAAAACACTAGTTGTGGGGAAATAAAAGAATGGTACATGAATCTTATAGGAATGGGTTATTTTTTCCATATCCTTTGGTGTCATCTATCCAGATATACTTGTTGACCATGGTACGTCTTGTTTCTTTACAGAATGCCTTCGCATTGCATACTCACTAGGATTTAGCAGTTCGATCACGTGGTTGACCCCCTCAGTGACGAGGCATCAATACTGGGACCAGTTCCCTAGGCATTACCTCCAGGTGGTGAACCTGATATCCCACCACCAATGGAGCAGTGCATGGTACCTACAGTGCCGAAAGACGAGGAGCATAGGATGGGTGCGCTCCATTAGTTTCAGAGACATAGACCCCTTAGGTTCCAAGGTGAGCCTGACCCTTAGGCGGCTAAGGACTGGATTGAGGTGGTGACTAGAGTTTTTCGTCTAGTGAGGACACCAGCTGACCAAATGGTGATCCTAAGAGCAATCCTTCTTCAGGGTTCAACAGGATGATGGTGGAGTTTTACTACGTAGACTCACAATGAGGAGAATATTTCGTGGACAGAATTTGAGTGACTCTTTATGGAGGAGTTCTCTCTAGTTACGCTAAGATCAGTGCGTATCTAGGATCTTCTTCATCTCCAACATGGCGGTTTGACAGTGGATGACTATTCATCGAGGTTCACCAACCTCGCCAGGTACTCGATGGATATGGTCAGGGATCAGTACTTCAGAGCTCAGACCTTCAAGTGAGGTCTACGACAGGACATCCGAACTAATGTAGTGTCTCTATGCATTTCAACTTATTCTGGAGTTCTCGAGCTATTTTTGGTGGTCGAGAGCTTCTTGGCGGAGCAGAGGCAGCCAGTGGTAGTCAGTAGTAGGCATATAGGTGCAGTGACCTTGGCATCAGGGAGCCGACATCAGACACAGGGTTTGGGACGTGGGAGACGTCATAGGAGGACCCATAATAGGGGATCGACAGTCTAGGGATCTCAGGCTGGACCCAGTCAGCCTAGGGAGAGGTGATGCTACTCATGTGACGGTAGAGGAAATCTCGCTAGAGACTATCCAACCTGTCGAGCTGCTGATAGGGAGGTGGTGGATGGACCACCGAGTCAAAGGTAGAGAGTGGAGCAGATTGAACCGCTAGGCAGCGAACGTGGAAGAGGAGAATGGAGAGATCTAGGTGGTGAAATATGCTTCGATCTACTTCCACAACCCCCCCAGGAGGTCCACACCAAGCTCAGGGAGCTGGGGGACAGGGGCGAGGACAACTGCATGCGGTCGAGGCGCATGACCCAGGGACTCTAGGAATGATCCGAGGTTTGATCTGTGACTTTTCTACCCTAGTTTTCGTACTCATAGACACAAGTTTTAGTCATTATTTCCTTGCCACATTTATTTTACTAAACATTAAAATTCTGGTAGAGTCGTTGACTCAACCCTTATGATTGGAGACACCCACGGGAGGAGACTCGATGATCACGCATCTTTGCAGACAATGTGATCTTTCCCTTGGAGGTGAGAGTTTTAGTTGGAACCTCTTGGTGGAAACGTCAAGGCCTTACAACGTCATTCTCAGTGTGGATTGGTTATCTTTGGTCTATGCCCAAATTGACTGGTTTCAGTGAAGAATGTGGTGTGTCCGCAATGATGGAATGAGGTTTTCCTTTGTTGATGAAAAGGAGACTTAGGTATCATATAATGGGCTCATGCATAGGAGGGTGCAACTGATCACTCATGAGTTGGCTAGCCTTACCCTCAGAGCAGTAGATGTCGTGAACTTTCACTTCCCAGCAGTAGTGGTGGAGTACGAGGACATCTTTCCAGAAGATGTTCTGGGATTACCTCCCCATCCGGTGATCCAATTATGTATCGACTTGCTTCTCGAGAAAACATTGATATCCTCACCAGGGTATCAGAAGGCTCCCACAGTGATTTTCAAGCTGAGGGTGCAGTTGGATGATTTTTAGAGTAAGAGCTTCATAAGATCAAGTGTTTTACCCTAGGTGGCCCCAGTTTTGTTTGGAAAGAAGGTATATAGTAGTTTGAGGTTGTGCGTGGATTACCGGTGCCTAAACCAGGTGACATTGAAGAGCATGTATCCATTGTCGAGGACCAATGGCCTCTTTGATTAGCTAAGAGGGGAAAATTGGTTCTCAAAGGTTGACTTTAGGTTGGGTTACCACCAGTTATGAGAATGGGATGAGGATATACCGAAGACGGCTTTCAGATGACGCTACGGTCAGTATGAGTACTTGGTGATGCCTTTCAGTGTGATGAACGCCCCCACAGTGTTCATGGGACTTATGAACTGAATCTTTTAGCTATACTTAGACTGGTTTATAGTGGTCTTCATTGACAACATCCTTGTGTACTCAGCATTAGAGGAGGAGCACGTGAGACACCTACAGATGGTTTTAGACCTACTCTGAGAGCACTAGCTTTACAGGAAGCTCTCGAAGTGCCAGTTCTGGATACAGGAGGTCTACTTTCTGGGACATGTTATCTCAGCAGATGAAGTAGTAGTGGACCCAGCCAAGGTCGAGGCTACGTTAACATAGGATCCACCCCAGAGCATGATAGACGTGCGTAGCTTCTTTGGGTTGGCAGGATACTACTATAGATTTATCCCTAATTTATCCCAAATATTGGCACCAATGACAACCTTGACTGAAAAGGGGAATCCTTTCATCTAGAAAGAGAAGTGCCAGTAGGCTTTCTAGAAGTTAAGGCAGAGTTTGACGAGTGCACCGATCTTGAGATTTTCAAAAGAGGGTGTCGAGTACATAGTTTTCTACGACACGTTAGGGATCAGGCTTGGTTGTGTACTGATGCAGAGACAGGCGGTGATTGCTTATAGTTTGCACCAGCTAAGGTCGCACAACAAGAACTACACAACCCATGATATTGAGTTAGCAATGGTAGTCTTCACATTAAAAATATGGCAACACTACCTAATGGACAAACGGTTCATCGTCTACTCTGACCACAAGAGCCTAAAGTACATCTTCTCATAGAAGGATCTGAATTTGAGGTAGATGTGATGGCCAGATTTCCTCTATGATTATGACTTTGAGATCATCTATACTCCTAGTATAGGGAACTTTTTGGGAGATACCCTCA
This sequence comes from Viscum album, assembly GCA_963277665.1. Classification (NCBI taxonomy): domain Eukaryota; kingdom Viridiplantae; phylum Streptophyta; class Magnoliopsida; order Santalales; family Viscaceae; genus Viscum; species Viscum album. The sequence continues at coordinate 1,275,537,200 of OY728132.1, read as the reverse complement.
GTCGAAGATCGAGTTTCCAGCTGCTGAGTGAGGCGACGAAGCAGTTGGCCTCACTATAGTTATCCTTCATGGATAGAGATGGTGCATCTCATCTCCAATCGATGGTTGTCACCCCTCCACTATTACAGCTATTCTGGGAGGCACAACTAATAAATGTCGACTACAATACTTTACTTGCTCAGTTATCCACATTACATGCTTTTTATGGATATTTTCAAGGTGGGAAACATTCTTTACTTTTCATATGATGAATAGTTGTGCCGGTGGAATTACGAGAGTAGATTATGAGAGAGTTTCATACAACCCATTGGTGGTACATCATGGAGTGGAGAAAATGCACCAGGACCTCCAGTGTTAGTTCTAGTAGACAGGTATGAAGAATGTAGTGGAAGAGTTTGTTTTTCGATGCCTTACGTGCCAGCAGGTGAAGGTTGAGCACCAGGTTCCAATAGAGTTAGTTCACGCCTAGAAGTGATAGAGTGGAAGTGGGATAAAAATATCGATGGAATTTGTGACGAGCTTACCACAGACGTCTAAGAGACATGATTCCATCTGGGTGATCATTGACCAACTCACCAAGTCGACCCATTTCCTAGTTATCAGGGAGCAGAGTTCCGTAGAGAGCTTGGGATGTCTCTACGTGTAGGAGATAGTTTGGCTTCATGACATCCCTTTGACAATAGTCTCAAATCATGATGCTTGTTTCACATCCCGGTTGTGGAAGGGATTTCATGAGGCTTTTGAGACTCATCTATGCTTGAACACAACATTCCATCCCCTAGACAGATGGTCGGATGGAGAGGACCATTCATGTTATGGAGGATATGTTACGGGCCTGTATCATGGACTTCGGTCGTAGTTGGGAGGACCAGCTACCATTGGTGGAGTTTTAGTACAATAACATCTACCACTCCACCATTGGAATGACACTATTTTAGGCCTTATATGGGAGATCCAATCGGTTACCGCTTTGCTGGACCGACCCTGGAGAGTATGCACTCATGGGTCCAAAGTTGGTGTGAGCTACCAATGAGAAGGTGCATATCATCTAGAAGTGGATGAAGACTGCACAGAGCCGACATAAGTCTTATGCTGATAGGTGGTAGAGACCATTAGAGTTCAAGGAGGGAGACCATTTATTCCTTCGGGTCTCACCTCATCGAGGGTTGTGGAGATTTGGCTGGGTAAAAAAGTTGTCTCTGAGGCTCATTGTCCCTTTTCAGATACTATGTAGAGTTGGCGAGGTGGTGTACCACCTATCTCTACCGCCGTAGTTGCACTAGGTACATGATGTCTTCCATGTGTCATAGTTGAGGGGGTACATGCATGACCCATCACACATCATCGACTCAGGTGAGCTGGACATTGAGGATGGATCAACCTTCATAGAGTACCTAGTGGAGATCGAGGATTGATAGGAGAGGGTCCTTCATGGGTGAGAGATTCCCCTAGTGCACGTCCACTGGCAGCAATGGAATCTTCAGAAGGGCATGTGGGAGTGGGAGGCTCAAATTCGTGCACAGTATCTGCATCTGTTTGAGTAGCCTTTTGTTTTGGCTTTTTGGGGACGTATATCCTAAAGGTCAGGATAATTTAATGTCTCAGTTTTTTCGTGTATTATTTTTAAATATTATATGGAATTATTAAGAGATTAGACTTGGTGACAACGTGTGATTCTAAGACCTAGAGTGCCTGGAATAAATGTTTGAAATAAATTAAACTTTTAAACAGCATGCACGAGCAGTTTTTCTGAAAAAGAGGAATAACTTTTAAATGGGTGCCTGAATAAAAAATCTGACGGCATCATTGCATTCAGAGCAGCGACTTTACCTTAGGAGGGGCCTAACATCGACTAGAGTGGGTTGACTGCAAAAGTTAGTTTTTAGACATTTTAAAGGAAATAAAATAAATTAATAATTTATTTTATTTTAAATGTTTCCATAACGCAGTGATGCTTATTTTTATGTTAAATAATTAGAAGTATATGGTTAGGCTCATAACCCTAGAAAACTCCCTATAATCCTCTGGAGATTTGGAGAGAAGTCACCCTTGGATAATTCATGACAAACGCCGACAAACGATGACACGTGGATCATGCGTAGTGAGATCGAATCCCGACCGATGACTGATCTCCCTCTTCATCGACGATCGAGTTAGGGTTTGTTATTTCGATTCTTCTTTTCCCCGTTCTTAGATTAAACAATGAACGCAGATCAACCCACAAACAGGTTGATCCATGGATCGTGCGTTCTTGCGGGAGTGTGTTAATTTCTGTTTCTTTGGGGTTTTGATTCGGGGATTGTGTTTATGATAATTTTTGTATTATTGGTTGATTATCCGTTAAACCTACTAATGGGAGTGAATCAACATCATGACGAACGACGATGTAGGTGCATTCCTCTTTTTCTTATTGAGTTTCTTCCTTCACCCTGCATTCTTCACATTCTTCATGAGGCGATGAACAACAGATCATTGTGAACCCATTTCATGACGCAACAATCCCAAATTGGAGATCAAACATTACGACGACCTAGAGGAAGTGAAATAGTGATGGCACACGACGAATCGGCTCGGATCGAGGAGGACTGTTCTTTAAGAGTTATTCACACGAGTGGATCAAGACTTGTTTTCGGGGCTGATCGGAGGCCCAAAAACAATAGAGATAGCATTAGGATATCGGAGCAACCTCAATCTTCAGGTTTTTCATCGATTGGATGGCTGGATCGACGAACGAACGATTCCCCGGGGCACGAAATGAAGAACACAACGTTCTGGAAAAACCCAAAGAAAACGGCGTGTTCTTCACTTAACACGCCCTGTGGGGTCAGCATGGAAGAAACCAGGTCCTGCACACTGCACACAGTGAAGGAAACAACGTGCACCCGGAAGACATTGCCTGTGGGCCCCACCCAGCGGTGGCTGGAGTTAACGGGCGACAGGAAGCGTAGAAACGGCGTGTGACCACTGTCACATGATGTGCAGATCTTTACATAAGACTCAGTGTGTATCTCAGACAATACATAGTCACTGGGTGGAGTACACGCTATGTACTCCACCACACGGCCAGGTGAGGCCAGTTACGTGGGTCACCCCGTGTACCAGTTACACGGGTTGGCATACACAAGTAGAGGCCGTATATGGGCACATGACTAGCATACACGCAACAGACCCCGAATACCTTGACATGAGGTGTGATCCTTCCTACACATCATGTATATGCATTTTTACACGACATGTTCTCCAGAATCAAGCTATTGTACGCAGGTAGTACCCAGAGTCAAGGGACATGACGTGTAACCACTGTAGGTTCCGAGCGTAGCGAAAGCGCATTGGTGGGTTTCCCCAACATTAATTTTAGCATTAAACAACGTTCAATCTAAGATCCATCATGATAAAAAAACACCTGATCTTCATAATAGAATGAAGAACGAAAAGAAAGATAAGGTTCCCATAACCATCGAGAGGATCATCATATGTTGGTTATAATTAATTTAATTAATTGACAAGAATTACCATGATGGAATTCTTTCTTCATTGATGTTTTCCGGTCACGTTCTGATGTGATTCACCATTGTGTCGTAGAAGCCAAGTATATACTTCTTATAGCAGTGATCCACATGTGCACTACGTATCTCTGGATGTCGCCAAAGGAATCTTCGAGTGCTAGCGTGAAGAAGCCTTTGCTTGCATTGTCTGCCTTAGATCGCCTTGATCCGATAGAGGAGGATCTCTCTCGATCTTGAGAGAATTATTAGAGGAAGGATCTATCTCGGCCTTGAGAGAATTTTCCAGAATTGTTGTGCACAATGATTCTCTGTGATAAGTGTTGGGGTTGTGAGGATATTTATAATCAGGTTTGAGGTTATAGAGTTATGACAATAAATAAATGCGTTACACGTTTTATTTATTTCATTAACTCTTATTGAAAACCCCCATGTCGAATGATTATTTCCTTAACATGCGCCCACGCTGATTATAATAAATATCATTTAATAAAACGATATTATTTCCTCAAAATCCCGACTAAAAAAACAACACGGTGTGTAATCATTAATACACGGTGTGTACTCATTTTCCATGAAAACTACACGGCGTGTACATTTAATGTACACGACATGTTTATATTTTTTTTCATTTTTCGATATTTCCTCCACCACATTTATTAGACCTTGATTAATGGCTATTTATTTCTTAAATAAATGTAACTGCATTACTCACTAATAAATATATATTATTTCGCACACAATATATTCTCTAAAATAACTAGTGTCAAAATAAATGTGATCAGGCATCCTTAAATAATTATTAAACCACAATCGGGAACAATCTTTATTTACCTTGTTAAATTAATATTTAACTGAGATACATGGACACACTTAGTGTGTGACCCTCTAGGCCTCTTTATCAGTGGAACTGGGTGGAACCTGCCTAAAGACCAAGGTTAGCGTCTAGCAACACGCCAAGGAACCCATAGAGAAAGAAGTTAATGCCGCAATGACGTGTCACCTCATACGAACACTTACTGTGTAATATAATTCCTTTGTCATGATATCTCAAATCAAGCGGGTTGCATGCTAGTGCCATCAACCCATGTGCTTGATTATTCTTTCTTTGACTTTCCGGAATTGAACTCTCCCATTCCTTACCATGGCCATGGATTTATTTAGGCTATATTAATTCCATAAAAGGTCCTGAGATATCTACTTCCATTATAGAACAAAAAAGGCAAATCCTTTATCGCATTATCTATTAATGCAGTATTACTCGTGACGCACCCAACGTATCCTACCTCACTGCAAACAGTGTGTCGTCACACTTTTCATCAATACATCTAAGTGCATGAGTTGTAATACCCATTAATAATAATCTTAAAGTCCAAGGACTAATACACACATCTGTCGATAAGAACATCCAATGACACTATGAAATGTGGATTTCCTACTGGCGGGTCTTATTCTCATAATATCCTCCTAGATATTACCAAGGGCGCACACCGTGAGAAAGTGCCTCAAAGTTTTATGAGTTCTCACCCCTAATGGCATGTATTATTTGTGTCCCTCAAATAACATCATTGGTCCATAGAACATATATTCAAGAATAGTGTTATGACACTTCCGGCCTTCGGGTCAGTAAGGCCTTAGGGCCACCTCAAGGCCTTCGGGCCACCTTAAGTGCAAATGCAAACCAGACAATCTACAAGGAACAATATCTACATCGAGGATGAGCAAGGAGCTTTCACCGCAACAAAAGATAAAGAGATTTCAAGAATGAGAGGGTATGGCACTTGCCATCAGGACAAGCCTGTGCATGCACAGGAATGCCTAGCTGAACATCCATGCGAAGGTGGAGAGCTGATTTCACGATCAAGATGCTGGGGGGGAGCAGTTCCAAGTAGTTAGTCTGGGTTGTATATAATATTTGAATCCTACGGGCAATGAATTCCTCTAATACCTACAGGACATGTAATACTTACACCTACGGGCCTTGTAAAGGGTTCCAACTCACCCCTTGAAAGGTGGATTATCAAAATCAATAAAAAATAAAGGCCTTCGGGCCATTGGAGGGTTCTCATCATACCAGGGATCCGCTATGACCCTTTAATGAAACAAATATCCTTGGGACATTATCACATGCATTATCATGTAGAAGAAAAATCAAGATGTGATAAGGTGTTTATTTAATGAATAAAGTATAAATTAGTTGGTTCTAGGCCACCAACTTCAACAGACTCCCACATGGACTAGATCCAACTTCTAACAAATTTTAACCCGCTAACTCTCACATGATATTCATGCTTCTACTGAGATATGTATTTAGTCATGGGGTCCACCACGTTCTCTTCCGTGGACACTCTGCTCACCGCAACATCACCCTTTTGATAGAAATCTCTCAAGAGGTGATACTTTTGGAGTATGTTCTTTGTCCATTGATGTGACCTTGGTTCTTTTACAAGAGCCACAGTTGCAGTATTATCACAATAAAACGTGATAGGATCTTTACTTCTAGGCACCACATCAAGATTCTGGGCAAAGTTTTGAATCCAGACAGATTTATTAGCTGCATCAGAAGCCGCTATATATTTGGAATCTGCTGTAGAATCGGCGACAACTGGCTGTTTTGAACTCTTCTAGCTCACATCTCTTCCATTGAGACAGAAAACATATCCAGATTGTGACTTTAGATCATTCTAATCTGTCTTAAAACTAGCATCATCATACCCTCTGATGACAAGCTCCTCGTCTCCTCCATACACCAGGAACATATCCTTAGTTCTTCTCAGATACTTAAGGATAGTCTTAACAGTAGTCCAATGTTGTTCTCCTGGATCTTCTTGATATCTTTCTACCATGCTCATTGCATAGGAAACATCAAGCCTGGTATATAACATGACATACATTATGGATCCTATAGTCAAAGCGTATGGGATCATACTCATTCTATCTTTCTCATGTTGTGTCTGTGGATACATTTTCTTAGAAAGATGTAGGTCATGTGACACTAAAACTAGTACCCTCTTGGATTGTTCTATACTAAATCTCTTTAGTATATGGTTAATGTATGTACCCTGACTTAGTCCAAGCAGCCTCTTGGATCTGTCATGAATGATATTGATCCCTAGAATATAGGCTGCTTCACCCAATTCTTTCATGGATAAACACTTGTTCAACCAGTCCTTAACTGACTGTAAGACTGGTACATCATTTCCAAAAAGCAATATGTTGTCAACATATACTACTAGGATAAGGATCGCATTCCCATTAAACTGCTTATAAACACATGGCCCACATTCCTTATTAATGAAACCAAATTACTTTATGGCTTCATCAAATCTAATGTTCCATGACCTGGAAGCTTGCTTTAATCCATAAATGGATTTCTACAACTTAGAAACCCGTTTGTCTTCACCCGGTGTCACAAACCCTTCTGGTTGTGTCATATAGACATCTTCCTAAAGGTTCCCATTAAGGAATGTTGTTTTGACATCCATTTTCCAAATATCGTAGTCATGGTAAGCTGCTATGGAAAGTATGATTCTTATGGATTTAAACATGGAAACTGCAGAGAAGGTTTCATCATATTCAATTCCTTGACGTTTTCTAAATCCTTTAGCCACCAGCCTTACTTTATAGGTGATAAATTAACCTTCCATGTCCAGTTTTCTCTTGAATACCCATTTGCATCCAACAAGCTTTACATCAACTGGCTCATCGACCAAAACCGGACTTGGTTCTGATACATGAAATCCATCTCAAAATTCATAGCTTCTATCCATCTTGTAGCTTTTGAGCTTTCTACTACTTCTTTGTATGAGAGAGGTTCATCATTTTCCAACAATAATGATTCACCATCCGCAATGACTAGGAAACCAAATCACTCTAGTTCCCTTACCTCTCTTGAGCTCCTACGTAGTACTTGTGTTTCTAGAACCTCTTCCACAGGGACCTATGGAACTTGTTCCTATACCAACTCATGTGTATCTTGAGCAACAACTTCGTCAAAGTCAATCTTTCTCACACTATCACTTTTGAGGATGTTCTCCCTCTCAATAAAGACGGCTTGTCTAGCGACAATCACTTTCTTGTCTTGAGGGTTATATAGGTAATATCCTTTTGTTTCCTTGGGATATCTTATAAAGATACACCTCGTACCCCGGGGTGCTAGTTTATTGTCTGAGAAGGCCTTAAAAAATGTCTCACATCCCCATACACATGTGTGCGACAAAATGGGTTTCCTTTTATTCCATAACTCGGATGGAATTCCATTTTCCGCCTTAGTTGGTACTCAGTTTAATGTGTATGCTGCAGTTTGTAATGCATATCCCCAAAAGGATAATAAAAGATCTGCATGACTCATCATTAACCTCACCATGTCCAACAAGGTGCGGTTCCTCCTTTCACTAACACCATTCCACTATGGTGTATAAGGAGGAGTGAGCTGAGATAGAATCCCAGAATCCCGTAGAAGATCAATGAACTCTTAGTTCATATATTCTCTGACTTGATCCGATCGAAGCTTCTTTATCTTCTTACCAAGCTGATTCTCTACTTCATTCTTGAATTCCTTAAATTTCTCTAAGGACTCTGACTTATACCTAATTAATTATACATATCCATATCTACTCAAATCATCAGTAAAAGTAATGAAGTAAGAATATCCACCTCTAGCTTCTACTAGAAATGGTCTACACACATCTGTGTGCACCAATCCTAGAAGCTCTGTGGCCCTTTCACCCTGTCCACCAAAAGGCGGCTTGGTCATTTTACCTTGTAAACAAGTGTGACATCTATCAAGTGGTTTTAGCTTAGTATAGTCCAAATAACCATCTTGGCAGAGCTTTGTCAAGCACTTCTCATTTACATGACTGAGACGGTGATTCCACAACTGGGTGATGTATGAGTCATGTGAGTTTGTTTCATTATTTATTGCCAACACTTGGTTTTTGTAATTTAATATATACAAACAATTATTTAAATGTGCCATACCATAACATACATTGTTCTTATAAAAGAGAAAACCCTTATTTAAAAACATGAAAATAAATACATCCATATCCAAACAAGATACAAAAATTATGTTCTTGGTAACACTAGGCACATAATAACAGTTATGTAAAACCAAAATCATCCCAATTGGTAATCAGAGGTGGTAATCACCAATAGCCAACACAGCCAGCCTTGCACCATTGGTAGATCGAAGATCCACCTCTCCTCTGTAAATCTTTTTAAATCTACTTGGTTCCTGCATTTGAATACATATGTGATCCCCACAAGCTATATATAATACCCAATGTGTAGAAATGGAAAGATTACACATGATAACGAACACATATTTAGCGTCCCCATGCTTCTGAGTGCAGTTCCTCTTCCAGTGGCCTTGCTTGCCACATGAAAAACATACTGCCTCCCATTCATTGCCCTGACTCTGGATCTTCCCCTTCTTGGAGGGATGATGCTCAGGGGCTTCATACTGTTTATAAGTCTTTGGACCCTTTGACTTGTCCTTCCTTTTCTTATTCACCATAAGGATTGCAGGTTTGTCACGCACCATGTCCTTATCCACTTGGAGAATTAAGTTCATAAGTTTTGATAGACTCTTCTCATTGTTGATCATGTTATAATTGACAATGAAGCTAGATAAGGTCTTGGGTAGTGATGATAAGATGAGATTTGTACGCAACTCATCCGAGAATTTAATCCCTAAGATGTCCATACATTCAATGTAGCTAATAAGCTTGACTACATGAGGCCCAGCTGGCACAGACTCTCCAAGCTTAGTTGTAAACAAAGCATTAGAGATCTCATATCTCTCTTGTCTCACCTTCTCTTGGTAGATATCCTTAAGGTGAGACATCATGCTATACACATCCATGTTTTCATGTTGCTTCAAGAGATCATTAGACATGGCCGATATCATGAAACAATAGACATCTGTGGCATCATCCATATGTTTTGCATAGAGAGATATTTCCTCATCACCGGCCTCTTTCCCAGGCGCAACTAGAATAGGCTCTTCCAGCACATACAATTCCCTTTCTTGGCGAAGGATGACGCGTAAATGCCTCTAACACTCTTGGAAATTGGTGCATGTGAGAAGGTTTTCCTTCTCGAGTATAGTTCGCAAAGATATGTTTGAAGTCATTTTTCTTGTCGTTTATACAAATCAAGATGATCAATGGTTTAGTACTTTATTACAAAACTAAGACAAATAAATAAATTAATACTCATTAGTCCCCCACTATTTTATCGAAATCCAATTGCCCTCACCATTGACTTCGGAATATTCTATTGCCTGAATATTCTAGTGGAAAGGATCTATATTGACCTTCGCATTACCCCAACTAGGGTTGGTCAAGAAACTTGAAGGGTTTTAGGTAGACATTTAAAATTCCAGCTGCATTAACTCGCAGCTCCTTGATCCGCTGAGTGGACTCCCCAATCCTGAAATCCTTTTATTTTGGATTTCCTTAACCTTTGCCTCTTGGTCACACCAAGTCCTACTGTTGAAGTCAACCCTTGATGCGAACCAAGTCAAGTCAACCCAAAACCTTGAATTAGAATTCCCCGATAATTGAAATAACCCCAACTAGGGTTGGTCAAGCACTTTGAACTATGGTTTGATTCTAACCAAGATTATGGAAGGCTATACCGACTTAATATTTCGTTGAGGGATTTTATCCTTATATGTAAATTTCCATTTTATTATATTTTATTACATGCTTGTTAATATTAAGTGGGATATACATAAGTGATTAACCATGTTTAAGATAATATTTACGCATAATCCAGTCTTATTTTAGTTCCATCTTGCATGCTTTTTTAATTCATTAATTGTTTGATCATGGAAACACACCCACAATAAATAAACCATGCAACTGATATAAATAAAATAAATGGTATGATCATGAGCTTGTTCAATTGGTTAGTTTGTCTAGCAGTTGATAAACTAACTCAAGACCTAGGGGAGAAACACCTTGAACCTTTCGGGTTCATGTTTACAGCTTTCCACCTGTCCACCTTTGTATCTCCTTGGATTGGTTTCACCTTGGCTCATGACTTGATCCACCTCCACTAGTTTGGGAGATCCATCTATTACATAATCATTTATCTCACATGTAGGTGAGGGGTAAATAACATTTTTACATAAAAGAATCCTTGGGTGTGTAGGCCCTACATATTAATGATGGGAAGGATCGCAGGCCAACAAATTTAATTTAAATAAATAAATTAAAAGAAACCATTCACATACAAAGGTCTTGGTCTATCTCATCATCATCATCAGTGTTATATATTTATTCAAGGGGGGAGTATAAGAGACCAAGAACCTAAGAACAAAAAACACTCGGCCTAGGGGGGTCTAAAATAGTGGAGACCGAGGGCATCCCCACGGATTAGGTTTACACCCGTAGGCTTTAAGGAGGTGACAATGGTAAGGCAGGAGACATCAGAGCCATGGGTGGCAATGGAATCCAAGTGATCCGCGACTTTATTACCCTCTCTCCACACATGTGTAACTTGAATGCTGCTCCTTAGGAACTCTTTGCATCTCCTGATGGTGTACGTCACAGACCAAGGAATGGAGCCTCTGTCCCGCAGGGATTCATGAATGATCCTCGAATCAGTTTTCGCATGGGAGATGGTAATATTTTTATGATTACATAGACTGAGCCCCGTGAGAAGTGCCTTGGCCTCCTCCTGAAGAGAGTTTCCATTACCGAAATGGGCCGTGAATTCTAGGATCACACTCCCCCCAAGATATGAAAGTGATGATTACAATAGCTATGTGTAAATTAGAAGGAAGATTATGATCTTTCATGTCATCCCATACCTACACCCAATTACTCTATTTTCATTTAAGATTATCATACAAAGAGGATGGAGAAAACACTTCATTATCTTTTGGGGTAATATTCTCCAAGTAAATAAGAACATTAATGAAAGAACAATCCTTAATTCTTATGGTGAATATGCTGAAAGAAAAGAGGGTATGACCAATGGAAAGATCGGCACCAAAGGCATATTCTCAACCGCTTTCAATGAAAAGATAATGAGGTTGGATAATAGACAAGAGGTTATTTGCATAGAATAACTTGAAATAAACTCTATGTATGTTTATCACAATGAAAATATATGGAATTTAATTGAAATGAACTGAATTACAGAAGAAATTTATCGCTTCTTCATCAAGTATATTCATCAATATAATGTTTCTGACATACTACTTAGTTTTTAAATAAAATATTCCATTCACATATGTGTATTGAAATAAAGTAACCAAGTAATTAATAGAAACAATATAAGAAGTCTGGTGTATTCTCCAAGAGACTGAGAAAGGGTGATCCCTATTTCAACGACCATACAAACATTTTTTCTAATTTCTATGTAGATTATTTAAGTTGAACTATTATTGATTATAACCAAAAAATTTATCACATATGTAAATTGGACATAAGGAGACATCATTCAAAATTCATGAATGAATGTTATTTGTGGTGTTTCGTACTCAATAAATAGTTTAGTGGTACTTGAATCATAGATAATACATGATGAATATAAAATGTAAGACTTATTTATCTAGTTGTGGCAAGATAATTCTTTTTCAAGTAAAACTAAAAGTGAGCAACAAGGCTATACCTAGTATGGCATTTATACTCAGTAGAGCTAAACACCTTTGGAATTATCGATGTATATTGTTTGGACAAATAATCCTTTAAAAATAAAGTTATGCCACAAAGCTTTCAGAACTAGGTTGTTAAGAGATAATGAATTATTACAAGTGTAAGCTAGTGGTAAATATGCTTCAAAATATGCCTTTAAGTAATTAAGGAATGAAAAAGTGAAGTTTTTATGGTCAGAATATATGAGTTTCTTTGGGCCAACTTTTCAAAGAATATATTGACCAATCATTCATCAATGATGACAATGTAGTATTGAGTAATTCCTTAATTCACATTTTATACATCCGAGTTATGAAGTAAGTTGTGACGTCCCAGACCTGAATGTCACTTAACGGGTGCCCTGAGCCTGGTGGGTCACATGGCCTTAAGCACATCTCCCCAAATGCTAGAGGTAGCCAACTAGCAGCGAAGACCTAGGGTGTGTCTATGGCGAGACTATGCCCTCATTAGTATAGTGTAGCAAAGTGGAATGAATATAAATAAATAGTAAATGGTGGAAGTAATATAAATAAGCAGAGGAAGAAAACCGTTGTAATAGACAACAAGAATGACAATAACTATATCAATTGGGACAATGATGATGTAATGTCATGTTACTAGAAAACTGGAAAACATGGATACAAGACAATAGACATAACATGTTCCACAAAGTAAAAGAAAACAAAGACTACTCCAAGTATCCTGAGATCCAACTCAGTCATCTGCTATCAATCTCCATCCTATCGGCAAGCAATCAAGTGTTCAAAGCTGTATACTTACCTTTATCAACACATACAATCATGTAATCTACTTAGAGTACCAAACGTCACCCGAAGAGGGTGTGAGATAAATCTCAATGGGCCACCACCAACAATGTCTATAACATCTGGCCCGTGTAATGGAATATAGCAGTGTGCAGGCATGCATGTATAAAGTAAAGCAAGAAGTACAATATAACTAAATACCCAAGTACTTGCTTCATCCCTCAGCTGATGTCTAAACATGTAACCAGTTCATTAATAAAGTAATTACCATTTAATTTTAATAGGTCACATGAGACATAACCAACATTGATATCACGTTGTGATAGTATAAGTAGTGAAGGTCCCAAGACGCAACAAGGAAACCTGAAATGATATCTAGTGAGGGAGTTCTAGGGTAATAACCAAGGTAACATAGATCTCACAAAACTCTAACTCAGTAGAATATGAGTCTAGATAAGGGGTGGAAGTGTAATATAAGGAGTGTAATCCAATGCATTCCACAATATGGTTCCTACTGAGTCCAAGGTTATTGACCAAGGTAAAATGAGGCTATGCAATGACACGGCCCATGGGCTTTCACCATGGAACCTACTAGTCAATGCTAGATCCAAGGAGTTTATCTGAGGTATCCTGTAATAACATAAAGGACCCTACGATAGTATACTAGGGATCTGAGGAATATACAAGAACCAGAATATAGGTGGCTATTAACCTAAGAATACCACATCCTTGAATTGAAATGGGGTTCCTGAGTCCCAAGGTATTCTCCTCTCAGAATCCAAGGCGAGCCTGAGTCAGTCTGTTCCTATTTGATATTGTAATCATGTAATCATTCATAGGTTCAACCCTTGTCTTCCATTACTTTGGATAGGCAAAGTAGCATTGAAATTGTTTAATCAAGTCTTTATTAACCATTAAGGCATATTCAATTATTGAGGTTCACTCTGCTACCTTCTATCAATATGGAAAGGGGTGCTACGGACATGTAACCTTTATTCAATCTCTTTTGATAAGGCCAAGTTATAGACTTAGTATACTTTCCATTCCACATTTCACCTTTAATAATCATTTAAAATCACTTACCTTAGGTGCATCAAGTGGTGAGAATACATGGTACACACCATTATGCAATTATCATTAATAACAAGCCATTTATTATGGGAAGTATCACCTTTAGGAAGTTCAAGCAAAGGCATACCCGATGTAACGACTCAAAATTTTGAATAAATCTTGTTTCCTAATTTTGTGTGTTATTTTATTTTTGATACTCAACAAAACTGTTTCATTTGATAACATGAGTATAATTAAAATGAGACCGTTGGGTTTTGACTGTTATATGACCATTGGTCAATATGACCGCTGGAAACTAAACGTTTCATTTTTTGTCTCTAAATACAAGTGATCTTGTTTAATTAATATAGAAAGAAGATTCGATGGCCTCACCCAGTAGTTTTGGACCGATCGAAGCCCATCTAACAGAACTTGGGAAGGAGGTAACACCACTGGGCTTTGCTCTGGACCAAACCCAAGCTGAACTTCATCATGTGAAGCTAGAACGAAATTGCCTTATCGAGAAGTTCAAACTGATAGAAATTACTACTCGTGCGATGTTGGACGAGCCTCCCTTAGATTCTCTCACCTTATCACACCTTACACTTAGGTCCTATGCTGGTGTGATAAGGGGCTATGTAAGGAGACCGTAACTGCCTTGTGTAACCCTTTGTTTTAAATAAAAATTTTGATTTCTTCTTATGATGAAGTTTATGAATTTTCAAATGTCCGGATAAATATAGTATGCATATTTTTGATGAATTTTAGAGAAAGGATATTTTAAAAATGTTTAGGTAAACCTTAAATAAATAAATATGTGTAATGATTTTCAAAAAATGGTCTTCTACAATTATGTTCAGTACATAATTTAGAGTCTAATAAGATCAACTTAATTTTTGATGAATAGTAAATTATGAATAGTGATTTTATGATTAGGATTAGTAATGTGTCCAAATGGATTAGTAATCTCACTTAAAGAAAGTATTAATATAATCTAGACACCTTGATTAAGTAATGTGATTCAATAAAATGATTAAATAACGGTTTCATAAATTATTATTCAAGTATTAGTTTTTTTTCAGGTGAATAGTGTTTTTTAATTAAAAATTAAATTAAAAATATTTAGAAAATTATTTTTATAAAATGGATTTAATTTTTGAACTCAGAGCATCGATATTAGGTTAAGATAATTTTTGGGGTTTTTTCTGAAAAAATGAATTTTCGGTGAATAGTGTATTTATTTAAAAATTAAATTAAAAATATTTAGAAAAATATTTTTATAAAATGGAGTTCATTTTTGAAATCAGAGCATTGATATTTGGTTAATGTGAAATTTTGGGATTTTTCTGAGAAAGTTGAATTTTCAGTGAATAGTAAAAATACAGTTTTAGGGTTTCAGTATGTTTAATGACATCATAATTGTGTCATGATGATGTCATGAGATATTTTAAGGGTTGGCCGACCAAAAATGATGAATTATTGTATGGAGGGACCTATGTGGCCAATACCATGGGCAAATAACATGGGCAATCCCATGATTTTTCCAAAACCACCAATGAGGTGTCCCTTGACCATTAATGCCTTGTCCCCTCACTTTCCCTATAAATACCAAGAAATCCTCTCATCATTTCGACTCACAACTCTTCCCTAACGAAGCTCTGGTCTCATAACCTCCTAAGGAGTCCTCCCAAGGTTCCCCCAAGCCCTTAAGGTCCCAACCTTAGAGTTTTAAGAGTTACGTTTTAAGGTAAGGGATCTGACCTCTCTCTTTCTTTTCAAGTAATTTCTTTTATGTCATTTCTTTTATGCTCCATGTTCTTATGTTAAAGGATGTTATTTTATATTACTCTTACTGCCCTTTCCATGTTCATATAATGATATATCTCCTATTACTCTCATTATTTCGTTTTATGAATGTTTAAGTGGCGCCGTTAGGCTGCCGAAATTTTTGTAACAGAATCTTTCTCCCTTCTCATTTTTCAAGATCTATTTTCATGTAAAGTATTTCATGTTCCTTTTTTATTATGTTGGGGTATGATCTCTATATCTATCATACTGATATTTTATTATCATATGATGAGAGACCCCATTTGATCTCTTCAATTCAGTATTTTGAAGTTTTAAGTGGCACCGTTAGGCTTCCAAATTTTTAAGTGGTTCTTTCACCCTTCTCATTTTTCAAAGATCTACATTCATGTCAAGTCTTTCAAGTTCATTTTTATTATGTTGGGGTATGGTATATATATCTATAATACTGAACTTTTATGTTCATATTATGAGGGACCCTATTTTATCTCGTCAATTCATTTTTTGTTTAAGTTTATGTGATGCCGTTAGGCTGCCGAATTTTTAAGGGATTCGTTCACCTTTCTTATTTTTCAAAGATCTACTTTCATGTCAAGTCTTTCATGTTAATTTTTATTATGTTGGGGTATGGTATCTATATCTATCATACTGAACTTTTATGTTCATATGATGAGATACCCTATTTTATCTCGTCAATTCATTTTTTGTTGAAGTTTAAGTGACGCCGTTAGGCTGCCGAATTTTTAAGGGATTCGTTCACCTTTCTCATTTTTCAAAGATCTACTTTCATGTAAAGTCTTTCAAGTTCATTTTTATTATGCCGGGGTATGATCTCTATATCTATCATACTGAACTTTTATGTTCATATTATGAGAGACCCTATTTTATCTCGTCAATTCATTTTTTTGTTGAAGTTTAAGTGACTCCGTTAGGCTGCCGAATTTTCATAAGAGAAATCTTATTTTTGTCTTCCCTACATGTTTTCATTTCATATGGTATTTATTTCAAATCTCATTACCATGTTCTTATATCCACTATATTCTTCCCCTCTACTGTTTTATGGGTCATTTATGAATGTTTGACTCATGTCCCCTCTCTTTTCAATGTTTTTCTAAAACCCCAAAACATAGTCGTTATGCTGCAGAATTTCCGTCTCAAAATGTCTCTCTATTTTTCTAAAGTTCTTTTATTTTATTAACTGAATACTCAAAGCTCTCTCTTCTACAGGGGTATTCACATATATACCAAGTTGTTCTATTTTAAATTCTGGTATTTACATACATGAGACCCGCTTTCCCTTTCTGTGGGTTTAAAGTGACATAAAGATCATGTCTTTAAAGCAGTTTTTAAAACGTTATGATTATGAAATGAATCCCATTTATTTTATGCTATATGGGTTGTTTATGAAATGATTGATGATGATATATGTGGCTCACATTATAATAAATACATGTCAAGGGTGCGCCCAAATAGCGCTCCAATGCATTGGGTAAAGACTTAATCTCTAGAGATGACCGTTTAGACTGATACCTTGGTGAATAAACTTGGTAATTTTTAATGACACCTTGGGGATAGACCTTGGTGAAACAAAATGATTGTCAATATTAAATGTTGTAGCCACATCTTCAAGTTATGAAAAATGTTATTTTTATTATGATATATCTCATGATTTCTTTCTCATGCCTTAAAGTTCTTTTCATGACCTTATTGAAGTATCTCAAGTTCACATGTAAAATGTTTCTCTTGTTTCCCTTACTGGGCCTTCTGCTCACCCTTTCTTTTGTTGTATGTCCCCAGGTTATGAGATGCAGTAACGAACCTAGGATGAACTTAAGGAGAAGCCTTTCAAGTGTTTAAGAAGAATGTTTTTTGTTGTTTTCATGTATTATGTTCCTGTTTTCCAAGACACTAAACCTTAAAGAATCTCAGTTTTATGTAATGTAATGAAAGTTTATGTGATAAAAAGGCGGGATGTTATACCCAAACGATGGCTCAAAAGTGGCGAAACACTAAAAACCCAAATATGGAATAACCTTCAACATGAGGCGGATATAGTTGTGAGTGTAACCACTAACAACTAATCACCTATTTGGAAAGAGCATAACCATATGTTTCTAACAAGTATAATAATGGAATGTAAATTTAATAAACAGCTTCCGATGAAATTTGTGGGCCCCACACAAATATTCCCAAAATCAACAAACTTTAGGGATGAGTTATTGAGCACCCACCTTAGGGTTGTACGACTCTCCTCCTCCGGTATCAACCCTTGATTTTCCTTGGATCAGATTAGATCTAAGAAAAGGTGAAAAATGATCACATGATGATATCTAGGTCAAGAGAAAGAAATAATAATAATGGATAAAGAGGACACGAGTACTTACCGTTGCACATCCAATGCGATGAACATAAGCTCAATCGGATTCCGGACGAAGGAGGTCTCTTGATCCCTAGCTTTGGCCTTCAAAAAGCTGCAAAATGAGAGGAAAAGGGGTTAATCATGCTGGTTCTCAAATTAGGGAGGAAGGGTTGGATTAATAGACCATTAAGGGAATTTTGGACATTTTTCTCAGAATTTTAGCCTATGTATGGTTTGTCCGCAGGATTTTTCAAACCGTGTGAAAACTGTGTGAGATGGTTCTTCCCGAAAAGCATCCTCCGTACGGTTTGATCAAATCGTTCACAAGCCATGCACGAGTACCTGAAAAAAAGGATGTTCGCATGGTTAGGCCGCATGGCCTTTGAACAAACCGTGATATATGGCTCTGTTCGAAAAAACTCCATCCACACAGTTAGGCAAACTATGCGGAATTCCTGTACAGTTTACTCTAAACCGTGCACCAAGCCAGTTTTCCCTAAAAAGATGGGTTCTGGGCTTCAAACAATCCCTAGAAACCCCAATAACCTTTAATAACTCATTATCCATCTATAATAGGTCCAAAGTAAAGATTTGTACTAAAACTTAAAGGATCCATACCTGAGTAAAAAATCGGGTTCTGACAGTATTTCCCCCTTAAAAGAACTCACCCCCTTGAGTTATCCTTCTAAGGGTAAAAAAACACTATTCGAGAACAACTCTGTCCATTGAGAATGTACGCCAGTTTCCCTCTCACAAGACTTTTACTGTACTTGGATGTGCTACCATAACACCTGTACGAGAGGGACAGACTTGATTCAGAGAGCCTTCATGCTTCGGTCCGTGATGCATATTGGATATTCCTCAAAGGTAGCATCAACATCTAACTCAAATTCCTTAGGATCAAAGGTATGAGAAGGTTCAACATGATATTGGAAAAGCTGCGAGACATGAAAGATGTTGCGCATGTCATGGTACCCATGAGGTAGTAGCAACTGATAGGCTACTGGCCCGACTCTCTCTAGAATTTCAAACAGCCCGACATAACGAGGCAACAAATTTACCTGTTTTTTTAACCTTATATTCCCTAGCCTAGGTGACACCCAAAGAAAAACATGATCCCCAACCTCAAAATCAAGAGGTATTAGATGATGATCAACATTAGATTTTTTTATAGACTGAGCATTATCCATACGCTTCCTAATCAGCTGAACCTATTATGAAGTTTCATGAACAAGAAGAGGACCTAGTAGGGCTGCCTCACCTGCCTCTAGCCAACACAAGGGTGAATTGCATGACCTACCATATAAGTCCTCAAAAGGATCCATCTAGATAGTTGCCTGAAAACTGTTATTATAAGTGAACTCGACGAGAGGGATATGCTTCTCCCAAGAACATCTAAAATCAAGGACACAAGCTTGGAGAATATCCTCTAGAACATGTATTTTCCGTTTTGATTATCCATCGGTCTAAGGGTGAAAAGATTTTCTGAAAAGAACCTGAGTCTCCATAGATTTCTGCAAACCTTTCCAAAACCGTGAAGTGAAATGAGCATCCCTATCTAAAACGATAGTACGTGGAACCCCATGTAGTCATATGATATCACATACATATAGTTTTCCAAACTCATCTACTGAGAAAGTCTCCCATACAGGAATGATGTGGGATGATTTCGTTAGTTGGTCAATGACTACCCAAATAACACCACTACTGTAACACCCCGAGATTTTATGAGATTTATTCTTTTTAATTTCTTTCATATCTTCTGTTGTACGCTACACAAAGATTATCTTTCACTATACACAAGACCGTATTAGCTTGTAGTATACGCAACAATATTCTTGGCTTGCGTTACACACAATTTCAAGTTCGTTTTGTGGAAATTATTTTACGCAACATTAAGTATAGATTTTGTTTAATGTATAAATGAAATATGTTTTGATTATGTTATACGCAACACCAAAAGGAGAATTCACTACATGCATCCCTGACTTGTCTTGCATTACATGCAGTCAAGACCTTCCTCGATAGCGTGTTTAGTACGCAATACCGAGTTTTACTAAACGATATATTATTATAATATTATTATGAACCAGCTGTTATGAATAGTAATACTCACTTTTTGAAATTTTATAAATTTTATTTTTCAAAATTGACTTCATTTTTAGATTCGGAATATCGAAATTAGCCTTGGGTGAATTTTTGGAATTTTTCTGAAAACTTTCAATTTTTGATGAATAGTGAAAACATTGGGTTACTATTTAAAAACTGACTTTTTATTTAAATAATTATTTATTTTATTTAAATTTATTTTAGGTCAAAAATTGATACATAATACCTATATAAGTTCAATGTAATTCATTGGAGTCATTTTATAATAATTTTAGACATATAAAAATTTTATTGAACTTTTCACCGTCTTTTACCCACCTCCTAGGAGAGTTTGAAAATTTACATAAAACTGAATTTTACCGCTTCTATGAGTGGAATTCAGAAAATCCGAGAGAAATGGTTAATATCAAGGAGTAAAATGTGGTTCAATAAGATAAAAATAAATTTTGGTGAATAGTAACTTTTTACTTTTATTTACCACGGTTAAAAGTAAATAGGGTAATTAAGGGTAAAAATGATATTATTATTACCCTAACACATGTAATAATTCTATTGGATAAGTTTAGTTCGCCAAAAAACAACCTTAGGGATAAAATATTACCCTTTAGGTCCACTTGGATTAGATTAGGACATTTATTATTAATTTATTTAAAGAATAATTAAAATAGTTAAAATCAAAGATTAATAACTAAAACATTTTTAATATATGGTTATACATAAGATAAATTCGACTATAAATATTAATTAGAAATATAAAAAGATATCCTACATAATGGTATTTTATTTATAATTTTTACACATTAAATAATTTAATTTATTTATGACACAATAATGATGCAGTAATTACCGTATTAATGAAATATTAACATAATTGATGTTATAAATACCCAAATAAATGCAATTTTAGACTTTTTATGAATTACACTAATTTTATAGGTTACTATGATATGTTATTATTGATTTAATTAACTTTTTTAGAACTAATAATGCTGTTATGATTTTCACAAACATCAAGTACCAAATTGTGTCAAAATTGACATAAAATAGTTTTTAAAACAAATATTATATTATTAATTGTTATTTTATACCTAAAAATATAAGGTTCGGACAAATGACTTAGATAAGGATATATATATTAATAATGAACCACTTGGGGTTCTTTTGTCTTGTTATAGTAAGTTTATTAACCATATAGTTTAAGAAAACAAAAAGACACGGTAAAAGTTAAAATATTTAACTTAGAGTTAAATCTAAATGATAAGGATAAAATAGTAACCTAAACTTGTCTAAAACCTATTTGTTGAGAGGATTTCGACCCCTACCCACCTTAGCTTATAAATAAATCAATTTTGAACTATTAAAAACTGAATATGACTTTATTATAAAATAATATTTTATGTTTTTCCAAAGGTGCCCCTCTCCTCCCTTATAAAAAGGGCACCTCTTCCCTTTTCTCTTCACACCCTTTTAAGCCTTGAAGCTCGGCCAACCCCTGGAAATTTCTCTTATCCACTTCCATAGAAACATTCTGGAGGTTCTGGTCTTCTGAAAATACCAACTCTACTTCCTTAAGAGGAAGCTTAAAGGAGGTGCGTCGAAGAAGAGGTAATCTCTTCTTCCGATTCTCTCAAGTTTATTTATTCTTCAACTTCTTATTATTTAGTTGTTTCATTATAAAGTAATAACATCAGTATCAATAATATAATTATATGTTATTATAAATATTAAACAAACCCATTTCACCTTCTATACATCCTACGAAAAACGAAATCACCACGCGTGCGTACGTACGAAATACCGTCTGCACGCCGTGGTGTAATATGTTTTTCCACCACCACCTTACTTGGATGGGTATAATGGTGTAAAGAATAACTATACATGGTTATTATAACATCATACTAATTCTGAGGTATTATATCATCCACTAAAATTCCATTCAATAATTATGGGAATGATATCATCGCTCGTGCGTACGTACGGATTACCGTCTCCACGACGCGATGAGATTCATTATCCATGTTAACCATTCAAGAATGATTATAAAGTATATATAATGAATAATAATGAAATATATGAAATAATTAAGCTACTGGATTTATGTATATATATATATATATTTCATATACTTACTTCCATTCAATTCAATAAGGAAACGAAAACATCGTTCATGCGTACGTACGGCCTACCGTCTCCATGAACGGTGTATTTCATTCCATTTATCTATCTATCATATATATATATATGTATATGCTGAATATATATTATATATAAATAATTATTTACATTATGGAATTAAGTAAATCAGGATATAAGTAATAAAATCAAGAACAACAAGTCGAAACATGTATGATAAATGAAACGATTTTCACCCAAAACGCTGCTTTAACATGGAATTTACAAAAGAACGGGTAATATAAAGTCATAAGTGAACCATATATGATATCATAAAAATGAATATGATTATGTAATTATTCAATGAAATTATTTAAATCATTATACAAGATGTTTGGATACGTATGAAGCATACCAGACATAAGGTAAGGGATAACTATTCTAATCTCATTCATATTCTAGATTGTTTATTATTAAGTATTTACTAGGGTTATGTTTATTATCCATGTCCATATGTTCTCAAACTGTTTTCATAAAATGTTTACTTTTCTTCCATGTATGTTTAAAGTCATTTTTACCCTTTTTTACTTTTACCACATCGTATGGAAGGAATCTTTCTTTTGTTTACCACATGAGGAAATTTTTGACTTTTACAGAAAAAGTACAAGAAGAATGTTTTTTTTAACTTATACGGCATGAACCGATTTTTACAGTTTTATAAAGCCTTATTTTCATAAAGCTTACTCTAAAATATTTAATTAATATTTTCAATAAAATACATTTCTTTTAAAATCTCATGGAATTTTGTGAAAAGAAAATGATTTTTAAGAAGAAAGGATATTTTCCTCAAGAATTCATTTCAAGTGTTTTATCAAAACCATTTTCCATATAAGATGACATTATTTCATATGTGTATGTTTCAAGTATAATGTCTCTATTATTTTCATGGTTTCACTTTTCTTATGGTGAAATGATATCCATTTGTTTTATATGAATTATGTTATGATGGAATGATGTTTATGTAACCCATTTTATTCTTTGGGTTATTATGAATGATGTATGTTTATGTTGTGGCACAAGTAATAATGATTTCATTATGAGATGGGTGGGACCTATATATACCTCCAATGCATTGGGTAAATATTTATATCTCATGAGATAGACATATATGGAACGGTAAGTTAATCGGGTTCAGTGTTACAGGACTGAAACGAGGAGTGAACTCGATTCAGAAAGGGACTTTGTCCACTAATATGGTCTTGTCAACAATTCCTTGGCTAATATGGAAATAATATCACATGATTAATGGTTTTCCACAATTACATGTTTTATTCCCATGAAATTTTATCACGATTAATGTTCTTTTATGATCTATGCCTTATGTACTACCATGTTTTGTGTCATTGCTCAAGATTTTGATATTTAAACACTATGTTCATGTTTTTAAGTTCAAATGTATATGGTTTGTTTTATTTTCTCCATGCTTACCCTTACTGAGAATTCGAGCTCACCCTTTTATATGTTTTCTTTTCCCCAGGATATAAAAAAAGGTTTTAGGTAGGAAAACAAAAAGGGGAAGATCTTTATGGGAGATGTTAAAGATCTTTCACCATGATTAGAAGATTATGTTCCGAGTTTCCAAAGACACTAAACCATTACGATCCTTGAGTGTTGGTTTTTGTTATGTATTAAGTATTCCGTAAAAGTAATTTAATGTCTATGTACATCAAGATTCAGGTCTCTACAGTTGGTATCAGAGGAAAGGTTTAGTCAACATTTGGAAACTAGGATGCAAGAACTTTAGTGAGACCCCTAGAGATATTTCTAAGGTATTTCTAGGGATGTCCCTAAGGATAAGTATACGTATAGGTTACAGTACTAGAATTACAGTAAAGATCATATAATTTACCCTAAGATGTTAGATATTGACGGTACTCCCCATTTATTATGTTGTTTTTCCTAGCATGATTTTTGCCTCTCACACTATTCTTTTTGGGTTTTAGAAAATGGCTGGAAACATGAAGATTCACGATAATGGAGGATATGATGGACAATGGAATGATATTCTTCATGAGAAACCAAATGAAACGGAATTTGGAAGTCCAAACATCGTTATTATTCCTAATCAGCAATCTCATAATATGATCAATAATCTCAACTTTGGTAAGTTTCCTGACTCAGCTAATAAGAGAAAGATGGAGTTTCATGATGATCATAAAGGAAAGAAAGTTCAATTTCTCTCATGTAAATAATGTGGGAAGAGACATCAAGGAGAATGTTTCAAAGGAACTGGAAGATGGTTTGGGTGTGGAAAGGAAGGGCACAGATCTAGTAAGTGCAAAGGAAAAGGTTCATTTAACACCATGAAGAAGGATAATGGTATTGCTATGACATCAACAATGATTAGATGTTTTAAATGTGGAATGTATGGGCATTATGCAAACCAATGCCCTAAGGGAAAATCTCATGAAGATAATCAGCATGGTCATATGGGTAGTATTTATGCGGATGATGATGAGGAGACTAAAAATGATATATGAGATGAAAGAAGTGTTGAAGCTTGGTCAATGGTTTAAGAAGGTAATGGAATGATTTATGTTTATCAAGAGTTATGTTGTATAGTTAATGGTACTATGTAATAAAGAATCATCTAAGGATTTTTACACTATTGCTTTTCCTAAAGTATTTGAAAGTATATGTTGAATGGTACCGGTAACCATGAAAGGTTATTCAGATATTTTTGGAAAGAAGATGATATGCGCATAATGAATAGATAAGAAGAAAATAATATGTTTGATATTATTCATGATCTCATGATTGATATAAGGACTAAGTGATATCATGGTTTGAGTATATAGAATTTTTGGGATTTTGGTATGTGGAAAGAGTTAACTTTTAACTGAATTCATGTTTTCACTAAGGTTCAATGTGTATTCATTTTTCAAGAGTATACATGATTAAGGAATTCACATGTTTGGAATGTGACCAACAAGATATATCATAGGATAAATGATGGTATTCACGTTCTTGTTATGTGACCTTTCCAGTAATCATTTTCTTTATACTATGAAATTTGACAGATGTATTTTGGATAAGTATAAAGATTGGAAAGGGTTATGTCAGACATCAGATAGAATTGTTTAAGGCTAGAACTTTTTTTTTGAAATTATTTCTGTAATGTTATAAGAGTGTAGATTTAGAAAAAGGACAACCTGCAGGACGGGCGACAACCCGTCACGTCGGACAAGGCTGTGGGAATCGAACCCACAACCGAAGTGCGACAGGCCTTTATTGCATACCACTGGCCTACAGAAAGTCCCTGGTTAGTAGAAACTATTTTTATTTTATTAAGCGCTATGATAGATGAAGTATAAGTCCATTTTTGGAACCATATACAATTAATCTCACCATAAGATGGACTTATAACTTTTGCTAACCTTTTGTTTGAGACATATGGAATGACCCATCATTCTATCACATGATCTGCTAACACTTCACGAATGAAAAATTCAACTTCATTTCTTTAAGATATGAAGCGGAAATTTTTCAAGGCACGAACAACGGTGATATTATACCGAAATAAAGTAAGTATTTATTATAATCCAAATTCTTCAACTTTAGGGAAATCATATTGAAAACCAAAAATGTTGTCCTAGTGCCCCTATATCCGACAAATCAGATGGTACCTTAGATCATCACAATTTATGGATTTGTGATTATTGGATTTTTCATAGCCATTTCCTCTACTACTCTTCATCATAACATGATGGTTAGATTTTTCTTCCATATTCATATTTTCACCTATGTTCTCCTATGTGGAAACCCAGTGATTTGTTAATTTGGGTAACCGTTACATTTCATAATTTAGTTTTTAAAGTTCAGTTTTGGTATTCCTTTTTACGATGTGGGTTTCTATGAAAGAAACTTTCAAGTAGTAAACCATTTATAACCCAGATGAATTTCGAGGGCGAAATTCATTTTAAGGGGTTAGAATGTAACACCCCGAGATTTTATGAGATTTATTCTTTTTAATTTCTTTCATATCTTCTGTTGTACGCTACACAAAGATTATCTTGTGCTATATGCAAGACCGTATTAGCTTTCAGTATACGCAACACTATTCTTGGCTTGTGTTACACACAATTTCAAGTTCGTTTTGTGAAAATTATTTTACGCAACATTAAGTATAGATTTTGTTTAATGTATAAATGAAATATGTTTTGATTATGTTATACGCAACACCAAACGGAGCATTAACTACATGAATCCCTAACTTGGGTTGCATTACACGCAATCAAGACCTTCCTCAATAGCGTGTGTAGTACGCAATACGGAGTTTCACTAAACGATATATTATTATAATATTATTATGAACTAGCCGTTATGAATAGTAATACCCACTTTTTGAAATTTTATAAATTTTATTTTTCAAAATGGACTTCATTTTTGGATCCGGAATATCGAAATTAGCCTTGGGTGAATTTTTGATATTTTTCTGAAAACTTTCAATTTTTGATGAATAGTGAAAACACTGGGTTACTATTTAAAAACCGACTTTTTATTTAAATAATTATTTATTTTATTTAAATTTATTTTAGGTCAAAATTGATACATAATACCTATATAAGTTCAATGTAATTAATTAGAGTCATTTTATAATAATTTTAGACATATAAAAATTTTATTGAACTTTTCACCGTCTTTTACCCACCTCTTATGAGAGTTTGAAAATTTACATAAAACTTAATTTTACTGCTTCTGTGAGTGGAATTTCGAAAATCCGAGAGACATGGTTAATATCAAGGAGTAAAATGTGGTTCAATAAGATAAAAATATTTTTTGGTGAATAGTAACTTTTTACTTTTATTTACCACGGTTAAAAGTAAATAGGGTAATTAAGGGTAAAAATGATATTATTATTACCATAACACATGTACTAATTCTATTGGATAAGTTTAGTTCGACCAAAGAAAATCTTAGGGATAAAATATTACCCTTTAGGTCCACTTGTATTAGATTAGGACATTTATTATTATTTTATTTAAAGAATAATTAAAATAGTTAAAATCAAAGTTTAATAAATAAAACATTTTTAATATATGGTTATACATAAGATAAATTTGACTATAAATATTAATTAGAAAGGTAAAAATATTTCATACATGATGGTATTTTATTTATAATTTTTAGACATTAAATAATTTAATTTATTTATGACATAATGATGATGCAGTAATTACCTTATTAATGAAATATTAACATAATTGATGTTATATATACCCAAATAAATGTAATTTTAGACTTTTTATTAATTACACTAATTTTATAGGTTACTATGACATGTTAGTATTGATTTAATTAACTTTGTTTGAACTAATCATGCTGTTATGATTTTCACAAAAATCGTGTACCAAATAGTGTCAAAATTGACATAAAATAGTTTTTAAAACAAATATTATATTATTAATTGTTATTTTATTCCTAAAAATCTACTGTTCAGAAAAATGACTTAGATAAGAATATATATATTAATAATGAACCACTTGGGGTTCGTTTGGCTTGTTATAGTAAGTTTATTAACCATACAGTGTAAGAAAACAAAAAGACACGATAAAAGTTAAATTATTTAACTTAGAGTTAAATCTAAATGATAAGGATAAAATAGTAACCTAAACTTGTCTAAAACCTATTGGTTGAGAGTATTTCAACCCATACCCACCTTATATTCTAAATAAATCAATTTGGAGCTATTGAAAACCTAATATGACTTTATTATAAAATAATAATTTAAGTTTTTCCAAAGGTGACCCTCTCCTCCCTTATAAAAAGGGCACCCCTTCCCTGTCCTCTTCACACCCCTTTGAGCCTTGAAGCTTGGAAAAACCCTGCCCATTTCACTTCTCCACTTCCATAGAAACATTCTGGTGGTTCTGGTATTCTCAAAATACCAACTCTACTTCCTTATGAGGAAGCTTAAAGGAGGTGCGTCGATGAAGAGGTAATCTCTTCTTCCGATTCTCTCAAGTTTATTTCTTCTTAAACTTATTCACTACTGGAAACTGGAGTTTTCCCAACACTTACATACCAACGGTTTAGTATAACCGTTGGTATTTGAGAGGTTTTGCCAACGGTTCTTGTCAACCGTTGGTATTTGAAGGAGATCCAAGCCTTTCCCCAACGGTTTATGAAAACCGTTGGGAAAGGCCATCTTTTACCAACGGTTTTGTTAAACCGTTGGTAAAAGTCCTCCTGGGAAGGATGTATACCAACGGTTTTTTTAAACCGTTGGTATAGAATTCATATCCCAACGGTTTTTTAAAACCGTTGGGAATGTTTCCCTCATAAACAGAAGCCCGGTTTCTTTCCCTTCCCGTGCGACTGCAGCCCTAAATCCCCTCTGCCGAAGCTCTCATCCCCTCTGGTGCTCTCACCCAGGTTGGAGAACTCTTTCCCCATCTTCAATTAGTCAATTTTTTAGGTGAGAACTCCAAATCTGTAAGTCATATGTTATTTTTAATGCTGTTAATCTATTTTTTATTTTCTATTTTGATTTGCCCACACGGCTATATCTTTATCTTATTTGTTTTCTGTTTTGTGTTTTCTGTTTTCATTAAATTAATTAGTTCTACACTTCTAATCTATCATTTTGATGTTTTTCATCTACTGTTTTGGGTGTGTATGACTTGTTTTGGGTGTGTGTTTTATTTGGGTGTGTGTTGGGACATTGAATCTTGGGTGTATGACTTGTTTTGATTCAAAATGATTTATGTGTTAATATCATTTATAAATTTTCGGTTCTTAGAAATCTTGGTATTGCTAGGGGCTGTCCAGGTGGTTGTCCGAGGGGTGGGGGGATGTCCGGGGTGAGTGGGGGGGGGGGGGGTCCGAGGGGTGGGGGCTGTCCGGGGTGAGTGGGGGCTGTCCGGGGTGAGTCCGGGGTGAGTGGGGGGCTGTCCGATGGGTTGGGGATGTCCGGGGTGTGTGGGGGGCTATCCGGGGTGAGTGGGGGGTTGTCCGAGGGGTGGGGGGGCTGTCCGGGGTGGGTGGGGGGGGCTGTCCGGGGTGAGTGGGGGGCTGTCCGGGGTGAGTGGGGGGCTGTCCGAGGGGTGGGGGTTGTCCTGGGTGAGTGGGGGGCTGTCCGAGGGGTGGGGGGATTTCCGGGGTGAGTGGGGGACTGTCCGAGGGGTGGGGGATGTCCGAGGTAATTGGGGAGTTGTCCGAGTCTGGGGTGAGTGGGGGGATGTCCGGAGAAATTTGATTCAAAATGATTTATGTGTTAATATCATTTATGTAGTTAATGTGAACCCATAGGTTGAGTATTTTGTGCTATCTATATATCATGTATTTTTATGTTATTTCTACACATTCCCAACCAGAGTTGGATAAACTTACCAACGATCAGAGGTTTTGAGTTATGGGTAATTTTTCTAATATCTAGGATGGTGGTTATATGTTTGGATAGCTACCATGTCTTCCCTGTTGGGTCGGAGGTGATGGCAAGAGGGGGGGGGGGGGTGAATTGCCTTTTTAAAATTAATTAACAATTTAAAACAAATTTAAATGCAGCGGAAAGTAAAATGGCAAGACACAATTGATAACGGAGTTCGGCTTTAAACACAAGCCTACATCTCCGCTCCCAACTCAACCGTTGGGAGATTTATACGACCGCTTGCTTTTTAATGGTTATAGCAAGAAACCCACTAGCCGTTTTAAGGTAGGCTAGATCACCTTCTTACAGCTTGCTTTTTTATTATGGTTGTAGCAAGAAACCCAAATTGAAAGAAGGAAGAAAAAGGGTGGTTTGTTTTAATACAAACCCAATTAAGAACTAAACAATTGAAGTAAATAATTTAGAACAAACTAGAGGAAGCCTTGAGCGCCAAGTGGTGAGTGTAGTTGATGTAGAGGCAGCCCAAGCTTCAAGGATGGCAATTGGATCTCAAGTAGCCTTTGAGAATTGTCGTAGGAGCCTCAAATGATCAAAATAGCTTTGGTATGCTTCGGTATATGATCGGTAGTCTTCCCGGCATCCATGGACGTCTATTTATAGGAGAAATACTCCCAAATACTTCAATATGGCCGTTGGAGGGCTTTCGGAGCCGTTGGGGATCAAGTGGGCAAGTCTGGTCAAGCTCTAACGGCTAGTTTGACTTTGCTTACCGGCTGACCGGTGCTTGCCCACCGGCTGGCCGGTGCCTTGGAAGGTGGAGAGAGCTTCTGCCCAGGAGCCACCGGCTGGCCGGTGGGAAGGCCACCGGCTGGCCGGTGGTGAGACAGTAGGTCTCACTATTCCAAAGAGTTCCACCGGCTGGCCGGTGAGGAGGCCACCGGCTGGCCGGTGGTCTGGACAGAAGACATCCCATTCTGTCTGGGCCCACCGGTTGGCCGGTGGCCAGACACCGGCTGACCGGTGGCACCTGGCAGAGGGCAAGCCCTTCTTCCTTGTCCACCGGCTGGCCGATGGGCTGGATCCGGCTGGCCGGTGCCCTTACC
Source organism: Viscum album (assembly GCA_963277665.1). Classification (NCBI taxonomy): domain Eukaryota; kingdom Viridiplantae; phylum Streptophyta; class Magnoliopsida; order Santalales; family Viscaceae; genus Viscum; species Viscum album. The sequence continues at coordinate 1,275,506,353 of OY728132.1, read as the reverse complement.
GGCTGGCCGGTGGTCCTACACCGGCTGGCCGGTGGACTTGAAAAAAGTCCACTTTTCCTTTTTTTTGCCACTTCTTGCTCCTGAAATCATGCCTATTAACAAGAACACTTGAAACAACATTAGATCACTATGAGAGTGATTGTGATCATTAAAATCCAAGAGAGTGGGGTACAACATTCCCTACTCTTCCTTCAAAAGTGATTGACCATGTGTTTTTAGGCAAGATGCGATGTGATTGTCCATGTGTCTTCAGGTGAGATGTACTATGATTTCCCTAGTGTTTTTCGATGAGGTGTGATGTGATAAGGCTATAATAAGATGTGGCATGTGGTTGGGGTCATGTAGGGTAGGAGGATGGCACAAGGTTGATGTTATTCATGTTCATGATACCCTACTAATATGGTTATGGGATGAGTCATGCTGTTATGTGATATAACACATTAAGTTCTTGTTGGTTTTACATTTTTTCAATAACACATTTGTATGTTTTTTTGACATGTGTAGTTGATACCTTGATTATTTTCTTCCTTTATCGTTTACTTAAATGTATATTCTATTATAGTTAATGCCTATTGAATTGTTTATGACAAAATGACTTATATAAATTCTTTTTACAGAATGGACAGAAGTTGGATGTATGAAACCGATCGGATCTCAGATGATTTTCAAAACAATTTGGAGAGCTTTATAGATTTTGCATTTGACAATGCTTCAGATAGTGGTCGCATACACTGCCCATGTTCCAATTGTGTTGGTAGACCTTGGTTGAGCCGTGAAGAAGTCAGCTACCACATAACCAAAAATGGGTTTCAAGCAAACTACTTTCTGTGGTATCACAATGGGGAGAAAACGAAATCTCAAATTGGTGATGATCGAAATGAAAAGACTGGAATGGAGAATTTGTTAGATGATCGGTTTCCGTTTATTCGTCATCATGAAAAAGAAAGGATTTCGACTCAAGAAGACTTCGATATGAGGACAGCTGATGCATCTAGTGAAAATGATGATATTGATAGGGTGAAAAAATTGAATGATGCTGCCACGACTCCAGTATATCGGCAATGCGATAAAATGAAAAAGCTGGAATTTTTAATCCGATTATTTCATGGGAAAACTATGTATGGGATTTCTAATACAGCAATCGATTACATTCTTACCCTCTTGAAGGATTTACTTCCAGATGATGCAGATATTCCCTCAATCCGAGTCGCGGTGTGGCCGGGATCAGTCTAAGTGGCTCTCTTTTGTTTAAAATGGACATCATTTTAAGTACATACGGAAAACCGACCAAACGCATTCGGTTTCCATTGAAACTTTAGGAGAACGATTCATGGGTCATATGTGAGGTGTACGAATCATCCCCGCCACAATCCGAGGCGCGGTGTGGTCAACACTGCTCTAACTGTGTCTGTTTTGTTTAAAATGGGTAGGATTATAAGTGAAAAGAACTGGCATACGCAAAACCGACCAAACGCATTCGGTTTCCATTGAAACTTTAGGAGAACGATCCATGGGTCATATGTGACGTGTACCAATCATCCCCGTCTCAATCCGAGACGCGGTGTGGCCGACACCGCTCTAACTATGTCTCTTCTGTTTAAAATGGGCATGATTATAAGTGAAAAAGAACAACTGGCATACGCAAAACCGACCAAACGCATTCCGAATCTTTTGATCATTTATCACAACAATCCATGGGTCATATGTGACCTGTACGAGGCAACCCGGGTTCAATCCGAGTCGCGGTGTGGCCGAGATCAGTCTAAGTGGCTCTCTTTTGTTTAAAATGGACACCATTTTAAGTACATACGGAAAACCGACCAAACGCATTCGGTTTCCATTGAAACTTTAGGAGAACGATCCATGAGTCATATGTGACGTGTACGAATCATCCCCGCCTCAATCCGAGCCGCGGTGTGGCCGACACCGCTCTAACTGTGTCTGTTTTGTTTAAAATGGACAGGATTATAAGTGAAAAGAACAACTGGCATACGCAAAACTGACCAAACGCATTCAGAATCTTTTGATAATTTATCACAACGATCCATGGGTCATATGTGACGTGTACGAGCCAACCCGGGTCAATCCGAGTCGCGGTGTGACCGGGATCAGTCTAAATGGCTCTCTTTTGTTTAAAATGTACACCATTTTAAGTACATACGGAAAACCGACCAAACGCATTCGGTTTCCATTGTAACTTTAGGAGAACGATCCATGGGTCCTATGTGACGTGTACGAATCATCCCGCCTCAATCCGACATGCGGTGCGGCTGACACCACTCAAAGTGTCCGTCTTTTGTTTCAAAAGGACGTCATTTTAAGTGAAAAACATCAACTGACATACGGAAGACCGACCAAACGCATTCGGATTCTATCGATACTTTAGCACAACGATCCATGGGTCATATGTGACGTGTACAAGTCAACCCCATCTTAATCTGAGATGTGGTGTGGCCGACACCGCTCTAACTATGTCTCTTTTGTTTAAAATGGACATGATTATAAATGAAAAGAACAACTGGCATACGCAAAACCGACCAAACGCATTCGGAATCTTTTTATAATTTATCACAATGATCCATGGGTCATATGTGACATGTACGAGCCAACCCGGGATGAATCTGAGTCGCGGTGTGGTCGGGATGAGTCTAAGTGTCACTCTTTTGTTTAAAATGGACAACATTTTAGGTACATACGGAAAACCGACCAAACGCATTCGGTTTCCATTTAAACTTTAGGAGAACGATCCATGAGTCATATGTGACGTGTACGAATCAACCCCGCCTCAATTGGAGACGCGGTGTGGTCGGCACCACTCATAGTGTCCGTCTTTTGTTTCAAAAGGACGCCATTTTAAGTGAAAAACATCAACTGGCATACGGAAAACCGACCAAACGCATTAGGATTCTGTCGATACTTTAGCACAACGATCCATGAGTCAAATGTGACGTGTACGAGTTAACCCCGCCTCAATCTGAGGTGCGGTGTGGCCGGTATCACTTCAGGTGTATGTATTTTGTTTAAAATGGACATCATTTGAGGTAAAAATATATGGTATAGAAAAAACCGATCATATTATGAATTGAATTTCAGATTCCACGTATAATTGTCATCTAAATTTTAAATTGAATTCTATATGAATTATGTATGTTTATGAATTGTAATTTAATTATGGATTTGTATAGTTTCAGGATCCATTATATGTTAAATGTGTATGAATTTGTTCGTAATTGAATATGTATGTTTTATTTTATTACTGGTACAATAGTTGGATCGAAAATGAGGTGAAAATGAGGTGAAAATGAGGTGAAAATGAGGCCTGATGACTGGTGGTGATAGACAGGGGACAGGGGCTGTGCAAGCATAGGGTATGCCAACGGTTTCAAACCGTTGGCATATAAGTTTTTAGCATGTCTTTTCCCAACGGTTCTAAACCGTTGGGAAAGACTTCACCAATTCCCAACGGTTTAAAACCGTTGGGAAACTGTTCCACATGGTATATCCCAACGGTTTGGAACCGTTGGGAAAATGTGTGGCATTTGGTTTTCCCAACGGTTTGGGAGAACCGTTGGGAAAAACTATCCCAACGGTTCACCCAAACCGTTGGGGTAGGGTAACTTCTATGGGCCTATTGCAACGGTTGAAAGTAAACCGTTGGGAAAACCTTTCCCAACGGCTTACTTCCCAACGGTTATGAGAACCGTTGGGAAAACCTTTCCCAACGGTTTGAGGGGCTTTCCCAACGGTTCTGAACCGTTGGGAAATAGTTTATTTCCAGTAGTGATTCTTCTTTAGTTGTTTCATTATAAAGTAAACACATCAGTATAAATAATATACTGATATGTTATTATAAATATGAAACAAACCCATTTCACCTTCTATCCATCCTACGAAAAATGAAATCACCACGTGTGCGTACGTACGTAACACCGTCTCCACACCGTGGTGTAATCTGTTTTTCCACCACCACCTTACTTGGATGGGTATAATGGTGTAAAGAATAACTATATATGGTTATTATAACATCATACTAATTCTGAGGTATTATATCATCCACTCCAATTCTATTCAATAATTATAGGAATGATATCATCGCTCATGCGGACGTACGGATTACCGTCTCCACGACGCGATGAGATTCATTCTCCATGTTAACCATTCAAGAATGATTATAAAGTATATATAATGAATAATAATGAAATATATGACATAATGAAGCTACTGTATTTATGTGTATATATATATATGTCATATACTTACTTCCATTCAATTAAATAAAGAAACAAAAACAGCGTTCATGCGTACGTACGGCCTACCGTCTCCTTGAACGGTGTATTTCATTCCATTTATCGATCTATCACATATATATATATATGTATATGATGAATATATATTATATATAAATCATGTTTTACTTTCTAGAATTAAGTAAATCAGGATATAAGTAATAATATCAAGAACAACAAGTCAAAACACGTACGATAAATGAAACGATTTTACCCAAAACACTGCTTTAACATGGAATTTACAAAAGAACGGGTAATATAAAGTCATAATTGAACCATATATGATATCATAAAAATGAATATGATTATTTAATAAGTCAATGAAATTATTTAAATCATTATACAGGAGGTTCAGATACGTATGAAGCATACCGAACATATGGTAAGGGATAACTATTCCAATCTCATTCTTATCCGACATTGTTTATTCGTAAGTATTTACTAGGGTTATGTTTATTATCCATGTACATATGTTCTCAAATTTTTTTCATAAAATGTTTAATTTTCTTCCATGTATTTTTAAAGTCATTTTTACCTTTTTTTACCTTTACCACATCGTATGGAAGGAATCTTTCTTTTGTTTACCACATGAGGAACTATTTGACTTTTCCAGCAAAAGTATGAGAAGAGTGTTTTTTTAACTTATATGGAATGAACAGATTTTTACGGTTTTATAAATCCTTATTTTCATAAAGCTTACTCTACAATATTTAATTAATATTTTCAAAAAAATCATTTTCTTTTAAAATTGCATGGCATTTTGTGAAAAGAAAATGATTTTTAAGAAGAAATGATATTTTCCTCAAGAATTCATTTCAAGTGTTTTATCAAATTTTTTTCCATATAAGATGATATTATTTAATATGTGTATGTTTCAATTATAATGTCTCTATGATTTTCATGTTTTCACTTTTCTTATGGTGAAATGATATCCATTTTTTTATATGGATTATGTTATGATGGAATGATGTTTATGTAACCCATTTTATTCTTTGTGTTATTATGAATGATGTATGTTTATGTTGTGGAACAAGTAAGAATTATTTCATTATGAGATGGGTGGGACCTATATCTCCCTCCAATACATTGGGTAAATATTTATATCTCATGAGATAGACATGGTTGGAACGGTAAGTTAATCCGGTTCAGTGTTACAGGACTAAAATGAGGAGTGAACTCGATACAGAAAGGGACTTTGTCCACTAAGATGGTCTTGGAAACAATGCCTTAGCTACTATGGAAATCATATCATGTGCTTAATGGTTTTCCACAATTACATGTTTTATTCCCATGCTATTTAATCATGATTAATATTCTTTTATGATCTATGCCTTTTGTACTGCCATGTTTTATGTCATTGCTCAAGATTTTGATGTTTAAACATTATGTTCATGTTTTTAAGTTCAAATGTATATGGTTTGTTTTATTTTCTCCATGCTTACCCTTACTGATCATTTGAGCTCACCCTTTTATATGTTTTCTTTTCCCCAGGATATAAAGAACAGTTTTAGGTAGGAAAACAAAAAGGGGAAGATCTTTATAAAAGATGTTAAAGATATTTCACAATGATTAGAAGATTATGTTCCTAGTTTCCAAAGACACAAAACCATCACGATCCTTGAGTTTTGGTTTTTGTTTTGTATTAAGTATTCCATAAAATTAATGTAATGTCTATGTACGTCAAGCTTCATTTCTCTACAACTACCCCTCAGAAACCTAGGTAAGCTGACTACAAAATCCATAGAAACATCTTCTCATTTACATTATAAGACCATAAGCAGCTGTAATAAGCCTGTAGGTATCTAGTGATCCACCTTCACCTGATAATAGGTGGAACACCTAGTGATGAAGCCTGCAATCTGACATTATATTCCAGGCCCCCAATATTGGGGTTTCATATCTTGATACATCTTTGAGATGCCTGAATGATCTACCCACTGAGAAGCATGAGACTCTTTCATCAACTCCTCTCCCATATCCGTGGGAACCCAAATACGTCCATGTAGACTCAGTATGTCGTCTCTGTCCATAGACCAATTCATAGGTGGATTATCTCCTGATATACTTTCACGGAGAACCAAACGTTCGGGAATTGAAAAATGCCTACTCTTCACCTTCTCAAGGAGGGAATAGGTAACTATTAAGGCTGAGAGGTAAGACTGCTCATGGATGTCATGAAACTCCATATGATGTTCAAAAAAGAGGTCCATTAACTTCCATTCATCACTGGCTTCCTGTACGGCCTGCATTTGAGTTTTTTGGCTCAGTGCATCAATGACCACATTGCATTTTCCAAGCATATAGGAAACCTCAAAATCAAAGGATTGTAGATATTCAACCCATCTCTGCTATATGAGGTTCAAGTCATATTGAGAAAATATATACTTGAGGCTCTTGTGATTTGCATACACCACGAAGTTCTCACCCAATGGATGATGTCTCCAGAAACGTAAGGCACGAACAACTACTTCTAGTTTGAGACTGTGCATTAGGTAATTTCTCTCATGAGGACTTAACTACCGAGATCCATACACAACAACTTTCTCTTCCTGCATCAACACTTCTCCTAGGACAATTCCTGATGCATCTCAGAAGATGATATAACCCTTAACTGGTTCTGGAAGAATCATAATTGGTTCCAAGACAAGCCTCCCTTTCAATTCCTGAAAGGATTTATCGCATGCTTCTGACCACAAGAACTTAACACCCTTCTTTGTGAGTCTAGTAATAGGTGAAGAAATACGTGAGAATTCTAGTATGAAACGCTTGTAATATCCAGAGATCCTTAAGAAAATCCTGATATTAAACATGTTCTTGGGGTTCTCCCAGGAAACTACAACACTAACCTTTATAGGGTCAATAGAAACTTCTGATTCTGAGATAATATAGCCCAAGAATTGGAACTTGTCAATCCAGAAGTCGCACGTAGCAAGATTGAAATAAAGCTGATGCTCTCTCAGTGTACTCAAAACGATCTCAAGATGTTTGGCATGGTCTTTAAGAGTGAGAGAATACACCAAAATGTCATCCACAAAGACCACAATAGGAGTCCAAATAGGTGTGGAAAACCCTATTCATCAAATCCATGAAAATGGAAGGCGCGTTTGTAAGACTGAACGACATAAAAAGATACTCATATAGACTATACCTGCTACGGAAAGCTGTATGAGTTATGTATGATGGTATGAATCACACCTGATAATAACCTGATCTCAGGTTGATCTTATAGAACACCTTTTAACCTCAGAGCTGATCAAATTGATCATCTATTCAAGGAAGTGGATATCGATTCTTGACTGTAAGATGGTTCAACCTTCTGTAATCAACATATAGGTGTAAGGTTCCATATTATTTCATGTCGAAAGCATGGGAAAACCCCAAGAGGATATACTAGGCCGTATAAATTCTTTGGACTCAAGGTCCCCTATTTTCCACTTGAGCTCATGAATCTTAGTATGTGCCATCCTATATGGAGGAATGGACACTGGATCTACTCCTGGAATAAGCTCTATTGTAAAATCTACTTCTCTCTTAGAAGGTAATCCAAAAAAGTCATCGGGAAAGACTTCCCTGAAACGATCTACTACTGGAGGGAAAAAAGTTTGAAGCAAACCCCGATCCTCTATAAAAATTTTAGAAATATGGGCAGTGACTTAACCTAGCCCACGATGCTTTGGTCCAGCTCTCCCAGCCTAGACATCCCACTCACCTTTTAAAAGATAACTGATGCCTTATGGTGATATAAAAGAGACCCTGTAGCAATGTAAGTCTACAAAGGTGTGATAGTGGACTAACCAGTCCATCCTGATAATGACATTGAATCTCATTATCTTTAGAACAAAGAGATTCCACAAGAAAGGGTAACTGCCAACCTCAAGGGGATAGTCCCTTCAATGGTGTATGCCCTCCTTCTGTATCCCCAATGGTGTATCAAGGGTCATTACACCCTAATGATACTGTATCTCTAGTCTGAGACTTTCCAAAATAGATATAGAAATGAAAGAGTATGAAGCACCTATATCAAAACAAAGCAGAGACAATAGTGAAGGCTACTTGAATAGTACCTCATACTATAGATGGTCCTGAAGCCTGATCCTCAGGCATCAAATGAAAATCATGAAACTAACATAATCCCTGACTCTATTAAATAGATGGACCACCATGATCATGACTGCTTTGCTGGCACCACTGGTGATCAGGGGTCAAACTACCACAGTCATGACCTCATCCTCCATCTGACCTTCCAGTTCTATTCCAACTCCCCACCTAATGTGGTTCAAAATAACTTTCTCCTATAGGTGGAGAGGATGCTGATCCTTTTCCACTTGAAGCCAGTGAAAAGGTCTTGTAGAAATGATAAAGATGACCCATATGGATGCAAGGCCGACACTCCATGGGGTCTCTGTCACATTGGGTCTTCATATATCATGGTCTTCCAAACTGATGACACACCACATAGATATAAAACTAAAAACTTGTACTGCCACTACCTTGATGAGAAACCTCGAGGGAACATTTCCTGCCACCAGAAGAACTACGGGCCTGATGTGACACTGATCCTTTAAACCTAGTACTTGTGTTGTCCCTCAGGTTATGTTTAGTGATAAGGTTTTGATCAACTATTGTAGAAAATGTAGGAAGTCAAAATACATTCACCTAAGTTCGGATAGCATACTGGAGCACATCCTCAAAACGTCTAGCATGAAAAATCTCATCACTAGATAAATTTAGTGAAATGTATTTAATATTCCATAAATGAAATAGAACCTTTGCTCAAGATGCATGAACTCTCTGGCTCTATTATCTTTCAGTGTCTGAGGAAAGAATTGATCATAGAAGGCAGTCTAGAAATCAAACCATAACATGCCCTGATGATGACCGGACTGGGTAACCACATCCCACCAATGCATGGACGAGTCTCGAAGCATGTATGTATCAAGCTTGAATCTCCAATCTAGAGGTGTTTTCAGATGATCAATGACAGACTGCATGGTCTCTAGCCAAGACTCAGCAGTCTGAGAGCCGCCATCCCCTGAAAAAGTAGGAGGATGCTGCTGGTAGAACTCGCAGGTCAGATCAGCCATCGTAGGTGAAACCCATGGATCACCATTCATGGAAAACAACAGATATAAGAAAATATCACAGACTTGAGAATCAATGCTCATATCAGGTACAACAGGCGGTGCCTCAAGTGGAACTCCTAGAGGTAAGACTGGTGGCTCAGGGACCACCATGTCTAGAGCATGCTTGTTACCACCCTCATGGAGAATGATATGAGGACGTCATGGCGAAATTGGCCTAAAAATTCCAAGAACACACCTTATAACAAGATTAGAAGCATAATATAACATCACTAGTGTAAACGGAACGTAATAAAACTCACTACTCAAGACATACTACCCAAAACTACCTCCTTAGATGGCTAGGTATCAGTAAGTGATCAATTATAAGTTTCATGTCATTTTGCAGTTAATTACCAAGTTCACTCCTTTACTTTTCATAAACATGATAAGGTGGGATAAGGATGTGCAACCAATTCATTTTAGATTTCAGGATTCAATTTATAATGGATAGCCATTTCTGATAAATCAGTGCCCATACACCTATCACCAGAAACGACACCCATTTATCTATATTATAATGGATCAACTTGGTAAATTACTCATCCCAACCCATGAGGGACCATACACCTCATGAATTGTGACATACAATCACTCAATCTCATCCAAAGTGATACAAGTACAAGTAAACTATTACAACATCACTCAACAATCAAAATCATATCATGCAATGAAAAGTAGTGAATTTCACCTATATGGTATGGAAATATGCATGACATGTGAACTCTAGGTGCCTATAATGATGCATATAACAATTCTACTTGACCTTATATAATCAAGCTAAGGATGAAAGAAATTATCAAACTGAGTAATAATCAACCACACCATACAACACGTGCGTCACCCAATAGTGAAATAATACCAACTGTAATAGGAAAAATAGAACAATAATTTCATTTTGGGTAACTTGGATTTTACCCTGAACATGGGTTCACGACGCCCAAGAATGGCTTATGAACATGTCCCAAGCATTAATATTCTCCAATATATTGTATTAAAATAGAAATTCAAGAAAATAAACAACCCCTCTGATACCACTTTGTGACATCATGGACCCAAATACAACTTAATGGGTGCCTCGAGCCCGATGGGCCACATGGCCTCAAGCACATCTCCTCAAATTCCAGAGGATTCAAACTAGCAGCAAGGACTTAGGGTGTGTCAATGGGGAGACTATTCCCTCATTAGTAGAGTGTAGCATATTGGAAGGAATATAAATAAATAGTAAACAATGGAAGTAATATATATAAATAGCAGAAGAAAACCATTGCAATATATAACGAGAATAACAATAACCATATCAACTAGGATGATGATTATGTAATGCCATGTTACTAGAAAACTATAAAACATGGATACAAGAAAATAGGCATAACATATTCCACAAAGTAAAATAAAACAAAGACTACTCCAAGCATCCCAAGATCCAACTCAGTCATTTTCTAGAAATCTTCATCCTATTGGTAAGAAATCAAGTGTTATAACCTATAAGCTTCCATATGTTAACACCTGTAGTCATGTTATCTACTCCGGGTACCAAAAGGCACATGGAGAGGGTGTGAGATAAATCTCAGTGGGCCACCACCAATGGTGTCTATAACATCTGGCCCGTGTAATGGAATATAGTAGTGTGCAAGCATGTATGTATAAAGTAAAGCAAGAAGTACAATATAACTAAATACCCAAGTACCTGATTTAGCCCTCAGTTGGTGTATGAACATGTAACTAGTTCATTAATTAAGTAATTAATATTTAATGTTAATAAGAAATGTGAGGCATAGCTAGAACTGACATCACCTCGTGATAGTATAAGTAGTGAAGGTCGCAAAACATAACAAGGTAACCTGAAATGATATCCACTGAATGAGTTCTAGGGTAATAACCAAGGTAACGTAGATCTCACGGAATGCTAAATTAGTAGAATTTGAGTCTAGATAAGGGGTAAGAGTGTAATCCAAGGAGCGTAATCCAAGCAATTTCACAATAAGGTGCCTATTGAGTCCAAGGTGATCGAACAAGGTAAAATGGGGATAAGCAAAGACAGGGCCCTATGGGATTTCACCGTGGCACCTACAAGTCAATGTTGGATTCAAGGAGTGTACTTGAGGTATCCTATAATAATGTAAAGAACCCTATGGTAGTATACCAGGCATATGAGGAATAGAAAAGAATTGGAGTCTAGGTGGGTATCAGCCTAAGAAAACTGCATCCTTAAATTAGAATGGGTTCCTGAGTCCCAAGGTATTCTCCTCTTAGAATCCAAGGTGAGCTCGAGTAAGTCCATTCCTATTTGATATTGTAATCATGTAATAATTCATTAGTTTCAATACTTTTCTTCGATTAGTTTAGATAGTCCAAGTAGTGTTGTAACCATTTAATCAAGTCTTTATTAACCATTAAGTTATATTCAATTGTTGAGGTTCAATCCGATACCTTCCATCAATATGGAAAGGGGTGCTACGAACATGTAACCTTTATTCAATCTCTTTTGATAAGGCCAAATTATATACTTAGTATACATTCCATTCCACATTTCACATTTAATAATCATTTGAAAGAACTTACCTTAGGTGAGTCAAGTGGTGAGCATAAATGGTACATTCCATTATACAATTCTCATTAGTAATAATTCATTTAGTATGGGAAGTCTCACCTATAGGGAGGTCAAGCAAAGGCACACCCGAAAAGTGACTCAAACATGCTAAAACACTAAAAACCAAAATATGGTACAACCTTAAACATGATAAAGATTGAGTTTTGGGTGTAACCACTAACAAAAAATCACATATTTGGAAAGAGCATAACCATACGATTCTAACAAGTATAATCATGAAATGTAAATTTAAGAAACGGATTCCGATGAAATAGGTGGGCCCAACACAAATATTCCCAAAATCAATGAACTTTAGGGATGAGTTATAGACCACCCACCTTAGGGTTTTACAACTCTCCCCCTCCGATATTAGCCCTTGATTTTCCTCGGATCGGAGTAGATCTAAGAAAAGGTGAAAAACACTCACATGAAGATATCTAGGTCCAGAGAAAGAGAGAAGAAGAATGGATAGAGAGGGATCAAGTACATACCATTTCATATCCAATGTGATGAACATAAGCTCTACCAGATGCCGGATGAAGGAGATCTCTTGATCCCTAGATTTAACCTTCCAAAAGATCCAAAATGAGTGGAAAATGGGTTAATCCTACTAGTTATCAAATTAGGGAGGAAGGGTTGGCTTAACAGATCATTAAGGGAATTTTGGACATTTTTCTCAGAATTTTAGCATGTGCATGGTTTTTCCGCACTGTTTTTCAAACCTTGTGCAAACTGTTCGAGACGGTTCTACCCAAAAAAACATCCTCCACACAGTTTTCTCAAATCGTGCGCAAGCCATGAACATGTACATGAAAAAAGGCATTCATACAGTTAGGCCGCTCGGACGTGCACAAACTGTGCGAGATGGATCTATCCAAAAAAACACAATCTGTACAGTTATAAAAATAGTGTGGAATTCACACATGATTTACTCTAAACCATGTGCCAAGCTAGTTTTCCCCAATAAGATGGGTTTCAGGCTCTGAAAAATCCCTGAACACCCTAAGAACCTTCACTAACTCATTAGGCATCTATATTAGGTCTAAATTAAATATTTATACTGAAAAGTAAAGGATTCATACCTAAGTGAAAAAATGGATTTTTACATAAGTAGTATCAATGTTTCAACTTGTATAAACATCCATTAAATTTCAAGAAATTATTTTAAATCGATGGAAATATCACATAACCATATGCCAACTATAATGAAAAATAGATATCATATGAATCATAATATGATAAAAATCTATTATGTTATAAAAACATGTGTTTTGATTCAAAACTTCTGTAAGGATATAAAAAAATTTGCATAAAGCTAAAGTCATGGTGTATCTAAGTAGGTATCATAACAATTTCATAGGATATTACATAAATACCATAGATATAAAAGTTATAGTCAAGTGATAGACTAAATTTCTATATAAGGGAGAATGTTTCTATTTGAGATAGTGGGGGAAATATTGACTTGGGTATAGTAAATGCTTGAGATACATAAGTACTTGACATATGAACTAGTTCTGTGAGTGGATGAGGAACATGAATCTTCTAGAGACACATACCATATAGGAAGGTCAAAACCATAGTGATGGTTTTATATTCACCATGAACAATGGTACATTATTCAATGAGAATAATAATTGATATAAGAAAGAAATATATGGATATCATCTAAGATTTACAAGGTCAATTAAAATTCAAAAATGGATTCTATGTATCAAAGTGAAAAGGGGATTATAAATTTAATATGGTGTTGGGTAATCATGTGTGATGATACATGGATGGAACAAGAATGGAACCAATATGAATTAATTGGTAATACTAAGTTTGTATGCCTAAATCCATTAGAATTTTACTTATCATAGCTATTTTCTAAGATCATATAATTGACCATTAGATTCCAATACCAACTTTACTGAATGGCATCTATATGACGCAACCAAAAAGGGATGGAGACACCATATGATACTAATATGGGTTGCAAGTTACTGAAATCCATTTTATGGTTAAAGTGAGTAACATTATCTTATATTGTTAAATTGGAATAATTTTTTTCCACGTGTCCACTAGAGGTTAGTGGGAGAAACATATATTTCCAGGATAAATATGTTCCAAAACATATGGAAAGTGTATATTGGTCTTACTGTTATTGAAGACAAGTTTGAAATCAATTCTCCAATGATTGAATAAAAGTAGATACCTAAGTTCTAGGTTATAGTATTTACAGGTCTAATGGTTTTTTTTGATATAGACAATCATATATATAGTGACATAGTATTTTAAAAAATAAAAGTTGGAATAATTTGAGAGATAATTGTTTACAGTGTCATATGGCATAAATATCTCCAAGTATACATGCTAAGGAATAGGAGGATATCTAGGTGGAGAGTTGAGTTCGATACTCTTCTATGATGGATCAATCACATATTCCATTATATGTACATGAATTGATATTTCCAACATATACTTAATAGTAGACAAATATCTGTTATATCTAGGAGAATTTTAAGTAAAGTAGTCAGAACTATCGTATTGTACTTGGGAAAGTAAAAAATATACGTACCTCAGATATGGAGAAGAAGGGATACTAGTTATGTCGGGACACAAACTAGTCTCACTTAGATAAATTTTAGTTTGGGGTTCTTGAGTGAGACAAGATCATAAATTCCAGTGGTAGTCATACCTAAAAAAACCAAGTACATTTCATCTTCTAAGGTATCTAAGAAGAAATTATTAAATGAAATGATTTTTTCCAATTCTTAGAATCACACATAGTAAGTAAAGAATTATCATAATGTAAATTTTTTCATTTTTACTAGCCATGATGTCAAGTTATGATAGTGGAAAATAGGGATATACTCAGGGATACCATCTCTTGAGAAGTTTTACTCAAGGAGATGTGGTCACATATATAAGAATAGTCAGGAAAAAGAAACATGGAAGGCCCAACAACTAAATATGTTAATCATTAGAAATGTGATCTTTATTTTATGAGTGCTACCATGTTTTTTAGTAAGTTGTCTCTAATGTAAGTGGGAGTGTTGTAATAGTGGGTTCTCTAGACTCAATATGAATAGTAATTTTGATTAGCATATCATGTGTATAGTTAGATACAAATGATGTTTATATACCATTATAGTGTATATATTTCTACATACAAAATTTAATAGTAATTTACATATATTAATTGTCATGTCAAAAAGTTATAGATGCTCTTAGAGTATAATGAGAACCTCAATATACTATGACATTAATCATAAACAAAGGTCCTATGGTCTAGATACATCTTTCTGACTAGACATAGTATATGTTTAAGAATCATGTGCTGGAGGTCTTATTAAAATTGAGACTTATTCTCATGAAGTTCGTACATGGGGATCTCTAGCAGTGAGATCTTGAGTACTGACCTAACAATAAGAACACCACATGTTTTGGATGTCATAGGTAGTTACTATCTACATACATGTGTATTGGTCTCCTGACATGAGATCGTTACAAGTGTGTTCCATTTGATCACATTCATTTCTTAAAGGAAAAACGATGATAATTAAATCATGGTGAGGTAGCTAGTATTGAGTGCCTCATTAGTGGTATGACATTGGTGGGATGACCATGAAAGGATTTTTCACTTCAAGGTTTAGGAAGTAATATATCTCTAGCCTTATTGATCAAGATGGTAGTATCTTCATAAGAACTTACAAGGTAGTTGAGGGTAAATCCATCCAGTCATATCAACAAATAATAAAGCAAACAATTGATGATGACACATGTGTGCATCTTTCTCTCTGATATATTTAAAGAAAATGATATTATATTACATAGTATGTGTTTCTATATTGGTTTTCATTTCTATGAGTGTCCTTATCTATTTAGGGGCATTGATGGGTTTCTAGACACCACTATTAGTCTATTTATATTATTCATTACTATCTAGATAAGGTCCTAGTGGGTCACACACAATAGAGTATTCAAGAATCTTCCATATTCAATTGAATAGGTATATTGGACATTGTGGGACCCACCACTGGGTCCGAGTATTTTCCAAGTTATTGATCACCAATAAATAAATAAATTCATATTATTCATGTTATGAATAATTGGGTTAAATTTATTTTTTAAAAGTTTTTACAAGTTAAGTAAGTGTGAGAAAATATTATTCGAATTAGTATTATTATAATATTCTAGGTTCATTTAATATCAAGAAAAAATTACGAGTCGAGTTAATGGATCGGGTTTATCACGTAATATATTATAGGTACGTGATAAAATAATAAATAATATTTATGATGCATTTTAGTTCGTCAATGTTATTTATTTCTAATTTAGTGGGTGTTTCATTTCGGGGGTTGAGGAACACTTTGGGATAATTTACTCACCCACTATATAAGTATGAGAGGGAAGCTCTTGGTGTGGTATTCATTCACTAAGAATGAGAGATTATCTATCCTTACAAATTATAGAGAGATAAATATTCTCTCTGAGCACAGATCCAAGCATGCCTTCGATAGATTGAAGGCAATAGATCATGGTGATAATTGTGATGTCAAATGACTTATCATAACTCTACAATAGCACCCAGATTATGACAAATAGTGAGGGTGTGGATTTTTTGAAGCTTGTTTGGATGATCTAGAGGGATCCTGCTATGGATCCTTCATATAGTGATCATCAGTAACAAGTATACTTTAAGTAAAAATTCAATTTTGAACTAGGTATGTGTTCAGGTTATTTTTGTGCTAAATTTAATTTATGCGAGTTCCTTGAATCATACCAGGGCTCAGATCGTCAGAGACGAAAAGTCTCATCATCCTGATGATGATTTTTTTTTAAAATTCCCTTCCCAATGGAATCCGTTGTGAACCTGGTACCTTCAATAACATAATACAATAATTTTATGTTATCTATTTTAAAAATTATTTAATAACCATGTATCAAATATGTGGTTCACTATAGGAATAGACCTGAGCTTGATATTTTCTCATTATCTCCCTTTAAAACCTACGAGAGGGCTTAAGAGAATACAAATTTTTTGAAAGTAACACAACTCCTTCATTTTGGGACTTAAAATGGTTTCAATACCTTATTTTAAATGTTTATTAATTGAATATAAGACCATAAATAATATAAACCTCTAAAATCCATAATTTATTGATCTAAAGACAAAATTATCTCATCATAATAATCAAAAACATGTCATAACATATTTTTGACACTGTTAAATGTCACCTGATGAATTATGACCCATTAAATCATCACATTCCTCTAAAAAATTTAATGAATTTTGAATAAAAAAATATCCCATATTTAGAAATATAATTTATAACATTAATTTATTTATACTTGAATATAACTTATAAACTCCTTGAGAAATTAATTCAACACTTAATATATTGATTCATGTATTATTATAATTATGAATAATTTTTTTAAATATAATTATTTATTTATAATCATTTAATCAAACAACATATGTCACCCACATTCACTTAGATAAATTTTTATTAAATTTAGATAATAAATTCAATATCCATTATTCGAAACATGAATAACTTATTATAAAATTTATTTATTATTTACATGTCACTGTTCATATTCAAACAATCACAGGCCCATGCACATTGGCATCACTTTTTCCTAAACTCTAACATATCCAAAGTGTTCAAACTTCAAGATACACTATTTTTGTGACCCTCAAGTCTCTAATCAAGATTGTAGTGAGTTATAATAATAAATAAAGAGTGGTATCCTACAACACATCATTACCTACCTATTATGAACAATTACTATGTAATATAGCATTTTTTCCACATGATATCTCATAATGTTGGATGAAAACATTATTTCATCATCCACAAATGCATTATTTATCATAAAAACATTATTGGATGGACTTTAATTCATATAATATGGATATAAATATAGTAAAGTGGCTTCCATACCATTAAAGAAAATAAATTATTCCCTTTGGGAGTAACATATCCTATATTGATCATTCAATCAATGTCATATTACCAATGATGTACTAGAAACAAGCTACCTCACCATAAACATAAATTTAATGGTTTTAATCTTGTATCAAAATTATTGATCAAATGATACACATTTATAATAAGATCATGTCAAGGTAACAATACACATGCTACTATAAAGGAACATCCAATAACATCAAAAACATCTAGTGTTCCAATTGGGAGGTTAGTCCTTAATATCTCCATAACCCAAGGACACTGATTATAAACATTAATAGAAAAATTATCAATTAATAGAATATCCTAGCCCATGAAAATCATATATCATATATGTCCTATTAGTGTGGTGTTTCTAGACCAAATGACATATGTTTATGATTACTATTATTGTTTCTCATGATTCTAATTTTGGATGAGAACTGCTATAAACTATTGATGAAATAAATAATACAAGGACATTAGAAATTAAATATACTATTAATAAGTTATAGAAGTATTATTTAAATGATACATAATGTATAGCTCCATACACACTAGATATAATAATAAAAAATTACTACTTTTTTTCAAGGGAAACCAAACTCAATACATGTATTGGGAAGAAAAATGGATATCTATGAAAAATATTTTTGAAAACTCTATGTTTTATCAATTGTAATAAATAATATTAGAAAAAATATTTTAAGTTATGTATTGATTTAGATTAATGTATCAATATAGAAATACCCCATTACTTCTCATAGTAAAGGGGATGGTTTGAGATTTTTTGAAGGTGTAACAACTTGTTTTGCATACATGTGCCAGGTGAATAATAATTCAATTTTATCCAGGTCGGTGATGGATTATTCTTAGTTGTTATTGATCATTTATTTATTTCACATTAATATTCATTAGTATGTTTTCATTTAATGGAAATGAATAATTTTTATTATATTTTGGAAATGAGGAGTTTCTGTGTATTTTTAAAAATTGATAGTTTCCTTGGTTTTCAAGAAAACATGTAGTTTTCTTGGATTTGAAGGAAAATTAAAAGTTTCTAAATTGATTTTTTTCAAGGATATAATTGATTTATAAAATATTTTTAATAAAATATTTCAAATTTACATTTATGGAGGTAAATGTGAATTTCTTAAATTAATGGTTATGATTGGTTTTGAAAACATTATCTTTTTTAAACATTTTATTTTATATGTAAGATATTTATTTGAATAATATAATTTATATTTCTCATGATTGAATGTGTATTAGAGTAATTTTTAATGTTCTATAGTGTTCATACTCACCCCCTATATATGAACATCTATAGACAAGTGAAAATGATTGTTCATAATTTATGAAAGGTGAAGATATCATTCCACATTAGTTGTGAGTCATAAATTCAAATTATAGATATTGTAGTTAAGTAGGAATTTGGTAACTCATGTTTTGAGTTAATTTATTTTTCATAATAATCAAGTGTGTTTCCTTTCTTTTTTGGATGTTGAATTTATAAAAATATTTTTTTCTATAATAAGAGTTATATTTAATCATCATTATTAAAACTTTATTTTAATTAACACATGTTAATTTATATTATTATTTTTTGATAAATTATTTTATCCTTGATTATTTGATCATTTTATAATTTTTGACAACCTTTAATGATCAAGGAGAGTTCTTGAGGATAGGTTTCATTTGAGTTCTACTCTAAGGAATTTATGGTATCATGTTTGTCATGACCTGACCCATGTTGGGGCATGAGCCACAAGTACCCCAAGACTCCATAGTCCAGGGGGTGGTGACCAGAACCGAAGGCACAACTAAACTCAAGGAGTAATTTTCCTAAATACTTACACACACACACACACACACATCCAACTCAATGAAAATGTGCAGAAGGAAATAAATAAAAGATCCAACACTGCTATAAATATACAAAATATGCATGAACCACTAAAATGAATGAAGTACATTAGTGTATACTAAAATGAAAAAGGGAAAAAATAAACTCCCAAATAAGAAATATTTTCCAACCTGAAAAAACTAAAAAAGGGCAAACAACTAAGAGATACCAGCTCCTATATCACAAGATACAACCACAATACATAGTCCAAGCACCCTGTATCCCTAAGATCATCTGATTTTATGATCGACCTGTCTTTAATCTACAAAAGATACAACACGTGTTGGATGAATCCCATGTAGGGTTGAATATAAGAATACTCAGTAGAACACCCCAAAAAGGTGGAGGGGATTAGTAAGATATACAAATGAATAAGAAATAAGTATATCAAACATAGTATGGTAATATATTATAGATCAACCCAAAAAGAGAGTGAAATTGAACTTGTTCTAACCCAAGTAGCTCAACATGATGAGAAGATGAACTTCTTGTTGAGTCTTCACTAACAATAGCAGGAGAGTGGACTCATCCAACCATGAGAAACTAAACATGGAAAGTACATGTCATAGCCCGCATATCTTTGTCTCTCCTAGAAGGAGAGTAACTATACCCAAGGAGTGGGTACATAAGTAGGATATATAAATATATATTCTTAGTTAAAGAATCCCAAATGAGAGAGTAAGGGGATCTCCATCTCATATATCATCCCAAGTAGAAGAGTCGAAAATAGTTCCAAGGTAAGTCCATCTATGATTCCGAGAACCTCACCGTATTCCCAGAACACCCAAGTCAAAGGGACTCAATCACCACACATTGACATTATATTCTTTGGGTGACACTTTCTCCCCAATATGATTTTACATCACGTCGCAAGAACGCATATCGATGGGGAAATATTCCCTCATTATGGTGAGTCTAAAGGTACATCAAACCATGCCTCAACACTATATCTCATAGTCGAGGGGTCACTAGTTTTTAGAGATGATCTCGTGCCCTGGTATGATACGATAGTCCTACTCTAATAGTCACCGAGGAACGCCACTGTCTAGCCCAGCTGGTGGGTACCACTCAGGATGGTCACTGGAGAATGCAACTGCCTAGTCCTCATAGAGGGTATGCTTAGTGAGTAGTTTGGGAAACTCCACTGCCCAAGCATATTCCTGGAATATGTCACTGGGGAATGCCACTACCCAACCCAGCTAGAGGGTAATATCATAATATCAAGGAATTCCACGACTTAGTCTTACCAGAGGTTAAATTGGAAAGATCATCGGGGAATGCCATTGCCTAGTCCTACTAGAGGGTAAGTCCAGGATTTTCATTGGGAAATGCCACTTCCTAGACCATCTGAAGAGTAATCCCGATATTGATATGGTGATTTTGTATGAATATTTTCATCAATAGGTGTCACCTCATCATGTTCCAAGACCAAAACATTCAAATAGTGTCTTAAAATTTGCTTCCAAGGGAACCATCACGTACTATGTGGAAAACACCCAAGATAAGAATCTCATGGGACAAAATATGAGTTCAAATGAATGATATACAAATGTTTGAAGATATCTCAGGAGATCTCAGGTAGTACACAACATGTGAGGGGACCCACATCGCGTGTGGTCCCTCTTCACTGCATGGATATGTCTCTGGTCAGTACATGGGTCCCATCTATGTATGGGTACACACTGTGTTGGTAGACTACGTGGTGTGTTCCACCTATCTGGTGACTGGTCTATGTTCATGTAATCAGACCCCGTGTCCATGTACTTTGGTACATAGTGTGTTTTTTCCACATTGGATTTCATTCTTGTGGTCAACCCATGTCTCTGTTATCTTACACGAAGGCCCCACCCATGTGACCCATCACACGGATTTTCCAACTAGGTAAGGGGTACACGGTGTGCTTGGAAGTGGTACATTCCATGTTACACTTAATTTCTTCAAATCCCTAGTGCCACCAATGAGGGGGATACATGCCATGTGTTCCTTATCCTACACGGTAGGTAGTTGGGATTTTTCCAGAATCCATGAATTTATCCTAATCATCAACTGTGCATCAAATATGGTCAAACCACTTCATATACTACTGTGATTCCTTCCAAAATCTTCATATCTAGTTGCGAATCATGCTCTCCGTCCTTCATTCACTGGAAATCGATCTCTATAATAAACGAGGGTTTTTTTCTTCATTCTACACACTTCCATTCTTTAATCACATGATAATACATCTTCAAATCATTGGATCCAACTTTATTTCATCGCAACAAATCTAGATCTATGCTCCTATCAAAGAACCATCATTTTCTGGTCAATCCGCCTCAGATCCGGGCACCCGATCGAGCTCAGGACACCTGAAAATTGTCGAACAGAGAACCACATGGTTCCAATGGTGATGAAAGAGTAGAAAAGATAAAGGAATGCACTATAAAAAGGTCTTATGATCATTTTCCAATGGTTCTTATATAATCAATCAATAATGGGAAATCAAGATTAGAAACAAATAGTAAAGAAATATTTCAGTACTTAGGCTCAAGAAAAGGTTCAAAACAGGGGAACAAATCAAATAATAACATTCGACCTACTGAAATGTTTAATTAAAGAGAGAAAATACCGATTGACAATCCCTACCTTTTGTTTGGATCGTTTTATATTGAAGAACACAATTGCCAACAAATTCGGGGGAAGCCGCTATGTTCGTTGTGCTTTGATCAGCCTTAATCCAAAGGTTTGTCGTTCGTAGAGGGAAAAATCCAGAGGAGGGAGATGCTATTGTTAGAAAATAATAGGAATTATGAGTCCAAACCTAGACAAAACCCATAAATTACTTTTTTATAACCTTTTAATTAGGTTAATAATGATTAATCAAATAATTATATTGATAAATTATTTATCTTAAACGCACCACCAATGAGTGAGGCATCCAATCTTCATGTGCTGACTAATTTTATGTTTCACAGAGGTAAAATACACATTTTGGGCCCAAATGTGGTATCATATTTCTGATCTGGTCATTCATTTAAGAGTTAACTAGTTTTCTTTAGTTATCCATGCGTGCACAATATAAAATATATTTAATATTTTTATAAAATTAATTTTGGTCACACAGGGCCTCATAATCACACACCGTCTCAATTCATAGCTCTAGAAATATATTTTGAAATATTTCAAACTCTTAAAAGAAAAAAACCAGGTCTCTAAATCATTACCTCCAATATTTTTGTCCCCCAAAAGAAAAAACTAGGGAAAAAACTCAGGATACTTAGCCCACATATATCTCTCCTACTCCTAGGAACTCTCCTGCACGTTTCCATGCTACCACATCACATGAACCAAAGGAATGGTCCATCCTTGGAAGGTTTACTCCTTTCTGTCCTCGATCACTACTAGTGCTCTACAAAGGTGGATCCATCCTTTATGTCTAGCTCACCATAGTCAATGACATGCGTAGGTCCAAGCATGTATTTCCTTTGCTACGATACATAGAAGATGTCGTGCACCCACTCTAGATGTGGGGGTAGGGCGAGGTGGTAGGAAACCTTGTTAACCCTCAACACTATCTCTAATGGCCTGAATAACCTCAGAGATAGCTTGCATCCTCATCCAAACCTCCACATTCCTCATCATGGGGAGACTCTCAAGAAGGTGTGGTCTCCCTTATTAAACTCCAAGGGTTGATAATGGTGATCTTCATAGGATTTATGTCTTCTCTAGGATATCTTCATTTGTTCATGGAAGACCTACACTTTCTCTATTATCACCTGCACCAACAATGGGCCCAAGAGATATAACTCTCCAATATCCATCCAGCATAAGGTTGAACTATAGGGTCTCCTATACAAGGCCTTAAAAGGTATCATTTTGATGGTAGATTGGTATATTTTGTTGTATGAAAACTCTACCAAAGTCAGGTGATCCTCCTAGATCTGACCAAAATTAAACACGTAAGACCTCAACATATCCTCCAACACCTAGATAGTGTGCTCAATATTACCATTGTTCTGGGGGTGAATGATTGTAATCATCTTCACCTAGGTCTTGAATACCTTCTACATGACTCTCCACTATTGTGACGCAAACCATATGTCACGATTAGAGACAATCATCTAGTGTACCCAATGAAGGCAGACGATCTCTCATATGTACAACCACCCCAAAATCTCTAATAAACATTGATAACCGATAGTAAGAAAGTGTATTGATT
The DNA here is from genome assembly GCA_963277665.1 of Viscum album. Taxonomy (NCBI): domain Eukaryota; kingdom Viridiplantae; phylum Streptophyta; class Magnoliopsida; order Santalales; family Viscaceae; genus Viscum; species Viscum album. The sequence continues at coordinate 1,275,482,308 of OY728132.1, read as the reverse complement.
TTGTGAGTTGGTCTACTATCTCCTAGATGGCATTATGGCCATTCACTGTGCATGGAATCCATGTCAAGAAATCCATGGATATTCCATCCCATTTCCACTTTGGGAGCACAAGGGGATGCAACAAACCTTCTGGAACTTGGTTCTCAGCTTTCACCTGCTAATAGGTGAGACACTTTGAGATGAAATTATCTATGCTTCAACTCATGCCAGACCACCAAAACTACCTCTGAAGATCTCTGTACATCTTCCCCACATCGGGATGTATAGCTAAGGGAGAGGTGTGGATCTCCTGCATCACCTCCTCCAGCATCGCGACTGAAACAACTTTTAATCCACGGAATAAGGTCTCATGAATTACTCCTTAATAATAACCATATGGAGAATCAAATATGGATATCTAATCATGAAAGACATTATATTCAATGTCTCCCATCTAGGACTCCTTCAAAGGCTTGCAGGGGATGGATTCAACACCACCGACTGAAGAAATGGTGTACCCTCCTGCAATACCAGGGTTAGTCGTAGGGAAGATATCTACTCCAAAGTGTCCCTCACTAATAAATCCTAGGAATTCATGCTAAGGGAATATTCTAAAACATTTTCCTTACTGATAGTATAAACTATCTCGAAGTCATAGTCCTATAGGAACTCCAACCAACATCGCTACCTCAGGTTCAACTATCTTCAAGTGATGAAGTACCTAAGACTATAGTGGTATGAGTATAACACAAAGCATTATATCAAAAGGCAGTGTCACCACATCCTCCAGGCGATGATTACCACTTCCATATCTAGCTTGTGAGTCACAAATTTCTTCTCATGGGGTATCAATTACCTTGACCCGTATGTGATGACTACTTATTGTTGCATCAACATGCAACTGATCCCATATCCCGAGGAATCACAATACACTATGAAGTCAACACCTTCCTCTAGTAGACTCAACACCATAACACTTATCATCCTCTACATCAACTCCTAAAATTCATTCTGACACTTCTCAAAGTAGGTAAACGACAGTCCCTTCCATGTTAGAGTGTTAAAAGGGGACTCTATTCTGGAGAAATCTATCAAAAATCTCATTTAGTAACCTACCAAGCCAAGGAAACTCCACACGTCCAATACATTATTCGGTGGTTCCCAAGAAAGAACTACCTTGATCTTTTCTGGATCCATGGCTAAAACTTATTCAAAAATGACATTCCCTAGAATGTGAACCTCTTATATCAAGAATTGGCACTTCGAGAGCTTTCTATAATGCTGGTGATATCAAAGTGAATCAATAACCATACTCAAGCTCCTTGCACGCTCATAATCTATTACAGAGTATATGAGTATGGCATTGATGAAGAAAATGACAAATTGGTCCAAGTATGGTTGGAATATCTGGTTCATCAAATCCATAATGGAGACAGGGGAATTTTTCACACCAAAGGGCATCACTAGGAACTCATAGTGTCCATAGAGACATCGGAAAGCCAACATTGGAATATCAGCCATGAGAACCCAAAAATGGTGGTATCTAGACCTAATATAGATCTTGGAGAACCATCTAAAACCTCACAACTTATTAAAGTGGAATTCAATCCTCAGCAAGGGGTACTTTTTCTTTATCATGGCCTGGTTCAGAAGATGATAATATAATCAAAGAATTAATATCCCATCCACCTCTTTCATGAATAGAACTCGAACTTCCCAGGGGGACACACTAAGTATGATAAAACCTTTCTCAAGAAGGTCCTCAAACTACAACCCTATCTCCTGGAGCTCAGTAGGTTCCATCTGATACGACGTAGAAGATATCGGGGTAGTTTTTGTTTGCAAGTCAATGAAAAACTCTATATTCCACCTCGTGGGTAGTCTCGGGATGTATTTAGGAAGACGAACATATAATCCTACAAAAATGAAGGAACCCAGATGCCCTAAAATTACACTAAACCAAGGTTTACATTTGGTAACTGATGGGTAATAGGATATAATCACCTGCTCACAACATCCTCTTGTCTTTCTATGAGGTCTCTCTTGCCAAAAAAGGAGAACCTCATCCCATCAATGTGTGAGCATCTGACTAGTCTATGGTGATTTTCGATCTAGGATTGAGCCTTGAAATTTAAATCCATGCCCAAGAGGATGTCATAGGGTTCCATTATGATGACCAAAAGGTCCCATGTGAACCTCTCTTCTCCAAGTGATAGCTCGTACTGCTGGTAGATATAGAAGAAGTGTTCCCTATAAGAACTCCTAAGACAAAGATGTTGTGATAGAATAACTACTGGGGCAATAGATATCACACCAAGAGCTGATATATAAGGGAATGACTAGAACTTGTGTATAATAATAGTTATGTAAGAGTAGAATAAATACAGATCGTACCTCAAATCATATCATGCGCCATATGATTATAGACGTCCAAAGATTGCAGCTATCTGTGGCCCCAACTACTAGCTCCCTGAACTTGAAATGGGCCTCCTAGAGGTGGTGATGGGAGGGACTCATAGTTCCATACTCTACCTAAAGGTACTCTTGCTCCTCTACCATCTTCATCTCCCTGTGGACCACCCTGATCATAGTGATGCCTCTGTTGTGGCGGTCCATCTGCTATCTGCCTAGGATGCTCAGTACATCTGTTCGAGCAGTATCATTCCATGTTACCTCACCCATCACAAGAATAGCACCGGCCCTCCCCGGCCTACCCTGGTTCTATGTGCTACCTCTTCACTATACGATAATGTCCCAACATCTGATAAGGGAAGGGTCTCATGTTCTGAGATCTCTGGTGCCTTCCTGCTGTTGTAGACGACTTAGCCTTCTCATGCCCACTATGAGCTTTAGCTATATAGTGTCACAATAATAGAAATATCTCTATCACAAGCACCTGCTCCAGCACCCCGACATAGGTGGGGATGCACAATGGGACTACGATGGCTCATATCTCTATGCAGAGTTCCTTCTCAAACTTCATTACTCAGAAGTATCCATCTCTGATCATGTTGATAAAGTATCTTGTAAGATCCGTGAACCTAGCCACATACTCATACACTATCATACCTCCCCACTAAAGCTCTAGAAGCTCTTGGATCTAAATATATCATAAGAATGAGGGGTTAGTAATCCTCACGAAACAGCTGCTCGAAGTTATCCCATGAGAGTGTCGACTCATCCTTCATCTTGGTAACCAGGCTCCACTAATACCCAACTTCTCCATGGAAAAAACTGCCTTCCAACACCACCATATGATCCTCCGAGGTCTGAATAAGCCTAAATATGCCGACCAACAACTCTAGCCAATCCCCTATTATCTGAGGATCTAGATCACCATGGAATCTCAGTGGTCTCTGATACCAGAACTCGTGTAGTGCGCTCACCCAACAAACTTCCTCACTATTTTCAATTGAGACAATATGATTCTAAAAAGGTGGAGGTGCTTCTAACTACCCACCTAGAGGAAAGGGATCATGATATGGACCTTGAACTGAGGCCTCATCGCTCATAAGGTCATCGTCATGAACTAGATCTTGTATCCTAGCTGGCTATCATTGAGGAGGAATCCTGAAAGCTATTAAGGAGTACCATGGTCAAATGAGCATATTTATATATATATCAACAAAAATGGGGAGATGTCTCAAAAAGGACAGTTAAAGACTCAATCCTATAGGATACATGTACTATTAATCCATGCAAAAAATTTATTGGCAGGACGAGTCGATAAGAAGGTAGTCAAGGTCTTGGTGAATAGCTATGTCAGTTGTCGCACCATAACTGGACTCCTTGGCATGATAGTCACACTTGAGACACATTGAAAATATTACCCTAAACTCAATTAAAAAACATTTTAGGGAAACATCCAAATAATATCCCAAGGGTTGAACCACCTATGATACAAATATTTCATGACCCGACCCATGATGGGGCTTGAACTACAACTACCCCAAACCCACCTCCATAGTCTAGGGGTGGAGACAAGCTCTGAAGGCACAACTAATATTAGGGAGGAATTTTCCTAAATACCTGTACACATGCACACATCCAACTCAATGAAAAAGTGCAGTGGGAAAGATATAAAATATGCAACACTGCTATAAATATACCAAATATGCATGAACCACTAAAAAGAACAAAGTACAGTTATGTATAATGAAAAGAAAAAGGGTCAAAATACACTCCCAAACTAGAAATATTTTCCAACATGACAAAAATAAAAAATATTAAATAGATGAGAGATCCCAGTTCCTATATCCCTAGATACAACCACCGTACGCGGTCTAAGAACCTCATATACCTAAGCTCCTCTAAAGTCATGATCGACCTATCAGCCTTCTGTAAAAGACACGACACATGTTGGGCGATTAATACACAAGGGAGAGTATATAAATACCCATTATAATTCCCTAAAAAGGTAAAGGGGGATCATTAGGAGATACAACCGAAAAGGAAAGTAGTAGATATAACAATTTACAGTAATAGAGTACAACTCAACCCAATAATAGAGTGAAAGTGAACTCATCCAAACAAAAGGAGCTTAAAACAGTGAGAACATGAACTTATCATCGAGTATTTGATACCTATAGTAGGGTAGTGGACTCATCCAACCATGAGAAGCTAAACACTGAAAGCACATGGCATATCCCATGCATCTTTGACTCTCTTGGATGGAGAGTAACTATACCCATGAAGTGGATACTAAAGTAGGATATATATATATATATATATATATATATATATTCTAAGTCACAGAAGACCAAATGAGGGAGTAATGGGATCTCCATCTCACATCTTATCCCAATAAGAAGAGTCACCAAAAGTTCCAATGTAAGTCCATCTACGATTCCCAACACCTCATCATCTTCCCAGAACACCCAAGTTAAAGGGAACCAATCACCGCACCTTGATACTATCTAATTTTGGTGTCACTAAATCACTGGCATGGATTTAGGTCATGTCATAAGAACACATCTCGGTGGGGGAAGCATATATTCTTCTCATGAGTCCAAAGGTACGTCAAACCATGCCTCGCCAAAGTTCTGTACAGTCGAGGGGTCATGAGTTTTTGGAGAGGATCATGTGCCCTGGTATGATAGGAGGGTCATACTCTGATAGTTATAGAGGAATTCCACTCCCCATCCCAGATTGAGGGTGCAACTTGGGAAGGTCATTGGGGAACTCTATTCCCCAGTCCTACTGGAGGGTAAGCCTAGTGAGTTTTTTGGGAAACACCACTACCCATCCCACCTAGAAGGTTATGTATGGAAGGTTTTATAAGATAAATCCACTACCCATCCTAGATGCAGGGTAATACCAGAATGTTGAGGAACTCCACTGCCCAGTCCTACTACAGGTTAACTTGTAATGATTACTAGGGAACACTATTGCACAGTTCTATTAGCAGGTAATCCTGAAACTATCATCGAGTAACGCCACTACCCATACCAACTGAAGGGTAAGAAAAATACTACTCTAGTGATTCTGTATAATTTATTCCATCATTAGGTGTCGCCACAACACATTATAAACCTTGAAAATTCACATCGTATCTCTAAATCCACTTTCAAGGGAACTATCATATAATACATGCGAAAACACTCATGATAGAAATCTTTTGGGCCAAAATATGAGTTCAAACAAAGAATAAAAGGATGTTCTAATATCACATGGAAGAGATCAAGTAGTACACAACATGTAAGGGGGCCCACATGGTGTGTAGCCCCTCTTAACTTATTGGTTGTTTCTCTGGTCGGTACACAGTTTCTATCAGTGTAGGGTTACATGCCATGTAGGTGGACTACATGATGTTTCCTTCCTATCCATCTACCGGGCCATGTCTTGTGGACATGTATATGTACTCAGACCTCGTGTCCTTGTAATTTGGTACATGGTGTGTTAGTTCACATGGGATTCCACTCATGTGGTAAACCTATGTACATGTTGTCTTACACAGATCCCCAACTCAAGTGACCCATCACACGGATTTTCCAACCAAGGTAGGGGTACACAGTGTGTGAGTAAGTGGCACACGCCGTGTTACTCGTAATTTCTTCAAATATCTAGCATTGCCACGGATGGGGCTACTTGTTGTGTGTTATTTATCCTACATGGAGTGTAGTTGGGATATTTCCATAATATTTAAATTTCCTCTAATCTTAAACCATGCTTTGAATCTAATCAAACAGATTTAGATCCCATTATGATTCCTTCTAAAATTTTCGTATCTAGCCTCAAACCGCACTCAACGGCCATCATTCTTAAGAAATCGATCACCAGAATGAAGGAGGGTTTCATTTTCTATTATTCAAGCTTCTATTCATTCATCACTTGGTAATATAGCTTCAAATGTTTGGATCTAACTTTCTTTCATCACAAAGAATATAGATCTATGCTTCGCTCAAAGAACCATCACTATTGCATCGATCTGCCTCAAATTTGGACACCTGATTGAGCTCAGGATGGTCATCAACTATTGAATTGGGAACCATGGTGTTCAAACGACGAAGAAAGAATAAAACAAAGGGTGGAATTTACAAGAAAAATGGTCTTATGATCCTTGTCAAGTGTTCTTTAAAAATCGATTTGGAGCAGGTAATCGGTATTAGAAACAACTGGTAAATCAATATTTCAGTACTTAGGCTCATGAAAAGGTTTGCAATAGGGGTTTAGATTGAAAAATAAAATTTAATCTGCTCAAAAATTTAACCATAGGGTGAAAATACTAATTAAAGATCCCTACATATTCTTTGGATTATTTTCTATTGAAGAGAGTTCTCACCAACAAATTATAGGGAAGCTGCTGCGTTCATTGTGCTTTGATCCGCCATGATCCAAAGGTTTGTCGTACGTCGAAGGAAAAATCCAGAGGAGAAAGATGATCTCACCAATGTATCCTAGGAATTATAAATTCAAACCTAGCCACAACCCTCTACTGACCTATTTATAACCTTTTAATTAGGTCAAGGTTGATTATTCAAATAATTATATTAATAAATTATTTAACTTAAATGCACGACCAATGAGCGATACATTCAGTCGTCCCACACCGACCCATTTTATGTCACGCCTAGGGTAAACACCAAATTACAGGCCCAACTCTGATCTCTGATTTCTGATTTGATCAGCCATTTAAGAGTTATACCATTTTCTCTAGTTAACCATGAATGCACAATTTAAAATATATTTAATATTTTTATAAAATAAATTCTATGAACACTGGACCTCAGAATTTCTTATAGTCACATAACCTTGCTCAAAAAATATATTTATAAATATTTAAAAGTCTTATAAGAAAAAAATTTGGTCTCTTAAATGTTGGGGTGATAGAAAAAAATATCAGATCATGGTTTTTGAGCTGAGTCTTGGGAAGCTAAGAAGACGAGGATAATAGGATTCTAAGATCTCAAAAATGTATCCAAAAAATGGTATTTTTTTTTCTGGAATATAATGAGTTACTAAGAGGTCTGAGTAAAATGAGAGGTTATTTATGACTCTAGGTATTATAATTTATTCCATATAAAACCAAATGTGTAAAAATAAGTAATATTTTATGCATTATGATATACATGATAAGAATTATATCAAGTGATCATGTTTTTAAACATCATTTGTTTCTTTCATTAAAATTGTTTTCTAATGCAAAAATGGAGACTTGGTTTTTTTAGGGAATTGGAAATGGATTTTTTTTTAATTTATATTTGAACTATTGAAAAACAATTTTAAGTGGGATTGTCCAATAAGATAGGATGAAACTTGAATATAATAAGAAATGTAATTATTATGATATGGAATGAATGAGGGATTATGTTTTCATGATGAATATTTTTTTTCCACATATAATCATATTGCATAGATTATTTTGAGTGGGACATTGGTGATGAGTAGAAAAGACTACCTCAATAGATCATAAGCTATCCAGTATAGTTGGATAAGATATCAAATAAATTAAAAACTATTATAATCAGGATAGGTAATGGGGTATAGATTAAGACTCAATGTTTTGTAAGTAAAACCAACTATAATTTATATGGGATTTTAGGACAAATTTGGAAGAAGAGCAGCTATATATGATTAAATATACTTATTTATTTACAGACACCTGAATCATAATAAGTTACATTTGGATCATATTAGCTAGAGAGGCCATATAGGATGTGTTCAAAATCCATTGAAGAAGTAGGGTAGAGTAATTATATTTACAATAAGATATTTAAAAAAAATTAATCATAAATTATATATAGAAGTTTCAAAGTTTTCAGGGGTGTTTATAGATTTTTAACTTGGTAACATGTTCCTTATAGAATATATATATAAATTTAATTAGATTATCAAATGTGTAATGGAATTAGTGAATAATGAAACTTTAAATAAATGGATACTTGATAGATAGTTATCAGAATATATATGGTTTATGATTATCCTACCAAATCTTTCTAATTTTATGAATGTTGTTGATATAAAAAAATCTTTATAGGTGGATATAATAAACACATGGAAGGAAAATACATTTCTTCCTCATATATTTTAATGAAGGAATTCAATTATGGGATAAAAGATGAATTTGAAGGATTTAAAAGTGAAATTATCAAAGATATATTATGATGTTTCATAGAAAAAATTATTACTGATGTGTTTCCAGTGCATCCAAGTGGAACACCAAAAGTGAAAGTGTGTGAATCCTCCTTGCACATGAATCATGTTTCATAAACTTGTGTTGATGAAGAAGTTTTGTAATCAATTATCATTGAGAGGTAACAATGATATATTTTAATAAGTATAGGGATTGAGGATATAGAATGAGGAATCATGGAAGTCAATGTTATGGACTCATAAAAGAGTGTGGAGACCTCATTTGGTGTAGTGGTAAGAACCATGAAATTTTTAGGAAAAATAATTCTCTATTGAGTATGTATTAGAGGAGACTAAGATTTATGTATGGTGTTCTATGGTGAAAAATAATTTTGATATATTTTATGATAATTTTTTCATCATTTAATATTTCAACATCATATTTATTTATCTTTAGAAGATTTTATGATCAATTGGAAAAAACAGATTTGATTATATACTCAATGTGAATACACAATCCTAAATGTAAAATAAGTGATAAGGATTTAAATTTATTTATTATTATATTATGATAGGAATTTTTAAAATCTATTAGTACTTATTATTTATTTTTTTGTAGTCACATGAATTGGTTATTAGGATGGATTTGTTTTAAAAAACAAAGCTCAAATCATTTTTTAAATCTAATATGTTCTCTTTATATCAATGGATGTCACTACTCATGCATTTAGGGGAGAGTGAGATAGTTTTTCATGTAATACATAGACAAGTGAATTTATTTTTAGATCTATATCATTTCATTTGAAAAAACAACTACTTGAATCAATGGATCTAAAGGATTTTCCTCTACATATATGTGTAGGGGAGTTGTTTCAAAATATTTTTCTAAAAGATTTTTCTATATTAACACCAAAGAGAGGAATTTACCTTTTAATTGAAATTGTTCCTAGTATGAACCAAACTTTATTACCATCTTAACATATTCAATGATGGAGTTTAATTAGAGTTAAAAGTTTAGTCGTATAATCATTATCAAATGGGGCTGGTTTGATAGAGTTTTTCTACTTGGTAAGTATCGATTTTATTTTCAAAGATAGTTTATAATAGATTAAGGTTATGTATTAATTATCAAAAGTAAAACCATTTTATTATAAAAATTAATTAACCATTACCCATATTGAGTACTTTTTTGAAATATAAAAGGGAGATCAATGGTGTTTAATGGTCATTATTCAGTCATGATATTATCAATTAATTGTAATGTAAGTAAATATTCTAAAAATGGATTCCTAATATTGATATTTCCATTATTTATTTTTGGTCATTCAATTTTTGTGACCACTGCAAAAGTTATTTCTATGATCTTAATGCACTATATTTCTACCCAAATATCTAAATACCCTTAGTGTTGTATTTTTGGATGAAATATTTTTATATTCATTTTCAAAGGAATATCATGGGATGCACCATGAATTTTTTAGTTATTCTTGTATATAAAGGTTATATCAAAATTCTCTAAATTATATTTCCAAATAACATAGTTACATTATTTTAGTCATTTTATTTATAATAAATGAAATTTAGTTGATAATTAAAATGTATTTCCTAAGAAAATATTTCTAATATGATGTTTTATTATCTTACCTGGATATTATTGATGATTAATTCGACATATTTTTAGTTTTATTCTTCTATGATGGACATTTATCATAAAGGACAAATGTTTGAGTGGATTATAAATTATAAAGTTGTAATTTAGGTGTTAAGAAGTAAAATTACTTTAAAAAAGTTATGAATATCTTGAAATCAATGGTTTGATAAGAATTATATTATTATGTGTCACAAATGGACATGGGATGTGTTTTGATGCAAGAGAATAATATTTTGGTAAATTGTTTTACAAATATTAGATCCAATGAGAAGAACTATGATATGAAACAAATATGATTATAATATATATTTAATTTATCAAATATTTTGGTAAATATTCAATTTCAATGATAAATTAAAACTTTATATAGATCAAAAGAGTATAAATTATATTTTCCCATAACATGATATCAACATGAGATTGTTTATGTTGGTAAAATATCATCAAATAATTAATTTTTGGATTATTTATATATAATTGAAAATAAATATATTAACTAATTATTTGAGTTAGAGATCTCTAACAATAGAAGTAAAGGAAGGTGAATAACTATGGTAGAAGATGGGTTTATTGGTAGTATTTCACATGGGAATTGAGGAGATAAAGAATGGTGTGGTTATTATAATCCATGAAAAGACATCATTATTTATAGTCCATGTAAATGAAATCAATTTTATAATTCTTAAAATAGATGATACATGATTCTCTAAATGTGAAGAGACCATCAAAAGATTGTCTGATGTGATAGATATGGATTATTAGTTTAAAAAATGGATGAATATTTTAATAGAGAAAAATAATTTTACTTTTTAATTATTTAAAATTTTAATTGTGAATTATATTCTAGGTCTACAAATATTATTCATGAGATTATATATCTATTATGGTGATCAAGAATAAATTAGGATTCCAATATTTTTTTTCCAATTTCTTGGTTTTTCTATAGGTACAAGTGAAAAATTGAAAAACTATTGGGTTGTAATAGCCTTTTCTCATTATCAAATGGAAATTTCATGATATTTCCATTAATATTACTATTTACAAAATCACTAAAAAATCATGAAGGAGTTTGGTTGGTGGTGGTTAGACTCACAAAATTAGTTTACTTATTTCCTACAAATGAATTACTTTTAATTAATATAAATGGTATGACTTATGTAGAAGATGATTTTAGAAATGATGGAGTTTCAAAATCTATAATTCCCTATAGATACCCCCTATTTTTATCCTAATTTTAAAATTAGGTTCATAATATTATGGGGTCGTAGTTCAATATGAGTATGGAATATCATCCCCAAATTTATAGATTTATAGAATGTGTTATTTAGATTTTAAAAGATAAGATTTGATCATGTTTACCTAATTTTGGAAAATTATGGAAGGATCACCTTAAATTAGTGGATATTAATTATAAGATTAGTTTCCATTAATTGATATATAGTGATTTTTTTGAAGTGTTGCATGGTCTTTCATATGGATCTCCTTAATATTGTCCTGATATAGAAGAAAAAACAATTTTGGGTCCAAGTTTCATGAAATATATAATAGATCAATTATAAATGATTAAGAATAATATTATCTCCACTCCTCGTTATTAGAAATCATATACCAATCTTCATTTATGACCCTATTGACTTGTAGTTGGGTACTACGCATTTTTAAAAATGAAACCTAGATTAAATCACTCACTGTTCGTAAAGCAAGGGAGATTATTATTATGATATGTGGGCCCCTTTGAAATCATTGAGTGGGTTGGTGAAGTAGATTATCTGTTGTTGTTTTAAAATTTTATGTTTCAATTCATAGTATTTCAATTTTTTCCAACTAAATAAGTATTAATAAGACATAACTAAATAATTTAGATGATAGAATATTGATTTTATGACTACTATATCATATACATAAATAACATATTATTTTTTGGATTATATATAGAATATCCCCAAGGAATTGAGAATTCCATTTATAATAGTATTATGGATATATAGGATGATCCATGAAGAGAAATAGGAAAGACATAGAGAGAGGATGATATATGATACTAATGACCAAATATATTTATTAGTGAGACTACAAAGTGACTTTGTAGTAATGAAAGTTAAAATGGTGAAGATAATTTCAAAATTTTCATCTTTAAATTCACATTATACATTCAATTTTAATTAATATAGAATGTCAACATGATGTTTTAATGGATTTTTATAGAATTTTCTCATTTACCTTTGAAATAAGGGTGGTATTATGATCTTAAAATTGAATTTTTACTATTATATTGGGTCTGATAGAGGGTTATTACCATGTGGTTCAATATTCAGGTAAATTTGGATTTCATAGAGATTGAAGTTCTATTATGTTTATGAAGGTGTTATGTTTCTTATAATATGATACTTTAGTATTTAAGGTTGATCAGTTTTTTATATAGAAATGTTTTGGAAGTGTTGAAGATGATGGTTTACTTTTTAGATAACTTTATCTAGATAATTATCTAACTTGATTGAAATATATGAAGATAATATTAAATGGTTATTGTAATGGAAGATATATATGTTCTAATGGTTTAATACATATATTCAGATAACATGATTTATTCAAGAATACATAAGCTAAGTTTTTGGAGGCCTTAAACATTAATGATAAACTAAATTTGGGGATATTGATGTGAATATAATTCAATAAATGAAAAAACGAAAATGGGATGACTAGATGATATAACTGTACGAGTCTCATTGAATATTTAGAAATGTTCCAAATAGTTTTCTGTGATGAATGAGAATGTAACTATGATGAAGGGAAGGATTTATTAGAAAATTCATGCACTGAACAATAGGATAATAAAATTTTCTTATGTATGTGTTCAATAATTTTCCGAATTCATTATATACTAGTAATTATTGGGATTTTTCACTAGAATTGATGTCAAGAAATGAAAGAATTGATCTTTTAGATACAAACAACACTTTGGGAAAAGACCAATAGTGATCCATGTTGAGTTAATCGATTGCTTAATCAATCAGAAGAACTCTAGATGATTAAAACATATAAAATAATTGGATATAGGTAACCATTAGAAATTTTAAGCTATTAATTCATCATAAGATTAAATAAGTGATTGTTGAGTCATAAGTAATTACATTTAAAGATTAATGGTTACTGGTAAAACCTCAAGTGTGAGGAAAATGGTATGAAAAAAAGATTAAGAAATATTTGAATTCTTAAAAATTAATACTATATGAAAAAAACTAAGGCATTAGAAGATAATATTTTTGGAAAAATGTTACAAAGTATTTTAAATACATTTCTAGAACAACATGTTGGATAAATAGATGATATTATACGAGTGGCTTTGAAGAAACATGAAATATTTTTCAATGTTTTTTAATTAATTTTTAATGCATATTAATAGTGAATTGAAAATTATATGTGAAGTATATGAATTTTAATACTACTTAGTAAATTATAAAATAGTTAAACCACTATAAAATTATAGGATACATTTCATTACTTCCATTCTAAAAAGAAAAAAAATCAGGTAGTGATGTTCTATTAGATGAAAAATGGTGAATTGTTCTCAAAATAAAGTGTTTGATTCAATCCAGGATTTTTGAAAGGATTGATGAGGACTATAGACCTTGCTTTCTTTAGGGAGTCTTTTAATATTTTCAACCAGGTAATGATGAAAGTGAAAGACTCAGATACCGAAGACTGTGTGTAATTATTTATTGGTTGAAGGCTGGTTATATAAAGTGGTTGGTTCATTTATAGATTTTTAATGCTGATGAAATTCATAAGATATATTAATAGACCAAAATAAATTGTTAATGAATTATATTATTTTAAGAAGAGTATAACTTATAGAGAACATAGAGATGAATAAGTGGCATCTAAATTCTAGAGTTCTTTGCACTGAGGTACCATAAGAATACATTTCCATGATTTATGTTCTAGAAAAAAAACTATATAGGATTTTGGGGTGAGAAGGATAAGAGTTATACAATATATATTTCACAAATGTAGATCATCATTCATTACTAAATTAATTGGTTGTAGCACATATTTTTCTTAATTTGGTGTTTAAAACAATGTAATTGGTGTGAAACACACTAGTGAAAATGTTTATTTCCAGATCAGTTTTTTATTTATAAATATCAGTTTTTAACCAATGTTTATACAGGAAAAATTATAAATAATAGTTTCTATCTAGGATGTAATAAAATTAATGTCTAAAAATTAACTAAAAAGTGTATTTAAGGGGTCTTTCAAGGCCAATTTATAAAAACCGATGTTGAAAAAAAATTCCACATGGGTTTTAATGTAAAACCGATGTGGGAAAATACAATGGATATTTTCATGTTGGTTTTTAGTGAATAAAAAATTGAAAGTATTATTAATTTACTCGAAAAAAACACTGAATATTCTCAAAATCAGTTTTATTTAATTATTTATGTCGAAAAAAATTTCAACATCGAGGATTACATAAAACTAACGCTGAAAGTCCAACTATAAAATTCCAATATGAATTTCAAAATAAGTTTTTTTATAATGACATATGTTGAATGTATTAGGTATTATATTCAATTTCTGTTATTACATAACACTAATATTTAATGTATAACTTGTAACGCCCCGACCCCAGTTACCCAGAGTCGGTGCATTATTACATAACATTGGCATGATCACAAGAAAGATCAAGTCTCGAAAGACCGATTAGTTTAGTAGCCTTGGAATAACTAGATACATTCATAAAGTTTACATTACATCATAAAATGAAAACTACAACAATATAGTCTCCATAGTCCACATTCTTATCCCCTCATACTATCCCTGTAGGTCATTCATAAAATACTTCTTCACATCTTGGGAAAAATAAAACATAGAAAGGGGTGAGCTCAAATGCCCAGTAAGGATAACAATATAGAGGAAACTTTCATAAATAAGAATAAACATATAAGGCAATGTATAACTAAAAAAAAAGCCTTTTAAACTTGAACTTCAACATAATATGACAAAAATAAGATGAAATAATGCCATTTACTTATTCACATGGATATTCTACTAATCGAATAATCACATGCAATATCAATAACCACTTTCATAATGATGGAATGCATAATGCCAGACTATCATAACCACATATCCAAGGCCTCGTGCCAAGACTACAAATAAGATTTTGTCAAGGCCTTGTGCCAAGACACTAGTTTGTCTCATGAGACCTACCAATGCATCAAGGAGCTATAGCGGGCTCCACTCGTCACTTACTAAGTCCAATGCATTCCTCACATGAAATGTTCGAAACATAACATAAAAATCCGTATTAAAACTAGCATACGAAATGTCAATACTTTAACCACAAACCATGAGTGGTATAAAAATATCACATCCATAGTAAAACATAACTCATTTGATACAATATGGAATATTGTATTGTATAATATTAACCTCAATCGATAATAATGAAGGATATTGACATATATTAAAATAATCATCAAACTATTGAGAGAAATATCCCCCTTTTTCTTAAAAATGTTTAAAAGTTAAACTATTTGTCAAAAAGCCATTTAAAAATAGATTTTTGAATCAAAGTGTCCCATACCACTTTGAAACTTTTAAAAGGAATTTTGATTTGAGAACTTTAATGTCCATATAAATAAAACCTTAAAACTATTTTTAAAACATGGACATTAATGAGAAATATTTGGAATAATAAATCTTTAAAACATTAAAAATGATATTTTAGTTAGAGTTTATAACCAAAAGAGAGACACTTGAATACAAATAATTGAGGTAATAAAAACTTTGTAATATCATGAGAATAAAGGGATTCATGATATACTATGTAAAAGTACATTATATTCACTATATAAAAGTGATTTGGTGTATAATGACAAAGAAGTCTCAATGGAATGTAAATTGAGATGAAATTTCTTATAAAGACCATATCCTTAGGTTAAGGATAAATCAACGACATAATTATGTGTGAAAAATATAAATACACTCAATATTATTGGATATTTAGTTTAATACAATCATAGGACATTCACACATATTCTTATAAAAACAACACCAATGAATTGGATATTTAACTCAAAAAATAGAGATTGAGTTAAAAATTACTCTTATCAAGTTGATATAGATCACTTGAGAATTTATCAATGGAGTGATTATGTGTATCAAAAGTATATCCACAGAAAGGGGAGTGGAAATTATGACCTAAGAAAATGAATAGTGATTCCACACATAATCTTTGAGTAAAATAATCAATGAAGTATCTGTAAAGCCGAATGAGTGGAAATTGAAATTTCAAATTCCCTTATCAATTTGGTAACTTAAGAAACATACACCCATGAAATAAGGATCATACAATGATGATGTAGATATCTAAAAATTAAATTATATTAAACAATGAATACAATCATGGGAAGTACACACACCACATGCAATAAATAAGTGGTGAACAATGGAAATCTCACGGAATTAAAAGTGAGATAAGAAACCCCTTACTTTGTAAATTTTCCTTGGTAGATGGTAGGTTAACCACCTGTATAATGGTTAAATAATTTTTATTTAATTATACAGAAATCATATACATTAATATGATATCATATATGATCTTTTAACATTGCTTTGTTAATAATATCTTAATATTATTGTCGTTTTGGGTGTTAACTTACTCATTTTATTTTATATGTTTTGTTATGTAAGACATGTTTGTTATGGATTGGTTGTATATTATTCATATAAATAATTATATTAAGTCCTTCAACATTATTATTAATCTTCAAATGAGAATTATACTTGAATGGATACGATGGAAAATGAATCTCATCACGTTCGTGGAGACGGTAGTCCGTCCGTACATACAAGAGACAATATCATTTTTTTGATATTAAAATAATATTTAATTGGATGGTATATCATATATACAGAATAATTATCATGTTATATTTATTATTTACATGAATTACACATCATTATTATACCCATCCAAATAATAATGTTTTGAATAACAGTTACACCACGACGTGGAGACGGTAAGCCGTACGTACGCATGTATGGTGACATGTCATTCAAAGGATGGATAGAATACTAAAATATGGTTGTAACATGTTTATAATAACATCAAAGTATATATAATATACAGGATATATTATTTTAGAATGGTAATAACAAAGAAAGAAGAAGTGGAAGAAGAAAGTAACTTGAAAAAGGGTGGTGAAATCATTACCTCTTCTTCGGGTTCTTCTTTTTGATTTGATCAAAAGGGATACTTATATTGGATTTATGACTAAAGGAAGGCCTCTAGGATTAATTGAGGGAAGTTTATAGAGTATTTGGGTAGGTTTTGGCCGAAACAAAAGGCTTTGAAGGTGTGAATTAATGAGAAGGGGGAGTGCCCTTTTATAAGAGGGGTGAGGGGCACCTTTGGAAAAGCTAGAAATATTATTTTATAATAAATTAATATTCGGTTTCTAATGGCTCCAAAGTGTATTATTTAAAGTTTAAGGTGGTTATAGGTCTAAAACCTCTCAACAAATAGGATTTATACAGGTTTGGGTTACTATATTAACCTTATCATTAAGTATTAACTCTTAGTTAATTAGTTTCACTTTTACAATGTCTCTTTGTATTTTTATATTATATGGTTAATAAACTTACTATATACATGAAATAGACCTCCAAGTGGTCCATTAAATATACACCTATAATGATATAAGTCTCTTGGCTGAACCTTATATTTTTAGGAATTTAATATCAATTAATAATATAATATTTGTTTTAAAAACTCTTTTATGTCAATTTTGACACTATTCAATAATTGATTTTTGTAAAAATCATAACAGAATTATTGGTTCGAAAAAAGTTAATTAAATCAATCCTAAAATGTCATATTAACCTATAAAATTATTGGTATTTATAAAAAGTCTCAAATTACATTTATTTGGGTATTTATAATATCAATTATTCTAATTTTTCATTAATTAGGTAATTACTGCATCGTCATTGTTTCATAAATAAATTACATTATTTAATATATAAAAATTATAAATAAACTAAAATTATGTAGGAAATATTTTTATCTTTATAATGAATATTTATAGTTTAAAATCCAACATATATAACCCTATTTAAAAATTGTTTTGCTAAAAGATATATGCTTATGTCATTTTTGTATTTATTTTAACTTAATTAAATTAAAGTGTCCCTATCACCTACAAGTGGCTCCATGTGGTCCCAAAATCGACCCAAAGATTCCCATGATCGGAAATTTATCCACAAATAAAGTTAGGACACGTTTTAGGGTAATTTAGTATTATTATAATATTATTTTTTAACCCTTATTTACCGGATTTACCTTTTAACCATGGTAAATAAAATATTTACCGAAGTAATTATTCAAAATGTCTAAAAATAAAAGTTACCTATTTACACAATTTAGAAATCATGATTCCAAATATGGAATCCATTTTTCCAAATTCAAAACATAGAAGTGGCAGAAATTAATTTAAAATTAATTCCCACTGTCAAAACAAAAAGCGTGTTTTTAAGATATAATAACTATCAAAAGATTGATACTTGTTCATGTCCGGTTTAACTGTGAAATTATTTCCAATAACCAAAATTGTATTAAATAGTAAAAATATATTATAAATATATTTTAAAACCACTCAAATTCATAATTTACCACTATTAATTATTTCGATTAAAAAAGTTGTTTTTAATTAAAATTTAGTAATTTTCACTATTCATCAAAATATAAATGTTATCCGAAAAGTTCCAAAATTTTACCCTAGGATAATTTCAATATTCTGAATCCAAAAATGAAGTCAATTTTGAGAGATAAAATTTATAAAATTTCAAAAAGTAGGTATTACTATTCATAACGACTAGTTTGATTGGTTGTGGTGTGTGTTAGAACTCGAAGTTGCGTACAACACACGCTACTGTATTATTCAGCGAGAAGCGTACCATGGAAGTTTGGGGTGTTACATAACTAGAAAAATCATGTATGACTTTCAACATAAGTTTTATTAAAAACTGACATTGAAAGTAACCAATGAGACATTCAATGTCGGTTATAACATAAAAATGACATTAAATGTCAATCTCTAAGAATTTCAATGTTAGTTTTATGTAATAAAGGAAATTAAAAGTCTTAGTGATTACTTTCAAGATGTTTTTTTTTATAAAAAATGATATATTACATACGCCAAAATCTAAAAATGTGTAAAACAAGATAAAAAAATTTACCCAACATATACAACATAGTATATAACAGTAAGAAAACATAATTTAAAAACTAAAATTATAAAAAATAATCTTTATAATAATTTAATCTCAAATAAAAAAGTGATGATGTACAAAATAAAGAACATTGGTTTAATCAATCTTCTCATGTTAAAAAATATATAGAAACACATTAAAAATGATGATTTACTTCAGTTGAATGTATATTAAAATAATGTAAACAATAATATATCGATTTCTATATCAAATAATCTCATATATGTTCAACTATTTTTTTTATAAATCACAAAACATACTTATCAAAAAGAAAATAAAAAATTGATACTTTCTAATATGTCACTAGTAGTTTTACTCTATATCTGTTATATTTTAAAATTATGTTATAAAACGATATATTTAAACTATTAAATTCCAATAATATTAAAATTTATGATAAATTACTAACAATCATAGAAATGAAGAAATGAAAATATTATAGTGCATGAAAGAAAATAATTGTAATTGTGACACCAAATACTTCCATCCGAATTGTCAATGTTATTTATGAATGTGTCACATTATTTATAATACCAAATGTAGGTTCTTTTAATTTTCTATATTGTCACTATAGTTAAGAAATTTTTTGGCCTGGAAGTAGTATGAGTAGTTATTTTTCTATTTTTGTACATAACCAATCATAATAGGGTAATTATATAATATTTCACATTACAATTTAAAATGTAAACATTTTACCTTATGAAATTTTTTTATAACACAAATTTCTTATTCCCATCACAGAAGAGGATTAGTAGAATCAATAGATAGTTTTTTCCTAGGACTAAGAATTTTAGATGACCTGAGAGATGTGAGCCTGATAATTGATAAATAAGGAACACATTCCAAATATAAACTTTAATAAGGACATACTTGCACAATATTACACAACCAGTATCAAACCATTATATATTACATATATTTTTAATGGTACATGGTACATTGAAGGTTGAAATTTTGGAAATTGGATATGAAAGACATATGAGTAGAATTTTTTCTTAATAACACAATAAAACAACGTAAAAATTGAATATATTCCTATGTAAACTATGTTATAATAATTAAATTGCATAAATACAAACTCAATATAGTAGTTGAAGTGAAATTTGTATAATATTTTTAGTAAATTGGTTTCCCCTAGAAGAGAAATGGATAAGTAATATTATTCATCAAATGAAAATCATCATCATTTAGTACCATTATTAAATATATGAATGTTGAATAATAACTGCCTCCATGGAATTGGGAAACCACTTTCCATACTATCATTGAGAAGTGTCGATTCATGAAAAGTATGCATAGCATTCCTCAAACCTTGTGTGTCTGAGAAGGTAACATTGTGTGTGTTCATACATTGATGTCTATAAAGGAACATGGATTTTTAATAAACCAAGATCAATATATTATATAATTAGGAAGAGTTTAATACCAATTGTATCCATATTCATTCCTCATGTCAAATTTCTAAACCTTCCAAATATACAAATCACGGTCAACATTTATTAGGGAAAATGATTATAGAAAATGGGTAAACATATTTTAATCATCCCACTTGAAGTAATTATTCAAACCCTATAAAATTAATTAGTTTTACCATCTAAAACATATTGACATATTCTATTAAAATCCTCATAAAAATAGTCTATAAGAAGTATCAATGGAATTATGGTTCTTTATTAACCCATAGAACCCTTCCCTAACATCAATGAAATTATCTTTATTTATTTAAGTAAAATATTTGATCAATAACCAAAGGCCCCTATGTTTAATTATATAAAATCTATCCATTTTATAATTGTGAAAACAAATAAGTTATGAGTATTTATATTCAAAATAAAATTATTTTCATAAAAAAACTAGCAATTATAGCAAGAAAACCTTCACTTAAATAAACCAAAAAACTATTTATGAAAGAAAAGAAAATGATTTTCGGGTTAAAAAGTGAGTAAAGTGAACTAGAAATCAATTTACACCTTGTAAAATAACAAAAAAATTAGAACAACTATAATATCAACATTTCTAATATAGTAAACTAGTTCCAACAATGGTATTTCAATCAGGAAGTTTAGAATATGGAAAATACCAATAGTACACCATTCCTTCCCTAAAAAGAATACCATCTTTTGATAGGTTGGTATTAGTATAATATTTATCTTCTTATACTATAGACTATAAAAATAGTAGAGAAATGTTGATCCCTCATGCATGGGATGATGTATTTTTATGATTTTTACTAATTCTTAACAGAAAATGGGAACAAATGACAATCAATGAATATGTTCACAAAATGAAAAAATAATGATGAAGTAAAATAAATTTCACATTAAAATAGTTTTTATGGTAACAAAAACTAATGAATCAAATTGTGAGAAAACATGGTCACGTGGGTAGGTCTCAAATGAAATAAATTGTAACTGATGAACCAAAATAATTATTTATAGGGACATATATTATTTTAAACTTGTTAAGATGATTTCTATTCAAGAAAACATACTCATTATTAACTGAAAAATCACATAATTTATTGATTTTCACTACTGATATTAATCTACATTTTGGAAATAAATGTTAATATCCTTCATGAATGGAATTGAACATCCTTTTAAGGGATTCAATAGTAAATGTCTAATTATATTATCATATTATTTGATGATGGTTTTTCTATAATGAAACTCAAACAAGATCTATCAATCATTTTATCATGTTGATAATTACTCATTAATGTAGAAGGAAAAAATAATATTAAAGAATTTATTATTAGATAAAAATCATACCATTCACATTAGAGTAGTCAAACTTCCCTATTTGAGTGACATCCTTTTCATGAAAATCATGCAGCAAATTCTTCCTCATTAATGAATTTATTTTTAGATGAAACAAAAATCCATAGATTAATGTAATTCAAATCCAAAATGAGAAATTCTTTTCATATATAGATTCTACATAATAATAATTTTTATATAATTCCAAAAAATGGTTAATATAAACCATATATCACTTGTCATAAGTGAGACAAAAAGTTACAATCACATAGTTATAGAATATATTAAAATGAAATACTATTAATGAATCTTATGGGGGAATTATTTTCAACACATAGTAGCTTCTAACACAAAATAACTTACTATATATTTTAAAAACAAATAATAAAATGAAAAAAGAATAATTTAATTTTTAATTGATATGTATCTATGTGTTTTTAAGTGTTTCAGTAGTTTTTATTGAAATTCTATTTTATGTCATGTATTTATATGTATTTATATAATTATAATAAAATTCACCATTTAATAACACTTATTGAAAACAATTGTCCTAATTTTATAGTTAGATAATAATATTATATAAGGAAATGTAATGTGTTTAGTTTTTGGAAGGAACACTTACCATTGAATTCTTAAAATGGTGGAAACTCGAGATAAAAAAATGACATGGGACATTTTGGAAGGACGAGAAGGTAACATGTACAGTGTTGGAATCATTTTCTCACTTACAAAGTACTTAAAATTTTGGAATAAATTTCTAAGGGTAGAAAATAATAATATACAATATTTCATTTATGGTAGACCAAAAAATAATGAAATTATAAAATCTATTGTTTTTTGAAATTATAGGTCAAACTGAAACCAATAAAATCATAAATTCTTTTGAATAAAAATGTGGAATTAGATGAAAATTTTCTACATGCCACGTGAAAATAATATAGTTGAATTTAGTATTATTTGTAATCCACATGTCATGATTACTAGAAATGAAAAAATAAATGTTAATATTGCATTTTTCAGAGAAGATGCCAATAAAAATAAACATGTAAAGGGTATTTTCATATGATTTAAGGGAAAGAGAAGGAATAATAATTATAATTTTTGGGGGATTAATCATCATCAATGACTTCCATGACCTGTATTTTAATATATCAATTATCAATACACATATAATTAAAAATAATTAAGAATAAATAACTTATAAAAAAGAATAAAAATTAATTCTTTAAAAATTTTATAAAATATTTTTGTACTCTTCCTAATTCACTAAGTAAACACAAAGAATAACCTTGTAAATTCACACACAATATACCAACTAAAAGAAGAAAACAATTTTTATAAATACTCAGTTAATTAACTTTAATTAAAATAGATATACCAGAAATATATGAAGTCTCTAAAAAAAAGTCTACAAAAAATTTAACCAAAAAATGATTGTATATTTACTCATTTATTTAACATTAACTAAAAGATACACACCTAACAATTTAAAGGCCTGTGTAGTTTAGATAATTTTTTTATAAATCCATAACCCTTTATTAATTAGGTAACAACCCTATAAAAATAAATAAAATATACCAATGTAAAGAAGAAAATGATTATATTAGTACTCATTTTTTTAAAATTAACTAAAACATACATATATTATAATTTATATGTTAATCATACTTAAAAATTGTTTTCAAACAAACTATGAAGATGGGTAAGTTCATCACTCGTATATGACTCAATATCATTGAAAAGCTATAATAATAATGAACATTACTAGATTACAGAATAGAATAATTCGATATAAAATATAAAATAGTTAATATATCTAACATTATCAAATTTAGTCTTTGGCCCAATTGTGATAATCTCATACATGAATCATAAAACATAATAACCACATTCCAAACTACCTTTTTGATAACGATGAAGCAGTTATGAAACATTAAATTGAAAATAAATACCAACACACACACACACACACACACATATATATAACAGAAACCAAATAATATCTAATATATAATATATTTACATTTACATTCAAGTATTGAATTGTATTTAGATTATTTATCAATAAGTGATCTTTGTTAATATTTTTCCAAGACCTACATTTCCATATATATAAACTTAGATAACTTGTAAAAACAATAATAATTAAAAATAAAGAACATGTAAAAAGAATAAAACACACTTTTCTATCAAGTTCCTAATTTTTTTACAAACACCACCAAATAAAGAGCTAAACAAATATAATTTTTATTCATTTGGGTAGAGTATTCCTAACTTCAAATGACATTTATAATATAAAAATATTTCATTTTATAGCCTTATAATGAATATTACTTCATAATTATCATATCATTCATACACATCAAGGAATGGAAATAACCATAACTCAATATATATAATTGATAATATCTCATATATATATGAAAATATAGCATGAGTGTTCACATATTTCTCAACAATTGAAATGAATTCTATATTTATAAGACCATAAACACTAGTGGTCTCATTCTGAATAAGGTTCTTGTGTAGATAACGAATTAAAAAATTAATCTAGTCTGTCAGTTGAAATCATATTAATTTAAATAAAGAAAAATAAAAATAAAAATTTACTTACATTGAAAAAAATTATAACATAGGTACATTGAGATCATGAATATTAACTATATCCATAATTTATTCATTGAATAGTATCAATAGATAGTTTCTTTCACATATACCAGACATAATCTAAAACTCATAAATATTTTCTATAGATGAAAAAACCAAGGATATGCGTTTTTTCCCATCATAAATATCATAAGTATCTAATGCTGTTTGTTCCTAAGCATTTTATTTCCTTTTTACTAATTCTTTGGATATTAAATACTCAAATATAAATTTAATATTAGAAAACATTATAAGTATGTTTTATTCAAATGTAAATAATATTTAAAAAACACAAACCTTATATGTCAGATAATGAAGATTATTAACCAATAAAAGTAAAAAATGACCAATATAATCTCCAACTTTATTAAACTCATTGATAGGTAATGACTACAGACTACTTGGATCAATAATATAATGTAATGGTATTCTTACATAACCCAATAACATAGGGTTGTGATGTACATAATCCCCAAAATTAAGTATGACTTTGTACACTAAAATACATACTTTAGTGACCCTATCATAAAACTCATAGTATATGGTTGGGTTAGAATAATGAGTCGAAGGATCTGAGTAGGAAAGGTAGGTATTTTGGGTAGGCTAGGTAGGTTGGGTAGTCTAGAAAGTCTGGGAAAGCACAGCAGGCTACACAGGCTACGGTTATATCATTATTTGTTCAAACATTGCCTACATAACTGATTTAATTTTATCTTCCAATGACCGTTCATAGTATTTTATCTCATATTTTATGGAATCTATTTCTTGTTCTCTTGATCTCTGACATTGATGATAAAAAACATTACTAATAGTAACACCTGCCTCATATCCTCTTATGCAAACAAGGTGTTCTGGATTTCCTGAAGAAGTAGCTAGGATGATTATCATACCCTGAGGGATAAAATTTCCCAATTTGTATTTCTATTTAAAGTCATCCTGAAATGAAAAATTAAAATTCTATATTAGGGTTGTTAATTTATGATCCTTACAAATTTTTCATCTACTTCATTAGATTTCTCTATAAGACCCTTTTCAATTTTTTTTCTCGTACATTTCCATTTTTTTGGGTTATTGGGTATAGGTGGAGAACCAAACTAGACCTCTTTTGAACCACTAGTAATTTTTCTCTTAATGTATTAAATTTTTCTGTAATCATTTCAACTATAATAAATGATACCCTCTATTTGATGAAGTATGGAGGTATACATTCTGAAACTGGACCTCTTAATGAGATCACTGGGAGGCCTATTTTATAAAAATAAACTAATAATTAATAGGGTATTATATAATAATTTTTTTAATATTAAATAATTACCATACCATAAATTTTTTATCATGTCAGTTGAAGGAAAATATTTTACATCCATATGTATCTAAAACCCCATAATTGAGGCACGAGTTTTCATTATGTAACTTCCCAAAAACATCATTATTTTTCAATTTTATTTTCAAGTCCTTCCATAAAACTGCAGATAAAGACAGAAATATTTTCTAAATTTCTTTCATTTCATGAAAATTGAATGTCATCTATAATTTAATAAATAAAATAATAATCATCTAAAATATATGATATTTGAAAAATGATATAAAAATACATAAATTGAGATATTTTACCATTATAGACTCCCAAAAGTGATCTTTCTCCATCTTGTTGATGGAAATCCCATTAATATATAAAATTATAATCCTGTAATGGATCTGTATAGTGATATATCTGGTAAACTGCATTGCATTGGGGCTAGTTGTGTTATTATCATCATCAAATATAATATTTTTTCTCTATTATCCAAGAGAAAGTAACAGTTTTGGTAAATGTGTAATCCCACATTTACAAACTCTAAATATTTATTTCTCTATATAATAATGAGAAGTCTCATCCATATAAGGTACATCAGTAAGAGGTGCATCAGTAGTACTACAATCATTTTTTGTAAATTAAAATATTTCTTAAATTATATAATTTTATAATTTAATATTTAATAATATAAAAAAGACACATACCTCGGTAAATGTTCCTATATCTCTATTTCCATCATTGAAATAGGAAAATGTAATGAAATTATATGAACCTTCATATTATTAGTGAAGTGAATATTTTAAAATGATGATTACAAAAATATATAAGTAAAAAAAATAGCGACACACATGTGTACTTTTTTGTGTCACGACCCATCCCTTGGGGCCTATGTTGTGACTACCCTAAGCTAGCCTTACATAGGCCAGGGGCTGGTGACTAGCACCAGAATTTCATATACCAAAAAGGGAAGTCATTGAATTTAATCATGTACACACACACACACACCCAACCACATCCCAATACATTGAAAGGGGAAAAAAATATACCACTAGAACAAAGATGAGTGAAAGTACAAGTGAAAGTAAGTGGGCCAAAATACAATCCCAATAAGGAATTGAAAATAGTAAAGTAAAAAAAGGAAAATCTGATGACCATTCATGAAAAACCCCACCTAATCATGAGAGTAGTGAAGCTACTGGAAGCCAAAGTAGTATGTCCTGCCTGCCCGGTCCTACCAGGGCACATCGAGTCCTAGGCCACCAAGTTTACTGTCATAACATCTATCAGTCCCGTCCCCCTGAGTACCTCTATTGAAACATTGATCGTCTACACCAGAAACAACATGTGTGGGTGAACCCCATTCTAGGGTGAGTATAAAAATAATCAGTTGGGACCCCAAAATCCCCATAGGTCTCTCAGTAATCCATAAAGGGAAACACCACAAAGAAAATACCACAGAGGTAATACCACCAAGAAATACCTCAATTACATAGCACAAAGTAAAGGACTCAGTTCAAACCAGGTATAACTTAAGAATAGAAGTAATTATGATTATTCATAAATCTAGATCCTCTTATTCTTTCAAGAGGGTTTGCTACTGACCTGCACATGGTCGCTAGGTGCTGACCCCCATAGGATTGTTAGGTGCTTACCCATGGAGGATCACTAGGTGCTGACCCACAGAGGATCTCTAGGCGCTGACCCAAATAGGATCACCAGGTGCTGACCCAGAGAGGATCGCTAGGTTTCTAACCCACAGAGGATTTCTATGTGCTGAACCATGGATGATTTCTAGGTGATGACCCATGGAGGATCGCTAGGTGATATCCCACAGAGGATTGCTATTCTTTCTTCATGTCACAATTAGCCACTGGATTCCTGCACTAAGCATGATTGATTTTGAGAGGATATGATCCTAAAGCCATTAGTAATAACTCAAACTCCATGAAGTACATCATAGAGTAACCCAAAAGGTTCGTCTCGTCATAAGGGTCCCAACGCATAAGACAACGCTTTGATCGGATGCCCTATCTGTATGTTATGGGATTTTTAGTAAAAGGGACATGTTGGATTCGAATCCGATCCAACCCGGCTATAATCTAACTTTTTTAAAAATACAATAAGAGTATATTAGATGGAATGCCCCATCGCAAGGATCCCAATGCCACTGATGATGTGTTAGTCGGACGCACGATCTGAGAGATACAAGCGTTTTAGTAAACAGGGTGCCAGTTGTGTCTGTGCCCGGTCCGACCCAGTTAGACCGACCCAACCAGCCTGGCCCGGGGGTTCCAGATACCCCAGTTCAATTAGATGGACTTGACTCGACCCAGCTTGGGTCGGGGTCGGTCTGGTCCGGCCAGGACAGTGGGCTAGGCCTAATGGGCCTCGATGGATCCTGCCCTGGGGTCCCGCCTGACAGGTCACCCGGTGACCTGGTCTCATCTGGCCCAACCAAAAGGGCACATGTCCGGTCTGTTGGGTGCAGGTCCAACCCATTGAGAACGGGTCCAGCCTGCTGGGTGTGGGTCCGGCCCACCGACGCGTGTCCGATCCGGCCCACCCCCATGGTGCGGCCGGTGTGGCATTGCCCAGTTGGGATGCAACAACCACATCGCCTCCAACCCCCGCTGGCCCAACAGATGCATGGCCTCCTCTAGCTGCGGGTGATGGACTGCGGCTCACCAGCTTTCCGGATGGCCCGGACGCGGGCCATCCCTTTGCGCATCGCCCGCCTGGCGCCACTACCACCGGATGGCTATGGCCTCGTACCGCCGCAGCGCACCGACGGGCACACTACCCCCCTCCACCTGAGCCCACCACCGTGGACCATTGTAGTGGGCCACTAACATGGGCCGCTTCCAGTAGATTTCTCGGCGGACCACCGAACGCACTATGGTGGTCTTTTCTTCTGGCCGCCTGCGCCAACAACCTTTTGAAAAAATTATCTTCACCGAGAAGGTCCCGAAATCATCTTTCCGATACTTTAAACAATCCATTCAAAAAGAGCACACCTGAGAGGGGTTCAGGCCTTTGTTTATGTCAGTCCGTGCCCTCTACGTTATAAGATTTAAATCCAGGGAGGCTCAGGGTAGATGTTCAATCATATCAAGTAATGTTGAAACCCAGATAGAGAAATACCCAAATATATTTAACCTCACGCATAAACCCACAAATCATGGATCAACCTATTCATGGGTTGATCCGAGTTCGTCGTTTCTAAAAAATAACGGGGAATAACATCAAATTTAAAAAAACCCTGCCTTGTTTATGTTCGATGTCGAAGCATTAATCTTCGAGGTTTCAAGAAGTTAAAGTCACTTCCGTCTCCATTATTTAAGGCATGTCGAAGGTGATGAAGTCTCTCTTGCGTTCTTCATTCTTCTTTGGAGAGGAAAACTACTGGCAGTTTGTCAGAGAATCCTCGCAGTTTAATTCCTTATTCTCCCACGTGTAGGTTTAATAAAAAGAATCACATTGCAACATTTCTGTTATGATACGATGTTACATTGTCACGCTGTTTCATTTATGAAACAACATCACTGTTACACTTAATTTATTAAATCATTATGCTGCATGATACGAGCCATTAATGAGCTTCATTAATGCACCATGTTGCTGCATGGTTTCTCTACCGAAGTGGTGCTGTCCGCCACCCAATGACGAGAAAATAAAATAAAATAATTCTTTTAAGTTATTTTTTTGAAAAGTCTGAAATATAACTCTTCCGATCAGCCTTTTCGGCTTAATTTAAGTCATTTATAGGAAAATAAAATCATTCTGAGTTCAACGGTGCCCTCATATTTTCGATCTGAGCACTGGTTCAGAAGTTAGAAAAACCCACTCACATGTTCATTTAAATTAACCTTAAGAAAAGTTCAAAAATTAACTTTCACCCTTGACCCGTTCCAGTCGAGGTTAGGCTCCGCCTAAGAGGAACACACCCCCATGAGTTTAATGGTACTCTCATATTTTTAATCCAAGTTACCATTTAGGAGTTATAATGATTTGAAAATAAAATAATTGTTAATTATTTTATTTATGACCAAAAACTAACTTCCATTGTTGGCTCGCACCAGCCAATGTTAGGATATTCCTAATCAATGTATACCCTCACTAGTTCAATGGTGGTATCATATTTCTAATCCGAGTCTCCATTATTGAGTTATAAGCATTTGAAAAATAATTTTTTTTTTAATAATTTTATTTACAGTTATGCCATTTTTGGGTTTTCTCACTGGAGGCCTGTGCTAACTAAACTTAAGTTGCGACTAGGGTAAACCCATTATCCTGAACACAACGGTGTCCTCATATTTCTGATCCAGGCACCCATTTAAGAGTTATTCCATTTTTTCACAAAAACTGATCACGAGTGCTATTTAAATCTTAACATTTTTTGACAAATCATTTTGGGAAATCCAATCCTTATAATAACATGTAATCTTATTTACTGGTCTCAAAATAATTCCATATAAATAAAGAAAATTACACAGAAATTCCGGGACATTACATTTTGGAAACAAAATAATGAGGTCATGATTCTTCACTAGAAAATATTCAAGTAATAATATTATGTATAAAAATAAAATCTTAATCGATAAAAACATTTATAAATTCAAATATTATAGTTAGAAAAAAGTGTTTTATTAGCATAAATTTAACCAAAACATAATTATGTACGCCGAGTTTCCAAATTAAAAAATGTTTATCCATAACTACTGAATATAAAATTTAACAAAAAATATATATAAATAGTGGAATATATATATAATTAAACATAAATTAATTTGTAAAAAAAAATATAGTTTACACATGTAAATTTTAAAAAAATAAAATAAAAAATTACCTAAATAATTATGAGAGTAATTTAGTGTTTTCCCATATACCTTCAGTATGACCATTTCATATAGGATGGAATATTTCAACATTATAGTCAGTATTATCATCCATAAATAGCATATTATATGAGAAATAATCATATAAATCCATAACATCATCATCATCCTCATCCACCAAATGAATTATTTTCCCTTGAAAAACAATAGACCACAACTCATTTAATAAATCAAAGACATAAACTATTTTCTTTTCATGTGTCTCTTTGATTAATGTTTTCTATTTGAAACTTAATATCTTGATATAAACCACTATAAAACCATAATAATTAGGTTTCACACCACTATTACTATCAATATAGTTACAATTATAAATCTTGAATCAAAATTTTTGATAATAAATTTCCCATATATCCTTAAGATATCACAAATATTTCATTGAAGTAGAAATTGGGTTTTTATTTTTCACATGAATTTTTTTCTTATCAATGACCATTAACTCACTATTTTAAATGATAAACTTGTCATCCTTATTTTCAATGTAAAATTTGTAACCATTAATATCAAAAATAGACTTTGTTATCACATTAAGAGATAGTCCCCCTACTAACCATTTTAATGTTTCTAATTTAGATATATCTATGATGAATTTCACTTTAAAAAATGACAAAAATGTTTTTTTATCAATCATACACCTATTTTCATTTATTATTGTATATCATACCTTTATTTCAGTAATATGTTATGATATAGATGGTTGAACCTCATTTTTTTGCTCAAAATGTATAAATGTTCTTGCATCACTTCATCACATGGAATGAAAATTACATTTAAGCCTCTAATGCCTCTATTATCAATATCAACACTCTTATTACAAGATAAAGGAAGAATAATATGCCCAAATTCATACAAATAATCTATATATAACTCAATAAACTCTTCTAATTCTTATTGTTGAATAACAGAGGCCTCTGGTCGAGGAGTATTTTTAACATCTACCTTTAAAATTTTCATATATATTTCTGAAAGATATGTCCAAACTAAATAAATAGAACTATATATTCTTATTTATTGCACCATATGAGTCACCATATGAAGAATTATATCAAAATACATAAGTGGTAAATACATTTATATTTGAAAAACTATTAGAGAATCTGCATTCTCTAACACATCTAACAGATTTTGATCAACAACATTGATATAAATGGATTTAAAAAAATTACATAACATAATGATAGTCTTTCTTACAGGTGTTAGTAATATAATATGTAGTGATACTATTAGTAGTTGTTGCGTAAATATAAAAAATACATGATATTTTATACCTATTAATTTACAATCTATAAATTTTACCAAATTATTCACATTTTAAGAATATCCATAGGTTACTTTAATACCATGAAAACACTAACACAAATTCATTTTCTCACTCCTGAATAATGCGTGACAAGACAGAGTTAGATATCACTTGTTTCTTTTCAATGTGTTAGTTATATAAAAATGTATTCCCATTGAAATCAAACCCATTATAGTAAGAAATCCATCCTTTTTATTTCCTTTTATGTCTGTAAAAGTTCTAACCAAACTGTCACATATGTTTTTCTCAATATTCGTAATGCCAATGTTATGTTTTATCTCTAAAAATATTTAATATGATAGTTTAAATAAATTATAATTTTTCTTCTATATTTTTCTGATTACTTGAAATTCATTTCTTTCCAAATATGAAATCAACATTTTTCATCCAGTCATAATATACTTCACCTTACGATGGTTGTGGGGGAATTTTATATTCCTATAAACTGTTAAATTATTATTTTAATTTATGATAAGGATGATCAATATGAAAAAATATTGGATTCTCCATGTACACTATCTTACTTCTATTCTGAAATTGATAACATGAATTATCTTCTTCACAGATTGTACATGTTTTATGTTCCTTAACACTATATAAATAAGTTTCCATATGAAATGAATTCATTTATACTGAACATTATCAATGAATGGAAACAAATTCTCTTTTTTGTATGCATCAAAAACTGTAACACATTTATCCTAAGGAAGTTTTAAATAATAAATCAATGGTGAAAGATACACATCAATATTTTTCCCAACTTTTTTTGTTCAGAAACAAACAAGATCATCATAACATATTTTTTCATCATATATATCCATGGGGAAAAGTTATAAACTACCAAAAAAATTGGAAACACTAGTGCAGAAAACATTTTTTACGTCGGTTATTTTTCATTATTTACGTCGGTTTTTAGGCGACGTTAATACGGACGATGTTATAAATAACGTTTTTTACGTCGGTTATTTAAAACCCGACGTAACATCCCTAACATCACGGTGTTTATCACGTCGGTTCATTAATAACCGACGTGATAAATATGCGCGGGGGGTGGGGGTTTATCACGTCGGTTATGTTCTAAACCGACGTGATAAAACGCCTGGGATATCGTTTATCACGTCGGTTATGACATAACCGACGTGATTAACCCTACCCCGGGCCTATTATCACGTCGGTTTCTTAAATAACCGACGTGATAAAAAGGCCTGGGAAACGTTTTAGCACGTCGGTTATCCAATAACTGACGTGGTAAATCGATTCCCAGGCCTTTTAGCACGTCGATTATATTAAAAACCGATGTGATAAAAGGCCCGAGAACGGTTTATCACGTCGGTTCTCGAAAAAACCGACGTGATAAACCCCTACCGATTTATTTACCACGTCGGTTATAAAATAACCGACGTGAAAGCGATATTTTTTTTAAAATAATTGCACTGCTCTCACCAAAAAGCAACCAGAAACCAAACAACAAAAATAACCATGCCATCCCTCCCCCAAGCCCCAACTGAACCCCACCCTCATCTATACCCACCTAACAACCTGTCCAGCCCTCCCCCACCACATTGGAGCCCCACCACAACCCTTGGACACCCCCCACCCCTTGGACAGCCCCCACCCTCATTTACACCCCCACGACCCCTAGTACAGCCTCAAACACCCATTGGACACCCCTCCCATATCCCTTGGACACCCCCACCCCCTGGACACCCCCACCCCTTGGACATCCCCCCCACCCTCATTTACACCCCCAAGACCCCTAGTACAGCCTCAAACACCCATTGGACACCCCCCACACCTTGACAGCCCTCCCAGACCCCTTGGACACCCCCCCGACCCCTGGACACCCCCCGAGCCCTTGGACAGCCCCAAACACCCCTTGGACACCCCTCCCATATCCCTTGGACACCCCCCACCCCTTGGACACCCCCCACCCCTTGGACAACCCCCCCACCCTCATTTACACCCAACCGGCCCCTTGGACAGAACTCCCAGACACCTTGGACACCAGTCCCATATCCCTTGGACACCCCCCACCCCTTGGACACCCCCCACCCCTTCGACAGCCCCCCCACCCTCATTTACACCCCCCGAACACTAGGACATCCCCAAACACCCCTTGGACACCCCTCCCATATCCCTTGGACACCCCCCACCCCTTGGACACCCCCCACCCCTTGGACAGCCCCCCACCCCCTGGACACCCCCCCGACCCCTTGGAAACCCCCCTACCCCTTGGAAACCCCCCATCCCCTTGGACAGCCCCAAACACCCCTTGGACACCCCTCCTATATCCCTTGGACACCCCCCACCACTTGGACACCCCCACCCCTTGGACAGCCCCCCCACCCTCATTTACACCCAACCGACTCCTTGGACAGCCCCAAACACACCTTGGACACCCCTCCCATATCCCTTGGACACCCCCACCCCTTGGACACCCCCCACCCTCATTTACACCCCCCCGACCCCTAGGACAGCCCCAAACACACCTTGGACACCCCTCCCATATCCCTTGGACACCCCCCAAACACCCACCCACCCCCTTGGAACCTCTCCCCCCATACCAAAATCCAGACCAGAAAAACCATCAACAGTAGACCAAAACAAGAAGTAGAGAAAAATTAAACATTCACTTATATAACATTCAAAACTTACACTGTCAACTTAAAAAAAAACTAAATCCAACCTAAATGACTACGAAATACACAATTACATTGACAATATTCAAAATTACATTTTACATTACAAACAACTAAAAGTCAATCAAACCTGTAAAATAATTTGACCACTCCACTTGTAAGTGTTTGATATCTTCAGCAGTAAAGGGTTGAGGGTCATCAAAAAGCTACAAAGGAAAAGGATAGTAGTCAACGTGTATAATGAATAAATCAAATTGAAATATTATGAGAAAGAGGAAATCTTACCAGGTCAAAACTCAGAACTGTCCCAGTTGTTATTATTTCATACATAAATCTTAACATGTAATATCCGCATTCGATGATGCCTTGTTGCTCATGAAATTTCTGTTTGAATGAGTGTAAATTCAATATATTATTTTTATGTAATAAATCAAAATGTACAAATTATAAATGGATATTTACCTTCGCATGTACATATTTGATCTTGAAATTCATTTTCTTTGCGCTTTTTCGAAAGTGGAACCATGCCCTGTTAGAAAATAATACGAATGGGGTAAATTTAAAATTCATTATAATATATAAAACTATTGTGAAATTGAAACTTACGTTTCCAATATATTCTTAAAACTTTATCGCACATCATCATGGAGAGAGCATATCCAATAAAGTGTTTTCTCCCTAGGGAAAAAAACCCCTAACATCCAATGATCCCTGATAAAAGGAAATTTAACGTTAGTGGTTTTTTATGTTAAAAGATAATTAACTCTTTGAGAGGGATGTGTTTCATACCTCTCACAAAAAGGCATCATCCAACACTGTGTGATTACATTCTTTTCAAATCTATCAGCAATATAAATCATTCTTTGTTCCTCATCCAATGCACATGCTTCAGGGGAAATCAACTGTGGGTCCACAAATCCATATACATCTGTCAGCTCATTCCTCTCACAAATTTTATACAGATACCTAATACAAAGCAGACATAAGTATATATTTTTAATAAATATAACGCAAGGAAAAGGTGTTAAGACTTACATGATAAAAATTTGCACCACGTTGATGCCCAACTTATCTCCAGTGACAAACTCCATGATATCAGTTTTCATAATCCCCACACTTAGTTCACGTCCACAGACATGAGCTTCCATTGTAAAGTCATAATGATCCGCCAACAAATTTGAATATCTTGACAATTTGTCAAGACTGCTAGTATCTGCATCTGATGTCATAGCTATCTGTCTTTGTTGTTGTCTATATAGTATTTCTTTACCTTTGAAGTATTCCTGTAAAAATAAATTGAAAAATATATTAGTTTTCAAATGATAAAACATTAATAAAAATATAAAATAAAAGATATAACATCCATACCTCTATGGTAATGAGTCGAAGAAGTCTGGATGGACAAAGTAAAAAATGGCCGATACTATGTCCAACTGTCGTCACCTCATCTGTAGGTAATGGTATCCGAGCTGATCTATCTATAATATCCTGTACAGTGACCCTCTGATTCTCTACCTCTAACTGTTGATGATGAACTGTATCTCCTATACAATATACCATCCCATATGCAACTATATGATGTTGAGGATCATCAACATACAACTCACAATAAGTAGGTAGCTGCGGCGGAGGAGGAGGATCAAAAATGGGGTCCGCAGGCTGAGGTGGGGGAGTGGGAGCTACTGGGAGAGGTGGAGTGGGAGCTGCACCCTGAAATTGTCTTTGCAAGTCTGCAAACATAAACTGCACCGATGCTCTAATCTTGTCCTCCATTGTCGCATTAATATTATGGACTTCAGCCTCCAAGGATTCTATTTTTTTTTATAAACTCCCTCAACGTTAGAAGTTGAGGAACGTGGCAACACTTTTCTTACCGATACACCTGCCGGATATCCTCTTACACGGCCAGGATTTTTGGGCTTTCCCAATGCCACAGATAAAATATCTTCCCTCCCAGATGGTGTAAATGTCCCCTGTGAACTCTGCTCCTCAAGAGAGTCCTGTAATAATTAATTGAACATTTCTATAATGATTGGAAATATATGGCGAAAATAGTAAACTTAAATAAATAAAATAGATATCTTACAATCCTCTCAACTACGAGTCTCGATTCTTCCGAAAGATATTGTCCTTTTTTTCCCTTCCGAGCTCTTTTCCATTTCTCATGTCTAGATGGAGGGGATGGAGGGGCCACCTCTCCAGAGCTTGAAGACTCAGCTCTTAGTTGTTGAAATTTTTCTGCCATCATTTGTTCTTCCAATAATGCATACCCTCCCCGAGATAAACTATGAGGGTATACATTTTTAGATTGGATCTCTTGATGAGCTTTCCTTGTTTGCTGTAAATTAAGAATAAGTAATCATTAACAAAACAATAATAAGATCATTTATATAAGAAAGCTTATAAAAGTTTACATTGCCCTTACCAAAAATGATTCTTTTCTTCTACTTTCAAAAAATTGTCTCCATGTGTATTCATCTATAAAAGGATATATACGACATGGATTCTCACGACTCCTATGACCATAAATGAAATCAGATGAGAGGGTTGATTTGAAATCCCTCCATCTCCTAGCAGCCAACGATAAGCATTTCTTCCTGACTCCTCCAGTGTCAGGAATATCAAATGTCATCTGATAAAAAAGAGGTTAAAAATATTATATATACTAGAAACATTTAAAGAACAGTCAAACAATAGCAAAAGATCTTACCAAAATGGTCTCCCACAGCTGAGAAATTATCGCCTTATCCACACTTCTCCAATCATCATAGAGAATTCTTACTTTGCTCTTAGCCTGAGTTGCTACAAAACCCTTAAAATCTTTAGCATTTGGACCTCTAGGAAGATCATCATCATCAAACTCCACGACTATCCTCTCCTCCTTCGTACGGGAAAGTGATAATTTTGGTAAACGTGTGTACCCATGCTTACCAACCTTTGAACTCTTTTTCGTAATAGGAGCATGTGAATGTTCCTCCCCAGATGTATGACCAATATGCTCATCTCCAGAATCATGTGGCTGATCAACTGATTGATCTGTCATTTTCCTTCAAATCAAAAAAACAAACATTAGTTCACAAATATAAAAATTCAAATATTGTAATACTACTTAATCAGAAAATAGAAAAGTGTACTAAATTACATAATAGTAAACATTGGTAATATGGTAAGCATGTTAAACAATGATAAACAGGGTAAACACAGGCAAAAGGTTGCCAAGGAGTTGGACCAAAAAAGCTGAAAAGTGGACTCACTGAGTCCACCGGTCAGCCGATGTGAGCTCACCGGCCAGCCGGAGGACCCAGGCAGTAGACTTGCCCACTGCCTGGTGCCACCGGCCGGCCGTTGGCTCACCACCGGCCGGCCGCTGGACCAGACAACCTTCCTGTCTGGACCACCGGCCGGCCGCTGGATCACCACCGGCCGGCCGGTGGACCAGACAGAGAGCCTTCCTCTCTATCTGGACCACCGGCCGGCCGCTGGATCACCACCGGCCGGCCGGTGGACCAGACAGAGAGCCTTCCTCTCTGTCTGGACCACCGGCCGGCCGCTGGCTCATCACCGGCCGGCCGGTGGACCAGACAGAGCTTTTCTCTGGACCACCGGCCAACCGGTGATCCACCACCGGCCAGCCGGTGCGCCCAGGACTTCTCCACTTTACGGTTTTTATTGTTTTATCATTTTGGTTTGATACATGTTTTAATAAGTAAAAAATTTACAATATCTAACATTATATAAAAAAACTAAATGTAAACAAGAAATAAACATGTGTTACCTGTAATTTTAGGAATGTACAGTTGGATTGTTTTCCCAAATTCCTTCGTCGTGATCATTCCTTATGGCACAAACCATGTCTTCAACATACTCATCATTATGTTCTGTTAATATTTCCATGGAAGTAGGGATCTCACATAAATCAGCATCTTCATCAAATTCATCCTCACCAACATATTGTTTTTTCCCTTGTAAAACAACAGCCCACTGCATATCTGATTGATCTACTACATAGAAAATTTGTTTGGCATGTGTTGCCATTATAAAAGAATCAGCTGTGTCTTCCAATCTATTCAGATTAACAAGTGTCATTCCAAATTCACCGTGTCTGACACTGTTGTTACCGATAAACCATTTACAGTTAAAAACAGGAACTTTAATTTTAAAGTAATCAGCCTCCCATATGTCTTCAATCACTCCATAATATGCACTTGATGCCGAAATTGGGTTTCTGTCCTTAGCACTCGAAAAATGCATTGCTTCTGCAAACACCAATACACCACTATTCTGAACTGCACTTCTGTTGTCCTGAGCTTTCGTATGAAATGTATAGCCATTAATGTCATAAGCGGACCATGTTATCACATTTAAAGATGGACCACCCACTATCCATTTTAATGTCTCTGATACATCTGATCTACCAAGCAAGGTCTTTTTAAACCATGGGAAAAAAGTTTTGTTGTGCTCATTCAAAATCCACATTTCTTTCTTCTTTGGATGACATTGTTTCAACTCATTAATATGCAATGTGATATACGGTTGAACATCAGTTATGTTATTCAAGATGTATGATTCTAACTTCTTCATATGTTCAGCTGACAGTGATTTGACTTTCAAGCCACGAATCCCCTTTCCCTCATTATTAACCCGTTCATGGCGAGATGGAGGCAAACCTATGTGTTGCGCCGTAGCCAAGTAGCTCGTACAAAACTCTACTACCTCCTCAGAAATATACTTTTCAATAATGGAGGCTTCAGGTCGATATGGATTTTTAACATATCCCTTTAATATTTTCATATACCTTTCAAAAGGATACATCCAACGAAGATATACAGGTCCACAAAGCTTTATTTCTCTAACCAGATGAATCATTAAATGCACCATCATATCAAAAAAAGTTGGAGGAAAATACATTTCCAAATGACAAATTATAAAAATTGCATCCTTTTCCAAAATGTTCAAAGCATTCACATCAATCGCCTTATTACAAATTGAATTGAAAAAATAACACAACCTCATTATAGTCTTTCTGACACGGATGGGCAATATTCCACGCAGTGCAACTGGTAGAATTTGTTGCATCATGACGTGACAATCATGTGATTTCATACCTATCAACTTCAAGTCTTTCAATGAGACAAAATTTTTTACATTTGAAGAATAACCTTGAGGCACTTTGATATCATGAAGACACTGACAGAAGCTACTTTTCTCCCTCTTCGATAATGTATGACAAGCCGGGGGAATACATGTTCGTCTTCCTTTAGGAGTGGGAGCTAACTCCAAACGTATTCCCATTGATAGTAGGTCTAACCTTGCATTCAACCCATCTTTTGTCTTTCCTTTAATATCTAGCAATGTTCCGATCAAAGAATCACAGATATTCTTCTCCACGTGCATGACATCAATATTATGTTTGACTTCATGATACCTCCAATATGGTAGCTCAAAAAATATTGACCTTTTCTTCCAAATATGTCTATCATTACCAGATTTCTGTGTCTTTCCCAATGTCACATCAAGGTTTTTCACCCTCTCAAAATACAAATCTGGGGATAAAGGTTTTGGAGCAGTATCAAATTCTTGTGAGCCATTGAATGCCTTTTTTAGTCTTCTATAAGGGTGATCCATAGGCAAAAACTTTCGATGACCCATGTACACTATTTTCCTCCCATGATGCAATTGACAATATGACGTCTGTTGTTCGCAAATTGGACATGCTTTATGCCCTTTAACACTGTATCCAGACAAATTTCCATATGCTGGGAAGTCATTTATAGTGAATAGAAGCACTGCATGCAGTTGAAAATATTCCATTTTATAAGAATCATACACCCTAATACCATCAGCCCATAACAGTTTCAAATCATCAATCAGCGGTGACAAGTATACATCAATATCATTGCCGGGTTGCTTTAGACCAGAGATAATGATACTCAACATGACATATTTGCGCTTCATACAAACTTCAGGAGAGAGGTTGCAAATTACCAATAAAACAGGCCATGAACTATGTGTGCTACTGAGGGTTTGGTATGGATTCATTCCATCTGTGCACAAGCCTAGTCTCAGATTTCTAATTTCATTTCCAAATGTAGGGTACTGGGCATCAATTTTCTTCCATTGTGTACAATCAGCTGGATGACGTATTTTTCCATCACATACCCGCTCATCAGCATGCCATCTTAACCTTTTTGCATCATGTGAATTATCAAATAAATGTTTGAAACGAGGAATTATAGAAAGATACCAAAATACCTTTGAAGGGAGCTTTGTAATCTCTACATCAGCTTGTGATTTTTCTTTCACCTTATACTGTGATGTCCCGCATTTAGGACACTCTTTCAGAAATTATTATTCCTTCCTATATATAATGCAGTCATTCGGACAGGCATGTATTTTCCTGTATCCCAATCCCATCGGGCATAATATTTTTTTGGCCTTATAATGTGAATCTGGAAGATCGTTATCTTTTGGAAGAATGTCTTTCATCAATTGTAGCAGCTCTGTAAAACTTCTGTCACTCCATCCATGTTTCGCCTTCAGGTTAATCAATCTTAACACCGCCGACAAAACCGTAAAATCTGTACAACCATGATATAATGGTTTTTCAGCATCACCATATAGACGTGCAACTGTCGGTTCTATCTCAATTTGTTCTGCTACAATATCGCGAATCATTTCTTCAATTCCATCGGAGTTACCATCTTGCGATTCATTATCATCAGTGACATTCTGTCCAGTTTCGCCATGCCAAATCCAAGGGTTGTAACTCGGATTGAAACCATGACAAATCAGATGATCTTTTTTTCTCTCTACTTTTCAACTTCTTCATATTCAGACATTTCAGGCATGGACAGAAAAAAATGTCACTACTTGGAACATTTCGTTTAGCAAATTCCAAAAAGGCATCAACACCTTCCTCATATTCATTGCTCATTCGATGTGCCGTAATCCAACTTCGACTAATTATTACCTATAACAAATAGCAAAAATATATATATTTTTTAGATAAGACAAATATATGTTTATATGAAAAAATCATAATTTGAATGTAAACAATTTTGAAATATAAAACAAATCGATGTGTATTTAAAAAAATATGCTTGAATATTATTTTTTAAACAAAATATAGTAACATATAACACCCCCCTGGACACCACCCCCACCCCCTACCCCCTTGGACACTCCCCTGGACACCCCCCAACACCCACCCACACCCTTGGACAGCCCCCCACACCCACCCACCCCCTTGTAAACCCCCCTGGACACACCCCGACCCCTCTGGACAGCCCCCCGCCCCTCCTGGACACCACCCCCACCCCCTACCCCCTTGGACACCCCCCTGGACATCCCCCAACCCTCTGGACAGCCCCCCACCCACCCGGACAACCCCAAATACCCTCTGGAGAGGCCTCCACCCACTTGGATAGCCCCCCACACCCATCCAACCCCTTGGACACCCCCCTGGACACCCCACCGACCCCTCTGGACAGGCCGCCACCCCCTTGGACAGCCCCCCACACCCACCCATCCCCTTGGACACCACCCTGGACACCCCCCGACCCCTCTGGATAGCCCCCGACCCCTCTAGAAAGCACCCCCACCCCTCCTGGACACAACCCCCACCCCCGACCTGCTTGGACACCCCCCTGGACACCCCCCAACACCCACCCACACCCTTGGATAGCCCCCCACACCCACCCACCCCCTTGTAAACCCCCCTGGACACCCCCCGACCCCTCTGGACAGCCCCCCACCCCTCCTGGACACCACCCCCCACACCCTACCCCCTTGGACACCCCCCTGGACACCCCCCAACCCTCTTGATAGCCCTCCCACCCCCCTGGAATCACTGAAAATTTACCATAACAAGAAGTTGGGCCATTCAAAGAATGTTTTTAGGTGTGGAGGAAGAACTGAGTTTCAATAGATAGAGAAGGAACTCGACATTAGGTTGTCTATTCCAGGTGTGGATTTGAAGGAGTTAATGTTTGTTCAGTGACCCAAGAGATTGAATCAGAAATTCAGATGTTGTTCCATTTTCTCATGATGAGGATGAATAATTGGTGGGGTTTGACTTTTAAATGGAGAGCTTAGAAGACCATCATATTTTCTATAGATCAGTAAAGGATGTTAGCATCGAACATAAGGCTTAAGGGATGCTTTCAGATCCAAATATGTATGTTGATGGATGCAATGGATCTAGTAGAGGTTCTAGAAAGAATGGTGGTTTTATTTGTTTAGGATAAGTAGTGAAGAAAAAACTAGTTAATTTTTTACTTGCTGAAAAGAGGGTATCTAAAATTTTTAACATACCGAGGGGAAATCTGGCGAGTCCTCCTCATGAAACTTTGTTTGCAGGGGGTGAAAATGGTGATGTGATCCCAAATCCATGCACCTATGCCATGGGTGTGTGTGAATAAAGTAGTAACAACTGTAAAAGGGCAACCCATCCAAATGGACACGCCCCAACCCTCTCGGGGATTTATAGAAAACGATGAAAAATTAGTGAAATCATAAAATTAGTCAATATTTCAAGTCGAACTAATAGATCTAGGGATGATAAATAAGATTATGGTGCCAAAACGAGTTAAAAGGGTTCGCAATCGAAGAATCTTAGCTAGTTTCAACAAAAAAATCACAACACATATATATATACTATCCGCGAAAAAAAAAGAACGAGTGGGAGGATTACCTGAGTGCTGCGAGTTTAGATGATTGATCCGAGGAGATTAAATATGAGAAATGATGATCGCAAAACGAATCTAAACCCACGAAATGGACGAGCCGATTCGGGTTTACGCGCGAGAGAGACGAGTCGCGACTGTCGAAGGTAAACTCGCGAATGACAATCCACGGGTCTGGGTAAATTTTTAAATGAGTTATCACGTCGGTTATTCAATAACCGACATTATAATTTTTTTAAAACATTTATAATGTCGGTTATTCAATAACCGACGTAAAAACCTTCCTCCGATTCTTTTTTTTACGTCGGTTATTTTATAACCGACGTTATAAAGGGCTCAAAATCCGCGTTTTATTACGTCGGTTATTCCATAACCGACGTCAAAAACATCTGCAGATTTTTTTTTTCGTCGGTTATTTTATAACCGACGTAAAAAGGCCTTCAAAAACCGCGTTTTGTACGTCGGTTATTGAATAACCGACGTAACAAACGCCCCCCGCTTCTGTTTTTTACGTCGGTTATACATTAACCGACGTAAAAAACGAAGCCGCGCGATTAATAACGTCGGTTATAAAAATAACCGACGTTAAAGGTGTACTAAACACAGGTTTTTACGTCGGTTATTAAATAACCGACGTAAAAAACCTCGTTTTACATATTATGACGTCGGTTTTATATAACCGACGTAAAAAATGGTGATGTAAAAAACGTTTTCTGCACTAGTGAAATGAACA
Source organism: Viscum album (assembly GCA_963277665.1). Taxonomy (NCBI): domain Eukaryota; kingdom Viridiplantae; phylum Streptophyta; class Magnoliopsida; order Santalales; family Viscaceae; genus Viscum; species Viscum album. The sequence goes on along the minus strand of OY728132.1, from coordinate 1,275,437,875 downwards.
ATTATGGCTACTTATGATGTGATACGTATTCATTCCATCTATGAACAATCCACTTATAATATTTCTAACAGAACATCAAAAATCAAGAAATTGTTTTTAAAATCACTTCCACTATGTTGAATCACCTGGGTGACGTAATTTACCATCAGATATGTGCTTTCCAGTACCCCTACTTAACCATTTTGATTCAATTTTATTTACAAATATATTGTTCAAATGATGATTTATTGGGATGTTCCAAATTTCTTTTATAAGATGTCTGACTCCGATACCTAAGAATGGATAAAAGTTAAATTATTTGAATTATTTGAAAGAATTATTGGAATATTCCAAATTTATTTAGAAATAGGTTAGATGATAGAACCTAAGAATAAATTAGAGCTAAAAGTTTCATCCATATTATAGCATGGTGTCCCATATTTAATATTTTTTTATGAACATTCATATTCCTTCCTATAAAACACAAAATCATTGGGGAAAGAATGTTTATTTTTATACCCCAATCCCATCAGGTATAATATTTTATTTTCTTGATAATTGGAATCTAGAATCCATTTTCCTTTTGGATGTATATTTTTCAAAACTTCATGACACTCAAAGAAACTTTTATCACTCCATCTATTTATTGTTTTCATGTTTACTAATCTCATAATTGATGATAAAACTTTATATTTAGTGTGACCTGAAAAAAATGCATTCTCAAAATCTCCATATAATAATTCAATTTTTTTATCAATGATTTAAATGCCTATATAATGCATTAATTCTTCATTATGATCCTATGTTCATTCAAAATATTTTCATCAACACTAGATGTTGAATTTTACATTCTTTATCTATGCCTAATCCAATATGTACTATTATGGATAAAACCATGACAAATTAGATGATCCTTGATTTATCTATAATTTTATTTTTATTATATTCAAACACCTCATGAATAGAAATAAAATAAAATCTTTATTTTGAATATTTCATTCAGAAAATTACAAGAAATTATCAAATCCGTTTTCAAATTCATCTATGGATCATTCTAAATTTATCCAATCATGATCTAGTAAATACCAAAGATCACAATATAATATATGAATATATTCAAACATATAAACAATTAAAAATATATAAAAATACATAAAAAATATTTATACATAATTCATAAAACATAAAAAAATTACTAATAAACAATTATCAAAAAAATTATCATAACAAACAATTATCGTATCAAATAATTATATTAGAACATTTTTTATATAATTAATCATACAAATAATTATCATAAAAAAAATTAAATATAAAAAAATAACTTAAAAACAATTATGAAAAATTGCTTCGGTATTCCAAAAAATTATACCTAATATTATAAAAAATAATATAAAAATAAATTAAAAAAAATTATCATAAAAATAATATGAAAAGTTATAATAAGAATTATAGAGATAGTTGTACTTAAATTAATTAAAAATAATTATATAATTAGTTATGAAAAAAATCATACAACCAATTTTGAAAATAATAAACTATCATAATAAATATTTAAGCATATAAACACACACACATATATATATATGAATTTATATTTTTATATTGATCAATTATAATTAATATTCAAAACTAACATCCCACATAACAAAATATTATTTGGTTGAATGAAAATTTCATATCCATGACCTTTTAAATCAGTCACCTCCTCATACATCTGAAATGAACTGGGATAGTTTTAATGGCCATCAAATTTACATAGATATGTGGGGGAACATCAAATAAAAAAATGATTTCTTTTTCTATGAAAATTGGTAATAATTTGACCATACGATTATTTGAGTGTAGTAAATGATATAATTTTATATAATCCATCATGTTTCAATGAAGTACACATCCCCATCCTTAGTTAATTTGATTAATCAAAATGTATCATAGTATGATTCTCATCCAAAAAATGGTATATCAACTCTACTTTTCATTTCAAGAGAACCCATAAACATAAAAATATCTAAAATATGATTTATATAAAAATTCATGAACTTAGTTGTTCAAATATATAGCATGTGTTATCTATTTTAAGATATCATTTTATATGTTACCAATTGAATATATTTTTTATTTTTTTACCACGAACACAAAGTTTGGATATGGAAACTTAAAAACCATTGAATGAACATTATATACACTTAATAAAACCACAATGCATCTTAGTTGAGATATTTAGTTCATTTCAACTCTTGATTCAAATATAATTAAACTAATGTAACATAAAAGATATTCAATAATGCGTAATGACATTATCATAATGATACTTGACATATGAAACCTTCACATACTTCATCTGTAATATATATCCATGGGTTATTCCTAAAGGAATAACTTCTCCACCACATCAATATATTGGCTAGAATTATTTAGGAATCATAAATACGTGGTGTGTTAGAACTTGTGTTTCTCATGTAATATTAATTGGTATTGTCTTATAGAAATTGATATTCATTGATACCATTTAATCTCATCATTTTCTTACATGTTCAAGTCACATGATCATTGTTTGATCTTATAAAACAAATAATTAATCATAAAAACGTATAATAAATTAAAAATCCTTATAATAAAAATATTTATGCATAATTTATTTTAAAAAATAAAAAAATATAAAATTGTTGGAATAAGATAATGAAAAATGACTCCAAATTCCAATAATCTTAATCTATGTTCATGAAAGTTGAGATAATTTTGCAACATCGATGAAAAATGAGTTCAAAAAAGATGTAAAAAACAAAAAACAAAAAAAAACCTCAAATTGAGATTGTGGGTCAAATTTAATAGATCAAATATCATTGAATAAAAATCAAATATCAAAGATTTAATACAAAGAAGATAACAAGTTTATGAAAATCAATATCAAGAGAGAATTGAAGGTCGTCGACGGTCGTTAAAGACATTTGTGTCATCATCAGTTGAGAGTTAGTCGAGATATTATTACAATCAATAGAATAAGGTGACCAGTGGATAGAAATAAATTTTACGAGAGAAAAATATTTCATTTAAGTTGTTGTTCGAATGTTGGTAAAGGGATAGGGATTTGAAAAAAATTGAAAATAAGGCCTCAATCTATTCGAATAAATTTTAAATGATTTTGGATGCCGGTTTCCCTAAAACCAGATGTTAAAACGTTTCTTAATTTGAGCTTTAACATTGGTTTTATTAAAACTGATGTCAAAAAAATATATTTGATGTTAGTTTTTTAAAAATCTAATGTTAATTCTTATGTTTATTTTTTATTAGTGTTTGAAATTAAAATTATGTTAAAAATATATTTTAAAATCTATGAATGTTAGTTTATTTAAAAAATAACATTGAAAGTTAAACTATAGAAATTTTTCGATTGGTTTTTAAAAAACCAATGCTCAAAATTTGGCCATGATAACTTTAATTTATTTTTATGAAAAAAAACATCAAAATACCAACATTAAAACATATCTCTACTAGTGATCGTATAATATTATCAAGAAATGTTTCATGTTGGATGAACTACGAGTTTTATTTAATAATGATCCAATAACACTATAATTTATGACATGATAATTCATAGAGAATATATGTATTGGAATAATGAATTATCATATAAAGTAGTTGGTTTCCCTAATTTTTATTGAACCATGTAAAAATACCATGTGCAACACTTTTTTCTTCTTCTTATAAATGTGTAAGGGTGGATTTTTTATTTGAGTGGATGATAAATCAAACCTGTTACTGAGGATAATTGCAGGAAAGTGGAAACTCTAAAAAGTGACCACTAATTCACCCCCTCTTAGGTATCTAACCCCTCATGGAAATCACAATCGGTTTCATATATGGGTTCTCTTTGTAAGATCCATTTAATGATAATATATAATTTAAATTTAGTAAAAAACAAGGTATTCCAAAATTTTCCATATATAACATTATCTCGTGAAAAAATATGATGATACAATTTCTTTAATCTCATAGCCTGGATAAAATAGATATTTCCTGCATTATATTTTAACCCAGTGAAAAAGTTAGTTCTATTGTGTTTTTGATAAATAGAACTTGGAAGTTTATGGTAATGTATAAGGGGACTAGTTTGGAATGAACTTAACACCAAGGGGGTTAATTAGTGTCAATGATATTTAATTCAGTTTATATTTTAATACCTTTTCTATTTACCACTATCACTGTTGTGGTTAATGGTTCTCTTTGTTCTCTCTTTTCACCTTTATCTTTTCATGCACCATATCCAAATACACACACAAAGAGACAAAAGATTATATAATGATCACTTTTTAATAATAAATTCTACTCCATGGTGTGAACTTGTATAATATAGGTTCAAACAAACCATATGTAAAACTCTATTAACATCAAACAATTGTCTCTCAATTGCATAAAGTGTGCATTATAAACAATTGTTTGGTGTATCCCACACTATGGTATATCTCATAACTTTATAGCGACATGAGGATAATAATGAGATATAATGTTACTAATTTAGAACTATTAATAATTGTTTATGTGATACCACTTTCTTATTCTTCTTCCCTTTCATGGTAAAAAGTTACCCATCTCTATTTTTATGCGCATCACTACATGAAACCACTTATTCTCCTTATTATTATTCTATGAAAACTAAGGTTCCCAATTCTATTCTTCTTCTCAATAATATCACAACTTACTTGGATTATTATTCTTCTTTCACTTCGCTCTTCTTCCTTCTCTCCCTCAGTGAAACATGAAATAAAATGGATCATCTTTTATAATGTCAACTCATAGAGAATTTAAAGATAATATCATATTCAGATCTATCATTCCTGACATAAATATTTTTACTTAAGGAATAATAGTGTCATACTTCACTTATCCTTTCATCAACAACCAATATTATTTATATTTTCATTAATAATTTTAAGAAGTGTTAGTTAGTATTTATTCTCATCCTCATTATATTTATTCACAATACTTTATGAATACTATAATTCAAATCTCTAAATTTCATAGTAATCCAAAACTTGTGTAATATCTGATATATAATTTCCTGTTATACCTCCTTTATAATTGCATGTACTATTAAAATATAAAAAATACTATCATAGGTTTTCTTTTTCCTTAATTTTCTATAATTACATATTAAATCATCAATAAGTATTCCCTATATGATTCATTTATTCAAATTTATTTTTGAATGCATGACATGTATAGTCCCTTATAAATGTAAAGCATCTCCATTCAAAACACAAACCTCATGAATTCTTTCTACTTCTTTAATATTTAAAAATTTCCAATTCAATCCACAAAAATTGGAATACATTAAATAATATATATATATATATATTAATGCTGGTATCACGTGTGGTATTGGATTCCACGTCTTGTGGAATAAATCTCCGAGCATTATCTAATATTAGAATCATTTCTCTTTAATCCATTTAACTAGAATCTCTTTTATTCTATGATATTACATGCATAAAAGTTTACCTTTTATGCATGAAATAATTCATATTATTACCATGTCCTTCTACTTCTCTCAACAAATTTTTTTACTTTTTCATAACTACATATACATTAACACAACTGAGGTTATAGAATAATCCTTTTCATTGAAAATATCCCCATAAATAATCCTTCATCTTCATAACTAACTAAATCATGATATAATTGATCATAATTTTTTTCATTAATTATAAAATTACCAATAATTAACTTTATTATTATGTGATAAATATAAAAAACTCTTCTGCATGACTTTCAATGTATAGATTATTTTATGAACTTCATGCTTGGAAAGCTCAATATAAACTTTTTCAACGTTTAAACTCCTAGTGTTTAGCACATGATGTTTATATAAAAGATGAATACATAATGCTATATATTATAAAAATTCATGATGCATACATAAATGATAAATCATACTCATGAACATCATAACTATCCTTATAAAATTTTCCACAAGATTTTATACTTTAATGGTCTTACACTTCATTTACTATATAGATCAGGTATCACCTTTATATAGCTCAACTCAATGGAAGAAGATTATGAAAACTGTATTTATGAACCCAATTGACCATTCCTATCTAACTTCACATTGAGGATTTTCCATATGAATAATATTATAACAAAGAAGATTTACCATATATAAAATCCAATAATGATTGGAATAATCAACCAACCATGATAATCAACCATGAGGAAATGGTCAATGGGTGACCCCACATACAAGTGGATGTATGAGGCTAAATTTAGTGGATCAATCGAACAATCAAACATATAGATCATATATATAAATAGATTATTCATATTCAAATATTTATCATTCCAAAATTCATCCTCTTTCATATAATCTAGAATAATGATAAATAGTTGCATGATATATATATATATATACTTTTTTAATAGTACTTCACTTTTTATTATATTAATTGATTTCTATCTATAAAAGTTTCATTTTCATTCTTCCAACATAAATTCCAACTTATTAATGACTTCAAACCATTAAATGAGGCTTATTATAATCATTCATGGAGTTCCTATGATATTTTTGAGAAATAGAATATAAAATATTGAAGTTTATCTTGAGTTCACTCATTCTTATTCAATTAAATTTAAACAATATTGTAGTATTATCTAAAACTAAATAATATGGATTTTATTATTTGATTATTCTATTTATTTTTTCATGTAATAAATAAATCATACTCACCCTCGATAAAGAGATAATATATTTTTTATTATAAATTATCCATGGGACTCTATATATCAAAACATGAACATATATAATGTGTGAATTTTTTTCAATTAATATGAATTCACATAAAAAATGGGATGTTTTTCATCAGAAAAACTATTCAAATCATCCAATATTTTTTTCTTCAATGTTTCTTCAATATATTGAAATAAAACTTCAGTCATACTCTTTAAACCTTGAAAAAAATATAACAAAGATACAGTAAACTCAATAATATACGTCTTTAAAATTTTTGGTAATACCTTCTAAATGATATGTCAATATGTGTCCCCTCCCCCTCCCCTTTTCGTATAAATATTTTATTTAACTTTCTCTAAAATTAATTGAAATGAAATTAAAAATAAATTGGTAATGTGGTATGAATTCATACATAACAAAACTTAAAACAACCATTACACACTAATTCTAAATGAGATATACAATGTGTAGAAAAAAATATGGTTTTATTTTGACAAAAAATATATCTATCATAAAATAAAATGATTCCAAATAAAATGATACACTATTTACCTTTCTCAAATGATTTCCGATATTATCACACCTGAGAAAATTGATAATTCCAATTAAGATATAAATTTCTCATGAGTTATTTCAACCTGAATTTCCTTCTCTAAGTTCATCACAAAGGTTACAACTGTTTAAGTAATAATTGTAGGATATGTCTATAGATTAATACTCTAAGTGTTTCTTCAAACTTTTACTTTTACAAAATTTATTAAAAAAATATCTTCCCTTTAATTTTAAAATAATTTTTTTATAATCAAAGATGAGAGATAAACAAATCATAACTTTATAAATGAATGAACTTAAATTACATTCTATAATATTCATATTTTCATGAAATTTCAATTCTAGTAGATTATTTTTAATTCGTCACTTATATCCCCACGAGAGAGACACCATAAATAACCTTTATCTTTGTGGAAATATTAAAAAGAAGGATAAATAGAAATTTTATAATGAAAATTATCGAAAATAAATCCCTTCATTTTGTTTTCCATATCTGAAAACTATTATAACTTTATCATGGATTATTAATTGATCATATTTATTTTAGACTGCCAGATGGAAACTCATTCCAATATTTTTTATTCTTCACTTTGTTTTCCAATATTAACAAAAAAGAATCCTTGTATTGTTCTCTACCTAATAACCCAATTTACCTACATTTCACTGCATTTTAATAAAAAATAAAATACAAAAGGATTGAGTGTGGTATATCATCATCACCCCCAATGTGAATAGTAATGTTGACATGTTTTTCTCAACCAAGTTACTCTATTCTTAATGGATTCACATTTGATATTCAACTTTGACATTATTAGTAGTAACATAGATCTATTCACATAAACTTCTAATTTGTGTGGATAAATTGTATTTTTAATATCCTTAATTCCTAATATATTCTTAATCATTTTAAGGAATCTTATAATGCCTAAAGAATGGTTAGAAAACCTCTTTTACTATGTTTATATTTTTTCCATCTTCTAGAATTTTTTTTAACATAATGGTTGACTTTTGTTTACATTATTTCAGGAAATTCGTGTTATTTATTTAGACCATAATATTTTCCTTGGACACTACAATTTTATTTTTCCTTATCTGTGTTCCTTTTATTCTCCAAATATTCTAGTCAAAATACTAAAAGATCACTGGGTATATTGGAAGATTATTTGAAATATACACTTGGAAAAAAATGAATTAATTTATTATCATCAATCATTTTAGATTAAGAACCCCTCATAATATTCTTGGACTTATTTTGAATTTTATTTGCTTTTTTTTTATTTTCCAAGGATCTCTTTCCTGTCTTTTTTAACATCTTCTTATGATAATTTTTTTCTGAATCCATATTGATATTTTTTCCAAATAATTATTCTACATTATTCTCATATGGTTTATTATTATTATTTTATTTTGAAAAATCAAAATTTTAGATTGAATCATATTTAGGACCACACATATTTCACACACTATAAAAAATTTCAATCATATTAAATATATTTGTACATAACATATTTCATAATTTCATATATGGATGTAGCTTCCTCTCATGCTTACCCCTTTGAAAATAAAATTCTATATGCTTATAAAATGAATTGATTGTACCAAAAATCCAATTCACAATTCCAAAATTTATTAAATCTCCATAATTGAAATACACACCATGATCTAAATTTATCCACTGTAATCTCTCTAGAATTTACAACACTATAAGAATGTAATATTTCAGTATTCCCCACCAATGGTTGGGATCATGTTAGGGAACAAGAACACATACTTCTTCTTTGATACGCCCTATATGTGTTGGTATGCTTATATACATTTTTCCTTATCCATATCGATGTAGAGCTTATTTTTAAACAGAAAACTTTTTGGGAAACTGATTTTGAATAATCATTTTTAACTAAGATGGATGGTACCTTCCTTCCTAGGGATGTGTGAATAATATCATTAGATGAAATTTTTATATTTATAGAACATAATATAATTATTTGAATATAACAATTATTTTATTTACAAACTATGGAAGAATAACCTTTCATCCTCAATTGTGAAGACTCAACATGTGTCATCTCAGAGTTGTTCAGTTTTACCTCCAATTCTAGACATATCATATTGAGATTATTCATATGATATTAAATGAATTTAATATTTTTTATCAAAATCATTACTCATTTTTATAACACTTTCATCATGAAATTTGACATTTTATTATAAAAAAATCAATCTATTTATCCCTCTTGGATTTTACTTCGAGTTGTAAATTCTTGATATCAATGATGTTTTTCAAATTAAATTCCAATGTATGGATCTTATTTTAATATTCATTAGTGGTCTCATCCTTTTCATAAATTTTATTGAGAAAAACTTCTTGAAACATGGAGAATCTCTCCATGATCTTTATATTCATATTTGTTTCCTCATTAAACTATTTGGATAACTTTATATAATTTTTTTTATTTCAAATCCATATCCATATTTTTTGATTAATTATTAAAGATGAGTGATTTCACGTTGTTGAATTTCAATGATCTCACAAATAAAGATAACTAATTTTTGGTAAAAGGACACATCAATTCCTTTAATTATTCAAAATTTAAATTTATTGGCATACAATCACTCCCATGGTTTCTTAGATATCCATTTGAACATATTTCATAATAATTTTTACATACAATTCGATAACTTGACTGAATTGATCCTATTCAGGTATATGGATTCCCTATTTACCTAATGGAAGAGTGCACCATATATTCATATTTATTTAGATTAAAACCGTCTTTATCAAAATCATTTCATGAAGATATTGACCTTCCTTATTATTCTGATAGAAGTGAAACCTTATTTATTCTCATATTCTATTTTTTCTTGATAAATAGGTTCTTGCTAGAGACTTCCATATTATTAGAAACTGAAATATAATTTTATTCTTTAATATAAGGATTAATAGATTTATCTCCTATAAAAATATAAAATAAAAACTTCATAAAAAAACTCAAATAGTGATCAAAATTTAAAATTAAAACAATATAAAATATAGATTATATAACCAAAGGTGAACTGTGCTCTGATACCATGTGAAGGAGACTAGTAAGGGATGGAAATTTTATTAAGAGTGAGGTGAATCGATGTTATTTAATTTTAATCAATTTTATTTTTTTTCCTTTAATATTTACCTTTATCAATATTTTAGGTGAATGGTTCTATTTGTAATCTCTTATCAACTTCTATTTTTCATCTAAAAATTCTAAACACCAACAAATAAAGAGACATAGGAATTTTTAAAGTTCAAATTTCTGAATGAAAGGCTATTCCTTTCTATGAATTGTTAAAGATTAGGATTACCCTACCCACTAGTATTACCCTATAGTAATTTCGTTATTGTCTCCTGATATAGTAGAGTGTGAATCACACAATCTATTTTAGTTAATCCCTCACTTAGACACATCATGTAAAATTACAATGATATAGGTAAAACATTGGGAGAGTCAATCATCAATTTGGAACTCACACAACTTTTTGTTGCGTTGTATCTTTCTTCTTATTATTCCCTCACACTATACCAAGACACTCTATTCTATTTGTATCCATAAAACTATATATAAAAACCGCTATAAATACACATTATTCTTCTTATTCTTATTTGAAAATTGAATTTCATATATCTATTATTCTTATCATTAACTTCATGTCTAAATCGACTTTTTTCTTCTCCTTTTTCTAATATTTTTATCTTCCTCTTCCCCAATGAAGCACAAACTGCACTGTATATTCATCAATGATTTTAACTCACATTAGATGTGAGGAAGATATAAGAGTATAATATCTCTTTATTGAAAAAATTATTTTCTCTCAAGGAATATCAGTTTTATAATTCACCTAACCTTTCTTCAACAGTCTATAATATTTATATTTTGGGAAATAACTATAGAAAGTTTCAATTGTTTTTCATCTTCATAGTTTGTATTCATGATACTGTGTGAATTTAATAATTCAAATATATATATTTCTATCCAATAAAAAACTTTAGTAATGTCATATTTTTTAATTCCCCATTATTGCTTATTCATAATATCTTGTATCTACATAAAATGTACCATAATTATAACAGGCCTTCTTCATTCATAATCATAAAGGAATAACATTTACAGTTTCAATTAAATATTGAAAATTTACCATTTTTGCACAAACCATTAGAATTATTCTTTCCTCATAAATATTTTCATTCTTCCTATTCTCTCCCTGATAATTGGAAGGAATTAAATAACATATATTAGTATATATACATGAATACAACACCTGTAGTCATGGACTTCCCCTCTAATAGTCTAAATATGCTACCAAAATATAATCATGGAATTTTTGTAATTAAATCTATATAACCCATATCATCATATTTCAATGACATTACATGCATTTATGAACATCATGTATTCAAAAAATAATGCAAACTATTATCACAGTCTTCCTCTTCTCTTTATAATAATTCAAATGTTTTTATAACTACACATACATGAATGAAACTATAGATAGTGAATCATACTTTATAGAAAAAATATCCTCATAATAATTTTATCATTATAATGACATAAATAATTATATAACTATCCATGAATATTGTTTTAATTAAATATCATATTACATGGAATCAACTGGATTATTATGCAATAAATATCACCGACTCCTCTCCATGATTTATGGTGCAAAGATTCTCCATTGTTCCAAAAACCATTTAAAACTAAACATAAACATGAAAAATGTTTACAATCCTACTGTTTATATGCAAGATGATTATATATGATTTTTAGGAAGTGATGTTTATATAGAAAACACACGATTCATACAGAGAGGATTAATCATTATTATTCACATCGTAATCACCCTTGTAATGTTTTCCACAATCTTCTAAAATTCATAGATCTTACTCCTCTTCATTCTTTTAAATTTTTTATCACCAATGTTTAGTTCAACTCATTGGATCAACCATTTAAAGACCAGCCACATGAATACATCGATTATACCTATCTAAATAACCTTTTAGGATCAACTATATAAACAATCATTTAACCATGAGGATTGACCATATGTACAACACATCAACCACATGAACAATCAATTGAATATGAGTCAATGATTAGTGGATTGAATTTATAAAAAAGTGATTTTATTAGGTTATATTCAATATATTGACTGCATAAAGATAATTAAAGATAAACTGCATGAATAATTTATTCATATTTTACTTTTTTTATTCCATACTTCTTCTTCTTTCTTATAATAAATCACCATAATAAAAGGCATCATGATATATATAACATTTATAAAAAATAACTTTTTATCATTTGATTTGATATCATCTAATTTTATGTCTCATTATCATTCTTCCAATATATCTAAAGACTTATTAACTCCTTTATACTCTTTTTTGAAACTACTTGTAATCATACATAGAGTTACTGTATTCTTTCAAGAATTCTATTATGTAATATGGAAATGAAACTCAATGTCACTTCAGATTCATCAATTCATTTTCTATAGTTTCAAAATAATGTCAAAAATATAGAACTAAGATTCCATACTTTAATTTTCCACTTATTTTCTATTCTTCCAGTAAATACATTTTCATCACTGGAATCATAGAGATAATTTATGTTTCATTATAAATTTACCATTATAATTAAAATCTATAAACACCAGCACCCTAGATGAGTGAAAAATCTTTAAATAATATACATTCACATCATATTTGGGAAATTTTTCTCTGATAACTTCTTTACAACTTCAATATTTTCTTATTCTATTCAAATTTTATCAAAATATTGTTAAAAACCTTTAGTAAAACTCTATAAAATATGAAAACAAATAATACTCACACAAAGTGGGATTAATAAAATCATAGAAAATTATTAATATTTTTTTATATGATATTATTCACACAAAGATGATGGATCTCCAAATATATAAGGAAAATTCAGACTATCTAAACTATAACTATGAAGGTAATGTTAAATTAAAGGAAGAAAAACATAAAATATAGAGAAGATAGTTTAAGGACTTAAATATGGTTGATGAAGAAACCATATATGTTTATTTTCACAATATTAAATTAAATCATTAGTAATATTAAAATATTTTGTGATAGTAAAAAAAGCTCCACAATTTTGAAAAAAACTAATGAGAAACATCCTTGTAGATTCAATCAAAAAATTTCAACATTAGAGGATCGAGGTGATTTATCTTTAGATTAGTAAAAAAAAAGTTTATTTTCATATGTAATGAAGATGTATTTGGAATATAAATATAAATATAAGGAAGATATATATCTTGAATACATGACAAATTTTAAATTTAGAGGTTTATAAAAATAATCTTCTAATGAATCTGAAGATCATGGTTACAAATATTAGGAATATATAAGATTTATATCGCATATTTCATGGACCAACTTATGTGTTAAATGAAAATTTAAATTAAAAAATTCACTAAAGTGATTTGAGTTTATAAGAATAGGGAACATTTATATAAATTTATATATGAATAAGAGAAGTGATAATGACAATGATCCAGCGAAAAATCGATGAAACAATAATTTAGTATATAGTTCTATTGAAGCTAAAAAATCACCCTAAAGTAAAAGGAAATTAATAGAGAAGAAGTAAAAATATCTACTAAGAAAGACAGAAGATGGTGAATCATCAAAATGTTTTTCATTTAGTAGAGAAGTTATATAGAATCTTATGAACTTTATAGAACATTTTGAGAATGTTTAAACCTCAGGTGATAAAGATTAAGAAGGTAAAGAATCCTATCTGAAACGTTTATTTAAAGTGGAAATTGATGTGTTTTTGAAAAAAAATACTATAATCAATAATGATCCTCTTTTTTGAAAATGAAAATATAAAATATATATAAATATAAATAGAATTTTTAAAAATGGTAATATGTAATCCTTAAATAAATTACATTACTCATGTTAATGGTGTGAGAGAAAGAAAAATTTGTTAATGACAAGGGGAGAAACATTTTGTTGAGGAATATGAGCTGTGTAAGACATATTAAATATGTCTTAAGTCTAAGAGAGTTTAAAATAAATTGAAATAAGTTATTCACTAGGGAAAAATGGTTAACGTAATATCATCTCATGTGGATGAATTAGATGAATCAACAAACTGGGTGAGATTCTATCTTATTAAGAATTTTGATAAGTCAAATACACATAACTATATAGGTTTCCCAACTAATGATGAAAAGTTTTTGGTTGAGATGAAAATTGGGTGTACATTTGTAAATCCAATGGAAGTTAACCTCAAATCTTGGATGTTAGTTTCCATATTCCAAAATAAAGCGTATGTTATATTTTCTAATGGACTCCCTTAATAGTTCTACAATAATTTGATATATCGATCATGAAGTTTGAGGTTTAAATTATATTTCTAGTGATGAAAAAAACTATGATCATGTAGCCTAAAATTATTGGGAAAATATGTCACATATAGAAAGAAGTAAAGATTTGGGGGATTAATATTCAAAGAGATGAAAATTACAATCAAAAGTTAACAGATAAAATCACTTGGAAGAAAACAATGGATATTGGGAAATCTTTAAAATTATTATTTTTACTACCTAAGAAAAACCCATAGAAGATATGGGAAATTTATAAAATTTGTGGAAGATTGAATGAAAAACGTTCTTGTATAAGAACCATAAACTAGAAACGAAACAAAAAAAATGTAACACCCCAAAATTTTAGAAAGGAAAACAATGTTGGATAGAAAATATGATATGTAACACCGAACCTAAATGAACCTTAAAATATTTTTATTTAAACATTACCATTATAAACTAACCATTAAATTGATGGGTATAAATATATATAAATATGCTAATAAATATAAATGTATTTAAAAATTCTTAGAAAATTAGTTGTTAAATTTTAATGAAGACATTTTATTATTTTAAAAAATATATTTTCTTCATAAATTATTTTTATTAATGTTGTTGAGAAAATATTATAATTAATTTTTTCAACTTTTAGAAAATTTATTTGATAAAATTAATTTCAATTTTTAAATCATCAAATAAAAAATTTACTGTGGGTGAAATTTTGGGATTTATTAAATGATTAATTTTTCAATGAAATAGTGAAAATTATCAATTTCTCAAATACTTTCATAAATTTTCATTAAATAATGTTACATAAAAGTCCCATTATATTTTTGATTTTTTTCTCTATCTGGAATATTAACCATTATATTTATAATAATAATATTAATATCATTTGAATCAATGATTCTCAATATTTATATATAAGTTATTTTTTCTTCTTAAAAACAAGTTTGTTGAAAACTATTTTTATATGAATAACTTTTATCCATTTTAATTAATTTAAAAAACCCATGATAAGGAAACATTTAAATGAAATATATATATATATATTAATTTAAATTTATATAATGTTGATGACTAGTCATAGAATTAATATAATAGATCACCTATTGTTTGAAAAATGCATTTCCCTGAAAAAGGTATTTCATCACATTTTTTGGGTTAAATTTTAAATTAAAATTTTCCAATTGATTGTTTTGAATCATGAAAAATGGATTCCATATTTTTAATTAAATGGTATAAAATTTTATAAATAGGAACCTTTTATTTTTTATCATTATTAATAGTAATAGTAGTAAATATTTGATATCATGGTGAAGGTAAAATTATTTAATTAATGGTAAAACTAATTTGATAAGGACTAAATAGTAACTCTAACACTTTCCTCAATTTTACCATATGAGTATATCTCTTCTATAACCATCCAAATTTGGAATATATTATCTTTTTTTCATATGTTCGTGATTTTGACCATTATAATGCATTATGTAATGTAATGTCAAAAATGTCATTTTTTTATTGTATTTAGATTTTTTACATTGAGATAAAAAGAAGATATTTTCAGTTAGAAATTGTTATTTTAAAGATAAATTGGTTTCTACAAGGTGATTTATTTCTATTTTTTATAAATAAAAATAGTTCCCTTAAATTCTTACACAACACTAACAAAGTATTTATGTAATTAATAAAAAAATAAAATAATGACTTTGAAGATATTAAAAGTCATATAATTTGAAAGAATTATTGACTTATAATAATTTTTTTAGATAAATGTAAAAATAAAAAGAGGTGTAAATTGAATGGATTTTAATTTATTTATTTTCATATTGATTTCAAAGTAAAATTTGATAAATTGTTCAAAAAACTAAATTAATGATCTCTTGTAATAAATTACCTATTATTAAATTATTTAAAATTATCAAAAATTATATATATGGCCAATTTATATTAAAATGTTTAGAAATATCATCTAAAGTATATTAATGGTCCATGTATAATTTTATAGTAGCTATATTTTTCCTAAAGAGTAAGTACATTGTTATCACATAAATTGTAAAAAACGGTTAGCATGGGTTAAAAAAAGATTAGGTTGAAAAAATACTATAAACTTGTCTGATTTTTATTTAATGATAGTATTTTGAATCACTAGCATCTTATTTTAATTATTATCAATTTTGGGAAATTTTTAATATGAAAATAAATTTAATTTAATTTAATACTTTCAAAAAATCATAGAGTGTACCTCCTCTCTCTTATAAAAGGAAACATCATATCCTCTTTTATACACACTTAAAACCCATTTTAATTCTACTAATACCTAATTGATTCCCTTCCTTACATTCCTCCCTACATCCTATAGGACTTTGTTTGATAAAAAACCATCATAGTAAATATTTTTTTATAAACCTTAGGGGGTTATCTAAAGAATATGTATAATTCTTAATCAAGTTTTTTCATTTCATTTCTGCTTAAAATACAATAAAAAATTCTTCAAAAATGATGAAATTAAAAAAATTATATTGCATATACTAACAATTTATTATGTTAATAGTATAACCTATATCCATATTATAAGGCCCCAACCTTAAACATTACGTAATGTTGAGTTAAGTTAAGAATTTACATTAAGCATCTTTTAAGGTTTAGAGATTTAGAGAATTAGGCCATAAATATTACAAAACAAAACATAGAAATACAAAGTGTACACTTCTGACAGTATCTGTTTCTTCCATAACATAAAAAGAGTTAAAAACAAGCATGGTTTCTTTTCAAGTTTAATCATCATAACTTTTATTTGATTCCATCCTTGACTCTATTATTCATTAAATACTATAAAAACATTTAAAAACATGGGATGATCACGAAAATCTCAGTAAGGGACATAAAAAATAAAGAAAAACCATTAGTATAGTTAAAACTTGATAACCCATTCAACGTTTTTTAGATGATGAAACAAAACATTTTCACATGAATAACACTCATACTTTTTTGCTCAATGAAAAACACTAAAACCTAGTGAAAGAAATTAAAAATAATTTAGGTGACTTAGAGCATAATATACATAAAACCCTTTTAAACATATTCCAATTGGAAAAACCATATGGTTTACTTCCAAATTGGAGATCTATAATTGGGATTACCCTTCGTCTAAGCTATATTAGGCTCACCCGTGTGCTATAATGGGGCCCAACCCTTCCTATAAGCTATGTGAGGCTCACCCATGAGCTATAATGGGGATCAAACATTCGTATAAGCTATATTGAGCTCACTCGTAATCTATAATGGGGATCAACCCATCATATAAGCTATATCGGGCTCACTCGTTTCATATAATTATCATGTACAATTTGATGAATAAAACACGTTCATCAAAAACCCCTTTTTTGAAAGATTCTTCTAACCCTATATGAAAAACATTTATGTATAAAAATACCATTTTCATTTAAGAACCCATTTTCAATACCAAGATATCCAAATAAATTAATAAGGGATTTATTTTCATTTTAAAAGACATTAAGGCTTTTAGAGGAAGCCAAATATCAAATAACAATTACGATGACAAAGAAGTTGTTATCGCTGTATATGTCAAAAAAACATTAATTTTCATTTTTAAAGAAAGTAAAACGCTTCATATAAAAATATTTATTTGAAAAAATTGAATGAAATTAAAGAGTGAAATAAATTTTCCCGTATATTCCTTTTATATCCATATAAAAAAATATGCAATTTAATATCAGGAATTGTTTTTTGATAATTAAATATTTAAATGTTCAAGGTGTCCCATACCACTTTTTACATTTAAATATTAATATGCATGATTTATTAAATAACCTTAGTATAGATAAAATATGGTTATGAAATGTCATATGGGCTATATATACACCTTATAAAAGAATAAAGGTGCATATTATCAATAAATGCCTCAATGAAAGGAGATTGAGACGAAGTCACCTACCTTGAGTCCAACTCGTCTCGTTCGTTCATTAATTTCATGAATAAAAAACTTAGGTTAATTTTTAATTTCCTTATAACTTTTTTAAAGTTTATTATTCATTTTATATCACTTATTTCCATGTTATAGCAATTAGTTAATTATTTGAGTCCATATCGGATGTTTTGTGGATGTTCGATATTTGATTAAAAAATGAACTTGTTTTAATGAAAATTATCCATGTGGTCATAATTAAATTATCTTCAGAATATTATTCACGATTTAAATATCATATATATCTAGTATATATGTATTTATAATAGTTCATAATATTTGGAGATAAGAAATTAAATGCACCGTTCATGGAGACTGTAGGTCGTACGTACGCATGAACGCTACTTTCATTTCAATGTAAAATTAATGGAATGAAAAATAAATGGTACATAGTTATATTATAATTTTAGTATAATATATATGTTATATATAATACATTATTTAATTAACTCCATCCTTTATATGTTAAATGTATGACATGAATGATTCATATCACTTTAAGGGGGTGGTAGTCCACAATTCCTCAAATGAAATTATTGTATTTTTATATTATAGAAAGCATAAATGTATATTGTAAATAAAAAATACATAATCATAGATACAATATAAATATAATATATATCATATATAAATACTATTCCATCATAATCACCACCATGAGAGGTGGTATGAGAAAATTGAACAATCATCATTTCGTGAGGCAGTAGTTTTCCTTACACAGAAACAATATGTTCTATATCCATTAGATGGAGGTGTGTGTTAGTTTAGGTAAAAAACATAGCATAAAAACATCATAGTATATTAATTATACTGTTTTTGTTATAAAATAATAGAATAAAAAGAGCATAGGGTATGGAGAAGGATAATAAAGGAAAGGAGTTTGAGAGAAGACATTACCTCAAAATTGGGTAAATCCTTTTGATTTAAGCCAAAAGGCTTCTTTGAGTTGCCCTTTTCCAAATTTAAGCATTCTAAGAGTAATTTAGGGATATTTGGAGCTTATTTGAGAATAATTTTGATGATACAAGGGGCTTGACAGGTGTGAGTAAGTGGGTATAGGTGGTGGCCTTTTATAAGAGGGGGAGGGGTACTTTAGGAATGTTTTGAAATATTATTTTATTATAAATTTATTTTAGAATTATTATAGTTCCAAAGTGATAAATTTTGAGTATAAGATGAGTATGGGTCTAAATCCTCTAAAAAAATAGGTTTTAGAAAAGTTTAGGTTACAAAAGTCATGCTTAACTTTTAGCTTTAACCCTTAGTTAAAAACATAAACTCTTACCATGTCTTATTGTATTTTCATAATATATGATTACAATAGTTACTATAAATTGAAAATAGAACCAAAAGTGGATCATTAATAAATTTTTTAAAATTATATAAGTCAATTTTCTAAATATTAGATTTTTATAACTATTATATCATTTAATGAAATTGTATTTCTTTAAAATCTCATTAATGTCAATTATGACATTATTTAGAAATCGATTATTGTTAAAGTTATAACAAATTGATCCCTTCAAAACAAAGACATTAAATCATCCTTCACATGTCAATTTAATCCAAAAAATTCATGTATGGCATAAAAATGTTCATATTACATTTATTTTAATATTTATAATATCATATATTTGAATATTTCATTAATAAGGTAATTGCTGCATCATCATTGTGTCATAAATATTTTTATTTATATAAAGTATAAAAATTATAAATAAAATACCATAATTTAGGAAACATTTTTATATTTATAATTAGTATTTATAGTAGAGGATATCATTAACATAAACCAAATTAAAATTGTTTTAGTTTGGAGATACATGTTTATGTTATATTTCCCTTTTCATTAAAATAAAAATTATAAAAGGTCATTATCATACCCAAGTGGATCTATGGGGTCCTAAAATCGAAAAAAGGATGATCATGGTCTCTCATATCTCATACCATAATATTATGACACATTTTAGGGTAGTTTTATATTATTATATTATTATTTTGACCCTTATTTACCTGATTTACCATTTAACCATGGTAAATAAAAATAATTACTGAAGTTACTATTCATAATGTCCAAAAATAAAAGGTCCCTATTTATACAATTCATACCTTATGATTTTAAATATGTAATCCATTTTTCAAATTTAAAACACATAAGTTTCAGTAATTAATTTAAAATTAATTTCCATTGTCAAAACCTGAAAGTGGGTTTTTAAGAATTAAATACAATCAAAAGAATAACATGTGTTTATGTCCAATTTGAATATGGAATTACTTAAAATGACCAAAATTAGATTAAATGATAAAATTATAATCTAATAAAACTTTTAAACTAATTAAAAGGATAATATAACTATATAAATAAATTATATGAAAATGCATTTTTGAATTAAAATGCAGTATTTTTCACTATTCATAAAAATATAGATTTTATTAGAAAAATGCCAAAATTTCAACCAAAGTAAATTTTATGTCCCAATTTAAAATAAGAAATTTATTTTATCAAATAGAACATATAAAAGTGATAAAAACAATATTTAAAATTGGTTCACCGTCAAAAGGCGTTAAAACGACCTTTTAAAAATATTAGAGTATTTTATGCTTAAAAATGGATTCATTCTCATTTTAAGCCTATAAAATTTATTGGATAAAATTAAAAACATTTAACAAACTTGTTTAATAATATTTTAGTTAGTTTTATTCAATCCCGCCAATAAAATTTCTAGGCATTAATTTTTATTTAAAATAATAATATTTTCATTGTATTATTTTTCACTATAAGTCAACAATGTGTGCAATGTAAGATTTCAGAGAAACCCGTTGTTGCGTGTCAATTGAGCTATCATAAAAAGTCTCCATTTTAACATAAAATCAATATCTTATTCATAAATATTATTAGATATGAAAATGTATTATTCTATAAATACTTGGGATGTTACATCATTCCACCCTTTTGGAAATTTCACCCTCACAATTTTAAAATTGGGCTCGTTATCTTCATTGAAAATAACAAATAAAAAAAAGGTAAATAAAAATTAAAAATTAAAATATAGAATGTTAAGTACAAAGGTCACCCGAGATATCACAAACTAGGGTTCTATATAGGAAAACATGGATATATAAGAGAAAACTAACCATCAATTTCTAATGGAGAGTGATAGAAAACATGATCAGGAGAAAGTTAACAACCAAAAAACCAAAAACATGTGATGTTTTAAACGGTCATTGATTTACCAGTAGGAAAAGTAAATGAGAAATGTTTTTGTTTTAATATCCTTTTCATAAAGTTGAGTAATTTATTTATGTGCTCGACTAAGAATATAAGGAATTATACTTACTTATCAAGTATAGTTTCACCCTTTAATAAATATCTACCACAAACTCATATTTTCACCAAACGATGAGTATTTCAGATTAATTGGTCACACCTGAAGTGCTAGAATCAACTTCTTTAGAATCACATAATCTACAAAAGATGAACTATATATTTCCCCTATCTTTAGAAATTAAACAAAGCCAAAACAATTAATACATGATCATATAATCCCCAAAATTAATAATCCTTTATAAAAAGAAATATTACTCTTAATCTTAAATATTAAAAAAACAATACCCAAATTTCAACACATACCATTCAATAAACAATTCTTCTTAAAATTATTCAAAATAATTCAAACTAAAATTGGAACCCAAAATCAAGAACAATTTTATCACATAGTCTTACATGATAAATCATAAAATTTATCTCTAAATAACATAAAATACTCTTAAATTCTCATAATTAAAAGTAATTAACCAAATCATATATTCTCCATGATAGGTTAATCATTTCCCCAAATACCCTAAATCTCCATATATTCACAATAAAAACATAGATTCTTATAAAATAAAATTCAACCATTACCGCTCAAATAAAATCCCATAATATTCTATTTTCCTTAGGCACATAGTGTTCCCAAAATAGAGAACATCTTCCAAAATAACATTTATCATCGAATCGGAAAATCATTTTTCTATATTAATGATATCAATTTGATAAAACATAAGTTCCCAAAATCGACTTATTATTGATCCATAAAATCATTTAACTAAAAATAATAAGTCATACTAACTAGGGAATTCACATAGTCTAGTGGTATGTGATAAATCCTAGTTGCACTTTAGTTGTGGGTTCGATTTTCATAGCTTTGAACGACGCGATGGGTTGTCACATGGTCTGCATGTTGTGTTTTTTCAAAAACTATATAATTTTATAAAATTCCAAAAAATGAGATAAAATCATAAAAAATAATCATAACATATTTTAACCTAAAAGGTTATCTCATACCTTGCATTTTGCATCCCAAAAATTAATAACCCATAATTTTCTCAAAGGTGAATACTTAAAAAATACCATTATTCACCTTAATATTCCATATAATAAAGCATAAAAAGGGGTTTCTAGGACATTAATATTATGATATAACTTAAAATTATAAACCCATGATGATATCACCAACCCTTAAAAATAAATCATAATCTCCAAATTTTTCGAAACCATCTTTGATACCAACTATAAGGTGCCAACCTTAAATGTTACATAATCTTGAGTTATGTCAAGAATTCACATTGATGATCTTTTCAGGTTTAGAGCTTTAGAGAATTATTCCATAACTATTACATACCAAAACATTGAAATATAATGTGTACACTTCCAAAAATATCCGTTTCTTCTATAACATAAAAACTATTAAAAATAAACATGGTTTCTTTTCATATTTAATCATCATTACTTTTCATTGATTCCATCCTTGACTCAATTCTCCATTAAATAATGTGAGAACATTTAAAAACGTGGGATGATCACAAAAAGTTCATTAATGTACATAAAAATAAAGAAAAACCATTAGTCTAGTTAAAACCTAATAAACCATTCAGTGTTCTTTGAGCAGACAAATCAAAACATTTTCACATGAATAACACTCATACTTTTTGCTCAGTAAAAAACACTAAAAACCATAACAAGAAATTAAAAATCATTTAGGTGACTCAGGGAATCATATACATAAAAAACTTTAAAACATCTTCCAATTGGAATAACCATATGTTTTACTTTCAAATTAGATATATATTATGGGGATCACCCTTCGTCTAAGCTATATCAGGCTCACCCATGAGCTATAATGGGGCTCAACCCTTTGTATAAGTCATGTTAGGCTCACTTATGATCTATAATGGGGCTAAACCTTTCATATGAGCTATATAGGGCTCACCCATGAGCTATAATAGGACTCAACACATCGTATAAGCTATATCAGGCCCGCCCATTTCATATAATTCTCATGTACCATTTTATGAATAAAACACGTTCATCACAAAACCCCTTTTTTGAAAGCTTCTTCTAATCCTATATGAAAAAATTCGTATAAAAATACTATTTTCATTTAAGAACCCATTTTCAATACCATGATACCCAAATAAAGGAATAAGTTATTTATATTCATTTTAAAATACATCAAATCTTATAGAGGAAGCCAAATATCAAATAACGGTTACGGCATCAGAGAAGTAATTGTCGCTGTATACGTTAAAAAACATTCATTTTGTCATTTGTAAATAAAGTAAAACTCTTCATATAAAAATAATTATTTGAAAACATTGAATGAAATTCAAGAGTGACATAAAATTTTCTATATATTCCTTTTATATCCATATAAATAAATATGTAATTTAATATGAGGAAGAAAAAGATTTGATAATCAAATATTTAAATGTTCAAGGTGTCCCATACAACATTGAACATTTAAATCTCCATGATTTAGTAAATAAAATTATTATAGATAAAATATGATTACGAAATGTCATAGTGTCTATATATACATCTTATAAAAGAATAAAGGTGCATATTATCAATAAATGTCTCAATGAAAGGAGATTAAAATGAAGTCCCTTACCTTGAGTCCAACTTGTCTCATTAGTTATTTAATTTCCTGAATAATAAACATAGGTTAATTTATAATTTATTTAGAAAATTTTTAAATTTTATTATTAATTTTATATCACTTATTACCATTTTATAGCAATTAGTTAATTATTTGAGTTTATATATGACATTTTGTCGATGTTCGGTATTTGAGTCAAAAAATAAACTTATTTTGATGAAAATTATCCTTGTGGTCATAAGTCCTTTATCTCAAGAATATTATTCATGATTTAAATATCACATATATCCAGTATATATTTATTAAGAATAGTCCATAATATTTATAGATAAGAAATGGAATGCACTGTTCATGGAGATGGTAGGCCGTACGTACACATGAACGCCACTTTTATTTTAATGTCATATTAAAGGAATGAAAAATAAATGACACATAGGTATATTATAATTACAATATAATATCTATGTTATATATGTTACATAAGTTCATTAACTCCATACTTTATATGTTCCATGTATGTCATGGACGAGTCATATCACTTTGAGGGGGAGATAGTCCACAGTTCCTCAAATGAAATTATCGTATTTACACATTATGGAAAGCATAAAGGTATGTTTTAAACAAAAATTATAGTATAATATTGAAAATATAAATATAATATATATCATATATAAATAAACATCCATTATAATGTCCACTATGAGAGGTGGTAGAAGAAAATTGAATAATCATCATTTCGTGAGGCAGTAGTTCGCTGTACACAGAAACAATATGTTCTATATTCATTACATGGAGGTGTGTGTAAGTGTAGGTTGAACGTTTATAATAAAAAATCCTAGTATATTAAGGATACAAGTGTTGTTATAAAATAATGGAATAAAAAGAGCATAGGGGGTAGAGAAGGATAATAAAAGAAAGGAGCTTGAGAGAAGACGTTACCTCAAAATTGGGTAACTCCTTTTGATTGGAGCCAAAAGGATTATTTGAGTTGACTTATGACCAAGGTAAGGATTATATAAGTAATGTAGGGATATTTTTAGTTTATTTAAGTAGAATTAGGATGAGACAAGGGTCTTGATAGGTGTTAGTAAGTGGGTAGAGGTGGTGACCTTTTATAAGAGGGAGGAGGGACACTTTAGAAATGTATTGAAATATTATTTTATTATAAATTGATTTCAGAATTCTAATAGTTGAAAATTGATAAATTTAGAGTATAATATGATTATTGGTCTAAATCCTCTCAACCAATAGGTTTTAGATAAGTTTGTCTCACAAAATTAATCTTATCTTTTAGCATTAACCCTTAGTTAAAAACATTAACTATTACCATGTATTCTTGTATTTTATAATATATGGTTACTATTGTTCCTAATAAATTCCAATAAATCCAAAAGTGGATCATTAATAACATTTTTAACATTATATAATTCAGTTTTATGAATCTTATATTTTTAGGACTATTATATCATTTAATGAAGTTGTATTTGTTTTAAAAACTCATTTATATCAATTTTAACACTATTTATAAATTGATTTTTGTTAAGGAAATAACAAATTTATTCCTTATAAAAAATCCATTAAATTATCCCTCACAAGTTATTTTCATCCAAAAAAATTATAGGTGGAATCAAAATATTAAAATTAATTTTATCTTAATATTTATTATATCATTTCTTTGAATAGCTCGCGGGGGAATGTTGGAGTGGTTGCGGCTGCGGTGCCATGACCCTGAGGTTTCAGGTTCAAGTCCTCGCAAGGAAACACCTGAGCTTCCTTCAATAATTACTCATGAACCCTATACCCCATTGGGAACTATCCCAATCCCAAACTTGTCCCCATTGGGCCTTGCTGGAGACGTGTGGTGCGTAGGTGGTGAGGCTGCACCTATACCTCATTACCCGAATACCCGTTTATAGCCCACAGAGGCATGGTGGATTGGTTATGGTTGTGGCATCCTGACCCTAAGGCTCCAGGTTTGAGTCCTCACAAGGAAACACCTGACGTGCCTTTAATAATTACTCTTGGACCCTTTACCCCATTTGGAACTAGCCTAATCCCAAGGTTATCCCCCTTGGGCTTTGCTGGGGGCGTGTGGCTCGTAGGTGGTGAGACCGCACCTATACCTCATTACACGAATACACGTTCAGCCTATGGGGGCATGGTGTAGTGGTTATGGATGTGGCTCCCTGACCTTGTGGTTCCTGGTTTAATTTCTCATAAGAAATGCATGATATGCCTTTAATAATCACTCAGGGACCCTCTACCCTATTGGGAACTGACCTAAGCACAAGGTTGGTCCCTTGGGAATCACTACGGAAGTGTGGCGCACAGGTTGTGAGGTCGAACCTATACTTCATTACCTGAATATATGTTTGAAGATGGGGGCTTTCTCGAGTGGTAAAGGCTCCTCGTAATCCGACATCAGACCTGGGTTCAAATTCGGGAGGGAATGAATTTCCCCAGGCATGTAGTGACACAAGTATGATATAGGCAAGCGATGATGCGGTCGTGATGCAGGTAGGCAGTGATGCAGGAATGACATAGGCAGGCACAAATGCAGGCAGATGGTGACATAGACATGATGCAGGCATGACGCTGCACTGGGCCTTCGGGCTAGTTTGTGGGCCTTTAGGCCATGTAATGGGATTCATCACCACTCTACCTTCGGGTCATGTACTGAATAAATAAGGCTTGATGGGTGAGATATCCCTTAAGGGGGTTATGGCATGCCCTTCAGGATTTTGTGTGTGGTGTGTGTGTGTTTAATGTAATTTTACCCCTAAGCACCTAATATATACAATATTTATTTGAATATTTCATTAATAAGTTAATCACTGAATCATCATTGTGTCATAAATATATATATTTATATAATGTCTAAAAATTAAAAATAAAATACCATGATGTAGAAAATATTTTTATATTTATAATTAATAATTATATCCAATGATATCATTAATATAAACAAAATTAAAACTGTTTTAGTTAAGAGATACATGTTTATATTATATTTCCCTTTTCATTAAAATAAAAATTATAAAAGGTCATTATCATACCCAAGTGGCTCTATAGGGTCCTAAAATAGAACCATGGATGCTCATGATCAGACATATCTCATAAAATAGGATTAGGTTACATGTTAGGGTAGTTTTATATTATTATAATATTATTTTTTACCCTTATTTACTTGATTTACCCTTTAACCATGGTAAATAAAAATAATTACTGAAGTTACTATTCATAATGTCAAATAATAAAAGATACCTATTTAAAAAATTTAAACCTCTTGATTCCAAATATAGAATTCATTTTTTCAAATTCAAAATACTGAAGTTACAATAATTATTTTAAAATTAATTCCCATTGTCAAAACCAGAAATTGGGTTTTTAAGAAGTAAAAACTATCAAAAGATTGACATGTGTTTATGTTCAATTTAAATGTGAAATTACTTCCATTTTACAAAATTGGATTAAATGGTAAAAGAATAAACCAATTACTCTTGAAAACCAATTAAAAGGAAAATGTAACTTTATAAATAAATTATATGAAAAGGTGGTTTTGAATTAAAATGTAGTATTTTCACTTTTCATAAAAATATGGATTTTATCAAAAAAATACCAAAATTTATACCGAAGTAAATTTTGATGTCACTATTCTAAATAAGAATGTTATTTTATCAAATAGAACATATAAAAGTGAAAAAAACTAGATTTAAAAAGGGTTCACTATCAAAGGGTGGTAAACCGACCTTTTAAAAATATTAGAGTATTTTATGCTTAAAATTAAATACATTATCATTTTAAGCCTCTAAAATTTATTGGATAATTGTAAAAACATTTAAAAAACACGTGTAATCATATTTTAGTTAGTTCTATTCATTCTCACCAATACAATGGCTATATGTTAACTACCATTTTAAATAATAATAATATTATTGTATTATTTTTCGGTATAACTCAACGTTGTGTGCAACATAAGATTTCAGAGAAACCCGTTATTGCGTGTTGAGTACGCTTTCATACAAAGTCTCCCATTTAATATATAATAAATATATTATTAATAAATATAATTATATATGAAAATTTATTATTCTATAAATACCTTGGATGTTACACATATCCTCTTCTGTCAAATGGGAAATGAAACCATCATTCTTGTGTACAACGAACTACCATCTCATGAATTGATGTAATTATATTTTCATAAAATCCTCTTACAGAATGTTATAATGATCAATTTTATGTATATATATATATATAATATTAAAAAATTACTTATCATTATATAAAATTAATATATAATTTACTATCTTATATTTTAATTCACTAAAAATGATTACATCATTCGCACATACATGTTGACTAATACTGCCATGAAGGGATGTGATTCATTTTTAATCACCCCATCAAATGGATGATATAGTTAAGTATATTTAAAGAAATAAAATGGTTTTTATAATATTATGAACATTATTTCATGATAAAATAATACTTACCTTCTTTTAATAATGATTATTGAAAAATTGAAACACTACTCACGTGTATGTACAGACTACCATCTCCATGACTGTTACGTAGTTCATTTTTCATAAATATCCCAAATGATTGGTTTTAATATTATAATTGATATATAAAAATGATAATTATTTCATTATTATTATTCTATATATTCTTTAATAATTAAAACTTTGAACATATTCAACAAACTGAAGTTATTTTGGACATATGATCTGAACATGATAAAATATTTGACAAAAACATAAATTCTTAAGTAATTGATAATATCATAAAAATTAATAGAATAAAAAGAAATATTAAACATTCCAAAGGTTTATAATAAATTAAATAATTAAAATAATTTTATTATTCTTGATTATAAAGAACATGTAAGATAAGTTTGACTCAATGTAAGGGAAATTCATTTACAAATCATATTTAAAAATTTCCCTTCCACCTCTTTTCTTACATGTCCATATTTTAAAAAATATCATATTAATGTTGTTATATGGATGTAAAATAACTATAAAGTACATTTTATATCTCCATTGACATTCCTTAAAAGTTTTTAAAAAGGAATATTTTTATGATATGTTTTCTCTTAATAAAATAAAAAAGGAATGTTCTATTTTTACGGATAGGACAACAATGAATTTTCCCACCGTTGTAACCATTATTTCAATTTTTGACTATATTATAGGAATTCATGTTTTATTCAAAGGGAAAGAAATTTATCTTCATTTTGGGTATTTCAGTTTTCAATAAGTGTTTTCTAAAGAAATTTTATTACAATATTCGAAAGTATTTTTTATATGAGTTCAAAATATTTTTCCAAGGGTTTTTTGAAAAAAGATGAATGCATAAAAAAATATATTCATTTGATACATTTTAATTATAGATGATAATTTGTGCTACTAATATAGCTTATATAATGGGTGATCTCGATACATAGTATATGATGGGTTATCCTGATATGGCTTATAAGATTTTTAATAACCTGAGAATTTATAAGATATATTCTTTTTAATTTCATTCATATCTTCTGTTGTACGATACACAAAGATTATCTTACACTATACACAACACCATATTAGCTTTCAGTATACGCAACACTAATATTGGATCGTGTTACACACAATTTCATGTTTCTTTGATAGTAGTTATTCTACGCAACATTGAGTGTATATATATATATTTAATGTATAAAATAAATATAGTTGGATTTTGTTATACGAAACAACAAAGGAGTCGTGCACTACACGCAACCCTGACTTGGCTTGCATTACACGCAATCAAGACCTTCCTTGATAGCATGTGTTGTATGCAATACCGGGTTTTACTAACCAATGATATATTAGTATAATATTACTATGAACGAGCCGTTATGAATAGTATTAACCAAATTTTAAATTTTTTAACATTATTATTCATCTTACACATTTTCTAGAACATGGTATGAGAACAAAATAAATTTTTCAGGTGAAATAAGTATTTTCCAAAAAATGCAGTTTTGCCACCTTTTGAGGGCACACCCATTTTAAATTTAATTTTTGACAAGTTTATAAGTTAAATTTTATGAAATAAACTACTTATTTTGAATCAGGATATAAAAATTTACATTGGATAAAGTTTTTATATTTTTATGATAACTTTCATATTTTAATGAACAGTAAAAACACGCTATATTTTATTTAAAAACAAATTTTTTCATCGAAATAATTTATATGATTAAATTATAATATTTAATAGTTTTAAAGTATAAATATAATATATTTTTAAAATTTAATATAATTTATGTCATTATCATTGATTTTACATTGAAATCATAGGTAAAATCATTTCAATCTTTTGCAATGTTTTAAACAAAAACCCGTTTTCTTTCGACAACGAGATTAATTTTAATTTAATTTCTGCAACTTCTGTGTATTGAATTTGGAAAAATTGATTCCATATTTGGAATTATTGGGTCCAAATTATAGTAATAGACTACTTTTTATTTTTGGGAATTATGAATAGTAACTATGGTAAATTTTATTTACCATAGTAAAAGGTAAATCGGGTAATTAAGGGTAAATATAATATTATAAAATTACCCTAACACTTGTATTAATACAATTGGATGATTATATTTCGTCCAAAGTCATATTTGGGTCAAAATTGAATCCATTAGAACCCACTTGGAGGTGATTAAGACCTTCAGTTTATTTTATTCAAAGGAAAGTGAAATATGTCTCACTCAAACTTTAATAATTAAAGTATTTATAATATAAGGTTATATAGAATATAAATTCGGTTATAAATATTAATTTGAAATCTAAAATGTTTTTATTTATCATGGTAATTTATTTGTAAATTTTTAGAGTTATTTAATTACCTTATTACCTTATACATTAATGATGCAGAAATTACTTATTTAGTAAAAAAATCAATAATATTTTTTTATTGAAATAGTAATACATATTAAAGGGCTTACAAACCTGAAAAAAAACTTATTGGTAGTGTATATATACAACATAAGCATCCAATGACCGAATATATTACCGTTTGGAGACTTATAAAAGTGATTATGACACTTATATTATTTTATTTTATATGATGTCAAAGTTGTCACCTTCATAATTTAATAAATATAACATTTTAAAATTTGGGTGTTTTAGAAGATAAATCTGACTAAATGTATTATTATGAAATATATAAGATTTATCTTCATCCTAGTATTTTAGTTTTAATTTTTATGAAAGAAATAATTATAATTAATAATTATACAAAAATGTTGTAGTAATTATTTTATTAAGAGAAATATCACATACATGGTTTTAAAAATATTAAAATAAATATTATATGAACTATTTAATGTTATACACTAATTTTATAGAGAATTATGACATGTTAGGAACCTATTAAATATTTTATTTTGAATATATCCTTTGTGTGGATTTAATTTAAATTCAAATAAATGAATAGTGTTAAAATTGACACTATTGTTATTTTATAAAAATAACATATTATTAAATTGTTTAAAAATCACAAAAATATTTAAAAATTATAAATTAAAATTTATATGGTCAAAAATGTCATAAAGTTTCAAATTATGGAAAATTAACAACACATATGTAATTATTTATAACAATTTAAAATTTAGAATTTTATTACCACAAATAAACTTAAATAGATTAAATAAGGATAAATCAAAATGATAAGGTTTAAAATAGATCAAAACATGTCTAAATTTGATTGGTTGATGAGATTACAACCCTATAGCATCTAATATTCGAATTGAGTCATTTTTGGAGGTTTTTATGTGGGGTTTGAATTTATATTAAACTAATATTTTTGAGGATTTCAATGGTTCCCCTCCCCTCCCTTATAAAAGGGCACCTCCTCTCTCTCTTACTCACACCATTTTGAGCCTTGAATCTCGGACAAACTCTACCCATTTAACTTCCCCACTTCCCTAGAAACCTTGTAGAGGTACTGGTCTTCTCAAAATACCAACCCTAGTGCACTAAGAATAAGTTTAAAGGAGGTGCATCGAAGAAGAGGTAATCTCTTCTACCGATTATTTCAAGATTATTTATTCTTCAACTTATTCGTCATTAGTTGTTTCATTATAAAGTAATAAAATCATTATCACTAATATAAGGATATGTTATTATAAATATGAAACAACCCCATTTTACATTCTATCCATCCTACAGAAAAAGAAATCACCACTCGTGCATACGTATGGAATACCGTCTCCACGCCGTGGTGTAATCTGTTTTTCCAACACCACCTTACTTGGATGGGTATAATGGTGTAAAGAATAACTATACATAGTTATTATAACATCATACTTATTCTGATATATTATACCATCCACTCCAATTCTATTCAATAATTATGGGAACGATATCATCGCTCGTGCGTACGTACGGACTACCGTCTCTACGACGCGATGAGATTCATTCTCCATATTAACCATACATGAATGATCATAAAGGTTATATAATGAATAATAATTAAATATATGAATTATAATAGATTTATGTATATATATATATGTATTTTATCTATTTAGTCTCATTCAATTCAATAAGGAAACGAAAACAGCGTTCATGCGTACGTACGACCTACCATCTCCATGAACGGTGTATTTCATTCCTTTTATCGATCTATAATATATATATGTATATGATGAATATATATTATATATAAATCATGTTTTACATTCTTGAATTATATAAATCAGGATATAAGTATTAATATCAAGAACGACAAGTCGAAACACATACGATAAATGAAATGATTTTACCCAAAACGCTGCTTTAACATGGAATTTACAAAAGAACGGGTAATATAAAGTCATAAGTGAAACATATATGATATCATAACAATGAATACGATTCTTTAATAAGTCAATTAAATTATTTAAATCATTATACAGGAGGTTCGGATACGTACGAAGCATATCGGACCTAAGGTAAGGGATAATGGTGCAAATCTCATTTTTATCCGAGATTGCTTATTCGTGAGTGTTTACTGGGGTTATTGCTATCATACATGTCCATGTTTTATAAAAGTGTATTCATGTATGTTTAAATTACTTTTTACCCATTTGAATTTTACCCCATGGTATTGAAGGAATCTTTCTTTTATTTACCCTATAAGGTACTTTTTGACTTTTCCGACAAAAGTACGAGAAATTTTTTTTTAACGTATACAGCATGAAAGGATTTTTACGATTTTATAAAGCCTTATTTTCATGAATATTACTCCAAAATATTTCATGAATATTTTCAACAAAATCCTTTTCTTTTGAAATTGCATGACGTTTTGTGAAAATAAATTGATTTTGAAGAAGAAAAGATATTTTTCTCAAGAATTCATTTCAAGTGTTTTATCAAAATCATTTTCACATCTAAGATGACATTATTTAATATGTGTATGTTTCAAGTATAATTTCTCTATTATTTACATGGTTTCACTTTTCTTATGATGAAATATCCATTTCTTTTATATGGATTATGTAATGATGGGATGATGTTTATGATACCCATTTTATTCATTGAGTTATTATGAATGATATATGTTTATTTTGTGGCACAAGTAAGAATGATTTCATTATGAGATGGGTGGGACCTATATCTCCCTCCAATGCATTGGGTAAAGATTTATATATCATGATATAGACACGGCTGGAACAGAAAGTTAAATCGGTTCAGTAATACAGGACTGGAATGAGGAGTGAACTCGATTCAGAAAGGGACTTTGTCCACTAAGATGGTCTTGGAAGCAATGCCTTGGATACTATGGAAATAATATCATGTGATTAATGGTTGCCACAATTACATGTTTTATTCCCATGCTATTTTATCATGATTGATGTTCCCTTATGATATATGCCTTACGTACTTCCAAGATTCATGTCTTTTCTCAAGATTTTAATGTTTAGATTTTAGGTTCAAATTTTAGCATTCAAATGTTTATGGATTGTTTTATGTTCTCTATGTTTACCCTTACTGGGAATTTGAGCTCACACCTTTTATGTTTTATTTTCCCCATGATATAAAGAAAGGTTTTAGGTAAGAAAAAAAGGGGATGATCTTTATTGGTAGATGTTGAAGATCTTTCACCACGATTAAAAGATTTTATTCCGAGTTTCCAAAGGCACTAAACTATTACGGTCCTTGTGTGTTTGTTTTTGTTATGTATTAAGTATTCCGAAAAAGTAATATATTGTCCATGTACGTCAAGCTTTGGGCCTCTACAATATTGGTGCACAGAGATATCTCTCCAATTCATTGGGTAATGTTCCTTGTATTTATAGGTAATATATAGGGAGTTAAACGATGTAGTTTTTATTATGGATATAATTAGAATCCAATTATTTATGATATGGGATATGAATATAACTTTATATATTTATAGAAGGTATTTTTTATGGGTTTTAATGGTTTTAATTGAGAAAAAGTTGTGAGTTTTTCTTAATGAAATTATTTATTTCATAAGCTCAAAAAATATTGAGATAAAGGTCGACATTTTATGGGTATTCATGTCTTTCACTGGACTAGGGGATTTATACTTTTTATATATTTTATTTATATTTTTTTCTCACTGAACATTTTAAGATTTCTTTCACAGGGATTAAGAATGTGTAAGAACAAAAACTTAGTCATGTTTAAAGTCATGAATATTTGTCTTGGAAATAAAAAGTATTTCTTGTTGGATGTTTTATATGGTAGGGAAATTGGATAATGATTATATGTGTCTTTATTATAAGATATCTAATATAACCTAACTCTCTAAAACTCTAAACTATAATGTTCCTTAATTATGTAATAAAGTGAATTCAAGTTTAAAGACACTAGAATATGTAATGTTTAAGCTTGGATTTTTATAGTAGGAATCATAGGAATGGTTTAGATGGATTTGGAGGGTAGGATATCATTTTAGAATAAGTTAAAAGTCATATATAAACATAATTATTTCTATTTTATATATAATTATAGTCATTTTTTATAAAATAAAATAGTTAAATATATCTTGGTTAGGATATATTAGTGTTTATCCTCCTCATTAGATAGTTTATTATGATTTTATTGATTTAATCACACTAACATTTTTTTTATTTTAGTAAATGGTTAGATATAGTAGGAACCAACTTAATAATGGATGTGAAGGAAAATTTGGTGGTTTTATTAATGAGAAACAAAATGAAATATGATATGTAGAGAAAACTACTCTGGATATTCTAAACTAGGCATCATGAGTTATGATTAACAACATATAACTAGTTGAGCATACTAATACATCAAATAAGAGGGAAGTGAAGATCCAGGGAAGTTCAAGTAATATATATCATAAAGGTAAAAATATTCAAGGACCTATATTTCAATAATACAAAAATAATCACTTATTAAAATGTTTTAAAATTTCATAAATATTTTTTTAAGTGGTAAAATAGGGTATAAATAAATTATTTTATAGGGAAAAAAAGAAAGAGTTCAGTTAAAATTTTGAAGGGGAATAAATTTCTTCCTAATGTATCAGTAAAATGTTTTATATGTGGTGGTATGGGAATTAAGAAAATCTATGTCCTAAAAGGGAAGCTCATGAGTGAGATTAATAATACCATATAGATAAATGTCTAGAAATGCCTAATTCCATTATAGTTGAATATTAGGAAACATAAAATGACATAAAAATTGTATAGATTATATATTTTACTATGTATTTATATTATTTAATATTAGGTCATGCTTCATATTTTTGTTTATAGAAAAAATTTATTAATAAATATGGTGGAAAATCATGGTTAATGGATAATGAATATTATTGAATGATAAAGGTTTCTATATAGAGGGATTCATGATTCATGATTTTTTGGATGATTTAAGGATGACTATAATATAATATCATTAATACTATTTTTATGTTTTATATGATGTAAGTATATTGCGAGACATTGATTCTATTTTTATTGATGTTTTAGATATGCATAGACCTTAAGTTTGACATGTGGAAAAGTTATTTAATGAAGAATGATATTTTTATTTTGAGGACATATGTTAAAAGGTATTGATAAATCATACAATTTATATAATATTAGATTTTTAAATTTGTACTCTAGGATGTTCATTATATTTTTTGGGACTATATTAATATATTTTTAGTAAAAAGAGTTAACTTTCACATTCGGAAAGGCAAAAAGGATTCAAACGACAACGAAAGTGCGAGAAGGGTGCAATGCCAACCATTAGGATATGTGAAATCTTTATTAGGATTATAATTAAATTATTAATTATTGTGATAGATAAATAATAATTTGAATTTGGGAACATATTTTTTTATCATAGAGTCTACCATGGGATTGAGAAGTGATTTTATGATTGGGTAATTAATATTATTTCAGAAGAAGTTTTCTATTTTTGGAACCTTATATGATTATGGTAAAAATAAAATTATGGGATTTTATTTAAGGAATAAAATTAGAATGATATATTTGGATAATATGTGATTTTAATGTGTATTTATGTTTATCTGGGTTAATTTTGGAAATAATTATTATATCTTAGAGAATATATGATCGAGGCTTATACATTTTTGGGTATACTACTTTATGAGGGACTAATGTTAATAAGAAATATATGTTAAATTAATCTTAGAATAAATTGTGACCAAATACTTCTGATTTTTTGGTATAAATCTCAGTCAGGAATATTTTGGAATAATTTTAATGTTAGTTATTTATCTAATGATCTATGTTGGACTTTTGGGTTCACTATTGAGGGGTTGTTGATTAATTTTGAATTTCATCATATGATGGTTTATTAATTTTGTGAAATATCATACAATATACTAACCATTTTGATTTTGGTTAATGTTTAATGTTTTGAGTAATTTATTTCAATCCATTTTTAGAATTATATGATCAATTATTAGTTGATTTATGTTCTTTATACATAAAAAATTTACCATGAATACTCATTATTTGGAGAAAAATATTAGATTGTGTTTGAAATTGATTAAAGGATAAAATTTTACCTTTTAAGTAAGTATGTATCCTTATCTAATTCACTAAAATGGTAAAATAATTAATCACCACTAGGAAAATGATCTAAAAATAATTTTTTTCCTACTTCCTTCATTTCTGATGAATTGATGGTCCTTTTCACTCCTCATCTAGTTATGGTTTTGTGGTCATTAATTTTCTCTTGATCATTCAATTTCTTATGATAAATGATCTATCTCACCCTCTATAATTATTTTGAAATTATACTTTTCTACATGTCTATATTTTAAAATCTCTCTAATGTTATCTTATTTTCAATCCAAGTTATGAGTTATTCAAGATGACCTTTATATTTTCTTTTCCCACGCTTCAATAGGATTTTTTATAATCCCTTATTACAATGCATGATTTCATCAAGGGTACTTTCAATTGTCAAGACCATGATTATTGAGTTCATGTATAAATTATGAGGATTAAATTTATTAAAATGGTGGAATTTAACACTTTGATATTTTAAAAAGGAAGACAATGTTTGGTAGTGAATACAATACTCATCAGAAAGCCTAAAAAAACCATAAAATATAATTATTTAAATATGAACATTATATCCCAACCATGGAAGTGGAAATTATTAATAGAATTGAATACTTTATGAAATATATATATAGACCATACACAATATAAATTTATTGATAAATTCATAGGGAATAAGCACTACATTTTTAATAAGTACATTTTCTTTTGAAAAAAAAAATATGTTTTCTTCAAAAATGTTTTTATTGGTTTTTCTGAAAAAATATTATAATTAAATTCTGAAACTTTTAGAAAATTTATTTGATAAAATGAAATTAATTTTCTCAATCATCATATGGAAAATAACTTAGTGTTATTTTTTTATTTTTCTGAAATGATTGATTTTTTAGTAAATAGTAAAAATTATAGAATTTTCAAATACTATCATTTATTTTCATTAAATCATGTAATTTAAATGTACCATTATATTTTATATTTTATATTTAGGTGAAATATGAATAATTTTATTTATAAAATCTTTTTAATTTTAGTTGAATTAGTAATTTTCCTAATTTTTTTATAATTTTATTTTTATACATAAAAACTATGTTTTTTGAAAATTGATTTTATGTTCATAATGTTTATCCTTTTAAATTCATTAAAATAACCCCTAATATTTAAATATTCATATAAAATATTTATATTATGCATATATTTATAAGAATAAATTTTTTTATAATGATGATGTTGGTCGGAGTGGAAACTCAAGAGGGGGTGGGATTGAGTTCCTACTTAAAATTTATGTTAAAAACTTTATGAAAAAGATCCCCCAATTTAAAAACAACCCATTTAATTAAGGAAGTAGAGATATAAATGTTTAGTTGGTCAACAAGTTTCTCAAAGGGTGATTAGTCCTCAGTTGAATTAGTGTAAAACACTCATTGAACTTCGGAAATAGGTTTACTGAATTAAACACATACACACACTAACCAGAACTAACAATCATAGTTAATGTAAAACAATTTTATGTTTTTGAAATTATAAGCATTGGAGAATAGAAAAATAGAGTATTACAAAATATAGTACATAGAATAATTAACCAAGAGGATCAGTCTCAATTAGAGACTTAATCCTATCCACTTGGTGATCCCCTACCACCAAGCAGTTTATATTAATAATAAACATGAAACACAGACTATATCAGCATTTACAATAGTTTTCAAAAACTGTCCAGGGCTCACACCCTCTACAATAGTTACACGTGGGAATCAAAAGTGTAAGTAAAGTTTTATGTGAGGATTTTTAGTATCCTCCAGTTCAAGAACAGGAGATAGTGTGTGTAATATAAAAACACACACTTCTCAGAAATGTAATACAATAAAAAAATAGAGATAATGTTATAAAGATTATGTTTAGAAGGATCTATGTGTTTGCAGTTTAGCTTTTGACTAATTGGAGTAAAGAAATTGTATATTGAGTATTTGTCTAGAATTTGTCTCCAAAACAAAGTATCCTAACTCCTAGTTCTAGCTTCTAGGTACTGAGTGTTCCATTTCTTGGTCTGACAGAGATTTGATGAAGCACAGAAGACAGTCTTGAATTTGTTCTCCCAAAATGATCTTCTTGAGGCTCTTGGGTTCACAGTGTGAGTGCTGGTGTTATTCTTTGGTTCTTTAGATCTAGTGTGTAGTGACTTTATCTCTAGGGTCATTTTTTTCTCTTCCTTGGACTTCTATTTTATATTTGAGGTCCAAAAATAGGAATAGGAAAACCACGTTCGGTCTTCCACGTACCTTGTACTGTCTCCAGATACGGTCTCTTGATATGTCTATAATCATCATTAATTAATGTCAAAAGAATTAAATTTACCAAATTTGATCATTATAATAATCTTAAGAAATTGAAAAAGTATAGAGTAGAAGAGTGGGTATCAGTAGGCTGGTAATGGTAGTCTTCTCAATAGTATCCTCCATCAGTATCCTTCTCAACGGTAGCCTTCTCAACAATAGCTTTCATCGATAGCTTTCATCAGTAGCTTTAATCGGTAATCTTCATAACAATATCCTTTGAGTGATAGGTTCGTAGTGATGACCTTGTATTGATAATTCTACACTGAGGTTCCTCAGCAGTTACCTCTATCGGTAACCTTCTAGCGGTAACCTCTATCCGTAACCTTCCAGTGGTAACCTCTAGAAAATTTTCATTATAAACTTAATCGATAGAACGATGAGATTAAAGATACATAGTTATCACTTTATAAAAACTATAAATATTAATTAAACACGATTATTATATAAAATAATCAAGATTTGGGATTATCAAAACAGGTGAGTCCAACAATCTACCCCTTTTTGATAATCAAAAATTATGTTAGTGAAATTTTAGATTTCAGTATTATTGAATCAGGTTTAAGAATTTTTGCTAATTTTTTTAGAGGTGTGAGTGTACATATATTATGTTTCAGTAAAATTGAATAATTTTATTGTGGAAAATATAAAAGAGCATATATGCAGGGACTCTATTAACCGTGTTTGTTGTGGAAAATATAGTAGAGAATATATGCAAGGACTCTATTCAACATAAAAATTCTCCCCCTTTGTGATTAAAAAAAAGAATATAAGTAAAAAATAGAAAAAAGAGGATTTTTGTATTAATTATGAAAGAATACAATATAC
Organism: Viscum album; assembly: GCA_963277665.1. Taxonomy (NCBI): domain Eukaryota; kingdom Viridiplantae; phylum Streptophyta; class Magnoliopsida; order Santalales; family Viscaceae; genus Viscum; species Viscum album. The sequence goes on along the minus strand of OY728132.1, from coordinate 1,275,397,149 downwards.
AAAAAGATTAAAAAATCCATCTCAACTAATACATTCAGTTCCCATCCTTAGACTGCTTGAACTTTAGATATTTGTAAAATTCATTGATTAGCTTCGGGTAGTATGGTCCATTGTTATTTGAAAAACATTCTACCCAATCCTGAGCTTCGAGTGCCTTTAGCACTAAGGACCTACTTGACAGAAACCATTAAAAACTTAATTCCTTTTCAACCCCAATTTACCGCTTTGACAAATATATATTGACCAGATTTTCCACTACATTACTTCCACTACAAGTCCCAGTTCGAGGTTTATTAAGGTTAAATGCATCTCCTTCACCACCAACCATCGTTCTCTTCAGCCTTTCCATTGTAGTCTGGAGTGGTTCTCAGCTTTCAGTAGAAGTTTAGGTTCAAAGATTAGGGAGTAAGAGGTTTATGAGAGGATTAAAGTGGATCAAAATTTGGTATGTATTTTATTTTTATAATTTAGGGATAGAAAAAGAAAATCGAGTAAAAGAGATAGATAAGATTAAAACGTTTCAGATCCCGATAGAAAAACACAGCGTCCAAAACTTAATTAAGGCCGACTATCGGTTAGGTGCTAATAGTGAGGGTCAACGGTGAGGTCCAAAGGTGAGGTCCTAACTATGAGGTCTAATGGTGAGGTCTTATCGGTGAGGTCTAACAGTGATGTCTTATCGGTGAGGTCTAACGACGAGGTCTTATCAGTGAGGTCTAATGGAGAGGTCTTATTGGTGAGTTCTAATAGTGAGGTCTTATCGGTGAGGTCTAATGGTGTGGTCTTATCGGTGATGTCTAACGATGAGATCTTATCAGTGAGGTCTAACGGTGATGTATTATCGGTGAGGTCTAATGGTGAGGTTTTATTGGCGAGGTCTAATATTAACAGTTTATCATACCTAACTCATGTTTGATGTAATTTAATCTCTCCAAATTCAAAGGCTTTATAAATATATCTTCCAATTGATATTCAGTGCCAATGAATTCAAGAGTTATATCACCTCTTTGATAATTATCTCTCAAGAAGTGATGTCTGACATCAATATGCTTTGTCCTAGCATGAGATACTGGATTTTCAGAGATGTTAATAACACTTTTATTATCACAGTTTATTGAGACATGTTTGAATTGATATCCATAGTCTAGTAAATTGTGTTTCATTTATATAATTTGAGAACAAAAACTACTAGAAACTCTATATTCAGCTTCGGTAGTGGATAATGTAAAAAAATTTTGTTTCTTACTACACCATGATACTAGTGACTTGCCCAAAATGATACATGTTTTAGAGGTCTATCTAACTTACAACCAGCAAATTAAGCATCTAAATAACATATTAAATCAAATGATTGTCCTCTTGGATAAAATAGTCCTAATTTTGTAGTGTACTTGAGATATTTCAAAATACCTTTAACAACAGTTAGCTGAGATTCTTTGGGATTGGATTGAAAATGAGTACACATGCATACACTAAACATAATATCAGTTCGAATAGTATTAAGGTAGAGAAGACTCCCAATCAGACCTCTGTTTTTGCTTTGATCCACTGGTTTACCAGTTTCATCAGCATCCAACTTACAAGTGGTACTCATAGGTGTATCACTACCTTTATTACTATCCAAACCAAAACATTTCAACAGATCCTTAATATCTTTGATTTAAAACAATAACATTTTTATTTTGAAAAATTTGAAATCCAAGGAAACATTTAAGTTCCCCTATTAAACTCATTTAATTTTCATCTTGCATCATATTTGAAAAATAAGTACATAAAGAATATTTAAAGGATCCAACAATAATGTCATCTACATAAATTTTTACTATTAAAACATCTTTGGAAATCATTTTCATAAAAAGAGTAGGATCATCTATTCCTTTAGTAAAACCTTTTGAAATATGAAAATAACTAAGTATATCATAATAAGCTCTAGGATCTTGTTTTAGACCATTTAAATCTTAGAAAGATTAAATAAATTATTTGAAAAATGGGGATTTGTAAAACTAGGGGGATTCTCAAAAAATACATCCTCAACTATATACCCATTTAGAAATGCACTTTTGACATCCATTTGATAAAGTTTGAAATTTAGATGAGCTGTATAGGCAAGTCGTATCCTAATGGTCTCTAGTATAGCTACAAGTGCAAAGGTTTACTCATAATCTATTAATTCTTCTTAACTATATCCTTGTACAACTAGTCTATCCTTGTTTCTAACTATGTTTCTAGATTCATCAACTTTATTTTTAAACACCCATTTAGTGCCTATGGTCAAAGTGTCTTTAGGTATTTCTAATAATTACCAAAATTTGTTTCTTTCAAACTGATTTATTTCTTCTTGCATATCTATCACCCAAATTTTTTCATTAAAAGCATCATTAATATTTTTTTGTTCAATCTATGAAAATAAAGCTTGATGTTCGACCTAGTTTCTTAGAGAATCTCCAGTTTTTGTCCCTCTATTTAGATCACATACTACAAAATCTAAAGAAAGAATCTTGAGAGTTATAATACATCTAGAAAGAGTTGAACTAGAATCCTCATGGTTGTCTATAGGTTCAGATTCAATACACTCTAATTCTAGAAAATTTCCAGAACTAGTTGTTTTCACTAAGGGTTCATTGTCTTTAATATTAAGGTTCTAAATTGATATATCTTCCTCAAGATGTTCAAGAGAGGTTTTGGGTTCATGTGAACTAGTCTCATCAAATTTGACATGAACGATTCTTCCACACATTTGGTTCTCTTATTGAATACTCTATAATCTTTAATAGAGATTGAGTAACCTAGGAAAATTCCTTCATCACTATTAGAATCAAATTTATCAAGATTATACCTAGTGTTAAGGATAAATACTTTTAAACCAAAAAACTCTAATGTAATTAACCTTAGGCTTCATATTATTCCATATCTCATAAGGGGTTTTATTAAGAATGGGTCTAATTAAGACTCTATTGACGACGTAACAAGCTGTATTCATAGCTTCAGTCCAAAAATAGATAGGCAAGTTATACTCATTTAGCATTGTCCAAGAAATATCTTGAAGTGTCCTATTTCTTATTTCTACAAATATATTTTGTTTAGGTGTTCCAGGAGCATAGAAATTGTGATTATATCTATTTTGTGAGAAAAAAAAATTCAAATTAATTATTTTAAAACTCACGGCCATGATCACTTCTCAAGGTCTTAATTCTAAGTCCACTAATATTTTATACAGACATGGAATATTTAATAAAGTAATAACATGCTTCAATTTTGTGAGAAAGAAAGTATACCCAAGTGTATCTAAAAAAATAATCTACAAGAACATAAATATAGTGAATCACATTTAAAATTGAAACTCTTGATGGTCCAAACAAATCCATGTGAACCAACTCAAGCGGTTGATAAGTGGAAACATCTTTATTTGGTTTGAAAGAAACTTTGTGTTGTTTTACCTTTTGACAAGGATTAAAAACTTTATTAAGTGGGAATTAAAATTTAGGTAAGTCTCTAACTAAAACCTTCCTAGTCAATTTCCTAAGTGAGTGCACATTGCAGTGTCCTAATCTTCTGTTCCATAACAAAAATTCCTTATGAAAATCATTTAAACAAGAAACATTTTTCTTAACTAGAGAGTTTAAATCAATGGCATATACATTTTCATTTCTAAGAGCCGTGAATATTAAATCATTCTTAGAATTAAAAACAAGGCATGAATCAGTTTCAAACTTAACATTAAAACCATCATCACACAACTAATAGATAATCAATAGATTTTATTTTAACCCATCAACAAAATGTACTTTTGAAATTAATATAGTATTAGGGTTACCAATTTGGCCTAAGAAGATGATCTTACCTTTAGACTTATCACCAAATATAACATGTCCACCATCAAATTTAATTAGTCTCTTGAATCATGAATAATTTTCTGTCATATGTCTTGAACATCCACTTTCCAAGTACCATAGGGTCTTCTAAGAGCTCTTTAAATAATTTTCCTCAGATGATTCTGTCATGAAACACAGGGTCACATGTTTGTTATTTTCAATATCAGAAGTGTCAGATCCACTGCAGTTGTCTTTTGAAGCACTCCAAGCAGCTTTCAAAGCCTTTTTATATCCCTTTCCCTTATCTTCATATTTCTTCTTAAATTTTAGCTTGCGGCAATCAACCTTCACATGGACTTTTCATTTACACTCATAACAGACTATCTCATTTGTATTTAAATTCCATTTTCTGTCCTTTTCCACTATCCTTTACTATCATACCTTCATTTATTGTTTTAATTTCTAAAGAACATTTATTTTGGTCGAAAATTTTGAATCTCCTAGAAAGATTAGCCATCTCATCATCACTGTCAGAATTTGAATCTTCACTGGTGGAACTGTCTACATGAACTTGAACTTTTTCTGTATATTTGCTCTTTGAGGTAGCAGTCTTAAATGCTACAGATTTATTTCTCAGTTCTTCAACTACTTATTGATTTAACTTATACTCTTATTCATAAATCACAAGTTTTCCAATTAGTTCTTTCCCTGGTATCTTTCTTATGTCACAATATTCTTGGATAGAAATAGAAGTTCCTCTCCATCCGTCTGGTAGGCATTGAAGCAACCTCATAATCTGATCCCTTGATATCTACTAGTTTCCTAAGAAGAATCATGGTGTTCAATATTTCATTGAACTTGATATACATTTCAGATATAAGTTAACAATTCTTCATTTTTAAATTATCATATTTAATAGTATAAGTATTTAATCTTATTTCTTTATCATTGGTTGTTCCCTCATGGGAAACAACCAAAGTATCCCAAATTTCATATGCAGTTTTACAGGAAGATATTCTATTGAATTATTCATCACCTAGAGTGTAGTACAATTCATTCATTACTTTATAGTTATTATTATATGTAGCTTTAGTCAACTTTGACCATGTATCCCTAATAGTAGAAGGAAATGTATGTTGTTCTTCAATTGTGCCTCAGATTTCTGGACCCATGCTTTCTAGATACATTTTCATTTTTAATTTCCACTGAGCATAGTTATTACCATTAAAGAAAGGTGGAATGTTGGTAGATTCACCCTCAACTCGGTTATCCATAGTTAATTAGAATTTAAAGAATTTAAAATTTAGATATACCATAAATTTTAAGATCTTTAAGATACAACTAAAATCATATTTGAAAAGAATTTTAAAACTTGCACAATAGTTTGGATGGTAGCAATATAAATTTATCCTCTAATACCAAATGATGGTTTGAGTGGAAACTCAAGAGGGGGGGGGGGTGAATTGAGTTCCTACTTAAAATTTCTGTTAAAAACTTTACGAAAAAGATCCCCCAATTTGGAAACAACCCATCTAATTAAGGTTGTAGATATATAAATGTTTAGTTGGTCAACAAGTTTCTAGAAGGGTGATTAGTCCTCAATTGAATCAGTGTAAAACACTCATTCAACTTTTGAAACTGGTTTACTGAATTAAACATATACATACACTAACTAGAACTAACTATAAGATTTAATGTAAAATAGTTTTGTGTTTTTGAAATTATAAGTAGTGGAGAATAGAAAAATAGATTATTACAAAATATAGTACACAAAAGAATTAACCAATAGGTTCAATCTCAAGATGAGACTTAATCCTATCCACTCGGTGATCACCTGCCACCAAGAATTTTATATTAATAATAAACCTGATACACAGCCTGTATCGGGCTTTAAAATAGTTTTCACAAACTGGGAAGGGATCACACCCTCTACCACAGTTATATGTGGGAATCAAAAGTGTATGTAAAGATTGATGTGAGGATTTTCAGTATCATCCAGTTCAAGCATCAAAGATAATGTGTGTAATAGAAAAACACACACTTCTCAGAAATGTAATATAATAAACACAATAAATCTAATGTTATAAATATTAAGTTTAGAAGGATCTATGTGTTTGAAGTTTAGCTTTTGACTCCTTGGAGTGAATAAATTATATAATGAGTCTTTCTATGGAAGTTGTCTCCAAAACTGTGTATCATAACTCCTGGTTCTAGATTCTAGGTACTGAGTGTTCTGCTTCTTAATTTGACAGAGATTTGATGAATCACGAAAGACTGTCTTGAATTTGTTCTCCCAAAATGATCTTCTTGAGGCTCTCGGGTTCATAGTGTGAGTGTTGGTGTTCTTCTTTTGTTCTTCAGATCTAGCATGTAGTGACTCTCTCTATAGTGTTATCTTTTTTTGGCTTCCTTGGTCTTCTATTTTATATTCGAGGTTCGATAATAAGAATAGGAAAACCACATGCAGGTTTCCTTATACCTCGTAATTTCTCTAGATACGGTCTCTTGAAATGTTTACAATCATTATTAATTAATGTCAAAATCATTAAATTTACCGAATATGACCTTTCGAATAATCTTAAGAAATTGAAAATGTATGGAGTAGAAGAGTGAGTATCAGTAAGCTGGTAACAATAGTCTTCTCAATGGCAGCCTCCATCGATTGCCTTATAAAAGGTAGCCTTCTCATCAGTAGCTTTCATTGGTAGGTTTCATCGATATCTTTCATCGGTAGGCTCCATAACAATATACTTTGAGCGATAAGTTCATAGCAATGACCTTGTATTGATAATTTATCAATGAGGTTCCTCATCGGTAACCTCTATCGGTAACCTTCCAGTAGTAACCTCTATCAGAAACCTTCCAGCAGTAACCTCTATACTTTAGATAAATTTTTCACTCTAAACTTAATCGACAGAACATTGAGATTAAAGATACATAGTTATCACTTGATAAAAACTATAAATATTAATTAAAGATGATTATTATATAAAAGAATCAAGATTTGGGATTATCCAAATTGGTGAGTCCTATAGAAGATTTCTAGTCAAGGATTTAATATAATATCTTCTATTGCTTGAAAAATACATTTTCCTAAAAAATTGTTTTCTTCATGTTTTGATGGTTTATTTTTAAATTAAATTATTTCACATCCATTTTTAAAATCTTGAAATATGGATTCGATATTCTGAATCATGTTATCTGAATTTTTTAAATAGGTATATTTTATTTTTTATCATTATGAACAGTAATCGTAGAAAATATGTGTTACCATGATAAAGGTAAAATGGGTTAATTAAGGGTAAATATAATTTTATAAGGACTAAAAACTATCCATAACAATTAATTTAATGTTATTGGATGGAATATTTCATCTATAATTATCCAAATTTTTAATAGTTTACATTTTATTTCAATATGGCGATGATTGTGACCTTTAAAATACATTATGTAAAGTCATAAATGTCATTTTCTTTGTTTTATTATTTTTCACATTTTTTAAATAGGGATAAAAATAAGGTATCTTAAATTCAAAATTATTATTTTAAATATAATAGATTTTATTTCTTCATGGTATTTTATTTATAAATTTTATTAATAAAATAATTACTTTAAATGATTATGTAAGTGAGACACGATATTTATGCATTGAATAGAAAAATAAAATAAATGATTTAAAAAATTTTAAAATTAATATAATTTGGAGTAATTTTTTTCTTCTTTTATTTTTTTCGAAAAATATAACATGATACAATGGTTTTAATGGAATATATTCAAATCCTTTTTCTGACATGTTGGTTTCATAGTTAGATTAAAGAAATAGTTCAAAAAATGACATTAATGATATTATATAATGAATAATATTTTATTAAATGAATATAATTCCTAAAAATACTATATTCATACAAGTAATTATTATGTGATTTAAACTATCATCAATGGCCATTTAATGGTCCAATGTTCCATTTTTAGTAGCTATATTTACCACTAAAGAGAAAAAACTTTGTAATCACAGTAATTATCAAAAAGGGTTAAAACAAAAATATAAGGATGAAAACATCCCCTAAATATTTCCAATTTTTTTATGATAATATTTATACTCAACCACATATTATATTTAAATTTTAATAATTTAGATCAATTTTAATTAGAAAAATTATTTAAAGTTATTTAATAATTTAAGAAAATATGGGTGTGTCGCACCCCTCTCTTATAATAATACATCTCCTCCCTTATTTTATTCATAATTCAAAAAAAAATTGTTCTATAAATACCTACCAAAATCAATTCAATACATAACTTCAAAATTCATAGAGACATTTTTTTATAAAACTATTCTAGGAAATATTTTTGTTTAAAACATAAGGGGTTATCCGAAGAAGCGGTATATTTCTAAATGAATCATATTTATTTTTTATTCTTCTTAAAACACCATCAAAATTTCTTAAAACATGCTGAAATATTAAAAATATTTTATTTAATATAATAAAATTTATTGTGTTAATTTCATAATCTATATCCACATACTCTTCCATAAAATAGGGAATGAACCCATTATTCATATGTATGGAGGACTACTTCCTCGCAAATAGATGTAAATAAATTACCATCACCTCCTCTTGTAGATGGATATAATTACGTATTTAAAGTATATATGTAATATTTATGACATATTAATCATTTTTGAGAAGTAATATATCATCTTCTTTTAGAAAGTTTCATTTATTGAAAAATGATAACATTATTCATGTTAACATTTGGACTACGTCTTCCATGATGCAATGTGATTCATTTTTCATTACCATACACATTTAAATAATATATAATTATATTTAAATAAATAATATGGTACATATGACATTATTATCATTCTTTAATGATAAAAAAGTACTTATCTTATTTCTATAATGATTGTTAAAAAATTGAAACCTTATACATGCGTACGTACAACCTAATAACTCCTTGACTATTTCGTAGTTCATTTTTCATAAAAATCATTCACGATTAGTTTTAAATTGATAATTTATATATAAAATTATTATTATTTCATGATTATTATTATTTAAATTATGGAATAATTTCCACTTTCACTATAGTCAACCTACCGATGTAATTTTGAACATATAAACTGAAAATCTTCAAAACATTCGATATAAATTTAAAAGATTAATTATTTTAAAATAAAAATTTAATAAATAGAATAAAAATGATTAATAAACCTTAAAAAATATTCTATATAAATTAAATAATTAAAATATTTTTATTATTTAAGAATATAAATAATTTATGTAATCAGTCAGACTCAAGGTAACAAAATTTATTTTAAAAATACTCTTTAGAAGGTTCATTTCCAAATATTTTTCTTCCATTTACATCTATTTCAAAATATATTATTAATGTATTTATATAGACATAAGAAAATTATGAAGGACATTTTATTTCTATTTTGAATTTTAATCCATGGTTTTCAAAATGGATTGTTTACAGGATGTTTTGAATTTATTAAAGGCAAAATGAATGTTCTACTTTAATGTATATAGTGATAAAAACTATTCTCACCACTCTAACCATTATATTATTTTTTGAATATATTAAAAGATTTCATTTTATTAAAATAGATACACTATTTCCCTTCCTTCAAGGTATATTAATTTTTGAAATAGATTTTGAAGAATATAGGGTTTCAATATCGAAAAGTTTTTTTATATGGGTTCAAAAGAGTTTTTAAGTGGTTTTATGATAAAAGATAAAAGTATAACTTTTTTATTAATATCATACATGTGCATTATAAATGATGATTGATGATCTGGTTACAAATTATATGACAAAAGAACTCTATATATCTTTTATGATGGTTGATACAAAAATATATTATATGATTGGTGTTCCCAGATAATGCTCCAATGCATTGGTTAATGTTCCATGTCAATATAGTAAATAAGGGTGGATTTAACCAATATTGTTTCTCTTATGGATTTAATTAGAATTTAGATAATTCCTACAATGGTTATGAGTACAATTTTTAAAGTTTCTAAAAATGGATTTTCATTTTATTTCTATGAGTTTTAATGGTTTTATTTGGGTTAATGTTTTTTGATATTCATGTGGAAGTGATTTATTGAATACTTTACAAGAATGTTGTGATAATGGTAAAAATTTTACGAGTTTTAATTTTTTCAACTAGACTAATAGATTTATTCATTTTTATGTTCTTTATTGATATTTTTGTGCTCATATCACATTATTAAATGTTTTTTAGAAGGTTTAACGAAAGGTAAGAACAATGAAAATGTCAAGTTGAAATTCATTAAGATTCATTATCAAAAGAAAATGTTTTTATTTTTAAAAGTTTTATACTGTGGGAAAATTAGATACTGATATGAATTTTATGTTTCATAATATATTGTACTATAATGTATGAGTTATTACCTAATTATATAAAAATCTAAACTATAAATACCCTTGGTTATAGAAGAAATAAAATTCTATTCTAAAGACACATTACTATTTAATGTTTATGGGAAGATCATTATAAAAAATGAAAATGAAATATATATGAAAAGTAAATAAAAATTAAAGTCTCTTTGAAAGATATCTAGAAATAAAAATCATTGATACTTGATTGTTACAATTCTTCACATATGATAGGCAATGTTAAAGTTTATAGACAGATTGAATAATATTATAGATGTGTTTTATCCCTTGGAAATGATAGTTCCCTTAAAATTAAAGGAGTCTGGGTGGCTTTTATTAGTGATTATAAATTAAAATCAAATGGCGTCATTTTTGTTGATGGACTTATGTAAAACATACTAAGTTTTAACCAACTATTAAATTTAAAAAATATAGTTATATTATGGAAGGATAGTTATATTAATCATTACTTGAAAGATGGGAAGATAGTTATAGGTGTATGAACAAGAAGTAACTTATTTCAAAATTTTAAGATGAATAAATCATGTTACTTAAGTATTGGATATGAAAAATAAGGTATGACATAGAATAATTTTCTATCTTGAAAAAAAAAAAATAAATAAAATTTAAAATGAGGTATTGGTGAGATATTTACCTCAATTAATAGAATAAGTGTGAAATGTATATGAAACCTCTAAAAAGGACTAATAATATAGGGAAGTCCCAAAAATGTAGAGTTTTTTTCCAACCAACCACTTAAACTCAAACATTTTGATATTGATGGACTAGTGATACATCAATCCCCAATCAGTAATTTATATTATATCACTATTATAAATGAGTCAACCTTGATGAGATGTTTAATGTTTATGAAATATAAATAATAATATGTAGATATGTTCAAATTATTGAGAAGGAATAATGATAAATAAATTTTTTCATACAATAAAAATATAAGAACATATAATATTATGAAGTATAAATTAAATTATTTCAAATTATATATACCAAATCCTATAATGAGGAATTAATTTTTTGCTCCCTATACACCACAAAAAATGGGTTATATAAAGGAAAAATAAGAATTATTGTTGTTATAGGAAGGAAAACTCTGGAAAAGTAAAAAAATATATAATTATTTTGGAAAGAAGATATATATAAATATAAAGATTTTTAGAATTGGTGATTATTATAATAAGAATAAAAAATTACTCCTTAAATGACATATTACAAAATGATACCCATAGTTAAGTGCTTCAATATTTTGGGAGCCCCTATTTCAAAATAAAAAAATGGATATTGGAAAATTTGTTGGAAATGATGGTGATGTAATATTCATAGGATATTAATCCAATATAAAGAGATTTAGATGTTGAAAAAATGACTTCAAAATGTCCTTGAATGTTTTGATGTTGATGTTGTGGAATAAAAATCTAATACTATAGAAGAAATAAATATTGGTTCTGATATAAAAATAGAATATGTACATGTAACTTAAAAAATTGACAATGAAATGGATGAAAATAAGGAAAATCATATTGATCAAGAATATTCCAATTAGTTTTGGGATGGAGAATTTCCCAATGAAAACAAAAAATTAAAATCCCTTAAAATAAAAATATAGTTTGAAAAAAAATTATCATCTGAGCACTGGAATCCTGAGTTCTTATAAGGATGAGATAGAAATTAGCAAATGAAATGGTTCTAATATATAAAATTAAAATATTGTGCATTGTACATGAAATAAATAATAAAAATAGATAAATTCATTGAATTAAAAGGTAAATCTTATCCAAAAATGGGAAATGTGTGAAAAATATGCACAATTCATATGAAAATAATTTCATAGGAACAAAATGGGTATTCTATGAAAAGATTAATGAAAAAGGAGAGTTTTGGTGAAATAAATATTCTGATATTTTCAAAAGGTATTCATAGGTGGAAGGTGTGGATTTCAAATAAAATTTCCCCCTATTCCAAGACTAAAACTATATGAAAATTATTTTCTTATTAATTCTCACAAAAACCATATAGTTTATAAAATTTATGTAAATAATACACTTTTCAACAGTAATTATCAGGAAGAATTATAAATTTTGTAACCTAAAGGGTTCATACCATATAGAGATAAAATAAAGATGTGTAATATAAATAATGTATTATATTAGTTAAAATAGGTCCCTCAACACGGTTACTATAAAAATTAATGTTTACTAAATTTATTGAAATTTTAGTGTAAGATATAATAAAAAATTTATATAAGGGAGAATGTTTAGAAACTATGATTTTCATTATATATAATAATGATATAATCACCACTAGTGAAAAATATCTTTCAATTAAAGTGTTATAAAAAATTGAAAGGGTACATTGAAAAATTTATTCTTGGGGAGATAAATCTCCTTCTCATATTGTAGGTCATAAAAATTGAAAGTTATATCTTCCTTCCATAAGATAAGTTTATTAAGGAGTAAGTTAGAAAGTTTGACATAGATGATTTGAAATATGTCCCCATACCTGTCTCTATTGGTGTGATGTAAACTAATAATGACACCAGAAAATTGCTGCATCAAATGGATTTCTATAAATTGATTAGAGGTTTAATTTATCTTACATCATCAAGGATTGAACATTCACATATAGTTACATTGTGAGAAATGGTTTAGAATAATCTCAAATAATCACACTTGATGGATTCAAAGTGATTCATGATGTATGTTAAAGGAATATCAATTTTTGGATTCATATACAAAAGTAGCGTTATAATGATTTTTCTTGTTTTCATAAATGATGATTGGGAAAGATATTATAATAAAGTTAAATCAATATCTAAATGGAAATTATATTTAAGAGAATGTTTTATTAACAAGCATATTAATAAGTAATGTTCAGTAAAATTAAGTATAACTGAATGATAATATGTTATTTCTACACATGAGTGTACTCTGATGATATGAATTAATTTTTCACTAAAATATTTGAAGGTGAGTGTTGAGAATTAATTTATTTTTTTTGGGATAACCTGAGTGTATTTGATCATTCAAATAATCTACTTTAACAATCTCGATCAAAATATATTTCTATCAGTAATTATTTTTTAAAATAAAATGTTTCTATTGGGGAACTAAAGTTAGAATACATATCAGAAAAAGATATAATTTTTTATTTCATTACCAAATATTTACTGATGGTAGGATTTGAGAAATTAAACTTGAAAATTAATTTTCATCCCACTCCATAAACCTCAGTAGAGATGTAGGTGTTTCTACCACTATGATTTATATTATATTTATAAAATGGGGGAGAAATAAAACTCTTTAAAAAAAAGGAAGAGATGATATAACTAAATTTATATTTTTAATCAAAATCTTATATTTGTGTGCAAAGGGGGAGAATAAGTGAACATTTTGAAGTTAAAATTATAGAATATGTTTGACATAGAAATTGAATCAATATCATTGGAAGAAAATTCCCATCATTGAGAGATGAAATTATCTAAAAATATTGAGTTATCTAGAAGTGTAGTATCAAGATACATTTCCATTTGATAATGGTTATGGTTTAATGAAATGTGAGTAATGAATACACTAGATTTGGGTTGATAATAATCCAATGTGGTATATTAAAGTTTCACTATCCTTATTGTGGTATTTTGTTTGTTCATAACTATTCCTTAAGTTCTTATATCTTGTTACTTTGTATGAAAATGTTTTTGAATTGTTGATTATGGTGGTGTATTTTCTAGATAACTAGATACAGAGAGTTTTATGAGTTGGCTAGAAAATTTAAAGATGTTATGTCAATATTTATTGATTGGAAGATGCATAAATTCTGATAGTTTAATACATATCATTTAATTATATGCATGCTCAAAGAGAAAAAAGCTTAGGTTTGTTAAATATTAGGATCACATAATATGAAATTCATATGGGGACTTTGAGGTGACCAAAATAAACCCATTGCAATCATGAAGATAAAATAACCATAATATGGAAGTTAGTGAGTCTAATTGAAAATTTGAACAATCCCATCAATGTTATCCCAGAATAATGTAAACATAACTCTATTATTGGGAATATGTTTTTGGAAAAGTAATGCACTAAATAATGTAAGAATAAAATATTCTTAAATGAGTTTATCCATTTTTAGAATTCCTAAAGGACTAAAAATTATTATATGGGTGCTTTAAAATTGAATTTAGTTGAGGAATGTGCTGATTATTTAGAGCATAATATTACATTAGAATAATATCAATAGTGATCCGCATTGATTGATAAAAAGATAAATTTAATGGGAGATGATGAAATGATATTAACTATTAAATATTTACAATGAGATAAGTATAATAAATAAAAATCATTGAAGCCGTTATAACATTAAATAAGTTATTGTTGAGTAAACAATAAAACCATTGGAATATTGAAGGATCCTAGTAAAAGTTTTTTCATCCAAAAAATGATCTAATAATAAGGAAAATAAATATAATAAAATAGTAGTAGTTAATAATCATAAAAAAATGTACAAATGAATTCATTTTAGGATTATATTATTTTGGTACATCTTAGCTACATTGAATATAACTAACTGAAAGTTAAATTTTTTATTATAAAACACTTTTATGGAAAAGTGAGAAACCACATAAGTTCAACCTGGAGGGAATCCCTCAAAAGATATACCAAATTTATTGAAACAGAACTTAAGTATCTTAGTAGTTTCCTCCCTAAAGAGTTTCGAGGAGATAGACTGCACCTGTAGATCCGGCTCGTCGAGGATGAAGTCTTCAAAGAAATCTGCCAGCTTTTACCAAGTTTGAGAGTACTCTTCCTTAATTATATTCCCTTCATTAAAACCCATTATCAGTATATGTTCCTTCTTGTCAATCCATGACACTTTTTCACTATTGACATCCACCTAAAACAGCCTTCCCATCATCTTGTCTTCCTCTTCTTGTGTACCATTGATTTAGAGAAATTCCTCCAATATTGCTTCATCAGAGTGGACAAGAAATTCTAATGGATTCTGTTTAGCTACTTCCTCCACCCCAATTTTCCCTCTCCAACCTCAAAAACATCGACCATCACTTCTTCCGGATTCCCCTATAGGTTAACACTAGATATCGGCATGCGCTCCTTTTCTTTGGATTTCATCTTTTTACCTGACCTGGTCTCCATTGGTTTTAGTAGGTATGAGTAATCCTTATGACCGTTTCTTTTCTTCCCTGTTGACAATACTTCATTCTCTATCCCACCTATTATTTCAACTTCACTGTCATTCTTTTGATCTTGAGTCAATCCCTCCAGAACTGAAAAATGATTACTGGTCTATATGTTCTCCTAGCTATGTCTCTAACCTTCATCCCAATGTCCCACCAGCCCCTGTTATGGACCCTTCTTAGATACAATCCATCTTCTACCCTCAGATGTATTCTATGCAACCAAAATTCTGCATGTATCATTCGTGATCCCTTCCTAAACCTATAGTTTCCTGGAATCACTTTTTTGTTTCTCCTCCAATTCCACTGAAGAACCTTGTTTGGAATCCTCCCATGGTTCCTTGATAGCATATGCCTGATCTTTAACACTGTTACCATTCCTAGAAAATGAATCCACACCTCCAGTGTCCTTCTACTCCTCCACGTCCCATTTCTCCATGATAATAGCCCCTATAGTCTCGGTGTCTCTTAAAGGACCTTCCAAATCAAGCTCCAGTCTATTGAGAATATCAGTGACCATTGGATTAGAAGGTGTCACCACTACTTGTTTCTTCACCAGTGAAACATCCATGATTCCACTGCCAGCAGCCCTTTAGGCTTTATTTTGAAGGCCTACCTCATCTCTAGGTGCCATATCCTTTGACCCTAGAGTAAAATCCACCACCCACTACTTCAAATTACTATCCTTACTCCTACCTCCACACCTATAGTTCACTAGTTCGTGACCCAGCTTCTTACAAGAGTTTCAAAAACGTACCCCCGATTCATACATGATCGGCTTCATGTATATGAATTATTATCCGACATAAATCCATATAAAATCGACCTTTATATGTGAGACATCAACCTCAACACATACCAAGGGGATGCCATATGACGTACCGATCTAGTTTTACTATCCGAGAAGAGAAATCTTCCTACCAAGTTTCCTAACATGAATATAATTAGGTGTTTGTAAGACATGTTGCAGAGTCACTGTAAGCAAACATTCGAAAAAAATATATATGTAATAGAAAATTTTATATACAAATAATGGAATAAATACCAAATCATATTCAATGTTTATGAAAATAAACGTTATTCTGAGGTCTAGTGAGTTAAATAGGTTGACTTAATTTTACTAAAGTTGAAATATTATGTGAAAATTCTATGAAAGATTTTCCAATTTAAGATTCTAAGGGAAATTTCATTTCTGTAATGTCAAAATGAGTAAAACATGTAATGATGTTGTGCTGGATGATCAAGGATTCAAGGGTTATGAAGGAATGTTCATGATCCAAGTTGATATTTTTTGAGAATTAATGATGAGAAATGATCCCAATATCATTAGGTGGATTTGAATATAGTAAAGGAACAAATAAGGGTATAAAAGGACTTAGAATCTCAAGACTATGTGAAACCATTTTATCGACGTTAGGTTTATTATATAAATGGGTGAGTTCATTCAAAACTTGAAAATTCATTTAGATGTCTTGATAGATGTTAGTGTCCAAACATGAAAATATTAAATAAATTTCTTAGTTGAATAAGGGTATAATTTCTAGAGAATACATAGATGAGTAGGAGGAATCAAAATTCTAAAGGTCACTTCACTGAGGTAGTGAAAGAACAAGTTCTACTTACTAATTTCCATCCTAATTTGGTTAAATACCCTGAGAGGGGGGTGAATCACGGTATGAAATATTTAAACAACTACCCCTTAAGATCATTTTTTTATAAAAAAAACTCTTCTCACAAATTCCTATAGAAATATATGCATAGAAATTAAATCATGCATGAGACACAATGATTTTTTCTTATTTCACCCTCACTGGGATATGTCCAAGGAGCATACAACAAGAATGTGATGATATACCAGATCCACTAAAGCTCACTTCCAAATTACATGGTTCGGGCCATATCACATCTATAACCAAGATCACTACCATTACAATGTTTAGGTTCAGATCACTACTTTCTTAAGGGTTACTTCTTATGTCTCTTTCCCTGTCTCACTACCAACGGAAAGGATCACCATCTTCCTCTTCCTTTACTCATTGCTCTTGAAAAGGGATTCCTCTAAAGTTTATGGACTTGTAGGTCCCTTCATTATCACTAATGAATAAATCCTTAGTTATATATATATCATTTGTTGAAGTTACACTTTAATCCAATTTATGAATACCAATTTACCACAGTTCCACTAAGAAATCACTTTCACAACACTTTCGTGATGCTTACTACCTTCTCAAAGCTACCTCTTTAACAAATATCAAAATAGCTTCTATGAAGTACCTTATTTTTTGTGAATCTCACTTATCCTTAGTGAAGAACACAACTTTCAGTCATATTTTTATAGCCTTTTTAAAATAACTTACTCTCGTGGTGCTCAAAAAATTTTATTGTCTATCATAGACTTTATAAACATTCTCGCCCAAAACACCTTCATGAATTCCCTTCATGAATCCAAATCCTTAAGATTTTTGTTAAGTCTCACAACTTTTTTGAAGGGGGTAGAGGCCTATTTATATGAATTTATATCGATTCTAGAAGCTTTCATCCATGTCATCACCATTTAATGATGTAACCTCATTTTAATCATGATCCTCCTTTCTTCATGATGCTTTTGGAAAATTCACCATTCGCAATGCTTGTCATAATTGTGGAGCATCCCATAAAAACCTTCACATAATTCAAATTATTGTCATAATCATGGAGGTTTCCTTCAAAACCATTATACCTTCATGAACCACTATTCATGAAACACAATATTTTAAAATATCATTTCTTTTCCATATTTCCATAAGGTCATCAAGGAAATCAATCTTTCACGATGCTAGCCAAAATCAAAATTTTGGACCCCAAAAATTTGGGGAACACTGGGAAATGATGTCACCTTGTGTACAAAATTTTATTTACCGCTTCCAGGGAATCCATTCCTTTGAATTTGATCTTTATAAACATACCTTATTAACAATCTCTCTAGAATAAAAAACTTACCATGGAAACCCTCTTTATTAACAAACATAATCAACCCAAAAATGTTTCAATGTTACCTTGAGGGATTTTTTTCCCAACAATATCCCCCTTTGGGTTTGTTGAAAACTCTTCAAATTTTAAAACCTTGTCTAAGCTACTTCCATATTATAAGAACATTAACTTCTTGAAATTAAGATATCTATAAAGTATTTTCTCAACACATACTCTAATCTCATATGATCTATGCTCAACATGAGAAATAAGAGTTACATGAAAAGTGAATTAATGAATCACTTCATTCTAAAATCTCTCAAATGTTTTCATCAAAAAACTCAACTTTCATGATATAATAACTTTGATCGATAATCATTAAAAAAATCATATTTAATACCCCTTATCTCACTACTCCACTTATCAGTTTATCCCCTATATTGATTTAGAAATTTTATCCTTTTTAATATCCACTATTTCTCCCCCTTTTCAATGAACCCAAAGGTCACTCCAATGTGGTCTAAAATAGGGTAAAGAACACAGATCAAAAAATTTAAAAAAACACATCATACCTTAGGGAGAGGGTATCCCACATACACACTTTTTCATGTGTGGGAAATCAATTTAACTACCAAATCCATTCAATTCCTTTAAAAAACTTCTTTGGGAAAGCCATTTTTCAGAATGTCTGCAACCTGTAGTTATGTAAGCATATACTACAACTTAATAAGCCCTTGATCCACATTATCCTTTATAAAATGAAACTTTATTTCAATGTTCTGTGTACTTGAGTGATAGACTGTATTTTGATAAGATTTATAGCACTGGAATAATCACAATGAATTTCAATCGGAGACTTCACTTCAATTCCCATATCATCAATCTATTGCTTTATCCAAAATAACTGCATGCATGCTTGAGTAGCTGAAATATATTCAACCTCTATGGTTATCAATGAAATGGAATATTGTTTCTTGCTTAGCGAAGAAATATATAAACCTCCATGATAGAATTCACCACCTGATGTTGATTTTCTATCATCCATTGAACCATCCAAATCTACATCTGTATATCACAATAACTTTGGCTGAGATTTATCATCATACATCAAATTGAAATCCACCTTTCCTTGATATACCAAAGTATTCTTTTCACTATAAGAATGTGGATTTATTTGGGATTACATTGATACTAGGTGGATTGACATGTGGAAAAAACATTATGAGGTCTGGTTTTAGTTAATTATAGTAGACTACCAATGATTATCTTGTATTATATGACATTAATTAATTACCATCATCATCTCATGACAATTTCATCCAAGTAGATACCAGAGTTCTCATCTCCTTGTAATTATCCATTCCAAATCATCTCAGAACCTCCTCGGCATATTTGTATTGGGAAATGAAGATTCTATTCTTTCCACGTGTCACCTATAAACTGATGGAAAATGTCAATTCACCAATCATCAACATTTCAAATTCACTTTTCATGAATTCTATAAATTACTTACATTGAGTTTCATATGATACACCATATATTATGTAATAAAAATATACCATCTCCATCATCCTTTAATTGTTGTCATGGTTTACATATAGATTGTAATCAACTCCACCACATGGAAAACTGAACTTTTTCAGAAACTTATCTAACCTTGAATACCATGATCTTGGTTCTTTCTTCATACCACATGAATCCTTATTCAGTAACCAAACTATGTTATAATATTCATTAATTATAAAACCATTTGGCTTCTAAACATAAACTTCTTCTTACATAACCCCATTCAGAAACAATGACTTAACGTTCATCTGGAAAAGGCTTGAACTTTATTTTCACTGCTATAGACATGATTAATCTGATTGTCTCTATCCTTGTAATTGGTTTAGTTATTTCATCAACACTAATGCCCTCTATCTAGGAGTACCCTTTGCACACTAGTCATGCTTTGGTTCAAATTCCCATACCATCTTCATTCATTTTGTTGAAAAAGACCCATTTATTCCTAATTATATTCTTATCTGTTGGTCTCAAAATAATAACCCATGTCTTATTCTTTGCAATTTTCTCAAGATCTTTATTCATAACCTTACCCAAATATCATCTCCATATTTTTCATAAAAAAGTTTCGGCTCTACCTATGATAAGTATAATGCTTTCTATAGAGACTTCATCCATATTGTCTGCACTGGTGCTGTCTAATCACCAATTATGTTCTGTCTATCAATTTTATATCTTCTCTTATATCTTTGTGTAGATACTAAATTGTGATCATACTTTTAATTATTTGAATATTCTTATGAATCAGCCTATGGAACTAGAAAATCCCATGATATTCTTATCAATTCACAAATATACTCTTAATATTGATCATGTATTTTCTGAATATTCTTCTCATTTTCCACTATAGTTACATCATGGATTTCTACTACCTTTCCCAGCTACTTAATGAATTATTTATATTCTTTTCTTTTCTTTGAGTATCCAAGAAATATACCTTCATCTTCACAGGATTCAGACTTCCTCTATTTATCCTCATTGAGAATGAAACTCTCACTTATCAAGACTCTAATGTACTTCAATGATGGCTTCTATCCATACCATAACTCACATGGAGTCTTATTTTCTTTTGGAAATAACAACACTCTATTTGATGTGTAGACTGATTTCATCACTACTTATTTCCAAAAGTTCTATGGATGGTATTTTTCAATGAGAATTTCTCTAGCCATGTAATTGATAATTTTATTTATCCTCTCAACTACTCCATTCTGTTGTGGAGTTCATACTATATAATCTTGGTTCTATATCCCATGTTTCTCAAGATAATCCTCCACTGAGATATTTGTGAACTCTATTAAATTATCTATTCGAATCTTTCATATTGTTTGACCAAGTATCTTCTCGACTTCCCTTTGATATGTTTTTATGCAACTGAACACCTCAGATTTGTGGGTGATGACTGAAACCCATTCCCTTATTCTAAAATCATCAATGAAGAGAACATAATATCTCCTTCTATCAATATATCATAGTGAAATATGCGCACATACATTAATATGCACCAAATCAAGATTTTTTTGAACTTTTCTTGTTTTCATTATATTTATTTAAATGATTTTTCATTGTTGAAAAGAATCACATGTATAAGTATGATCATGTGATAACCTTGGGATGTCTCAAGCAGCATCATATTTCACAAGATCTTCTAAGGACATTTGTATTAAGTGACCAATTTGTTTATTCCATAACTTGTTTTCTTTTTTCCTTTGATAGAAAGAAAATATATTCTTCTCTCCTCACAAGGTATAGAATCCCTTATGTACACTTTCCCTATAAAATGAATACACAATCTTTTTCCTTGATGAAATATAATTTCTTTAAAAAGATTATAGCATTTCATAAATCACATAATTGAATTACACTTAATAGGTTGTGACTAATACATTAAACAACTAATAAATCTTCACATCTCATGTATTTTCCCCAAAACATGGATTTTCCTAAGCCAACAAATTTCATGCCTTCATTATTACCAAATCTTATGATACCTTCTTTATTGTACCTAATTCTGGTCCCCATATATTTATTTCATATCATATGAGAGGTACATCCATTCTCAATGATACATATTCTAGTGTGATCTGATTCTTTTAAAAGAAATATCCACAACCACTGGTTGTTCAACATTATTCTTTTTGATCCATGTTTTTGACTTCATACTCGGTAGTGATTGATAATCTCGATCTTCCTTGAAGTATGATGAACCAGATTCATCATGTAATATTAATAACTGATTTTTCATCTTTTTATCATTTGATGTTATATTTAATTACTACTTATGAATGCATTCATTTTGTTTTGGAACATTTTTTTTCATTGTTAATGAGCAGTATATTTCCATGTTCCCTAATCCTCCACACAAAAAATAGTGACAATAAAATGATCTTTTAGAAAATTGTGTTCTATACAGTTTCCTTTATTTATCCTATTCCCTTTTTTATGTCTTGAATATGAAACATACAATTTTTGAGTGTACCATTTTTTCACATCAATAACTTCTAATGCGAGGTGAATTTCTGTGTGGAAATATTGTACTACTAGTAATTTTATGGGTTCTATGGTCTTCTGATTTTGATTTTCACCCAAATAAATATTCAACACCAAAGTGGGAGATTGTGGTCTAATTCAACCATCACTACTTTCTATTTGAGATCAATCCCCATCCTAGCTGTATCATTCTAATCAATCATTTTACTTTCATAACACTCCTATATCTGCATTACGAGAACTCTGAATTCTACTTTTCCCTTTTTATTGACTATGTATCTTGTTTACTAGAATAAATATTTTCTCACAATCTTTCACTTTCATTCACATACTGAAAATTTCCCCTTCAATATATTCAATATGTTTGATTTGATCTTTTACAATATTAGTCAAACTATCGATCTCTCTTTCATATTCCTCAATTTTGAGTTTGTAATCAATAACCTTCTCTGAGCTCTATGGTATTGAAGACTTTAGTTTTTGAATTTATTCATTAATATCATACTTCTCATCCTCTTGTTACTGTATATAATTTTTGGAATCTTGAACCACCTTATTGTATTTATTTCTCTCTCTCTCCAAAATTCCATCTCTTCAAGTACAACTTCTAATTCGACCTGAAGGTCAACTTTTCCTTTAACTTCTTCTTATTCACTGTTTCTTTAAGATTTTATTATGGAATTTATAACAATTTTCACCATATAATCTGGTTCATGATCCTTGTAGTCCTCTAAGTCTTCGGCCTCAAATTCTTATGAACTGTCATCTTCTCTTGAAAGCATATTCTTATTTTTGATGAAATTTCTCTTAAAAATTTTCTTACCTTTCACATAGGCTAAAGACTTATTCATGGGAATTTAGACTTTATCCTCTCCATATTATTAAGACTTCTTGTGGAAACTTGATGCAATATTTCCAACTATTCCACATCGAAAGCATGCACGAAAAAGTTTCCTTTTGTACATTCCCTTTCTTCTTTGAATATTTGAGGCAAGGAATGACATCACCTCATCGGTCTCTTCATATTCCTATCCATTTTAAATGGTGAGATTATTCATGTAATTAAATGCCACTTATTTATACATCCCCTTTTCCATAGCTTCATTATCATAATCTCTCATTTTATAGGCTATAAGAGTAATGTGCAAGTTATCAAATGTTATCTCCCTTGGGACATTATCTTACAATACAGAAACATTCAGATTGAAATGAGGAGGTTGTTTTCTAAATATGTGATTAATGATCATTGTATATTCAATAATTTATCAAAGACCATGCATTTCTTGCACAAAAACATTTATCCGATCAAATAATGTATCAAGAGACTCATTATGGTGAATTATGAGATCCTTATACTTGTTTCATAAAACCTGAAGCTTTGCTTCTATAACTTTTGTTTCACCTTTATAAATATTCAACAACTTTTCCCACATTGAATGTGATTAATTTCATGACATTAGTTTAGTATATATGGAATTGGATAGAGATCCCCCTAAAGTATTGATTCCTTTGGTGTCTGTATCCAATTCCCTTCGATCAACTTTTGACAAAGCACCACTCTCGATATTGGATAAAATTACATGCATCGTTGTTATAAAGACATCCATTCCTAATGTTCATAAGTAGTGCTACATCCGAATCTTCCATAATTAAAAATTGTTCCCATATAATATTGAAATCCTTGTGTGATTGAAACTCTCCATTTCTTCTAATGATATAGAACCACTAAAATTTATCATTTCTATCTGATACCAATTGTTATCCCAATTAGGTTATATACCCTAGGGGGGTGAATCCGGGTATAACAGATTAAAAACAATTCCACATTGGATCTTTTTTATTGTTAGACAGAACACTCTTCTCTCTCCTTCATGTAATAATATATTAATAGAAATGAAATCAGGCATGAGACACATCAATTTTTAATTAGTTCACCCTCACTTGGCTATATCCAAAGAGCATACAATGTCAGTGTACTGATGTAAAAAATCCAATAAATCTCACTTACAAATTACAAGTTTCAGGCTAGATCACTTATATTCCCTGGCCCACTTCTATTACAAGGTTTAGTGTCAGCTCACTACTTTTGCAAGGGTCACTCGTTATGTCTCTTTCTCTGGCTCACAACAAGTAGAGATGATCCCCATCTTTCTCTTCCTTTACTCACTACTCTTAGAACAGATTCACCCACAATTTATTGATTGTAGGTCCCTTAATTATCAATAATTAATACATCATCCTTTATAGAGAGATTATATGTTGAAGCTCCACTTTTATTCAATGATAAATACATATTTACCACAGTTCCACCGACCAATCACTTTCACAACACTTTTTCAATGCTTAATACCATTTTGAAGCTCCCTCTTTCATGATGCTCTAAATATCCTTCACAAAGCACCTTACTTTTCATGAATCTGACTTAGCCTTCATAAAAAACACAAACTTCGGTCGGATTTTTATAGCATTAAAGAACTCCATTTCTTTCATGATTCTCAAAACATTTGGTTAACTATCATAACCTTCACGAACTTTCTCACCAGAAACATCATCATGAACCACCATCACGAATCCAGATCCTTAAGATTTTTATTAAGTATCACTACTTTTCTGAAGGGGGTAGATGCCTATTTATAGGTGTTTCCTTAGATTCAATAAGTTTCCATCCATTTAATAACCATTTCAAGATGCTCCCTCATTTTCACCATGATTTCCCCTTCTTCACAATGCTCCATATTTTTTTTGTGATTCTTGTCCTAATCGCAAAAATTTATGTCAAAACCTTCATTTCATTCGCGATGCTTGTCTTAATCGTAGAACATTCTATCAAAACCTTCATGCCTTCACAAATTACCCTTTGTGAAACCCAATCTTTGTGAAACTCAAGACTTTTCTATATTTTCATATGGCCTTCATGGAAATCCATCTTTCATGATTCTATCCAAACTCTAAATTTTTTAACCCAAAAGTTGGAAAACATAGGGAAATAGTTTCACCTTGTGTACGTAAATTTTTACACCACTTATAGGACATAAATTCATTTATATTGGATCTTTTTGAAGATACCTTTTCAAAAATATCTCTATACTCCATAACTTACCATGGAATACCTCTTTGTCAACAAACACAAGAAACCCCAAAATGCATAAATTCTACCTTCAAATATTTTTTTTCCAATTGTGATGTTCCTAAAAATAAAGTATATAGAAATTTTTGGAAATTATGAGTAGAATTATATGTTGTAGATGTATTAGAGGAAGATCTTCATTCATTATTAAAATAAAAAATGTTACAACTATCTTTATCAAGTTGGTGTTGAACACATATTAATTGGTGGGACCCATATAATCTTATTAATCAACTTTTTATAGGATACACTATGGGTTTTTGATTAATAATCGTCCTATGCCAACATATTTGGAAATTAAATTATTGTGGGAGAATAAAAATCATATGATAATAACTGAATGTAGAAAGAATGAAGTTTCCATCATTTGGATCAAACCTTGTAAAAATATTTTTTGGATTCTTTTCTCTCTTATTTCATACATAAGGGTAAGGGTGAGTTTTTTGAGAGGATCATAACTCAAACTTGTTGAAAAGGTCAATTTTAGGATAAATAAAATTATAAAATGTGTCAACTACCTCATTCCCCATCCCCTAAATAGTCCAACCATTCCAAAGAAAATTATATATATTGGGAAGGGTTTTACCTTAGAGATATAGTGAGCTGCATGGTCATAGAGACTATGAAATGGGTGTTCGAAACATGGTTGTTAAGGTCTTAGGTTTTTTATTATCATATACATAGTACTATAAACCATGCATGATGATCATGAATTCTTGGATTAATGGTAGTGGCTTCTACATAGTCACCTATTTATACATTGAGACCTTGTATAGTGACAATATAGTCAGGGAAAAGTGATTCATATTCACATTTAGACAACAAAAGTAAATCTAAATCACTTTTTTTTTATTTTATGTACTTTTACATTTATCTAGGAATTATAAGGCTATTTTAAGGTATATTCATATATTCAATGTATCATTAGTATATATTAATAGTGGGAATTCAAAACATAGATAAGATTCAGATCCTTATTCTCTATTTATTTTATTCCCTTTATGGGATCTAAGTAGCTTTTGATTTATCATTCATTTAGATATAGATTTGAAAAATTAATCTCATTGAGTGATCTTAGATCATGTATTAGGGTAAATATTCTAAAATGACACATTTAGTTTGGTGTATTTGATATCATTTTTGAGATTGGATAGTCTATTATTCTTTGATAACTGGTTATTATTTAAAAATAAATTATTTTTGAGAAAGACTGGTTTTAGAAAAAGATAATTTTTACAAAATTTATTTTTGAATGGGAGAAAATATTTTTAACATGAATCAATTTCTTAAAATGAAAATGGATAATTTTATCGGATTTGATTTTATATACTCATCAATGGATTATTTTATAATATTTTATTGGTTTATTAGTACTTTAATTAATAATATATTTATTTTTTAAAAATTTATTTCAGGGAAATTTTCATTTAAAAGGATCATATTTGGATAAATTATTTTGATGACATGATTTTAAAATTATTCCTTGGGAGGGTGGGAGGGTTTTGACACTATAAAAAGAATCCAAAGACATTCCAAATGCTTCCATACATGATCCATGATCACATCCCATTTCTCAAGATTCTATTTTACTAGTTGTAGAGCCCAAACAAAGTTATAAATTAGGAGTTACGGACATTCGAAGTTGGGTTGGAAAACTAGTTTGTAGAGCCCATTCACAAAGCTCCCCCTGCGATCGTGGAGTAGAGAGAACTTGACTAGAACTTCCATGAACACTATGAAGGCCTTGAAGGTAGCCTCTGTGACTATGAGAAACTTGAGGGAACTTGACTAGAGCCTCCAGGAGCACTGCGAAGGCCGTGACGGTCGACTCTGCGATTACGAAAAACTTTAGGGAACTGCCTCTAGTTGCGGAGCGCGATTTCCTTCACGATGTCATTTTATATTCACGACGCATATTTTTTCTTCAAAGCGTGATCCGCCGAACTCTATCACCTATAAATAGCTGGATCACCCCCCCTTCATAGGAATTGTTACGACACCCCTTGGGCGGCCGATCTCCCATTTCACGGAGGTCCTGAGCACTATGAAGTGATGCCCTTCATAAAGGGTTCTTCCATTTGCGAAGGAGGGATCTCTTTCAGGTTACTTGAAGATCCACAAAGCCCATTTTCTCCGTGATACCCTATGTTCTAGGAATCCCTTCACTTCGTGAGACCCTTTGCTGCATGAGACCCTTTTCTCCGTGAGAAACTGTGCTCCGCGAGGCCATAATCCACTAGAACCTTTCCTCCACGAAGCTACTTTGTGAGACCCCATGCTTCGTGATCACCTTTACTCCATGAGTCCATGATCCAGAAGCTAAAGTCCGTTCACTACCTTTACTGCCCCCCTTAAAAAATGGAGAGTCGCACCACAAACTTTTAGGGATGGGACGTAGATATTTCCCATTGTGCCCTTATGCGCACCCACATTCCACCTATGGAATAACATGATTTGAGATACTCCTCCGCAAAACATAAAACACCTTGAGTCAGCATTTTACTCTTGGGTAATGTCCCATGCTGTGAGTTTAGAATCTCATCATCAATTCCCCGAGTACCTTGAGTCGAACCATTCCTCGAGTAACTCATCCAAACCCCATCACTTTAATCCTAATCCCAGTTGAACCAAAAAGGGCCGCTCTAGCATAAGTCCTAACACTAGCCATTTCTAGGCACCTTATGCCTAATAGTCCTCTCTACATGACTATAAACTTTAGTACACCCTATATGAAAAACATAGGATGCCTCTTACTCCAAATAAGAGATTCCTAATGCGCCAAGAATAAGATTCCAATAGTCCTGTCTATATAACTATAAAATGTAGTATACCCTATATAAAAAACATAGGATTCATCTTGCTACAAACAAGAGATGCCTTATTCGCCAAGCATAATATGCCAATAGTCCTCTCTACATGACTATAAACTGTAGTACTCCCTATGCGAAAAATATAGGATGCCTCTTGCTCCAAACAAGATATGCCTTATGCGCCAAGCATAATATTACATTAGTATTCTCAACATGACTATAAACTGTAGCATTACCTATCATTCAATAATAGGATGCCTCTTGTCCCAAATAAAATATGGATTATGTGAAAATCATAATATACCTCATTCCATGATTACAGTGGAATAATTTCATGAGAGTTGGAATCCATTAAAACATTCCATCACTCCACCTCATGATTTTTGTGTCCTACATTCAGATCTTCATCCTCTTTCATGTCTAAAGTGACCCACTAATAGCCTGGTAACATGTCACCTAAACTCACCTACCATTCTAGGCCAACGCCCCGAAAGACTTTGGGATGACACTTCGACTCAGGTCCTATGTTTCGAACATAATAAATAGTCAACCCTTACATGTTTGTCCCCATTTCAAGATAATGCGGTAAGGATGTTGTGTTTCAGAAATGGTAAACAATTATCCTCCATTATCCCACCACCCTCATCGCATTCCGAATGTCGGGCATGTGACTCACACTTTTCATCTCCTTTTGTTCGGACTAATTCCAACGCCCTTGGCGTTATCCCGCTAGTGAACTAGCACATAGGTTTAGGCCCCAATTATATACCTAAACCCACTAGTGAGTTATTATTCCCTCATGGAAAAACATGAGGAAGACACCCATGAAACTTCCATTACATAAGAACCATCAACTATTTTTTCTCCATAGCGTCACCCGAGAAGCTCCCATGCATAATCCCCATCCACCATTGCCGCTCCTTAGAGGAACCCATGAAACTTTCACACGTAATCCCCTTTCACTATTGCCGCTCCTTAGCAACACTTGGGAAACTTCTATGCATAAGCCCTATCCACCATCTCCGCTCCTTAGTGGCACTCAGGCAGCTTCGATGCGTAAGCCCCATATACCATTGTTGCTACTTAGAAGCACCTGGGAAGCTCCCATGCATAAGACCCATCCACCATGGCCTCTCCTTAGCGACACCCATACAACTTTCATGTGTAAGACCCTTTCACTATAGTCTCTCCTTAGTGGAACCCGTGCAGATTCCATGCGTATGCCCCATCCACCGTCGCTGCTCCTTAGCAGCACCCAAACAAATTCTATGCGAAAGCCCCATCCACCATTTGTGCTCCATAGTGGAACCCAATATACTCCCATGCGTAAGACCTATCCAACATTGCTTCTCCTTAGAGGCACCCTAGATGATTTCATGCATAATCCAATTTTACTATTTCCCCTCCTTAGCGGCACTCGGGCAGCTTCCATGCGTAAGCCCCATCCACTATCTCCACTCCTTAGCAGCACCCGAGAAGCTTCCACACGTAATACCCATTCACCTTTGTCGCTCATTAGCCGCACCTATGAAGCTTCCATGTGTAAGCCCCATTCATCATTGCCACTTCTTAGTGGCACCTGGGCAGCTTCCATGTGTAATCCCCATTCACCACCATTTTTGTCCGCACCTTTGTACCCCAATAATTTGGTATGTTGTTGCCTCTTGTTTCTCACACCGAGCATGACTCATATGTTCATCGAGTAAGCACGTACCATGAAATCTTTCTCGGGCTGCCTTAGTGTGTAATCCCTAAGTACCCATCCCAAACTATGTGGAATTTGATCCTTGTCTCCTAGACAAGGTACATAAGAAGCCACCCGGAGGTTCAAGCCCAACACCTACTCGTCCTGACCGCCTTCAAGTTGGTTCACCTTCACCCGCATGATGTTAAACTATATCCCTCATCTCTAACTATGTGGACTTTGATCCTTGTCTCCTAGGAAAGGTACATAAGAATCCTCCCTGAGGTTCAAGACCAACAGCTACTCGTCCTAAACCCCTTTATGTAGGTTCACCTTTATCCCACATGATGTTAAACTATATACCCCATTCTGAACTATATGGAATTTGATCCTTTCCCCTATCCAATAAAGGTAAGTAGAAAGCCTCTCTGAGGTTTAAGCCCAACACCCATCGATCAAGACCACTCTACGTCAGTTTACCCTTATCCTCCATGATGTTAAACTGTACTCTCCATTTTCATCCCACAAGACCTTAGACTGTACCCATTAAAACTATGTGGGTTTTGATCCTTGTCTCCTAGACATGGTACGTAGGAAGCCTCCATATGGTCCAACCCCAATCGATGGTAAGCCTTTGTGATCCCCAATCGATGGTAAGCCATTTTGATCCCCAATCAACAGAAATCTATTGTGATCCCCAGTCGATGGTAAGACATTGAGATCCAAAACCTGTGGTAAGCCATTGTTATCCCCAACAAACAATAAGCCATTATAATCCCCAAACAACAGTAAGATGTCATAGTCCCATTTTTGGGGACCCACATCTCTGGTCCGCCCCTTAGGCATCAGACCAACCTGGGCTGCTAATCATGTGTAATCCCCGATATATCGTTGGGCCATTGTCCTTTGTGTACACCCCAATTCTATGCCCACTACCCCACTGAACTACATGGACTTTGATTCCCTGCCATAAGGATACATAGGACGCCTCTCTGAGGTTCAAGACCAATACCACTGTTATCATCATTGGAGTTCCATCTCATTCACCAGCCATTCCATTCAACCATCCATCATCCATCTTTATCCTAAACTGGGCCGCCACATCCCAGTGAGATCATGTCACCCACTTCCTCACTGCTCCAAGCATCAATCAGGCAGCTAACCATGCATAAGCCTCACAAAATCTATAACCATACTACCAAGAGTGTCCCTATTTTGACAGGATTCTATCCATGCGTAAGCCTCAACATGTCTCCTGGTCATTTTCCTTTTTGTACAGCTTGATTCATTACCTCCTCAAACTATGTGGGTTTTGATCCCTATCTTCTATAAAGGGTATGTAGGAGGCCTCCACGAGGTTCAATCCCAGCCAATGGTAAACCTTGGTGTTCCTTATTATGGGGTGCACTCTCCTTGATCTTCCCTCAGTGGTGTATAGATTAGCATTCACGATGTGACATCTTCCATTAATGGGACACACCACCTTGGGTCCTCTCTCATTATGCATTCTAATCTATCCATCCAATGTTCTCCTTTCTGGGGTGCACTTTCCCTGATCCTCCCTAAGTGGTGTCCAGATCAGCATTCATGGTGTGACATCTTCCCTTAATGGGACACACCGCCTTGGGTACACTCTCATTGAGAGTTTAGATCCATACATATTATGTTCCCCTTTTTTGGGGTGCAATTTCCTTGATCCACCTTCAATAGTGTCCAGATCAGCATTCACAGTGTGACATCTTCTCTTTATAGAGATACCACCTTGGGTCCACTCTCATTGGGCGTTCTGATCCATCCATCTGGTAAACCTTCCAGGTGATACCTCTTAGGGATGTACCAATATGATCTATCTCTATGGGACATTCTGATTACTCTCATTCCGTCTCCGTAAGATGTTAAACTCGCGCCCTACCTCGTGTTAAACATGAGACAAATAAGGAAAACTTTTTAAGACCTGACTTTGGCATAACCATCTCCTCAAGATGTTAAACTCATGACATACCCTGTGTTAAGCATGGAAAGATGAGGAAAACCTCAAAGACATGCCTATTTCATAAGATACCCCACGACTGATGTGGGATGCCACAAGTTTTTTTCCCTTGAGATGCCCTCTTATGAGGAAGAATACAGGTTCCCCATTGTCCACGTATCCAAAGATGCCCCGACATGCCTGATGTTGTCATTTACTCCGAATGAAGGTTGCTACCATGGAAAGACCCCATGGAATGTCCTGAAAAAAGTAGTGTAATTTACCAGCGTTAAAAAATATATGGCACTAAGAATGAGATTCACGAACCACGACTCAAATCTATGAGGGAGACCCGAACTAGGTAATGAGTTTCAAGGAGGAATCCACAAAAAAGGAGCCGACATCCCATCTTCCCATTTAAATCAAGGAGAAAACATACCAGAGTAAGCGATGGATGCCGCCTACCTTTGGAAAGTGGGAATTCAAGGCAATAGAATAAAACTTTCTCTAACATACAGATGCGTGCCCCTTCTAAAGTATTGGAAATAGAGGGTGAACAAATGATTTCCATGATGACTTTTTATAAAACCTCTAATCTTTATCCATGAATAATTTAATACATAGATATAGTGAATTAATTTTAGTAATAGTTGAGACAAAATAAGTTATAACTTGACACCCCTTCCATTATCATGGTAAATATGATTGTTTAGGGTTGTGTGAATGGGTGATGACTTGGTTCATGTACAAGTATGAGTAAAAAAGTCTTGATTCTAGCTAGGTTAGGGATAGTTTATTCTATGTAATTATCTATAATTGATATGTTTTTATTAAAATTTAATATTTGTTAAAAAAAATTGGTAATTAGATGTTTCTATTGGATTTGTGAGAAGAGTAGTTTCCATGGTTTTTGGGAAATAGGGATTTTCCTTATGTTTTGTGAAGATATAAAGTTTTTTCTAATTTTGATAAAAATTAAATCTTTCTAGAAATATTTTTATTTGGTAAAAAACATATTCTATAAATAATTTTGAAATAAATATTTTGAATTTTATATTTCTTGAGAAAATGTGTATTTTTAAAATTTAGGGATATTCATGGTTTTAAAAACTAGGAATATAAAATTTATAGTATAAATCAAGGATTTTTTTTTAAAATTATTTTTGATTGATCATATACTGATTGGAATAATATGATTGATGTTTCTCATGCATGTATGAATATTAGATTCATTAGGGAAATCCTATTGAGTTTAGACAGACCCTCTACATGTATTCTTTTATTAGCATGTAGAAATGATTTTTTGTAATTCAAGAAAAGGGGAGACATAATTATTCATTAGTGGTAGGTCATAGATCAATGTTTTATATATAGGAAAATAATTAGGGGTTGGTGTCTTCAGGTTCAAATTACTTTAATTATATTTAAAAATCATATATCTTGTTTATCTAATTTGGTTTTTAATTTTTTAAAACTCACAATTTATTCTATAATGGTGGTTTTAAATGAATTTTATTTAATAATGTTGTAAATTATCTTGAATTATTTTGGTTTATTTTTTAAGGCCCTATTGTTACCCAAATTTTTTATTTTTTCCCTCATCACATGATACAAGCCTCTAAAAATCTATCTACAAACATGAGGACCATTGGCATCCTGATTTTCATCTCGAGATTTAGGATCTCATATCATGATTTTATAATTACAATTAAAATATAATAGTGTGTCTTACTTATAAAATAAATTATTTAATTTTAAAAAAATATTTAAGAACGTGTTATAAACTATTATCATTATTAAGGGGGAGAATTATATAAATTTATTTGAAAATGTTTTTATTTCACACTAAAAATGAAAATATTTTTTATGTGAGTATGTTTGTGTATATATATATATATATTTGAAAATATATTAAAAAAATTAAAATTAGTTTATTTGAATTTGATGATTATTATTTGAATAGTATTATATTTTTTTTTGAATTGTTTAAATTATGTAATATTCAACCATTAAAATATTAGGATCATAAGAGAGGAATAATACATTATTTTATCCCAATATACTTTATAATTTTAATTTACAAAATGATTTATTAAATATTTTAATATAAAGGAGAATAAATTTTAATTTTTAATGGATTTTATTATAATGTATTTGAAGGAAAATGAAAAAAATTTATTAGAAGGTCTTTTCATTCCAAGATAAGACCCTTAAACAAATTTCAAAAAAAATAATTATGAGTTATAGAGAATCGTGTGAATTTAAATATTTATAAAATGATTTATATGATAATGATCTTGGATAGGAGGGTTTGAGATAGAGACAAAATGTTAGATTTTCAAAACATTCAATAATCTATGAGAAAAATTTAGCTGAATTTGGTTGAAAAATGATGGTTAAATGGAAGAGGTAATTAAACATTGACGAAATTAAACATCATATTAATAGGAAGTATTCATTATGTTTTTTTGACTATATATTTTTGATGTGATAATTTATATTGAATCCCGCCCTTTTTCTACATGGATTTTAATATAATTTCTTACAAAATTATTATATTAATAACTTTGAATGATATTTTTAGGCCTAGTGCCTTTTTATATAGGTTTAAATTTCATGAATTGGATAAGTGAAACTTAACATAAACATTTATTAATCCTTTTGAATGAAACTTTTTTTATTTTATTCTAGTGTATATCATTGCAAGTAAATTTTTAGGGACATGCATCAATAAAAAAACATGATAAAAAATATTAGTAAGTGATAAACAAGGGAAATGAAAAATAAATGATCATCATGGATAAAACATTAGGAATAAAATGATATAGTAATCATAATTACTTGATAAATAACAAAACAATGTGGAGACCACATAAAAATGAGACATTCATAGGCATATCACCATGTTTTATAACCAAGGTTTAATAAAAAAATAATTACCATTGTTATTCACAAATGTATCTTAAGACATGTCATCTGAATATATTTATTATTTACCCAATTAATTGAAGCTCAAACAAGTTTTACTCTTTAAAATACTTAATTCATGTGAGACACAACTATCATAAAAATAATTTCATTAATAACATGAGGAGAGTAAGGAATGGGTTTCATATAAAATCAACGATTACATAAGCTCTTAAATACAAGAACATCACCTAATTTTTATCCTAGAAAATGGAA
Source organism: Viscum album (assembly GCA_963277665.1). NCBI lineage: Eukaryota > Viridiplantae > Streptophyta > Magnoliopsida > Santalales > Viscaceae > Viscum > Viscum album. The sequence continues at coordinate 1,275,361,936 of OY728132.1, read as the reverse complement.
TGTGGGTTTTATTAATATAAATCCAAATTTAATAAATTATATTTACATCTAAGTGAATACCCATGGATGAGAAAGGGGTTTAGGTATTCATATTATTTGAATATTTCATTTGAAAGTTAAAAATCATGAAATAAATTCTACAGCATGACAATATACAAAATGGATTTTAGAAATAAAAGAATGGGAGGAAAAGAATGTATACCATTGATAAACCCATATATCAGAAGTAATGGTATGAATAATTTTTTATGAAAGGAATTAAAATCAACATTTAAAAGGTATACTAAAAAATAAGTACTTGAATGGAAAAGAAGAAAAGTGGAGTTACATTACATTAGGGAGTAACATCATAATGCTTGGAGAGGGAAACCTTAGAACCTTAGAGATATATTGGATGGAAATTATAGAGATAAAAGGACTAATTTTTCATGCTTTAATGATATGTAGTATTGGGGAATGAGAGGATGGGTGGGTCTTTATAGTAAAATAAGATGAATTGTTTAATAATCTCTAGATTTAGGAATCAGAATTATGGGTTGTAAAAAATGAATAAATGTTAGAATTCACATCATTTTTCAACACAATTTTTGATATTTGAGTCATAAATTAAAATATTTTAAACAATTTTATATGAAATCCTTTTTTAATATTTCATTATACAGGTGAATGTAATTTTTTCACAAAATATTGTTTTTAAAATCATAATTTCCATTTTAGACATTGGAAAGTCATTTAAATGTCAATAAATTGATTTAAAAACATTAAAATACATAGTATTAGTAAAATAACATATTTTCTGTCTTATATTGTGTTTTGTTAATTATTACATCCTTATTACATATATATAAATTCATAAAACATAGAGAAAATCTAAAACTGTATTTTTACTGTTCATTTAAAATTTATGTGTTTAAGAAAAATCTAAAAATCTGACCATAACCAAATTTTATCATGACAGATTCAAATATAAGGTTTATTTTAATAATAAAATTATATAAATATTATATTTTAATCTTCTAGATAAAAAATATGTACTTATGAAATAAAAATATTTTTATGTCATAGTAAAATTTTTGACACATATATATTTCCTAAGTCATAATATAATTTTATTATCATTTTTATTTAAATAAATATTTTTATAAAATAATAGTTCATGTAAATAGTTTTTATTTTTGATTCTTGAGTTTATAATATAATTTTATATATTTTCTGAAAACAATTATCATCTATTTGCATATGAAAATAAAAATATTCATTTTAGATTCACTTGTATTAAATAAAATAAAACTAAAAATGACATTGAATAAATATCCATTGAATTTATAAAAATGATAATAAAATTTTCTAAAACTAAGGGTTAGATACATAACCCCCTATTACATCGATATAGACCTTATGGGTAAGATGTGTGATGGTTATGGTTTCATTGGGTGGTTCGACTAACATTGACCTAGTAGAGATGTCAACTTTCATTCAAGCCTCACTTGTTGAATATATGCTTGGGCTTGGTCATGAGTGAAACACAATGAAGCTACCTCCCTCAAAAATTCATAAAATGGGCTTGAAAATTCACTCATCTACTAGTTAAGGAAAATTTTCTCCTTTATGCTTCCATTACCAATTTTTATTACCCTTTATAAACAAAAAGTATAATGTAAACATTATTACCAACAATGATAGTTCCCAATGACAAGATTGACCAATATAAATATTGACCAATGATCATATTCACCAATGGTTAGTAATAGTAACAAAATGGCCATATCCTAAAAATCACATTTCTAATTACATCATATATATTTACCATCAAATAATAACATTTATTACTTCATTCCTAATATTTTTTAAAATTAATTTTATAATATCAATTATATTCCTAAAATTATTTTTTCTATTAATAATTTTCATGGAATGTATAATATTCTATAAAGTGTTTGGTCATATAGGTTAAACTATTGTTTGGTCTCTATTTTTTGGTTTATATATCCTTGTAATAGTCTTAGAAGTAGTAATAGGTATTATTACGTTACATATAATATTTGTTTTAATATTTTTTATTTGTAATTATATTTTTAAATATAATAAAAATGTTGTTATGAAAAAAGAGTTATTTTTTTAATCATAAAAGGAATTTTAATGTCATTATATTATCCCCTAATGAAATTTTATCCACAAAATTTGATAATGGAAACAAAAATAGGGATATTTTTCCTTCATTTCATTGAAAGGTTCCCATGAATATTCTTCATTCCACTGATTTCTCTAAAGAAATTTAATATATCTTGTTGTCTTATTCCTCAACACATGTTTCCTTTTGTCAATAATCTAGACTGGTTCATCATTATAAGACAATTCAGGTTTCACTTCCACCCTATTAATATAAAGTATATGTGATGGTTCAGACATATACTTTCTTAGTAGGGACTCATGAATGACATCATAGGATCTATAAATATTTGGATGTATTGGTAATTGATAATTAATTGATACAACATTCTTCTAAATCTCAAGTGGTTCAATTTTATTGGACTCAATTTTCCATTCATTCCAAATATCACAACTCCTTTCCATATTGATATCATGAGAAAAAATGATCCTAAACATGAAATTATATTTTCTTTATTTGGTTTTTTCTTTGACTTTTATTTTGACTATGAGTAGACTCAATGTGTTTCTGAATCACTTTATCTTTTTATTTGTTTCCTATAAAATGTCTGGCCCCAATAGTTTCATTTCCCCAACTTCATTACCATATTATAGAGTTCTAATTTTTTTCCTATGGAGTGTTTTAAATGGTTCCACTTAAATTCCTGAGTGGAAACCATTTTTATGTTAGAATTTATCAATTTGAAGATAGTGATCCTTACTCAGATTAAAATTTAGTGATAAATCTAGTAACATGTCATCGAATGTTTAAAAATAACTCTTAGACTTCCATTTTGTTTGAGGATGATAGGTTATGTCTAGGTTTACTTCTATATTCATAGAATTTTGAAGTATACTTCATAATTTTGAAGTAAATATTAGATATATTTCAGAAAAAATCGATAGGGGTACACCATAAAGTCTTACTATTTCCTAAATATAGAGGTGATCTAGGTGCTACAAGGAGAAATCCTCTTCTATGTCCATAAAATGGGTAGACATTTTCAATTTATCAATGATTGCCCATATATAATTTTTTCCCTTAGAATTCATAAGAAGAACAATTAAAAGGTATATAGTGATATTGTACCACTTCCATATATATATCAATAATGTTTGTAATAACCCTTTAGGAATTTTCTTCTCAGCCTTCACTTTTTGAAACAGCAATATCATTATAGAGAAATCAATAATATTCTTCCTCATATTATCCCCCCAATAATGATGATGAAGGTACCTATACTTTTTACTTATTCTAGAATGTATATAGAGTGTATATATATGAGATTAATCCATCATCTCCTTCTTTATCTCCAGAATAGATGAAATATATACCCTTGTATTAAAATTTTAGTACACCTTCTTGATTAAAATATAATTTAAAAAACATCAAATTTCTCATGTCCTCTATCTTGTATTGCATCAAAAAATCATCACTCTAAACTTTATCAATCATATCTAGTAATTACTATTGAGAAATAATTTGGGATAGTATTGATGATGTCCTTAAACATAATATTCCCATGTTGAACATCATTAGGTCCTGGGTCAATGGATCTCCTTTAGTCCTTATAATTTCCAGAACAGTAGGATATTTCATACTAAGGTCATTTGTGAATTTATTTTATATTCCATGGAGATAATGATTTGAAAAATAATAATATTAAAGATGCTCCAACCATATCATTTGTCTCATTTTCAATTCATTTTTTTTGTGAATATATACTTCGAACTTTAGGGTTTTCTGTACATATCACACTTTTCTACATAATTATAGTTTCAACACATCTTGGTAAAAGAAATGACAACAGCTAATTTTGGGTCATCTATAGGATAATTCTTATCACGAGGCTTTAAATATCATGATGCATAGAAAATAACTTGTCCATTCTGAATGAGAACACCACTAATCACTTTCAAAGATCAATCACTATAGGTAACAAATCATTCTACGAAAACGAGTGGAGTTAACAGAGGTGTACTAAGAAACCTTCCATTATATTATTAGAAACTTTATTAACACTCATTTATCTATATGAAAGTAAATCCCTTATGAGTTAACTTTCTTAGTTGATTAGAATGCCGTAAAAAATTCTCTACAAAAGTATCCTACAAGACCAAAAAAACAATGAATATCCGTTACATTTCTTGGACGTGGTCTCTCTTCCATGACCATTATATCTATTGGATCCACTACAATTCCTTAAATAGTTAGGATGACTCCCCAGAATAATTTTTGTAAACATAACACACATTTACTAATTTTTCAAAAAATCACATCTTTCCTCAGAATTTATAATATAACCCTTATATGATCCTTATGCTCTGTATGAATTTTTCAATATATAATACCATAGTCAATATATACCCCCCAAAACTTACCAATTTAGTCCCAAAAGACTGTATTCACCAAATCTATATATATGGAGGAATGATTAGTCAATCTAAAGTAAAAAAATAAACTTGTAATGTAAAAAACCTAGATAGTTATAGAATAATTTGTCTTTGTTATAGAATTAAATAGTTATATTGATTATAAATATAAAATAAAATAAGTGGTATTTATAGAAATTAAGGAATCTTTACCAATGGATTAGTATACTGATCATTAGAATAGTAATGAGACTGTTAGGAATAATAATATGCCCATTAGAATAATAAATAAACCTAAGAAATTATTAATAAAATTTGGGTATCTCATAAATAAAATTATTATATATTTATGTTCAGGAATAAGAAAGTTAATTCTTTAAAAATGATAAATTATTTTTTGGTATTTTTATGAAATGTAAATGTTTGTTTACAATTTTTTAATTAGTATTATGATATAAAAAAATGTATTCTTATAAAATAGATCTAGAAATTAATATTTTTTTGTATTATTATTATAATATAATTTTGTGAGACCTCAGCTGATTTTTCAATGTGTCATAAAATTGGTTATTATATTAAAATCTATATTTTCTGAATAAATGACAATTTTAATTAAAAAAATAAATTTATTATATTTTAAAAATTGTTTTAAAAAAATTTATTCTATTTTATAAATATAAACATAAAAAAATGGTTAATGTGAAGATTTGGTATTTTCTGAAATAGTTTATTTTTTTGGGAATTGTGAAATACTATAATTTATAGTATTTAACATTATCATATAAATACATGGAATTTTTGAGTCATTTATGTTGTAATAACCTATTAGTTCAAACTCTACTATAGTAGTTTCTATACTTAGTCACATGAATCAACATAATTGATATTCTTGAGCCAAAAGAATAAACAAATTAATTAAATAATCAAAAGTATCCCTCTTCGATCCCATTAAATACCACCCCTCACCACCATTTATACTCACATTTTAAATCCTAGAAACCTGTCTAAATTATGATCAATTACATTACCAAGACACTTCCCAATGTCAATGAACTATTTTTATTTCCCAAAGACAAAAACTATGTGCCTTAAAGAGATTTTCAAGGAGACAATATTCAAGTGGTAAAATCCTCATTCTTTCTCTTTTAAATTCATTCTTTATTTCTTTCTACATTATCCTCACCTACACTATTAAAACTATAATGATATCTCTATTATCATATATATTCCTTAATTTTATTTTTTTAATTCAATATACATAAACAAACCTCTTCTCTTTTATTCTTATTCTAAAAAAATGAAATTATCCTCTCTTACGTGTTGGGTCGCTGCCTTCATGAGAAATGATTTTTAATTTTCCATTACTGCCTTACAATATGGTCATAAAACAATTATTGTAGGTAAAATATTTTAATATGTATATTATAACTTTTTTAATGTCCATATACTAATTTATATACATAATAATTTAATTAAACAAAACAAGCTTTTGCTGGTCGGAAAAACCGCCAAAAAAAAACCAAACATTTATCATTAATATTTTATCTAATTAATCATACTCATATCAGAAAATATATTGATATTTATTATAAATTAAAATTATGGTAACATATTAGTATTATTTTCTTCCACTTTTTGAGTTTTCTTCTATTTGACATGAAATCCCATAATTGTACTCAAGGGAACCGACCATAAATCCATGAAAAGAATGCCCCTAGAATGATGATTTTGATATTTATAACTCATAGTAATGGACATAAAAAAAGTTAATAAATTGGTAATAAATAAAATATATGAGAAAAAGGTTCTAAATTAAGTATTTAATTAATCTATTTTGATTATATAGTACATTAAGTACTTGTTCTAAATGATTTTGTACATAAGGTAGGGGAATTTATTTTTCAAAATCCTCTTTTCATTTTAAAACTCTTTTTAAAAGAATTCTTTTACTTATATGACATAAAATGATTTACCTTTTTTCATGAAGAGTTATTGATTTTAGATTTCATTTAGTAGTATACATGTTTATTTTCAAATAAAATGGGATCATTTATAAGTGTGTGGCTTCTTAGAAATGAAAAGTGATTTCAAAATAGAACATTTATTTTTCTCAAGAATGTTTGTTTTATGAAATATTTATGTGTTATGATCATGTTGTGGTTATTTGTAATTTTTATGATTATGGGTGGTTCCATGATAAACCAAGGGTTGTTGAACCCATTATAGCTCTCGTATTCATTTGGTAAAGGGACGTAATAACCAGTTAGGTTTCACCTATGAGATTATGGGAATATAATGTGATTGTTAATCTATGTGTAACCATGATATTTAGTCCCTATATATCTAAGGGAACTAATTTATATATAAGAGTGATTTGAAAATTATACCACTAGTTACTTATTATAATTTATGTCTGCTCTTTCTGGTTTTATAATAAACTTATGATTTAATAAGGTAAGCTAAAGATCATATTTATTATGTGTTAATGTTATATATTTTTTAAAATGTTTTCATTCATGGACTAATAATTTCTTTCCTCCTTTATTTGTTCATTACTAAAAAATTTGTACACAAACCAAAATTTTAAATTTTTTTCATAGGGTTTATTGATGGGTAAAGAAAAGGAATAATTGAAGTTTAATTTTATGAATTTTTGTTACATATTAAAGTCATGTTTTTTTTGAATGTTGTATATTATAAAAAAGGATATTTAATAGAGGTTTCAATTATGTAATATATGAGTTTATATGTATGAGGTTATGAACTAATTATATTAAACTCTAAACCTAAAATATCTTTGTGAATGTATAAAAGTGATTACTAGTTGAATTAATTTGATTATGTAATGTTTAATATTAGGTCCTTATAGTTTGTATCATAGCATAATTTAGATTACTTTAGGGTTTTGGATAATGTTAATGGAATACCCATAAATGATTGTTAATTTATGGTTAATTTAAAATGATATAGAATTTAGAGATTATCTTGTTACTTCATCTAATATATTCCTATTCAAAATGAGTTTTTGGATACAAAAAAGGTAAGCTAAAGTAGGAAGGCCCTGATATAAAGATGTACTTCTGAATCCAAAACTAAGAATAGTGGGAATTATAACCCAGAAGTTAATGACAGTAATGGATCTATTGATTTAGATTATAAATGGTAGTGGAATCCATGCATGATATTTTCTAGATCAACCTCATAGGTATATGTTAGTGGTGGAACATTTTATAAGGCAACACCCTCCTATGTTTAGTGGATCTTCTAACCCACTAGTAGTTGATGAGTGGATTAAACCAATATAAAATATTTTAGATGTACAGGGGTGATCATACCACCAAAATGATAGTATTAATATCTACTATTTTGAAGCAGAAGTCGACCTGTGCTGGTCGATGGTCAATAATTTCAGGGAGAGTGAGGATACTGATTCTTTTTAATGAGATGAATTCCAAAATATTTGTCTTCAGAAATATTTTTCTAATGTGACATGACTTATGATGGGAAAAAATATTCAAATTGAAATAGTATGAGGATTCAATGGATTCTTATGAAGAAAAATTCACTCATTTTTGAAGGTACTATCCACATTTTATTCAATATCTTGATAGTAAATTCAATATTTTTTACTCAAGATTGAAGCCAAAATATTGAAAGGCATTGGATTATCTTTAATTAAAAAGTTACAATTTTTTGATGTATGAAGAAGGTGAAAATGGAGTATGTCTATGATCATGTGTTCTTTGAAAACTAGTTGAAAAATAGGCTGAGGTGGCAGGAAGAAAGACATAATGCATCAAAGAAGTTTGATGGTATAAAAATTATTGTTGGTCGGAGTGGATTACTCAAGAGGGGGGTGAATTGAGTACCAATTAAAATTTCTATATTTAAAAGCAGTGTCTTAAAGACCCCCAAATAATGAAAGCAATTAAACTGTAGTGAATTTATATTAATGTAGAGATTCTGTTAGGTTCTCAAGGGATTGATTAATTCCCAGTTAATCAACACAGGAGTGTGTGATTATCTTTTGAAACTAACTTACTAATCTACACTTAACATAAACACTTGCTAATTTAATTATCAAAGTAATCTTTAAAAACAGTATTGGTTTTAAAGTGATTAGCAGCGGAATAAAACTTTGAAACAGATGGCACAACAATGTAACCAAGAGGTTTAGTCTCAAGCCGAGACTTAGTCCTCTCAAAAGTTTATATAAAAATGATCCACACCCTGGATCGGGGTTCAACAGTTTACAACTGTCCAGGTCCAAGACCTCTACCACTGTTCTTCGTGGGAAACAGTACAACAGCAACCAGCTGTCCAGGTCACACACGACCTCTACCACAGTTCTTCGTGGGAAAGAAAGAATGAAAGAGTTTTGTAAGGATTTACAGATCCTTCAGTTTGAGTTCAGGAGACAGTGTATGTGTTAGATATAGCAGATAACACACACTGCTCGAAATGAATGGTAATAAATCACAGAACAAGATATGTAGAGTTTAGAGATGGTTCTGATGATTTCAGTATAGCTCTGGACTCCTTTGGATTCGATTAGAAGTGAGTCTGAGTCCTCTTCTTGTTTCTGTTGAGAAACAGAGTGTCGTATGCTCCAGGTTCACAGGTGGTGAGAATGTAGTCGATGAAGTTCTTCTTGTATGCACAGAACACTCCTCGAGTATGCTTGATTGTCTATGAGCTTCTCTATGTTCCTCTTGTGCTTGTGTCATTTTTGGTATATTGGATGCACCGCACTTTTCTGGTTCGCTTCTTGTTGTTTGTTTTTTTTGTACGTTCGCATCTTTCTGGTATGTAGTCTTCTCGTATTTATCTCCCATCAGGGGACAGAAGATATTTCTTTTCAGCAGGTACGAGGTACGGGTTCCTGACATCCGACAACCTTTATCAGATATTTGACAAATCATTAAAATGTATGATATGACCGTTAGATAGATTAAATATAGGAAATAAAGAAATTCAAACAGTGAGTTGAGTGATCGGTAGGTATTCAGCATCGGTAGCTTGAATATCGGTGGCTCTATGCGTCGGTTGGTACATGCATCGGTAGCTCCATGCGTCGGTAGGTACATGCATCGGTAGCTCCATGTATCGGTAGATACATGCATCGGTAGCTCCATGTATCGGTGGGTACATGCATCGGTAGCTCCATCCATCAGTGACTTATTCCATCGGTAGCTCTTTATATTTACACCGGTAGCTCTACGTTTGTATCGGTAGCTGAATTTATGAGTACATTGGCAACTCTGTGTTAAGTCTATCGGTAGCTGTCTGTCGGTAGACTAAGTCTATCGGTAGACTGGTTACCGGTAGCTCTTTATCAGTAGCTATAGGCAGATTACTTATCTGTTTTATGCAGAACACATCCGATTGTGTTAGAATCAATTTATAACTTGTATGAACATGGATAAATGATGATTAACATATTCCAAAGACTATTTTAAAAGGGTGTTATTGGTTTGATCACAGATTGGAAAGAATTAAAGTATAGATCAACAATACTTAACAATATCATAGAGAATGAAGACATAATTGGGATTTTCAACACAAATAGATACATGATTGAGATTATCAAAACAGGTGAGGTCAACAATCTCCCCCTTTTTGATAATCACAATTTATGATATTGGCATTTAACATAGTGAAAATATAACAGTAAAGAGTAGAATATGGAATTCAATTTTCTCAGAGAAAACAGCATCATAGATAATAGAAATAGTATGATATAGACATAAGTTATCAGAGGTAAAAATAATAAGGTACTATATAGACATAAGGTATCAGAGATAAAAAGGGAAACAAGACAAAGGATAATGTGTTTCCCCTTATGCCTTATTTTTCTCCATTGAAAATATTTCTCATTTTGTTCTCCTTATTCTCGCATAAAAAGTTTCTCCCCCTCTGGTATTGTTCTCCCCCTTTGTGATAATCAAAAAGTGGGAAAGCATATATATATATAGATATATAGGAGAGAAATAAAACAAAGAGAAGTAAAAAGTGTTCTGTATTATAGTAGTCAAAAAGTACAACAAAAACTGATTACAAAGGAATTCCTATCAAAAAGCTTGGCCACTGGGTCACTCCGCATCTGCAACGTGAGATTTTCCTTTGGGATCAGAAGGATGCTCGGGTGGTGAGGATTCAGGTGAAGGTTTGGGAATGCCAGAAAAGATTAAAGGAGGCTGGGCCACGGACACAGAGTCAGGCTTGTAAGTTGAAGATTTTTGGGTAATCATGGGTTTGAGGCTTTGAATGGCTTGAACAGGAGTCAGCTGGACTGAGGAAGCAGCTGAGGCAGAAGAAGGCAAAGCAGGAGGGATGATGACTGGTCTAGCATCAACATGCAAGAAGGGCAACAGCAGATTTCTAAAATCCATAATAATTCCTCCTCCTCTTTCCATAGCAGAGATGAAATCATCTTTGTTCTCCATGAATTTCTCTAGGGCAGGAGTTAGTTCTCTCAGCTTGCTCACTTGTTCTTTGAAAGCTTGAGTGACTGGAGGGAGCTTCATGTGTTCCAACATTAGCTTGAAGTGGTGTTCGAGTTGATGCTTGGTGAAAATTTTGGAGAAGTAGTAGTCCACTTTGCTTTTTATGGCTTCTTGAGAGGCAGAGGCTTCTCTCATAAAATCTTGAACTATCTTCATGATTTCTCTGGCAGAATCCCTTGTAGAAAGCACCACTCGGCTTAACTCTGAAGAGTCCCCAGAACCACTGGTAGGAATAGAACCAATCTCCTCCTTCAATATTGCTCGAACTGAGTTCATGTCAACTGATGGTTTGGATGTGAGAGGGCCAAGAGAGAAGGAAACAGTTTCTTTAAAACTCTTTGACAAACCACTGATTAGGCTTTGAACTTGAGAGTCTTGTAATTGAACATGATCCTTCACTGAGGTTTTGAAACTTTCAAACACTGAGACAAACTGGCTGACTACACTCTTCACATAGGCTAGGTCCTTGTCAGCTTGAGACTTGGAGCTCATATAGGAATCCAAAGAAACCACTGATGTCTTGAGAGCTTCCAGATCAGCTTCGATTCTTGAAGACTGAGTCTGGCATTCTTTCACTTCTTCCATAAGCTCAGACATAAAGGAAGATAAATTACAAGCCAGAGATAGCTCGAAGGATCTCTCTAGCACTTTCATTTCTTCATAAAAGCTTTCCTTCATCTCAGCAACTGAAGCACTGAATGATTCTTTTATCTCATTCTTCATGGATTCAAGATCTGATTTGGAGACAAAATCACTTGAGACAGCTGCAGCAGATCCCCTTGCTGAGGCCAAATTAACTACAGAAGTAGTCATTATTGAATTGATTGAGGATGCAAGAGAGGTTTCCATTAGCTTCACTTCTTCAACAAAACTGGATTTGAGGTCCTCTTTCAGCTTATTCAAGTCATGAAATCTGACCACATCGTCTGGCAACAACTCAGCAGCAAGATCATAATTGGTCTTTGGTCTATCCACAGACATCTCATTGTCAGAATCTGGATAATCCAATCCACAGACTATAAACCCTGGGTCTTCTACCCAGTCTCCAATCTCAACAGCTAATGTTACATTCCCAAGCACAGACTGATGCTCCCCCTCAATGGGTGCATTCTCATGTATCACAACAGCCTTTTCTGCTGGCCGTTCTTCATCAGAATCTTCTACCACAAGTTCTACAGGTGCAGCATCTAGAAGATCTTCTGATACAGGTACAGCTTCTTCTCTATCTCTTTCTTCTTCAGCAGCAGGTATAGCTGAGTTTCCAATTAAGGGACTCATACTTAACCTACCAGAAGCAGGCGATTCAAATGCATTCTCCTTTTCCTCTTCTTCTTGGTGAGGTACAGACTAGTCTTCCTCATAAGTAGGCAAAACTTCCTCTACTTTTCCTTTCCTAGAATAGACCAATTCTGCAACAGGACTTGGGGGCAAGTCTGGATATCCTCCAACATCCATAGGCGTTTCTTCTTCTTCTTCTTCTGTCTCATCACTATAAGCAGGTTCCTCTTCATCAGGTCTTAGACTCGGATCTCTCATATCCTTTGGTCTTGAGGGATAATCCACAGGATTAAACCTATCATAGATTTTCTGATCATCACTGACCCATTCTCCCTTCCATGGGTTCCAGTTAATTTTCATATACTTACATACAGTCGAGGTGATGCAGAAATTGTTCTTGACTACAACTGTCTCATCCTGAGACTCAGCTATTTCTTTCACTTTTATCATCACTGAAATCAGCTTGGCAAAGAACAAAGCATTGGTCTTTGACTTTGGTCTAATCATGTCTTCCATTTGAAGCATCAACAATCTGCACAGATTGACTTTTACACCATGTCTTAGCAAATGAAGAAGATAGATATCTTGATATCTCAGATTTTCAAAATCTCCTCTCCTTGGTATCAACACATGCTGAACAAATTTGAAAAGCAGTCGATTCTCTCCATCCATTTCAGCAGCTACCACTTGCCTTTGATTTCCATTCCCAGTCAGCTCTTGTAAGGCGGTCTCATAATCAAAAATGTCACTACTAGGTGGCATTGCTCTTGATACATACCCGGAGACACCTTCATGTGGTACTTTTAAACTCTCAGCCCACTCTACTGAAGAAAAAGACATCTCTTTTCCATTTACAAAAGAGCTTACCCGATTCTCATTCTCAGACTTCTCAAAGGTTACAAACTCATATAACTGCTTTACCAACTTCGGGTAGTATGGGCCATTGTTATTTGAGAAACAATCCACCCATTTCTGGTCTTCCAGAATGTCGAGCACTAAGGATTTTCTAGGCAGTAGCCATTCCACGCACAGTTCCTTTTCGATTACTATGTCTCTATTCTGCAAGTGAGGATTCACTGGTCGCCTTCCCGATCTAGTTTTGACTTCACTAACACTGGCTTTATGCTGTGTCTTCTGCTTCTTAGCATTTGGTTCTGCACTTTCATCTCTGACGATAGGAAGCTTGGTTTTTGCCATCGCGGGTTTAGGGTTCTTGGTCGATTTGGGTGCTAAGGTTCGAAGGTGAGAGATTTTGAGCTCGGTGAGGTAAGAAGTGGCTTAGACTTAGTTTTATCATTTAGGAATTCCAAATAAATGATTAAAATAGAGTAATAAAGTAAAATAAAATGATTCGTATTCTTGGCGGCAGACAGAAGTTTTAAACTTTGCATCGGTGTGAGTTAATCATCGGTGAGAAAAACAAATCGGTGAGAGTTGTACATCGGTGAGAATTTCTACGTCGGTGAGAAACTTACATCGGTGAGAATTTCTACGTCGGTGAGAAACTTACATCGGTGAGAATTTCTACATCGGTGAGAATTTCACATCAGTGAGAATTTTTCATCGGAGAGAATTTTCACGTCGGTGAGAATTTCACATCAGTGAGAATTTTCACGTCGGTTGAGATTAAACATTCCCAGTTCATGTCTTATGAAACTTAGCCTATCCGAACTTAAAGGTTTAGTGAAAATATCAGCCAATTGATGTTCAGTGCCAATAAATTCAAGAGAAATATCACCTTTTTGATAGTGATCTCTTAGGAAATGGTGTCTTACATCTATGTGTTTGGTTCTAGAGTGAGATACAGGATTCTTAGAGATGTTTATTGCACTGGTGTTATCACAGTTGATTGAAACATGTTTAAAAACATATCCATAGTCCAAAAGAGTGTGTTTCATCCACAGAATTTGTGCAAAGCAACTACCAGCAGCTATATATTCTGCTTCAGCAGTAGATAATGCAACCGAGTTCTGTTTCTTACTACACCAAGAAACTAAGGATTTTCCAAGCAAATGACATGTTCCTGATGTGCTTTTTCTATCTAACTTACAACCAGCAAAGTCAGCATCTGAATAACTCATTAACTCAAAGGATTGTCCTTTTGGGTAAAACAAACCTAAGTTAACCGTGTGTTTGAGATATTTGAAAATTCTTTTAACAGCAAGCAAATGAGATTCTTTTGGGTTAGCTTGAAATCTAGCACACATACACACACTAAACATAATATCAGGTCGACTAGCAGTAAGATAAAGTAAACTACCAATCATACCTCTGTAATTTGTTTGATCAACTGGTTTCCCAGTTTCATCTGCATCCAATTTACAGGTAGTACTCATAGGAGTTTCACTTTCCTTGATACTATCCAGACCAAAACGTTTTAAAAGATCCTTTGTATATTTACTTTGATTCAAAATAATACCATTTTCATTTTGAAATACTTGAAATCCAAGAAAGTACTTAAGCTCTCCCATTAAGCTCATTTCAAATTCATTTTGCATACTTTTTGAAAAATCAGTACATAAAGAGTGTTTAGAAGATCCAAAAATAATATCATCAACATATATTTGTACAACTAAAACATCTTTAGAAATTCTTTTAATAAAAAGAGATGGATCAGCAATCCCTTTGGTAAAACCTTTTGAAATAAGGAAATTGCTAAGTCTATCATACCAAGCTCTTGGAGCTTGTTTTAAACCATACAAAGCTTTAGAAAGTTTAAAAACTTGATTTGGAAAATGGGGGTTAGCAAATCCAGGTGGTTGTTCTACAAAAACATCTTCAATTATAAAACCATTTAGAAATGCACTTTTTACATCCATTTGATATAACTTGAAATCCAGATGTGCAGCATATGAAAGTAAGATCCTAATGGCTTCTAGTCTAGCTACAGGTGCAAAAGTTTCCTCATAGTCTATGCCTTCTTCTTGACTATATCCTTGTGCAACTAGTCTAGCTTTATTTCTAACTATATTTCCAGATTCATCTACTTTATTTCTAAAAACCCATTTTGTGCCTATTGTCAAAGTGTCCTTGGGTCTGTCAACTAATTCCCAGACTTTGTTTCTTTCAAACTGATTTAATTCTTCCTGCATAGCTATTACCCAGAATTCATCATTGATAGCATCATTGATATTTTTGGGTTCCAGCTGTGAAAGAAAGGCTTGATGTTCAACCTGGTTTCTTAGAGAAGCTCTAGTTTGTGTTCCTCTATCCAGATTACCAACAACAGCTTCTAAAGGATGATTCTTTAGAATCCTCGTTGATCTAGTAAAGGTTGGACTAGAAATTTCAGGTTCATCTATAGGTTCGGGTTCAACAGAAGCAGATTCTGGAGAAAGTCCAGAACTGGATACTTTTATAACAGGTTCTTTAGATTTATCATTAAGGTCCAGAATAGACAAATCTTCTTCAAGATTTTCAAGAGAGGCTTTAGGCTCATGTGGATCAGTTTCATCAAACTTGATGTGAACAGATTCTTCCACACATTTGGTTTTCTTATTGAATACTCTATAGGCTTTACTTGAAATAGAGTAACCCAGAAAAATTCCTTCATCACTTTTGGAAGAAAACTTATCCAGATTATCTTTAGTATTCAGAATAAATACTTTGCAACCAAAAACTTTAAAGTAATTAACCTTAGGATTTCTATTGTTCCACAATTCATAAGGGGTTTTCTTAAGAACTGGTCTAATCAAGACTCTATTAATAACATAACAAGCTGTATTTACAGCTTCAGCCCAAAAATAAATAGGCAGATCATATTCATTGAGCATGGTTCTAGCAATTTCTTGAAGAGTTCGGTTTCTTCTTTCTACTACACCATTCTGTTGGGGTGTTCTAGGGGCAGAGAAGTTATGAGTATAGCCATTGTGTGAGCAATAAGATTCAAAATCTTGATTTTCAAACTCACGACCATGATCACTTCTCAGGGTCTTAATCTTGAGTCCACTAAGATTTTCTACAGACTTGGAGTATTTGACAAAGTAAGAACAAGCTTCACTTTTGTGAGCTAGAAAATATACCCACGTATATCTAGAAAAGTCATCTACAAGAACATAAACATAGTGCTTCCCATTTAAACTAGAAACTCTTGATGGTCCAAACAAATCCATGTGAACCAATTCAAGTGGTTGAGAAGTTGAAACTTCTTTCTTTGATTTAAAAGAAACTTTGTGTTGTTTTCCCTTTTGACAGGGGTTACACACTCTATCATTTGGGAATTCTAACTTAGGTAGGTCTCTAACTAGGTTTTTCCTAGAAAGTTTTCTAAGTGAGTGAATGTTGCAATGTCCTAATCTTCTGTGCCATAGCCAAGATTCTTTATGAAAAGCATTCAAACAATTAATATTCTGCTTAGCTAAAGAATTCAGATTAACAGCATAAACATTTTCATTTCTTAGGGCAGAAAATACCAAACCATTCTTAGAATCAAAAACTTTGCAAGAATCATTTTCAAATTTAACATGAAAACCATCATCACATAACTGAGAAATACTTAATAAATTGTATTTAAGGCCATCAACAAATAAAACTTTAGAAATCAAAATTGAATCAGTGTTACCAATCTGGCCTAGGCCGATGATTTTCCCTTTTGAGTTATCACCAAAGGTGACAAAGCCTCCATCAACTTTTATTAAACTCTTGAAACAAGAGAAGTCTCCTGACATATGTCTTGAACATCCACTGTCCAAATACCACGTCTCTTTACAGGAGCTCTTTAAGCAAGTTCCCTACAAAACAGATTTAGATGGGAGATGATTTTGGTACCCAGATTTTCTTGGGTCCAGACAGGTTAGCCAATAACACTTTAGGTACCCATATTTGTCTAATGGGTCTCATATAATTTGTAGAATTGACATGCTTTGAAAGATAAACTTTATTAGATCCATATCTATGTATATAACTGGTTGAAACATATGAAGTTCCAAAATTACCTTCATTCTGTCCAGATTTAGAAATGAATCTAGTTTTAGCAATTTTCCTTTGTCCAGGTTGGTATCCTATACCAGTAGTATATTTAGGTGCTACTTGCTTTCCTAGCATCTGTGTCAGAGCATTCTTGCCATTGGTGAACTTCTCTAAGTCTTTTCTAAGTTGCTCATTTGACAGTTTCAGTTCTGTATTTTCTTTTAACAGTTGAGCATTTTTCTCTTTTTCAATAGTGAGTTCGGTTTTAACTGTAGTGGTGAGAGCATGCTGTTTCTTTAATGACTTGTATTTATCCTTAAGTTCATTACATGTCTCTTCCAGCATATCACAGTATTCAAACAGTTTAGATTTAGACATGTTATCACCTTCAGAATTATCTCCAGAATAATATGAATTTGAAGCAGGAGTTTCAGCAGTTACCTCAGAAGTGTTTGCCATAAAGCACATGTTGGCTCGATTCCTTTCAGAGTCTGAAGATTCAGCTTCACTTGTGCTGTCTTCTGAAGCACTCCAAGTAGCCTTCATAGCTTTCTTAAACTTATTGTCCTTATATTCATATTTCTTTTTATATTTCAGCTTTGGACAGTCGGCTTTAATGTGTCCTTTTCTCTTGCACTCATAGCAGACAACATCATCTGATTTGTCATTCTTCTTCCAGTCCTTTTTCCATTTGCCTTGGTGATCATACTTACCCTTATAATTTGTTTTTCTGAAGAACTTCTTTTTTCTATAAAATTTCTTAAATCTTCTAGAAATGTGAGCCATCTCAGCATCACTGTCAGAATCACTTGGACTGTCTTCACCACTTGAACTTTCAACTATAGCTTGAAGCTTTTCCTTGTCCTTATTCTTTGAAGTTGAGGATTTGAAAGCAACAGACTTTCTTGCAGGTTCATTTTCTTCCTCTTTGTTCACTTTAAGCTCTTCTTCATACATCATCAGCTTGCCAATTAGTTCCTTGACAGGTAGAGCAGCTATGTCACATGATTCTCTGATTGAGACAGATGTGCCTCTCCATCTATCAGGTAGACATCTCAAAATTCTCATAATTTGTTCCTTCGATGAGACATCCTTTCCCAGCGAGATCATTGTATTGAAAATTTCGTTGAACCTGAGATACATGTCAGAAATGGGTTCGTCAGGCTTCATTTTAAAATTATCATACTTGATAGTATAGGTGTTCAATCTCATTTCTTTAACATTAGTTGTTCCTTCATGAGATACAGCTAAGGTATCCCAAATTTCAAAAGCAGTTTTACATGCAGAAATTCTATTAAACTCTTCATCTCCTAGAGCACAGTACAAGGCATTCATAGCTTTACAGTTGTTATTGTAAGCAGTCTTTGTAGGTTCATCCCAAGTAGATCTAGCAGTAGTAGGCATTTTGTATTCTGATTCAATAGCAGTCCAAATATCAAAACCTATGCTTTCTAGATGGATTTTCATTTTCAGCTTCCACTGAGCATAATTAGTTCCATTGAAGAAAGGTGGCCGGTTAGTAGCAGCACCCTCAAGTCTATTGTCCATGATGAGAAAATTTTAAAGAGATAAAAATTTAGAAATAACAGAAATTTTAAGAACTTTAAAATACAACTAAAATCACAGTTCAAAAGCAGAGTACTTTTAGAAAGTATTTTCAACCTCTGATACCAAGTATTGGTCGGAGTGGATTACTCAAGAGGGGGGTGAATTGAGTACCAATTAAAATTTCTATATTTAAAAGCAGTGTCTTAAAGACCCCCAAATAATGAAAGCAATTAAACTGTAGTGAATTTATATTAATGTAGAGATTCTGTTAGGTTCTCAAGGGATTGATTAATTCCCAGTTAATCAAAACAGGAGTGTGTGATTATCTTTTGAAACTAACTTACTAATCTACACTTAACATAAACACTTGCTAATTTAATTATCAAAGTAATCTTTAAAAACAGTATTGGTTTTAAAGTGATTAGCAGCGGAATAAAACTTTGAAACAGATGGCACAACAATGTAACCAAGAGGTTCAGTCTCAAGCCGAGACTTAGTCCTCTCAAAAGTTTATATAAAAATGATCCACACCCTGGATCGGGGTTCAACAGTTTACAACTGTCCAGGTCCAAGACCTCTACCACTGTTCTTCGTGGGAAACAGTACAACAGCAACCAGCTGTCCAGGTCACACACGACCTCTACCACAGTTCTTCGTGGGAAAGAAAGAATGAAAGAGTTTTGTAAGGATTTACAGATCCTTCAGTTTGAGTTCAGGAGACAGTGTATGTGTTAGATATAGCAGATAACACACACTGCTCGAAATGAATGGTAATAAATCACAGAACAAGAGATGTAGAGTTTAGAGATGGTTCTGATGATTTCAGTATAGCTCTGGACTCCTTTGGATTCGATTAGAAGTGAGTCTGAGTCCTCTTCTTGTTTCTGTTGAGAAACAGAGTGTCGTATGCTCCAGGTTCACAGGTGGTGAGAATGTAGTCGATGAAGTTCTTCTTGTATGCACAGAACACTCCTCGAGTATGCTTGATTGTCTATGAGCTTCTCTATGTTCCTCTTGTGCTTGTGTCGGTTTTGGTATATTGGATGCACCGCACTTTTCTGGTTCGCTTCTTTTTGTTTGTTTTTTTTTGTACGTTCGCATCTTTCTGGTATGTAGTCTTCTCGTATTTATCTCCCATCAGGGGACAGAAGAGATTTCTTTTCAGCAGGTACGAGGTACGGGTTCCTGACATCCGACAACCTTTATCAGATATTTGACAAATCATTAAAATGTATGATATGACCGTTAGATAGATTAAATATAGGAAATAAAGAAATTCAAACAGTGAGTTGAGTGATCGGTAGGTATTCAGCATCGGTAGCTTGAACATCGGTGGCTCTATGCTTCGGTTGGTACATTCATCGGTAGCTCCATGCGTCGGTAGGTACATGCATCGGTAGCTCCATGTATCGGTAGGTACATGCATCGGTAGCTCCATGTATCGGTGGGTACATGCATCGGTAGCTCCATCCATCAGTGACTTATTCCATCGGTAGCTCTTTATATTTACACCGGTAGCTCTACGTTTGTATCGGTAGCTGAATTTATGAGTACATTGGAAACTCTGTGTTAAGTCTATCGGTAGCTGTCTGTCGGTAGACTAAGTCTATCGGTAGACTGGTTACCGGTAGCTCTTTATCAGTAGCTATAGGCAGATTACTTATCTGTTTTATGCAGAACACATCCGATTGTGTTAGAATCAATTTATAACTTGTATGAACATGGATAAATGATGATTAACATATTCCAAAGACTATTTTAAAAGGGTGTTATTGGTTTGATCACAGATTGAAAAGAATTAAAGTATAGATCAACAATACTTAACAATATCATAGAGAATGAAGACATAATTGGGATTTTCAACACAAATAGATACATGATTGAGATTATCAAAACAGGTGAGGTCAATAATTATGTTTTCAATTTGTGATATTTGTGGTAGAAAACACTCTGGGGAATTTTTTTTGATGTCTGGTAAGTGTTGATTATGTGTTATGTTTGGAAATATGGCTCATAATATCAACAAAAAAGATCAATATAGTGGTAAGAAAAATTATAATACACAAACAATAAAATGTTTGAAATGTAATGATATGGGTTATTATGAAAACAAATTTCTTAATAAGAACATGAATAATGGGAAGAATATAGACTATAAGCATAAAGGTGTGGTGAAATCCTTTATTACTACATCAGCCGATGTTGGGCCATCCAATGAAGAGGTATCATGTACATTGTTTGTTGAAACATATTTTTCTAATTCCTTTTTTTATTTGCGATATACAAATTCTTTCTTATATGATAAATTATTTGGTAAATTGGAAATTCAACATCAAGAAATGAAGCCATAACTTATGTTAAAAAAACATGGGAAAAATATTAATGAAAAAATAAATTATAAGAATCTTCTGGTTGATATCTATAGAAATAATTTACCTACAAACCTTGGGGTCTTTCCCTTAGTAGAATTTGATGTTATTCTGGTTATGGATTGAAATTATTTTAACCATGCTAAGATTTATTATATAGCTAAATAGGTAGTTTTTTAGAAAGAGTCTGAGATTGTATACTAGAATGAACCCATAACATTGATAACATATCATGAGTCTAAGAAACTATTAAAAGATAGAAGTGAATATTGTCTTACACATATTGTTAAAAATAAGGGAACTATTTAGATTAATTATTTTCTAGTGGTAAATGAGTATCTATATGTATTTAGTTAGTTGTATTATAGTATAATACCTTATCATGAGGTTGAGTTTATTTTCGACTTAGTACTTGATACTAAACCTATTTTAAAACCCCCTTATCAAATAAATCAAGTAGAACTTTTATAATTTAAAAATATATTTTTGGTAATTCTAGATAAAGGTTTCACTACTTCAACTACTTCACCTTGGGGTGCTACTATTTTTTTGTTAAAATGAAATATGGTTTTATGAGTATTTGTATTGATTATAGTTCATTTTTTTAATATCACTATTAAGAATACGTATCCTTCACCTTATATTGAAGACTAGTTTTGTCATCTCTAGGGAGCTCATTATTTTTTCCGTGATTGAATTGAGATCAGGGAACCATCATCTGAAGGTAAATAAGGATGACATTATGAAAATGCAATTTTTTAATAGTTATGTGTATTATGAGTATTTTTATTCCATTTGGTTTGAAAAATTCCCCAACTATATTTACTAATATTATGAATAGAATATTCCTTGAATATTTGGATAATTATATATGTTTTTATTTATGGTATTTTGGTTTATTCAAAGAGTAATTAACGTCATTAAAAACATATAAAATAGTTGTTCAAACCCTAAATGAAAATAATTCATATGAGAAATTCTGTAAATGTGAATTTTGGATACAATAGATTTCATTTCTTGGGAACATTGTAAATTAGGATAGCATAAAAATTGATCTTGTTAAAAAAAGTTGTTGATGAACATACACTACCTGATACTATTATTGAGATTCATAGTTTTATTATATTATAAGGGTATTATTGACTGTTTGTTAAAAATTTTTCATGGTTATCTAGCTCTCAAGCTAAGTTAAAACGAAAAGGGTTTAAATTTATTTGGAAAAAATAATATGATGTTTGTTTTTTAGAAACTAGAAAGTAGATTCATAAATGATCCATTTTTGAACATTATATCCAGAAATGGATTTTTTTTATCTACAACGATGCTTCTTTAACGGGTCTTGGTTGTGGTTTGATATAGAATGATCAGGTAATTTCTTATGTATCACAGAAAATAAAACCTCATGAGTTAAATTATCCCACAAATGATTTTGAATTAAAAGATGAGGTTTTCACTTTAAAAATTTGGATACATCATCTATATGAAAAAATGTGTGAAATATATAAGGATCATATTTATTTAAGTATATATTCACTTAGAAGGAATTGAACATGAGGCGAAGAAGATGGATAAAATTGACAAAGGATTATGATTGCACAATCAATTACTATTCTGGAAAAGAGAAGAAAGTGGAAGATGCCTTGAGTAAAAAACATTATGCTATATTAACCATGTACTGTTTAGAACATGAACCCTTGGTTAATGATTTGATAATTTTTTTCTTGGAATTTTTTGTGCAGGAAAGTAGGCATTTTCTTTTCTGGTGTTAGTGCAATCATCTCTATCAGATGTAATTAAACAAGTGCATAATGTAGACCCCTAGTTATAGAAAAATGTAGAATTTTTTAAAAAGGGTAGTTTTGAGAATTTAACCTTGATAATGATTTTTTTTGATATTTTGGAAGAGATAATTTCTGACTTGTGATTCACAATTGAAGAAAGACTTATTAAGTAAAGCTCATAGTTATCCATTTTTAGTTCATCTTGAAATCACTAATATGTACCAAGAAATTCATGTATTATTACAAGTAGGATAGAATTAAAATATATATTGGTTACTATACCATGATATTTTTTACTTATCGAGAAATAAAAGAAGAATTAAAATTAAAAAAGGGATGCTTTAACCTTCTCCGATGCTAGAGTGAAAATTTGAAAATATATCCATGGATTTCATAGTGGGATTACCAAAAACATCACGAGGTAACAATGTGTTTTGTGTTATTTTTTATAAACTGAATAAATATAAATATTTTCATCCTATTTTATATATTATGTCTGCAGATAAGTTTTCTAGAATGCACCTCAAAAAGATAGTTAGGTTACAAAGATTTACTCTCTTCATTGTATCTGATCGTGACCTCCAGTTCAATTCCAACTTTTAAAAATCCCTTCAAGATTAATTGGGAACTAAATTAAAACTCAACACTAATTTATATCCCCAATATGATGGTAATTAATAGCATATAATTCATAAATTAGAGGATATGTTTTTAGTATATTCAATGGATTTCCAAAGAAATTAGGATCAACATCATTCTTCTGTTGAATTTTCTTATAATAAAAGTTTTAATTCCAGTATTGAGATGACTCCATTTGAAGAATTATATTGAAATATGTGTAAAACTATAGTGTTTTGGGATTATATAGGTGAAATAAAGTTTATGGGACTAGAATTGGTATATTAAGTGACAGAGAAAGTTCATTTGATTTAGTGACACTTGAGGACAGGTCATGGCAGGTGGAATTTTTTTTTGTATAACCAAATGAAGGATCTTTTATTCAAGGGAGGTGATCTTGTATTTCTCAAAGTTTCTCCATGGAAAAGTGTGATGTGTTTTTTTAATAAGGGGAATGCAATTAAATGGTTCATTATAACCTATGAAATTAAGGAGAAAGTTGGATTAGTTTCCAACCAAATAGCTTTTACTATGAGTTTATTATAGGTACATAATGTTTTTATGTTATGATGTTAAGAAAGTATGAGATAGATTCATCGAATGTTTTTAACCCTAAAGTAGTTTACCTAGAAGAGGACCTTTATTATGTGTTGAAAATTGTTCAGATTCTTGACCATAGAGAGAAAGTATTATGGAACAGGGTAATTCACTATGATAGATTTTTTTGAAAAAACCACATGGTTGAAGAAGAAACATGGAAATCTAAAAATGTTATGAGGGAAAGGTTTCCTCACTTGTTTAATAAGTGAATAAAATTTTGAGGACACAATTTTAAAAAGGGGAGAGAATGTAACAACCTGTGTACTTATAGTTTTTTTGTTTTCATTATAGATTTAAGTAGTTAAATTCATTATAAATGTATAATGAACTAAGTTGTATTTATAGAAATTAAGGAATCTATACTAATAGAATAGTATCATGACCATTGGAATAGTAATGTGACAATTAGGAATAATAATATGGTCATTAGAATAATAAAATCACATATAAAAGTATAAATAAAATTTAGGATTCT
Source organism: Viscum album (assembly GCA_963277665.1). Taxonomy (NCBI): domain Eukaryota; kingdom Viridiplantae; phylum Streptophyta; class Magnoliopsida; order Santalales; family Viscaceae; genus Viscum; species Viscum album. The sequence continues at coordinate 1,275,337,332 of OY728132.1, read as the reverse complement.
CATAAATGAAAATACAATATTTTTATATCATGGAATAATTAAATAAATGTTTTAAAAATGTTCAATAAAGTGTCGGAATTTACTTGAAACATAAATGTTTATTTACAATTTTTTAATTAATATAACTATTAAAAAGAATATTTTTATAAAATAGACTCATAAATTAATAGATTGTTTTATTATAATTATAAGATAATTTTTTAGAACCTTAATTAATTTTTCAATGTTTCATAAAATCAGTTATAATATTAAATTCATTCTTTTTTGAATAAATAATGATTTTAATTAAAAATTAATTTCCACATATTTAGAAAAAAAATTCAAAAAATGGAGTATATTTATGAAATCAACACATCAAAATAATTTTAAGGTGAATTTTTTGGATTTTTCTAAAATATTTGAATTTCTATGAATAGTGAAATGCACTAATTTACGGTATTCAACATTATAAGTTAAATACAAGAATTTGTGAGTCATTAATGATATAAGAACCCATTATTTCTAAATAACATATAGTATATACTTTACATAGTTACTAAAATCATCACTATTGACAGTCTTGATCCAAAATAATAAACAAATGAATCAAATAATAAAAACCACCCCTGTCCTCTACGTATAGATACCACCCCACACCACATATTCTCCTCACTCCTTATAATCCTTTAAACATGTCTAAATTCTGGCCAATTCTATTTCCAAGCCTCTTCCCATGTTAAATACTCTATGGTATCACAAAAATACCAAAACCATGTTATGTATGGTGGTTCTCAAGGAGATGACATCGAAGAGGTAAAATTCTCATTCTTTCTCTTTTAAATTATTTATTTACTTCTTTCAGTCTACCTTATACTCACCTACCCTATCCAATATGGAATTATAACTCTAGTATCATATATATACTATAATTTTCTTTTGTTAATGTAATTTTTATCATCAAATCTCTTCTCTTTTGTTGTTTTTCTAAAAAATGAAAACATCATACGTGACTTGTCGATTCACCACCTTCGTGGATAATGATTTTTCATTTTCCATTACCAAATTTAGGGGTTATCATAAAACAATTATTATGGTTAAACCTGATTTTAATTTTTATATTTTAAATTTTTTAATATTTTGAATCTAATTTATAAACATTATTATTAAATAAAATGAAACAAGCTTGCAATGGTCAGAAAAATCGCCAAAAACAAACAAAAAATTTATCATTAATGTTTTATCTATTGAATCATACTCATATCAAAGAAAATAATATATGTGATTATTTAAAATTATTGGATCATATTAATACCATTTCTTCACACATATATAATTTTTCTTGTATTTGACATGAACACCCGTAATTATACTCAAGGGAACCGACAATAATGCCATGTAACGAATGCTCCTAGAATGAAGATTCTGATATTTGTAACTCATCTAAATGGACATTAATGAACTTAATAAAATGGTAAAAAATAAAATATATGTGGGAAAGGTTATTAATTAATTAATTAATATAATTTGATTATCTAGGACATTAAGTACAAGTGCAGAACACTTCTGGACATAAGGTAAGAGACTTTATTATAACAAATTGTTTTTTCATGTTACAACTCTTTTTAGTAAATAAATGTTTCTTAATTATACAGTATTAGTGTATTTTCCCACTTTCATGATTCCTTATTTATTTTATGTTTCTTTTACATGTTTAGAAGCTTATTTTCAAATATTTTTTTTAATTTATATGTGTGTGACTTATTAAAATTAAATGTTATTTCAAAATGGAAAATTTATTTTCCTTAATAATGTTTCTTTTATATTGGATCTATTTGTTATGACCATGTTATGGTTCATGGGGATTTTTTTGATTATGGGTCGTTCCATGATAAACCAAGGGTGGGTGATCTTATTATAGATATTCAATACATTAAGTAATGAGAAAAATTTAACGAGTTAGGTTTTTCCTAAGAGATTATGGGAATATACTGTGATTGTAATTCCAAGTGTGACCACGATGGATACTCCTTATGTAGCCTAGAGAGATACTGTATATGTAATAGTGGTATGAAAATGATGCCAGAATGTACCTTTTTTTATTTTTTTTATTTCTTTATATTGTTTTATAGGAAATTTATGATTTCGTATGGTAAGAAAAAGAGGTTATATTTTATGTGTAAAAGTTATAAATTTGTGAAAATGTTTTCATTTATGGATTAACAGTTTCTTTATTCCTTTATATGTTCCTTACTGAGATATTTGTGCTTATACCAAGTATTAAAAAATTTTATATGGATTTTTGTTGGGTAAAGGAAAGAAGTAATTCATATTTATTTTTTTAAATTTTTGTTATAGAAATAAATCATGTTTTATTCTAAGGGTTTCATATTGTGAAAAAATGTATATTGAGTAGTGGTGTCTAATTTTTAATATATGGATTTCTATGTATGATTTTTTACATGATTATCTAAAACTATATACCTAAAATATCTTTGGTAATATATGAAAGTAAATTATAGTTGATTTAACTAGATTATGTGATGTTTATGGTCAGGTCATTATATATAATACCGACATCATGTTCTAAAGGCAGTCTTTTGGATTTCATCCTTCTTCACCCGTAACTGATAATACCTCAATTTGAAATCAATCATGGGAAATAATTGAGACTGATGTACCTAGTGAAACAAATATTCAATCCATAGAAGAGGATAATTATTATCCACTTTGATCCTAATATGTTTTCTATAATGAATACCTAGACACATTGATCCATATTTCTTTTTCACAATGAGAGTAGGTGCTCCACAAGAATTCACACTTGTTTGAATAAAAAATTTTCTTAAAAATTATTATGGTTATACCTTTAATTACTATAAATCCATGCATTCCATTTGTAAAGGGTTCTTATAAATTGTCTAAAATCCAGGTATAAGTTCAATTGAGAACTCTACCTCTCTTTATAGAGGAGGTTTAGGTAATTCTTCCAGAAATAAATAATTGTATTCTTGTATTGTGGGTATATCTCCAACCACTGTAATTCCTCATTATTATCCTTCTTCAGTAGTAATTTATATATAGAAAGTAATAGGAGGTGGCTCTTGGAAGCACTCATATTGAGATATATTTCCTTTGAAGATAACCATGGGTTTTATATTCAAGATAATAGAAGTCACCATACTTATAGTTTATCTCTCCATTATGCATCGATAAACCATTCATCCCAAGTTATATATAAAATTTCACCCTAGGAATGATCACCAAGTTTATGAAGATATTGTACTCACCAAAGTTAATAGGGGAATCCATTTATATGAATGATACTTCTTTAGATATTTTAGGATTTTTAACTAAAAACTCTACCACTAAAAGTTCATAGGTTAAATTGATGTCCTATAAACAATTGAATGAAATAAAATAATTTTTAGAACCAAAATCATACAATATAATTCATAGATTTGATTAAAAAGTGAGTGTACCTGCCACAAATCATTTGGAGACTCATATTTATCTGTTGTGATTTCAAAATAACGACTTTTCTCTCATGGACTCTATTGGGGTTCATAGAAGTTTACATCCACTATATACAAGTTTGGACATTGACTAGTGATATTTCCATGCTCACAAACTTGAATGATTGAACAAAGGGTTTTAATTGCACCATATTAACATTCTAATTGGAATACAGATGTTGATTATTAACATATTCATGACAGTTTCAACCTATATTACCATTGATTCCATACTTATATCTCCTTTAACTTCCTTGTATACAATTTTCCAAATGATTTTTATCTCGTTTGTTTCACATGGGATGTTGAACTTTCATTACATCCAGATTCCATCCAATATTTAGATCTATCCATCTCTTCTTGTAATTCTATCTATAAGTACAATGTGAATATCTAAAATCCATTTCAACTTCAAGTGCACAACTTGTAATCTCTTCATAACTCCCAAATTCTCTAAAATTCTAATTCTTTCTGTAGAAGTTGACAAAGTCTACCTAATAATTAGTTGATCTTCCCATCAAAATTAATGAAAAATCATAGGGTGTGTAACATATACCTTTTAAATTTCTTCTTATAATTCCACAATGATTCATTTTCACATTTTTTAATCTCAAAAAATTCTCTCTCTATATTTTTACTAAGGGAGTAATAAAATACAGATTGAAAAAAAATTCTTTTTTAAAGTCTTAACATTCTATACAATCCACCTTATACCTTGGATTTGTGATCTTGATCAATGTACAACCCTGATCATATTCTACCTTTAACTGATTACTACCAATGTGATGTTCCCTTTTATAGAAAATTGAAGTGAAAAAATATATTTTCTATATTATTGATCCATTTTTCTATGATTAGTAGATCAAAGGTTCCACTAAAAAAAGGTGGTCTTTGAAAAATGAAGAATTAAAAATCTAGTTATTCCATCCATTGTCAAACCAGATGGTCAACATTGTTTAATTTTTTATTCATGGTCCTATTTAAGTAGTTCATCATCCTTATAATGTTTAAAATTACCACTTAACCCATATAACTAAGGTATTCATTCTATTGCCTCTCGTATCCATTATTTACATGTTTTATTTTATTTTCTAACATTTTTTCAAAATAATAAAACCTAAATATTAAATTTATTTCCATTATAAATCTTATAATAATATTTCTAAAAGAAATATTAATCCTACATTTTTTCAATATCATGCATATATGATGATATAGTTCAATATAAACTAAAAGTCTTCATTATCTATATATCCATAATAATGGTTTGTAAAAATCATGTGATCGACCAAATCACATTCCATGGGAGTTTCAAAACATGTGTGTAGAATGGTATCTTCATCATGCATGAGGTGATGATAAAGTTAATGCTTGTCACACCTGGTTTTTTTCTTTTCAGGTCATGGTTTTGATCTGGTTCATTAAAAATCCTGATCCTCTTATTAGGTTATGGGTGAGATTAATTTTGAGTTTTGAACTAAAATATATGTATAATAACCTTAATTTGGGTTCTCTATTTCTTGTTTAGATGTTTTTGGAGAAAGGGTGGTTACTTCATGATTTGGGACAACCGTGAGCCCATTTCCAGATTTAAAAACATATTTTATTTCTTTCATAACCCATTCATTTTTTATCAATTTTGACTAATTACATTTTACAATTGTCATACACTGATATATTAATACTAAAATATTATTTTTGATCCCTTATAAATTCACAAGCATGGTGAATTGGGGTTACTTATTTAGGTAATCGACCAACCCATGGGCCCATTTCCAGTTTTAAAACAATAAATTGTTTTTTATATCATTTTCATTTTTTAATATTTTTCGGTGGTTACACCTCACAATATAATCAAAAATACCTATCCTCACCCCAATTATTTATTTTATCTCTTTGGTGCTCAATTTAATCGCTTATTAGGTATAAATTTATCTGGTTTCCTAAAAACGTCTATAATTGAGAAGGTAAATTGTTTCAAACCTAAGTCATTAAATTCATACATTTATTCACACAAATTTTATTTCCATGTTTATTTAAGTTCTTTCGAGACTTTCCCATAAGTTAAAATCAATTACCTTGTCTCTAGGGCTGCATATCTAATGGAAGACGAAGAGTTTTCTAGTTGAAAAGGTGAGATTCCTTCTCCTTTCTGTTCCCTCTTCTTCCTCCATTCAATATTTGTTGGTTTTATAATATCCACTAGTCATGATCAACCTAGTGTTATTATATACTATTAATTTTTAGGGGTCTTTTGTTTGGGTCTGGTGGTCATAGTTTTAGGGTTTGCAAACCCTCAGATGGTGATATTGGGTGTGCGTTTCCATTACGCTAAGGATTTTAGGTAGGATATCCCTTACAATTGCCTTTATATTTGAAGATTAATCATTTTATTATTTTTTTCATATTATATATTTGTTTATTATTATTTTTCAGCATTTGGATACTTTTCTTGGTGTGAAAAATTGTTGTTTAATCCTTGTTTTGTGAAAGGTAGTGTTGTTTTTTTGTAAAAGTGCACACCAAGTGTTAGTTTAAATGTTCAAATATCTTTCAAAACTATTTTGTGAGGTTTAGAACCTTGTTTATGGTATTTTGAATATGTTACATTATCTTGAATAAAATATGGCATGAAATTGGTGTTTTATTCTTTTTCAAGTGCTTAAAATAAATTGTTTTGTTTAAAAGGGCATGTCATGTGTTCGGTAAATTGCCCGGTTGGCTTTTATGAGTTATATTTGATTTAAAAATTAATTTTTTGGATTTATAAATGAATTGGAAGAATGATAAATGTTATTTTGGATACTCATATATCTTTCTAATTTAGATTTGGTTTTATAAACAAATGTGTTTTGGTTTACAACATGTTTTGGCCCAAGTTGTCGGAAAATGGCCCATTTCACATCCTTATGAAAATGGTTGTGTTTTGAATATGAAACTTGAATGTTTTAAGGGATTTATGAATGTGTTTTGATTCTATAAATTCTGTTTATATGCATCCTTAATAAAAGTTAAATTCATACCCTAGTCAAAGGATAGTTTTGAGAAATGTTTAAAGGCACGTTTAGCATTTGTTTTTTTGTAAAAATTGTTTCCATGTGTATTTCATGTTCAATATTTTGGGGAAATTTTATGGTCCATGAAAATGATTTATTAATTGGTTTTGGGGCTGAAAAACTTGGTTTTTTAGGTTATTTATGGGTTTGTGTCCTTAAAAGATCATTTCGAATGGATTTTATGTGCAAGGCCTCGTTATACTCCTTGAAATTGTTTTACATATATTTTTAGTGGTTTATTGATTCTTGAAAGAAATGTGAAGCATGTTTGTGGGATGTTTTTTTATGTACAATTTGGTAATGAGATTTTTATGTGGAAGGTGTATTTTATAATATGTGTAACTTTATTGAGCACTAAATGGAATCCTGGGTATCTAGGTGGGAAGACGTGTACTAGTATGCTAGTAATTCCATGGGCTTTGGCCCCTGTTTCACGTAGCAAGTTTGGCGATGACAACACTAACTAAAATATGATGACGATGTTCTCGGGGTACCACTAGGTTATGGGTATTCTCCCTACTAGTGTATCCTGTGCACGAGAATTAATATTTATTATGGTTAGTTTCACTGAGATACGAGGTACCTGGGGCTCACAACTAACTAGTGCCTAGGGGTGTTCCTATGACTTGTGCTCATAGGCTATTTTGTACTCAACATCGGTATATGGTGTGTTTGGTTGGTAAATTCAGTAGTGTGTGTGATTTATTTAAAATTTTAAATTATTTAAAACATCCCTCTTGAAAACTATTTTCATTTTGAAGTTGCACCTCTTTGAAAATTGTTACTAGCATTCTTGTTTATAAAACATACAAGTTTTTGTCTGTTAATTTGTTTTATATAGCTTGGGACATAATTTGGAAAACATACCTTTATATATTTTATTTAAAACTTGAAATTGATGTTTCTATTATTTTAAATGATGTTCATTGAGAATAGAATATCAGGCTAACCTACTGAGTTTTAATACTCACGCCTATAGTCTTATTCTATTTTTAGCCCTTGTGCAGGTTTCAGTTTGAGTTCGATCGCCTTGGTCAATATTTAAAAATTATTTTGGAGAGTGACTAGAAGGGACACATGGAGTTATTTGGTTATCGGGTTTAGTTAGATGATTTGTTGGTTTAGTTGTACTTTCAGTTTCTTGTACAAATAATGTTCAGTTCAGTTTTTATATAAATGTATTTTGGGTGGTCCATTTTTTTCCGCTGTTTGTTTGTTTGTTTATATATGGGAGAAATAATTACCTTGTGTACTCTATTGATACCCTTGGTTCTTTTATCCATCTCAGGAGGATCATAAAGGCCTCTCGGGACTTGTTGGGGGCTGTCCTAGGTGACCGGTTCAGGGTCGACTCAGGCTGGTTTGTGACAAAATGGTATCAGAGGAGGTCAGCTCTTAGCAGACCTTTTTTTAGAGAGGCATTGTTATTTGGGGGATGTCAAGGTATATTTAGTAGGATTGTTGGTACTTGAGGGGTAATTTTGGGAAGAGCTTCACAAACTCTTTCTCATTCTAATCCTCGGGTTTCCTTGGGAAGTCTGGTTTTATTAGTGTCCTTTGTAGTTTTTGATTGTTTGGTGTTGGGATATGATAAGGGGAGTCTGACTAATGGACTACGTGAGTTTGTAGGTCCTGGAAAGTCATGTGGTTCTAGGTTATGGTCCTAATAAGTCTCTTAGTGTTGGTGTTGTCTTTGACATATGGCTGCCAACCATATGGTCAAGTCACCCACCGACACTAGTTCCATTTTGTGGGTTTCTTGGACCTTTCTTGAATTCTGAATTTTTGTTTTGAAAATAATTGTGTGAGAATTATAGAAATGAGTTTTAAAGGGAAAATTGGATTTGGGAAATGTGGAAAAGAGGTTTTCAAAAATTAAATATTATAATTGTTTTTGGAAGGTTGTGTTTTTTTTTAAATAAATTTTTGGGAGTTAGTGGAAATGATTTAACGGGATTGGATTTTTCCTAATCTAAACAATTGGTTTTTTGAAATAAAATGTTTCGAAAGTGTGAGTCATTTTAAATTAATTCAGAAACATTGTTTTAAATGGAGTGTTTTGGGATGTTTAAAAGTGTTTGAATCCGATGAATTAGTTTTGGAAATTTGGTTTTGAGCAGCTGATGTTTTTTTTTGGAAATGGGTTTTAGACTTTGTGGTTGTAATATTATGAAAAGATACCTAGCTGAATTTTAGAAAATTGGAAGGGGTTATTTGGAGTAGATTGGTTGTTTTAAAATATTTTTAAAATGAAAAGGGGTATGTTTTAAAGTAAATGGTTATTGATGAATTTTGGATTTTTTGTGAAATATAAAAATATTTTTTGACTTGGTGGTTGTTGTTCCCTTTGAAGGTACATGATTTTTGGAATGATGTTGTTTTGTTTTAGACATTGGTGTTTTCATGGGTGCTCATATGCATGGTTTTATTGATATCTAGAAGGATGACCTGTATGGCATGGTGGTTGGGTGCTTGGGGTGGCATAGAAATGTGCATGTGGGTGAGACTTGATGAAACACCATTGGTGAATGTAGAAACCCACCAAGTTAGTTTTTTTTCAAAAGTGTTTTGAGCTGAAAGAATTGTGGCCTCTGTTTATAAAAAAGTGTTATTTGGTTAGTTTTTTCTATGTATTAGAATATTTGTTTATTCAGTAAGCTTCCTTGTGATCTAGAATTCATACTCTTGATGTATCTTGAGTTGAGATCTTATTGGTGGATTGATTTTGGAATAATGTTCATTGAGTTTCTAAAGATGTTTTTGATGTTGTGATGTGGCCATGGATAGTTCTTTGTATGAAATATTTCATGTCGATCACCCTAAGGATTCATTTAAACATGTTAAATCGACCTCTTTAAATGATGCCTCTTCCTGTTTTTTGGAATAAAGAGCTGTTTGGGATCAATTTAAAGTGCATGCAGGTCGTGATAATTCTTTTAGACATAGTAGTTGTGCTTGGTGATGTTGATGTGTTTCGCTGTATTCCTTGTCCATTCTTCCCCTCATTAATCAGATGCTTCAAGAATCAGGGCTCCAGTTATAGGCCTCAGAGTGAAGCTTTTCATACAGTCAGGAAATCTCCAAATGTGTGGGGAGCTTGACCAGGATCTTGCCTCCACCATTGTGGTATGGTAATTTCTATGTTTCTATTGTGATTCATCAATTATGTGAATTTCCCTTTGTCGCAACAATTGTGGTGGACTTACCCCTCACACAGTGTCTATGGTTATGCCTTCATGGATGTGGATTTTTGATCAATGTCCCTGTGTGGACCGCCTATGAAATAGGGCACAATCTTGGTGTTACCTGTTAATAGGTAGAGAGTGTTGGGTAGTTCCTTTGTTTCTTTTTTGGTTTCACTGGCCTAATTATTGGATCCCCTTCCCTCATCTCCCTAAGTGATTGGGGTCCAAATCAGTGTCCAAAGTGTTGGCCCGGTTCTTTTCCCCACTGTTCGGGAGTGGGTGGTTTAAATGTTCATGTTGTAACCCTATTATCTCGGGTTTTTAGGTTATTGTGGTATTTTTTGGTGGTCCTGTATAAGTGATGACTAGTTCAAGTTAATGTTGAATTCTTGTTTGTTTGTTGGAAGTTGGGTTCTAATTGTGGGGAGAGCCACCACGGGTCTCATTGATTTTTTTTCTCCTAAGAAATTATCTAGAGCTAGTTGTTTCTTAATGGTGGGGATTCCATCCCATAATCCACTTTAATATTTGGTTTTCATGAGTTCTCTTTGGTTTCAGTGATTTTTGGGTTCATTGGTATAAGGCCCAAAAACCAGGTTCTTGGTTTGGTTGTGGAGGTAGTAACTCGATCATTCGGTTGATTCTCAAGAAGCGGGTGAGAGTTGGTATTTTGGTTGAGGTAAGAAGATTATGTTTCATTAATGGATGATGGTGTTTAATTGGATCAGTAGGATGGAAAATATAGATAATTAATACTTAGGTGTTGATCAATCAGCTGTAATGTGATATTTCTTTTCAAGGGTGGAAAGCTTTAATGGTGGGGAGAATTGTCACACCCGTTTTTTTCCATTTCATGTCATGGTTTTGATCCAGTTCATTAAAAATCCTGATTCTTTTATTGGGTGCTGGGTGAGATTAATTTTGAGTTTTGAACTATTATATATGTCTAATCACCCTAATTTGGGTTCTCCATTTCTTGTTTAGGAGTTTTTGGAAAAAGGGTGGTTACTTCATAATTTGGGCCAACCGTGAGCCCATTTCCATATTTAAAAACATATTTTGTTTATTTTATAGCTCATTAATTTTTTTATCATTTTTAAATCATTCCACTTTAAAATTGTCCTAAAATAACATATTAAAACTAAAATAACCTTTTTTACCCCTTATAAATTCACAAGCACGGTGAATTGGGGTTACTTATTTAGGTAATGGGCCAGCCCATGGGCCCATTTCCAGTTTTTAAAAAATAATTTTTTTATTTTATATATTTTTGATTTTTTAGTATTTTTCAGTGATTCCACCTCCCACTATAATCAAATATACCTATCCTCCATTTTCTGTTTTAGTTATTTGGAGCTCAATTTAGTCTTTTATTAGGTTGAAAGTTCCTTGGTTTACTCGAAATGTCCAGAATTGAAAAGGTAAATTGTTTCACCCATAAGACATTCAATTCATACTATTTTTATCACAAATATTATTTACCTAGTTCTTCCAGATATTAGGATACTTTCTAAGAAGTTACAAAAAATTAAATTCTCTCTAGGGTTTTAGATCTAATGGAAGACGTAGAGTTTTTGAGTTGAAAAGGTGAGATTCCTTCTCCTTTTTCCTCCCTCTTCTTCCTCCTTTCATTATTTCATGGTTTTATAGTCTCTACTAGTCACGATACACACCAAATGTTTGTTTAAATGTTCAACTATCTTTCAAAATATTTTTGTGAGGTTTAGAATCTAGTTTATGGTACTTTGAATATCTTATAGTATCTTGTATAAAATATGGTATGCAATTGGTGTTTTATTCTTTGTCAAGTTCTTAAAATAAATTATTTTGTTTAAAAGAGCATGTCATGTGTTCGGTAAATTGCCCGGTTGGATTTTATGTGTCATGTTTGATTTAAAAATTATTATTTTTGGATTTATAAATGAATTATAAGAATTATAAATGATATTTTGGGTCCTCATATGTCTTTCCAAATTGGATTTTGTTTTACAAACAAATTGGTTTTGGTTTATAACATGTTTTGGACCGAGTTGTCAGAAAATGGCCCATTTCACATCCTTATGAAAATGGTTGTGTTTTGAATATGTGACCTGAATGTTTTAAGGAATTTATGAATGTGATTTACTGATGTAAATTTTGTTTATAAACCTACTTAATAAAAGTGAAATGCATACCTTGGTCAAAGGATAGTTTTGATAAATGCTTAAAGGCCCGTTTAACATTTTTTTTGTAAAAATGGTTTCCATGTGTATTTCATGTTATATTTTTTGGGGAAATTTTATGGTCCATGAAAATGATTTATTAATTGGTTTTTAGGAGTAAAATTTTTTGTTATTATGTTGTTGATGGGTTTGTGTCCTTAAAAGATAATTTTTGAATGGATTTTATGTGCAAGACCTCGTTATACATCTTGAATTTTTTTATGAATATTTTTAGTGGTTTATTGATTCGTGAAAGAAATGTGAAGCATGTTTGCGGGATATTTGTGTTTTTATGGTTTGGTAATGAAATTTTTATGTGGAAAGTTTATTTTATAATATGTGTAACTTGATTGATCACTAAAGGGAATCCCAGGTATCTAGGTGGGTGAACGTGTACTAGTATGCTAGTGATTCCATGGGGTTTGGCCCCTGTTTCACGTAGAAAGTTTTACGATGACAACACTAACTAAACTATGATTATGATGTTGTTTGGGGACCACTAGGTTATGGTTATGCTTTATAATAGTGGGTCGCATGCATGGTAACATATATTTATTATGGTTACCTTCACCGAGATATGAGGTACCTGGGGCTCACAACTAACTAGTGCCTAGGGGTGTTCTCGTTACTTGTGCTCATTAGATATTTTTTACTCACCATCGGTATACGGTGTGTTTGGTTTTTAAATTCAGTAGTGTGTGTGATTTATTTAAAATTTTAAATTCTTTAAAACTTCCCTCTTGAAAACTATTTTCATTTTGAAGTTGCACCTCTTTAAAAATTGTTACTAGTATTCTTTGTTTATAAAACATGAACATTTTTGTCTGTTAATTTGTTTTATATATATTGGGACATAATTTAGAAAACATAACTTTATATATTATATTTAAAACTTGAAATTGATGTTTCTTTTATTTTAAAGGATGTGCATTGGGAATAGAACATCGGGATAACGTACTGAGTATTAATACTCACGCCTATAATCATCTTTTGTTTTTAGCCCATGTGCATGTTTCAAATTGAGTTTGATCACCTTTTGAGACATGTGAAATTTATGTTTTATAGTGACCAGAAGGGTCACATGAAGTAATTTGGTTATCGAGTTTGGTCAGATGAGTTGTTGGTATAGTTTACATTCAGTTTCTTGTACAAATAATGTTCAGTTCAGTTTTAATATAAATGTATTTTGGGCTATCCATTTCTTTTCGCTGTTTGTTTGTTTGTTTATATATGGGATAAATCGTTCCCTTGTGTACTCTATTGATTCGCTTGGTGCTCATTTCCATCCCAGGAGGATCAGGAACACCTCTCGGGACTTGTCGTGGGTTGGCCTGGGTGACCGGTTCAGGGTCGACTCAGGCTGGTTCATGACAATGCCTAATGATCCCTATTCAGGTTTATTACACCAATTTAAAACTTTACCATAACCACATCCATTTTTAGTATCTAGATAGGTATTTTATTTCTTGGAAACCACTCACATTACACTTTCCCAAAATTTTAGGAATTTTTCATATATTTATACTTATATATGTTGTTATTAATAATTCTTTTATAAAATTAATCTTAATAAATAACTAAACATTACCTTTGATACCAATTATGAAATCCTTCTATTTTATTATATATATTTTAACATAATTTCATAACAAAAAATTATATTAATAACTTCAACGAATATTTTGAGGTCCGGTTCTCTAGAATCCGAGTTTATGATACATTAATTTTATAAGGGAAACATAAATAGAAATACTATTTAATCATTTTGAATATCTCATTTGTAAATAAATACAAGGCCACCTTAATGGGTGTAATTTCCTAGTGTCATAAATCAATAGAAACGGGTGAGCATAATACCTAGTAAGGGATAAAAAAATAAAATAGAACATGATTAGTCAACAAGGATAAAACCTTAGGTATAACAGGATTCAATAATCATATATACTCTATACATAACATATAAATGTGCATAAAACATAAAATGATACATTCATAATCATATCATAAAGGATTATCACTAGGTTATCACAAAACAAAATTACCATGACTTTTCACCAAGGTATCATAAAACATGTCATATATAGAGATTAATTATTTACTCAATGAATTAGAGATCTATCAGGGGAACCCTTCATATATATAAATTCATTTGATCCACATTGATCATAATAAATCATTTCCTTATTAAACCAAGGAGAGTTTGGAACATGTGTCATACAAAATCATTGAGTAAATAAGTTCTTAAATACACGAACATTGTATAATTTTTAACCCAAGAAAAGGGAATGTGGTTTCATAAAAGTAAATCCCCTGTCAATAAATTTTTTTTATATCTAGGTGAATACACATGGATAAGGAAGGGTTTTGGTTTTTACGATATAATAATATTATAGGTTAAATAGAGAGAAATCATGTATTGAATTTAGCAGCATGACAATATACAACATGGATTAAGGAAAGGTTATAATGAGAGGGAACATAGGTCTATCATTGATAAAAATTATTTTAGTATTAATGGGATAAATTAAATTTTACGAAACCAAGTTAATTAAACATTTATAAGGCATATCAAATAAGAGGTACTTGAATGGAAAATAAGAGGAAGATAGTTCCCTTACCATTGGGAGTAACTTCATAAAGCTTGGATAAGTAACCCATAGAACCATTGAGACACTATAGAGGGAATTTAGAGATATTACATTTGAAAAATTTTATGCATAAGGGATTTGGAGTGGAGAGTAATATGAATGTGGGAGGGTATTCATATTAAAAGAGTCAGACATATTTAATAATTTCAAAATTTAGGATTTGGAATTCTACGTTGTGGAAAATAAAAATCATCAGCTTACCCATTAGGTTTCAATGTGGTTTTAGATATTTGTATCTTATTTTATAATGTTATAATCCATTAGAACCAAAATCCATTTTTCAATATTACATTGGTTACGAAAAAGAATATTTTCTACCAATTATAGTTTTTAAAATCATAATTTCAATTTTAGACAATGGAAAATGATATAAATCCATTAAAATAAATAATATTAATAAATTAACTTGTTTTTTTTCATGAATTATATTTAATTAAATTTTAAATAATTATTAAATATATTTGATGTCATAACACTTATCAAAATCTCAAAAATGTATATCTAATATCCAATGAAAAATATAATATTTTCGAGGTAACTCTATATATCTCTATAACACAATTGAAATATAATGTTTAATTTACCAAATAATTCTTAAAATATGAGAATGTTATGTTTTAAATAAAAAATATTCATTTATTGAAACATAATAGTTTTTATGACATAGACAAAAAAATAACATTATAGAAATTTTGTAGGATAATATTAAATGATATTATCATTTATATTTAAATAAAAACAAATTTAAAATAATATTACATGAAAATAAATTTTAATTAGAGTACATTATCTTATAATATAATTGTAGTTATTTTTTGAAATTAATATTTCTTAATTTTCATCTATGAATTTATTTATTAGATTCATCTTGTATTTATATATATTAAATTAAATAATATTGAATAGGGGATTGATGAAATAAATAGGTCATTTATAAAAAATGAATTTAGACTTTTATGACACTAAGGTCTAGATATATAAACCCATATTACAATGACGTACACCCTAAAGGTAAGTTTTGTGATGATGGTGGTTTCATGGAGTGGCTAATCTACCATCGATCTGATGGCGATCTCTACTAATTTAAACATCTCTGGTTTGAGATTTCATTCAAGACTCGCTTGTTGAAGCTTTACCTGGGCTTATTCAGGGGTGAAACCCATTGATGCTACCTACCTACCATGTTATATCAAATGGGATTCAAAAGGAATGAATATTCTTTTGTATGGATTCATATCTCTTTCCTTCTTCAATTTTCATTTTTTGTTACCTTTTATAAACACTAAACCTAATGGTAAAATTATTAACAATGGTCATAGTGACCAACATTAATAATGAAAAACGGTCGAAGTTACCAATGGTCCTATTGAACAATGGTCATGTTTACCTATGGTCATACTAACCAATAGCTCGTTTGTGATAATGTAAATATTATATCCTTGTAATGTCCCAACCCTAGTTCCACACACCAGTGCCCTGATCTAGTTCACTATATGACCTCATGTGATCCTCAATGTATGCCAAAGGGTGACAATTAGCAGTGTAGGTCTGATAAGACGATCATGGTAATACTATAACCTCTTTTATTGGAGTAATACATCATAAAAATAAATGAAAAATAGAAGAATAATATATAACCATAATAAAACCAAAAACTCGTGATAATAAAAGCAAGAAATACAATATCCAACTTAAGAAGAAAACATGCAATGTTAATGTACATGTCAAGTGTCTAAATTAAAACTCAAAATAAATACAACATCGACTCCCAAGAAGGTTTTGAACCATGTCTAGTTCCGTCATCCACACTCTACCCCAACTCAACCACTTAACACATGGCCTTTTCCCTCATAAATGAAATTTATTTGGGTACCAATAAAGTAGCCTGAGTAGGGTGTGAGTATAACTCAGTAGGTCACCACCAACGGTGTCTAAACAATTTCCCTTCAAATAGTGTATGTAGTTGCATAGAGAATAAAATTCATGAAATAAATTAAATAGTGTACATTTATTCAGTTTATCTTTATTTAAAAACATAATTCCCATGTTCCTGAGGACACATGAACCTCAATACTTAATTCGTATTGTGATGAAGTCTGAGTTATTCCCAAGAGATATCATATATATAAATTTCAATGTTACCATTCATTATCCAAATTTATATTTGACTAAAAACATAAAACATGTAAATCAGTCTGACATGAGTAATATGAACCTATGGCTCTAACCTTAAGGGTATTGTGTGAGTAAGACTAAATGAAGTATAATTTCTAATTTGGATGAGGGGGAAGCTCTCACGGTTCTTCCCCTAGCCCAAATCCATGACCTATCATAGTCCCCTGGAAATAAAAATGGAAACTCTCACAGTCTCCCTTCCTAAGAACTCTCACGATCCTCTTTCCTAAAGGCTATCTAGGTCTTATTACACGAATTCTCTCATGATTCTCTCCCCTGAAGGCTCTCATGGTCCTTACAGATGTCAAAATGGAAGATCTCATAGTCATCCTCAGTAATCCCTCACCCACATTCCTGTTAACCCATGTGCTACTCCATGTTAACATAATCATAACCAATTGATATATAACCAAAATACAAATCTCTAATCATTCCATTAATTGATTCAATAATTTCAATCACATCTATCTCTTTAATTAATTTTAAATATAATTAATTACATCATTTATTATTCCATTAATTAACCCAACAATTAATTAATCACATCAATCCATTTTAATCAATTAAACAATTAATTAACCACTACAAGTCCATTAATTAATTCAAAAATTAATTAATAATTTTACTATATCTACATCTAATAAATTATTCACTAATTAATTCTTTAAATACACAATTTCAATATCTCATAATAAATTCAACAATTAATTATTCAATTTATAACATCAATATCCTATAATTAATCCCACAATTAATTATTTCCATTCAATACAAAGATTTAATTTATTTAACTCCAAAACTAATTATCTCAACTAACTACATCAAGATCCCATGATTGAATCCACAATTAATTATCACAAAATCCCATAATTTTGCTACACCATAATTAATTAATTCCATTAAGAAATTTTATTTCTAAATAAATCTACCAATTCAAAAATTTTCATACACATAATCAAAAACATGAATATGAGGTTGATATTTTAGACCACCTAATTCAATTCATTAGAGAACAATCATCCAAAAGAAATCCAAACAAATTGAGCGACACAATGACATATAATGATATCCAAATCATAAAACCATAAATAAATATTAAATGAATCAAGATCTATTGAATCTATATCTAGATATAGAATAATAAATCTAGATATAACTAAATATATTTAGATATAACAAAAAATTAGGATTACTTCCCATAAAAAGGAGAGGAGAACAGGAGAAGAATGATAAAAGAACCGGGATTGGATTCACTTACCAAGAGAGATGAAGAACTCCATTCCGAGCCTCAAACCATGATGAAAAGAGTTCGAGAATGATTTTAATTCATCAAGAGATATCGAAAATCATAAAATATGACCTAGGGTCTAATGGGGGTTGATTTGGGATTAAAATGAGGGTTCGATAATTTTTAAAATAAACTTGAAAGAGACTTTAATTCTCAAGTATAGTTTTCTAGGTAGGGGAGCATGGATTCCACTAACTGTGCATATAAAACATTTTCCTCATTTGAAGGGATGCAAAATTACTCCAAAGAGGGTTTATAGTTTAAAAAACTGTGAAACAACCATGCAAATCCCAACTGTCTAGGGTTTCACGGTTTGCTGGGCTGGGGGGCAGGGTTTTGGAAAACCGTGCACCAACCATACACTACCCTATTTATTCCATTTTTCTAAAATTTACACCCCTAAATATTAATGTTTAAACCCAAAAATGTAATCAATACAATGAAAAATAGTACCTCTAAACGAGCCCGAGAGAACTCTAGAAAAGGTTAACATTTTATAATCTTCCCACCTTATAATAGCTCGCCCTCAAGATTTACTCCCAAGAATCTCTAATATTATAAATCAAAAAGATTTTTCCATTGTGACCTCATATCTACTTCCATTTCCTAGGTTGCCTCCTACAAACTCTCATGTTTACACAATATACGATCTAATGACACATTCATTCCCTATAACATTTTTTCACTGTGATCCAACACATGAATCAAATGATACTAAAAGGAAACATATATCTCAAGCTCCACATCATCCAGATTGATCAAATGAGAAGTGTTGGGGTGATAATTATGTAGTTTTGATACATGTAAAAAATCATGCATAATTCTATATTCCAACTTGGGATATAATCTCTCCCAATTGTTGATTAACTAGCCCTGATCAGCCTTCCTGGATATCCGACTCTCAATAGTGATCATATTTGTCACTCTTATGGGAAGTGAAGGTCACTCTCCTATGGTAAAAATATATGTGGTCATGGGATAGTAATATCCATTCCATACCCATAATTAGATCAAAGACTGATATTTCAAGAATATAGAGATCCTAAAGAGAACTTTACTCCCCAGTCTCAATAGAACACCCCTTTCAAAAACAAATGACTCTGGTCCATACTACCAATTGTGTATATATGGTCATAATCCCACTCAAAAACATCACTAAAAAGCTCAACATAATAAAAGGTTTTGTAGATATAAAGGAATGAGAGAATCCAATATCAAATAATGCACTATCTAATATAGAATCTACAAGCATAGTACCTCTCACTATCAATGATCCAGCCTTGCTATCCACAAGTGTAGGCCATACCGCATGTAACTATCCCAACCCTATTCCCTATGATGTATTCTAACAACCCATAGTTTCAGCAATATTTTGATATGGTCATTCTTCCCAAGACTCACCACATCCATTTATACTTCTACCTCATACAATAGAACCCCTGCTTATAGAATTATATAGTGTAGAAGGTCCCCTTCCTATATGCTTGTTTTGTCTAGCTCCTCTATCACTAACCGTCTGATGTGTCTTCCTGCAGAACCTATGTAGATGTACCATATATGGATATCCTTGGAACTCCCCTGGTGGTCGGGGACAATGTTTCTGATAGCATCTTGACCTACCACACTAGTGTAAAATCACTAGATTAATTTCCTAGGTAATTGAAATTCCCCCTAAAAACTATGTTTTCCTTTTCTTTGAAAAAATTTCTCAAAACAATGATTTCTAATTTCAGAAGACACACCTCTTAAATATACATAACAAACCACATGTTCTGCACTGCAAGATTCCCTCAATTTACCTTCAACTATAAGAGCCTGATCCACTATGTCATCAAACTTATTTAACCAAAAGATGTTAACATGGTATTTAATCTCACACATAAGTTTGTCTTGGAAAACTCTTTTCATAGATATATAATCTCTAAAAAATGTTGTATCAAAGCACTGAAATTCTATAAAGCATCCAACATAGTCCATCATGGACATTATTTACTGATTCAACCACATGAACCCAACTTCCCTTTCCTTCCTCATTGTCTCTAGAAAAAGGTTCTCTAGGAAATTCTCCAAAAATTCCTTCCATATCATACCATCATCCTGTCTAGTCCATGCCTGAATGTCCCACCAGAACATCATTATACCTCATATAATATAAATAGCCACCTTGAACCTCTCCACAGCTAGAGTCTCCAAGTGGTCATTTATAGTAAGGATAGACTCAATCCAAAAATCAGCTCCCTCTGGTGCTCCCTCTCTAGTAAAATTTGGAGGGCTGTCCAAATGAAACTCTCGTGTGAGTTAAAACATACTATTTACAACCCTACCTAGGTATCATTCAATGAATTTCTTTAAGGGAGAAAATTTCTCTTAGAATTTCTCCCTTGCTTCCTCACCCGACACAATCAGTGACACAAGTTCCTCTACTTGTAGAGAAATACCATTCATATCCTCCGGTCATCCTATCAACAGATTCCATCATGGAGTAATAACTCTATAATGAAAAAAACAAAGCTTAATACTCATAACTAAACCTTAAAACAATCATGTAAGAGTAAAATCATAACAAGTCACCACAAGTCTTTTCCCCAAAACATCATCACACAGTAAAAAATGAGGCTCTATCACCACCGTTACCATTCTTACACATAGGTTTTGGTTTTCAAAGGATATTCACATTATCATTATTAAAATTCCATTCAATATCCATTTATTCAAATTTTTTTCCATCATTTTACCACTTCCAATTTCATATTAGGAACTATTTTAAATTCAATTTCACAAGAAAGGAAAAATAGTTCAGGTTCAATAACTTACCAAAAACCGATTTCCATGCATGAAAAAAGTGATGCATGTGAAAAAATTATCTTGACTTCCTAGAATTTTTCATACAGACTCAACTCTTGTGCCATTCTAGGACACGATTCAATTATTTAAAAATCTAAAAAAAATTATCACATCACACAACAAGTGTGTCACCCAAGGTGAAATAATATTCAACTACAAAAGGAAATAGAAATAACAGGAATCTAACCCTAGGTACTTGGGTTTTCCCTCATACATGGGTTTGCAACTCCCATAGAAAAGCTCATAAACAAGACTTGACCCTTACTATTCTCCTTGCTACCTTTCCCAAATATTAAAACAAAATAAAAATACAATAAAAATATGTTATGATAAAAATTTTTAATGTCTCATCCCGAATGACTCACATAGGTTCCCTAAGCCGGTTTTCTATGTGACCTCAAGCATGAATCCACATATTCTAGAGGCCATAAAATAGAATCGAGGGTGTAATAAGTTGATTTTATGGAGACTATACCGTATTTTATCTTAGTAATACACCAGTAGAAATAAATAAACAATAGAAGAATAAAATATAACTGTAATAATACCAGAAAATCATGTTTATCAAAGGAGGAAATACAATATTTACCTAAAGAAAAAAAACATTCCATGTTAATGCATGTGTCAAGGGTCTAAAATGAAACTCAAAAGAAAGAAACTGATGACTCCCATGTAGGTCCCAAACCACACCGATTCCCTCATCCATGCTTCATCCTGACTTAGCCACTTTATATATGGCCCTTTCCCTTATCTTGTCTTGTGTCAATGAAATCTATTTGGGTACCAATCAGGTAGCTTGAGTAGGGTATGAGTACAAATTGTTAAGACACCACCAACGATGTCTAACCAATATCCTTTCAAACAGTGTATGCAATTTTATAGAGAATAAAATGCAAGAAATAATGTAAAAAGTTTAATTTTTTTTCAATTTATCTTTATCTAACCACATAACTCCCAGGTTTCTAAGGACATTGAAACCTCAATACATGATTTGCCTCATGTCAAAGTATAGTTTATCCCCATGAGATATCATTGATATAAATTTATATGTTACCATTCATTATCATAATTTTTATCTAATTAAATACATAAACTATGTAAATTAGTCTGAAATGAGTAATATGAACCTACAGATCTAACCAATAGGGTCTAATGTGATTAATACTAAATGAACCATAATTTATTACTTGGAAGATTAAGAATCTCTCTCGGTCCTTCCCTTGGACCAACTCAAAGAGATAATGTAGTCCCTTGGAAATTAAAATGGGAACTCTCATGGTCTTCTTTCCTAAAGGCCACCACAATTCTCTTTCACAAAGGCTCTCATAGTCCTCTTCCATTAAGGGTATCATAGTGCTCTTCCCTGAAGGCTGTCACGGTCCTTAGAAAAATCAATATGGAACCCATCATGGTCTACCTCGTAAATCCATCACTCACACCCTAGTTAACCCATGTGCTACTTCATGCCAACATAACCATAACCAATTTATATACAACAAAATCCAATCTCAAAAATCATTCCATTAATCGATTCAACAATTAATAAATCATATCTATCTCATTATTTAATTTCAACAATCAATTAATCACATCATTTTTATTAATTAATTCAAAAATTAATTAATCAACCCTATTCTATTAATTAAACTAACAAATAATTAATCACATTAATCATTTTTAATTAAGTCAGAAATTAATTAACAACTTCCAGTCTATTAATTAATTCAATAAATAATTCATATTTTCCTAATTTCTATAACCAATAATTAATTCACTAATTAATAATTCGAACACTGAATTTCAATATCTCATAATTAATTCACCAATTAAGTATTCGATTTATGACATCATTATCCTATAATTAATCCCATAATTAATTATCTCAATTAATTATATAAATATCACACAATTAATTCCATAATTAATTATCTCAATTAACTACATCAATATCCTTTAATTGATTCCACAATTAATTATCCCAAAATCCCATAATTTTAAAATTACATTATTAATTAATTCACCAAATTAATTAATTCCATTGGTAAATTTAATTTCTAAACAGATCCGGTAATTGTTTAATTTCCATATACATAATAAAAATCATGACTATGGGAATTGAATTTTAGACCACCTACCTCAATCCATAGATTGACAATATCCCAACAGAAATCCCCAACAATCAAGTAGAACAATAGTGTAGAATGAGATCCCAATCTTAAAACCCTAAATCAAGATTAAAGAAATCACGATATTTTAAATCTAGATCAAGATCTAGAATCATTGATCTAGATATCAAAAAATAGATTTTTAATCTAACAAAAATAGTGGATTAATTCTATTAAAGAATGTGTTGATAATGCCGTAAGAACATGAAAACAATTGGGACATGATTCAATTACTAGAAGAGAAAAAGGTCTTCGATTTGAGATTCGAATTGAGAATAATGTAGGTTGGGAAGGCTTGTAATTTGTTCGAAGATCTCAAAAATCATAAAATAGTACCTAGGGTCAAATGGGGGTCTATTTTGGATTAAAATGGGGGTTTGGAAATTTTTAAAATTAACTTTTGTTATACTTTAATTCCTATGCACAATTTGCTAGGACGGGTCTCACAGGTTCCCCTAATTGTGCGCCTAAACTATAAGCCTCATTTTTAGGGGTGCATGATAACTCCTAAGAGGGTTTATTATTGGAAATATCATGATCCAACTTTGTAATTACCCACCTTTTAGGGTTTCCTAGTTTGTTGGTTTAGGTCATATGGTTATAGAAAACCATGCACCAACCATGCACTTCCCTATTCCTTTCATTTTTCTCAAATATCTACCCAAAAATATTCAAGTTATAACCTAAAAAATGTACTCAACATAAATAAAAAGTGTTTATGTAAACTAGACTAATAAAAATCAACAAAATTTTGAGAACTTATAATACTAATGGTCGCATTTCTAGTTATATCATATTTATATTCTTCTAAACATTAATATTTAGTACTTCCTTACCAATGGTTTATACAATTATAGTGATATTTTATATTATATTCTTAACATTCCTTATTCTATTAAATGTTTTCATAGAAGTTATAATCTTCCAATAGAAGTTTGATCCTATATAGTATGCCATTGTGTGGATGCTATTTTTTGGTTTTTATATCTTTATATTTTTTATAATAGTAATAAATAGTATTATTACATATGATGTAGTAGTATTTTTTATAATAGTTATTATATGTAAATCCATTATGATATATTATAATATATTCATTATGAAAAAAAGTTCATTTATTAAACCTATAAGGAATTTTCAGTCTAATACCCCGATTTTCTTAAAACATGTTAAAATGTCAATATGGAAGTGAAGAATTCATTACATAAATCTTGTATAGATATGGATCTAACATGAGAATATATTAATATATGATCATAACTTCACTCATATTTTGATTCCATTTTATTTTTTATTTCATGAATTATTTAGATTATGATTTAGTGTTATTTGATTAAGTTACATGATAATTTTCAGGGAAAATATAAATTTTGAAATTTTATAAAAATAGAAGGGAAATGTAACATAATCTAGTAAATATAAATGGATATTTTTTTGAATGTTTTTTATATGAAAATGAAATGTTTACTCATAGTAAGATGTTTGACATAAATCAAGATATTTTTTCAATATTTAAATAAAATTTACTATTTATTCTTTATGTGAGGATACAATTAAATTTATTTTTCTAAAAAAATTTATCATTCAAATGGGATATTATATTTAGAAGTATAATTTTTCAATTTATAATAACTAATTTAGTGGGGATACAATATTTTAGTGGGTTCTATAATTATAATGTCCAAAATCGATATCTCTCAATAACTTAGTGAATTTTATCCCATTTCATCATTCTTTTTTTTTTCATGTTTTCTAAGAACAACATGAGAATGGGGAGGAAATATAGGCCTCTATAAGGTTGAATTATTGAACCCATAATATAATCAATTTATGAATTTTGATAAAAAAAATATGTGATTTATATTATACTCCTAGGGGAATTTAATTTACAAAAAATATTTCAAAAAAATACTAAATAAAAAATTATATAGTAATTATATTTTTTATTCTGTACATATGGTGGGTGGAAGAGTTCCAGTCACCCAAATCAATGACATCTGGTGTTTCCGGAGCTACTATGGGTCATGTAAATATCATTCCTACTTATTTATCATTGAATTATGTCCAAATTATTATAGTAGTATTTTACTTGTTTAAAGGATGAAATGTTGTGGCTGAAAATCCATATATACTTCCCTTGAGAGTAATTTTTTTGGGAGGGAGATTTGATCAAGGGGGAGTATTAAAGATAATAAAAAATAGATTGATCAATTAGAATGAACATTGACTGGTTGTTTTTGGTGTGGTATTGGATATTTAGAGAGAGGAATGAATAACTGAGGTGTTTCTTATTATGTAGCGGTGTTGAAAGTATAGTAAATAAATTTTTGAAGGCTACCATAAGGGGTAGTGTACCATCGTAGTTTGGTCGGTGGTAGTGTAGATACATGTGAACCACTCCCTAATACCCTCACCATATACTATATTCCCTTTATTTATTTTGAAATAATGTAAAATATATGTTTTTGAACTAGTGCCCTTATTTATATTCTATTTTACTAGATTATCTTGGTAGATCAAATCATTGAGGTTTTTTATTACATTTGTGATATATAAATTTATATTTTAGTATTTTAAGTAATAGGAAAAAAAACCTAATGAAAAATATAACACCTAGACCAATGTTTCATGGACCTAAAAGAAGTACTACTAATCTCATGCAAAAATCCTTATATGTCAAAAAATTTTGACTAGCAGTGAATGTTTATGTCTAATATTAGGGGAATATTCCATTAATATATCAAGAAACTAATAATATGTAAAAAACCAACCACCCATGAACATGACCAAAATCAAAGTATGAAGTTTTATTACTATTGGGAGAAACCCATAATCAGAAAATAATAATCATTTTTTAACAAATAGTCTTCCTAAATTCCATATATATCATATACTAGGGGGATCTCTTACATAGTATATAATATATAAAATGAAAAAATGAAAAAAGTAACCAAGGATATACACACACAAACATCATCCAATCCTCATTACAATATCTAAACCTCATAAAGATACTATATCCTGATTAACTATACAACATGTCACCTTAAATTCATATCAGAGATATGTTCTAGACATCCATCAAGGTAAACATGCAGGGTGTTTGTAGAAAACTCAATTGGACACCACTAATAAGGTCCTAAAAATATATTATAACATAACATGGGTATATAAAATATAATGAATAAAGAAATATGAGCCAATATGTATAAAATCACATCATGTTAGTATTTGTTATCCAAGACACCCCAACACTTAACACAACATGTTTTGATTATTTCTTGTACATAACACCTTGGGTGCCAGGAACCGTGGTTGGGACCCTAATATTTCCATACCATGGGTACATCAGATCTTGATTGGGATTTTAATATACAAATACCTAGTGAACCACAAATACTATCAATACCATTTATATATTTATACCTTAGACACTATAAATCATGGTTAAGACCCAAATATTTTCATAATTTAGGTGCCACATATCTAATTTTGGCTCCTAATATGTTCATACCATATGTGTGTTATGCATGTATCATAACCACAAAAGATAAAATGTAGTCCTATAATATGACCATATTTAATGAACCATGAATCTTAATCACACACCTAATATATAAAGAGGGGATACATTGTTCATGACTATTAATTAGTATCTAAACAACTATCTAGAGAGAAACATCACCTTATAATCATGTTAGATCATTAAAAGAATGATTAAAAAAATCATAAAAATGTATCATCTAAAACCAAATTCCATGATCTCTACTAGCCCTAGACCATAAGGTATTTCCCATGATTTAAATCCTAACCTGGTCTCTAGAATCCTCTTATATAACCCTCACTACCAATAAAAAAATCAATACAAACTATGATACATAGGAAATTTTCTACCACATCATACCTTTAATCATAAGATATTTATGTTAAATTGATAAGTGACCATATCTCAAATAAGGAAAATAATTCCACTAAATTCCTAGGACCAACCCCTATCCTTTTTATTGATTTCATCCCATATAAATAACCTTTACAATGATTTCAAATCATATATGATCTAACTAATTTAATAATTTTGTGGCTAATGAATTATAACTCCCAACACTATCATAGTGGTTACACTACCTCGTGGACCATTTTCCCATCCATTCTTTAATTATATCTCCCACAAACTATGTAGTGTACTCACCAAATCTCAATAAGTAATAAAATAAATATCCACAATACTCACATCTTAAGTCTTATAGGATTCCACTAAAAATGAACAAAACCTAATAATAGTAATCTCCAACTCATCCATCAATGATTATCATAAAAGGGACCATTATTAGTCTCTTAATTTAACAAAATATTTTAAAAAACTATCTCTAAAACACACTACTATAACAAAAAAAATTTATGCATCCTTAACAATCCCATGAAGTCCCAAAATAGGCTACTCATAATTTATCCCAATCCTAAAAACCCATAAGGTGTCTGTTTTACAAAACAGACACATGAAACTCATAGAGTCATAGTAAATGATATATCATAGAAGAAAAAACTTTAAAAGGAATTCTCATTACAACCATAGTTTTATCTACCAAAATACCTCTTCCTCTAATGTCCTGATGGCCTTAATTTTTTATTGATTTTGATAATCCTCCTTTCACGGTGTGAGGTGGAACCCTTACAAGGCCCATAGGTGTAAGTATTACATGGCCCATAGGCCTTAGAGGAATTCATTTCCCATAGGCTTCAAAAATTACATACAACCTATACTAACTACTTGGAATTACTCCTCCCCATAATATTCATTGTGAAATCAGCTCTCTACCTTTGCATGGCTGTTCGACTAGACTTTCCCTCGCATACACAGGATTTTCCCAATGGTAGGTGCCATACCCTCTGATTCTTGCAATCCTTTTAGCTTCTGATATGGTGAAAAATACTTTCTCATCCCCCTTCTGAAGATTTTCTCTTATAGGTTGTCTGGTTTGCATCTGCA
The DNA here is from genome assembly GCA_963277665.1 of Viscum album. NCBI lineage: Eukaryota > Viridiplantae > Streptophyta > Magnoliopsida > Santalales > Viscaceae > Viscum > Viscum album. Next base: position 1,275,309,292 of record OY728132.1, on the reverse strand, counting down.
CTTAAGGTGGCCCTAAGGCCTTACTGACCAAAAGTCCTGGGTGTCCTGAAGGCCTTAAAGGGCTCGAGGACCAAATCGGTGGCCCGAAGGCCCAAAAGGGGGAATAGTCCCAACTGATACAATGCCAAATAGTACCCATTATAGTACCTGCTACAGTACCTACTATAATACCCAATGGAAATATGCCTCTTCCTAGATTTGATCTCGGGTCACCTGAATGAACTTAAGGAGTCCTCACCAATTGGGATGAGGCTCATGTGCCCAATATACCTCTTATTTTGGAACCCTATTAGTCCCTAATTATGATCCTCCAACATGACCCCCATGAATTCACAAAGTATTACATATACATCTTATAAAAGACCAAGACCCACACTCCCATATCCACTACAGAAATCTATAACATTACATTCCTAGATTTGATACCGATAATTGCAATCCAAATTTTTCATGTAAACCTTACAACATAAAATAAAAAATTGTATCACATACAACCACGATTACCTTTTAGAATTAGTGTTTTAGAGAATTATAACCAACTCATATCAACATAGAATCTTAAAAAACTAGTTCATAATGTTTAAATCCATCTCCCTTTATACCCATCTTTTTAAATTTCACATTAGGTCATCAACATCATTCTTGTGAAATCCTTTATATATATAAATCATACAAATTCAATCATTAAAACCTAGGAAAAAGAAAACATAAGAAGGATTTGATCAAATACTTATAAGGGTAAACATAAAAATTGAAAAATAAATGTCATCAATGATAATAAGGTTGAATAAGTGTATGATGAAATAATCAAAGTTCTTGAGTATTACATATGAATATTCACATTCATCAATACCAGGATCATCAAACATGAAAACATGGGATATGTTATTAACATTGGAAAAATAAATAGGAATAATTAATCATTTTATATGTTATATAAATCTAGATCAAATGAAAAATTATAAAAACATAGAAGGCAATTTAAACACTTTTTGGTAACTTAAAGAATCACTTTCATAAAACATTTTCAAAAACATTTTTATAAGAATAACCAAACAGACAACTTCTAACCTTATCATTTTCCAATTAATTTAAAAGATACAATGAGAATAAACCATTGTATAATATATATCAGGATAACCTATGATCTATAATGAGTCTAAACTCTTATTATAATTAATACCAGACTCACTCATTCTCCATGATCTATATTGGGGCTCAATCCTTTGTATAAGTTGCATCAGGAACAACTGTGATCTATAATGGAGCTCAACCCTTGTATATGTTTTAATGGTCTCACCTGTTTCATATAATTCTAAAGTACCATATCAAGAATAAAATACATTCATCATAAAACCATCTTTAATATTCTTTTAAAACAGTAACAATCTCTTGGAAACAAGATTAACCCAAGGAAAATAAACCAATTCGATAACAATATATTTAAAATAAATCCTTTGGAAATAGAATGGGTTCCATAATAATCTCATTGAAACAATATCATTCCATACCTATAAGTAATAAGGATTATATCATTACAAAATATCCCCATTGTATCACATGTAACTATAAGGGTTTTTCACTTCAATGAGTGAAAATTTAAAAAAATATCATTAAATATTTTGAGGAATATACCATTTTTATTTTGAAAATCTTTTTGTTAACATAAACCATTTTGAATATAATTTTATTTTAAAATAACCCAATTAGATTATAAATTAATATTTTAAAAATAATTTAAAACATTTATTGAGAAAAATATACCTTTTTTATGAAAAAATAAAACTTTAAAACGTTTTTATAAAACATGGTTTTGAATGAATACAAATTTCCGACCGAAGAGAGAAATGAAGTCCTATTTTCAGAAAAACACATTCTTAAACATTTTAAGTACCATGGAGTGGGAAAATGGTAAAATTAACTAAAAATATCATTAATAACAAGTTTATAAGAGAATTCATGTTATATATAATATTTCATCATCAGAGACTTAATCAATCACAATCTCGATAAATGATGTGATTGTGATAAAGGACTCTTACCACTTTGGTAACATTGAATCACAATTCCCATGAAGGAATAATATAAAATGAAACATCAAATATCATGAGAATAAATATATTCATTACTTAACATGTCAAAGGAGTAATATATTCAACTAATAAATGAATATAGGTGTATAATATGACAAAAGTCTCAAAGACTATAAATTGTGAAAAAATTCATTACCGCTTTTCTATGTCTGAAATTGAAAATCACTTGATAGAGATATAATCAAATGGATATGTAAATATAAATAAATTTAAGTACAATAATCATAAAATACATTCATGTTTAGTTTGTAAACCACAAATAAATATAAGTTTTATGTATCTCACAGAAATAAAAGTTAGATGACAAAACCCCTTACCTTGAGTCCGATTCATTGTGGTTGTTATTTTTCATCATAATAGATAAATTTATGTTAATTTTTTACTTAATTTGTAATTTTTTAAAAATTTAATATTAATTTTATTTAAATTATAATAAATTTTTATACAATTACTTAGTCAGTTAATTTTAAGTCAGATGTTTTGACCATATTTGGATTCTATGTCACAAATGAATTTGGTAGGTTATCTATGGCCAAAAGGATATTATTTAACCATATATAGAATAATATTAATGAAATAATTATCATATTTATAAATAAAATATAATTTTAGAAATAGTCATTAAATATGGCCAGTGAATATTAACTAATACTTCAACCTAGAGGAGAGTAGGTCGTACTTATGTGGGAGTAGTGTTTCCATTTTTCAATGATCATTATGAAAAGAAGGAAAGTAATGTTTTATATTTCCAAAATAATAATTATATCATAAATACAATGATATTTAATTATATATAAATTTATATATAATTATTGTGATGTAAAATGAATCACACTACATTGAGGAGGCAGTAATCCAAACGTCCAAGAACGACATTATCACTTTTTCATTGTTTGAAAAAGTTAAAAAGAAAATTATATATTATATTTATAGTAATATAATGATTTCATAAATATAATAACAATTTAATTTATTCATTTTATATTCATTATGGTTACCCTTATTACATTCCATGTAACATGTTAGTGAAAAATGCTTCACATCACTTTGTGATGTAGTTGTTCAGCGTACACAGAAGGGATGTTATCGTAACCCTAATAGAATGGAATATAAAAAAGATGTATATTATATAATGAATCCAAAAGTATTATTATGTTATAAATATCATTAATATAATATATAAATACTATGTACATCATTATTCCAAACCATGAGAGGTGTTAATGGAATAACGAAAGACATCATTTCGTGAGGCAGTTTTCCACCGTAACACGAATGATGATTTCATAAAAAATTTGATGGAATTTTGTGTGGGTTTAGGTCATAAAAATAACAAAAATAATTATATAATAATTATTTATTTTATTAATTATATATTAATGGTATAGTAAGTATTGAGGGGCATGGAGAAAGAAATAAAATTAAAACACTCATCAAAGAACATTACCTTTTCTTCAGGTATCTCATTGTATTTTTCACCAAAGGAATTACATGATTAGATTTCTTCCTAATGGAGTGATTCTATGATGAGGGGTTGGGATTTGGAAAGTAATTTTTTTAGGTTATGGTCATCCCAAATGTCATAATAGGTGTGAGTAAGTGGGGGGAGTGAGTGTGCTTTTATAGTGAAGAGGAGTGGTATTCTTATAAATACCAAATGGTATACAGTATTGGGATGCATCCATTTTTTCATGTGCCTCAAAAATTAAATAATAATGGAGGTTAGGGACTAATAGGGAGAGAAATTCCTCGACCACACAAAATTAACTCATTTTTAATCATGTTATACCATACTACTTATGTTTACTCAATTTTATCTTAATAGTTTATACTATGGTAACTTATATCTTTTCATTTACCTAGGTAAATAAGCCTTTTATAATAAAATTAAAATATATTAATTATATAATTTAGACCTTATTATTATAAATATTAATTCAAATTCATTATATAAAAATCCTATGTGTGTCTAAAATTAAATTTAACACAATCGAATGTAATGTGCAAAACCTGGTTTTAACATTATTTGATCTAATTAATCTTCACTATTTTAACTAATTAATTTGGTTAAAAATTATGTTTTACTTATTATAAAATATATATTATTATTATTAAAAATATTAAATCCAATTTTACCATTTAAAATCACATAAATGGAATAATTTAATTTAAAATTAACCCCGCATACGTGATGAGAAAGTTGGTTCTAATGTGAAAATGTTCAAAATTTTACCAAGTTTTAATATCCAATTTCAATATAAAATTTATTATAATAAAATAAATTGGATAAATAGACATATAATTGATCTAATTATACTATAAAACTAATTTAAAATATAATTTCACTATAGAAATTATTTATACAAAATGTACGTTTTTAATTAAAATCCAGTATTTTCACTATTCATCAAAAATGAAACTTCTTAGAAAAATACCAAAAATCCACTATAATAAAATAATGAAATTACCCTTTAAAATATTAATTTTAAATTTTCCAATAAAATTTATAAAATTTTAAAAATTTAGTGTTCAAATAATTTCACCATTAAAAGCCGTAAAAATGACTTTTGAAAAAAAAATACAATTTCATATATAAAATTGGATTTGTTCCGCATCAAAATATTCTTTCTACAAAAAAATTTCCCTTATATTAACTTAATTTTATTTAAATTTATAATTAATAAGTAACCAGAAAATTCATTTAATAAAAATCTGTAAACCATATTTTCATAATTTAGTTAAACTTATTCATTCTCACCATTCCAAGAGCTTGGTGACAACAATAATAATATTAAATGTATATTGTTGTCTAATTGGACTCATCCCATCATATAAAAAAATTTATAAAAAAATTTTTTTAGGTAGAACACAAGAAACAATTGGTGTTTTAAAAAATGAAAGATAAACTATGCATTTATTGTCACATAAGTTATTAAATAATTTAAATTAATATGAATGAAGATATTTAAAAAATCCTCACGATGTTACATCATACCCCCTTAAAATGAATTTAACCCTAGAAATTCATCTTTATTATCAAAGTATTAACATTTTTTTTAGAATTAATTTATTGAATACCAAATCAAACAAATTAATTAAATAAAACATACCTTATTAAAGAAAAGCAGGAAACATAAAAGTCACATGAATTTACACATAAAAAATATTCCACATAGGGAGAACATTGGTGGGAAATTGAAAGATAGAGTTTTAAGGGAAAAATAATTCCCCAAGACTAATAAGGAGTGATAGAGAATTTGGTCTATATGAAGTCAATAAAAATAAAAACCCAAGACAATAGGTGGGAAAATGTCATTAAAATAATAAAAAAAGATGGTAATATGATGAATTTTTATTTCAAGTCACCTTTACTAAATTTGAAGGATTATTTCACCATATAGAATGAGAATATATTGAAATGTACTTACATGAAATGTAAAATTTCATCCTTTACCAATTTCCACCAAAATAACATCTTCTTATTTAATTGATGAGTATTCATGATTAATTTTCTTGCACCTAAAGAACAAAAATAAAATTTAAATACTAGAAAGTATAGAGGGTATCATAATATTTTCCCCCTATCTTTAGAAATTTACCAAAATCAAGATGGTTATAAAATATTAAGATATTTTTGAAAATGAATAACCCATCACATGATACATTAATATTCAAAATTCAATAGTAATACCCAAATTTGTAACGAAATCCTTCAACAATTAACTATACTTAAAATTCATCAATAATTTCATCACTAAGTTTGAGTTCCAATGATTATAAAGATTTGATTGTATATTCTTACAATATAAATAAACCATTTTTAAAATCCCATATGACCCTAGAATATATTTAATCATAATCTATAAAATATTTCATACTAACTAGGTTAACATTTGTGCCAATGGTAGGAATGAAACACTTATAATTATTCGGTCATGGGATCAAGCCCCACCACCTTTCTGGATGTGACAGGTTGTCACACAGTATACTAGTTTTTTATGGAAAATAATTCCTCCCAAAAAACTACTTGTTAATCCTAGGGATTACAAATAACTCATATGAAAAAAATCATCTTCAAAATTTTTATTTATAACCTAAAAATTATTATTACATAAAATCCTCAAATTAGGTGTCTATGACATTGAGCTTATAATAATCCTTAATATTATAGAACTATGATGGTGTTAATAACTCTTTATATAACATCACTTGAAAACATCATAATCTCCAAATTTATCTAAAATAACTTTTTACACAAAGTATAACATCCCATGACCCACACTCCCAGAGCCTATACTGAAATCCATAACATTATATTCCAACCTTTGATGCTGATAATTATAACCCAAATGTTTTATCTAAACCTTAAAAAATCAAAATGAAAACCTCAATCAGTTACAACCATGATGAACTTTTATGTAACACACCAAATTTCTATTAAGTAACCCTTTAAATATGATTTTAGAGTATATAAATTATATGGGTGAAGTTTGGGATAGATTGGAGAAATTTTGGCAGGTATTGGATCTTTTCTATAAGTGCATCGTTGGTGAAAGGTTTGCAAAAAATGGGAAACAACTATAGGAAACTGCATACAGCCAGATTGGAAAAAAAAAGAAGGCGCCTAGGTAGTGTACGGTTTAACAAAAATATGTTTAGACTTAGGAGAAATTGCATGCTTTGAAATTTGGATATGGTCTTTTTGAGGTAGTGGCATTAGCACTATTGGAATATGGTTTGGAGACCATGTGAGTTTACTATGTGAGGTTTTTCTTTTGGGTTGTGTCTTGTGCACAGTTAGAGCATGGTTTTCTTAATCACGTGAATAAATAATTCATGGTAAAAAAATTAGATCCTAAAATGGGGATATAGGTTGGTTTAATGTTTTAATGCCCCCTTTTGACCCAAAATAGTCCTAAATTTGGAGTTTTATCTCTCAAAGGTCAAGGAAGGTTTTACCATTGATATGAAGGTGATCTGAAGGCTTCCCATAGTGATTTGATGTCAATTTCTCATTGTACATGATCATTCTTGATGTTTTTCATATATCTATTTAACCCTCTCTCTGGTTCTTAGATCAACTCCTGATATGGGAAGACTGAAGGTTGTGGATTCCAAATATGTTAAGACTTGTATTTGTTAATGATAGTGGAGGATATCTAAGGAGGGTTCATAGAGATTCGCCACTGTTTTGTGATTTTTTTTGTGCTATCTATCATTTTCAAAAAAAACTCTCGAGGTTGGTGGATTCACTCTCGACTCCTCTGTTTAGAATATGAAGTCTTAGTTAAAATATTATCTCCTTTTGTGAAATTGTTTCTAGTTTCTTTGAGAAAATATTTTTTAAAACCCTCTTGAGTGGCAGTTTATAAAAACATGGGAATTTGGTGTTTTGGTTGAAAGTGATATGGTTCTTAATTTAAAAATGATGATTTTAAAATATGGATTTTTTTAGAATTGGTTTAAATGTCTTAATAAATATGTTTTCAATAATGGGATAGTTTTATTGAAAAAAAATCGATTTTTTTTGTTGAATTAGTTTATTTGAAATGATTTTAATAATATAACTATTTTATTGAACTGGTTGAAATATATCTTTGGCATTGGTTTTGGGTGTAATGATTTTGTGTGTTCATGTGAATTTGGGATAGATAAGGGTAAGAAGTATCCCCCATACTTATTGGGATGAATAAGGGTCAGAGATCTGCCCTTTCAAATGGTTCATTAAGTGATGACTTAGTGAAAGGAAGAATCACCACTCTCTAGTAAAGTGAGGTATAGTTTTGAATGCTTGGTTGGTTATGTGGATGTGTATAATGGAATAGTTATGAAGAAATAGAACATGTGAAATTGTTTAAAGTATTGTTTGGTTGATTTCCTTTGAACTTCATGTTGTTTTGAGAAAATGGTTTCTTTGGTACTTGTATATATTTAGTTGTAAATTTTTTTAGAAATTGTTTTATATAAACTGTGTTATAAAAATGTTTCTAATGTGTTCTATCCTAGTGGAATGAGTAGGAAAGTTATTGGGGGGAAATCTACTAAGTTTCATTACTCACCCCTACTTTGGAACTTTGTTTCATTTGTAGATGTGGTTTATCGGGACATAGGAAAATGTAAAGTATCACACATCTTCAGCACTACTTCATGATACCTGGACCATTTGGTGGACTTGGAGCATGGATCCTGTTGGAGGATGGTATTTTTAGTTTTATTTTCTTATCTTGAGTTTTAACGATTTTTCTTCTGTTGTATACAAATATTGTAGACTTCCACTGTAGAACATGGTTTTACTTTGGTTTTAAAAATGAAATATTGAGTTGTCTTTCCTTATTATCACACATAATTTAGTGAGGTTTTTTATTATGGATTGTTTGGGTTATTATTTATTTCATACATAGAAAATCATCCCCCACACATGTTGAATCCATTCAACATTTATTTCTAGCATTTTGTATATTGGGGATATCTCTTAAGGACATGTAACCTTCCAACACCTTCCCAATACAATGAGAAGGTGTAATATTTTACATTTTAGCTTTATAGATTTATTGAATCAGGACTGACTCATATCAAATTGGAATAATAAACAACAGGTTCAAAAAGTTGAACACCATATCTCATTATAACCTAGTTTTATTATTTCATATCAGGTCATCAACAACATACTTGTGTAATCCTTTATAGTAATAAATTGTTCCAAAATAATTATTTAAAACCTTAGTAAAAGGATATATAAGAATTGTGAGATCGAATGCTCAGTAAGGGAAACATAATCATTAAAAATTGAATGTCATCCATGATCATAAGGATGTATAAGGGTATACTGACATAATCAAATAACATGAATATAACATACAAATATTCAAACCCATCAATACTTGGATCATCAAACATGAAAATGTTTCATAAGTCATTAACATAGGAGAAAGTAATAATAATCCATAATCATTTTCCATGTGATATCAATATTGATAAAATTAAACATCATAAACCCATAGTATTTAATTAAAACTATTTTCGAAAACATGGAGAAACATTTTCATAAAACCCATTCAAAACCCTTTTAATTTGAATAACCATATAACAGACTTCCAACATTAACATTACCCAACTCATTAGAGAGCTATAATGGGGATCACTCTTCGTATTAATGATAACAAGATCACCCATGGTGTATAATGTTTGTCAAAACATCTTATAGTCTATATAAGGCTCATCTGTTCATCATAATCTATAATGGGGATCAACCCTTTGGATAACATGTATTAGTCTCTCCTATGAGCTATAATGGGGATCAACCCTTCACATAAGATATATTGAGATCTCCCTTTTCATATAATACCAAATTATCTTATCAAGTATAAACGGCTTTAAACATAAAACCCTTTGAAATTATCTTTTAAACCCAAAAAATATCGTTTAAACATTATTAACCTATGGGAAATAAATGAGTTTGATAACAATCTCTTTGAAATTTCAAAAACAAATGGAAAATGAGAGGGTTACATAACAATATCATTGAAACAATCTAAATCCAACTCAAGATGGAACGAGGATAATATGATTACAAAATATCCCATTTGAGGATAATTTATAGTAACGGTTGTCGATAATGATGAATGTAAATACCTTTGAAATATCATTGAAAATATTTTAATGGATATACCAATTTTATTTTGAAAATTGAATAGCATAAAACATATTGAAAATCATTTTATTTTAATATTAAATTTAAATTTTATAAAAGGGATATTTTAGAAATAATTTAAAACATTTCATGGTGAGAATATACTTTCATCTTGAAAAAAATAATTTAAAACATATTTTAAATCACTTTTAAAAAATGTTTTTGAATGAAAATAAATTTTTGACCGAAGGGAGAAATGAAGTCAGATTTTATTAAAAATATTTTCTCAAACACACTATTTACCAAATATTATAAAAATGGTAAAATTAAATAATAATATCCTGAATAAACAAATTATAAGATAATTCATAATAATTAAAATATTTTAACATTGGAGACTTAATCATACATGATACCTATAAATGATGAGATTGTGACAAAAGAATCATACAAATTTGGTAATTTTGAATCACAATTCTCATGAAGAAATAATATTAAACGAAACATATAATTTCATTAGAATAATGATATTCATGAAATAACATGTACATAGAATATTATATATACCTCAAAAAAATATAGGTGTATAACATAACAAACGTCTCAAAGAAATAAAATTGTGACAAAATCCATTACCAATTTGGTAAAATTGAAATTGTAAACCACGTGAAATATATATCATAAATTTTATTTTTAAATTCTAGTTAATTTAATTATAAAAATCATTAATTATTTTTATGGTTTGTATATACACCACACAAAAAAATTATTGGTGAATATTTGAATTATCTCACCGAAATAAATGTTAGAAGAGAAAAACCCTTACCTTGAGTTTGATTCTTCATGCTTGTTCTTTATTTTCCTGAATAATAAATTTATATTAATTATATAATTTTTTTATATCCTTATAAAATTTTATTATTAATTTTATTTAACTTATACACAATTTATATACAATAACATAATCAATTATGCTTTAGTTGGATGTTTTGACCACATTCGATTTATGTGTCAAAAATGACTTTGGTGGTAGGTTTACTATGGTCAAAAGGTCCTTATTTCATCATCTATAGAATAATAATAATTAATTAATTAAAATTTTTATATATAAATTATTATTTTAAAACCAATCATGAAATATGGTTCTGAAAAATGAACTAACACTAAGAACATATAGATAATAAGCCGTACATACGCATGATAAATCCTTCAATTTTTGAATGATAATTATAGAAAGAAGGAAAGTAATATTTTATATTTAAATAATGATAATAATAACACAAATACAATAATATTTAATTATATATAAATATATATATAATTTTTGTGATGTAAAAGGAATCACATCGCTTTGAGGTGGCGATGGTCCACACATCCATGAATGACATTATCACTTTTTCGGTGTGTGAAAGGGTAAGAACAAAATTATATACTATATTTATAGAAATATGAATAATTCATGAATATAATAATATATTCATTTATATCATATATATTCTCTATAGATACTCTAATTACCTTCCACGTAACATGTTAGTGAAACATTCTTCACATTGCTTTGGGTGGAGGTAGTTCGCCATACACATGAGTGATGTTATTGTATCCCTTACAAAATGGAATATAAAAATGGTGTATTTGATATAAAAAATAAAGAGACAGTATTATGTTATAAATATTATAAATATAATATAAAAATAGTATTTCAATCATTATTTCCATCTAAGATAGGTGGTAATAGAAAAACAAGCAACAACTTTTTGTGAGGCGGTAATCCTTCCTACACACGAATGATGATTTCGTAACCCATTTGATAGAATTTTTTGTGGGTTTAGATAATAACCTTAACATAATAATACCTCAATTTATTTATGATACTAATTTTTTATATAATTATTTTATAATAATATTTAATATCGGTGGATAAAGAAATAAAATAGAAATGCTCATTGAAGAACATTACCTCTTCTAGGAGTATCCCCTTTTGGTTTGCACCAAATGACTTACTTTGTTGCATTTATGCCCATTGTAATGATTCTAGGATGAGGTAAGGTAACATGGTAAGTGTTTTTGGTAGGGGTGTATTGATTCAAATGAATTTAGAGGTTTGAATGAGTGGGAATATTGAGTTCCCCTTTATAGTGGAGGAGAAGTTGTATTCTTGTAAATACCAAAAGGTAAATAAAATTGGGAGGTCTCTCTTGCCTCTTGTTCCACAAAAAATAGAAAAATAAAGGATTTTAGGTATGGATGTTTTGATAAATATATCCACCATACAAAATAGATTCATTTTTTTATCAAGTTATTACTTAGTCATTTTGTTTAATCAATTTTATCTTTATAGTTTTTACTAAGGTAACTTGTATCTTTTTATTTACCAATGTAAATTAGAATTTAAGAATATAATGAAAAATATATTTAATATATAATTAATACCTAATAAGTATATATATAAAGAAAAATTAATTAAATAAAAGTAATATTTGAGTATAAAATTAAATTCACCATAGATACAAGTAATGTGTAAGACCATATTTTAACCTTAATTGCCTTAATTAATTTTAACTATTTTTACAAATAATTATGGTAAAAAATTATTTCTTCATTATTATACATTTTTAATTATTCTTATTAAATATATATAATCCATTTTTTCAAATTAAACTAACATAATTGGAATAATTTAACTTAAAATCAATGCTACAAACACTATAAGAAAGCTGATTTTTATAGTGAAAATGTTCAAATATTTACAAATATTTTTATATGTAATTTTAATAAAAAAATGATTAAAATAACCTAAATTGTATTAATAAGTGTATAATTTATCTAATTATATGTTAAACCCAACTAAAATAATATTTATATTTATAAATTTTATAGATGAAAAGCACATTTTCAATTAAAAAATGTTATTTTTCACTATTAATCGAAAAATGAAACTTCTCAAAAAAATTCAAAAAATTCACTCTAAGATAAATTTTACATTATTATTTAAAAAATTAGTTTCATTTTTGAAATAAAATTTTAATATAGTGTCAAAATTTATTTTTAAATCAATTTTTCCATTAAATGGTGGGAAAATGGGCTTTAGAAAAAAATACAACTTTTTATACAAACAATTAGATTTGTCCTTATCTTATTCATTTTAAATATATTATATGAATGTAAAAATATTTTATATAATATGTAATATATATATTTAATTAATATGAATAAAAATTACTAATTAATTTAAATTATTAATATAAAATTCTTTTGGGTGTATAAAAATAGTTTTTTATAAAAATGTTTCCTTTATGTTCAATTAGTTTTAATTTTCATATCTAATTAATTGGTTACCAATATATTTTTTTAATAAAAAAATGCAAACCATATTTTCATAATTTATTTGACCTTATTCATTCCCACCATTCCAATGTCTAGGTGATAACTATAAAAATATTAATAGTACATTGTTATCCAGTAAGACTCAGCCTTGCATGTAATATAAGTTATTGAAGAAACATGATGTTATTTATAACCCAATATAAACATGGTGTTGCATATAATGAAATATAAACTATGAATTATGCACACAAAAAATCTATCAAAAATTTAAATTAATTTTCAAGAAGATATTTCATAAAACCTTGGGATGTTACACAATAGGATATAAATTGTTAAATATATAATGGTCCTCATGCCTTAAAATAATTTCAGTTAGCATATAGAATGTATATTGTTTATTTGGATCCACTCATTTGAATTCATTGAATCAAATATATATATATAAATTAATATTTTTTACAAAAAATCATGAGAGATAAATGAGGAACCTTGAGGATATATTAGGGTTACATATCTTCAACCATACATCTACACTACTATAGGTGGATAATGGATTATACAATTAATAAATCTAGATTTTTTTTTTGAATATTGAGGTATTAGAAATGAAAAAAGGGAGTGGTTGTCTCTTGTGATACCCTATTGGGTTTTCAGAATATTATAATTTTATTTAAAATATTCATTAATATTATAACTAGCTAAAAACTAATAAATAATTTGCACCTAACCTACCTTGTACCTGGTGGATGAGACACCTTCTTATGGTTTTCATCTAGACAATTAGTATAAAACATTGGATTACTACCATAAATTGACACTATTGGGAACCATGTGAGTCACTTCTAGGTAATCAGTGTTATCTATATGTTTTTTACTATAGGCGACCACCAGGCCCTTTCTCAAATCAATCATTTAGAAATAATTTTAAGACCTCCAAAAATATATAAAAAACACTATATAGATGTCCCAAAATAAAGTTTATCTACCTATAATAATAACCAAAAAATGTTTCCCAACCTACATCTTATCAATTATAAATAAATAAACCAATTGTTCAATACTCCATAGAAGATATAACCATTTTTCTATTCCCCCAATCTAGATAAGTATTCAATTTTCTAATAACACCCAGTCTTATCCGTAATATTAATCCGTCATTTTAAAAAATCTATTATTATGTTGAATATACCTTTCCTATCTCATTTACGTATAAAAAACTATTTTATCGACAATCCTGACTACTAATATACATATAGTTTATGTTATACATGGATTATAAACTAATTTCTACTCAATATAGTTATCAAAGGAATTAACACTTATAAAACAACATAGAATATTTTTATTTACTATACATGATATAGAAAAAAATGAAATTATTCAAATCACACCTTATTTTTATAGTTGATACTTCAATCATTCATCCATCAATTTCACTATTCACATAACCACTCTAACACAAGGTTCGTACTATTAAGTGACCGATAGGATGATTACCATTATAGGATTTTTGTTAGTATTATCCTTTAAAATCAAAAAAAAATCCCCATTATACCATGAGGATCACTACTAGAAATATTGTCTTGAGTACCTCAAACTAACATTCCCACAAGTCAAAATCTATGAATGAAGTCATATCATTTTTAGATGAAACCACTTTTTATTAAAATTATTTATCAATTTCCATGGTTAATATGCCTACAATTCAATAACACATCAGCAAAACCCTTATTTTTCTGATTTATTTTTTCAAAATAAATTTAATATTTTCGATATATTTCATTACACTTAGCACTGAGTTCATATTCCATTACGTAAAAAATTGAGTGTAGCTTGTGCTACATGCAACACCAAGTGTAAGGACTGAGCCTTAAACATTTAATAATTTTTAATTAAGTAAATAATTTACATTGAGGATGTTTTCAGGTTTAGAGATTTAGAGAATTAGGTCATAATTGTATATAACATCATGAATATTACATGTAGACACTTCTACTCAGTATCCATTTTTTTCTAAAATAATAACTCTTAAAAAATGAAACATATTTAGTTCATTGTTTTAAACAGCATGAATTTTCCTTGATCTCATCCTTGACCCTATTAAAATTTAAGTCCTATAATTGTTTTTTCCAAAAACATGGGATGAGCATAAAAAGCTCAGTAAAGGATACATAATGAAGGAAAACTTTTAGTTTTCTAAAAAACATGTAAACCATGAATACTTTATTATAAAGTAATACTTTTCACTTTAAAGAAGTAGCAAAAACACTTCACTGAACATAAGCTCATTGCTTACCCTTTTTTTGTAACCAAAAGATTATCATAAAACCCATAGAAAGAAACATATAGCATATAAAGATAACTTGGGACATAAACATACATAACGGAATAACGATACAATCAACTTCCAAAAATCATTATTACAAATGGAATAGCTATACAGCTAAATTCTATACCCCATGCATTGGAGGTTATAATGTAACCACCCATACTTGTTTTATCACAAAACCACCCATAATTTGGTTTATCACGTAACCGCCAATCAAATGTCTAAGTACCATTATATAATCATAACACATAAAATATTGAAAATATCAAAATTTCACTAATAACATTCCATTTTCAATCACAAGAAATAATTTTAATATATTTAAATAATAAATCTATTTCAAAAAACATATTCAATACCAAAAAACCAAAAAATGGAATAATGGGTTTATTTTTCCTTTTAAAAACATTAAGGATTATAGAAGAATCTAAATAATGATTATGGAAATGGAGAGGTCATTGTCGCCACATACATTAAAAACATTTTCTTTGTAGTTTAGTAAAATGATTCGTAGATAAAATATTCCATTTTAATTAAATTAAAAGTAAAAGGGGTTTATTATACACCATGTAAAAGAAGGAGGTGTATATTATCAAAACATGGCTCAATGAAAGGAGATTGAGACGAAGTCCCTTACATGGAGTCCAACTTGTCTCGTATGTTCCTTGTTATTACTGAATAATAAAATCAAGTTAATTTCTACTTGATTCAGAATATTTTTCATGTTTATTATTCCTTTTATATCACTTATTACCTTGCAATAACAATTAGTTAATTATTTGAATTCATTTTGGACATTTTGTCGATGTTCATAACTTGAGTCAAAAATGAACTTGTTATAATTACATATTGTCCATGTGGTAAAAATTAAATTATTTACAGAATGATATTCATGATTTAGATATCATATATATCATATATATCCAGTATATATGTATTTATAATAGTCCAGAACATTTGGATATAAGAAATGAAATGCAATGTTCATGGAGATGGTAAGTCGTACGTACGCATGAATGCTACTTTCATTTATTTTTCTTATTTAAATGAACGAAAACTAAATGATACATAATTATATAATAATTTCAGTATAATATCATATATATTTTCTTTAAATCCATCCTTTATATGTTCCATGTATGGTATGAACGAGTCATGTCACTTTGAGGGGGCGGTAGTCTGCATTTTCTCAAAATAAATTATCATATTTATACAACATGAAAAGCATAAAGGTATATTATAAATGAGAATTAAAAAAGCATAGGGATAAAATAAATATCATATATATCATATATAATTAAAGTTTTATAATATCAACCACCATAAGAGGTGGTAGGAGAATATTGGAGAATCATCGTTTCGTGAGGCAGTAGTTCGCCGTCCACAGAAACAGTATGTTCTATATCCATTAGATAGGGGTGTGCATAAGTTTAGTTAAAATAATTATCATAAAAACAACATATTATAATTAAGATAATGGTTTTTTTATAAAATAATTTAATAAATAGAGTTTAGAGGGTTGGAAAATAAAAATAAATGAAAGAATCTTAAGAGAAGACATTACCTCAAATTGGGGAACTCCTTCTGATTTAAGCTAAAAGGCCTTCCTTAATTGCTTTCTACCCAATGTAAGGATTATAGAAGGAATAGAGGGATTCTGGGAGAATATTTGGTTAGAGTTTAGAAGAGACAAGGGGACATGAGAGGTTTGAGTAAGGTTTAGAGGTGGTGTCCATTTATAAGAGGGAGGAGGGTCACTTTAGGAAATTTTTAAAGTATTATTTTATTATTAATTTATTTTAGAATTATAATAACAAAAAATTGATATATTTAGAATATAATATGATCATGGGTCTAAATAATATCATATAATGGTATTTAGACAAGTTTAGGACACAAATATAACCTTATCGTTTAACTTTAACTCTCAGTTACTAATTTAACTTTTACCATATCTTCTTGTATATTCATACTATATGGTTAATATATTTACTATAAAGTTCCAATAGAACCTAAAGTGGTTCGTTAATGACATGTTCAATATTATATAAGTCATTTGGCTGAATATCATAGTTTTAGAACTGTTATATCATTTACTAAAATATTAATTTATTTAAAAACTCATTTATTAAAATGTTTATACTATTCATATCATGACTTTTTTAAGAATCCATTAAAACATGATTAATTCAAAAAAACATCATTAATTAAAATATAAAAATCCATAAAAATCCATAAAATTTGTGGATGGAATAAAAAGTTTCAAAATAAATTAATTTTAATATTTATAATCTCATTTATTTAAATCTTTCATTAATAAGGTAATCACTACATCACCATTGTGTCATAAGTAAATCTATTTATTTGATGTCTAAAAATTATAAATAAATTACCTTGATTTAGGAAATATTTTTATATTTCTAATAAATATTTTTTGTCGAATAGATCACTTATATAACCCAATATAAAAATTGTTTTATTAAAATATACATGTTTAGGATATATTTTCCTTAACTTTAAATTAAAAGTAATTAAATCTCA
This sequence comes from Viscum album, assembly GCA_963277665.1. NCBI lineage: Eukaryota > Viridiplantae > Streptophyta > Magnoliopsida > Santalales > Viscaceae > Viscum > Viscum album. The sequence goes on along the minus strand of OY728132.1, from coordinate 1,275,291,372 downwards.
TTTTCACACACAAGTAGCTCCATGGTGTCCTAAAATCGACCCAAGTATGCCCATGGTCAGATATATCTCATCCAATAGGGTTAATAAATGTATTAGGGTAATTTAATATTATTATAATATTATTTTTTCCCTTATTTACCAAATTTATCCTTTAACCCTGGAAAATAAAATATTTACTAATGTTACTATTCATAATGTCTAAAAATAAAAGATACCTATTTACACAATTTGAAACTCCCGATTCCAAATAAGGAATCTATTTTTACATTTTCAAAACATAGAAGTTACAAAAATTAATTTTAAATTAATCCCCATTGTCAAAACTAAAAAGCATGTTTTTATGAAGTAAAAATTACCAAAAGATTGACATGTGTTTATGTCCAATTTCAAAGTGAAATTACTTCCAATGAAGAATATTGTATTAAATGATAAAAATATAATCTATTTAAACTTTAAAACCAATTAAAAGGAAAATCTAATCATATAAATAAATTATATAAAATGACAGTCTTTACTTAAAATGCAGTATTTTTCACTATTCATTAAAAAGTGATATTTATCAGAAATTTACCAGAAATTTACCCAAAGTAAATTTTTATGTCCCTATTTTAAATAAGAAGTTTATTTTTTCAAATGGAACATACAAAAGTGACAAAAATCTAGATTTAAAAAGGGTTCTCTATCAAAAGGTAGTAAATTGACCTTTTAAAGAATATTAAAGCATTTCATGCTTAAAATCAGATTTATTCTTATTTTAAGACTCTAAATTTTATTTCATAAATATAAATACATTTAATAAACATGTGTAATCATAATATGTTTAGTTATGTTCATTCCCAGCAATACAACCTCTATGCGTTAACTACCATTTAAAATAATAATAATATTATATTATTTTTTGGTATAACTCAATGTTGTGTACAACATAAGATTTTAAAGAAACTCGTTGTTGCATGTTGAGTATGCAATAGAACAAAGTGACCTGTTTAACATAAAATTGATATCTTATTCATAAATATTAATAGATATGAAAAATTTTTATTTTATAAATACATGGGTCTTCACATCCTTCCCCCTATTTTGAAAATCATGTCCTCACAATTTTAAAATTGGGCTTGGAAACTTCATTGAAAGTTCTACATTAGTAAAAGATTCAATAAAAATATCACTTTAAAAGAAAAAAATATAAGTAAAAATGTCACTCAAGATAACACATACTAGGATTCCATGTATGAAAACATAAATATGGAACAGAAATTAACTCTCAAAGATTAATAGGGAGTGATAGAGAGCTTGATCACGAAAAGTTAACCACCACAATACTAGAAATTTGTGCCCAGGTAAAAGAAAGATGATAAAAGAAAGCATAGAATTTTTTTTCTTCAAGATCCTTTTCAGAGAGTTGAATAATATTATTACTACCTATACTAATATCAAAATGAAATATACTTAAAAAGTATTGTTTCATACTTTAATCAAATTTCTATCACAAACTCATCTTTTCTACAAATGATGAGTATTCAAGATGACTTGGTCACATCTGAAGTGATTGAACCAACTTCTAGAGAATCACATAATCCCAAAAAAAACTATATATTTCCCTTGTATTTAGACATTAACCAAAATCAAAATGGTTAGTACGAGAGCATATAATCCACAAAAGGGATAATACTTTATAAAAATAAATACTACCCTTAATCTCCAAAATTCGACAAACAATACCCAAAGTTCAACAAAGATCATTCAATAAATTAATGTCCTTAAAATTCTTCAAAGTAATCCAAACTAAGATTGAAATGCAAAACTCAGAAGGATTTAATCACATAGTCTTCCAGAGTAAATCTTAACATTTATCTCAAAATAACATCAACTACTCTTAAAGTATCATACTAAAGTGTAATTAACCTAATCAAATATTCTCTATGATAGGTTAATCATTTACATAGATAACCTAAATCACCCTATATCCACAATAAAAACATATATTATTTAAAAATAAAATTTCAACCATTAATTCACAAATGAGATCCCATAATATTCTTTTTCTTTAAGCATATAGTGTTCTAAAAAGAGAGAATGTATTCCAAAATAACCTTTATCACTTAATCACCAAATCATTTTCCTATACTATGGATATCCATTTGATAAAACATAAGTTCCCAAAATTAATTTATTAATAATCCATAAAATCATTTAACTAAAAAAGAATAAGTCATATTAACTAGAAACTTCACATAGTCCAGTGGTAGGTGATAAATCCCAATCACACTTTGGTTGTGGTTTTGATTCCCGCAGCTTTGTCCGACACGATGGGTTGTCACACGATAAATGTGTTGTACCTTTTCAAAAACCATATAATTATAATAACATTATAAAAATTAGATAAAATCCTAAAAAATATCAAAAACATGTTTTAAAATCAAAGGTTATTTCATACCACACATTTTGCATCCCAAAAACTAATAACCCATAATTGCCTAAAAAAGATCACATAAACCCCTAAGGCTATCCATTATGTCCACACAAGAAAATATAATGCTTCCATGAGTAAATTTATCGCATATCAAACTTTAGGGTTACACATACTAGATAAATTATTCCAAATTAATCCCATAATTAATACATCTAAACATATCATCATCCATAAATCCAACATAACTCTTCAATTCCTAGACATCTTAATCATTAAACATTCTTCATGGTACTTTATCCATGTTATTTCCATCTTATTATTTTATACTTCTTTCCTATAAAAAAATCATGAATAATGTCCTAATATTTCAGTAATTTTAAAACATGAGCTAAGAAATAATTCATACCATTCATAGGTCATTTTCAATTTCCTCATCTTCAATTGTAATGGAATTAGGAATTAGTAAACATATATTTGTATGATCTTACTGATCCCATTCCTGAAACTTCTTCGTAGGACATCTATTTTTATAATGACTATGCACAACACATTTAAAACATTCAATTGATCGTTTGGAAATAACTTCTTCTCCTTTCCTAGAGTCAACTAGACGCTACCTTTTTTCCATAAAAGGTTATTGGTTTATGAACTTCATTACCACATCTGAAACATCTTCCCATCCATTGGAATAATTTTCCTAAGTGTTTCTTTACACATCCTTGACACATAGATTTTTGAATATAATGACCATTATTATTCTTACCAGAACATCCATTGGGATTTGTTTATCACATATTTGACGCCTTAGAAAAATCCACATTGTTCAAGTGGTAAATCCTGACTCTATATAGTTGGTTAAGAATAACCATAATAGTTCTCATTTCGTCTCCCATTTCATTCGTTTGATCATTCATAAAACCACCATAGTTTCTTTCACATCCATTGTTACTTTGGTGCCTGCTAGATCCAAACATTTACTAAAACCAAAAAGGTCCATGTGAGTATATAAGTAAAATCATCATATACTATCTTATGAGGAGGATAAACACAAAGATATACTTATTCATGTTATCATAAAATCATTAGATTTATCTAAAATAACTATGAATATTTATAATATGATAACCATAATGGTTATTTAACTTATTCCTAAATAACACCCTAACCTCTAAAGGTATCTAAACAGACCTCTGATACCAACTGTATGGCCCAATCCTTACACATTTCATAATCTTGAATTATATTAATAATTCACATTGGGGATTTTTCAGGTTTAGATATTTAGATAATTAGGTCATAACTTAAACATAAAAATATGAATATTACATGTAGACACTTCTACTTAGTATCCATTTTTTATAAAATAAAATCTCTTAAAAAATGAAACTTGTTTAGTTCCATGTTTTAAACAGCATGAATTTTCCTTGATCCCATCCTTGACCCTAATCCACTTTATGTTATGTGATTTTTTTCAAAATCATGGTATGAGAATAAAAATATCAGTAAGGGATACATAATGAAAGAAAACTATTATTCTTTAAAACAATATGTAAACCATGAATAATTTATCATAAAGTAATATTTTTCACATTAAATAAGTAGAAAAAACACTTCACTGAATATAACCTCATTGCTAACCCTTTTTGTAACCAAAATATTACCATAAAAACCATATAAATAAACATATAACATATATAGGTAACTTGGGATATAAACATACTTAACGGAATAACCATATGGTCGACTTCCACAAATCATTCTTACAAATGGAATAACAATACGACTTACTTCCATACCTAATTCATTGGAGATTATAACGTAACCACCCATCATTGGTTTATCACGGAACCACCCATCATTTTTTTATCATGTAACCACCCATAAAATGTCCAAGTACCATTATATAATCATAACACATAAAATTTTGAAAATATCAAAATGTCACTAATAACATTTTATTTTTAATCATAAGAAATCATTTCAAGATATTGAGACACTCAATCCATTTCAAAAACCATTTTCAATACCAAAACACCCAAAAATGGAGTAAGGGGTTTCTTTTTTCCTTTTAAAAACATTAAGGCTTATAGAGGAAGCCAAATAATGATTATGGTGCCAGAGAGATCATTGTCACTGCATATGTTAAAAACATTCGTTTTTTCATTTAGTAAAACAATTTATTGATATTAAATTCTATTTTAATGAAAGTAAAGTTCAAAGGGGTTTATTATAAACCATATAAAAGAAGGAGGTGTATATTATCAAAACATGACTCAATGAAAATAGATTGAGACGAAGTCCTCTAACTTGAGTCTAACTTGTCTCGTATATTCCTTTTTCTTTCTGAATAATAAACTTAAGTTAACTTCTACTTTCTTTAGAGCCTTTTCATTTTTATTATTCCTTTTATATCACTTATTACCTTGATAAAACAATTATTTAATTATTTTAGTTCATATCGGACATTTTTTTGATGTTCAAATCTTGGGTAAAAAATGAACTTTTTATAATTTCAAATTGTCCATGTGGCCAAAAGTACATTATTTCTCGAATGATATTCACGATTTAAATATAATATATATCTAGTATATATGTATTTAGAACAATCCATATCATTTGGATATAAGAAATGAAATGCACCATTCATGGAGACAGTAAAATGACACAACCTCTTATCCATTGTAAACACATTTAATATATTTTGGTTTGATGAAGACATACCCAAACAACATAAAATATTCCTTTATATGAATAAAGGCGTTGGCATTTTAAGTGTTCCGCTTACCTCACTTATAAAATGCCACCACCTCTTATCCCTTATTAACACCTTCAATACATTTTGGTTCGGTGAAGACACACCAAAAAAACATAAAATATTCCATAATAAAATCCTAATATCTTTATTTTGGATATAAATCCAACCTCAGAAGGATTTTGGTGAAAACCTAAGAAGGTTACTTGAAGAAGTGGTTACGTTATTCAATAAGTTATTTAATTTTATTTCTTCCACCACCTCTACGAATAAATATTAGACTATGGTGATATAATAACATAAGTATATTCCATATAATGATATATTTTTTATTCTAGGGGAATAAACTACATCAATCTCCACTTCCATCAAATGGGTTACAAAATCATTATTTATGTGTTTGGAAGACTATAGCTTCACGAACCGATGTCATTCATTTTTCCATTACCCCTTCTCACAGCTGGATATAATGATGGATATAATGTATATATATAATACTTAAAATATAATTATAAATCTGGATTCATTATTTCGTATATAAAATTTTAATTTCCATTTTGCAGGGTATACAATAACGTCGCTCATGTGTACGATGGACTACCACCTCACGAAGTGATATGATTTTTTTCCCTAATGCAACACATGGAAGATAATAAAGGAAAATTTTAATTAATATATGTTATATACATGATATAATTTCTACATTCCTAGTATATTTATCATTCTTAATGAATAATATACCATTTTATATTTACATTTTCTCTCACTAAAATATGATAACACTGTTTGCATACATGTGGACGACCGCCTTTAGGAATCAATATGACTCTCTTTTCATCACCACAAAAATTAGATTATATATATTAATATATATAATGAAATAATATTTTATTTATGATATTGTTATTATTATTTAAATATAATATATTACTTAACTCTTTCTGATATTGATCGTTGAAAAATGGAAATGTTACTAATGCGTACATATGACTTACCATCTCCATGATCATAACATTATTCATTTCTCAAAACCACATTTCATGACTGGTATTATACTTATAATTGAGGTATAAATAATATAATTTATTAATTATTATTATTCTGTAGATTTTGGGACAATTATTAATTTAAGAGGAACAACAATAAAAAATCAAAACATATACGAAACAAGAGAAATTGTTACAAAAAATGTGATTTTAACAAGGAATTGGTAATAAAAGTGTAATAAATAGACATAATTAAATAATATATGGTAATATATATATAATTCTGGTGAAAAAATATAATTAAAATTATCTTATATATATTATACAGGATGTTTGAAATTGTATGAAGGAAGTCAAAACATAAGGTAAGAGATTTCTATCTCAATTTTTATTCTCTATGAGACATAATCCATATTCACCACATCTTTATTTTATGTGGTGAATATATTGCCCATGAATGTATATTATTATTCTTATTATTAAAGTTATGTGTATTTACATATCCATTTTAGGACCCCTCATTCACGGGGTTTATAGTTTTAAAAGTACCAAAGCAGTATGGGTTTTTTGTCTCAATTTTCCTTCATTGAGACAAATGTTATGTTATGCACCTATATTATTTTGTTTGGTGTATATAATTACCCTATTAAATTTATATCATTAATATAATTTATCTATTGATATTTTATGTTTCATTTAATTTTGTTATTTCATGAGAATTATTATTCAAAGTTAACAGTGTGGTAAGAGTTTTAATGTCACAATCTCATTGTTTATTGAGATTATTTATGATTACACTACTAATGATGAAATATTATCATACATATAAATAAACTCATAAACTTTATTATCCTAAGATTATTCATGATATTTAAAAGAAATAGTACCATTTTCACTCATTGAAACATAAAATAACTGAGAATTATTTTTTCATAAAATATGACATTATTTCCCTCTTCAATTAGAAATATACTCTATTCTAAAACCATATTGTATAAAAAAATTAATCTTTTTTATTAATATCATAATATTTTTAAAAATAAAATTTAACCATTTTTAAAAATTTATAAATTTTCTTAAAAAGGTATTTTCATGTATCTTTCCAAACAATTATCATTTTTATTTTACTGAAAATATTAAATTAATATTTGTTTTAATGTGCATGACATGAATGGAATTTACCACATTAATGGAAATTATTTTCTTTAAATAATATTTTATTTATTTTCAAGGTTATTTCCAAATAAAAGGATTTTAAAAATCTTTATGTTTTAAGAAAAATTCAAAGTGGAGAGGATATTTTTCTCAAGAAATGTATTAAATGGTTTTCAAATATTCATGTAATATGTTTAAAAGGTTATTTTAAATGAAATTGATTTTGAAAATGTTTTAAGTTTAATTTTTTTTCAAAATTGGAAGGATATTTTCCTCACTAAATTTTCCAAGTGTTCTTTGAAAATCATCTCTAGTCTAAGAAGACATCCTTTGATGTTAATTATTTCTTAATGGGGATATGATCCATAGAAAACATTCTTATTCTCTCTCTAAATGTATTATGTTTATAATTACAAGATGATTATAAAACCTACTTATTTTCCATGGGTTATACCATGATAAAATTTTTATGAAACCTTTTTCTTTTTCCATGAGTTATGATTTGATGAAATTATGAAATTATTATAAAACAAGCTTATTTTCCATAGGATATGTTCTGATGAAGTTGTTTTCAAACCCATTTATTTTCATGGGTTCAAATATGATGAAGGTTTTTTGATCTTATGGAACACATATATATGATTCTAATTATGTGATAGTGGTTACATTTTAACCAATTATAGTGGTAATTTTATAACCAATAATGGTGGTTACCATTTAAAAAATATGGGTAGGACATATATATCCCTATAAATCATTGGGTAAAGATTTATATCACACGAGAAAGATAGTATTGGAAGGATGATTGAACTCTGTTCAGTAAGGATATTTGTCCCAATGATTGTCTTAGGAGTGAACCTTGACAACTATTATGTTTTGGGGAGTGAAATCATTACACTATGAAGAAAGGTCTTCCATAGAGGATGGTGGTGTTTCCTTCCCAGGAGATGAATCCACCCATGGAGTGCTCTAATAAGTTTTGATAGTGATACTTTACTACTCATGAAATGATACTATCTGATTATGTGTATGGGACAATTCGATGTTGTATTCCAATTTTAATCTCCCATGACTCATATTATTTTATTTCCATATGATTCATGTCTTATGTATATCCAATGTTTATTTCATGACTTTATATTTGGATCTACGATATACGGGGTATATTTTTCATAAATTATTCTCTCATTATAATATTTTTATTCTCACGTTATGTTTATATATTTTCCTTTTTACCTTTATTGATCATATCATGTCATGTTTTCTTATGTTTCATTTCCCCGTATTATGAATAAATGTTTTATGTAAAGTATGTCTATGAAGAGTACTAAATGGAAATATCTTTCACTAGATAAGAATATTGTGTACCTATTCTCCGAATAAAATAAACCATTATGGTCCTCAAGCATGTGCTTTTGTAAGGTGTTGGATATTCATTTAAAAATGTGAAATATCGATGAATGAAAAGTCTAGGTCACTATAGTTCATTTCATAGGTAAGGTAAGTAATTTGATTCTTTAGAACTCTCCCATGTTAGCATTGGATAAAGAATGGATCTCCACCTAAGGGATTTATGAGGATAGGGCTACCACTAGTGATGGTGGTGTGTCCCTCCATGGAGATATATCCACCCCTAGAGTTACCTAATAGGTGTTAATTATAGTCCACTATAAATAATTCCAATCCACTATCGTTGGTATCAAATAAAATGTTTATTTAACATTTTTTTGAAAAGGATTAGAAAAATATTAGAGAGATACCTTTGTATATTTATAATGATATGTCTAGGGATACATCAAAGGATAATTCTAAGGATGATAATATGTATAGGAAAATGTATTATAATTTTGGTAAAGTATAGTTGATTTTATTTTTATGAAACTACATCCCTCTCTAGATACTACAAGTGGATGTGGCTCTATAATAGAGGTACCTAGGGGTAATAAATCTGAAAATGGTGCATGTATTCATACTTGATGGTCACTGGGTTCCCAATAATGGGCCTCCTTACACACTTAGTTTGAAACTACTAAGGTATATTCTTTGGAAATCCTCATACTATTGATGAACCATCATGAAGGATTTAAAGAAAGGATATTTATGGATTACCTAGGTTAAACCTAAATTTTTATATATTTAAAGGAAAGTTTCTTTATTTTTTGCATCTGATAAGTTATTTTTTTCTGAAAATGTTGTTTTAACTTATGATTATTATTGCTCACACAATGATTTTTAGTTTTAGTTAGTTGAGGGAAGCAAATGAATAGAGCTAATATTGAATGTGATGGAATTGTTTTATGAGAAACCAAATTGAATGCTGACTGGAGTAAAGGTTGTTATGATTATGACTAATTATTTATCATAGAACAAGATTCAAAACATGAACCTTAATAAACTCTTGGAATTTACAAATAATAGAAGGATGGAGTTCACTAACAATTAGGGTAGTGAAGACCATGGAGTAAAGAAGACTCGGTTATATATATGTTAAGAATGTGGGAATAATCATTTAAGGGAATGTATCAAGGGTATGGGGATATATTTTTATTAAAAAAAATAAAGAAACAAAGTAAGTAATTGTAAAATAAAAATAAAAACTTCCATAAATGAAATGGATGAGAATAAAAGAGTCCCTAAGGTAGCCTCCACTGTTGAATGTTTTAATTGTGGAAAGTGTAGAAATTATGAAAATATATATCCTAAGGGTAATGCTCATGAATATAATTATAATGGTTGTATGAGTAATGGTTTTTTTATGATGAATATACTATGAATATAACAAACCATAATTTTCATACAAATATTATACATCTAAATTGAATAATATTCATTATATAACATATAAAAAAAATATAGAACCATATTGGTTTAGTGTCTTTAGAAACTAGGAAATATGAACAATGGGTTCAAAAAACATTTACATCATCTCCTGCTTATTTCTCCATAATTAGAACCCCTATTGACATATCTTACTCATTACCTTTCTTCATATACTTGGAAAAGAATCACAAAAAATGGTGGGATTATATTCTCTATAAGGGTAAAAAGTGATATATGAATCATATAATAAGTATGAGACATAATTACATAAGAAAAATGTTTGAAGATTATATCCTACAAATCAAAGATTATGATATCATGTCATGAAATAAATCAGAGAAGTTCATAAAGAACATATATCAAGAGATCATAACATAAGATATAAAATTGTTTCATATACATAGTCATAGAAAATGATTTCTATATTAGTCAAGGTTGGCTGCCAATATCATCATAGTGGAAAAATTTCTTTATTGAACAAGGTTCCCTCCTTATTCCAACCCTATGTTACTAAACTAGGTTTACTTCCCTTTCCAGTCCTATATTATTGAACCGAGAACGTTTCTTATTACATTACTATACATTTCATGAGATATAAATATTTACCCAATAAATTGTAGGGAGACATAATTCCCACCTTTATGATAATGAAAACCATACATATGTGTTCCACAAGAAAAGAAACCATTCATTATATCAGAACCTATGAAATGAAATGGGTTTCATAATCATAATTCCATCATAACATAACCCATGGAAAAGTAATGTGTTTCATAAATATTATTCAATCCTAAACATGAACCAACCATAGAAAGAATATAGATAGAATCCTTGAAAAATATCAGTATATATAACATCAAATAATGTTATAATAGATAGAAAATAATATTTTGAGATCACTTGAAAATAATTATTAAGGAAAATATCCTTTCTGATTTGATAGCATTTTCTTATCTTAAAATGTCACACAATTTTAAAAAACTTATTTGAAACGAACATTGTAATCATGTAAGGTATGCTTAAAGGTATTAAGGCAGCATTATAGTGAGAAAATCTATTCATGCTATATAAGTCAAAAATTCATTCCTCTCGTAATTTTTTTAGAAATTCAATAAATACCTTTTTACGAAAAAGATAAAAGATTCCTTTCAAAATGTTTAGTAAAAATTCATACAAGGGTAAAAATTTCATTAAAATTTTTATAATAATATTCAAAATATTTTGGAATAAAGTTTTAATTATCATGGACAATAATGATAAATATTCCCCCGTTGATACTAACATATAAACAATCCTGAATAAAATGTGATTATGAATTTAACCCTTACCTTAGGCCTGATTTCATTCATATATATTTTAACTCTTGTATAATGGATCAAAAAATGTTATAAAATTATTCCAAAACTATATTAATATTTGATATATCATATATGATCATATCATCACCCAGTTTTTTATAATATTTCCTTATTAATATTTTTTAGATGTTAACTACTTAATTTTCCTATGCAAGTTTTGACGTATAAGTCACAATTATTGGGAATGAGATATAATTACATAATTCCTAGAATTATATTAAGGTAATATGTTAAATATTTATTCATTATATAAATTTATATAATCATTAATCAATGGTGAATATAAAAAAAAATCCCATGATGTCATTGAGAAGGTGGGCCGTATGTACACATGAGCAACGATATAATTCCCTTAATGGTAAAAGGGTAAGGTAGTGCACGATATATATTTTGTTAAAAAATATATATCATGTTATAATTATTTTATATATCTATTTTTCCATCATTATATACATCCAGGTAATGTATTGATGTAGAACATGTTATACCACAGTGTAGAGACGGTAAGTCGTATGTATGCACGCGTGGTACTTTTGTTTTTCATGGGATGGATAAAAGGTGGAATATGGTTGTTCCATAATCAAAGTCAATTATAATACTACAATTTATATTGGATTTATTACATTATAATTAAAACTAAACATGAAGAGGATATATAAGAAGAAATAATCTTAAAAGATTTAGTAAATAAGATTACCTATTCCTTGGAGAGGAACTCTTAGATCTCCTCTCAGGGACACCAGGGATGGTCATTTGAGAAGAACAGAACAAATAAAATGTTTCTAGATAAGTTTATAAGATAAATTTTATGGGTATTATAAATATTTAAGGCTTAATGTCATGTAAAGAAGTGAGGTATAAGGTGCCATTTTATAATTGAGGTGAGAGGAACTTTTTAAATTTCTAAAAATATTTATTTATAATAAATTAAATCTCAATCCAAATACCCCCAAAATGACATGTATTCAAAAATAATATTAGATAAAGCTTTAATATCATAAAAAATATATTTTATACAAGTTTTTCTATTATTTTAAAAGACTATATTTTAATTAACCCTTAGTTAACATATTTTAATTTTAACTAAGGTAACAACTTTTTCAATATTAAAATGTTATAATTTTTATCAATAGAAGTCAATTAAATAAAAAATAAACAATTTATAAAATTTTAGACAATATTATAATTTTTTGTAATTTTTGAAGATTTTTTTTTATTTTTAAATAATTTAATAAAATATTATTTTTATAGAATGTAATTAGTGTGAATTTTGACACTATTCATTACTTGTACTTTTAAAAACATAATGATGACAAGTTAAATTAGAAAAAAATATTTTATTATATCTATAAGGCGTTTATATTATCTATAAAATTAATTTATCACATTAGTTATCTATTATATTAATTTTAATAATTTTAATAACATTTATTTTATATTTCTATTAATAAAATAATTAATATGTCAGTGTTCTGTAATTATTTAATATAATTATTTTTTCACTAAAAATATAAAATAAAATACCATGATGAAGATAAATCTTATGTCATTCATAATAATATTTATAATCAAGTATATCTATTTTTCAATCCTATATAAAAATGATATAGTATTTAAAACATAAATGTGACATCTTGCAATTTTTATTAAATAATATACTATAAATACAATAATTTCATTTGTGAGATCCAAATAGTTAAAAATAAATTTTTATCATTAAAAAAAGTATATTAAGATTAAAATTTACCATTATATTCATTGATAAAATAAACTTTTACCCATGTGGACATAAAACGAATATTAAAGACAAATAAAGTGACATTTTGTGACTTTCTATGATTTAAATATTATATATATTGTTTTTATGGAAAAGTGTCCATTAACTAATTTAATTTAGATCCCTATGTATTAATGGTTGAATTTTTTTCATCCTATAAAATCTTGGGACGTCTTCAAATCATTTTAGTCTCTATAATTTTATTTCAAATCTAAATTACTCAATTTACCCATTATCATGGTAATAAAATTTACCAAGGTTACTATTCATATTGCCCAAAAATAAAAGGGGCCTATTTACTAAACATGGATATTCTATATTTAAATTTGAAAACAATTTTTTAAAATTTAGAACCTAGAAGTTACAAAATTTAGTTTAATATAAAACTAGTAAAATTCCACGAAACTAGTTTTTTTAAAAAAAAATTCATTTAAAGAAAAATTTTTATAATAAATTCATGCATAAAATAATTTATAAGAACAATAATTTTATTAATTAAAATTCAAAAATAATCCAAAATAGAATTTTACCTTATATATAATTTAAAATAAAATACATTTTTCAATAATAAAATTCAGTATTTTCACTATTAATTAAATATAAATGTGTTGAGAAAAAAATTAATATAAATTTGACTTTATGAATTAAAAAATTGAATTAATTTTTCAAATCCATTTTATAGAACTTCTAAAAATTAAGAAAAACTCATTTTTTTAAGAAAACATATTTGTTAAAGAATATAGTTATTTTACTAAAAAATTATGTGATCACTTTCCAAGCACTTAATATATTCATATCGAGTTGTATTTATTTCATAAATTAGTTATTCATATTTATTCCCACCAAATTAATGGATGTTTTATAACGGTCATTTCATACTAATAGTGTCTTTTGGTTCTATTAAACTCACTGTTGAATTCAAATCAAGCTATTGAGGAATTAAAATTATTTAAAGATAAATATTTCATAAAAGTATATGGGTGGTAATTTCTACCCCCCTTAAAATGATTTTTTCACTTGAAATTCATCACTTTGATACAAATAGATAATGACACATCTTCCTCATCACATCCTATGGTTCCCACGTAGTTCTATCAAATTTTTGGTTCCTCCATAAAACCTTAACCATGCGAGTGGTCTTGTTTCATAGAACATATTCTCTCTGATCCAGAAGATCTGTCCGTTGTTCTTAATAAGAAATATCATGAACCAATAGTACGACTTCTAATTTTAGTACATGTAAATAATTAGGTTTGTAATTTGTTAAGAGAGATGCATGCAACACATCTTTAACTTGAGAGAGATTTGGTGGAAGTTACAATCTATAAGATACCCTCCCGACACGATCCCAAATTTCAAAAGGATTGATATAACTAAAGCTTAGGTTACCCATCATTCCAAATCTAATTACTCTCATATATGGAGATATTCAAATAAATACCTTTTCACCCACTTTGAACATTATGTCTCTTAATCGATTGTTAGCTAAAACAAATTTCAACTATGAGATGCTCTTATGTGTTGTTGAACAGATTTAACATTATAGGCCAATATTGGAAATTTATTCTACACCCATGGTTTGAAACCATGGGTTTAGCCAACAAAACCATGGGTATAGGCTATACGCCTGGTTTTATGGAACTGTGGGAAACCAAGGCATCCGTATGTCCTTGAGCTATACCGAGAGTTTGAAAAACCTACACCCATTATTAATCCAACTGTGGGTATTCAAAGTGTGGGTATAACAATCATCTATACCCATGGTTTATGAATGTTATACCAATATCTCTAAAACTCTGGGTATTTTCGTTTTAAATAAAAATGAAGGGTGTGGTTTTCGAACCGTCACCTCTACTCCGCCACTGAAGTCCTCTACTAGTACACCGTTTTCACTTATGTTTATATATATATATATATATATATATATAAACTGTGGTATAAATAAAATAAAGCATGCAGGTTTCGAACCCTCACTACTGCTCCACAGCTGAACTTCCTTTCAACTACACCATCCTCACTTAAGTGCGTGTATATATATATATATAATCAAATATATATTTATAAACCATGGTATAAATAAAATGTCTTATACCAGTTTCGAACCCTCACCACTACTCCATAGCTAAAGTCCCTTACCACTACACTGTTTGGACTTACATGTGTGTATATATATATATATATATATTATTTTATATTTATAGTTCCATGGGTATATGAAAAAAATTGTGAAAAAAGGTTTTCTCACCCTATTTTTTTCACACGCAAACATAAGGGACCTTATACCCACGATTCAGTAAAAATGTGGGTATAGATTTCACCTATACCCATGGTTCATGAAAACCATGGGAATAGGCCCACCTATACCCATGGTTTTTTGTGAACCATAGGTATAGGTTTTCTCAGGGAATTACCATGCTTTTTTTTGGCTTCTTGTGCTTACACAGGTAAACAATATCCACGGTTTGACAATAACCATGGGTATAGGTTATAAAATGTCACCTATACCCATGGTTCATGAAAATTGTGGGTATAGGTGGGTCTATACCTAGGGTTTTTGAAAAAACTATGGGTATCGACTCTTTTTCCAGTAAGGGACCATTTATTCAACTAGATTAGGTCCCAATTATATTATTTCCCCAACTTCATCACATCATGTTGTAGTCATACACTTCTTACCATAGAGGGCTTCATTAGGATCCATGATAATTCTAGAATTTAAGCTATTATTGTACAAAAATTATACCAATGGTAGGTTTTGATCCAAACCACCTTTGTAATCCATAGAGGAATATCTCAACATGTATTCAAGATTTTTAATTTTCCTATCAGACTGACCATCTATCTGAGGATGATAAGCGGTGTTGAAACTTAACTCTGTATCCAAATCTTGTTAATAAATTCTCCAGAACATTGAGGTAAACCTTAGATCATGATCAAATATAATGGAAAGGGTAACCCCATGAATTTTTCCACTTTTTTAATATATATTCTAGAAATATTATCCAGAATGTTTTTTTTCAAATATAGAAATGAATTTTTCTAACTTAGTAATATGATAAAATATAACCCATATATCATATGAACTTTAGATTTTTTGGGAAGTCTGTTGAAAAATTAAATAGTGATGTTTTCCCTTCTCTATTATGGTATGGGTATTGGTTGTAACATTCCCTTAGACTACTATCTATTATCCTTAACTAGATGAAAAAGTAAACACTGAGAAACATATTCTAAAATATCTTTATTTATTCCATTCTATCATAAATACTCTTTAATCTCTCTATACATCATGGTTCTTAGAGGATAAATAGAGAATAATGAAAAATAACCCTCTTCTTACAAATCTATCGTCAAATATAGTATGGGAGGGACACAAACACAGTTAAAAAACATTATTACACCATCATAACCAATGTTGAACTCAGGAACATCTCTAGTATTCTTTTTTAGCTCTATATATTCCTTCTACGCCTCTTTAATCATCACTTGTAATTATAGTTGAGAATTCATTTGATCTAGATAATATTTATTCCCTTACTTTATGATTTCTAGATCCATAATTTGTAAATACATAAATATTTATTCTTTTGTGATCCTAATAGTTGATAGTATAACATGGTCTTTTCGACTCAACACATTTTTTTAACTTGTTCACTTTTCCAATATGGTAATGTATTGAGCATTCGTAATCATTAATCAAATCCAAAAATCTTCTTTAGGTATATTTAGCCGATTTTGTGTGAAAATATAATTTAAAATTTTATTACCATTATATGTATCAAACCATTCTTGATAAATATAATTCCTCCTTATCATTTATGAAAATATTACCAAAACTAACCCAAAGTCATGAGTTGGGTAATTTTTCTTAGGGATTTTAAATTATCATGAGGCATAAGATATCGCCATATTATTTTCCATGAGAACACATCCCAATCCCTTCTTAGATGCATCATTGTAGATCAAAAAACATTCTCCACTATAGGGTAGTGTGAGTACAACATCACTGACTTACCTTCTTTTCAACTTAGTGAAATTCTCTTCACATTCTTCTCTCTATAACTTTTAACTCATTTCTGAGTCAGCTTGGTGAGTGGATTAGATAATAATTTGAAATATTTAATTTTTTTGATAATATCCATCCAAAGAAAGAAAAATTTGGATATAGGTTACTATTATTGGTCTATGACAACGTTCAATAACTAACTACCTTTTTTGGACCAACATATATCCCCCTTCATGAGATTATGTGACTCAAAAATGAAACTTTATGAAGCTAAAATTCACCCTTAGAAAATATTTCATATTTCATCTCCTTTATTAGGGTCTTCAATATGATCCAAAAGTGACCTTCATGTTATTACTTTGTCAATGAATATACCAAAATAACGTCTATAAAGACCACAAAAATCTGATCAATAATAGTTTCTAAAAACTCTATACATTAAATCCATGAAGATAGAGGGGTAATTAGTAAGACAAAAAAGAATCATTATAAATTAATAGTGTCCATACCTTGTATAAAATGCCATTTTAGGTATATAATTCTTCTTGTATCTTAAATGATGATTCCCAGAATAATGATAAATCTTGAAAATGTATTGAGATCTCCATAGTTTGACAAATAAGTCATCAATATGAGGGAAATGATATTTTTTTGACAGTGAGATTGTTAAGTTATCAATAATCAATGTAGATTCTCATTGATCCATCATTACTTGTAAAAAGTAGAATATGTTCAACCCAAGGTAATTCACTAGGGTATATGAATTTCTTTTAAAGATTCTCTTTGAGTTTCTTCTTCAATTTTTGAATCTTAATTGGGGCCATTCTATATAGTGTCTTTTAAATAGGCATAACACCCAGTATGAGTTCTATTGAAAACTAAAATTCTTGATTCAGTGGAGGACCTATAAATTATACCAAAAATACATAAACAAAATCACATTAAATTAGAGTATACTTAATATTGACTTTCTACCCAACCATATGTGATAGATAACCATCCTTTATAGGAATTAAAACTCAAAATATTGAAGTAATTTCCACAGGAATTTCATATTCACCCTTCCATCGATAGATGGTCATAGATTCATTCGTAATATGAAATGTGAATTCTGTACCTTAGAAATTAACATGATATATATATAGATAAAGCTAATCTTTTCCAAGAATCACATAAAATTAAACTAAATGAAGGATCAAAATATTTACAGGAGGAAATTTTCAAAAACTTCAACCAGAGAGAAATTTTAAACTTGAGATGCTACCACTCTTCCATTAGATGTTTTCACAGCTAAGTCAATATCTAATTATTCAAGTAATACCATGATACCCTTATAAAATATTTAGAAACTAAAGAGTGGGTGGATGCAGAATCAAATAAAACATTAGCTTCCTCAGAGTGGATGATACATGTACCTTTCACAACTTCATTTTCATACTTCACATCACCAGTAGTGATCACATGTGATTTTCCTTTATATTCAGCATTAGGAGGCTTTGTTACCGATCATCATCAATAATCCTTGTATTAGTTCATTGATTATTATAATTACCATTTTCATTTAACTTGTAATGTTGAAGTGTGGGAGGTGTATTTTGAGTAGCCTTTTATAGATTTTCATCATTAGCTGTCATTTTCCCATTACTTTTGTATTCAATTTCTCGATAACCTTCTTTACCACACTTAAAACATTTACTAGTCTCTTTAATATAGTTTCCTCCATGTTTCATTCCACACTATGAGAAAAAGGGAATCCTTATCTTTTTTAACTATATATTTTTTTATTTTTCCCTTGAATTATATTTTTCACTCTTATCAAACCCATAATATTGATGGGTGACTCCAATATCCATATCAACCATGATATAAAACTGAATGATTTCCTCATAGCTACTAAATTACCTTATGGATAATTCACTTAAAAGACTTAGTTTTAAGTCACAGAATAATGGATCAACCTTATTCATATGTTGAATGATTATTCCAAAAGGATAACTTTATAGTCCATTAAAATTTTCTTCTTTGGTACCAACGAATTCATCATACTATTTATTAAGATCAATGAACTCCTTCTCCACATGTGAATTAATAGTATGAGGAAAGTTCTAATTAAAAAAGTAGTTCTTGAACTCATCCCATTCTTTAGAGTCAATTTCATCCCATTACCTAATATTCTTGAAAAGATTCCATATTTTATCAACTTTACCTTCCAACAATAGACTTCCAAAATTTCATTCTCATGTTATAAACATTAGAGAATCGAAAATATCTTTTCAGTTTTACTAATCTATTATTTATCCACTAGTGGATCAAAAGAACCCCTAAAAGAAGGCGAACAATGTCTCATGATGGAATCAAAATAATATTGTTACCTCCTTTTCTTACTTGGAAGTTCAACATGATTCATAAATTGAGAAAGTTGTGAGATAATATCAAAAATATTTTTCATTCCAGGTTCCATAACATTCAGTTTCTCAAGAGGAAAATTATTTCATTGATCATCACATTCAGCATTAATTATGATTCTTTTTGGTTCCATCAATTGACTAAAACCAAAATACTAAGTGTGAGGAACACTTATCATAATGGGAAACCCACATAATCAAGAAGAATTACTTATTAAATTTCAATTCATAATACCTTAGGTTTTATACTAGATTAATTTTGATCTTCAATAAACTCTAGGATTGCATCCTATACTTATATTTATCCTTAGGGTTCTTTATAAGGATTTCACATCCTAGATTATATAGGTTAAATAAACCCTACTCTGATACCATATATAACATCCCATAATTTTCATACATAGATATTACATTTAAATTGAATAATATTTATTACATAACATAGAAAAACCACACCAGTACTGAATAGTTTTAGTGTCTTTAAAAATAGCGAAATATGAACCACTAGTTCATAAAACATCTACATCGTCTCCCGCTTATTCCATCATAATTAGAAGAAATTTTGACACATCTTACTTAATACATTTCTTCATATACTGGGAAGGGAAACATAAGAAAGTGTGAGCTCATATGATTTGTTATGATAAAAATGGGATATTTCAATACAATCCTAATCATTAGACAAAATAACATAAGAAAATCAATTTAAATTTATATCTTGAAAATAAAAGATCATGATATCTTGTCATGTGATAAATCATAGAAGATCATAAAGAACATTTTTAATGAGATCATAACATAATAAATAAAATTGTTTCATACATATAAGAATATAAAATATTGTTGAAATTAATCAATCCTAACTTTAAATACCATCCTAGTAAAAATAGTCTATTACTGAACCCATTTCACTCCCAATTCCATCCACGTCTTACTGAACAGAGTTTACTTCCCATTCCATCCCTATATTACTAAATCGATATCATTTCCAATTATAGTATTTTCTTTCCAATTACATATAAATCTTTATCCAATGCATTCGAGGGAGATATAGGTCCCACCCATAACATAATGAAATTCATAAATATGTGTTTCGTAAGAACATAATTTATTCATTATATTAGAACATAAGGAATTAAAAGGGTTTCATAGACATCATTCCATTATAACATAGAACCAATAAAAAGAAATGGGTTTCATAAATATCATTCCATCATAAAAATAAACCAACCGTAAGAATAATAGGGATAGTATCCTTGAAAGTATCCCTATAAGAAACATCAAATAATGTTTTTGTAGATAGAAAATAATCATTAGTGATAACTTGAAAATATTTCTTGAGAAAAATATCCCTTTTTCTTTGAAATCTTTTTCTTTTCATTAAATGAATAATTTTTTTATAAGATAAAATTATCTTTAAAAAAACAATTTAAACTTCTAAGTTAAGTCTAAAGGCATTAAAGATCCATAAAATTATAAAAATACATTCTTATCGTATAAATTAAATAAATTACTCTCATCATTTTTCCAAAAAACTTAAAAAGTTCCCCACTAGGAAAATAACAAATGATTCATTTCAAACCGTTTAGTCAAAATTCATACATGGGTAAAAATAAAGTTGAAAAATTAGAATAATAATAAAAATATTTTGGAATAAATTTTTAAGAAACATGGACATGGATGATAACTATTTCCCTAATAGATAGTTATATATAAAGAATCACAAATAAAATGAGATTGTGAATTTAACCTTTTCATTAGGTATGATTTTCTTTAAATGTATTTGAAACTCATGTGTAATGTATTAAATAATTTTAATAAATTATTAAATAATATATGTATATTTATTATATCATATAGTATCATATTATCACTTATTTTTTTATAATATTTTATTATTACTCTTCTTTCAGATGTCAATTGCTTCATTTTCTTATGCATGTTTTTTGTATAAGTCTCAATTATTGTACATAGGATATAGTTCCATCATATATAGATTTATATTAAGTTAATATATAACATATTTATTCATTATATACATTTATCTAATCATTCTTAAATTATGAATACAGAAAACAATTCTCATCGCGTCTTGGAGATGGTATGACATACGTACACACTGGTGATAGTTTCATTCCCTTAATGGTAAAATGGAAAGGAAATGGATGGTATATATATTTTTTATATAATCAATATCATGTGATAATTATTATATATATATATATATATTATTTCCATTATTATACACATCCAGGTAAAGTTGTGATGAAAAACATATTACACCATGGTGTGTAGATGGTAAGTCTTATGTACGCACATGTGGTACTTTCATTTTTCATAGAATGGATAAAATGTGGAATATGGTTATTCCATAACCATAATAAAATATAAAAATATATGTGATAATATATTTATTAATTCATATTGGAAACAAAAATATTTAGAGGATGTAAGGGAAGAAATAATCTTGGAAGAGTCTGTAAAGACAATTACCTATTCCTTGGAAAACTTCCCTCAGATCTTTTCTACAGGACACTAGGGTTGGTGGGTTGAGAAGACCAGAACCTCTAGAATGTGTATAGGGAAATTGGTAAGTAAAAATGGTAGGTTATTTTTTAGCATTTAGGGTCAATGTGATGTGACTAAATGAGGGAGTATGTTCCCTTTTATAATTGAGGTGAGGGGTACTTTTGGAATTTCAAAAAAGTTTAATTTATAATAAATTAAATCTCAACCCAGATACCTAAAAAATGACATGTTTTAGAATATAAGATTAGATAAGACATTAAAATAATTAAGCTATATATTTTAGACATGTTTTGGTATTAGTTTGAACCTTATAATTTTAATTAACCCTTAGTTAACCTATTTTAATTTTAACAAAGGTAACAATTTTTTCAGTATAGATAGTTTTTACTTTTTACTTATATAATGTAAAGTAAATCATAAATGAAAAATTTGTAACATTTTATACTATATTATATTTTTTTTATTTTTTATTTTTTTTTATAATTTTTAAATAATTTAATAAAATATTATTTTTATATAATATCATTATTGTCAATTTTGCCACTATTAATTACATGGAATTTTTAAAATATCAAGATAACAAGTTAACTTCTTACTAAATATTTTATTATATATTTTTTGGGTCAATTTTTTCAATAAAATTTATTTATCACAATAATTATATCTATTATTTATTTTAATATTTTTAATATCATTTATTAGATATTTCCATTAATAAAATAATTAATACATCATTTTTGTGTAAATATTTAATATAATTATTTTCCCCCAATAAATTAAAAATAAAATACCATGATGAAGATAAATCTTATAGATTTCGGTAGAATATTTATTCTCAAATATATAATTTTTGTAACACAATATAAAAATTATATAGTATTTAAAACTTGAATGTGACATCTTTAAATTTTTATTAAATAATATATAATAAATACCGTAATTTCAATTAAGTGACCCAAAAAGTAAAAAATAAATTTATATCTGGAAAATATTTTTATCAATTTGAAGATTTATAGTTAGATTCGTTTATAACATAACATTGTCCTCTTTTGGACACATATGGGATATTAAAGACAAATAATGTGACATTTTTTGACTTTATTAGATGTAAATATTATATAAGTCATTTTCATGGAGAAATTTCCATTAAATTACTTAATTTAGATATCAATGTGTTAAGGTTCTAACTTTATTCATCAAATAATTTTTTGGAATGTCTAAGAGTCATTTCAAATATTTATAATTTTATTCAAAACTAAAATTACTCAATTTACCCTCCAACATGGTAGCAAAATTTTCCAAGGTTACTATTTATATTTTTTAGAAATAAAAGCACCTAATTTCTAAATTTGAAGCTTCTGAATCCAAATTTTTCATCCATTTTTCAAAATTCCAAACACATAAGTTATATAATTTAGTTTAATGTGAAATTGGTAAAATTCCATGAAAATTGTTTTTTTTCATAAAAATGCACTTTTAATTTTTTTTTATAATAAATTCACATAAATATAAATTTCAATAATAATAATTTGATTAATTATAATTAAAATATAATCCAAAAAATAATTTTACCTTGTAAATACTTTAAAATAAAATATAGTTTTCAATAATAAAAAAAATCATCATTTTCACTATTCCTTAAAAATTAATGTTTTCAGAAAAAAATAATTTTAAGATAATTTTGATATGATGATTTAAAAGATAAAATTCATTCTGAAAAATAAATTTTATATAACATATAAAAATTAAAAAAACTAATTTTTGAAGATAATATATTTTTTTTAAGAATAAAGTGTTTTTACTAAAAATTGTGTAACCATTTTCTAAGAACTTAATATTTTTTTATTGTTTTATATTTATAAGTAGGAGGGGAGGCCGAAGAGGGATTCTATGATGGTGGATCCTCCCCCATGAAAATTATGGTCGATGCACTAGTCCCTCCCTGATATCGGGCGAGGGACCTCCATCATCCTTTGAGGGAACTACTCGCTCCCTCTCCCCTTTCTCAGACCCTGCCTATCTACCTGATTTTAATAAAATCTTGCTCAACCCTAAGGTACCATATATATTAATTTGTTTTCCGTAACTTTTGATCTCAAAATCAGAGTTCAATTCGGACTCCTCTCTTCTGAATCTCACCTTGATTCCATGATTTAAGCGGTGTCACCACTCGGTTGACTCCTTCAATAGGTTTATCTTTGAGTTTTGGTGATTTAAAGACTGAGTAATGGTAGGTTTTTTTTGAAGACAGGAACATCATGATTTGGTTTTCCTCAAAGGATGATTTAATCAGGGCCTGGTATAATGCCCCTCATAGCTTCAACGACTTCCAGTTCTACCTCTTTAGGTGGCCCTATAAATTTCACATGAAGAGCGAAATTCCTATGATGATAATTTTGGTTAGTTTCCCTATGATAACTTTACATTTTAAAAATAAAATGATTATATGCATTCTTGGGAATCTATTTGGGTGATACTTATGCTCTGAAATTAGGATTGGGTATGTATCTCACCCTCATTCTCCTCACATTTTCATGGAAGATGATATATTGAAACTACCAACAGAGTTCATTTGGGTTTAAATGGAAGATGAATTTTAATATATATAGGCAATTGTTTTCAAATTTTGGGTTGATTTTTTCTCCCATAAAGGAAACTGGGTCACCCTACGCCTGTCTGTCGACAATGTCCCAAGAACTATGATCAACTAATTATTGAGGATTCAAGAGATAATTGAAAGGGAACATAGTTGGTTGTTAGTGAATGGGTAATGGGGGCAGGGTCAGTTCACTAATTCTACTAACCAAGACAATTCTACGTTAATTGTGAGTCTAAGGGGGAAATCCTTTGGTTTATGATATATTCATGTGGTTGGATAAGGAACTTGGTGATCCCATGTCATCTAAAGGTGTTCTTCTGGGTCCAGTAGGCATAAAGTAGGTTTGTTTGGCCAAATTCATAACTTCTTCTCCCAACAAATCAAAAGATAACTCCCATGGATGGGTTATGAGATCTAATAATGGAAAGTTCAATGTGGATGAAGATAGACGTTCAAAGACTCCCATAATTGCATCCTATGCGGATGTAGTATGTTCAAGTCAAGGTTCAATAGGAAGAAAGGGATCCCAAGATCCTAATATGCTTACATGGGAATAAAATGAAGTAAGGGGGACAACTATGATAAGGTACTATCAAGTCCTAAAGCTTTCCAACCAATTTGAAGGTCTAGATCATGGCAGTATAGAACATGAGAAAGAAACCTGCTCAGATTATCCAAATGAAGAGCAGGGAGATCTCATAGATCTATCTAGTGATGATCAATCTTTTTAACTCTTAGGCGATATTAATTAAGATCATCAAGGTGAAGATCTCCTTAATCATAGGAGGAGGAAGATTCAGAGAGGCAACATGAAGGTTCAAAAATATTATTCCTATTTTAGCATTCAAATAGAGATTATATCTTCCAAACAGATGAAATCCCAAAAGATAGTAGATAATCCCAAGGTTTTGGGTTCCCCTGACTGAGAGGAGGCTTCGATATTTGAGTCAGTTACTTTCAAGGGGGTCATTAATAGTCATCAATAATAGAAAGTCATGGTTTTAGTGAATATTATGAAGTTTCTAATGCATTTAAGTGAATAAATGGTGGGGGATATTTTTATGATCAATGCATCACCAGAGGATGCATAAAAAATTATGGTAAGAATGATTCAAGTTGACACTACTAGTGATAAATGTGATTGTATTGACAAAGAAGATGATATAATGATAAGAGGCTTTAACATGAGGAATATCAACGAAGAGGAATACATGAAATCATAGGATTATCAGGCGTATCATTTTGAAGACCTTATATAAGATGATCCAGGTTCACATGTAGCTTCCATTACCTAGAAATTGTTTAGGGAAAATGATTTTAGATGACTTAATATTTTCTTTGAAAATTATGTAGTTTATTTTAGGGCATGAACTGGATAAGATGTGCGGGTTCTCACTTCTTCCCCTAATAATGGTTTGAAGATAAAAAAGTTAATTTTTAGTAACTCAATATTGTGTTATATTTATTTCTTAAATTAGTCATTCATATTTGTTCCCACTAAATTAATATCTAGGTTATAATGTTCATTTTGTACTAATAGTGTCTTATAGTTCATTTAAACTAACAGTTGCATGCAATAAAAGATATTGAATAATTATATTTATTTAAAGATAAATATTTCATAAAAATATTTAGGTGTTACATCAAATAAAATATGAAAGGAAGGTGGTATTAAGAAATAAATTGATAGAGCCTAGTTACTGGATTAACGATGAGGATAAAAAATTGAAGCTTCTCTCTATTGGAATTCCAAAATTATGAAATATGTAAGGATTTTATATTAAATTTTTTTATTAAGGATTTTGATGAATATGTAGAATGGTGTTGATAACCTAGAAAATTCATTTAATGAAAAGGTGACATTTCATGGAAAACACCTGACTAATGGAAAGATAACCATTAATATGATCATGATGTTGAGATAATGATGCTGAAATAAAGAGATTATTTATATGGATAAAGTAAATTGAATAGTATTGATGATCACAAAACATATTAATGAATTTTATATTAAGTGGTTTATTTCATCATTGATGGAGTTTACAACATTAATTAATTTACGGAATATATTAAATAATCTATGGTTTTATACATGTGATAAGGAAGAATCCATGTTTTCAATGAGGTTTTGTGGTAATTATAGTTATTACCAAGCTTCAGAAGAATATATAACCAACGTATTCACATAATTTTCATATTAGTATTAAAAGATGAAATTATATTGGGAGGATTAACATTGAGTTTTGGAAATTTAATGACCTTCTTTATAAATTTTGATTTTTTAGGGTAATAAGTTTAACCATTTATTTAACGGTTTAAGATAATGTTTGGATTAGGTTTTAGGGATTAATGTATTACTTCATCATATGATAATTTATACATATTTGATAATCTTTAATAACCATTTTGTTGTGATAATATCTAGATATATATGGAACAAATTATCATCCTATTTTGGATCTTATGATACATTAGGTTTACATTCATAGAAAATCCACCTTCATTTATTGGAGTAAGTGATGAAGGGGAAATTGATCAACACAAGAGAAAATAATGAGATCATGCTTTTGAAATTGACTGAAATCATGTAAGTATATATAATCATAAAAATTCATTCACTTTAGTAAAATGGATATTGAAATAAAATTTCATCCTATTAAAATCATTTCTAATGATATTAATGACCCTTTTCGCGCCTATTTGGTTTATGGATTTGTGGTTGTTAAAATTATCCTAGCCATGTTCCCTATCTGTATCCATAAGTACTGGGGTCTTAGTATACTATTCAATGTCCATGTTTCAACTACAAAAATATTTTATCCTATTTTAAAACATATTATGTGTTATTATAAACGAATTTCATACATCCCTTTCCCTTTTTTAAGAGGATATTTTATTAACACTTTTTATGATGTGGGTTTCTATGAAAAAATTTTCAATTTTCAAACCATTGATGATCAATATTAATTTTAAAGGAAATAATCAATTTAAGGTTTGAAAATTATAACACCCTAATATTTTCTAAAATATATAATTTTTTCAAATAAAGTTAATATTTTAAATATTTTTCATTACACACAACACTGAGTTTATCTTGAAATACACACAAAATAGAGTCTAGCTTGCATTACATTCAACAATAAGTTTAAAAAAATGCAACACACTATCAAAAAAGTATTATTTAGTATGATATTTATCAACTAGCCATAAGAATGGTTAATATGAATAATTTTAACTAAATTAAGTAAATATTTTTTACAGTTATATGATTTTTTTGACCAATTAATTAAGAATGAAAAAAGAACCATTTGAAAAAAAGAAAATCTATTTTTGAGTAAAATTAATTAAATTTATATATTATATGTTAAATTTAATTTTTAGCACTAATAATATATGTTTTCTTGAAAAGAGATAACAACAAATCCAATTTTATACATAAAACAGTATTTTTATAAAACGAAGTTTTGTCGGCTTTTTCATACTTATAATAAAGTTAATTTTTCAATATTCTAGAAAATTAATTTGAACAAATGATCTTCATTTTTTAAATCATCATTTCAAATATATCTTAATTGATTTTTTTTATTTTTCTATAATGTTTTTTATTTTTATTGAAAAATAATGAATATTAATTGAAAACTGCCTTTATGTTTTAATTATTTAAAGTGATAAAATAAAAAATAAATTATTATTAAAGTAAAATTACATAAACTTTATATCAATTAATATAATTTAGTTCATTGGAATTATTTTTATATTTAATTTTGATATAAAATATTTGTAACATTTTAAATTTTTTCTCTTTGAAAACCCTCTTTCTCTTAGTGTTTTTGTGATTAATTTTATTTTAAAAATTTCCACTTATTTCAATGGAATTTTGAATAATTTATTCCATATTTTGAATCATAATAATTTATAATATAAAATAAGTTGAAATTAAATTTTAACCATTATGAATAGTAAAAACTGTAAAAATTGGTTACCACGGTTAGAGTAAAAATGGGTTTATTGGGGAGTTAGACTAAAATGTAAATGGTTAAAATGACCTAAAAACCTTTATAAAATATTTTTTATGGAAATATTTCTACCCTAAAATGTATATTTCTATATAATATATCATTTGGGTGCAATTTTCATGATAAACAATCAGTTACACCTTTTATTTTTAAAACATTACAAGTATGCCACTCACCTCACCAATAAAATGCTACCCCTCTACTCCCTTATTCACACCATAAAACAATTTTGGTTCAGTTTATACCAAAAAAAATAACTTCCTGACATCACTTATACAATCCTATAAGCCTTATTTTTCTCATAAATCTAACCTATGAAGGATTTTTGTGCAAACCTAATGAGTTTACCTGAAGAAGAGGTAACGTTCTTCAAAGAGCGATTTTATATTATTTAATACTAAAACACACTAAATTATAATTGAACCCTAAATTTATAATTATATAATTATCTTAAATATAATAAAATTATATTATTTTAAGGTATTTAACTAAAACCATCTCCATTTATAGAAAATGGGTTACGAAATCATCATTCTTGTGTATAGCGGACTACCACCTCATTTACTGATGTTGTTCGGTATTCCCTTAACATATATCATAGTTGGGTATGATGATGTATATAATTTATTTTTATGATATTTATATTATAATTATACCACTTTATTCATTAAAACATATTTTTTACATTATATTCCATAGGGTATAGGACAATATCCCTCGTGTGTAAGGCAAACTACCACCTTGTGAAGCTATGTTATTCATTTTCAATAACGCTTTACATGGAATATAATAAGGTATAATTTTAAAATATATATGTGATATTAATGGACTAATTATTATATTAATGAAATATTTATCATTATAAAATTATAATATAAAAAATTTTATCTTATATTTTTACTCATTGAAAGATGACAATTCTATTTGGGTATGTGTGGACTCCCACCTTCATGAAGCAATGTGACACTCTTTTCATCACGACACAACATGGATGATATATATAATTATATTTTTTTAAAAATATGGTATTTATTATTTTATTATATTTATATAAATATAATATATTACTTTCCTCCTTTCCATTATGATCATTGAAAACTTGAAATGACACCCACACGTACTTACAACCTACCATCTCCATGATTGTAATGTACTTCATTTCTCACAAATGTATTTTATGATTGATATTAAAAATAATATTATGGTATAAATATTATAATTATCCCATTAATATTATTTTTTATATGATGTAACCACAATTAAATTAATCAGAAAAAATAACAAATCAAAACATATAAGAAAACAAAGCGGTTATTACCTGAAACATGATTTTAACAAGGAATTCATAATAAAAATGTACTAAATGGTAATAAGTAAATCATATTTGGTATAATATTTATATATATGGTTTATAATGAACTATATATTTATTCTATAGGATGTTCAAACATGTAATTAAAAAGTAGGGACTTACATTAATGGATTTTCGTCTAACTTTTTAGTTTTTGTGGGACACGAGCCATATTCACAACATGTTTCATTTATGTGGTGTATATAATTCCCATGAATTTATTTTATGGTTATTATAATTAAAAATTTGGGGATTTACATAACCATTTTAGGATCCATGTTTTATGGGGTTTATGGTTTTAAAACTACCAAAGCAGTAAGATATTTTTGTCCCAATTTTTCTTCTTTGAGTCATATGTTGTGTTATAAATATATCTTATTTTATGAGGTGTATATACTGTCCCTTTGATATGTTATGTCATTAATATCTTGATTTTAATGAAATTATATCTTTATTTTAATTAAATTATTTCATGTGAATTTTTATTCAAAGTTACCAAAGTAGTGAGTATGTTATGTTACAATCTCATAGTTTTTCTTGATTGTTTATGATGATACTTCCAATGATGAAATAATATGATCTAAATCTCAAGAAATAGATGAATTTTCTTTACTTATGATTTTTTATGATATTTTAAATTATTAATAACAATTTTTACCCATTAGTACTTAAAATAATTAAGATATTAGTTCTAACAAAATCCAACATTACTTCTTATATCGGTAAAAAATATGTTTTCTTCCAAAACCAAGTTTTCTAAAAATATTTTAAAAAATTTCTTATTACTCTCATATGATTTTAAAAAAATAAATATTAACCATTTTTAAAATTTTAAAATTTGTTTTAAAAATGAATCTATTGGCCTTTTTTTAGAAAATGTTTGTTTGGATTTTACAAAAAATGTGAATGGAATCTATTTTTATATGTACTAAACAAATATAAATTTCCTCTATCATGAAATTTTTTTAATTGGAAACATAATTTATAAGTTCTCAAGGTTTTTTTCAAAGATATATATTTTCAAAAAAATTTATGTTTTAAAAAGTTTTTTTTCCAAGTGGAAATGATATTTTTCTCATGAAACAATTTAAATGATTTTAAAGCTACCTGTATAATATTTTAAAGTTAGTTTTTAGAGAAAATAGTTTTGAAAATGTTTTATGATTTTAAAAAGTGTTTGTCAAACTAGAAAGGATGTTTTCCTCAAAAAAATCATTATGTAATTATTCAAAAAAATTTCCATCTAAGATAACATCCTTTGAGGTTGATTTTTCTTTATTAGGGATATGATCCATGGATACAATTCTGATTCTTTCTATGAATGGTTTATTTTTATAATTCTATGATGTTTATGAACCCCATTTATTTTTTCCATAGGATATTCTTTGATGAAATGATGACATGACTATGAAACCTTTTTCTTTTCCATAAGTTATGTTTTGATGAAATTCTTATGAAACCTAATTATTTTCATTATTCTCATATGATAAATTATTATGATCTTGTGACACACATATAAATTATTTTCATTATGTGACAGTGGTTACTTTATAAACAAGTATAATGGTTACATAATAACTGAGGATACTGGTAACATAATAACCAAATATGGGTGGGAACTATATGTCCCACAAATACATTAGATAAATATTTATACCTCATTAGATAGATAGAATTGGAATGAGGAGTGAACCTAGTTCAGTAAGGGGATTTTTACACTTTTTTGGTCTTGGGAGTGATCCTTGACTACTCTTATGGTTTGGGAAGTGAACCCATTCGACTATGAGGAAAGTTATTCAACTGGGGATTGTGGTGTGTCCCACCCAGGGGCGTATCCACCCATGGAGTGCCCTGATATTTTTTGGAAATGATCATTGAATTCTAAGGAAATGATTTTCTATACTTATGTTCACTCTGCAATTCTATGTCTTATGCCAATTTTATACACTCATGACTCATGTTTTATGATTTAATTATGATTCATGTCTTATTAACTTCCAATTTTTATTTCATTACTCCATATTTTGATATTTCATATATAGGGTATAATTTTCTTATGTTATTCTAATGCTGTCATACACTTATACTCACATTATGTTTATGTATTTTCCTTATTTACCCTTATTGAAAATTTTATATTGTCTTTTATTATGTTTACTTTCCCTTGGTTATGAATAAATGTTTTTGTCAGGTATTTCTATGAATGTTATAAAATTGTATGATATTTGTGGGAAACATTGAAGATCATTCAGTATAAAAGAATATTGTGTACCCAGTCACCAAGGACACTAAATTATTATGGTTCTCATGTGTTTGATTATGTAATATATTGAACATTAATCCAAAAATATGAAATAATGTATTAAAATAATGGGTTTCTATAACACCCCCTCAGACAAAGAATAAAATATAATATTGATCCCTTAAAATATAAAAACTTTTTGAATATTAAAGGTATAACTCAAAAAACTATAAACACTCATTACTTTCCAGCCTTAAAAATTTATACCATGATTCATCTTGTGGAACCATTATTGATTATCCATACTTTAATAGAAGTGAAATTACCTTAGAAGAGTGAGACACTATGAGAAAACATGCCCCAAACAATCAGCGGTATGATTTTTCTTTAGTTGTAGTGATTAAGGACTATCCTACTATATGAATCGACAATAATCTACTTGATTTTCATCAATCATACATAATCCCAATTTTTATACTACAATTCTCTCCATAATATCCTAGGGTAATAAATCCTCATATTTAATTATTAAGGACTATTTGACAACCATCAAGCATGTTTCTAGGTACAATGAATCCACATATAACTATAATGAATAATTAAGACCTTTCTCAAAGTAACATGTTTATAAAAATTAGTTTCCATTTAAGACTAATATAAAACATAATATCCTTTCAATTTGGTGGTATACTATTTCATAGTTATTACATGTTGTAAAAATTCCATGAATTTTTGAAATATTTCATTAGGTGTGATCTTTAGAAATAATTTTTGTTAAAAGAGGGAATATAAATCATTTAGTGAGATCATTCAACATTACATTTAAATTCAAGGGTCCTCTACCATTTATGTGTTGCATCATAAAATTTAGAAATATTTATTTTCACTCATATCTCCCTTAGTGAACATAAACATATAAAGAAAAATTTAATAGTTTGTAATTAATTTTCAGTGTCTTGACAGACAAAACCATCACTAAAACCCAAGTAACGCTAAATTAGGGGTGGATGAATGTCTTAAATGAGTTAGTAATTAACTATCATAAGAACATTTTCAAAATCTCTAAATTCCCCAAACATAATTTCCTTATAAAGAACATCCACTTATATATGAATTCATGGAAAATGGTCTAGAACTTTGGCTTGAAGCTCCCCCGTCAAGTGTCAAGAAAATGTCATCCTAAGAAAAAATATCAATAGTCAATGATTAAACCAAATACAATAAACTAATTTCAATGATTAAAATATATATATTCAAGTCATGCACTATTTACACTTAAATAATTAAATTTAGTTCTACACTCACTAAGATAATAGTAAAAACACTATTAAAGGAGAACTACTATATTAGATTCTAAAGAAACACATTTTATATTATCCTTTGAACATTTCACACAATGATACCCTCTTTTTTCCTAAATGGAAATTGAGTATCAAGTACCCTTAAACAAAATAACTTATATCCAACTACATTAATAAATGTACACTCTAACCTTACCCTATTACTAACCTAACTCCACCCATTTATAGTTGTATATCTCATTATCTCACATGAACACTATAAGTCAACTAAAATAACTCAATGGTTTTGTATCAACCAAATTTTCCCATGAATATACTAAAACATTAGACAGGATTAAATTCTTTAAAATTACTAATTTCAATTGTATGTAAATCCCATACCCACCCACTACACAATTGATACAATACCACTTGTTCTTAACTACAATAACATCATTTCAAAATGGAACATTTATAATTCCATCACCATAGATTTTAAAAAATTAATACACCAACAATAAAATATTTATAAAAATACAAAATAATATATTATCATTATTTTAATTTAAATACACTATTTCCGAAACACTTTCTCGAAAAATTCCAAAAAAAAAAATATTTTCTAAAACCATTTTATATTCAAAAAATATTTTTCCACACATATGAAATCATGCACATGTCAAATAACCTTATATATAAAGTAAAATGCATATATGTGTGCCTATTTCCACCCTATTTTAATAGTAAAACTATAAATCAACAAAAAAGAACTATACTTAAATAAAATTTCAATTATCACTATCAAAACCAAAAATAAAATCTCACACTACTTGAGACATGGACTTTCCCTTGGACATGGGGTTATGAAACACAAGCCTGGTGTCCATTAAATGTTTTAACCATTATTATCACCATAAACCATGCTAGAAAATCATAAAATTGAATAAATTGTGTCTTGAAATAGTTTGATACACCCTATAAAAAGTTTCACAGTCATATATAGAGAAACAATAACATTAGGAAATACACCATATATTCATGAGGTTGGTGGTAAACCTATGTGCCCATCTCTAGGGGGAATATAACTTCATTATCTCAAGAATACTCAAATTAGTAAATAAAAAATATTTAATACTATAATAAATGTAAGAGTGCACAAGTTAATTACACCTGTGAGAAAACTATAATAATAAAATTTCTAACATGTTATTACAATTGGTATCTTAATGTGTAATGTGTATAATAAAATATGATGGATCACACACATTTTGATTGTATACATAAAAAAAGAATAAAATATATATTAGGATCTATTATAACAAACCAATCCCCTACTTAGAACTTTCTTCAAACCAAAAAACGTCATTCCATAGGGATCATGAATAAAACCTATGTCCCTAACTATATATTAGGTATAAGGTTTTCATGTCCATCGAGGTTCACATACATAGTGTTAGCATAAAACATATTAGTAAACCACCAAAGCCCCCCAAATATATAATGTAATAAACCATGATCCTATATTAGATAATAAATATTGCAATAACATACATAATGTAAGAAATCATGTTGGGTCACTCTATATTGATCTGGCGACCACAATAATCAATCACATATTTTTTCTTAATCACTTATTCTTCATACCATGTGTTTTAAAAACCATAGTCTAGACACTAATATACCCATACCATTGGAACCAAAGATCTTATCTTGGAAACTATTACAACCATATATCAAGAAATACAATTCTACCTGGATCCTGAATATAATTATATCACGGGAAACATAGACCATATTTGGACCGTAATATATTCAGAACTCATGCACCAAAAATCATGGTTATTGCCCAATTATACCCATACCTTTGGAACCATGGATTATATCAAGTCCCTTTATACACTCATAATTTGTGCAGTATGAAATATGTTCAACATCTTAAGTAACCATACCTTAGAAATAAAATATATTATCTTGGACCATTAATAATCATACCTCGATCTCTATGGATCCTATCTGGGGCCATAATATACTCTAAGGGTATACACTAATCAAGACCATCCCATTTCATCTTAAAAACTATAAATACAGAAAAATCTATTTGTAATAATAATAATAAAACATCATAGTTATGATAAAAACCATCACACATATATGACTTATACATCCCATGTATGATCTCTCTACTGGTCATAGTACATTAGGTGAGCCTAATACTCTATATCATATTGTGTGATCTAGTCATCAGAAACATATCACTCTTTTCCAATTACACAACCCAACACTCAATAAACCATATAAAAAACACATAATACATATAATACATTTATTTATACTTCATTTAAGCTAAATATATTATTGATATAATATCAATCAATATATCTATGCCACTCCATCCACTATGACCTACCATGATTCACTATTTATCTATATTAGTCAATATATATCATATTATTGGTGATTTCATAACACACATGAATTAAAAAACATATTATCAACTAACCAACCAATTATCACTCTCAACTCTAACCACTATCTTGGTGTTAACACTACCCCATGGGCCATTTTCAAATCTATCCATGCACCATGAATTGGGAAATTCCATAATCTATCCATTTACTAAACATAAACCATGGTAAGGAACATTCCCAAGCTCCCCAATCCAATAATTAAGTCATCTTTAGGCTTTTCAGATTACCTTAATATGTCAATCAAACATGAGAATCCAATTCCCCCACTCAAGCACCTATGATACTCATAAGGTGGTACCAATGTTGATAATTCCTTTCACTATACATTTTATGATAATCTTCTCTTAAGAATGGGACAATCATTAAATGTTTTATATTAATCATAAACAATACCCATGTTAGGCCCACCAGGTTAGATACCCTAAGAGGGGGGGGGGAGTGAATCATGGTATGATTGATAAAAAAAACTACCCTTATTGATCTTATTTCATTGTTAAAAAAAACTTAGTTCTCTATCATTCCCATAGAAAAGTATGAATAGAAATCAAATCATGCACAAGACACAATGATTTTTACTTGGTTCACCCTTATTGGGCTATGTCCAAGGAGCGTACACCGATGATGTGTCGATGCACCACATTCACTAAAAGCGCACTTCTGTTTGCAATGTTATAAGCGGACTCACTGTCCCTTCTGTTTAACAACCAATAATGATATGAATGCTCACTGCTCTCTCAACTGAAGTGTTCTCACTTCTTATTCAGAAGATCCACTCACATTTTATAGACCTGTAGGTCTATTTATTATCTATAATGAAATATACATCCTTAACTATTGATAGATGCCCAGTTGACATCCCACTTTCACCCATAGATTAATCTATCTTTGCACCGGGTGTACCGGGAAACCTCAAATCTTTCGGACAACCATCACTACAGATTACACACAACTTTAATGCCTTGTGCCAATATTCCACTTTTCTCATGAAACACCCTTTGCGCACAACTTTAATCTTTCACACAACTCAAATATTACGCACAACTTTTTAAGCTTGCAAGAAACTCAAAATATTTTGCGCAACTCTCTTTAAGTGAAATTCATACACGATCCAACGCTCGTATTTTCTATATGTGTGGATTTGGCACGAATGAGGGGGGTTACCTTGTATTTATAGGTGTTATTGACCCATGTGCGGAAGATTCAACTTTTGTCAAGCAAGTTCCTCTTTGAGGGTGAAAAACCCTGTTTGACGTCGCATTGGGCGCGCAAGTTTCTTTCATGCAACCTCATCTTTCACACCCATTTCCAAATCTTTCATGCACATCATGCGTTTTCTTTTTTTTCCGATATTCTTCTCCCAAAACATTCCTTGCACACAAGATTCCATCTAGCAACTCTATCTTTCGCGCACATGCAATATGAATTTACCATTATTTAAAGTTCTGATATCAAAACATGAATTGAGAGAAAGTTTCAAACCACCTTAGATCTTGTGCGTAACTTCATTTTCCAAAAACATGTTACCCCATTTCCCGATTTTGAGGCCCAAATATTTCGCAAACACTAGAGAATGACGCCACCTAAGATCTGTTATTTTTGTAACGCCTCTAGATCATCCATTCCCTTTTAATCATTATTTTTCAACATTGGTTGTCAAAAATATCTATGGAACTCGAAAAATCACCATTTAAACCCCCTTTTTCAACAAAATATACATCCTGGTCTGCCTTAACAACCAACACAACATGGATTTCCACTTTGTCAACAAAAACGATCACCTCAAAAATGCTTCAATGATTCCTTGAGCTATTTTTTCCCAACAACCCATGACCCCAGTGAACTTTGAAAGTGTGGTTATAAACCATTACCAAGACAACCCACCCTATTAACCATCCAATGATTAGGTCCAAACTCACCAGAACCATTTTATAATACCACTAGGACCCAACCTGTCCTGCTCATAATTTATCCAAATCCATAAGAAGCATCCTCATTCTTTATCACATAATTAATTCTCTAATACCTTGGTTAGAAAGTCATTAGATTATTTTAGATTCATTGATCCTAGTTTGAATTTCTAAATCCACCCGTAAGAGGATATACATAGCATAAATCAGAATTCAGATCCCTCTAGGTACATAATAGAAATCCATAATCTTCAAATACGAACTATTCACATTGAATCAAATATATACTAAGAAATAAATTGTATAATTATTAAGGTAATAAATACAGTTACATAATTGAATTTACCACATATAATATTGTTATAAGACTCAACATTGATTTTCTAAAATTTTATAATCTAATAAAATAAGGCTAATTTTCGGTTTTCCACTAATAATTATGATATATAAATGATAATTCATAAACAAATAAGGGTCATACCATGGTCTGGACAGTAGTAACTAAATAAAATTGATATCTCATTGATAAAATAATATAAGAAGCTCATAGAGTGTTAGAAAGAAGAGGGATATGAGAGAATAGGGTGAGAGGGGGACTCATAGGTTGTTCGATCAAGTTGCTAAAGTGGGGATGATTTATAATATTTTTAAATAGAGTTTTAATTAATAATGAAAATAAAAATGAATAGGTATATGGTCCATTAAGAACCTATTGGAATCCACTGTTTACCTAGTGTTACACAAGCCTCTTAGTGGTTTTCCACTAACTAGTTAGTGAAAAACCTATGATTATTTCCCTCCTCCAATATCCCTAGAATCCAAAAAATACCTCCAATGATAGGGTACACATTGCTTGTGTATTTATCTTTCATGGAGGTTTCATACCCACCACACAAGAGAAAAACACAACAGCTTATCTAAGGGTGTGTATGTAGTGTGGTTTTGAGAGTAGACCCCATTCCACTCGCATCTTCTAAGTGAAAGAAATTACTTTTCTTAAGAAAACATACCATATAAAGAACATGTTTTCTATAGGAAAAAAATCCAAATGTGAAACTATTTATGTTCCTTTAAAACATGATCATTACTCCAGTAATAAAATCAAATGATTTTTTTACCATGTGGTTAAAACCTTTAACACCTTCAAACTCACAGAAATCGTAGCTCAACATCGGGGATTTGTTTCACTAAAAAGTTTCATGTTGTCACTCCAAATGATCAAACTAAGATCAATATCAAAATAATTATAAATATTAGTGATAAAAATCAACAAAAATGAATGATTTTATGTAATTGAAATCATTTATTAAAAAATAAGGAGTTTCTTTCAAGGATGATCCAAAAATGAAGATTTAAATTCATGAATGAGATGATGCATGTGATATTTTTTCATTCATGCGATTCTAAAGTAATGGAGGAAGAATATAATTATGAGAAGGAACCACGATTATCATATTTATGTGATATCATGTGCTAAGAAGGAATCCAATGTTAAAAAAATACATAAATCTTCAAGAATTAAAACATGATGATTGAGATTTTATATTTTTCGGGGTCTTTAATGTGTCTTGAAATGGTAAAATTTTTATAGTTTTATGAGGTGGAACTCTCAAATAAAAGGATATCACCTAAGAGATGAAATATTCTATTGATAATAATGAGATCCCTCATTTCTATTGAATATAAACAAAGAATACAATAATTCCATTTGATGAAGACTAGAAGTACTTCCACATACACCTCTTAAACGATGAAGAACCATGAAACTTCATGGTCTTATGATGTAATTTTATATGAAACTATATCGTATTTATAAAGTAGTTCCCTACAAAAATTTAGCATGAAGAAGAATCTAATACTCACACTATTATGTGAAGGATATAGTTTTTGTATATATTTTCTTATTAAAATAACATTCAAGGTTTATGTGAAGAGTGAACATTTTATATATGTATACACACATGTACATAGAGTTCCATGATGAACCTATTTATTTTATAAATAAGAAAAGTTACATTCACACTTGGTTTGTATAATGGTTTAGATCCTATTAGATTTATTCTCATGAAGGAAAGGAATATGAATTCATGAAATTAACATAAATACTTGTTTGGATTTTTCCATTTGAGAACATTATAATCCCACAAATTAATAAGAATAATAAAATGGTTATTTTCAATAGATTGAGTTTGTGAAAATTTGATATTGTATAATAATACAAAAGTACTGTTTGATTTGGTTTCATAAATATTTGATACACCAAAAAGTATGTATGAGAACCAATAAAATTATAATTTAAAATATTATATATAAATTAATTGAGAGATATATAGTACACTATAAAATTATATTATTCTAAATGAACATAAAGATGAAAATATTTATTACCTTTTAATTTCAACAACCTATTAATTATTGTGAAGTAGAGTTTTCCC
Source organism: Viscum album (assembly GCA_963277665.1). NCBI lineage: Eukaryota > Viridiplantae > Streptophyta > Magnoliopsida > Santalales > Viscaceae > Viscum > Viscum album. Next base: position 1,275,250,873 of record OY728132.1, on the reverse strand, counting down.
AATAGATTTTTTAATGTGAGAATTTAATTATATTCATTAGATTCTAGAGAATAAGTCTTATACTAACTTTTTCATCATTTCAGAAGGGACAAGATAATATCATACAATCTTGTTCTTAAAATATTAAGCTTTCATTTTTCCTAGTCAGTTTCAGTAGAATGGGTTCATGGTCATACCCTTTTTTCCTAATAATAAAAGGAAACCTGTGTTCATGTGGGATAATAACCACCATACGCTAAAAAATAAGTTATCAAAATTAGAGGTGAACCACATTAACAAAACATTTTTTTCATTGTGATTTATTTTTTTATATGAATTATTACTATCCACAAGTGAAGAAAACAATAGAATCATTAACTGAAAAAGTGACATTTGTTTTAAAATGAATGATGACCCATATCATTTAAAAATTTCATGTCATGATTTATTACATAAATTCATGCATATTGGAATCCAAAAATATTGATAGGACTCATGTATTTGGGTATTTAGGTACAGAGCACAATAACTTTAAATAAGGATATAACAAAATTATTTAAAACTCCTTAACAAGATCATAAAATTTCACTGTTCTTCTAAAGATGGACCAGATATCCTGGTGAAAAATATAAGAAAGTGGTGAGCTATAAATCTCATTAAGGTAATCATGAAATCATAACTTTATGAAAGTAATACATGTGGTCAAATATGTATATAAAATTGATAAAAAAGGGGTGAGGATCATAAAATTTGACATCAGCCAATGGTATAAGATGATAATATCAAGGAAACATTGGAATGTGAAAAAAATATAAAACATGAAATTATAAGAATAAGTCATTTCTAAGCATGAAAAATCCTAACATAGTGTTCTTAGGATAACCAATAATTCTTTATAAGGGATATCACATTAGATAAAAATATTACTAAAATCATTTGAGGGATATATAGTTATAGGACCTCCCAGCACATTTATATCTTGTGAATTAATTTGTGTTCCACATATGTCATATAACATAAAAACATATTTTTAAACATTTAGTTTGGTGATTAATGAGTTTGGTTTACATAAAATTATGTACAAATTAAATTAATGGTAGTTCTATCTAGGTGAATACCTTTGAGTGGAAATTGGGATGGGTATTCACAATACGAAATTTTTATCCTGAAAAATCATTGGAAAACATTGGAATCATGAAGGGTGTACATAAAGGCTTATGGAAGGGATTAATGAGATCGAAAGGTGTGTTATCATTACATGGTCATATAAAGGACAAAAAATTTTGTGTTTATAATCAAATAAAAACATGGGAAATTAGAAATTAAAATATCTTAGTTCAAAAAAAGTACATAAAATGAATGAAGAGTTTAGGAGAGAATACCTTTACTTTGATAGAGTAACTGTATAACTAAAGGTTATAACAAGTGGGGATAAATGATCTATCATTATAAGAAAATAAATTTTATAGTTAGGGGTTACATATAATAGAATTAAAACATAATCAATTGAGATTGAAATAAATAAATAAATATGGAGATTGAGTGGAAAAGAAGAGAGAGAGAGATATCCATTATCTTGAGATAGTTCTTCTGAAATATTGTTTGGATCTTCTTAAGAGACCGGGAATGCCATGGGAGGGATTTAGGGAGGTGGAGGGAGATAGAAAACAGTCTCAATGAATTTTTCATGAATAATAGTTTTTTGGTTGGGTGGGTATTTTTAGTATAAGATAAATGAATTTTTTATTAGTTTCTAAGAAATGGTTTTAGACTCCATATAATAAAATAATCATAACCACAAACCTTCCCATGGTTTTTTACCATGGTTTCAACCAAAGAATATTTTTTCAATATTTTACAAGATTGTGAACCAAAATCCTCAAAATAATACCATTGGTCATTTGGAAGTTACTCATGTTTAAAAATAATTTATTTTTAGACGTTAAAATATAATATTGGTTTTATAAGATTCATTAAAATCTTATAAAATCAACTAAATAACATAATAAAAATTATTTTAAATTATATATATATATGGTCATTTATTATGTTTATATTATTTATTAATTCACATTTTCATTATTATGATGTCATAATACAAACCAAATATTTATACCATATTTAATATTTTCTAAAGAATTAAAATGCCTTAGAAAATTATGAAATATTCACCATTTCCCAATTTCAACATGTTTACTTATAAAATGATATTTTTTTTATTAAAATAATTATCTAAATATTATAATTTATAATTTTAAATCAACATCTTTATTTATTGAGACATACTGGTTTTTAAGATGATAATCGTTTTCTAACCCTTATAAATATTATATTTTAATACTTTTAATTATATTAGCATGTCTATAAATAAATATTATTCAATAAGTATAATATATTAAAATAATATTTATTTAAAATTCATTAATTTATCAAAAAACCTATGTTTTAATTAGAACAATATATTTTAAAAATACAATTATTGTTACCTCGTGTCAAAATATAATTTTCATCAACCCATATATAATTGTATATATAATTTATAATTAAAATGGAAAATATAATTATTATTTAATTTAAAAAGAAAATATTCAAATTCAAAATACTATGATCTAGATACATAACCTCTTATTAAACCAGTGTATGCCCTAAGGGCAAGGTGTGCGATGGTAGTTCTTTCTTTGGGTTGCTCAGAGAATATGGTGTTGTTTGTGATGAAAATAAGCATGAACTTCTCTCGTAAAAAATTTATTTCATGATATATTTGATTAATTTCATATTGGTATTGGTCAACAGTAAATCCTATTAATGTCATATCCCTCACAGGCTAATGAGCTTCATAGGGTATGATCCTACTAGTTAAGGACAATGTTTCTTCCTTATATGTCTATTAAACTTTATCATGACCCTCAATGTACTAATATTAACAATCAATGAAAAATTTATATATTATAAATGGTTATGATTCTTAACATTATTTTAAATTCTAGAGGCTATATTTCATAATAGTCCAAAATTACATAAGTAGTGCTTGTGTTTTCTATAATTAAATTACTTAATAATGAATTCGTTCATTTAAAGTGGGAATTTCATTTATAAAATTTGATGTTATTACAATTTCCACATTCATAAAATTCACCAAGGATATTTCATTTAACACACTAAAATAGATGCGGGTACTTCAATTTTATCACCTCTTCTGATTCCAGGGTTGTCTCATGAAAATTGTGTTTCTACAATGAAATTTTACTAGTGAGTTGTCTTGTTTCATAGAACACTATATCTAAAATCTAAAATCCTCACTAGATACTACTCATATTAAAGATAATTATCCATTTTTACCACCTTTGGAATCAGTATTGTGAGGGATCCAGTATGTAATTCCTCAAGAGGTATACATGGAACACATAATGTAGTTCGAATCAATTGGGTAGGAGTACCAATTGATTGGCCATAGCTGTGATGAGATTAAGAATATGAAATGTTTCGATGTATCTTGAGATAATATGTCACGACCTGCCTTCACCAAAAGGAGGGAAGGGATAACAGATTTCCAAACCCTTCCTTCTTTAAGCTGAAGGAGAGATAATGACCCCTGAGTCCCACCTCCAGTAGGCCCAAGAGTGGTGACTAGCACCAAGGGTATAACATTTTTACAATATGGGAGGCATTACCCTTTTTAGTTAACCAAGATTGGGAGAAAGAATGTGTCAACACCAAACACCACCATGTATAGAATACTCAAGGTAAAAAAACCAAACTAGATGAATGTTTAATAATAAAATTGAAAAAGTACAAGGACTCCAAAGTACAATACCCAACAGGAATGGAAAAAGGCTAAGCAGAATCCAACAGCGACCAACAAAAACTCCAACGTCCAGACTAGTAAGGTCTTGTAAGGCCTCCAAAGCCCTCCTAGAAACCTAAAAGTAAACGTAAGGTGAGCATACAAAGTATACTCAGTAGGAAAACCTAAAGCACTTGTGAACAAGTGGGGAGATGTCCTAAAGTCATGTGAGAAGCAAAAGAAACATCATCATATTAAGGAGTCTATCCATACCACCTCAGTGGCCACTCTCGCCAAATAACACAAGCAGTAAGGTAATAATAAGAACAAAACATTTGGGTACCCCGCACCACCATTTCCCCCACTAGCTAGTTGCTCATCCCTAACGACAAATGTCCTGATGCTACCACACTATTCCTGCCCGCACACACTTGGGCCTCACAACCATACACATCCCTTCCCGTACACCCCTGGGCCTCACAACCATCCATCCCTACTCACACACACCAGGGCCTCATCCCAAAGACACCTGGGAAAACAAACCTGCCGAAAGAGTCCTAGGCTAAAAACACACCAATCGAAACCTACCCGAAGAATCTTCGGTGTAAGGTCACCTCCAGCCATCACAGCCAGGGGACAAGGGAGCAGTAAGTAGAGTAACTCGGGGGAAACACCCTTCCCCATGAAATGGGGTGTCCATCACTAAGTTCCCAACGTGGGTGGGGTGTGACTAAACAAAACACATACAGTTACACATATATTCCAATACAAAACCCAACCAATGGATCCCCAACCAATACAAGCAGGTTCCCAAGCAGTGCTGCCTCAGAAAAAAGGCACACAACAAATAGTTCCCAGTTTCCCTATTCAAGTTATCATTTCATAATAGTTCAGTTTGAGTTAATCCCTTCACTACTGGGAAACTAATAGGAACATTCACAGATGAAACAAAAATTAAAGCAGGAAGAAAAATTTTCAGAAAAAATTTAAGCATTCACACTCGGTTCTCTTATAAAGTCACAAAAACTAGGGATCGAGTGAGATCCCTCGAAGTACTGGAAACAAAAAAAAACCTTGAGACATAGCCCCATGTCCCCAGAATCCATGAGCCAATGGTTTCTCAACAACAGAGGATCCCACCCGAATTTTTGTCACATCAGAGCAACCATACAACCTCATATTCACAACCAACAAAAGTATAACAATAGTGGATCCCATCCCCACCCATATCACCCCATAAATCTAAGCCCCCATCCAAGAAAACCATAAAGTCACCCACAAACAGCCCGTGAAATAAAACAACCAAACCACTAACACCAACACAAGGTAGGCCCTTGCAGGTATTTTCTGATTTAAAAGATTTAACACACTCTATGGTTTCAATTCCACTAGGCTTTAACCGGAGTTATCACAGAAAAGGGTTGATCCTGGTGCTTTCAATTTATTTAAATGAGTATATATAATTAACCAATTCCATATTAAGTTTATTTAAACATCCAAGAGCACTGAGGTTCATTAGTTTATATAGAAAGACCACCAATGGACATGATTTTCAGTGAGCATAGGCCCATATAATTCACAAAACATATCAACATAAAAGAGTACAGCAGAACATCGATCACACCCCCCTTTCTTCTTTAGAGGTCCGTTCATTATCTTTATTACGTTTGGTTTGACCAATTTCCATAGAGAAAAAATCATACCCACCCCGCATGATTCACAGAAAGGAGAGATGAAGGAGAAAAATCCCTACCTGATTGATCAAGGATCGACGTTAAGTCCCCGCATGGAAACTGGAAATCAGGAGTAGCAGGATCTCCACAGAACACGATCAAGGAAAAATTCGTAGGGGTAATACTCGTCCGGAGGAAGGGTATTCCGAGCACAGGGTGATAGAGAAAAGGAAACCTAGGGAGAAGAGAAGCTTTAGGTTATAAAGGCTGAGATACAACATCCCTGGGACAGTTAAGATATGGAGAAAAAACTCAAAACCACGGAAGAAGCGGTATCGTGGATTGACCACGCGGCTGGGCCACCCCACACGTCCCACTTAAATGGTCCCCACCCTTCAGGGTGGTTAAAACTGATGCACACCTCCTTAACCAAGGAAGGACTGCTCACAGGATGCGGTAGAGGCGTTTCTGAAAACGCGGTTAATGTCATGACCAAAATGCATGGTTTTTCATTTAAGGAGGGTACCTCACCAATCATTTAATTAAACGCTATTAATGGGATTTAAAACTAGCTTAAAGGGGTCAAAACATGGTTTAAAAACCAATTCGCGTAAAGGAGGCACTACTGGAAAACCCGTGGAGAGGTCACCGGTAGGTTAGGTCTACCGGCAGACCAAGATACCAGTTGGCCGAGGCTACCAGTAGGCCGAGCTACCGGTAGGCCGGGGCAACCGGTATGCTGAGGCCACCGGTAGGCCGAGGCCTCCTGTAGGCCGAGGCTGCCTGTAGGCGGAGGCCGCCTGTAGGCCGAGGCCTCCGGTTGGCCGAGCTACCAGTAGGTTGAGGCCACTGGTAGGCTGGGCTATAGGTAAGCTGAGGCTACCGGTTGGCCGAGGCGACTGGTATGCCGAGGCGACCAGGAGGCCAAGGTGACCGGTAGGCTGAGGCCACCAGGAAGACGAGGCCGCCGGTAGGCCGAGGCCACCAGTAGGACGAGGCCACCGTTAGGAGTCTTAAGCTTCACCGAGAAGCTGGGACGGCCTTCCAGACCACCTAGAACACCCCAAACATCAGACTTTTACCATGTAATGGACCCCAAAACCCCGAGACATTACATCAGATACTTATCAAACTATTCTCATCCCTGAGAATATAAGAACAAACTAGAAAGGATAAAAGTGGGGTCCAAACAACCACCCTCTAAAGATACTTCTCAGGGGAAAACCCCTGAGTTGTTCGAAAGCTGGAACAGAACCCCCTACATCCAGGAATACTCCCCCAAGATTTATCAACCAAAAACATTCACAACAAGCACAACAATCACACTATCCAACACCTGAGTCAGGGAGTCCCTTCCTACATGTCAGTATATTATCCGCTTTGGGTAGCACTAACTCGCCCGCACGGGTTTAATCGCATCCACATTAATGTGTCCTGATTAGCAATCAGATTTTCCCATCATCACACATTCGGAAATAGAGAACAAAGAACATATCATCTAATATCTAAGAAAAACAATCATTTCATATATTAAAGTACAAGGTAAAACATCTCAACAAAACTCAGAACAACAACAACAACAAGGAAGTAAAAATTGATCTAGATACTGAATGCGTAACTGGGCCTCCTTCTCCCAAGTGCTCTCCTCGAGGCCACCATTCCTCCACAACACACAAACCAAGGGGATGGTTTGTCCATGAAGAACTTTCTCTTTATGATCCTCAATCTTGACCAGTCGCTCTATGAAGTTCGCATCGTTTTCGACATCTAACTCTCCCTAATCGATGATGTGGGAGTCGTCGTGTAGATATCAATGAAGCTGGGAGATGTGAAACACGTTGTGAACTTTCTCCAACTGTGGTGGCAATGCCAGCTGATACACCACCTCACCAACTTGCCCCAACACCTCGAAAGGTCCGATGAACCTAGGGGAGAGCTTACTCCCCTTCCAAAACCTTCACTGCCCACGTCGAGGGGAAACCTTCAAGAACACATGATTTCAAACCTCTAACTCCAAGGGACTCCTCCTATGATCGGAATAAGACTTCTGCCGGTCTTGGGATTCCTTCATCCTCTTACACATGAGATGAACCTTCTCAGTGGTGCCCTGCACCACTTCTGGCCCATAAAAAGCTGCTTCCCCAATCACTGTCCAACAAACGGGTGAACGACACAACCTTCCAGAAAAGGCATCAAACTATGTCATGCCAATAGTAGAGTGGAAGCTATTTTTATAAGAAAACTCCACCAGAGGAAAGTGTCGTACCCATGATCCCCCAAAATCCAGAACACATACCCGCAACATGTCTTCCAACTTCTGGATCGTTGGTTCTATTTTCCCATCTGTTTGATGGTGGAAAGCAGTGCCAAGGCGTATATGGGTGCCAAAGGAATGATTCAATCCCCTACAGACTCATGAGGAAAAACATGTGTCTCGATCAGAGACAATGGATCTCAGAATCACGTGCAACCACACCACCTCATCAACTTACTTCTGGGCTAAGGTGCTCACCGGGCTCGACTCCCTAATCTCCAAGAAGTGTGCTGATTTTGTCAACTGATCCACCACTACCCAGATGGAATCATAGCCTCCCTGATCCCTAGGTATCCCTGTGACAAATCCCATCAAGATTTCATCCCACTTCCACTCGGGAACATCTAAAGGCTCTAACATCTCTCCAAGAAAACGGTGTTCAGCCTTCACTTGCTGACACACCAGGCACTTAGCCACACACTGTGCCACCGCCCGCTTTACCCCGGGCCACCAAAACTGTCCCCTCAGGCCTTGGTACATCTTTGAGACCCCAAGATATACTGCTAAAGCTGAGCCATGGAACTCACGGAGAAAAACTTTATACATCATCTCCGGAACAAAAAGCCTTCCACAGAAAGCCATCCGATGCTGACCATCCTCCGACCATCCCTCAAATGCATTTCCCTAATAAAAATGATCTCTCATCACTTCCACCTCCGAGTCCCCCCACTAAGACTCTTCCACCTACACCACTAAAGAGGAAACTACAGTCATCTGAAACAGATAGCCGTTTCCACCTTCCACCCTTGCATCAAAATGCAAGGCCGCTAACTCTTCCATCACTCTCCAAGCATATGTAGATTCTCGAACTACTTCCTTCTGTGATTTCCTACTCAGGGCATCAGCCACAACATTACCCTTTCCCTCAGTATAAGATATCTCTAAGTAGTAGTATTGGAGGAACTCAACCCATCTCTACTGCCGCAAGTTCAGATCCCACTGGGAAAAGACATAACGCAAGCTCTTGTGATCAGAGAAGACCACAAAGCGCTCTCCGATGAGATAATTCCGTCACAACTTCAGTGCGAACACCATGGACACAAGATCCAGATCATGGGTGGAATAGTTACGTTCATGAGGACATAACTACCTAGACCCATAAGAGATCACTCCTCGCTACTGCATCAGCACACATCCCAACCCAAGGCCAGAAGCATCACAAAACACATCAAAAAACACCCCTTCCTCTGGTAATCTGAGCACTGGAGCACTAAACAGCTTCTCCTTTAGTTAGCCAAAAGCTTTCTGGCACTCGTCACTCCACACGAAGGCCTTGTCCTTCCTAGTCAAAGCTGTCAACAGAGCTGAAACTCGAGAGAAGTCAGGCAGAAACCTCCGGTAATAGACTGCCAAACCCAGGAAACTACAAACTTCCACAACATTCTTGGGTGATTCCCATGAAACGACTGCCTCCACCTTCAACAGGTCTATTACTATTCCATTCTGAGAGACTACGTGTATAAGTAAATGTACTTGCCATGTTAATAACTTTCACTTAGACATTTTTCCATAAAGATGGTGGTGTCGAAGGAATCCCAAAACTGACCTAAGATGCTCAACATGCTATTTTTATGATCTTGAGTAGATAAGGATGTCGTCAATGAACACCACAACGAACTGGTCCAGAAACTCTCAGAAGTCAGAGTTCATGAGGTCCATAAACATAGCTGGTGCTTTTGTAATGCCAAACGGCATGACCACAAACTAAAAGTGGCCATATCTGCATCTGAAAGCCTTCTTCAGGATATCACCTTCCATCACTCTCAACTGGTGGTATCCAGACTGCAGATCTATCTTAGAGAACCAACCTGCTCCCCTCAGCTGGTCGAAAAAATTGTCTATCCTCAGGAGGGGGTAACAATTCTTGAACGTCACCTGATTCAACCTCCGATAGTCTATGCACAGTCGTAGACTACCATCTGCCTTCTTTATGAACAAAACTGGAGCACCCCACGGCGACACGCTGGGCCGAACAAAGCCCTTCTCCATCAGATCGTCAATTTGAACCTGCAACTCCTACATCTTAGAAGGTTCCATCTGATAAGGATCCATTGAGATCGGGCGGGCACCAGGCAGTAAGTCTATCCCAAACTCAACGTCACGTTGAGGGGGTAGAGTCACAACCTCATCGGGAAAGACATAAAGGAATTCTCTTATGACCTCTAGGACATCCATCATTCCTGCGTCCGCCGACTCCACTGACACTCAGTCCAGTATAGAAAGGAGTGGCTCCACGTGTCGAATCCCCACCTGATAACTCCACTCCCAAAAAAAAGCCACACGCCGTCCATCCTCGTTGGAGAATTAAATCCTTCTCCGATAGCAGTCGATGATGGCATGCATGGAGAATAACCAGTTGATGCCTATAATGTCATTGTATTGCTGCATTTTCAATGAAAGAAGGTCTACACTGGACTGATGCGGTCCCAACATCAGTCTACATCCCCGGAAAAAGTAAGATACACTGGTCTGACCCCCAACTGGTCTTCTCAACACTAGGGGCACAAAAAGTCTCTTGGCATACAGAACCAGAGCATGGGATAATTCGGGCATAATAAAGGAGTGTGAAGCTCCCGAATCAAACAAAGCAGAAACAAGTGTGCTGAATAAACTGATCGTACCTCGAATGACCTCTGGTCCTGCTGGAGCTACTAACTCTGCGGTGTGCAAATATCCACGCCCAGCTCCTCTGCCTCGATACTGTCGACCACATTATTTCAGTCAATCCTCTACTGGTCAACTGCCTCGATCCGCTGGGCCTCAACCGCCCGAGTCGCTCGTGGATAACGCTCGGGTGCCATAGTTGCAAGGTAATCAAATAATTCCTAAGCCCTAGTAGTAAGGGAAATTATTGTTATTATTATTAAATTTTCTCCCCAAGGTGCCCCAAATCAATTAAAACACAATCTGTATGATGCATGTACCTTCCCTAGGGTCTCTACCCTGCAATAAAAGTAATCTCACTTGGTCGTTTTATTGGATCAGAGTCCTTGCATCGGATCACAGGGGGCCCTAAAATCCCATGTCCTAGCCGGTTTTCCATGGTCTATTTAATGAACCAAGATCACCTAACATTTCTTCCCTACCATCCCATACAATCCTCACTGTGCCTAACTCTAAACTCCATCCTATCCATCAACCTTTCCTCTGATACCATTCTTTCATGACCCGTCTTCCCCGAAAAGAGGGAAGGGACAACAAATTGCCAAGCCCTTCCTTCTTTAAGTTGAAGGAGAGATAATGACCCCCCGAGTCTAGCCTCCAGTAGGCCCCAGAGTGGCGACTAGGACCAAGGGTATAACATTTTCACAATATGGGAGGCATTACCCTTTTTAGTTAACCAAGATTGGGAGAAAGAATGATTCAAAACAAAACACCACCAAGTATAGAAAACTCAAGGTAAAAAAAAACCAAACTACATGCATGTTAAATAATAAAACTGAACAAAGTACAAGGACTCCAAAGTCAAAAACCCAACAGGAAAGGAAAAAAGGCTAAGCAGAATCCAACAACAACCAACAATAACTCTAACGTCCAGACTAGTAAGGTATCGTATGGCCTCTGAATCCCTCCTGGAAACCTGAAAGTAAACGCAGGGTGAGTAGACAAAGTATACTCAGTAGGAAAACCTAAAGCTCTCATGCACATGTGGGGAGACGTCCTAAAGTCCCGTGAGAAGAAGAAGAAACGTCATCTATCAAGGAATATATCCATCCCACCTCACTGGACACTCTCACCAAATAACACATGCAGTAAGGTAATAGTAAGAACAAAACGTTTGGGTACCTCGCACCACCATTTCCCCCACTAGCTAGCTGCTCATCCCTAACAGTAAACGTCCTGATGCTACCACACTCTTCTTGCCCGCACACACCTGGGCCTCACAACCATCCACATCCCTGCCTGCATACACCTGGGCCTCACAACCATCCATCCCTGCCCGCAAACACCTGGGCCTCATCCCGAAGACACCTAGGAAAACAAACCTGCCCGAAGAGTCATGGGCTAACAACACACCAATCGAAACCTACCCGAAGAATATTGGGTGTAAGGTCGCCTCCAGCCATCACAGCCGAGGGAAGAGGCAGCAGGAAGGAGAGTAACTATGGGGAAACACCCTTCCCCATGAAATGAGATGTCCGACACTAAGTTCCCAACATGGGTGGGGTGCGACTAAACACAAAACATACAGTTACACATATATTCCAACACATAGCCCAACCTATGGCTCCCCAACTGATACAAGCAGGTGCCTAAGCACTGCTGCCTCAGAAAACAGGCACACAAAAAACAGTTCCCAGTTTCCCTATTCAAGTTATAATTTCATAACAGTTCAATATGGGTTAATCCCTTCACTACCGGGAAACTAACAGGCACATTCATAGATGAAACACAAATTAAAGCAGGAAGGAAAACTATCAGGATAAATTTAAGAATTCACACCCGGTTCTCTTGTAAAGTCACAACAACTAGGGATCAAGTGATATCCCTCGAAGTACTAGAGACAAAACAAACCCCGAGACACAGCCCACATTGTAACATCCCAAGATTTTATAAAAAAATATTCTTTTTAATTTTATTAATGTCTTGTGTTGTACGCTACACCAAAAGGAGCTTTCACAGCACACATCCTTGACTTGCCTTGCATTACACGCAATCGCGACCTTCCTCGATAGCGTGTGTAGTACGCAATACCGAGTTTCACTAAACAACGATATGCTATAAAAATATTATTAAAACTAGCCGTTATGAATAGTAATAACCACCTTTTGAAATCCAGTAAATCTTATTTTTCAAAATGAACTTTATTTTTGGATTCGGAGTATCGAATTTAGCCTAAGGTGAAATTTTGGTACTTTTCGGATAACTTTCATATTCTGATGAATAGTGAAAATTACTAAATTATAATTAAAAACAACTTTTTTAATCGAAATAATTAATAGTGATAAATCATTAATTTGAGTGGTTTTAAAGTATATTTAGAATATATTTTACAATTTAATACAATGTTGGTCATTGGATGTAATTTCACATTTAAACTAGACATAAACAAGTGTCAATCTTTTGATAGATATTGTTTCTTAAAAACACGCTATTTGTTTTAACAACGGGATTTAATTATAAAATTAATTAATGAAACTTTTATGTTATGAATTTGGTAAAATAGACTTCATTTTTGAATTCGGAATATGAAATATAGCTTGGGATGAAATTTTGGCATTGTTCTGAAAAACATCAATTTTTGATGAATAGTGAAACTACTAAGTGGTAGGTTAAAAACTGAATTTTGCATAAAACTTAATTTTACCGCTTTTGTGAATGGAATTTCGAAAATCCGAGAGACACGGTTAATATCAAGGACTAAAATGTGGTTCAATGAGATGAAAATAATTTTTTGGTGAATAGTAACTTTTTACTTTTTTTACCACGGTTAATAGTAAATAGGGTAACTAAGGGTAAATATGATATTAATATTACCCTAACACATGTCCTAATTCTATTGGACAAGTGTAATTCGACCAAAAACAAACTTAGGAATAAAATATGACCATTTAGGCCCACTTGGATTAGATTAGGACATTTATTATTAATTTATTTAAAGAAGGGTTAAAATAGTTAAAATCAAAGTTTAATAAGTAAATAATTTTTAATATGGGGTTATACATAAGATAAATTCGACTATAAATATTCATTAGAAAGATAAAAAGATTTCCTACATGATGGTATTTTATTTGTAATTTTTACACATCAAATAATATAATTTATTTATGACACAAAGATGATGCAGTAATTATCTTGTTAATGAAATATTGACATAATTGATGTTATAAACACAAAAATAAATGTAATTTGAGACTTTTTATGAATTAAACTAATTTTCTAGGTTACTATGATATATTAGTGTTGATTTAATAAACTTGGTTCGAACATATAATTCTGTTATGACTTTCAAAAAAATCATGTATCAAATAGTGTCAAAATTGACACAAAATAGTTTTTAAATCAAATATTATATTATTAATTGTTATTTTATTCCTAAAAATCTAAGGTTCGGCCAAATGACTTAGATAAGGATATATTTATTAATAATATACAATTTGGGGTTCTTTTGGCATGTTATAGTAAGTGTATTAACCATATAGTGGAAGAAAGCAAAAAGACACGGTAAAAGTTAAATTAATTAACTTAGAGTTAAATCTAATTGATAAGGTTAAAATAATACCCTAAACTTGTCTAAATCTTATTGGTTGATAGGATTTCGACCCATCCCCACTTTAGCTTCGAAATAAGACCCTTTGGAACCATTATAAACCGATTTTGACTTTAATATAAAATAATATTTTGAGATATTCCTAAGGTGCCCCTCTCCTCCCCTATAAAAGGACACCTCCTCCCCCTCCTCCTCACACCATTTTGAGAACTCAAGCTCGGACAACCCCTTCCAATTTCTCCTCTCCACTTCCCTAGCAACATCCTAGAGGTTCTGGTCTTCCTCAAAGACCAATTTTAGTGCCCTAAGAGGAGGTCTCAAAGAGGCACTTCAAAGAAGAGGTAATTACCGTTACCAATTCTTTCATCTTTATTTCTTCTTCCACTTCTTCTTCTTAGGTTGTTTCATTATGAAGTAATAACATCAGTATCACTCATATACTGATATGTTATTATAAGTATGAAACAAACCTATTTCACCATCTATCCATCCTACGGAAAAAGAAATCACCGCGCGTGCGTACGTACGGAATACCGTCTCCACGCCGTGGTGTAATCTATTTTCCACCACCACCTTACATGGATGGGTATAATGGTGTAAAGAATAACTATACATAGTTATTACAAAATCATATTGATTCTGATATATTGTATAATCCACTCCAATTCAATTCAATATTTATATAAATGATATCATCGCTCGTGCGTACGTACGGAATACCGTCTCCACGACGCGATGAGATTCATTCTACATGTTAACCATTTAAGAATGATTATAATGTATATATAAGAAATAATAATGAAATATATGACATTATAAAGCTACTGGATTTATGTATATATATACATGTCATCTACTTACTTCCATTTCAAGACAATAAGGAAAGGAAAACAGCGTTCATGCGTACGTACGGACTACCGTCTCCATGAACGGTGTTTTTCATTTTATTTATCTACCTATTATATATATATATATACTGAATATATATGATATATAAATCATATTTTATATTCTGGAAGTAAGTAAATCATGATATAAGTAATAATGATGTCAAGAACAACAAGTCAAAACACCTACGATAAATGAAACGATTTTACCCAAAACGCTTCTTTAACATGGAATTTACAAAAGAACGGGTAATATAAAGTCATAAGTGAACCATATATGATATCATAACAATGAATATGATTCTGTAATAAGTCAATAACATGATTTAAATCATTATACAGGAGGTTCGGACACTTACAAAGCAAGTCGGACCTAAGGTAAGGGAAATATCACAATCTCATTTTTATCCGAGATTGTTTATTCGTAAGTATTTACTGGGGTGTATTTTATCATCCACATCCATGTTCCCTCAATATGTAATATTATTTCCATCCAACTACAATTGTTTAAATCCAATTTTACCCTTCTATGAGTTTTTAGTAAAGGATATGAAAGGAATCTTTTTTCGTTTTTCGTACGAGGTACTTTTTGACTTTTCCGACAAAAGTACGAAGAATGTTTTTTTTAACTTATACGGCACGAACGAATTTATACTGTTTTATAAAGACTTATTTTCATGAAGCTTCCTCTAAAAGATTTCATGACTATTTTCAATAAAATCTCTTTCTTTTAAAATTGCATGATGTTTTGAGAAAAGAAATTGATTTTGAAGAAGAAAGGATATTTTCCTCAAGAATTCAATTCAATTGTTTTATCAAAATTATTTTCCATCTAAGATAATAAAGGGTTCTGTTTCTATCCATATTTTTACATTGATTTGACTATGTTGTGATGGAATTATGTTTATGAATTCCTTTATCTTATATGAATGGTTTTATGATGTCATGTTGTTTAAGAATCCCATTTTTATTACATGGGTTATGCAATAATGTATGATTTATGATTTTGTGGCACACATAAGAAAGGATTCATTAAGAGATGGGTGGGACCTATATCTCCCTCCAATTCATTGGGTAAAGATTTCATATCTCATGAGATAGACATGGCTGGAATGGTAGGTTATACCGGTTCAGTGAAACAGGACTGAAACGAGGATTACTCGATTCAGAAAGGGACTTTGTCCACTAAGATAGTCTTGGAAATGAGTCTTGACTAACAAGAAATGATTCTCTATGATTATGTGTGTATGCCACAATGAGTAATGTTTTATGTTATGGTTTCATTTTCACTTCTATGATTTGTTCCATGTTAAGATATAATGCTCTCTTTTGCAGGTTAAGATTTCCAAAAAGTTATGTTCTTATGAATAAGATGTGATTGATTTTTTTCTTTTGTTTACCCTTACTGAGCATTTGAGCTCACCCTTTTATGTTTTCTTTTCCCCAGGATATAAAGAAAGGTTTTAGGTAAAAAAAGGAAGATCTTTATGGGATATTTTGAAGATCTTTCACCAGGATTAGAAGATTACGTTCCGAGTTTCCAAAGACACTAAACTATTACGATCCTTGTGTGTGTGTTTTTGTTATGTACTAAGTATTCCGCAAAAGTAATGTAATGTCCATGTACGATAAGCTTCGGGTCTCTACACACATCCCCAAAATCCAGGAGTTAATGGTTTCTCAATAATAGAGGATCCCACCCGAATTCATTTCATAGAAGAGCAACCATACATCCTCATATTCACAACCAGTGAAAGTATAACAACAGGGGATCCCATCCCCACCCATATCACCCCAACAATATAATCCCCCATCCAAGAAAACCATAAAGTCACCTGCAAATGGCACATGAAATAAAACAACCAAACCACTACCACCAACACAAGGTAGGCCCTTGCAGGTATTTTTAGATTTAAAGGATTTAACACACTCCATGGTTTCAATTCCACTGGGCTTTAACCAGAGTTATCACAGAAAAGGGTTGATCCTGGTTCTTTCAATTTATTTAACCGTGTATACGTAATTAACCAATTCCATGTTACGTTTATTTAAACATCCAGGGGAACTGAGGTTCATTAGTGCACAGAGAAAGACCACCAACGACCATGATTTCCAGTGATCATAGGCCCTTATAATTCACAACACATATCAACATAAAAGAGTATAGCAGAACATCGATCACACCCCCTTCCTTATTTAGAGGTCCATTTATTATATTCATTAAGTTTGGTTTCATCAATTTTCACAGAGACGAAAGCATACCCACCCTGCATGATGCACAGAAAGGAGAGACGAAGGAGAAAAATCCCTACCTGATTGATCAAGGATCGACGTTAAGTCCCCGCGTTGAAACTGGAAATTAGGAGTAGTAGAAACTCCATGGAACATGATCAAGGAAAACTTTGTGGGGGTAAAACTCGTCCGAAGGAAGGGTATTCTGAGCATAGGGTGATAGAGAAAAAGTAACCTAGGGAGAAGAGAAGCTTTAGGTTATAAAGGTTGAGATACAACATCCCTGGGGTAGTTAAGTTATGGAGAAAAAACTCGAAACCGCGGAAGAAGCGGGTTCGTGGGTTGACCACGCGGCTGGGCCACCCCACACGTCCAACATAAATGGTCCCCGCCCTTCGGGGCAGTTAAAATCGATGCACACCTCCTTAACCAAGGAAGGACTGCTCACAAGATGCAGTAGAGCTATTTCTGAAAATGCGGTTAAAGGCATGACCAAAATGCATGGGTTTTAATTTAAGGAGGGTACCTCACCAATCATTTAATTAAATGACATTAATGGGATTTAAAACAGGCTTAAAGGGGTGAAAAACATGGTTTAAAAACCAATTCGCGCAAAAGAGGCACTACTGGAAAACCTGTGGAGAGATCACCGGTAGGATAGGCCTACCGGTAGACCAAGCTACTAGTTGGACAAGGCTACCGGTAGGCCGAGCTACGGGTAGGCCGAGGCTACCGGTAGGCCGAGGCCACCGGTAGGCTGAGGCCACTGGTAGGCCGAGCGACCAGTAGGCTAAGGCCACCGGTAGATCGAGCTACCGGTAGACCGAGGCTAATAGTAGGCCGAGCGACCGGTAGGTCGAGGCCACCGGTAGGCCGAGCCCACCGGTAGGCCGAGGCGACCGGTAGGCCGAGGCCAGTGGTAGGGTGAGGCCACCGGTAGGCCGAGGCGACCGTTAGGAGTCTTAAAATTAACTGAGAAGCTCGGATGGTCTTCCAGACCACCCAAAACACCCCAAACATCAGACTTTTACCATTTAATGGACCCAAAAACCCCGATCAATTATATAATATTTTCCATCTTCCCAAGTGTCATGAATTTATTCCATTGAGACATATAAAGAAACACATAGTCTCTAACCTTAAATTTTAGGTCTCATCGACGATTTTCTTCATAGATTTAAGTCCTTATTTCGGTTAATTTCATAAAACATTGAATGGTTTGAACCTTCTATATTAGCTTTAATATACGATCAGAACCCATAGGCTTCCCCCATCCAACATCTTCTAAGTATGTTACATTCTGAAACCCTTTCCCATACAGATCCAGAAAAGGTTAAATTTTAATTCTAGAATGGAAAATATAGTTATACGGGTACTACACTAGTTTAAGGTGTTTATCCCAACATCCTATTAAATCCAATTAACATGTTCTCAGTATAACCTTTGGAGTTTGAATGGTTCACTCTGACCAAACATCCACTTGAGGGTGATAATCAGTGTTGAAGATTTGTTCTATATCCAACACTTGTTGAAGTCTTCATCGGAACCTCAAGTTAAGCCTCAGATCTAGACTAGATACAATGGATATTGACACTCTATGTAGTATTACCACTATATTTATGTATATTTTTTTTCCAATTCATCAAGTGAGAAATATGCCCTTTTTATCGATGAAATGTGTTGAATTTGTAAGGTAATCAATATTTCCAATATTTTTTAATTTCATTTAGATTTCCTAGGGAGTCCCACAATTAAATCCATTCTTATGTTTCCCCATTTACATACTGGTATGGAAAATGGTTTCATCAGACCCTTATAATTCCATCATACAACCTTGATTTATTAGAATACCAAGCATTAATATACAAATTCTAAAACATCCCACTTAATGTTATCCCTAAAAAAAATTTACATTAGATATTTATTCACCTTAGTGATTCCTAGATGAATAGATAAGGATTATATTTTTTCATTATCAAGATATTCCCTCTTTTTCTCAAATTTTTAAGGGACACATATCAAGGTTCTAAATGATATAACTCTATATTTTTAAAAGTTTAACTCTATAATATTCACTACCTTTCTATATAGTTTTTCATCGTCAGTTTAGTCCTCTATGAACCTCTTAATAATGGATGGTTGATATGTTATTTCAGAAAGTTATGAAGGATGATCCATTTATTATTACCATTTCTATACTTTTCATATCTAAGAAGATTAGACCCCTTTTAACCCTCATTATGGATACTATTGGAGGATCCTTTATACCCATGGAATTTTCCACATTGTTCACCTTCCTATGATTTTAATGGAATTAAAAGTCATGATAATTCATCAAAACTAACCACCCTCATTGGTTCATGTTGATCCCCTTTTCTGTAAATATATACTTGAGGAATTTTAGACCCATATATATGTCACAAATCTCCACAAAGAGATCATTCTATAAAATATTTAATGTAAATATCACTACAACTAATTCGAATTCATTGGATGGATTTTTATTCCCATGAATCTCTAATTGGAAGGAGGAATAGGCTTTAAATTTTTCATCTTTCATTAGTATAAAAAACAATACATTTTTAGACACATCATTATAGAACACAAATTCATACCCAGTAGTGTGTAATGTGATCACAAGTATACTGATTAACTTGTTCATTAATTTTATAAATCTCACTCCATATTCATTAGTCTATGAAAACATCACTCCATTTTGAGTTAATATGGCTAATGAATTTGAGAATCATGATAAATTTATCAAAAATGAAAGATAGTACCCAACCAATTCAAGGAAATTATGGATCTTCATCATAGATTTTAGTATGGTATATCCTTAAATTGCATCAATTTTGGAATTATACATCAATATCCCTTTTTTGGTGATAACATACGCTAGTAATAATACCTTATCCATACCAAATTAAAATATATTATACTTTACATATAACATTTACTTTTGAAAGGTCACTAGTACATTATTAAAATGATCATTATAATCCTACTAATTTTTGGATTAGATATCATCAACAAATACTAAAACAAAAATTTTCAATCTAATCCCTAAAGAATATATTAATTATGTTCATAAATATATTTGGAGCATTAGTGAGTCCTAATGGTGTCACTATGTACTTGTAGTGTCCATACCTAAGAAAATTTATCTTGGTTATATCCTCCTTTAATAAATATTCTAGATAATATCCCAATTGATTATCCACCTTGGAGAAGTAATGGTTTCTACATAGGTTATCAAAAAATTCATCAATATATATAAGTGAATACTTTTTCTTAGTAATGATCTTATTGAGATCAAAATAATCAATTTGGAGGTACATTGACCTAACCTTTATCAGGATAAAGAGGACTAAACACTCCATGGTTATACACATGGTCTTATAAATGATTTATCTTGATTCTATTATACATTCTTCATTATCTCTTCATGTTAAATAGTCAACATTCTATATAGATTCTTGGATATTGGGAAATACTCACCTGTAAGCATGATTGAAAATGAAACCTCACGGATTATATGAGGACTAAATAATTATTTAGGAAACACATCAACATATTCCCTTATAATGGTCATGTTATTAAGGATAATATTTTCCATAGTCATATTCAATTAATCTAGATATGCTTGTTCATATAGAAATAATATCCATTCTTGAAATGATGATTCCAAATGATATTGATCATCTTCCTTGCAATTTTATATAATGAGATGGTGATTTGTGATAGAAAGCATAATATATTTATCTAAAAAATTTATCTTTTCACAATATAAGTAATATCAATACATATCAATAATAGAATCAATTTTTTATAAAGGGGGTATAAAATGGTTTTCTAAAAAATTTAGATAGAATATAAAAATAGGGGAGGTTTTATACACTTGGGATGTAATAATTGCCACATTTTTCATTTTCGCTGGTAGCTAAATATCTATTTTTTAGGTGGCCTTTGAATTATTCTACAAAACATGTGTGATACAAAAAAATGTTTATAACCATAGTGACATAAGAAATTTGATGATCCTGAGTGGAATATAAGCCTTCCCATCTCTATTTGATTATGGTTCTAATCATTTACTTGAGACAAAATAGACATAGAGATGAAAATTTTCAAAATATTATAAATATAAAAGGGAAATGTATGAACATTAAAGTGATAAATAACATACATCCATTAACCTATGAATTTATGATTTTAATAAAATTTATTCATGGTATAAATTCTAACATAAAATTTTATAGGAATTTTTCTCCCTTCATAAAAGATTATAAGGATATTGTGGATTTACTAAAGCATATCCCCCAAGTGTTTAATGATAGGTGTGCAGTAAGGCCCCTTTTTCTTAAAATAGGTGATGATCAAGTTAATGCCAAGTCACCCTTTCTTGGGTTATTACCCCTAGGTAAAAATTTACCATAGAAACATCCACTTATAGTATCAATACAATGTTTTTTATTTTTAAGAACCACCTACTCTATAATTTATCAAAATTTAGGGATATTTCTCTATGTTTAGTCTTATCATTACAGTTTTCTATACCCAATCCCCTAAAATAACTAGACCTTTCTCTAATACCAATTATGACAACCCATATCTTAAAAAACATTATTTCATGATTTATTACATAAATTTGCACATAAAAAAATACTAAGAGATCAATATGCCTAGTGTATTTGGCTATTTAGGTACATTGCACAATAACTCAAAACAAGTATGCAATGTGTAATGACTTGGATTTTTTTGGTTATATTTTTAGAAATTTTTTTAAAACATTATGAGACCAGGTGCTGAGATGACATGCGATTCTGAGGCCTGATGTGCTTGAAATGGTCCATCCAAAAATGTTATGTTTTAAATAGCACACATGAGCGGTTTTACTAAAAAACTGGAATAAATCTTAAATGGGTGTCTGAATTACAAATCCTAGGGCACCGTTGCATTCACGATAGTGGGTTTACCTTCAGTACAACTTAATTTTAGTCGACGCGGGCCTCTAGTGAGAAGACCCAAAAATGAAATAACCATAAATAAAATTATTAAATAAAAGTATTTTATTTTTGATATATATATATATATATTACTCATGAATGGTGACTCAGATTGGAAATCCAAGACCACCACTAATCTCATAAGGGAATTCTATCTTTAAGAGAAGCCTAACATTGGCCGACACAGGCCAACTATGGAAAGTAGTTTTTGGGTCGTAATCGTAAATAAAATAATTAATTAAAAATTATTTTATTTCCGATAACTCATAAATGATAACTCGTAATGGTAATACAAGATTATCATTGATCTCATGAGGGTGTTATTTACTTAGTTGGGGCTTAACCTCGATCAGTGCAGATCGATGGTAAAAGTTAATTTTCCGGCGTTTTAAGGAAAAATAAAATAAAATTAAAAAGTATAATCTACTTGAAAATGTTTTGATGCCACAAAATGATGAGGAAAACATTTCATTTGATAAATTAAAAAACATAACGATGTGTCATCTCATCATAATAGAAATACTGAAACACATTCAATCAACGAAGTTTATTAACAGAGAAAGAGGATCATGGGGATCCTGAAGATTGCTCTAAAGCCTTGGAGGGAATTATTTGGTGAACGACTAGCGATGAAGAATGATTAATAATCAAAGAACGGATTTGGATCTGACGTCGATGGATTGAAAAATGATGAACACAAGATTCACCCTTCATCAGTGATCAATCCAAACCCAGGTAGAGATTTATTTTCTTTGTGGTCTCCCTTTCCTTGTTCTTCTTTATAAATAATGAATGTAGGTGAATCCACTAACCAGATTGATCCGCAGATCAGTCGTCTTTGTAGGAATGGGACATTTTTGTATATGGGAATCATGGGAAGTTAGATTCATGATTTATTTATCCTTAATTAAACTCCCAACAAGGAAAAACCACACCGACACTAACAAAGGTCGTGGTCCATCCTTTATGGGTTCTTTTTTCGTTCTTCTACTATGCCCTTTTTCTTCTATTCTTTGTGACATGTCGGTAACTGCGGTCCAAGTTGTACTACTACAGTGGGTCAACCCAGAATAGAGGAAAAGGGAGACGATAGTGCTGGGTGAACGACTACTATAATGGGAGCCGACGGTGGCAGAGGGGGAGTCGTGGCTAGGCGGGCCATAGTTGTGATAGTAGGCCATGACCAGGAGGGCCACGACTGTGGAAAGGGCTTCCAGCTTGAAGGGTGGTGAAGGTGGAACCCACGAAAGCCACCGTGGTAAGTGGCTGCATTCGGGAGGCGGTAGGCTTCAATGGCGTGCCACTATAGCAAAGGAGGCCCATGGGTGGCGGCAGTAGGCCGCAGGTAGGGCAGACCATAGTGGGGTGACGACATGAGGTCAACAGACCGCATGTAGAGAGGTGGTTAGATGATCTGACTGCATGACACTGTGTGAACGTGGCGCTTTCCGCGTCTGAGATGGACCGAACCATCCCTCCAGTATGAGCCCGACCAAAGGGAGAAATGGGCCACTAGGTGGCTCGGTGGGTTGGACCCTCAACCTAATGGGCTGGGTCCAGGAGGCCCAATGGACATGGACCTTGGACTAGGTCAGACTGGTTTGGATAGGACTGAGACCCAACTGGCCCCTTTTTAGTAAAACAGGCATAACTTCCAAATCTTGGGTCTGATTGATGAGCTATTTGGGGCATTGGGACCCTCCTGACAAGAAGGTCCTTTTGAAATTCTCCATTTGAGTTTTCCTAGAAGTTTAAATATGACTGATGGTTTGAGGAGTATATTCTCCTAGAATCAAACCCATTATGAGTGGGAATTAAATAGATGTTAGTGACATGCAGACATTAGTGTCCCAGCAGACGAGCAGAACTCAGTGGCCCGACAGATGAGTAGACCTCAGTGGCCCATTAGGTTTGTAGAAAATAGTGGCCTAATAGAGGTGCTGAACTCAGTGGCCCAATAGATGAGTGGACATCAGTTTCCCAGTAGACATGCGAACCTCAGTGGCCCAGTAGATGAGTAGACCTCAGTGGTCTAACAAACCATGGTGACTCATCAGGATGAGTCCCTCAACAGTACAATATGTTCATCATTTTGACTGATAGTCTTTATTTTTATACTTTAGGTTATACCTGTGTGAGCTAACACTAGTGACACTCTTTACTGTACTTCTTATAGGATACACTTCTTGTTCCTCTTTGGTAGCCTACTTTGTGTATTTATTTGTGGTATACATTTGTGGTTTGTGAACGTACTGAGTATATTTTTACTCACACATGCATGGGCTTTTCCCGCACATGTTGTGTCTTTTGCAGATGATAGACGCTTTGACATATCTCTTAGTAGACTTGGGCCAGGTGGTGCTTAGAGTGACCCGATAGACGAGACGTCCTTCTGTGACTTCACACAAATATTTCTGCACCTAACCGTAAAGTAGGTTTTTTTTGTGGAGGAGTTCCAGATTGTTGTACTTTTTTACTATTCAATTTCAGTTGGGCTTGTATTCTGGCCCCGTTTAGATTCATTTTTCTATTGTCGTACCTTTTATTTTTTTACTTAGTGTATTCAACTTCTAGTATTTGTGGCTTGGAGTAGTGTGCCTATGTACATGTACTTAGGAAAATGACTCCCATTTGTTTGATATATGCCTACTCGGTGCTTGTAAACATCCCCTGACCTATGGGAGGCAGGATTGGGGTAGTCACAACATGGGCCCCTGGGGACGGGTCATGATAGAGTGGTATCAAAGGAGTTTGGTTCTACCTTAAGAACCCAGAGTCTATGATTTGGGTATCAGGCAATAGTGTTAAGTGTTTAGAGTTTGGCTTTCAGGACAGGGAATCTAGTATTGGTGTGGTGACAGATGTATCCATACACTAGGTCCCTAAACTCTGTTTTTGACTCGGTACATGAAAACACTAGTTTTAGGAAAAAATGATGGTGTGTGCATTTTATATGGGTGGGTTGAGTTTTTTATATCCTTCTAGAGTCAGATTCAGATCACCAAGTATAATCTATTGATCATGGTACATCTTGTTTTGTTTCAAGATTCTTCCACATAGACAGCCATCCAGGATTCCATTGCGTGATCACAAGGATGATCCACTGGGTGGCGATATGAGTACAGGGGTTCGTATGAGAGAAAAAATCTCCAGGTGGTGTTCCAGCTATACCAACACCTATGGAGTAGCACATGGTACTCATAGTACTAGCAGATGAGATATGTGGGATGAGTGCACTTCACATGTTTCAACGATAGATACCTCTCAAGTTCCAAGGCGAGCCTGACTCACAGGTGGATAAGGACTATCTTGAGGTGGTGACCAAGTTTTCCATCTAGTCAGGACACTATTAGATTAGATGGAGGTACTGATAGCATGTCTTCTATGTGGATTAGAAAAGCGATGCTGAGGTTTAGATTACTTGATCTTATGACGAGGTAACTCTTCTGTGGATGGAGTTTTAGAACCTTTCTTAGATAAGGGGATCTCACCATGAAATCTAAGGTCTATGTGTGTTGAATAGTTTTTAAAGCTTCCATAGGAAGATATGTTGGTAACTAAGTATTCATCCAGGCATACTGACCTTTATAGGTATTCAATGAGTACAATATGACTGATGCTTCAGGGGTAAACCCTCTGAGGAAGGCGTGTTTAGGAACATCCAAGACAACACTATTCCTCTGCGCATTCTTACATTTTCTAGGGTGCTAGAGAGAACCATTATGGTTGAAGTTCCTTTGGGTGAGAAGATACAACCAATGGATGTTAGCAGTGGTAAAGTAGGAATTCGACGTTAGTCTCAAATACTTGGAAGTGTGAGACATTTAGAGAAGAGGTCTCAAGATTGGGTATCTATATCTTTGATCTCCCAGGGTGAGTCCAATCGACCTAGAAATAGGTATTGATTTTCAAAAGATGGAAGGAGACATCTTGGTAGAGATTGTCCAGCCCGTTTTGCTAATAATGAAACAGTTGATGGGCCACTGGGGCAGAGACAGTGATAGGAACAGATGAATATACTAGGTGGAAGATGTGGAAGAGGAGCAGGGAGAGTATCAAGAGGTGGTATATATGTCGACATGTTACCACCACCACCCCAACGTGGTCCACACCAGGCTCAGGGAGCTGGAGGATAGGTGAAGGGGAAACTGCATACGGTCAATTCATATGACCCAGGATCTATAAGAATGATTCTAGGTATGATCTGTGTCTATTCTTAGCTTCTATGTTAATAGAAACAGGTTCTAATTAGTCTTCCTTGTCACAAATCATGATTGAGACCTAGAGTTTTCGTTAAACCATTGACTTGAAGCTTATGTCTGGAGATACGTATAATAGGAAACTTGATAATAACGCTTATTCTGATAGTGTGATCTGACCCTTGATGTGATAGTTCTGGTTGGAACTTCTTGGTGGCAGTGTCGAGGCCTTATAACATAATTCTTGGTATGGATTGGTTATCGATAGTCCATTCCCATATTGACTATTTTAGGAAAAAGGGTATGGTATGTCTGTGGAAATGGAATTAGATTTACCTTGTTCTGTGGGAAAGGAAACATAGGTAGGACAATATATACTCATGCATAAGAGGGTGAAACCAATCACTCTTCGGTTGACTAGAGTGACCATTGATGCAGTGGATGAGATGTGTCCTCAGTTTCCTACTGTGGTGGTTGAGAATGAGGATATCTTGTCGAAAGATATTCTAGGACTACAACCTCATAGGGAGGTAGAAGTTTTCATTGACCTATACCCTAGGATGACACTGATATCTACACTAGAATATCGGTTGTCTCCCGCAAATATTTGTAAATTAAGGGTATAGTTGGAGGAAATTCAGATGAAGAGCTTTATGAGACCTAGTGTTTCACCACAGGCAGCCCCAGTATTATTTGAACAAAAGGAAGATGGGTGCCTGAGGTTATCTGTGGAATTCCAGTGCCTGAATCTGGTGACCGTGAAGAATAAGTATCCACTACCAAGGATCGATGATCTCTTCGATCAGCTGAAGGGAGTGAGATGGTTCTCTGTAGTTGATACCACATGTGCAGAACTATACAACCAACAAACTTGAGTTGGTAGCGATAGTATTTGCATTGAATATGTGGTGACACTACCTTATGGGATAATTTTTTACCTTCCACTCTCACCATAAGAGTCTCAAGTATATTTTCTCTCAAAATTATTTGAACATGAGATATAGTAAATAATTGAAGATCCTCCAGCACTTGACTTTGAAGTAGTATTTAATCCTAGCAAGGGAAACATGGAAGCATATTCTCTTAGAAAAATATCCAGTCCATAGTTGTTGAATGATGAAATGGATTAGTTCTCCTCATTACAGTTATTCTTCCTAGAGATAGATGATGCAACATACCTCCAATCGGTGGTTGTTACCCCTCTAATATTAAAGTGAGATAGGGAGGCACCACTCGATGATACCGACTATGAGTATTTATGTGCTCAATTGTCTATAAGGAATACCCCTGATGGATATTCGAAAGCTGTATAAAACATTATTCCTTTCAAAGGATGCGCTATAGCACCAATGGATTCCTAAAGTGATGATATGCATCAGATATGCATGTGGGTGTCGAGGAAGTCCCTGAGGATGACGTAATATGTTTAAGTGGGTCTTACATATTGATATAAAAGCTATGTTCTTGTTTAATCAGTTTTGTGGTTTTTCAACACACCGTGTTGATCCCCTGTGCCTGGAAGGGGTTTCTCTTTTCTTCCTTGGGGTTCCATGAAGATAGTGATAAACAGTATAGGCTGACTTCATGATGGGTTTATCATGTATGTCTAGGGGACACAACACCATTTGGGTGATTTTTGACCAACTCACCATGTCAGTCACTTTTTATCTTTTTGAGAATAGAGTCCCGTAAAGAACTTAGGATGCCACTATGTGCATGAGATAGTTCGACTCCATCGAGTCCCATCAACGATAGTCTTAAATCTAGTTGCATTCTTTGGATCCTAGTTGTATAAGGGATTATATGAGGAATTTGGGACTCAACTGTGTTTGAGAAAAGCTTTACACCTATAGATAGATGACCATATCGAGCAGACCATTCATGTCCTAGAGGACATGCTCCATACTTAAATCCTCAAGTTTGTCCGTAGTTGGGAGGACCACCTATCTTTGGTGGAGTATGTATACAACAACAGCTAATACTCCACCATTGGAATGGAACCATTCGAGGCCTTGCACAATGACCCTATAGGTTGCCTCTTTGTTGAACTGAATTCGGAGAGTCAGCACTCATGGGCCCGAAATTGGTGGAGGATACTACAGAGAAGGGTAACATAATATTGGATTAGATAAAGGATGCATAGAGATGTTAGAAGTCTAATGCTGATAGGTGATGGAGACCCTTGGAGTTTTAAGAGCGAGACCATGTGTTTATTCATGTCTCTACTTGGTGTGGAATATTGAGATTTGACTAGGGCATTAAGTTATCTCCGAGTTTCATGAGAACTTTTCTGATACTGTATAGATTGGGTGAGGTGGTGTACCTTTTGGACCTACCTATACAGTGAGAATAGGTGCATGATGCTTTACACGTATCCCAGCTGAGGAGATATGTACATGACCCATCACACATCAATGACTAGGGTGAGATAGATGTTAATGACAAGGTGGATTTTATAGAGTTTACGATGGATATTGAGGATCAACATGAGAGGACCCTCAATGGGGGATCGATTCCTCTAGTTTTCATTCGGTGGTAGTACATGAAATATTAAAGAGATCATGAGGGAGAAAGAGGCTTAGGTTCGTGCTCATAACCTCATTTGTTTGGGAATCCCTTGGTTTGGATTTTGGGGATGTCAAAACATAATGTGGGGAAAATGTAATGACACAAATTTTCCAAGTTTTATTTTTAGAAAAATTCTGGGAAAATTCTGAGACAATACACTGAGACAAAGTTCAATTCTAAGGCTCGGTGTGCCTAGAATGGTCCATTGAAAAATGTTACGTTTTAAATAGCGCGTGTGAATGGTTTTCTTGTAAAAGTGTGATAATCCTTAAACAGTTTCCCAAATTATAAATCCAAGGTCACCAATGTATTCAGTATGGTGGGTTTACCCTAGGCATGACTAAATTTTAGTTGGTGCAGGCCTCCAGTGAGAATATAAAAAAATGGCATAACCATGAAAAAAATAATTAAATAAAATTATTTTATTTTTTAAATTCTTATAACTCATGAATGGTGACTCAGATTGGAAATATGAGACCTCCATTGAGCTCGTAAGGAATTTATTTATTTAGGTGAAGCCCAACATTGGCCGACATGAGCTAACAATGGAGATTAGTTTATGGTACATGAATGTAAATAAAATATATAAGAAATATTAATTTATTTTCGATAACTCATAAACAGTAACTCATATTGGAAATATGAGAGTACCATTGAGCTCATAGTGCATTCTTTCCTTAGGAGGGACCTAACCTCGACCAGCATGGGTCGAGGGTAATAATTAATTTTCGAGTGTTTTAAGGATAAATAAAATAAACATAAAAAGTTTATTTTATTCAAAAATGTTTCCTTGTAATGCAGTGACGAGGAGAATGTTTTATTTTATAAATAAAACTGCTTAATGAAACAGTGACTCAACGTAACAGAAATGATGAAACTTGTTTCCCCCATTAATTTTATTAATAGAGATACGAGATTATGGTGATCCTAGAGTTTTCTATGAATTCTTGGAGGAAATATATTAGAGAACGATGAGAAACAATGAATGATGACTGATGACTCATCAATGAATGGATTCAGATCAAACCTCGAAGGATTGATGAACGATGAATACAAGATTCACCCTTCATTAGTGATCAATCCAAACCACTGTAGGGGTTTGTTTTCTATATGGTATCCCTCCCCCTGTTCTTCTTTCTAAATGATGAATGCGGGTCAATCCACTAACAGATTGACCCGCTGATCCTTCATCTTTATGAGAATGGGAATTTTATCATGCAGGGAGTTATGGGAAGTTGGATTCACATTTTAGTTATCCTTTGTTAAACTCCTTATAAGGAAGAAGCACGCCGAAATGAAAAAAGTTCATGGTCTGTCCTTCGTGGTTTCTTTTTCAGTTCTTCTACTCCACCCTTTTTATTCCGTTTTTTGTGACGTGATGACAACCGTGGTCCAAGAATGACCCTAGCAGTGGATCAACCTGGGAATGAGGCCAAGGGAGACGGTGACGCTAGGTGAACAACAGCTAGCATTGGAGCTGATGGTGGTGGTGGGAGAGTCATGACCAGAAGTGCCTCCATGATGGTAAGGGTCTCCGGCTCAAAGGCCGGTGGTGGTGGAACCCGCGGCAGCCTCCACAGGCGGTGGACCTAGGTTGTCGACGGTGGTGGTTGTCGGCGGGAGGTGGAACACGCTGCTGGGGCGCCATAGAAGCAGGATGTAGATAGGGGGCCGCAGCAGGGTGAAGACACATGGTCAATGGACCACATGCGGGGAGGTAGTCAGACGAGCCGACCGTGTGACACAGAGTGGACGCGGTGCCTTCCACGCGATGCAGAGCAGATGCGGTGCCTACCACGTCTAGGTTGGGATGAACCGGCCCGCCAGAGAAGGCTAGACCAGAGGGGGAAACAGGCCACTGGACGGCCTATGTGGATAGAAACTGGCCCGCCAGTGCAGGTCGGGCCAGATGAAGGGGACTAGGCTGCTGGGTGGCCGAGCGGGCGGGACCCTCGATTTAATAGGATGGGTCCAGCAGTCCAAATGGGCATGGACCTTGTACGAGGATAGACCAGGTCAATGGAACCCGGGTCAGGTCGGTTAAGACCCGGGTCCGGTCGGTGGACCCCAGGCCAGGTCGGGTCGGTGGACCCCAGGCCGGGTCGGTTCGGTCCGACCTGGTGGGATCAGACTCAAACCCAACATGCCCCTTTTCAATAAAATGGGCATAACTTCAAAACCATGTGTCCAATTGACAAGACGTTTTCAATGTTGGGACTCTTGTTACAAGAA
Organism: Viscum album; assembly: GCA_963277665.1. Classification (NCBI taxonomy): domain Eukaryota; kingdom Viridiplantae; phylum Streptophyta; class Magnoliopsida; order Santalales; family Viscaceae; genus Viscum; species Viscum album. Next base: position 1,275,219,788 of record OY728132.1, on the reverse strand, counting down.
GGTCCTTTTGATATACTCCATGTGAGTTTTATTGGAAGTTGATATATGACTGATTGCATGAGGGTTAGATTCTCCCAGAATCAAGCACACTATGAGATGGAATCCAGAAGACCTCAGTGACGTATAGACCTTAGTGGCCCAACAGATGATGGGACCTTAGTGACATAGAATAAGATCATACCTTAGTGGCCCAAAAAAACTTACAGAACATAGTGGACTAGTAGATGTGTGGACCTTAGTGGCCCAATAGATGTGTGGACCTTAGTGTCCCAATAGACGAGTGAACCTTAGTGACCCAGAAAATGTGTAGACCTTAGTATCCCAGTAGACAAGTGAACCTCAGTGGCCCAGCAGACCACAATGACTCATTGGGGATTAGTCCCTCATTATTAAAAGATGTTCATCATTATGACCCATAATCTTTCTTTCAATACTTTAGGTTATACCTTTGTGAGATGACTCTAGTGACTCTCGATTGTAATTCTTAGAGGCTACACTTCTTGTACCTATTTGGTAGTCTACTTTGTGTATTTGTTTTTGATATACCTTTTTGGTTTGGTGTCTCTAATGATTATTGTTTTACTCACCCCTATATGGGCTTCGACCATATGTGTCGTGTCTTGTACAGACAATAGACACTTTGATGGAGCCCTTGGGGGACCAGGGCTTGGTGGTTCTTAGAGTGAACCAATAGAGGAGATGTTATTTTTAGACTTCAGACAGTTGTTTCTATACCTAACCTTCACGTAGGTTTTTTTGTGAAGGATTTCTAGAGACTTGTACTTTTCGTTTTTTATTTCAGTTGGGCTTGCATTATGGACTTGTTTACCTTCAATTTTCTACTGTAAAATTTTGTATTTTTTTACATAGTGTAATCACCTTCTAATATCTGTGTCTTTGGGGTTGTGTGCATGTGTATAGGTACTTAGGAAAATGCCTCCCATTTATTTGGGATATGCCTACTCGGTGCTAGTCACAAGATCTGGGCCTATGGTATGTGGGCTTCGGGTAGTCACAACACAAGTCCCGAGGGATGGGTCATGACACAATGAAATTATTTAAACACCATATCATTATCTTTAAATTCCATCATTCATATAAACCTTTATGGGAGAACCTGGGGACATAGTTAAGAAAGGGGTGATCTATAAAGCCTTATAAGAGAATAATCAGATAATAACATGATGAAAGTATTACATGTGAGTCAAGAGGCATATCAATTTTAATTTTTTTTACCATAACCATAAAATTAAACATTGAATCATGATATACGATGATAAAAACAAGGTAACATATGAATGTGGTAACAACCTAAAACTTGACACCATAAGCACAAGTCAAATCTAACCACAAAGTCACCCTAACATAATCTACTATGGATAACCTATATTGTATCATACATGGTATCTCATGAGATAAAAATTGTAGCCAATGTATTATAGGTCTATACAATTCAGGGCCCTCCCCTCATATTCATATCATATAGATGAATTTGTGTGACACATATATCATACAAATACAAATACCATTCAACACTTTTAGTCCCATGAATATGGTGTGTGAGTTACATAATAAGAATTTCTCATGGTAGGTCTATCTAGATAAATATAGTTGGGAGGAAATGGGGATGATATTCATAACAGAAGTATTTTTCATGGAAAATCATGAGATAATTTCAACAACATAATGGTTTTATATAAAATGTCATAGAAGGGTTTAATGAGATTGAAAGGCGTTCTCTAATTACATGGGAATAATAAGGATAGTAAAAATGATGTGTGGAAACACATTATTTCATTAACAAATGAAAATAAAATGTGATTATTACAAAGAGGGAACATGAAATTAAGGAAGAGGATATGAGAGAATCCCTTTAATTTGATACAACAACTACATAGATAATGGTTATAAAGAGTGGGGATAAACGATCAATCATTTTTATAATAGAAATTTTATAATAAAGGTATATTTATAAAGTAATGAAATTACAATCAATTGATATTTAAAAGGCTAAACATCATTATGGTTCATTAAGGGAAAAGAAAAGAGGGAAATCCCATACCTTGAGAGGGCCCATCAAAAAGATTTAATGGAGCTTATAAGAGGTTTTGAACACCATGTGAAGTATTTATAGAGTGATAAGAGAGGTTAGGATATATATATATATATATATATAATGTAATTACTTACTACTTTCTATAAATAGTCATTGGAATCAATATGAAAAAATAATAAAAAATCACAAACCATGAAATGGTTTCCACCAAAGAAGAGTGTTTTTAAATGTTTTATAAAGATATGAAGCTAGATAACTAATATAATACCATTACTTATGTATAATTTAGTAATATTCATAAAGAATTTATTTTAAAACCTTAAAATAAAATATTGGTTTTGGAGGATTCCTTAATTCTTTATAAAATTTATTAAATAACTTCTAAAACACAATATATTAAAGGGGAAACATATCTTTGATCTGGGATTCCATATATTGTATTTATCAAAACAATTTTTTTCTATTGTGATGTCATAATATAGATATTATCTTCATACTATATTTAATTTATACCCAAAAATTAAAATATCTCAGAAAATTTTGAAAACTTCACCATTGGTTAGTTTCATCATGATAAATTTAAAAGTGATATGTATTTAATCAAAATAATTTGATAAATATGAAAATTTAGTCATTTAATTAAAAATATTTATTTATTTTAAAATACTATTTTTTAGGACAATAACAATTTTTAATCCCTTATAAATATTATTTTGAACTTCACCAAATTAAATTTTCATTTGTATATGAGTAATTATTATTTAATAAGAATATTATATGGAAATTAAACTTTTTTACAAATCCTGGAATTTATGAAAATTGTTGTTTTAAATAAAAAAATATATTTTAATATTAATATTTTAGTTTATTCATATCAAATTCCAATTTTCATCAACCAATATATAATTATATATATAAATTAACATTTAATTGGGGAAAATGTAATCATTATTTTTGTTAAAATAAAAAAATTATATTACAATGGTCTTGATACATAACCCCTTGTTACACCATTATGTACCCTAATGGTAAGGTGTTTTGTGATGGTTCTTTCATGGGGTGGATTGACAAAAATGGATTGATATGTGATCTCAACAATCTTGAACATCTCCAATAAATGGTATTTTTCATACATTAGTTGTTAAATTTATGGTTGGTCTTAGTCAGTATTGAAGCCGAGTTATTCCACCACCCTTTGATGCTCCAACAAATGAGCTTTATAGGACATTATTGTACTAGTCAAGGCCATTTCTTATTCCATTTGTATTAATCATAATTTATTATATCCCTCAATTTAAAAATCTTAAGGATCACTGTAAAGTTTCTATATTATAAATATTTGTGGTGCAGAATTTTCGTTCAAATATTATAGGGTATATTTCACAATGTTTAGAAATAACCAAAGTAGTGAAGGTGTTTTCTATGACTAAAATAGTTAAAAAGGGGTTTATTCATTTTAAAGGGTATTTTGTCCAAATTTTTTTGTGTAGATAAAATATTGATAAAATTTTAAAGAGATATATGTTCATTCCACATTGAATCACCCGCCCTTATTTTTCTCATACCAAAGTGATCATAATAATTGGTATCATTTTTTATGCTTAAACCTCTATTTTTATTCTCTATATTTGAATCTCATTAAAGATTTCATTTCTCATATCAATTCAATGTGGAGTGAAAACTTGAAGAAGTTTTATCTTCTGAAGATCAAATTTCTACCTCATCCAATTCCTTTATGAAACAATTTATGAAATAGTTTAGAAACATGAATAATGTTTCTATATTATGTAAATAGGGAGAAAAATATGTTTTCAGATTATTTGATAATTCCTTCATGGAATAATATGACCTGGTAGTTTAGACCACTACTTAAAAAATAGATAACCTTTAACCAATATAATTTTAGGAACATGTGCCAATGATGTTTATTAAAGACTAACTAATAGATTAACACATAACAAATGGGAAATATATTAGTATAATTTCACAAGATAATATATAGAGTAATATACCTCATCTTTATGAAGAAACTAAAATAAGAGAAAGAGAACTCCCAAAATAGGTAATGAGTTGTGTATATCTCACCAAATAATGAAATTCCAAAGGAGAAAGAATTAAGGATCTTAATGAAGGATTCTATAAATTTGGGAAGGATTGGTTTAAAGATATCATAAAGAAAGTTCAGTCTATTTAAATCTTAGAAGGAAAGTTCCATGTTCTAGAGAAGAAATAAAAGGCTATCATTGAGGTCAAGAATGCTCAATTTGAAATTAAGGCATATTAAATAAAATACCTTGAATCTTTGATATAGGAGAAGAATGAAATGAATCATTCTGAAGATGTAAAGGTAAAAAATGGAATGTTAAGACAGATTTAAATTATTGGAGGACTAAAAAGTCATACAAAATATGAAATATCCTTAACTTGGAGTCAAATAGGAAAATATTGACAATGATTGAGATTAGTCATCACAAAAATATGAAAGAATATTTTTATTACAATATATGGTTCCACACAAACATAAGTGATGTATTATTCCACTAAAATACCTGCATATAGTATATGTAAATAAACTTATGTTCAATTAGTAGTAGTCTCAATGAAAAAGGTTCCATTCATCTCTGTAAATAATGTTTTTACTAATTCTGGTTCTATGCATACTATTGATTCAAAATCCAAACCTATGAAAACATTTATAAAGAAGGGAAATTATTTTCTCACATATATATCTATAGTGAAGGAAGATATGATTAAATGAAATTGTTCCCCTAAATAATGCTAGAAGAGTAAAGGTAAGCAGACATAGAAATCATGTCAATCTATCCAGACTATTATCCAAAATAAAATATCAGTATTTTTTGGCTATTATTGGTGATTAGGTATATTTGGGAACATTGAATATGATTATTGTTATAATATTGTAATATATAAAAAAATTAATCCTATATAATGGAGGAGAAAATTATTGATGATGAAAATACTAAATATAGAAGGAAATAATATTCTGGTTACAAATATATTTTAATGATGGAAGAGCTTATGTGGTATTTGAAAAGTCACTAGTCATATAGATGAGGTATACAATATTTAATAATTCAAGAAATACACTAAAATTATTCAGATGAAAATACTATAAAATTGGAAAAATGGATACAAGTATACCTTTCATGATAATTAAAAGAAGGATCATTTCCAAGAAAATCCAAGAAGATCTAAACTAGGGAGACACTAAAATAAATAATGCAATTATTCTAGGGATGAATAGGTCCCTACATATATCACTATAAGAAAGGCATGAATATAACAATTAATAGGATAAATCTTAAGTTAAAAGGGGAAGACCCGTCCAAGAATAATATAAATGGGCTAAAGTGGAAAAGAGAGAACCAAAGAATCCATCAGAAACAACCAAGGATTTTGTGCATATACCAAGTGATATATTTTTAATTTATCTAAATTATGTGGAACAATAATGTAAAATGAAATGATAACAAGATATTCCACATGTTGAATTTGGGTTTCATGAGTGGTTGTAAATAAATAATGACAGAAAAGTATCAGAATTTCTAAGTGGAAGGTACAAGAATGCTAGAAACATATTAGATAATTTCTTTTAAAAATCCATCTCAAGAAATGATATGTAAAAAGTTCTAGAAACCACTATGTAATTAAGGTTCCTTTAAGAGTAGTGCTATAAAAAAAGACCACAAAAAGTTACTAAAAACAAAACTGATGAAACCATACAGTCTAAAACATCGAATAAATCCAAAAACATCATCATAAAGAGTTTACCCTCATTTAGGATAAAAAATAAAGGAATTTAATAGGTAATAAACAATTATTAGCCTTATTTCTCTCACTAAAAAGAAAAGAATATCAACTTTATTCCCATATAAATTGTGTTTATTCATTACATACAAGGAATTTAAGGTGATACATGTAATAACCTTACAATTGTGTTGAAGAAATTATATTGCTACATTTATAGGAGGAATTTTCATTCTATACAATATAGATGTAATCAACCTAGTTTTTATAAATATAATGATATCTTGAAGATTATTTCAGGCCAAAGATAAAAACGAACCATGATTAAGATAATCATGATTCCATAATCTATCCAAAAATTTAAATTCACAGTCAAAGATGAGATCACAAAAATTCATATTCACATTAATTTTCATCAAAATTAACAATTGTTGACAAGGTATATCTTTATTAGTGAAATTATAGATAATCCCTTAAAGGTTGGTATCCAAAAAAATTAAAGCCTTAAATTTCATCCAAATTTGACATCTCTAGAAGGTACTTATTTTGAAATTCATTGATAAGGTATCTATTATTACTCTCACATCCCTATTCAAAAAAATAAAAGTTATATCTAAAAATAATGCGAATAATTTGAATAAATAAATGAAATTAAATTTGGAGAATTGTTGAATATGTTCTTTGAACGATTTTATAAACATTACAATCCTATTAAAATTGAGTTTTTTAATCTATATTTTGGGATGAGTAGAATAATTATATATTGAATGTATTGTGACAATTTTATTTGCACATTGTGTCAGAAAATTTCTACTACAATTTTATGAATTGGTCTTAAATAATTACAATTAATCTTGAAACAATATAAGAGTCTCATATGAAAGAAAGGAGTTTTGTTATATTAGTTATTATCATATTATAAATTAAGGATGTATTTCCCAAGTATAATTAGAGTGAAATAATTCAAATCCCATAGCTTAAGAAATAAATGTTACCATCATCTCTTATGTGATTTTAATTAATTATCATTAAGGGGGAGAGAAGAAAATCAAAAAGGAGAGAAGAAATGAATATAATATATAGATATAACCCATAAAACATTTATATTGACAATGAATACAAATGGGGGGATTTATTATCAAAAATTGTGTTTGTGTTTTATTTTTCTCAATGTTTCAATCAGTGAGGAATTTATCATTTAAATATTATTTTTTAAATAAAAATTGCATGAAAGTTTATTGGTGTCCCAAGAATGTTTATTAAAGATTATAGAGATGTTCAAAAGAAACTATGGTTGATTAAAGAATATTAGACGTGTTTTTGATACTACTAAAGAATATTATTAGTTGAACTCATTATATTTGTAAAATAAATAATTTAAGTAGTTCCATACATTTATGTTCAAAGGTAACATATTAAATTTTGGATAAAGTACATTTCAAGTATTATTATTGATTAATTGGTTCAAATTTTTAAAGAACATGGGATAATGGGAACCCCATTCTCTATAATAATGAAGATGAGTAAATTTTTATCCACTCATGATCTTTAATGATTTATATAATTTTTTGGATGTATTTAAGTTGAAAAATATTTGAATTCCATGAAAATATATATTTATATTTTTTCATGATGAATTATGGTAAAGACATTTAAGTGCTATGTCATTTTTTGTGACAAATGGATTGAAATTTTATTCAATAAGAAAAATATTCTATTTTTTAAGATGGTAATTTAAAAAATTTTCCATCTATAAACCAACCAAGGAACACCACAACCTTATATGGGACCTATGTGGTCAACTACATGGGATGCAGTCAACCTTTCCAGACAATGGGACTATTATTGAGAGACTGTGTCTGTATAGTGCCCACTTGCAAATTAATTAAGGTGTGTATGGTGCATGCAACGCGCACACATAGAGGTGAAAGATCCACTAGGTAAGTCCTTGGAATGGTAGTGTGTCAGTGAATGTGTGTTTGGTGTGGTTTTGTGAGTTGAAGCTTGGTTACCCACATATTTCAATTGAACGAAAAATATTTTATTATAAAAGAGCACTAGAAAAAAGTGCATGACTTAGGTGGGGAAAATCCACACATGATTCTATTCATGAACCTAAAAACATGGACATAACTATAGTTTCCTAATGAAAGTAATATGTTATATTAGATCAAAATATTGATCACTTTCAATCTTATAGAAACCCTAATTGAACACTATGGATTATTTTTAATAAAAAATTTCATTTCATGACATCCAAGCATCAAAGTAATCTTGATCTCATAAGAATTTATAACAAGAATGATACATATCAAAATGCATAAATGATTCATTGTTATTGGAACCATTTAATCTAAACATAGAGTTTTTTATGAATCATTGAATCTTTCAAGAGATATTAATGCATGAGATTATGAATATAATATTCTCAATTGAAAAATAATCCAAACTCATGAAGGAAGAAGCTAATTAGGAAAGGAAACCATAATTATTAGAGTCATGTGATTTTTGTTTTATAAGAAGGAAACCCGCACTGAAAAAATATAAAGATAGTTCTACATTCAAATGAATTTAGTGACACATAATGTTTTGTGTGATCATGAATGTGTCTTAACATGGAAAAAATATCAGAGTTTGAGGTGATGAAACTCTGTTATAAAAGAAAATCACCTAATATATAAACATTTCAGTTGAAAATATATAGATCCCTCATTTCATTCAAAGATTGAGAAACCATCCATGAAATTCCTTTCACAAGGATAAGAAGGTGGTCCATTAACAACTCTACTAATAATAAGAATTGTGAACCTTTCTATTATCATGAATGAATGTTCTATAAAACTTTATTGAGATTGTGAAGAGGTTTTGTGAACAAATATTTCATTAAGAATATCTACATACTCACACTGATATTAAAAGGATATAGTTTCCACATAGTTTTTCATATAAAAATAAAATTAAAGGGTTACATGACATAGATAATATTTTAGATGTGTATAAACTATGACATAGAGTTCTTTGAATAATATATTTCTCTCTCAAATAAAAAAGGTATCTCTTTGATTGGTTTGTATTAATTAGAATATTCAATGTAATTTTATTTCATGAAGAAAAAGAATAATCACTCAAATAATAAACATCAGATAAATTTTAATGTTTATGAATTTGAGATTATGAGAATTAAATAATATAAAAGTAGATTAAAATATTTATGTGCAAGAGACTGAGTTTTTCAAGCTGATCTAACCTAAAAATAAAATAAGAAGTTTATTTTTCTTCATTTTCATAAATATTTGATGCCCCAAAAAGAATAGAGGAGAACTTATACAATTCAAACTATTGATATTGTGTATTGAGGAATAATGAGATATCTAGTCCACTAAACATTTATATTATTCTGACTGAGAAAGGATTAGAAGTTATTGATTTCAACATATTTGAGATTTATCATTGATTTTAGGGAAATAAAGTTATCCCAATAGACAGTTTTAGATTATTAAATTTTATTAGATTCATTGGAATCTAGATAAGAGTACCTTCATTACATTATGGATTAATTTATAAGGGATAGGTATATATTCTATAATCTTCCATTTGAAAGACTACTATTTTATTATTCCTGGTCAATTCCAGGAGAACATGTTTAAGGTCATACCCTTACTAGTGATTTTCATGATAAGAAAATGAAATTTATGTGTGTAAGGTATATTAAAAACCATTCACTAGGGACATAGTTATGAACATTGGAGGAAAAACTCAATGATAAATCCTAGTGTTCTTTGTAATTTATTGTCTTGTGTGTGTGCTTGATAACCATCAATGAATATCACAAGAGAATAATTAACTAAATAAGTGATATAAGTATTAAAAGGGATAAAATATTATAAGCTTATCCAAGAATGTTTCACTACCCTCTTAGTTTGATCATCCTAAAGTGTTTCTAACATCTGCAACCTATATTTAGTGGTATGAATTGGTTTTCAATGGTAGGTTTCCCCTAGTTTTATTCTCAAACCAAATACCCAAGAATATACCATGACCATAAAAAAATCGTAAAGATATACCCTAGAGATATCCTAGTCCAAAAATAAAAATAAAAATTTTAAATTTTAAAACACCCCAAACTCTCAATTCATAAAATTTGAAATTATTCACCTCTACAAACCCATAATGAATTCATTACAATTACATGAGCCATGAATATTATAATTGAATATATTTTTTATATTTTTAGATAGTCTATTAGTTTCTTTTCAAGACTTCTAAAACAAATAATGAAAAATAAAAAAATATATTTATATATATACATTGCAGATGTATCATGGATAATATTACCCAATAATAAAGACATATATAAAATGAACTGTGTGAAATAAGAGTCATATAATCCAGGAAATTAATATTCTAAAAGAAATAAAATTGATATGCATTATTTTAGCGGTTCATTTTAAAGAATTTACAGGAAGCTGATATGTACATTACATGAACATTGGGGATTATAACAATTATGAATTATAGAAAATTGTAATTATAATAGTTGGAAATTATAACCATTGTTAATGTAACATTTATACTGTGATTAGCACGATTAATAAATATTAATTATAATGACAATAGTTAGTTTGTGAAAAAGGGAGGAACCATGTCCCCAACTAGTGAATGTTAAAATATACATGATTAGAGGATGTATTTGGTAAAATGGATTAAAAATTTGGAATCTGGATGTATAATTTAGTTATGGGGATATATTTTTCATTTTTGAAAAAATAGAAGAATATTGTACAAAATGGTGAAATGTAGTGAAATATCATAAATATAAATTCATATAAATGTTATCATGAATCACCTCAATAAAAAACTAATATTTGAATTAAAAAAATTAGATAACTAAGGGATGTAATTACTAACTATGTGGGATAATTAAACACTTAAGATAATGAAAAATAATATATTCATCACTTCATTCCATGGAATTCCACTCACTACACATATAAAAACCCATTACCTCATTACATTTACCCCCATAAAATTCAAATTTACCTCATTATATCTCTCTCAAGGAGTCTCTCTTATATATATATATTCATTCATGATCTATTTCATTGGTTCTTAGGTTTATATCTAGGCTAAGAAACTCAATAAAGGTAGGGGTTTCTATTTCACCATATTTATTCCCTATTTGAATTTATTATGTTATAGTATTATTTAAATTCTCACTTCATATGATTTAATTAATATATATCCATGTTTTATTAAATTTTTAGATATATTATTGATTTTATAATTCCTAAATCCCTCTTATATTACGATTTCATATGTCTCTACTTACTGAATTAAGGTTCTTTTTTTCTCTCTTGTCAATTATAATTTACAATTCTATTAAAGTGGATTTTCAATATAGAATTTAATATTCCAATATTATTATAAAATAAATTAATTTTATATCCTTATTCTTTTATAAATATATATTTTTGTGTGTATGACCCCATTTCAATCACAATATACTCTACTCATTATTTATTATAATGCCAAAATTATCCAAAAAGACTTAAAACTCTATATTGACTCATTATTAAAAAATTCCCTAGGTATGAAACATATTTTTGATATTATGGATTTATTATTTCAATTATTTGGTACTTTTAATTAAATTATGATTGTTATATATCTAGTGTTTCATGTGGTAAATCCCAAGTGGATTAAACATGATTTCAACACACGTTGACATTTTTCATCAATAAATCCTAAACTAGCGGTCTTTACTCAAGTAAATTGTATTTAAAAAATGCATATAAAATATATTTTATTACATCATAATTATATATATGGAATTTATCAATAATTTCTTAGGTCTCATACAATTTCAAATACATGTATGTTATTTACTAAACACATTGATCTCCGAAATTTTTCTAAGTTCCCAAAGTCTTTAATTACAAAATATTCACTAGATGAGTGTAATATTTTAAAAGTTGGGATTCATAATTATCCATAATATGTTTAAATGTAATTAAACTAGAAATTCTTATTATTGTATTATCTATGGAGATCCTTTTACATGATGATATAATAATTTGTTTCTTTAGAGAAGTATCTTGTAAGATAAACTTCATTGAGAAATTATGCCAATTATTTCTACGATGTTATTTATCGGACATTATTCCATGTATTGAATATTAATTATTAGTATATAATTTTATTAATTTTTATTTTAGGTAATTTTCATAGCCTATAATTATAAAAACCCTTAGTGCACTAATATGTATCACGTGACAACTAAGATCAGGTAATGGGAGAGTCTTTTCCCATAATGTATAATGTATTGGAACAATGTATCAATGGTATGTTTATGATGTTAGAAATTATGAATTACCATAATTTCTATAATTATTTTAGAATTTAATTATATCTATGTATTTATTTTCTTTATCCATTGATTATTTTATACTTATGTACTCATTGATAGGACCATAGCCCAAAGGATTTTTTTGGATAATCCCTTATTTAGAATGGTTGAGGGGGGACCTTACATGTACCATAGACCTGGTGGAAAAAGGCTCAGTACAAGACTATAAGGCTCAAAGACAAGATACCAAAAAAACCCCAACACTCAATACAGCTTCATGATACACCAAAGATCCCTATGTTATCAAAAGGTAAATACGAAGGTGACCATGATGCCCCAATAACTCTGGTAAAACCATACCCTAGTAATATCCATCCTCATATCTGAACTACTCTTGTTTAACTGAAAAAATATTTATATATATGAATGGTTCGAATAAAAATTGGCTCAATATGATTCTCCCTAGATAAACTCATGAAAAAGATAATGAAATCATGCTATAGAATAATGAACAACAGTGATACTAACTTTTTACCCAATAAGGTATACTAAGTCCCCAAACTCACCATAACAAACTCTCACCATGCATTGAATTAAAGGGAGAATATAATATAATAATGAATCATTATGGGTACCCCTCTCTCACTTCACCACTAGTTTTAGGCTTTTTCCCAATGTCGCATGTCCTAATCCATATCTCTCGAACAAGAAAACCTAAAGATGCATGGGAAAATCATAAAAACATGCACCTCACACATCACATTATCACATCCTAAAATATCACATCACCATATATATTAGACAAGTAGATTCTAAGAGCTACCATAACCTATATGGAATGTTTCATACATTGGGTATTATACCTCCAACTATCACATTCCATACACTGAGTAAGTACCACAATCCATCAAAACCTTTACACGTTATACCAATAATAGTCATTTAGATACCATATTTAGGGATACATGTGTGTGAATAATTAAAATCCATTATATCCCTCTTCACTCATATATGGTGAAACTAAACATTGTTCATACCCACACAAGTAACTACCAAGAGAAGATACTGGAGCCATAGGGGGGTAGTCATCCTTCCATCCCCCCACTAGGATGTTTGAAAAAATAACCTCCCATAGTCCATTGGGTGTTAGTATTTTTAAATGAAATGCATTGGGTAGTGTATGAAATCACATAATATATAGTATATAATATATATCATAACTACATTATGGACATTACCTAGTTTTAGATTCAATTGTTTCTAATGTTTCTTTGTCTCCTAGAGGACACTACTAAGTCAATATATCCTACAAGAACACAATAATTTATAAGAGATACATTAATTACTTATTTCATTTTTATCATTTCTTTTCATTAATTTATTTATTATCCATTAAATTAACCATTTTCATTATTTCAAGATACATTCATTAACCACTGGTGTGAAGTCCACACCCTCTTGGAATAATTCGAACTGAGTCCATGGTTTTTCAAGATTAACATTTTTATCATTTTCATTCAAACAACAACAACCCCAAGAATTTATTATTAGTTGGTCATTATTAGCATCATTCCATAATCCAGGTTCTCTATGAAAACTATCCTAATATATAACCAAATTTAAACATGAAACCAAGAAAATCCAGTTGCATCATACAGTGGTAAAGTAAATGTGGATAAAACAAGAAACTCAGCCATTGAACATTAAATAGATTCAATTCAAGAAAGTTCCCATCTTTATCGCATCAATAGGAAAGCTATTTTCAACCAATTCCATTATCTCTGGTTCCATATATGAATCCCACTTGCATATCTTGATGCATCTCTCTATCACATATGTCAAATACTACCACATCATCTAGGTCTCCCCACCCACATATCACGTTGTCAATCCTAAGATCATCCATCCCCAATTGATAACACATATTGGCCTCCATACCCAATATCGCGTCACAAAGAGTAGATCACATCTAAAACACATCAAAAGTAATTATGAAAAAACATTTTTTTAGGGATATCTATATTCTAAAATAAGGAAACAATCCTTCACAAATAAACGATCTATCATGGATCTAAACTAAAGGCACTTGATCTTCTCATGTAGATAGAAAACTCAAAACCTAGACATTATCTTTATCAAACAACTAGTTTTTATTCCATCTTGAATTAAATGGTTAATTATTCACAGGTTCCTTCTATTGGAAACCTATGGTATCGACAGTAATAATCTATCAAAAGAAAAACAAGTTCCTATCCTCAATTTTGGTTTCAAAAAATCTAAAGAAGTATCATTCTAATTTAAATATGACTCTTTAAGTATTACCAATAATAATAATTAACATGATTTACAGTCATTAACAATTTCATTAATCACATGGAAGAATAGTTTTGATTATACATGCACATTACATAAATTTAGTTATAATAAAATTAAATGAAACCACATTCATTACAATATTCCTACACTTCAAATATTAGGAAAATTAATAAATTTGGGATTTATGTCAATTACCATTTCTCATCACGAACAACTTTCTAATCTATACTATGTAAAGAAATTATAATAAGAATAAAATAAAATACTATCAAGAATACATTGAGGAAAACCATTATCACAATAGAAAGAAATAACATGTGATCACTATGACCAATTTATTAATTAATCTACTTCAATAATTATTTGGTTAATTCAATTTCCATCCAAAGGGATAAACCATGCCAACTTTAGAATCTCACATAAATAAATATTAGAATAAATGAATCATCTAGATCAAAGGAATCAATGTTCTCTTCACTAGAATAGACCAACTTCTTAGATCCTGATCACATCTCATGTAAGAAGTTTTATCCCTCCAAGGACATTATGCCAAAACCACACAAAAAAACCATGAAAATTATGTTATAATGATGGATATGAAACACAATCTCATAGAAAGATGAAACATGAGAATATAAATTGAAGAACTATAATAGAAGAGGTTGACCATACCTAAGATCACCAATTATTGAAGATGTAAGTCTAGGATTCAATCCTTACTTAAGTAATTCCAAAACACCTAAAAAGAGAACCATTTGGAAACTAGGAAATCAATATAAAGTGGAAGTTTCTGAAAAAACCTGATGTGTTACAGCATATAAAGGCCCACTTTATAGAGATTTTTCATTGCATGAAATCCATTCACATCTTGTAAATATTGAGTTTTATGTTCAGCAAAAAAATTCATCACCTTAAACCATTTAACACCAAACTAATTTATATCTTGAAGTACCCCATGATATAGCCTTACACAAGCACAGAACCACGTATTCAGGATATAAAACCCTTAGAATAAATAAACTCTCTATGATTTCATATTTTAGAATCCAACCACCTCTAGTCCTACTATAATTCCCCTTTTAGTACCAAGGACTCTAGAAACATTCCAAAGGTAGGACTAGATAGATTAAAACACTTTCATTAGATACCTCTGAAATAATTCTCATTATTGAGAAACATAAACAAAACCTTGAGAGAAAAAATAAGGGGTCATCCAAATAGCCACCCCATGAGATACCTCTCAAGGATCACTCCATCATAGGAGCTCAATAACTTCTTTTGAGTAAACAAGCATAAAACCATGAAATAGAAAACAACCATCTTCCGAAAACTCTCCCTGGAGAGATACTACTAAATCAATAGTAAATACACAAAATCAAAAAGAAGAAACCATCTCATAATCCAATATTCAAAATCCACAAAATAAAAAATGGTAAAAGAGTAGAGATAAACATAAAATAGCTCAGGGTACTAAGTGTGTATCTCTAAATTATATTCCTAGGTACTCTCTTCCATGACATGATGCTTACACTAGTCATGAACTAAGTCAATATCATGCCTATGAAACACCTTCTCCTGGTGGTCCTAGATCCTTAAAGTCCACTCCTTGAAGGTAGAATCACCTTAAATATTGATCTCTCCCTGATTGATGAAATTATTATTTTCATGAATATATTTATGGATCATTGATATATTAAATACTTCTTGTATCCTAATGATCTATGTGGGAAGTGATATCCAATACACCACAACACCAACACAAGTGAACACCTAGAAAGGTCTAGCAATCCATGGAGAAATCTTACTCCCATATCCATACAGTTTCTACCTACAATGAGGAGTAAAATTAAAGAACACATGATCTCCAACATCTAACTCCATAGGTCTCATATGATCAACGTCAGATTTATAAAGATCCTTCATTGCCTTCATCCTCTCAAGAATTACTTAGACTATCTCTGTTGTATTTTGTACTAGTTTTGACCTAATAATTTCTTTTTCTATGAACGTAATAAAGTATAATAGATAAATAAATTTCCATTCATACAAAGATTAAAATAGTTCCATACTAATGTTTGAGAGGAAACAATTATCTTAAGAAAACTAAAAAAAGTAAAGGTGTATCATCCACAAACCCCCAGGATATAGGAAACAAGAGTTTGATATCCTATAAGATTCTGGTTAGTCCTTTCTTTCTGACCGCCCATCATTAGATAAAATTTGTGATGAGGCCTAACTGAGAGCCAAAATCTTGGTGGAAACTACTTAATCCTCTTTAGGTAAAATGAGGATCTTGGCCAGAGATGGTCTTTCTTGAGACTCTGTGGAGTCATACCACCTTCTCCAAATACATCCTTGATAAAAACATCCAATGATCATGACTCATTAATTACTATTAAGTGGGATTATTTTTCTATATGATCCACTATCACACATATAGCTTCAAACCCACTAATCTGGAAGAAAAATAGTAAAAAAGTCCATTGATATATCCTCCCACTTCTAGTGGGGAACATAAATTGCATTGTAAGAGTTTATAATAGATATAATATGGGGTGAATTTTTGTTTAAAATATTAATTAAATTAATAAACCAAAACCTCTTTATTATAATTTTTCAGATACAAATTGGATTTTATTATTAGAGTACTATATCAGACATAGATTGTGTCCAATGATTAGAATAACAATATTAGATTTGGAGTTTATATGGTTAAGTCAAAATATATAAATTTTTAGTAAAACAATATTTCCTTATAAAGCATAGTGTAATTAATATAACTTATAGAGTCATTTAAATTTAAATATTAAAAATATAATTAGTAAAACTAATAGATACTTTATAAAATAAATAATAACACCTGAAACATTAGTGTAAAGGAATTAATTAACCTTAAATTAAGATATCCTTAGTTTTTACCCAGTTTTAAGGTCCATCTTTCTTTAATAAGAAATCCCTCATGCCCAAGGATTAAATTAGAACTATCTTCTTATCCCCAGAAACACTTGATCTTACTGGTATGATTCAACCATATTCTTATCCTAAAAATACCTTGATCTTAACATATATCAGACATAGAATAAAATTAGAAATTTTATTAAATGAATTTAAAACCCTCGCATGGATTCTATGGAAAAAACTCTCAAAATGTATATAAAGTGATCATAACACGATGTTATATTAGAAAAATATTTAGATGGGTTCACCTCTCACTAAAAATATCAACACCTAGTTCTTCGAATAAACCACTCTTTATAGGAACACCTCTAACTATTATAATTCCATGATTCATGGAGTTGGTTAAAATAGATTATAATGATATTTTGTTTTATAGATCAGTTTGATCCGCACATCTCCTTCTGATGTCATTTTAGTAACAAAATTTAAATGCAGTAAAATGTATTACATATGATATAAGTAATTCAAATCAATAAAATATATACATTATTATGATGGAATAAAATATTTCTTCTTATAATGAATTAAATTATATTTTTCTAATATATTTGACTTAGTCAACTCTATGGAAAAAATATTCTCAGTCTAGTTGAATAGATTAATCAGTCTAATGAAAAAAACATTGTCAGTCTGATGAAATATATTAGTTAATCTAATGGACTAGACTTATTTAGTAAGATGGAATATAATTAGTCTATCCTATATACATGAATTTGGTAATTATTATGGACTAAACATTATATAGAATTTTTATAATTATCTATTTAGAAATATTTCTACATCCAATAGAACAATTTTTTTCTACAAAAACATTCTAAAAACATGGAAAATATAATGTTAGTATAACATCATTTTAAAGATATTTTCTGGATTTTAAAAACTAAGGATTAAAATTGTATGAATTAAAATATTTAACTCAATAATATTCCCCTTTTGTAATGCACAAAACACAACACAAAAAGCTAAAAAATAATAACTTTGAAAAACTTACAAACCCATTAATCATTTATGAACACATATCCCTCATAATTATTATCTATACCATTCTTTATAATTCCTTTTTTATTAAAAAATCATTTTCCATATTAATAATATAAGATAACTTTTTTAAAACATCTCCTATAAATATGATCTTCCCAAACTACTTATTCATGAAATAACATTTTCAAATACATCTCCCTAAAACAACAATTTGTCACATTTTTAATTTTTGAAAAATGAATATATGAGGTAAAAAGTACCTAATATATTAATAAAATAATTAAATGAAATAATTATTTTTAAATAAAAAATAAATAATTAAAATATAAATAACATTAAGCTAAATAAATTTGGAAAAACATTCAAATATAATACGTGGAGAAATTTTGGTCAAACATTCATTCATTAAAAATATTACATTTTGTGTTTAGAAGAAAAAAATATTCTTTCTTTTAGAAATTATTCCTGATCACATTCATCATATTCAACTCTTCCTGGTTCTTCTTAACTTCTTATGTCATTGCGTTCAACTTTCTAAGCCATAATTCTAGAAATTCAAACCTTTGTACTTCTAACTTTAGTCTGTTATCTTCTTCTTTAAGAGATTAGTTCTATTAATTCTATTTTTTAAACATTATAAACTATTCTTCCAGAAATAATTTTTTCTACTTTAGTTATGAAATTTATTCACCTTGATACTCTAATAAAAATTTTAATTGCATGAATAATTTTAACTTCTCATCAACTTTGGAGGATAAATTATTAAAATAGTGGTAATTTCCAAAGTTGTTTTCTTAAAAACTTATATATATTCATCATGAATCTTCATATCCCTTTTTATCCTTTATCCATATCACAATCATATTAAAATAATTCATTCATATAGTGATTAAAAATTTAATTCATTGAATTTAGTTTCATTTTGAGCTATGGTTTTAGCTAACTGATTTGAAGCATCTGATTGTTCTATCATATTCTTCCCCTTCTGAATTTTTTTTACACTAAAATTTTATATTTAGTAGAAACATAATTGAATCCACCTATTTCATTAGATATTCATTGAAATATATGAATCTTGATTCCAATATCTGTTCAAAATTTTTATCTTGGGGATCTATTGAATTCAATGAAACATCAGAAACATATATCCTTCATGGTATAACTAATATATCTTCCCTCTATTGCTCTTTTTTTTCTTCATTTTAAACTTCAATAAAATTAATGTTTTTATCGATCCCAACATTTTCTAATGCTTTGATATACTATTAGTGATTTTCAATATCTTTTTATGTACATTCTAATTTTTCTAACACAACCAAGTCAGCGTCTTTCTCTTACAATGTATTAAAATAATATTTCTTTTTGAAAAAAAAATTCTCCCACTTCTTCTTCTTATTTTGAGCCCTATTCTAGAAAAGTCTCTTTGAATTATTCTTTTACCTCATTTTTTTATAACAGGTCAAAATCCTGACTCTATTTGAATTTTTGACTTGTTCCTGAAAAAACTTGGAAAATCTGGGATGTTTAGGAAATTTCTAGACTACACGCCGTGTACCCTAAAGTAAACGCCATGTATTGGTTGGGCGAGTACCGATCATGTGCTCACCGAGTACATGTTGTGTCATGACCATGTAGAAATTTCCTACAACACAGCATGTAGTGTTACTCGACACGCCTGTATCCTCTCTTCTATGTACATGCTGGGTTCAATCCATGTGCCATCTCATTTGGAGTGTCCAATCCGTGTGGCTACCCCGCATAAATCTGTGTATGGAAAAGGCCACTACATGATGTGTATTTCTTAAAAACACACCGTGTACTTTTTTTTATTCGCTTAAGTGAAAGCTCTTCGCGTCTTATTTTGAAAAATATCTTCTTCTTCCCCACCTTCAGGACCTCTCCATCTCGAAAAAATGAAGACCATACCTAGCCCTAGATTCTTCCTCTATCATCCATTCTTCAATTCGTCGATGGCTGTGGGATCTCTACAGCGAGGCTAACCCCACAGACCCTAATCTGTTCTCGATTATTTACCTCATGCATTATAGTTTCATCCTGAGTGGAATTTTCAGGATTTGATGGAAACATAGATCTATGAATATTGGATTCAAATTGGAACTCGACATCAGATGTGCATACGTCTATGAGTCTCAGGTAGGTGGTGCATACCTTTTTTTTGTTTTTTCATAGACTTTTGGGTGGCGCAGCCAATGGCGCATTTTTGGGTATTTTGAGAGAGACCCTAATTTACCTTTTATTTCTTGATTAATTGTTATCTGACCTATGGGATGCCTTTGGGTATGCCTTGCTACTTGTTTTTCTTGAGCGGGGCCGTACGAGTGGACATTTCTCACTAGAGCATTTTAAGGGACTACCAAAATGGTTAAAATTGTTTAGTATTGTTCAAAATATTGAGTATGGATTATAGAACCTGATATGGATTGTTGGAGACCTTAGAAACCTCCGTGCTGGTATGGGACACTACTTGCTCATTGCTTGTCAACTTTTTATATGGTTTTTTCTATTTATGTGTTCTGTTAAAATGTGTATATATGTAATTGCTGAATTTTATGTGCTAGAACCTTTGGGTTGTGTTGGGAATGTCCCCTATATTCTTGAGTGATGCTGATCATAGGTTGGGCTTGGCCTGGGTTACGTAGGGTGGTTCTTACCACTGGATTGGGCATCATGGGTGTCAGCTTGAGGCAGGATGATTGTCAGGTTGGGTATGGCCCAGGTTACGAGGATGGCAAGGCCATCAGACTTGAGCAGCATGGTTGTAGGGACACAAGGCGTGAGAGGTGTTGTTTCTTGGGTACTATTTTGCTGATTAACACTCACCTGGGACTATGATTAGTGTGCACATAGAGAGACTCCGTGATGAGGTGGTTTTGACCACTCGTGTGGGTAGAGGCCACTGTTAGTTACGGTTTAGGTACTATTGGTTTGGGGGTGCTCGCCATGGGAATCCATGTGGAAGGTGAGGATCCTTCATGGAATAACATTGAGGCGATCAGGATGGGGGCAGAGGCTCGCCGTGATTTGAGGGAAGACATCACTATCCCTCCAGTTACATTGTTTTGAGGGCAGACATCGCTGTCCCTCTGGTTACATTATTTGAGGGTAGACATCGCTGTCCCTTCAGTTACTTATTTGAGGACAGGAATCACTGTTCCTCCAGGTTACTATTTCTTGGGCATGCCTTTGAGATGTCGGTAATTGAGACACACAGTGTCAGGTCGGACATGGTTCCCGGTTACATCAGAGATTCTAGTATTGGTCGAAGAAAGTGACACTCCATGGTGGCTGCTGAGCACCAGTGGATTTTGTGTTTATTTGAGAATTGTTTTGTTTACTGTTTTCCATATAAATGCATGATTTTCTAAACCCTTATATTATGTATGCACCGTTGTGTGGTAACCACAAAATACTTGTCTCACACCCTGGACGGACCCTTCAGGACGTGTGTAGACTTTATGGATTTACGTGCAGGAAAAAGGTCAGTTCCAGAGATTAACTACATTAGCAATTGCATGGAGATTGTATGGACCTTGAGGTCTTGTTTAGCTGGAGTTTATTTTGTTTTGTTTTCTATCCTTTTTCAGCATGCATGTTATGTAGATACAATTGGTTATCTAGTGGCACCATATATATATATATATATATATATATATATAGATATGTATGACCTGATTTGGATGCAATTTTGTTGTTCAGTAGCAGTTACGGGTGATCAGCATACTGTTGTGTTAATTTCTGCTGTCATTTTTATATTTATTTCTTCATCTGTTTATCGATACTGAATGTGCTTCTACTCTGCGGGTCTAGTTCAAGTCTGCATAGTTGTTTATTCTACTGCATCTTTATTATTATACTCGAACTAGTACCCTTATTATCCTCTAAGAGGGTATAGCCTCCCCACTATACCTATAAGACCATTGTTTCTAGTTTCCAGACTTTGGCCTTCGGGGAGGTGTGCCTAAGGTAGTAACACCCGACCCATTTTGCACTATTCGGGTGGCTATTTGGGTCCGAGTCATTACAAAGTGATATCCGAGGGGTTCTTGACAAGGATTTAGTAGTAGTGTCTTACTGTCTACTAATAATATCGAGACTTCTATTTTTATTTACTACTAGATTACTTTTTGGGTTATGGTAGACCATAGATAAGTTGTTACTGGAACAGAGTTTCTAGCTTGTTCTTTGGTGCTTACAACCCCAAGTACGAGTGATAGACCAAGTTTCCTTGGGTGGGAATTGCTGTTTTTTTTCTCAGATTACAGTTTATATGATTTCCACCTCGGTGGCTCACTTGGTGTGTGATGTTATTGATTGTGATATGTGACCCTTAACCCGATGCGGTAAGGGGGAATTGGACCTTGGGTGGTATGGCAAGGCTTATGTTCTTGGATTTTGATAGGAACATTTTAGCGTATTTCAATTTCATAACTGCATGCTTGCTTTGTGATGTGATAATACCATGTGAAAAAAATATCAATTTCCATGATTTGTGTTCTCTTGAAACCTGAATAAGTGAAATTTCTGATAAAATTGCTTGTTTATTTCAAGTCTTTATTCCTTACTTTGTATATTTTCAGAATTTAATGTGACAAGGTATTTGGGTCTAGCTTTTGTACGAGTAGGCAAGTACTGTTGGTTGAGGTGATTTTGATCAATAGGATTGGGCGACTTGGTCATCAGATCGAGGCAACATTGGTTGTCAGGACGGGCATGGACCGAGGTACTTTTGATACTTTTCTCTATTAAGGGTCGGAAAGGAGGCCATGAGGCCCGGATGCCGTGGGCAGGGGTTGCGGTGGGAGAGAGTAAGGTAAGTAGTTATGTGCTACCTTTTACTACTTTCCTTATCTGTGCTGAATATATATATATATATATATATATATGGGTTGTTTGGCCATTTATGGTATTCAACGGGTTTCACTTGTATCTCTCAATGGAGAGTCAGGCGGGTAATGATACAATACCACAGGTGCTGGATCAGTTTCAGGATCCAGTGTAGGATTATCAGGTGCCACAGATACAGGCTCAGGGACATGATTAGGTTCAGGATCCAGTGCAGGCAGGATATAAGCTAGGTTTGGTTGCGTTCAGACCATGGCTCGATGAGTAGCATTGAGCTAGCCTGGTACGTGTCTTGCAGGGGATCGACAATGGTGCGTAGGGTAGAGAGCCATCTATGGAATATCTGATGCGGGAGTTACAGTCACAGCACCCACTGCTTCTTCAGGGTGAGGGTGGTCCACATGCGGTTTATAACTAGATAGAGAGTATGCATATGATATTTGAGCAACTCGAGACACCTCCAGGGAGGAGGGTCAAGCGAGTGATGTACATGCTGAGAGGACCGAAAAAGTGTTGGTGGGATGTGAAGGTTCAGGATTGTAGGCACAAGAGACTAGCATGGAAAGACTTTGAGGATAGGTTTTTCATGCACTTTTACCTAGATACACTGAGGGCAGAGAGAGCTAGGGATTTCTTGAGTCATTAGAAAGGAGACTTGTCTGTCATGGACTATGCAGTTACTTTCACTGAGCTATCTCACTTTGCACCTGGTATGGTAAGCAACAACGCGGAAAGTGTGAGGCGCTTCAAGGATGGCTTGTGACATACCATTTAGATCCAGATAAATATATTCAGGATGGGTTCATTATCAGAGGCGGTGAATCAGGTGGTCATAGCAGTGGGCAACCAGAGGGATAGGCCTCAGGTTGGCTGGGGAACAACCTTAGGTGATGGTTCAGACAATAGAAAGTGAGGATGGGAAGAGTTCTAACAAGGCAGTCAGGCTTGGGACTCAGCTAGACCACCTCGTAACAGCTCTTTAGTGGTTTTCTTTTAGTGTGGACAACCAGGACATGTTCGAACTCAGTACGATAGGCCTTTGAAAAAGTTCCAAGCTTGTGGACAGGTCAGGCATCTAGAGAGGTTTTGTAGGCAGCCTTCTCAGACAGTAAACAGACAGTGACCAGGACAGACTATGGCATCTGGAGTTGGTTCAGGTTCAGTATAAGGTGATGGTAGCTGAGGTTCATCTTCACACAAAGGGTGTAATAGAGGCATCAGGATCCAACTGAGGGGTTAGTGGCTGGTGAATGGAGAAGCACCACATGGAAGTAAGGCATCAGGCAACCGTACTTCAGGCTAGGTGCACACCGTGGAGTTTCTAGAGGTTGAGAAGACTAGGGAGCTGGAAACGGTTAGAGTTACACCACGGGTGTGGCCGTGATTTCCATGTTTTCTTTTTTGGCATGACCTGTATAGGATTTTCCGTTTTGAGTTCACGCGATGTACGAGACCTATGTGGATTGACTAGATGTTGGTTAGTGGGATTTGCGCCATCAGGTGCGTGATATATTTACATATATTTATGAGGTTCCGTGGGCATCGAGGCATCGAGGATACATGTTACTTGAGGTTCTAGGCACCAGGTTAATTTTTTTATCATCCATGAGATGCAGGACATCGTGGAGGTGGACACCAATGCGGTGCGGGGTACGTTTGGGTGTCGGGAATGACACGAGAGCACCAATGAGGCACAGGGGTGATGATGCATCACGTGAAGACCATGAGTCTAGAAACAGGTTTTTGAACCTTTTCTTTTTATGAGTTTTGTCAGGTTGAGATTGAGCTAGGCAATTCTTAAAGTGGGGATTCCCTTGAGGAATTTAGCCAGAACCTTTGAGACAGGGGGAGTCTGGGATACTTTGATCGGGGTGGCATGTTCAGTGCCATCTTCGGGTTTCATTTGATAGCTCAGGGACAAGCTATATTATGGTGGGGACATTTTAAGAACCCGAGTTTTTAGAATGGGTCAAAATCCCAACCCTGTTTAAATTTATGACTAGTTCTTGAAGAAACTGGGAAAATCTGGGATGTTCTGGAAATTTACAGACTACACATCATGTACACTAAAGTACACGCCATGTATGGGTTGGGTGAGTACTGGCCGTGTGCTCGCTGATTACATGCCGTGTAGAAATTTCCTACTAAATGGTGTGTAGTGTTACTCAACATTCCGTGTATCCTCTCTTTTTCGTACCGGCTGGGTTCAAGCCATGTTTCATCCCGTGTGGACTTTCCATGCTGTGTGCCTACCCCACTTAAGTCGGAGTGCAGAAAAGGCCACCATATGGTGTGTAGTTCCTAAATACACATCGTGCACTTTTTTTATTCATTTAAGTGAAAGGTCGTCACATCTTATTTTCAAAAACGTCTTATTATTCCCCAATATCAGGACCTCTCCATCCCGAAAACCCAAAGAACATACCTAGCCCTAGATTCTTCATCCATAATCCATTCTTCAATCTATCGGTGGCTGCGGGATCGCACCAACAAGGCTAACCCCACACACCCTAATCCATTCTCAATTATTTGTGTCACATATCACAGTTTCCACCAGAGTAGAATTTATGAGATTTGAAAAAATTGTAGATCTACGAAGATTGGCATCGAATTAGAGCTCGAAATTAGATGTGCCTACGTCTTAGAGTTTCAGGTAGGTGGTGCATACTTTTTTTTGTGTGTTTTCGTAGACATTTGGGTGGTGCGGACTATGGCGTGTTTTTAGGTATTTTATGCGAGACACTAATTTACCTTCTATTTCTTGTTTAATTGTTATCTGACCTATGGGATTCCTTTGGGTATGCCATGTTACCTATTTTTCTTAAGCAAGGCCGGGTGAGTGGTCGTTGCTCACCGAGGCATTTTGGCAGGGGTCTGCCAAAATGGTTATATTTTTTTTTGTATTATTTATACTATTGAGTATGGTTTATTGAACCTGATATAAATTTTTGGAGACCTTAGAAACATTAGTGATGGTATGGGATAAAACTTTCTTAGTGCTTTTCAACTGTTTAGATGTTTTTTCCTATTTATGTGTTCTATTAAAATGTGTATATATGTAATTACTGAATTGAAATTGCTAAAACCTTTGGGTTGTGTTGGGGATAGCCCATATATTCTTGAGAGATGCTGATCACATGTTGGGCTTGACCCAGGTTATGTTGGGTGGTTATGACCACGAGATTGGGCATCATGGGCATCAGATTGAGGCAGGAAGACTGTCAGGTTGGGCATGGCCCAGGTTTCTGGGATGGAAAGGCCATCAGACTTGAGCGGCATGGTCACTGGGACATGAGGTGTCAGAGGTGTTGTGTCTTGGGTAATTTTTTAGTGATTACCGCTCACCCGAGACTATGATTAGTGTGCACATAGAGAGACTCCGTGATGAGGCGGTTTTGACCAGTTTTGTGGGTAGAGGCCTGCGTTAGTTGCAGTTTAGGTAATATTGGTTTGGGGGTGCCTGCCATAGAAATCCATGTAGAAGGTGAGGAGACTTCATGGGATAACATTGAGGCTATCAGGTTGGGGGAAAAGGCTCACCGTGATTTGATGGAAGATATCATTGTCCCTCCGGTTTCTATTTTTTTGAGGGCAGACATCATTGTCCCTCCAGTTAATTTTTTGGAGGGTATACATTGTTGTCTCTTAAGTTACTTATTTTAGCACAGGAATCGTTGTTCCTCCGGGTTACAATTTCTTGGTTGTGCCTTCAGAATGCCAGTACTTGAGACACGTGTTGTCCGAGGGCACATGGTGCTGGGTCATGTCAAGGATTTCGGCATTGCCCGAAGAAGGTGACACTCCATGGTGGATGATGAGCACTATTGGAGTTTGTGTTTATTTGTGCATCATACTATTTACTATTTTCTATATAAATTAATGCATATTTAGACACTTATATTGGGTTTGCACCATTGTGTGGTATCCTACAGAGACTCGTCTCACACCCCGCACGGGCCCTTCGGGATGTATGTAGACATTATGGATTTACATGCAGGAAAGAGGTTGATTCTAGGAGCTAGACTGCGTTAGCTATTGTATAGAGATGGTATGGACCTCGAGGTCTTTCCAAGATGGAGTTTATTTTGTTCTATTTTCTTTCCTATATCAGTATGCTTGTTATGTAGCTACAGTTGGTTATCCAGTAGAGTCCTATATATATATATATATCTATATATATACATATATATATATATGACCAACTTTGGATGCATGTTTGTTGTTCCGTAGTAGTTACATGTGATCAGCATGCTGTGGTGTTTACTTTCCACTATCGTTGTTATATTTATTGCTTCTGCTGTTTATCGATATTGAATGTGCTTCCGGTCTGTGGGTCTGGTTCGAGTCTGCTGAGTTGTTTATTCTTCTGCATCTTTATTATTATACTCATACAAGTACCCATGTTATCCTCCGAGAGGGTATATCCTCCCCACTATACCTATAAGACCCTCACTGCTAGTCTGCAGCCTTTGGAATTTGGGGAGGTGCACCTAAGGTAGTAACACCAGACCCGTTTAACACTGTTTATGTGGCTATTTTGGTCCAGGTCATTATAATAACCAACCATTATTTCCTTATAAAATATACTTTTCCATTATTATTTATTTATTTTTTAACTTTGAAAAGTTTATCTTGTTCTTAAGAAACTTTTTCATCCACTACAATAGTTCCTTTTCCTTTTACAATAGCATTAAAGGCATTATAAGTTTCAAAAATTGCTGGTTATATAACATTTGGATGAAAAATTTGAGGAACATACTGAGCAATTGGTTGGACCCTAGATAATGGAGAAATAACAATAGTAGAATGAAAATATATGTGTTCTCTTTTAACTCTTTCATTAAACATTGAACTACTTTATAATCAACTAATCTCTTCTTTTATTTTCTCTTCTTCTCTTCTAATCTGATAACTTCTTAAGTTTTCTATTTCAAAGATATGGTTTCTTCCTTATAAATTCCAAATTTAAAATCTCATAGATTCTTATTTTCCTTCAATTCCAATAATTTTTGATAGGCCTCATTATCTATATATTTTATTTTTTCTTCAACCTGGGGTGATGAAATAACATTCCACTATTCTT
This sequence comes from Viscum album, assembly GCA_963277665.1. Classification (NCBI taxonomy): domain Eukaryota; kingdom Viridiplantae; phylum Streptophyta; class Magnoliopsida; order Santalales; family Viscaceae; genus Viscum; species Viscum album. Next base: position 1,275,191,417 of record OY728132.1, on the reverse strand, counting down.
GAACATTTTATTTTAATTTTTGATCTTTGGTTTTGGATGAAACTATGTCTAATTTACCAAAAAAATCATTATATCTACAATGAAAACTGATTTAATTCTTGAAATAGTTTCATCACTTATCAATGAAACATTTTATCACATAACCATATCCTGATTCTTTATCTTCATTACAGACATAAATTTTATCAATATCAAGTTTTTAGAACATAGAAACTAGAGAATTCTAAACTTCATTTAAATTTAAGGTATGTTATATAACCTTCAATAGAATTGGATAACCTTGCATCCATAAGGTAACAATTTTAGAATACAACTTCAAATGATAAGCTTTTATGACATTCTCCTAAAAAGAAAATAATGATGTTTCAACCAATGTTTTCTCAAAACTATATAGATTCTATAGAATCTTATAAGTTTAAATATAAATTTCTCCATGAAATGGAACTTCCAAAAATTCTAAAAGCCATTGAATATTCAACTTTTAACTCTCATAAAAAAATTAAATGTTATAACTTGGAAATCATATTTGACACTAAACAAAAAATATGATTCAAATTACTTAACTATTTATAGATAATAATGATCATAATTTTCTTACTCTACCCAAAATTTTTCTCAATCCTAAAATCAAATAATTTCCTTCAAGAATGAATCTGTTTTATCATACCACTTTTTCTAGATTAACATTTATTTGAAAAATTATTTGTTTTTAATAACATCATTAATAAACATGTTGAAAAAATAAAGTGAATGAGGATAAATGATTGGATTAATTAAAAATTGGATCATACAATTTAAAATGATCATACTGGCCAATAATTTAAAATTTGAGAGTCATTGACTATTTTACAAACCGATGTGGGATGTGGTGACCAACTTGTGTGTTTGTAGGCATGGGAAGACTATTCATATTAAATAGATGGATGTCTCATAATCAATCCCATATATGATCCAATGATCAAAAATATACCTTATAATATTTAAATAAATTATCTAAACATTTAATGGTTTTTAAAATAAACATGCTTAAGATGTTAAAATTGTTCAATTTTTTTTAAAAACAATAAATGAAAATAGAAAATTGCAAAAAACAAAATAAGAACTAAAAATAGTAAAAACTAAATATTAGAAATTACCTTATTAGAGTAAAGATGTATCTTTCTATATGAATGTCAATCTAGTAATTGTTTTTCTTATTTTTTATTATAACTAATGATTTTAGTGATACAAAACATTTTATCAAATCCAATGAATTTAGTAAAGGTATTTTTATAGAAAAACTAGTATTTTTGTAAATTCAAGAAATTTAGAAAAATTTTCTTTAGATAAACTCGTGTTTTATTAAATCAATTTTTTAAATATGAATAGAATTGAAAATAAAGTTTTTTAGTAAATCTGATGAACTGAATTTTTTAGTAAATACTAATATATTTAATCCCCCTTTGTAAATAATTTTATTAATGTAATGATATTTTTAAACAAGAAGTAAATATGAATAATCCCTTACTAATTACCATTAATACCATTTATTTAAGAAATTAAAATCTATTAGAACTATGGGATTTAGTAAAAATATCAGAAAGTTGTTCATGTGTTCTGATGAATTATAAAATAATATCTTCTTTTTGATGTGATCCTGAAGTAAATCGTGTCGGATATCTATTTTTTCATGATTGATTTTTTATCTTTTGACTTAATGAAATGGAAATTTTTTTATTACAATAAATTTGAGTTTTATGAAAACTTATGAAATAGATGATGAGTTTGTGTTTCTTCAACAACATGTGAGTACAAAATCTTTCAACTACCATATATTTGGATTCAGCTATGGAGTGTTTTATAGAGTGTTGTTTATTAAAATACCATGACACCAAAGCTTTTTCTAATAAATTAAAAGTTCCAGATATACATTTTTTATCCATTTTAAATCCACTAATGTTAATATATAAAAAACATTTTAGTTCAAAATCAGTTTAAGAAGACTAAAATATGACTAAATCCATAGTTACCTTAATATAACAAAAGAACATTTTAATACCTTAATATGGGACTATTTTTAAATATTTTTGATATATATCTCCCAAGAATACATGAAACATTAAATATGGACCACACACTATTAAGTATAGGAAACTCTCGATCATTACTCTAAAAATATTTTGATCAAATGTTTTTTCAGATTCATCAATATCAAAAGTATTTGAGGTTCCAAGAAGTGTACTAATAATTTTAGTATTTTCATATCCAAAATTTTTAAGAAGATATTTTTTATAATTATGTTGTGAGAAAAATGATACATCTATTTTTTGTTGAATTCTAAATCCAAAAAAATAATTATGTTATCCCATCATGCCCATTTCAATATTATATTTCATAAGATCCACAAAATAATCTTCTGAAGAATTTTGATTTTAACCAAATATAATTTATTAAATATAAATATAAATAATGAAAATGTATTTTAGATCTAAACTTATAAAAAGTGTTAGATCAATGACTCCCTTAACAAAATAGTTTTGTAACAAAAATCTAATTAATCTCTCATACAAGGATTTGGGGGATTTTTTATGTAAATATAGTTCCTTTGTATATTTAAAAACAAGTTCTGGTGATTTTTTATTTTCAAAACAAGGGTTTGTTTATATAAACTTCATCCTAAAAATATTCATTAAGAAAAGAACACTCTATGTCCATTAGAAATAATTTGAAATTTATAAATGCAACATATTCTATTTTAATACAAATATATTCAAGTCTTTTTATAGGAGAATAAATTTATTCATAGCCTATAGCTTCTTGTGGATTATAACTCTATGAAAAATTTATAGCTTTATTTCATACTATAATTCCATTTTAATCACACTTATTTCCCAAAAACCATTATACACCAATTACAAAAGTATTTCCAGATCATTCAACAAAAGTAAAAATTTAATTCCTTTCAAATTAATTTATCTCATCTTTCATAGAATTTATCCAATATTCATCACTTAAAGCATAATCAGAAGTTATAGGTTTCAATTGTGATAAAAATTCACAATGTTCAAAATCATTTCTTTTGAAAATTATAGTTCTAAGAAGTTAATATGCATCACCAATGATATGGTTAGTAGTATGATTCCTAAGATACATCCAATTCATTTTGTTTAAAAAACATCATTCTTCCAAAACATGTTATATTTATTCTGGAGGTATAACTTCATAATCATATTATTCAATTTTTCTCTTATGATAAGATTTTTCCAATTTTGGTTGGAAATTAATTTTCAAAATATCATTTGAATATGTGGGATGAGGTTGGTTGAATATAAAATTGTCAGTTCCGTCAATGTTTGTATGTAATATTTCATCAACAATACTTGTGTTTTTATTAAAAAATCTATAAATTATACTAGTTGTAGAATATCCTAAAAATATTCCTTCATTATATTTGAGAGAAAATATATGTAAATTATCTTTAGTATTAAAAATTAATACTTTATTTAAAAGAAATTTAATTAATAAAATTTTATAGTTCTTTTAGTCCACAACTCATAAGGAGATTTATTAATAAAAGGAATTATTAAAACTCAGTTTATTGTATAGCATGCGGTACTAATTGCTTCATCCCAAAAATATTTAGAAATAGAGTATTTACTTAGCATGGTTCTTGTAATCAATTTAAAAATTCTATTTAATCATTCAACTACACCATTCTTGTGTGGAGTTCTTGGTGCTTAATAGTCATATATTATACCATTTCCACTACAAAAAGTTTCAAAATCTGAATTTAAAAATTCTACACCATGATCACTAAAAATTGTTATAAAAGATACATTTTTCTCATTTTTAACTCGGTATAAAAAAACTTTGATATAGAAAAATTATTTAGACTTATTTTATTGAAAATAGAACCCATGTATATATAGTGTAATCATATACTAAAACATATATATATAATATTTTACACTAATACTTCTTTTTTGTGTATGACCTAATAAATTCATGTGTACTAACTGTAAATAATCAGAAGCGGATAATTTACTAATATAATTAAAATTTTTCTTATGTTTATTTTTGAATTGAAAAAGATGACAAAATTTTTCAGTATAAAACTAAAGTTTTGGTAAATATTTTACTTGTCCTTTCATAGATAGTTTATCTAAAGTTCTAACATTACTTTTTATTAATATTCTATTCCATAACCATGATCATTATTCAATTTAACTATGTAAAGTAATATTTGGGCTCTTAAGTTTTTCAATGTTATGTTTATAAAAACTCCAAAGACTATTAGAAAAAATAAATTAATTCATATTTTGAACTAGTATATTTATTCCAAACTGAATGGTTTGAATAACTTAACGTTTTATTAATTTTTTGATAATCCCCCTTTAAATGGTTGAAGGGGAACCCTTGAAATTACCGGAGCTGAAGGTCTTAAGGAATTCATTCATTACAAATTATGACTACTTGAAACTACCCCTCTCCAGTATCTACATCATGATCAGTCTGAGGATTTTTCCTTGTAGAATCTATCTAGAAACATCTACAAATCATGTGGCTCGAAGGCCTTGAGGTGGCTTCAAGGCATTAAGGTGGCCGGAAATCCTTACTAACTCGAAGGGTCGGTATTGATCGTCTCTATAACACATCACATCTGCCCGTATCCACCATGTTCCTCCTGGTCCGAGCTCCCTCAAGTCTCAACCCAGTTGCTCATCATCTACACAAGACACAAAAAGGTGTGGGTGAAGCCCATGTATGGGTCAGCATAACAATACTCAGTAGGGACTCCAAGACCCACGAAGGACTCCTAAAGTTCCACAAAGGAAATACCACAAAGCCAGACCTCAATCACAAAGCATGAAGTTGTCATGAAATCTACTTAGGTATATGCCCATACATATACCTATGTTATGAAAATATACTCCTCTCTTACACGAGGAAACACAAGGAACCAACCTTTAATCCATTTTCACAATTTATCCATGAGGGAAGTATACCACAAAGGTAACACCATGAAGATAAAAGTACCACAAAGGTCACACCACTAAGGTAAAAGTACTAAAAGGGTAACACCACGAAGGTAACATCATGAAGGTAACACCATAAAGGTAAAGTACCAAAATGGTAACACCACGAAGGTAACACCATGATGGTAAAATTTTCGCAAAGGTATCACCATGAAGGTAAAACCATGAAGGTAATGTACCACAAAGGTAACCCCACGAAGGTAACACCACGAAGGTAAAAGTACCACAAGGGTAAGGACTCAAATCAAACCAAATATATAACTTGAGTACAGATGTAAAGATGATTAGTTGTAAATCTAGATCATCTTATTCCGTTGAGAGGATCTACTGATGAACCACACATGATCAGTATGCGCTGACTCGCACAGGATTGCTTAGCGCTTACCCACACAGGATTTGACCCACACAGGATCAGTATGCACTGACCCACACAAGATCTGAACCACACAGGATCAGTACGTGCTGACCCACACAAGATCATTGAGTGTTGATGCACACATGATCGATAGGTACTGACCCATAGAGGATCACTATTCATTCTTCACGTCACACCTTGCCACAAGATTCCCGCACTAAATATGATTGATTCAGAGAGGATCCTATTTTCAAGATATTTTTCATACCTCAAATTCCATGAAGTTCCCTGAAAAGTATCTCGAGGGACCACAATGTCGTAATGGTTCCAACGTGACAGGCGACGCGTCGATCGGACTCCCAGATTGTGAGATATGGGCACTTCTGTAAAAAGGGCCCAGTAGGATGCATGTATGATCCATTCTTGGTCTCATGTAAAACTCTGATAAAAACCACTTAGAGTATCTCAAAAGGATAACCTTTTCACTTGGGTCCTTATTCCACAAACGACACGTCAATTGGACTCCCGGTTTTTCAGTTACATTAATTTCTGTGAAATGGGGGGTGATCGCACCTCGATCTGGCTCAGCTCGGTCAGGCCCGCCGGAAAATGGAAAATGGAACGCTTCCCAAAAGGGGTCCCAATGCCACCGATGGTGTTTCAACAGGATAGCCATTTTGTTAGTTACTAGTGTTTCTTTATTCGGGTACCAGTTGGGTCTGGGATCCATCCGTCTCGGTCAGCCCGACCCGATGAAATGGGTTTCTGGGTACACCTGACCAAACTCGGGTTCGACCCACTAAGGGTTAGCCTAATTCAGTTCATGGGATCGAGCCACGGTTGGCCCGGCCTGCCAGGTGGGGCTCATCTCACCCGCTGGGCCATGGGTCCGGCCCGGCCCGCTGGGCCAGGGGCCCGGCCCGCGCTAGCTCAGTCTTCTAGAAGGAGGATTGCCTCCTACTCTAGACCCGCGTTTATGGGGAAATTTTTCCAAACCATTGGGGCGCTACCCCACCACATTATCCAGTCGGCCATTTGGTCAACTCGGTTCTACCAACGCGGCGCGGCACGGGCCACACCGCCTCTTCCTGCTGCGGATGCTTCTGCCAGCGGGGCCTGCTTGCGCCGCACTTGTCCCATGTGGTCGGCTTGGGACGGCCGCCCTTGGCCACCGTGGTGTGCCATCGTGCGCCACCTTCCACCACCCGCGACTGGTTTCTGTGGGTCTCTTCCTGCCACCACCGGCTACCACTAACATGGTGCGTCAGCTATTTCTTCTATGGGTCACCAGATGTGCTCTGGTGTCTGTTCTTGGTGCCGTATGTGCCTATGTCTCTTTTGCACTGGCACTGACATAACGTGGCCTGCTATTTCATGTTTCCGTCGATTTGGGAATTTTTTCCTCGAAGTTCACTTCAAGAACGAAGCGGTGGAGGGTCCAGGCCTTGTTCGTTTGGCCCGTGCCCTCCGCGTTAAGGTGATATCAAGTGGGATAGGATTTGATTCATCAAATACAACTTCAAAAATAAATACCCAACCTCAAGATCATTGGAAAAAATCCTCGTTTGAGGAAGATTCAGTGATCATAATTCATTGGCACTCATCACCACTCGCTGGAACTGATTCAATCCTCTAAGTGGTTGGCGTGACAGAACTTTTCCAGATATTCGTAGCTCGGTGAAGCTATGCCAATTTTCCTCCCCAAGCTCCTTATAAATAGGAGATGGGGAAGGTGAGTAACGCACATGGGATTAATGGGGTTCAATTGATTAAGGAACCTTCCTAATTCCAACAGTTCTGTTACAATGAATTGAGGAGTCAAGCCATTTAATGGCTTGAAACATCATTGGTATTGCCACTACCGCTTGTCCGTTGGATGAAAACGAAGAAAGGAAATAAAATAAATTTGTTATTTTATTATTATTTTAAATGTCCAAAGTCTAAATTTTTCTTCCAAACTTCTGCGGTTGAAGTGAAGACTCCCTTAATAGAATCTCGTTGCTGTGGATTCAATGGTGCCATCAGATTTTTAATCTGAGAACCAGTTCAAAAGTTAGAAATTCTCGCTCATGCGTTTGCCGAACATACCTTAAAAAAGTAAAATAAATTATTAAAATTAACTCTCGACCCACACTGGTTGAGTTTTGGCTCCTCCTAAGGGTAAAATTCCTGAAATAATTCAATGATACTCTCATATTTTCATTCCAAGTTACCGTTTATAAGTTACAGATTTTGACAATAAAATAAATGTTACTTAATTATTTTATTTACGGCCAAAAACTAACTTCCATTGTTGGGCCGCGCCGGCTAATGTTAGTATTTTCCTAATGAAATCATACTCTTATGAGCTCATCAATGGTCTCAGATTTCTAATCTGAGCCACAGTTCATGAGAGTTAAGTATTTGAAAAATAAAATAAATTTATTTAATTATTTTATTTATGATTATCCCATTTTGGGTTCTCTCACCAGAGGCCTGTTCCGACTAAACGTAAGTCAGGCCTAGGGTAAAACTGCTATCCTGAATGCATTGGTGCCCTCAGATTTATGATCCGGGCACCCATTTATGAGTTATTCCACTTTATTAGGAAAACTGCTCATGTGTGTTAATTAAAGATCAACAAAATTTTGACGTATCATTATGGGAACTTTGGTCCTCAGAATCGCGTTCCATCATATTTGGCACCCTCAAAATAATCCCAAATAATTTAAAGAAAATTATATGGAATTTCTGGGTCTTTAGGTTCTCCCCACCTTAGGGCCTTTCATCCTCAAAAGACAAAACAAAATCAAATCAAAAAAATAAGGGTACTGAGCACAAATTTGAGGCCCCCATTCCTGTGTGCTATCTTACTGGTTCTCATGCTGCCACCAAACTCACACGAGAGGGATCGACTGTCCACAAAGGACTCAGTCTTGTCGATCCTCTATCTCCACCGAGAACTCCATAAAACTTTCACCATTGTCAAATTCTAACTCAGTCTAGTTGATAACTTGTGATGGATCATACACACATCCCCTCAACTACAACACATGGAAAACATTATGCACCTGGAGCATCTGTGGGGGAAGAGATATACGTTACGACACTCGCCCACTCTGTTAAGAATCTATAAAGGTCTGATGAACCTCGGAGATACCATGCCACCCCGACCAAACCTCCAAAATCCTCATTAGGGTGAGACCCGCAGGAAGACATGGTCTCTCTCCTTGAACTCGAAGTGTCTACGTCTCCTGTTAGCATAAGGATTATGCCAGATCGGTGCAGAATTCATTTTCTGACAAGTGAGGTATCATGATACAAACTCTACCACTGCTTCCTTCATCCCTAGCCACTAGTACAGACGCCAGAGGTCCTAGTAAATCTTTTCCACACCCATATGTAACACCAAAGGAAATATGTGGAACTCCCTCAACACCTCCTCTTATAGCATCACTGGTACCATGGTGTGTCCTCTGAAGAGGATTTAGTGCTCGCCACCTTCAGAAAATCCATCAAGAGATTGTATTGAGGATATCTGAGCATGTTGGGCCTCAGAGTCAACATTCCCAAGCTGTGCCTCTCAAACTCGCTAAAGAATTGGGGGAGTGACAGTCATAGACTGGAGGTAATCTTATATATCTCTATCCATGAAGGATTTCTACCACGTGACAAGCTGCTCTGACACCTCACTCAGTTACTGTAGACTAGAACTCATGCTGAGTGCGTCTGCTACCATGTTCCCCTTCCCAGGAGTATAGACTATCTCAAAGTCATAATTCTGGAGAAACTTTATCCATAGTACCTATCTCGGTTTCAGGTCCTTCTGTGAGAATATATCCCTGAGACTCTTGTGATCTAAGTAAATAGTAAACTGTTCACCTATCAAGTAGTGCCATCACATCTTCTATGCCAAGACCACTGCTACTAACTCCAGTTCATGGGTAGCATAGTTCTGCTCATGCTCTCTCAACTACCATGAGCCGTAGGCAATAAATTCTTGCTCCTGTATCAAGAAACAACCTTTTCTGGTCTCTAATGCATCACAATAGACTACATACCCAATTCCCTCTCCTCATAGCCTTAATATGGGGGCACTCTTCAATCTATTTATTAGCTCCTGAAAACTCTACAGACACTTTTCCATCCACAGGAAAGGCTCCCCCTTCTTCGTCAAAGTTGAAAAGGGTTCCCCTGCCCTGGAGAAGTCAGGTACAAATCTCTAGTAGTACCCAACCAAAGTAGAATTCCCTCTCCCTTCAGGGAGATAATCCTAGAAACATCTTTTGAAAATATGTCCCCACACTCTACCACTACTGTTGAGAAATGAAAACTCAAAACTCCAGCTTCCATGAGGGTAAGGCCGTTCGACTCAAGTGAGATCAGCTGCACACTCCTATGAATGTTTTTATCCTATGCTACGTGGGTTTCCTTTTTTTTTCCGACCAAGGAAAACCCCAATCCAATGTTGTAGATACACTACATCCATTTTTCCTAAAACAGTCAATCTAAGTATGAGCTGTGGATGTCCAGTCCAAACCCAAACTAACATCGTAAGGTCTTGACGCTGCCACCAAGAGGTTCCAACAAAATCTCTCACCGCAAGGGTCATATCACACCGTCAGAATAAGTTTTATTGTCAATTCTACTCCCAAAGGTATCTCCAAAAATAAGGGTCAAGTCAATGGTTTAACTGGAAACTCTAGGTCTTGAATAAGACTCGTGGTAAGAAGGAATGATCAGCACCTATGTCTATTAATACGGAAGTTAGTAGTAGACACATACTATACCTCGAGTCTTTCCTAGAGCCCTTGGGCCACACTCCTTGACCGATTGCAGATACTCCCTTTCCCAACCCTCCAGCTCTCTAATACTGGCATCAGTTTCTTGCTTTTTCACGGCTAACATTCACCGGCTGTATCCACTTATCCAAAGACCATTCAACCACAAAGGTTATCTCTAGAACCATAACATAAGTTTCAATGAATAGAGGAATAACGATGGCTCAGATGTCCCTAAACTCATCTCGATCAAAGGTATGATCCCTAAATCACTAACCATACTGTATTAATCAAGTACCTAGGATCGTCGGTACACCTCGATGAATACTCAGCTACTGACATGTCGTCCTGCCAAAGCTGTAGAATCTCTAGGGAACACTCACCCTTTAGTTTTTTATGGCAAGAGACCCCATTCTATGGGGAAGGTTCTCATGATTGTCTGTAGAAAAGTCACATCTTTGCAATATCAGGGTAATCTAAACAATGTCATCGTCTTGATGAGCCATGAGAAAGGTGCTCTACCAAGACCGCCATCTGATCGAATGGTGCCCTAGCTAGATGGAAACTCAACCACCTCTTCAAGATAGTACTTAGCTTCTAGTGGGTCGGGCTCACCTCAGAACCTGAGGGGTATATGATACTGAAACATGTGTAAGGCACGAAGCCTACATGTGACCTCTACCAGTATCACCGGTTGTAACTGCTGACCAACGAGCAATGATATAGCTAGTACACTACCCAAAGGTATCATCTCAAGAAACATTCCATGTACCAAAGCCTCATCACCATACCTACCATCCTCATTGTCACACACTGATAAAGACTAGTAACTTGGATCACCATCTGATCTGCTGATGTCCCAGCTAGGCCGAAAATACTAGTCATGGCTTCTAGCCAGTTCTTAGCTGTCTTGGGATCTGTCTTGCCTCGAAACCATGAATCGTCTACCCCTAGAACTCATGAAACACACTCAGTTGGCGTGCATGGTCCACTGGTAGCATTGTTGTTGATCCACATAGGATCTCTAGAATATTGATCCACACAAGATTGCTCGGTGGGATGCCATCGTGGACTCTCTCGGGAATCTTAGCTGGTTGTCTACATAGAAACATCTTGATAAGGAATAGGTGAGCCATGGTCATTAAGTTATACCTGGTGAGATAAATCCAAAGAAAACAAGGAAAAACATTTATAAAACACACGCAATTAGTATTTTCATGAACCGAGTTGGAAATCATAATTTAGGGTCATGGTGTATAGTTAAATCAGCTGCCTTACCAACACTAAATTTCCCAACCTGAAAACCACAATCATAATAATTAACACTTTTTCCACATTGGAAAGATCAACGTCCTAATTCTTTGGTAGAACCAACTCCTTTGATACCACTTTGTCAAGACCCATCCCCTCGGTCTCGTACCGTGACTACCCCAAGACCGCCTTCCATAGGCTAGGGGTTGGTGACTAGCACCAAAAAGGTGTATCCCTATAATGGGAAGGCATTGTCTTTCAACCTATATAACCACACAATCCAGGAACACAACAAGAAGTATCCATGAAGTAAACTGCTATTTTAAAAATTTTACTGAAAGTAAAAGGGGCCGAAATACAAGCCCAACTGAAAAGTAAAAGTACAAATGAAAAGAGAAAACAACTCCTAGATCATCCACCGAGGATCCTACAAGAAGGGTAGGTATAGATTGTCTCCACAACACTCCACGTCAGCCCATCTCTTCCGTGTACTGCCTGGTCCTAGCTCCCTCAAGTCTTAGCTCAACTGCTCGTCGCCTGCACAAGACACAACAAGGTGTGGGCGAAGCTCGTACAGGGGTGAGTATAACAATACTCATTAGGGACCTCAGGACCCCTGAAGGTCTCCCCGAGTTCCACAATGGAAATACCACAAAGAAAAACCTCAATCACAAAGCACGAAGTAGTCATCAACTCTACTTAGGTATATTACCATACATATACCTATGTTATCAAAATATACTCATCTCTTACATGAGGAAACACAAGGCCCCAACATTTTATCCATTTTCACAATTGATCTACGAGGGAAGTATAACACAAAGGTAACACCAATAAGGTAACCCCACGAAGGTAAAATTACCACAAAGGTAACACCACGAAGGTAAAAGTACCACAAGGGTGACACCGCAAAGGTAACAACACGAAGGCAAAGTACCAAAATTGTAACACCATGAAGGTAACACCACAAAGATAAAAGTACCACAAAGGTAACACCATGAAGGTAACACCATGAATGTAAAGTACTACAAAGGTAACACCACGAAGGTAACACCACAAAGGTAAAAGTACCACAAGGTTAAGGACTCAGATCACACCAGGTATATAATCTTATGTATAGATGTAAAAATGATTAGTTGAAAATCTAGATCATCTTATTCTGTCGAGAGGCTCTGCTGCTGACCCACACAGGATCGGTATGCACTGACCCACATAGGATCACTGAGCGATGACCCACACAGGATCTGACCAACATAGAATCATCATACGCTGAACCACAAAGGATCTAACCCACAGAAGATTGGTATGCACTGACCCACAAATGATTGCTGAGTGCTGGCCCACACAAGATCGATAAGTACTAACCCACATAGGATCACTATTCATTCTTCACATCACAGCCAACCACGAGATTTCTGAACTAAGCATGATTGATTATGGGATGATCCTCTCATCAATCTATCAGTCACACCTCAACTACCACAAAGTTCCACGAAGAAGTATCTCAAAGAACCACCATGTCGTAAGGGATCCAACGTGATAGACAGTGCGTCAATCGGACGCTCGATCTCTGAGATACGTGCACTTTTGTAAAAAGGGCCCGGTCGGATTCAAGTCCAATCTAACTCCGGTCCCATGTAAACCTCTGAAAAAACTCACTTAGAGTATCTCAAAATGACATCCTTGTCACTAGGGTCCTTAGGCCACAGATGACGCTTCAATCGGACACCCGGTCTGTTTGTTACATCCCTTTTTTGTGAGATGGGGGTGATCGCACCTCGGTCTGGACCATCTTAGTCAGGCCCACCGGAATATGCCAAAGGGAATGCTTCCCAAAAGGGGTCCCAATTCCTCTGACGGTGTGTTAACTTGACACCCGGTTCATCAATTACGGGCGTTTCTTTATTCGGGTATCGATTGGGTTAGGGCCCGATCCAACTTGGTCAGATCGGACCGAAGCAACGGGTCCCGGGGTCTACCTGACCGTGCACAGGTCCGAACCACTATGGTTTGGCCCATTTCACTGGGTCTGGCTAGTCAGGTTCAGCCAGGTTCAATTCAGGGGCTCTGGCCGCCTTTGGCTCGACACGTCATGTGAGGCTCGACCCACCTGCGCTGGCCCGCTGGGCCACGGGTCTGGCCTCGCCTACTGGTGGGGTCCGGCCTGTTGGCAGATCCGACCTGCCAGAAAAAGGATGGCCTCTTTCAATGGCTTGGTGGTTGCAGCGCCGTTTTTCCCAACCAGTGGGGCATTGCCCCACCACATTAACCGGTCGACCGTTCGGCCGACTGGGTTTTGCCAACACGGTACGGTGTGGGCCGTGCCTCCCCTTCCTGCTGCGGCCTGCTGGTGGCGGCCACTTCCACCGGTGGTGCCACACTTTTCTTGTGCGACCGGCCGCCATTGGATGATGCGATGTGTCATCAAGCGCCACCTTCCACTGCCCGCGGCCGGTTTTTGCATGTCTCCTCCAGCCGCCGCCGACCGCCGCTGACATGGCGCACCAACGATTTCTTCGACGCATCACTAGATGTGATCTGGTGTCTGTTCTTGGTGTTGTCTTTGCCTTCGGCTCTTTCACGCTTCTTCCAACATTGTGTGACATACTATTTCTTGTTTCCATCAATTTGAAAATTGTTTCCCCAAAGTTCACATAAAAAATAATGCGAAGAAGGGTCCGAGCTTTGTTCGTTTGGCCCATTCTCTCTGTGTTAAATTGATAGCTAGCGAGAGAGGATTTAATTCATCAAAAAAAACTTCAAAATTAAACCCCCTACCTCAAGATCGTTAGAGAATGTCCGTGTATGAGGAAGAGTCGGTGTTCGTCATTCAGTGGCACTCGTCACCGCCCACTGGAACTGGTTCCTTCTTCCAAGTGGTTGGTGTCATGGTACTTTTCCAGAGCTTTATCGTTTGGTTAAGACGTTTGAATACTCCTCCCCAAGCCCTATATAAATAGGAGAGGGGGAGGGTGATTATCAAATGTAGAATTAATGGGGTTAAATTAATTAGGCAACCTTTATAATTCCAATGGTGCTGTTACAAAGAATTGAGGAGTCAATCCATTTAATGGATTGACACATCTTTGGTCCTGCCACCGCTGCTTTTCTGTTGGAGGAAAAGAAATAAAGGAAATAAAATAGATTTGTTATTTTATTATTCTTTTAAATGTAAAAAATATAACTTTTTCTCCCGACCTTCTGTGGTCGAAGTGAATCCTCCCTTAAGAGAATCTCGATGCTGTGGATTCAACGATTCCCTTAGATTTTTAATCCGAGAAGTGGTTAAAAAGGTAGAAAATTCCGCTCGCGTGTTTACTAAAAATACCTTTAAAAAAGTTCAATAAATTATTAACATTCACCCTCGACATATGTCGGTCGATGTTAGGATATGCCTAAAAGGAAAACTCCCCAACGAACTCAACGGTACTCTCAGATTTTTAATCTAAGTTACTGTTTAGAAGTTATGGATTTTAAAAATAAAATAATTGTTACTTAATTATTTTATTTTCGACCAAAAACTAATTTCCATATTTGTCCCACGCAGGCCAATGTTAGCATTTTAATAAAGAAATAACACTCTCACGAGCTCAGCGGTGGTCTCATATTTTTAATCCAAGTCACTGTTCATGAGTTATAAGCATTTGAAAAATAAAATATCTTTATTTAATTATTTTGTTTAAAGTTATTCCATTTTTGGGTTTTCTCACTGGAGGTCTGCACCGACTAAACTTATGTCACGCCTAGAGTAAATCTGCTCTCCTGAGTGCAACAATGCCCTCAGATTATTGAACCATGCACCCTTTTAAGAGTTATTCCACTTTTTGAGGAAAACTTCTCATGCATAATAATTAAATCTTAACAAAATTTCAACGGATCATTCCGGGCACTCCAAACCTCAGAATCATGTGTCGTCTGATTTCACAATCTCAAAATAATCCCAAATAATTTTAAAAAAAATTATATGGAATTTTCGGGTCTTTACATGAAGGCCATAAGGATTCCAGGCCCAAACTGGTGGCCCAAATGTGAATTGTTATGGCCACTACAGTACCGAATAGTTCCTACTAAAGTGCCTAATAGAGTGCCTACTATAGTGCTTCTATAGTACCTCGAAAATATGACTCTCCCTAGAATCAAACCTGGGTGTTGTGGATGCACTTAGAGAGTCCTCACCAACTGTGTAGAGGCTTATGTATAAATAGTATATTTATTTTTCATGAATTTAAAAAGATATCCCTCATCATATAATTGACATATGCTGATAAGGTTGTTCTTAACACCTAAAAAAATGAAAAATTCAAAATAAAATCTTTTCCTAGAAGAAAAATGTTACATATTATGATAATTTCTCCTTGAGTAATGTCATCAAAGATAAATTTTCTACCATTCATTTTGATAATATTCTTGATGAAATATTTTCTCCTAGTCATATTCTTAGAACCACCACTGTTAATGTACCCTATTTTTTTGGGTACATTTCTAAGTTTCATGAAAAAAATATTAGTATTTCATAGCCAAAACCTCCTTGTGAATGGTATTATTAGAATGTAATATCATTGGAATCCAAATCTATCAAACTTTATTATGTTGATCAGTTGTGAGTTATTAAGAATAGTAAGATTTATGAAAACCTAAATATTGAACTTTATTTAAAGAACATTTACTTTTACAATTTCCACCACTATGATTTTTTTTTCAAAAATGGGTCACTTATAAGAATATAGTATTTATTTTGGAAAATACTTTTCTTATTATTAAAAATAATTCCAAATATATCAATATGATGTTTTATCTTTATATAAATCTTATAAAAATATTTTCTTACCAGACGTAAACTTTGATAATATCTTTTTCAAAATGGATATCCTAGAATTTAGTTTTACCACTAAATTTTTATCCTCAATAGAAGTCATACAAGAAATAAATTTCTCTAGATATTTTGATAAACTTTTTTTTAAATATTATATTTCTCTAACTCTTTAAACTAATGACTTTTCTCAAAATTACACTTTTGTAATTTATTAGAAGGATTATAAATCTCAATAGTGAGTGTAGATATTTTTGAGTTTGATTTAAAAATTTAATCTCTAGAAATATAATTTTTTTATTAATTTCAAAATTCTGGTTTTCTAATTATTATTCATATCTAGGTACTTATTCAAAAATAGGTAAAGAATGATTTAATTATATTGAAGAAGAATTATTATCTGAATATGTTTAATTTTTATCATTATTACTTTCTAGATAGTTCTTATTTAATGTAAGATTAGATAAATATTTAGAAGTTACATTTTCCATGAAGTAACTATGGTTCTTTAGAATCTTAAAATAAAAACCAAAATTCTTCTATTTATTTTCACTATCATATAATTTTTTTTGATGAAATATATCAACCATGTTCACTCCCTGTGTCAAAATATTTCAATAATGTTTTATTATGATGTTGTTTTCCAAGAATTACTTTTTGAATTCCAATCCTTATTGTCTTTACCTTTTTCTTTTGGAATTTTAGGTGTTATATGACTATATTTCTTGCATTAATAACAAATAGATTCATTAGAATCCTTTTTGTAGATTTTATCCTTAAAATACTTATTTTACTTATAATGAAAATCCATTTTCCCATCTATCTTATTCATCTGTTGAGATAAATGAACAAGTTCATTCTGAATTTTTTCAGATGAACTACTATCTATATGAATATGAATGTTGATTTTATTTAATGTTTTTTCAACATTCATATCAGATACAAAATTTCTAGAAACATCTGATGTTGAAGAAAAACAAATTCCACCATTATTATTTTTCATTTTCATAGAATCTCTCTTCAATATTCCCTCGTACTGCATGAGAATACCTAAAAGATCATCCAAATTCAAATTCATAATTATTTTAATATCATTTAGTGCTTTCCTCTTAGACTCTCATTCTATAGGCATGATTTTAGTGATCTCTCCATCTAATATCACATATTTACATTATTTATCACCCATAGAATTTAAACTATTTATGATTTTATATATATTTTAAGAGTTTTTGCTATTGATTCACCAGGTATAAAATCAAAGTCTTGATAATCAGTAAAAATCATAGCTCTAATAGTTTCAATTACTTTAGAAGTATGAAAATGTGTAATTTACAACTTCTTCCATATATTGTTTGCATGTTCACAAGATGATATTTGACTATATATATATTCCTTATCCTATAACATAGAAATTTATTCCATACACAATAACTCAATTTATATTATAATTTCTCTTGATTTTTGAATTCATATAGATCCTTCTCAATAATGTTTTAATTTATAGTCAACATTACAAAGTTATCAACTCCAGTGTTAATAAGAAAATTATTTATTCTATCTCTAAAATATTCGTAGTCAGCACCGTTAATGATTGAAGTTCTACTAGGAATTATATTTTCAATTTTACCAATTTTAAAAATTCCATATTATAAAAACATAAACTCTTTCTAAAATATAGCTATTAGTGTGATAACTGTTTGTAAACAATAGTTCACAAAAATATTTATAAAACACTAGAAACATGATTAAAATGAAAAATTCATAAACCAGGAAGAAAAATAGTATAATATACTCCAATTCCAATTTTTGGATTGTAAGATTTTATAATGTCTACAGGAGGGGGTGAATAGTAGTTTAAAATATTAAAATAATTAAAAAACCAAAACCTATTTATTATAGTTTATCAGACACAAATTGAGTATGATTATAAGAGTAAGATAGAAGACAAATATTATGTCCAATGATTAGAGTAATAGTATCAAACTTAGAGATCATCCTGTTAAATAAAAGTATATAAAAGTTTAGTAAAACTAATATTTCTTATAAATTCACATCAAAATTAAAACAACTTGTAGAAACATGTAAATTGAAATATTAAAAAGTTCATTAGTAAAACTGATATAAACATTACAAATGAAATAATTACACATTAAACTTCAGTATAAAGGATGTCAGTGACCTTGACATAATGTATCCATAGTTTTAACCTAGATATAAGGACTAACTTTCTTGAAGATGAAACCGTTAAATCCAAAATATCAGAATCATACCTTTCTTACCATCCCCAAAAGCCCACAATTAGTCGTATTAGATCTAAATATCTTCCCCTCCTTAGAATACCTTGATCCTAAAATAGATTTGGCATAAAATAAAATTTAAAAAATTTCTATGTAATTTAAAATCATTACACAGATTCCATAGATTGATAAATCTCAGAAAGATTAAAAAGCGGTAGTAATGAGAAGTTATAGAAAATAAATCATCGAATAAGTTTATCTCTTGCCAAAAGTTTCATTACCCAACTCCTTGAATGTGCCTCTATTTACTAGGAAACCTCTAACATTCATAATTATGTGATTCTTTGAGTTGGTTGTAATGCCCTTGGATGATCTTCATTTTAAAATCCCATCAGTATCTGTATATTTCCATCTAATGAAATTTCAACAGCACCATTAAAATTCTATAAAATTTATTCCATCTAATATAAATAATTCTAGTCATATAATTATAAACATTATTATAATGTAAAAAATGTGTTTGAGTCTAATGAATTAACATTTTTTATTCTGTTAGATCTCACTTAGTCAGTCTTATAGACAAAAAAATATTAATCAAGTTGATTAGATTAATCCATTTTATGGACTAAAAATAGTATGAAAGGATTATAATTAATAGTTTTGAAATATTTCTACATCTGGTGAATAAATTTTTTTCTACAAAAACATTTTAAAAAATGGGTAATATAATGTTAGTAAATCATTATTTTCATGAATGTGTTTTGATTTTAAAAACTAAGGATATAAAGTATAGAATGTAAAACCTTCTACTTAAGAATATCTAATGGGTGTAATAAACTATTAGGAACATAGTGCCTAACCTTCACCTTCTAGAAGACAAAACATTGAGAAAAAACTATTTAGTTGCATGCTTCAACTCAAGCCACCATAATTGACCAATTTGATCTTGGTAAAATACATCACATCAGGATGTATCCCAAATGTTGAGATATAGAACTCATGGAGAACCATATGAATTGTAACTAAAGGAATGAAAATCATTCCCTAGAATAATACCCGATGTTTTTTGTCCTCATACCATCCATTAGAGGAATCACTAAAAACAAATCAGTCTCCCAATATCTCCACATAAAAATCCCACAATAGGGACTCATCTTCCCACTACATAAAAGATGAAAACACCATCATATATAAAATTACACCTCTACATTAAACCTCTACCATATATAGAATCATTACTGAGAGTTCTTCCACTACTCTCTAGAAACCTCCATGTTCACACATGACATCACTACATGACTTCATACTCGGTGAATTAGGTACAAATTTTCCATTGATTGGCCTATATAAAATATTTATTTTGTAATATTGTAAGAATTCCATCCACCAAAACCGAAACAAGTTCATGTTTCATTGGGACAAGGCATACCTCCAGCTCTTAATGAATAGTAAAAATCACAAAAAATTCAAAAATGATGTAATGTCTCCACATATTCCAAGAAAAAACAACTACTGATAACTCATGATCATGGGTGGAATATTTACAATCATGAAGATGTAACTTTTGGGAACTATAATAAACAACCATTCTATGCTGTATTAAGACACATCCCTAACCAATATGTGGATCTTCATAGAAATCATGATACTAAACTAGATTTGCTGGAAAACAAATTTATACAGTTCTGACCAACATCAACTTCATTTACTCAAAAGCTACATGGAATTAGTTCGTCTGTAAGAATATATGATCCTTATAGGTCAAAGTTTTTATAATACTTTCAACCTGATAAAAATAAGTTGATAACCATAAGTAATAGTATGTATGACCACGTAAACTCTTCACATCTACCATTGTCTTAGGAGATTCCCACAAAAATCCATCTATTTCATTGAAGGATCTAATCCTACTATCTACTAGTACAATAAATTATACAAGAAACAAACATTGGGATCCCATAACACATACTTTAGACACTTTAAAAAAAACCATTCATAATGAATAACTCCAAAATTCCACACATATGTTCTACATTATCCTCTTTATATGTGAATTATCTAATGATTCCATCAATGAAAACTACCGTGATATTTTAAAAGAACTATATTGATAATGAATTCATCGACCACATTAACATAGATAATTAATCCTTCACACCAAACAACATCACAAAGAACTCAAAATTCCCATGACGATAACAAAAAACAGTCTTATGAATTTCCATATCCTTCACCCACATATGATGATACCCGGAATGAATAATATATTTTTCAAGAAACAACTTTCTCCATTAATATAATTTAATAAATAATTAATACATTTAATAGGATAGTAGTTCTTCATTTCCACTTGGTTGAAGGGGTAATAATAAATTAAAACCCCCAAAATACCATCATCCATCTTCCTGTGAAAAAATGATGCACCCCAAAGTGACACACTAAATTGAAAAAACGACACTACAATATATCACCAAGTTATAATCACAACTCTTGTAACTCAGAAGGTGGAATCCAATAAAGAGAAATCAAGATATGAGGCACACATCGCTCTAACTTGATCCCAAACTTGATCTTCCATCGATGGGGTAACATTAAAACATCTTCCAGAAATGCATCTATGTACACTTCTATAACCCATGGGAAACACTAAATGATTAACATCCAATCAACACAACATTATTTCAACCATAAAATAAAACAAGGTTGAAAAATGTCACCAAACCATCTAAGTGTATTTCTCACAAAGAAACACCACCGGGTCTGCATCAACTTCATAAAACAAAATGAGACTAATGAAACAATCAATGATATACTATAAAAAATACAACTAATCCATACTAAGGATGATTTCATATGGATATATATGTAAACATTGAATTTAATCCCACGAGTGGTGCCTCCCAAAACTAGTTCATAGTATCTACATACTTTATAAAATTTATCTCATCCTCTAACTGGCATAGTCAACTCCAAAGAAACTGGAATTCCCTCTACCTCAATTCCCAAATAATGAACAGGGTTATCTGGTATAAAAATGCATGTCCCTACTAAATTAAACAACACATGCACCAGTTTAGAAAAAAATAAAATGTTAACTCAAATGATGTCTAGATCACACATATTTGGAAATGAAAAATCATGAATCTAAAAATGAAACCCTCTATATCCTATCTGACCCTACTGATGAGCACATCCATAGTCGTGCTCTAATCTCTAAAGATGTGGTCCATCTTAGGGCTATATCATACCTACACCTTCTCCCCTATGCTGATCCCAAACTGGAGCCCCATGTTTTTTCTACCTTAGATAGAACATCCTCAATGAAATAACCTGAAGCCTAACTCCTATCACATTATATATTATTATAAATTTTAGGTACTCTCACTATTAATTAACTTTCCATCCAAAAGAAAAACATGTATATAATCCCTTGTAAGAAGTTTGAGATCTTCCACCCCTGGTAAAATGAGATGATGATGGATGGGACCTAACCCAAAATGTCCAAAATCTATTCTATCTATGTAACTAGGATACCCTGACCAAAGATCCACTTCATGAATAATCCCAGAGACTCCCCTATCATCATGATATAGTTCCAACCACTGTCCTATCAATAATATTTGTTTTCTCCAAAAACTCAAGATATTTCTTTACAGTAAACATGGTGACCATATTCTGGATCTCTACATGAAAAGACTCCTCAAAATTCCTCATCCTAGCCTATTAATCATGAAATAGGTCTGAAGCATATCACAGAAAGTTTTTAAAATGGATCCCATACTCTCAAATGCCATAAATATTCAATATAAGGATAAGAATCTCTATTTGATTAGCCACCTTCATTGTTGAATAAAGGAACTATGCTCAGAACTGGTCTCAAAACCTCTCCCATGAGACTAATGAATCCTTGTAATCCCTGAGGTACTATAACCACCATGCCTCACTACTCCACATAGAATCATTAAAGCCCATAAATCCTAGTGATTCATTCGAGAACAAATTGAAGTAAATGTTATCACTACCTCCTCAAACCATCCTTTTTTGACTGGATAGACCACATAGTTTTATAAACTCTATCACAGAAAATATTGGAGTGTCCTCCTAAATGTTTCATCATCATATACCTCCAATCTATGGTGACCTTCTGGCATATCATACTAAATATATTCAATGTGATCCAAATGAGGACATTGGTCTAGAGACATTCCATCAAAAAGAAAAAATTGTTAAATCTCACAAACCTATAATATAGAATATTAACATTAATTAATTAATTAATTATTATCTGGTTAAAGTTTTAACATATACCTATGTCTACCCATTTTAAACACACATGTAAAGGAGAATGATGTGTGATGATTTCATATGTATCTACCATCCAACTAGTGTCACTTCATTTGGTAGAATTAGTAAACATAAATTTCCTTGAATCAGATCAGGTGGGTTTCTAAATACCTATGTCTCAATCAGTCTCCCATTCTTTACATTTATTAAATAACTTAGCTACCACCATTTCCCAAATGTACAATGTAATCACACTTTTTTCTAACTCTAAACTATATCCTATCTCTCAAACTAGAGCATTCAATACCACGTTGTCAACACCCTATACCCCAAAAGGGTAACCCTTTTGGGTTAGAAATAAAATAAGGTAGATAATGGCTAATCGAGTCTCACCTAAAATAGAACTCGTTTTTGCGACTAGAATTGAGTTTATTATAAACATACATATGGGAAGAATTTTCCTCTAGGAGAACATGTGTAAGAGAAATAAAAGAAGGATACACCAATAAACCTCTAGTTAGATATATATGTATATATATAAATATATCCCTTTTGTAAACATGAAATGTCACACAATACTATAACAAATGAAAGGAAAACCAAAAGTACCCAAATGCAAGGATGGTAGTGACATTGAATCCCAAACAGCTCTATAAAGACCACGAGCCAGTGAAATCCATCCCGATCACTATACAAATTTGATTGATCTAAAAAAAATAGTTTTTATATATATAGGGTGAGAATAGTCATATACTTGGTAGGATCCTCCCCAGATCCTCTCTTTTAAAACATAAAGAAAACATGCTAAACCATAGTGAAAAACATTGAAACTAACTCATTACCTAAAAAGGTATACTATTTTCCTACCCTCACCATGGATAACTCTCACTAATTATTTAATACAACATAGCATAAAATATAATAATGAAACATCAAGGGTAACCCACTCCTGTCTCCCCACTATTTTTCAACATTACCCCAATATCGCACATCCTGAAACATCACTCTCAATATAGGACTCCCAAAATACACGAAGGAAAGGAATCACAACACGTATCTTGTGCATCACATCATCACATCATTCCATATCACATCTCCAAATATAGAAACAAATAAGTTTTTGTATCCACCAAAACCAATATGATGTGTATTATATATTAGGTTTTATACTACATGTCATCATAACCCATACTACGAAGCCCCAAACCTTTTTCTCATGTAATAATAATATTTTGGTTTTATTCTCTTTAATTTTCATGTTATATGAACAAAACTTACAAAATAAACACAAGGCATTTTATTTAATTAAACACCAAAGTTTTTACATTACAACAAGATTAAAGGAAAATCATACTACCCAAAAATACCTATTAGAATTATAGGGAGACCACCCAATAAAACAAAAACCCCAAGAAGATTGTAAGGGTCCTTCAGATTATTCACAATAAACATCTGTATGGCCCAAACTACTACAACTGCACTGGGAATATATGGAATGATGTGCACCATCTTCACCATGACATTTTGAATATGGAACACCCTATTTTATGTTTATATAAGGACCCAATTCAACCATTTCCCTTTAGGTGATCGTTGAGTTTATAACGACTTGTGGTTTAATTTAAAATATCTAGGTATAATTAGTTTTTACAAAATATTTATAGTATGCCTTGGAATTATAACTTTAAACAAATAATCTTTTTTATAAACTATTAAAAGGACGGTGATTTAATATTTTAGTTACAATTATTGTGATTTCAAAAAGTGGTTTGGATTTCAAATACTTTTCAAATATTCCAAATGTGTCGAAGATATTTTATAAATGTTTTCATTATTAATGTTTAAACATAGGTTTTAATTAAAAACATGCCTTTTTTTATAATACAAATATAAAATAACTTTAATGATGTATTAAACATTAATTTATTACTTAGTGTTTTTAAAACTTTTGCATTTATTCAACTAAGGAAAATATATAGGTTATAATAGGGAAATCATATCTTGAAGATACCTATATACATATATATGTAAACCTATTTTTATATAAAAAAAGTTTACTTTGTTAAAATTTTGGGGAGTACCCCACCTAGCCGAGGGCCACCTTGTGGCAGGCCCTCAAAGCCTTGATGGGAATCTCACCCTCTACCCCTGACAATGGCCCAGGGGCGGTGTACATGCATGGTGAGTTCTAGGTCTAGCATGCAGGGGGGATAACTACCCCTAAGGGCACACAGGTGCATGTGCATAGACGAGAGCATGCCACCGTGCAGGGCGAAACAGAGGCGTGGGTGGGCGCATAAGTGCACCTATAGAAGAACCAGGTACAAGAAGGTACCGGGAGGGGGGAGGGAGTAATCTGATCTTCAGTTGGGAGCCCTGTGATTATAAAGGAGCCACGAAAATCTCCCCATTTCGATGCGGGGAGTTGTTTTTAATGAGAAACATGATCTGAACTGTTAGATCATATCACATGTGATCGAATCCATCCATTTCAGTCTAGTCCTCAATTTCTTAGTGGCCATGGTATATCTACGCATTTTTGTGCGTCGTCCGATCTGTCGCAATGTAATCATGAACGTCTGATTTTTTTTTTAAAACACCGCATCACACTAAGATGTCAGATCACACATGATCTAATCTGAGCCATCTGTCCTTTCTAAATATCTACACCACACGCCATCCATCGGATATGGGCGAGATTTAATCCCAGACTTCCATTTAATTTCTGAATTTTATCCCCTATGGCGCCTTCTTCTTCCATTGTGTGCACTAAAGCAGTATCCGTGCTACTTTCTTTTCATTTTTCTTCCACACCCGTGACCCCAATGGCCCCTAATTTCACATGTTTTCCACAAGACCGACACCTTAGTATTATTTTAAACCAAGGAGGCTCAGTTTTTCCATGAAAATACCATTAATAATATATTAATTATATTTTATAAATATTTCACATTTATTACCCAAACCCTATGGGTTCTCTATTCTCCAGCTCCTCCTTTAAGCTCCTCCGAACCACTCCTCCTCCTCAAAATAGGTAAGGGTTTTATGTTTCCATTCTTTGATTTGGTTTGGTTATATATATATATACATATAGATGTATAAACTTGTATATATGTATATGGTTGAGTATCGAATTGCCGATTTCTTCTAAGTCGGTGAGCCCTTAATCCTATATGTAATCCTTAATTCATTATCAAGAAAAGGATGTGTGAGGTTTTGGGATTCTATAAAAATTGAAATATACAAAATCATATATATGTATAGATATTTTATAAAAACAATTTATAACTAATGGAACATTTTTAAATTTTATAAACCCTCTTTTTTACTAATGTTCCTAATAATTTTAAACATGTATGTGTTAATAAATCTCGGTGTAAGACCATTATATATATATATACTATGTGTAATCGGTTATACACATAAATAATCCATGTATATTGATGTTTCATAAACACATATATGAGCTGTTTAATAAATAAACCTTTTAAATTTTATAAAATTTTAGGGACCCTTATTGAATAATGTGACTAATAAATTAAAGTCATAAGGGTGTCATTGAAACTTTTTGGTTAAAACCTTTAATACATAATGTATATTCGGTTATGTGAATATATATGTATACATATAAACTTTGATCCTCAATTTTATTTAGAATTTTCCAAGGATTCTTTAAAAATAGTAAAACATGTTGTTTTGGAATTATGAGTGGTTTTTATTAAAAAATACAACTCTTTATTTACAACCCTATATATAAATGGATTTACATAACACTAAATCCTAATTTTGAGTACTCCAAATATTATAATTTTGATGTGTTTAGTAATTATGGAGAATTCATGAGTATAATAATTGGGGTTTGCTACTCTTATATACATATGTATAAATCAATTATTTTCATATATATTAAATGGTATTAGTTATTGTTGAATTTATTTCTTTCCATTTTTAACATTACATATGCCCTTGTGATTTTTTATACATAAAAATAACATTAATAAATGTTTGGGCATCTGGGTGTTTAATACCCCACATGAAATATTTGATTTTTCTTATAGTTAATTAAGCATCGAGATGAAATTCCAATATGGATTTGATTAATAAGGGTTTAGAATTTAAAGTTATCATTTTATGTGACAAAATGTGTATTTCTTTTAGTGCATTAGTTATCATCACATATACTATAATCTTTTTATCATACTTTCCATTTAATTACATAACCATGCAGTTGATAGTTTTTTAATTAACACTTATATGCCTGATTCACTAAATATATGTAAATTCTAAAGAATGAAATTAAATTCTTATGAAATTTTATGGATTAAGTATTAAATTATTCAAAGTGGTATAGGAAAATTGAATAAATATGAAATAAGAATTTAAATTATTCAATGTGGTATGGGACACTTTGAATAATGTGAAATAAGAAAGTAATATGTGACACTTGGAATGATAAGTGATAATTAATTTAATAAATCGAAGTGGTATGAGCACTTTGATTTATAGAAATGGGGAAGCAAGTAGACTTATGTAAGTGTTAGGTGGGGCATGCTACTTCCCTTCAGTGCATTGGTAGGTCTCATGAGACAAACTATGATCATAGAACGAGTCCTTGAAAAATTTATGATTTATGGGTTTTAGCTGAGGCCTTAATTATTAGATGTCTTTTCCAAGTCCTTGACGTAGTCCCACATTATGCACATTCCTCATTATGACTATGTAATTTAATTAACCTGAATAATATTCGACTAGTAGAATATTATTGGTTAAATAGCTTATGTTTATGATAATAAGAATGAAGTAAAAGCTTATGGATTATTATTTATTCAGCAAGCAGAGATTTATTAGACAGTGTATGTTTCATAGTTGTAAAGCATGAAATTAAAGTTATTACTTTTATGCACAACTATGATTATGTATTAATATTATTAATTAATTTTGTACATCCATATTCACATGTAATACTTATTTATAATTCCTTTTACTTATTATTATAAATGAACAAGCTTATAATTGAATCATGCTTCCTTATAACTCTGTCATTATTCCATGAAATGTGGCCTTATAATTCTTAGACTAAATTCTATGTTATGATACATGTGTTTCAACATTCCTTAAGAAAATTTTTTAAGGGAAATTTTAAAATATTGTTTTCAAAAGTTATAATTGGTATATTATGTTATTTTAAAACCCCTTATAGGGCATTCGTATGCTCACTCTGCATTTTTGAATATTAATTTTTAGTTATCTGTTTTTAGACGAAGAAGCATGTCAGAAGTGGCTGGTTTCCCAGAACTTGAACAATAAAGATCCTATATATGGGACATCATTTGTAAAATATCAGTGAATGATTTTTTAAAAAAATTACATAGCATGTTTTAAGGCACATGCTCCGAGTATTTTGGAGTCGGGCTATAAGAGTTGGTATCAGAGGTTCAGTTTAGATAACTCTAGAAAACCATAACTGAACAAAAACAATTACATAATCATTACTGAGTATGATGTTTTCTTAATTTTTAGTTGGAAAACAAAAATACCAGTCTTTTTTCTCTTCCTACTGAGGCTCTATAGACTATAGTTTCCATTTTCAGCCACAAAAACTTTGTAAACTATCCACAAATTTGTATGACATGAAAACACCTCTACGACGTGTCAAACTCTCCCAGTGTACTTTAACTCCACTGAGAAGTGGTTTTAGACTACTTCTTTATGATGCAAATCCAATTTCCATTCTACGATGTTTGGGGAAAGTACTTCGAGGGTATTTTTAGATGATTCACCGCAGTAGAAGGCATCTGTTCTCTCATGGATTTCCCGGAAGCTGCAGCATCAGTTGACCTCCGCTCATCATATATGTGCCAAATCTTGTCCTATGGCCATTATAGTGAAGTAATAGACTTTTAAATCCTTGAAATTGTGGCCCTCCATTATTTTTACTAACATAAAGTACATAATTATGTCTCTCAGATTTACACCCCTCATGTATCACTCTGGAGACACCATAAGTGTACCCATGAGTTTGAACCAGACTACTCGGGTTGCATTTGGTTCAGGAAGATAAAGAGTTTCGAAATAGTTTTGGGGATTAATGTAACTAGGAACTGGGGAAACCATTAGTCCTGGGTGCTGTGTACCAGTTTCTAATTCAATTTGTTTCTTCTTCCTCCAACATTTTTAGTGTTTGTGCTTTTGGACGAGTCATACCGATTCTACTTTCATGAAAAATTAATATTTTCAGAAGGAAGGAAAAACTCCTATCTTATCTCTTCCCGTTGAGTTACTAGAGGCCATTATGGTCAGAACCTGTGTGGAAGAATACCTTCCCTTCATAAACATACAAAGAACATGCAAACATCTTTACGAGGTATCAAACATTCCAGATATTCTCTGTTCTTGCCAAGGGAATGCCAATATCTACCACCGCATAGCCATTGTCCAACTCGAAGAGTCTAGGAAATGTAAAAAGTACCATGGAGGTATTTTCAAATGTTTTACTCTATCCTGAAACTTCACAGCCATGGTAAGGTTTTAAGAGGCTGTCTTGGGAGGGAACCTTTATATAGCCTACATGTACCAAATCTGGAGCTTCAGTTTGTATGGCCACGTGTACAACATTGACATTATCAGAAAAGAGATAGTCTGATGAGTTCTTAGAGAGTTTGTCCATTCAGAAGTCTCTAAACTTTCTACCATTCGAGCCTTCCTCTAGAAGCCTGAGTGTGCAATGCAAGAGTTTAACCCTTACTATCCAAGGTGTGTCTATGCGAGGGAAGTTGAAGGATTGAACACCAATTTGGGTATTCAGTTGACCGCACCTGAGGATCCTCTATGACGGGGGATGTTGCGAAGAACATTAGAGAGTCTTTTTAGTATGGTTATATGAAATGAATTATGAGGACACAATTCTTTGTAGGGGGGATAATGTGATGCTTAAAAACTTTTTCTCATGTAATAATAATATTATGGTTTTATTTTGTTTAATTTTCATGTTATCCAAATAATACAAAATAAACACATGGAATTATATTTAATTAAACACTGAAGTGTTTACATTAGAGAAAGATCAATGGGAAAACATACTACCCAAAAATACCTATTAAAAGACCTCTTAGAATTACAGGGAGAACACCCAATACCACAAAACCCCAAGAAGATACTAAGGGTCCTTCCGATCCGTCACAATAAACATTAGTATGGCCTGAACTACTACACCCGCACTGAGCTTCAGTGGAATGATATGCACCATCTTCACCATAATGTTTTGAATATGGAACACCCTATTTCATGTTTATATAAGGCCCCAATTCGATCATTTCCCCTTATGTGGCCATTGAGTTTCTAATGGATATAATTATAGTCATTTCTATTTTTATAGTATAATTAGAAATATCTATGTATAATTAGTTTTCCCAAAATATTTAAAGGATGAATTAGAATTATAAATTTAAACATATAAACTCTTTTATAAACATTAAAAAGGACAGTGATTTAATATTTTTGTTACACTTAGTACGATTGTCTCTGGTCATGATGCTTGGTTCACATCATGGTTTTGGATAGCCTTTAAAGAGGCCATCATGACCCATTATAGGATGAGAAAATCATTTTACTCCTTGATGGATGGTCAGACTGAGCGAGGTATCAATGTGTTGGAGGATATATTGATTTATTATGTATTGGAATTTGGATTGATCATGGGGGATCAATTTTCATTATTAGATTTTTTTTATAATAAAAATTATCAATCTAATATTGGCATGGGACCTTTCACGGCCCTATACGGGAGGCCTTGTAGGTCACCCTTTTTTTGGGCTGCAATTTGTGTGACATTACTTATTGTCCCAGATATGGTGAAGTAGATGATGGAGAAAATTTACGTGATTCAAAAGCATATAAGGATATCCCATAGAATATCTAAATATTAAATAGATTGGAATCATGACCCCTTGGAGATTGATCAGGGATACCATGTTTTCTTGTTATTTTCCCTATGATGAGGATTGTGGAGGTTTTTACGGAAAGGGAAGAAATCCTTGAGGTTAATAGGTACATTTTAGTTCTTACTGAGTGTTGTAAATATCTCTTACCACCTATCATTTCTCCCACAATTATACTAGGTTCATGATGTCTTCCATGTTCTGTAGTTGTGGAGATACATGCATAATCTGATGTACATTATTGATTGGGAAAATTTGGACATCGAGGATGGATCCACCTCAATCGATTACCCAATGGAAATGGAGGATCATCATGTCCTGATACGTGGAGGATATTCCATTCCCTTCATTTGTGTTGTTTGGTAGAATGAGAGAATTCAAGAGAGCTCCTAGGAGTAAGAGATTCAGATATAGACTTATAAACCCCATCCTTTTTATTATCTTGGGATTTGGGGTGAAAATACCATAAGGAGGGGAGAAATTTAGAAACTCTAGTTTTGATGGATTTGTCCTCTGAATATTTCTATGCATATATCTGGATTTATCTTCCAAGTTGGCATGGTTTTTGGGTGTTTTGGGACACCAAAGTTAATATATTAAAATATTAATATATTTTAATTCATGTATGGAAATCATTTCCGTTTAAACTATTTTACAATTTTTTAGTACCTATTTTGGGAAATACGACACAACAATTATTTCTAGAACACATTTATTACCTAATATATGGCCTAATATTGGTCAATATCAAACATTAAAAGGGAGGTGACCATTTGCAGGTGCATTTAATAAAATAAATAATTTATTTTACTTATTTTTAATAAATTAACTAAATCTAAACCTCTATAAATATCCCATTATATCAAATATATTGGGTTATCTAGATAAACCTGGTAAATTTTCAGAAGAGGGAAACATATTTTCATTATTGGAAGATCATGATGAGATGACGAACAATGACCAAATAGAGGTAGATTAAGAGGATGTGAATGTAGAATATTTTATTCATCGTTGAAGAATGTATTATTCACCAAA
Organism: Viscum album; assembly: GCA_963277665.1. Classification (NCBI taxonomy): domain Eukaryota; kingdom Viridiplantae; phylum Streptophyta; class Magnoliopsida; order Santalales; family Viscaceae; genus Viscum; species Viscum album. The sequence goes on along the minus strand of OY728132.1, from coordinate 1,275,159,733 downwards.
TACGGATCTTGAATCAAGGTAGTTCATCTTTTTTATGGACTTTTAGCCTATTTTATTCTCCAAGTCTAGATATAATTAACTTCTTATTTTAATGTGTGATATTTTAATCATTTCATGAGCCCTGCTAGAACTCAATTTTATTGTTTTAATTATTCTCTCATAATTTCACCAATTTTCACCCCTTTATATCCTTATTTATGTGATTGTTGGCCAAGAAATCTTGGAAAATGAAGTCTTTACTTAATTCATGTTCATTTCCCATAACAAGTGATCACATTCCCCATCATTGGCCCATGGTGTACCTGTTTTACATTAACGAGATGGGTTATAGCATGATTGAACACCCATATTTGTGATAGTTGTGTGAAACTTAAACAATATTATAGATATATTAGTAAGTATCATGGGTGATTCATCATTGATCTAGAATCCAGAGCAATTCCAAGTGACAGGAAGCACATGGGATATGTAGGAGATCATCAATGAGTGATTGGGTTTCTGATTTGAATGAATCAGAGGAAAAAAATTAATTGCTGAAAGCATTAATATTTCATTTTGTTTGATTAAACAACAAATTTCATGTTGGAGAATAAGGATCTATATCCATGAGAGGAAAATGATTTTTCTATGAAAAACATGAATATAAATCATCTACTATTAAGAACACATGTTGTGTAATCCCCAAGCTATGAAATCCCCAAGTTCATGTAGAGATGAATATCACAAACTATGCGAACCCACAACCAGCTATGTGACCACATGTTGAGGAATATTATGTACATATAGAGTACAGAGGCATGTACATGGCTAAGAACACAGGTACAACTACACTACATGGGCATGATCGTGTACTCAGACATAGGCAGAATACTTAGAAATATAAATTTACTGGGGCATGAGCTGATGTACATTGGAACATTTGGAAGATCACAGGTAGTCTTTGAGTGGTTTATACATTCCAAGTAAAACAACTTCATACCATGTATAGTGACATGGATTCCCAATCCAAGTTCTTATGAGAAAACAACCTTGAGGTAAAGTGAGGTCACACAATGTGTGGAACCCCATACTCATCATGTAATTCTCCCAATAACTTTTACATTCTATATCTATTTATTTTTTAATCATAGTATGGAATGTGAGCATCCTTTCCAATTTTTTCCCACATAAATTTGATGATAAGAATTAATGTGGAATGCATGATACTATGTGAGGTGTTTTGAGTGTGATTCTTCTTCAGTTTATGATTTATGATGAAATTGGTTAGGGAAGGAACATCATAATGATTTTGGGGTCATTACTCCTCAGTGATACCAAGGCATGGGTCCCATGTACAATTTACATAGGTAGAGTCGATACGCCCAACACTAGGGAATGAGTCCTCTATCTACGTAGTGGTACTCCCCATATTCTATCTTTTGTGGGGAGTGAGTCCTCCACATGAGTTGTGTTTCCCTTGATAATGGAGTGAATTGATGAGTGGCGGGCCCCTCCACACATATTCTTGTGGGGATTTTTGTGATGTTGGGAATTATATATAGTCTTTTCGAGCTAAAGGTACACTCATTAACTTTGGATGGGATCTAAGATGGAGCTCCCCTTTCCACTCTCTATCAGGCTTCACTATGAGTATATATGAATATCTTGGGTTTAATTTCCACTAGATTTTGTTTGATCAAATTTCAATTATATCCTTTTACTCCCCCCTTTGTAGATTTCTAAGCATCCTTTTAGGTATGTATATACTAACCCTTGTATGGGATTTTCCAGAACATGTTGTGTCTTATATAGATAACAGAAGGATTAATGGTGTCATTGTTGGAGTATATGGAATATTTGGTGCATTTACCATATATGGTGAATGGACTTGGAAGTCATATGTCGATCTCTATCAGTTTTCCTTTATTCCAGCTATTGTGATATTAGTTTTTTATTTTATATTGGGTATATATTTCTTCCCATTATGATTTGGTTTATAATTACAAGATCTAATGTATTACCTAAAGGTTATTTCATGCATGGTTTTACTATAGATGTTACAATATTTATTATATTCTTATACACTATTTCATGGATGTGTTGGGGTGTGTACATAACGGAAAATTAAGAAAAGGACCCCAATTTTATTTATTCCTTCTCAACACTTTTATAAATCCCCTAGCCTATTGGAGTTGGGATAGGGGTGGTCATACCTAGATTTTTTGTCCATGCATGCCATGGTGGAAAATGTTATGACATAAAACATAGGATCATAACATTGTGATGTATGATCCTTACCTATGTCTTTACCCCACAAGCAACATCACTTCTTTGAGAAAGTCCACTAAACATGAAGTTCCTTATATCATATCACATGTGGTTATAAAATATCATGTTTGTGACTCCCCTGACTTGAACTCTCAGGTCGAGTTCAAAAAATATTATATTTAAATAATGTATTTGATAAAAGTGGGACATACCGATATTTATTTACAACATTAACATAAGATAAACATTACATCTTACAAATAATCACACCAACCCAAGATTCAAAGGATTTTTGTCTTTGAGGATTAAATGTATTAGAAAATTATTTAATTATACTTGTGAAAATCTATCCATATTTAATCCAAACTATATCTACTTATTGATGTCAGCTATGTTATACTCAACTCTATAATACAGGAAAATAATACATAAGAAATGGGTGATCTTGACCACTTCATATAGAAAAACTTATCAACATCTCATCAAGGATTATATCAAAATAATATGATAAAACTTGAAAATTAGAGAAATGTATTATTAAAAGAACATGGATCAATAACATTTATCAATAAGTAATGATAGAAGGAATTGTAATATCAAATTAATAATCAAATACCATGAAATATGTGCACAAAATCATGATACATTAAATTTGATCCATGGAGAATAATCATATTCATATGACCTAGAGCTACGGAAAATCATAATCATAGGGAACCATAACATTGTTAACCTAGATAAACACATTGGTTATAAGTTTAATCTTCTAAAAATAGCTAATTTTTATTGGGTTCAAGCTCAGACTACTGAAATAGATATTTCACATCAAGTGTATTCTCAATCTTGTGAACCTAGAAAACCCACATCAGGTTCATTCACAATTATCTGAACCTAGATAATCTATATTGGGTTCACACTAAATATCATTATCACATATGATATCAAAAAATAAACAATTCATTGGGGAGTAATATATGGCTCCACCCATCAATCATCCAAATATATGTGTGCCTTGTGAAATCAATAAATCATTATATTAAAAAGAACTCATGGAAAAAAAATTGGTTTCATTCATCACATCATAAAGAACTCATGGATATGAAAACGAGTTTCCCCACAATTCTATATGGTATCCTAAAAATTGACCTCAACTATGTAAATTTTTGATACTCACAATTCAATCACCACAAAAGATTAATTTATAAAAATCTATAGAGGGTTATTTATGGAAAAAATAGAAAGGAAAGAATGTCTTTAAAGATAAAGAATAAATGATAGTGAAATAAAAAAAGAGTTTTTATAGAGTTTTTTTATCATTATCATAAAATCAAAAGTTATGGTCACATTAATTTTTTTTAGAAAGGAAACATTTGAGAAATTAAATAACAAGGCATTTTCAAAATCAATATTTTGAATTTAATATGAATTTTAAATATATAAAAAGTCAATTGTTTTTTCAAAAAGTGTAGTGAAAACATTGTTAATCATTAACATTTGAAATATAAATATCAATAATAGGTCCTTGAAGTGAAATAATGTTTATAAAAATTTATAGTGGAGGAGTAAAATTTGATTTTGAAATTATGGAAAACACTTTTAATATTTTTAAATACCATCCTTGACAACTTGAATCATAAAAATATTAATGAAAAATAATTTTTTAAATTGGGGAAGGAAAATATAAATGTTGCATGAGATAAAAAATAATTTTATTTCCAAATAATATGGAGAAATTTTGTGGGAAATTAATATATATATATATAGGGGATATCATCATTAAAGTGGATGTGAAAATTTTAACAATGATATGATTCCTGTTTGTAAGAAATTCATTAAATAGAATGATTTAAATAAAAATATTAATTTTAATTAGAGAGAATGATATATTTCCATGAAATAGAATATTAGGGTGGAGTACTCCAAACATGGAAGAAACTAGATCAAGAATACACATTATAACACTATTAAGGGAGTTGAGTTAATAAAAAACATTAAAACTTCAGAATATTTTGAATCAAACATCATTTAAAGAAAGAACATGATATAGCAATAAAACCATGAATTTCATGAATTTAAAAAATACATTCATTATGATTTAAAAAAAAACATATCAAAGATATCAGGGTTCAAAACAAGAATTATATCTCAAGAAATTATATTTGTGACAAATAACCCATTTACCTTGTATTCCATGTCACTCAAATGCACTCTAACCTACTGTATAACAAACATAACTACCTTAAAATTTATTATATAACCTTATTAATTTATAAATTTTTTTATAAATATCTTTTATTATTATTCACTATATGTATATTAGTTAGTTTTCATCTTATTTTGATATTCTTGGTTTGACTTGATGAATCTCTGGTGATTTTGGAGTTTCGGTGGCAGCCGAAGAGGTTCCTTTCTATCAGATATTGAGAATCACAGTCGGGTATTTCTCATCAGCACTCTTAATCTACCATTATTTACCTTACCCACCATGGAGGAACCCATTTATGGTCAAACATGATAAAGTTTCAAGGTTTTTTGTGATGGTGATGGTGGTCGGTCAGAAGGATTTTCCTCTCTGGTTTTCTCTTCCATATTATTTTCCCCTATGTTTTACCTTCCCCCGATCACAATTTTGATCTTTTGTAGTTTATTTTTGTTTTGTGGTTATTGATTTCGACTCATCTTGGTTTTGGGTTTCTGATTGAGTGGCCAAAAATCTATGGTTTCATATTTGGTGGTTGATTTATGTTTTTGGTTTAATTTTGAATTATCTTGTTTCTTGCTTTGGTCATTGATTCTTCGTGATGATGGTGATTATTTCTTGTGGGGATTCAGTGGATGTTCATTTCCTTTTGTTTCTAAAATGTTGGCAATGATGGTGTATCAACGATGGAGGAAAATGATTCTAGCGGATAGTTCTCAATAGAAATCTTAATCTCTTAATAGTGGTATTCTGGAATGTTTTCATTTCCTATATATTTTCTGTTTGGTGATGGTGGTTTCTGCATAATGATTGAGGGATCCTCATTGATGGTTGTTTGTTTCCAATGGGCTTAGTTTTGGTTCTGTGATGGATTTTTGACAATGATGATGCTGTGAGGTATCCTTGGGATAGTGTTACTTCATGTCAGGGTGCGTAGGTCTATGCTGTCAATACACCAAGGCATTGACGTCTACCTTACTTTAAATTTGAACTGATTAATTTTGAAAGTTGAAATATTGTTGTGTCTTCAAAGTCATTGGCGTGGGATATTGTTTGAATTTTTAACTGGGTGTTTTGATATTTGTGACATTTTCACTCATCTATAAAGATATTATTTGAAAATATAAAAATATGGAATTGGAGGAGGATCATATTTTGATATTAAGTGTGATAAATCTTGATTGTTTTGTAAAAATTTTATAATAAAATTTTTATTCATTGTTCTTACCTCAAATTTAATCATTATTAGCTTACTAAATATACATTAATAAATTTTTTATATGATTCATTAAGTTCCATTTTATTAGATGAAATAAATTGATATAGTTTGTGAAAAATGGAGTTTTAATGAACTAGTTTTTGCATGTTTAATGATTAAATAGTGATGTTTTTATAAATATATTAAATTTTAATCACAAATTTCTAGAATCATTAAAACATCTCAAATAAAATATTATTAAATGATATTACCATTATATAACATTAATTTATCATTAATGGTTTAATCATTATAAAATTGTCCACAATGTGGGTGAAAACCGACCAAAACAAGAGCTTTCATTATTTATTATTTAAGTAAGAAAATTTTATTATGTTAAGTTAATATAACTTTTATAGAAGCCTAAAATTGTAAAATATATCATTTAACCTCATTTAATTTATTTTTATAACCCAATATATAGGGTGGGTATGACAAATGAAATTTATCATTTTTTGAGGTAGTAGTCCACCATAGACATGATTAACCATTCAATTTCTTGATGAATGAGGTAAAATGGAGGAATTTGATAAATTATAATTATGAAATATTAAACATATTAAATCATAAAATATAACCTTTTACATACCATTAAAGGTAGTGATGAAAAACGAAATACATCATTTCATTGAGGTGGTAATTTGAAAGTACACATGATCAATGTTCTTTTATTTTTATATGTTTATGGTAATTAATAAATAATACTTATTATATTAATATAATAACACTCTAGTGTACAAATAAAATTTATTTACTTATATTATTTTTTTAGGATAGGTTTGGAAGTGAAAAATTAAAAATAAAATTTTATTGATTAAGTAATACTCTCATTGGAACATTGAACTTCCTCTTGAATGTTTCCATTTAAATGAAGGGCTTAATATAACTATTTCATACCAAAGGATTATAAAAATGATATATGATTATATTAATATAGAAATTTATTTATATTGATATTAAATTATAATTAATTAGGGTGGTAATAATGGGTGGAAGAATTCCTCATTTATTTATGAAGAAAATGTCACATTTGTGAATAATAATTATTTTCAATAATTTAATCATGCTATTCAAGTTTAAATGGATCCAAAACAGATAAATTATGAAATGTAGAGTGATATAAAATTGATAAATCCACTCCCAATAATTTTCAATCATTTTAAAACTTTTTTTAATCCTTTTACCATGTTATTTAAATATTTTACTATTTTTTGGTTTTCCTTGTTAACTATTTTTACCCAAGTAAATTATATTTTAGTTAAAAATTAAGGTAACAGGTCCTACTAAATTTGGGTGTGATAAACCTAATTTTAATCACCAAATAATCTAAAAAAATTTATTCACAAGGTAACATTAATATAAAAATTAAAACTATAAATATATTGAAAAATTGTTTAGTAGAAAAATGTTGTTCTTACTATGAAGTGTTCTTAATATTATAAAAAATTAATTACTAATAAATGAGTGATAAAATATTTGTCTATATATAAACACATAATTTCTTAGTATTTATATATAATTGATCCTTTAAATTTATTAGATAAAAATTATAAAATAATAATAAATTAATTCTATGAAAATTACCATTTCACTATTATCATGGTCATTCACATTATTCTTAGTAATCATACTTTTATGATTAAAATGAAATTAAACTTATTAAATACTAAGAAAAAAATTATCTAAAATATGTAATCAATTTTTTTATGTTTAATTTATACAAGCGTTGATTTTTTTTATATTATCAAATAATAACAATATTTAGAATAAAATATTACATAATATTCCAAGACGTTAAAAAAATGATTTCATAAATTCAATATATTGTTTTTAAAAAATTTATATTGCACTTTGAAAATAATTTTTTATAAAAAAATCCATGAATATTAACTCATTCTTATATCATCATAATGTCATAAAACAGATAGTATTAGAAAAATCGATATTTTTTTACTATTCGGATAAAGACAATTATTTTGAAATATCTAAAAAATTAATCATAGGTTAATTTTGATATGAAAAATTATAAACTTAATCTTAAAATAATTAAAATTTAAAATTTTATAAATTTATCATCTATATTAAAATTCAATATATATAATGTAAATATACTTTTATTGAAAAATGAATTTTAAAAACCATAGGCATTATTTGTCATATTTTGTATACAATTTCTAATTGATTGTAATTTTTAAATTTGTTGGTGTTTTTACTTCTCTTTAATTTTATTAATAGTTTTTTTATATTCATAGTTTGATGTTTCATGTTAATAAAACAATCAAATATATTATTAATATATATATATATATATATATATTCTAAGATCATGGGGTATTACAATGTCCCAGCCGGTTACTCTTGTTTACAATATGTACAAATCCCAGTTGATAAAACTTATCTACCAACCCATGAATTATTTCTAGTTCCTATCTCCAAACTCCATCCTACCACATAATAATCACCTATGATACCACACAATCACAAACACCTCTGTCTAATGGTACCCTCTTATATATGAAATGAAGAAAAATAGATAATAATGCTTGAATCCCACATCGAATAGGCCTCGAGTTCGTGACTATCACCGAGGGTTCATAATCATACACATGAGAGGAATTAAACTCATTTAGTTCAAATAATATGAAATAAAAAGGAAAGAAACAAACCAATTTGAGAACATATAAAGAAGCAATCCAAGTACATGGAATGTCATAAATAAACTGACACAGTTGAAAAGAAACTGAAATTACCAATATAAAATCTATGGAAGTATTGATAAAGATCCATTTGCTTCTGAATAACTCCCCAATATATTACCACCAATATTTATCACCAAACAACACTTGTGGACATGAAAAATAGTTTATATATAAATTGGATGAGAAAAACATGTATACTCAATTGAATCCCTCCTAAAATCAATTGTGAAAAAAATGTAAAGAATGCTTACAAAAATACATTGAATAAAAAATTAAAACATACATGTACCCTAAACATGTAATACTAGTTTCCCATCCTTTCCATGAAATAGTCCGCATGTAAATCTATAAAGGAAATTGTTCTTTTCAATGATATATATATACACATATGCACCTTGTTTCCTCTTCCCAATAGTTTTTCCATCATTCCCCAATGCCACACATCATGTGCTCATAACTTTTATATGTCAAGTCATTTCTAATGGGAGTCAGGCTTGATACCTATCCACCTCAATCATAAAAATGGAATAATATGACGTGTTGGAATCATTTCATATATACACCCCACCATCATCATAATACCATATGTAACCAAGTTTATTCCTGAAAATATCTAAAACCTAGTTAAGTGCATTATACCTCAAGCCATCACATCCCATTATCATACAACTTCAGGAATAAATAACCATCATGTTATTTTACATGTATGTTTTATAACTCAATACATTATAGCTCACCCATAAATTTATATTAAAACCATGATTCATTACAACCTGAGTAGGAATTCACCCTATACCATAAATTCTTATAGCCCAGGATATACCTGCTCAAAACCAAATCTAAACAGGGTGATAAGAAGATAGAAAATTTATCCATATATTTCCTCTCTATCCTAGATATTCGATAAGAGACCCCCGACATTTGGGTGTTAGTTTCCCTACCAATACAGGTGGGAAATCTTATAAAATCAGATGATATATAATAACACGACTAGAAAAAGGGCTATTTTAATTGTTCAAAACCATGGAAATAGGCCCCAAAACTGTGGCCATAGGTTAAAACCACGATTTTGGCCAATCGTGGAGCTATCTCCATGGTAGTAGGTCCTGGCCTATTGTCACAGTTTTAACTATGGAAATAGCTACCTACTTCCACAGTTTTGAAAACCATGGAAATAAGCCACCAAATTTTCCACCATGGTGGTTGACTTATAACCATGATTTAAACCATGGAAATAACCTTAGAAAACGGTCGAAATAGCCTAAATCAAAAATGCCACTAACGGGTTTCGATCCCTACACCTGAACTTTTCAATCCAGCACACATACCACTACACTACGCCAAAATTTGTGTGTGTATATATATATATATAATGATATATATTAATAAAAAAACAATGGTCATAACATTAAAACCATAGTGGTAGGGCTTCCCTCCAAATTTTTGGTGGGGTTTTTTGTTCCCGCGGAAGCACGGGAACCATATAGCCACAGTTTTAGAGAATCGTGGCTATAGGGATTTGAAAAAATCGACTTAAATCCACTGTTTTTCAAACCGTGTCCATAGGCTACAAAACCATGGTAATAACCATAGGCTATAGCCACGGTTCTAAAAACTATGGATATAGGCCCTAGAACCATGGCTATAGCCACCTTTATCCACTGTTTTAAAACTGTGGCTATAGGTCTGTGGCAGTAGCTCCATTTTCTAGTTCTATAATTTCAATAACAAACCATACTAAGGGAAACTACCAAGGTTAGACTCACATGACTTTATCATTTCATAAGACCCTCAACTAACACTTCTATTGTTTAGGTCTCCAGAAATCATAATTACATTATGGTTTAAATTAATTAATTAATTATCCGTAAATTAATTCTATTCTATTTTCATTTCAATGATATAGAATTAATCATACACGTAGGTTCCTCCAACACTATAATTTATTTTATTTATATTCCGTGTATTTAAACATCATATGTGAACAAAATGAACCAACCCTATTATATTGTTAGTTCATTTGTAATTTTTTAATCATTTGGGTACACTGTGACACAACCAAAGATATCAGAGCTAAATTATATTAAAGGGAGGAGACTCATACTGCATAAAGTAATTAGGATCCAGTAATATAATTAAATTCTAGGCATTTGGTCATCATGAATGAATTATATCAATGAGAAATAATTTCTCTAAACTAATCATGAAAGCCCTAGTGTCATTACCACACCATTTCATCTTATTAAAATATTTCGATCCATCATCAGTATTGAATATTATAATATCCCTAGGACCACATCCACTTATTCATGAAATTTTCACAACCATATCAATGTTATCATCAAAAAATAAAATCATAGAAGGGCTCTAATAACCTTATATTACACATGTATAGTAAATATACATTTTCAACATATAAGAAAATAAACTATTGTTATAAAATATAGTAAATCAGGCCTCTTATAACAAGTAATGGGATCTCTAATCCATAATCAATTTATAATAAGAAAAAAGACAATTTAAATTCCATTTGGAATTAACCATGTTATTATGCATACACATTCCATGATAAAGAAACCTAAGGTAGTAAATAATGATAGTTGTAAAATAAAATTTAATAGGCTTAAATCCATAATTACATATTCATATAGTTTTATAAATAACAATAATTAGTTATCATTCACTTTCACTAATCATATAATTTTAACTAGATTTAATTTTTTTACCTGTTTCAAGAATTTTAAAACATGAAAAACAATAAGAAACAGAAATATGGCCAAATAGATAGCTTGATATCTAAATTAATAACCAAATGGTAGTATCAATATATATAATATATTTAAACACAATCCCAACCATTTTTTTAACATTAATATCATGAAATATCAATTATCATCAACATTTTATAATTCCCATTTCAATTCATTAATAACCAGAATTATAATCATAAACTATTTCATGAAATTCAGAAAAGATCAAAATATAACAAGTAAATATTTTTTAACACATAAATGATTTATATGATAGATAAATTTCTCAAAAACATGAATTAATTCAATAAATAAAACACCAATAGTATGCAACATAACATCTATTTTAATTTTTGAAGTTATAACACTAAATTAATCACTATTCATTGGAATGTGATTCATCTTCTTTTTTTGTTACAATTTCTAGATAATAAAAAATACTTATTTATATATATGGAATGTGAATATTCTTTCTAAATCATTAATATAATAATTCTTCAAGTGATAAAAATGTATTATTATATTTTTAAGGTTAATCAACCCATTTAGTCCATGGAAAAATAGGAATGATATGATAAAAAATTGTATAAACAAATTAGAAAAAGCATATCCTATAACTCATTTAATAATTTTCAGATGATTTGACAATGAAAATAGGGATTGGAATACTATATAGAAACTTACAAGAAACTTTGAATATGTGAATGGGGTTTCGCAACTCCACGAGGAAAAATTCTAGTTTTTAGAGACTCGAGAGAGAGCACATTATTACCCATATATTTTATTATCACAATTACATAAAATAATGAAAATATTATATTTTATATACTCTCAAAATCATTTATATTTATAGTTCTATAGAAGTTGGGAAAAAATTAACTAAAAAAGCCCATGTATTTTTCAACTAGTTTACATTTTTCTACTATATGACCAATCTCTTAACACACAAAAGGTCTTAAACATCTCACAAAAATTCCATACAAACGATACTCTTCTAGACACTCCCTACATATTTTGATTTTATCATAACCTGTGGAAATGGAGACATAAAAAAAGGTTTACCTTTGATGCTCAGTAATGGTAAACATAATAAATAATAGTCAAATTTTATATGTGAAAAATATTAGTCTATGGGTATAATCATGATTCATATGAATGTTATACCCATCTAATAATATATCAAAAATCATTGAATAAGGCATAGAGTAACATAAAAGTTTGGAATATCAAACAAAAGGATGCTTAAACATGTGAATTAGCATAGAATAAAAAAAATAGAAAAGAATCATAAAAGAAAAAATAACTTGGAGATATGGTACAATAATAATAAAAGGAAAATATTTTGAGGAAACTCATTATACCCATACCTATGTAAACAAACTCATTTTGTCCACACCTAACTATATCATGATATATCAACTTAATCCATAGTATTAGAGGGGGATATATAACCCCAACCATAATCATACATCTATATATCTTTCATATGAAATAAATCATCCAATAAATAACGCATGGCAAGAAAATTGGTTTCATATCTCTTTCAAATGAAATCATTTAAGGTAAAAAGTCATAATTTCATCCATTATTAGGATAAACCCATGGAATATAACTGAGTATCCAATAATACTGAATCACATTCAAGGTAGATACCATTCAATTATGATAATGGATTATATTTTTTTATCCCACATAAATAAAGGGTATAATGTTAAATAAATAATTTTCCTAATAAATCGATGTATAGGTATTTTTGTGAACACCCTTCAATCAATGGAATCAAAGATATTATAATCATAAAGGAAATGAATTGGATGAAATTTATAGTGATGCATTGAAGATGATTTCACAACACAAAGGAAGTGATGGATAATTTATATTTCAGAGAATTATCATTTCACAGATATGAAAACATAAGTTAAAAATGACATGGCGTATAAAGAAAACTTTTAGAATCACAATAGAATTTTACATTGAAAATCGAGATCAGAATTACCATTTCTCCATAAAAATAATTTTAAATAAATATCATAGAATGATTAAAAATTAATTCACTTTGTAAAACTATGAAACATGAAAAATAATAATCCAAATAACTAAAAGGTTAGTCTTGTGAATTTGTTTTTTTAAAAATTTATTTTCTTATTTTTATAAATAATTTATTACTAAAAAAGTCACTAGTTTATTTGGAGATTCATTTTCAAAAAATAAAAAATAAAAAAATTGTGTACATTAAAACATTAATTTTTAATAAATCTATAATAATGAATTCCTAAAAAATAAATAATGTTTTCATAGAGAAGGCATAGAGTTGAATAGAATAAATATATACCGGATACATAAAAACATTTAATATTTTGAAACACCGTTATTTAAAATAGACATCATAAATATAGAAATAAAATTTCTTTTTGAAAATTGGAGATGAGAAATAATAGGGAACATGAATTTAAATATTTTTTAGTTCCTTAAAATAGAAAAAAATGGAATAATAGAGAATATGGACACGTATGAGAAAGATACATTGGAATGAATGGGATTTATTCATATAAATGTTTTGGTTTTATTTGAAAATGTATTTGATCAAAGAAGATGATAAATATGAATCAAGGTATCCTATACTAATTAAATATATATTACCATTAGATATAAATAAATTTAATGATAAAAGGGAGAGTATAATAATATATCAATGTATTGAATTTATGACTCAAGGAGAATGAATTAGAGTTAGAAAATATATTAAGGATGAAGTATCATTTAAATCAACCCCCCTAAGTCATAATGATATTGAAATTGAACTTTAAATACCATTAATAAGAGATAATTCTTGATATGAAATTACACATAGGTATTATATACACAAGTATAAAAGTAAATTGACGAGTAAAAAGAAGCATGTCTCAAGAAATAAGAATTGAGATCACAAAACCCTTTTAAGTAACATAATATTCAAGGTAATTTTTTTTGATAATATGGTTATAAGTAATATTTGTAGAACCCCCCAAAAAAATAAAATATAATAAACATTGTTATTTAGATATACTAAATCATACATGGAGTAATAGAAATCAATAATAAATCATATAACTTATTGGACGAAAATTGAGTAAAAATACCCTTACCTTGGCCTAGAGTTTCGCAAAGCATGTGCCTAAAATCAAAAATAATAAAATTAATTTTATTAGATAGAATATTTGGATCCTTATTCATATATATTTTATTTAATAAAAACCATTTATTATCATATATTATTTATTTATTATATGTTAATCTTACATTGGTTATTTGAGGTGGTTTTGTCAATTTATGTGTTACTCATATAGTATGTTGACTGTGGTTAAAGGTGATATAGAATAAATTAATAATATCTAAAATTAGTGGGGGTTATTTAATTTATTATTATTTTAGCCAAATTTTTTTACTATTATATAGGATTTGATAAAATGAATTTAGATTATAGAAGGTACACTACTATAATTATTTTAGGTGGCATGGTTTACTATCAACATTTATTAATAATATTATCATGGTCATTAAACATAATCTTATTAATCAACCTATTATGAAAAAAATGGAATTTTACTTATTATATAATAATAATATTTTTATATAAAATATGAAATCATTTGTTTTCAATTTTCATTATATAAGTGATGAAAACTAATTTTTTTTTTCTTAGTGACAAAAAAATGTTTTTAGATTAGAAAAATGAAAATTTTAAACATCATATCTTTTTTAATTATTACATAAAAATTTATAAATAGTATAAATTCATCATATTAGTTTATAAATTCAAATATTAATTATTATAATAAACTTCTAACTAGGATTAATTTATTTTATTATGATAAAATACAACACCTTTTCATTAAATTTTTCTTTGAAAGTAATGAACAATAATATTGTTAAATTTCATAATTGATTATTATCACTTTATCTATTATTGACAATATTATATCTCTGTTGTATTAATTCAGTGTTTCATGTGACATGATCTATTGAAGATATAATTAATATAAAGGGTCAAGAACCATGGGTCATTGAATAGAAATAATAACATATGAGGTGGAACTAATCAATATTTTGAATAAAATATATTAAAATATCGAGTTATCCTAAAACATAGGGGATATTTCCTATTAAATAAACATTAAATTTGTTTTCATTTAAATACCCAATAAATATCTCATATAATGTCTCTAAACCTAAGGAATTCAATGATTCAATTATCCTTTATGAAACTAAATTCACATCCCATTTTATCATTATTTATTCCTTATTTTTATTAAAATGAATTAATTACATTAAAAACACATATTTACAACATTCATGTTGAAACTGTGAAAAAATAAAAATTTTGTATAATTGAAAAATGAATGACCCTAAAACATGACCAAAATGACTAACCATGAAAGAATGATCATGTGACCAAAATATAAGACAATAAAATTTGATAAAGCAATGAACATACCTCATGTATAAAACCACCAATCATGATATTTATCAAAGTCATAAACCTACCATAGGACCAAAACAACTGACCAATAAAGGCCATTGGGTAGCCTCTGGGAACCTCTAAGCCTTATAAAAATGTAATAAAATGTATTTATAAATATAGAAACTTATATTATTGATACTATCTAGATGTATAAGAATGTTGTTCATAAGAGGCTACAGAATATTAATGAATGTTTATAAAATTATGTGGATATCTATCAAATAAAATATTAATTTATGTGATGTATTACACATTTTTTAATCAATTTTAAATATGTTCTATTATATATATATGGTAAAAAATGTCAAGGGGTAACATTTCAATTGTTGTAAGAAATCAGTGTATTAAATATATATCTCAATTAAAATAGTGGTGGTTTCTTCATATACATCCCTGAGGTTATTGGATCCATTCATTGTCTTTGTGATCTAATAAATTATGTTGATATTATGAAGATGATATTGATAATATTTCCAAGATATATAATTAAATATTGTTTATTATTGATGAAATAATCCAAGATATTTCTTCATTTAAAATTTTTAAAAGTTTTTTGGTTTCTGATGAGGTGCATATGAAACCAAGAAGAATGTCATGTTATTTTTTTAAAATAATTTCATTAAAAAATAAAGAAATATTTTTATATTTATCAATATGATCAGGGAAAATATGGTGTTTGTAAATAATTCCAATAACTCTATGATAGAAATTTCAATCAAGGTAAATTAATATTCAAGGGAAGGCCATAATTAGATTGTTTCAATTATATAAAGACATGGAACATAGAAGAAATGTGTCCAAGGAGGCTTGATGTTGATAATGTTGAGGTCAATTAATCAAAAAAAAATTAAATGAAATTTCCCCTTGATAAATTGTAAAATCTGAAAATCAAATAGGAAATAAAAAAAAATGCTTACAAGGAAGGATACAACAATGATATTTTTCATGAAAAAATTAAAATAGAGTTTAATTAATATTTAAAATATTCTGTGGTGGTGATAGTTAAAATTTAAAATAAAAATTATAAATAAAAACTAATCTAATGGATTTTTCAAACTAATGGTTTAACTTGATTTATCCATTGATTAGATAGACTTAAAAGTAAAAAAACAGAAAAATTATTATATTATTGATTGACTAATTGGATTATATCAACCAATATAAAGTTAAAATAAAATGGTTGTAGAAATTTGTGGAAGATAAATATCCTTCTTAAGAAAAAACCCAATAATTTATTGATTTTGGGATTAAATTTTATAATTTAGATAAGGTAATAAATAACCATAAAATTTTTATATAAGAGATATTAATGTGGGTAAAATACCTATATGAAGAAATATCTAATCTAAGGATTAACCTATAAGTAGTGATAAAAAATTTTGTCTCTAAGAAAAACATTAGTTTGGGAAATTCTCAGAAAAAATAAGTTAAATGAACATTTAAAAGAGGAAGGATGATCAGTGAGAAGTTATTTAGCGATGAAAAATAAAATAAAATAATTTATGTCAAAATTAATTTAGAATATGAAACATCAAATGTGGGAGGGGGGGGGGGGGGTACCTAAAGGATAAATGAATTTAAGAGGCTTGAGATAACACTCAATCTTCAAGTGTTTATCGAAAACAAATAATCTAATCAGAGGGTTAAAGTATTTAAATCAAAAGGGAAAAGATATTTCCTATTATAATGTTATTATTTCATAGTTAAATGGATTACAATATACCCTATTGTATGAATTAGTGGATTTTTTATGATATGATCAACCAAGAATCCAACAAATAAAAATGCCATCATATCCAATATTCAAAACATTAAATTCTATTTATTGATGTAATTTACATTACTCTAATCATGGGAATATTCTTGCAAATTGTATGTTATAAGAAAGAAAAATTACTCATATTTATACTCAAGGAGAATAGATAGGTAATAAATTAACTAAATTCCCTTATGAAACTAATTCAATCTATTTGAAAAGAAGAGGAATTTATCAATATTCAAAGTGAAAAAATGAGGATATCCCCATACTAGTATCAACTCAACCCGGAGTGCGATGGAATGAAATACATAATAAATAGAGGTATACCATATAGAAAATTGTACTTGAGGTGATAAATAAAATAAATAAATTGATTAATTATAATGGTTGTTCACTTCACATGATTGGAAATATAAACTTCTTAAATAATGTCAAGGATTGTATTGATATGATCATTAGATTTGGAATTGATAGTGATTTAATTATTAAAGGTAATAATAAAATAATAATTTTTAATGATGATTTAAGCATTATAAAGGTGATTTATATGAATTTAATTCTATATAATCTCTTGATCATATGTCTACATTGTAATTCAATAATTTAATAAACCATTAATCATAGGCTCTAATTAATCAAAGTCAAATATAAGAATTTATTGATATAAGAAATAAAAAAATGGTAATCATTGTCAAGGGGAAATTTAGAAGAACACACGTCTCCTAAATATATAAGATAGAAATATATTATCCCATGTAAACATTTACATATACATTATCAAAGTATTTAATATCTGTTAATGATTTATTTTCTAATTTATATTCAAAATATAAACTTATATTGGTTGAATAAAAGATATTCCTTTATGAGAGGGGAGATGGTGAGATATAACAATAGGAAAATTAGAAAAAAAACATCACCCTTAGTTGATTTTGTTCATATCGTTGTCTGCAGTCTAATCACACATAACTAAACTCTAAGAATATGATAGAAAAATAGTGTATTTGTACGGTGAAATAATGATTTGAATAATATAGATTGAATATTACTCTTTATGAGTATAATTTAATGTAACTATTATAAAAACATGATGTAAATGTTAATTTAAATATAAAAAATAATTTTTTATGTATCGAAGAGAAGAGAACAGCCCTTGGGATCTATCATGGAATGAAGCCTCTGTTGAAATTATTTAGATTGTAAAAATTATATACTATATTTAGTGAAAAGTAGGATATTAAGGTAAATATAGATATGTAGTTGATTAATTATTATTTCTTATATACTTAACCAATATATGAAAATTTAGGTTTTTATATAATTTATTTGTTATTATCATGGAAATCAATGGTGTTAATGTAATTTAAGACAATGTGGGGAATTAATATGAAAGTCTACACTTGAGGAAAACTTGAAAAAATGAGTTGATATTGAAAAAAATCTAGAAAATCCTCAAATTTTAACTTATGAAATACATTTCGACTCTCAACATTGGGAGGAAGTTGTAGATACTAAAAAAAGTAAATCACTAACTCAAATGATAAAAATGATAGATTAAATATATGAATTCAATATTATTGGGAATGAAATTATCTAACACAAACTTATTGGATGAGGAAAGCTAATAATACGTCTATGTTATCACTTTTGTAGTTGGAATCATTTTACATGGTATTAAATGATGAATCATGGGTTAAATCTACAAATGAAGAGTTATACAAATATATATAATAATAACACATGGGAAATTTTGAAAAGGATGAATGATCAAAGTTTCATTAAAATAAAGTAAGTACTTATAAATAAATATAATGATCTTGTCAATTTAATTTGGTACAAAAATATTTTGTTATGTGAAGGAAATGGTAAAATTAATGTCATAGATAAGGAATAAATGTTTTCATTGTCTGATAAAATTGAGTTGATTCAATTATTATTAGTGGTTGTGGTTAAAAAGTATTTAATATATAACAAATGGAAGTGAAGATATATTTTTTCAATATAGTTAGTATTGATAAGTCTTTGTTAAAAAACCAATGGTAAATATAATTAGTAGTGATAAAATACTCATCTATTCATTAAATAATGATTCATATTATTTAAATTAAGCACCGCGGGATTTATTGCCTCATTTGGATTTTTATTTGATAAATTTATAATCCCATTGATGTGGTTCCAATCACAAAAATTATGTAAATTGATCAAAGGTAGAATTGTTCATGTTACTTGTGTGTGTGGATGATATCCTATTTTTTGAAAGTAATATGTAATTACACATGGAAGTGTGGATTGATAAAATAAATATATTTCAATTATTTAAAAACCTACATAATTTCACAAGAGGTAAGTAAGCCAAAATGTCGTGCACACTTTTATTTCATAAGAAATATTTTCAACAGAATTGATGAAAAAGTTTGATATGTGTGATCTTTAAACTAGTTTTTCATTTTATAAAGGGTTGAATTAAACATTAAAAGTATGGTGAGGAAAACAAGTATATCCAATGTTACAAAGAATAATTATTGGGAGTCATCTTTAGTTGATAGCATGAGGATGGATATTTTAAATGTACAGTGATTAGCTAGGGTTTTCCCATGAAATCAAATATAACATAGTTTAACTACAATATGAAATCCTTATGTATATTCAAGGTATCCTTGATTATGGTTTTTCATTTAGTGTTGGAAAATAAATTTATTTAATGGACTATATTGATAAGAATTGCCATAAAAATGTTTTGGATAGAAAGTTAAATTTTTTAATTATATTCATTATTGTATGTATATGTGTTTGTTGGATTCTCATGAAGTAATAGAGAAATTACCATTGTAAAATAGAATAACTGATTAATTATGTGATGAAGTATTATACCCCATTTTTATGAATGTAAACATAATTTTAGGATCTGAAAGAAGATTTGAAACAATTTATAATCATATATTGTGAAAATATAAGTGTTATTGAACTATTAAAAAACCCAATACAAAATTAAAATGGAAATAAATAATGAAATAAGTTATCACTTTATCAAATAGAAGGTATAACATGAAATTATCAAGTTAAATATTATTGGAACACATTTAAATGTGGATAAAATATTTATAAAAACATTATGCACACTAGTGATTGCAAAACATTAGTTGGATATCAAATTTCATTCAACATTAATATATTAAAGAAAGTTTAGCATAATCTCATCTCCCATTTTGAATTTATTTCTTAACATGACTGTTTATTTTTTGAAGTAATCAATCCGTTTTATTTATTATAAAATGGGTTATAATTATTGAACTATGGACATTATGTAGTTTTTTTTAAGAATTTAAACTTTTGAAAGCGTTTAACAAGTGGAATCCAGTATTGCTAAGTTTGTAGGTAGTGTAATTAGTGAATAACACTTATGTGAAATGAGGTGTAACTACTCTTTTGGGGTAATTGATACAAAAATAATTTTGAAATATAATCCATGTGGATGGTCTTTATAAAGAATAAAAAAAATCAGGATTTGCATTAAATTTGTGGTTATAATTGGTTAAAATAGAGATAATGTTTTAAGGTAAGCATATAATTATCTCTTGAAATCTTGTATTTTATAGAAACAATTTCCCATATATACATAGATTAATAGTTGAGTTTTTTTATTTTTATTTTTATTTTATATAGTAGAAGGAGTTATGAATTTTACATTGGTTTACCAAAATACCAGAGGGGTCTAATTTTATATCCATTGTTAACTATTTCATCCAAGAGGTTTTATATTATATTTTATTAATAACAAATGGTAAAAAATGATAAGAGCATTAATTTTTTAACATGAAGATATATATTTATATATATATATATATATATGGACTCATATAGGGTAATGAATATAGATACCTATGTAAGGGAACTATACATAGTGATATTCGTATGATTGACATAGACATAAAAGGATATGGTGTGTGAATAATTGATATAAAATATTGGTGAAATAAATAATGAAACAAAGAAGTAAGGACCACCTTGATAGTTAGATATTTCAAGGTTATGGTATATTAAGTATGGATAGTTTATATGGATTAGAAATATGATATATTTGGTAAATTATGATGATTCTTTTATATTATAGTACTTGATGATGTAGGATCTTCTATAAAATCATTTGAAGATAAATTGGAGAATTTTAGTGAAGGGATATATTACACACCACATTGCTTTGGGTCATGAAATGAATATTATTTATGAGTAGTAACTCGATGGTAAATGAATAAATAGTGAAGTTGATGACTATAATATCACAGGTTATGTAATGAACATTGTGATTATTCCATGAAGAAATACCAATGAAAATTTGGTGTGGGGTTTTCTATGGGATAGATGAGGAACTACGTCATGATAAGGAGTCTATACTACAACATTTTTTCATAGGAATAAATATATCATATATAAGAAGAAGCTTCATCCTAACATATTAGATCATACCATATAGAGCATTGCATATGAATAAGAATCTGGTAAGTCGTGGTATGTGGGATGAATCCATGATACAATGATGAGATGTGAAACTTTTTTTACATAGTTTAATTATAGATGAATGTGAAATCCAATTAAGTATATTATTACACCCTAATGAGGATAGAATTTAAGAGATTTCAATGATCAAAAAGTGAATTTTAATGATTTTAAAATAAGATTTTATCATTGTTAAGTATTTGTGGTTGACTTGAATATCATTACATAATAGAGGATCTCATGAAATAAATTTGGTTGATGTTGAAGTATTTCACACTACAATGCGGGAAATCACAATATAATCATGTAGTTTCAAGAAAATATCAAATATGTTATTTAACATAAAATAGAGGATAAAGGGAGAGTGTATTTACGGTTTAAATCATCTCGATTGGCCAATTTTAACAATAAAAAATCAACTGGGAAACATATTATAATCTTGGAACTTGGAGAGATGAAAATTGATATGATAAATTTATTGAAGGGCTCTATATTCAAAGCTGAATTAAAAATTTGTGTGTTAGTTCCCAAAAGATGAAAACGATATTAGATATCTACATTTGTGAAAAGGTAACTGGCAGTTGTGGAACTGAATTTATATATCTAGTTTTCACATAGAATAATGAAGTAATAACAACATTATAAAATTTGGAATATATAATAACAATTAAAATATTCTTATATAATTGTATGAGAATAGGGGAAATCCATTAATATAATAATCCATTGCTACATTTGATTTTTTAGTAGAAAATTACCACAAAAAGATAGATTTTGTAACAACCCCAACTCTAGTAACCTATTTCTAGTTTTCACATAATTATATTGGTATAAGATACAGAGGATCACAATATTATGGATTGATTAATGTATTGGTCGTATAAAATTTGATACATGTGTGATTCTCATATTACAATGAAAAAATAAACAACATAGAATAAGAATCATTCTTGCATCCTAGAAATTATTAAAATTATCCTTATTAATATCTTCAATAAAAGAAAAAAAAGGATGATATTAGATGATTAGTTAGGGTTATTTATAATGGAAAATTATGATTAAATAATGCATAATTAATATTAACGATTGGATAATCAAAACACATTCCATTAAATCAAAAATATGAGTTGAATGTACATCCATGGAAAATATCTACACAGAATATGTGTGGACAATAAAAACATAATTCTTAATAAATGAAATTCATAAATCCAAACATTTATGGTTTTATCATTAATGCCCCACCCATGATATCATTATTCTTTACAATGAAGGCCTCATCCAATATATTGTTAATAAAATTGTTGGTGTAAACTAAATAACTATTTAATATGGCATGTATTATTTTCCCATAAGAATGATTGATGCATATAGAGGTGATCTACATCTGATCTCCACCCATCACTAGAATATCCTATAGATTCCTCATATATTTAATGGTTAATATAGTTCATTATCAAAATTCATTATACATAAAAAATTATCTATATCGAAACTAGAATATGGAGTATTCCATAATAAATGAAATAACATTTTTAATATGATTCAATCAACTCATATCATATATAAAAATAGTATATTGTTAATACAACATCAAAGTAGTGGAACACAACTTAAAAATAAAGGATACTTAAAATATAGATATTGAGAATAAAATAATACGTTTAATGAAAAGATGGAATGTGATAGAGAATGTGATCGTGATAAAGTTAGTGAATATAACACCATGAATAAGTTAGGGATAAAAGAAGGCAATCATATCATTATAAATGAATATTTTATAGTCATACCAAGACTATGAGAATTATGAATGAAATATAAGAAAAATTGTTAAAATAACTTCTTTATAACACTATTTATGAACGAAGGTATAAATCACATTCAATAATTTTCAATCCCTTAAGAAAATAATACACCATTCTTCTAATATTTGATATAAAAAATCTCATATTATTAAAATCAACCTTTTTATTTAAAATAACCAAGGAAACCATTATAGGTAGCTTTAAAGAAATAAACGGTTGTGATGGTAGAAATACCATTTCATGTGATATAGGTAAAAACAAATTTTACTTTCACACTTTTCCCAAAAAGTAAAAGAAAAGTACGTCATTTAAAAAAATATTCATTCAAAAAAAATTAATGTAATAAAAATATATTTTAAACTGACTTTAAATGTTTAAATAATAATAAAGAATAATATTCTTGAAACATTTAAAAAACCATGACATTGAAAAAAAGAGTTGGAAGGAAAACTATAAAACATGAATCTTTTATCTGAAAATCCCTTACATGTAACTTATATGTTGATTCTACATCAAAATAGAGAATAAATTTAAAAGAGTCATATGGAAACAAAAAAATAACCCTAGTCTTAGAATATATATGGGTTTTAAGATATTATTATCATATAATTTTTTCAAATGAAATCTAAACATGAATAATCCCAATGTAAAATGTGATTGTCAAAAAAATTCCTTACTATGGGTCTCCTCTTAGTTGTGCATGTTTTTTCTTATTATATTGAATATTTAAATATTCTAACTCACTCATAAGAAATATTATCTTCTATATTCATAATTTTAATGTCCTTTTATAACCATTTGATTCACATTAATTTAATAATTTTTTATTACGTCGATTATTTTAAGGTAGTTTTGTTAAATTCGCCAATGTAACTTTGGTATATTGTTCATGGTTAAAGTTATAATGAAATTGTAAATCATATCTATATTTATAAAAATTTAATAACTATAATTTTCATTCATTATATAAAAAATTATAATCATCCATGTAAGGTGATAATAGAAAAATGAATCACAAGACTTCATGGAGGTATAGTCCAAATATACGTACGAGGAATGTTAACATTTTCCAATGGATGGATGGGTGAGGAGGTAGATGAAATATTATATTTAAAAATAATAATAACTTTAAAAAAATAATATATATATATATATATATATCATTAATTACATATTTATAACCATCCAAGTAAAGAAACGATGAGAAAAAAATCGAAGTACCACATCAAGATGGTAGGTAATACTTACACATAAGGGATGTTTTCATTTTAAAAAGGACGGAAAAGAGATATAAAATGAATTTATAATTAAAATAAAATATATTAATGAGGTTGATATAATTATTTAATTAAGTAAATAAATTTGTTTAATATTTTTTTGTGGGTTAAGAACAAATAAACTTAAAAAAATTTATGTACGAACATATACCTATTTTTTTAGAAACATAATTTTTCATAAAACATAATACTTATAAAATTTGTCTTTTGTGGCACCAAGACTTTAAAAAATGGGTGGTATGTTGGGATGGTATTTTTATTTCGATTTTTATAGCTAAGTAGTTCATTTATTGTGAGGAATAGAGGATAGGTGGTTTTATCTTACATGTGAGGCAGTTGGAGGGAATTTAAATACTTGACACTTTATTATATAATATTTGTCTTCATCAAGTAATGTATGTCCAAATAGTCATAGATTTTAATATTAAGAGAGTTTTATTGAAATACAACTAACCAATGAGATTTTACTTGGTGTTTTTGTGATATTTAAGCCTTATACCATCATTTTAATCCTTTTAACTCATTCTAGATTCAACAAAAGTGATAAATATTTACCAAGCTTACTTTTAAATATGAGAAAAATTATATTTAACTTATTACATAATATTAATTTTTCTAATTATAAATGTGGAATCCATTATAAAAGATTAAATTTTTATTTTCCCATGAATTTAAGGATCATTGAGAAGGGGGTTGATTTATTGATTAATTTTTTATAATTTCATCAATCGTGAAATTAACCCTTTCCACATGTTAAATTTCTCGTATTTATCAACTTTATAAAACTCAACCACAGTTTTTGTAAAGTATATCTAATTTAAAGCATGTTACACATTATTTACAAGGTTCACACCAATTGTGGGAGACTACAACATTTCATGGGGTAATCATATCAGTCCTTAGAAATTGATTATAATCTGAAGTGAATAAAATTTTGTCAATTTTCCTTAAACACCTATGTCCCAAAAAGTATTTATGATGAATCACATTAGATACTATGTTTTATTTTCATTTAATAAAAATTAATAATTATAAACATTAAAAAAAATCTCACCGTAATTTTCATTTGCAAAATACTCTGTATGACGTACTTTTTCTGATAAGACTCCCTCTAGTGAACTCAACCATCATCTGGTATAACCCATTCTACTGCACCTCAAACCATTATGTCTCTAATTGTTGTTTTTTATAATTACTATGATCATTAATACACTTTCCAATAATTAGGAATGATATACCTCAGTCTGGTAGCTTCATCTTATTCATCAACCAATATATTATTTGGTGAAAAACTCACTCTTATATGAGGTCTCATCTGTCATGATCTTTATCTGGTATCTTTATCTTGAAACACTTTTTCTGAACTTCATATCAGCATTTTCATATTTGAAAAATGTACATACATTTTTTATATACATCCCTTTATATATGAATACACTATGGGAAAAACCTGGGAATTAAAATGTTTCTATGGCCAAATTCAAATTCGATTTTTAAAATTTCCACTCAACACAAATTTGTTACATGCTTCTCATATAATCTGAACTCATTCATAATTTTCTTAATAACTTCATGTATAATCCCTTATTTTTAATTTATTAAGTAAATTATTCAAACACCCTAAAATTTTGGAATATAATAAACATTGAATGAATATATTAGAATTACCATTGTTAATTATCTTCACATGTTCTATGTAATTATTATCAAAACACTATATGTTATGAGGTCATTTTATTACTTCACAAAGAAATCATCCATCTAGTGAATTTATACATATCTTTCCAAGAGCCTCATTATTATATTTAACCGATTGACTTGGTTTAGTCAACTCAATCACTCCATGTGTAGTGGTCTTTATAAAAAAACTAAAATTATTGGTATTCACATATGTTTGTATGAAAATATCTATCCAATGATCTTCAAATAAATTCTTCATATTGTGATAATTCATCTTTTTATTCATATAGTTTTACTAATAATGTCACAACCCACCAAGCGATGAATTTATAAACTTAACTGGGAAACTTCATTAATAGTATTTATTCTCCATTTGATGAACTTCCCTTTTCACTTACATGTAGGGATTTTTTAGATATCCATCCCATTGTACCCAATAATATATTGGGCTTCATAAAACATATCTAAAAAAATCCTTAACGATTTCCTTTCATACATGTTTGTCTCATTCAACACTGAGCCTGCCAATTTGATATGCAACATTATTATTCATTTGAGCAACCTTATTACTATATATTTCAATGAACTAATGAACATGTCTTCAACTAGATTGACAGAACTCAGAATAATATAACTTAGTCTATTGGAAAATCAGCTAGTGGATTCTATCAGACATTCACAATACTGAATCACCCTTCATGACATCCATCTTTATATATCATATATATTCAACTCTGTGACTTCAAAAAATAACATCTTGAAAATTCTACTTTCTACACCCTATCTCTCCATAACATCTTATTTATCATTTTACAATAACTCACTTTTTCACTTTATACACTTCTTAATTATTTATCTTTCAATCTATTTCTTTTTGTACAAGAGAATATAAACTCAGTACTGCTAACTTCAACTTATTCTCCATACTATATCATTTTACAGCTTCATCCTCTGTGCACTTCATATGAACCCACCTATGGTTATAAGTACCATCATTATTTTAGAATGTTGGAGATCAATGAATAATTGTCTCACATTAAGCATGTTTCTAGTACTTAGTAAAAATACTTTATAAAACTAGTCCAGTAATGGATTTTCTCCTAAAACATAATACACATATAAATATAATTTTTTAAAAATATAAATAATATCTTATAAAAAATGATCTTT
Organism: Viscum album; assembly: GCA_963277665.1. NCBI lineage: Eukaryota > Viridiplantae > Streptophyta > Magnoliopsida > Santalales > Viscaceae > Viscum > Viscum album. Next base: position 1,275,131,893 of record OY728132.1, on the reverse strand, counting down.
AATATCCCCTTTGTAGTTTTTAGAAAAAAAATTACTAACTAAAAATACATTTTTGAAACATTCATCAAATCAAATACTTTCTCCTAGAGAATATGCTGACACTAAACGGTTGGTTTAGGAAATTTTGTTGAAGGAATTTTATCCCATAGTAATAAGAAATTATATGGACATAAAAAATATAAATTATCTATTAATATTTTTCTCTCCCCATTTTTATGATAAAACTATCTTTGGATTCATAAAATATCTTCTTACAGAGTCATATATTCTATCCCCAATAGACAACTTTATCCAAAGCACTATGGAGGTTATTTCCTTATGGAAATAATAAGTTTATTGTTATAAGTTGAGCATATAGCTACAACCGCAATTCATAAAATATTTCCCATATTATAGATGTTGTGAAACCATTTGAAATTTGATACCTTGTTGAAATATACTAAAGCATAATATCTCCTCCAAAAATTTCTACTTAATTTAATGAAATTTATATCGATTTGAATTTATTGGTAATGTTGTATATTATGTCTTCAAAGATAAATGGAACCTTTACTATTAAAAATGTCTTCAATGGTTTGTTGGCATTAACTTTCAAAAATTCCAGCTGAAATTTTTTCCACATCATTTGTGCATAATCTTGTGTAGAGGCAACATCTTCAACTTCATTTTTTTCTCAAGGGAAATGAATTTTTTTATTATTATGTTTAATAAATCAATGTTCTAACAAAAATAATGTTCCTCCTAATGTTTATTTTCTATCATTATAATCTCCATATTAAAAAATATCAATATACCCATGAAATTTAAAATCACAACTTCTACAATAAAATAGTCCATAAGATAACATTCCTTTACAAACAAAATCATATTTTCATTCCAATTTTCATAAGATTCTTATAGTATATTCCTTATAAAGTTTACTTGTAGTTCTATGGCCAATATTCCTAATTCTTTATGTTGGGCCCTCTATGATATAGTGGATTTCATAATCACAAATAATGTCAATCAACAAATTCTATCATTTCATGCCATTTAATATCTCAAAGTAAATCTATTATGTCATACTATACAATAAATTTCAATAACCCAATAAATTGTATTTATTCTTAAATATATTTAAAAGTGTATATTTTCCTATATTTGCGGATGTCCCTTAATCTAGTAGTTCTCTATGTAAGATATAAACTTCATAAGTTTCTCAAAGTCCCTGGCACCGTTATTTCATGATGACACACCGATGATCGATACTCTAATGGATGACACACCGATGATAGACTCACCGATCAAAAACACACTGATGACCGATTCACTGATGGAAAACACCGGTGATAGACTCACTGATTAAAGACACACTGATGATCGACAGACCGATACTGACACACCGATGATGATGTATCGATAGCACAAACGACTCACCGATACAATCAGTCACCAATACCGATGGAAATAACTCACCAATACTTGGAGTCATTGATGTTGATAGAATGATGCAGAAAAACCGATACTTATAGAACGATGAAGACAAATCGATGTTGACAGACAGATGCACTGGAGTCACCAATACTTATGAATCACTGATTGTCATAAATAATATTTCAAATTTATTTCTAAACGTCATATTTTGACAAATTAATGATTCTGACATTATTTAATGTTGTCTGTAGAAAAATACGTAGACAGTATGAGGTATATACATGTGGGGAGATCATCAAGTCTGCTGGACCTTAAACTATATAAGGATTAGAAGCTAAACAGTGCAAAATCAGTGTGTGAGTCATAAATGGAAAATATAAAAAATAGAGAAAATTGTAGAACTGGAAAAGTTGTGTTAAATATTTCAAGAACATGAAGCTAGAGCACACAAGGGGTTCAATAAGACAAACAAGAATGTGCTATATTTCTTTGAACAACCTAACATTGATGAGATGAAAATTTTCACCTAAAATCTAGAATATAGAGGCTACGGTACTCTATTCTAAATCCATATTGTAGAAGAGGACACAAATATAATTTTACATACTTCAAACTAGTCCAGAGCTTCACTTAGTGACACATAGAGATTTCTAAACTCAATTCTTCATTTATAACTCTGTTATTATCTTGTGTTTACATTTTTGAGTAGCATGTGCCTCTATTAGATTCACACACACTGTCTCCTATTCATAACTAGAGGATACTCAATATCCTCACACTCAGTCTATTTTTTCTCCTCTATCCCATGTAGAATAGTGGAAGAGATCAGGTGTGATCTATTTGCTGTTTTTAACATGAATAACTATAGTAGAGGTAAAATATGACCTGGACAACCTTTTGAGCTATTGTAAACCCAGATCCAAGGTTTGGATCCAATAGTTTATTAATATAAAATGATTGGTGGAAGGTGATCACCAAGTAGAGAGGACTATGTCTCAGCTTGATAATGAGCCTCTTGTTTTTATCCATGGTGTATTTATCTTTTAGTTTACCCTGATATGTGTTTATTTCATTTCAAATAAAACTAAATTGAAGATTGATTATTAGTTTAGTAAGTGTATATATCTGTTTTGAATTAGTAGATTAGTTTTAAATGTTTGAATAATATTTAGATTGGTAATGCTGAGAACTAATCAATCTTCTCATAAATTAATTAAACATTTAGGACTTTGATAAATTCACTACAAACTGACTTTTATTTTATTTTAATTAGGAGATATTTTTTTTAAGCAACCATTTTTTTAACAATTTTTTTATAGATACCCAATTCACCCACCTCTTGAGTAATCTACTTGGACCAACATTTAGTAGCAAAGGAATCCAAAAATTATAGCCAACTTTAAAATCTTTTCAACTGTGATTGTAGTTGTTTTTCAAAGATCTTAAAATTTCTGTTATTTCTAAATTTTTTTTATCTCTTTGAAATTATTTTACAATTTATATCATGGATAATAGATTAGAAGGGCTGCTACCAATAGACCTTTTTTATTTAATTGAACTAACTATGGTTAGTTTAAGCTTAAAATGAAAATACATCTAGAAAGAATGGGGTTTGAAATTTGGACTTCTATTGAAAGTAAATATGCCATTCTTGAAACTTCTAGAAACACATGGGATGAACATAACAAGAATTCCTATAAAAATAATTGTAATGTAATGAGGGATTTGTACTTTGTACTAGGATATGAAGAGTTTAATAGTATTTCTTCTTGTAAGACTGCACATGAGATTTGGGACACTCTATCTGTTTTTCATGAGGGAACACCTAATGTTAATGAAATGAGATTAAATAATTATACTATTAAATATGGAATCTTAAAAATAAAGCATGAAGAATCTATTTCTCATATGTATCTTAGGTTCAATGAAATTGTGAATACCATGATTTACTTAGGAAGAGAAGTTACATCCATGGATCAGATTATGGGGATTATGCGATGCTTAATAGAAAGATGGTGAGGGATAGATGTGTCTATTATAGAATCGTGCGACATTGATAAGATTTCAGTGAAGGAATTTATTGGAAAATAATGATGTATGAATAGGAATTTAAGTTAAATCAAGAAGATGATAAACCAAAACAAAATTCTATAGCCTTTAAGGTTACTGCCTCTAAAAGTAAAGACAAGTAGAAAGTTCAAGATACCATTGAAAGCTTCAGTAGTGAGGAATCAGTTTTAGACAGTGATGAAGAAATGGACAAGCTAGCCAGAAGATTCAGGAAATTTTAAAGGAAAAAGATGTTTTTCAGAAAGCCAAATTACAAAGTAAAGTATGATAACAAGGTCAATTGGAAAAAGGAATGGAAGAGAAATGATAAATCATAAGAGATAATTTGCTACAAATGTAAAAGTAAAGGACATGTCAAGGTCGATTTTCCAAAGATGAAATACAAAAAGAAGTATGAAATTAAGGATAAAAAGTATAAGAAAGAAATGAATTCTCCCTAGAGTGACTTTGAGAAAATCTACAGTGAGTTTTCTTCTTCTCATGACGAGAAGGAGGATATGGCTAATATGTGTTTTATAACAAACACAACTAAGGTAACCTTAGAATTTCCTATACATAATTCTTATTATTCTGAAAAATAAATTGAGTCTGAGAATATGAAAAAGGATAAATTATTTGAATATTTCAACATGGTAGAATAAAAATGAAATGAGTTAAAAGATAAGTATAAAACTTTGAAAACAACCTACTCTTACTGTGGCTGTTATATCTGAACTTACAAATGAAAAAGTAAAAAATTCTCAACTACTCATGGAAAACAATGAGTTAAAAATGTCTAATGAGCAATTGAAGAAGGACATAAAAAAATTTACCAGTGGAAAAAATAACCTTACTCAAATTCTTAGTAACCAAATAGATACGAAGTATACTTCTGGGATATGATATCAACCCGGTTAATGGAATTTATCCAAACCACATTTTGTAACCAAATTTGGAAAATCTGTATCTTTTCTCAAAAACCAGAATTTTACTGCAAGTTTCAGTTCCTAGAATTTTTTTACTTCATTCAATTCTTCCAGACCAAAAATATTTTATTTTTAAAACACTCTATATTATGCATATAGGAATCCCATAAGACAATTGTCGATTCTTAAAGCCAATATTAATGATATATGTGGAACCAGATAAATATGGGTACCAAAACCGTTACTTGGATGAACTGCTTTGTTGGTAAACTACCTAAAGAGCTCCTGTACAAATATGTGGTACATGGAAAGTTGGTGTTCAAGGCATATGATAGGGGACTATTCAGGATTTAAAAGTATTATCAAGATTGATGGAGGACATGTCACATTTTCTGACAATGTTAAATGAAAAATCATCGTCCTAGGCCATATTGGTAACCCTAACTCTATTTTAATTTCCAAAGTACTTTATGTTTATGGATTTAAGTATAACCTGCTCAGAATATCTCAATTTTTTTATGATTGATTTAATATAAAATTAAAAAATGATTCATTCCATTTTTTTTATTGAAAGAATAACTTAGTATTTGTTTCTCTTAGAAATGAGAATGTATATGCTATAAATATAGACACACTAGCCTCGTAGAATGTTTCTTGTCCAAATGAATTTCACAAAGAGTCCTGCATCTGGCACAGAAGACTATGACATTGCAACATATACTCTCTTAAGAAGTTAACTAGAAAAGGTTTAGTTAAAGACCTACTAAAATTAGTGTTTCTAGACAATAAGGTATGTAATCCTTGTAAAAAAAAAGTAACATAAAATATCCTTTAAACCAAAGAAATAAGTGACTACTTATCAACCTCTTGAGTTTCTACACATGAATGTTTTCTGACCATCTAGAGTTTCGAGTCTCAGTGGGAAGCACAATGTTTATGTTTCTGTAGGTGATTTCTCTAGGCATACCTGGGCCTTTTTCTTAGCTCACAAGAGTGTATATTTTTCTCACTTTACCAAGTATGCTAGGACTGTAGAAAATCTTAGTGGACTTAAGATTAAATCCTCGATAAGTGATCATGGTTGTGAGTTTGAGAATCAAGATTTTGAATCTTTCTGATCACAAAATGGATATAATCATTACTTCTCTACCCCTAGGAAACCTCAACAAAATGGTGTGGTAGAAAGAAGAAATAGAACCCTACAGGAAATTTCTCGAACTATGCTAAAAGAATATGACCTACCGATTAATTTCTAGGATGAAGCTATTAATACAACTTGTTACAAAATAAATAGATTCTTAATCACACCCATCCTTAAGAAAACCCCTTATAACTTGTGAAACAATAGGAAACCCAAAGTTAGTTATTTTAAAGTGTTTGGATGTAAAGTTTGTATTCTTAACACTTAAGAGAATTTCTATTAATTTTCCCCCTAATGTGATAAAGGAATATTTCTTGGGTATTCTACATCAAGAAAAGCCCATAGAGTCTTTAATAAGAAAAGAAATGTGTAGAGGAATTTTTACAGGTCAAGTTTGATGAAATAGATCCACATGAGCCTAAGACCCCACTAGAAAAAATTTGAAGAGGATTTTTCCAATCTAGACATTAAAAATAAAACCTCCAATCTTCATATGAAGGAATCTGTGAAAACTCTTAGTTTTGGAAATTCTCTTGATCCTAACCATAATGAACCAAATCAAAATAAAGAAGCTAAAATAACTAGTCCTAACTCTACTACACTAACTGAGACACTTAAAAATCATCCCTTAGATACTATTGTTGGAGATTTAGATTGTGGAACACAAACTAGAGCTTCCTTGAGAAACCAGGTTGAACATCAGGCTTTCTTATCACAACATGAACTTAAAAATATCAATGATGCAATCAATGATGAATTTTGGGTAATTTCCATGCAAGAGTAACTTAACCAATTTGAAAGAAATAATTTTTTTGAAACTTATAGATAGACCAAAGGATACTTTTACCATAGGAACCAAATGGGTGTTTTGTAATATAGTGGACTAAGGTAGAAATTTAGTTAGAAATAAAGCTCGGTTGGTTTCACAAGGATATAATCAAGAAGAAGGAATTGATTATGAAGTAACCTTTGCACCAGTATCCAAGCTTGAAGCCATTAGAATCTTACTTTCCTATGCAATGCAATTGGATTTTAAACTTTACTAAATGGTTTTCAAAAGTGAATTATTAAATTTTTATATAATTGAGGATGTTTTTATTGAAAAAACCCTAGGTTTTACAAATCTATATTTTACAAATCATGTGCTCAAATTATCTAAAGCTTTATATAGTTTGAAACAAGCTCTAAGTTCTTGGTTTGAATGATTAAGTTATTTTCTTATTTCTAAAGGATTAGAAAAAGGACTTTTGGATCCTGCTTTGTTTATAAGAATAATTTCAGAAGACATTTTAATACCTCAAATATATGTAAATGATATAATCTTTGGATATTCTAAAAAATATTTATGTAATTATTTTTTAAAAATAATGCAATGTGAATTTGAAATGAGTTTGATGGGTGAACTCAAATATTTTCATGGATTTAAAATATTTCAAAATAAAGAAGGTATTATTTTAAATAAATATAATTACACTAAAGATATTTTCAAAAGATTTGGACTATATAGCATTAAGTGTAGTGAAACCCCTATGAGTTCTACATGAAATTTAGATATTGATGAAAATGTAAAATATGATGATCAAAATTCATATAGAGTAATGATTGGTAGTTTGATATACTTAATTTCGAATAGGCTGGATATTATGTTTAGTGTGTATATTTGTGAAAGATTTCAAGAAAACCCAAAATATTCACATTTAAATTCTGTTAAAATAATTTTCAAACACCTCAATTATACAACTAATTTTTGACTATTTTATCCTAAAGGACAACATTATGATTTAGTTAGTTATTCTGATGATTACTTTGGGGGATGTACGTTAGAAAGAAAGAGTACCTATTGAACATTTCACTTTTTGGGAAAGTCTCTAATATTAGGGTGTAGTAAAAAGAAAAATGCAGTTGCATTATCAATTGCAGAAGTAGATTGCATTACTGCTGGTAGTTGCCATGCACAAAATTTGTGGATGAAACATACCTTATTAGAATATGGATTTCAGTTCAGATGTATCCCTATAAACAGTGACAACACAAGTGCTATTAACATTTATAAAAATACAATTTATCATTCTAGATCAAAATATATTGATGTAAGACATCACTTTTATAGAGATCATTATAAAAAAGGTGATATAAATCATGAGCTCATTTGGACTGAGCATCAACTTGATAACATATTCACTAAACCCTTAAACTCTGAGAGAATGAACTACATCAGACATGAACTATGAATGATAAATCTCTAAAGTCTTGTATAACCTATATTATATGTGAAACCGATTTTTGAAACCGATCTATGAAACTGATCTGTGAAATCGATCTGTGAAACCGATCTGTGAAATCGATCTGTGAAACCGATAACTTGAAACCAATTTTGTGAAATCAATTCAATGAAACCAGTTCCCTAAGTACCCTTTTGTAATTATGTTTGTATTAAGTAAAATGAAACATTTTTATGTTCATTTTACCATTTTTTATGCTTCATGATTTTATGATCCTTAAATGATAAAATGGATTCAATCCACTTCGAACATTTACATTCCCTCTGCTGTAAAATAATCAGCTCTTTGATACTCTATCTCTTGACCCACAACCTTTCGACTCTCTTTCCACTTGATCTTTAGAAATGGAAAGGATGAAGTGCACGATGGAAGACCCGAGGGAATCTCCATCAACTAAGCATCAGAAGGTTGATTCCAGTTGTACGATAAAGACAAGATTTGGAAGCTGAGTTTTTAAAACTGAGAAAGAAGTATCTGCAGAATGATTTTTTTCAAGTAGGTCTCCCAAGCTAAGAGTGATATAATTTCAAGGACGGCTAAGATGGTTCTCAAACAATGAAAAACCGTTTTATCCCCATCTTGAGAATGAGTTTTATCTCAACTTGAATATATCCCTGGATGGAGCTGAAGAAGTGAGAATGATGTCTGTTGTAAAGGGAATAGAGATAAATGTTTCATCTAATGAATGGGAAGAATGCTTGGAAAAGACTCATAAAAGAGTCTTTGCTGATTATCAGGGTAATATTCAACCATATTAAAAAAAATTATATGAGGATGCTCTAAAGGGGATGTATGAAAGTGAAGAATCAAGAAGAGATACTTCCAGTGAATTTTATGGAGAGGCAAGATTACTTTTTAAGTTTACTCAACATTAAATCTACCCAAAGAAGGGATATTTATCTACTGTGAAGTATCGTGTTGTATTCTTGATTTACCTATTAAAAATTGGATATAGGTTAATATTATTAGGTATCTAATGGTGAGAATTTATGATATGATAAAACCCCCCATGAAAGAAACATGTTTGTACTATCCTAGATTGATCTCTGCAATGCTAAAGAAGTTGGACTGTGTGGAAGATGAAGATGAAATAATTATTCCCTGCAGTGGTTTATGAATTAAGAAAGAGATTTACAAGAGAATGAAGATTTTCTAGATTCCAAGGAAGAAATTTTGGGTAGTAAATGAGGAAATACTATATGAGGAGTTCAATGTAATTGACCATCCTTCCAGACCAAAGGATAAAGTCGATCCAGGCCGAAAACTAGGAGAAAGAGCTATCTATTCAGATGAGGAAGTTTAAGCGGTGTTTCCAAGGGAAGAAGGATCTCATCTTGATGACAAGAGTGATCCTGATATTGCTGAAATCCCAAAAGATATTTATTATGGACCTACTTGTCCACCTTTGGATTTATCCTCAAGGTAACCTTTGTTAGGTACTGAGTATGGGGAAGAGATAGAGGTCACTAGTGTGGAAGGATATGTAAGTAAGTTAGATGAGGAGTCTGATGATGATGATGATGATGCTGATTTAGATGATGAGGGATATGATTAAAAGGTTAGTGATTCTCTAAAATTGGGAAAAGAAGTAGTAGACAGATCCAGTGAGGAATATATAGATGGAGCTACTGATGGTATTGATCTTCTTGAGTAAGAGGTTGTTGATCATGGAGATGCTGGTAATGAGGACAGACCTCACCATCCAATTGTTGAAAATCAATAAATCATTCAGTAGTTGAATGAAATTATGGATGGAAAAAATGAACAACAGACTGAGGATCAGGTGCCTCAAATTGAGGAAGTGCTTGGAGAAGTTAATGTGGATAGAGAACATGCAGAACCTCAAGTTCAATTGTTACCTGTGCCTAGAAATGTTATTTTGGCTAGAGTTTACGATAAAGAAGAATAAGAATATGAAATTGTATCTAAGCCATAGGGAAGAAGAGTTAGTATTGAAATTTTTGATCCAAGATATTGGACCTATACTCGTGAATAAAATAGAGATCTGGGATACATTCTATTTGGTTTGGAATATAACTCTGATTAGGAGATAGTAGAACCTCCTCCTACTCCTTGAGTTCAAGTTGAAGAAGAACTAGTTGCACCTGCTTCACCAGTTGCAACTCCCATAGTTGAGCCAGTATCACAGCCAGTGCCTAGTGACTATGTCACTAAGGCTGATTTAGAGCAATTCAAAAGCGACATATGTGAGTCATTGAGAGCCTCAGTTGGATCCAAAAGTGAATCCTTTATTTCCATGAGTTTCTTAGATGTTGATGCTGCAAAAATTTCAAGGATAGTGATCCAAGTGATTCAACCTAATCCCATTACCATAGACATAACCATCTTTAGACATAACACCATGCTGAGAGAAGAAGTAAGGAAGATGATCAATGAGTTAAATTCACTAACCACTGATTTGAAGACATCTTTTAGTGGTGTGATGGAAGTTCTTAGGATCATAGTCACACATCTACTGAGTGTAGATTTGAAGAAATTAAAAGAATATCTTGGAATTTTATTTGCTGGTCAATCTAGTTCTAGAGGTGGGAGAGGTGTTGTTGCTGATTTGGAATCTCTCAAGGCTCTGATAAAAGAAGAAATCAATAATATTCAGATTGATTCAAATAGAGAAACTCTTGCAAAGGTACATAGAAATATAGACCTTGTTTACAACATCGTAAGGAACTGCGCAAATGAAGCCTCTACTTCTTAGAAAGATAATTGAGAGAAAGTTGGTAAGTACTTTACTAATATCTATACCAAGCATGATCTCATCAATCGCTTCCAGGTTTTAGCTGAAAATTTTATAATTCCTCTTGTAACAGAAGGCTTCAAGAAACAAGTGGCTCAATTGATGGAGTTTACACCTCTGCAAAATAAATTCTTGGAGAATAAGGATGATTTAAAGAAGGCCATGCAATATGGTGGTGAAATCATTAATTATTTCATCAAGCTCCTCAAGTCGTATCTGCATGTTCAAGCTGAAGAAATTGTGGTTCCTCGTGCTTCTTCTATTGGAACTACCTCTCAGCCTCCTGCTCTGATGAATGTCTCTCATACCTTTTCTCATATTCGACCAGTCATTATTGAGCAACCCTAGAGACGTGTGTTGTTAGAAAGAAGACCTAGCATTGCCGTAAATGTCCCTACAATTGTGGACTTGCCTTGTGTTTTCTCCAGACCACCTCTTCCCAATACTAAACCAAAACCTTCTGATCCTTCTCAAGATCCTTAAGATAAAGGAAAAACACCTCGGAAGCCAAACCCTTAGTTGTGGATTGTGTATTTGATAGGGCATTGTATCTTTATTTTGCATCTTGTAATCTTTTGACCCTTAATGGAATTCCTTTTTGTCTTTACTATGTTTCTCGTTTTCTTTATTCTATTTCTCTTTCTTCTTTATCCTTGTCTTAATCTTTTTTTGTTAATCCTAAAAGGAGGAGAAAGGTATAGAAATACATTATTAATTTCAGGGGGAGTAACTCTGAAATAGGCTACATGGCATGTTCTCAACATAATATATATATACATATATTTCTTTCTCTCCAATAATTGAGGAGGAGATTTGTTTTAAAAACACAAATAAGGTAAAGCTTTAGTTATATTGAAAAATCACATTCAGTGGGGTATGATAATTCAATTAATTATAATTCATTAATATCACTTGTATGCCATAATTTTTTATTATAAAAAATGGGTAGATTGTTTAGCCCTCTTTGATATAGTGGTTTTCATAATAACAAATAATATCAATCTACATAATCTATTATTTCATGACATTTAATATCTATAAGTAAATCAATTATTCTATACTATACAATACATTTAAATAACTAAATAAACTTTATTTATGCTTAAATACATTTACAAGTTTATATTTCCATGTTTTTATAGATTTCACATAATCTAGTAGTGATATGTATAAGATAAACACTTCATAAGTTTCTCAGAGTCCTTGGAATTATTAGTTCAGGATGCCACACCAATGATCATGTAACCAATGGATGACACATCGATTATCGACTCACCAATATTTGACACACCAATGATCAACTCATCGATGGACGACACACTGATGATCGACTCACTGATAGATGACACACCGATGATCGACTCACCGATGGACGACACACTGATGATCGACAGATCGATGCTGACAGACCGATGATGACAGGCCGATAGCACAAAAAACTCACCGATACACTAATCACCGACACCGATGATAATAACTCACCAATATTTGGAGTAACTGATGCAGATAGACCGATGCAGACAAACCGATGCTGACAGACCGATGGAGACAAACCAATGCAGATAGACCGATGCACATGAGTCACCAATACTTATGACTCACTGATAGTCGTAAATACTATTTCAAATTTATTAATTCCAACATATATATAACTATCATATTTTGAAAAATTAATGTTTCTGATATTATTTAATTTTATCTGTAGGACTATTCGTAGATAGTACGAGGTACATGCACATGAGGAGATCTTCATGCCTACTGGACCTTGAACTATAAAAGGATTACAAGCTAAAACATCCAAAAGAAGTCTATGAGAAAGAAAAAAAGAATGTAAAAAATAGTGAAAATAGAAGAACTGGAAAAGATGTGTTCAAAATTCCAAGAATTCGAAGCTAGAGTACACAAGGAGTTCAATAAGACAAGCAAGTACATGCTGAATTTCTCTGAAAATATCAACATCGACAAGATGAATGTTTCTCACCTAAAAGCTAGAATAAATATTCTATGATACTCTGTTCTGAATCCATCTTCTAGAATAGGACTCAAATATCATTTTCTCTACTTCAATATAGTCCATAGATTCGCTGCATAATACACAACGATTTCTAAAATCCTTTCTTCATTTACAACTTTGTTGTGATAGTGTGTTTACCATTTTGAGTAGTGTGTGTATCTATTTGATTCACACACACTATCTCTTATTCATAAATGTAGGATAATCAATATCCTCTCACTGACTCTATTTTTACATCTGTATCCCACATAGAATAATGGAAGAGATCAAGTGTGATATGTTTGTCATTTTTCCCACAAATAACTATGTTAGAGGTTAAGTGTGACCTAGACACCCTTGTGAGCTATTATAAACCCTGATCTAGGGTGTGGATCCAAAAGATTATTAATATAAACTTCTTGGTGGTAGGTGATAACTAGTTGGAGAGGACTAAGTGTCAGCTTGAGACTAAACCTCTTGTTTTTATCCACTATGTATTTATCTTTTATTTTTACCTGATATGTGTTTTTTTCATTTGAAATAAAAATAAATTGATCTTTGATAGTTAGTTTAGAAATTTTTTAAATCTATTTTGAATCGGTAGATTGCTTTCAAAGGTTTGACTAATCTTAATAGTGGTAAAGCTGAGATCTAATCAATCTTATGAGAAATTAGTTGAACATTCTGGACTTTTATAAATTCACAACAAACTAACTTTGATTATATATTAATTGGGGGATATTTTTTTAAGGAACAAATTTTTTTAAAAGAAATTTTTATAGATACTAAATTCACCCCTCCCCTAATGAGTAATCTACTCAAACCAAAACTTTTTTTCTATATCTTATTTGAAAACTCACAACTTAATTAAAACAAGTTACAAAGATCTCCAATATAGAATATATTGTTTTTTGTTCTTTCTCCCTTATAAAAATACTTTCTATCATTATTCATTTTAATGATATAAGAATATTATTGGAATATAACATCCATATCATCATCACAATGTTGTTTAAAACTCGTTAATTTTTTCATGGGCACGTCAACTTAGAAACATCCTTTTATTTCCATTTCTAAGCATTAAGATTAGTTATTCATATTCCTTTAATATTAAGGAAACTATATTTTTAGAATGTAACTACTAATCCTTCATGCACTTCAATATTTATCAATATATTTATTTCACTTTCCATATTTAAGAAACAACCATACTCAAGAATCCAAGGTTTATTACTTTTTCCAGCTTTTAGAGTTGTCTCAACAAAAATAGACTATTACTTAATTTTAATCTTCCTAGCCTCATTTTCAATTTTAGCATAATAATATTTTCTCAGAAGTGATATAATACATTCTTTAAAATAGTGACCTTGTTAGTCACAGCTTACATAATCTTCCTCCTGGAAATCAAATTAGCTTTTCTTTTAGAATTTTGTGGCATCTGATGACTATTATTTTCTTTCTTCATGAAACATAAGAAGGATAATTTCTTTTATTCCAATATTCCTCCCCCTTAATTCATTACTCTATCTAGGGAAAGATATGTTTTTACAAAAAAATTATATTATATGTTCTCAAATATACCATATCAATAACAATATCCATTAAACCAGGATATTATGAAGAAAAATGATCTTTCCTTGTAATGAGTTCATTAATTCTCAACATCTATTTATATATTTTAATCTACTTAGCATATCAAAACATTTTTCATGAATTTATTTTCAACTTATATCAATGTGATGTGTCTATCACATCCTTTATTAACAAAATATTTTCCAACATTACTTTTAACAATTTCATGGTTAGTATAAGCAGATGAGTTTTTATGTATAGTGGGTATAGATTTCACCTTGATCATAGATTGAGTTTTTTTATGAACCTATAAATGCTTCATACTTTATCTTCAAAGCATTAATAAAATTATAACTTATTTTTATATGGTACTTTATTACTCAATTAATCTTGATTGAGTATTTCACAACTTATTTTCCATAACAGCAAGTTTCATAGAAAGATCATTCCCCATGTTTCGTTGTACAATTTTCTACATGTGGATTTTAATTCACTCAAAGTACACAAATTTCTTTTTATAGTGTTACATTTTTTCTGTATTATTTTTTCACTTTTTTCGTTAATATTCTTTTTTATTGACCAGGTTTTTTGTTTTTCTCGAGACTTACTACATGTTCTAATCTTAGCTGACATTACATGCATATTTATCCACCTTATTCTTCTCCACTATAAGAATTATCTTACTTTATCTCAACATTTTAAATGAATTTTCTTAACTTTTAATTATTTTCATATTCAGAAGATCTATTTTCAGTTAATTTATACTCTAATTTCTTACTTAGTACAATTCTTTTTCTTTTCAAGAAAATTTCCTTATTTTAATGGATTAGTTACATTTTAAGAAGTTTTTATCTACTTTTTCCACTAAGAATTTTATTTGGAATTATCATTATATTATAAAACATTTTTATTCATAAAATTCATTTAAAATGATAACTTTTCCCACACTCAAAACATTTAAGTGTGAGTTTTCCTTTTTTACTTTTATTTTTATAATAAAAAGACCCTGATTCCACTATTAGGTGCCATGATATGGTCAGTCACATGGCCTCAAAAACATCTCTCCAAATGCCAAAGGATACCGACTAGAAGTGAGGGCCTTAAGAGAGTCTGTGGAGGGACAATTCCTTTAATTCAGAGTGTAATATAGTAGAATAACCAAAACAATCAATAAAAGAAGAAAATATATCAACTATAATAATGATAACCATCTATTATTGGAATAAATAAATAATTCTAGAAGAAATTTCATATATAAAATGATATGTCATATAATGCCTCTAAAGAGTTGGAAAATAGGTATACAGACAACCAATAAAATACAAGTATCAAAATTCCCAAAAAATGAAAATAGACTATCTCCGACTAGTATTATGAGAAAAGCTCGGTCCTTGGATCCCCTACTCCTATGCATGGAACAAATCAACCATTTTATAGGTGTCACTTTCCCTAGTCCCTATCTTCATCCATTTTTTCTATCAGGGCACCAAAAAATGGTCTAAATATGGTGTGAAATAAAACTCAGTATGCCACCACCAATTGTCTCTATAAAAATTACAGGTAGTGAAATACAAGATAATGTAGTGTGAAAGGTATATAATATATATAAAAGTAATAAAAATAAAATTCCCAAGGCAAATGTAATAGGTTTAAGTGATATTGTTAATCCAAACAAGCCTCCCTACTAACTACACCCAGGCTCCCATAATAAGGGTAGTGGTAAAAGAAATACCTAAGTATAATTGTAACACCCTATGAATTTACAAAAATATTTAATACAGAATGCGTGAAACACCGAGTCTCTACAAAACACCACCTTGTTATAACCTATCCAAGTAAATATAATTTTCCACCTTTATGTTTTGAATTTCGAAAATTTGACATACACGATTGTGTTCAGTAAGATATTTAGAGTCTGATATCGCAAACTTAATTTTTGGTGAATAGTAACAATCACTTAGGAATAGTAACATACCCTTATGAATAGTAATGAATAGTAAATTGGCCAAAAAATAGAAGCTTCACCCATGAATGTATAAATACAATTTAGACATCTTAAAAATGAAAAAAACGTTCATAGTATATGTATTGGAATTTTTGTATGTCATACGTATTTTAATTAAAATTTTATGATTAATTTAATAATTTAAAATTTAAATGTACTTTCATAAAAATAATCATAATTTTTTATTTTTTTTGTCTAATGGTTATAAGAAAATTTTATGGGACCTTGATTAATTTTTCAAAATGTTGTAAAACGAGTTATAGTTTTAATGTAGTTTTTTCGAATAAATTATGATTTTATTGTAAAATTAAATTAAAAATTTTGATAAAATTATTTTAAAAAATGGGGTTCATTTTTGGATTCTACACATCTAATAATGGTTAGGGTGATTTTTTTTTATTTTTCTGAAAAATGTCAATTTTTGATGAATAGTGAAATAAGTCGTATATACAAATTATTCGTTAAATACACCATCTATGACATCATGAGTGATGTAAGGCCACTTTTTTGGAACTCACATTAACATATTACTATTAGGGGTCACATGAAACAATACAATTGATTGTATTGAGGAAATTAATAAAATAATGATTAAAATATTCAAACTTTACTCCTCTCCTCCACTATAAAACCCCCCTCACTCCTTCTTCTCCTCACTCCTCTATGCCTTGAAGCTCTTAAAAGTTAATCCCAAATACCCTTCCATAGTGACTCTCCACGTCCGAGAAGCTCTTGGTCTTTAAAAAAGATCAAAATCCCTTCCCTTAAATAGATTCTCAAGGAGGTGGATTCAAGAGGTAAATTCAACATTTGTTTCATTCATTTTCATATCAAGTTCCTTTCTATTGTTATCATATACTCACCTCCTCTCTCCAAATTATCAATATAACTCTATTATAATCTATATAATGGAATTATATCATGTTAATAGAAGAAACGTCATCAATATTATTACTCTCTCCCTTTTATTGTATAAACGAAACCATTGTTCGTGAGGTTCCTATTTACAACCTTCATGGACGAAGAAGTTTCATTCTTCAATTTCTACTTCATTACTATTTATGATATCATTTTAATGGTTTAACTAGAATAAAATATATTTATTATAACCAACTTAATATTCATGAACTAGTATAAATACATGTTATCAAATCATATGACCAAACTAGTTCATAATAATCGAAATACCGCTAAAATAATCTAATTGAATGTTATTAATATTTCATCTAATGATTCATACTCATTACATGTAACAAAATTATATAAATTACCATTAACACCTATGGATATTCATAAATAATTTTTAAATTCAATTTTGGATATTGACATCCGTTCCACATTAACATCATTACTTAAAAACATGTGAACCGATTATGAAAATCAAGAAAATGAACACTCCGTAATAAAGAAATTGAATCTTATAACTAATCAATAAGGACATAATGAAATTAATAAAATCATAATAAACTAAATAAAAGTTTAATATGTTCATACTTAAGTTATTAATAAGTCTAATTTCATATTCCAAGACCTTATGTTCAAAAGCCGAACACATTCATTCTTAGGGTATGGGTTTCTTCATCTCACTTACATTTTTGTCAGATTTTCTATATTCACTAATCGTACTTTTGTATTGTGAATTTATAATTCCCATTGATGTAACATATCATGAATATATTTATTTTCATGGTATTAAATGTATCATTTTATTATTATTATTTTTGGGGAATACGAATAGATTGATTACAAAGTGGTAAGGGATTTCTACCTGAACCTTCATTTTCATTAAGGTTACTCTTATTCTCTACTTACCCCAATTAAATTCTTATTTATTCTTATTTACTCCACATAAATTCTGTTTTAATTTTCTATATATTTTTACCACCCAAAATATTTTTTATTTTATGGAAATTTACATGTTTTAAAAGGATCATTCAATATTTTTATCCCGATAAACAAAACCGATTTAAAAGATATTTTCAAATTCATACCCTTTTCCAAGTGTACACCAGAATCTGTTTTAAGACACAATTATATTTATAAAAACATTTATTTTATCATGAAAAATTATCATATATAATTTTCGGATTTATGAGAACAAATTTTCTTATCCACTTTAAAATTCTCTTTAATATTTTCCTTAAAATACTCTAAAATGTTTCATTTCTAAAGAATATTAAGATCTATTTTTACACGATTTCACTTTAGTGGGACATAATTTATGCCTAAAATATAATTTAAATGTCCTATTATTTAATTTTATTTTATATTCTTGTTTACAATCTGATTTCATGGCAAATATAACGATTTTCCAAAAGAAATCATCTTTCAAAAGTAAAAAAGGATTTTCTCATCTCATATTAACTTTTATTAGATATCTTCCTTATTCACCACATGTTTCTTTCTTGTGGTGTTTGTATTACCTTTTGGTATATCAAATCAAGAGTATCATTTTCTCATGATATTCTAAGGGGTTATGATTTTAATGTTTCAAGGTGGTATGTGACACATTCTAATGTTTAAGGAATATTTCCTCAATAAAATTTCAATGGTCTCATTTAAAAATATATATTTGTCTATTTCAACATCCTTTTTTGAATCTTGTACTTAATTGAGTTTTATCTATTATGATATCATCTAAAATATGTTATTTAAGGGTTTCAGGTTATTTTGACTATTTATGTTCTATTTTCTTACCATTTTTCATAATATTCCGAATGGTTAGTGTTTTTTCAATGATTGGGTAATGTTATTTACATTTCATATGTTAGTTTAAATGTGAGTTTATATGTTGATTATGTTCACCCTTTTCATATGGGGAATGCATTGGACTTAGTATGTGATTGGTGAGGACTATTATATCCCCTATATGTATCGGTATGTCTCATGAGACAAATATATGTGGAGTTGGACGAGGCCTTTCCCAATTTGATATATGGTTTTTGGCTAAGGCATTAATCATTTTTAGACGTCTTGGCTGAGGCGCTGATAGTATGTTTTAAAATTTCCTGCACATGCATTTCTGTTACGAACTAAATCTGGTCACCATCAAAACTAGCACCAAACCAGGCCTGTGACAAGGCCCAAAGGGAATTCCAGATCCCCAAGGGCTGAAACAAGTGTCTGCGTATCATAAAATGAGAATTGGGAATGATTTACCAGAGTTTATAAACTTAACACAATAAATGAATCCAATAAAATGAATCTGGATTTTCCAACCAAAAAATATTTTACAAAAATTCAGAAATGAATTACATAGTTTAAAACAACTCAACAAAACTTTAAAAAAGGTAAAAACCCAAAAGTAAACAGCCCAAGAACCCTCATGGCAAGGGGAACCTCCCTCAAGCCATCTCAACAGGACTTCACGACCAAGGACCTGCTAGAAACCCAGACTAATGGCACTAAAAACTATACCCAATAGGCAAAAACAAAAATAACCAAGTTTACTTACATACAAGGGTGTAAGTAGGGTGTGATCCAATTCCTAGTAGAATACCCCCGCTAAGATATTCTATGTGATAAACATTCAAATATGAAAATCTTGCAAGTTTTCATAAATAGGAAATGCTAGTTACAATTTCTAAAATATGGAACTTAAAAAATAAAATAATCAATACATTAAAAAAATAATGTCAACCCTACAGAATTTTCCATCCAACCATACCATATTTTTATGGTAAGAAAAACATAACTAATGAGCACAAGCAATAGGAAATAACCCTGAGGCACTAGCTCCTTGTGGGTCCCAGGTACCTCTTATCTTGGTGAGAGTAACCATGAAAATTTCTGTTCTCATGCGTGAGCCACTATTAGGGAACATAACCATAACCTAGTGGTATCAAATCACCATCATCGTAGTTTAGTTAGTGTTGTAAGCATCAATCTTACTATGTGAAACTGAGGCCAAACCCCACAAATTCACTAGCATACAAGTACACATCCACCCACCTAGATACCAGAGTTTCCCCTTGTTCTCAAACAAGTTCGACAAGTTAAGAAATATAATTTACACATGAAAATATCATTTTCACATCAAAATTTCACCAAACACCCCACATTTACATCACACAAGTCACAAAATCTACTTTTTCATTCCAATGCATTTTGAAATCATACTCACAAAAAAATCCCACCACACTTTTCACATTTCATTAAAACTTCCAAAAATCCTCTAAATTTTTTTATAAAACTATTCCAAGACATTATAAATCACATAAAAACACACCCAAATATCATATAATCCTTCTTTCATAAAAAAAATTCATTTTTCACAACACACTCACACAAAACAACCCACAACTATGTTTCACAGCTCTCTTTCCATTGACAAAAAATTTCAGCACTTGATAAAACATTCTAAAAAAATATTTGACATCTTAAATGACCAAATTAACTTTAAAAAACCATACTAGGTGAACAAAACCACAAAAAAGTACATATACACCCTTTTTATCACTTTTTTTAACCAAACAAAACATTTACAATTTTTATAAATCAAACCCAAGTTGTGTACCTATGCTTCACACACAAAACCCTTTTCAATTCCCTCATTCAATTAAAAAATCACTACAATCCCATTCAATAACTGAACTGGAATCCCTAAAAAATTTATTAAACTACCCCCAAGTGTTATAAAAAGACCTCAATTAACACCAAAAAAGACAAACATGAAAAACACACATTTCCATAAATCACATCAAAGAAGTACAACATGGTTTTACACCTTGAACGCATTCAAAAAACCAATTTAAAAACCCACATGACACTAAGACATTAACAAACCAGAATTGGTAGCCCCTTTAAACCCCAATAAGTCACTTTCATGTGTTATAAAATATACTGAAACAATACCTTAAGAGTCACCCATGAATGACACCCAATTTTAAGACACAATGCAACTATAAAATAAAATGCTTAGGAAAATACATCAATAAATGGTTTTCTCACCACAAGCAGCATATGATAAACATTTAAATCAATAAATCAAGTAATTTAACTCATCAAAAATTGCTTACACATGAAACCTTCATCCTTTTTAGTAAAAACCCTTGAATCATGGTGCGAAAAATTAACCTCACCACCGCCGCAACAAAAGGCAAGTAAAACCAACCAAAATCCACAATATGTCACCAAAAGTACACAAAATAAAAACCTATGTTCGAACTCCAACTTATGTATATAAGGTAACTTCATGAAAGGTGGAAGAAACCCTAATGAAAGAGAAGAAATCAAATAAAGAAACACTTACTTGAACAAAAGTTGAAGAAATCACCCCAAATCAACCAAATATTGAATCTACATGCAACAAAACCTGATATTGAGGCTTGAAGGAGGTTCAAGAGGTCATTTGGGGACTGAAATGGAGGAAAAAGAGTGAAAGTAAATGATTTATGAAGGAATCAAGTTACCCTCTCAAATCTGGACAGTTCGAGAAACCCTAAAATGATTATCCCTAATTCACGATTCTCTTGTGCTCTTAAAATGCGAAAACGATAATGGGTGTGATACTAAGAATATTTTATTAGATAGGGAGGTGGAATCACAAAAAAATGAAGCAGATATTAAATAATTAAAAAAACATTTAGAGGAGAAAATGGGCTTGGGGGTTGGGCCAAAACCTTAATTAAAAACTCAAATACACCATGATTATGGATTTATAAAGGCTTGAAACTGACATGGTGGTGTTAATAGGTCCAGGGAGGCCAATTAAGAATTAAAATGGATGGAAAATGTTGAAAAATGAAGGAGTTATAAAGGAATAAAAATTGGTTTTTAAATCTAGAAATATGCTCACAGTTTGGCCCAAATTTTCAAATCCCACCATTTCCACCAAAATTCATGAGAAACCCCCAAAACAAAGCAATAATGGAAATTAAATTAAAAATAAATTTAAAATAATTCATGTATGTGACAATTTACCTCATTATAAATCTATATATTCATAGTTCATGTGGTTATTCGACTAATAGAATATCCATGATTATGTTTTATTATGGAAATACTTACTCATCTCATTTTCCTTCCATTATGTGTTCAAGTTTATTATTTGTAAAGGAATATATTTTCAATTATTCACCATGAAAAATGTCTAGGTTTATGTTATTTTCCACTATATTACATACTCTTACTAAGCATTTGAGCTCACCCCTTTCTTTTGTTTCATTTTTCCAGGATATGAAGAAGTAATTTATGAGTGACATGCAGGAAAAATCTAGGAGGCATAGATTTTCTAATAGAATAAATTAGTTTTGTTTTTATTTTCAAGTTGTAATATTGAACCTATGTATGTATCAGTATTTCCATATCTACTACACTACTCAATATTTCAGGATTTGATTCCTTGTAATCATTCTAATGTATTAAAATAATGCACTATCTCTGGGCTTCTGGGGTCAGGGAATAACAGTTGGTATCAATGGATGTTTAGTAGAAAATTGGGAAACAAGATATAAAAAAAGTATATTAGTGAAGAAAACACTAATATAGACTTTGGGGATAAAAATACAAGGACATAATATAATTATTGTAAGGAATAAATTATGTGGTTTTTCAAGAAAATACATCCCTGTCTGGATATGAACAAGTAGATGTGGATCTGGCATAGATGTATCTAGGGTTAAAAACCAAAAAAACAACTTTGAGATAAAATAAAACTGGAACTGGTGCATGAAAATGGGCCATGCTGCAGTCTTATTTTGACACTCCTAGTGGATAGTATTTGGTAAATTCATAAGATTATTAGAAATAATTATGAAGGATTTATTCCCCAAAGTAACCCAAGTATTTGGTTTTAGTATTTATGATGAAAACTTTTTATGTTATGTGTCATATCATGTTTATAGATATAAAGAGTTCTTAATTTTATGAGCTAATATAAAATATGGAATTGATTATAAATGGCGCACAATATAAGGAATGAGAACTCCACCAATGCACGTTATGCAAAGAGTAAGAAGGATCATATCTCTAAAAAGTCTTAATCCATCATTTCAAAAGAATATTGTCTCCCAAGTATCCTCATCATTTGAGGAAATAATATCATGTGTTGAAAGGATCTGTAAAGTCTTTTCTGAGTCCTATATCTTTGAAGGGAAGAAAAATAAGAAGAGTATGGAAGGAAAAAACAATGATAATGGGAAGAAGTGAAATATGTATTTTCCCACATGTGATAATTGTGGAAGGAAACACCTTGGTATATGATTTAGGGGAAAAGGAGTTTTCTTCAAGTGTGGAGAAAAAGGCCACCATGATCATAATTGAAATACAAAGAAATAAATATACTATATTCAAGTATTAGACTACAAGGAGATGGGACACTATGTGAATCAATTCCCCAAGCATTAAAGGAATATACCCTAAATGATGATTTTAGATAATTATCAAGTCATTATGCCACTGCTGATGAAGTAGAATGATTAATATGCCTAGTCAAAAATCATTTCATTTGAATATTTTGTCAGTAATGTACTTGTTATATTAATTATTAAATATATAAGGATTTTACTATAGTACTATTTCATTAAGAATTTGAGGTCGTATGATGAATGATACAAAGGAAAAGAGATTCAATATAAATTTAAACTTTTAAGAAACAAACATGATTAAGGGAAAGAAAACACTTAATATATATCTGATATTTAGATAATGATGAAGAAATGATTGATTCAGATAAGTACTGACTACCTTGGAACTAATTATTGACTTTTTGAGAAGTGGTCTACACTATCATCAATTTATTTTACAGGAATTTTGGATTTAAGGAATATATACAATAATAAGTATCTTACTTAAAAAATTTGGAAGAATGCATGTTTCCAATATGGGTTTTATAGTAATTCAAGTTATTACTATATTTTAAGAGGATACATGATGAATTTATTCACTTGTTTGGAATGTGAATTTTAGAGTTGCTTCTTATTGATTAAGGGTTAATGAAAAGTTCATCATTGAAATATAGAGACCATAATTATAATGTGTTGAATTATTATATTTTGTAATTTTTAACCATTTATGAAATGGTTTAAGTAGATCATTGTATGGAGTTTTAGAGTTTAATGTCACTAAACGATGGTT
The DNA here is from genome assembly GCA_963277665.1 of Viscum album. NCBI lineage: Eukaryota > Viridiplantae > Streptophyta > Magnoliopsida > Santalales > Viscaceae > Viscum > Viscum album. Next base: position 1,275,107,681 of record OY728132.1, on the reverse strand, counting down.
TGATTATTCTTCCTTGACCATGTTGTCTAATTATAATGTGTTGTTTTGTAGTAACCTATCAATTTTCCTTTACTCTTATTAATAGATTATTTTATCCATATTCTTGATGTGGGTTCCCGATAAGGGAATTATCAAGTATCAACCATTAACTTTCGAAGATCAATTTCAAATTTCGAAGAAGGAATTTTTGTAAGAAATGGATAATGTGACACCCCATTAATTTAAAAATATATTTAATACAAAATCAGGAAACACTAAGTCTCTAAAAAACACCACTTTGTTATAACCAAGATAAGTAAACATAATTTTTTCACCTCTATGATTTTTATTTCGCAAAACTGACATACACAATTGCGTTCAGTAAGATATTTAGAGTTTGATAAGACAAACTTAAATTTTGGTGAATAGTAACATACCCTTATGAATAGTAACATACCCTTATGAATATTAATGAATAGTAAATTGGCCAAAAAATAGAAACTTCACCCATGAATTTATAAATCCAATTTAGTCATCTTAAAAGTGAAAAAAAATCATAGTATAGGTATAGGTATTTTTGTATGTCATAAGTATTTTAATTACAATTTTATAATTAATTTAATAATTATAAATTGAAAATTATTTTCATAAAATGTAATCATAAATTGTTATTTTGTTATCTTATGGTTATAAGATAATTTTAGGGGACATTGATTAATTTTTCAAGGTGTTATAAAACGAGTTATAGTTTTAATACTGTTTTTTAAATAAATTATGATTTTATTTTAAAATTAAATTAAAAATATAGAGAATATTATTTTCAAAAAATTGAGTTCATTTTTGAAATCTATACGTCGAATAATGGTTATGGTGAAGTTTTGGTATTTTTTTGAAAAACCTGATTTTTTGATGAATAGTGAAATATGGTATAATACCGTATAGACAAATTATCAGTTTAATGCACTATTTATGACATAATGAGTGATTTAATTCCACTTGGTTCAAACTCACATTAACTTATTACTATTAGCGGTCACATGAAACAACACTATTTATTGTCTTGAGGGAATTAATAAAACAATGAATAAAATATTCAAACTTTACTTCTCTCCTCTACTATAAAACCCTCCTCAATCCCCCTTCTCCTCATTCCTATAAGCCTTAAATCTCCTCATATTTCTTCCCAAATACCCTTCCTTAGTCACTCCCCACATCCAAGAAGCTCTTTGTCTTTCCAAAAGACCAAAACCCCTTCCCTTAAAGAGATTCTCAAGGAGGTGGATTCAAGAGGTAAAATCACATTTTGTTTATTTCATTTTCATTTCAAGTTCCTTTCTATTATTATCCTCTCCTCACCTCCTCTATCCAAATGACAACGATAACTACAATTTAATATATATATTTTAATTATATCATTTTAATGGAATAAACATCATAAATATTCTCACTCTCTCCCTTTTATTGTATAAACGAAACCATCGTCCGTGAGGTTCCAATTTACAACCTTTGTGGACGATGAAGTTTCAGTCTTCAATTTCTCCTTCATTACTAGTCCTAAAACAAATTTAATGGTTTAACTAGACTAAAATATATGTATTATAACCTAATTAATTTTAGTAACAAGTATACATACATTTTATGAAATCATATGACCAAACTAGTTCCTAATAATCAAAATACCACCAAAATAATCTACGTGAATGTCATTAATATTTCATCTAATGATTCATCCTAATTAAATATAAAAAAATAATATAAATGACCATTAAAACCTATGGATTTTAATAAATAATTTTTTAATTCAATTATAGAGATTTACATCCATTCCACATGAACTTCATTACATAAAAACAAGTGAACTGATTATGAAAATCAAGAAAAAGGAACACTCCATAACGACAAAATTGAATCTTATAACTAATCAATGAGGACATAATGGGATTAATAAAATGATAATAAAATAAATAAATGTTTAATATGTTATTAATTAAGTTATTAATAAGTCTAATTTCTAATTCTAGGAACTTAAGTTCAAGAGTGGAACACATTCAGTCTTAAGGTAATGGTTTCTTTATCTCACTTCCTTTTTTTTGTGAGATTTTCTGTATTCACTGCAAATACTTTTGTATGGTGTATGTATACGGAAAATTGATGTAACATATCATAAATATCTTTATTTTTATTTTATTAAATTTATCATTTTAATATTATTAATTTTTTTTCATATGAATTGATTAATTACAAAAGTGGTATGAGATTTCTACCCAAACCTCCATTTTCATTCCAGTTAATCTTATTCTCTACTGACCTCAATTAATTTCTTATTTATTCTTATTTTCTCCAAATAAATTATGTTATAATGTCCTATATATTTTTACCATCCATAATATTTATTTATTTTGTGGTGATTTACATGTTTTAAAAGTATCATTCAAAATTTTTATCCCAATAAACAAATCCGATTCAAGGGATATTTTCAAATTCATACCCATTTCCAACTGTACACCAGAATCTGCTTTAATCCACCATTATATTTATAAAAACACTCATTTTATCAATAAAAAATATTTGGGATCATTTATTAATTTAGGAGAAAAATATTTCTTTCCTTTTTAAAATTCTCTTTAATACATTCCTTAAAATGCAGTAAAATGTTTTATTTCTAAAGTATCTTAAGAACTATTTTTAAATTATTTCACTTAAATGGGACATAATTTATGCCTCAAATATAATTTCAATGTACTGATATTTTATTTTATTAGATATTCATGTCTAAAATCTAATTGCAATGAAAATATAAATGATTTTCCAAAAGAAATCATATTTCAAAAGTAAAAAGGAATTTTCTCATCTCACATTAACTTTTATGATAATTATGCCTTGTTCACCACTTATTTATTTATTTTGGTGTATGTACTACCCTTTGGTATATAATATCAATAGTATACTTATTCTCATGATATTATAAGGGATTATTATTTGAATTTTTCAAGATGGTATGAGACACTTTTGAATGTTTAAGGATTATTTCCTCAAGAATTTGTCAGTGGTCTCATTTAAAAATATATATTTTTCTATGTCAACATAATTTGTTGAATCTGATACTTCATTGAGGTTAATATATTGTGATATCATCTATAATATTTTGTTTAATGGTTTCTAATTATTCTAACTATGGATGTTCTATTTTTATACCATTCACCATATTATACGGAATTGTTAATGTTTATGTTCAATAATTGGAGGAAGTTATTTACATTTTACATGTTAGTTTAAATATGAGGTTATATGTTAATTATTTTCACCCGATTCATATGATAATTTAATTGGACTTATTATGTGAGGGGTGGGGGCCTCTATAGCCCCTCGATGCATCGGTAGGTCTCACGAGACATATAGACATGGACTTGGATGAGGCCTTTCCCAATTTGATATATGGTTTTTGGATGAGGCCTAAATAATTTTTAGACGTCTTGGACGAGGCCCTGACGGTATGTTTTAGAATGCCCAACATATGAATTTACCTCATTATTAAGATATAAATTCATAGTTCATGTGGTTATTCTGCTAGTAGAATACCCATGATTATATTTTATTTTTTGGAATATTTACTCAACTCATTTTCCTACCATAATGCGTTCAAGTTTATTATTTATAATGGAATGTGTTTTCAATTATTCACCATGAATAATGTTTATGTTAATGTTATTTTCTGATGAATTTCTTACTCTTATTGAGAATTTCATCTCCCTCCTTTCTTATGTTTTATTTTCCTAGGATATGAAGATGTAAGTTATGAGTGAATTCTATGAATAATCTCATAGGAATGGATTTTTATGATGGAATAAATTAGTGTTATTTTTCTTTTCAACTTCTAATATTGAACCTATGTATGTATCTGGGTTTCTAAAAGTACTAAACTAATCAGTACTTCAGGATATGATTCCTTGTAATCAGTCCAATGTATTAAAATAATGCACCATCTTTGGGCTTTGGGGTTGGGGCGTTACAATAATAATATCTAGTGTACCTACTTGAGTAAATACACATACTAGGGATATAATAAAGTATAAAAAAATTACCTACCATGTCAACACTATATAATCCATTATGAAACATTTAGCATGGCCACACTGTATAAAAAATTTATCCATAATGGCCGAAGCATGTAATCTAGTATTTCCAACCACAAAGTATTGGATGCACGGTATAGAAGACCAAGGAATCCTCATAGAGTCCCAATAACATCTCTATGGAAACTCATTGAAGACCTTGTTGGATTCCAAGGAGCATGTAAGCATACCATGTCCTACTTGAGTCCAAGAAAGCTAGAACCAAGGAGCAATAAGGCCCAAGGTATAACAACTCTGCTCTTTATTTCACATTAATACATGATTCATTACAAATGGTTACACTTAATATAACCCAAAATATTGATAAGTATAATTAATTTAGAAATTTTTTACATAACTTATCAAATTAAAATAGGACATACACCATCTTTATTGAAAACATCTTTTACATGCTTGTACTTAAAACTATATGGCACAACCTGCTGACATACATAAGAAAGGGGTGAGATATAAAGATTCGTAAGGTAATAAACTTGTAATAACATAAAGAGAATTAAATTTTTTATACAATAATAATTTTAAATAGAGTATTAATCATACCCATTAACAATGAGACCTGATATATCTTGATATTCATAATATCCACATGGGAAATTTAGCAACAACTAAAAACACTACATCAAAAATATAGGTCAAGGATAATTTCCAAGATAGCATGATGAAAAATTTCCATTAAAGGAACTAGGTTCAATATCTTCCTTAAAATGAAATATCATGAGACTAAACATTACCCAATGCATTGGAGTGGTATATAATTTTGGGTGAACCTATCAAATTCATTCCATTCTCCTACTTATGTGTCCAATATAAATCACACAACATGGATTCATCATCATCATCATTTTTTATTCTATGATCACAGAGTGTGTAATAAATACCTATAAGTAAAAATTAAATTAAATATATTTTTATAAATTTGAACATCCTTGATATTAAATGGTTATGGTATTCACTACACAATTTTTTAGGCATGGAAAATCACGGTGAAATTTCGGCAGCATAATGATGTCACTTAATAATTCATAAAAAGGGTTGATGAGTGAAAAGTGGATATATTACCATTTGAAAATAAAATATGCAGTAATAAGGAAATGGGAACACATATTTCAACATAAGGAATTTGGAATGTAAGGAATTAATTAAAAAGGAAACTTGAATAAAGAATAGTCGGTGGGAATCCTTTTCTTGAGTGTGTGACACCAAATGAATGAGAGATCTTATTAAGGGCTTGGGGGAACCTTTATAGGACTCTAGATAAGAAATATAAGAGTAATTACGTTCTCTAATGAGTTTTTGTGAGGATAAATGAGATATTGGGTGGGTTTATATAGGAAATGAGTGGATATTTCTTTATTCTTTATCATACTTAGGTTTTGGACTCTATTTAATAAAATAAAAAAAACAATCCTTACCATCGTTTATGCCCATGGTTTATAGCATATGAGGTAGTTGTTCATTATTTTATATGGCCAAGGGACAAACATAATAAAATAGTACCCTTGATTATATTTAGGTGAGTCATCCTCTTAAAAAAATGATTTTAATATGTTAAAATATATTAACGGTATTGGAGGATTCAAAATAGATTTATAAAATGAATCAAAAAAACATAAAATATCATTATTTAAAATATAAAAATATATTTGGTTGTTTATACATTTTATATTATTTATTAAAACACTTTTTCTCATTATTGTTTCTTAATACACAATGTAAATTTATAAGATTTTTAATTTAAACCTAAAAATTTGAATATCTTGTAAAATTATGAAAATTTAGTCATTGAATAATTTCAAAATTATTATTCCAAAAAAATATTCATTTCATATAAATAATTTTATAATTATTTTAATTTTAACTTTTAATATAAAATATATATTTATTAAGAAGTGTTAGGTTTTTGACAATAATAGTTTTTGAACCCTTATAAAAATTACATTTGACTTTATAAAAAATTGTTTGATAATTTATATTTAATAAAAATTATTTTATAACAATATTTTATAAAAAATATTATTTATTTCAAAAATCCATTAATTTAACCAAATAAATTCATTAGTTGAATTTGAATTTTAACCAAAAATAATATGTGTGTTTAATTACATCAAAATAAAAATTATTTATAAATTAACAATAATAAGATGAAATTATGTTAATTATTATATAAAAAATAATGTACATAATAATATTTATAGGGTCTGGATACATATCCCTTTAATACACCAACAAACTCCCTAAGAGTTAGGTGTGTGATGTTGGAACTTTTATGGAGTGGTTTGGCGGACATGGTTTGCTCCATGATATCAATGAGCTTGAACATCTTCCTTATACTATTTTTCTCATTCTTAAGTTATTAGATCTCATATTGGGATTGGTAAAGGGAAAATATTAGTGATTTTATCTCCCTTAGAAGCTCTGATAAATGGGATTCATAAGATATGATCCTAATATTTGATTCCATCACTTCCTTTTTATGTGTCATTTTGATTTGTAAAAATATAATATTTATACCAGTCATGTGATCACTATTAAATGGATATATTATCTATGGTAATGATACTTAATATTATTTTAAATCCAATTGGACATAATAATCAAAATAAGTGAATGTGTAATCAATAACTATATAAAATATTTAATTTAATTAAAAGGGGAATTTTATTTATAACAGTTCAGGTTGTTACAATCTTCCCCTTAAGAAATTTGACCCCAAAAATTTTAATTTCCCACACTAAAAATATGAGGGTAAATTTTTTTCATCACCTCCTATGGTTCCCATACCACTTATTCAAAATTGTGGTTTCACCACATCACTTTGAAAAGGTTTGTTTTCTTATTTAATTGAACTTTTCTCTATGATCAAATATCTTCCACGACATCACCTCATAGGAAAATTCATTCTCCCGTGGTACCCCCTATAGATTGAGTACATATGAGGGGTTTGTTATGTGCATTATCAAGAGTGATAAATAGAATTAATCATGTAATTGAGATAGGTTAGGTTGGATTTTTAGTCAGTAGGCCACTGTTCCGATGCGCCCAAGGATCTCAAAGGGACCGATGTATCTTGGACTAAGATTTCCCTTATTCTCAAATATCATGAATTTATATCATATAGATATTATAATGAATAACATGTATCCATCATCAAACTCTAGGTCTTGTCGAAGATATTCAGAATAGCTATTTTTTACTCTAAATAACCTTGATGTTGTATTGAATGGTCTTAAACTTTTACATTATTTCCTCAACCATTATAGGACCTATAATTTTTTATTCCCCAACTTAATACCATCATGTAGGTGTTTTGCACCTCTTATCATAATGGGCTTCATAGGGATCCATTTGGTTTCTTGAGTGAAAAATATTTTTGTAAGAGAAATCGACCAGAGAAAGATATTAGTCTCATCCTCTTTTGAAGTCAATAGAGTATTCTTTCAACATTTCATCAGGTGTCTGGATAGTCCACTCATATTGGCCATTAATTTGAGGGTGATAAGTTATGCTTAAGTTTAACTCAGTGTTTAGATTATGTTGATTACTTTTACAGAATATGGAGGTGAATCATGGATCTTGATTAGATACGATCTATAGTAGTAATCCATGCTCCCATACCACTTCTCTGATGTATATCCATGCATGATGATTGAGCAATAAATAATATATATTTTAAATGAAGTGTGATTCCTTTGTAAAATGATCCAAAAAAACCTGGATAGAATTGATACCCTTGTATTTCTTCAGAAATCCAGTGACAAATTCCATGGTGACGTATTCCTATTTCCACGTTGGTATGGGTAATGGTTGCATCATTACCTTGTATTTTTTCCTTTATTATTTCACTTTTTAACATAAAAGACATCTTTACATATATTTCGTGATATTTTTTAATATTTTTCCACCAATAGTTCTCCTAGATATATTGATACTTATTTGTGCTTTCTAGGTGGATAGATAAGGTTGAACTACTTACATCATCCGACAGCTCATTCTAAAGCTCAGGATTTGATGGTACACATTTCTGTGACCCAAATCTCACAAATCTTTATTCATTCACATTGAACTCCAAGGATTTATCATTCCTTACAGTTTCTTCATTTTTTGAATTTCCACGTCATTTCTCTGAGCATCCATTTTCTTCTCCAGAAGGGGTGGTTGAGAAATAATTTATGAAAGGATTGATGATGATCCTAACTTTATGATTCCCATATCCATCCTTTTTTTATATATGAAGATCATATACCTGTCAATTCTCATCAATGGTAGTATGTTTTGATCATTTCTTCTTAGATCTTCGACCACTTTATTTGCTCTACCAGGATGGTAGAGGATTGTGCGGTCATAGTCCTTGATCAAATATATCTATATTTGCTGGTCAATATTCATCTATTTCTATGTGAATATATATTTGATACTTTTTTATCTATATATATTTCACCCTTATCCAAAAAGATATATTTCCTCTATATTTTAAAATTAAATATTACTACATTAAAATCCATATCATGCATTGGGTAGTTGTATTCGAGAACTTTCAACTGCCTTCCTGCATTGGCTATGACTTTTTCATTTTGGATTAACACAGAATCTAATCCCTTCTTAGAAGAATCATTAAATACTTTTAAATGGTATCCACTTTTTGGTAGTGTAAGGACATTTATAGTTATGGGCCTCATTTTCATCTCGTTAAATATTTCTTCACATTCATCATTCTATGTATTCATGACTCCCTTCTTAGTTAGCTTGGATAGAGGGTTTTTTGATCACAGGAACTTTCTCACAAATATGAGATAATACCCTACTAATGTAAGGAAATTGAGGATATCTATAATAGATGTTAGCCTCGTCCATCCTTTAAATTATTCTATTTTTTAAGGGTCCACCAATATCCCATTTCATGTGATAATATTCCCCAATAATGGTACTTCCTTTAACCATAACTCACAATTTCTTTTCATTACATAAATTTTCCCCATTCACAAGTTCATTAACATAGTCTATAGATATTACCAATGTTCCTCCTAGTTTTGGATAATATTAGATCATAACCTATAAAGACTACCATAAAATTTTCAAGTTAATCTATAAAGACACTATTCATCAGGTCCATGATGATTTCTAGATAATAATTGATTCCAAATTGAATTACAACGAAATCATAGTGCACATACATTGTACAAAAAGAGATCTTGGGGATATCCTCCTTCTTCACCTTAACTTTGTAATACCCCGACCACCAATCCACATTGAAGAAGTATTTTTCTCTATGTATCTAATTGAACAAGTAATGAATATGTGACATAGGGTACTTGTTATTTATCATGATCTTATTGAGCTCATGATAATCAATGAAAAGGTACATTGACCCATCCGTATTCTATATTAATAAGACTAATGAACCCCATGGTTAACCACTTGGGAATATGAAGATTTATATGAATTCTCTTATAGTTGTTTCTTAATCTCCTCATGGGTTAAAATGGACATTCTATATGTAGTCATGGATAATGGAAATGACCCAGGTATAAGCTTGATTGAAAATTCAACCACTAGGCTAGGAGAAAAAGTAGGAAATTACTTAGGAAATACATCATCTTATTCCCTCACAATAAGCATGTCAAAGAGGATGGCTCCTTCTTTAGGAACAATAATTTGAGCTAGATACTCTTTCTCATAGGGAAATAATTTTCATGTTTGAGATATTAGTGCTAATAAATATTTATCCTTCTCCTTGAACTTGTACATAATTGGGGGTCAACTTTCAAAACAGAGAGTGATTACATTTTCATAGAAATTTATGTTGGATCTATATATGGATAGAAAATAAATATCTATAATTTCATCAAATTCCACTAAATGGGGTATGATTAGGTTTGATGGTAATTTTATCCTACAAATTGTGAAATGGGTGGAGTTATATAAATGAGATGCATTTATATCCTCATTTTTTCATCGATATATCTAATTATAAGATTTTTGGTGGTGTTTGAATAGTTATACTAAAATTTCATGATATGTAGGAATGCGTAGAATCAGAATAAAATTGTATATTTTCTAATATTGAATGAATAAATAGTGTACCTATCACCATTTCATTATTGGGATACACCTCAATGGTTGTTATGGAAAAATATCATCCATGCTTACTTGGAGGTTGTAGGTTGACTTAAAAACCCCTTGGCTTAGTTAATTTATTTGAAATGTGCCCTGGCTCCTTGTAATTAATAAAATGAACAATGCACTAAGGGTTTTCTAGAGAATTCCTTTCCTCTATCATATTAGTGGGATTCTCCTATCAGTAACATCGATCTAGGTTCCCTTATTTCCCAAAACTAAAGTATTTCTTCACCCCCTTAGGAAATCCTAATGTTTTTATTTCTACACCTTTGAAAATTAGGATGTATAAACTTCTTATAACCATAATATTTATCCATTAGACCACTAGAATTAAACTCCAATTTCTACTTCTTATCCCCATTAAACCATTGATATTGTCGAATCTCAATTTGAATTTGAGGGCACATCGAAGAATTTCCTTAAAGTTGTCAAAGCCTCGGATCACCAAGGATTTCCATATAATATGTTTTAGCCCACAAAATAATTAGTTAAACTTGTATTCTAGGGTATCAAAAAATATAGAGGTTCATCATGAAAGTATTGTGAAGTTTTCCTCATGCACCCAACTATATTCATCATCATTTTATTGTGGGAAAGTAAATCTATTTCCATTTTGATACAGAGGGTGCGAAGAAAACATTTATCAAAATTCATTTTCCAGAATTCCTTCCACCCTATTACTTCAATAACTTATTTGGGATTAATATTTTTTTATTAATGTCCACCACTGATTAGTTTCTCCTTCCATAAAATATACATCTGTTAGAACCTTATCTTGTTCAGAACATTGAGGGATAGAGAAGATCTTCTCAATTTAGTTTATCCATAGTTCTATGATTATGGTTTTAGATGATTAATTTGAAGTCATAATCCTCCATCGCATAAATCTATCAATTGATTAGTATTCTATATTAGGGAGATTTGGGTTATCATCCTAATCCAAATTGTATTTTAGAACCTGAGCTAGCCGACATAGTATTTTAATAATGTTTGTGATTCCTACTCCCATCAGGTTGGGAATCTCATTGGGGCATTCATTGCATTTCCCATCACATTTATTATTTACCTAATTCCTAATATTTCCATCCATTGGATAGAATAAATAAAATTAGGGATAATTATTTTTAAACTATTAAATTCATAGAAGCTAATCCAATTAATTTTAATTTATAACTTATAAGTTAAATTTATTTCTTAAATAAGGAATCTCTAGGCTTTAATCTATGTTATTCATGATCTATTTATTAAAAAATATTATTTTGGGTATTTTTCCCACAATAATGGTTCGTAATGAGGTTATGAATTTACCAAGGAATATACCCCGGTAGTTCAAACCAGGTGTGTAGTAAGGCCCATTTTCATGTATGAGGTTACACCACATTTAGCTCAAAAGACCTTGTCATAGTTGTTACCCATATGTACATTTTTGCTAAATCCATGTCCACCTGTAGTATCCATAAAGGGATATATTTTCATGATAATCCACTTACTATACACTTACCAAAATTTATGGATGTTTTCTTATACTTAGTCTTATCCCTATGTATTTTACTATAGTTTTCTATTCCTAACCCCAACAATAACTAATCTTTTCCATGGATACCTACTATAAAAAACCTAGTCCTTATTACACATTAATATATTATTTATTACATAAGGTTACACTTAATATAAACTAGAAGATAAATGAATATAATTTCTTTTGGAATTAGGTACATTAAAAAAGAACTTAAAATAATAAATACAACATCTTTATTGAAAACTTCTTCAACATGCTAGTACTTGAAACTACAGTGGATAACCTGAGGATATACATAAGAAAGAGGTGATCTATAAAGCCCAATAAGGGAATTAACATGGAATAAAATAATAATAAAAATAAATTTTATAAAATATGAATATAAAAAGGAGTAAGAATAATAAACATGAACATTTAGAAATAATATAGCTTTATATTCATGAATGAAAAATGGGAAATGTGATAATAACATAAAACACTACATCATAAGCATAGGTCAAGGCTATCTATCAAGACATCATGATGGTAAAATTTACATAAAGGAATTAGGTTTAATCCCTTTCCCAATATGATGTCTCATGAGACTAAACATTACACAATGCATTGGAATATTATATTATTTCGGGTGTATCTATCACAATCATTTCATTATCATGCTTAAGTTCACAACATATATCAAACAACATGGATTCATTAATAATCATATGTTATTATGAATTCAATGAGTTTGAAATAAATAGATGTAGTTCCCAATTCAATGAATTATAGGTGTATAAATTTTAACACTGTTTATAGGAAGTGGGTATGAGATTCACTACATAATTGTTTTGGCATGGAAAATGGCAGTGAAATTTCAGCAGCACAAAAACCTCACTTAATAAATCATAAAATGGGATGATGAGACCAAAAAGGAATATAATCATTCAAAAATAAAATAGATAATAATAGATACATGGAAATAAATATACTACCATAATGAATTGGAAATATACGTCATAAAATAATAAGGAAACTTGAATAAAGAAGAGAAGGTGAGGATCCCTTATTTGAGTGTGTGACTCAAAATGCTTGAGGGGATATTCTTGAGATCTTAGGGGATACCATGGGAGGACTTTATAGAGGTTATATCTGAGTAATTACATGATACATGGAGTTTTAGTGAAGATAAATGGGTGCTTGCATGAGTTTATATTAGAAATGAGTGGGGATTTGTTTATTGTTTCTCAAACTTAGGTCTTGGACTCTATGTAATGAAATAAAAAAACCAAAAACATTACCATGGTTTTTGAACATGGTTTATTCCAAATGGGAGAGGTTTTAATTATTTGATATTTAAAATGGACAAAAGTTAAAAAATAAAACCCTTTATTATGTAGAGGTGAGTCAGACTCTTATCGAAGTGATTTTAAAACCATAAAATATATTAATGGTTTTGGGGAATTCATAATGGATTTATAGAATATTTAGAAATAACATAAGATATAATAATTTTAAATATAAAACATATATTTGTCATTCATACCTTTTATTGTATTTATTATATCACTTTTGGGTCATTATCATGTCATAATACATAATGTATATTTATACAATATTTAATTTTTACCTTAAAATTCTACCCTTATAAAATTATGAAAAATTCACCATTGGATAATTTAGACATTATGATTCCAAAAACAATATTCATAATATCTAAATAATTTTATAAATATGTTAATTTTCACTTTTAAAATAAAATCTACATTTCTTAATAAGTTCTTGGTTTTTTGACAATAAAAGTTTTCAAACCCTTATAAAAATTGCATTTGACTTTATAAAAAATTATATGATCATTTATATTTAATAGAAAATTTAAAATAATATTTTGTTAAACTATTATTTATTTCAAAAATCCATTAATTCAACAAAACTAACTCCTTAATTGAATTTGAATATTTACCAAAAATACAGTTTGTGTTCTGTTGTATCAAAATAAAAAGAATTTATACAATAAAAATAATTATAGGATGAAAATATATTCATTAATCTATAAAAAATAATTTACATAATCATATTGAAACGATATTGATACATATCCATTTAATACACAAGAAAACACACTTAGTGTAAGTTGTGGGATGGTGAGACTTTCATGGGGTGGTTCGACCAAAATGGTTTGGGTTGTGATCTCAATGAGTTTAAACTTCTCCCATAAACGGGTTTGGTCATTCATAAGTTATAGATAACATCTTGGACTTGTTTAAGGTCAAATCCCAATGAAAATATCTCCCATTTAATCTTTGATAAATGAGTTTCATAGGGTATGACCCTACTAGTTGTGGCCACCATTTCCTTTATCCATGTTAATTGGATTTGTTAAAATCCTATATTTATACTACTCTTGTGATCACTATTCAATGACTATATTATCATCTTTAATGATAATTAATGGTCTTTAAAATTAAATTGGATATAATAAAAAAAGTAATTTCATGTTTTCTATAATCATATAATACATTTAATTAAGTAAAAACTGGAATTTTATTGTAACAGTTCGCGTCGTTACATAAGACATCCTATCAAAACAATGTCCCAGGAGAAAACAGGTGCATGGATTCCACTACAACAATCAAGATCCATAGGGTAAATGTATATGGAATCTAATGAAACCATGATTCAAGGTATACCAACCAGGGAATCCATTACTATCTTAGTGAATTATATCATTTCATTCATCATTCACAAGACTTTACATTTCATTAGTATACCCACTCACTATCACAAGTGTTCTAAAATAAAATTCTACAATTAAATCATAATCAAACACAAATCATGGCATATCATCACATAATAATGAGGCATCACTATCTCCTAATATCTTAATTCAATTCAATTAAAATTAAAATGGGCATCTTCTAACCAAGAAAGACCACACACACCCCAGGGGCTGTATAACAATAGAAAAAATATAAAGGCACATGCCATGGGTGGCCTAAGCTGGGGAAACAATATACAATAAACTCAAAGGTTCTTGTGTTAAACCTAAATAGGTTCCAATACATCCAATTTAATCATTAAATTAATTTATGGGGTGCCACAAAAAATTCCAACATGAGGTACAATGGAAAAAATCTTATAAAACCCCAAACCCGAAGGGAAAGGTATGGAACACCTACCTTTGGTCTGTAGTAGGTCACTCATCTATTATCGATCTATGATTTGGTCCATATCAAGAAAAAAAAGAGTGGTTGAAAATCTAGAACATAAGGAATATCATTTCACATTAAAATGGCACACTTGATACTAAGGAAAATGAAAAAAAGAACAAGAGGAATGGAGTACTCACCGATGCGGATTCAACAAGACAAGAGATGATCGAATCTGAGTTTAGAAGAAGAATCGTTGGCCAAGACTATCTTTATAATTAAAAGATTATCAAAGGGGATGAAGGAGCTCAACCATGTCTGCTAGAAACAAGAAAAAATAGGGATTTTAACATTTAAACTCATTAAGTAAAAAATGATAATTTCCTTATGAATTCTATGTCGGTAAAGTTTGGCTACATGGTTGGTCAAATCGGGTGCCAACTATACACCATTTAATATTTTAAGAGGATCCCATCATGGTCACTATGCACTATTTGAAAACCCATGCACCGACCATACATTTTTCAGTAGAAAAAAATTGTAGATGCCTTTCATGGTTGTGCACCTGAGGATTCGAAGTTTCTCCAAACCATGAGAAATTTGTCACCAAACTGTCAAACCCAGAAAATTAAGGGTAATTGTGTAGCCTATCCTACATGGTCTCTCCTAACCATATTTCATATTTTTTTTACAAGAATTCAGTCTTTGGGATCCGAACAAGCCCTGAACACCCATAATACACACATGATCAGACATGGTACTCACAATAGGTCATAAACAAGAATTCAAAATGGAAAACAAAAGTTCATCATACCTCAAGAAAACCTGGGATCATTAAATTTTACCTATTAGAGAAATTCTCAACATTATTGACTTTCTAATGGTGGTTAATAATCTCTTGATATAAACATAATCCACTGAGAACATATGTCATCCTACCTCTCCCATGTCTCTTCCTATAAATGATCATGCCTCCATAACACCCATACTAGACGAACTGACTAGCCTTAGAGAAACGTTTTGCTTCTATCAATAATAAAAACATGATTCTCCTCAAAGGAAACATCTATTTGTAACTCAAACTCCTAAGGATGAAATGAATGAGAAATTTTAAATAAATAAGGACACTATTGAGATACCTAGAAGATGGCATGCATGGCGCGGTACCTCCGAGATAAATGCAATTGATACACTACCAGCCCAACTCTTTCGAAAATATAGAATGGTCAAACATATCAATTTTCATAATTTACCTATCTCCTAATACACCTATGTCTCCTCCTATGTGAGAAATATAAAAATACATGATCACTGAACTCAAACTCTATAGGTTTTACCCATGATTGGTGTGATATTTAAACAAAGACAGTGTAGTAGCAATCATATTTGTAAAAAACTAGACCTACTAAGAAGTCTCCCTCATGAGATGTGGTCCTATTAAATCTACCTCACCTACCTCTATTTTTAATAGAGGAAATAATCATTTCATGTCGTACAAACCCTATAAGGTTTCATCTATATAGTCTAATGATAGACATTATTGTAGGTGAAATCAACTAGGGGTATAAGTCTCTCCCAAGAACCCAAAAAATCTAGGACACATGATCTTAGCAAGTCCTTAATCACCTAAATCATGTGATATGACTATAAATCTATTGAATGTTGGTATTTTATGCTCATAATCACATTTGTACCCAAATCCTATTGAAAACTCTTCCAGAAATGAGTAGTAACCCAGGCATCCTTTCATGATACAATGTTCTGATAAACCCAGTGAATTCATATTATATTATGGATATAAAACCTCCCAAGATCATCCACTAAGAAGGTATCCCTGGTTATTAAAAAATGATAATTCTTCATGAGCCTATAAACTACAACCCAAACTATATCACATCCCATAGGTGACCTCCAAAAACTAGTCCTGAAATCCATTACAAAATCCTTCCATTTCCTCTCCGAAATAGGTAACTATTTCAAAATATTAACTAGTCCTTGATGCTTCTCCTTCACCTATGGAACGATGGAGCACCTTTTAAAAAATCCATCTTCCTCTATTTTCATCCTCAGTCACAAATACTAGCGATGTACATCATGATACATCATGGTTATAGAGAGTTGAACATCCCAAAAAATGAGGCATGAAACTCCCACATAGAATCATCACATATGTCTACGAGAACACAATCATGACAATGTATATAAAATTTCTCATCATTACTCATATTAATTTAAAGAGGTGGTTCTTCACCTTCCAAAATCTATTGTGGGACTAGGTTTTTAGATCCAGTAGTTGCCTCATCCTCACTTTGCCTGGAATGGTAGTGGTCATAGGAAAAGATGAAATAAAAATATGGAAAAAACTACCCTATACCTATAAGTTTATCTCAGTAAACAAATCTATAATCTACCACTTTCTACTAGCCTCCTAAAATGCCTGTATTAGAGTCCTCCAACATAGTTCATCAATAACTAAATTAACCTTCCTAGGAGTGTACGCATGCCTGAATTAAAAATACTTTAGGTACTCAACCCACCTTCATTGCTTGAAATTTAGATCATTTTGTGTAAATATATACTTGAGTCTCTTTTAGTCCTTATACACAAAAAATGATGTCCCATTATATAATGTCTCCAATCATGAAAAGTGTGAACAATATCAACTAACTTGAGGTTGTGTGTTGGGTAATTCCTATCATATGGACTTAGTAGACAAGACCCATATGCCCTGAATATATCCCCTAAATAAGTACTACTTCTATCCTGATACTTGATTCATCAAAATAGATATTGTATCTCCTAACTCTATCTGATATAATCAAGGGTTGAACTAAAGTCATTCTACCTTTCAAATCCTGAAAGGATGTATCGCAGGTATCATTCCATAAAAACATCACATCATTCCTAGTCAATCCCATCAATGATACTGTTAAGATTGAGATGTATGAAATTCCTATAATATCCAGCCATCCCCAAGAAACTTTGA
Source organism: Viscum album (assembly GCA_963277665.1). Classification (NCBI taxonomy): domain Eukaryota; kingdom Viridiplantae; phylum Streptophyta; class Magnoliopsida; order Santalales; family Viscaceae; genus Viscum; species Viscum album. The sequence goes on along the minus strand of OY728132.1, from coordinate 1,275,089,822 downwards.
ATATCAAATACATTCATCGGATTATCCTAGGAAACTATATCCCACATTTTATCATGGTAAATGTATACACCTATCTCTGAGTTATTATGACATAGTAATTGAATCTTATCCATCCAGAAGTGGCACTTTGAGATCTTAGCATATAACTGATGCTATCTCAGTGTATCAAAAATTATCTCAATATGTATATCATATTTAAAAAGATTTTGATTATAAACTAAGATATCGTCCATGAACACCATAACAAAAGAATCTTGATAAGGATGGAAATCCTGATTCATTAACACCATGAAAAATTTTGGTGTGTTCTTGATTCTGAATGGAATAAGAAGATAAACTTATGAACCATACATACTATGAAATGTTGTAATAGGTATTAATATAGGTCATACATGTACTTGATGATAACTTGACATCAAATAAATTTTTGATAATTCCCAAATTCCTCATAGCGGATTAAAAATATCATATATCCATGGAATTGGCCACTGGTTCATAACAGTAAAAAAGATGAATTTTTTGAAATCCAAACATTGTCTAAGGGTATGATCCCCATTTTTCACAAAAAGGACCAGATAACCCCATGAAGAAGTAATGGATCATATAAACCACTTTTATTCCATTTCCTCTAGCTTTCTCTTAAGATCCTGTAACACCATTGTATCTATACTGTACATATGAATGTATACTAGTACAACTTCTAGAACTAGATTGAATGAGAACTCAAACTCTCTCTTAGGTGGTAAAACTGAAATGTAGTAGAGGAAATGAATACCTGAATTGATCAACCATTAGAGGGAAATATTTATGATGTGATACCTAATCATATAGACATAAACTAAAAATTTTGGTTGTCATATCACCCATCCCATTATGATCTGGTCCATCTTGGCTCGCTAGGATATCCCATTCACCCTTTTGAATTAAAATTCCATCCTCTAGTGATGTTAATTTCACCTTATAGCAATAAAATCAACATAGGAATGATAAGAAAGCAGCCAGTCCATCCCAAGTATGATTTCAAAGTGTATCATCTTGAGGAAAAAAGATCTCATGCGAAGTGACACCTACCAATCTAAAGGGGGCACTCCCTGGACTGGTATACACTCTCTTATCTGATCCCTCATAGAGTATCAAGTGTCATAACGACCTTAGAAAACTGAAAAATGATACCAAGTATCTCCCCCACAAATAGAGATATGAAACTATTTGAATCACCTATATACAAAATATCATAAATAAGTTTATAGGATAATAATATCGTACCTCTCACTATAGTCGGTCTGATGTTATGCTTCCCAGGTGTAGTCTATAAAGAGTAGATCTAACATGAATCATGAACCTCTGATGTAACCTCACTACCTAGATCAATCCCATTATAATGTATAAGTACTTATGGTACTTGGATTCCTCCTCCGTGACCACCAAATCAGCCTGACTAACTTATACTACTCTATATCCCAACCTTAATGCAGGTATAAAAATAGATCCTGAACTGGGAGTCGGTACTAAACCCATTTCACTAACTTCTGGCATTAATTTCCTACAAAAAAAATGTTTGTGGAACATCTTTCCATAAAATTATCACTCGAATGGGTCTGGATCACACAAATTCGTCATGTTATCTCATCTTCTACACTAATGAAAGAAAAATTCACTACCATCACTAAAATCCTATCTGGAACTCATATCACGAAAAGCCTCAAAATGTCAATTTCTGCCACTGTATGGTGAACCACTAGGTTGAGAGGCAAAACTTACCTGCACAACACCCAATATCCGATCAATATTCCTTCAATAATCACCACTTGATTCAATTTTTAATATTATTCTTTAACATAAAAACATTGAATCGAGATCGAATGGCATGTATGAGACCTTCCTCGAAGCATCTCACCCTCTATTTCTCATCAGCATGATGTATTGGTAAAAAATAATATATATTTTTAAATCATTATAAATAATCCATACCTGTCATTACACCCTATTCTGGAAACATGAACTCATTGTCCCACTCTATTCTTAGTGTCTCGAGGAAAAAATAATTTTAAAATCCAATCAAGAAATCTCCCCACACCATATCTGGTAGCCTATCATCCTGGTTCAATCCATCCCACTAGCATATTTTTTATCCCCAAAGAATATAAGTCATGAGATTAACTCTACCCTCAAAAGGTGTCTCCAGATGCTATAATATAGTAAAACTCATCTCAACCCACAACTCAGTAGCCTATGGGCTAGCATCATCAGAAAAAATTGGAGGATAGTACTAGTGGAACACACACATTAGCTTATCCATAGAAGTCATATGTTGTAGTTCTCCTTAAAAACTATTCATGTAGCATAGAAAACCATCATGGAACTATTCCTTGGAAATTTTTTCTAGTGAAACTATCCCTACCTCAGCTATAAATATAAGAGGATCTATTGGCATCTCATGGACCACCACCTCTAGCACATAATCATTACTACCCTCCTAATGTATGACTATAGGTTGTTATGGTGACATGTCTCTACAATTCCAAACACTATCCTCCAAAACGTTCAATAAAGAATGTATCACATTTTAAAACATAGGATTGTTCAAAATCATCTAATAAACAAGACACACCCATCTTTATGGTTCTAAATCCATGACTGGGTAACAAATGAATAGTTATAAACATCACTATAGACACTTCCTAATGCCCACACTAAAGTACGACCAATTTCCATTTCTCTATTTCCATGATTTCTATTTCATTTTAATTCACATTTATCTTTAAATGGTAGTTCCAGTTCACCACTTTTGATCTATAAGGATCCATACAACTCAGGAACTGAAATATGGCATCCACTTAATCCACATCATACCACATTCTAGTCCATTTTCTATGACTCAATGTGCCATAGTTTCCTACTTAGGGTTTCTGCTATAACCTAATCAGGAAAACAAATTATGTTTTTGAAATAACTATATGTACCAACCATTTTTCTCAATCTCATACCCAAATCATTTATCAAATAGAAGGTATATCACACAAGACACATATCAAAAAGTCCTTTAGTTAAGAAGTGCATCCTATATGGAATGGCATAATACCTTACATGTGAGTCCTAATAGGTTCAAAAAATTATGTAAGAGACGCATACCTTCATCTCATTATGAAAAAATAAATATATAATCATATTGTACACAAATCCACAACTGAATCACCCAGTAGTGGAATCAAATCAATTGTAATAGTCAATATAAAAAAACCTAAAATTTCCATTCTTGTAAATTTGTATTTTTCCTATATGTGGGTTAACTACTCCCATGTAAATCTAATTAAAAACTTCCAATTCCTTCATATTTTTTTCTATTGTCTCAAATTAGTAAGAGAACCAGAAGAAAAAACTCTCTAATACCACCTTTTAATGTCCTAGCCCAGCTGCCACTATTCAATCCACCTAGCCGATGGGTCACATAGCCTGAAGCACATCTCCCTAAATTCCCAAAGATCTGGATTTGTAGTCAGGTCCTAGGGTGTGTATGTGTGGTGAATATACCCTAAATTTAGAGTGTAACATAGACAAATAACAATAAATGTCAATAGTGAAAGAAGATATGGCAATTGAGTAAAGGATAAACATCCAAGATATGTGTAAATAAGCAATTCTAGAAGTCATCTCATATAAAAAATGATATGCACTGTCATGTCTCTTAAATTTTGTAGAATAGGTAGACAAATATCTAGTATAAAAGTAGAAACAAATACCAAAAATACCAAAAATGAACTATCTCCAACTAGTATTGTGAGCATAGATTTGTCCAGTCTTCCCCTACTTCTAAACATGAAAAAATTGAATCATATTACTATAGGTGCGTTCCCTAGTCCATACCTATATCCATGAAGTCTATCTGGGTAGCCAACAGTGGTTGGAATAGGGTGCGAGATATCACTCAATAAACCTCCACCAACCGTGTCTATAACAAATCCAGGATATGAAATATAATCTAATGCAGTGTTCAAGGTATATAAGAGATATGATAGTAATACAATTAAAATTAATAATGAAAAAATGATGGCTATAAGTGACATTTTGAAGCCGAAAAAGTCTCCATACAATCAACTATCAGATTCCTTCAACAAGGGTATAAATAAAAAAAATAATGATGTATAACATTGTCCAGCTTACCCAATGGGGTCAGTACCCATTCTAGGGATATCAATAAGTGTAATAGAAGTAACTGACATATCCATACTAGATAAACCATTAAAAAACGTTCACCATATCCACACCATATATATAATTCATCCACAATGGCCTTACTATGTAATCCAAATCATTATAACAAGAATGGACAGATCCAAGGTATAGAAAACCAAGGAATCCAGGTTGAGTCTATGGATAATCATGATGAAAACTCAATAATTTCCAAGATGGAGTCGTAGAAGAATGTTAGTGGATCATGTCCTATGCAAGTCTAAGAAAATTGGATCTAAGGGGTAGCAAGGCCTATGGAATCCTATTAAATCATGAGCCAATGTAAAAACAATTCCAAGGAATCCACTGCCATAATCAATATCCATCGGAGAGACATCCATGACATATAATTTAATTATGATCCTAGGTATACCAATCATGGAATCCACTTCCATTTAAATTCATCATATCATGTCATTAATCATTCACAAGAATTTATATTTCATGAGTTTACCCACTCATTACAAAAATTGATCTAAAATTCATTTCGACAATTAAATCATAAACAAACTCGTGTCATCACATGTCGTCACATATAAAAGAGTCAACACTATATCGTAATATCTCAATTAAAATAAATTCAAATTAAAAATTGATCCCTCTAACTAGAAAATCTCACACTCACCACATGAAAGCTATAATAATAGGAAAAATATAGAGGTACACTCCATAGTTGGCCTAGGTTAGGGAAAAAACATCCAACAAACTCAAATGTGCTAGTGGAAAAACTAAACAACTTCCAATTAATCCAATTTAATCATTCAATTAATTTATGGGGTGCCTCTATAATGTTAATTGTGGTGTATAATAGAAACTATTCTTTTGAAACACAAACACTTGTGGGAAATTAATAGACCACCTACCATAGGTCTGTAGTAGAGCACTCAACCAGTATTTAGCTCTGATTCTTTCCAAATCAGGAGAGAAATAAAGAAATAATGAAAAACCAAAAAAATATGACATATTAGCTCACACCAGAATAGTGCATCCAATACCAAGTCAGACAAATATTGACATAATAAAAATGAAGTACTCAACATTTTAGATACAATGAGATAATCGATGCTCGAATATGAGTCTTGGAATATAATTGGTGGAAAAGCCTACATTTAGTCTTGGAAAGGATCAAACCAGAGGTAGGATCTCTCCATTGTATTCTATAAATAAGAAAAAAAGGGTTTTAAAAATTTAAACTCATTTAGAGAAAAATAGTATTTTCCCTAAGACTTCATAGCAATTATGGTTTGGACACACATTTGACAAAAACATTTACCAATTGTGCAACCTTCACTATGTTAAAGGGGACCTTGAATTATCATAGTGCGTGCTTTGAAAAAACTCTTCCCTTATTGATCATTTTGTCTCTACTAAAAATTAAAGGTTCCTCACAAACTAGGCAACCTGTCTGTTTTCCAAAAATTTGGACTTCGGGCTCTAGATAGGATCTAGAAACCCCTTATAAACCCATTAAATCAAAGAGTACTCACATTATCTCATAAAAATAGTTTAAATAAAAAATATATTCATGCCTCAAGAAAACCTGATATATTAAAATTTTCATTTCTGATGGTTTTTAGAGTTAAGAGACAATATCTTATCATTCATTTCATCAAAATCTTCCTTATCTTCTGATTCACTGAGGTCCATAGTCTATGGTTTAGATTCATGAAGCTACAACTTCATCATAAATTTATGTGACATATATTTATTAATATTCTAATTTAATGGTATATATTTCCTCATCTCATACACAATAATAATGTTATGAAATTTCTGAAGACATAAATCACTGTTAGTGTCTAAAGAAAAAACATTAGTATCAACCCTATCAGGAATGTTTATTTTCAGTTATTAACAATAGAAGAGTCTTGAAATACATATTTGAATTCATTGATATTGATTTCAATTTCATTAACTCTTGTAATGTAATCAATGTTAGTTTATTCATCTATATTCTGATATCTTGGAACTAGGTTCTCTAGATTTGTAGCCTTACTTAACAGAATTTTATATTTTCTCCAAATATATAGTGAGGATTTTTCAAAGATTCCTTATCTTTCTACTGTCTCATCATATTTATATAAAAATGTTATAATAATTACATAATAATATCATTTTGATATTTTCCATCAAACAAAAGGATTTTTTTCACCAAATGTCATTGGATCATCTGAGTGGAAATCTAATTATACTAGCATCGAACAACTCTAGTCCAAGAGACATAAGATAGAGAATAATTCCATTTTCCATCTATGATAATTTTTTCTATTGATGGTTGGAATACCAATGCTATATACTGAGTTGATATTATCCATGAAAATAATAGTAGGGATCTTACAGAGAAAACCTATATTATCTAATACCAATTGTAGTTCCCAAGAATTTAAGGATAAATTGAAAGGCGAGATTGAATCAGTTGTTATATTTTATAATTTATTCAATCCTAAAATTGAACCATGAAATATTCTAGAGATTTGTTTCTTCCAAACATTATAAAAATAAATCACACTTTTCATTCAATGTTAGGAATGTAAATCAATGCACCCAATAATTGCAAGGATCACCCTCTGAGTGGACGACAACATCCTTTCCATATCATCTATCAATAGGCTATGTAAAACCTTTATAATATGATGTTAATAAAATTGATTCAACTCCCTTTAAAATCATTATATCTCCCAAAAGTAATTTGTCTTGAGTCCTGTCAGTTAAAATGTTTTATAATCTTTTCATACAAATAAGGAATGAGAACATTTGAAAATATATCACAACAAATTTCATCTAGAATATACTCCATTTCATTTACTCAATTTGGTACACTCATCATTCATCTAGTATCACTATTTCAGGTGCACCTCAAAACATTGTTCCTATAATTGTTTCCCTATATGATACCTCTTATTTGTATTCCCCTATTTGATAATTATGATCATTGATCCTCTATTTGGTATCTTTTTTTTGTCTTCTTCAACATAGAGATTACTTGGTTTAAACTCATAATTATCTGAAGTCATATATCTTATTTTCTTATTCTGATAACTCTTCTTGGTAACACGTCTATAGAACATAGGCACCCCTTCTTGACATGATAATATATTACATATATATTTTTTGCACATCACATTATACGGGCATGCACCCAAGAAAAAATAGGGGAACCAAAAAGTTTCTTTCACTTAAATAAAATTTTATTTTTTAAATACTTGTTCAACTAATCTTTTATGGATGATTCCCATAAATTATAGATACCTAGTAAATTTTCTTACTAACATGATTTCTACATCATTCTTTGAACTTTCGTAGGGAATTTATTTAAGGTTTTGTAAACATGGCAAGTTAACAAATATTTACTGAATAGAGTAGAATCATAATTATTAAGGGGATTTAAATAGTTTATGTAAAGAATTAAAAAAATACATATAGTAAATGTTTACCTAATTCCTTGATAAGTAACTACACCTTACAATACATTCACACATCATCATCTGATATCCTCAAGCTTTTTATCAACCAATTAACTTGGTTCATACAAATCAAAATCTCATTTTATGGTTCTGTTCACATATAAAATACGATAAATAATCTTCCCATAAATTCATCTGATTAGATATATATTATAATATTCAGAAAAATTATCTATCCATTAATGATTATTCTCCAGAATTATAGAATTAGATAGAATATGTCCTAATCCTTAAGTCGATGAATTTCTAAACAAAACCTAAAAACATCATTTATTATCTTCCTTAACCATGTTATAAACATAATTATTCATTGATTAGTATGAATTAGTTAATTTTCCATCTGATAGCACTCTACAACATAATGAGATTCATACAACTTCTCTCATAACAACTCTCAAACCACGACATTTCATACTTGTTCTTATGATGCAACTTAGAGCCTTTCTTTAAATTAATAAATGTTTATCTCCAATATATCAACCTTTTACCTATCAATTTTTTTAACTAATGAACATTAATTTAGATGTCATGAAAAATATATTTCTAATAAAAATATTCCTGTTGGGACTTCATCCAATGGGTTTGGTCCAATAGCCTCCATACTGCAGTGCCCTTCACAACATCTAACTTCATACATTATGAAACTTAAACTTTATAACTTCAAATATTTATAGTTTTTAACTTCAAATTCATAGTACATTCCTCTATATAACATCATCAAGAACATTTTATAGCCTCTAAAATGTTGACTCCACACACTTTTTACCTCATTCCCTTTTTACCTCTACCACTTTGTATAAGAACATTCAAACACACTACTAGGGACTTCTTCCTATCCTCCATCCTATAAAATTTTATATCTTCAAACATTGTACACCTTGTATTAACGTAGAAAATACCATGAATATATTTATTTTTTAAGGAACTTAAATATCAATAGATCATCATCTAACATTAATAAAGTGTCTTACACTCTGTAAGAAAATATTCATAAAATTTTTCAAAAAAAAATCTCATGAAAAAACAAAAAACTCACATGAAGGGTATTTAAAAGATATAAAAAACATATTAAAAAATATCACAAAGGAACTTAAAATATCGAAAAGTGTATAAAAATATTTTTAATATATTTTCATAAAATATAACAAATTTTTTTTAGGAATATGCATATTTCAAGAGTAAAAATGATTTTACAAAAAAATCCAGCATAATGGTTCATAAAATGCAATTAATTACATTACATTAAATAAAATGGTCAGTGGTTGTATTTAAAATAAAACCAAACATTAAAGAAACCTTAAAAATACATTATTAAGAGATAATAACTAAAAATATCTTTTATTTTAATAAAATCATTACCCGTATTTTGAAATTGTAAAGCCTATATTTCTAAGTTCAACATTATATTTTGGTATGAATTATATTTCATATTCAAAATATATTTGGTCTATAAAAAATGTTTCAAAATATTTAATGTTATTCTTATATCATTATAATTTTATAAAAGTGACAGCACTTGCAAAGTCACTATATTTCACTCTTCACCCAAAAAAACTCAACTATATCTGAATATTCTCAAAAATTCATCCTAATCTTATTTTTATGTGATGAATTAAAAAATAAAATTAATTTTGTCATATTTAATTTATAGAATTTATAAATATATTTATTAGTCAAATTTGTGAATAAATCTATTTTGATTATTTTATTCTCTCTTTATAAACATATGCTTATTTAATATAATTGATACTCGGGTGTTACATTCTTCCATACTTAAAAAATTTTATTCAAATGGTTTTCAAAATTTCACCTTATTAATTGATGTGTGTATCTCTACCTTGTATCTTCTCTAGTTTCCATTTTTTTCTATTTTATTTTATTATTTTTCCAATATACCTTTATCGATCGAGTCATATAATTCCATATATTTTATTCTTTTGGGTCAAGTATCTATAATATATATTCATAATAAGTTAAATATAGATCTAATTACAATTACTCTTAGGTGATAACCTACATTGGGATTGTCATTTACTTCTTTAATAAATAAATATGGAAGAAACCAGGAAGTTTAGAGAGTCTAGGTAGCATTTTCAAATAGTAAGCCACAAATCCAATTCATTCTAGAATTTGAATTATCCCAATGTACCTAGGACTTAGTTTCCCTTTCTTATTAATCCTAATAACACCCTTACATAGATAAAACTTTAATAAAACATGGTATACTACTTAAATAGAAATCCTCTTTTTGGTTATTGGTATAGATCTTTTTTCTATTTTGAGATGAATTATTATGACTCTAAATATTTCTCACTACTTTCATTGTCTCATCAACACATTATAGGCCCACAAGCTTTATTTCACTAGATTTATCCCAAAAAAATGGTTTATGAAATATTTTCCTGTACAATGCTTTATATGGTTAAATTTTAATTCTTGAATGAATGATATTATTATATCTAAATTTCACCAAACTTAAATACCAATCCAACGTACCTTGAAATTCCAATGATCGCGACTTCAACATGTCTTCTAATGTTTGAAAAGTATTTTCAGACTATTTATCTAACTAAGGATGATAAGAAGTGCTCAAATATAACTCAATGATAATATCATAATAAATACTCTTCTAGGATTTTTATGTATACCATATTCCATGGTCAAATAATATCAAAATAAATTCATCATGAAGTATTTAAAATTCATTAATATAGGGTCATGTGATGATATTAAGAGGTATATATTCCCTTACAGTGAGGAAATGTGCAGACTCGATAAGGGTATCAATGAAAACCCATATATATAATTTTTTTCTACAATTTTTTTTAGAAATATAATGAAAAATTACATATTAATTTTATCCAATTTATAAATAGGAATCAGAAAAAGTTTCATGATTACTTTAATTTTTTTTCTCATCCTATTACCATTGATGAACCAATCATCCTAACACACAGTCTGCAATTTCTGATTTCATATTATCCCACAAATAATTTCCTTCAAAATCCTATTAGTTTTAATTCTACAAGGTTGTATATTGAAATTAATGCTTTGATCATCATGTAATAATAAAATTTTTAGTTTAGTTATAGAAGAAACACATATAATATTTCTTAATTTCAAAATACTATCTTCATTAAGCTGTGAACTTTTTATTTTATACAATAAGGATGGATTTATAATAATATACAATATATGAGATGTTTCCTATTTTTTAATTATTCCCATATCCAATTTTAATAAAATGATGAATATATGATCTTTTTCAAACATAATTTTAATAATAATCCCATGAAATTTCATAATGAATGCATCCAACACCATATTTTTCTTCATAGGGTGGTAGTGTAGTAAAAACCACAATCCATGAGTAGTTCTAGTGAACAGCATTTCTTCATATTGAGAACTTTTTGTGAGAATATTTATATTAGTAATTTTTTTCCATATATATTTTAAACTATTTACCATAAATGTAATGATCCCATTACTTCAATGAAATTATTATAGTTTCCAACTCGAGATCACGGGTTGGATAATTCAATTCTATAATATTTAACTTCATTGATGCATTGGAAATTAACTTATCATTATGTAAAAAGACATATCCATGTCTCTTATCTGGTACATAAATACATATCACAAATTAAACCCTTAAATATGGTAAATTAATTATTTGTATTTTCACGACCTAACCCTCTGGGGTCTGACCCGTGACTACCCCAAGCATACTTCTAACAAGTTAGGGTATGGAGACGACCATCGATTTTTCATATACCACAAATAGGATGCATTATCCTAATGTACCTATAAACATTCACACATTTTTAAGTCCATACAATACTGAAATGAAAAAAACAAAACCAAGGCATTCATACATCTAAAATACCAAAAACAGAGTATGATATTAAAGTAATGAAAGAGAACAAGGGTCCAAATAAAAGTCCAACCAAACACTATCAAGATCCCAACCTGCTTCATGGGTGAGGACTATGTTCAAATGAAAACTCAAAAAAACACCTTGATCTGTCAAGCTGAATCTAAGCTCCACCTACTATTCATCCTCCTAGGACACTATCAAAAGGGTCATTAGCCGCATAAAACACAACATGAAATTAAAAGTGAGAACCACTTTGGACACCATGAACATAATCTGGATCAACCCACTAAATAGGGGATCATATGTTAATGATACCTTGACTCCTTAAATTGTGTATTTTTAGATGGATAATCAATAACTGTATCAATTAGTTCCTGGAAATTCCAAAAAATCTACCTAGGTTATGAAGATGATAGAGGCTCACACTCTAGTCTCACTAAGGGACACCACCAACTCAATCTGAGACTTATCCTCTAAAGTGGATCAAAATCCTTTGATGTGGATATAATGTTATACTATACCATTTAAGGAATGAGACAATGGAACAAAATAAACAAATAATACTCTAGACCAAATAAATGGAGGGCTTGAAACACCCTTTATGGGGGTACACAACTTATACTATGGGGACACTATGTATGAAACTATCCGTAAGTCTACCAATGTGGTAATGACTTACATGGAATGTAAACCTCAATATACATGGAATGTGAGTGAAAAAACAATGTATAAAGGTCCCCTAATTCCATATCATTCCATCTGGCCATGTCACTATAGATGATACCATTTTCATGTTCTTTGGACATCTCTGTGTACTTTGGCCTTCTCGTGTACCTACCTGTGTATTGGTGTTCATGTCTGTGTACCATCCCATGTACACCTGGACAGGTCTGTGTCCAAGTAAATTGTGTTTCAATACTTGTGAACTCCTATACTTATCCGTGTACCATTCGATATAAAAACCAAGGCTTAGTAGAGGGGTTAAATGACATCTAACCATGTCCCACACCATTTGTAACACCCCAAACTTCCACGGTACGCTTCTCGCTGAATAATACAGTAGGGTGTGTTGTAAGCAACTTCGAGTTCTAACACACACCACAACCAATCAAACTAGCAGTTATGAACAGTAATACCAACTTTTTGAAATTTTATAAATTTTATCACTCAAAATTGACTTCATTTTTGGATTCGTAATATTGAAATTAGCCTAGGGTAAAATTTTGGAACTTTTCGGATATCATTTATATTTTGATGAATAATGAAAATTACTAAAATTTAATTAAAAATAAACTTTTTTAATCGAACTAATTAATAGTGATAAATTATGAATTTGAGTGGTTTTAAAGTATATTCCGAATATATTTTTACCATTTAATACAATTTTGTTTATTGTACATAATTTCACAATTAAACCGGACATGAACAAGTATCAATCTTCTGATAGTTATTATATCTTAAAAACATGCTTTTTGTTTTGACATTGGGAATTAATTTTAAATGAATTTATACCACTTATGTGTTTTGAATTTGGAAAAATGGATTCCATATTTGGAATCAGGATGTCCAAATTTTGTAAATATGTAACTTTTATTTTTAGACGTTTTGAATAATTACTTCGGTAAATATTTTATTTACCATGGTTAAAAGGTAAATCCGGTAAATAAGGGTTAAAAAAATAATATTATAATAATACTAAATTACCCAAAAACGTTTCCTAACCTTATTGGTGTATACATGTCCGACCATGGGAATCTTTGGGTCGATTTTTTGACCCCATGGAGCCACTTGTAGGTGATAGAGACACTTTATTTTAATTAAGTTAAAATAAATACAAAAATGACCTAAGCATATATCTTTTAGCAAAACAATTTTTACATAGGGTTATATATTTGGTATTTTCAACTATAAATATTCATTATAAATATAAAAATATTTCCTACATAATGGTAGTTTATTTATAATTTTTATACATTAAATAATGTAATTTATTTATGACACAATGGCGATGCAGTAATTACCTAATTAATGAAAAATTAGAATAATTGATATTATAAATACCCAAATAAATGTAATTTGAGACTTTTTATAAATAATAATAATTTTATAGGTTAATATGACATGTTAGGATTGATTTAATTAACGTTTTTTGAATTTATCATTCTGTTATGATTTTTACAAAAATCAATTATTGAATAGTGTCAAAATTGACATAAAAGGGTTTTTAAAACAAATATTATATTATTAATTGATATTAAATTCTTAAAAATATAAGGTTCGGTCAAGAGACTTATATCATGATAGGTGTATATTTAATGGACCACCTGGGGTCTCTTGGGTGTATATAGTAAGTTTATTAACCATATAATATAAAAATACAAAGAGACATTATAAAAGTGAAACTAATTAACTAAGAGTTAATACTTAAAGATAAGGTTAATATAGTAACCCAAACCTGTCTAAATCCTATTGGTTGAGAGGTTTTCAACCTATACCAACCTTAACATTTAAATAATCCACTTTGGATCCATTAGAAACTGAATATAAATTTATTATAAAATAATATTTCTAGCTTTTCCAAAGGTGCCCCACACCCCTCTTATAAAAGGGCACTCCCCCTTCTCATTAATTCACACCTTAAAAGCATTTTGGTTCGGCCAAAACCTGAAAAAATACTCTATCACCTTACCTCACTTCATCCTAGAGTACTTCCTTTAGTCAGAAAGCCAACCTAGGGAGCCCTTTTGATCAAATCAAAAGGAAGAACCCGAAGAAGAGGTAATGATTTCACCACCCTTTTTCAAGTTCCTTTCTTCTTCCACTTCTTCTTTATTTGTTATTACCATTCTAAAATAATATATCAAGCATATTATATATACTCAGATGTTATTTTAAACATGTTACAACCATATTTCAGTATTCTATCCATTCTTTTAATGACATGTCACCATACGTGTGTACGTACGGCTTACCGTCTCCACGTCGTGGTGTAATTTTTATTCAAAACATTATTATTTGGATGGGCCTAATAATGATGTGTAATTAAATTTAATAATAAATATAACATAATAATTATTCTTTATATATGATATACCATCCAATTAAATATTATTTTAATATCAAAATAATGATATTGTCGCTCGTGCGTACGTACGGACTACCGTCTCCACGAACGCGATGAGATTCATTCTCTATCGTATCCATTCAAGTATAATTCTCATTTGAAGATTAATAATAATGTTTAAGGACTTAATATCATTCTGGATATGAATAAGATACAACCTATCCATAACAAACATGGCTTACATAACAAAACATATAAAAGAAAATGAGTAAGTTAACACCCGAAACGACAATAATATTAAGATATTATTAACAAAGCAATGTTAAAAGATCCTATATGATATCATATTAATGTATATGATTTTTTTATAATTCAATAAAAATTATTTCACCATTATACAAGAGGTTAACCTACCGTTGAACAAGGAAAATTTATAAAGTAAGGGGTTTCTTATCTCACTTTTAATTCCATGAGATTTCCATTGTTCACCACTTATTTATTGCATGTGGTGTGTGTACTGCCCATGATTTTATTAATTGTGTAATATACATTAATTTATGGATACTTACATCATCATTGTATGATCCTTATTTCATGGGTGTATATTTCGTATGTTACCAAATCGATAAGGGTATTTGAAATTTCAACTTCCACTCATTCGGCTTTACGCATACTTCATTGATTATTTTACTCCAAGATTATGTGTGGAATCACTATTCATTTTATTATGTCATAATTTCCACTCCCCTTTCTGTGGATATAATTTTGATACAAATAATCACTCCATTGATAAATTCTCAAGTGATCGGTATGAACTTGATAAGAGTAATTTTTAACTCAATCTCTATTTATTGAGTTAAATATCCAATTCATTGGTGTTGTTTTTATAAGAATATGTGTGAATGTCCTATGATTTAATTACACTAAATATCCAATCATATTGAGTGTATTTATATTTTCACACATAATTATGTTGTTGATTTATCCTTAACCTAAGTATATGGTCTTTATAATAAATTTCATCCCAATTTACATTCCATTGAGACTTCTTTGTTGTTATACACCAAATCACTTTTATATAGTAAATATAGTGTACTTTGAAATAGTATATCATGAATCCCTTTATTCTCGTGATATTAAAAAGTTTCGATTACCTCAATTATTTGTATTCAAGTGCCTCTATTTTGGTTCGGAACTCTAAATAAAATATCATTTTCAATGTTTTAAAGATTTATTATTCCAAATATTTCTCATTAATGTCCATGTTTTAAAAATAGTTTTAAGGATTTATTTATATGGACATTAAAGTTCTCAAATCAAAATTCATTTTAAAAGTTTCAAAGTGGTATGGGACACTTTGATTCAAAAATCTATTTTTAAATGGGTTTTTGAAAAATTGTGTGACTTTTAAACATTTTCACGAAAAAGGGGGATATTTCTCTCAATAGTTTGATGATTATTTTAATCTATGTCAATATCCTTCATTATTCTCGATTGAGGTTAATTTGATACAATAAAATCTTCCATATTGTATCGAATGAGTTATGTTTGACTATAGATGTGCTATTTTTATACCATTCATGGTTTGTGGTTAAAGTATTGACATTTTGTATGCTATTTTTAATACGAATGTTTATGTTATGTTTCGAACTTTTCATATGAGGAATGCATTGGACTTAGTAAGTGACGGGTGGAGCCCGCTATAGCTCCTTGATGCATCAGTAGGTCTCATGAGACAAACTAGTGTCTTGGAACAAGGCCTTGACAAAATCTTATTTGAAGTCTTGGCGCAAGGCCTTGGATATGTTCTTTATGATAGTCTGGCATTATGCATTCCATCATTATAAAAGTGGTTATTGATATTGCCTGTGATTATTCGATTAGTAGAATATCCATGTGAATAAGTAAATGACATTATTTCATCTTATTTCTTCTATATTATGTTGAAGTTCAAGTTTAAAAGGCTTTTGTTTTAGTTATACATTGCCTTATATGTTTATTCTTATTTATGAAAGTTTCCGCTATATTGTTATCCTTACTGGGCATTTGAGCTCACCCCTTTCTATGTTTTATTTTTCCCAGGATGTGAAGAAGTATTTTATGAATGACCTACAAGGATAGTATGAGGGGATGAGATTGTGGACTATGGAGAATATATTGTTGTAGTTTTCATTTTATGATGTAATGTAAACTTTATGAATGTATCTAGTTATTCCAAGGCTACTAAAATAGTCAGTCTTTTGAGACTTGATCTTTCTTGTGATCATGCCAATGTTATGTAATAATGCACCGACTCTGGGTAACTGGGGTCGGGGCATTACAGTTGGTATCAGAGGAAGTTTAGTACAAAACTTGGAAGCTATATTTATATAAACTCTTATTAGAGCACATAGGCCTAAGATGGACTTTGAGGATTAGTATAGAAGAAATTCCTAGAATTTTGGTATTGTTGAGATTTTGAGAGTTTTCTGAGCAATACATCCCTGTCTGGATACGACCAGGTAGAGGCGGCTCTGGCATAGATGTACCTAGGGGTAAAACTCGAAAACATCGCTTTGAGCTAGACTAAAACGGGAACTGGTGCATGAAAACGGGCCTTGTTGCACTCTTGGTTACGACACTCCCAGGGGATATGCTTAGGATAATTTACATTTTCTTTACAAACCAATTTGAAGTATTATATATAAGATGAGAGTAAATGACATTGGTGAGAATATGATGACATGATATTATCTAAATGATTTTATGACTACTGTTACTCACACAATGCTTTCTGGTTTTAGTCAATGGCTGGATTCCAAGGAAGTCATAGTGACTTTGAGAATGATGTACAAGTTGGGAACGGTGGTGGAAATGAGCAACAAAATGGAATGTTGATGGGTGTAAAAGATATCGTCTTCATGAAAAATAAATTTTCCAAAAATATGATCAACAATATATATATTAACCAATTCCTGGACTAAACAAATAAGAGAAAGGTGATGAATGATAAGAGCTCCAGCAGTGGAGGCCATGGAGAAAGGAATCCTCAATTTCCATCATGCAGGAAATGTGGAAGGAGACACCAATGAAAGTGTCTCAATGGAACAAAGAAATGCTTTACGTGTGGGAAGGAAGGACATAAAGTGAATAATTGCCGAAGAAAAATGAAGAGTACTATGGAAGAAGATAAAAATGGTCTCAAGAATTCATTTACAGTCATTTTCCGTAAATGTAGGGGACCTGGCCATTACCCGAGTGAATGCCCTATTCTATAGGATATTTTCTTGGTCAAAGAAGAAGCTATATATAAATAAATGGTTGGAGAAAAATTTAAAAAGTATTAGTGCTCCTCGTTGATGGGTTTACTTTGGAATAATTTTCTCTTGTATTTGTAACCCTACAGTTTTCCATGTGAGAATGATATTTGAGGAAGAATTATCTTTTCTCATGTGGATATAGTTATAAATAACCATTTGGTTTTATATGATCATTGGGTTTGAGGAAATTACATGTATTATAGTTTGGGATGAAAATGCAAGGTATGAGATAACATTTGTGGTTAAATTATGTTATGGTTATTTTACGGAATTTATCTCATTTTGGTAATGTTATAAAATATAGTTTTTGAAAAAGAAAAACACGCAGACCGTGTGACAACCCATCGTGTCAGACAATGCTGTGGGAATCGAACCCACAACCAAAGTGAGATTGGTATTTATCGCCTACCATTGGACTATGTGAAGTCCCTGGTTAATGTGACTATTATTTTTAGTTAAATGATTTTATTGATCAATAATAATTTGATTTGGGATCTTATGTCTTATCAAATGAATACCCATAGTATTGTAATATGATTTAGTGATTAAGTGATAAATGTTATTTTGGAAGATGTTCGCTTTCCTGGGAACACTATATTCCCAAGGAAAATATAATAGTATGGGATTTCATTTGAGGAGTAATGGTGGATTTTTTATCTATGTTTTTATTGTGGATTTATAGTGATTTGGGTTTTTTATGGGAATGATTAACCTATAATAGAGAATATGTGATTAGGTTAATTACTTTTAAGTATGTGACTTTAAGAGTAATTGATGTCATTTGGAGATACCATTTAACGTGGAAGACTACCTAACCAAATTCTTCTAAGTTTTGAGTTTCAATATTATTTTGGATTTTATTAAAGGATTTTAAGGATGATTCTTTTTTTAACGTTGGGGTATTGTTGGTTTAATTTTAGAAATTAAGATTAATGTTTCTTTCTATAATGAAATAACCTTGTGAGGGATCATCAGATCTTATACTAACCATTTTGGTTTTGATTAATCTCTAAAGACAAGGTAAATATATAGTTTATTTTTCTTGGATCATGTGATTCTATAAGAATTTTATTGTAGCTCTTCTAGTGTGACCAAGTCTTCTAGAATACTCATCGTTTAAAAACGATTTAGTAGTAAAAATTTATTAAATAATGAAATGTTACTTAAAAATTAAGTATATATCTTTATGTTCTTAGTCAATTTCAGAAATTAATTCCTCATCTTTTTGTAATGTAACTTAAAAAAATGTTGTCCGTTTACTTTTCCTACTGGGAAACTAATGAATTTTTGTCCCATCACAAGTTTGTGGTTTTCTTATTGTTAACTTTCTCCTGATCATGTTTTTTATCCATCTCCATCAGAACTTGACACTTAGTTTATCATCCATATCCATGTTTTTCTACATGGAATCCTAGTATAGGTTATCTCGGGTGACGTTTGTACTTCTCTTTTGTTCTTTTAAAGTGATAGTTTTATTGACTCTTTTTCCGATGTGGGACTTTCAATTATATTCCCAAGACCAATTTTAAAAATTGGGAGGATGCAATTTATTGAAGTAGGGGAGAATGTAATACCCCAAACTTCCACGGTACGCTTCTCGTCAAATAATACAATAGCGTGTGTTGTACGCAACTTCGAGTTCTAACACACATCACAACCAACCAAACTAGCCATTATGAATAGTAATACCTACTTTTTGAAATTTTATAAATTTTTTCTCTCAAAAGTGAATTCATTTTTGGATTAGGAATATCAAAATTAGCCTAGGGTAAAATTTTGGATCTTTTCGGATAACATTTATATTTTTATGAATAGTGAAAATTACTAAATTTTAATTAAAAACAACTTTTTTAATCAAAATAAATAATAGAGATAAATTATTAATTTTAGTGGTTTTAAAGTATATTTAGAATATATTTTTACCATTTAATACAATTTATGTCATTGGACATAATTTCACAATTAAACCGAACATGAACAAGTATCAATCTTTTGATAGTTATTATATCTTAAAAACACGCTTTTTTGTTTTGAAAGCATGAATTAATTTTAAATTAATTTCTTCCACTTCTTTGTTTTGAATTTGGAAAAATGGATTCCATATTTGGAATCAGGATGTCCAAATTGTGTAAATAGGTAACTTTTATTTTTAGACATTTTGAATAATTACTTCGGTAAATATTTTATTTACCATGGTTAAAGGGTAAATCCGGTAAATAAGGGTTAAACAAATAATATTATAATAATAATAAATTAACCTAAAACGTGTCCTAAACTTATTGGTGGATACATGTCCGACCATGGGGATCTTTGGCTCGATTTTTTGGACCCCATGGAGCCACTTGTATGTGATAGGGACACATTATTTTAATTAAGTTAAAATAAATACAAAAATGACATAAGCATATATCTTTTAGAAAAACAATTTTTACATAGGGTTATATATGTTGGATTTTCAAATATAAATATTAATTATAAATCTAAAAATATTTCTTACATAATGGTAGTTTATTTATAATTTTTATACATTAAATAAGGTAATTTATTTATGACAGAATGGCGATGCAGTAATTACATAATTAATGAAAATTTAGAATAATTGATATTATAAATACCAAAATAAATTAAATTTGAGACATTTTGTAAATACCAATAATTTTCTAGGTTAATATGACATGATAGGATTTATTTAATTAACTTTGTTCTAAGTAATCATTCTGTTATTTTTTTTACAAAAATCAATTATTGAATAGTGTCAAAATTGATATAAAAGAGTTTTTAAAAAAAATATTATATTATTAATTGATATTAAATTCCAAAAAATATAAGGTTCTGAAAAGAGACTTATATCATGATAGGTGTATATTTAATGGACCACTTGGGGGTCTCTTGGGTGTATATAGTAAGTTTATTAACCATATAATATAAAAATACAAAGAGACATTGTAAAAGTGAAACTAATTAACTAAGAGTTAATACTTAAAGATAAGGTTAATATAGTAACCCAAACCTGTCTAAATCCTATTGGTTGAGAGGTTTTAAACCCATCCCCACCTTAACCTTTAAATAATCTACTTTGAAGCCATTAGAAACCGAATATGAATTTATTATAAAATAATCTTTCTAGATTTTCGAAAGGTGCCCCTCACCCCTCTTATAAAAGGGAACTCCCTCTTCTCATTAATTCAAACCTTCAAAGCCTTTTTGTTCGGCCAAAACATTCCCAAATACTCTATAAACTTCTCTCACTTCATCCTAGAGGCCTTACTTTAGTCATAAATCCAACCTAAGAAGCACTTTTGATCAAATCAAAAGAAAGAACCCGAAGAAGAGGTAATGATTTCACCACCCTTTTTCAAGTTCCTTTATTCTTCCACTTCTTATTTCTTTGTTATTAACATTCTAAAATAATATATCCAGCATATTATATATAATTTTATGTTATTATAAACATGTTACAACCATATTTCAGTATTTTATCCATCCTTTGAATGACATTTCACCATACGTGCATACGTACGACTTACCGTCTCCACGTCGTGGTGTAATTGTTATTCAAAACATTATTATTTGGATGGGTATAATAATGATGTATAATTCATGTAAATAATAAATATAACATGATAATTATTCTGTATATATGATATACCATCCAATTAAATATTTTTTTAATATCAAAAGAATTATATTGTCGCTCGTACGTACGTACAGACTACCGTCTCCACGAACGCGATGAGATTCATTCTCCATCGTATCCATTAAAGTATAATTATAATTTGATGATTAATAATAATTTTTAAGGACTTAATATCATTCTGGATATGAATAAGATACAACCTGTCCATAACAAACATGGCTTACATAACAAAAAATATAAAAGAAAATGAGTAAGTTAACACCCGAAACGACAATAATATTACGATATTATTAACAAAGCAATGTTAAAAGATCATATATGATATCATATTAATGTACATGATTTTTATATAATTCAATAAAAATTATTTCAGCATTATACAGGAGGTTAACCTACCGTTGACCAAGGAAAATTTACAAAGTAAGGGGTTTCTTATCTCACTTTTAATTCCATGAGATTTCCATTGTTCACCACTTATTTATTTCATGTGGTGTGTGTGTTGCCCATGATTTAATTCATTGTGTAATATACATTAATTTATTGATATTTACATCATCATTTTATGATCCTTCTTTCATGGGTGTATATTTCTTATGTTACCAAATCGATAAGAGAATTTGAAATTTCAATTTCCACTCATTCGGATTTACGCATACTTCATTGATTATTTTACTCCAAGATTATGTGTGGAACCACTATTCATTTTATTATGTCATAATTTCCACTCCACTTTTTATGGATATAATTTTGATACACATAATCACTCCATTGATAAATTCTCAAGTGATCTGTATGAACTTGATAAGAGTAATTTCTCACTCAATCTCTATTTGTTAAGTTAAATATCCAATTCATTGGTGTTGTTTTAATAAGAATATGTGTGAATGTCCTCTAATTTAATTACACTAAATATCCAATCATATTGACTGTATTTATATTTGTCACACATAATTATGTCGTTGATTTATCCTTAACCTAAGGATATGGTCTTTATAAGAAATTTCATCTCAATTTACATTTCATTGAGACTTCTTTGTTGTTATACACCAAATCACTTTTATATAGTGAATATAATGTACTTTAATATAGTATATCATGAATCCATTTATTCTCCGGATATTATATAGTTTTGAGTACCTAAATTATTTGTATTCAAGTGTCTCTATTTTGGTTAGGAACCCTAACTAAAAGATCATTTCAATGTTTTAAAGATTTATTATTCCAAATCTTTCTCATTAATGTCCATGTTTTAAAAATAGTTTTAAGGATTTATTTATATGGAAATCAAAGTTCTCAAATAAAAATTACTTTTAAAAGTTTCAAAGTGGTATGGGACACTTTTATTCAAAAATCTATTTTTAAATGTCTTTTTGACAAATAGTGTGACTTTTAAACATTTTCAAGAAAAAGGGGGATATTTCTCTCAATAGTTTGATGATTATTTTAATCTATGTCAATATCCTTAATTATTCTTGATTGAGGTTAATCTGATACAATACAATCTTCTATATTGTATCGAATGAGTTATGTTTGACTATGGATGTGCTATTTTTTATACCATTCATGGTTTGTGGTTAAAGTATTGACATTTCGTATGCTAGTTTTAATATTAATGTTTTTGTTATGTTTCGAACTTTTCATACGAGGAATGAATTGGACTTAGTAAGTGACGGGTGGAGCCCGCTATAGATCCTCGATGCATCGGTAGGTCTCATGAGACAAACTAGTGACTCGGCACAAGGCCTTGACAAAATCTTATTTGTAGTCTTGGCACGAGGCCTTCGCTATGTGGTTATGATAGTCTGGAATTATGCATTCCATCATTATGAAAGTTGTTATTGATATTTCATGTGATTATTCGATTAGTATAATATCCATGTGAATAAGTAAATGGCATTATTTCATCTTATTTCTGCCATATTATGTTGAAGTTCAAGTTTAAAAGGCTTTTGTTTTAGTTATACATTTCCTTATATGTTTATTCTTATTTATAAAAGTTTCCACTATATTCTTATCCTTACTGGGAATTTGAGCTCACCCCTTTCTATGTTTTATTTTTCCCAGGATGTGAAGAAGTATTTTATGAATGACCTATAAGGATAGTATGCGGGTATAAGAGTGTAGAATATGGAGACTATATTGTTGTAGTTTTCATTTTATGATGTAATGTAAACTTTATGAATGTATCTAGTTATTACAAGGCTACTAAACTAATCAGTCTTTCGAGACTTGATCTTTCTTGTGATCATGCCAATGTTATGTAATAATGCACTGACTCTGGGTAACTGGGGTCGGGGTGTTACACCATGTGACGCTTAACTCCAGCAGGTGCCCTAGTGAAATAACCATGGGACTCCATACAACATGTAACTCCACATTACACACAATGTAATGTGGTAATTTCCATGCCTCTTGGTTCCTCCAACACATCACCCACTACATCGCCAGAGACACTATCCTCACCAGATTCTTCAAATCTGAGGTCAAACGACCCTCTCATTGTCATAGATCGTAGATATGGGTTTCACTTCTACTCAGAAAATGTATGATCATAACATCTATTTCCCTTACTTGCATAACTCCGAAAAAATAAACCCCATCAATCCAGTCTCATTCCTCCTCAATCTATCCATCATCATCATCGATCCACAAATCAAAACCTCCATCAAGAGTCGTACCTATGTCATCAATCCTTTTCCCCAAATAACTTTCGTGCAATTATCAGATACTGGGTATTGGTCAAACCATTGGCCAATTAAAATATCAACATTGATCAAACAATGAAACGGGGGAGAAATCCATAATCCATGAAATTTATAAATGAACCACAACCTTTTTTCATTCTCCCCTGATCCATTATCATAGAAATAGACAATTGAAGAGTTATAAAGTACCATGATAAAATAAAACTCCATAAATTTAAATCTACCAAATAAGTATGTATCAATTTTGTTCAAGGAATTTATCAAAATAAATCTGGGATTAAATAAAAAATAATAAAAACAAATCAAAATCCAACCTGATGTTTTTAGGGCTCATCGATGAAGAACAACTATGTGTTGTAATTTTTAATGAGATCCACGAGATCTTTTGGCATTATGATCCTTAATCTAGTCCATATCTGTCACCATTCACCATGAAAGATCGGTAATGGTCATCTAGGTCTCTAGGGATTTAGTGTAAAACCCTAAGAAAAATCCCACCGTTGTATACTTATAAGATAAATTGTCCAGTGTGTCAAAATAAATAAAACAAATTAATTAATTAATTAATTTCATTCATTTACGCACATAATTACTTTTTCCCAAATTCCTTCGTTGACAAAGTTTATGTGATTCCTAGGGTAAAACCCACATTATGGAATCAATTGTTCCCTCTTACTTCTAATATGGGACCCACATTAAAGGTCATTCCACTTTTTTAGGAAAACTAATCATGTGTGTTATTCTATATATATAATATATTTTAAACACTGATTTTAGGATTATCGAGCCTTATAATCACCTTCAATATCAGTGTCTAGTCTCAAAAATAATCCATATAATATCCCAAATAATATACATATAATACGAGTCATTAAATTCTCCCCACCTTAGGGAAATTCATTTTGAAAAGTGAAAATCCTACTAAAAAAGATGAGAGTACTGGTCTCACAGCTGGGTCTCCCACTCCTGGGTGTTCTCCTGAGGATTTCAATTCTTCCACCAGACACACAATAAAAGAATAAATTTCCCATGATGTGTCATCTTCTATTGATCCTCGTTCTCTACTAAGTACTTTGTAAAGATGGATCCATCAATGATTTCTACCTTAGACTAGTCAATAACATGAGATGAGTTAGATACATATCTCCTCAGTAGTGACACATAGACGACGTCGCTTAGACGGTCCAACTATGGTGGTAGAGCTAAGTGGTACACCAACTCTCTAACTATAAACAATATCTGGATCCTTAAAATGAATCTTAGAGAGATATTTACTCCCCATCCAAATACTTGAAATCCACATCAAGGCGTAACCCTCAGGAACACATTATCTCCCTCCTTGAACTACATAGGTCTACATCATTTATTCTCATAAGACTTATGATGGTTCTGTGTAGTCCTCAATATCTTTTGGATGATCTTATCCTTCTCTGTATTATCTCAAACTAACTATCAAATAATGTGTGGTGACTTGCCTAGATCAATCCAACAAATTGGTGACCTACACTGTGACCCGTACAAAGCCTTAAATGTCACCATACAAATGGTGGATTTTTTTTCTATTTTTTTGGTTTAAAAACTCCACTATGGTGGGATGATCCTCCTAACTATAGCCAAAGTCAAACATGATATCTCATAGTACGTACACCAAGACTAAAATGATCCACTCAACCTAGCCAGCAGTTTGGGGTTGAAACACCATGCTCATTCCTAACTAAGTCCCAAAGGCATCCTATAATTCTCTATATAATCATGATATTATGTGAGTGTCACAGAATAAAATGGATGTTGAAGGAACTCCTTTTATTTGTACTATCTCATGCTTGTAGATACATCCCCTGATCTCTACTGAAATCATCTATCAAATAGCTAAGAAGTTGGCCGACCTAGTGAGTCATTCTAGGATCACCCAAATGGAATCATGTCTTTTATAAATACATGGTATCCCCTTCACAATTTCCATCTTTATTCCATCCTAATTATACTCTGGAACATTGATGGGTTGATCTAAACCCATTTGAACCTGGTGTTCAACCTTCACTTGGTGACAAATGAGGCATCAAGAGACAAACTCTACAACACAACACTTTTATTATGACCTTTAAATCTAAAGTTAGATATTTTGGTTCATCACATTAACACATGGATGTACCATCAAATGTGATGTATTAAATTCCCACAATACCTCCTCCTTCAATGACACAGGTACCATCGTCTTCCGTCTAAAAAGGATTGATTTCTTCCCACCTACACAGTATCCATCAGGAAAACTCCCAGTGGATATCTATGTACATAAGGTCTCATAGATGGTATCTCCATGCTGATAATCCTTAACATGATATAAAAGAAATGGTGTAACAACAATAAGCTATAGATAAGAAGCATCAAATATGTCTATTAAAAACAACTATAATGAGTCTAACTAATGAGATACCTCGACCAAAATTTATGAGAAAGATCTCCAGTTGAGAGCATATTTTACCGCATTCCCCTTCCCAGAATTATAGATAATTTGGAATTCATAGTCCGAGAAGAACTCTATAAATTACCTCTATCTCATGTTAATATCCCTATAAGAGAAGATGTACTTGAGAATCTTGTGTTTAGAGTAGATGATAAACCACTTTCCCATCAGATAGTTTCACCACATCATTAGTGTGAAAACTATTGCTGTTAACTCAAGATCATGGGTCATGTAGTTCTTCTCATTGGTCTTAACTGACATGACCCATAGGAAATCATTATGTTCCTCTTCATTAGAACACAACCAAGTCTGGTCCTTGATTCATCACAAAACACTATGCACTCAACACCCTCCATAAAAAATATCAATATTGGATTGCTCGTCAACCTCTTCCTCACATCTAGAAAGCACTTTTAGATCTTTTTTGTGTGCACAAATTTCTCCCCCTTCTAGGTTAAAGATATAAATTGTGCTTCCACTCTTCAGAAATCAGGTATATGCCTCTGATAGTACCCAACCAACACAAGAAAAATACTACACCTCGGGAACACTCTTAGGTGGATCCCAAGAAATCAATGCCTCAACCTTCACTGATTCCACTAGTTCTCATGCCTCTGAGATGATGTATCCCAGAATTTAGACCTCATGAATCAAAAACTGACACATAGAGATATTTCCCTAAAGTTGGTTCTCTCAATGTGTGTCTAGAAACATCATAAAATATCTTTGATTCTCCTCATCAGAATCTAAATTCACTAGGAAATCGTCAATGAATACCACTATATACCAGTCTAAAAAGGGGTGAAATATCCTTTCAATGAGTCCCATTGACACTACTGGAGAGTTCCCCACACTAAATGATGTCACCAAGTACTCATAGTGACCAAAGGGACATCTAAATTTCATCTTCAGTATATCCTCATCTCATACTCACATCTGGATATATCATCATTAGAGGTTAATATTTGAGTACCATTACACCCCTCTCAGAAGATCAAAGATATTTTCTATCCTCTTTAGTAGATACCTATTATTCATGATCACCTTGTTCAACAACTGGAAATCCGTACACAACCATAAGATCTTGTCTACCTTTGTGGAGAACAACATTGGGGATAACCATGGGGAAACACTAGGTCCCATAAATCTGTTCTCAAACAAGTCCATAAACTGCACCCTTAGCTCATTAAGCTCTTCGAGAGATATCTGATATTCTTTTGAAAATATTGTGGTCATATCTGGATTAAATTCAATGAAGAATTGTGTCTCTCAGTGGGGAGGTAGACCTGGTATGTCGTCAAAAATTTGTTCTCATACTCCACCTCCACCATAAGAAATTGGTAGGCCCTAGCACCTAATACTCTAATTGCTCTTCTATCCAACTGGTGAGTAATTAGATGCAATCTCTTATTCTGGAGACCATCCTACTCTTCCAAGGTTTCCTTTTCATCCAAAAAGGATAACCTAGTCCAATCAATTTAGATACACCACATCCTCCTCCTAAAATAGTAAATCTATTCTGGAATTGTGGATAGACATTCCATACCAAAGATGATACCATAAGGAATCATCACTTACACTAAGATACCCCATATAAAACTATCAACTCCAAGTGTCAAATCACACTATTAGGATAAGTGTAAAATTACTAAGTCACCACCTGTCAGAGTCTATAACCATATGAGTCAAGAAAAATTCTCAACCAGAATCTATATGTCTCAAAAAAATAAGTGGAAAGGAAGGAATGAATCCCACAAGTGTCCATAAGTACAGAAGCTGAAGTATAAATACACTGATCACACCTCTTATTATCCACGTGTCCTTGAGGGCATAGGTACCCATAGCTTGCAGTTCTCTTTATCCCTGACCACCAGCTCATTTTACTGGTGGGGACCTCCCCGAGGTGGTGGTGGAAATAGGTCAAACCAATAACCAACTCATATTGCTCTGTCAGCCCCTCTACCACATCTTCCGTACTACACGCCACCCTAATCTTGCCTTTGTCTCTACCTTAGTGGTCTCGTGATTGTCGATTGATCAGCTATATGACATGTCAAAAAATACCAAGCCAGATGTCCCCAATAATTGCATGAGAAACACCACCTCTCCATCAGCTGATTTGATCCATACTGAGATCCCTACACCACTAAACATTTTTCTTTGTATTTCATAATAAAGAATTGGACATGCTTCAATCCTTGTCACTACCATCAGATGCATACTACTAAGGTATCAACTCTTGGGTTCCCACTACAACTGACCATAGTCAACGCCTGCTCTTCCAGGAATCTCTCCACCACCAATGACAGCTCATGTAACTCAACATAGGTTGGAATGTAGAGGGATATCACTAAAACCCCGGTATCCCATTATAATTCCTTATTAAAGGCACATGCTATAAAAAATAGATCACCCACCATATACATGGATTAACACAAGATATTAGTAAACTTCATTGAGTAATATACAACAGTAAAACTCCCATACCATAGATTAATAAGTTTCTATATGTGCACTGATCATAAAATGGATGGATAAAAGTCCTCCCAAAAGAGGTGTTCATATTATTACAAGGAGAGAGTTGACTCATCATGTGATTGAGTCATTAAACTTCACCATTACACATAAAATCCCAAAAGAAGACTCTCTGTGATGACTTAAATTTAATCTACCTATGTTATAACAAGGAATAAAATGTGATTAAATTCTTATAGATAGTCTTAGGCCACATGGGTGTCTGTATCACCTGAAAATATGGGAGTTCAAAGCCTCTAGAAGTCAGGTAGTGCACTCATCTAGCATGCATCATCAGTTGGCACTGGCTGCACTAGCTTCTGCTCAACAGGTGCTGGTATATCTAGTAAACCACACATATGTGCTATCTCTATTTAGAAAGCCTATACTAAAGCCATGTCACTTGTAGGATCATCCTCATGATCTTGTAGTGGAATCATGGATGGATTTTTGTGTAGTGAAATCTTGAAATAAAACAACATGGACCACAATTAAAAGAGTATATTTTAGATGATGACTCATGAATGAAATGGAAGACATAACCCATTCCCATATGATGAATGTACCATAATATTTCCATCAACCAATGTCTATATATACCCAGTCAAAATTAATGTTATCAAAGCCCAAGTGAATGGATATATTGGCTTCCACACTAACACTATAGTTCATGGCATGAAACCAAACTTGAAACACTAAACATTGTTGTTCCTAAACAATATCACCAACCATGGTCTTAAGGTAGAAACAACTAATCTGATACCACATTGTCACAACCAAACCCACCAGAGTCTAACTCATGACTACCTTAATCCCACCTCAAATAGGTTAGGCGCTGGTTACTAGTGATTATTAGGAATATCCCACACAAGGGAGGAACTTTCCTAATGTACCTATACACATGTACATATCTCAAAGCCCATACAATGTTAAAATGTTAAAAAACTTAAAAAAAAATGCATTCATAAAACTAAAATCCCATGGCTAGAGTATGATAATAAAGTATTGAAAGTGAAAATTGGTCCAAATACAAGCACATCCATACATTTTAAAAATTATATCCTACTCCAAGTAAGAGTACTAATAAAAAATTAAAACATTTAGAAAACACCTCAGTATTTCAAGCTCAAGATAATCTCCACCCACTCTGCATCCTCCTTAGGTACTATAATAAGTGTCTTTGTCTTCATAAGACACGACATGTGTGAGAAAAGGGCCAGGTTGGGGTGAATATAATAATACATAGTAGTATACTCCAAAAACACTAAAAAAAATAATCAAATATATTTCTCTCTATACATGGATATAAAAATTAATGTCTAATAGAAACCCCCAGATATACTCAATAAAGAAACCATATCACAAGGTAGTCACAAGAAACTATCAGCCCTATGATTCTTCACAAAGCAATGCTCATTTTAGGAGAATGCACTCCATGATCCATCCTATCACTGGATAATTTCTTCCAAGATGTCATGATCACTGAGTGCATCCTATGAAATATAACTGGTCTCAGAAGACTCAAATACTCAGATAGGATGTCACAACTAGAATAGTTAGGGGACATGACAAACCTAATATTGATGAACCCTCTTTGTAGGGGATCATATGCCAGTGATACCACATGTAGAATCAATACAACATATTAAATGTTTGATGAAGTCCCTTATTATTTTGTTCACATTGATTCCAAAAAACTCCACCTTGGGGTTGAATATGATTGGGTATCACACTCCATCCTTATAGAGGGACACCACAAACTATATCAGGGACTCATCCTATAGAGGGGTTCACAATCAGATGATGTGGAAGTAATGATGCACTATACACTTTATGGAATGGATAAAGGGAACACACTAAACCAATATTAGTCTATACTAAATAAATTTAGGGCTATAAACACCCTTTTAAGGGGTACGTGGTGTGTATTAGGGGTATATAGTGTGCCCAGCTATCCCCATGTCTCGTCATGTGGTAACACCTCATATGGAATGTAAACCTAAACATACATGGTGTGTGATTGAAACACAAGGTTTTTAGTGGTCATTTGGAACCTTACTACTACATATGGTGATATCTATCCACACCAGACAATGTCTGTGTACTCTAGTCATGTATGTGTACTTTAGCCTACTAGTGTACCAACATGTGTACACGTTTTCCGGTCCTTGTACTATCTTCTGTACACATGGTTTCCATTGTTTGAGTACATGGAATTTCCATTCCCATGTAGTCCTATTTATGTCTATGTACCTTACAAAGAACATGTCAAGTTGTTATAGAGGGTTCATGCGGTGTATAACCATGTCACTGAATGAAACCCTAATTCCATAGTCCTGGGGTCCAACATGACATGTGACACCGCATTACATATCATGTGATGTATCATTTTATAGATATTTTGATTCATAAGACCCTTGTTCCAACACATTTTTAGAGCCTCCTTCATCCTAGTATTCTATAGATCTAAGGTCGGGTGATGCTCTCATCATTGGAGATCATAGATCAGTGATTCATGTCCCCTCAGGAAATTACTTCTCACACAATTCTTAGCCACATCATGCATTGATCATGAAAAAAATCCAACTGCTATGGTCTCTTTCCTCCTAAATCTATCCATTATTTTCATCTATCCTCAAATAACAACCTCCATTATGATTTATACCCATGGAATCCATCCATCGCATTGAATAATGGTCACATTATGATCAAATACCATGTATTGGTTGAACCCTTAACCAGGGAAAACAACAATGATGATCAAATGAAGAAACAAGGGAGAAGTATATAAGCCACAAAAGTGTGGAATTAACCTCGACATTTTTTCATTCACCCATTATTCATTTTAATAGAAATAAATATTTAAAGTAAAAAAACACTAATAAAAAGTAGAATTACATCAATTTAAATCTACCAATGATGTGTTTATTAATTCTATTCAAGGAATTGATCTGCATCCATCAAAAATTAAATAAAGTCATGGAAAACACAAATCGACATCCTATATAGGTTTTGGATCTATTTTTGATGAATAATGGTTTTGTGTTTTTTTTAACAAGATCAATGAACCCCATTGGTGAAACGATCATCGATCTGGTCCAAATTTGTCATAGTTTGCCAAGAAATCTCATTAATTTCCATTTATGCCTCCAAAGTTTCAGTGGGAAACCTTGAGACAAATCCAAAAACATTACACTTAGAGGATAAATTGGTTATAGCATCAAAATAAATATTTTTTTTTATTTTACTCATTTACGTCGGTGATGACTGTTTCACAAACTGCCCATGATGAAAAAGGTTATATCATGCCTAGGATAAAAACTTCATTATGAACCCAAAAAAGCCCTCAATTTTTTTATATAGGCTCTCATTTTGGAGTAATTCCATTTTTTATATAAAACTACATACACAATTTATATAATTTATTTAAGATATTTCAAAAATTTATTTTGGTTGCATTGGCCCACATAATCACACACTTTCTTAGTTCTTGGTCTTGAAAATAATCCATATAAAATCCAAAAAGCTATACATGGATAATATATTTAATTATAGGTACATTGAACAATATCATCTCTAATTATTTAAATATTTATTTACATTCAAAAAACCATTTGAACATATCCTCTTTACAAGTCAATGAGTTAACGAATTTGATAATGGGGAATTTTTTTTGAAAAATTTTATATAGTAACATGTTAATCTAAGAAAAATATAAACCTAAATTATATTCATTACTATTTAACATTACATAACTGCCTTTTTTTTGAAGGGTCAATGGATAGTCCATCCACAGAGACAAAATGACCAAGAGTAGAAACTTCCGAAAGGAATAATTCACATTGTAAAATTTTTCTATATATCTCATTTTCTCTTGGAGTATCAAGAGTGATTCTTAAATTTATCTTATTATCACCATAGATTTTAGAGTATACCAATATATAATCAATACATACCATAATGAAATTATTTAGATAATTCTTTAATATACTGTTCATAAAATCTAAAAAAATAAAGGGTCAATTTGTCAATAAAAAGGGCATTATAGTAAATTATTAATGTATATATATGTATAAAATTATATTTTTTGAATATCTTCCTTATTTACCAACATTTGATGATACCCAGAATGAAGATTAATCATTGAAAAATCTCAATATCTTTGTAGTTGATAAAATAAGTCATCAATGCAGGGATGATGATACTTTTTCTTTGTATTGTTGGTATCAACAACCCTATAATATATTCAAAATATCAAAGACCCAAAATTCTTATCTAAATAAGAACAGGGGATCCTTACAATGTTACTCTGTGTTATATAAATATTTTATAACAAAACTAATGCAATTATTTCTTTAGTTTTTCTAGTTATATGATTTCCATACTATGGGGAGTCTTAGGTATAGATTTTTCATTATATATGAGATTAATTGGAAACTCAACATTACGCTCAATTGGATGTACAATTAGTTTTTCATTGAAAAAATAAATGTATTTATTCACAATAGGTACATATTGTTTTATATAAAATAACTTTACAACAAATTTATTGCATCTACTATAATTACCGATGATTTTTTTAAGCAGATCCACTAGAGGAGGACCTATAAATGATTCAGATAATATAGTATCCCCTTTGAAGATAATGGGTTCCATACCTTCACCATGAATCACAATCTCCTTCTCTTGGAAATAAATTTTTGAAATATAATTTAAAATCCAAACCATATCATGGACTAATCGAATTCAACCATATGTATCATAATAATGTTTGAAAATTGGGTATGCGGATTTTTCATATTGGGAACTGGTTGACATATCCCTATTATAATATGATTTCAACTAGGAGTCAGGATTGAAAACTCTCTTCATAAGATTCCAGGGAAATATACAATTTTATTAGAAGAAATGGAAGATATAAAATAGTGTAAAGATTTATATTCAAATAAATCATTTTCGAAATTTTAGGTTACAATCAATCTATATACCACTACATATTTATAAACATAAACCTTGCCAATTATAGTCACATAAGTTTGATCTTCTCACACTTTCCTCTTCTATGGGAGGTTCCATTGACCCTTGGTACATTGGTAATAATAAGTTCCCTTCTCTTTACAACTAAATAACTAAATAACATTTGTTTTTTTCTTTCCCTTGAATTCTGGAGCCTTATAACCCCATTCTCTACACTTGAAAAAGACACTTCTAAAAATTTAAAAAATTACCAATGTGTTTCTTTCAACAACTATAACATGTTGAACATCTCATCTTCCCATTGTTTTTCGTTGAAATATTAATTTTTTGTTAGTTCTCATATCACATCATATATTTTTTAATTTACCTTGACGATATAATACCTATAAATTTATTTTTTTTCCTTGATGGAACATGATATCATAACATCATATGTTGAAATTTTTTCAAAAACTAGCTCCCGTCAGAGATTTGAATTAATCCGCCCAGATAAATGGTCAATCGTACTTTATAGATTACATATGTAGTCAAAAAAATGTTTGGATAATCTTGTAAAGTAAGAATCATTCTATAAAACACATTTAAATTCCTTCTATATAAAAGTGATAAAATTATACTCCATTTTAGTTTTTTTCTCTCAATGATATTTTTTCTTGAATAATATTGCTTTAAATGTTATAAATTTCATACATTATATATTATAAACCTATTTAGTGTTTGGGATCAATGACCATTATTGATCAGTATCTCCCTTTAGACAATACACTACTGCAATAACCTTTTCCCATTCATTTCTTCACAAGGATAGAAATATATTTTCAAGGGACTCAATCCATTTTCCATCTACAAACATTTTAGTATCTCGACTAAAATACGGAGGCTTCAATCACATGAAGTAAACTAGTATAGGTGAATCATGTTGTGGAACAAAAAGTTACTACATACGGGAATGGTTATTCATCATAATCTAAGTCATATTGTGATGTCATAGGGTTGTTTTGTAGAAAATCCAACAGTCTACATTCCCAAAAGGACTTAATGATTTCATCCAATATACCAGAGGCTACCACCTATTAGAAATTGTGTTTGGTGGTATGGTGGGGAGACTATACCCTCATTATAAGAGTACAACACAGTAGAAAAATAAATAAGTGAAAGAAGTTTATATACATAATGGAAATAGAATAAGGAAGTGGAAGTAAACCAACTACATAATAATAAAAAAACATGACGTAATAATAAAAACTATATAATGATGATATCAGGACAATAAAAAATTTGAAATAGGAATTCAAGGGAGAAGGAATATGACAATTCCAGCATATAGAAAATAGAAAAAACATAGAAAACATCTATCTCTATGAGTATTTATAGAACTATATTGGTCTTTTACTACCAAAATTCTATCCATAAATTAAATCATGTTTCCATTGTTCGAAAATTTCCTTAATCCTTACCTACATCCATGATGTCTGTTCGGTCTCCAAATGATAGACCAGACACGGTGTGAGAAAAACTAAGTGGCCCCCATGAATGGTTTTAAATAAATATATATACTGTGAATATAAAATATATAGTATGAATATATAAGAGAAGTAAATATGGAAACTAAATACTATCTTTGTCGATCTTTGACTCATTATGGGATACCTGGCCAACCCTACGTACTTTATCCTAAGATATATATCTCTTATCACATGACCATTATTTTTTTGGAACCCTAAGAACATGGAAAAGTTTTACTAGTATAAAAATCACAAGGGATATTTGGAAAAACCATTGTATCCATGACTTTATAAATTTGACCCCACTCAAAAAAATAAATTAAGATTTTAGGATATGGGGAATATGTATAATCCATGGGGTGGAACCCTGGAATTACACTATAAAAGTTATTAACTAAGTGTGAGGGAATGTCCAAGGTAATAATGAGATATGATTTATTGTATTATATGGGTATCATCCAAGTTAGTTTGTGTTTTAGGAAATCAACCTGAATCCTAGGATATAATTCCAGGCATTCAGATTTTTTATATAATTAAAGTGAATAATTTGGGTCTAGATGAGGAATTAATGTATCCTAGATATTGATCGATCCCATGTGTGGTTTATCACTTGTAATTACCATCAATGAATAAATTGGGTTTAACTAAGTAATTCTATATTAATAATCAAATTCTTAGTAATAGTATGAAACACATTTATACTAATCCATGCACATAACACTAATTAAGAAAAATAGAAAATTAATTAACATACAAAGTGAATTATTCAATCCATTTATGTACTAAATTTATAAATTTATATTTATAATTGATAAGAAAAATGAAACTCATGGGTTTCTTCTTTATAATAATGTGTTTGTTTTTAAGTCCATTAAATCAAACACAACCTAAGGGTGTGGGTTGGGTTAACATTTTCAAATTCCAATAGTTTAAAAGGGTATCATAGCATATCTATATTAAATATTAGACAATTAATTTAAGGGTTTATACTTTTATGACTGATGAATGGAATGTGTAGTAGGTGGAACAATGGTGCATGTTATAATAAAAAATACCTTTAGGTAAAATTAAAAAACCACCAACCATATCCTTGTGGAATAACCCTTTTATATTATCGACTTTGAATTTGGGATACAAAGATATAAAATGGGAAACCAAACAAAGGACCTAATAATAGGGTATATTATCTTTCATGTAGATACAAATGAAGATGAAAATGAAAACTAATAATAGAATGGATATGATTTTTCATCTCATAGAGAGTGATCCAATGCAACTGATAGTGATTGAATCAGATTCTGGATAGAGGAGATTCCTCAAAATTCAAAAAATGGAGAGGGAGAATTATAAATGTGGCTATTGTGAAAAATTACAGAGGATAATAGGTATTAAATTTTGTATAGTTGGGATGGGAAAATGGTTTTTTAATGTACTTTTAATAAGGAACACATACTAGTCCCATGATTGTCTAAATAATATCCCAATTGTGTAATAGTCATTGTCCAGGAGTCCACACCTCAAATGGTTTAGGCACACAGTTATACAAGATGTGAATAAACCATATGAATTGGACATAAAATATATTTAATACTTTTTGTGCTCTTATATTCACTATTTCTAGGATTTTCAAACCATGATTTTTTCCTTTCAGGGCTTAATGGTTGAAGTTCACAATTATCTAAACCATACACCTCAATTTTTTCCTAACAACATTGACTTTGTGCCTCTAAAATGCTCCGAATACTCCCAGAATCCCCAATAATCCTCTAGAAACATCAATTTAAAGAAAAAATAAGTTTTAGAAAACTGAAATGTATAAATACCTTGATGTAAAACCAAGATCTTACAACCTCTCCTCCTAAAGACTAATCATTAATGAGTTTCCCTTCCGATGGTGGTTTAAATCCATCTATAAAAAAATCTAGCCACTGGGCATGTACATCAGACTCTAATTCCTACATATCTTTGTATAAATGGTTGTACTATCATATTATCCAAATAAGAGGAACCATATTCCCATATAGATTATTCATGCTATAATTGATGATATGAACTGGATGCTCCTCAAAAGAAGCATCCTCCTCCAACTCAACCTCTTATGAATAGAAAACATGAGATAGGTTAGAGTAATAATATTAGAGAGGAGAAATGTGGAATACATCACTTATATCTATATACAAATGAGAATTTAATGACTCATATTTTCCATGTATTAATTTAGAATATTTCATGGATTATTTTCAAGATCAGGTGCTAAGACAGAGTGCAATTCTGAGGCCCGGTGTTCCTAGAATAAATGATTAAAATATATTAAATATGTTAAAGAGAACGTTCACATATTTTTCTTGAGAAAGTTTAATATCTTCTAAATTTTTTGTATGATTATAAATATAATTGAACTGTTGAGTTTAGAACACATGTTTTACCTTAGGAGGGACTTAACCTTGGTTAGTCTAGGGCATTTGTGGAAAAGTCATCATCGGTGTAAAATGGATAAAATAATTAATTAAAATAATTTATATTTTTAATGACATAGAGACATAAATTTACTATTTATATATGCACTCATTTAAAATTCACATGTTTATCTGCATAACCCTACCAATTGGCAAGATCCATTAGAGCCATTGGTGGAGATCACATTAGAAAATGATAAATAAATTAGAGATTGATGACTGGAGCATGATAGGATCAAATGATCTCCCCAATGAATGTGACACAACGTCATTCTTCATTAGGGATCGATCTGAATCGAGGTAGTCTAGTTTTTATATTTATTTCCTTCACCTATTCTTTATTCCTACAATTTACATGGATAAATCAACCAAAATATTGATCTATGGATCATGCATATTTTTTCAATGGATATATTGTGTGGTGATTTTGGGAGAATTACTTAGATTTTATGATTTATTCATATTTATTATCTTGAAAAAGAATCTATATCGACAAAAAAATGATCGAGGTTTGTTCCTCATTTTTTTTCTCTTATGCTTTTATCGCCAAGTTCATTATTCACCTATGTGCGTTCTTAGTTTGGACCAGGGTTTGACATATCCTGATCAATTGGTCATTTCATAGTAGTTTCTTTGAACAACGATCTATAGTCATAGATATATTATAATCATGACATGATAGTGGTGTAACGAGAGATACTGTAGAAAATTAGATGAAGTAGACCCCCAATTTTCATGTTCATCAGAACACAATGAAGAATAATAAATATTCCCATTACTGAGAAGATTGAAGGAAAAAAAGTTATTTATTAGTGATAGATTGGTTCATTGGGGCCTGATTCATGATTTTCTAGGTGAGGCATGGTAGGATCATTGGCTATGGAAATAGAGAAGATGTATGGATTACGTATCTTGGATTCAAGAAAACTTTGATCCACATGGAATGTAATCTCGTATTACTTGGAGTGTTTGTCCCCCTTTGTAGTGGCTAGAGCATCATGTAGGAGTTATCGATGACATGGAATATGAACCTTTCACAAGGAATGTTGCCCCTCCACGGGGACTTGGTTCGAACCTTGTAGGTACACGAACATAGGGTGGAGTACACTAGCGTACACCATGTTGCGTAGTCCCTCACACAGACACAACCTAGACAAGGTACACGGGCTAAACCATGTACTGGTACGCATGCACATGTATACATGAAGAAACTATGTACTGGAACATGGGTTGACTACACAGCTAGCCTACATTCCATCTACTTTCACATGTATAGGTTCATGAGTCACGAGCCGTATACATGAGAAAAAAATATGGATAATGGATATGGCATGTGATCCCTAATACACACTAAGTACATTATTATACCTGGATTAGAGACCTTTCTATCAGTATCATGGAAAAGATTTTTTAGGCAACATTACCCTTGAACTTTCCCTAAGGGTTGGTATGGAATTATTTTATGCACTTATGACTATGATCCCTTCTATAAAACTTATTTGATTGAGTCATTATAATTCCTCCAAGAGGTCCTGAGTGAGATCCTATATTTATCTTCATTCCCAAGGTGGAGTTCTTGGTATCATCATGAACCAAACTACGTGGGCACCGATCTTCTACATAACAGGGTAATCTAGATTGAATTATTGGTATCACCCAACAATATTGGGTGTGGTCCCCCTCTATGTATCATATTATATTTAGTAATTCAGCATGTACTTTCATATGATGATATCCGATGAGAACTACTTGTTGGAAAAACTTCATCCGTGATATAAGAATCAGATGTTTGTTCTCCCGGATGAGTGCTTTATTGAAGCATTGAGCTGCAATCCTTGGATGGTATACCATGGTTTGTGAATTACCTTTCAAATTTGTATCATTGTTGATTATATATGGATATTATTGTAATATTTTTTGTTGATATATATAGAGATGAATGTTTTTACTTTTTTTATGCTTTTTGGTTTTTGGGTGTCCTACTAAGTATTGTTATACTCACCCCTACATAAGATTTTAGAACATCTATCATCACTAGTGAAAATGATCAACATTATGATATATTCCTAGATAGATCAAGATGAAACGATGCTTAGTTGGACTTGAATGATTGAGGTGTGTTCATGTGGATTCTTGAATGCCGCCTCTGATAATTTTTTTTAGGTTAGACTTCTATTTTCATAATCCTTTGGTGGTCTTATCTTTAGACATGTTTACTTTACTTTACTTCTTATCTTACTCTTGTTGTGAGATTTAGATGTATTCATCCATCATTGTTTAGTATTTTTTTACATTTTTACATTTTATAGTATTGGAGATGTGTGTGTATACCAGTACATAGAATAAGGCCTCCCATGTTAGTGATATGCCTACTCTACACTAGTCAACATACCCTATGCTATTGGAGGCAGGTGTGGGGAGTCACGACTTGGGCCCCTATGGGATGGTTATTGAAAGAGTGATATAAAAAAATTTGGTTCTACCTTAGTGCTGGAGTCTATGATATTGTTTCGGGGAAACAATGTTTTGTGTTTCTAGTTTCGATTTCAGGCTAGGGACTCCATTGTTGGTGCGGTGGACAACGTATCTAAATAATAGGATTCTGATCAGCTTAATTTTGAATCAGTAAATGAGAAATCTAGTTACAGGTAAAACAATGGAAAATTCACCATATAATAAGGGGTTGTGGTTTCTTTTTTCCTTCATGGATTATATATTCAGTTATACTCATTGACAATGGGACATCCAATTTACTTTCATAATTCCTCGATGACATATATCATCTAGGATTCAACATGATCACGAGGATGACCCCCTCAATGATGAGGCATCGATATAGGGACTAGTTCCAAAGATGTTACCTCTAGGTGGTGCTATAGCTATACCACCACTCATAGAGTAGCATGTGGTACACGTTGTACAGTAGATGAGGTGCATATTTTGAGTGAACATTATGATTTTTAGTGGAAAAGACCCCGTAGTTTCTGAGGAGATTCCAACCCACAGCTGTTAGAGGAATTTCTTGAGTGGGTTAACCAAGTTTCCCATCTAATCAGGAGAATTGAAGATGAGATGGTGGTACTAATAGAGAGACTTATTTACGACACAACAGGGTGAGGGTGGGGTTATGTGACCTAGAATTACGATGAGGCAACTCTTCCTTGGTCAGATTTTGAGCTTTATTTCATATATTTATCACCAAATCTGATGATTGTTGTATGTATCCATGAGATCATAGGTCTATCAGAGGAAAAAAATAATATCTTTGTATTTATTTATTTTTACCAGCTTCTCTAGGTACATTTTGTATATTTTTTATGGAAATTTCTTCTGGGATCAGACTTTCAAGCAATATCTACATAGAAAACTTGATCCAATTTTATCACTCTATGAATTAATAAATATATTGGTGTGTTAGAGGGATATTTAGTGGGAGAGTTTTTCTTGTATGAGCACATTTAGCAAGTGGATATCAGAAATTTGAAATTAGGAGTAGATATATCAACATTAGGGAGATGATGTCAGTCTTAGGGACCTAGAAGTGTGAGACGATTTAAGAGTAGGTCCCATGATAGATTATCTATGGTTCAAGGCTCACATGGTGGGTCTAGTACGCCTAGGGAGAGGTGGTGATACTCATGTGACATTAGGGGGCATCACACATGAAATTTCCCAACCCACCATACAACTGACAAAGAGAACATAAATGGGATACTGAGGAAGAGGAAGCAACATGAGTAGGAAGGATCCCAGGGCAGGAGATGCAGAAGAGGGGTTGGGGGAGTAGAATGAAGTGTTTGATGCTTTGACCTATTACCACCACAACACCATGGTGATCCATTCCAGGCTAAGTGAGTAGGAGGATAGGGGTGTGGACAACTACAAGAAGTCAAATCTTATGAAAAAGAGGCTCTAGGAATGATTGGATTTATGATCTGTGTCTTCTCTAACATAGATATAGTAGTGATAGACACAAGTTCTAGTCATTGATTTCTTTCCATGTATCTTGTACAACACTTATAGATTTTTGTTGAGCAATTTCTTCAACTCTTATACTTGGAGACTCCTACTAGAGAAGACTCAGTGAACATGCCCTTGTTAGGACATTGTGAATTGACTCTTAGAGGTGAGAATTTCTATTGAAATTTCTTGGTAGTAGTGTTGAGCCCTTATGATGTAATTATTGTTATGGAATTGTTCTCTATATTTATTGACTTTATTGAAAATTTTAAGTAAAGGATGTCGTGTATCTATAGTTATGGTACTAGGTTTTTCTTTGTTAATGAAAAAACCCAAGCAGTGCATGATGGACCCGTGTATAGGATGGTGCAACTGATTTCTCATCAGTTGGGTGGACTAAACCTTGGGGAAGTGGATGCTATGAGTTCCCAATTTCCACTATGGTGGTGAATTAAGAGTAATTTTTACCTATGGATATTCCAGGGGACCTTCCTATTGAGAGGAAGACTTCTTCATTGATCTACACCCTGGGGAGACATTAATATCTATGCCAGCATATCAGATTGATCCCACATAACTCCATGATCTGATGGTCAATATGGATAAATAGTAAAGGAAGGGATTCATTAGACCCATTATCTCACCATAAGAAAACCCAATTTTAATTTCCAAGAAGTCTGAAAGGAGATGGAGGTTGTGTGTGGACTACCAGCCCTTGAATTGGGTAAATGTGAAGAAAAATTATCCACTACTGAGGATGTACAACCTATTTGTTTAGTTAATTGAGGTAATTTTGGTTATTAAAGGTTGGCCTCAGATCATGCTATCTCCAACTACAAGTATGTAATTTGGATATACCAAAGATGACATACAGATGTCGCTACGGTCTCTATTGGTACTTGTTGATTCCCTTTGGTGTGATGAATTCCCCCAATAGTGTTCATGGGACACATGAACCAGATATTTTGTCCTTTATTAGGCCGTTCATTGTAGTCTTCATCGATGATATCCTCATGTACTCTTCATCTGCGTATTATCATGCAAGTCACTTGAGGATAGTTCTAGACGTACTACGAGAGAACTAGATTTATGGAAAGATTTTAAAGTTCTAGTTTTGGATTCATGTGATCCAATTTTTGGGATACATTATCTCAGTGGATGTATTAGCAGTGGACCCAACCAAGGTTGAGCCAAGGTTAGCTTGTGAGCCACCTAAGAGCATGATGGGGTGCATGGATTCCTTTGGTTGGTATGATATTACTAGAGACACATAATTTATTTCTCTAGAATATCAGTACTCATGACATATTTGACCCAAGGGGAATCCTTTTGTGTGGATAGAGAGGTTTTAGTGAGAATTTCATCATTTGAGGTAGAGTTTGATGAGTAATCCCATCTTGAGATTTTTAGAGGAGGATGTCCAGTACGTAGTTTTCTATGATGCATCTGGAATTAGGCATGGTTGTCTTATGATTTATAGTAAAGAAGTGATTGCCTATGGTTCATGCCAATTGAGACCACATGAGAAGACCTATATGACCCATGATCTTCGGTAAAGAACTATAGTTATCATACTAAATATGTTGTGAAATGGGAAAATGGTTTTTTATCTATTATGATCACAATATTCTCAATTATGTATTCTCTCAAAAGTATCTTAACTTGAGACAGAGGTGATGGATAGAGTTCCTCCAAGATTATTATTTAAAAATTTTCTATACATCATGGAAGGGGAATGTGGTAATAGATTCTCTTAGAAATAGATCATGTTCATAGTTTCTAAATGAGGTTCCAAAGAAGTTGTCCTCATTATTGTTATCCTTTATCGATGAAGATGGATCATCTTACCTTCAATCGATGTTTTTCACCCCCTTTTTTGTAGTGATTCAAGGAGGAACAACTAGGGTATGTCTACAATGAGACCCTACATACTCAAATGTCCACAAGGCATGATCCTAATGTATATTTTAATGGTGGGGAGCATGTCGTTCTTTTCAGAGGATGCATGATGGTACATGTGATGTTGCTGGAGGAGGTTCTGAGATAGTTCCATACAAGTCCTTTGGTGGTATATCGATCTTTGGAAAATATGTAATAGAAC
Organism: Viscum album; assembly: GCA_963277665.1. Taxonomy (NCBI): domain Eukaryota; kingdom Viridiplantae; phylum Streptophyta; class Magnoliopsida; order Santalales; family Viscaceae; genus Viscum; species Viscum album. The sequence continues at coordinate 1,275,045,569 of OY728132.1, read as the reverse complement.
CCCCAACCTCATTTTTAGTGGATATGGATGAATAAAGAGGTTGTAGAATTTGTCTCTCAATGCCTCACTTGTCCAAAAGTGACGGGAGAGCACCATGTTCCAATGGGTTTATCTCAACCACATGAGGTGAAAAAGTAAAAGCGGGATGGTATATCCATGGACATAGAGACGGGTTTATGGAATATGTCTCTCTGAATTGATTCCATCTGGGTGATCGTATACCGAATCACCAAGTCAACCCACTACTTAGTTATCTGAGAGTATAGTTTATTAGTGGGTATGTGATGCCTCTACATTCAAGATATAGTCGGACTTCATGGAGTTACATAAATGATCATTTCTAACCATGATTATTGTTTCACATCCTGATTGTGGAATGGATTTTAGGAGGTGTTTGGGACAAATGTATGCTTAAACACAACATTTCACCCCCAAAATGGCGGCTACACTAAGCAGACCATTTAGGTTTTGGAGGAATTGTTCAGAGTTTTCATGTTGGACTTTGGTTGTAGTTGGGAGGATCACCTACCTCTAGCATAGTTTTCATACACCAATAGTTTTGTATCCACCATTGGTGTGGCATCATTTTAGGATTTCTACAGGCAACCCTGCAGGTCACTACTTTTCTGGACTGACCCATAAGATTTGGAACTCTGGGGCCTAGAGTTAGTACCAGAAACTACCGAGAAGGTAATGATTATCCATGAGAAGATGAAGACTACATAGATTCATAAATTTTATTATGCTAACAGAGGAAATAGGCCATTGGAGTTCAAGGAAGAGGACCATGTGTTCCTATTGGTTTCAAATTGATGTGGATTAGATATATTTGGTTGTGGTGGTAAGATATCTCTGAGTTTTGTCACCCCTTTCCCAAATACATCATAACGTTGGTGAGGTGGAGAACCACATAACTCTGCTTCCACATTTAGACTAGGTACACAACATCTTCCACATATCAAAGCTGAGGAAGTACATGTATAACCCGTTGCTCATTATTGAATAAGGAGAGATGGAAATCGAGGATAGTGTTACCTTTACTGAGTACCCGACAGAGATCAATGATCTATAAGAGAGTATTCTTTGTGGGTGATAAATATCTTTTGTGTTTTTCTGATAAAAAAACATGAATCTTCTGGAGAGAACATGGGAGTGGGAGGATCATAATCATGTTCAATACCCACATCTTTTTTATTGGCCCTTATTTTTTATTTTTGGGAAGTAAAACTCCAAGTTGGGGAGAATATAATGAATTTTATTTTCTATGTATTTTTTTTGGATATTTTTTGGATTATTTTAAAGACTATGTGCTAAGACGATGTGTGATTTCATAGCTCAATGTGCCTAAAAATGTTTGAAATATATTAAACATATTGAATATCATGTGGGAACAATTTTCATGAAAAAAGGAACAACTTCTAAACTGGTTTTATGATTAGAAATTTGAGGACACCATTGAGTTCATAATAAATGTTTTAACCAATATGCAACTTTACATTGTTCGAAATTGGGAATTTGTGTAAAAGACATCACGGGAATAAAATGGATAAAATTAGTAAATAAATTATTTTATTTGTTTAATGATTCAACAACTAGAATTACCTATTTAATATGCACTTATAGAAACTTCAAAGGGTTATCTGTTTGCCTTTGTAAATTGGTGGAAACCATTAGAGCTGTTAGAGGAGATCCTGTTGGCGGACGACGACTGGGCTAGAGACCAACGACCTATGTGGGATAGGATCGAAGGATATTTCCAATGAACATGATACAAATTCATTATTCATTATCAATTTTTCAGAATTGAGGTACATTGGTTGTTTGATTTTTTTCATTTTCACATTCTTTATTACTATAAATAACACAAATCAATTGACCCATGGATTGATTTGTGTTTTTTTTTGTATTTACAGGATGGTTTTATTGCATGGTGATTTTTGGGAAAATTACTTTGATTTGATGATTTATTCTTTTTTATTTTAATGGAAACAAATTGATGTAAACAAAAACATCAATCAATGTTCATTCCTATCTTATGTTCTTGTTATTTTCTCCCCTGGTTATTTGTTTAACCTTGTGAATTATTTGTTTGGACTTGGGTTCAAATATCCTAATCCATTGATCATTGCACACTTGTTTCTTGGAACAACGATCAGAAATCATATACTGTGCACTAGCATGACGTGATGATGGTGTAAAAAATTGATATTGAATAAAATCAGAATATGTAGATAAAAAAATTCCATGTCATTTGGAAATAAATGACTATTGATGAATAATCTCATTTCTGAGAAGTTCGAAGGCCTGAAACATATTGATCATTGATGTCTATGTTCACCAGGGACTGATTCTTGTTTTTCTGGGCATGGAACAATTGGATTAGAGGTCAGAGCAATAGAGGATACGTGTAGATTTCTGATCTGGGATTCTGGTAAATCATAATCCACACGGTGTGTAATTTGTGACTACATGGTGTGTGGGTCTCCCTTTGAAGTGGCTAGTGTTTTAGGTAAAAGTAAAGGATCACATGGCATGTGACTATGTCCCATGGCTTGTGAGCCCTCCCCAGTGACTCAACATTTACCTCATAGGTACATGAACATGGGCTGGACTACACAGGAAGCCTACCCCCATGTACTCCCCCACATATGCATAACCTAGATGAGGTACATGGGCTAAGATGTATACTAGTACATGGGAACATGTATACAGGATGAATTTGTGTACTAGCACGTGGGTAGACTACATGTGTCGTTGACATGGGAAGAACCTAGGATCAAGGGACATATTGTGTAACCCCTACTACACATTGTGTATATTAGTATACATGGAATAGGGACATTGTACTATGTATCTTGGACAAGTTTCATTAGGATGTGTTCCCTTTATCCTTTCCCTGAGGGTTGGTATAAAATAGACTTCTTCTCTAAGGAATATGATACATTCAGTAGGACTTCATGGATAGAGTCATTAAAATCCCTCCAAGATGACTTTAGTGAGATCCACCATTCATATTCTTTCCCTAGGTGGATTTCATGGTGTCTTAATGACCAATAATATACTGTAACTGATCCTCAACTTAGCGAGATAATCCATATTGTGTTATTGGTATTACCCCATGGACTTAAGAGTGATCCACATCTGTTTATTGAATTTTTCTAATACATTTAGTAGGTAATTTATCAGTATAAGACCCAAATAGCACAAAATATCAGATGGAATTCATTAGTGCTATCAAACATAAGAGTCTGTCCTCTCGAACAAGTTCTTTTTGCAATATTCAAGCTGTAATCCTAGGCTCTTAAACTACAATTATGATATACATTTAGACTATGTGTATTTTGTATTATATCTGAATATTCTTATTATATGTGTTATAAAAATATACCTATGTAGATCTTAATATATTTCATTTTTTGTGTGGCTTTTTGTTTTTTGGTCTCCTATTAAGTATTTTTATACTCACCCTAGCACTAGTTTTTCCCACACATGTCATGTCTTGTGTAGATGATCAACCATTTGGAAGAGTCCAAGCTAGACAAGGACTATACGGTGATTAGTGAGACTAGACAGACCAAGGTGTGTTTCTAAAGCTTCTTGGAAGTAGTCCCTAGTAAATAAATTTAGGATGGATTTGTGTTTTCAGACTATTTATGGTGGGATTATATTTGGCCCTGTTTACATTCCTTTACTTCTTATTGTACTATGGTTGTGGGATTTATATGTATGCATGAATGGTTGCTTATATTTTATATATATGTTATTTATAGGCTTCTATATGTGTGTGTGTGTGGGTATAGGCACATAGGCTGAGGCCTGCCATGTCAGTGATATGCCTACTCGATGCTAGTCGTCAGCCCCTGGCTTATTGGAGGTGGGATTGGGGAGTCGTAGCATGCGCCCTTTTGGGAATGTTCATTATATCAGAAGAGAAAAATAATATTCTACATTCTTGAATCTATAAAAAATCTCAAAATATCCAATGAATCTATGTGTAGTCTTACCTAGTCCCCAAATACATCGACGACCACTCTATTAGAGACTCTCAAGAAGACCTGGTCCCTTACATCAAACTCAGAGGCTAAAAATGGAAATGATCATTTTAATTCGACCAATACTGAACCATATACATACATTTCTTGATTAAATGTACATGTTATGATGTTTCCTGAATAAGATTATTTTCATGTATTGTTACCTCTTCAACCTCTAACTTGGAAAGGGGCAAATTGAAAGTCCTACTATAGTGTGCCTCATAAGGATCCATTTGAATAGTCACATATAATCTTTTATTTTTGGAAAACATAGAAAGAGTCAAGTTATTTTCATAAGATATTTAGAAATAATAGACACATACACATAATATATCCTTCAGTACTAGTATTGTTTCCTTAGACCAACTGTTGGTCTGAGAGTGATATGTTATACTTAAAAGTACCTATCAACCAAGATCCTTCTACAACCCCTATAAGAACCTAGAAGTTAACCGATCATAACTATTTAATACATTAGATTTTGGAATCCCTTGATTATTTATAATATCAAGTACATATATAATCCTAGGATCATCCACTGAGAAGGTCTCTTGAATTGGGCAAAATAGGGAGACCTTAGTCAGCTTCTCCATGATCACTCATATGGAGTCACTGCCTCATGGTGACTCTGGTAACTAAATCATGAAATACATGCTTATGTCATCCCATTTACATTAGAATGAGGATATAGGTTGAAACATTCTATTAATCCACTAGTTTTTACCTTCCAACTACTGATAAAAGGAACACTGAGTAACAAATCATGTTATCTTGTTTTTCATTCCAGGCCACCAATACTCTCAGTGCATATCATGATACATCTTTTTGAACTTGGGATGTATATCCCATTTCAAATAATGATATCCTTTCATCATTTCCTTGAAAATGTATATAGGATCTAGAAAACATATATTGACATATAAGAGCTCATCCTCATTAACAAACCAACTAGGATGTGGTTCCACACTAAAAGTACCTTCCCTTATGACCCATACTTCAGGATCTAAAAGTTTTCTCCTCTTCATTTGATAAAAAAATGATAAATCTATAGATACAATTTTTAGGGAAGGAAATCCATGGAACTCCTAAAATTATATATTCATTTCAAAAATAATAGCCATTAACATCTATTCGCTACTAGCTTCTTGAATATCTTGAGTCTAATTCTTCCAGCTAAGAGCATTGGTAGCATTATTTCATTTGACTAGAATGTAAGAAATATCAATTTTAAAACAATAAAGATATTCAATCCATTAAATTTTTCTATGGTTTAAGTCACACTGATAAAATATGTATTTTAGGATTTTTATTTTCCATGTATACCATAAACCATTCCCTAATAAAATAATATTTACAACAACACAAGGCATGAAAAAAAACTTCTAACTCATAGTCATATATTAGATAATTACACTCATGAAGCCTTAATTGATGTGTCATATATACCATGACTTGTTCCCCTTACATAAGAAAATTCCCATTCAGAAACCCAATTCATAAAAATATACTATATAGCCTCTGTAAAGATCAGGAATGGTCAATATTGGTGTTTAGTTCAACCTTCCTTTCAACTCATAAAAGGCCTTATCACAAGATTCAAACCATGTAAATTTACATCCTACAATCTCAAGCTAGTTAGAGGATCTATAAGACATGAAAATTACTGTATAAAATTTTGATAATAATCAACTACTCCTAATAATGTTTGAATATATAAAACATTCATGGTTCTATCCCTATAAAAAATACCTCCAACCTTCTCAAGATCCAAAAATATCTCTACTTGGGATATGATGTGACCAATGAAGTGATCTTTGTCGATCCAAAAGTGTGACCATATAATATTAGCATATATTTGGTTATCTCTTATTGTAATTAGTATTATTTAAGGATATTTAGAATGATCATTTAGAGACTAAAATTACACTAAGATATCATCCACAAAAATGATGATAAAGGCATCCAAACATTGGTATAAAATAAAATGAATTGAGGCCATAAAAATAGCATGTGTATTGGTTAGATCTAATGAAATAACAAAATACTTGTAAAAATTATATATGTATTATAATGTTCTATGTGGTATATTTGAGAGACTAAATCACACAAGATGATAGCCTAATCTCAAATCAATCTTCAAAAAGATCATATCTCATTGGATCTAGTCACAATGATCATATATTAAAGTAAGTGAGCAAGAGTTATTTACTGTAAGTTTATTTCACCACTGTTAATCCACACATAGCCTTAGGATACCATCTATATTATTAGATAAAAGTATAAGTGAACCCCAAGGAGAAGTAATGGTTCATAAAAACCCTTTGAATTAAAAGGCCTTTAAATACCTCTTCAGTTCTTGAATCTTAGTAGGAACCATCTCATATAGAGGAAAAGATATTTTTTTTTCTAATAATTGAATATGTGTAATGTTTGACTATACCCTATATCAATAGATATCCCAAAAAAACATCATGAAAGTCATATATGAATTGGTCTTCCACTAGAGGAAATACCATCTTCCATTATTTCCAATAATCTAGATAAGGAATTTATATTTTGGTAGAAACTCTACCTAGCCCATGATGATTAGGTGTACCTTGAGTTTCATAGACATCACTTTCACCATTATAAAGATGACAACTACCTTTGAGTGATGAGAAAGAGACCCTCTAGTGATAGTAATCAATATGGACTTGAAAATGTACAAACCAATCCATCATAATAATTATGTTGAAATTTATCATCTCAAGGATAAAAATATTCCCTAAGAAATTATAGTCATATATCTCGAGGGGAGACTCCTTGCATTGGAAAGCACTGTTTGATCATGTTACCAATGGTGTATTAATATGAATCATCCCACATGAGTATTCAATATCAATATGAGTACTACAAATTAATGATGAAGATGCAAATGAGTGTGAATATCATTTGTTAAAAAATGAATATACTAAATTATAGGTTACTAATATTATACCACATAATATAGATGTATTATCACTCTAATCATTGGATAAGGTTTGTAAAACATATAATTAGATTGATCCCTGGACTCGAGTTACAACCTAATCTCCCTGAGATGTTCCACTCCATTATTGTTGGAAAATATATATCTTTCTTCCATAACCTCAACCATATCATAATAATAAATTGTATGTGCTACTATACCACCCTAACTTTCATGTTTCTATTAATTCCATTCCAGAATTCCGAGTATGTTTAAATTCTATCACAAGGGGAATCGATGGAATAATCCAAAAAAATCTATATAGATTTCCCATTATGCTACTTTATAAGAACTATACTGGGTTTCTACCACTCTAAGGAATTATGTGACCCAGATTTCTATATTGATGGAAAAAAATATAACTACTATTTCACTTACTCAGACTACCACTGGTCTTATGAGAAGTAACAAAGAGACACTTCGTTCTACTAGGTGAACCACTTCAATTTCTATGTGTTTAATTACCATGACCCATACCCTTGGAATCCCATAAATTATGCTAAGAGATAACACCATATTTACCCATTAATGAGACATTATATAGTTAAAATACATTCCCCAAAAATCAAAGAGCATACCTGATACCATCCTCAAAACTTCTTTCCCTTTACACCACATTGTTAGAAAAAGTGGTCACAAAGCATTGGAGCTCTGTGAAATGAGATGAGTAATCCATGAGAGACATAGTTCCATGAACTATATGAATAAAATCCATTTATCAATCATCTATTATAATTTATAGAAATAAATAGTCATAGAAATTATCCTGGAGGGACTTTTAGACAATGAGTTAGTGCTGATCAGCCTGTGTATGGGCATACAACCACTAGTTAGTAGATGGACAAAGCATGAATAATGCAAGCTTCACCCAACCTTATAGAGGTGTCTATAATTTATAAGATATTTTAAGAATATCCCCTAACCTAGATTCTAGATAATATGGACCACTTTCCCCTGAGATAGTAGTTGGGTGTTGATATTAGAATTCCCTTATCAATTTTGACATAATGGGTGTAGGTCATGGATCTCTCTCCATAGACTGTACTAGATGTAGAAAATATTATTTATATTGAACAATAATTCTAGATCCAACATTAATATCGTTTAATATAGAAGGTTATTAAAGTGTAACAATAGTTGGTCCAAGCCCCATCACCTCTAAATCATGGTCATCACACTTTCCTAGCATTCGTCCCAAGGTCGTTGAGGAGGCATAAATCTAAAAATCCAAACACACACCTTGAAACAAGATACAATGTAGAATATATTTTAGATAGGAAGGAAAGATAAGGAAATGGGCTTAGTAAAATAGACTTTCTAACCCACTTCCCTATTCTTAATATGGATAAATGTAATATTTCAAGTCTTAATTATGTAGGTTGTATTATATAGGGTGTCAATTACAAGTTATACAGGAAAGAAACTCCTTATTTTTCAATTGGAATCCCTTTTTAAAGTTGACCATTTTTATCAATAATAGTAATTTAAATTTTATCAAGCCATTATATAAATGTTTAGTTATATGAATTTATATTCCCATGCTATAATGACATAAACATTATAAGTTATAATTGGAATTATATTTAACTGTAATGATCCTTTTACATTCTATCTCAAAATATAACATGTTAATTTGTGATGGTTCAGTTATATAGATAATAATTTCCTATTTGTATCATCATAACCATATATATTGAAGTATTTAGTCCATTTAACTATATACAATGCAATGTTTATTCTTATTTAACCAATGTTCTATATCATAAATTGTGTATAAATTGGTTATCTAAAGTTATACTATCAAGCTATAAAGGAAAACACCATTTAGGTTGATGTGAACACTTTATTGAACTAATCGTTTTTATTTACATTCAAGTAATATCAAGAATCAAAAGTATAACAACCAAAAATGAAAATAAAACCACAAACAATATGAGAAATATTATATGCATGAAATGGAACTTGAATGTAATATAAATAACTATATTCTTATGATGATGCAAGAGCTAACTATCCATTTCCACACCCACTAATGGGTAAAAATACCTAAATTAGAACTTCGTAAAACATGTGCATCACCTGATAGTGAAATTAGTACAAATTTAATAAGTAAAATTCAGAACAAAACATCCCATCTCAAGAAACATGGATTTTCCCTAAAACATGATTTAGTTACTCCCATGAATGGATTGTTATCATGTTTTAAGATTTCCTATTATCTTGTCTACAATCCTGAAATATTAGTACAATGGAAAATAAAAATCCATTGATATAAAATTGTGATGTCTTGGGGAGGGTTCAAAGAAAAGTGACTGATCAAGTTGGTGAAAATAACTCAAGTACACCTCCCAGTATACTAGAGAATATTGGCTAGCAGTGTAGGTATCTGTTGGTATGGTGGGGTTGCTAATCCACCTATATCAGAGTAAATCTCAATGAAGAGATAAAGAAACTAAAAAAAATTATAAATATTACAGAAATTGAATAAGGAATCATAAGAAAACCATCCATAAAACAATAAATAGACATGAATAGATAATAATCACTATATAATAATGGTGTCATTTTAATTAAAATTGTGTAACTTGAAGACATGGAAAAATGAATATGATAGTATCCACATGTAAAAAAGAAGTCAAAATGAAAAAAATGTATATCTCCATAAATATTATAATCACTGTGTTATTTTTCTACTCCAAATATTCTATACCAAAAAAGATCAATCATCCATAGTAGGGTTCATTCCATTATCCTTACCGTTATCCATGGAGTCTTTCCAAGTACCAAATTATTCCCTAAATTAGGTGTGATTAAAACTCAGTTGGGCACCATTAGCAATGTATAATTCAAATCAAGCCTGGGAATATGAAATATATAGTGTGAATGTGTAATATAAATTAACCATTAAGGTAAATATAAGCCATTTTGAGCCTTAGGCTTCTCATAGGATACCTAGCCGACCCTACATGCTTCGGCCTAAGAAACCTTTCTCTCATCATATGACTATTAATTTTTTATGGACTCGATGCACATGACTATGAAATCATAGTATATTAATCATGGGTGATTGACAAGTGAACCTTGTCATATATGACTTTATAATGTTGATCATAGTCACAATGATTGATCTAGATGTTATTCTATAGTGTATGACACAAATATAAGAGGTAACTCTATGGAATTCGGCCAAAAAAGTTTCTAACCGAGCCCAAGAACAAGTCCAAGGTAATCTTGAGATTGTCTTAATTGGAGTATAAGGAGATCAACCAAGGAATTTTGTTTCCAAGGACATAAAGCCCAATAATTGAAGATCATCCCAAGAATTTTAACTTATGGAGTGTGTAATTTAATCATCAATGTATAATTGAGGTAATCATGTATCTAAGACACTAATTGAGCCCAATTGTGATGTCTCACTTTGTGGTTTCATTAATGTTTTATCTTGTATTGTATATTTCTTCTCAATGCATTCCTAGTTGGTAAAAAAAGTCTTACTAAATTAATTCCACAAATTTATATTGATCTAGGCCTATAAATAAAATCAAGAATAAGACAGAAGTGATAGACATGAAAAGTGAAATATTCATACCATTTATCAATTCAATTTTAAAATTTAAGCTATTCTATTTATAAGTGACAATAACAACACACAATATAGTGACCCATACTTTTCATAAATAGATATTACATCTTATTAGATGAATATTCATTATATAACATAATAATCTATTCATGAACCATATAGGTGTAGTTACTTTAGCAACATGGATGTAGAAATTACTTGTTCAAAAATAGGTCTTTACAATATCAAACTATTATCTTCACAAAAAGAACCCTTATTAGAGACGTCATACTTCAAACCATTCTTCATAACTGGGTGAAATGAAACAAAGGAATGGATGAGTTTGGATTCTTAGTAAGTGTAAACTTGAGAAATATCAAATATCACTTAATCATAACATGAGAATATGAGTATGAGACCATGATCGTGAAATTTGAAAATCGTACCCTATATATCATATATCATAATCATGATTCATGGAATAAATTTTGGTATTCCATATGGTATTAATAATAAATTAGTTAAAGAACATGAGCCATAAGGTTAAAACTTTGGTGTAAGACATACGCTTTTAGCTTACACATAGGTATAAAAAATAATTTCAATTATAGTCAAGGCTTGATTCCAAGTATACTATAGTTGATTTGATTCACTCTTATTTTCATCATAGTAGTTATTTTTTAGTCTCAAGAATATCATAATGGTAAAAATATCTTATTTATTTGATTTCATTTCCCATTCAAGTCCAATTTATCTCATGATATATCCATCATTACCCAATCCATTTGAGGGATATATAATCTCAGGACCTCCCCGAACATTATTAAAACCATATAAATGTATTCTAGGAGATCATAAAACATAAAAAATAACATTACATATGAAAATAAAATTGGTTTCATAAAAATTTCACAATATCATAAACCATGTAAATGAAATTGGTTTCAAAAGAATTCCATCATTTCATTACTCGGGGAAAATGTATGGGTTTCATAAAAATATTTCAATTTTAATATTAAACAATATAGATAAAGAAAAAGGATTATATCATTGGAAAATATCCCTAGTGAATCTTAATTAACATCAAAATTATGTTATTCGAAGTTGAATAATTCCTTTAAAAAACTAGTTTGAACATTATCCGAGGGAAATAATCGTTTATCTTTGAAATGGATAATTTAAAATATAACAAAAATCTTAATTATTAAGAAAAAATTTTATTTTAAAATAATATTGATAATTTTAAATAAATATTTTAAAAAATTATTGGTCATGATTGTAAGAAGTTTGGTTCGTTCTTTATAAGTTTCAGGAAAACACATTTTTCACACTTTTTTAAAAAGGTAAAAAAGAACCTAATTCAGAAAAAAAATTGAATACTAATTTAAAAACATTTTTTAAAATTAAATAATGGGTAAAAATGACATTGTTGACACTCCTTTCTGTCACAGATACTAACGAATGAAAAAGGGGAATACCTTAAGCACAAAGAGATTCATCCTTTAAAGAAACATAAAAAATTGACAAAGGCATGAACAAGAAACTCTTTAAGCATGGGTCACGAAAGTTTTATTATGGTCGTGAAATTATACTTTATCTTCACATATGGTCCACGCAAGTCACTTGAGTACCCTATTCATTTTTTCCCAAGGTCCTCAATGGAATCTAAATACCCCCTGTGGGACCCCATTTCGGGGACGAAAAAATCAGAAACTCATATTCAAGCTCTAGTCCCCAAAGTCTCACTATGATGTCTTCCAAACACTTCTAAGGTAAATATTTAACTAGAATTGAGGTTCTAAAGAGGAATAATAAGTCCTAAGTGTTGAAACTCATCAATACTTGCACGCCTAAGTGTCTAACCCTTAAGGGAAATGAAGTCACTTGCACGTCGCCTTTCCCTCTCAAGGAAAATTGCGCGCCACCTATCTGAGAGCCTCTAGGGATGATACTAAGGGCTCTAATCCAAAGTCGCCCATGTATCACTTCATAGTTTCTTCATCACCCAAGTGAACTCCTGTCGTGCAAGTATACTTGCACGACCAGGACTTGCGCGCTAGACCAATACTTGTGTGCCTCCTTCTAATTCTCTTCTTTTCATCAAATGTACCTTTCCTCTTCAAGGAAAGCCTTCAAAAACCATCTTCAAAGCCATTTTTGGCTTGGTTATTTTGTTGTATTCCTTTACTAAAAGGAATTCATTGGAACATCTCTCAAAACCTCATGATTTACATAACTTTATGTCACTATGGTAAGATATTTCATTCATTCAACCTCATCCTTTAAGATGAGAAGATCCTTAATATGGGAATCTTCCTTAGGAGTAAGCTCCAAGTTCCCTAATATGGGAATCCTCTTTAGGAGTAAGCCCCAAGTTCCCTAATCTGGGCATCCTCCTTAGAAGTACGCCCCAGTCATAATTCCCCTTAACCTGGGATTCCTTCTCAGGAATAAGCCACAGTCATAATTTCTTTTAACCTGGGCATCCTCTTTAAGAGTAAGCCCCAGTCTTAATTTCTTTTGATTTGGGTTTCCTTTTCAGGAAGAAAACCCAATCATAAGTCCCCTCTAATTTGGGAATCCTTCTCAAGATTGAGTCCTATGTTAACTATCCAAATTTCCATAAAGCACATATACCTTTATAGACCTTATTCATGGGTTTCTTCTCTGAAGTAAATCCCAATTATCATCTATCTTGGATATTCATACATACGTAAGCCCCGCATAATTTCTTATGATTGCATCTTTTGTGTCATAATCATCATGTTTTACTGATACCTCTTGTTTCTCTCACCAAGTATGACTCACGTGATCCTAGAGCATAAATGTAATTATGACATCTTTCTTTGGGCCATCAATCACGCATAAAATCCATTATTCTTCACTTGATCTACGTGGGTTATGATTCCTTTTCTAAACAGGGATACGTAGATAGACCCTCTCGGGGTACGATCCCAACTCTGAAATAATCCTTGTCCTTCGGAAGGACAATAAAGTTCAAGTTCCCCACTGAGTGGCTTTAAAACCAGTATGGTTATCATAATGACCAAGAGGTTTCTATATAATGTGTTGAAGGATACCATTGAATAAAAATCTATAATAAATATGGATGATTCTCTATCGATGAAGAACCTCAAATACGTATAAAATATTCTCTAAATTTCATATATATCAATCATTGATTGATAGATCTAAAGGAATGCTCATTTTCATAATTGGTAATTTAATAAGGATTCAGGAACATAACTCAAATCTATAAGAGAGTCTCGGAGTAGAAAATAATTCCCCACAAAAAGGTGTGATGAGTCCGACCTCCCATCCTCTCAACCAATGAAAATTCTTCATCCTCATCAGTCCACAAATAATGAGCATCTACCTTTGGAAAGAAGGTCCAAATGGATATAGAATCATTGGATGTTTCTGGTTCTACAAATAAAACCGTTAAAAACCCATTGGAATGTTTTCACCTTTAACAAACATGGTCTTCCCCATTTCCAGAAGAAACAAAAAATGGTGAACCTGACATGAATCCTTAACCAAGTTAAATGATGTTTTACTTATTTGTTAGGCCCCTATTTAACTTAATGTAAGGGCCAACAAAACAATCAATAACATATGTGCTCATCCAAAAGATGTAGTGTCCAAACTTATCTTGATTAAGTCTGTTATATCATACATGAACTCTTTTCCAAGATCTCTCCGTATTACAGAAATGGCTTCTCTAAAGTTCACACCCGTGAATACCTCTGCTGTTACTCTTGTTGGATCCTCGTCTACTCTGAGGACGACATCACCCACTCAGTGTCTTCAACACTGGGTCTCAAATTCACTAGTTAAGGAATACCATCAACACAGTACAATTTTGACTCTGGGGCCACTCGACAAGCCCTCCAAGTTAGTAATTCACCCTGGTTGTCCGGACAGCGATGACCAGTGATCAAGAAGCAGGTGGTGCCAACCATCGTTTCCAACCGTGTCAGGACGTTATCTTCGGAACACAATCACCAGTCCATCCCATATTATGGGAGGTGAATGAGAAGGTCACTCGAGGCCTTAATTCAAGGAGACATGATTCCTTCATGAGGGATCCCATTAACAATCGCCGCCAGACTCGTGCGGCAGTGCACCGTCAACATGATGAGGGTATCACCTTTAGGGGTTCTGCTTAGGTTCCTTAGACCCGAGTCCTCAAGATGAACCGTCAAAGGCAAAATCTGGTCAACAAAGAGCTGGTTCTTACTTCTTCCCCCTCCTGAGAAGTCCATCAAGCCAAATTGATAGAAAATAACGAGCGAGCATATACACCCGTCCGTCCTGATGTTACTTCCCAACATACTCGTCTAGAAGTAACACACCAATCCTGCCAGGTAATTCCAGCAGAGTATTATAGGCAGGAATATACAGCTGTTTATAACTCATCCGCTTGTCAACCGGCTCATCTGACTACAACCAAAGTTTCTTTCCAATCTAATATGGCAACAACTAATAAGCAGGGACATACACCTATTTACAATCAACAATTCTGTCAGCAGTCTCGTCTTCCAGTATTGAAGGAAATTTTTCAACTATACATGATGTAGAATACACAGCAGGAACATAAAATTGCCAATTTTTATCAAACCTTCCAACAGTCTCATTTCGTAGAACCCGGAGAAGTCAATCGGAAAGCTCCGATGACAAATTTGGAGCAGACTCAACTCTCTGCCCCCACACATGAGTACTCTCAGAATTCACTGACAGGAAAAGGAGGACAGGAGCAAGAATACACATATACTCCAAACACGGAATAGACTTATATTCCCATTCCGACAGCTGAAGTCACCAAGAACATTCTGACAATGGTGAAAGAGCATTAGCAAATACTTGCTCATATTTTGGATGCCTGTCAGAATATTATAACGACTTCAGCAGCATCACAGGTAAAGAAATAAAAATCTACCCCTAATAGTGGAGTGACTCATCAACATATCACACTAGAAAAAATACACACCGTTTTTTCAGTCCATGAGGGTTGTGGGTCATACTCCCCCATGTCATACGAACAATCAATTCAGGCACACACACCCGATTTGAATAGAGATAATCATCCTAACTTGACCATTTCTCCTGAGCAGGCACATACACCTACCCATAATGACCAATTTCATCAACAAGTGGTTCCAAAAGTGAGTAAGAAGGCATCTATGAAAAAGACCCATCCAACACTGTCAATAAATCAAGAGAAAATCTGTAATAAGGCCTTTCTCGATGCTGGAGTTCTTGAAGACCTCAGACAATTATCTATTGCAACTCAATATTCTACTCTCTCATTCCCCAATAGTGGGAAAAATAATTCCAAAGGTATTCATCAGACACTTTCTCATGAAGGCTTGCTTCATGAAATTTCGGTCAATCTTGAAGTATCATCTTCAGATGAGAGCCACAATAACCCTCTGCGTGGCCAGAAGATCAAGGAGAAAAAGGTTTCATCTTTTTCTATAACCCACCATGGTGGTTCTCCTCATGATGACGAATTTAGATGTGAAATTCCTCTCTATAGTAGTAATTCTCATTGCCTGGAAAATTCGTCAATGGACAATGTAGTAACAAGAAATCCCTCTTATCTTGAGGCACTTGCAAATGTAAAGCCAGCCATGTCTGATGCTTTACCGCTAGCAGGTAAAATATTTTCTCAATCAAAAGATTTCCCGGGGTGTAGGTCATTCTCCAAACCACCCCTGGGTCATTCATCTTCCAGTTTGATAAATGAATTCTCTACCAATCTTGTTGAATATGATGAAGCAACAAAATAGCACCAACTTTGGTCTAATCAGGTAGAATAATCCTCATTTAATGAAATGGAGGAAGTACTGAATATGAGAAAACAACTGACTGAAGGTGAAGTACCAGTCATGTTTTGGCCTTTGGCTGACTCTCTGTATGATATTCCAAAAATGTTGATGGAAGATTGTATTCATGTTATTCGTCTCAACATGTGGAAAATTATTGTTCACTTGAAAAAGAAAATATTATCTTATGATGAATATGAAAATCATGTCAAGATAATAGAAGGGTTACAATGCCAAATTTATTTGGAATATCTCTCAGTTTCCCAATATCCAAAGGTTGAAAAGCAGTAGAGAGCCCTTCAGCGTTCATTCCTTGACGCACTAAAAAGATTGTGCCAGTTAATTGCCAATTCCCCATCTAGTATTTATATCTAGGGATGAGGTGTTCATGGAGCATTGCATCTCACTGTACTCTCTAGTTAATAAATCCCATCAAAAATGGTCTCATGCAATGTTATTTCCCATGACCGGCCACAACCAATTGGTTTTGTGTGTAATCAAAGGCTTTCTCAAGAAAAAGCCTCAACTAGTTCTTCCCAAAGTCAGGAATACAAATAAAAAGTTGTGGAATTACTCTTGGATTAGGAAAATGAGAATATTGAACATGCTTCTCGTTTAGAGGATGCACATAAACAGGTGACAGAAGTGTTAGAAATCATCCAGTGGTCATTTGAGCCAGGTGATTTGAGTGAATTTAGGCTGATGCATCTAGCCAATTTCTGGACTAAAGTCTACAAGACCAGGAGATATTTTAAGAAAGTATCAGATGTATCCTATCAAGAACCACCTTAGCTTTCCAGAATGGGGACTCTTTTAGCTCAACCCTCAGAATCAACAAATAGTATTCGGGGAGCTGAGCAGGAATAGCAGGAAAAGCCCCAGTCCACCAGACTGGGGACTTTTTTAAATCCTCAATCTCTCCCTCAGCGAAAGTCAGTCTTCTCTCGATTATGGAAGAAGTCATAAGAGGAACTTAGAGCCAAATTATCACGAGATTCCCTCCAAATTATGGTTCATCAAGATGTTCCTGAGGGATAAACTAAAAAAATGGCAATGTCTCATCAAGGACATGGAAGAAGAAAATATCACAGAAATGCCAATAGGAGGGATGAAATGCGTTATGCATCGATATATTTCATCAATTCCATTGTCACTGATCCCCCAGAACATGAAGTTCACTTAGAGGAATCAGATGAGGGAGTTCCTATTCAAGAAGCTGCACACAAAAAGTAAAATGAAGAAGGTGTGCGTACACAAAATCAAAGGCTTACCCAAAATCTAGGTATTCTTTCAAATAAAAAACTTCCCCCTCTTCGAAAGGCGTTTTGGGAAGTTATCCAATAAGGGGAAAGGAAAAAAGTTAGGTTACATTCCACCCTCCCACTGGAGAATGCCAATCACTCTCACTAGAGAAAAGATTCACACAACAGGAAGAAGAAACGAAGGAGTTAATGAGGTTGAATGCATAACTACTTCATGGTAGTATTCATCTTAAGCATGCTGGAGTCAGTCAGTCAAGTGAATTCATTGCAGCTACTGGGATAGATCAAGAATATCCTCTTTTACCACTACACCCTCACAGGTCTAATCCGATGGGTCATGCGCAACAACAACCAGTAGTGCTACCATCAGTTGCAGTACCAGTCACCACACCCATCCAAACTCTTGTTATTGCACCTTCTTAGGTCCAAGCTCAACTAGATGTTTCTCAAAAGTTAATAACTACCATTGAGTCATTAAAATCTCAGTTGGATGCTTTGGATGTAAAATGTTCACAAATTCAATTAGAAAAGAGGTATTACACTGAATGGGTTGATGCAATTCCCCCCACATCAAATTTTTCAAGTACCATATTCCCAATTTTTAATGGTTTGGGTGACCCAGAACTACACTAAACACATTTTGTTTCTCGTTGTGATCCTATGATGGGAACTCCTCAACAACAAGAAGCAGTTAATCTCAGGTGTTTTGTACAGTAATTACAAGGTCCTGCTTTTTTTTGGTATACAAGCTTGAAATCCCAGTCAATTACCGGGTGGGAAGATCTCCGTCAACGATTCCTTCTTCAATTCAGCTCAATGTTGCCAAAGAAGACAGTTTTTGATATTACAAATTGTATGAAAAGGTAGAATGAAAGAGTTTTGTATTTCATTTCTCATTGGAAGGGATTAACATATTCCTTAAGCTTAGCACTCCCTCAAGAAGAATTGCTTCCAATCTGTGTGGAAAATTTGACTGATGAATTACGCATACCATTGATCCCTATGAAATACACAGGAGGGTTTCATGACCCTAATTCAATCACTGAACAGATTGAAGACTCTATTAAAAAGACTAAGGATAAAACTCATGTAATTCTATCAGCTCTAGGAAGGAGATTGGGGAGAGTAGAGACAACTACATTTACACTTAAACAAGCATCTGTACCTAATTCCACTTCAAACCTTCATCTTATTGAAGGGATCCACCTCTTGAGTGTCAAAAATAGAGAATGTTTCATTAATATGATCAAAGAGATCAAATACAAAAACAATTGTAGGAGTTAAAGAACAAAGTTTATTCTTTCTGAAATGAAAAAAATTCTTAGTTACTTTATTTCAGCTCTAGAAAATAATTTGGTTCAGTTTCCAAGGCCCAAAAGGCCGAACAAGGAAGGAGATGAAGACCTTTCCAACTATTTTCCATTTCATCAGATGTTAGGGCATCCCATTCAGGAGTTTTTTGTCTTCAAAGTCCTTCTACAAAAGATGGTGGACTCAGGACAAGTCAAACGGAAAGGTTCTTCAGCTCATGTAGCATGTGTTACTTCTATAGATCCAGAGGAATAAGTCGAGTGGCATGAAGTCAAAATAAAAAATGCATAGAAATATGATGATTTAATGGTCAAGAAAATGATTAACCACACTCATACCATTTTCTGAACACAATTGAAGAAACCAATTGTGTCTTCTACTATGAATGTCACTGCAAAACCCTCTTCATCAGAGGGAAAATCCTCAAAGAAGCGGCGTAATTAGAAGAAAGAAGAGAAGTCAGAAGAAGATGAGCTCATGTCAAAGCCCAAGTCGTCTTTGACTCTGGAAAATTTTATTCCATCTACTTAAAAAGCACGGGCACTGCCCCACTAAACGACAAAGCCTAAACTGGATAATCAGGCAGAATCTTCCTTAGATAAAGTGTTGATCTTTGGTTCTGTCAATATGATTCACTTAACGGATCCATATTCCTGTCATAGTTTTGATCATGACGAGCCTGAGTTCCCTATATCAAACAGAGAAATTAGAGGGATTTGTAGAGGTTTAGGATACAGGGGATGATGTGGATATTTCAAAAACTACTATTCCAATCCTACCAATGCTAGAACAGTTTATGCAGCAGAAACTCGTGGCAGAGCCCTACAGCGGGCTCAACAGGGACAAGAAAGTTCTTCCACACATGGAAGGTTCAGTCCTGGAACAATTATTCTGGAGGATAGGTTAGAGGTTACACCTTCTTCCTCTCATCAAATAAATAGACCTAATCGGTCTAATTTTCCAAATCCAAGAGTACTTACAACTCCTAACCCGATACAAGATGCATCTACTTTCAATGCATCAACTTCTAAGGCACTTGTCAAACCACATGTTCTTATTGGAAAACGCAGACCTTTGGACCAAAAGTATGATGTCTTGAAACATTTGGCCCAAGTACCGGCCAAGTTATCAATTCTGGATTCTTTGAATCTGTCAAAGGATCTTTGAAAGGAACTCATTGAGGCTTTGTCAAGTCCTCAGGAATTCGAAACTGAAATTGATGCGGATGAAGTCTATCATATAGAGAATGATCCTTCAGAATTCCATGTAGTGATATCTTTTATAGATTAAGACGAAGATGATGTTGTGCATGGACATATTAGACCTTTGTATTTATCTGGAAAGGTCAATGATATAGACATCCGATGAGTTTCCATTGATAATGGTTCAGGAGTCAACCTCATCCCAATTCGTACACATCATCAATTGGGTCTCACCGAATCTGATTTATCTCCTTCTACTTTGATGTTGTAAGGATATGATAAAAATGAACAAGATCCTATGGGAGATATTACACTCAGAACACAGTTTGGAGACCTTTTATCCAATTCATATTATTTAGTTTTTCGTCATGACACAACCTTCAACATTTTTTTGGAAGACCTTGGCTACATCAACATGCAGCTATACCTTCATCATACCATCAATGTCTCAAAAATTGTTTCAATGGTAAAATTGGGACATTGTATGGTGATAAAGCCCCATTCAAAACATGTTAATCTCTATACATTGAGGCATAATTCTATCACATAGAGGGAAAGAAGGTATCTATGACAAAAAAGGTTACCAAAATTAATGCTCCATATGGTTTAGAAAAGATTCCAGTAAACCCATTCATAAATGTGAGTACAGATTATGTGTTTCCTTTCAGTCAAATTGACAAGATAGACCCAAATCCAAATACTCTTATAGAAACTTCTATAATTTCAATTACGACAACCAAGCCATACAACATGGGAGAAATTTTTGATTCACCATACAATCATGAAAGCTCAAATGGAGATGTCTTCATTTCATCTGCTGAAATCCATGAATTCTATACTTCAT
This sequence comes from Viscum album, assembly GCA_963277665.1. Classification (NCBI taxonomy): domain Eukaryota; kingdom Viridiplantae; phylum Streptophyta; class Magnoliopsida; order Santalales; family Viscaceae; genus Viscum; species Viscum album. The sequence continues at coordinate 1,275,024,519 of OY728132.1, read as the reverse complement.
CAACCAGACTAGAAGAAGTTATATCAATGTCAAAGATGATCAATGATGTCAATTATCAATCCATCATCTCCTTTTTATTACCTAAGGAAGACCCTTCATCATCAATAGGCTCAGAAATGGTAGCCTCTTCTTCAAGACATTCAAATTTTAACATCTCTATTGATCATGGAAATTATGCTTCATCATCTACTATGAAAGTAGAAACAGAAGAAATAACACATGTTGAAGAAGAAGAAGAAGATCTTAGGGATGCTCCTCCAGTATTTGAAGAAGCTATATATACTACTATGGATAAACTCATAGAAATAAATCTGGGTACAAAAGAAGATCCACACCACACTTTAATTAGTTCAGCGATGACTCTTGAAGAGAAAGAAATGAATATTTCATTTTTAAATAAAAATCAATATATATTTTCTTGGAACTATATATAAATTTCAGGGCTTGATCCTGATGTTTCTACTCATCATTTGGGTTTTCCAGAAGAACATCGAGGATTTAAGCAAGCCGCAAAAAGTACACACCGAACTTATGCTTCCAAAATTGAAGCTGAAGTGGATAATCTTATCAAAGATAACTTTGTTAGAGAACTTCAATATCCCAAATGGTTGGCTAATATTGACCCTGTGAAAAAGAAGAATGGAAAAATTAGAGTTTTCATTGAGTTCAGAGATCTTAATCGGCATTGTCCCAAGAATGATTTTCCAGTTCTGATCACATAACTCTTAATTGATGCAACAGATGGTTGTGAAGCACTTTTCTTTGTGGATGGATATTCTGGGTATAATCAAATCCGAATGGATCCAGAAGATGAAGAATCTACAGCCTTCAGAGCCCCTCAGGGTGTGTTTTGCTATCGGGTAATGCCCTTTGGCCTGAAAAATGCAGGAGCAACATATCAACGTTCCATGCACCGTATCTTCAAACCATTTTTAGGGAAATTTGTTGAATGTTTGTGGATGATTTGGTGGTTAAATCCAGAAAATGTTCTCATCACTTGGCTGATTTGGAAATCATATTCCACAAAATTTGACAACACAATTTGAAGATGAACCCCTTGAAATGAGCTTTTAGGGTAACCACTAGAAAATTTCTCGGTTTTTTTTAATGCCATCGTGGTATCGAAGTTGATCCTAAGAAGAAAAAATCATTCCTTGTTATGTCACCCCCTCAAAATTTGAAATAATTGATAAGTCTTAAAGGACACTTGGCCTATATTCGACATTTCATCGCCAATCTAGCAGGAAAATGTTTACCCTTCACCAAATTGATGATGAAGGGAGTCACTTAGTAGTACATTGAAAATGTCAAGAATCATTCAATATTCTCATGAAATATCTCTTGATTCCACTGATATTAATGCCACCTATTGAAGGAACACCACTTATTCTTTATGTGACAACTTTGGAGTGGTCATTGTGTTCCTTCCTTGCCCAAAAGAATGATGCTTGGAATGAAAACAACCTTTACTATCTTAGTCAGACTATGCTTAAAGCAAAAACTTGATATTCAAGTATTGAAAAGTGATGCATGAATTAATCTTTGTAGTTCAAAATTTGAGACACTTCCTGCAACATCATGAGGTCCAATTGGTATCTCGCAATAACCCGTTCAAATTCATCCTTAGTCGTCCAATGCTTATAGGATTTCTGGAAAGGTGGGTAGTTATTTTGTAGCAGTTTGATATCCAGTATGTGTCTCAAAAGGAAATAAAAGGACAAGATCTGGCTGATTTTCTTTGCTGAACACCCTTCAGTAGAAGATACATCTTTAGATATTAAACTACCTGATGAGGAAGTCATATATATTCAAGATAATCTTCAAACATGGGAAATGTACTTTGATGGTGCTTTCAGAAGTCCAACAGGGAAGAAAATGGAAGATCCTAAATTCAACAATGTTGGGTTGGGAATTGTGCTCATTTCTCCAGAAAAGGCAGTGTTACCCTATTCCTTCTTATTGTTGAAAGGTGGTACAAATAACGAAGCAAAATATTAATCTCTCATCGCAGGATTGGAGTTGGCGCTTCAAAAAATGGTGAATCACTTAAAGGTGAAAGGTGATTCAGACCTGGTAATCAAGCATGTCAATGGAGATTATCCCATCAGAAAAGAATAGTTAATACCTTTGTATGATTAATTCAAAGAGTTAATGGTGGAATTTCCTTCAGAACTGACATTTTCTTATCTCCTGCAATCACAAAATGCTCAAGCTGATGCACTGGCTAATATAGCCACAACTCTGGAAGATCCAAATCGGGACGAAACATCATCAGTTTTTCCCACCATCGTACAGTTTCACCTTATGTTCAAATTAGAATAGAAGAAATCAATGAAATTAGTCCCATTTATAAACCATATAGTAATACTACAAGATGGATGACACCTATCAGGGAATACCTTCCAAATGGAACACTCCCACCTGATAGATCTAGGAAAGAACAAGTACGGTGAAATGTGGTCAATTTTACTCTTTATGATAGCCCAGATCACCTAGAAAAAATTCTCTACAAATGAGGTTTTGATGGAATTCTCTTCAGATGATTTGATGGTGAAGAGGCAATGGTTGTCATGAAAGAAGTACATGCAGGAGTCTATGGTTCCCACCAGTCTGGACATAGACTATCTGATCAAATTTGAAGGCTTGGATACTTTTAGCCTTCAATGATACAATATTTTGTTGATTTCACTAAGAAGTGTCATTATTTCCAAGTATATTCCAATTTCATTCATCAACCCCCAGAGTTTCTTCATACAGCTAAATACACCTGGCCATTTTCCACATGGGGAATGGATGTAGTAGGACCTTACCCTTCAGCTACATCCAAGAAGTTTAAGTATATTCTTACTGCTATTAAATTATTTTCCAAATGGGCAGAGGCAATACCTCTCAAAGAAGTTACTTCTAAATGCATTGTTAGCTTCATCAAGTCTAACACCATTACCAGATTTGGTGTTTCTCATATCATATTGACAGACAATGGCGCCAACTTCTGTTCATCCGAGGTAAGGAAGTTGTATCAAGAATACAACATCAAATCCAACAATTCATCTCAGTATCATGCAGCAGCCAATGGCTAAATAGAAGACATTAATAAGACTCTTTCAAAAATAAGGCAAAAGATGGTGGATAAAGATAAGAAAGCATGGACTAAAAAACTTTTTCATGCTTTATGGGCTTATCGGAACTCCACCTGCACTGCTACGCGGTCAACTCCATATTCATTGGTATATGGAACAGAAGTATTCTTTCCTATTGAGGTTCAATTACCTTCACTCAGAGTATCCATTTGTGATCAGTCATCTACAGATGAACAAACTCAAAAATGATTGGATGAATTGGAATGATTGGATGAAAAATGATTGTACACCCTGCACCACTTGGAAGTCTATCAGAATCGAATAACATGATCATTCAACAAAAAAGTTCGTCTTCATTCATTCATTCAACAAGAATTGGTATTGGTCCTTAGAAATCCAATGATACCGGGAATGAAACCTTCAAAGCTTAAGCCAAAATGGGAAGGACCTTACTCAATACATAAGGTCTACTCCAATGGAGCTTATTCTTTAATCTCAATGGATGGAGAACTCATCACGACTCCAACCAATGAGAGATTATTGAAGAAGTATTTTGTGTAACACAAATACCCTTCCACATCCAAAATGACGTTAAACTGTGTTTTCATCCAACATGACGTTAAAATGTGTTGTCCTAGCTACATAATACTAAATTGTGCATCACTGGTCCATGCATATGATCTTAAACTATTTTAGTCCTTACTGCAAGACTTTAAACTACACAGTCCCCATAGTCCTTACTGAAGGACTTTAAACTGCCTAGTCCCTCCATTGTCCAACATGATGTTAAAATGTGTCCAATCACTTATTGTATAACATGATATTAAACTGTGAATCATTAGGTTTGTTGCTAACTCTTGTTTCTCACACCGAGTATGACTCACGTGAGATTAGAGTAAACTTAAACCATAACACCCTCTCTGAACCACTAAACATGTGTAAGTACCAAAACCATTTTTACGTCGTTTTCCTCAAGAACAACTTGATCACCAATTAATTCTTTAATCAAACTACAGAGACTTTGATCCTTTCCTTCTAGGATGGGTACTTGGGAAACCTTTTGAGGTTCAAGCCCAAAACCAATCTCTTCACATCAATTCACCTCTGTCTCATACAATTTTGATCCGTGAAGTAGCCCAAAACCAATCTCTTCACGTCGGTTCACCTCTATCTCATACGATGTTCATCTGTAAAGCATCCCAAACCCAATCTATTCACGTCAGTTCACCTCTATCTCATACGATGTTGATCTGTGAAGCATCCAAAAACAAATATCTTTACATCGGTTCACATCCATCTCATACGATGTTGATTCATGAAGCCACCCCTAGAACCCATATTTTTACATTTCTTCACCATTTTCCTTGCTATATAATGTTAAAATATTCTCACTTTTGTCCTATATGACAATAAACTACAACATTATTTGAAACCCTCACCTGAGAGGGAATCGTTATTTACATTGGTCTCCAACCATTTCTTATTCCAAGGAATACGTCGATACAGGGCAATGTATGAACTTTTAATCTTGGGTTAAACCATAATTGCACTAAATTCCCCATTCACCCTTCACTTGTACCAACTTAATCTATAAAGAGGGTATTTCAAGAACTACGTATGGCTTGATTCCCATCCTTATGGGATACGTAGGAATGTTTGAGAGTCCCTCAATTCTAGCCCCAAGTCTTTGGACCTAACCCCAAATTCCAATTTCAGTCCCTTGGCTGAAAATTTCCCCTGTGAAAACATGAATGTGGTATGAAAACCCTGGTCTTCATTCACATCAGGTTTATAAAATACACAATGTGTATTCCTCATTATGGTCTGAGCTCTATGACCCTAAACTAAGATCTTCTACACTCTCGTACCACATGATCTTAAACTGTATTTCAAGAACTACGTATGGCTTGATTCCCATCCTTATGGGATACGTAGTGAAGTCCAGTACCTCAAATTAGGACCAAGACACAACATGATTATGGTTAGTATTGGTCTATGTATCTTTTTCATGCATTGGACAATACTCATTTTCATGTATCATAATCCTAACCTTAAATACTTCCAGATCTCCATAACCATTTTCTTGACTACTGGTCACAAAATTTCTGACACTTGAGAGTTCTTTTGACTAATTATTGCAGCACGTGCCCTTAGGTGGCCTTACATAAGCAGTCTACATAATGGACCTGTCATCCAAAATATTATATTATTTGACTATGCGGCCAATGCCCTTAAGTGGACCTGCATAATTCAACCCCCTAATGGGTTTTTTCAAATAGTGGTAATTTTATTCTTGGAAGGAAACCCTCTTTTTTCCTTTATTGGTCTTAATGAAAATTTGTAGGGATCCACGAAAAAAATATCCAATATTTGTCTCATACTCTTTTTCATGATCTAAAAGTATTTAAGTCTATGGTTTATATTTCCCTTCCCTACGTTTGGGTCAGACCTTTGCAGGAGTGACATTAATCCAATTCTTTGACATTCTTGATTGGAAATATCCTCTCCATATTCAGGTACCTCTCTCCATACAATAGACTCTATGCTTTGGAAAATTTGAATCTCCACAAACATTCACTGGATTTTTAGCAATAGAAAAGTAAAAATTCTGATAGTTAATTTTCCTAACTATGCAACACGTTCCCTTAGGCAGCCTTGTATAAGTAGTCTATATAACGGACCTATCAGCCAAAAGATGCTATTATTTGACTATGCAGCCAATGCCCTTAATTGGCCATGCATAATTCAACCCCCTAACAGGTTTGTTAAATAATGGTAACTTCACTCTTAGGAAATACTTCTTCAAATGCCTTTTAGCCCTTTTTTCATATCATCCCTCAGATTCAAAATTTTTTATGTCATACTTTACATGTTTTCCCCCATACTTGAATGTGGTAATATGTTTTCAGATAAATTATCAAAGAATTGAGTCAATTTTAATCCATTTTGTCAAATATATTCGACCTTAAACATTAGCCTTTTTATGTCCAACATGCATGACTTTAAACTTCCCACAAAAGACAAGGGAAATCTAAAAAAAGTCAAGTCCCAGCTCACTAAACATACGTTTCGTATGATTTAGGTAATATTGAGAAATTAAAATATTTAAAGCTTGTAGGGTTATTTTTTATAATCCAAGAAAAAAATAAAAATTTTCTTACTAGGACCATTGGCTTAGGTAGAAATTTAAAAGCAGGTAGCAAGAGAATGCAGGCACAAATAATTAAAGATGAAAGTGTTTTTCATTGAGGCACAAGATTAGAAGGGCATCCACAGACTGGTGTCTCTTCTCTATTCCAAGAATTACAAGAGGCTTTCAACATAACTCTTCATCTGATTTACGCCATCTCGAGCTTCATCAAAAGCCACCTGGAATTCATTCATTCAACTAGATACAATAAGAGATGTAGTGATACCAGCCCTTCTTGTAATAATTGTAAAATAATGTTCTTGAGTGCAGTTTGAGAAAATTTTCTATAGATCAAACAGTGACTATGTTTCTGTCCAAGAGACTTTGAAGATGGATACATGGATTTGATAATGGAGAATTGGAAGTAAAGAGCCATTTGGAGAGAATACTCTTTTTAGATATTGTTCTGATATCATGATAGTCTTATCTACACCAACCGGCAGTGGAAAACATATCAGCCCACGGTTTTTCCATTTTCATATCTGCAAGAAAATAGCATAGAGAATTTTTTTTGAAAGTTGACACCATTGTTACTGCTCTTAATGCACAGCATAACCAAAATAGAGGGATAGAAGTGCACCTACATCTCGGGAAGATAGTTCTCTGGCTCTGGAACGTTAACTCCTTACAGATGACCATGCCCATATAGAGGCTGGTATATACTCTGTGGGAAATTAAGATGATACTTCTTTAAGTACTTGGCCAAATCTGGGAGAGTGATGTTGCAGATATTATAGTAATCATGGCCAACGACGTTCATCATGTCATCAATCTTCTTGTTGTCCAGCTCATAAGCTATTCCAATTCTTTTGGGAGCCATTTAATCTGCACAAATATTAGATAATTAACTTTTAAGTAAGTTGATTTTTCATAAAATTTGTGAATAAATTCAAAAAAATGGCTAAGGCATTAAGGCGTGCAAGTACGATTTTGGCATGGAAGTCTAATCTGGTCGTGCAAGTATGGGCACACAGATGTCACTGCGCAAGTCCAAATACCTCTGTAGAAGTGAAACACAATTTAGATGAAGTAATGAACCGTAGACAGTAGCACCTATGCGATGAGAGCTACTTGCACGCCGAGAGCTCAGGAGCGTTTGAAACAGAGTGCATTGTGCAAAGTGGTGCCGCATATTTATAGGAAAGGCCATACCCCTACGCGCCGTACCTTGGGAGGCTCGCACCTACACGCCGATACTTGCATGCTCAAAACCCGTGCACCCTAAATTCCTTGGTTTTCTCTTTTACCTAAAAGTCAAATACTCTTTCCTTTTTCAGATCCAACTCTAAGGGGGGACTTTTGTTGAAACTCTTTTCTGTCACAGAGACTAACGAATGAAAACGGGTAATGCTCTAAGCGCAAAGAGATTCATCCCATGAAGAAACATCAAAAATTGACAAAGGCATGAACAAGAAACTCTTTAAGCATGGTTCGCGCAAGATTTATTATGGTCACACAAGTGTACTTGTGCACCACATATGGGTTTCACAAGTCACTTTCGCGCCCTATTCACTTTTTGACCAAGGTCCTCAATGGAATATAAATACCCTCTGTGGGCCCCCCATTTTAGGGACGAAAAAAATAAGAAACTCAGATTCAAGCTCTGGTCACCCAAGTCTCCGTCTGAAGACTTCCAAACACTTCTTAGGTAATTTTTTACCTAGAATGGAAGTTATAAAGAGGAAGAATAAGGCCTAAGTGTTGAAACTCATCAATACTAGTGAACCTAAGTGTCCAACCCTTAATGGAAATGAAGACACTTGAGCGTCGCCTTTCCCTCTCAAGGAAACTTTCGCACCACCTATCTAAGAGCCTCTTGGGAGGATACTAAGGGCTCCAATCCAAATTCTCCCATGTATCACTTCACAGGTTCTTCATTGCCCAAGTGAAATCATGTCGTGTAAGTATACTTGCATGACCAGGACTTGCACACCAGACCAATACATATGCGCCTCCTTCTAATTCACTTGTTTTCCTCAAATTCACCTTTCCTCTTCAAGGATAGCCTTCAAAACCCTCTTCAAAGCCATTTCTGGCATAGTTCCTTTGTTGGATTCCTTGTCTTAAAGAAATTCTATGGAACATCTCACAAACTCACGTGATTTACATAACATTATGTCCCTATGGTTAGAGATTTCATTCATTCAACCTCCTCCTTTAAGATGAGAAGATCCTTAATATGGGCATCCTCCTTAAGAGTAAGCCCCAAGTTCCCCAATCTGGGCATCGTCCTTAAGAGTAATCCCCAAGTTCCCTAATCTAGGCATCCTCCATAGGAGTAAGCCCCAGTCATAATTTCCCTTAACCTGGGCTTCCTTCTTAGGAATAAGCCCCAGTAATATTTTCTTTTAGCTTGGGAATCCTCCTTAGGAGTAAGCCCCAGTCTTAATTTATTTTGGTTTGGGCTTCCTTTTCAGGAATAAAACCCAATCATAAGTCCCCTATAATTTGGGAATCCTTCTCAGGATTGAGTCCTAAGTTAAGTATCCAAATTTCCATAAAGCACATATACCTTTATGGACCTTATTCATGGGTTTCTTCTCTAATGTAAATCCCAATTCTCATCTATCTTGGGCAGTCATACATACATAATCCCCACATCATTTCTTATGATTGCATCTTTCGTGGCACAATCGTTAGGTTTTACTAATACCTCTTGTTTCTCACACCGAGCATGACTCACGTGAGCTTAGAGGGTAAATGTAATTATGACATCATTCTTTGGGCCATCAATCATGCATAAACTCCATACTTCTTCACTCGAACTATTTGGGTTCTATTTCATTTTCTAAATAAGGATACGTAGGTAGCCCATCTGTGGGTGCGATCCCAACTCTGAAATAATCCCTATCCTTTGGAATAAAAATAAACATCAAGTTCCCCACAGAGTGGCTTTAAAACCAGTATGGTTATCATAATGACCAAGATATTTCTATATAATGTGTTAACAGGTACCATTTACTAAGAAGCTATAATAAATATGGATGATTCTTTATCGATAAAGAACCTCAAATACATATAAAATATTCTCTAAATCTCATACATATCAATCATTGATTGTTAGATCTAAAGGAAAGCACATTTTCATAATTGGTAAATTAATAAGGATTCAAGAACATAACTCAAATCTATAAGAGAGCCCCAGAGTAGACAATAATTCCCCCAAAAAAGGTGTGATGATTCCGACCTCCCATCCTCTCGACCAATGAAAATTATTAAGCCTCATCGGTCCACAACAAATGAGCACCTACCTTTAGAAAGTAGGTCCAAATGAATATAGAATCATTGGATGTTTTCGGTTCTACGAATAAACCCTTTAGAAACCGATTGGAATGTTTGAACATTAAACAAACAAGGTCTTCCCCATTTCCATAAGAAACATACATAAAAAAATAACATGAGGACATTAAAAATATTTTTGATTTTTTTCATAAATCATGGATATTGAAGAAAATTGTTTTTGATAAAAGAGATAAATGAACTCATTTACCCTTAAAAACATTATTTTGGTCTCTTGATTTATTAAATAGAGGAAAATGAATGGAAAACATTTCATATCATAAAATAAAAAAATGAAAATAGAATTCCTGAGTTTCTTGGGTGTTAGATCATAAAGTTTCATAATAATAAACATAATCTTAAAAAATCTTGATAAACAATGAGATTATAAAATAAATCCCTTACCTCAAGTTCTACTAGCATTAGAAGAACTCAACAACTTTTTATAAAAATTTAAAATTTAATGTAACTATAAAAATTAATCATGTACACACTTATAATTTTATATATTATCCTATTATAAAATTATAACACCCATTTACTAATTAGTTCTTATTAAAATCGTTGTTTGCAGGTGTAAACTATTTAATTCTTTATGAGAATTTAATTCTAATGTTTCAGTACTTGCAATTTGATATTGGTTCCATAATCTCAAAAAATTTTACTAGAATGTTGAATGAATGTATATGAAATATATAATTATTTACATTCATCTTTAAAATTTAGATATAGAGAAATGAAATACATCATTCATGGAGATGGTAGGTTATACAAATGCACAAACACTATTTTCTATTTTCAAAAGATGGAATGAAAGAATGGTAAATAATAATTCATCTTTATTGAATAATTATTATATCATATAAATCATATATATTCATAAAATAAATATTTATTACCATTCCTATAAGTTTTAAAAGAATACAAAATCATATCACATCATGGAGATGGTAGTCTACACGTATGCACTAGTAACATTATCACTTTCCCGTAGACTGAAAGGTAAGAACGTAGATATGAAATTATCATTCTTGATTCACAACTATGTCATATTAATCATATATAAAAATTAAAATAATCATAATAACATTTTATAAATTTTGGTTATGATAGAGAAATTGTATCTCTATGTGGATACAGTAATAAATACATATACACGAGTGATACAATAACTTCCCATTTGATGGGAAAAAGGGTTGATAATGGTGGTTTCATGATAATAATAAAATTTTAGTATATTTTGGATACTTATATTTTTATTTTATCATAAATATCATATATTTATATATTTTATAACAATAAATAAATTCAAAGAGATTGGGAAATATGATTACCTCTTCCTCAAGATACCACCTTTAAATTCTTTCTGAAGGTCCTTTAAAATGGTATTTTAAGAAGAATTGAACCTATAATTCATGGATAGGGAATTTAATAATTTAATTTTCAAGGATTTTTATCTAAATTGATAAAAGTGCTATAAATAAAATAGATAATGGGTTCTAGTTTATAAGTGAGTGAGAGAAAAATCATTTAATTTCATAAAATATAAAAATATAATGAAATCAATCTAGGGAAAAATTATTCTAAATAGATATGCATAATTTTTTTATAGGGTATAAATAAAATAGTCCATTTAAATTTAGATATGTTTCTATGTAATTTTAAACCTTACAATTTTTTTGAACCCCTTCATTAACCATTTTTAAGTAAACTACGGTAACAACTATTTCAATATTTATCAATTTAGAATGTTAATATAAATGGAAATGTTTACCATAAATGTAAAAAATAAGATATTTTATTTTATATTCCATTAAATTTATTGAATATATTTTTTTACAAATTTTAGATCATTTAATAAAGTATTATTTTATTATAAAACGTAATTAATAACAGTTTTGGAACTATTCATCCAATTTGACTTTAATGAGGCCATGTGAAAGATGGAATTAGAGTATAACAATTTTATTCATCAATAATATGTTAAATTTATTTTAAAAAAATTTATTACAATAAATCATCCAAATTTCCTCACTTTTAATATCGTTAAATTCATTTATTTTAATTTTTATTAATTAAATAAATACTCTTTTTTTGTTTTATAAGCATTTATGTTAATTAATCAATAAATAAAAATTAGAAATAAATTAAAATTATAAAATGATATAATTTATCATCAAAATAAACATGTATAATTCAATATATCATCTTTTTAAAATTACATTAAAAAATTATATAAAATAAAGTCAAGATGGTGGCATTTTTTTTTGTTTTTCCTTAAATTGATATAAAGGTCATAATTAAAAAATATGGAACCGTATGACCATATATCTAGGAAATGGAAGGAAAGGGCTTAAATAGAAAAATAAAATATGATAAAGTAAACTGTGAAAGAAATTTTGAAGCCCCATCCCAAATTTTTAACATTATTTTACATATTTTATCACTAAAAGGTTGAAAAAACATTTACTATGGTTACTATTCATGTTAACCCAATATAAAACGAACCTATTTAAAAAATTATATCAACCTAATTAACAATATATAATAATTATTTTTAAATATTTAATTACTCTTGGTAGAAAAAAAACATTTTAAAATTTCTATAAAAAATAAGACAAAACTACTTTTTTGAAAAATTCATTTTACAAAAAAACATGGATTTATTCTTATATCATGAATAAAGAAAATATTATATGGATGTTAAATCAAGTGATAAAAAATAAATATGTTTTATACATGTACACATTTTCTGTAATTTATTTATTCCAAATCATACCCACTAATCCAACAGCTAGGTGACAACTGTCATATAAAATTTTTATATTTTAATAATATATATTGATTCGTTTAAAATTAGTGTTTCATATAATTAAATCTATCAAATAAATAAAATTTATTTGTATAACTATATAATAAAATCCAATGTAATTACATTCCTCCCACCTTAAAATGAACTTTTCCATCATGATTTCATCACTCTAATTCAAATAATTGATGATATGTTTGTTTCATCACATCCTTATTTTCCCACATTGCTTCTTTGAATTTAAAATTACTCCAGTGAACATTAAGCTGGTGAGTAGTCCTATTACATAGATCTTTATCTCTAAGATCTGAGATTTATATTGGTTTTTATCCATAATAAGGATCATGCACCAGTGGTATGACCTCTGAGTTCTATACTTGTGATGGATCCAGTATGTACTTCCACAAGGGAGATACATTAGACACAAAATGAACTTGATAGAGGTTTAGTGGAAGATCCAAGTGACAAAATATCACCCCTACTCAATAAACAGTCTCTAAATAGAAAATATATATTGGGATTAACTTTAAATTTTTTCCAAATCTCATAACCTTATTCCAATATGGAAATTCATAGGAATACCTTTTCACTAACTTCATACTTTCGATATCATCGACAATTGTCAGCATAAATTTTCAATAGACTCTAAGGTACTCTTATATTCTACTAAATGGATTCGAATTTCTCTATTGTTTCCTCAACTAATTCAGATCTCAATATATTTCTTTTTCTAACTTCATCCTAATAGATTTATTTTATATACTTATTTTCATATAGGGATACATATTTATCCACTTGAATGCTCAAGTGAAAGTTATCATTGTAAGAAAATATGACTATAGCATAGTGTTGATCCCAACCAACTTTGAATTCTGGAGAACTAGATCTCAATATATCCTCAATATTTTGAAGGGTTATCTCAGATTGACTATTTTTAGTGGATAATTAGAAGTACTGAAACTCAAATCTGTATCCATATCCTACACAGGACTTCCCTAAAACTTAAATGAAAAAACTTATATCACCATCAGATACAATATAATGTGATAATACATGAAACCTTTTACAAATTAATTAATTTATATTCTAGCGGGATGGTCAAGATAATAATATATCATATTGGCATGAGCTGTGCAGTCTTTATAAGGTGATCATAACCCATGTTTCATTATGGCCTTTATACATTTTAGTGATTCTAATGACAAAATCTATTTTAATGATTTCCCATTTACATTCTATTTTGGGTAATGGTTGAAACATCCCATTATATTTTTTTATCATTTTTTTAACTTATATGTAAACCAAGCAATGATATATATAATCCATAATATTTCTCTTTATGTTGTCCCAACATAAATACTCATGATTATATTTATACATCTTCATACTTCTTGGATAAATATAAAATGATAAGCAATATAAAATAACCTACTTCAAATATGGTATGGATGAAACATAAATATGGTTCAAGAGCTTTATTATTCCATAATAATCAACTTTGAACTCAAGAAAATTTTTGACTGTCTTCTAGAGTTTAAAATATACCTTATAATCCACTTTAATCCTCATGTTGATAAATGGTTGAACATTAATTTTTTCTGGATATGATTTTTCCCCTTATAATATGATATTTAGATTCATCCATTAAAAATGTTGAATATTTCTCTATCCTCATCCTAGATAACAAATAATGATTCTTTCAACTCAGATCATCTTACATATTTTTCACTTTCCTAGGGTGGTAAACTATTTAGAAATAATAATCATTAATCAACTCCAATTATTTTATTTGAAACATATTTATCTCTTTATCAGTGAATATATACTTTCATATTTTATGATTAGTCTATATATCTAACCTTTATCTACAAGTAAGATTTTTCAATATCATTAATGAAAAAATTATCACAAATAAATCCAAATCTTGAGTTGGATAATTTTTCCCACGATCCTTCAATTAGGGTTCAACATAAGCTATCTCAATTCCATTCTTCATGAGCATGCATTCTAGTTCCATCTTTGATACATCACTATAGATTAAAAAAATCTCCAATATAGGGTAATGAATGCACATGTGTGCTAACTAATCTTATCTTTAGTTCCTTAAAATTTTATTCAAATTAATCTATCCAAAGAAACATGGATCCCTTATAAGTTAACTCGAGGTATGGATAATATAGCCATGAGAAATTCTCCAAAAAGAGTCAATAATATCTAGACAGAAAAAGAAAACTATATATATTAGTCGTAGTGGTTCGTTTGTGTCAATGTTTAATAATATCCATCATTGATGGATCCAAAAGTATACCATATAGTGAGATTATATGACCAAAAAATCAATCTTTTTGTTTCCAAAATCACACTTGGAAAATTTTTCATACATATATAAATTCCATTGGGTCTTCAATAAAATCCTCTACTGATATTTATGTTTTTCCTTTCTCTTTTAATATATAAGAATATCATCTGTAAATACTACCACAAACTGATGAAGGTAATATCTAAATATGATATTCATTAAATCTATAAATATTTAGGGGGAATTAGTAAGACCAAATGGAATCAGTATATATTCATAGTGTACTTACCTTGTATGAAATAATATCTTTGGTATATCCTCATTCTTGACCCACAATTGACGATATCTTAGATAAAGATAAATCATGGAAAAGTATTGATATCCATGTATTTGATCCAAAAATTCATCAATATAGGGTAGAGGATAATTATTCTTAATTTTCATATCTTTATGTCCTTAATAATAAATAAATATTTTCATTGAACCATATTACATACTAACAAAAATATTAGGTTCAACACAAAATGGTAGAGGATAATTATTCTTCACCATAAGTAATTATTTATCTATTTTCATAAAATCATAACAAGGAAAGTATATATTGATAAATAAGACCTTAAAATCATCCCACTACATGGATTTTATTTATTATAGTATCCTCTTATAATTGGTAAGATTTGACCATTGATCTTCTTCACCATCCAAATAATTGATATAAAATATAATATTTTTCATTTTACAAACACTAAAGAATGGAAAATATATTTTGAGTGGTAGGGATCCATTTTTCACCAACTAGTGGATCAGAACCCACTAAAAGAAGGTGAGTGTTTTATTATGAAGTAATCAATAGAATGTTGTTCCCTTCTTTTTCTAATTTGTAATATCATCATGATTCATATCTTGAGAAAGTTACATAAGCATAAAAATAATATTTTTCATTCCAACTCCTGTAACATTTAGTTTCTGGGGAGTAAAATCATGGAATTATTTATCACATTCATCATTAACTAAATTTCTTTAGGTTTTAACAATTAAATAAAACCAAAAATCATATTTTGAGAAAAATAAATCATTGGGGGAAACCACATTCTCATGAAAAAAGTTTTATTATCTACATGAATATACATTATTTTCAATATATGAAAACATAGGTTTAACCTTGGTCATCCATTGTTATTACTAAATATTGAGGATGCTATCCTATACTTATAATTATCCCCATGGTTATCACTAAATTTTTCTCATCATTTATTCTAATGGTAACTAATCCTTCCTCTGATAAAAAATATAGTGACCCATACTTCTCATATGTAGATATTACATCATATTATTTGAATATTTATTGCACAACATAATGTTACATACCAGAATCATATAGGCTAGTTCCCTCAGAAACATTGATACATATAAAACATGCTTATGTTAGGTATATAGAATATCCCACTATATTCTTAACATATATAACCCTTCTTAGAAACATCATACTTAAAAAATTTCATCATAACCTATGGAAAGAAAAAATAATAACGTGTTAGCTTAAATTCTAAATAAGGTTTTAAATGTGAGAGGTCAATGATAAATTAATCATAAACTAATAATAATCCTACAATAATATGATCTTAACAATTGAAAACCATACTGTAAATAATATATATCAATATCTCGAGTCATGGAATAAATATTTTCCTTTCATAATACATGAATCATAAAGGTTTTAATGAAAATGATACATGAGATCATAGCATTGTCATAAAACACAAATTTTTGACTTACACATTATCATAGAAAATCATTTTATTTGAAGTTAATGATCATTCCCAAGACTAGAAAAATTTCCTGGGTTACTCCCCAATCCATCACAATTGTCAAGGTTCAATCCCAAGACTACCATAGTAGATAGATTTACTTACTAAACTAGGTTCACTTCCAATTCCAATCCTATTTATCTCATGAGGTATTTATCTTTACCCAATACATTTGAGGGATATATAATTTTGATCCCACCCATCACATAATTAAAACCATACATATGTGTAAAATGAGATTATAAATCATTCATCCTATAAAAATCTATGAAAATGAAATTTTCTTCATAAAAATTTAATCATAACAAAACATGTGGAAAAGGAATGGGTTTCAAAAACATTTCATCATTGCATAACCTGTGTAAATGGTACAAATTTTATAAATTTCATGCCATAATAATCATAAACCATCCAAATATAGAATAAAGATGGTGTAATTGGATAATATTCCCAATAAAACTTAATTAAAATAAATGGATTTCATAATATATGAAAAATTCTTTTTCAAGATCAGAGGGAACATTTCATAAGCATAATACCATTTTCCATTTGAAATCACATATTTAAAAATTTAAAAATTTTAATAATATTAAAGATAGAATATTATTTTAAAATTACCTTGAATACTCAGAAATTAATCTTTAAAATATTTAGTGGTCATGATAACATGAAATTATTTTCTTTTTATATAATAAAAAAAGATAACATTCAATTTACACTTTTCTAAAAAAAGTCAAAAAATTGCCTCATTCGAAAAAAATAAGAAGAGTAATTTTCTAACCATCTTTTAAAAATTAAATCATGGGTAAAAATGTCTTTAAAAATCATAGGAAAATATTAAAAACATTCATGAAAACATTTGTAGAACCATTAATATAGAAGAAAACATATTTTTACTGAAGATAGAAATAAATTCATTTTTCCTTAAAACATTATTTTAATCATTTGAGTTATTAAAGCTAATAAAATGAATGAAAAACATGAAATCTCACAAAATAACTAGAGTATAATAAATTTTAGGAATTTCATGATTTTTGGATATAAAAATTTCATTATCTTAAACCTAATCATACATACTCACTGTAAACAATGAGATTGAAACATAAATCCCTTACCTCATGTTCCACTAGCATAGAAAGAAATATAAAATATTTTATAATGAATTTAAATTTTTTATACTTATATTATATAATATTTAGACACTTATAATATAATATATGATCTTATTTTATCATTTTAACATATATTTATTAATAACTTCCTATTAAAATAATCATTTTCAAGTGTTAATTTTTTTATTCTTAAATAGAGTTTTAGTTTGGAAGTATTGGTCATTGTACATCGATCATGGTTCTATAATCTAATGAATATTAACCATGATATTTAATTAATATATATCAATTATATATATACAGAGTTATCTATAAAATCTAGGCATAGAAAAATGATTTTCACTATTCATGGAGACGGTATGTCGTACGTTAGCATGAATGTTATTTTCACAATTTGATGTATTGGAAAAAAGAAACTTAAACAATAATTCAACTTTAATGGATTATTATTATATCATATAATTAATATTTATTCATCAAATACATTCCTATTAGAATCATTATACTGCATAATTGAAGAACAAATCATATCGTTTCGTGGAGGTGGTAGTCTACATATACACATCAGTGACGTTATCATTTTTCAAAGGATTGGAAGTTAAGTGGCCTTATTTGATATTATAATTAAATAAGAATAATTGTTTATTAAATATAATATGTAATCATTAAATCCATCTTGATACACATCCATAAAATATGGTTTTGAAAAATGAACTGTATCGCTATGTTGAGATGGTAAGTCGTACGTATGCATGAGCGATACATTCAGTTCACATATGATGGTAAAGAGGGTAGAAAAATGTGTTTTAATAATAATAATACTAATTAATTATATTTAATATATGTAATTTATTATTTTATGATAAATATAAAATATTTATAGGAGGTAGAAGAATAAATAAATTGAAAGAGGGCCGTATGTGGATTACCTCTTCTTCGGGAGACCTCCTTTAGATAATTACATAAGGACATTTGTAATGGTCATTTAAGAATACCATCACCTCCAAATCATTTCTATTTAAGTATATAAGTTAATTTTTTAGTTTTTTATTGAGATAGATTGTTCTAATTGGTGTAGAGAAAAGAGAGAAAGGGTGTCTTTTATAATATAGGGAGAGTGAACGCATGTAATTTAAAAAATGATTAAAATATAATTAATTCATTATCATGGATAAGTCTTAAAAATTTCCATGAATTAGAATAAAACGAATATAGGGTCAAAATATAATAATAAAATGAAATTTATATTTTTTTATTGGTGCTATTTGAAACCTTAACTATTTTATTAACCCCATCATTATCCATTTCTTACCTTACCCACAGTGACAAATATTTCAATGATTAATGATTAATAATTTTAACATAAATGGTCTAGTGTCTCATTATTGGATCATGGTTTAAATTTTATACCATATTCCTTTATAAATTTTAAATAAAATATTTTTATGAAATTTAAATCATTTAATGTAATATTATTTTATATAAAATACCATTAATGTCAATTTTAGTATTATTCATTTAATTTGAATTTAAATACGAAAATACAATAATTTAATTTTAATATAATATTTTTAATCATCACTAATAATCTATATTTATCAAAAAAAATCTTTTAACACAAAAATTCATCCAAATTTTATTATTATTCATATTTTTAAAGTCATTTATTTTATTTTTTTATTTATTGAATAAATACTGGGTCAACATTTCAAAAGTGCATAACGTAATTATTAGATAAATAAATATTGGAAATAAATTACTATGAAAAATAAATTATCTTCCAAAACCCATTTAGAACTAAAATTTTCCACTTTTTACCACTACATAAAAAAATTAGAGTTATTAAATTTAAGATTATTTCTTTTTGTGCTAATTTTTAAATTAAGTTTATATAAAAGTCATAATCAAAGAAACATGGCATAATGTGATAATATATTCAGTTATTAAATGGTAATGGAAAACAATTCACTCATATTATTTATTAATGAATAGTTTATAGATATTTTAAAGCCTTATCATAGAGTTATTACCATGTTTTACTCGTTTTACCATTTCCTGGGTGAAAAAAATTTCTATGGTCACTACTCATATTAGCCAAAAATAGAAGGGGACTTTTTATAAAATTTTATACTAATGATTTAAAATATGGAAATCATTTTTCTTTATTAAATTTATAAAAGTGATATAAATTAATTTTAAAATTAGTATGCAAAATGTGACAAAAAACTATTTTTAGAAGAATACATTTTATGCATAAAACTGGATTTATTCTTATCCCATGTCTGGATAAAAATATTCGATGAATTTTAAAATATTTTATTGAATATTAAATAAAAAGTTCATTAAAATAATCCATCAATAGTTATACATTTATTTTATTAAGATTCAAATACATTGTACGTATAAAAAAATTTTTCACAAAAAACATCTCTTTTACTTTAAAATGATCATTATTTTTATTTCTAACCAAATAATAACCAATGGATTATTTTTATACATGTTTAAAACAAATATTTTCCATAATTTATTTATTCTTATTCATACAGTCAAATCCAACAACTGGGTGATAACTATCAAATTAAATAATAACATTTTAATATAATACATTGATTCCTTTAAACTCAGTGTTGTGTGAAAATAAAATTATCCAAAAAATAAAATTTATTTATAAAATTATATCATAAAATATCATGTAATTACACACTATAGGGGTTTGTTTGTTACAAGAATGAATAGGTTTCAAGGCCGTTAAATCCGACACACCCATATGGTGTTGTTCTGGTTGAGATCGTCAACTTCAAATGCTTTCAATGGGTCTCGTTGCATGTCTATATAAATGTTTGTAAAATTAATTTAATGGGTTATTATTTCAGGAGTTATGTATGGAAGTTATAGTGTGTGAAACAATAACACATTTTATATTCAATAATAATTTTAAGTAAGAGTATTAGACCACCTACCATAGCCATGTGGAGGACTCCTCATCCTATTTCAACCTCAGACTTCTTCTACAATAATATAAAAAATCCAAAAAAATAATTCATATTAGTTCAAATTATTATGAAATAAAATATAGAAAAGAAAACTGAGAATATAAGAAATGTGATTATTAAACATACTAAGGTTGATCAACAGTAACTAATGGTGATCAAATTAGTGCTTAGATAAAGGGGATTTACTGAAACTCTAAAGAGAGAGATGGAGAGACATATATATGTCTAAAATAAAATTGATAGATAAGAATAAGTATTTTATTTTCAAAATTTTGGATGTGAAAATATTAATTTTAGTTAATTTTCAAATGAATCATGGTTTAGTCACATGGTTGAACACCCCATGCACCAACCGTGTGATATACACAATCTTGGAGGATAAACCTTGCATGGTTTAGGTGCATGGTTAGATAAACTATGTGACATCTATGAAAATTGGACCTAAAATATATTATATAGTTTTCATGTTTTTTTTCTCAGTTTTATGTTTTATCAAACCCTTATTCTCCCCTTCTATGCCACGTGGTTGAGGGGAACAGTTATCCAAACAGTGTGTTAACCATCTACCTCACTCTATTTCCCCCCAGAAATCATAAATTTAGGATTCAAAACCCTTCTTAATTCTCCCTTAACATCCATTAATCCCTTAGTAACTTCCGTTCAAATAAAAATGAGAGGATGGAATCGTACCAATATCTTACACAACATCCCTAATATAGCCATGATCTTTTCAACTCCAAGACCAATTATATTTGATTTATCTATAGGTAAATACCTATATTATCTATATGTGTTTATTACCTTCCTTCCTCTAAGATCCATCTATAAAAAAATCTCACAAATAGGAATCTCATAATCAATATGAATATTTATTTATAAAATAAAAAACACTATGAAATTGATTGTTCTCAAATACCCTAAGGGATTATCATAATTCTCATTTTAGCTATATTCATTTGAAATATAGTTCCCAAGGTTTGAACTACACTTAAAATTATAAAAATGGTAATAAACCTTACACATTAACCTTGATCTACTAATCTCATTATTACATTGGAACAATATATAAGGGATCACACCATCCAATGAGCAGTCTTGGAAAACTATATACATACATGATTCCTATATTACATTAAAAAAAGAAAATCATATTATAAGAAACATTCATCCATCCTAGAAATCATTAAAAATTTACTTATTTTTATGCCAATAAAAGGAAAACATATAAATGGTGAGCTCATATTCTCAATGGTGGTCACATATAGCATAATTCATCATGAATTTATAATGAAAAACAATATGGTAGAGTAGATAATCAAAACCCATGTCATTCAATTAATAACTCGATTTGAATGTTCATCCATGGATAATCTTCATAGTTCAATACCATAGATAATGGAAACTTAATTATGAAGGAATGATATTCATAAATCTTAATTTTTAGGATTTTTTCATCAAGGCCACAACCAAGATATCATGAATCATACCATCAAGGTCTCATCCAAGAAATTCTTAATAAATGGGTTGGTGTATACCAAACACCAATATAATGTGGAATGAAAGTTGTTTTCTCTCCTGATAGCTATTGATGCATTAAATTGATATTAATAATCATCCTCATAACACCACTTGCATGTCTTATTCGTTACTCATAAACTGAATAATCAATACAATTCATTCTAAAAATCCCTTTGAAATAAACAATTATCTATATTGAATCATGAATACAAAATATTTCCCAAGTCAATGAAGAAAATTCATAATAACATTTTTTTCTACTAACACCATATATATATATAAATGGTCTAGAGTTAATAAAATTAAAATGAAGTATAAATTGTTCTATATAAATCCATGATAATTAAAATATGCACATAGAGGAGAAAATAATGGCAAATTAAATATTGTAATTTGATAGGGAATGAGATCATGATTAATTTAATGAACATAAAACACGAATAAGTTAAGGATGAAATAATTCCATAAATTTAATAGAAATTCTAATTTTTAGTAAAACCAATCCTTTTATAACATTAATTAAAAATAAAAGAAGAACATAAAAACTAACTTTGTTCTAAGATTATGTAAAAATAAATTTATAAATCATATTGATTTTTTTTCATTCCATTAATAAAATAATACCCATTTAATTTATAATTTAAATTAAAAATTAAAATTATACTGATATAAGATAATTTATTTGAAAATGATTGTAGAAATTTTCAAATGATTCATCAAATTAATGAATATTTGTAGTAGAAATAAATTCAATATGTGTGGTAAATGTTAAAATAAATACTCATTTAATTCATTTTTTTAAATGTCTAAAGAACCTCATTTGGGAAACGACAAGAAGATTCACTTTAATTATTTTAAATTAATTCAAATATGG
Source organism: Viscum album (assembly GCA_963277665.1). NCBI lineage: Eukaryota > Viridiplantae > Streptophyta > Magnoliopsida > Santalales > Viscaceae > Viscum > Viscum album. The sequence continues at coordinate 1,275,001,557 of OY728132.1, read as the reverse complement.
TTATAATTTAATTAAAATATTCATTCAATTTTATATAATAATATTCCTGAAATCTTTATAAATAACTTTAACAAGAAAAAAAATACTTGGAATAAATACTATAAAAACAGATTTTTTTAAAATAATGTCCCATATACATAACCTAATTATTGATTATTAATTAATTAAGAGATGATATGAAAAATAAACATGTAAAACCCAAAAATAACCAGGTTATCAGAAAATATATGGCCTCTAATAGATTCTAATCATATAATTTTCTCAAAGGAAATATCAATAAGGACACTCCTGAAATAAAATTATATTGTAAGAGAAATATATTACCTTGGGTATCCACATAGTCATACATTTTAGATCATAATGTATTATGAATTAAAATTTAATAAAACTTTATAAAATTTATATTTCATATATATTACATTTCTTAAGGTATTTTTATTATCATTTGAAGTCCATTCATTGAATAGTTATTTTGTAAATTGACTATTCAATTTTATTTTGTTAATTTATCCAAAATTACTCCGTTATATTGTATGTGGTAGAAGTTTTTGTTAATTTATTCCATAATGTTTGGGAATTTAAAAATCTCATGAATATATCTTTTATTAATTTCATTAAATTTTATTATCATCCATGAATGGTGGTAATAGAAAAATTAATCGCATTGCTTCATAGAGGTGGTAGTCCACAAATACAACTGAGTGAGGTTATAATTTCCTAAAAAATCAAAAGGAAAAAAGGTAGATGATATATTATATTTTCATATTAATAATTATGTCATAAATATAATATATATTAAATATATTTTTCATTATAAAAATCCTATAAAAGTGGCGACTAGAATTAATCACCCTGCAATGTCAAAAAGGTAGGTAGTATGTAGGCACAAGTGATATTTTTAGCTTTCATAGGATAAAAAGGAGATATAAAATGGAAATAACATTAAAATTAAAAAATATAATTGTATTTAATATAATAATATAATTATTTTAATATTTTTATTTATGATTTGGAGGTTATTTAAGAATAAAGAAATTTGAAAAGGATTGGTGGGAACATATACCTCTTCTTTTGGTAACCTCATTTGGATTATATCTTATTCTTTATTGAAGTTGATTTTTTTGATATTAGGTGTAACTCTCCAAGAATTTACAAATAGGTTTATTATAGGATTAATGGAACACTAAGTATCTAAAAAACACCACTTTGTTATAACTTAGTCAATTAAACATAATTTTTCTACCTCTGTAATTTGAATTTTGAAAAACTGACATACACAATTGGGTTTAGTAATATATCTAGAGTCTGATAAGGCAAACATATTTTTTAGTGAATAATGACATACCCTTATTAATAGTGACATATCATTATGACATAAATATTTAAATTAAAATTATATGATTAATTTAATAATTTAAAATGGAAATTTATTTTCATAAAATTTAATCAAAAATTGTTATTTTATTGTCTTATGATTATAAAATAATTTTATAGGACCTTGACTAATTTCTCAAGGTATTATAAAATGAGTTATAGTTTTAAAGTGGTTTTTTTGGAATAAATTATAATTTTATTTAAAAATTAAAATAAAAATATTTAGAAAAATAATTTCAAAAAATGGAGTTAACTTTTTAATTCTACACATTCAAAAATGTTTAGGGTGATATTTTGGGATTTTTCTAAAATACATGAATTTTTCATGAATAGTAAAAATACAGTTTTGAGTTTTTGGTAGTTTAATGACATCATAATGACATAATAATTAAAATAAAAAAGTCTTATAGACTTATGTATAGTAACATATGACCTTAGGTTTCTAAAGTGGCTAAAACCATGGGAAAATACCATGGGAAAGCCCACGGTATTTCAAAAAACCAGTAATAAGGTTTCCCTTTGAAAATATTAAAAAACTCCCTCTCTTTTTCTAAAAATACCTACCCACCCCTTCATTTTATTTCATTAAAAATACCACATACTCGAATATATGGTTTTTTTACTTCTCTATTAGTCCTCACAAGGTGAACTTAAGCCTCCCAAATTCTCATCCTTCAAGTTCTAGGAGTTACTCTACAAGGTTAGAGAACCTTTCACCCTTATCTTTTAGTTAATACTTATTTTATGTTATCACATTAAATTTACATTATCATATGTTTGGGTTTGATATTATTTATTCCTATTAGTTTAATTTTTATTTAAATACGATGATATTCCCTTTTTACCTCATCAATTCATTTTATGAAATTTTAAGCGACGTCATTAGGTTGCTGAATTTTCAAAAGGGATCTCTCAACTTTTCTTTTAGTTTCAAGTTCATCTATTTCCTTTTTCTCTCCTCACATTATCTATCCAAATGACCATGATAACTATAGTATCATCTATATACTGAAATTATATCATGTGAATGGAAGAACCATCATCAATATTCTTACTCCCTCCCTTTAATATTTATAAACAAAATCAACGTCTAGGAGGTTCCAATTTATAACCTTTAGGGACGATGAAGTTTCATTCTTAAATTTATCCATAATTACTTGTCATGAAACCATTTATAGGGTTTAACCAGACTATAATGTATTTATTATAAGTTAATTAATAATCATGAACCAATATATGTACATATTATTAATTTATATAACAAAACTAGTTCATAATAATCCAAATACCTCCAAATAATCAAAGTGGTTGTCATCTAACGATTCATCCTCATTAAATGTAAGGAAATGATATAAATTACCATTAAATATTATTTAAGTTCATAAATAATATCTATTTTCAATTCTATATATTTACAACCATTCCACATGAACTCCATTTTTTAAAAACAAGTGAACATATTATGAAAATCAAGAAAATGAACACTCGGGGACGATGAAATTCGATATCAATAAGAACTTAAATGAACTAAACATAATTATGATAAACTAAATAAACGTATAATAAGTTATGAATTAAGTTATTAATGAGTATAATTTTGTATTCCCGGACATTAAGTTCTAGAGAAGAACACATTTGGACTTAAGGTAAGGGTTTCTTCATCTCACATCCATTTGGTGATCTTTTCCATATTCACTACTAATACTTGTGTAAGGTGTATGCATACTTCCCATTTATTTAAAATATCATAAATATATTTATTTTCATGGTATTAAATTTATAATTTTAATATTATTAATTTTGGGGCATACAAATTGTTTGATTATAAAGTTGTAAGGGTTTTCCACCTGAACTTCCATTTTTATCCGGGTTACTTTCATTTTCTAATTACTTCTATAAAATTATTATGTATTATTATTTAATACTCATAAATTCTGTGTGAGAATTTTATATATATTTACCAATCAGAATACCTACTTATTTTATTGGGATTTATAATTTTTAAAAGGAACTTTCAAAATTATTTCTGAAATAAAAACCTGATTCAAGGGATCTTTTTGAAATATTACTCCTTTTCAAGTGTACACCAGAATATGTTTTAAGCCCCCATTATGTTTATATAAATGATAATTTTTTCATGAAACATTATATTGGATCATTTCTGTATTTATTAGAACAAATGTGTCTTTCCAATTTAAAATTCTTTTTAATACTTTTCTTAAAATTCTTTAAAAAGATTTAGTTCTAAAGAATATTAAGAACTCTTTTTACACGATTTAACTTCAATGGGACATAATTTATGCCTAAAATATAATTTAAATATCCTGGTATTTTATTTTCTGGGATATTCATTTTTAAAAACTAATTTCATGGAAAATACAAAGGATTTTACAAAAGAACTCTTCTTTCCAAAGTAAAAAGTATTTTTTCTCATCTCACATTATCTTTTGTGAGATATATTCCTTGTTCACCACTTACTTCTTATATGTTTTGTATGTACTTCCCTTTGGTATATCATATATAGAGTCTCCTTATTCTAATTATATTCTAAGGGTTTATGATTTGAATGTTTCAAGTTGGTATGGTACACTTTGGAATGATTAAGGATTATTTCCTCAGGAATTTTTCAATGTTCTCATTTTAAAATATATTATTTTATTTCAAAATCCATTCTTGAGTCCTGTAATTCATTTAGGTTTAACTCCTATGATATTATCCACCTTGTTTTATTGAATTTTTTATGATTAGTTTGGTATTTTGTGAATTAACAATTTAATTATTCAACGTGGTATGGGACACATTGAATAAGTGAAATTTAATTATTCAAAGTGGTATGAGACACTTTGAATAAAGGACACAATTTAATTATTCAAAGTTGTATGGTAAACATGGAATAAAATAATTACTATAAATATGAGGAATTCATTAGACTTATTTAGTGGGGTGTGGGGCCCGCAATATTCCCTCGATGCATCATTAGGTCTCATGAGACAAACTACAGTCTTGGCACAAGGCCTTGACAAAATGATTATTTATGGTCTTAGTAGAAGGCCTCTACGATATGGTTATGATGTCCGGTATATGCACTTCACTCATTATAAAGCTAGTAATTGAAAGTACATGTGTTTATTTGACAAGTAGAATGCCCCTGATTATTTTCCATTATGGAAATATTTACACTTCTCATATTTGTTACATAATGTGTTCATGTTTTTTATATGTAAAGGCATGTGTTTTCATTTATTCACTATATCGAATGTTTATGTTATCTTCCATTTTATTTATTACTCTTACTATGCATTTGAGCTGACCCATTTCTTATGTTTCAATTCCCTAGGATATGAAGAAGTTAGTTATGAGTGACTTGCATGAATAATATAGTAGGCTTGGATGTTTTTGAAATAATAAATTAGAGTTGTTTTCCTTTTAATATATAAATTTGATCTTATTTATGTATCTTGTTTCCAAAAGATACTAATCTACTTGTTCCTTCGAGATTTATATACCTTGTTTATATGCCTATTTAATAAAATAAGGCCCCAACTCTGGGAAACTGGGTTCAGGTCCTTACAGTTGGTCTCAGAGGAAGTTTAGTAGAAAACTTGGAAACTAGATTTAGATAATGTTGATTAGGGAAAAAAATCCCTAGGATAGTCTTTAAGGATAAGAATACAAGAACATTATGGTATTTTGGTAAGGAATATATTAGGTGTATCATTCTAGAAAATACATCCCTATATGGATACAAAAAGGTATAGGTGGCTCTAGAAAATATGTACCTAGGAGTGAAAACATTGAAAAGGAGTTGCGGGCTTGACCTGGGGTATCCTCGTACATGAAAATGGGCCTTGCTACAACCTTGATTTTAAAACTCCCGGGGCACATGCTTAGGATAATTCACATTTTATTTACCCACCATTATGAAGGATTTATTCCCCAAATGTAACCAATGTATATGGTCCTAGTATTTACGATGAATTAATTTATGTTATGTGTTATACCATGTTTAGAGTTATGGATAGTTCTTAATGTTACCAGCTAATATGTAATATGGAATTGATTATAAATAGAACCTATGAGATGAAATGAGAACTTCACCGTTGCACATGATTTTAAGAGTAAAAAGGATTATATCTCTGATGGTATTAAGCCATAATTTTAAAGTAATGTTTTCTCCCAAGTATCCTCATCATATGATGAAATAATATCATTTATAGACATGGTATTTAAAGATTTCTCTAAGTCTTATGGCTTTTAAGGGAAGAAAAATAAGAAATAGATGGTAGGGGAAAACATGGATAAAGGGAAGAAGAGAAGGATGTATTTTCCCTCATGTGATAATTGTGGAAGGAAACACCTTGGTATATGCTTGAGAGGAAAAGGAGTTTGCTTTACGTGTGGAGAAAAAGGACACCATGCTCATAATTGCAAGACAAGGAAATAATTTCTTTATATTAAATGATTTAACTACAAGGAGATGAGACAATATGCAAATAAATGTCCTAATGGTCAAAGGAATATTCCCCAAATGAAGATTTTGGATAATGATCAAGTAATTATTGTACCACAGATGAAATAGAAATCTTAATGGTTGTTATAATTATGAGATTTATAAGGATTATACTGCAATATTATTTTATTAAGGATTTGACGTCATATGGTGAATGGTACAAAGGAAAAGTGATTCATTAGAAAGTTAAAATTTTTAGAAAACCAATAACTAAGGGAAAAACCAACCCGTAATATATATATATATATATATATATATATATATCTCATATTGCGATAATGATGAAGAAATAATTGATTCGGATAAGTTCTGACTACCTTGGAACTGATTATTGACTAGTCGAGAAGTGGTCTATGCTACCATCGATGGAGTTTAAAATGCTTTTAGATTTATGAAATATATCCAATAACATGTATCTTACTTAAGTAATATAGAGGAATGAATGTTTCCGATATGTTTTTTATGGTAATTCAAGTTATTACCATATTTCAAGAGGATACATGATGATGTCATTCACATGTTTGAAATGTGAATTTTAGAGATTCTTCTTGTTGATTTAGGTTTAATGTCAAGTTCATCTTGGAAGTTTAGAGGCCTTCATTATAATATGTTGAATAATTATATTTTGGAATTATTAACGATTTATGAAATGATTTATGTTGATTGTTGTATGGGTTTTTGAGTTTAATGTCGCTACATGATGGTTTGGTTATTCTTACTTGACCTTGTTTTCCAATTAGAATGTATAGTTTTGGAGTAACTGATTATTTTCCATTTACTATTATTAAAATAATATTTTAACCATTTTTTGATGTGGTTTTCCCACAAAGGGAATTTTCAGGTATCAACCATTATCTTTCAAAGTTCAATTTCGAAATTTGAGGACAAAATTTTTGTAAGGAGGGAATAATGTAACACCCCAAGAATTTAACTATAGATTTTTATAGGATTCATGAAACACTAAGTCTCTACAAAACACCAATTTTTTATAATGGAGCCAATTAAACATAAATTTTCCACATCGGTGATTTAAACTTTGAAAAACGGACATACACAGTTGTGTTTAGTAAGATATTTAGAGTCTGATAAGGCAAACTAAATATTTGGTGCATAATAACAAACTAAATGGTTGTTAGGCTTTTGTACAGTAACATATGAAATGATTTGTCCCAAGTGGTTAAATAAATGGGCAAATACCATGGAAAATATCATTGTTTTGCAAAAACCACAAAGAGGTGTCCCCTAGAAATTATTAAAAAAACTCCACCTTTCTATAAATAACCACTCCTCCCTTCATTTTATTTCATTAAAAATCCCTAATACTATATTATTTGGTGGTTTTACCTCCTTATTAGTCCTCCCAAGGTTCCCTCAAGCCCCCAAGGTTCCAACCATCAAGTTCTAGGTTTAACTCTACAAGGTAAGGGGACCTTTCACCCTCCTCTTTTAGTCAACACTTCTTTTATGTTATCTCTTTGAATTTACATTATAATATGTTGGGGTTTGATATTATTTATTCCTATTACATTATTTTTTATTTAAATATTATGATACACCCTTTTTCTTTCATCAATTCATTTTATGAAATTTTATGTGACGCCGTTAGGTTGCAGAATTTTCATAAGGGATCTCTCAACTTTTATTTTATTTTCAAGTTCATCTCTCTTCTTTTTCTCTCCTCACCTAATATGTCCAAATGACCATGATAAATACATTATCATCTATATAACATAATTATATCTTGTGAATGGAATAACCATCATCAATATCCTTACTCCCTCCCTTTTATTTTTATAAACGAAAGCAGTGTCCATGAGGTTCTAATTTAAAACCTTTGTGGACGACGAAGTTTCGTTCTTCAATTTATCCTTCATTACTGGTCATGAAACCATTTAGATGGTTGAACGAGAATATAATATATGTATTATAACCAAATTAATATTAAGGAACCAGTATATGTACATATAATTAATTCATATTGAAAAACTAGTTCATAATATTCCAAATAAAACCGAATAATCGAAGTGGTTGTCATCTAATGATTCATCATCATTATATGCATTTAAATTATATAAATTACCATTAAAAATTCTTTATATTTATAAATAATACTTAATTTCAATTCTAGAGATTTAAAACCATTCCACATGAACACCATTACTTAAAAACAAGTGAACTGATTATGAAAATCAAGAAAATGAACACTCCAGAACGACGAAATTCGATACCAATTAAGACATAAAAAAAATAAACATAATTATGATAAAATAAATAAATGTATAATAGGTTATTAATTATGTTATTAATTATTATAATTTCATTTTACAGGACCTTAATTTTAATAGTACAACACATTCAGACTTAATGTAAGGGTTTCTTCATCACACTTCCATTTTGGTGAGATTTTCCGTATTCACTACTAATACTTGTTTATGGTGTATGTATACTTACCATTGATGTAACATATTATTAATATCTTTATTTTCATGGTATTCAATATACCATTTTAATATGATTAATTTTGGGGCATATGAATAGTTTTATTACAAAGTGATAAGGGTTTTACACCCGAACATCCATTTTCATTCGGGATACTTTCATTATATAATTACCTCAATGAAATTATTATGTGTTATTATGAAATCCATATAAATTTTGTGATAGTGTTTTATATATGTTTACCTGTCAGAATATATCCTTATGTTATGGGGGAGTTACATGTTTTAAATGTAACTTTCAAAATTATTTCTGAAATTCAAACCCGATTCAAGGAATCTTTTCGAATTGTTCCCCGTTTTCAAGTGTACACCATGATATGTTTTAAGACACAATTATTTTTATAAAAACATCAATTTTATCATGAAAAATTATCTTGGATAATTTCTTTATTTAGTATAACAAACATGTCTTTCCACTTAAAAATTATCATTAATACTTTCCTTATAATACTCTAAAATGATTTAGTTCTAAAGAATCTTAAGAACTCTTTTTACATGATTTCACTTCAATGGGACATAATTTATCCCTAATATATAATTTCACTGTATTGGTATTTTATATTCTGGGATATTCATTTTAACAAACTTATTTCATGGCATATATAAATGATTTTTCAAAATAACTATTCTTTCTAAAGTAAAAAAGGATTTTTGTCATCACACTTTATCATTTATGAGATATATTCCTTGTTTACCAGTTAATTCTTAAATGTGGTTTATGTACTACCCTTTGGTATATCATATCAAGAGTCTAATTATTTTCATGATATTTTAAGGGATTATTATTTGAACGATTCAAGGTGGTATGGGACACTTTTCAAGGATTAAGGATTATTTCCTCAAGAATTTGTCAATGGTCTCATTTAAAAATATATTCATCTATGTCAACATCCTTTGTTGAGTATTATACTTAATTGAGGTTTATCTCCAATGATATCTGACAGAGATAATATTTTCATATTTATACATATGTTTCTATTTTATTTAATCACTTCACATTAATCAATTTTATTTTATTTGCATCATTTTATGACTTTTGGTGAGTTTCGAGCTTAAATGTGAAAAGTGGTTAATTCTGGGCATTAAACAGATTTATATTGCCTCTGTATTTCGAGCATAACTCCTACATTTTGTATCCAATTTACCTGATTAATTTTTTAGGATTTAATGATTCATGTGCTACATATAAGTCTTCAAAAACAAAATCCAATTCGAACTACAACATGCCGAAACATTTCAGTCAATGTGAACACTTCTTCTGGCCAGCAGAATGGACCACACCACATTCAATGAACCATATCATGGACCACATGCCTCCAAATTCATTGGTTCTAGATGGGTTAGTAATCCTACTAGAGGGGTCAGAGTATCTCAAAGTATCAGAAATAAATTCATTCATTAAGGCCGCCAATTAAACGTTCAAAGTTGGGTTGGTGGAATAGTGACCGACGGCTAGAATAAGTCAAGTCTACTAAATCAGCCATAAATCCTTCCACAGGGCTCCAAATTCATTCAAACTTCGTGGGTGGTTGTCCAACTTTATTACTCACCTCATATAAGAAGTTATCTTAGCCTCATTCTGCTAGGGAAGGGAATTACTGAAGCGAACATCTGGCAGACAGATTCTGGAGGATTTATTTTTGAGTTATTCATTTCCCTCTTTCTTTCTTCAAGTTCCATAATGATTTATTCTTCCCATTTCATATCACTTACCCTTACCATGGTGGGGTAAGCATATGAAGTGATTGGGGAAGGTAAGGTTTTATATTTGTAATGCTTTGAGTTCTTACATTTGATGGAATAAAATCTCTCTCTCTCTCTTCTGTGAAGTTGTTTTCAAATTCTAAAAGCAGAATTTATTATCTTATGCGATCGTATTCGATTTTCTATTCTATTTTTATTATTGCTTTGATAAATTATCATTTTATCCCTCAATTGGGTTTTGGTATATATTTGATAGAATAAATATTAGGGCTTAGTTGTGAAGTACCTAGCGATCGCTAGTACGTGTGGGAGGGGTGGTGAATATTCAGGATTATTTAGGATAAACAATACCCGATTGGGAATTGCCTTATATAATTGGGGTGTTCACTACAAATATATCACACAATGGATTAAGTGTATAACAAAATAGAATTTTTGTAAACCATTTAACCAAATAAGTGAGTTGAAGTAATTATGGAATCTCACTTAAATCAACTTAGCAGAAGAGGATTGAATTAATTGGAACAAGGATAGTATTGCAATTATAAAACCAACCCCGACTTGATCACCCATCTCATAAAATAGTTTTTAAATCAGTTGAATTCAATATTTTTCTTAAATCACTTCCTCAATTTCTTCCTTTTGTTTCATTTCTCTCTTTTATTTTAAAACCAAACAATTTCAAAAACACCCAACATTTTCTCTAAATAAAAAGTGACAAATTATTTTGTGTGCACCCCTCATTGGGAGAAAACCTAGGTTAACCACTATATTATATTTTAAATTAGTAAATAGAAGTTTTTTCCACACCCCATGATAGGTGTGTGTAAAAATTGGCACCGTTTCCGGGGAGAAAGTACCTCAAAACATTAAAAACTAAAAAAACTTTCTTGAATGACCCGAAGTTCAAATAACCCTTTAATTGAATTTGATCCCGAAAATTATTGTACAATAAAACAAATGAGAAAACAAAATTTTCAAAGAGAGTTTGAAGAAATAAACCTCACGGATTCAAGTGATACTTCAAGTGATCACTCTGAACCTACAATAATGGCTGATAATCCCAATCAAACTCTGCGTGATCTTTGCACACCTCAATTTGCTAATCAAAATAACCAACTCACTATCCTTGACATTGAAAATGATTTTGAACTATGCATTAATATGATTCAAGTGCTACCAAAATTGCATTTTCTTGCAGGTGAAGACCCAAATCGACGCATCCAAGAGTTCCCCTATGTCTGCTTCAGCTTCAAACCCCGAGGAGTCGCAGAAGAGCAAGTAAAGTGGAGGGCATTCCCTTTCTCACTTGAGGGAGAAGAAAAAGAATGGATGTACAATCTCCAACCAGGGAAGATAAATGATTGGGAAGATCTCAAAATAATCTTCTTGTATATATTATTCCCTACATCGAGGAGTAAAGCAATAAAAAAAGAAATTTATGTCATACATCAATCGACTGGAGAGACTCTCTACGAGTACTGGGAACATTTCAAGAAACTCTGTGCAAGCTGACCACACCAAGAAATGGAAGAGAACCAATTTCTTGATTTATTCTACCATTTATTGCTCGATAATTATCGCAATTTACTAGACGCCTCATCTGTAGGATCCTTGATCGACAAGTCACCAGCAGATGCCAGAGGCCTGATTGAGAAGATTGCGCAAAACTCACAGCAATTCGGAACTAGAAGTACGAGCACTAGATGCATCCATGAGGTAAGAACTTCTGATTCATCCTCACCCTTACTTGAAGAAACACTTAAGGAAATGACTAGTGTGATGAGACAACTTGCTGTGAACAAAGTGAAGGAACAAAAAGGCCCGAATCAGGTATGTGGTTTATGCTCTTCTAGTTATCATTACACTGATCAATGTCCAGAAGTGCAGAGGACTGAAAATTGTGCAGCTGCCTATCAAGAAAAGAAAATCCATTCAAATCCACCACGTCAACCCCAACAAGGATATGGATTTCAATAAAACCAATATAGGACTACATTTCAAAATCAATACCAAAATCAACCTCCATTCTAGCAGCAACAATACCAGAATCCTCCCCCATTCCAACAACCCTATAAACAGTCATACCAGTAAAAACCATATGATCAACCTTCAAAAAGTTCTCATAAGTACAACCAAGAAATGGAGATTGAAGATCTAAAGAAGACAATGAAGAATTTAGATAATAAATTTGACAACCTTATGGATATTCTAACCAAAAATCAAGGAAAACTCCCAGCACAAACAGTTCCAAATCCAAAGAAAGTGTGAGTGTCATTACAACACGAAGTGGAAAAGAGATAATGTCACCCGAACAAAGTGAGGATGATGATTCTAAGAAACCTCATGAAGAACAACACATCCATCCAAAATAAGTAGACCAAAACAAAAATGGATAATGAATCGGGTTTAGAAAGGAAAGGCCAGAAACACCATTGCAAAAACAACAAAGGGAGAGAAAGGATATCCAAGAACCATTCCCATATGCATTAGTTGAGTCAAAGAAGGTTGAAGAAGGGAGAATTCAAAAAGAAATCCAGGAAACTTTTCAAAAAGTTGAGATCAATATCCCACTACTAGATGCAATCAAACAAATCCCTAAGTATCTGAAATTTTTGAAGGAGTTATGCACAAAAAGAAGGCGGTTGGATGGAAATGAGAGAATCAGCTTAGGAAGAAGTTTCTCAGCACTAATCACACCAATGATACCACAAAAATGTCAAGATCCAGGGACATTCTCTATTCCCTACACTATTGGTTCTTTAAATTTTACTGATGCATTATGTGATCTAGGAGCTTCAATAAATGTTATGCCTCACTCAATATTTTCATCCTTGCAGATCGGAGAACTAAAACCAACTCGAGTGGTGTTCAAATTAGAAAATAGATCCACCGTTTTCCTAGCTGGAGTTATAGAAGATGTACTCGTTGGAGTAAGTGGATTGATCTTTCCATCAGACTTTTATGTACTTACCATGAAAGAAGATAGAGCTTCAGGCCCCTGTCCCATCATCCTAGGGTGACCCTTTCTTAAAATAGCGAGGACTATCATCAATGTCCATGAAGGAACACTCACAATGGAACTTGGAGATAGTACAGTACACTTCAACATTCTTGATGCAATAAATCATCCTTCCAGTAATCACTCACTTTATGCGATCTCCCATGAAGAAGGTATAGAACCAATTGAAGATTCAGGTATGCTTCTTGACTTCTTATCATTAGGAGAACATTCTTCATTTGAAAATTCCAATTCCCAAGAAACTAAAAATCCTAATCTCATGTTAGAGTATGAGGTAAAATATGATTTTTTGATGATTTTTTAAATAAAAATGATATGATACTAGAGATTCCAGCCTTAGAAACAAGAAACCTTAATTCAATGGAATCCGTTGAACAACCCCCAAGTCTTGAACTTAATCCATTTCCAAGTGATTTGAAGTATGCTTACCTAATAGAGGGAGAAAAATTTCTAGTAATAATTGCCAATAACCTATCCCATTCACAAGAGGAAACTCTAATTGACCTACTCAAACAAAATGTCCAATCTGTAGGATGGAGTTTAGGTGATATACCTGGAATCAATCCCAAGGTCTATTCTCATAGAATATTTTTAGAAAGTGATTCCCGACCAGTTAGACAACCTCAGAGAAGAATCAATCCCACAATCATGGAGTTTGTCAAGAAAGAGATAGAGAAATTGCTAGCAGCTGACATCATTTACCCAATCTCTGATTCTCAGTGGGTTAGCCATATTCATGTAGTCCCAAAGAAAACCGGCCTAACAAATGTCAAAAATGAAATAAATGAATTGATCACCATGAGAGTACAAAATAACTGTGTGTAGATTATAGGAAGCTTAATCAAGTTACCCGAAAAGACCACTTCCCTATTCCGTTCATCGATCAAATGGTAGAAAGGTTAGCTGGAAAAAACCATTACTGTTTTTTAGATGGATTCTCAGGATACTTTCAGGTACCGATCGCACCAGAAGACTAGGAGAAGACAACCTTCACCTATCCATTTGGTACATTATCCTACAAAAGGATGCCTTTCGGGCTATGCAATTCCCCAGGTGCATTTCAATGGTGTATGGTGAGTATTTTCTCAGATCATATTGAGGACTGATTGGAGGTATTTCTTGATGATTTCACAGTTTTTGGTAATTCATTTGATCATTGCTTAAGAAATTTGGAAAAAGTTTTGAAAACATGCATTCAAAAGAATCTTGTCTTAAATTTTGAAAAATGTCATTTCATGGTTGAAAAGGGAATAGTTTTGGGACACATAATTTCACAAAAAGGGATTGAGGTTGATAAATCAAAAGTTAAAGTAATAAATTCCTTACCCTATCCAACCTGTTTAAAACATGTTAGATAATTTTTAGGACATGCAGGATTTTACAGAAGATTCATCAAAGATTTTAGTAAGATTTATATCCCTCTCTCAAGATTACTACTTAAGGAATCTGACTTTAATATTGATTATGCATGCAAGAAGTCATTTGATGAACTGAAGTAAAGGTTGATCACACATCCAATAATGCAACCACCCAACTGGGATTATCCTTTTGAGTTTATTTGTGATGAATCCAACCAAGCAGTCGGAGAAGCTCTACCACAAATAATTGAAAAAAAGCCTCAAGTAATATCATATTCATCAAGGACCTCGTATGCTACACAAATAAATTACACAACCACCAAGAAGGAGTTCCTTGCAGTTGTCTTTGCACTAGAAAAATTTCGATCATATCTTCTTGGTACTAAAGTTGTTGTTTTTTCTGATCATGCAGCTCTCAGGTATTTAATGAAGAAGGTGGATGAAAAGACAAGGCTATTAATATGGATGCTACTTTTACAAGAGTTCAATTTGGAAATTAAATATAAAAAGGGAAGTGAAAATCAGGCGGCTGATCATCTAAGTCAAATATCCCACACCGCTGAAGGCGAAATACCAAACCAAAACCCATTTAATGATGAGATTCCTGGAGAACAACTATAATCCATCAACAGTGAAGTTCCATGGTATGCCAATATGGTCAATTATATGGTAACATCTCAAGTCCCGTCTCATTTAACTTCCCACCAAATTCTAAAGATGAAATCTGAATCTAGATATTATATCTGTGATGATCCATTTCTTTGGAAGATTTGCAATGACCAAGTAATAAGAAGATGTATGCCTGAAAGTGAAATTAATTTTGTCTTTGATTTTTTCCACACATTAGCTTGTTGAGGCCACTTTGGACCTCAAAGGACAACAAGGAAGGTTTTAGAATCTAGACTTTATTGTCCCACCCTTTTTAAAGATGCTCATGAATTTTGTAAAAGGTGTGAAAAATGTCAGTTTTATGGAAATATTTCCAAGAGAAAATAAATGCCCCAACAACCACATAATTTTTGTGAAATTTTTTAAGTTTGGGGAATAGATTTTATGGGACCTTTCCCAATTTCATTTGGAAATTATTATATCTTGCTTGCTGTTGATTTTGTTTCCAAATGGGTGGAAGCAAAATCCACAAGGACTGAAGATGCTAAAGTGGTTTGTGATTTTGTCAGGACTAACATATTTTTTATGTTTGGAGTGCCTAGAGTAATCATTAGTGATCAAGGGACTCACTTTTGTAATATAATAATGGAGGCTTTGCTGAAGAAATATGGGGTGCATCATAAAACATCAACTCCCTATCATCCATAGACGAATGGACAAGCTGAAGTGTCCAATAGAGAAATTAAAGGAATTTTATAAAAGACTGTTAATCCAAATAGGAAGGACTGGAGCAAAAGGTTGGAAGACACATTATGGGCTTATAGGACAGCCTACAAAACCCCAATTGGAATGAGTCAATATAGGTTGATTTATGGGAAAAGCTGCCACCTACCTGTGGAATTGGAACATAAGGCATACAGGGCTGTGAGGAAGATAAATTTGGATCTTGAAAGTTCTGGAAAGGAAAGAAGATTATAGTTACAAGAACTGGAAGATATTTGAAGGGAATCTTTTGAAAACTCTATGATTTACAAAGAGAGAACAAGAGTGGCTCATGAAAAACTGATCCAACCAAAAAACTTCCATCCTAGAGACACAATGTTGTTATTCAACTCAAGACTCAAGCTGATGCCAGGTAAACATCGTTATAGATGGGAAGGTCCATTTATAGTTACTCATGTATATCCTTTTGGTGTAGTGAAGATTATGAAGGATCACGAGAAGAATCCATTCACTGTTAATGGGCATCAGTTGAAGAAATTCTTTGGGACCATGCCATCAGATCCAATGAAGGATATAACACTCCTCCAAACCATTTATCAATAAATCCATCAGGTTGTACCTCTCCTTAACACTTTCGTTCTTGCTGTGATTCAATTTAAAATCATATTACATGTTTAATTCAATTTAATGCATTGAGAACATTGCATCATTTAAGTGTGGGTTAGGGAACCTTTGTAGTTAGGATTTTCATTTGTTGTCTGTTTTCTTATTTAAAAAAACTATTTTAGTCAATATGTTTGTTTCTTTTTCAATATTTTGTGTGTTTTTGAATCTTTTGAGATAAAATGAATCACATTTCTATTTTTAAAACCCATTTCCTTGAGTGAGACAATTTATTCCATGAAACTGAGCTTAAATGAATGCTGAAAATGACTTTGTTTCAAGTTCAATTATTTATGAATTTCATGAAAAGTACTCAGAATTTTGAATCCCATTCCACATCTCACTATCCTTATATTTGAAATCACTTTCTGGTGAGGCTTCTAAACCTATTTTTCATACTCTTTTCCTTTTCCTCAGTTCTTGAGAGAACCATACCATGATTTATTTAACCATAATTTGATTTATTCCTATCAAAACTTGAGGGTTTGAGGTACATTTGTTTTAAATGATTAAGGCATTTCATTGATTTTAAAGCCCCCTTTTATAAATAATCCTTTTTATAATGTCCCACCTTATACATTTAATCCTTTCAGCCCATAGATTCCATGAATATCATGTTAGGTTAGCCACATTATAGGCCAATTTTGTCTATCCAACCTGCTCTTGAAGTGAAATTTCATAATCTAGTTGAACTTAAGTGTGGGGGAATCTTTCTTGTGTTATACAAACTCATTTGGGGATAATTTGGGTGGAAACTAAAATGTTGAAGAGATGTTCTGATTGATGAAAAAAATCATTCAGTTGAAAGCTATGCCTTTTCTGGAGCTTTCATGTATGAGAATCTGTGCCTTTCTGGAGCTTCCAACGGAGAAAAAAGCTGTGCCTATCTAGAGATTTCAAGAAAAATCACGTTTGAGATGATTGAAAATATGGCTTCTCAAATGATGAATGGTGTGAAATTTCACTGATTTTTCATTCTAGTGGAGCTGATTTACTGCAAAGGGGAGTGAGGAGGATAGCATATTTAATTTTAAATTAGAATAATGAAATTTTACTTCAAAAAGAGACAAGCACTCCTTATTCAGCCAAAGAATTTTTCACATCTAAATCCTACCAACCTAAAGCCACAGAACAACCTTTATAAATTCCTCATGATAAAAATATGTTCTTGACTCACATCGGGTAAAGATGTACGAATTTATCAAGCCTATGGTGACCCTTGCATGAGTATTGGATGAGAAAGAAATCGTTGAAAATTGATATTTCTGTGATGAGAAAACAAATGTATGTTAGGTAAGTGTTTTGTGTGCATGGGAGGATAAATGAAGAGTAAATATATTGAATAATATAAAATTATGAACTTGAAATAATAGTGTTTTATGAGGCATGATATCTTTTGTTTATTGGTATTAAATTAGTGGATCTCATGAATATGTGTTTTAAATTTACTATGATATGATATTGATGTTTACTTGTCTAGGAGTCCAAGTGATAAGTGTGGGGGAATTGACAGAGATAATATTTTCATATTTATAAATATGTTTTTAATTGATTTAATCACTTCACATTAATCAATTTGATTTTATTTGCATCATTTTATGACTTTTGGTGAGTTTCGAGATTAACTGTGAAAAGTGGTTAATTCTGGGAATTACAAAGATTTATATTGCCTCTGTATTTCGAGCATAACTCATACATTTTGTATCCCATTCAACTGATTCCTTTTTTTAGGATTTCATGATTTGTGGGCTACATATAAGTTTTCAGGAACAAAAGCCAATTCTAACTCCAACATGCCCAAACATTTCGGTCAATGTGAACACTTCTTCTGGCCGGCAGAATGGACCACACCACATTCAATGAACCATATCTTGGACCACCAGCCTCCAAATTCATTGGTTCCAGATGGGTTTAAAATCATACTAGAATGGTCAAAGTATCTCAAAATATCAAAAATAAATTCATTCATTAAGTCCACCAATTAAATGGTCAAAGTTTGGTTGGTGGAATAGTGATCGACAGCCAGAATAAGTCAAGTCTACTAAGTCGACCATAACTCCTTCCACACGGCTCCAAATTCATTCAAACTTCGTGGGTGGATGGAGAACCTCATTCCTAACCTCCAATAATAAGGGACCTCAGACTCATTCAGCCATGGAAGGGAATAACTGAAGTGAACTTCTGGCAGACAGATTTTGGAGGATTTATTTTTGAGTTCTTCATTTCTCTCTTTCTTTCTTCAGGTTCCATAATGATTTCTTCTTCCCCTATCATATCAATTACCCTTAACATGGTGGTGTAAACATATGAGGTGATTGGTGTAGGGATGATTTTATATTTTTAATTCTTTTAGTTCTTACATTTGATGGAATAAAATCTCTCTCTCTTCTGCAAAGTTGTTTTCAAATTCTAAAAACAGAATTTATTATCTTATGTGATCGTATTCGATTTTCTATTCTGTTGTTATTATTGCTTTGATAAATGATCATTTTATCCCTCAATTTGGTTTTGCTATATATTCGATAGAATAAATATCAGGTCTTAGTTGTGAAGTACCTAGCGATCGCTAGTACGTGTGGGAGGGGTGGTGAATATTCAGGATTTTTTAGGATAAACAATACCCGATTGGGAATTTCCATATATAATTGGGGGTGTTCACTACAAATCTATCACACAATGGAAGAAGTGTATAACAAAATAGAATTTTTTTTAAACCATTTAACCAAAGAAGTGAGTTGAATTAATTATGGAATCTCACTTAAATCAACTTAGCTGAAGAGGATTGAATTAAATGGAACAAGGATAGTATTGCAATTATAAAACCAACCCTAACTTGATCACCCATATCATAAAATAGTTTTTAAATCATTTGAATTCAATATTTTTCTTAAATCACTTTCTCAATTTCTTACTTTTGTTTCATTTCTCTCTTTGATTTTAAAACCAAACAATTTCAAAAACACCCAACGTTTTCTCTAAATAAAATGTTACAAATTATTTAGTGTGCACTCCTCATCGGGAGACAACCTAGGTTAACCACTATATTATATTTTAAATTAGTAAATAGAAGTTTTTTCCACACCCCACGATAGGTGTGTTTCAATATCATCCAACATGTTTTATTTAATGGTTTATGATTAGTTTGATAACTTGTGAATTAAGTATTTAATTATTCCCCATGGTATGGGACACATTAAATAAGTGAAATTTAATTATTCAAAGTGGTATGGGACACTTTGAATAAAAGACACAATTTAATTATTCAAAGTGGTATGGTAAACTTTGAATTAAAGACTTACAATACATATGGGGAATTTATTGGACTTAGTATGTGGCGGGTGGAGCCTACTATAGCCCCTCGATGCAATGGCAGGTCTCATGATACAAAATACGGTCTTTGCATATAGCCTTGAAAAAATAATTATTTATGGTCTTGGCACGAGGCCTCGACTGTATGGTTATGATGTCTGGAATATGAACTTCCCTCATTATGAATCAAGTAATTTAAAGTACATGTGGTTATTCTACTAGTAGAATACCCTTGATTATGTTTTATTATGGAAATATTTACTCAACTCATATTTGTGCCTTAACATGTTCATGTTTATTATTTATAAAGGCATGTGTTTTAATTTATTCACCATGTCAAATATTTATGTTCTCTTCAACTGTATTTCTTACTCATACTAAGCATTTGAGCTCACCCCTTTCTTATGTTTCATTTTCCTAGGATATGAAGAAGTTAGTGATGAGTGACTTGTAGGCATAATATAGGAGGTTTGGATGTTTCTAAAAGAATAAATTAGTGTCCTTTTCCTTTCAATATGTAATGATGAACATATTTATGTATCTTGTTTTCAAAAGCTATTAAACTACTTTGTCCTTAGGGATGTATATTCCTTGTTTATATCCCAATGTAATAAAATAAGGCACCAGATCCGGGAAACTCGAGTCGTGTCCTTACATTAAGACATCTAGAATTTGGGGATAGGTTTTGGGGAAGAATTTTGGCATATACTGGTAGATCTATGTTTCTCATGTAGTGTGAAGAAGAGAGGATATTATGTTCCCTTTTATAAGTGTGGTGGGTGGTAAACTTGTATATACATCACAATTTATTATACAATATTTTTCTTACTCAAGTTAAGTGGCTCCAAATTTAAATATCGTTGAATATGATATGGTTAAGTTCGAAATACATATGAAAAATGTGATTTATTAAAGTGTATTGTGTTATCAGGAATCTTTATCCCTTTATTTTAACCCTTTTAACACATTTTACCCTTAACTGATGTGCTAAATATTTACCAACATTACTGTTAAATCTGGAAAAAATTAAGTTTAATTTATTTAATAATATTATTTATTATTATTCCTAATATTTTATCCATTTCAAAATATTATATTTATATAATATACAAAAATTAATTTCGAAATACATTTTTAAAATATAGAGAAAACCATTTTTATGAAAATGCTTGTTTCAAGAATAAAAATAACTTAAATAAAATCAAGTTTAATTTATCATCCAATGGAATTAATTGAATTTTTTTAAATAAAATGAGAGTTATTTTTTTTCAAAATCCAATGAAAAATAAAATGATTATTTTAATACATAATAAAGATTGTAAAAAAAACTATTTTTATTTGAACAATGTCATTACCTATATTTTTAAAATGTCTGGCATAATTTTATAAGTTAAAATTTTAATTTTAATTTGAAATATATTAATTATTTAATATATATATTTCCACTACTATAAAAGGGGGCATTGAATCCCCCCAGAATCGGGCGACCACCATTGGCGGTCGCTATAGATATCTAATAGCGACCGCCAATGGCGGTCGCTGGCCTTGATAAAAAAAACTCGAGCCTTTTTGCGCCCCCCCCCCCCCCCCCGTCGCCGCCCCCCCGACGCCACTCTACCCCCCCCCCCCCACCTCCCGGCCTCCCCCCCCCCCCCCCCCGTCGCCGCCCCCCCGACGCCGCCCTCCCCCCCGCCTCCCGGCCTCCCCCGCCGCCCGGCCTCCCCCGCTACCACCCCCCCCCCCCCCCCCGTCGCCGCCCCCCCGACGCCGCCCTCCCCCCGCCTCCAGGCCTTCCCCCCCGCCTCCCGGCCTCCCCCGCCACCCGGCCTCCCCCGCCACACGCCCTCTGCCCTCCGGCCTCCGCCATCCGACCTCCGCCCTCCACCCTCTGCCCCCTCAGCCCTCCCCCCACCCCCGGACGGCTCCGGCACCCCGGACAGCCCCCCCCCCCCCCCCCCCCGCACCCCTGACCACTCCCTGCACCCTCAGACACCCCCCCGCACCTCAAACAGCCCCCCCCCCAGACCCCGGACAGCCCCCCCCCCCTCGCTGCCCATCCCCCGTCCCCTCACCACCTCCTCTCCTCCAGCTCCCCCCCGCCGCCGCCGCCCATCCCCTCCCTTGCTGCACCGCCTTTGGCTCTGGCTCCCCTTCACTGCCTCCTCTCTCTCACTGCACCGCCTTCGGCTCCCCTCCCTTTCAGGTTTGTAGCTCAATCAGGTAACATGGGCTTTTAGTTACATTATTATTTTATCAATGGTTCATAAACAAGTGATTAATATTTATTTTAAATATAGTTGATTTGAAAAATTTAAATGTAATAAGTATTGTGTAAATGTTTGTTATACAGATATAATTATGGATAAGAGTTGGAATGATCTTCCAAATCGAACGTATAAACAATATTTCGATGGCATTATGCAGTTTGTTGACTTCACGAGAGGATTTTAAAGTGACTATATTAGTTGTCCATGTAGAAAATGTGCTAACAGATATCAATTCACACGAGATACTGTG
Source organism: Viscum album (assembly GCA_963277665.1). Taxonomy (NCBI): domain Eukaryota; kingdom Viridiplantae; phylum Streptophyta; class Magnoliopsida; order Santalales; family Viscaceae; genus Viscum; species Viscum album. Next base: position 1,274,979,270 of record OY728132.1, on the reverse strand, counting down.
AGGGAGCACCTTTTCTTTAATGGATTTCTGAAAAATTATAAGAGTTGGACTCGTCATGGAGAAGAATATGTTCGTTGTCAAAATACAGATGCAGCTCAGATGGATGTTGATGCAAGGATGACTGATCCAATGCATGAAATGCTTACTGAAATGGTACGTGGGTTTGATCCTGAAGGCATTGACATCCTGAATCTTGAGACCGGTGAGATAAATCTTCGCTCTAGTGCAGATCGTGATTCGAGGAGGTTTTATGAATCACTTGATGATGCGAAAACAGAATTATATCCTGGATGTACTTCTTACAATAAACTGTCGTTTATCGTGGAGTTGTTGCATTTGAAGACTTTGAATAATTGGTCAGACACATCATTCGACATGCTTTTGGTTTTATTGAAAAAAGTTCTTCCTGTCAACGCTATGATTCCTGAGTCGTATTACTATGCTTGTATGTTGACAGAGAACTTAGGTTTTACATATGAGACCATAGATGCATGTGAAAACAACTGTATGTTGTTTAGAAAAGAAACTGCCCATTTGGGTATTTGTACAGTTTTTGGTGCTTCCAGGTGGAAAGAGAACAAGGGAAATAATACTCATCAAATTCAGATTGCGATACAGGGGAAACCAATTGCCGTAAAGAAAATGCGTTACTTTCCCCTTAAACCGAGGTTGAAAAGATTTTTTATGTCATCTAAAGTTTCTAATTTAATGCGATGGCATGCAGAAAGAGTTCATGAAAGTGATATGTTAACCCACCCGGAAGACTCTCATGCATGGAAGGATTTTGATAAGAGACATCCCGACTTTTCTAAAGATGTTCGTAATGTCCGATTGGGATTGACAGCAGATGGTTTCAATCCATTCAAGTCTATCGTTGGTGCAACTCATAGCACATGGCCCGTGGCGTTGGTTCCATATAATCTTCCTCCGTGGCTTTGTATGAAGCAACAATTTATATTACTTTCCACTCTTATTGATGGACCTAAAAGTCCGGGGGATAAGATTGATGTTTACCTTCAGCCATTGATTGATGAGTTGAATGAATTTTAGGGAGATGGTGTGATGACTTATGACTGCGAAACGAATGAAATGTTCAAACTGCATGCTGCTTTATTGTGGACAATCAATGACTTCCCAGCTTATGCAAATTTATCAGGTTGGAGTACGAAAGGGGAATTTTATTGGCCTTGTTGCAATAAAAGTAAAAAATCTGTATGGCTTAAACATTCCAAAAAATGGGCATACATGGGTCACATGCGTTTTCTCCCTCCTCAGCACAGATTCAGAAAGGACAGAGTGGCATTTGATGGTTCTAGAGAGTTCATCCCAGCACCAAAGATCATGACAGGAGTCGAAATGTTATCGCAGATTAAGGAAGAAAAAATCCGCACGGTATATGAAATTCAGGATTTGGTGGCTCCTCCAGTACATATAATTCATGCTGCGGGTAGGCAGCGCAGTCACAATTGGAAAAAGAAAAGTATTTTTATAGTATTCTGTATTTGAAAACTAACATGTTGAGGCATAATTTGGATGTCATGCACATTGAAAAAAATGTTTGTGATAACATATTGTGGACCATTTTAGGTGTCAGTGGAAAATCAAAGGACCATGTTAATGCACGCCGTGATTTGGAAGAAATGGGTTTAAGGAAACAGTTGCATTTATAGTTAGCTGAGGGAAACAAGGCATATATGCCTGCTGCACAGTATACGATGACTACAGAGGAGAAACATACATTTCTTTCCATTTTGAAGATGGTCAAGGTGCCTGATGGTTATTCTTCTAATATTTCAAAGTGTGTGAATCTGATGAGCAAGACATTGCAAGGTTTGAAAAGTCATGACAATCACATATTACTTCAGCAGTTGATTCCAATCGCAATTTGCGATTTTTTATCCCCCAATGTTGTTCAGCCCTTGATTGAGATGAGTAATTTTTTTAGACAGGTTTGTTTAAGAAATCAACGAATGAGTGATTTAAAAAGATTGCAGGACCAAATTGTACTTACGCTTTGTCACTTTGAGAAACTTTTCCCCCCCTCATTTTTGGTTGTTATAGTCCACTTGATAGTGCACCTAACTGATGAAGTAATGGCTGCTGGTCCAGTGCAATTCAGGTGGATGTATCCTATTGAACGGTATTTGACTACATTGAAAAGATTTGTACGCAACAAAGCTCGTCCAGAGGCATCAATAGCCAATGGTTATTTGATGGATGAGTGTACTACCTTTTGTGCAGAATATCTTACAGATGTTGAAACAAAATTAGATAAGCCCTCTCGGATTCATGATGGTCCAGTTGGAGAAGGAACAACAATTGATATGGACATCATCGAGTGGATACAAGCACATCGATATATCTTGTTCAATACTCCATCAGTTGCACCATTAATGCAGTAAGTATCTTATCAATGTGCTTGTATAACTTTTACATGTTTTGTTTGCATAAGATGATCTTTTAAACATCACGTTATCATTTGCAGGAAACACATTAATGAGATAAAAGAAGAGATGCATCGTGCGACTGAGTTACAAATTCAACAATCTCATTATGCGTCATTTCATGATTGGTTCAAGGATTATGTATGTATAAATTGCTTTTCATTATGAGTGAAGTATTATACTAATTCTTTCGGCATATATCAGTATTGATTTTTATAAATTATGTAGGTTCGTAAGATGAGGGAGTTAGGGGACCCCACGCTACCTGAAGTATTTATCCAACTGGTTGAGGGTCCATCTATAACGGCTCTTCGTTATAAAGCTATTGATGCTAATGGTTATCGATTTCGCATTAAAGATGTTGACGACAAACGAGCAACACAAAACAATGGAATCGGTTGTCCCTTTGTCGATTCTGGTTATTACTATGGTCAATTTATAGACATCATTGAAGTTTTATACACACATGGTTTGAAGTACATATTGTTAAAGTGTAATTTGGTTGATCCAGTGCGTGGATGTAAAGTCGATCAATATCAGTTTTCATTGGTGAATTTTAACTGTATGTTATACAGAAATAATGAACGAGTTGAGAATGAACCTTTCATTGTGACATCACAAGCGAAACAAGTATTCTTCGTTAATTTGCCTTCGGATCCAAGTTGGCAAGTTGTTGTCAAAATGTCTCAGCGAGGAGTTTTTTTATTTGAAGAAGATGAACCCGAGACTGTTTCGTTTGTTTACCAACAACTTGATCAACATACCATAGTTCAACGTGAAGAAGATATTTATTGGGTCAGATTGGCTGTTGAAGGAGAAACGGTTGATTTTCATGCTTAATGAAAGGTATAATTGTTTTCCTGCTATTCAGTAGAATGTCCTAGGATATCATAAATTATCTAATCATTTTATAAATCTTTATAAGTTTTAATCCTCACTTTTGTAAGTTAATTCAATCATAAATATTTAGGTTGTTTTTACTCTTGATTTATTGATGTTATGGTCGGTGTATCATCCCTTTGAGGTATTCTTCATCTGATTCATGTGCTGCTTGAATTTTTATTAGTTCTATCTGAAATTTGGCTATGCATTGACTGGTTTTGTACATAATTTGTATATCTGTTTTGTTAACTTTCTGATTTTTTAAAATTCATTCACAACTAATTATTCAATCCATTTTTTGTTTGATTAACAGTTGTACAAGTTTGATTTTTTAAGAACAATCCAATTTATCTTTTAAACACTTTGGACTCATTACTGATGTTTTCTATGACTGCAGACATGTCAGGGGAAGAGGCAGAAGATCCACATCATCCATCTGAGGCATCTACGTCTCAGGGTCGAGGTATGTTTGAATGTCATTGTCTATATTTTTTATGTAATTGACATACATATATATATATATATATAACATTTTTCAATTTATATATAAAATTGTTTTCAACAGGATCAGACTCGGCTGCTTCTTCCTCTCGCAGGAGAGGCCCTGGTCGTGGCATATTATCATGGAATTCCGACACGACGATAGATGTTTCATTTGATGAGGTTTTTCATCCTGTGGGACTGAATTCCCCGACATTTATTCGTCAGCTGGGTCATATCATACGTGACCCACATCGATTTCCATTGACCACGCGTGACTGGGCTTCTATCCCTCAGGAGACATTAGATCGTCTATGGAGGGAGGTTCATGTAAGAATATCATTTTACTTTATTTTCTATGTATAAAGAATACTAATATGTTTGATTATTTTCTTTATAGCAAAATTTGAAAGTATGCCCTGAAGAGTTTCAGCCCGTGTGTATGAGCAAATGTCGTAAGATGTGGAAACATTATAAAGGAAAAGTGAAGAGGGACCACTGGGTACCAAATGTGGGTGCCCTAGACATTTTAGAAAAAGTCCCGAGAGGTGTCCTCCCGGCTCAGTGGCGTGACTTGGATGCATATTGGTCTACTGAGGGTGTTTCGGTTTGTATATTAATTATTTTGGTGTATATATATTTTCAAGAATATGTGATTTGTTTGAAATTTGAATGAATTGAATGTAGGAGGTGTCAACACGCCATTCTGAGAATCGAGCGTTGCAGGGACCACCTCACAGGCTCGGGACTCGTCACATGTCTCAGATCCGACATGAGGTATATATTATTCATTTTTTAATTTATTAATTAATATGGTTTTGTGTTTATATTCTTTTAATATACAGTTGCGAGAGCAAGGTGCAGCAACTGATAAAATGTCGGTGTGGATGAGGACTCGTGATCGCAATGATCCAGAGGATGCAGTATTGATAGTAAGTGTCTGTACTTACCAATAATTACATAAATCTATATATTAACATATATATATTTATATATATTTAAATATTTCACAGGCTCAATTTGAAGCTGAGTTAGAACATCTGCCAGAGGACCAGCGACAGCTTCCCATGCGACAGGATGAGATCTTTCATCGCATTATCGGTCGAGACGGGCATGGCTATAGTTTGACCTATGGAGCAGGGATTCCTTGTTCTGTAGTGTCACGCGCTACGGTTGTCGGTCTTGCTGTTGCTCATATGACACAGCAGATGTCAGATTTTGAGGCACGACTGCACGCTTCCGAGGAGGCAAATGCGCAATTGACAGCTGAGGTTAGAGCACTGCGAATATGTGCGTCGAGCTGATGGTGCAGGGGATCATACGACGTAGGTATATACTGTATTTATTTATTTTAATTTAAATTATTTTTGTTATTAAAATATTTATAATGTTTATTTGTTGTAGGCCCCTGGCCCACCAGAAGGAGGTACGTAGCAGTGATGACAACGCATGACGCATCATATATTCACGAGATATGTTTTTTGTTTTTACTGGTGGGGTTGACATTGATGTACTGTATTTATTCATTTAATTTAAATTAGAAGGTTGTGAACTTATAATTTATTTCTTTTCTTGTTTATTATATGATAGCTAATATTATCTAAGGCGTGCATTTAAAAACTCTAACCCCCGGCACCCCTGTACAGCCCCCCGCACCCCCAGACAGCCCCCCGGCACCCCCGTACAGCCCCCGCACCCCCGTACAGCCCCCCACACCCCCGTACAGACCCCACAACCCAGAACAGCCCCCCCGCATCCCCGTACAGCCCCCCGTATCCCGGACAGCCCCCCCCCCCCCCCCCCCGCACCCCCCGTACAGCCCCCCGCACCCCCGCACAGCCCCCCCGTACAGCCCCCGGCACCCCCGTACAGCCCCCCCGGCACCCCCGTACAGCCCCCCCGCACCCCCGGACAGCCCCCCCCCCCCCGCACCCCCGAACAGCCCCCCGCACCCCCGGATAGCCCCCCCCCCCCCCCCCCGCACCCCCGTACAGCCCCCCCGCACCCCCGTCAGTCCCCCGCACCCCAGGACAGCCCCCCCCCGCACCCCCGTACAGCCCCCCCCCCCCCCCCCCCCCGCACCCCCGTCAGTCCCCCGCACCCCGGGACAGCCCCCCCGCACCCCCATACAGTCCCCCCGGCACCCCCATACAGCCCCCCGCACGCCCGGACAGCCCCCCCCCCCCCCCCCCCGCACCCTCGTACAGCCCCCCGCACCCCCGTACAGCCCCCCGACACCCCCGTACAGCCCCACGCACCCCCGTACAGCCCCCCTCGCACCCCCGTACAGCACCCCTCACCCCCGTACAGCCCCCACGCACCCCCGTACAGCCCGCCGCACCCCCGTACAGCCCCCCGCACCCCCGTCCAGCCCCCCGTCACCCCCGTACAACCCCTCACACCCCCGTAAAGCCCCCCGCACCCCCACACACCCCCCCCCCGCACCCCCATACAGTCCCCCGCACCCCCGGAGAGCCCCCTCGCACCCCCGTACAGCCCCTCGCACCCCCGTACAGCCCCCCCGCACCCCCGTACAGCCCCCCCGGCACCCCCGTACAGCCCCCCGCACCCCCGGACAGCCCCCCCCCCCCTGCACCCCCGGACAGCCCCCCGCACCCCCGTACACCCCCCCGCACCCCCGAACAGCTCCCCGCACCCCCACACCACTCGAACGACCTCCGAATGCCACGAAACCGTACGACAACAGCCGGTGCATGAATTTTGAAATGGTCGGCCAGACGGCACGTCATTCGGAGGTGTCGTTTGACCGCGGCGGCCAGAAACGCGTTTACGGTGCCATAAAACACCAAAACGGCGTGCAGCGGTCCAATTCGGAGAAAACGTGCTCCGAACAACCTGAAACCACATGAGAACGATAGAAATATTATTCCTGAGATGCAGAAGGAGGCGACACATCCATCGGACGTGCGGTGCGTGCGGCACGACCGAATGTGTCGTTTTCAGCAGCGCGGCGCGCGCTGAAATTGCACGTCGAGGGGTCAAAACCACCCGAACGACCTCCGAATGCCACGAAACCGTACGACAATAGCCGGTGCGTGAATTGTGAAATGGTCGGCTAGACGGCACGTCAGTCGGAGGTGCCGTTTGACCGCGGCGGCCGGAAATGCGTTTCCGGAGCCATAAAACACCAAAACGGAGTGCGGCGGTCCAATTCAGAGTAAACGTGCTCCGAAAAACCTGAAACCGCATGAGAACGATAGGAATATTATTCCTCAGATGGAGGAGGAGGCGGCACGACTGAATGCGTCGTTTTCAGCAGCTCAGCTCGCACTGAAATGACGTGTTGGGGGGTCAAAACCACCCGAACGACCTCTGAATGCCACGAAACCGCACGACAACATCCGTTGCGTGAATTGTGAAATGGTCGGACAGACGGTAGATCAATCAGAGGTGTCGTTTGACCGCGGCGGCCGGAAACGCGTTTCCGGAGTCATAAAACACCAAAACGGCGTGCGGCGGTCGAATTCGGAGAAAATGTGCTCCGAACGACCTGAAACCGCATGAGAACGATAGGAATATTATTACTGAGATGCAGGAGGAGGCGGCACGTCCATCGGACGTGCGGTGCGCGCGGCACGACTGAATGCGTCATTTTCAGCAGTTCGGCGCGCACTGAAATGCCGCGTTGGGGGGTCAAAACCACCAGAACGACCTCTAAATGCCACGAAACCGCACGACAACATCCGTTGCGTGAATTGTGAAATGGTCGGATAGACGGCACGTCAATCGGAGTTGCCGTTTGACCGCGGAGGCCAGAAATGTGTTTCCGGAGTCATAAAACACCAAAACGGCGTGCGACGGTCGAATTTGGAGAAAAATTGCTCCGAAAAACCTGAAACCGCATGAGAAGGATAGAAATATTATTCCTGAGATGCAGGAGGAGGCGGCACATTCATCGGACATGCGGTGCGCGCGGCACGACTGAATGCGTCGTTTTCAGCAGCTCGACGCGCGCTGAAATTACGCGTTGGGGGGTCAAAACCACCCGAACGATCTTCGAATGTCACGAAACCGCACGAGAACATCCGTTGCATGAATTGTGAAATGGTCGGGCAGACGGTACGTCAATCGGAGGTGCCGTTTGACCGCGGCGGCCGAAAACGCGTTTCCAGAGTCATAAAACACCAAAACAGCGTGCGGCGGACGAATTTGGAGCAAACGTGCTCCGAATGACCTGAAACTGCACGAAAACGATAGGAATATTATTCCTAAGATGCAGGAGGAGGCGGCATGTCCATCAGACATGCGGTGCATGGAGCATGACCGAATGCGTCGTTTTCAGCAGCTCGGCGCGCGCTGAAATGGCGCGTTGGGGGGTCAAAACCACCCGAATGACCTCTCAATGCCACTAAATCGCACGACATCATCCGTTGCGTGAATTGTGAAATGGTCGGGCAGACGGCATGTCAATCAGAGGTGCCGTTTGACCGCGGCGGCCGGAAACGCGTTTCCGGAGTCATAAAAAGCCAAAACGGCGTGCGACGGTCGAATTCGGAGCAAACGTGCTCCGAACGACCTGAAACAGCACGAAAATGATAGAAATATTATTCCTGAGATGAAAAAGGAGGCGTCACGTCCATCGGACATGTGGTGCGCGCGACACGACCGAATGCGTCGTTTTCAGTAGCTCGGCGCGCGCTGAAATGGCACGTTGGGGGGTCAAAACCACCCGAACGACCTCCGAAAGCAACGAAACCGCACGACAACATCCGCTGCGTGAATTGTGAAATAGACGGGCAGACGGCACATCAATCGGAGGTTCCGTTTGACCGCGGCGGCTGGAAACGCGTTTCCGGAGTCATAAAACACCAAAATGGCGTGCGGCGGTCCAATTCAGAGCAAACGTGCTCCAAAAAACCTGAAACCACACGAGAACGATAGGAATATTATTCCTGAGATGCAGGAGGAGGCGGCACATCCATCGGACGTGCGGTGCGTGCGGCACGATCGAATGCGTCGTTTTCAGCAGCTCAGCGCGCGCTGAAATGGCGCGTTGGGGGGTCAAAACCACCCGAACGACCTCTGAATGCCATGAAACTTCAAGACAACATCCGTTGCGTGAATTGTGAAATGGTCGGATAGACGGCACGTCAATCGGAGGTGTCGTTTGACCGCGGCGGCCGAAAACGCGTTTCCGTGGTCATAAAACACCAAAACGGCGTGCGGTGGTCGAATTCGGAGCCAACGTGCTCCGAACGACCTGAAACCGCACGAGAAAGATATGAATATTGTTCCTAAGATGCAGGAGGAGGCGGCACGTCCATCAGACGTGCAGTGCGCGCGGCATGACCGAATGCATCGTTTTTAGCAGCTCGGCGCGCGCTGAAATGGCGCGTTGGGGGGTCAAAACCACCCGAACGACCTCCAAATGCCACGAAATCGCACGAAAACATCCGTTGCATGAATTGTGAAATGGTCGGATAGACAGCACGTCAATCGGAGGTTCCATTTGACCGCGGCAGCCGGAAACGCTTTTCCGGAGTCATAAAACACCAAAACGGCGTGCGACGGTCGAATTCGGAGCAAACGTGCTCCGCAAAACCTGAAACCGCACGAGAAGGTTAGGAATATTATTCCTGAGATGCATGAGGAGGCGGCACGTTCATCGGACGTGCGGTTCGCGCGGCACGACCGAATGCGTCATTTTAAGTAGCTCAGCGCGCGCTGAAATGGCGCGTTGGGGGGGTCAAAACCACCCGAACGACCTCCGAATGTCACGAAACCGCACGACAACATCCGTTGCGTGAATTGTGAAGTGGTCGGGCAGACGGTACATCAATCGGAGATGCCGTTTGACCGAAGAGGCCATAAATGCGTTTCTGGAGCCATAAAACACCAAAACGGCGTGCGACGGACGAATTCGGAGTAAACGTGTTTCGAACGACCTGAAACCACACGAGAATGATAGGAATATTATTCCTGATATGCAGGATGAGACGGTACATCCATCGGACGTGCGGTGCGCACAACACGACCGAATGCGTCGTTTTCAGCAGCTCGGCGCGCGCTGAAATGGCACGTTGGGGGGTCAAAACCAACCGAACGACCTCTGAATGCCACGAAACCGCACGACAACATCCGTTGCGTGAATTGTGAAATGTTCGGGCAGACATCACGTCAATTAGAGGTGTCGTTTGACCGCGGCGGCCGGTAACGCGTTTCCGGAGTCATAAAACACCAAAACGGCGTACGGCAGTCGAATTCAGAGCAAACGTGCTCCGAACGACCTGAAACCGCACGAGAACGATAGGAATATTATTTCTGAGATGTAGGAGGAGGCGGCACGTCCATCGGAAATGCGATGCGCGCGGCACGACCGAATGTGTCGTTTTTAGGAGCTCGGCGCGCGCTGAAATGATGCGTTGGGGGGTCAAAACCACCCGAACAACCTCCGAATGCCACGAAACTGCACGAAAACATCTGTTGCGTGAATTGTGAAATGGACGGGCAGACGACACATCAATCAGAGGTGCCGTTTGACCGCGGCGGCCGGAAACGCGTTTCCAGAGCCATAAAACACCAAAACGGCGTGCGGCGGTCCAATTCAGAGCAAACGTGCTCCGAAAAACCTGAAACCGCACGAGAACGATAGGAATATTATTTCAGAGATGCAGGATGAGGCGTCACGTCCATCAGACGTGTGGTACGCGCGGCACGACCGAATGCGTCGTTTTCAGCAGCTCAGCACGCGCTGAAATGGCGCGTTGGGGGGTCAAAACCACCCGAACGACCTCTGAATGCCACGAAACCGCACGACAACATCCATTGCGTGAATTTTGAAATGTTCGGGTAGACGGAACGTCAATCGGAGGTGCTGTTTGACCGGGGCGGCCGAAAACGCGTTTCCGGAGTCATAAAACACCAAAACGGCGTGCGGCGGTCGAATTCAGAGCAAACGTGCTCCGAACGACCTGAAACCACATGAGAATGATAGAAATATTATTCCTGAGATGCAGGAGGAGGCGGCACGTCCTTCGGACGTGCTGTGCGTGCGACACGACCGAATGCATTGTTTTCAGCAGCTCGGCACGCGCTGAAATAGCGCGTTGGGGGGTCAAAACCACCCGAACGACCTCCGAATGCCACGAAACCGCACGACAACATCCGTTGCGTGAATTTTGAAATGGTCGGGTAGACGACATGTAAATCAGAGGTGTCGTTTGACCGCGGCGGTCGGAAACGCGTTTCTGAAGTCATAAAACACCAAAATGGCGTGCGGCGGTCGAATTCAGAGAAAACGTGCTCCAAAAAACCTGAAACCGCATGAGAATTATAGGAATATTATTCCTGAGATGCAGGAGGAGGCGGAACGTCCATCGGACATGCGGTGCGTGTGGCACGACCGAAGGCGTCGTTTTCAGCAGCTCGGCGCGCGCTGAAATGACGCGTTGGGGGGTCAAAACCACCCGAACGACCTCCTAATGCCACAAAACCACACGAAAATATCCGTTGCGTGAATTGTGAAATGGAAGGGCAGACGGCACGTCAATCGGACGTGTCGTTTGACCGTGGCGGCCGAAAACGCGTTTCCGGAGCCATTAAAACACCAAAACGGTGTGTGGTGGTCCAATTCAGAGAAAACGTGCTCCGAAAAACCTGAAACTACACGAGAACGATAATAATATTATTCCTGAGATGCAAGAGGAGGTGGAACGTCCATCGGACGTGCGGTGCGTGTGGCACGACCGAATGCGTCGTTTTCAGCAGCTTGGCGCGCGCTGAAATGGCGCGTTGGGGGGTCAAAACCACCCGAACGACCTCTGAATGTCACAAAACCACACGAAAACATCCGTTGCATGAATTGTGAAATGTTCGGGCAGACGACACGTCAATCAGAGGTGTCGTTTGACCGCGGCGGCCAGAAACGCGTTTACGGAGTCATAAAACACCAAAACGTTGTGCGGCGGTCGAATTCGGAGCAAACGTGCTCCGAACGACCTGAAATTGCACGATAAAGATAGGAATATTATTCCTGAGTTGCAGGAGGAGGTGGAATGTCCATCGGACGTGCGGTGCGCGCGGCACGACTGAATGCGTCGTTTTCAGCAGCTCGACACGCGCTGAAATGGCGCGTTGGGGGGTCAAAACCACCCAAACGACCTCCGAATGCCATGAAACCGCACGAAAACATCTGTTGCATGAATTTTAAAATGTACGGGCAGACAACACGTCAATTGGAGGTGTCGTTTGACCACGGTGGCCGAAAACACGTTTCCAGAGCCATAAAACACCAAAACGGCGTGCGACAGTCCAATTCCGAGCAAACGTGCTCCGAAAAACCTGAAACTGCACGATAATGATAGGAATATTATTCCTGAGATGCAGGAGGAGGTGGTATGTCCATCGGACGTGCCGTGCGCGCGGCACGACTGAATGCGTCGTTTTCAGCAGCTCAGCGTGTGTTGAAATGGCGCGTTGGGGGGTCAAAACCACCTGAACGACCTCCGAATTCCACGAAACCGCACAACAACATCCGTTGCGTGAATTGTGAAATGGTCGGAGAGACGGCACGTCAATCGGAGGTGCCGTTTGACCACGGCGGCCGGAAACGCATTTCTGGAGCCATAAAACACCAAAACGGCGTGCGGTGGTCGAATTCGGAGCAAACGTGCTCTGAAAAACCTGAAATGATAGCATTTCTTAAATCGGGGGTTTTAAATTATTATAGCACAATGATTCTATATTATACATATATTTAATATTATATATATTAAAACATTTAAAATATATTATATATATATATATTTAAAATATTGTATTTAATAGTATATATGTGAATATTTTTTTAATATATATATATAATTTATTTATTTATTTATTTCAGTGGACATTTTTTTTTTAAAAAAAATTCACTATAGAGACCGCCAAAAGCGGTCGCTATAGGCTGCCCGGCAGGAGGCCTGCAGCGACCGCCTGGCGGTCGCTGGAGTCTGAAATCCGGGCCACCTATAGCGACAGCCATTGGCGGTCGCTATAGGCCTCTAGCGACGAGGCTAAAGCGACCGCCAATGGCGGTCGCTGGGCGGCCACTAGAGTCCTATAGCGACCGCCAATGACGGTCGCTAATGGTGGTTTTTTTAGTAGTGTTCCTAGAAAATAATTCCTAGGATTTCATGTTATTCTTATGTCATTGTAATTTCATAATAGTGACATTTTTTTTGTATAAATCAGTATTTTTCACTATTCAAATAATTAATCAACTATTTATAAAAAATATATAAAACCCCCATAAGATAATTTCAACATGGTGAATTGAAATATGAAATTATTTTGATAAAACTAAATTTATATGTTTTAAAATTGTTTTTTAATCACATTATTGAATAAATCAATGTGCATTATTTTGTTGTTTTCTTAGAAAGAAAAGATTACATACTATAACTGAAGAATGGGTGTTACAAAGTTTTATTATAATATCTAGTTATAGAGGATTTATATTTCTATGGATTATTATATTATGTAAAAGTATTAATTTTTAAGTGCTTGTTTATATCATGGTTAGGTTTTAGACAAAGTGTCGCCTGTAACATCATGAGGTAACACTCATTTAGCATTGGAAGACAGGGCATAATAAAATTATACATCATCAAATCATAAAATATAGAATTTATAATTCATGGGAATTATTTACTTATATTTATATGGAAGATATATTCATGTCTATTAAATTATTATAAACCATTAAATCTATAAATTGTTAAATCCTTCACTAAAGTTATGTGTAGAATGGAAGAAGAGGCAATGAACCTTGGGTGAGTAGTGAGTTAGCCCTCAAAATTAAATGGCTAGTGTTATTAGTATGTATTATCCAAAAACATGATTGTATTCATATATTAGTGATTATATTGGATTTGGAACTTTTCAAAATCATTGCATGCAAGATTATTGAATGTATAACTATATGGGAGAATGAAGTCAAAGTCCATATATATGTGTTCCATATTTTCTACAGCTATGTTCATGGTAATAGAGTGATGATGAGTGATATGTATATTGGACCATGTCACATAAAATAAAATAAAATATCTGAAGGACTAAAAGAGTTTTTTGAATAAGTTAACTCCTTGACACCCCCCCCCCCCTTGAGGGAGTCTCTCAGGTGTCAGATACTTCTATAAGAGCCTAAAAATTATGATTAAGAGTTCAATTGAAAAAACAATTATGATATTTTTTACACTTGTATTCATACATGAGGCCTCTTATTTTTAAATTAATTGACATTAGTGGTTTTAAAAAGGGTAATCTTTTGTTTCAATTGGAATTTTCTAATGATTTTCTTTAATATATTATTTTTTATATAGATTTGAGAAAGCACTGTGAAAGGTTTTATGATACATAGATAAAAAAATAAAATATATTCATATATATTGTGGTATTAATTAAAACTATTTAATTTTCTAGTTTTTTTATTTGGATGATTTTAGAATAAAATTATATAATATAAGTGGAATTTCCAAATATTATAGAGCTACCTTCTAGGGAATTTTATATAGTTTCTTGTACTAATTTATCAGGTAATTATGATGGTGAAATTTTCCTAATTTAACAACATAATAAAAAAAGGATAATGAATAAGAAGATACACATAAAGAATGACATATAAGATGAAGTACTTAAAATTGATTCTAAATATACTAATAATATTTTTTTGGAAGAAAATTTCATATTTAAAAGCATAAATCCCCCCATGGAGTAGTAATAAATAAATATGTCTTGTGATGTAGTGGTAATGACAAAAACTTATTAATACAATGATTTTTTATATAGATATCAATATTCAATCCACACATTTTATAAAAATTTCTGTCAACTAAAAATTATCAAGTAAATAGATTATGTGTTCATAGAAAATTTGGATTTGGAAAATAAAATATTGGAGAAAGAAATTTTCAATCCAATGAATATAATAAATTGATTGGTGTGAATATATAGGGTTAAAATGACAAAAATGAATTAATTTTACATGATCTGGAAAAAAATATGGTCATAGATAATGAGATCATAGATAAACCCGATATATATAAAAAAATAATAATACAGTTTAAAATATTCAAAGGAAACATTATTTATGGTAGATAAAAATGATGAAAAAATGAATAAGACGTTTATGAATATTTTTGAGAATGAGATAAGTTTAAAACCCTTAAATAGAATGATAGATATACCTTCTATGGTAGCATCAAAAAATGATGCCCACTATGGTTTAAATTATAAATTGATGAAAATAAGTAATGATCAAAATAAATCAGGATGTGATGGTTCATTATAAATAATTTAATTTAGATATTACTAGTGTAGAGTTATGGGTCTCTCCATGGGTGTATTTCTAAAAGCAGAATTTGAAAACAGTAGAAGAAAAATACCTTAATAACTTATAAATTATAGAGATATATGAGGTATGATTTTTTTGGATGTTATATTATTTGTGCTAAACATAGAAATTTATATATGAATTAGAACAAAAATATTAGTGAAGGTTTCGAGGAGAGAACACTCATTCCTAAGTCAAAGGGGAGAATTGAATACCATGAGTATGATTTATTTACACTAGTAAAAAAATTCACTATGATAAATTAAAGTGAGTGGAAAAAAAAAGAATGGAGAATCGTAAAAAATTGGATATGTTAATTTTGTTAAAAAAATGTACAGAAAAGATAAAATAATAGAGAACAAATAAAGAAATAATTTATAATATACAAAATGGAGATGGTAATGTAAAGAAAGATTCATAAATGGAAAATAATTCCATGTAAAATGGCCCATGAAAAGGAAAAAAACAAATCATGAATAAGTGGTTCCAAAAATTATACCGTAAGGAAAGAAAAGAAGATATATAGAATAACTCTCCTATATATTACAAATTGAGTTAAAGGATATATCCTTGTTTCATCAAAAGAGGATACATGTAAATGTGGGATTGGACTTACAATGTTTTTAAACCTCATGTTACAGAAAATGAAGAAGTATAATTCAAATTTCAAATGAATTTTTTTTATTACTAGTCTTAATAATAATTACTGAATTTTTTGGGAGTAAAGTGATTTTTTTATAATGATTAACTATATTCCTTTACTTTAGGATGTTGGGGAAGTACCCCAACTCCCCATGCACATAATTTTTCAACTAATAATTGGATTGATGCGAGTTTGAGGGGGGGAGAATATGATCCCTGGGATGAAAACATTGATAAATTCAGGTGTTTTTAAAGCAGGAACATAATTCTAAAATGGTATCAGAGTATCCACATTTTTTACCAAAGAAAAATATGGAATTCTAATTTGTATTGGTGAAATAAAATTGGTATCTTTTAAAATATGTAGTTTCATGTTCTGATCAAGATATTTATGTAATATGGATAATTATTTTAATTTAATAAGGCATCAAACCCATATATGAAGTTTACAAGTGGTGTCAAGATAAATAGGGTGTTCAAAAAGTGATATCATGACATATCAAGTTGTTTCAATCCTTGAAAAAAGGCATTATATATTGAGGTATATGTATTAATTTAAATGAATTGGTTCATGTTTATGTTGTTATCTTATAAATGGGTATCATTTGGTTGATATTTAGGTACTAAAGGATACTAGAAGGAAAATGTCATGTTTTATACCATTTTATATGAGTGATACCAATGCTAAAGGAATTTTGGGGGAGTTGGTATTAAGGATTAGAACTTTGGTTTCCTTATTTATTAAATAATAAGTACCCTATAAAAAAAATAAGAACATGGATATCAAGTGTAATTAAGAGTTTATAATAAAAATTTGTAACAAATTGTTAGATACATGGTATGGATCACACAGATTATTCCTAATTTCTTATTTTTTATTGATATTTTCTAAGTGTTATCGAGATCCATGGGTGATAAATTTTAAATTAAATTAAAGCTGAATTTTTATTACATTATGGTAGTATATGAGGGAAAATATAAAATATTGATGTCACAACCACTGAATGTTGTTTCTTATACTGATTTTTGATCAATAGTATTTGAGATTAATACCCCAAGTCTTGGAATTAGTGAGTGTGTTTTATTGGTTTTTAAAATTCTTTTTAGTAATGTTTTGTTTTCTAGGTGTTTTTAGTGTTGCAAGTTCCAATTATCAATAGTATTAGAGATGAATAAGATAATTGTATCTTGTAAAAGTGATATGTAAGAATTTTTAATTCTTATCTGGGATTTATTAGATTTCCAAAATTTTGTTTATGGATTTTTTATAGGTCATGCTACTTGTATATTTGATGGGGATGATGAGTTTCTATATTTTTGAATGTTAAGGTTGTTATGAGAAGTTTAAAGAAAAAACAATCAAGATGGTTTAAATATATAAACAGACAATGATATGCCTATCTTTCTATATGATATACATCATGATTTTTTTATAATAATTTATGATTCATGATAAAGTAATTATAAAAAATAAAAGGCAATGGGATCAGAGGGTCGAAATTGAATGAACAATAATGTCATATCAATAATATCATGTAGTTGTAGATGAACATGTTGATACTGACCATAGGATGTTATTTTAATCTATGCGGATTTTTACACAATTCTTATTAAGAATAACCAATAGATTTTTTTTTATGATGATAAATTTTCCCATATTAAGAAAAGAGGAAGTTATGAGGCTCAGGTGTGAAGAAGTTATTCTTATTATAAGATAAAAATTATCAAATGTGAAACTAATTATAAGTTTAGATATTGAGTTACTTGAATCTATATTTCAAATATCATATTGGAAAAGTGAATAGAGAGTTTCATATGCCCATAATTTTAGTATATTCAGTTTAAAAATTCTAAAGGTGAAGGTTGATTGACTAATGATATTTGTTTCATCTAAGTTGCAAGGTTGTTAAAAACTGAAACTTTTAAAATAAAAATATCTTGAAGATATCAATGTAAATTATGCTATTTTAAAAATTCATGATAAAAAAATGTTGAATTAAATTTTTTATTACACTGTTATTTATGAGGTCCTTAAATATCACTGACATAGATATTTCAGAGATCTTGGATAATGAATTAATCTAATATATTTATAAGAATTAAATGGTGGTTGACTGAGATCTAAATAAGGTGGAAGAAAATGTGATTGATAGTAAATTTTATCAGAGCAGTGATGGTTATATAATTGGGATATGTTTTTTCATAAATTTCTAACACTACATTGACTTTTAGAGAATATATTATAAAGATATTGACCAAAATATTCTATAAGATATGTTTTGTTGAATAACATGTTCCTTGAGTTGAGAATCCCATATGATAAAGAACCAAAATATGCATGTTCTAGATACTTATGTTTTAGAAATTTGAGTTCATGGGTAGAAACTGATCTTTTTATTCCGAATTCTTAGAGGTGGATTAGATTTTTTGTTTATGAAACCAAAGAAAAAAAGTGATATATCTCACTTTGGATAATGAAATAATTTTTATTTATGGTAACTAGTATAAATAACCCTTTGGAATATATTAATATATCTTCAGGATATAAATCATTTGTTCTCAAATGTGATTTATAGTGAATATTTTAATCATAGAATAATAACTAAAAATATCAAGGAGTGTGTACCCACATTTCGGCTAAACCATGTAAATCATGTGTTCCATGCATTTACCTTCATTTATATTGTTTACAGATAATGGTGATATATAAATATTATTGAATTGGAAATCTATCATGTTGAAGAATTTTATTTTAGGTTAAAGGAAATTGAAATTTAAAATCACTTATTTAACCATTCCACCACCCCTCTCTTAGTGGTTCATATGTTTCTCATAACTCTAATTTGATCAGAACATCCATATTCCATATGTCTGATCAATATTTTTTGGTGATGGGAAAACTAAAATTAGTCCACATCATTGGTATTCATATAATTGATAGTAAATGTTATCATGGATAGTATAATTAAATTATACACTATCATATTTTACTCATCCTAGAGGTTATCAGTGACAATATTGTGATATTTTTACCAAGCGAGGATGATAATCCCATGAAATTTCCTAAGAAATCGAATCTTAGTTTAGATGAAAAAATATCAAAATGTTATTCTCACACCCTTACTTGATAACTTGCATACAATGGTTATGGGCCTCCAAACCACTAAGGAGACCTATGAAAACCATGAAATCATGTTTTAAGGAATCATAAAGGTAAGGGAATAAAATATCTCTAATAAAAAAACATTCACATCAGGTGTAAAGACCCAGAAATTCCATGTAATTTTTTTAATATATGGGAATTTTACGAGTCCGCGAAAATTGAAAATGCCTAATTTAGAGGCCCGGTATTCCCGAAATGAATTTATGAACTTTTATTTTTGATACGTTCAGTAAACGTGCGAGCAGGTTTTTGTATCTTTTAAACCGGTGCTCGAAATTGAAATCTGAGGACATCATTGAACTCATAGCACCAATATTAACTTAAGGAGACTGTTACCTCGACCATAGTGGGTCGAGAGTGAAAGATAGTTTTTCAAATTTTCGTGGAAATATAAATAAAATAAAATAAACTTATATTTTTTTTGAAACCTCCCAAGTGAATGTTACGGAGATGGGGACCACTGAGGCTAAAACCCCCAATTTTGAATTTAATGGTGAGGACCACCTGAACCTTCTAAATGGGGAAGAAACCTCTCAAATCCCCAATAATTCATTCATCCCATAAAATTGAGCCAGTTAATTATGCCAATGTGGTACAATTAATTGTGCCAAAAACTAATTGTGCCAACAATTAAATTGACAGAATTATTTTAAATTATTGGAACCTCATTTATTTGAGAGGATTGGTTGGAAAAGGAGAAGGGGAGAATTTAGAGAAGACCTTCTACAACAATGAACTCACCCTTCCTCTCCAATGAAGAACTTATCTTCCTAACAAAGAACACCATCTCCATTAAAGAATTTTCTTCGGAGCCAAGAAAGAGGACGACACATGAGACCGACTTCAGAAGTGTATTGTAGAGGCAACGATCATTGGAACCCTCTTTGCCTTCACCATTTTTCATCTCACAACACATCAAAGAACCTATGAGGTAGGGCAGTTGTGTGAATTTTTCCTCTTACCCATTATGGAAAATTCTTCGTGATTCAAGAAATATTTGAGACGCTTGCTATCATTCTAATGAGGAGGGTGCTGGCCAAACAAACATGGCCCGAACACTCCGAAAATATTTGTGTAATTTTTATTGTGCTCTTCACGATGGAGGAGGACAATGACTAATGCTGACGATTAGCACCGGTGGGACACAAGATCGGCAGCTGGCCGCACGATTGGGACGACAAAGCTCATTCGTGCCGCTCGGTGAGGAAGGGACATGGCTTGTGCTGTAGTGAAGAAGGGAGGATGGTCGGCCGAGCTGGTAGCTGGAAAAGGCTCGGCACGCAACCGCGCCATGCAGAGAGGTTGTCCGGCCATCCGACCAACTGTGGTGGACCGCCGCACTGTGGCCTCCCCACTGCACTGCAGCCTCCCCGCGCTACCGCACCGTGGCAACCCCACCCTGGTTGAGCCGCCAGGCTAGATCACCCAGAGCGGGAATGGCGACCCAACGTGGGTAGGGCCAGACCCAGTGGGCCGAGCCACCTCGTGGGCTGGGCTACACCACGGGTCGGGTCGGACCCAGTGGGCCGGGCTGGGTCAGTACGACCAGGTTGGACCGGACCCAGACCGGTTTTGAACCTTTACATTCTTCCGAACATATCATGAGCTTCATGTGTCCATTTGAATAACCGTCTATGGCCCTGAAACCCTGGATTGAGATGGTACTTTTGGTATATCCCACTTGAGGTTTGGATAAAGTTGTGGTATATTCGGGTTGGATCGAGCACAAATCAAATTGGGCCGTTGGGACTAAAAGGCTAATAACTTACAGACCAGGTGTCTGATTGATACATTTTATGTTGCGTTTAGACCCCTATGGCATGAAGGTCTATTTAGAAACTTCTTCTTAGGACTTCGTGGTAGTTGGAGTATCGACCAGTGGATTGAGGAGCGGACCCTCCCAGAGAAAAGCGAGCTTAGTACGAGAACACTGTACCTAGATGTGGCGATGTATTGACGATGTAATTGGATATTGTGTCTCTCTGATGATGTACTGACAATTTACTAGGATCCTGTGTGTGTCTGAAGATGTACTGACGATGTACTAGGATCCTATATAGGTATGACTATGAACTGACGATGTACTAGGATCCTATGTCGGTCTGACGATGTACTAACAATGTACTAGGATCATGTGTGGGTCTGACGATGTACTAACGATGTACTAGGATCCGGTGTGGGTCTGACGATGTACTAACGATGTACTAGGATCCTGTGTGGGTCTGACGATGTACGGACGTTGTACTAGGATCCTGTGTGGGTATGATAATGTACTAGTGATGTACTTGGATCGTGTGTGGGTATGACAATGTACTGAAGATATACTAGGATCTTGTGTGGGTCTAACGATGTACTGACATTTTACTAGGATATTTTGTGGGTCTGACGATGTACTGACATTGAACTAGGATCTTGTGTGGATTTGACGGTGTACTAGGATCTTGTGTGTGTCTGATGATGTACTACGAACCTATGTGGGGCTAAAATTTGGGATCCTTCATGGGTCTGCCTCTTAATTGAGTAAGATGATTCAGTAGTTACATCTAATCATCTCTACTACTATACCTATGTTATACTTGGTGTGATCTGAGTATATACCTGAGTGGTTCTTTCCTTTGTGGTAATACCTTGGTGGTACTCTTCTGTGTGGTGTACCTGTGTGGTACTTACCTTCGTGTTATTACTTCCTCTGTGGAATAATTGATCTTTGGGATTTTGGGTTGAACCTTGTGTTTCCTCATGGTTGATATGGGTATACTTGATAACTTAGGTATATGTATGGGCATATACCTAAGTAGGGTTGTCATTTGTTTCTATGCGTTTTGGTTTATCCTTTGTGGATTTTGTGAGACCTTGAGGGTCTTGGGGTCCCTATTGAGTATTGTTATACTAATCGCTACATGGGATATGCTTGCAGATTGTTTTGTTTGGTGTAGACGATGGACAACATTGAACGAGGATGAGGGTACCAGGACTAGACGGTGCCCGGAGGTCAACCATGCAGCATGTCGTTACGTTGAGGAGACGGGCGGATATGGAGTGCTGAGGAGGAGATTTGTTCCTACCCTTCTGGTAGGAACCTCGATGGATGAGCCAGTAGTTATCTTTCTCTTTCTGTTCCTATACCTTTCGGTGCTAGTCTCCATCACCTGACCTATAGAAGGTAGGCTTGGGGTAGTCACGGCACGGGCCCCTGGGGACAGTTCGTGACAAATTGGTATCAGAGGAGTCGGTTATACAGTAGAAAATTGGACTCTGATATTATTTTTAACGAAAATAGTGTTAAGTGTATTGAGTGTGGTTATCAGTATAGGGAATCCAGTGTTGGTGCAGCGGCTGACACATCAACACACTAGGACCCTAACTTTTGATTTCCAACTTAGTGCACAAAAACACAAATTGTGTATGTATTTTCAAGAGTTTTCGTTTTGATATCTTTGAGTCAGCTCACCAGGTATAAATTATTGACCATGGCTCACCTTTTTCCTTTTAGGATTCGT
Source organism: Viscum album (assembly GCA_963277665.1). Taxonomy (NCBI): domain Eukaryota; kingdom Viridiplantae; phylum Streptophyta; class Magnoliopsida; order Santalales; family Viscaceae; genus Viscum; species Viscum album. The sequence continues at coordinate 1,274,956,827 of OY728132.1, read as the reverse complement.
ACACGCAGATAGCCAGCTAGGGTTCCAGGTATAGTACGCACTGATAGCTCATCGAGCGACGAGGCCTCGGTGCAAGGTCATCTTCAAGTAGAGGCACCAGTAGAGGCACCAACAGTACCATTACCCATTGGGCTACCAATGCCACTAGATCCAGCAGTAGAGGGTGCATGCCACTTGAGTGCGTTGCACGAGTTCCATCACCCGAGGACACCCAGGTTTAGGAGAGTGATGGACCCAGAGGCGGCTGAGGATTGGATTGAGGTCGTGGTGAGAGTCTTCTGACTAGTAGGGACACCAACTGATCTAATGGTGATCCTTGTAGCCAGCCTTCTACAAGAAGCAGTAGGCAGATGGTGGAGCTTGATGCTCCAGGCTCACGACGAGGTGACGCTTCTCTGGGTAGACTTTTAGAACCTGTTTCAGGAAGAAGTTTCTCGAGTGACTCTTCACATAGTACGCATATAGGAGCTTCTTCATCTGTAGAAGGGCAGCATGACTGTGGCTTAGTAATCAGCGAGGTTCACCGACCTCTCACGCAACTTCACTGATATGGTATGAGAGCCATTCTTCAGGTCCCGGACCTTCGAGCAGGGACTCATGTGGGAGATTAGGGCATCAAAGATCTCACTTAGTATTCCGATGCAAGTGGGGTGTTATAGAGATCCCTCTTAGTGGTGATTTTTTTGGTGAGCAGTCACCAATAGTGAGACCCAGCACCAGTCGTCACATAGCAGAGTCTTCTACAGCTGGCAGCAGACAGATTTCACAAAGGTGCAAGAGGACCATACCTACATGTGGATGACCGTATGACTCAGGATCAGTTGTGTGGGGTACCAGAGAAAGATCCATTCATGCGAGAAACATGCAGTGTTTCACACACAGCAGGCCGGTTCACATGGCTCGTGACTATCTGACCCTCCATACGAATGATCAGTAGATCATCGAAGGACTTCCCAAGAAGAGACAAAGGTTCGACTGGGGAGGTCCGCAGGGAGAAGGTGGACATGGCAGAGGAGCTGGCCATGAAGTTGTCTATGGGTGACGATTCGAGATGTTATCTCCACCCCAACTAGGTGGTCCACCCCGACCACAGGGAGCATGTGGATAGGGGCGAGCTTAGCAATAGGCAGCTGAGGCCTATGACCATGGAACTCCAGAGATGATACGAGGTATGATCTGTGCCTACTACACATTATATGTAGTACTTATAGACACAGGTTCCAGTTATTCTTTTTTTACCACTTCCCTCATTCAGATCTCAGAGATTCCAATAGAGCCATTGGCTCGATCCTTACCGGTAGAGACTCCTACGAGAGAGGATTCGATGATTATGCACTAGTGCCGGAAGTGTGAGCTTACTCTAGGAGGTGAGAGCTTCAGCTGGGATCTCTTAGTAGCAATGTCGAGGCCTTACAACGTCATCTTGGCTATGGACTAGTTTTCTATATTCTATGCTTAGATTGATTGTATTAGGTGAAATGTGTGGTGTGTCCGCATGGATGGGACCAATTTTACCTTCTCTGGTGAGAAGGGAGACTTTTCTGAACATGATGGACTTACTCTGAGGAGAGTGCAGCTGATCACTCATTAGTTGGTTAGCCTTACCCTCTGATTGGTTAATGTGGAGAGTCTGACCTATCCTGTAATGGTGGACGAGTATGTGGATGTTTTCCCTGATTATGTTTTGGTTTATCCTCCTTGCAGAGAGGCGGAATTTTACATTGACTTGTACTTCGGGATGACACTGATATCCACACCAGTGTATCAGATGGCTCCCACGGAGCTTCGTGAACTGCGGGTACAGCGAGAGGACTTACAGGGGAAGGGATTCATTTGGCCCTGTGTTTTTCCTTGGGTAACCTCGATTTTGTTCACCAAGAAGGTGGATGAGAGCTTGAAGCTTTGTGGTGACTATCAATGCCTGAACCCGGTAACCATGAAGAACAAGTACTCTCTCCCGAGGATTGATGACATTCTAAACTACTATACTACTGAGGAGGAGTATGCCTATCATTTTCAGATAGTTCTAGATATACTCCAAGAGCACCAGCTTTATAGTAAGCTCTCGAAGTTCTTGTTCTGGATCCAAGAGGTTCACTTTCTGGGACATGTCACATCATAGGCTCAAGTTTTAGTAGATCCAGTGAAGATTGTGGTGGAACTTTCTTGGGATCCACCTAGGAGTGTGATGGTGGTACGAAGTTTCATGTGTTTGGCTGGATACTATCGGAGGTTTGTACCAAATTTCTCCAGAGTTTCAGCAACTTTATCAGTGTTATAGAATAAGGGGTAACCCTTCGTCTAGTCGGATAGATTCCTGTGTAAGTTTCAGGAGCTGAGGCATAGGCTGACTAGTGCCCCCATCTTGAGGCTTCTAGAGGAGGGCGTATGGTATGTATTCTACTGCGATGCATCAGGGACTGGGCTCAGATGTGTCCTAATGCCGGAGCGAGCAATGGTCACATTTGGTTCTTGACAGCTGAGACAGCATGAGCAGAACTACGCTTCCCATGACTTGGAGTTAGCAGTAGTGGTCACCGCCTTAATGATGTGGTGATATTACTTGATGGTAGAGCATTTTAAAGTCTACTTGGATCACAAGAGTCTTCGATATATCTTCTCATAGAAGGACCTGAACCTGAGACATTGATGTTGGCTCTAGTTCCTCCAGGACTATGACTTCGAGATAGTCTATACTGCTTGGAAGGGGAAGGTTGTAGCAGATGCACTCAGCCGGAGATCTGGTATATAGCTTCTAGGTGAGGGGACAAAGCAGCTGGTAGCTTTGCAGATATCCTATGTGGATCGATATGGAGTAGCTTTTCTTCAGTCTCTTACAGTTACTCCCCCACTTCTTCAGCGAGTCAGGGAGGCGCAACACGTGGACACTAACTGCTAGCCTCGATGTGCTCAGATATCCACAGGACATGCACCTGATGTATTTTATGAAGGTGGGGAGCACGTCATCCCTTTTCAAAGTACGTACCATGGTACTAGTGTCTCTTAGAGAGGAAGTGTTGAAGGAGTTCCACACATCCCCTCTAGCAGTACATCCAAGAGTGGCGAAGATGTACCAAGATCTCTGAAGATAGCATTGGTGGCCGGGAATGAACAAAGTAGTAGCAGTGTTTGTCTCTCGGTGCCCTACTTATCAGCAAGTGAAGGCGAAGCATCAGGTACCAGTATGATTCGTTCAGCCTTTAGAGGTCCTAGAGTGGAATTGGGACGAGATATTTATAGACTTCATGATGGGACTTCTACGTACATCCAGGGGTCATGATTCTATATGGGTGATTGTCGACCGACTTACCAAGTTGGCTCACTTTCTACCAATCAGGGACATGGTTCAGTAGAGGGCTTGGGATGCCTCTTTTTGTAGGAACTTTTGCGGCTCCATGGATTACCCATGAAGATTTTATCTAATCTTGATACACGATTCACTTCCCAACTATGGAAGGGGTTGTAGGAGGCTTTTGGGATGCAGGTTCATTTGAGCACCACCTTCCATCCTCAAACGGATGGCCAGATTGAGTAGACCATTCAGACCCTTGAGGACAGGTTGTTTTCTTGCATCATAAAATTCAGTCACAGTAGAGAGGATCACTTTCCCTTGGTGGAGTTTTCATAAAACAAAAGATATCACACCACCATTGGGATGGCACCTTTTGTGGCATTGTACGGGTGACCTTGTAGATCACCTCTGTGTTGGACTGACCTAGGGGAGTCAGCACTCACGAGACCAGATATGGTACGGGATACCATGGAGATGGTACAGGTCATCAAGGAGTGGATGAGAACTGCATAGAGCAGGCAAAATTCTTATGCTGATAAGGGAAAAATACCTATGTAGTTCGAGGATGGTGACCATGTCTTTCTACAGGTCTCACCTCGATGAGGTTTTCAAAGATTTGGATGGGGTGGCAAGTAATATCTGAGGTTCATCGGACCCCTCCAAGTCCTCAGCAGAGTTTGTGAGGTATATTACCGCCTAACTCTTCCAACTCAGTTGCACCGGGTGCATGACGTCTTCCACGTATCCCATCTGAGGAGATACGTGCACAACCCTTCTCACATCATCGACCACGACGTGATAGACATCAATGATGGAGCGACATTTACGGAGGTTCCAGTAGAGATTGAGGGTCAGAAGGAGCGGGTCCTTCATGGGAGGTTGATACCTCTGGTGTGCATTCGTTGGTCGCACGAGAACCTCCAGGAGAGCACATGGGAGCGGGAGACTCAGATTCGAGCTCAGTACCCCCACTTGTTTCCTTAGTTTGAGTTATGGATTACAGGGAAATAAAGCCTTGAGTTGGGAAGAAACTAAAGACCTGTAAATTTAATGTAATTGTTTTATTATATGGGGATTTTATGAGTCCACTAAAATTTATGGCGCCTGATTCCGAGGCCCTATGTGCCCGGAATGAATTTCTGAACATTTTTTTCGGGTACCTTTAGTAAACATGCGAGCAGGTTTTTGTAACTTTTAAACCAGTGCTCGGAATTGAAATCAGTGGATACCGTTGAACTCGAAGCACTAGTATTCACTTAATGAGACCATTACCTCGACCACAGTGTGTCAAGGGTGAAAGGTAGTTTTTCACTTTTTCGTGGAAATAAAAATAAAATAAAATAAATTTTTATTTTATTTTATTTGTTGAAACCTCCCATGTGAATCTTATGGAGGTGGCAACCACCTAGCCTAAAAACCCAAATTTTAAATTTAATGGCGGGGACCACCTGAGCCCTCTTAATGGGGGAGAAACCTTTCAACTCCCAATTAATTATTTCTTCCCATTAAATTGAGCCAATTAATTATGCCAACATGGTACAATTAATTGTGCCAACAATTAATTGGGCCAATAATTAAATTGATAGACTTAATTTAAATTATTGTCACCTCATTTATTTGAGAGGATTGGTTGGAAAAGGAGAAGGGGGAATTTGTGGAAGATCTTCTCCAACGAAGAACACACCCTTCCTCTCCAACGAAGAACTTCTTATCCAAACAAAGAATTTCATATCCATTAAAGAATGTTTTTCGTTGCCAGGAAAGAGGACGACACATGAGCCTGACTTCGGAAGAGTGTTGCGGTGGCGACGATCGTTGGCACACTCTTCGCCTTCACCGTTTTTCATCTCATGACACATCAAAGAACCTCCAACGTAGGGTAGTTGTTGTGAAATTTTCACCTTACCCAATCCAGACAATTCTTCATGATTCAAGAAATATTTGAGATTATTTCTACCATTCTAATGTGGAGGGTGTGGGCCAAATAAACATGTCCCGAACACTCCGCAAATCTTTATGTAATTTTGGTTGTGCTCATCACAATGGAGGAGGACGATGATCGGTTCCAGCGATTGGAACTGGTGGGACACAAGAGCGGCGGCAGGTCACACGATGGGGACAACATTGCGCGTCCGCACCATTCGACGAGGAAGGGTCACGACTTGTGCCATGACAATAAAGGGAGGATGACCGGCCAAGCCGGTTGCCGGTGAAGGCGAGGCGCGTGACCATGCTGTGCGGAGGGGACGACTGACCATCCGACCATCTGCGGCGTACCGCCGCACCGCGACCGCCCCTCCCTGGCCAGGCTGCTAGGCCGGACCACCCGACATGGGCTGGGCCACCCAGTGAGGTCCGGGCCGGACCCAGCTGGTCGGGTCGACCGGGTCAGACCAGAACCGGACCAGCTTTGACCCCTTACCTTATTCCGACCATATCTTGAGCTTTGGTCATCCATTGGATGAACCGTGTATGGTTCCAGAAACCTTGGGGTGAGATGGGACTTTTGGTATGCACCACTTGAGGTTTGGATAAATTTGTGGTATGTTCGGGTTGATTCAAGCATGAATCCAACCGGGCCCTATGGACTAAAAGGCTAATTACTTACAGACCAGGTGTCCGATTGACACACCGTCTGTTGCATTGAGACCCCTATGATGTGGCGGTCCTTTGGGATACTTCTTTGTGGGACGTAATTGCAGTTGGAGTATCAACCAGTTTCTTGAGGAGCGGACCCACTCGGAGACAAGCGAGCTTAGTGCAAGAACTCTTTAGCTAGCTGTGACGATGTACCGACGATGCACATGGATACTGTGTGGGTATGACGATGTACTGAAGATATACTAGGATCCTGTGTGGGTCTGATGATGTACTGACAATGTACTAGGATCTTGTGTCAGTCTGACGATGTACTGACGATGTTCTAGGATCCTGTGTGGGTCTGACGATGTACTGACGATGTACTAGGATCCTGTGTGGGTTTGAAGATGTACCAATGATGTACTAGGATCCAATGTGGGTATGAAGATGTATTGAAAATGTACTAGGATCCTGTGTGGGTCTGAAGATGTAATGTTGATGTACTAGGATCCAGTGTGGGTCTGACGATGTACTGGTGATGTACTAGGATCCTGTGTGGGTCTGACCATGTACTGATGATGTACTAGGATCCTGTGTGGGTTTTACAATGTAAAAACGATGTACTAGGATCTTGTGTGGGTCTGATGATGTACTGACGATGTACTGGGATCCTTTGTGGGTCTGATGATGTACTGATGTTGTACTGGGATCCTGTGTGGGTCTGACGATGTACTAACATTGAACTTGGATCCTGTCTGGGTCTTATGGTTTACTAGGATCTTGTGTGGGTCTGACAATGTATTAGGATCCTATGTGGGTCTGCAATTTGGGATCCTTCGTGGGTCTGCCTCTTAACAGAGTAAGATGATTCCGTAGTTACATCTAATCATCTGTACTATTGTACATATGTTATACCTGGGGTGAGCTGAGTCCGTACCTGAGTGGTACTTTCCTTCATGGTCATGCCATGGTGGTACTCTTCTATGTGGTGTACCTGTGTGGTACATACCATCGTGGTATTCCTTTTTGTTTGGAATAGTTGAGATTTGGGATTTTGGGTTGGACCCTGTGTTTCCTCATAGCTGCGATGAGTATACTTGAAAACTTAGGTTTATGTATGGGTATATACCTATGTAGTGCTGTCTGTTGTTTCCATGCTTTGTGGTTTATCCTTTGTAGATTTTGTGAGACCTTGAGGGTCCCGAGGTCCCTAATAAGTATCATTATACTAACCCCTGCACGGGATATGCCTTCAACTTATTGTGTTTGGTGCATACGACGGACAACGCTGATCGAGGCTGAGGGTACCAGGATTGGACAGTGCCCAGAGGTGGACCATACAACATGTCGGTACACAGAGGAGATGGGAAGACGTGGAGTACTGAGGAGGCGAGTTGTACCTACCCTTCAGGTAGGAACCTTGTAGGAAGACCCAGTAACTTTCTTTCTCTTTCTTCAGTTGTATTGTATTTTAGTTGTACTTATACATTTACCGTTGGGCTAGTATTCCGGCCCCTCTTACTCTTAGGACTCTTTTTTCTATACAGTTTACTTGTGTTCGTATCTTACTGTGTGCTTGGTTGTGTGTGTTCACAAGATATAAAGGAAATTCCTTCATGATTTTAGGGGATATGCATTTCGGTGCTAGTCACCAGGCCATGGCCTATGGAAGGCGGGGGCTTGGGGTAGTCACAAAACGGGCCCTGGGGGACGAGTCATGCCATCATGGTATTAACATTAGTTAAATGAATAATTTATGTTGATACCCTAATGTAACTAATATTTTAACATTACTTCTTCATATATCATATGATATAATTCATGTCTTTTGAATTTTTTAAATATTAAACAATGAAAAATTTTGATTTTCACAATGTGATTTAAAATTTTAAATTACCAACAAAAATTTATTAGGTTTGAGAAAATAATTTTCAAGTATGATATATAAATTTTTATTCTACATCTTTCTATATTTTTGATCTAAAACTCCTTGATCAACATATTTATTCCATATATTTTTTCATTAAATTATTTATGAATGTTATTTATCCTTATTTACCAATAATTTTGTTTTTTATTATATGTTTTCTTCACCAATATACTTTTTTATAGTTATTTTAATGGATGCAAAGTCTTAATCTGTTCAAATTAGGAAGTTAAATCTTCCATATTAGATTTACTGAAAATGGTTTAAAATGGAATTATAGAAATAGATTAGTATATCATTTTAGTTATTTCCATAAAATAAATTGAATAACAATTAAATAAATTTATTTTCATAGGAAACCCTAAAAAAATATATTTAGTCAAAGAACTGACATTAATTTTATTTTTTAATTTGGTTTCTATAAATTTTAAGTTCATCTATATTTTATTTTCTTCATAAAAATTAATTTTCAGTGAATATTTATTTTAAAATATTCCTTTTAATATTGGTTATCAAAAAAAAACTTTGATAGTCTGTAAAGTTTCAATTTGGATACTAGTTATCAGAATATTCAATGTTGAATAGGTCAATTTTTTTCAAAATAATTATTTTAAAATATAGTTATATATATAGTGTTTTAAATAACACATACAATATTGGATTCATTTACATTAGATAAAAAATAGTGTTAAAACTAAAAAAACAATGTTAAAATTTATATTATACTAGTGACCTCGTATGTAGAGAAGTAATTTGTTATAAATCAGAATGAATAGTAAAGAAACTATTAATGATTACTTCAACATAGTGAATTAAATTTTCATCAATATTAGATGATTAAGAGTTTTCTTGGAAGATTAAAATATTGTATAATTTTTTATGAGAAAATGTTTAGACATATATGATGTTATAGTCTCTCTATTAGAAGATAGAGAAGATCTATCTCTTGTTGAAATATTCTATATACTTGTTGCGTATAAAATAAGGAAATAATCATCATTTAAAAATAATATCAAAAATGATATGGGTTTAAAGATATAGGGATGTTTAAAGACAAAGAACCATAATATGTCAACATTAATGAATTATAAGGTAAGGAAGATGATGGTGATGACTATATGGTGATTATGCATCTTAACTCAAGGAACTTCTAGAATGGAAAGGGTAATTATAAAGGTAAACACCCAATAAAATTATATTAGTGCTTGAGAATTAATAACTTTAAAATAACTGTATAATAAACAATAAAAGTGTCTTAAAGATGAAATTATTTTTACAAATATTAATGGGTGTTTCCAAATAGCATCCAAAGGTAATGTTGAATCATCTCAAGCTATAATGAAACTCACCAAAAAAATCATCTGAAATAAACTCCTAGAGAAATTTAAAATAAAAATAGAATCTTGAAACATAATGTTTGTAAAAATATATATTTGAGTTTGATATGATAAAGGAAGTAATAAATATTCCACATCAATGGAGGATAGGAGTAGATTTCATAAAAATGGCTCCACATGCAAGGGAAAAACAAGTATTTTAACCTTTGATAGTCTTGAACAATATCCTATAAGAAAGAACTCTTGTAACACATTAACTCCAATAACCCTAAGTCGGTGGTTATTTTATTACAATGGTGTTAAATATATATATACCAATTTATAGGATCTGAAATTTTAGCAATCTTAGGGGCTATATACTTTAATGAGAAATACATTACAATAAAATCACAAGATATACCAATTGTATACTTGAAAGTTAGTTATTTATCTTAGGAAATCCATATGTTACATATATTAATGTTTAAAGTTTTCTGGGGAAATAAGAAGAAATATAAATGGATAATCTCAAATGCTCGTTATGTGGTAGCATACATCAGAATCCATTATAGAAAATTCTTGATATAAATAAATATTTTAGGAATACAGAAATAAAAAAAATCTATAATAAAGATACTATGAGTAGAATATATGCATGGATAATGTGATAATATATAAATACACACATATCAATTATTAGTCTCATAGTGAACGAATGAATGATGTTTAACATGCATAACATACCATCATAGAATCAAACAAAAACATCATATATAAATGAGTAAGTAATACACAAAATAATCTTGCTATTTTTTATCATGATACCTTTTAAAACATAAAGGGGATAAAAAATTTCAATCCCCACCCATCAAATATAAATTTCTATGAATCCATCATATGAATAAAATTTTTAAACAACATATATCATAATTTTATTTAAGGAATAACTAACTTAATCAAGGATAAAAAATCAGTTTCTATTAGTATAGATATAATGGATGTGCAGAATATCAAAATTTCTTTCATTCAATTGAATAGTGTGTCTATTGAGGTGAATATCCAATCAATTGATATAGAAAGTATAATATCTTAACAATAAAATTTAAAATTACCATATTAAAGGAATAAAAAAATAGTGGTTTATGATACATTCATGGAAGAATAATTTCAATAAAAAGTAGGAACTAGGTTAAAAATTTCTTCTAGTAGGAGACCAGTGCAATTAACCTTGGGAATAAGTAGTCACTCATTAACATAGGCTATAATATTGTCTTTGCAAAATGATATAATGAGAGGGAATAAGTAATTTATCATTAACAATAAATCATATGGAAGACAATAATATATAAATATAACCATTGAAGTAAATTAAAATGAAATCATTTGATATTATAAAAAAAGGGTTACATTTAAAAATAAAAGAGGATGATTAAGAAACCCTTCCAATGAATTTTAGGCTATTAAATATTGGGATGGTAACCTAATAACCATTAAAACTCCATGGTGAGACTCTTAAGTGATAAATTTCATGGAGATTCATTTTTAAAAAATATAGAGTGAATATTAGTGGGAGAATGGCAGGGTAATTATTGAAAATGGAGTGGATTTTTCTATTACATTTTAAACATAGGCCTTGTAAATCTAAGCATTTGAAACTTAAAAACAATTGGCATAAATATGGTTTTAGATCATGGTTTTTTATAATTTTATGTTTTAGCAATAAAAATACCTTATTTTATATTACTTTGTCCATGGAATAATCATCTCTCAACTAATTTTTGTTCTTAAAAACTAATTTTCAATTCAATAATTTGGAAAGTTATTTATTGGTTTGAAAAAAAATTAATTCTTTAAAATACATTACCTTATATAAATAATTTTTTTTTGTATTGGATACACTTATATTAATCAGTAAACAATTTTTACTTCTTGATCATGTCAAAATACTTACCGTATATTGTTATTGTCATTTACTATTTAGAAATTTTTTTTAATTTCTCAAATATTATGAATTTTTCACCATTAGATAATTTTTAAGTGTAGATTTGAAATTTAATGTCATTATAAGAAAATAATTATCTATATATCATAATTTTAATTATTAATTGAAGATATTGGAGTATTTTAAAATCATGCCTTTGGTGTGAAAAATTTTAGAATCACTTTTTATTTTTATTTATTTTTATTCTATGACATAAGTTTACAATTATATTAGTATTCATTGATAAATATAAATAACTATTACTTATTAATTATATTAATAAAAAATTCATTTATTAATTTTTATTTTACACTTTTATGTATAATAGTAACATAATGATTATAATACTCCGATTCTCAATAGTAAGATTCCAAGGTTCATATTACACATTATAAACAAACTTTATTCTAACACATAAAATAATTCTTATACTTCTCTTAGTTCTAATTAAATGTTTATTTAATTTATTTTTTATTCATAATATAATTACATCCCATATACTTGTCATTAAATTTTGAGTATGATCCTCCAGTGTAATTAGTTATTGGGACACTGTGTATTTTTACATGTGTGTGGTACATGTCTTATATTTTATTACCGATATAATTACATAGTTTTATATTTTATTATAATGGGCTTTAATATTATGATGAAATATTTTAATGTGATTTTTTCAATATTTTTTATGAGTAAGTGTGTATTTAATATATTAGAATCATATGTATTATATTATCTCCCATGTTAATAATATTTTTCCAAAAAATTAGGGTGTACAATAATCTAGGAACAAATTTGGGTAATTCTTCCTCATTACTAACTCAAAATCTCTTATTTCATCCCTTAAATTGTTATTCCCCCCAATAAATTTTGTCAAGTGGGTTATTAGATTCCATGAAACTTTCTATTTAGTGTCAAGAATCTTTACTAGAACATCATTTTATGACATGTCAGTATTCGACTCTATTTCTTCGGTGGTGAGTACATGTGTTGGGTTTGGCATGAACTTACTTAATGTTGAGACATGAAATAATTTTCACACATCAAAGTGGAAGGATTGTAAATATAAATAATAATTTATATCACCAATTATCTCTATAATTTATAAACTCCCCATATACCATAGATGTTGCTTCCCCTTCTTACTAATATTTATAAATCCCTTCCCTGGTGATCCTTTAAATAATACATAATCTTACTCCGGGAATTCCATGTCCATCCTCCAATTATTATCATAGACATTCTATCTTATATGATTCATTTGGATATTATTTATGATAACTCACACCATTTCAGTTTTCAACTCAAGATGTTCTGGAAAAATTAACCTCATTTACCTATCTTCATCACAATAGGTTGAAGTATGACATATCTTTCCACACACGACCTCATATGATGTCATTTGTATTCTATAATTAAATCCATTTATGTATACAAATTACACTATATGTAAATATTGGCTCAATATTACTTATATGTTTAGAAAACATGACATTTGTATTCCCTCTATGGTTTGGATGGTTCTTTCAGTTTAACTATGTGTTTGAGGAAAATAAGAGGGAATAAATGTACCATGGTGTTTAATTAAGTTTGAGTACTTTTTCAAAATTTTACAATGAAATTAGGGTCATGATCAGATACAATGGAAAATGGTGTACGATGAAGTCTCATAACTTCATTAGTATATAGTTGTACAAGATATTCAATGGGCAGGTCCTCTCTTATTTATTTGAAATTTAAAGACTTGTTTAAGCAATACATAAAAAACAATATATCATCATTCTTCTTTTACGTCATAGGTATCCTTGTAATAAATTACATTATGATATCATCCCACTTACACATTGGTGAAGGGATAGGTTTCATTAAACCCTTTGGAACTTTTCTGTCAACCTTTACTTATTGTCAAAATAGGAATCTAGACACATTGTAATCAATTTTCCACTTCATGTTTTCCCATCAAAAGCTCTCATTTAGGCCCCAATACATCCTAGTACTGCTCAGGTGTATAATTAAATGTGGGATGTTATCTTAATATAGAAATTACCTCTTTGTATTATATATTTATGGTACACATAATCTATTTCCAAAAATAAACACAAAATATTAAAAGATTATTCATATCAATTTCCCATTATCTATGGATTTAATAATCTTTCATAAATCTTTTCCATCTAATTGAGACCTCTTTATCTTCCCTTGTAATGATGGTTAGGTAATTATATATATGTTTAATGATGTTTTCCTTTCTTTCTGTATATTCATATATGACATTATTAGATCCATGAATTTTAGATTATTATCTATCCTCAGCATGGATATGACTCCATCATCCTTACTTCTCAATTCATCGAACACCTTGTTCACATTTCTATGGTTACAATGTATTACACAGTCATATTCTCTGAGTATTTCTAGCTATCTCCTATGTATCATATTGATAACTTCCTATTTGATTATGTAATTAAATTTTTTTATAGTTATATATATAATATCATTCAATATAAAGACAATATATCAAAATTTTTAAAGTGAATTTTATGACTACAAAATCAAGTTCATGAGTTGCATAGTTTTTCTAAATGGTCATCACATTTCTATATGTATCATCAATTACTCTATAATTCAGAAAAATTACACACCCTAGTCTTTTTTCAATACATTACTTTATATAGAAAAACCAAATTTTCGAAGTAGTTATCTAAAAATTAAAGTGTTAAATAATTTTTTCTGTTGTTATTCAAAAATTGCATCGCACTCCTCAATCCATTCTAATTTGAACCCTTCACGCATCAAATCGGTTAATGGATTTTATAATATTGTAAAATTCCCAACAAATTATCGATAGAAACCATCTATGATGAGGAAACAACATTTATCAATTTATTTATTGGTGTGGTCCATTTTTAACATCCTTTTTATTTTTATAGACTATACATATTCCATCATTTGAGATAATATGGTCATGAATGGAAACTTATTGAATTCAAAATTCACACTTAATAAATTTATAATATATAACCTTTATCTATAGAGTGTAAATGGTGATTCATAAATGGTCTTGAGGATATTCATAGATCTTTCTTATATCAAGATATCATTGATAAAACCCAAAATTAAATTAGGAAGACAATCCCCAAATACTCTATTCAATATATCTGAAAATACATATAGTGTATTAGTTTACCGAAAAGTCATTACTATAAACTCACAATTCCGATACTTTATACTGAAATATGTAGTTTTTATATCATATTTGTTGAATTTTAATTGGTGAAAATCATAATAGAGATAATTTTTTTACATGTATCTATCTCATTGAGTTTGATAAAACTAATCATCAATTTGAATAAAAGGGTACTTTTTACTAATATTAATTTCGTTGATTTCTTTTTAATCTAGGAGAAACATCATAAGAACATTGTTCCTTTTTAGAAATATGATTGGTGCCCATCAGGGTGAAACAACAGGGAGTATAAATCCTTTATCACACAATAATTATAGTTATTTCTTTAATTACACTCATTCCACTAGATTCATTCTATATGGAAGCTTAGATATGTATTTCTTATGAGGAATAAGATCAATTGATAAATAAACTTTATATTCAGGTGTATATCCAAGTATATACTCACGAAATAAACTAATATGATCCCTAAAAATATATACATCCCCTATTCCAAGGATATCCTTTTCACTTTTTATTCATCTTCTCTAAGTAGTTCATTAAGATGATTCACTAGATTTATCTTTGAATAACACTTGGAAAATTAAGACCATCCTATATAAACAATGGATTTTATTCTATTTTTAGATGTTGTAATCTTCTTCTCTTGATAACAAATTTCTGAATTACACTTTGAAAACAGGTCTATTGTAAGGATTATTTCAAAGTTGATCATTGTTATAAAAAATATGATTTAAATTAAAAATCTGTATGAATTTTAATAGATATATACCAACATAATTTTATTTATATATAATTTATAGTAAGAGTATTAAATTAAAACTCCATATTTAATGTATTTGTGGGAGATTCAATGTTCATAGTAATCCATAAATTGATTAAGGGTGTTAATATGATTTTTGTTCCTTATATTAGATTCCATTTCATGATAATGGAATATGTTTTATTATTCCATGAATAACACTATGAATTATAAATCATAGTATATAATTTCTAATCATTTATTTTAAATTCATACAGTGTAATCTAGAAATATTTATAAAATATCTAAAAGTTATTTCATTGAGTTTTGTTCTATGAATATTTTCTTATAAATTTAGTTCCTATAGTTTCTGATAAACATTATTTGTTACCCAATGTAACAAATCGACTCTAGTAACTATAAGTAGCTAGTTATTTTATAAGAATAGTATATAATATATAGATTGAAATTCATAGTATCCAGTACTTGAGAAATATAAGAAACTAGATACAATAATTAATGTTATATTATATTAAAAAATATGATACATGAACCAAATACATAAAAATTCATTGTTTATCCTCTTAAATCCATAGGTAAAATGTAGTAATCTTCATGGTTAATTGGTAAAATATAAAAAAATATAAAGGCATGAGCTCAGATGCTCGTAAAAGAGTGGAATATAAAAGAAACTATCATAGAATAAACATGGTATAACTAAATATTGTTTGAATAAATAAATCATACAATTCCTTAAAAGTGAAACTATGAGAATAATATATCCCTGGATAATATAGTGATAAATAAACACAAGGATATCAATAACTAATCTCATCATGATGGAATTCATAATGTCTGACATTATAAACATATCATCAATGTCTCATGTTAAGACATCATAAAAAATGGGTAAGGAATAAACTGAAAACCCAATATAATATATCTAATGGGACCTTTTGATTCATTGTGTGGATATATAATTCTAGGGCTATTCCATAAAATAATAAGCCCAATTCATCCACTATATTAATTAAATATATAAACAATACATATCAAAATGTTACAAAAGGAACAACCAACTTAATCATGGATAAATAGTTAATTTATATCCATATAGAAACAATAGATATATAAAATATCAATATTTTCTCAATCAATGAAGTAGTGTAGGTATTATATTGAATATCAAACCAATAAATACAGAAACATTGGGATGTTGGAAATGCAATGGAAAGAACCTTTAATAAAATAATGATAAAAAAGTAATTGTGTTAGGTACCTTCATTGATGAATAATATAAGTTGGAAGTAGTCATTGGGTTTAATGTTTTCCAATAATTAGAGGGAAATGAAATGATATATTTAAATCCTTCATTGATTTATAAATAGAATTTGAATCATCAAAGTAATATTCCCTAAGAGTGTCAAACCATGTGTTTTGTTAGGCCCACTTTTGTTGTATCAATTGAAGATTGAATTAATAGCCTACCAACCATTTTAAGGGGTGTTACACTATGGTGCATCTATTACCAAGATGATATATTCATGTTTGTTTCTAGATGTGGATTCCATTACTAAGAAATCACAAACTTCTTACTTTACCATCTTTTTAGGATGGGTAAGCTCAAAAAATATAACATCTTATCAAGGAGATATATTTAGATGATATAACTATATCTCAATGACAATATAATAAGTAATTTATAATGATGGATAATAAATGATTTTCTCATTAAAAATAAAATGCACTATAAATATTGTCATAACAAAGTAATAGAAATGTTAGGAACCCTGACATTGGCATAATAATGGCTTACAGGATGGGTGTAAAGAGAGGAAAAAAGTAATATATCATTAACAATATATAAAATAAAGGATAATAATATGGAATTACAAGAATTTATGTATATTAAAAAGATATTAAATAATATTATAAAAACATGATTTCATTTGAAAAAGAAACATAAGGATTAATAATCCTTGCATTTAAAGGTATCTTCTTAAAGCTTGATATGAGAGTATTAAAACCTTAGGACCTCATTAGAGAGACTCTTGGGAGAGAAAATGAGATAATATATATCTTAAAATGATTTTTAGTGAATATTAATTGTATAATACGTGGGTATTTATGGAAACATTTCTGTATTTGTTTATTAACTTCTAAACATAATCCTAGGGAATATAAATTGTCAAAAATAAAAAACTGTTGGATTATCCAATGGTTATAGTTATTTTTTTTGAAATTTAATTCATGGTTTTTGATAATTTATTATTTTATTACCAAAACCTATTATTTTATATTTCTTTTCCATGGAATAATTAATTTTCCCAACGAATATCATTTTTTAAAACAAAATTTCCATTCTATACTTTTGGAAATTTATTTATAAGTTTTTAAAGTAATTTTAATCCATTAATATAAAATATATCAAACAGATAAATTATTTTTGGTTATGGGTTCACTTATATTAATATTTACACAATTTTTCTTTCATGGCCATTTCATAATACATACCATATATTCTTACCGTATTTTAGAATTTAGAGAAACGTTGGACTATCTATAAAAATTATAAAACATTATCCACTAGATAATTTTACTTGTGAATTTCTAGTTTAAAATAACTTTTAAAACATAATTTTCTATATATAAGGATTTTAATTGTCAATTAAAAATACTAATTCATTTAAAAACCATGTGTTTAGGGTTGTCATGAAACCCACCCAAAAAAGATACCACAACGAGGGGAAAGAGATGGTTACTACCTGAGTCCCACCTCCATAGGGCCTTGGGTTGGAAAATAGCACTGAGGGTATAGTAAACATGTGTATTAGAGGAATTACCCTCTAAGAGAAACATACTGAAGAGAGATATGAGAAGGATATAACAATGAAAAACTTCCTAGACACACACACACACACACACATATATATATAACACACATAGATTTATATAATAAAAATTATGTGAAACAAGCAGTGTCATACAATAATAAACAGCTTAAATGAAAAAAATATAATTTCCATAAAGCTAAAAACATAAGAAATCACAAATCCCAAATAGATCCTCCTAAATCAGAACCTAGTAGTATCAATCCCAATATCTAAAATGCTGAAAATGACCTTAAAATAGTTTATATATACATAGAGTGAGAATAACAGTATACTTAGTAGGATCCTCTATAGACCCTCTTGTAAAAAAGATAAATAAATCATCATAAATAGTAGAAATCAATAGTGAAACTATCTTGTCACCTAAATAGATATACTGAGTTCTAATCCTCCCCATGTCCAACTCTCACCGATTAATGTATACAAGAGAGTATATAATATAATAAGAAAACATAAATGGTACAAATTACTACTTCCCTACTGGTTTACCACTATGCCTCAGTGGCACATGTCCTGATCCATCTCTCTCCAAAATTTAGCTGGCCAAAACACACGTCATAAAGGTGTCACAACATACACCTCATGCATCGCATAACCACATAATCCCATATACATAGCCATATATTAACCAAGTAGTTTATGGAATCCACTAAATACTTTATAATATATATAAAATATTAGGTGTTATTCCTCAAGCCATTACAGCCCATACACTGAGTAAATACCATAATCCACCACATCATATACACTTCATAACTATAATAATCATTCAAATACTATATCTGGCAACAAAAGTTTTTCATATAACCACAAGCCATCGCAAACCTCTACTCACATATATGGGGAAAACCATTGTGTGTACCAATACAAGTAACTAACAAGAGAAGAGAGTGGGGTTATAAGGGGAAGTCATTCATCCATTCTTCCACTAGGATATTGTGGAAAACACCCTTCCAAAGTTAACAAGGTCTTAATATCCCTAACCAAAATTGGTTGGGTAGCATGTGAAATAAAAAAATATACATGATATAATATATCTCCTAACCACACAGTGTGTGTAAACTAGTATTAAACTCAACTGCAACTAACGTCACTCGTACACCCAACTACAAATACTAAGACCATATATCCTATAAGTCCACAAGAATACAAAAAAGATAGATTAATTAATTATTTAATTTATTATTATTTATTTCCATTTATTAATTCATTATAAATTAATTCACCATTAACATTAATAAATTTTACATTACCTCACATTAATCATCAATTTAATGTCCACACCCTCCATGCTTAATTCAAACCCAATCCATGGTTTTTCTAGATTAAAATATCCAAAAAATTTCTTTACATAATCAACCAACCCCTTGGGTTAATCATTTTTTCATCATTATTAGCATCATTTCATATCTAGGTACTCAAATAAAACCATCCTATGGTACCACCAAGAAGAAATATGCAACCAATCACGTCCAACTACCGAAAGCGTTTGGGAAAAAATTCATATAAAATAAAAAACTCTTCCCCCAACCATTTAACATATTTTTATATAATAATGACAACTCTCAGCATATCATTAATGGATAAACCAAGATTTGAACCATTTCATAACATCTAGTGACATCCATAACACCCACATGCATATACTAATGCATATCACCATCATAGCCATCAATTATTTCCACATCATCCAAGACTCGATACACAAATATATCACATCCTCCATCCCAAGCTTTGCCGTACTAGGATCATATCTCATCTAGGCATCCCCACCCAATATAATCCTTCCCAGGATCAGTCATATTATGCCCACAACATAAAGACCATATCTAGAGTACATCACAAATCAGTAAGACCAAACATGAAATAAATTGGGAAACTAGATCTTAGAACTAGTCATTCAGCCTTCACATGAAAATGATCTCTCATTGTTCCCAAACATGGGAATCTTCATTCTCAAGAAAATGGTAAACTTAACCCCTAGAAAATATTATTTATCACAAAACCAGTTCTTATTCCATCTTGAATTAACTGATTCATTTATTATAATGTTCCAACTATAGGAAACCTAAAGAATCAAGCCATAATAAGCAATCTATGGTAGAAAAAGATCTTAGCATTCAATCTAGTTTTAACAAACCAAGAGAATTACCATTCTCAGTTAACATTCATACCTACATTAATTTTATTATAATCAATGTACATTGAAAACTAAATTACAAACATGTATCTTCATTAAAAATCATTATGGAAAAAAGGAAAATATATCCAAATCTCTAGAAAAACATGACCAAGACCACTATCATGGTATAAAAAACAACATCACTAGTATGATATCATTATCAATTTATTTAATCTAGTTTAATATTTTTTTAGTAAATTTTTTTCCCATCCAAAGGTCCAAAGAATTATCAATTTAAGATATCATGTAAATAAATTATTAGAATCCATGAATCCCCTATACCAAAATATGTCATCATTCTTCAAATAAGAATAGACCACGTTGTAAATATTTGATCACCTCTCCCACAAGAAATGCGCCCACATAAGGACACTGTAACACAACCATACAAATAAAAACCAAGAGAAACCCCATTAAAAACAAGTAATATCAAACTCTATTGGATGGAAAGTTGAATTGGAGGGAAATGAGTTCAAACCAGGATAAAGTGCTAGAAAATAATGGAAGAACGTGCCTTGGATCAACTTGGGTCACCTTAGATTGAATGCGGAAGGCAATAATTGATCCCCAGTTTAAGGGATATTGAATCAACATAAGAGGGAGATACTTATCTCTTGGATCGATAGAGAGGCGTGGATAATATTAGGGTTTGAGAAACACTAGATCCATTTAACCTTTTATTAATATTCTACATAGATAATTTACATTGCATGTAAACCATTTACATAATGTTTAAATGATGGGGAACCGTTTTCACTAAAAACACACCACCTTTTTATTATTTATCCATGAATATTTAAAAATCATGTAATATTACATTAACCTACATTAAATTTTTTAGAACCACATATATATGGCATGTAAATAGTACATGGTGTGAAATCCCCGTATTTCCATCATTTTCAATAGCCAACACCTTCAGAGTTATTCTGAGGCTCCTCCAAGCTCCACTATTGTCAAAACTCAGAAAGGGTTAGACAATACAGATATAGAACCTTACATTAGATACCTTTGAAAACATTCTTGTTACCCAGAATCTAAATTTAAACCATAGAGGAAAAAAATAGGGTCCTCTGAATAGACACCTCAAGAGATATCTCTCATAGATCATTCCACCACAGGAGATCAACCACCTAATCAAAGGAACAAGTGTAAAACCATGAAACAACCATTACCAACACTTATAAACTCTCCCAGGGGAGATACCTCTCAAAATATAGTAAATATAGAAAAAGTAACAAGAGGAATCCATCCCATAAACAAAAAAGGATCAATATCCATAAGAGAAATTTTTTCCACAAATAGAGATCTAAATATCAAACAACATGAGAAATTGAGTGCACATCTATGAATCGCATTCTCAAGAACACTTTTCCACACCACCATGTCTCCACAAGACACAACCCAAGGGAATATAAAGCCAGATCAACACATTCTCCTATCAGTCATGGATATTCACAAGTCAACCCTCTATAGTTTAATCATCATTAATATTGATCTCGCCCCAATCAATGACCTGAGAATCATTATGAAGATAACAATAGAGATGTGAAATGTTAATATAATCATCTATCTGGATTATCTGTTAGTGAAGTTATATATAAAATTACCTGACTCAAATATTATCCAATACCTTCAAAAGCCCAAAAAACCAAGGAGAAACATTACTCCCATGACAAAAAATACATTTCGCATTATGAGGAGTCATCTTTAGAAACATGTGATCTCCAATTTCATACTCCAAGAGTACCCTCCTATGATAAACATAGGATTTATAACAATCCTATGCTACCTTAAACCTCTAATGAATTACCCAAACCATCTCTATCATATTCTATACCAGTTATAGCACAATAATTACATCGTCTATGACCTCAGACCAGAATAATAAATAATGGAAAGGTCTGTTATACAATGCTTCAAAAGATACTATAACAATTACGGAGTGGAAAATATTATTTTATGAAAACTCAACCAATGGAAGGTTCCTCATCCACAAACCTCTAGGATTTATGAAAAAAGAATATAACATGTCTTCCAATGTCTGAAAAATCATCTATGTATGACCATCTGTCAGTGGATGTAGAGAAGTTTTAAGGAATAACTAAGTTCCAAAATCATTCAAGACATCTCTATACAACTTTGAGGTAAAATGGGGATCTAGGTCATTTATAATCATCCTAAGGACTCTGTGGAGTCACATCACCTCCTCCAGATGTTTATTCGGTAAACCCTTCACTGATCTTGACTCCCTGCTCACTAAAAGGTTGGCTGATTTTATTAAAAGATTCACCGTCACCCATATAGCATCATAGCCTCCCTATGATACATTAAAACTGGAAATAAATTCTATCAATATTTTCCCCCAAATTCACTAGGGAACATCTAATGTCTAGAGAATCCCATAAAAAACAAGGTGCTTGAACTTTTCCATCAGGGTGAACAAACCATGAGAAACAAACTCTGCAACAGTATTTTTAAACCCAAGACACCAAAATTGACCTCTCAACACTTTATATATCTTTTTCAAGTGTTGTTGTACCAAAAAAGGGTAACTATGAAACTCTATAAAAACCCCTCTAATACATCAAAAAATTAATGAATATTCTTTCCTAGAAAAATTCATGGTGTTGTCCATCCTCAGTCCAACCATCAGGGAAATCACCAGAATCAACTCGGTCTCCCAAGACCTACACCTAAGAATCCCCCAACTGGACTCCACCTATTGCACCAAATGTGACTGTACAATAATTTGGAAAAGACAACCTATGCCTCTAACCTCTACCATATCAAGATGAATCATCCAGAGTTCTTCCATAACTCTCTAAGAATCTCTAGATTCACTCACGACATCACTATGTGACATCCTACTTAGTGAATTAGCTACAACATTCCCCTATCTTGGAATATAAGAAAACTCCATGCTGTAATCCTTTAAGAATTCAATCCACTATATTTTTCACAATTTCATGTTATGCATGGGGAGACATATCTTAAGTTATTATGGTTAGTAAAAATGCCAAAACACTCACCAATGAGGTAATGTATCCATAACATAAAACAAAACCCAACTACCACCAAATCAAGATCATTGGTGGTATAGTTACACTCATGGACATATAAATTTTCAGACCCATAAGAAACAACTGATCTATGATTCATTAAGAAAAAACCAAATCCAAGATGTGAAGCATTATAAAAAACCTCAAACTGAACTTTATCTTCTATAAAAATAATTGGAGCACTGTCAAAATTATATTTCAGGTACTACAATCCACCTGACACTATTTAGTCCAAAATAATTCCTGATACTTTTTGGTAAAATTCATCATAAGATTCACAACCCAATAGAAATCAAGTATGTACCTCTAGTACTATCCTACAAGACCAAGGAAACTCTTATCCTGAACCACTATCTTGGGGGATTACCAAGACATAACCACCTATATCACTGAAGAATCAATAACCACTCCCAACTAGGATACCACGTACCCTGATAAATTGACTTTATGCACCTATAAATCACACTTCAATAACTTCCTAAATAGTTTTTCACTATGAAGAACTCCCAAAATGGAACACAAATTATTTTAATGATCTTCCTCTAACATAGCTTACACAAAGATTTCATTAATGAAAACTACCATGAATATATCCAAGAACTCACTGAACATTTTATTCATCACGCCCATGAAAAGAGATCGAAAATTTATCGCACTAAATAGAATAAAAAAAAACTAATAATTCCCTCAATAATAACTGAAAGAAGTCTTCTAAACATCCTCATCCATAACCTCCATATGATGATATTCTAACCACAAATCAATGTTTGAGAACTAGTTTTCACCTTTCATCTAATCGAATAAATCATCAATCCGAGGAAGAGTGTAGAGTTTCTTCAATGTCACTTGGTTCAAGCGATCATAATTCATAAAAAATGTCAAACAAACAATATCCTTCTTTACAAAAAACTGGTGCATGCCAAGGTGACTCACTTGGATGAACAAAACCACACTACAGTAGATATTCAAGCTATACTCACAGATCTTACAACTCAGGAGGATCTATCCTACATGGATAAATCGTGATAGGTGACACACCTAGATGTAGCATGATCCCAAAACTGATCTCATACTAAGGGGGTAATGTTATGACCTCATATGAAAATACATCTAGGTTCTCTTCTACAAACCGAGGAAAAACCAATTACTGAACCTCTTAGGAGATCAAAATCATCTTGACCAACAATGATGACAAATATGGAACACACCACTGACCCATACGTGGGTCTCACTCACCAAAAAATATCATTTTCTCTCCATCAGAATTATAGAACCTAATGTTTTTTCTAAAGAAACCAATGATAGGAAATGAAAATATCACTAATTCATGCTGAGGATTATTTCATATGGTTTTATCACTAAACACATGAAATATACCCAAGAGTAGTGCTTCCCCATCACTAGATCATAGTCTATACATATGTCATACAAGTTAACTCATCCTCTGAAAATTTCATTCGAAACAAAGGGTACTAGAATCCTCTCTACCTCAAGTACAAAATAATGGATGTGGGAATGTGATATAAATAAATGTGTCACTATAGAATTAATAAAATTATTAAACAAAGTATAAAACTATAAAAGAATATATAAAATTATGTCTGGATCTCCCAATGTTTGAAACTATAAAGAATGAAGTGGACCACAACCTGATCTATGTCCTCTATGAACCTACTGAAGATCATCTTCAAGGTATCCTTATAATCTCTATGTAAGTGTATCATCTCAGGACTGTATTGTGCTAGACCCATCTCCTATCAATTAATCCCAAATTGGACTACTCTACTGTTTCTTTCTCAGATGAAACTCCTTAAATAGAGGAATATTAAGTTGAACTCTTTACACACTCTGAATTATTAGAAAGTTCAAGCACTCATACTACTAATGACCTTGGACTCTAAAATAAATTCTTGAATTTGATCCCTTGGAATTAGTTTGAGAGTCATCTCCCCTGGATAAATGAGAAGATGAGGGCTAGGACCTACCACTAGATGACCAAAACCTCTTCTATCCTGAAAAAAGGGAACCCTAAAAAACAACTCTGTATTATAAGGAATCACGATGACACCCCTATCATGATAATCCATTTCTGGTCAGTATCCTCTCTATAACCTCATTTACCACATTTACATAGAGATATGTCTTCATCAGAAACAGGGCGACCTAGTGTAGAATCTCTGGATGAAAAAACTCCTTGAAGTGCCTTTTCATGGACTCATCATTTTGAAATAAATATGAATCATTTTGTATAAGGATCTTGAAATGGATCCCAAACTCTCTCACTCTATAGATCCCCTACCAAAGGGTAATTAGCTTCTTATAAATAGATTCCTTCAGGATTGATGATTTAGACTGTGATCTGAACTGGTCTCAGAAATTATCCCATTAGACTAGTGACTCCTTGCAACCCCTGAAGAATAAAAACCACCAATGCCTCACTAATCCATTCAACATTGTCACATACATCAAAAACCAGTTCTATTATGGAGAAAATACTGAACTAAAAGCTATCTCAACCTCCTCTAACGATTATTTTGTGATTAAATCTAGAACAGAGCCCTCATACTACTATAGACTCTGGTGATAAAACCCACATAGTTTTCTCCACCAAGTGTCTTCTTCATAAACCTCTACTCTACATCTATATGATAGAATATTCTGCTGAACATCTTCAATGTGAACCTGATGAGGTCATCGACTTGGGGCCATATATGAAAATGAAAAAATAGTTATATCACTTAACCTGGAATATAGAATAAATAATATTAATTAGTTATTTACAATATTTTCTTTTTTAAGGTATTAACCTATCCCAAGGTCTACCATTTGAAAAAATATGAACAAATAAGAATGATATAAGACTCATTCCTAGAAATCTACCCCATAACCAATATCAATTCACTTAATAGGATTAGTATACATAATTTTTTTTCATCAGATCACAGGAGTCCGTAAATCACAATATCATAAACGGACTACTATGTTTAAATAACTTTATAATCTTATCTGACACTTTTCCCAACCAACCCATGATACCTAAACTATTCTTAAATCCAACCTCCATAATATCCCTCAAACATGAACCTTTTATACCACTATTCCATGACCCCCTCCCCATAAAGATTCCACAACTAGAGGAGAGGGATGGTAAATACCCTAGTCCTGCTTATAGTAGGCTCCAGGTTGGATACTTGAACTCATTTTATAGTAAACATGCTTATGGGAGGAATTAACTTCAAAAAAAATCATGAGTAAGGGATAGATAAGAAGGATACAATATGTAACTTGTCGAAAATTTTAAAATATTAACTTTTATTCGATAACGGGTATGACAAGAAACACCAAGCATATTTTGGAATATAATATCCCAAAGATTTATATTATATTTACTATTTAAAATATATTCAATGATATAGATTTAAATACATACAAAAATGAGTTACCTTATGTTACCCACAACAAATACATTCATTTATATCATGCATTACACACAAGATTGAGTTTTATTAAAAAACAATATATTATCCAAATATTAGTATATAAAACAATAAGATATAACCTAGATGTTAAGTTATGTTTATGAATAGTAATATATAACATATTAAGTTTTATTTTAAAAAAAATATAAAATGAATTCATTAGTTACAAATTAATTATAAATGAATATATGAATCGAATGAATACAAAGGAAATATTTTTTATTCACAAAGAAATTTTTTATTAATAAATAATATTTGTTACAATTATTTAATCATACTAATGATATATATATATATATATATATATTCAAAACAATATTTTTTACATTCATTAAAATAAATTGTTAAACATAAGATAAGAACAACCCCAATATTTCACATAAAAATATTTATTTTTATAAATGAGCTTTTACAAAATATTAATGGCGAACCTATTTTAAATCATAATTTTTACCATTTTATAATTTTTCTATGTAATAATAAACATCATTCTTTAAATAGGTACATCAAAATCATATTAGGGTGAGTTTTTTTATAATTTTCAAAGATGTTTCATTTTTTGATGAATTGTTTAAAATACTGAATTTTAATTGAAAACCAACTTTTCATCTCAATAATTTATAAGGATAAATTATATTTAAAATTGTTTTTAACTTAAAATTAGATAAATTTTACATAAATTAATTTAATTGTGTAATTGGAGTCAATTTCACTTTGAAATTAGATACGAAAACATAGCAAACATTTGAACATTATTTCTTTAAATACCTGTATTTTTCTCCCATGTATGGGATAAATTTTAAATTAATTTATACATCTTATATGATTGGAATATGGAAAATTGGATTCCATGTTTATAAAAATAATTCTAATTTCTAATTAGGACAAATTATTTTTCAACAAAAAATATTAGTGAATGTAATTAAAATTAACCACAACGATTAAGAGAAATGTTAGTTTAACGAGGGACTAAACCTTAAATGTAAGGGACAAATAAACTAGAAACTTTTCCCAAATCCATTTTATGTTCATATTTATAACCTATCCTCATATTTCCATAAAGTTTAAAATTTTTGGAGAAAATTTACATGGTAAAAACGTGGGTGAAATTCCCTTTTCAATAATTTTCAAGAATGTCACTCCTCCACTTTAAAAAGGCACTCACCCATACCATTTATTCACACATATCAAGCCCCTTGGGTAGTCAAAGATCATTCCAATTAATATTTATAAATCCCTACCATTATCTTAGATTCTTACCTTCATGTTTAAATCTATGAAAGGAATCCCTTCGCTGGAAACTGGAAAGAGTTACCCAAAGAAGTTGTAACGTCCTTCCTCATACACATTTATTTTATTTTCATTCACCACCCCTCAAATATCATTATTTAATTCTTATAAAATTGATCTGGCATCTTAAATATAAATATATGTTGTTATAATAATATTTATATCTACACTTACACAAACTTCCATTAAATGGGTAACAAATATATCGTTTACGAGTACGACAAACTACCGACTCACAAAATGATGTCGTTCATTTTTCCTTTACCACCATTCATGATTGGAAATTATTATGGACACACTATTTATATATGATATATATTATATTTACAATATATTTAGGATTGGTTAGTTTTTATATTGAGAAAATTTTTATGATTTCTATTTTTTGGGAATATGATGACATCGTTTGGGGAACTATAGACTATAGCCTCCTTAAAGCGATGTGATTCCTTCACACAATACATGGAACAATTAAATATGTTTTTGTTAAAAATATATTAAATATATATGAAATAAATATTATAATTTAGTTATAATATAAAAATACATATATAACATTTACTTTTCATTCTTCTTAATATGGAAAATAAATGAAAGTAGTGTTCAAGCGTACATACGGTCTATCGTCTCCATGAACGGTGAATTTGATTTCCTATCAAAAAAATTATAACTTAATATAAATCAATATGTAATTAATTTATAATATATTTAAATCATTATTTAAATTATTTATATAATGAAACCATGATAGTAACAAAAAGAAACATGTCAAAACATAATTGAAAAACTAGGCAATTAACACTCGAACTAGTGAAAAATAATGAAAGATTACTAAAAAAAGAGTAATAAAAAATTATAATAAGATCACATATAATATCATAAATACTAATAGGATTCAATAATAACTTAATAACATGTTTAAAACTATTATAACTGATTTTATAGTATGTTCACGCAAAAGGAAATGCGAGGTTTGGGATTCTCATCTCACTTTTTACATCTATGAGATAAATGTCACACTCACCACTTACTTATTTTTTTAGTATATATAATGCATATTTTTATATATTATATGATAAATTATTTTATCTTTATTGTATTTTGAGTTTCAATTAGAAATAATTCTTTTAAGGGGTTTTTAATAAGAAGTTACCAAGTAGTAAATAATTTCACATCCAGATTCCCTTTCATTGGATTATATTACTTACTCATTATCATCAATACTCTAAGATTACATGATTAATAAATTTTAAATATATATTATTTTATTTAAATTTTTTTATGAAGATTAATTGTTAAAACAAATAATATATTCAGTTATTTATTCTCACTTCACAGTTATGGTCTTTTCAAGGGTTTACATAATAATATAATTTTGTTTGTGATTTTTTACACTTGAATTTCCATTAGAGAAAATTATTTGAAAAGTATTGAATAAAAAATTTAATTTTCTCATTCTATGTTTATTCATGACCATTTTTATGTAATAGTACCATTTTACACACGTTGATACTCAAAATGTTTTAGAAAAATATTTTTATGAAAACCTAAATCTATTTCTCTTTTTAGTTACAGAGCGTGTTTTCTTCTGAAAACCTTGTTTCTTAAAAAACTTTTCCCAAATATTTTAAATTTTAAAAAATGAATTTTTAAAACATTTTAACCCATTTTTTATTTTATAAATTTCTTCAAAGGAATCTTGTTATAACTTTCCGAATAACACACTTTTCTAACCTTTTACCATGTAAAAGGAATGTTCTTTTTACCTTGTATAACTTGTTTAGATTTTCTCGCCATCATTTACTGAAAGTTTATTTTTAATGTTTAGTATTTTAATTTTTAAAGATAATTTTTTCAAAATTTATTTTTAAATACAATGTTTTTCAAAATGTTTTTCAAAATAAAAAGGATATTTTTCTCAATATTTTTTGGAATGATCATTTTATAATATTTCCATCCATTAATGAGAACAACTATTTAATTTTACTAAAAATGGGATATATTACATTGATACCATAATTATTCTTAATTTATATGTTTTATGATTTTATTTTACTAAGGATGGTTTTTTCATTCACTACATTGATTCTTTTAGACCCCCTGAAATATTAAATCCTATGATAATTGACAATTAAATTTCCCATAATTATCCATATAATTTATCATGGATATCTTTATTTCCTAAAATTTATATAATTTTTACATACGACACTTAGTTTTATAGTTATTTTATTGATTTAGGAAATATTGATAAACATTTATCCTTTACTCAATTCAGATATTTTATAAGGAACTTTGTTTATTATTTGATATATGAGGAATGATTCAGACATGCACTATAGGGGTTGTGGACCAGTTAATGAAATACCTATGGTTTGGGGAACAGTTAATGAAATCCCTATGGGTTGGATGATATTTAATAAATTTCCCACAATGTATTGGTAGTCTCAATAGACTAAATTAGTTCGAGAAAAACCCTTAAAATTTTTTTCCTAGAAGAATAGATGGGTTTATACCAACTTATTTAAATTTTATAGAGTTTAGGTCTTGATGGTAAAGGTATCATGTGCCTGGGAAGCATGAAATTGGATAATTAAGAATTTATTTCATTTTAGTTATTATTATCCATGATATTTTTTATTTGACAATATATATGGATTCAATTCATTATAATTTCATTGATTAAATGACACATGTTTATGTTATTTACCTTTCTAAATTGTTTATTATCTCTCTCTTATTGATTACATACAATATTTCTTTAGTTCTTTAGATTTCCATATTGATTATTCTCATTGATTCATTATTACTTTTACTATACTTTACCATTATTAAGAATTTGATCTCACTATTATTTTGTTTGAATTACCTAAGAATCCAAGAAGTGTACTAAAAATATATGCAGGGATGATATAGATGGAATAAAGTTATCCTCAAAATAAAAAAATTATTAGTGTATTCATTTGTAAAATACCCATGTATGTATGTGGTTTACAATTAATACTAAACTCTTTGGTCATTTAGTATTTGATTCCTTGTAATCATGACAATGTAATGGTAGAAGACACCATATTTGGGATTATTAGGGTAAGTTATCTATGGTTGCTATCAGCTCAAGTTTAGTAGAAACCATGGAAAAAAGATTTAGGATATCATAGATTAAAGAACATAACCCTAAAGTAGAATTTGAAGAAACATATATAATATAATATTATAATTTTGGTAAGGTAGAGACTGTGTGGGTCTTCCTAGTAATACATCTTTATTTAGATGTTATCAGTAGACGTAGTTCTCGAATAGATGTACCAAGGGGTAACATCTATGACAAGGTGCATCATTCTTAACTCGAGTATAACCTGGTACATGACAACATTCCCTGCGGTACAATTTATTTGAAACTTCTGGGTGAAATGATTTGGATAATTGACATTTTCATTACAAAAAAATATGAAAGATTTGAATATATGATGAAAATGAATAACTTAGGTTAAACCTAACATGATTTTGACTGAAAATAAGGTGTCATGATTTAGATATCCTATAAATTATCAAACTCTTTTATCATTGTGAATATTATTACTCACACTATACTTGCTGGTTTTAGTCAATTGATGGAACATGAAAGAATCATGATCACAGTGAACATGAAGAACAATGTGGTAGAAATTCACAACCAAATGGAATTTTGATAAGAGTTAATGATATCTCATTTATGCCTAACAAAATTTCACAAAATATGATTTACAAAATTTACCTTAGCCAACTCCTATACTCACCATAGAAGAGAAGGATGCAGGTTTCTATGAGATTGAGTAGTGGGGACCATAGTGAAATGAAGGATTTATTTCCACTATGCATGAAATGTGGAAGGAGACACCCATGAAAGTCTCTTAATGGAACAGAGAAATGCATTATGTGTGGGAAATAATGACAAAAAGGAAATAATTTTCCAAGAAAAATTAAGAGTGCGAGGGAAGGAAATAAATCACATCCTAAGGATCCATTATGGTTCATTTCCTTAAATATAGGAAATATAAGGATTACCTAAGTCAATGCCCTATTAAAAATAATAAACTCTAGACTATAGAAGGAATTATATAGAAATAAATGGATGATGTATTTGGGTATTTGGGTTGTATTGAAAACATAGTTAAATAGTTATTTAATGAATAAAACTCAAGGATGTCCATTATAATTATTTTTGAAATTATATTAATATTGTTTTATAAATGGGAATCCTATATACCGGGTGATGATCTATCAAATACGGCATGGCTGTAAGACATAAACCCATTAATGAAAGACGATAAGTGTTTTGTTCCTACCAATGGCCTACACAATGTCCTGGTTAATATGTTATTGTTTTTTGTGAAACAATTTGATGAATAAATATTTCTGATAAACCAGTAGGGTTACTTTTTTTGGTTTAGATATTAATTTATTTACAATATTTGTTTTGGTAAATAGTTATATAAAAACATAAATACTTGTTTTATGGGCCTTACTATCCATTAAAATTTTATTTTAGTGCTTCAAGAATCAAAATTTATTTTTTGGATATCAATTTCATTAAGTAAGGGGTTAATTAGAATTGGGTCAAAAAATCTATGCTGATTAAAAGGCCATTAGTTCAACAAAAATTAAGGTATTAGTATAGAATTTTTGTTTTAAGATACACTTCCTAAATTTCTATTAAAAACTAACTTTTAGTCTTAATAATTTATACGAATAAATTATATTTTAAATTTATTTTAAAGTAAAATTAGATCAATTGTACATCAATTAATATAATTTAGTTAATTTTAATCAATTTTACTTTTAAAATTATATAAAAAAACTTAACAAACTAATGAAAATTATTACTTTAAAATCTCTTATCCTCATCCCATCTGTGGGATTGAGTTTAAATTAATTTATGCTAATTATATAATTGGAATATGGAAAAATGGATTAATTATTTTTAATAATAGTAATTTATATTGTATAATAAGGTCAAATTAGTTTTGACAATAAAATATTAATGAAAATAATTAAATTTTATTACAACAATTAAGATAAAAACTAGCTTAATAAAGAAAAAAGCGTTAAACTGCAAGTCCAAAAGAGCACAATTTGTTTTTCAAAAAGACATTTTATAATCAGATATCTAAAATATATTCCCATTTATCTAATTTTTACAATTATTCAATCCAATTTATGTAGAAAAAACTTGGATGGAATTCCATTTTGAAAAATTTACAAGAATGATATTCCTCCTCCACTAGAAGAAGGCACTCACCCCTCCCATTTATTCGCACCTATAAATACCTTTTTCACAAAAAATATGATAAAATGAGCTCCAAACATCCCTACCCTTATTCTAGAAGTCTCTATTTTTTCATAAATACCTCCAATGAATCCATTTTCGGCAAACCAGATTGATTTACCTAATGAAGATGTCACATTATTCCTCAAGTTCTTTTATTATATTTTCATCCTACACCCCCTCAAAAATTATTATTGAATGATTAAATAGTAACACCAGTATAATAAATAAAATTATATTTCTTTATATTAAGGGTTTTACCTACAATTAAACAGACTTCCATCAAATAGGTTATGAACATACCATTTGCATGTATGGAAGACTATCGCCTCTCGAAATGATGTCGTTCTTTTTTTCTTTACCAGCTTTCATGGTTAGAAATTATGGTGGAAAAACTTCTTATATATGATATATATAATATATATAATATATTTATTCATCTTTTATTTTTATATATAACATACATTTATAATTTTCATTTTTTGGGAATATGATAACATCATTTATGGAAGTGTGGACTACCGCCTCCTCAAACGATTTGATTCATTAACACTATAAATAGAACAGATAAAGGATTGTGTTATTAAACCTATGTTAAGTATATGAAATAAATATGATACCGGGGTTATAATATACATATACATATATATCATTTCTTTTCTTTTCTTTTAAATACGACAATGAAATGAATGTACTGTTTATGCCTATGTACGACCTACTGTCTTCTTGAACAATACATTTCATTTCCTATATCCAAAATTTATTAAGTATTATAAATAAATATAAAATAAATATATATTATATTTAGATATTTTTTCACATTTTTTATATGATGAAACCATGAAAATAACAATAAGTAACAATTCAAAATATTTTTGATAAACTAGGCAATTAACATAAAAAATAGTAAAAATAATGAAAGATTACTAACCAATGAGTAAGAAGATATAATAAGAAGAAAATTTTGGTCATAATAAATATTAATATGGGTTCTAGAATAATTTATTATCATGTTTAATAATTTTTTATGGGA
Organism: Viscum album; assembly: GCA_963277665.1. Lineage (NCBI taxonomy): Eukaryota > Viridiplantae > Streptophyta > Magnoliopsida > Santalales > Viscaceae > Viscum > Viscum album. The sequence continues at coordinate 1,274,922,563 of OY728132.1, read as the reverse complement.
TTTTAAAGGATATTCACCAAAAAAGAAATGCAAGGTAAGAGATTTTCATCCCACTATTTACATCTATTAGATAAATGTCCCATTCTCCAATTCTTTTGTGTGGTGTACATAATTTCTATTTTGATATATTAAATCATAAATTATTTAATATTCATGTTATGTTAATATTCTATTTTAATTACTCATTTTATGTATATTTGAATTAAAAGTTACCAAGTGGTAAATAATTTCATACACTAAATTCTTTTCATTTGGTTATATTACTTCCTCATTGTTATTATGATTCTCAGATTATGTGTGCAATAAATTTTTAATAAATATTATTTTATTTCCACCTATTTAATGTGTATTTACAGTTGAAACTCATAATATATTCCTTTATTGATTATCACTTCAACATTATGGTCATTTTAAAAGTTTACTTCACAATCTCATTTTTTTGGGATTGATTACACTTGAATTTCCATTAGAGGAAATTATTTTATTATTATATAAAAAACCCTTTAATTTTATCATCCTCTAGTTATTCATGAACATTTTCATGTAATTGTACAATATTGTTTCTCTTTGGTAAATAGAATGTTTTAGAAAAATGTTTTTTATAAAACCTGCCTTCATTTCTCTTTTAGTCAACCAACCATTTTTCTACTAAAACCCATATATTCTAAAATGATTTTCAAAAATATTTCACCCTTTATATAATGATTTATTAATTAAATTTTCATATTTTTCATCTTTTATAATTGTTTTTAAATAAATATTCTTATCTCTTTCCAAACAAGGAACTTTTTTATCATTTTATTGTGAAAAAATAATGTTCTTTTACCTTGTATGAAATGTTTGGATTTACCCACCATCATCTCTTCAAAGATTAATTTTCATGTTTAAAAGGTAAATTTTTAAGGAAATTTTTTTAAAATGTGATTTCCAAAGAAAAGGAGTTAGAAATTTTTCTTTAAAATACAAAGGATAATTTCCTAAAGTTTGTTTTTAAAAGGTATTTTTATAATATTTAAATTCATCGATGACAAAAAACATTAATTTTTACACTAATTGGTATGTGTTTTATTGATACCATCCTTTTATTTATTTTAATGGCATATGGTTTTCCTTGACCAATGATGGTATTGAAAATCACTTCCTTGATTCCTTTTAGACCCCTTGAAATATTCAATTTCATATGATAATTGGACATTGAATTTCCCCTAATTGTCTATATCATTTATCATGGATATATTTATTTACTAACACATATATCATTTTTATATATGATGTTTACATTGATAGTTATTTTATTGTCTTGGGAAATATTGATAAATCTGTATCCTTTACTCAATACAGGTACTTGATAATGAATTTTGTTTGATATATGAGGAATAATTTGGATTTACACTATATGGGTTGGGGCGTAGTTAATAAAGGACATATAGGTTTGGGACTAGTTAATGAAAGGGTTATGGGTTGGGGATAGTTTAAAGTAAACCCCAGGATGCATCAACAGTCTTATGAGATGAAATGAATTGGAGAAAAACCCTTTTAGTTTGTTTCTAAGAAGAATATATGGATTTCACCCAATATATTTATAATTTCTTAATATTAGGTCTTGATGGTAAAGGTATAATGTTCCTGGGAAACATGGCATCTGATAATTAAGAATATATTTTATTTTAGTTATTATTATCCAGGATATTTTTTCATTGAAATTATCTATATATGCATTTCATTCTCATTTCAATGATGAAATGGCATGTGCATTAGTTATTTACGATTACATATTGTTTATGCACTCCCTATAATTGATTACATGGAAATTTTGTTCAATTATTTACCTTTCCATATTGATGGTTAATATTGATTCATTATTTCTTCCTCTATACTTAACCCTTAGTGATCATTTGAGCTCACCCTTATTTTATTTCATTTCCCCAAAAATCAAAAAATTGTTCTATGAAAGATAAGTCAGGATATCGTAAATGGAATAAAGTTATCCTCAAAAGGAAAAATGTAATAGTTATTATATTCATTTGTAATAAAATACTCATGTATTTATCTGTTTTACCAAGACTAATAAACAGATTGGTCCCTTATAATTTGATTCCACATAATCATGTTAATGTAATGGTAGTAGACACTAGCTCCACACCTACTAGGGTTAGGTTGCTACACAACAACCGAGACTTGGCCAGAAAAATATATGTAAAATAAAACCCAAGTACAACATTAAATATCCTATAATACTAATATATTTAAAGGGAAACTACAAGTACCAAAAAGGTAATGATAATAATTAACACAAATCCCAAATATATTCTACTAAACCAAGAGCTAGTAATATCCATCCCAATATCTGACATACTCCAACTAATTTTAAAAATAGTTTTTATTTCTGTAGGGTGGTAATAATAGAATATTCTTTATAATTATCACTTTAACCACTCATGTAAAATATAAAAAATTCATTCTAAATCACATTGAACAACAGTGAAATTAACTCACCACCTAAACAAGTAAACTAGGTTTCTCACCACACCATAGATAATTCTCACCAAGTAACTCCTACAACAGAGTATATAATATGATTATAAAACAAAAAGTGTGCCTTGAACCTATTTCCCCACTAGATTTCCACTTTTCCCCAATAATGCACTACCTGATCCATCTCTCTCCAAAAGTATGAAATCCAAAATACACTTGGTCATGGAATTACAACATGATCCTCATGTATCACATTACCATGTTATCACATCAACATAACCATATAGTAACCAAGTTGTTTCTATAATCCACCATAACTTGTATGACATATATAAAGCATATAGTATTATACCTATATTCATTAAAGACCATAAACCAAGTAAGTTCCTCAATCCATCACTACCTTTACATTTCGTACCTATAACAATCCATTAGATATTATATCTAGAAGTAGATGTCTGTGAAATAACCACAAGCCATCACATCCATATACTAACATATGTGGGAAAAATATCCTCCATGAATACCAATATAAGTAACTACTATGAGAAGAAAGTGGGGAATGAGTGGGTAGTCACCCACCCATCCTCCCACCAAGATGTTGGGAAAGACACCCTCCCAGAGTCCACTGAGTATCATCCACACTAACTGACTTTGTTAGGGTGGAGTATGGAATCAAAAATTATAAATGATATAAAATAGTTCATAACCATAGTATGGTAATAAACTAGTCTTTTATACAACTGCATCTAAAATAACTCAGACTCCAGGCTTCCAATGCTAAGACTAGATTCCCTAGAAGAACAAAATCATATAAATGATCTATATTAATTACCGCATTCCATTTTTATTATTTCCTTTTTTTAAAAATTAGCTGTCCATTAATTAATAATTAACACTAATACACATTACCCTAAATCACATTAATCATCATAGGTAAGTCCAACCACTCCATACATAATTCAAACCAAGTCCACAATTTATCAAGATTAACATATTTTAACATCTTCATTCCATCATTAACCAACCTCATGGCTCCAAAATTTATTTAATCATTATTAGAATCATTACATGTAAATTTTCACTACAAAAAAAAATCGTAAGATAAAACTAAGAGAAATCATGAAACCAATAACCTCTAACTACCTCAACCATTGGGATAAGAAATGAAAATAAAATAATAAACTTAGCCATTGACCATTAAAAAGATTCATAAGAGAGAATACCAATTATAAACATCTCATCAAACTGTAATACATTATTTAACCCATTTAATAACCTTCAGTTCTATACCTAACTCCAAAATTCATATACTAACTAATCTCACCATCACTAGAATTAACTACTTCCACATCATCTATGCATCTCTGCCCACATATATCACATCATTCATCCCAAGATCATATATACTAGAGTCACATTACATACATGCCTCCCCTACCCATATCATTCATCCCCATATTAGTTGTATCATGCTTGAAACACCAGGTCTATATCCAAATCACATAACATAAAATCAGAAACAAACATGTAATCAACATGGTATATGGGTCCTAAAAACAAGACATTCAGCCTTCACATGAAAATGAGGTCTCATAGCTCCAAAATAAGGCACTCATCCATCTCAATAAAACTGTCAACTCAAGCCCCTAGAAAATCATCTTTATATTAAAAAAGGTTCTTTTACCATATTGAATTAACTAATTCATTTATTACTAGGATTGGATGATGGGAATCTTAATAAATCAGTCCATAAAAATCTATCAATGATAAATAATTCTCTTAAATTTTATTCTGGTTTAAAAAAAACTTGAGATATACCATTTTCAATTAACTTGAATAGATTCATCAATTTGATTATCATAAAATCATATTATCTTCCAGATTAAGAACATGGATCTTATTTAATTATTCTCAATCCAATTAATTATCATGTTAATTTCTACATTACACTCGTTATAATTTTTAACCAGAATAACATGCTAATCCATATCATAAACAAACTTTTCAATAACGAAGGAATGGATATCACACTATCTAGTAAAACATAAAGAAAAACATATATCATTGTAAAAAATAAAAACATCACCAACTTCAAATTGCAATCCAATTATTTAATCTCATTCAATATTTTCTATGTAAATTTTATTAGAAACTACAGGGCCAAAGCATTATTAGTTTATGATTGAACATAAATAAAGTAAAGGAATACATGAATTCACTACCTCAAAATTGATCAATGTTTTTTTCACAAGAATGGAACATGTTGCGGATCTTGAATCACCTCTTCTGGTATTACTGCATCCATCTAAGGACACCTTAATACAAATTCACATACAAAAACCAAGAGAACCCCCATTAAGAACACAATTTATCAAACACCATAGCATGGAGAAGTTAATATATAAAAATGACATAAAACATAGAGAAACCACTAGAAAACAAAGGAATAATACAACTTGGATCAACATGGGACACCATGGATCAAAAGAAGATGGATTGAATTTATCCCTAGTTGATGGGATATCAAAACACTAAAGGCTGTAATCGATGGTCTTCTGGATTGAGAGAGCGGGAAGAAATTTGTAGGTTTTGAGAAACCCCTAACCCAATATAGGCTTTAATAACACTCTACACAAGGAAATTACATGGTTTGAAAGAAATTTACAATTTTTATAAATTTCAGGGTTCAATTGTCATAAAAAAATGTGTTTCCTTTATTTATTTAACCCTAAATATGTTAAAGTCCTAAAACATCCTATGAACATGAATTAAGAAGGTTTGAACCACACTTATAAGGTCTGTAAAGAGTACACTATGTGTAATCCCTAAGTTTCCATCTATTTTATCACCCAACACCTCCAAACTTATTCCAAGACTCCTATGAGATTCACTATCCTCAGAACTCAGAAAGGGTTAAACCACAGGAATCCAGACCCTTACAAGTGTCTTTATGGATAAAAAATAATAAAGGTATTCACTTGATAATTTTTCAACTCATCAGGTTATGAAGTTTGTTAAACATAATTTAGTTTTGGATTTTAATTACTACCATAAAAAGGATCAAAGTGGGAATCTTGAAAAGGGTGTTGGAATTAGTAACATGATGAAGTGTTGCATATTGTTGGATATACTAATTATCAGGCTGTTCAGTGTGATGTATCAGAGGAAATTTATTTATGTCATGATATTTTAGGAAAAGGTTGTGTTGTGCAGCCATTGGAAACTAATTTCTATTCACTTGTTACATAGGAAGGTGGTCTGAATCAACAAAAATTTTAACATAATATATATAATTATCATGATTCAGAATGTCTTAAATTATTAAAGGATTTATAGAATATTTGTTAATATATATGATGATAAAATTTTTAAGGATGAATAGATTGTCACCTTATGAGAGAAGGATAACACTCCTATCAACCCTTTAGATAGTGTTTGTTCTATCGCATCTTAGTATTTTTTTCACAAATGGTATGGTAAATATGATAAATAGTCATGGTATCACTCCTTTGCCTCCAAAAAAGAGGAATATGGATGTATTATTCTTACATTACAAGGAATATTTATACCATATCATCCTCTAAGGTATGCAAAACCTAATATCATTCCAGAGAAGGAAAGCACCAATATTGAGATCCTTAAGATATTCAGTCAAGGAAATTCACACTAAGTTTGGGAAACTACTAATGAATATGATTTTGATTATAAAAATAGACTTTAATTTTATGATCACTAATCCTACTATTTTTCTATAAGTGAAAGTCTCTTTGTTAGGACTATTTCACTCCATTTTTTTATTTCTACTTTTAATAAAAATATAGTATATTTTTCTTCTTGATAGACATATTTGAATTGTTATTATATGATATATATGTGAAATTATATATCTATTCATTGATAAATATAAATTACTATTAATTTTTAATTATATTAATATTAAATGGATTCATGATTTTTTATTGAATAATCTTGTGTTTGATGGTTGCGTTATGATTAAAATAGTCAGATTCCCAGCGATCATATTCTAATGTTCACATTTTTTACTATAAATATAATTCATTATAATACATAAATTCATTGATATACTTTCCTAGATATTATGCAATGTCTATTCCATTTCATGTTATTTTTTTTGAAAGTGTAATCTTACAATGTATGAGGCTATAGCGAGGTCACATATTTTTACTTGATTTATGGTACAAGTATTAACATTAATTATAAATAAAATTACATAGTTTTCTATTATGTTAAAAAATATAATATTTTTATGAAATAATAGAATATTAATTTTTAAATACTTTTTGTGATGATGAATTTAATTATTAGAGTAGAATCTCAAGTATTTCAATATATACTACACTAGGAGATCAATGTTCACCATATATTGTTATTTTTGTGGAATCAATAGACACAATGTGTATTAATACCATAATAATACGTCACTCCCATAGAGTGGGCATTAATTTTAGGAGATAAACATTGTAATAAAAGGAAATAACTTCATGAAGATAAAAAATACAACCTAGAATGAAAAAAATATAAATTTAAAAACCAATCAGGGAATAACTAATTTGAATAATTAAAAGTGATTTTTGGAATATGCGACCATCCAAATCAAAATTCGTATGCTTTACTGAAAATAATTTTTAGAGAGGTTATATATAATAGAATATAAAAGGAATTTATGAAAGATAAAATTGAATAAATATTTCATATTATTGTAGTTTCAAAGAAAACAAGATCAAAATTAAATCCATGGATACTTGATATAAAATTTTCCTAACATAAGACAGGTGATGTGAAATTCTTATATAACATTGAATAAAATGAGGGAAAATTTTCTTCTTATATAAAAAACAATTCCTTGAAAATAAAAGGTATTAGTATAAATGAGATAGAGTCCAAGATTTTAATGTTCAAGGACATTCTATTTTTTCGATGTATATAAACACAAATTACTGAGTGAAAGATAAATCTATAATTATAGAATGACATTTGTCCTTTAAAAATATTCTTAAAGAATATTATGTTTTAAATAGGTACATATTATAATAATTTCTTGCTAAACTGGTAGTAATTTGTTGTAAATTCATGTCCCTAGTAACCCTTTTCTATTTTATTGTTGCGAATGTGAATAATTTGCGAAACTAAAGGCTTCTCCATATTTTCTAGAAAATTTTGAGTATAATTTTAATGTATGATATGTTGATAAATTCACCACAACCAAAGAGGAAATATTTTTTTTGAAATTTGCAAGAAGGGAAGAATATTTAATGTAAATAATAAGAGTACATAAATTTAATCCACTAATCTACTTTTTCTTTTACACATGGACCAATGAGACATCAATCCAATAAGGGTAATATGCACTTTATCAATTTTATTTATGGATTCACATGAATGAAAGGTTTCATGTTCATGAAACATAAATCTAATGTTGTGTAGATGATCAAAATATTCATAATGGAAGTAGAGAAGGATTTAAGTATATACATTTCAAAGGTGAAAACATACATGTAATAGGGTATAAAAATATTTCTTTTTGAATATTACCTAAAAAAATATAATTATACACTGGTATACTGCTCTCGACACTCCTTAGAAATGGAATTATAATAAACAGAAATATAATTTATGTTGAAATGGGATGTGCCATGAAAAATGAATTTAAATATTTAATGTTCTTCTAGGGGAATCATAAAATACCATTATGCTTGTAAAAAAGTATATGTTTTTTCATAAATAATCTAAAATGGATCTCGATGAGATATTATATAATAAGAAACCTATATTAGGTTACTATATGTTTTTATGAGTGTATATATAATGAAGCTCAAATATGTAGATTTTGGGAAATCTGATGAAAAGGTATAAGATGCCATGATAATGGGATATTTATCCAATGAAAGAAGCTATATGTTCTATAAAAAATATCTATATATGTTTTTTTATTTGTGTCATGTAAAAGTCAATAAGAAAAATACACCATAATTGAAGTTATATGAAAAATAATTGGATGGATTAATAAAATATATAATGATGACTTTTGGTGGATTCAATGAGAAGGAATATGGATAGGAACCCAAACCTATTGAGGGTTATTAGTTCTAGTTTATTAACTAGGATATTAATAACCAATTGATTCTAATAATAATGATAGAAGAAATAGTCTAATGTTCCTGAAGTTAATAAAATTGAAAGAACGTGAAAATATCATCAAAATTCAACAAACACTGTATCAAACTAAATATAAGATGATGATTGAGATCAAAAGGTGATTATCTCACATAAATAACATAATACATGTAATAATCATTTTAACAAAAGGATTGGAAAATTTTGATGAATTAATGTTAGATCAAACTAATTAAATTGATGCCTAGGACATTTTTCCTTGACCGGAATGAAATAATGTGATAAGAACTGAAAGTCTGTTTAGAAATAAACAAAATAAAAATGGTAATATTTTTAGTAATACAATTAGGTTACTCTGTAAATGGAATTTATAGGAGGAAGGAGTTTTTTTTAAGAAACATTCACACTTTTTTAAGACTGAAATATATTTTAATGGTTATATCTATTTTTTCTCATAAAAATTAGAAATTTTGTTAGATGGATGTAAAGTTATAATTATTTAATGATGATGTTGAAGAATAATGTTTTTTGGGAAACAAAAATGATTCATACTTGATTAAAATGGAATCAATGTATTGAAACAAAAAAACCTTATATTAGTGGAAACATGATCCTAGTGCCTAGTATTCTAAACATGATAGATTCTTGAAGTAGTTAACTATTTCTAAAAGGAATGTATTTATTAACTTCTATGTGAAATTAATGACCACAAGTGACCTAGTTTTCATCCTTTATGTTGATAATCAAATTTTGTACAATAACTATGAAATACTTTTTCAATTGTTTACTAAAAAACACAAGGGAAACTCAAATATCAATGATAAGAAAATTAAATGAATTTTTATACTACTAGTTCAATTAAAAATAAGATAAATCGTATTTTCATAGGAAAAGTATATGAAATAGTTATTATTTAAAGTTTGTGGGTGATATTAAAAGGAATTATCCATAACAATTATTATTAGTGTGAATCTTAATTGGTTACCAAAAGAATAATATAGTATTTTAAATGTATATCCAACATTGTACACATTTATATGTGATGATTTAGATTCAAATGGTTTAAAATAATGATTATGAAAGATATTTAAATTTATGAAAATATATATCTCATGGAAATTTTTTTACATAATATTGTGTGATATGGAATAATAAAAAGTAATTTTTTGCAAAATTAAATATAACAAAGGCAGAGTTTTCGCTACCACACATTCATGCACTCAGATGATGTAGATTTATTTCTAGGTGGAGTATTATATGTAAATATTTGGAGACCATTGAAAATTTCTTTTGATAATAAAAGTGAAAATGGTCTATCCATAAACCCTGTGAAATACTAATGATCAAAGCACATTGTTTTTAAAAATCAAATCATCAATGAGATAGTTTATAATGAAAATGTTATGTTTGATTATATCTAAATGAATGAAAATTTTGAAATATTAAAAAATCCTTTTCTAAGTGAAATATTTAATTAATTAAAGTTAAAACTACATATTCAGACTTCTCCCCAAACTTAAGGAATGTATATGATTTACCTAATAATGTTTTATATTCTTTTTTAAAAGGGGTGTATAAAAAACTATTCTAATATAAATTTGTTGATTCTAAAAATGGTAGTATTATATAAAGTGGAAGGATGTGTTTTTGATTTAATGCCCAGATCATGTGGAAGTGATATAGAATTTAAATACAAAATATCAATTAATTTTTGGGTGAATATCATAATTACTGATAAAAATTTACCTTTCATTAATGTATGGAATTTTTTCTAAAAGTTTGTTTAATCTCATAGTATTGTTTTAAGAAATTTCTATAATAGATAGGCTATGGTTTGATATAAAGTTTATAATATCAAAAATATTATACTTTTTTATGTTGATAATAAATCCAAAGGGGGAGATTGGTGACCCATTGTTTTTTAATTACTGACGGTGTGGTATTTTTTGGAATCCATGAGTTTAATAATGATTTTGTGTTATAGGTCAAGATTGATTTATATATTCTAAACATTTAATTATATAAATAATATATAAATTTATAATTTATCTGATTATATATTATTATAATATATAAATACATCATTTGTTGATCTATTGTTATAGAATCATGATCGATTATTATTATCCTTCAGTTGACTAAAGAATCTAATGATAAAGTTGGTAGTTATAGTGTATATAATACTTAGGTGAAGTACGATCTGTTGATCATAAGGTAATTGTTTATAATGACAAAAAATTATATCACTCAACAAGTAGGGGAGTTGAGGTGTGTCTTTTTTAAAGAAAAAAATGATTGATTTACATCATTTTTCATAAATACATACTATTTTATCGAGATAAACCACTTAAAAATAGAAAAGTTTAACTTATGTAATATATAAGATTTAGTTGACTTGAATGTTTTGATAAAGTAAAACCTTATAAAATGTATAAGATACTAAAATATTAAATAATTTTGATATAATAAATTTAATTTATTATGTAGAATTTTTCAATTTTCCAAAATTGTGAAGAATGGGTATCTAGAAGTCATGATACATAATAAAAAGTTATGGATTGTGAGTTTATATGCTTTCAATATAAAGGAAGATATCTGATATGTGAATACAAGATAATCATAATGGTTTTTACATATATTCAGATAATTCTACACTAAATTTAACATTCATCATGATTATTTGAGAACCAATTTCAATTCAAGATGATATTATCCTACATATCCAAATCTATGAGAATTGGACAACCAATATGGAGAGTATCTGAAATATAAATCTAGAAGCTCCGAAGTGGTAGATTAATTGGATTGTCTGGACAATCAAAATGTATTTCAATCTATTAAGAGTTATGAACAATATCTGTTTAGAAGAACCTATAGTTTGTCTAATGATGTTAAATTTATCTATGTTAAGAATAGTGGTTGTTCTTAGGATCATCCTTTCTATAATTGTTCTTATAGAAGGATTTATATGGTTATAGGTGAAACTAATGAGATGTTACGATTTTTAGTTATGAGAAGACAATGTATTAATGGATTGTTAGTGTAGTTTATGTATAACATTATATTATTAAAATCTTAGTAGATTTATTTAGTAATCACAAATGATAAAATTGATTGAGTGATATTGTGGATGAGGATGCGTCTAAAGGCTATAGAATAGTGAAAATCATGAACAAAAGAGAACTAAAAGAAATTAATTGTGATGATGCTGTATTGAGCATAAAAGATAAAACATTCTTAAAGTAAATTCAATATTTCTACAATGAATTTGAGAGAAGATATCATTGAGATCTTGGACTATATACTCTAGTAGATACACTTGGTTTAATAAGGAAGTAACTCAATTGAAAATATTGTAGGAAAAAATACTAGTTTATTAATGTTTTGGATATTTATGTTCTATAAATTTGAGTTCCTAAGCAGAAGATGATCATTTTATATAGAAGACTTGGGGGATGATTATATATTTTGAAGAAATAACTAGATACAAAAGTGATGTTTCTCATTTATTACTATGGAAACATTATTACTTGTGGGAACATATAGGAAGAATATATTTGGTGATATGAAGAAAATTATTGGGGGTATATAATTTATATTAGCTTTCTTTATTCTGTAAATTTTTATGTCTTTTTATAGTAACTGACTACAACAAGGAGTAGTTACCCACATTATGAATAAGCCTTATAAATCATATGTTCCTTTAATTTAAATTCATTTCTATAATATCGGTAAGGTTAATATATAAATTTTAGAGTATTGAAACTATAATAATATACATAGGTTCATTTTAGGTTAAAGTAAATTAAAAAAGAGAACCACTAACTCAACCACCCCTCCTTCATCTAAGTGGTTATGGGAACTTCAAAAGGAATTGTTGACAACTTATTTCCAAGTGGTCAATTCACTCGCTGAATTCAATTGACCAAAATGAATATATATTTGAATTATTTGTTGATATAGAATGAAAATTTGTACTTATTTTTGAACAAGAGTAAAAAACATCGATAGATACTCAGGAATAAGTGTATAAGTTTTATAAATAAAATATAGAGATAAATTATTAAAGAAAAAGTAAAAATAAAGAGCTTAATATAGCCTTTAGACTGTGGGATGATTCTAAAGATATCTAAGATGAATCCAAATTAGTTTTATGATCTTGCTGATTTTGAATGAAAATAAACTTGTGGTTAATATTTCCTATAGGTATGGTGGAGAAAAATGTTGTTACAAGGAGATAAAGATAGTGGATAAATTTTTTGAAAAATGAATATTTTAAAAACATGGAGTCTATATTTATTTGTTATCATGGTTTTTCAATTCCAAATAATATTTTTAATAAGATCATAGTAAAATAATATGGTGTAAGAAATGTATTGAAAAATGGGTTAAAAGATTATAAAGGTACTAACATGTGAAAATAGGAGAGACAAAGAATATAAAAAATCAAATAAAGATAAACATTTTCATTTTCTTTATAAAGTATGAGTAGTAAGAATGCATTTCAAATCCATTATTCCCTATTTAAAATGCTTTGGATAGTGTAAATAGATTTTGAAAAGTATTTTCAACAAAACATAAATAGGGAGAATTTCATAACTAGGAGGTTATGTGTTGTATTTCATGAAAATAATTAATGAGAAATTACAAGAAGTTGGATTTTATTACCTGAGAAGATATAGATATATAGTGAGGCATGAATGATATTAAATATGGATAACCAAACATTGGAACCAATCATAGTGATATGTAATTCATAAAATTGACATACATGGATTTGGAGTGTGACGAATGGATATAAAAGATCTAGTGAGGGTAGTTTTGAAAAAATTAAGGGTGAATAAGATAATTTTTCATATCATGTGTATGAAAAGTAGAGTATAGATGATTGATATACCATTGAAGAATGTGAGATGTGGTGAATTATGTTTATTGGAGAATAATATTGTTTATTAATATGTAAGATCTTTTATAATGGAATTTTTTGAATAATTTAAAAATATTGGTACATTGATTATTATCGCACAACAACACATTGATCTATGCCATTGGAATGTTATGAAGAAATAAGTACAAAAGTATTCATGCATAAATAACATGGGTTTCACGATGGAGTTTTTGGTTTCAGTATCAAAAGTATAAGGAGATGAACTTATTAAATTACATTATCTTGAATTTAGTCAAGAAATTACTTCATTTTACATTAAGGATATTTTAAAGTTGATTTCTTTAGATAATTGGGACATAATACATTCATAAAATTACACATTACTATAGAGTGGATACCATAAAAATAGTATTCATTTCTTGAAAAATATAAAACATTTAACCAAAAACATGATTTCTTAGAAAAATAATCAAACATTTAACTTGGATTCCTTCTTTTTCTTACACATCCTTATAACCTGTGAATATCATTTAAAAACATGGGAAGATAAAAAAAGCCAATTAAGAGATATAAAAAGAAGGAAAGAACACATTAGTTCCTGAACACTTGTAACTTATGAAATCATTTTCAAAAGAAAAACTTCTCACACATATATACTTACATTGTGAAACATGATATTTAAAAAATATCCACACAAAACATAAGAACATAAATATAACCATAAAGGTATATTTGGGTATTACTTATATAATATTGAAACCCTCTCGACTACCTTATAATTTTTAACCCTCACAGCTACCTTACAATTTGTGTAACCATCGTAGTTACACTTGGAGTAACCATATGACTTACCTCAAACATACACATACCCAATGAATTGGAGGAAGATATGGGTCCCAACATTCATTATAAATAAATACCAAGAATAGTAACATAACCATACAACATGAATAATAGCATGAAAACATTGCTTTAGAATTTTCTAAAACAGAATTTTATAAGAGGATTTTAAAAGAAAATCCCCTTAAAAATATCTTATAATTCAAGTGAGAATTAATAGAGTAGATGGAATATGTATATAAACCTTAAATAAATATAAATAATCATAATAAAAATAATTTTTCATCATTCAAAATGTTTTAATACCACATAAATAATGAAGTAGAAGTTTAACACTAAGAATGGAATCGTGTAAAGAATTCCCTTCCCTCAGGTTTGTCTTACTTACAACTCATTTAACCCTCATGTATAATGGTTAAAAAAGAGTTATTAATATCTTAAAGAAACATATCCATCTTTATAATACCTTATATGATAATTTCATTACATCATTTCACCCTTTAATTACTAGTATTTTGTTCCTTTCACTTTTTTCGGTGAGTTCTTTACATGATTTCCATGATTGGTTCATGATGGGTTTTCTTTTCAATTGGATGTAAAAATACAGAATTTGAATGGAATGGTATTTAAATATTTCCATTACTATTAACTATACCATTTATCATTTTCAATTCTGACATGGGGATGATTCATGAGTTAAACATTACTGATAATTTTTTATGTTATTTAGGCGATTCTTTGATAGTAAAGATCTCATTTTGTTTCATAAATTAATAACATGTGTGAAAGAAGATTCTTGAACCTTATATGATATATAAAACATAATTTATTATCTGGTTAAACCATAAAAATGGTTTCATGACCAATCTTGATGGAAATAAATAAAATTGAAATCGCATCGTCCACGATGTCGGTAAATTGACACATCACAGACAATGGTTAAATTACTTGAATAAGTGGGAGAACCAGAGAAGAATGATGATTAATTTTACATGAACTTGGGAAAATACATAATATCCAAGATTCTGTAACTTTCATGCCTCTTGTATAAGATTTGGTTACTAAAGAAGAAGAAAACAAAGAAGCTCAAAATAAAAGATGCATTGAGAAATCCCTTATGAAATTTCGGCAGCCTAACGACGTCGCTTAAAATTTCATAAAATATTTTGATGAGAGAAAAGGGGTCTTTAATAATTCTTACATATTATGGGGAGTTATGGGGATATGGAATGGAATATCCCAACACAAGACAAAGGGAATTAAAATAATAACATAAAATGAAAGAAAAGAAAGAAAAGAAAAGAGGATTTTTACCTCTTGATCTCTTCTCCTTGAGATTCTTATTAAGGCATTGGGTTTGGTCCTTTTGGTGAGACCAGAAGCAATAAGACTTGAGTAAGAGTCTTTGGAGGAGTGTTGGGAATAACTAAGGTAAGTCTCAAGGCTTGAGAGGTGTGGAAGGAAGATTGGATTGAGGGTGGTATTTATAGTGGAGGAGAGGGGGTATTTTTCACCATTTTAATCATTTTTATAATATTGCTTCTCAAGACTATGAATACTATTAATTCATTTGACCCCAAATAGTAATAATGGCATGTGAGTTCAAACATAGTGGCCTTACATCACTTATGATGTCATAAATAGTGTATTTTACTAATAATTTGAATATATGGTATTTCACGATATTTCACTACTCATCGAAAATTCTAGAATTTCATAAAAAACCTAAAAATTCACGATTATCATTTTTTGACTTGTAGAATTTAAAAATGAAATAAATTTTTTGAAAATAATTGTCTAAATTTCATTAATTTATATTTTAAATAAAATCATTCTTCATTCAAAAATTAATAATTTGAAAACTATAAATGCTTTTATATCACATTGAAAAATTAATCAAGATGTCATTATCATAAATCCTAAACAAAAAAATAATAATAATACAATTTACTATTCATTAGGTTCATATTACTAGTCATATTACTATTCATAAGGGTATCTTACTATTCACCAAAAAACAAGTTGGTTCCATTAGATTCCCAAAAACATACTGAACACAATTGTAGATGACCATTTTTTGAAATGAAAAACATAGAAGTGGAAAAATTATTTTTTAAAGGATTGTTATAAATATCTCCTTAAAACAATGTTTCATGATTTTCAAATTATTTTTATAACCATGGTGTGTAACATTATCCCCACCTTTTTGAAGTTGCATCCTCGCAATTTTATTTACTTATTAAACAAGTGGGGGAACCTTTCTCTCATGGAATTTTCATATTCCCATGTTGCTTCTTCAACCATGTGGTTTCTACTAAAATACCTTTACCTAGTGGATTAACTTATTCCGCAATACATGTTACCTTCGATCAAGAATCTGAACTGGTTTCTCTTCATAAGAAAGTTTCTCTTCAAGATGAACTACTTCCAGGCTCAAGACATGTGATGAATCTAGAACATACATCCACAATATCGAAACATTAAAACCATTGTGCAACTGAGGAAAACTTATAGGCAAAGCTACTAAGTATTCAACTTGTCCAACTTTATTTAGGATTTCAAAAGGATCCATGAACCACAGATATAACCTCCCTTTATTACCAAAACACATCACACTTTTCCAAGGAGATATTTTAAGGAAAACATGGTCACCAACCTCAAAAGAGAAGACTTATAAAGATAAGTCTTTCCTTATATAATCAACAAAACTTTTCTGCCTACTCTGAGTAATCCTTATGGGTTGCTAGATCATATTCACTTTCTCATCCAATTCCTCTACTAATTATGACCCCATAAACTTTATTTCATCGACTTCATCACAAAATGCTCGAGTCTGATACCACTTCCTATAAAATGCCTCAAAAGGTTCCATATGTATACTTGAATGAAAACTATTATTATAAGAAAACCCAACTAAATAAAGATGTTGATCCCAACTTCCGTTGTAGTCCATTGGAAAATCTTGAAGCAGATCTACCAAATTCTGAATTGTTCGTTCTGACTGCCCATCTGATTGAGGATGAAAAGATATACTGGAATTTAAATTTATGCCCAATAACTTCTAAATTACCTTCCAAAAGATATAAGATAACCTAGTATCCTAGTCAAATATAATGGAAATAGGATCTCCATGTAGATAGATAATCTCTTTTAGGTACAGTCGAGATTACTGATCCAAATACATTATATCATGAATTGAATGAAAATGTGCAGATTTTGTCAGTCGATCAACAACAACCCAAATCACATTGTTACCTAGAAAAGTCTTTTATATTCCCACCTTGATGTCCGTTGATACATTCTCCCATATCCACTCTGCAACTAGAAAATTCTAAAGAATCCCCTTCGGTAATTTCCGCTCTGCTTTAACCTATTGACATGTCAAACATTTCATGGTAAAATCAGAAATATCTCTTTTCATTCCACCCCACTAGTAATACTCCCAAAAGTCTCTGTACATCTTAGTACATCAAGGATTAACTGAAAATGGAAAACTATAAGCTTCACACAACAAATCTTTCTTCAACTGGTAATCACAAGGCACACACAAAATTTTACCAAATCTTAAAACATAATCTTTATCAATGTTAAATTATGGAAACTTACCCATATTAACCAATTCTACCTTTTTCTGTAGCTCACATTCTTCCTTCTATTCTTGCTTAATTCTATCTGATAACGATGACTCCACTAAAACCTAAAACAAAATATAGGTATTTCTTGCACCAACAACATCGAAGCCCAAATTCATCAAATCATTAATCAAGGGATCATGTTCCAAATTTACAATGTTTAATGATTCATGATTTTTTTTGACTCAAGGCATCATCCACTTTGTTTTCATTTCTAGGATGGAAATTTATCTTGAAATCATAATACTTTATCAGTTAAAGCCATATTCTCTACCTCATGTTTAATTACTTCTGAGTGAATATATACTTCGAACTTATATAGTCAGTATATATTTAACATTTGGCTTCGTATAAATGATGCCTACGAATTTTCAAAGAAAAAACCATAGCTTCCAATTACAAATAATGTGTGGGATAAATTAATTCATGAGGTTTTAGTTGTCTTGAAGCATAAGAAATTATGTAATCATTCTGCTTCAAAACACAACCAAGTCCCTTCAAAGAATCATCACTATAGATGACAAACTCCCCATTTCAGAAAGGCAAGGCCAAAACATGAGCATTCACCAATCTCTTATTCAGTTCCAGAAAATAAACATCACATTCTTTTGTCCAAATAAATTTAACCCCTTTTCATATTAACATTGTTATCAGGCTAGATAACTGTGAAAATTTCCTAACAAACCATCGATAATAACCAGATAATCCAAGAAAATGACCAATATTTGTAACATTTTTTGTTCTTTTCCATTAAACAACCACTTTTTTTTTGTATCAACTGTTATTTCATCCTTATTTACAATGTTCCAAAGAAAATAAATCATTTGCAACCAAAAATCACACTTTCTAAATTTTCCATATAGTTTATTTTCCTTTAAGGTTTTTAAAACTACCCTTAGATGTTTTTCATGATCCTCTTTATTTTTAGAAAATACTAGAATGTCATCAACAAACAAAACCACAAACTTATCCAAGAACTAATTAAATATTCTATTCATAAGATTCATGAATATAATAGGTGCATTAGTTAATCCAAATGGAATAACAACAAATTCCTAAATCCCATTTCTAGTACAAAATGCTATTTTCGGGATGTCATCCTCCTCCACCTTCAGCTGATGGTATCTAGATCTGAAGTCAATCTTGTAAATGTATTGAGCTCCCAAGATATGATCAAACAAGTCATCGATATGAGAATAATGATACTTGTTTATAATTGTGATGTTATTCAAATATCTATTATCAATGCAATGTCTCATGGAACCGTCTATCTTTTTAACGAACAAAATAAGAGAACCACATGGTGAAGTGCTAGGATGAATGAATCCTTTATCAAGCAAATCCTGAAACTAATTTTTCAATTTAAGAAGCTTTATTTGAGCCATATGATATGGTGGGTTTTTAAATTGGCTTAGCATCAATAACTAAATCAATTGTGAATTCGACTTCCTGATCAGGTATGACACTAGGTAACTCCAAAGAAAAAACATCAAGGTATTTATTTACCACTAGCACATCATTAATCTAAATAGTTACCTTATTTTCAACAATATGAGAAAGATAATTTTCATTTCCATATTTCAACAGTTTCTTAGCTTCCTGATATGTTATAATTTTTTTTGGGTTCGTTATTATATAAAAAATGAAACTCTTTCTGAAAAACAACTTCATTATCTATACATTCAATCTTATCATGATAAACAGAAAACCAATCCATTCCCAGAATAACATCAAACTCAAATAAGGGAAAAACAACAAGGCTTATAGTTAAATTCTTTCCATAGACCACAATTGAAATATTCTTATAATTCTTATTTAATATAATATTTCCCCCTGGTGTTCTAAAAACAAGTTCTGATCTCATTTGTTGAGGTGATTTTTCTAATTTTCCAGAAACTTTCTTAAAAATAAAGGAATGTGTAGACTCCGTATCAAAAAAAAAACTTTAGAAAAATTTGAGTAAACAAACAGAGTACCTGATAAAACTTCATTGGATGGTTCCACATCTGCTGACTTACTTGAAAAAGATCTCAACACCTTTATGCAAATAGTCTGGATTCCTTGCATCATTCGTATCTCTCATCAGGAAGACATTTTCATAATGACCTATCTAACTACATTAAAAACACTTTACAGTTTTATTATCTAGATTAGTCTTAAAATCATTTTCATTATAATATAGGTCCATATGTCCAAACTTATCACATTTAAAACACTTTCCAGTTTTGGTGAGACTTTTCCTAGGGTGTTTCTTTCCACACATTTCACAAACTAGAAAGTGTATTTTCTTACCATAAGATTTCTTTTGTTGATTCTTACCCATCACTTACCATCTGGACCTCTTCTTCTGCTTGTTTCCAAAATGCACGTGATCATCAAAAAACTCCATCTCTACCCTCTCAGCACATTTGGAAATATTCTCATAACATTTTACTTCATGGTAGGCCAATTCCAATCAATACTTTGGATTTAGTCTTAAGCAAAAGTAGTTGATTTTTCTATCAAGATCCAGAATAAGATTTAGAGCATACCTCACCAGTCGGGTGAAGTTTACTTCATACACGGCCACTGAATCTTCCTCTTGTTTCAATTCAAGTAATTTCTTCTCCATCTTATGTCGCACCGAATTAGGAATATATTTTTCTAGGAAAAGACTTTTAAATTAATCCCACTCTAAGGCATCAAAATACTCTCTATCCCTAGTATTACTTACCGTTGACCACCACAGATCATCTTCACCTTCAAAATGATAAACATAAAGACTTATATTTTGATTTTTTGAACATCTCATAATGTCAAACATCTTTTCAAGGGCTTTAATCCATCCTTCAACTGCTACTGGGTCAGAAGATCCATTGAAAGAAGGAGGGTGTTGTCTCATAAAATGTTCCACTATTGTCATGTTACATTGTCGTACCTGTTGTTGTTCTCATGAATGGATGTCATCGACATTTATGGCTTGTGTTAGTTGATCCATTACCATCACAAACTACTTGGACCCAATCCCTACCATTTAAGGATGCAGATTTGGAAGGTTTTCGTTCT
Source organism: Viscum album (assembly GCA_963277665.1). Lineage (NCBI taxonomy): Eukaryota > Viridiplantae > Streptophyta > Magnoliopsida > Santalales > Viscaceae > Viscum > Viscum album. The sequence goes on along the minus strand of OY728132.1, from coordinate 1,274,901,545 downwards.
ATCGGTGCCTCTCCACTTCAGCTTCTCAATTTGTTCTGTGGACAACCATTCTGAAAAAAATATCTTATATGAAGTAACATGGTAATATTTAAATTATATAACATTTCAAATTAATCATATAGTAAAAATGATTTATAGTATTCTTTTAATGTCATCCTAACCCCTAAAGTTATCTGTGCCATCCTTTGATACCAACTGTAAGGAACTGGCCTTATTACATTACATACTCTTGAATTTAGTAAAGAAATTATGTCATTTTACATTAAGGATCTTTTAAATTTTATATATTTAGAGAATTGAGAGATAATAAATTCATAAAATTACACATTACTACATAGTAGATACCCTAAAAACAGAATTCATTTCTTAAAAAATATAAAGGTTTTCACATAAAACATGATTTCTTTGAAAAATCTTCAAAAATTTAACTTGGATTCCTTATTTGTGTTACACAAACATATAACCCATGAAAATAATTTAAATACTTGGGAAGAGAAAAAAAATCTCAGTAAGGGATATAAAAAGAAGGAAAGAACACATTAGTCCTTGTACACTTGTAACGTATGAAATAATTTTCAAAAGTGATACTTGTCAACCATATATACCTACATTTTGAAACATAAGATTTATAAAAAATCCCCACAAAACATAAGAACATAAATAAAACCATAAAGATATCTTGGGGAATTACTTACATAATATTGTAACCCTCTTAGCTACCTGACAATTTGGGTAACCATCACAATTACACTTGGAGTAACCATACAGCTGAAATCCAAATTTCTCATACCAAATTTATTATAGGAAGATATATGTCCCACCCTTCATCATAAATAATTATTAATAACTAGAAAATAATCACAAAACATGAAAAATATCACAAAAAAGTTGCATTTGAATTTTGTAAAACAGAATTTTAAAAGAGGATTTTAAAAGAAAATCCCCATACAAATATATATAATTCAAGTGAGACTTAATAGAGTTGAAGGAACATGTATATACACTATAAATACACATAAATCATCATAATAAAAACAATTTTCATTACAAAAACAATTTTAATACCACATAAATAATAAAGTAGAAGGTTAACCCAAATAATGGAATCTGGTGAAGAATTCCCTTACCTCAGTTTTTGTTACTTCCAACTCATCTAAACCTCATGTATAATGGTTAAATAAGTGTTATTAATATCTTAATGAAACTTATAAATCTTTATAATACCTTATACGATCATTTCATTACATCATTTCACCCTTTAATTGTAAGTATTTTGTTCCATGCACTGTTTTGGGTGAGTTCTTTACATGATTTCCATGATTGGTTCATGATAGTTGTTCTTGTCAATTGGAAGTGAAACTTAAAAATTTGAATGGAATGGTATTTAAATATTTCAATTTCCCCAAATTATACAATTTTTCATTTTGAATTCTTACATGAGGATGATTCATGAGTTAAAACATTATTGGTATTTGTTCAGGTTATTTTGGCGATTCTTTGATCGTAAAGATCTCATTTTGTTTCCTAAATTAATAAAATGTGTAAAAAAAGATTCCAGAACCTTATATAAGGTATAATAAAAAAAATTATAATATTTTCCAACCATAAAAATGGTTTCATGACTAATATTTAAGTAATTAAAAGAAATTGAAATCACATCGTCCACGATGTCGGCGAATCGACACATCACAGACAGTGCTTAAATTCCTAGAATAAGTGGGAGAAGAGAATATGAATGATGATGAATTTTACACGAACATGAGAACATCCATAATATACAATGTTCTGGAGCTTTCATGACTCTTGGATAAGAGTATGTGAGGAAACAAGAGTAAAATAAATGAGCTCAAAATAAAAGAAGAGTTGAGAAATCCCTTATGAAATTTCGGCAACCTAACAACATCGCTTAAAATTTCATAAAATATTTTGTTGAGAGAAAAGGGGTATCTCATAATTATTACATTATATGGGAAGTAAGGGGATATTGAATGACATATCCCAACATAATCCAAAGGTAATTAAAGTAATAACATAAAATAAAATAAAATAAAGAAAATAAAAGAGGATGTTTACCTCTTGATCTCTTCTCCATGAGATCCTTTTTAAGGCCTTGGGTTTTGGACTTTTGGTGAGACCAGTAGCTCTAGGACTTGGGGAAGAGTCTTGGGAGTATTTTTGGGCAGAAAATAGGTAATGAAAAGGCATTAGAGGTGTGGTAGGAATAGGGTAGTGAGGGTGGTATTTGTTGTGGAGGAGAGGGGGTATTTTTTTATCATTTTAATCATTATTATAATGTTTTTTCTCAAGACTATTAATAATCTTAATTCATGTGACCCCAAATAGTAATAATGGCATGTGAGTTTGAAACTAGTGGCCTTACATCACTTATGATGTCATAAATAGTGTATTTTACTAATAATTTGAATATACGGTATTTTAGTATATTTCACTATTCATCGAAAATTCAAGAATTTCAGAAAAATTCAAAAAATTCACCTTCACCGTTTTTCAACATGAAAAATTTAAAAATGAAGTCTATTTTTCGAAAATAATTTTATAAATATTATTAATTTAATTCTTTATATAAAATCATACTTAATTAAAAAATTAATAATTTAAATACTATAAATGCTTTTATATCACATTGTAAAATTAATCAAGATGTCATTATTGTAAAGCCTTTATAAAATAAAATAATAATACAATTTACTATTCATTAGGGTCATATTAGTATTCATATTAATATTCATAGGGGTATGTTACTATTCACGAAAAAAACAAGTTTGTTCCATTAGACTCAAAATAACATACCAAAGACAATTGCAGATGACCATTTTTCGAAATTCAAAATACAGAAGGGGAAAAATTATTTTTAAAGGCATGTTATAAATTTCAAATTAAACAAAAGTTTCATGCTTTTCAAATTATTTTTAAACCCTGGGGCGTTACAAAGAGAACCCTGTGGAAACCTAGTGTGGGTGTCTCTAAGGATGGATGACTCACTACATTGTGGATAAGTGGACCACACCGCAATGGTATTGTGTAAGAACAAATTAATTCTATGTAAGATTAAGTCATTCTATAACCTCTTGGATCAGGACATAATTATTGTTTAATATGAATAAGAATCTAGTGGATTGGGATTTGTAAGACGAATCACCACCATTACAATGTGGTGTGGAAGCATGATTTGGCTTTATTGGTGATGAATGATAGATTTTCCTCTTAATAGTGGTTATCACATAATAATAAAGATAATATTTTTTAAAAATTTGGAAAATTAAACCATGTATTTTAGTGATTTTAAAAAGATAATTTTTCCAAATTTTTTGGATTTGATTTCGAATTGATTATCATTTTATAATATAGGATCTCACACCGTAACCAAGTTAAATTTAAAGGATATCACATGGAAATAAAGGAAATCATGACATGATTTGGTAGTTTCCATAAATATTTAACACCCATTATAATTTCAAATAGAAGTTAAAGTGAAGTGACTCATGATGGATTAACTATACTTAAATGGGAATGTTTCACAACACTAAATGATGTGTTAAACATGAAACAATCATTCATATTAAAGAGAGGAGGATTTATATGACCCATTGGTTGTATGGTTTTGTATTTGGTTGTGAAATAAAATAAATTTTTTTTATATCCTATTTGAATAGGGTTATATTTTGTAGCCATAATTGTGAGAATAAAGGAGTCATATGTATCAAAATATTGGATGATCAGGTTTAAAAAGAGGAGAAAAGAAGTCTGAACAATATTTTACAATCTATAAGATATAAAAAAATCATATTTTGAAAAAAAATTAAAGGATAGGGATATATGAGGAAATTCATTGATATAGGATTCTATTATTATATCTGGTTCATTGGAAGAAGTGGTTCTTGAAGAAGATAATAAACTATTATCATATTTTTCTATTAAAGATGGATCATAACATGGATTATTATATTATGGAATAATATTTATTTGGAATATTTTATTATTCTTTGGTTATATGGATGACAAATATTTTGATTTGTCATTATTGATTCACTCTTATCCTGTATTGGAAAATTGCATTCAATTAAAGTGGATGTCATTAGAGAAGCAAATTTATAGGTAATGATTTGTAGGAATCAATATTCTATTCTCATATAAAAGATACATACATGTCTATGAATAAATAAAAAAAGTATTATTATGATAAATTGTTGAAGTTATCTATGAATAATTTTATAGAGGAGAAAAATATGTAATTTCTATGTGGTGACTAGTGAGTGATCTCTAAACTTTCTAAAGGTAGTGTACTTGGGATTGTGTGACCAAAACCAAACATGTTTCATTAGAACATATAGAATTTTATATTTTGTACATTAGTATTAAAAAATGTGTATATTACCTAGATATATCCTAGTGTGGGGATCCATGTATAAATCCAAAAATATTCTATTCTTTTTCTCTATATTCATATTTATATTTAGTGAGTGATGATAAGGTATGAGTGAGAATCATAATTTACCACCCCCATCTTCATATTTACTCACAAGTCCAAACATTAATCAAGAGAATAATTATTATTAAAAATTAGAGATTATTTTAATAATATTCAAATTTTTTATCCTATTATTAGTAATTCAAATTGGTAGTATTATATCATTATTGGGACATAAATAATGATTAGATAATTTTAGTAAATTTAGTCAATGATGAAAAAATAGAGTCAAAATATTATGTTATAACATAATATATGTGTATGAATATTAGTTTTTAGTGAAATAAATACCAATAAATGTAGTAATATATTTATGAAATTATGAGGTTAAATTTTCATAAGATGGAACATCCTTATATTTCACAACAGATGTATCCCGCCATAGTTGGTTAGTGAAATAGATAACAACTTTTAAATAAGGTAAAATATTTTCATGATATATACTATTACACCATTATTACAAAAAGTATATGAAATTTGTGCATGGATGAATATTTCACATTGTCTCTCATTCATTAGTGAGAGGATAAAATGAAGAATTTATTATATGTATTTTGTAATAGTTGGGATGCATGCCACAACAAGATCCAATTATCTATGAAATATGATATTTTAATTGTTCAAGGTTGTTCATTATGTTTCTAAATATTAATCATAATATAAGATTATATTTTAGTAAATAAAAAGATATTACATCATAACCATTAATTTTTACCACAATGAGTTTATAGGAAAAATATCTAAGGATATATTATAAATGATTTTGAGAGATAAAAAGATATATCGAGTTGTGATTTTCATGAAGACCAAGTCCCAAGGGGTTAATACAAGATAAAATGCATACATACAAAATTATTTTTAATATAATATAAAATCATAGAGTTTAAGTTTTGTTAAACATGGAAATAGTTTATTTAAATGATGGAAATATTAATTAAACCACAATGGAAATATTTCAAGACCAATCATAACATGATAGGTGGAATAATATTAAAGATAATTTTGGGAGAGGATACTAAAGAGATTAATTAGAAAGAATAAGTGGTATTAAAAATTTTATGATATAAAACAATTAAGTGAGGTTTTTTCACATATAATGTTCTTGGATCTTTTATGTGTAGGTCTAACTTATTTATTCAAATTTTATCTGATAATTAAAACGTGAAATAGGAATGATTTTAGGTTTGGTGTTTTTAATATTCTCATATATTCTTTGTTAGTGACCTATATATTGATTTTTTTGAAACTCTACCTTAAATAAATGAGTGGATAGTTAAAATGAACTAGTGAACCTTGGTTTTGGTAGTAGACCAAGACCGATATTTTCTATTTTCATTTTAACCATATGAAATTACATTGGATTAATCTTTTCCATTTTTAAAAAAAATTCAAAAAATAACATATTTTGAATTTATGATACAATAAAGATTGTATAATTTTAAAGTTTATTTAAAAATGTAATCATAGAACACTAATCTTATAAGAACATAAAAATACAATTTTTTTCACATATTTCAATGAACGTCTAATTTTAGATGAAAATTTATAAAAAATGATGATATTAATAATAAAATTATATTACTACAATATAATATTCCAATATTTGACATAAAAAATATCTGATGAAAATTTAAAATAATTCCACATCTAATTCCCCCACACTTAGTGTATTTTTCTCCTCAAGAAATAAAAATAAAATATTGGGTAATGAAAATAACTGAAAGTTAAAAATTAATATGACTTTTCATGGATAGATTCAGTAATAAAATTGATAAATTATCCATGAAATCATCTAATATGAAAGAAGTTGTCAATATTTTTATGTTAACATATTTTAATTCTGTGAAAATATTCTGTTTTTTAAAAGATAATCCAAACTGAAGTGATAAATATGGATATATATGTTTTTATTCATGTTCTATGAAACAATTTTTGAAATAAAATAAATTCCATAGTTGAGTAGAAAACAAATCACAAACAAATAACAAAAAACTAATCATATATTTAATTAACCCATAATTATATCATAGGTGTATAATAGATGATTTTTTATTGAAATAAACACTTCTTCTTAATTTAAAAAACACAATCATCATCAACTAAAAACAAATATCTCATACTCTTTATTGACCCCATATTGATTTTTTTTTTCAATAACTCAATATGTGTTGGTGTATAAAGTGGTGATTCTTAGAGAATTGTTATAAACTCACTTGATGAAATTGGGTGCCATACTTGAGAAATTATCAATGTCAAGTGTAATGATTTTTAGACAGATATTATGTTCAAATACTTGTGTAAATATGGTGTGAGACATTATTTACCTCAATGAAGTAATAATATTCACCGTAGGAATTGAATAATTCCATGAAAAATATATCTATTTCATGTGGAATATCTGATGTCATTGAAAACTAGTGGTTTGAATTTTTATGGTAATTAGATTGATAATGTATTCTATATATATAATATCATCAAATAATATAGTTTCACATAAAAAAACATCTCCAACCCACTAAGTTAAGAAAATATTTCATGAAACTACTGCTTAGGTGGACAGGATGATCATAATAAATTCATGGGAGCAGTGGGTGGATGTATATAGCACAAAAGGAGCTAAAATAAGAACAATAGTGGGGCCACTATGTAGGGTTACATACCGGTGGAAAGAACCAGCACCGGTCGATGCCGGTAGGGGTTTGGGAGTGGACCTAGTTACTTGAATCTTCTAATTTAATAGGACATGTTTTAAAATAATGAATCACTGGGGTGAAAAAAAATTGCGATATGGGACTTAATGCATGATTCACTATTCCTCTATATTAAAACATATAGATATATCAAGAGTTGTATAATCTAAAAAATTTGTGATGTCTGGTCAAAGAGAGATATATCTTTTTCATCCCACATTTGAAAGTCTATTTTTATATATATTTACCATCATGAATGGGTCATAGTGGCTTATAAAGATGGTTTTGTTGATGAGGATGCACAAATTAATACACTGGTATGATTGAAATTATAAATACATGGAGTCACACATGTATGCATAAATACTAAAAGATTTGATTTTTATTAAACCCTAAAACAAGAAAGTTTTAATAGATCCTTGATTTTTCTTAATTATTAATGGAGAGGTGGTGTAACGCCCCGACCCTAGTTACCCAGAGTCGGTGCATTATTACATAACATTGGCATGATCACAAGAAAGATCAAATCTCGAAAGACCGATTGGTTTAGTAGCCTTGGAAACACTAGATATATTCATAAGTCTTACATTACATCATAAAATGAAAAACTACTACAACAACATATTGTCTCCATAATCCACACTCATATCCCCACATAATATCCCTACAGGTCATTCATAATTTACTTCTTCACTTCCTGGGAAAAATAAAACATAGAAAAGGGGTGAGCTCAAATGCCCAGTTAGGATAACAATATAGTGGAAACTTTCATAAATAAGAATAAACATTTAAGGCAACGTATAACTAAAAAAAAAGCCTTTCAAACTTGAACTTTCAACATGGTATGACATAAATAAAATTAAATAATTCCATTTAATTATTCACATGGATATTCTACTAATCGAATAATCACATGCAAAATCAATAACCACTTTCATAATGTTGGAATGCATAATGCTAGACTATCATAACCACATAGCCAAGGCCACGTGCCAAGACTACAAATAAGATTTTGCCAAGGCCTTGTGCCAAGACACTATTTTGTCTCATGAGACCTACCGATGCATTGAGGAGCTATAGCGGGCTCTACCCGTCACATATTAAGTCCAATGCATTACCATATGAAAAGGTTTAAACATAACATAAACATTCGTATTAAAACTCGCACACGAAATGTAAATAATTTCACCATAAACTATGAATGGTATAAAAATAGCACATCCACAGTCAAACATATCACAAAACCTTCAATACAATATAGAAGTTTTGTATCATAATAAATTGACTTCAAATAAGCGTAAAATCCATCAAAGAATGTTGACATAGATGAAATCAAAACTCTTTTTAGAGAAATAACTCTTTATATTTTTGAAATAATTTAAGATCCATATAAAATAAAAAATTTTCTTTGAAAATATTCTTATAATCTTGTAAGGAATGCTTTGAGGATTTTATAACGGCGGAAAATAACCGCACCCGCCGTATAAGTTAAAAAAACATTCTTACCTCAATCCTGTCGAAAAGGTTAAAAAGGACCTTGTTTTGAAAATGACGGAAATATTCCTCTTATAAAAAGTCAAACAAGGGTATAAATGACTTTAACCCATATTCTTGTATATAATAAAAATGGTTTGAAATACATTTTTTAGAAAACATGGATGTGGATGATAAAGAGATCCCAGTAGATTATTACATATAAACAACCTCGGATAATGAAGAGATTGTGAAATAACCCTTACTTTGTACTTTTCCTTGGTTGGGGTAGGTTAAACTCCTGTATAATGGTGAAATAATTGTTATTAAATTATACAAGAATCATATACATTAATATGATATCATATATGATCTTTTAATATTGATTTGATAATAATATCTTAGTATTATCGTTGTTTCGGGTGTTAACTTACTTGTTTTCTTTTATATGTTTTGTTACGTAAGACATGTTTATAATGGATAGGTTGTATATTATTCATATCCAGAATGATATCAAGTCCTTAAACATAATTTTTAAATCATCAAATGATAATTATACTTGAATGAATACGATGGAGAATGAATCTTATCGCGTTCGTGGAGACGGTAGTCCGTACGTACGCACGAGCGATAATATCATTCTTTTGATACTAAAATAATATATAAATGTTTGTTATATCTTATACAAATAATCATTAACATGTTATATTTATTATTTACATGAGTTACATATCATTATTATACCCATCCAAATAATAATATATTGAATAATAATTACACCACGACGTGGAGACGGTAAGCCGTACGTACGCACGTATGGTGACATGTTATTCAAAGGGTGGATAGAATACTGAATTTGGTTGTACCATATTTATAATAACATCACAGTATATATATGATACTGGAGTTATTATTTTAGAATGGTAGCAACAAATGAAGAAGAAGTGGAAGAAGAAATGAACTTGGAAAAGGGTGGTGAAATCATTACCTCTTCTTCGGTTTTTTCCTTTTGATTTGATCAAAAGGGCTCCTTAGGTTGGATTTCTGATCAAACTAATGCCTCTAGGTTGTAGTGAGGGAAGTTGGGAGACTATTTGGGAAGAGTTTGGCTGAACCAAAAGGCTTTGAAGGTGTGAATAAATGAGAAGGAGGAGTGCCCTTTTATAAGAGGGGTGAGGGGCACCATTGGAAAAGCTAGAGATATTAGTTTATAATAAATTCATATTCAGTTTCCAATGACTCCAAAGTTGATTATTAAAAGGTTAAGGTGGGGATGGGTCGAAAACAAATCAACCAATAGAATTTAGGCAGGTTTGGGTACTTATATTAACCTTATCTTTAAGTATTAACTCTAAGTTAATTAGTTTCACTTTTACAATGTCTCTTTGTATTTTTATATAATATGGTTAATAAACTTACTATATACATACAAGAGACCCCCAAGTGGTCCATTAATTATGAATCTATCATGATATAAGTCTCTTGCCCGAACCTTAGATTTTTAGGAATTTAATATCAATTAATAATATAATATTTATTTTAAGAACACTTTTATGTCAATTTTGACACTATTCAATAGTTGATTTTTTTGAAACTCATAAAAGATTTATTACTTAGAAAAAAGTCAAGTAAATCAATCCAAATATATCATATTATCTTATAAAATTAGTTTAATTCATTAAAAGTTTCATATTATATTTATTTGGGTATTTATAATATCAATTATTTTAATTTTTCACTATTATAGTAATTAATTAATCATCATTGTGTCATAAATAAATTAAATTATTTAATATCTAAAAATTATAAATAAAATATCATTATGTAGTAAAGCTTGTTATATTTCTAATGAATATTTATAATCTAAAATCCAACATATATAACCCTATGTAAAAATTGTTTTGCTAAAAGATATATGCTTGTGTCATTTTTGTATTCATTTTAACTTAATTAAAAAAAATGTCCCTATCACCTACAAGTGGCACCATGGGGTCCCAAAATCGACCCAAAGATGCATATGGTCGAACCTGTATCAACCAATAAGTCTAGTACACGTTTTAGGGTAATTTAGTATTATTATAATATTATTTTTTAACCCTTATTTACCGGATTTACCCTTAACCATGGTAAATAAAATATTTACCGCAGTAATTATTCAAAATGTCTAAAAATAAAAGTTACCTATTTACACAATTTGGACATCCTGATTCCAAATATGGAATCTATTTTTCTTAATTCAAAACACAGAAGTGGCAGAAATTAATTTAAAATTAATTCCCGCGGTCAAAACAAAAAGCGTGTTTTTAAGAGATAATAACTATCGAAAGATTGACACTTGTTTATGTTCGGTTTAATTGTAAAATTATGTCGAATGACAATAATTATATTGAATGGTAAAAATATATTCTAAATATACTTTAAAACCACTCAAATTCATAATTTATCACTATTAATTATTTTGATTAAAAAAGTTGTTTTTAATTAAAATTTAGTAATTTTCACTATTCATCAAAATATTAAAGTTATCTGGAAAGTACCAAAATTTCATCTTAGGCTAAATTCGATATTCCAAATCCAAAAATGAAGTCCATTTTGAAATATAAAATGTATATAATTTAAAAATGTAGGTATTACTATTCATAACGGCTAGTTTGATTGGTTATGGTGTGTTAGAACTTGGTGTTGCATACAACACACGCTATCACATTATTCAAAGAGAAGCATACCGTAGAAGCTTGGGGTGTTACATTCTCCCCTACTTCAAATAATTTCATCCTCGAAATTTCTAGAATACTACCGCATGAAAAGACTCGGGTGGTTCTTCATCGTAAGTTCCTCGGGTTCCCACGTTGCCTCTTCCATCTTATGGTTTCTCCACAAAACTTTTACCAGGCGCGTCGTCCGGTTTCTCAGTACTTGTTCTCTCGTATCAAGAATATTGACAGGCTCTTCATAATAAGACCGATCGGGTTACAGTTCTAATTCATCATAGGTGATTACATGCGTTGGGTCCGGCATGTATTTCCTCAATAGAGATATGTGGAACACATCGTGAACTTTGGAGAGACATGGCGGCATTGCCAATCGGTAAGCTACAGCCCCAATTCGTTCTATAATTTCGAAAGGTCCGATGTACTTGGGACTCAATTTACCTTTCTTACCAAAACGTATGACTCCCTTCCATGGAGATACCTTCAGGAAAACATGATCACTGACTTGAAATTCCAAATCCTTCCTTCAATTATCAGCATAGCTCTTCTGCCTACTTTGAGATGCTTTGATGTGATTTTGGATTACCTTAACCTTTTCCATCGTTTACTCCACCAGTTCTGGGCCTACAAGTTTTCTTTCACCAACGTCATCCCAACAGGTTGGTGTACAACATCTCTTCCCGTATAATGCTTCATATGGTGCCATCTGAATACTCGAATGGAAGCTATTGTTATAGGAAAATTCTACTAGAGGTAAATATTGATCCCACATACCCTGAAAGTCAAGTGAGCAGGATCTCAACATGTCTTCTAAGGTTTGAATCGTCCGTTCTGATTGTCCATCTGTCTGAGGGTGGTAAGCAGTGCTCAAATGAATTTCAGTATCTAGTGATTTCTGAAGACTTTTCCAAAATTTTGAAGTAAAACGGGGATCACGATCAGAAACAATCGATAGGGGTACTCCATGAAGTCTCACAACTTCATTAATATATAGTCTTGCTAGACGTTACAGGGGTAGATCTTCTCTTATAGCAAGAAAATGTGCTGATTTGGTAAGACAATAAACAACAACCCATATTTCATCGTTCCTTCTAGGATTCTTTGGTAGCCCCATGACAAACTCCAACGTAATATTGTCCCATTTCTACTCTGGTATGGGAAGAGGTTGCATGACTCCTCCAGGTTGTTGCCTTCCAGCTTTAACTTGCTGACAAACCATATATATTGACACAAAATCAGCAATCTCCCTCTTTATATTGTCCCACCAAAAATGTTCCTTCAAATCTCTATACATTTTGGTGCTCCCAGGGTGTATAGAGAAATTGGAACTATGAGCATCATCCAGCAATTCCCTTTTTAGATCAGGTATATCAGGACACAAAGTCTCTTCCCGAATTTCAAAATTCCATCTTCATACACAAAGTCTCTCAATCTCCCATCATTCACAGCTTTAATCTTCTTTTGGAATTGTTCATCATCCATCTGAGAACTCTTAATCCTTTCTAGTAAAGATGGTTTGGCAACCATTTGAAAAAGCATTGATTTTTCACCTTCCCTGGTTATACCCATGTCCATCTGTACTAGATCCATGAAAATTGGATCCCTTTCAATTCTCATCATGTTCAAAACTCCATGGTCTTTTCTACTCAAAGTATCTGCCACCTTGTTTGCTTTCCCCGGGTGGTAGTGTATCGTACAATCATAATCCTTGAGTAATTAAATCCATCTCCTTTTCCTCATGTTGAGTTATTTTTTTGAGAAGATATACTTAAAACTCTTGTGATCAGTATAAATCTCACATTTTTTACCATAGAGGTAGTGCCTCCATATCTTCAAAGCAAATATCACAGCTGCTAACTCGAGATCATGAGTAGGATAGTTTTGTTCATGAATTTTCAAATGTCGTGATGCATAGGCAATAACTCTATCATTCTGCATAAGGACACAACCAAGTCCTTTCTTTGATGCATCACTATAAATAACGAACCCATCATTCCCCGATGGTAGAGTAAATATAGGAGCATTGACTAATCTTCTCTTCAGTTCTTTGAAACATTATTCACACTCTTTTGTCCAAACAAATTTAACCCCTTTACGTGTGAGATTCGTTAATGGGTTAGCCAATCGGGAAAAATTCTGGACGAAACGTCGATAATAACCTGCCAAACTAATAAAACTACGTACCTCAGTTATACTCATAGGTGCTGGACATTCTTGGATTGACTTGGTCTTAGAAGGATCAACATAGATTCCATCTTTAGAGACAATATGGCCAAGAAAAGAAATATCATGAAGCCAGAATTCACACTTGCTAAACTTTCCATATAATTCATGCCTCCTCAGAGTCTTCAAGATAATGCGCAAGTGATTTTTATGATCTTCGTAGCTTTTAGAGTATACTAAGATATCATAAATAAATACCACCACAAATTCATCGAGATACTCCTTGAAAACTCTATTCATCAGATCCACGAATACAGAGGGTGCATTAGTCAATCCAAACGGCATTACAGTAAACTCGTAATGCCCGTACCTGGTTCGAAATGCTATCTTCGGAATGTCTTCCTTCTTCACACACAACTGATGGTATCTAGATCGACTTTCAATCTTTGAAAAGTATTGAGCTCCATGCAGTTGGTCAAATAAATCATCAATACAAGGTAGGGGATACTTGTTCTTTATCGTTATAGCATTGATCTCCCTGTAGTCGATACATAACCTCATAGATCCATCTTTCTTTTTAACAAAAAGAACAGGGGCTCCCCATGGAGAAACACTAGGGCAAATAAATCCCTTATTACTCAATTCCTCTAGTTGTTTCTTTAGTTCAACTAATTTTACAGTGGCCATTCTATAAGGGGTCTTCGATATAGGCCTTGATCCAGGAATCAAATCAATGGAAAACTCAACTTCTCGTTCTAGAGGATGTCCAAGTAAATCTTTCGAAAATACATCTACAAATTCTTTCACAACAGGTAAATCCTCTATTTGAACATTCCTTTCCTCACCGACAATTATTTCATTCTCTTCCTCCCCAATAATTGAATTAAGTTGAGATACTGGGGGTGGATCTAAATAAGAATTAGGTGGTGATGATTCTGCTCTAAAGATAAGGTGTTACTTATCATTATCATCAAGAATCGTAACCTCTTTCTTCTTACAATAAATCTTCGCATCATAGTCCGAAAGCCAGTCCTTACCAAGGATTATGTCAAACTCAATCATAGGTATGATGATGAGATCAGCAGATAACAGACATTTATGTGCTCTAATGGGGACAGATTCACAAAACTTTGTTGCAATGATACTTCCCTTAGGAGTTTTAACTGACAACTCCCTTGTTAAATCAAATTGGAAATATCTAATTTTTTTAGCAAACTGGGAAGATATGAAATAATGCGATGATCCAGAATCAAATAATGCATTTTCTAAACTTGAGGAAACCATTAAATTACCTGCCACCACGTCTTTAGGAGCTTCTACATCAGCAGTAGTGATAGCATAAGCCTGGCCTTGATCCCTTGGCCTTTTCTGAGGTAATTTCTCCTGATGCTTAGGACATTCATTTGCATAATGCCCCATCTCCCTGCAATTGTAGCACTGAATGTTGGTAGCTTCCTTCTTCCCCTTGTAATCACGATCTTGATGACCTTTTTCACCACACTTGTAACAGACTCTCATTCCCTTCAAGAAAGTACCAGGATGTTTCTTCCCGCATTTACCACAAGATGGATATTCAACCTTTCCCTTCTTCACCTTATTTCCATTCCCAGATTGATCAGCAGGTCTCTTCTTCTCTTTCTTTGCTTTAAAGTCATAAGACTTAGAGAATTTCTTTTCGGTCTTGATAGCACATGAGACAATGTCTTCGTACGATGAAAAGGATTGTGAGACTAATGCTCGATGGAGAAATGGTTTTAACCCATCAAAGAAACGATCAATCTTACTTATTGGGTTACATATATAATCTCCAGCATACCTTGCTAACCTTGTAAAGTTAGCCTCATACTTTGTGACATTCTCATCCTCCTTCTGTCTCAAACTCAGAAATTGCCTTTCCATATCTGCTAGATGGTCGCGAGGAAAGTATTTTTCTAAAAACAGATCTTTTAACTCCCTCCATTCCATATTTGATACTTCATCATCTTCCTTCATGTTTTGAATCAATGAACACCATTGATCAGCATCTCCAGTGAGGCGGTAAACTGCCATGATAACTTTTTCCCTTCTACTGCTCCCCAAAGCCTGAAATATTTTCTCTAGGGAATTTATCCATTTCTCAGCTACTAAGGGATTTTTACTCCCATTGAACGTTGGTGGTTGTTGCCTCATGAATCGATCTAACATTGATCCTCCACGCTGTGGATCAGGGTGCTCCATACGGGTAAGGTTATTATTAATAACCTGAGTAAGTTATCCTAGTATGGTGATTAGCTGATCGACACTAGTTGCATCACCAGCTCCACTATAATTATCTTGAGCAGGAGGGAAATCCCTATATGGAGTGCGTACATTGATACAGTTTCCATTTCTTCCACTAGGCGCCATTTCTAAACAATGGCATAAACTAGATCAGTTTATGAATCAAAATACATAATCCCATACTTATTAAACACTTAACATAAATTGAACTATTTATGGATATAATCCATAATCATAAAAATGTTTTCTTTGAGGAAGTATATACTCATAAACCCTTCATAATTATTTGTAAAGAAAATGAGATTTATCCTAAGAATATCCCCCGGGAGTGTCGTAACCAAGAGTGCAGCAAGGCCCGTTGTCGTGCACCAGTTTCCATTCGAGTCTAGCTCAAAGCGGTGTTTTCGGGTTTTACCCCTAGGTACATCTGTGCCAGAGCCGCCTCTACCTGCTCGTATCAAGACAAGGATGTATTGCTCGGAAAACTCACAAAATCTCTACAATACCAAAATTCTAGGAAGTTCTTCTATACTAATCCTCAAAGTTCATCTTAGGTCTACGTGATCTAATCAGAGTTTATCTAAATCTAGCATCCAAGGTTTGTACTAAACCTCCCTCTGATACCAACTGTAACGCCCCGACCCTAGTTACCCAGAGTCGGTGCATTATTACATAACATTGGAATGATCACAAGAAAGATCAAATCTCGAAAGACCGATTGGTTTAGTAGCCCTGGAAACACTAGATATATTCATAAGTCTTGCATTACATCATAAAATGAAAAACTACTACAACAACATATTGTCTCCATAATCCACACTCATATCCCCACATAATATCCCTACAGGTCATTCATAATTTACTTCTTCACTTCCTGGGAAAAATAAAACATAGAAAAGGGGTGAGCTCAAATGCCCAGTAAGGATAACAATATAGGGGAAACTTTCATAAATAAGAATAAACATTGAAGGCAATGTATAACTAAAACAAAAGCCTTTCAAACTTGAACTTTCAACATGGTATGACATAAATAAAATGAAATAATGCCATTTACTTATTCACATGGATATTCTACTAATCGAATAATCACATGCAAAATCAATAACCACTTTCATAATGTTGGAATGCATAATGCCAGACTATCATAACCACATAGCCAAGGCCTCGTGCCAAGACTACAAATAAGATTTTTCCAAGGCCTTGTTCCAAGACACTAGTTTGTCTCATGAGACCTACCGATGCATCGAGGAGCTATAGCGGGCTCCACCCGTAACATATTAAGTCCAATGCATTACCATATGAAAAGGTTTAAACATAACATAAACATTCGTATTAAAACTAGCATACGAAATGTCAATAATTTCACCATAAACTTTGAATGGTATAAAAATAGCACATCCACAGTCAAACATATCACAAAACCTTCAATACAATATAGAAGTTTTGTATCATAATAAATCAACTTCAAATAAGCGTAAAATCCATCAAAGAATGTTGACATAGATGAAATCAAAACCCTTTTTAGAGAAATATCTCTTTCTATTTTTGTAATCATTTAAGATCCATATAAAATAAAACATTTTCTTTGAAAATATTCTTATAAGCTTGTAAGGAAAGAATTGAAGATTTGATAACAGCGGAAAATAACCGCACCCTCCGTATAAGTTAAAAAAAACATTCTTACCTTAATTATGTCGAAAAGGTTAAAAAGGACCTTGTTTTGAAAACGACGGAAAGATTCCTCTTATAAAAAGTCAAACAAGGGTATAAATGACTTTAACCCATATTCTTGTAAATAATAAAAATGTTTTGAAATACATTTTTTAGAAAACATGGTTGTGGATGATAAAGAGATCCCAGTAGATTATTATATATAAACAACCTCGGATAATAAAGAGATTGTAAAATAACCCTTACCTTGTACTTTTCCTTGGTTGGGGTTGGTTAACCTCCTGTATAATGGTGAAATAATTGTTATTAAATTATACAAGAATCATATACATTAATATGACATCATATATTATCTTTTAATATTGATTTGATAATAATATCTTAGTATTATCGTTGTTTTGAGTGTTAACTTACTTGTTTTCTTTTATATTTTTTGTTATGTAAGACATGTTTATAATGGATAGGTTGTAGATTATTCATATCCAGAATGATATCAAGTCCTTAAACATCATTTTTAAATCATCAAATGATAATTATACTTGAATGGATACGATGGAGAATGAATCTTATCGCGTTCGTGGAGACGGTAGTCCGTACGTACGCACGGGCGACAATATCATTCTTTTGATATTAAGATAATATATAAATGGTTGTTATATCATATATAAAGAATCATTAACATGTTATATTTATTATTCACATGAGTTACATATCATTATTATACCCATCCAAATAATAATATATTGAATAACAATTACACCACGACGTGGAGACGGTAAGCCGTACGTACGCATGTTTGGTGACATGTTATTCAAAGGGTGGATAGAATACTGAATATGGTTGTACCATATTTATAATAACATCAAAGTATATATATGATACTGTAGTTATTATTTTAGAATGGTAACAACAAAGGAAGAATAAGTGGAAGAAGAAATGAACTTGGAAAAGGGTGGTGAAATCATTACCTCTTCTTCGGTTTCTTCCTTTTGATTTGATCAAAAGGGCTCCTTAGGATGGCTTTCTGATCAAACTAAGGCCTCTAGGTTGTAGTGAGGGAAGTTGGGAGAGTATTTGGGCAGAGTTTGGCCGAACCAAAAGGCTTTGAAGGTGTGAATAAATGAGAAGGAGGAGTACCCTTTTATAAGAGGGGTGAGGGGCACCTTTGGAAAAGCTAGAGATATTAGTTTATAATAAATTCATATTCGGTTTACAATATCTCCAAAGTTTATTATTAAAGGGTTAAGGTGGGGATGTGTCGAAAAAAAATCAACCAATAGAATTTAGATGGGTTTGGGTACTTATATTAACCTTATCTTTAAGTATTAACTCTAAGTTAATTAGTTTCACTTTTACAATGTCTCTTTGTATTTTTATATAATATGGTTAATAAACATACTATATACATCCAAGAGACCCCAAAGTGGTCCATTAATGATGAACCTATCATGATATAAGTCGCTTGGCCGAACCTTATATTTTTAGGAATTTAATATCAATTAATAATATAATATTTTTTTAAGAACTCTTTTATGTCAATTTTGACACTATTCAATAGTTGATTTTTGTGAAACTCATAAAAGATTGATTACTTAGAACAAAGTCAATTAAATCAATACTAATATATAATATTATCCTATAAATTTTTTTTAATTCATTAAAAGTTTCATATTATATTTATTTTGGTATTTATAATATCAATTATTTTAATTTTTCACTATTATAGTAATTAATTCATCATCATTGTGTCATAAATAAATTAAATTATTTAATGTCTGAAAATTATAAATAAAATATCATTTTGTGGGAAATCTTTTTATATTTCTAATTAATATTTATAATCTAAAATCCAACATATATAACCCTATGTAAAACTTGTTTTACGAAAAGATATATGCTTGTGTCATTTTTGTATTCATTTTAACTTAATTAAAAAAAATGTCCCTATCACCTACAAGTGGCACCATGGGGTCCCAAAATCGACCCAAAGATGCCTATGGTCGAACCTGTATCATCAAATAAGTATAGGATACGTTTTAGGGTAATTTAGTATTATTATAATATTATTTTTTAACCCTTATTTACCGGATTTACCCTTAACCATGGTAAATAAAATATTTACCGCAGTAATTATTCAAAATGTCTAAAAATAAAAGTTACCTATTTACACAATTTGGAAATCCTGATTACAAATATGGAATCCATTTTTATAAATTCAAAACACAGAAGTGGTAGGAATTAATTCCTGCTGTCAAAACAAAAAGCGTGTTTTTAAGAGATAATAACTATCAAAAGATTGACACTTGTTTATGTTCGGTTTAATTGTAAAATTATGTCCAATGACCAAAATTATATTAAATGGTAAAAATATATATTCTAAATATACTTTAAAACCACTAAAATTCATAATTTATCACTATTAATTATTTTGATTAAAAAAGTTTTTTTAAATTAAAATTTAGTAATTTTCACTATTCATCAAAATATTAAAGTTATCCGAAAAGTACCAAAATTTCATCTTAGGCTAAATTCGATATTTCGAATCCAAAAATGAAGTCCATTTTGAAATATAAAATATATATAATTTCAAAAAGTAGGTATTACTATTCATAACGGCTAGTTTGATTGGTTATGGTGTGTTAGAACTCGGTGTTGCGTATAACACACGCTATCACATTATTCAAAGAGAAGCGTACTGTAGAAGCTTGGGGTGTTACAGGTGGTGGATAACTCTCTATAAATACTAAGGGTCCTAGCCAAGAAGAATTTGCTGATATATTTTAGTGGTTCATTTTTTTCAAATAAAATATAGCACTATGAGACACTAGTTCCATGAAGCGAAGAAACCGAGAAGCTTTATCTTATGTGATGAAGACTAGAATAATGTGGGAATTTAATTTTCTTTTATCACACTTGAATAGATTTTAAAATAACTCATTCATTAAATACCTTCGGGTTTTCATGAATTCATTGAGACACTATGAACCAATGTTTATAACATCATAGTGTTTCATAAATAATAATATGTTTACCTCATGAACATTCTTATAATTATGAAAATTATATTGGTCACAATTTGTATTTGAAGTCATTGATTGAGTATAAGCTGTTTCACAATATACTAAGCAGATATTGTGGTTCGTTCAAAGAGAACATTATAATTTTCTTGTGAGACTCGTGAGAAGATGATCAATTCACTCACACACATCTAGGTTTGTGTAACTAAGATAAAGGGTTTCATAATAAAGTAAGTTACTAGATAATTAATTATTTATAGGACTGGAAATTATCTCAAATAAAAATAGTTGATGCATGATTTCATGAACACATGAATACAATTTCACTTTAGAAGATAACCTAGTCATAATAAATACAAGTTTAGATTTGACATAGATTAATAAAAAGGAATATGCATGGGCAAGGGTCTGGAAAGTGATAAGACAATGAATTGTATCAAATAATAATTAAGATGGAGTAGTCATGGGAAAATATATTTTATCTTAGTAAGTTTATTTTTTATAAAATTTTATTGACGAAGTTGTGTGCACCACTTTTACATAATTTATTAAGGTCAGGACTTCACCAAAAATATGGAATGATAATTTCCAGAACATTTTTATTGAATGAGGAAGACCTTATCATCTACTAACGATCAAACAAACTTGATAAATTCTATTATACAAGATCGACATCAACCAAGGTTCTTGAAGTATATATAAGTTATATATTTGATCCAATATGATTGTGGAGGAGGACCATCAACCATTGATGCAGAATCGACAAGGACCAAAAGATATTTCTTTCAAAGGATCAATTTCAAGATGAAGAAGAATATTGTTAAAGGGGGTATATCCAGTTGTTGAAGAGGATTTTAGAGATTACAAGATGGTTTGGCGTATAACCAAACAATACAGAAGAGTTGGATTGTGGGGGGTATAACTGGGATCAACTATAGGATTGATTTCATGGGTGTGTAACTAATTTCTTCCTAAACTACTGATATTAATAATATTATTATAATTGATCATCAATGTTGGGGGGAATAAAAAACATGTAAATGAGTGGTTATTTCCACCGAACATTATAAATATCTTTTTTATGCTTGATATTATTATTTTTCATATAAAGTGAGACTGTAAGATATCATTTAGTGTATCGAGAAACATAACAATTTCAATAGGTTGAATTAAAAAGAAATAATATATAAAATGAAAAACACTGATTCAAACACCCTTTATAACAACTCAAGTATTTATAGAATTATTTTCTTTCATTCTAGAATTAATTAGATAAATTTATTAGAAATTTACAATGAAATAAGATTTACTTATAGAAATTGAGAAATCTAGTCCAACCGAATAGTAACCAGACCATTGGAATAGTTATGTGATCATTATAAATAGTAATCTATCCATTAAAATAATAACCTCACCAATGAAAGTATAAATAAATTTCATACATATCATAAATTAAAATATAATATATTTATATCATAGAATAAATATGTAAATCTATTAAAAATGATTAATTAAGTGTTAGTATTTTTTTGAAACATAAAAGTTTATTTGGAATTTTATAATTAATATAATGATTTAAAATAAATTGTATTCTCCTAAACTTTATTCATACATTAATATTTTTTCTGTATTATAATAATAATATAATTTTGTGAGACTTTAATTAATTGTTCAAAGTGTTATAGAATTGGTTATAATATTCAAGTCGGTATTTTTTGAATAAATGAGGATTTTAATTAAAATTAAAATTTATGATATTTAAAAAATTAATTTCAACAAATGGAGTCTATTTTTGAATTCTAAACATAAAAAATGGTTAGTGTGATTGTTTAGGATTTTTCTGAAATAGGTAAATTTTCTGTGAATAGTGAAATGCAGTACTTTACAGTATTTAACCTTTTAGGATAAATATATGAATTTAATAGTCATTTATGATTTACGAAACTATTATTTAAAACTCTAAAGCAAGAGTTACTATACTTCGTCATAAGAATGAACACTGTTTATAGTGATGATCCAAAACAATAAAAAAATGAATAAAATAACTAAAACACCCCTCTCCTCTCCCTATAAATACCACATCTTCTCCTCACACCTTATAAGCCTTGAAACATATATATATTCTACCAAATTACCTTCCCAATTCCCTTACCTACAAAAAATTACTTCTTTCATAACCAAAATACAAAATCCACGTGGCTTAAAGAGGTTTTCAATGAGACAATATTCAAGAGGTAAAATCTTCCATCTTTCACTTTTAATTTTTTTATTTCATTCATTCCTTCTACTTTATACCCACCTAACCTATCCAAACTAGTATGATATCCCTATTATCATATATACACATGATTTTTTTTTGAAATATTCATCATTAAAATTCTTCTTTTTCCTCTTTTAAAAAAATGAAAATATCTTTTGTGACATGTCGATTCATAGCCTCTGTGGAAGATGATTTTTCATTTTCCATTACTGCTACCATGGTTGGTAATAAAACCATAATTAATTTAAAACACAATTTTAATATGTATATTATAACCTATCTAATATTCAGGAAATAATTAAGGGACATAATATTTTAATAAAATAAAACTAGTTTGTGATGGTGAGAAAAAATAGAAAAAAACAAAAAAACCAAAAAATAATCACTAATGTTTTATATAATGAAGCATACTAATATTAAAAAAAATGATATATGGGATCATTTAAATTATGGAAAAATATTAATACTATTTTTTTAACTTATGGATTTTATATTCTATTTGAAAACTACCCCCATAATTATACTCAAGGGAACTGACTATAAATACATGAAACGAACGCTCTTAGAATGATGATTTATATATTTATAACTTATCAAAATGGAAATAAATAAAATAAATAAAATAAAAATAAAAATAATATATATGTAAAATATTATTATTTAAGTAATTAATTAATCTAAATTTATTATCTAGGATATTATGTACTAGTACAGAATGATTTCGGACAAAAGGCAAGGTACATTATTTTTAAAAATCCTTTTTTCAAGATACAAATCTTTTTATTAAAGAAATAGTTTTTTATCTTATACAAAATAAGAGGATTTACCAATTTTATGATATCTTATTGATTTGATATTATCTTTTACAAGTTTAAAAGTTTATTTTCCAATAAATGTTTTTCAATTTTAAGTGTGTCGCTTCATAAAAATGAAAACTGATTTCAAAATGGAAAAAATTATTTTTATGAAGAATGACTCTTTTATGCAAGATTTATGTGTTATTATCATGTTATGGTTATTTTTATTGGTTATTATAATTGGTGGTTCCATAATAAAATAAGGGTGGGTTATCCCATTATGTACCTCCAACTTAATGGGTATATGTGTAGAGTTATTCAGTTAGGTTTCTCCAAAGAGATTATGGAAATATACTACAATGGTTATTCCAATTGTAACCATGATGGTTACTCCCTATGTATACATGAGATATAATATATACATAAGAGAGATATTATTTTTTTGAATGTTTTATTTTATTATTTATGTACTCTTGATATGGTTTTACAAGAAACATGTGATTTTATAGAGAAATATAAAGAGCTTATGTTTTATGTGTAAAAGTTATTACTTTGTGAAAATGTTTTTACTCATGGACTAACAATTTCTTTCTTCCTTTACAAGTCCGATAATAATATTTTTTTTGTCATTTGTTGATTAAAAATATTTTCAATGGTGTTTATGCATGAATAATGGAAAGTAATAATGGAAGGTTAATGTTATGAAGCTTTTTTATAGAAATTTATCATGTTTTATTATAAAATTATTATATTTTGAATAAAACAGAAATTTAGTAGAAGTCTAATATTGGTAATATATGAGTCCCTATGTATGAATTTATGACATAATTATCTACAACTCTGACCCGAAAATATCTTTTATAATGTATTATAATAAATTTTAGTTTAATTAACTAGATTATGTAATGTTTAAGACTCAGTAATTACAGTTAGTATCATAGTATGGTTTATAGATTTTAGGGGTTATGATATTGCTAATAGAATACCCATAAATGAATCATACGTTATGGTCCTATTGAAATGATATATCATCTAAATATTACAATGTTTCTTCATCTAGGATATGTCTATTCAGAATAGGTTTCCATAAAAGAACAGGGAAGCTGAAGTTGTAAGGAATCGAGATGGTGATATCCATCTGAATTTTCAACCTAGAATGGTAGTAATCCGAATCGATCAGTTCATGATAGTAATGACTTAGTTTAAACAAGCTATAAAATGTTTCAGTGTCCATTCATGAGACCATCCAGATTAACCTCATATAAATATGTCAGTGGTGGAACATTTTATGTGGAAACACTCTAAGGCATTTCATGGATATTCTAACCCAGTGGAAGATTAATATCCGATTAAAGACCTATAAGAGATTTTTTTATGTCAAGGGGTGTTATGGACATCAAAAGGTTTGTATTTATGTTTACCATTTAAAGGTGAATCTAACCAGTAGTGGTCAATAGTCATGAATACTATGGATTGTGACAAGATGGATACATTAGTATGGGATTAATTGAAAAATATTTTCTTTTATAAATCATTTCCTAAGAATATTTGACTTATGATGGGGAAAATGTTTGGAATCTATATAGGATAATGATTCAATGGCTACTTTCGATGAAAAATTCACTCAATTGGAAAGGTACGGTCCAAATTTCATATGGGATCTCGATAGTAAAATAAATCATTGTACTCAATATTGAATCCAAAATATCAAAGGTCAATGGATTCTCTTGAATTTAAAATTTTCTAAAAAATTATTCAACATGTAAAGAATATGGAATAAAGTTTTCCAATGATAATGAGTTATCTGAAAATTAGTTGAAAAAGAGGTCTAGGTGGAAGGAAAAATGAAAGGATGCATAAAAAAAGATTGATGTAAATACAATTTTATTTTCTGTTTGTGATAATTGTGGTAAAAAAAACTAGGGAATTCGTTTTGAAGGTTGGTAAGTGTTTTTGATGTTGTAAGTTTGGAAATGTGGATCATAATTACAATGAAAACGATCATAGTTGTGGTAAGAAACACTTTAATATAAAAACAATAATTTTTTTTCAATATAATCATATACGATATCATGAAAATGAGTGTTTTAGTAGAAATAAAAATGATAGGAAGAATCTAGGCTATAAGAAGAATGGTGTGGTAAAATCCTTTAAAACTACTTCAGTAGATCCTATTCCATCCAATATCGTAGTATCATATATATTTTTTTATTAGATAGTTACAATGAATTTTTTTATTCAGGTTCTTCACATTCCTTTATATCTAATAAATTTTCTAGTAAATTGAAAATTCCACCTCAATAAATGAAGCAATAAATTATGAAAAAAAACCTAGTGTAAATATTTAGGAAATAATAAATTATAAGAATATTTTTGTAAATTTATGTGGAAATAAATTACCCAAAAACCTTATTGTATTTCCCCTTATGGAATTTGATATTATTCTAGGTTTGGATTGGATTTCTGTTTACTATGATAAGATTGATTATAGAGCTAAAGAAGTTTTTTTTCTTAAAGATTCTCGGTTTGTATACAAGAATGATTCCATAACATTGATAACAAATATCAACGCTAAGAAAATGTTGAAAGACATAAATGAATGTTATCTTTTACATATTTTTTAAAACAACATAACTATTCTATATTATTATTTTGTGCTGGTAAATAAGTATCTGGATTTTTCTTCTAATGTGTTTCCTGGTATTATACTTGATTAAGAGGACGATTTTACTATTTAATCAGTACTTGATGAAAAAACGATTTCAATACCCCCCTATTGAATAGATTATGTAGAACTACTAGAATCAAAAAAGAAGTTGATGGAGTTGGTAGATAGAGGTTTCATTTATCCGAGTACATAACCTTTGGGTGCTTCAGTTTTTTTAAAAAGAAATATGTTTCTATGAGGCTTCACATTGATTATAAATAATTTATTATAATTATTGATAAGAATAATTATCACAAACATAATATCATTGACTTGTTAAATTAGCTCTAGGAATATAATCATTTTTCCAGGATTAACCAGAGATCTGTGCACTATTAGTTGAAGATGAAGGAGGATGAAATTAAAAAACTAGCATTCCTTACAAGATATGCACATTATGAGTTTTGTGTTATGCCCTTTGGTTTAAAAAATTCTCATTTAGTATATATGGATATTTTAAATAAAAATATTTTATGAATATTTTTATTATTTTTTTATTGTTTTTATTTATGAGATTTTGGTTTATCCAAAATGTTATAGGGATTATAAAAATCCTCTATGGAATGATCCATAAAACCTATAATAAAATAATATATTTGGGAAATTTTTCAAATTTTTTTGCTGGTTATAATGGATTTTTATCTTAGGAAAATTGTAAATAAATATGGCATACCAGTTAACCCCTCAAAATCAAATGTTTTTTTAAAAATGGAAAAAACCTACAAATGTTATTGAGATTCGTAGTTTTCTTTGATTTGTGGACTATTACCGATGATTTTTAAAATGCATTTCATGATTATCTATACTGATAACTATGTTAACATAAAAAGGATATATATTTATTTTGGATAGAAGAATGTGATGTCTGTCTTCATTAAATAAAAATAAGATTGGTGGATGATTTGGTTTTGGACCTACCTTCTAGAAATGGAGAGTTTGTCATCTACAACGATGATTATTTAAAGGGGTATTGTTGTATTATAATGAATAATGATTGGGTAATTCATTATGCGTAATGTAAACGAAAACCTCATGAGTAACATTATACATCAAATAATTTTAGAATCAGAAGTTTCAATTTTCTATTTAAAATATTAGAGACATAATCTCTATGGAGAAAGGTATAAAATAGATACTGATTAGAAATGTTTGATGTATATATTCAATCAGAAGGAATTGAATATGAGTTAGATTATATGAAATAACTGATAAAGTATTATGATTTCATGATCAATTACCATCTTTGAATAGAAAACAAGGGCCAGATGTCTGGATTTGAAAACAACATACTACATTTATCATATTATGTTCAGAACATGATCCCATGGTTAATGATTTGATGAATTTTTTCTTAGAAGTTGTTAGTGTAGTAAATTACTCTATTTTTTTAGGTGTCTGAGTAATCATTTCTCTCATATGAAATTAATAAAGAACATAATGAACACCATGAGTTATAGAAAAAGGTACAATTTTTTAAAATGGATATGTTTCCAGAATTTTTCATTGATAATTATTTTTTGTTTGAGATCTAGAGATAGATTATATGGGCGTTATGATTCATAGTTGAAAATAGTTATCAAGTAAAGCACATTGTTCTACATTTTTAGTTCATCCCGGAAGCACTAAGATATATAGAGATATTTCAGAGTATTACTGGTGGGATGCAATGAAAATATATATTACTAAATTAACCATGAGATATTTGACTTGTCAATAGGTAAAAGAAGTGTGATAGTTACGGAAGGGGATTATTTATCATTTTATAGTGCTAGAGTGAAATTGGGAAAATATATCCATGGATTTTATAGTGGGATTACCTAAATCTACTCAAGGTAAAAATATTATTTGGGTTATTGTTGATCGACTGACAAAATCTGCACATTTTCTTTTTATTCTAGATACTATGTATTTTGATCATCTTTCTCGACCATACCTCAAATAGATAGGCATGTTATATGGATTTTCTCTCTCTATTATATCTAATCGTGATCTCAATTTTACATCTATATTTTGTAAATGACTTCAAAATTCATTTGGAATTTAATTTAATTTCAACTCTTCTTTTATCCTATTTCTAATGGATAGACAGAGCGAACTATTAAAACAATGGAGGACATGCTTTGTGCTTGTTCAGTGGATTTCTCAGTAGGTTGGTATCAAAATCATTCTTTGGTTTATTTTTTTTATAATAGCAGTATACAGATGAATCCTTTTGAAGTATTACATGTAAAGTGATGAATAACTCCAGCAATTTTGGATGATGTGGGTAAAAAAATGTTTATGGAACTAGAACAAGTAGTTGAAATAGTATAGAAAGTTCAGTTGACTCAGTAGCACATGATAATGTCTTAGAACATGAATAAAAGTTATAAGGATAAACGGAGTAAGGATATTTCATTCTAGGTAGGTGATCATGTATTTATCAAAGTTTCTCCATGGAAAATAGTGATGCATTTTTGTATGAAGGGGAAGTTTGGTCCATGGTTCATTGGACCCTATGAAATATTGGAGAAAGCTGGATCAATTTTCCAGTGAGTATCTTTTCCTTTGATTTTTTCCCAGGTACAAAATATTTTTCATGTTTCTATTCTAATAAGATTTGTGCCGAATCCATCTCAGGTTTTAAGCCCCCAATTAGTTCAGTTGGAAAATAAACTTTCCTGATAAGAGAAACCTATTTATATTATTGACCGTAGAGATAAATAATTTAAGAACAAGGTAATTCATCATGTTAAGGTTTTTTTAAAAACAACATCGTTGAAGAAGAAACATGGGAATATGAAAATGCTATGAGGGAAAGGTATCCCCACATGTTTAATAAGTGAATAAAATTGTAAGGATATAATTTCTAAATGGTGGGGGATAATGTTACAACCTAGGTACTTATATAATAATTTTTCTCATTATGTAATTAAATAGTTAAATTCTTTGTAATTTTATAATTAAATAAGTTTTTTTAGAAATTAAGGAATCTATAGCAATATAATAGTAACATGATCATTGGAATATCATTATGGCCGTTATGAATAGTAATATTGACATGAGTATAATAAACTCACCTATAAATGTATAAATTATATTTACGAATCTTATAAATGAAAATTTTATATATTTCTATCATGAAATAATTAAATAATTTTTTTATAAAAGATAAATTAATTGTTGGTATTTTTCTAAAAATTAAAGTTTTCTTTTAAATTTTACAATTCATATAATAATTTAAAAGAAATTTTATTTTATTAAAATATATTAATAAATTAATATTTCTTTCTATTACAAATATAAATAATTTTGTGAGACCTTAATTAATTTTTCAATGTATCATAACATCAGTTATAGTATTAAAATCTGTATTTTTAGAATAAATTATGATTTTGATTAAATAATTAATTTTATCATATTAAGAGAATTGTTTTGAAAAAATGGGGTCCATTTTTTTGAAATCTATATGCAAAAAAATGGATATTGTGATTTTTTGGTATTTTTTGGGAATAGTTTATTTTTTTGTGAATTGTGAAATACAATAATATATGGTATTTAACATTAAAACCTAAATACATTAACTTTTCAGTCATTTATGATATAATAATGAATTAGATAAAAATTAAAATATCTATTAACTGTACGTAGTCATGAGAACCAACAATATTGATAGTCTTGAGCCAAAATAATAAATGAATGAATAATATAATAAAAACACCCATCTCCTCTCTATATTAATACCACCCCTCACCACCTATTCTCCCCACACCTTCTAATCCATCGAAATTTTCCAAATTATTCCCAATTCCCTTATTAAGCCTCTCCCACTCTTAAAATACCTATTTCTCTCTCCTAAATACCATAACCATGTTCCTTTATGCGGTTCTCAAGGAGACAATATTCACGAGGTAAAATTGTCCTTTCTCTTTTAAATATTTTCTTTCTTTCTTTATTTATACCTTATCCACACCTCTATTATATAAACTATCATAATAAATCCATTATCATACATATAATTGAATTTTATTTTTTTAGTGTAATATCCATCATCATACCTTTTCTATTATCCACTCATTCTAAAAGAATTAAGACATCATCTCTGACATGTATATTCACAGTCTTCATAGATGATGATTTTTCATCATCCATGCTGCCTTTATGGCTGGTCATAAAATAATTATTATGGTTAAACAATATTTTAATATTTATATTATTTATTTTTTAATCTTCTTGACCTAATTTATACGAATAATAATTAAATAAAATAAAATAAGATAGTGATGGTCGGAAAAATCAGAAAAAACAATCCAAACATTTATCATTAATGTTTTATCTAATAAATCAGACTAATATAAAAAAAGTATGGGATAATTTAAAATTATGGAAACATAGTAATTACATTTCATTCCACTTATAGTTTAAGGCCTCAGCCTTAAAAATTACATATTCTTGAGTTATTTCAAGAATACACATTGAGGATCTTTTCAGTTTTAGATTTTTAGAGAATTAAATCATAAATCATGCTTTACATTCCACATTCAAACAAGGTGGTTACATCAAAGACAATATTCATTTTTTTCCATCAAAGGAAACATATTTAATGTAAAACATGGATTCTTTCTTGACACTTCCTTGACACTATTATCACATCATGTACCTTTCCCTTGACCTATGAAAAACATTTCAAAATCATGGGATGAGCATAAAAATCTCAGTAAGGGATATAAAAATATGGAAAGAAAACATTAGTCCATGTATACATAAGAATCCATGAAATCATACATTACTCATAAAACATAAGTACTTTAACATAACTATTGAAATCATAAAATTTATTAATAACTCATAGAAATCATAAGACATAAAGGTATCTTGAGGCATTCATAACATTCTTACGTAGGGGGTAACCCTCATGGTTACATTTGGAATACCCATCACAGTATATTCCATAAATCTCTTCAGAGAAACCTTAGCGTTTAACTCCATTGAGCTACCCAATGCATTGGAGAGATATCTTGGGCTCACCCACCCTTATTTTATCATGGAACCACCCGATTTCATAAACTATTCCCAAGAACCATAACATATTCATAACACATAAAACATTCATAAAGGAAAAATAACATTTTCCACATTCCAATCACAGGATATCAATACAATAAATTGTTTTAATCAAAACAATATCAAAACAATTTTCAATACCAAAATAAATTAAAAGTAAAATATGGTATTTATTTTTCATTAAAAAACATTATGGCTTGTAGAGGATGTCGACAATCAATAATGGTCACATCAGCGGAGAAGTCGTTGTCGCCGCATACGTAAGACAAAAACATTCATTTTGTCGTTTAGTAAAATCATTCATAGAGAAAATATTTACTTTTAATGAAATGAAAATTAAAAATGGTTTTATACTCCGTATAAAAGGAAGTCGTGTATAAATCAAAGGATGCCTCAATAAAAGAAGATTGAGACTAAGTCCCTTACAAAGACGGTATCCTTAGATTAAGGATAAATCAATTATGAAATTATGTGTGACAAATATAAATACACCCAATATAAGTTTATATTATGTGTAAAACAATCAGAGGTCATTCACAAATATCCATATCATGAAATAATCAAGAAGTAGAGGTTTAATTCAAAGAATCGAAATTGGGTAAAGAAGTTCCCTTAAATAAATTTGAAAGCCTAACGGTGTCACTTTAAAATTTAGAAAATGAGTTGATGAGAGATAAAATGGGTATATCATCACATGGACATAAAATTTACAGAAATTAGGATATATAAGAACATATCCCAACATAATAATATATAAATTAAAATACCGAACAAAAATAAGTCTTTAAAAAAAAGGGGACGATGAAAGGTTCCCTTACCGATTTGGGTAACTTTCGAAACGTACACCCCATGACAGAAGGATCATACAATGAAGATGTTAATACCCATAAATTAAAGTATATTACACATATAATACAATTATTTTCAGTACATACACCACAAAAAAGGAAATAGTGGCAAATGTAGCATGAATCTCACGAGAATAAAAAGTGAGATAATAAATCCCTTACGAAAATTCAGCATCCTAACAGTGCCACTTAAATCTTTGAAAAATGGATTGATGAGATCAAATAGGTTCTCTCATCATATGGACATAAAAATTATATTAATAGGAATTTAAAATAACATCCCCCAATAGAGGAAATAGTAGCTTAAAAGAAATGACATAAAAGATAGTACTTAAAAAGAAAGAGATAGGTAAGACCCCTTACCATGAGTCTGACTTGTATTGTTCATTTAATTATATTACTGAATAATAAACTTTGGTAAATTTATAATTTCTTAAGAACATCCTTTAATGTTTATTATTTAATTCATATCACATATTATCAACTTATAATAATTTTATTATTATGTTAGTTTATATCGGACGTTTTCGTCGATGTTCAGTACATGAGTAAAAAAAAACTTGTTTGAAAAGAATTTTCCATGTAGTTATAAGTACATAATCTACAGAATAGTATTATTGATTTAAATATAATATATATCCAGTATAGTTTCAATTTATACTTTTCTATAACATTTGTAGATAAAAAATTAAATGCACCATTCATGGAGACGGTAGGTTGTACGTACGCATGAACGCTACTTTCATTTATTTCTCATATTAATGGAATTAAAACTAAATGAGAGATATATGTATTATAATTAATTTATAATATATATGTTATATAGGTCACATAATTTCATTAATTTCATTCTTTATACATTCCATGTATTGCATGAAAAAGTCATATCACATAAGGGGGCGGTAGTCCACACTTCCTCAAATGAAATTATCGCAATTACACGACATGAAAAGCATAATGATATGATTTAAACATATAATACAAAAGCATATATAAAACATAAATACCATATATATCATATATAAATATATTTCTATCCTAATGGCCACCATGAAAGGTGTTAAGAGAGGATTGAACAATCATCGTTTCGTGAGGCCGTAATTCGCCACCCACAGAAACAGTATGTTCTTTAACCATTAGATGGAGGTTTGGGTATGTTTAAATAAAATTATTCTCATAAAAAATCCTATTATATTGATGATACTGGTGTTATTATGGGATTTAAATAATAATAAGACAGTGGTGAGTGTAGAACAAAAATAAAACAAAGAAACTCAAGAGAAAACATTATTTCTAAATCGGGTAATTCTTTTTGATTTGAGCCAAAGGCTTTCTTGGAAAGACTTATGCCCAAATTTAGGCTTCTAGAAGTAAGAGAGGGATGTGTAGTGATAATATGATCAGATATTGGACGATCCAAGGGCTTGAGAGGTGTGGGTAAGGGGATAGAGGTGGGGGCCTTTTATAAGAGGGAGGAGGGGCACTCTTGGAAAGTCATGAAAAATTAATTTATTATAAAATCATTTTCAAAATAGAATGGTTCCAAAATAATATATTTCAATTATAAGAGGATAAGGGGTAAAAATAAACTCAAATACTAGGATTTAGACAAGTGTAGGTCATATAATTCACCTTATCTTTTCATTTTAACCCTTAGTTAAAATTAATAATTCTTACCACATCCTTTTTTTATTTTCAAAATATAAGGACATAATAATTAGTTTAAATTACCAATAGTCCCATAATTGTATCAATAATAAAATTATTAATATATTATATGTAATTTGGAAGAATATTATATT
Organism: Viscum album; assembly: GCA_963277665.1. Taxonomy (NCBI): domain Eukaryota; kingdom Viridiplantae; phylum Streptophyta; class Magnoliopsida; order Santalales; family Viscaceae; genus Viscum; species Viscum album. The sequence continues at coordinate 1,274,867,615 of OY728132.1, read as the reverse complement.
TTTTTTACTTTTATAGCATTTAGTAAAATAACATTTGTTTTATAACTCATTTTTGACAATTTCGACACTATTTGGTAGTTGACTTTTTATAAAGGCTTAAAATATTTATTCCATTGAAATAAAAGACTTAACTTATATTTTAAATGTCATAATTGTCTATAAAATTAGTGGATATAATCCCAAGTTTCAAAAAAAATATTTTAACACTTATAATATCATATATTTAAATCTTTCATAAATGAGGTAATAACTACATCATCATTGTGTCATAAATAAATTTATTTATTTAATGTCTAAAAATTCTAAATAAAATACCATGATGTAGGAAATCTTTTTATCTTTCCACTTAATATTTATATTAAAATATATCATTTAAATAAACAAAATTAAATTTTTTTTACTTAGGTATTACACACTTTTATTATATTTCCCTTTCTTTAAAACTAATATGATAAAAGGTCACTATCACACAAAAGTGATTCCATGGGGTCCCAAAGTTTGAAACATCCATCCCATGGTTGGATATGACTCAAAAAATATCATTAAGACACATGTATGGATAATTTTATATTATTATAACATTATTTTGTTTACCCCTTTTTACCCGATTTACTAATTAGTCACTGTAATTAAAAGTAAATACCATAATTACTATTCATCATGTCAAAAACAAAATATTATTAATTAAATAATTTAGAACTTCTAATTCCAAATATGGAATCCATTTTACCAAATTCCAAATACATAAATTTTAGTAATTAATTTAAAAATAATTCCTATTGTCAAAACCAAAGATGAGATTTTAAGAAGTAAAATTTATCAAACGATTGACTCGTTTTTACATCCAATTTGAAAGTGAAATAACATAAAATAAACAAAATTGTATTAAGTGATAAAAAAATAATTCAATTAAAATTTAAAACCATTTAAATTTAGAATCTAAATATATAAATAAACTACATGAAAAAGTTGTTTTGAAGTAAAATGCAGTATTTTTCACTATTCCTTAAAAATGAACATTTATTAGAAAAATACCAAAAATTTATCCAAAGTAAATTTGATATTCCAAATTAAAAAATTATGTCCCTTTTACCAAATTAAAAACATATAAGTTTCATTAAATAATTTTATAATTAATTACCATTGTCAAAACAAATAGTGTGTTTTTAAGAAATAATATCTATTAAAAGATTGACATTTGTTTATGTCCAATTTAAAAGTAAAAATAATTCCAATGACCACCATTGGATTTAATGGTAAAATTATATTTTAATTAAACTTTAAACCCAATTATAAATATAATCTAACCACATAAATAAATTAGATTAAAAGGAGGGTTTGAATTAAAATATAGCATATTTCACTATACACTAAAAAATGAACTTTATCGGAAAAATAACAAATATTTACACAAAGTTAATTTCAAAGTATTGATTATAAAAAAGGATTTTATTTTTTCAAATATAACATATAAACTTGTCAAAAAGTATATTTAAAAAGGGTTCTCCATCAAAAGGTGGTAAAACAATCTTTTGAAAATATTAGAGTATTCTATGCTTAAGATTGGATTTATTCTCATTTTAAGCCTCTAAAACACTATATAATTCATAAATAGACATATATATAAAAATATATTATTATATACTTACTTGGTATGTTACACACTTCCCCCCATTTGGAAATTTCATCCTCACAATTTTAAAATTGGGCTGAGAAACGTCATTAAAAGCCCCACATCAGAAAAGGAGTCAATAAAACTATCACTTTAAAAGAAAGAAAGAGAAGTAAAAATTTCACCCGAGACAATAGATACTAGGATTCCATGAAAACATGGATATGTATGAGAAAACAAACCATCAAGTTCTGATGGAGAGTGATTGAAAACATGTATAAGATAAAGTTAACCACTAGAAAATCAAAAACTTGTGATGGGTTAAACAGTATTTGATTCCCCAGTAAGAAACGTTATCAGACAACGCTTTTGTTTTAAGTTACTTTTAATAGAGTAATTTATTTATGGGATTAACCAAAACACATGTAAACATACTTACATGTCATGTATACTTTCATCTCTTACTATATTTCTAACACAAACTCATATTTTCTCCAAAAGATGAGTATTTAGGATGACTTGTTCACATTAAGAGTGCTATAATCAACTTCTAGAAATTCACCTAATCGATAAAAGAGAACTATATATTACCCTTGTATTTAGACCTTAACCAAAACCAAAATGGTAGGTACAAGATCTGATAATACCCAAAAAGGATAATCTTTTACAAAAAGAAAAACTACTCTTAATCTCCAAAATTTGTCCAACAAAACCCAAAGTTCATCAAAGACCATTCAATAAACGGCTATCCATAAAATTATTCAAATTACTACAAACTAATATTTAAACCCAAATCTCTGATGGATTTAATCACATATTCTTCCAAGGTAAATCTTAACATTTATCTCCAAATAACATCAGTTACTCTTAATGTCTCAAATTGAAAAGTAATTAACCTAATCACATATCCTCCATGATATGTTAATCATTTCCATAGATAACCCAAAATCAACTTATTCTTGATTCATAAGGTCATACAACTAGAAATAATTAGTCATACTAACCAGGGACTTCACGTAGTCCAGTGGTAGGCGATAAATCGTAGTCGCATTTTGGTTGCGAGTTCGATTCTAGTAGCTTCGTCCGATGCGACGGGTTGTTACACGGTCTGTGTGTTGTCCTTTTTCCAAAACTATATAAATCTTAAAACATTCCACAAAAAGAGATAAAATATTTAAAAATAACCATAACATAATTTAACCTCAAGTTTATCTCATGCCTTTCATTTTCCATCATAACATATAGTAACCTATAATTACCTCAAAAGTAAGGATCATATAAACCCTAATGGTTACCATTATAATTATTACCTGAACTTCCACATAGAGTTGGTTCTCTCGTACTTGATGCATTAGAGAACTCACCAAGGTTCAACTAGTTAATCATGACTCTTGATAGTTGGTTGAGAATAACCACATGAGTTCTCATTTCATCTCCCATATCATTCAGTTGTTCTTTCAGAAACCCATCACAGTTTCTTCACATCCACTGTTACTTTGGTTCCTACTAGATCCAGCCATTTACTAAAACCAAAAAGGTCAGTGTGATTATATCATTAGAATCATCATATAATATCTTATGAGTTGGGTAAATACTAAGTTATACTTATTCATGTTTTCTTAAACTCATTCACTTTATCTAAAACTATGACTCTTTCTAAAATCCTAACCATTATGGTAATGCCATTTATGCTTAAAGAATACACTAACCTCTAAATTTATCTAAGCTGACCTTTGATACCAACTATAAGGCCCCAACCTTAAACATTACTTATTCTTGATTAATTTCAGAAATACACATTGAGGATCTATTCAGGTTTATAGTTTTGGAGAATTAGATTATTAATCAGGATTTACATTCCAAATTTAAACAAGGTGGTTATATCAAAGACAATATTCATTTTTTTCCACCAATGGAAACATATTTAAAGTAAAGCATGGATTCTTTCTTAACACTTCCTCGACACTATCATCACATCATGTACCTTTCCCTTGAACTGTGAAAAACATTTCAAAAACATGGGATGAGCATAAAAAGCTCAGTAAGGGATATAAAAATATGTGGAAAAAAAATTATTCCATGTATACATAAGAATAAATGAAATCATACTTTACTCATATAACATAAGTACTTTAACATACCTCTTTAAATAATAATATTTATGAATAACTCATATAAATTCTTAGACATAAAGGTAACTTGAGGAATTCATAACATTCTTATATAGGGAGTAACCCTCATGGTTACATTTGGAATACCCATCACAGTATATTACCTAAATCTATTTGGAGAAACCTTACATTTAACTCCTTCGCGTTACCCAATGCTTTGGAGTGCTATCTCGGGCTCACCCGCCACTATTTTATCATGAAACCACCTGATTTCATAAACTATTCCCAAGAACCATAACATATTCAGAACACATAAATCATTCATAAAGGAAAAACAATATTTTCCACATTCCAATCATAGGATATCAATACAACACATTGTTATAATCAAAATAATATCAAAACCATTTTCAATTCCAAAATAAATAAAAATTAAAATATGGTATTTATTTTTCATTAAAAAAACATTATGGCCTATAGAGGAAGCTAATAATCAATAATGGTCACAGTGGTAGAGAATTCATTTTCTCCGTATACGTAAGACATAACATTCCTTTTATCGCTTAGTGAAATGATTCGTAGAGAAAATATTCCCTTTGAATTAAATGAATAGTCAAAAGGGTTTTATATACCGTATAAAAAGAAGTCGTGTATAAATCAAAGGATGCCTCAATAGAAGGAGATTGAGATGAAGTCCCTTACAAAGACAATATCCTTATATTAAGGATAAATCAATTATGTAATTATGTGTGACAAATATAAATACACCCAATATAAGTGTATGTTAAGTGTAAAACAATCAGAGTTTATACAAACATATTCATATCATGACATAATCAATAATTAGAGGTATAACCCAAAGAATCGAAATTGGGTAAAGAAGTTCCCTTAAAGAAATTTGACAGCCTAACAGTGCCACTTTAAAATTCAGAAAAAGAGTTGATGATAGATAAAAAGGGTATATCATCACTTGGACCTAAAATTTACAGCAATAAGGATATATAGAAAATATCCAAACATTAGAAGATGTAATTTAAAATACCAAACAATAATAAGTCTTTAAAAAAAAGAGGAGGGTGAAAGGTTCCCCTACCGATTTGGATAACTTTCGAAATATACACCCCGTGAAAGAAGGATCATAAAATGAAGATGTAAATACCCATAAATTAATGTATATTACATAAATAATACAATTATTGGTAGTACATACACCACACAAAAGGAAATAGTGGAAAATGTAGCATGAATCTCATGGGAATAAAAAGGGAGATAAAAATACCTTATGAAAATTCGGCAGCCTAACGACGCCACTTAAAACATCTAAAAATGAATTGAGGAGATTAAATAGGGTCTCTCATCATATGAACATAAAAATTACATTAAGATTAATATAAAATAACATCCCCCAAATTAAGAAATAGGAGCTTAAAAGAAATGACATAAAATAGAGTACTTAAAAAGAAAGAGAGAGGTAGGATCCCTTTCGTCGAGTCCGACTTGTCATGTTCGTTTCTTTATATTCCTGAATAATAAACTATGATTAATTTATAATTTCTTAAGAAAATCCTTGAATGTTTATTATTTAATTCATATCACATATTATCATGTTATAATAATTAGATTATTATGTTAGTTCATATCATACGTTTTCGACGATGTTCCGTTCTTGAGTTAAAAATATACTTTTTTGAAAAGAATTGTCAATGTAATTAAAAGTACAACATCTAAAGAATAGTATTAATGATTTAAATATCAAATATATCCAATATATTTTAATTTTATACTATTCCATAATATTTGGAGATAAAAAATAAAATGCACCGTTCACGGAGACGGTAGGCCGTACGTATACATGAATGTTACTTTCATTTCTTTGTCAAATTATTGTAATTATAACTAAATGAGAGATATATATTGTAAGAACCCGGTTCTTATTCTTGAGGTATGGGTTTCTTATTTTCTATTTTCTTTAAGTGTTTTTGAGAAAATAAGAAAAATGGGGGGAAATCCTAAATTTTGTGACTACACGCCGTGTACTTTTCTGTACACCATGTACTTTGGTCATGTGGAAGGAGTACACAGGGCGTGTAGTACGGTCGATGATGAAGGGTTTAAAAATCAACTACACTCCGTATAGTGGGTATTTACACGACGTGTAGTTAGTCGGCAGGAAAACAGTAAAGCTGTGGCCAGCTAAGCGATAGTACACTCCGTGTACTCAGGTATTACACGTCGTGTACTCATGTCGACAGATGAACAGTGCCACTCTGGTGAAAAGCCGATGAAGGAACAGTTAAAAAAATGAAAACTACATACTGTGTACCCAATAGTACATGTCGTGCAGTCTATTTTTTTGCTTAAAATGGGCAGTAGCCTCCCCTGTTCACATAATTTTCTTAGAACCAGAGGAGGGCCCGGGAGAGAGGGTCGAACCTTTGAGGAGCTCCAGATCGTACGCCGGGAATTCTTTTTCGCCTCTGTCAATCTCATTGGAACCGTACAGGTAAGCCTCTCCTTCTCCATAAGCCGTTCTTACGAATTATTTATCAAAGGGAAGTTATTTTCATTTAAACATAAAATATTTTACCTCATATCTACATCGTTCTCGGGCGTATCGAGGAGAGTCCTTCACGTATATTGATCAGGGGCGATCGAGGTAGGTGGCTTGGTGTTTAAATTCCAACTGTTGTGCGTTTGTGTGTACTATTTTTCTATGAACCCATGTTGGGGGTGTCGTGTGGCTGAGGCCTTGGCTGTTTTGAATACCTGGAATTGTATAGGTAATTTAAATGTGATAATAAACTGTTGTTTGGGATCACAGCTTGGATCCAGGACCACCCTGGGGGTGCGTTCCTCTATTTAGCTGTTTGGATGAATACCCGAGGTTATGCCATGATTATGTTGTTCTTGAATTTTCCTTGAGAGGATTTGTATATAAATTGCTTACTATGTATTGGGCTCGACCCGGTTGCTTGTTTCTGTTTCGCCCGAGGGCAAGCATGAGGGAGTGGTTATTATATAGCCTGAGGGAAAGCCTGAGGGCAAGCCTAAGGGTGTGGTTATTATATAGCCTGAGGTCAAGCCTGAGGGCATGGTTATTATATATCCTGAGGGAAATACTGTGGGCGTGGTTATTATATAGCCTGAAGGAAAGCCTGAGGGAGTGGTTATTATATATCCTGAGGGCAAGCCTGAGGGTGTGGTTATTATATAGCATGAGGGAAAGCCTGAGGGATGGTTATTATAAAGCCTGAGGGCATGGTTTTTCTATATTATCCTGAGGGCAAGATTCTGATTGGCCTAAGGGCTTGGTACCTATGAGAACAGAATGTTATTAAATTAAATGGTTAAAACGAGAATGGAAAATAAACTAGTAGTGATGGTTACTTTTGAGTACTTACTGGTTTACTTCATTTATTTTTGCTCACTGTAGTTGCATATTTTCACACAGTTGGGCACGGGCCTTTGGTGGGTGCCTACTGGGATTTATTTCTCACACTGTGTTTGGGTCATGTCTTCGGCCCAAAAAAGTTACGTTTTTTCAGGTGTGGATAAGGGTAAGGGTCCCTATACAGGTACATGATTTTTGTAGAGGAGTAGGAGAGCATGGGACTGATCTTAGGCTTGTGATGTTTCTGAGTTCCTCTTGCATTGTGTTGTTTTGCTTTACTATACCTTGTACCTTGAGCTGTATTGTATTGTACTGTGTGTCTATGTAACATGTTCTGGCTGTTTTCTTAGAACTAGAGACATGTTGCATCATTATCTATATGAATTTTTTATGTCTTTTACTGCAGTTTTTCACTTTAAAAATGTATGGTTTATTGCTTCCTCTATTGTGGTATGTTTTATATTTTATTCCGTTGTGCTACATTTTGACAAATGAGGGCATAGTTTCCCCACTATCAGACCTGGGCCCTCACTGCTAGTCAGCAGCCTCTGGTATTTGGGGAAATGCGCTTGAGGTCATGTGACCAACCGGGTTCGGGGCACCATGGAGTGGCACCCAGACCCGGGACGTTAAAAAGTGGTATCAAAGGGGTTCTTTTCTTTGACTTACTATTTGGATTCTTAGTCAGGGATAGGATGGAAATGGTAGTTGGTAATAAATTGTGCCTAGGAGTAGCTAACCCGTGTACAGGGAAAATCCAATTTCTCTCAGGTTGCAATTTTATTGATTTTGCAATTACAGTTGATTTGATTTTCACCATTGGGTGACGCACTTGTGATTATGCTATTTAAATGTTATCCATGGGTTATATTTAGTTTCAACCCATTTAGATGAGGTTATTCCATCTCATGAATCATTTACGCACATGCTAGAAATCACATTCCATGCATAGTTCCATGCCATGTAGGCGCATTAGAAATTGCATGGTGTTGTGATAGTTGTTGTCCTAGAAAAGCATGCTATTGTGATAGCTGCTTTGATAAATACCTGCTATGTGATAGGGTATTTTTGTGTGAGCATATTGATATAATGGATTCCAAAATTTAGTTTTTGTTGAGTAGAGGCCCTCAATACCGGAATTTGGTGGATTACTGACTTGTTTATTTGTGTATAACAAGTATTAGATGTCAAACTTTTATTTGCGGGGAGTATGGCCCCTCACGGATTTGAATTTGGCACTTAGGTGTTGTTTTTCAGTATTTTCTGGGTTCCGGAGAAGTATCTGAGGCTTACTGTGTGGGAAACCTAGGATACACGCCATTTAGTTCAATGGACACACGTCGTGTGTTCTTTTGTTCTGGAAGAAATGAAAATTTTTTAAGTACACGCCGTGTACCCTCAGTACACGAAGTGTAGTCGCTTCCCGTGTCATAGATCGTGTGGTAGGGGACACGGGGTAGGGAATGTTTTAGGAAAAACACACCGTGTACCAGATGTACATGCCATGTAGTGTTGACACTGAGTCCGGCTGTGAAACTAACAACGCGGATGAAGGAGACCTTGAGACATACACGCCTTGTCCACCTTGGAACACGCCGTGTAGTCTGACCTTGGGACCCAGCTGTGTAGCTAACAAACACAAGTCGGTGTTGCCTCTACTTGAAAATGCCATGTACCTGAGGGACACATCATGTAGTCCTTACCAGTGGGAGACTGTGTGGACTGGGTCGTGTGGCTGGGAAACAGGGTGGTGTACACACTGTGTGCGGGTGTAACACGCCGTGTAGTGTCAGCCAAGTAGTCGGTCGTGTCACAAACGACACGGGATGTTGGAAATTAAACCATACACACTGTGTAGATTCCATACACGTCGTGTAGTCTTATTCAAGTGAGTCGTGTGGCTTAGCAATGTAGAAGGACTCGGGTAGAGAAGAAGGATTCTGGTACACGCCGTGTATTCAGAAGGCATGCCATGTGTTTTGGGTGTTACACGACCAGTTTAATCTGGGGTACATGTCCATGTGAATTTCTTGCGGGAACACACCGTGTAGTTTTATACATGTTGTGTAGTCATGTTTTATAAATTTTGAAAACTTTCCTTCTCCATCTCATTGTTTTCGGTCTTTGATAATCTTGATCTAAGGTGTGTGTTTGACCTTGTAGAGTCATGCCACCGAGAAGACCATGCATTGTTCTCCAGGAGAGCGGAAAAAATTATACTCTAGAGATGGTATGCCATGGGCTACCAGTGGATCCTCCAGTAGAGCCAGATGTGGCGCCAGCTGTTATACTGGACACAGGCACGAAGGTGCAGTTCCGCAAAGACTTCATGTGGTTCCTACAGACCTTTCAGAGAGCACTGCCGGCTACCACATCTATGGCTGAGCTGACTCATATCTTCTAGTAGTAGCATCCACCTACGTTTTCAAGGGATGGCGGACCACAGGCTGTAGAGACTTGGTTGGATTCTATGCAGACTATTTTAGAGCATCTTGAGATGCTTCCAGGATGGAGGGTCAAGCACGCGACTTATATGCTGCGTGATTTCGCAAAGAGGTGGTGGGATGTTACCACCCAATCAGAGCATCATAGATACATGGCGTGGGAGGATTTTCGGATAGCCTTCTATGACTTCTTTTTTCTAGAGACGCTGAGAGCAGATAGAGCTCGAGAGTTCATGAATCTACAACAGGGCGCTATGTCAGTGATGGATTATTCTGCTTGTTTCACCGAGCTTCAGCGTTTTGCACCCATTATGGTGGGTGATGAGACATTGAGGGCTAGATGCTTTGAGGATGGTCTTTGATATGACATCCGCGCACTGGTGAATGTTTTCAGGGTGCCTACGATACATGCTATTGTGAACTAGGCACTGATTACTGAGCAGAACCTGCGGGAAGCTAGTGGTTTGGACCAGGGATGTTCGACACCAGTTCTTAGTACTATTTCTACTGGTAAGAGGAAAATACAGATGGAGTTCTCTCACGGTGGTAGTACCAGCCGGAGGAGTGCTTCGGGTAGCCCGATCATGTGTTACCAGTGTGGTAGAGTGGGGCATAAGAGACTGCAGTGTCCACATGACCCAGTGGAATGCTGAGCTTGCGGCAAGATGGGTCATCTGTAGAGATTTTTCAGGGTGTTTCTACTAGTGTCTAGTGAGAGGGGTTCTGTATAGGGAGCAGGACTAGCATCTTCTTACCAGTCAAAAAACTGGAATACGTCAGGGCATACAGGCAGAGATGGTGGTTGTGGTCGTGGTATCCAGACACCAAGATCTCAAAGGCAGAAGGGTGGGATAGCTTAGGGTAGCCAAGCTGTGTCGCAGGGCCGCAGCACTGGGCAGGCATATGCAGTGAAATAGACACAACATGAGCAGGATTCCGGACCTTCTACTGTTATAGGTACTATTCTAGTATCTTCCATCTTATCTTCAGTACTTTTCGATACGGGTGCTACACATTGTATTGTATATGTGCCTGTTGTGGAGAGCCTTGGGCTATGTGTTTCTTCTTTGTCTGATGTTATGACGCTAGACACTCCGTTGGGGACTAGAACGGCTGGTGTGCATCAGTGCAGGGAGTGCCCCCTTGATGTTGGTGGGTGTCACTTTCATTGGGACCTCTATGTCTTGGAGATGACGAGCTATGATGTCATTCTTAGGATGGACTGGTTGGTTCCCTTTTGAGCCTTTATAGGCTGCTATCTTCGCAGGGTGCATTTCACATCACCAGAGGGCAGAGAGTTTCTATACAAGGGTGAGTGGGATGTTCAGGCAAGTCGAGCTGGACCAGAGCATCATGTGATATGTGGAGCCACAGCCCAGATTGTGAGTTTATATCTAGATGATCAGGGGAATTTTCAGAAGGACTTCCCTCCAATGGTTTATCATTTCAGGGATGTCTTCCTGGATGACCTTTCTGGTCTACCTCCAGATCAATAGGTGGATTTCTCTATTGAACTTGTGCCAGGAGCGGCACCGGTATCCATTCCTCCTTATAGGATTGCTACACTTGGGTTACAGAAGCTCAAGAGACATCTAGAGGAGTTACAGTCAAAGGGTTTTATCTGAACCAGTACTTCTCCTTGGGGTTCTCCGGTCCATTTTTCAAATAAGGCGGACGGAACCCTGAGACTCTGTGTGGAATATCGGAAGATGAACCAGTTGACGGTCAAGAACCGATATCCCTTACCAAATATTGATGATCTTTTTGATCAACTTCGAGGTGCACGAGTGTTCTCGAAGATTGACTTGAGATCAGGATATCTTTAGTTGCGCGTTAGACCATCTAATATACCTCTCACAACCTTCAGGAGTAGGTGTGATCTATATGAGTACTTGGTTATTCCATTCGGACTCACAAACGCGCCAGCAGTTTTCATGGCTCTCATGAATTGTGTGTTCCATCCTTATCTGGATTCTTTTGTTGTAGTATTTGTGGAAGATATCTTTGTGTAATCTCACACTTGACACGACCATGCCTCCCATCTTGAGATCATATTGAGTAAACTGAGGGAGCATCAGCTATATGCTAAGCTCTCAAAGTTCCACTTTTGGATGGACCAGATTCACTTTCTAGGTCATATCATCTCAGAGGTAGGAGTTGCAGTAGATCCAGAGATGGTGAGAGTAGTAGTTTCCTGGGAGCATCCTAAGAACGCGTTTGAGATACAGAGTTTCTTGGGGATGGCTGGTTACTACAGGCGTTTTATATAGGACTTCTCCTGCTTAGCAACATCGTTGATGGGTTTGAGTGAGAAGGGTGTGAAGTTCAATTGGTCAGAAGCTTGCGAGACAGCCTTCTAGGGGATGAAGGGAAAGTTGATATCAACACCAATCTTGATACTCCCAGAGAAGGGAAAGAGCTATAAATTTTACTATGATGCATCAGGTATTGGGCTGGGAGCTGTGTTGATGCAGGGGGGATTGGGTTGTTGCATACGGGTGTCGGCAGTTGAGGCCACATGAGAGGAATTACCCGATGCATGATCTCGAGTTAGCTGCAGTTGTTCATGCATTACACTGTTGGAGACATTATCTATTGGGAGAGAATTTTTTGGTTTTGACCGACCACAAAAGTCTCAAGTATATATTTACTCAATGTTACTTTAATCTGAGGTAGCGAAGGTGGGTCAAATACCATCAGTCCTTCTATTTTGAGCTTGCCGATACACCTGGTAAGGGTAATGCAGTTGCCGATGCACTGAGTAGGAAGACTTAGACACAGAGGTAAATGAGGCCAGTGGTGAATGGTAGCTTATGGTTTTGTTCTCTGAGATGCATTTGGAGGTGCATGATAGTCTGGGGAAAACCAATCTTTCATCATTAGATGTGACTTCTACCCTTCTGGATAGAGTGAGGATGAGACAACTATCTGATTCAGAAGGCCTAGTTCTACGGGAGTCGGTGGCTAGTGAGGACCCTCCTCCTGGGTGGAAGATAGGAGATGATGAGGTACTGCGTTTCCATGGACGATTGTGGGTTCTAGGGGATATACGCGAGGAGTTGATGCAGGAGTTTCATGCTTCATCTTGGGAAGTTCATCCCAAAGATAGCAAGATGTATCGTGACTTGAGACCTCATCACTGGTGGCCGGGTATGAAGAGAGAAGTAGGTTGTTTTGTTACGAGAAGTTCCACCTGTTAGCAGGTAAAGGTGGAGCATAAGAGGCCAGCTGGACTGCTACAGTAGTTTCCCATTCCAGAGTGGAAATGGGATGATGTCGTGATAGACTTCATGACTGGGCTGTCGAGGTCACGTCGATGCAATGATTCCATGTGGGTTGTTGTGGACAGACTCACAAAGGTAGCTCAATTTTTGCCCATCAAGGAGACCTTTGGTGTTAACGAGCTTAGAAACCTGTATATCCGAGAGGTTGTACGTCTTCATGGGGTCCCTCGTTTTATCGTTTCAGATAGGTACACCCATTTTATGTCTCGTTTCTGGAAGTGTTTTTAGAGGGCACTGGGTACACAGGTGCTTCTGAGCACAACTTACCACCCTCAGACTGATGGTCAGTCAGAGCGAACAATACAGGTGCTTCAGTACATGCTACGTGCATGCGTCATAGACTTTGGGGGCTCTTGGGATAAGCATATACCCCTAGTTGAGTTTTCATATAATAGTAGTTTTCAGGAGACTATTGAGATTTCACCTTATGAGGCTTTATATGGTAGGCCATGCCAATCACCTTTGTGCTGGATGGAGGCAGGTGAGGTTGCTTTACTGGAACCACTTCTCATGAAGGATACTTCTGAGTAGGTCCAGTTGATATAGAAGCGGATGGATACAACACAGTATCGTCAAAAATCTTATACTGATCGCTGCAGACGACCCTTGGAGTTTGTGGTTGGGGATCATGTTTTCTTGCGTGTTTTGCTGAGGTTGGGACACAGGTGAATCAGAAGACAGGGTAAACATTCACTGAGGTATGTGGGTCCATTTGAGATTCTAGAGAGAGTCGGGCAAGTTACCTATCGGTTTCAGTTACCACAGAGGTACCGGGCCATGCACGACGTCTTCCATGTATCTCAGTTGTGCCACTATCATTCAGACCCATCTCACATCTTTCAGCTAGAGGAGGTTCAGCTTTAGATAGATGCATCCTTTAAGGAGCATCTGGTTCCTATTGTTGATAGGATCACAAAGGTTCTCTGAGGCAGGTCAGTTCCTCTTGTATGGGTGTTATAGCAGCATGGCCGAGTATAGGACAAAACCTAGGAGCAGGAGACCGACGTATGTGCTCAGTGGCTAGAGTTATTCTGCTTGTTATCTTCACCACCCTTGGAAAGGAAATTCAGTGACGAATTTCATTAAGGGGGAATTTTGTAAGAACCCAGTTCTTATTCTTGAGGTATGGGTTTCTTCGTTTCTCTTTTCCTTAAGTGTTTATGAGAAAATAAGGAAAATTGGGAAAAATCCTAAATTTTATGACTACACACCGTGTACTTTTCCACACTCCATGTACTTTGTCCATGTGGAAGGAGTACATAGGGCATGTAGGTCGGTCGATGATGAAGGGTGTAAAAATAAATTACACACCGTGTTGTGGGTATTTACATGACGTGTATTCAGTCGGCAGGAAAACAGTAAGGCGGCGGCCAGCTATGTGATAGTACACGCCATGTACTCAGGTATTACACACCGTGTACTCATGTCGATAGATGAATAGTGCCACGTTTCCATGAAGCCACCGAAGGAACAGTTAAAAAAATGAAAACTACACGCTGTGTACCCAATAGTACATGCTGTGTAGTCTGTTTTTTCACTTAAAATGGGCAGTAGCCTCCCATTTTCACAGAATTGGCTTAGAATCGGAGGAGGGGTTGGGAGAGAGGGTTGAATCTTTGAGGACCTCCAGATCACACCCCGGGAATCCGTTTCCACCTCTGTTGATCTCGTTGGAACCGCACTGGTAAGACCCTACTTCTACTTAAGTCGTTCTTACCAATTCTTTCTCAAAGAAAAGTTATTTGCATTTAAATGGAAATTATTTTAACTTAGATCTACATCTTTATCAGGCGTTTCGAGGAGCGTCATTCACGTATATCGATTAGGGGTGATCAAGGTTGGTGGATTGGTGTTTAAATTCCAATTTTTGTGCGTTTGTGTGTACCATTTTGCTACGAACCCATGTTGGGGGTGTCGTGTGGCTAAGGCCTTGGCTGTTTTGTATACCAAAAATTGTATAGGTAATTTAAAATGTGATAATAAACTTTTGTTTGGGATCACTTCTTGGATCCAGGACCACCCCAGTGGTGCGTTCCTCTGTTTAGCCATTTGGACGGATACCCGAGGGTATTCCATGATTATGTTGTGCTTGTATTTTCCTTGAGATGATTTGTATATAAATTGTTCTCTATGTGTTGGGTTCGGCTTGGTTTCATGTTTCTATTTCATCTAAGGGAATGCCTGAGGGCATGGTTATTATATAGCCTAAGGGAAAGCCTGAGGGCGTGGTTACTATATAGCCTGAGGGAAAGCCTGAGGGCATGGTTATTATATAGCCTGAAAGAAAGCCTAAGGGCGTGGTTATTATATAGCCTGAGGCCAATCCTGAGGGCGTGGTTATTATATAGCCTGAGGTCAAGCCTGAGGGCATGGTTATTATATAGCCTGAGGGCATGGTTATTATATAGCCTAAGGGCAAGCCTGAGGGTGTAATTATTATAAAGCTTTAGGGCATGGTTTTACTATATTATCCTGAGGGCAAGATTCTGATTGGACTGAGGGCTTGGTACTGATGATAAAAAAATATTATTAAATTAAATGGTTAAAATGAGAATGGAAAAGAAACTAGTAGTGATAGTTACTTTTGAGTACTTACTGGTTTACTGTATTTACTTTTTCACACTGTAGTTTCATATTCTCACACAGTTGGGCACGAGACATTGGTGGGTGCCTACTGGGATTTATTTATCACACCCTGTTTGGGTCATGTCTTCGGCCCAAATAGGTAACGTTTCTGCAGGTGTGGATATGGTCAAGGGTCCCTATAGAGGTACATGATTATTGTAGAGGAGTAGGAGAGCATGGGACCGAGCATAGGCTTGCGATGCTACTGAGTTCCTGTTTCATTGTGTTGTTTTTCTTTACTATACCTTATACCTTGAGCTGTATTTTATTATATTGTATTGCTGTGTAACATGTTCTAGCTATTTTCTTAGAACTAGAGACATGTTTCATCATTATATATATGACTGTTGGTTGTCTTTTGCTGTAGTTGTTCACTTTAAATGTGTATGGTTTATTGCTTCTGCTATTGTTGTATGTTGTATATTTTATTCCGCTGCACTAAACTTTGAAAACTGAGGATATAGTTTCCCCACTATCAGACCTGGACCCTCGCTGCTAGTCGGCAGCCTCTGGCGTTTGGGAAAATGCGCTTGAGGTCATGTGACCAACCGAGTTCGGGGCACCCGTGGAGTGGCACCCGAACCTGGGATGTTACATATATATTATAATTCAAGTATAGTATATATGATATATAGGTCACATGAGTTCATTAATTTCATTATTTATACATTCCATGTATTGCATGAACAAGTCACATCACTTGAGGGGGCGGTAGTCTGCATTTCCCCAAATGAAATTATTGCAATTACATGACATGAAAAGCATAATGATATGATTTAAACAAAAAATAAAGAAGTATATAGAAAACATAAATACCATATATATCATATATAAATATAGTTCCATCATAATGGCCACCATGAAAGGTGTTAAGAGAATATTTAACAATCATCGTTTCATGAGACAGTAATTCACTAGCCATAGAAACAGTATGTTCTTTATCCATTAGAAGGAGTTGTGTGCATGTGTAAATAAAATGATTTTCAATAAAACATCCTAGTATATTGAGGATAATGGTGTTATTATGGTATTCAAATAATAAGAAGATAGTGGTGAGTGAAGAAGGATAATAAAATAAAGAAACTTGAGAGAAGACATTACCTCTAAATCGGGTAACTCTTTTTGATTTGAGCCAAAGGATTCCTTGGTAAGACTTCGGCCCAAAGTGAGGCTTCTAAGAGTAAGAAAGGGATTTTGAGAGATAATATGAGCATATGTTGGACGATCCAAGGGCTTTAGAGGTGTGGTTAATGGGTTAGGGGTGGGGGCCTTTTATAAGAGGGATGAGGGGCACTCTTGGAATGTCATGAAATATTAATTTGTTATAAAATGTTTTTAAAATTTGAATGGTTACAAAATGATATATTTCTAGGATAATATGATAAGGGATACAAATACACTCAACCAATAGGATTATACAAGTGGAGGTCATAGAATTTACCTTATCTTTTCATTTTAACTCTTAGTTAAAATTAATAATTGTTACCACATCTTTTTTTTATTTTCAAACTATAAGGTCATAATAATAAATTTAAAATACCAATAGTCCCATAATTGTATCAATAATGATATTAGTAATTTATTATATGTAATTTGGAAGAAAATTATATTTTTTGGACTTTTGACCATTTAATAAAATAACATTTGTTTTAAAAACTCATTTATGCCAATTTCGACACAATTTGGTAGTTAACTTTTTATAAAGGCATAAAAGCTTCATTCCGTAGAAATAAAAGAATCACCATATATTTTACTTGTCATAAGTATCTATAAAATTCGTGGATAACATCCCAAGTTTCAAAAATATTTATTTTAACACTTATAATATCATATATTTCAATCTTTCAAAAATGAGGTAATAACTGCATCATCATTGTGTCATAAATTAATTAATTTATTTAATGTCTAAAAATTATAAATAAAATTCCATTATATAGGAAGTATTTATAGCTTTTAAATTAATATTTATATTCCAAGATATCATTTATATAAACAAAATTAATTTTTTTTATTTAGGTATTACATACTTTTATTATATTTCCCTTTCTTTAACAATAATATGATAAAAGGTCACTATCACACAAAAGTGATTCCATGGGGTCCCAATTTTGGAACAAGGAATCCCATGGTCTTACATGACTCAAAAAGTAGAATTAAGACACATGGATGGGTAATTTTATATTATTATGACATTATTTTGTTTACCCATTTTTACCTGATTTACTAATTAATCACTGTAATTAAAAATAATTAATGTAATTACTATTAATCATGTCAAACACAAAAGAGTATTAATTACATAATTTTGACCTTATTATTCCAAATATGGAATCTATTTTACCAAATTCCAATCACATAAATTGCAGTAATTAATTTAAAAATAATTCATGTTGTCAAAACCAAAGATGGATTTTTAAGAAGTAAAATTTATCAAAAGATTGACTCGTTTTTACATCCAATTGGAACGATAAATCACTTACATTGAAAAAAATTGTATTAAGTGATAAAAAAATAATTCAATTACACTTTAAAACAAAGTAAATTGAAAATATAACTTTATAAATAAAATAGATGAAAATGTAGTTTTGAAGTAAAATGCAGTATTTTTCACTATTCCTTAAAAATGAACATTTGTCAGAAAAATACCAAAAATTTATCCAAAGTAAATTTGATATTCTAAATTGAAAAATTATTTCCATTTTACCAAATTCAAAACATAGAAGTTTCATTAATTAATTTTATAATTAATTCTCACTGTCCAAATAAATAGCGTGTTTTTAAGAAACAATATCTATCAAAAGATTGACACTTGTTTATGTCCAATTTCAAAGGAAAATTATTTCCAATGAACACCATTGGATTAAATGGTAAAAATATATTTAAATTACACTTTAAACCCAATAAAAAAGATAATCTAACCATATAAATAAATTATATTAAAAGGAGTTTTTGAATTAAAATACAACATTTTCACTATTCACTAAAAAAATGAACTTTATCAGAAAAATAACAAAAAATTACACAAAGTAAATTTCAATGTCTTTATTATAAAGACGGATTTTATTTTGTCAAATATAACATATAAAATTTTCAAAAAGTATATTTTAAAATGGTTCTCCATCAAAAGGCGGTAAACCAATCTTTTGAAAATATTAGAGTATTCTAGGCTTAAGATTGGATTTATTCTCATTTTAAGCCTCTAAAACACTATATAATTCATAAATAGGAATATATATGAAAATATATTATTATTTACTTACTTGTTATGTTACATCCTTCCCCCTTTTTGGGAATTTCATCCTCGCAATTTTCAAATTGGGCCCAGAAACTTCATTGAAAGCCCCACATCAAAAAAGGAGTCAACAAAACTATCACGTTAAAAGAAAGAAAGAGAAGTACAAAGGTCACCCGAGACAACAGATACTAGAATTAAATTAAAACATGGATATGGAAGCGAAAACAAACCATAATGTTCTGATGTAGAGTGATATAAAACATGTCTATGAGAAAGTTAACCACTAGAAAATCACAAACTTGTGATGGGTTAAACGAAATTTGATTCCCCAATTGGAAAAGTTAACAGACAACATTTTTGTCTTAAGTTACATTTCATTGAGGAATTTATTTATGGTCTTAACTAAAACATAAGTAAACATACATACTTGTCATGTAGACTTTCATCTCATACTAGATTTCTAACACAAACTCATATTTTCTACAAAATATGAGTATTTAGGATGACCTGCTCACATTAAGAGCGCTATAATCAACTTCTATAGAATATCCTAATCCACAAAAGAGAACTTTATATTTCCCATGTATTTAGTCCTTAAAAAAATCCGAAATGGTAGTTACAAGATCATATAATCCCCAAAAAGGATAATCTTTTACAAAAAGAAAACCTACTCTTAATCTTCAAATTTTGTCTAGAAAAACCCAAAGTTAATCAAAGAACATTCAATAAACAGCTATCCATAAAATTATTCAAAGTACTCCAAACTAAGATTGAAACCCAAATCTCTGAAGGATTTAATCACATAGTCTTCCATGGTAAATCTTAACATTTATCTTCAAATAACATTAGTTAATCTTAAAGTCTCATACAAAAAAGAAATTAACCTAATCACATATCCTCCATGATAGGTTAATCATTTCCATAGATAACCCAAAAATAACTTATTCCTGATTCATAAGATAACTTAACTAAAAATAATTAGTCATACTAACCATGTACTTCACGTAGTTCAGTGGTAGGTGATAAATCCCAGTCGCACTTTCGTTGTGG
Source organism: Viscum album (assembly GCA_963277665.1). NCBI lineage: Eukaryota > Viridiplantae > Streptophyta > Magnoliopsida > Santalales > Viscaceae > Viscum > Viscum album. The sequence goes on along the minus strand of OY728132.1, from coordinate 1,274,847,863 downwards.
GTTCGATTCCCGCAGCTTCATTCGACACGACGGGTTGTTAAATGGTCTCCGTGTTGTCCTTTTTCCAAAACTATATAATTCTTAAAACATTAAACAAAAAGAGATAAAATATTCAAAATTAACCATAAAATTATTTAACCTCAAGTTTATCTCATTGCTTTCATTTTCCATCATAACATATAGTAACCCATAATTACCTCAAAAGTAAGGATCATATAAACCCAATTGGTTACCTTTATAATTATTATTTGAACTTCCACATCAATTTGGTTCTCTCACACATGACTAATTAGGGAACTCACCAAGGTTCAAGTGGTTAATAATGACTCCTGATAGTTGGTTGAGAATAACAAGAAGAGTCTTCATTGCAGCTCCCATATCATTCAGTTGTTCTTTCAGAAAACTGTCACACTTTTCATCACACCCACTGTTACTTTATTGCCTTCTAGATCCATCCATTTAATAAAACCAAAAAGGTCAGTGTGAGTATATAATTAGAATCATTATATAATATCTTATGAGGAGGGTAAATAATAAGATATAATTATTCATGTAATCTTAAACTCATTCACTTTATCTAAAACTATGACTCTTTCGGAAATCCTAACCATTATGGTAATGCCACTTATTATTAAAGATTACCCTAACCTCTAAATTTATCTAAACCGACCTTTGATAACAACTACAAGGCCCCAACCTTGAACATTACTTATTCTTGAGTTATTTCAAGAATACACATTGAGGATCTTTTTAGGTTTATAGTTTTATAGAATTAGATCATAAATCATGATTTACATTCCAAATTTAAACAAGGTGGTCACATCAAAGACAGTATTCATTTTTTTCATCAAAGGAAACATATTTAAAGTAAAACATGGATTCTTTCTTGACACTTCCCCGAAGCTATCATCACATCATTTACCATTCCCTTGACCTATGAAAAACATTTCAAAAACATTGGATGAGCATAAAAAGCTCAGAAAGGGATATAAAAATATGGAAAGAAAACATTAGTCCATGTATACATAAGAATTAATGAAATCATACTTTACTCATAAAACATAAGTAATTTAACATACCTCTTTAAATAATAAGATTTATGACTAACTCATAGAAATCGTAAGACATAAAGGTAACTTGAGGCATTCATAACATTCTTACGTATGGAGTAACCCTCATGGTTACATTTGGAATACCCATCACAGTATATACCATAATTATCTTCGAAGAAACCTTAGCATTTAACTCCTTCGCATTACCCAATGCATTGGAGTGCTATGTCGGGCTCAACCACCCTTAGTTTATCATGGAACCACCCGATTTTATAATCTATGCCCAAGAACCATAACATATTCAGAACACATAAAACATTCATTAAAAAAATAAAATTTTCCACATTCTAGTCACAAGATATCAATACAACACATTGTTATAATAAAAACAATATCAAAACCATTTTAAATCCCAAAATAAATGAATATTAAAATATGGTATTTATTTTTCATTAAAAAAGATTATGTCTTGTAGAGGAAGCCGACAATCAATAATGGTCATAGCGGTGTAGAAGTCGTTGTCGCCGCACACGTAAGACAAAAACATTCCTTTTGTCATTTAGTAAAACGCTTTGTAAAGAAAATATTCCATTTGAATGAAATAAAAATACAAAAGGGTTTTATATGTCGTATAAAAGGAATTCTTGTATAAATCAAAGGATTCCTCAATAAAAGGAAATTGGGATAAAGTCCCTTACAAAGGCAGTATCCTTAGATTAAGGATAAATCAATTATGTAATTATGTGTGAAATATATAAATACACCCAATATAAGTGTATATTAAGTGTAAAAAAACCATATTTCATTCACACATATTCATAGCACAACATAATCAAGAAGTAGACGTTTAACCCAAAGAATCTAAATTGGGTAAAGAAGTTCCCTTAAAGAAATTTGACAGTCTAACGACGTCACTTTAAAATTCATAAAATGAGTTGATGAGAAATAAAAAGGGTATCTCCTCACTTGGACATAAACTTTACATCAATAAGGATATATAAGAACATATTACAACATAATAATATGTAAATTAAAATACCTAACCAAAATAAGTCTTTTAAAAAAAGAGGAGGGTGAAAGGTTCCCTTACAGATTTGGGTAAGTATCGAAACGTACACCCCATGACAGAAAGATCATACAATAAAGATGTAAATACCCATAAATTAAAGTATATTACACAAATAATACAATTATGGTCAGTACATACACCACACAAAAGTAAATAGTGGCAAATGTAGCATGAATCTCACGGGAATAAAAAGTGAGATAAAAAATCTCTTACGAAAATTCGAGAGCCTAACAACGCCACTTAAAACTTCCAAAAATGGATTGATGAGATAAAATCATGTCTCTCATAATATGAACATAAAAATTATAGTAATATGAATATAAAATAATATCCCCCAACATAATAAATATGAGCTTAAAATAAATGAGAAAAAAGAGAGTACTTAAAAAGAAAGAGAGAGGTAGGATCCCTTACCTCGAGTCTGACTTGTCTTGTTCGTTTCTTTATATTCATGAAAAATAAACTTTGGTCAGTTTATAATTTCTTACGAAAATCCTTTAATTTTTATTATTTAATTAATATCATATATTATCTTGTTATAATAATTAGATTATTATGTTAGTTTATATTAAATGTTTTCATCGATGTTCGGTACATGAGTAAAAAATGAACTTGTTTGAAAAGAATTGTTCATTTAGTAATAAGTAAATCATCTCCAGAATAGTATTAATGATTTAAATATCATATATATCCAGTATATTTTCATTTTATACTATTCCATAACATTTGGAGAAAAAAAATTAAATTCACCATTCATGGAGACCGTAGGTCGTACGTACGCATTAACGCTACTTTCATTTCTTTGTCCTATTAATGGAATAAAAACTAAATGAGAGAGATATATTTTATAATTAAATTATAATATATATTTTATATAGGTCACATAATTTCATTAATTTTATTTTTAATACATTCCATGTATTGGATGAATGAGTCATATCACTTGAGGGGGCAGTAGTTCACACTTCCTCAAATGAAATTATCACAATTACACGACATGAAAAGCATAATGATATGATTTAAACGTAAAATAAAAAATCATATAGAAGACATAAATACCATATATATCATATATAAATATTTTTCTATCATAATGGCCACCATGAACGGTGTTAAGAGAAGATTGAACAATCATCGTTTCATGAGACAGTAATTCACCACCCACAGAAACAGTATGTTTTTTTACCATTAGATGGAGGTGTGTGTATGTCTAAATAAAATTATTCTCATGAAAACATACTAGTATATTGAGGATACTTGTGGTATTATTGGATTAAAATAATAAGAAGACAGTGGTGAGAGAAGAAGGAAAATAAAATAAAGAAACTTGAGAGAAGACATTACCTCTAAATCGGGTAACTCTTTTTGATTTGAGCCGAAGGCTTCCTTGGAAAGACTTATGCCCAAAGTGAGGATTATAGTAGTAATAGAGGTATGTGGAGAGATAATATAATCAGAGTTGGGATGAGCCAATGTCTTGAGAGGTGTGGGTAAGGGGGTAGAGGTGGGGGCCTTTTATAAGAGGGAGGAGGGGAACTCTTGGAAAGTCATGAAATATTAATTTATTATAAAATGTTTTTCAAATTTTAATGGTTCAAAAATGATATATTTAGAGGATAAGATGATAATGGGTATAAATACACTCAACCAATAGGATTTAGACAAGTTGAGGTCATATAATTCACCATATATTCTCATTTTAACCCTTAGTTAAAATTAATAATTCTTGCCACATCTTTTTTTTATTTTCAAACTATAAGGTCATAATAATTACTTTAAAATTCCAATAGCCCCATAATTTTATCAATAATGATATTAGTAATATATTATATGTCAGTTGGAAGAATATTAGATTTTTTGGACTTTTATTCTATTTAATAAAATAACATTTGTTTTAAAAACTCATTTTTGCCAATTTCGACACTATTTTGTAGTTGACTTTTTATAAAGGCATATAAGCTTTATTACTTAGAAATAAAAGCATTATTATATATTTTACATGTCATAAATATCTTTAATTTTTTTGTATTTAATCCCAAGTTTCAAAAAAAATTATTTTAACACTTATAATACCATATATTTAAATCTGTCATAAATGATGTAATAACTGCATCATCATTGTGTCATAAATAAATTTATTTATTTAATGTCTAAAAATTCTAAATAAAATACCATGATGTAGGAAATATTTTTAGATTTAAATTATTTTTTATAATCAAATATATAAGATATATAAACAAAATTAAAATTGTTTTACTTAGGTATTACATACTTTTATTATATTTCCCTTCCATTAAGAATAATATGATAAAAGGTCACTATCACACAAAAGTGATTCCATGGGGTCCCAAAGTTGGCACAAGGCATCCCATGGTGGGACAAGACTCAAAAAATTGCATTAAGACACATGTATGGGTAATTTTATATTATTATAACATTATTTTCTTTACCCCTTTTTACCCAATTTACTAATTAGTCACTGTAATTAAAAATAATTACTATAATTACTATTCATAATGTCAAAAAAAGAGTCATAATTACATAATCTGGACCTTTTGATTCAAAATATGGAATCCATTTTAACAAATTCCAAATACATAAATTACAGTAATTAATTTAAAAATAATTCATGTTGTCAAAACCAAAGACGAGTTTTTAAGAAGTAAAATTTATCAAAATATTGACTCGTTTTTACATCCAATTTGAAAGTGAAATCACTTCCAATGAACAAAATTTTATTAAGTGATAAAAACATAATTCAATTACACTTTAAAACGAATTAAATTTACAATATAACTATATAAATAAATTAGATGAAAAAGAAGGTTGGAAGTAAAATGCAGTATTTTTCACTATTCCTTAAAAATGAACATCTGTCAAAAAAATACCAAAAATTTATCCGAAGTAAATTTGATATTCCAAATTCAGAAATGATTTCAATTTTACCAAATTAAAAACATAGAGGTTTATCTAATTAGTTTTATATTTAATTCCCGCTGTCAAAACAAATAGCGTGTTTTTAAGAAACAATATCTATCAAAAGATTGACACTTGTTTATGTCCAATTTCAAAGTGAAATTTATTAAAATGACCACCATTGGATTAAATTTTAAAAATATATTTTAATTAAACATTAAAAACAATTAAAGAAATAATCAAACCATACAATTAAATTAGAATAAAAGGAGGTTTTGAATTAAAATAAATCATTTTTCACTATTCACTAAAAAATGAACTTTATCAGAAAAATAACAAAAATTTACATAAAGTAAATTTAGATGAATTTATTCTAAAGAAGGATTTTATTTTGTCAAATATAAAATATAAAATTGTAAAAAAGTATATTTAAAAAGGGTTCTCCATCAAAATGCAGTAAAATAATGTTTTAAAAATATAAGAGTATTTTATGCTTAAGATTGGATTTAATCTCATTTTAAGCCTCTAAAACACTATCTAATTCATAAATAGACATAGATATGAAAATATATTATTCATTACTTACTTGGGATGTTACATCCTTCCCCCCTTTTGGGAATTACATCATCATAATTTTAAAATTGTGCTCAGAAACTTCATTGAAAGCCCCACATCGGAAAAGGAGTCAATAAAACTATCACTTTAAAAGAAAGAAAGAGAAGTAAAAAGGTCACCCAAGACAACAGATACTAGGATTACATGAAAACTTGGATATGGAGGAGAAAAAAAACCATCAATTTCTGATGGAGAGTTATAGAAAACATGTATAGGAGAAAGTTAACCGCTAGAAAATCACAAACATGTGATGGGTTAAACAGTATTTGATTCCCCAGTAGGAAAAGGTAACAGACAATGTTTTTGTTTTAAGTTACTTTTAATTGAGGAATTTATTTATGGGATTAACTAAAACATAAGTAAACATACTTACATTTCATGTAGTCATTCATCTCTTACTATATTTCTAACACAAACTCATATTTTCTCCAAAAGATGAGTATTTAGGATGACTTGTTCACATTAAGACTGCTATAATCAACTTCTAGAGAGTCACCTAATCCACAAAAGAGAGCTATATATTTCCCATGTATTTAGGCCTTAACCAATACCAAAATGGCAGGTACAAGATCATATAATCCCCAAAAAGGATAATCTTTTACAAAAGAAAAATCTACTCTTAATCTATAAATTTTGTCCAACAAAACCCAAAGTTCATCAAAGACCATTCAATAAACAATTAACTATAAAATTATTCAAAGTAATACTAACTAAGATTGAAACCCAAATATCTGAAGGATTTCATCAAATAGTATTACAAGTTAAATCTTAACATTTATCTCTAAATAACATCAGTTACTCTTAAAGTGTCATACTGAACAGTAATTAACCTAATCACATATCCTCCATGATAGGTTAATCATTTCCATAGATAACCCAAAATAAACTTATTCTTTATTCATAAGATCATATAACTAAAAATAATTAGTTATACTAACCAGGGACTTCACGTAGTCCAGTAGTAGGCGATAAATCCCAGTCACACTTTGGTAGTGGGTTCGATTCCCACAGCTTCGTCTGTGGTGATGGGTTGTCACACGGTCTGTGTGTTGTCCTTTTTCCAAAACTAAATAATTATTAAAAAATTACACAAAAAAAGGATAAAAACTTTAAAAATAACCATAACATAATTTAACCTCATGTTTATCTCATGCCTTTCATATTCCATCATAACATATAGTAACCCATAATTACCTCAAAAGTAAGGATCATATAAACCTTAATGGTTACGTTTATAATTATTACATGAACTTCCACATTGAGTTGGTTCTCTCATACAAGATTAATTAGAGAAAACACCAAGATTCAAGTGGTTAATCATGAATACGGATAGTTGGTTGAGAATAACCACAAGAGTTCTCATTGCAGCTCCCATATCATTTAGCTGTTCTTTCAGAAAACCGTTACAGTTTTCTTCACATCCACTATTAATTTTGTGCCTTCTAGATCTATCCATTTACTAAAACCAAAAAGGACACTATAACTATATCATTAGAATCATCATATAATATCTTATGAGGAGGGTAAATACTAAGATATAATTATTTATGTTATCTTAAACGCATTCACTTTATCTAAAACTATGTCTCTTTCTAAAATCCTAACCATTATGGTAATGTCACTTATGCTTAAAGAATAACCAAAACTCTAATGTTATCTAAACCGACCTTTGATACCAACTAAATGGCCCCATCCTTAAACTTTACTTATTATTGAGTTATTTCAAGAATACACATTGAGGATCTTTTCAGGTTTAGAGTTTTAGAGAATTAGATCATAAATCATGCTTTACATTCCAAATTTAAACAATGTGGTTACATCAAATACAATATTCATTTTTTTCCATCAAAGGAAACATATTTAAAATAAAACATGGATTATTTATTCACACTTCCTAGACACTATCATCACATCATGTACCTTTCCCTTGACCTGTGAAAAACATTTCAAAAACTTGGGATGAGCATAAAAAGCTCCGGAAGGGATATAAAAATACAGAAAGAAAACATTAGTCCATGTATACATAAGAATCAATGAAATAATACTTAACTAATAAAACATAAGTAATTTAACATACCTCTTGAAATCATAAGATTTATGAATAATGCATAGAAATTATAAGACATAAAGGTAACCTGAGACATTCATAACCTTCTTACATAGGGAGTAACCATCATGGTTACATTTGAAATACCCATCACATTATATTCCCTAAATCTCATCGAAGAAACCTTAGTGTTTAACTCTTTCATGTTACCCAAATAATTAGAGAGCTATCTCGGGCTCACCTGTCCTTAGCTTACCATGGAACCACCCAATTTTAAAAACTATTCCCAAGAACCATAACATATTCATAACACATAATACATTCATAAAGGAAAAATAACATTTTCCACATTCCAATCACAGGATATCAATACAACACATTGTTATAATAAAAACAATATCAAAACCATTTTTAATACCAAAATAAATGAAAAGTAAAATATGGTATTTATTTTTCATTAAAAAACATTATATCTTATAGAGGAAGCCGACAATCAATAATGGTCACAATAGTGGAGAAGTCGTTGTCACCGCATACGTAAGACAAAAACATTCATTTTGTCATTTAGTAAAACACTTCATAGAGAAAATATTCCATTTGAATGAAATGAAAAGTTAAAAGAGTTTTATATTCCGTATAAAATGAAGTCATGTATAAATAAAGGGATGCCTCAATAAAAGGATATTGAGATGAAGTCCCTTACAAAGACGGTATCCTTAGATTAAGAATAAATCAATTATTTAATTTTATGTGACAAATAAAAATACAACCAATATAAGTGTATATTAAGTGTAAAACAATAATAGGTAATTAACACATATTCATAGCACGACATAATCAAGAAGTAGAGGTTTAACCCAAAGAATCGAAATTGGGTAAAGTAGTTCCCTTAAAAAAAATTATAGTCTAATGACGTCACTTTAAAATTCCGAAAATGAGTTGATGAGAGATAAAAAGGGTATCTCATCACCTGGACATAAAATTCACAGAAATAAGGATATATAAGAACATATTCCAACATAAGAATATGTAAATTAAAAGACCTAACAAAAATAAGTCTTTTAAAAAAAGAGGAGTGAGAAAGGTTCCCTTACCGATTTGGGTAACTTTCGAAACGTACACCCCATGATAGAAGGGTCATACAATGAAGATGTAAATACCCATAAATTAAAGTATATTACATAAATAATACAATTATGGGCAGTATATACACCACATAAAAGTAAATAGTGGCAAATGTAGCTTGAATCTCACGAGAATAAAAAGTGAGATAAAAAACCCCTTACGAAAATTCGGCAGCATAACGACACCACTTAAAACTTCCAAAAATAGATTGATGAGATCTAATAGTGTCTATAATCATATGAAAATAAAAAATACAATAATAGGAATATAAAATAACATCCCCCAACATAATAAATATGATCTTAAAAGAAATGACATAAAAGAGAGTACTTAAAAAGAAAGAGAGAGGTATGACCCCTTACCTCGAGTTCGACTTGTCTTTTTCACTTATTTATATTCCTGAATAATAACCTTTGGTCAATTTATAATTTCTTAAGAACATCCTTTAAAGTTTATTATTTAATTCGTATCACATATTATCAGGTTAAAATAATTATATTATTATGTTAGTTCATATCAGACGTTTTCGTTGATGTTCGGTACATGAGTCAAAAATAAACTTGTTTGAAAATAATTGTCCATGTAGTTATAAGTACATCATCTCCAGAATAGTATTAATGATTTAAATATCATATATATCCAGTATATTTTTATTTTATAATATTACATAACATTTGGAGATAAAAAATGAAATGCACCGTTCATGGAGACAGTAGGGTGTACGTACACATGAACGCTACTTTAATTTCTTTGTCATATTAATGGAATTAAAACTAAATGATTGATATATATATAATAATTACAGTATAATATATATGTTATATAGGTCAAATAATTTCATTAATTTCATTCTTTATACATTCCATGTATTGCATGAACGAGTCACATCACCTGAGGGGGCGGTAGTCCACACTTTGTCAAATGAAATTATCGAAATTACACGACATGAAAAGCATAATGATATGATTTAAACATAAAATACAGAATCATAAAGATTACATAATTAACATATATATCATATATAAATATAGTTACATCGTAATGGCCACCATGAAAGGTGTTAAGAGAAGATTGAACAATCATTGTTTCATGAGGCAGTAATTCGCCACCCACAGAAACAATATGTTCATTAACCATTAGACAGAGGTGTGTGTATGTGTAAATAAAATGATTCTCATAAAAAATCCTAGTATATTTATGATACTGGTGTTTTTATGGGATTAAAATAATAAGAATACAGTGGTGAGTGAAGAAGGAAAATAAAAGAAAGAAACTCGAGAGAAGACATTACCTCTAAATCGGGTAACTCTTTTTGATTTGATCCAAATGCTTCCTTGGAAAGACTTATGTCCAAAGTGAGTATTCTAGGAGTAATAGAGGTATTTGGAGAGATAATATGAGCATATTTTGGAAGATCTAACAACTTGAGAGGTGTGGGTAAGGGGGTAGAGGTGGGGGCCTTTTATAAGAGGGAGAAGGGGCACTCTTGGAAAGTCATGAAATATTAATTTATTATAAAATGTTTTTCAAATTAGAATGGTTCCAAAATGATATATTTCGAAGTTAAGTGGATAAGGAGTAGAAATACACTCAACCAATAGGATTTAGACAAGTGGAGGTCATATAATTCACCTTATCTTTTCATTTTAACGCTTAGTTAAAACTAATAATTCTTACCACGTCTTTTTTTATTTTCAAACTATATGATCATAATAATTACATTAAAATACCAATAGTCCCATAATTGAATAAATAATGTTATTAATAATATATTATATGTCATTTGGAAGAATATTACATTTTTTGGACTTTTATAACATTTAATAAAATAGCATTTGTTTTAAAAACTCATTTATGCCAATTTCGACACTATTTGGTAGTAGTCTTTTTATAAAGGCATAAAAGCTTTATTACTTATAAATAAAAGAATTAAAATATATTTTACATTTAAAAATTGTATATAAAATTCGTGGATAGCATCCCAAGTTTCAAAAAAAAATTATTTTAACACTTATTATATCATATATTTAAATCTTTCATAAATGAGGTTATAACTGCATCATCATTGTGTCATAAATAAATTTATTTATTTAATGTCTAAAAATTCTAAATAAAATACCATGAAGTAGGAAATCGTTTTAGATTTCAAATAAATATTTATAGTCAATGAGATAATTTATATAACAAAATTAAAAAAAATTACTTAGGTATAACATACTTTTATTATATTTCCCTTTCTTTAAAAATAATATGATAAAAGGTCACTATCACACAAAAGTGATTCCATGGGGTCCCAATGTTGGCACAATGCATCCCATGGTCGGCCATGAATAAAAAAATTTCATTATGACACATGGATGGGTAATTTTATATTGTTATAACATTATTTAGTTTACCCATTTTTACCTGATTTACTAATTAATCACTGTAATTAAAAGAAATTACTGTAATTACTATTCATATATTTCAAAACCAAAAGAGTCTTAATTAAATAATTTGGACCTTCTTATTACAAATATGCAATCCAATTTTCCAAATTCCAGACACATAAATTTCAGTAATTAATTTAAAAATAATTCCCGTTGTCAAAACCACATATGGGTTTTTAAGAAGTAAAACTTAATAAAACGATTGACTCATTTTTACATCCTATTTGAAAGTGAAATCACTTCTAATGAATAAAATTATATTAATTTATAAACAAATAATTCAATTAAAATTTAAAAAAAATTAAATTGACAATCTAACTGTATAAATAAATTAGATGAAAAAGCAGTTTTGAAGTCAAATGCAGTATTTTTCACTATTCTTTAAAAATGAACATTTGTCAGAAAAATACAAAAAATTAATCGAAAGTAAATTTGATATTCCAAATTCAAAAATGGTTTCCATTTTAACAAATTAAAAACATATAAGGTTCATTAATTAATTTTATAATTAATTCCCACATTCAAAACAAATAGCGTGTTTTTAAGAAACAATATCTATCAAAAGATTGACACTTGTTTATGTGCAATTTCAAAGTGAAATTATTTCCAATGAACACCATTATATTAAATGGTAAAAATATATATTAATTACACTTTAATACCAATTAAAAATATAATCTAACCATATAAATAAATTAGATTAAAATGAGGTTTTGAATTAAAATACACCATTTTTCACTATTCACTAAAAAATGAACTTTATCGGAAAAATAAAAAAAATTTACACGATGTAAATTTGGATGTCTTGATTCTAAAGAATTATTTTATTTTGTTAAATATAACATATGAAATGGTCAAAAAGTATATCAAAAAGGGTTTTCTATCAAAAGGCGGTAAACCAATCTTTTGAAAATATTAGAGTATTATATGCTTAAGATTGGATTTATTCTCATTTTAAGACTCTAAAACACTATCAAATTCATAAATAGAAATAGATATGAAAATATATTATTATTTACTTACATGGGATGTTACATCCTTCCCACTTTTGGGAATTGCGTTATCGTAATTTTAAAATTGGGCTCAGAAACTTAATTGAAAGACCCACATCAGAAAATGAGTGAATAAAACAATCACTTTAAAAGAAAGAAAGAGAAGTAAAAAAGGTCACCTGAGACAATAGATACTAGGATTCAATGAAAACCTGGATATGGAAGTGAAACCAAACCATCAAGTTCTGATGGAGAGTGATCGAAAACATGTCTAGGAGAACGTTAACCACTAGAAAATCAAAAACTTGTGATGGGTTAAACAGTATTTGATTCCCCAGTAAGAAAAGTTAACAGACAACATTTTTGTTTTAAGTTAATTTTTATTGAGAAATTTATTTATGTGATTAACTGAAACATAATTAAACATACTTACTTTTCATGTAGACTTTCATCTCTTACTATATTTTTAACACAAACTCATATTTTCTCCATAAGATGATTATTTAGGATGACATGTTCACATTAAGAGCGCTATAAACAACTTATAGGGAATATCCTAATCCAAAAAAGAGAACTATATATTTCCCATGTATTTAGACCTTAAGAAAAAACCAAAATGGTAGGTACAAGATCAGATCATCCCCAAAAAGGATAATCTTTTACAAAAAGAAAAACTACACTTAATCTCCAAAATTTGTCCAATAAAACCCAAAGTTCGTCAAAGACCATTCAATAAACATCTATCCATAAAATTATTAAAAGTACTCAAAACTAAGATTGAAACCCAAATCTATGAAGGATTTAATCACATAGTCATCCAAGGTAAATCTTAACATTTATCTCTGAATAACATCAGTTGCTCTTAAAGTCTCATACTGAAAAGTAATTAACCTAATCACATATCCTTCATTATAGGTTAATTATTTCCATAGATAACCCAAAATCAACTTATTCCTGATTCATAAGATCATATAACTAAAAATAATTAGTCACACTAACAAGGTACTTCACGTAGTCCAGTGGTAGGCGATAAATCCCAATCACACTTTGGTTGTGGGTTTGATTCCCGCAGCTTCGTCCAACTCGACAGGTTGTCACACGGTCTGTGTGTTGTCCTTTTTCCAAAACTATATTATTCTTAAAACATTCCACAAAAGAGATAAAATCTTCAAAAATAACTGTAACATAATTTAACCTCAAGTTTATCTCATGCCTTTCATTTTCCATCATAACATATAGTAACCCATAATTACCTCAAAAGTAAGGATCATATAAACCCTAATGGTTACCTTTATAATTATTACTTGAATTTCCACATCGAGTTGGTTCTCTCGTACATGATGAATTAGAGAACACACCAAGGTTCATGTGTTTAATCATGAAACCTGATAGTTGGTTGAGAATAACCACAAGAGTTCTCATTGCATCTCTCATATCATTTAGTTGTTCTTTTAGAGAACCGTCACAATTTTCTTCACATCCACTGTTACTTTGGTGCCTCCTAGATCCAGCCATTTACTAAAACCAAAAATATCAGTGTGATTATATCATTATAATCATCATATAATATCTTATGAGGAGGGTAAATAATAAGATATAATTATTCATGTTATCTTAAACTCATTCATATTATCTAAAACTATGAATCTTTCGGAAATCCTAAACATTATGGTAATGTCACATATGCTTAAAGAATACCCTAACCTCTAAAGTTATCTAAACCGACCTTTGATATGAACTATAAGGCCCCAGCCATAAACATTACCTATTATTGAGTTATTTCCAGAATAAAAATTGAGGATATTTTCAGGTTTAGAGTTTTAGATAATTATATCATAAAGCATTCTTTCTATTCCAAATTTAAACAAGGTGGTTACATCAAAGACAATATTCATTTTTTTCCATAAAAGGAAACATATTTAAAGTAAAACATGGATTATTTCTTGACACTTCTTCAAAACTATCATCACATCATGTACCTTTCCCTTGACCTGTGAAAAACATTTCAAAAACTTTGGATGAGAATAAAAATCTCAGCAATGGATAAAAGAATACAGAAAGAAAACATTATTCCATGTATACATAAGAATCAATGAAATAATTCTTTACTCATAAAACATAAGTACTTTAACATACCTCTAGAAATCAAAATATTTATTAATAAATCATATAAATCATTAGATATAAAGGTAACTTGAGGCATTCATAACAATCTTACGTAGGGAGTAACCCTCATGGTTACATTTGGAATACCCATTACAGTATATTCCCTAAATCTATTCGGAGAAACCTTAGCATTTAACTCCTTCACGTTACCCAATGCATTGGGGAGCTATCTCGAGCTCACCCTCCCTTAGATTATCATGGTACCCCTGATTTCATAAACTATTCCCAAGAACCATAACATATTCATAACACATAAAACATTCTTAAAGGAAAAATAACATTTTGCACATTCCAATAACTGGATATCAATACTACACATTGTTATAATCAAAAAAATATGAAAACCATCTTAAATACCAAAATAAATGAAAAGTAAAATATGGTATTTATTTTTCATTAAAAAATATTATGGCTTGTAGAGAAAGCCGACAATCAATAATGGTCACAGCGGCGGAGAAGTCGTTGTCGCCGCATACGTAAGACAAAAACATTCCTTTTGTCATTTAGTAAGACACTTCATAGAGAAAAGAATCCCTTTGAATGAAATGAAAATTCAAAATGGTTTTATATGCCGTATAAAAGTAAGTCTTGTATAAATCAAAGGATGCCTCAATAAAAGGAAATTGAGATGAAGTCACTTACAAAGACGTTATCCTTAAATTAAGGATAAATAAATTATGTAATTATGTGTGAAAAATAAAAATACACCGAATATAATTTTATATTAAATGTAAAAAAATCAGAGCTCATTCACAAATATTCATATCATGACATAATCAATAATTATAGGTTTAACCCAAAGAATCGAAATTGGGTAAATAAGTTCCCTTAATGAAAATTGACAGCCTAACGACATCACTTTAAAATTCGGAAAATGAGTTGATGAGAGCTAAAAAGGGTATCTCATCGCTTGGACATAAAATTTATCCCAATAAGGATATATAAGAACATATACCAATATAAGAAGATGTTAATTAAAAGTCCTAACAAAAATAAGTCTTTTAAAAAAAGAGGTGGGTGAAAGGTTCCCTTACTGATTTGGGTAACTTCCGAAACGTACACCCCATGACAGAAGGATCATACAATGAGGATTTAAATTCACATAAATTAAATTATATTACACAAATAATACAATTATGGGAAGTAAATACACCACACAAAATGAAATAGTGGAAAATTTAGCATAAATCTCACGGGAATAAAAAGTGCCATAAAAAATACCTTATGAAAATATGGCAGCCTAACGGTGCTACTTAATACTTCCAAAAATGGATTGATGAGATCAAATAGGGTCTATAATCATATTAAAATTAAAAGTAAATTAAGTTGAATATAAAATAGCATCCCCCAACATAAGAAATAGGAGCTTAAAAGAAATGACATAAAAGAGAGTACTTAAAAAGAAAGAGAGGTAGGATCCCTTACCTCGAGACTCACTTGTCTTGTTCATTTCTTTATATTAATGAATAATAAACATTGGTCAGTTTATAATTTATTAAGAACATACTTTAAAGTTTATTATTTAATTCATGTCACATAATATCATGTTATAATAATTAGATTATTATGTTAGTTCATATCAGATGTTTTCGTCGATGTTCGGTACATGAGTCAAAAATGAACTTGTTTGAAAAGAATTATCAATGTAGTTATAAGTACATCATCTCCAGAATAGTATTAATGATTTAAATATCATATATATCCATTATAGTCTCATTTTATACTATTCGATAACATTTTTATATTAACAATGAAATGCACCGCTCATGGAGACGGTAGACCGTACATACGCATGAACGCTACTTTCATTTCTTTGTCATATTAATGGAATTGAAACTAAATGAGAGATATATATATTATAATTCAAATATAATATATATTTTATATAGGTCACATAATTTCTTTAATTTCATTATTTATACATTTCATGTATTGAATGAACGAGTCACATCATTTGAGGGGGTGGTAGTCCACACTTCATCAAATGAAATTATCACAATTACACGACATGAAAAGCATAATGATATCATTTAAAAATAAAATACATAAGAATACAGAAAAAAATAAATACCATATATTTCATATATAAATATAGTTCCATCATAATGTCCACCATGAAATGTGTTAAGATAAGATTGAACAATCATCGTTTCATGAGATAGTAATTCACCACCCACAGAAACAGTATGACGGTTAACCATTAGACGGAGGTGTGTGGATGTGTAAAAAAAATGATTCTCATAAAAAAATCCTAGTTTATTTATGATAACAGTGTTATTATGGGATTCAAATAATAAGAGGACAGTGATGAGTGAAGAAGGAAAATAAAAGAAAGAAACTCGAGAGAAGACATTACCTCTAAATAGGGAACTCTTTTTGATTTGAGTGAAAGGCTTTCTTGGAAAGACTTTTTCCCAAAGTGAGACTTATAGGAGTAATATAGTTATTTTTAGAGATAATATGAGTAGATGTTGGATGAGACAAGGGCTTGAGAGGTGTGAGTAAGGGGGTAGAGGTGGGGGCCTTTTATAAGAGGGAGGAGGGGCACTCTAGGAAAGTCATGAAATATTAATTTATTATAAAATGGTTTTCAAATTCAAATGGTTCCAAAATTATATAATTTGAGGATATGATGATAAGGGGTATAAATAAACTCAACAAATAGTATTTAGACAAGTGGAGGTCATATAATTCACCTTATCTTTTCATTTTAACCCTAAGTTAAATTTAATAATTCTTACCACGTCTTTTTTTTATTTTCAAACTATAAGGTCATAATAATTACTTTAAAATACCAATAGTCCCATAATTGTATCATTAATGATATTATTAATATATTATATTTAATTTGGAAGAATATTATATTTTTTGGACTTTTATACCGTTTAATAAAATAACATTTGTTTTAAAAACTCATTTATGCCAATTTCAACACTATTTGGTAGTTGACTTTTTATAAAGGCATAAAATCATTATTAATTAGAAATAAAATAATTAACATATATTTTACATGTCATATGTATCTATAAAATTCTTGGAAAGAATCCCAAGTTTCAAAACAAAATTATTTTAACACTTATAATATCATATATTTAAATCTTTCATAAATGAGGTAATAACTATATCATTATTGTGTCATAAATAAATAAATTTATTTAATTTATAAAAAATTTAAATAAAATACCATATTTAGTAAATATATTTATCTTTTATATGACTATTTATAGTCCAATATATAATTTATATAAACAAAATTAAAATTGTTTTACTTAGGTATTACGTACTTTTATTATATTTCCCTTTCTTTAAAAATAATATGATAAAAGGTGACTATCACACAAAAGTGATTCCATGGGTTCCAAAAGTTTGAAAAAGGAATCCCATGGACGGAAATGACTCAAAAAATAGTATTAAGACACATGTATGGGTAATTTTTTATTATTATAACAATATTTTGTTTACACATTTTTACCCGATTTACTAATTAATCACAATAATTAAAAATAATTACTGTAATTACTATTCATCATGTAAAAAAAAGAGTCTTAATTAAATAATTTGGACCTTTTGATTCCAAATATGGAATCCATTTTAAAAAATTCCAAACACATAAATTGTAGTAATTAATTTAAAAATAATTCCCGTTGTCAATACCAAAGATGAGTTTTCAAGAAGTAAAATTTATCAAAAGATTGACTCGTTTTTACATCCAATTAGAAAGTGAAATCACTTAAAATTAACAACATTTTATTAAGTGACAAAAAAATTTACTTACACTTTAAAATAAATTAAATTGACAATCTAACTATATATATAAATTAGATGAAAAAGCAGCTTTGAAGTAAAATGTAGTATTTTTCACTATTCTTTAAGAATGAAAATTTGTCAGAAAAATACCAAAAATTTATCCAAAGTAAATTTGATATTCGAAATTCAAAAATGATATCCATTTTACCAAATTAAAAACATATAAGTTTCATTAATTAATTTTATAATTAATTCCCACTGTCAAAACTAATAGCGTGTTTTTAAGAAACAATATCTATCAAAAGATTGACACTTGTTTATGTCCAATTTCAAAGTGAAATTCATTCAAATGACCACCATTGGATTAAATGGTAAAAAAATATTTTAATTACACTTTAAACCCAATTATAAAGTTAATATAACCATATAAATAAATTAGATTAAAAGGAGGTTTTGAATTAAAATACAACATTTTCACTATTCCATAAAAAATGAACATTATTGAAAAAATAACAAAAATTTACCGAAAGTAAATTTCAATGTATTGATTATAAAGAAGGATTTTATTTTTTCAAATATAACATATAAAATTTTCAAAAAGTATATTTAAAAAGGGTTCTCCATCAAAAGGCGTTAAAATAACCATTTGAAAATATTAGAGTATTATATGCTAAAAATTTGATTTATTCTTATTTTAAGCCTCTAAAACACAATCTAATTCATAAATTTACATAGATATTAAAATATATTATTCTTTACATACCTGGGATGTTACATCCTTTCCCCCATTTGGTAATTGTGTCCTCGCAATTTTAAAATTGGGCTCGGAAACTTCGTTGAACGCCCTACATCAGAAAAAGAGTCAATAGAACTATCACTTTATAAGAAAGAAAAAGTAGTACAAAGGTCACCAGAGATAACAAATACTAGGATTACATGAAAACATGGATATGGGGGAGAAAAAAATCATCATGTTCTGATGGAGAGTGATAGAAAACATGTCTAAGAGAATGTTAACCACTATAAAATCACAAACTTGTGATTGGTTAAACGGTATTTGATTGCCCAGTAGGAAAAGTTAAGAGACAATGTTTTTGTATTAAGTTACTTTTCATTGAGGAATTTATTTATGTCTTAAATAAAACACAAGTAAACATACTTATTTGTCATGTATACCTTCATCTCTTACTATATTTCTCTCACAAACACATATTTTCTCCAAAAGATGAGTATTTATGATGACTTGTTCACATTAAGAGAGATATAATTAACTTCTAGAGAATCACCTAATACACAATAGAGAAATATATATTTCCCATTTATTGAGACCATAACCAAAACCAAAATGGTAGGTACAAGATCAGATAAACCCCAAAAGGATAATCTTTTACAAAAAGAAAAGCTACTCTTAATCTCCAAAATTTGTCCAACAAAACCCAAAGTTCATCAAAGACCATTCAATAAACAGTTATCCATAAAATTTTTCAGAGTACTCCAAACTAATATTGAAACCCAAATATCTGATGGATTTAATCACATAGTCTTCTAAGGTAAATCTTAATATGTATCTCCAAAAAACATCAGTTACTCTTAAAGTCTCATACTAAAATGTAATTAATCTAATCACATATCATCCATGATAGGTTAATCATTTCCATAGATAAACCAAAATAAACTTATTTCTAATTTATAAGATCATATAACTAAAAATAATTAGTCATACTAACCAGGGACTTCACATAGTCTAGTGGTAGGCGATAAATCCCAGTCTCACTTTGGTGGTGGGTTCGATTCCCATAGCTTCATCCGACACGATGGGTTGTCACATGGTCTGCGTGTTGTCCTTTTCCAAAACTATATAATTCTTAAAAAAATTCCACAAAAATTGATAAAATATTCAAAAATAACCATAAAAAAAATTAACCTCAATTTTATCTCATGCCTTTCATTTTCCATCTTAAAATATAGTAACCCATAATTACCTCAAAAGTACGGATCATATAAACTCTAATGGTTACCTTTATAATTTTTACCTAAACTTCCACATCGAGTTGGTTCTCTCGTAGATGATGCTTTATAGAACTCACCAAGGTTCAAGTGGTTAATCATGACTCATCAGAGTTGGTTGAGAATAACCACAAGAGTTCTCATTGCATCTCCCATATCATTCAGTTGTTCTTTCAGAAAACCGTCATAGTTTTGTTCACATCCACTGTTACTTTGGTGCCTACAGAATCCATCCATTTACTAAAACCAAAAAGGTCATTTTGAGTATATCATTAGAATCATAATATAATATCTTATGATGAGGGTAAATACTAAGATATAATTATTCATGTTATCTTAAAATCATTCACTTTATCTAAAACTATGAATCTTTCTGAAATCCTAACCATTATGGTAATGTCACTAATGCTTAAAGAATACCCAAAACTCTAAAGTTATCTAAACCTACCTTTGATACCAACTATAAGTCCCCAGCCATAATCATTACTTATTCTTGAGTTATTTCAAGAATACACCTTGAGGGGCTTTTCAGGTTTAGAGTTTTAGAGAATTAGATCCTAAATCATACTTTACATTCCAAATTTAATCAAGGTGGTTACATCAAAGACATTATTCATTTTTTCCATCAAAAGAGACATATTTGAAGTAAAACATGGATTCTTTCTTGAAACATCCTCAACACTATCATCACATAATGTACCTTTCCCTTGACCTATGAAAAACATTTCAAAAACATTGGATGAGCATAAAAATCTCTGTAACGGATATAAAAATAGGGAAAGAAAACATTATTCCATGTATACATAAGAATCAATGAAATCATACTTTACCCATAAAACATAAGTAATTTTTCATACCTCTTGAAATCATAATATTTATGAATAAATCATAGAAATCATTAGACATAAAGATAACTTGAGGCATTCATAACATTCAAACGCAGGGAGTAACCCTCATGGTTACATTTGAAATACCCATCACAGTATATTCCCTAAATATCATCGAAAAAACCTTAGAATTTAACTCCTTCATGTTACCCAATGCATTGGAGAGCTATCTCAAGCTCACATGCCCTTAGTTTATCACAGAACCACCCGATTTCATAAACTATGCCCAAGAACCATAACATATTCATAACAAATAAAACATTCATAAAGGAAAAATAACATTTTCCACATTCCCATCACTGGATATCAATACCACAAATTGTTATAATAAAAAAAATATCAAAACCATTTTAAATACCAAAATAAATGACATGTAAAATATGGTTTTTATTTTACATTAAAAAACATTATGGATTGTAGAGAAATCCAACAATCAATAATGGTCACAGCGGCGGAGAAGTCGTTGTCTCCGCATACGCTAGACAAAGACATTCCTTTTGTTATTTAGTAAAATGATTCGTAGAGAAAATATTCTCTTTGAATGGAATGAAATTAAAAAGGGTTTTATACGCCGTATAAAAGGAAGTCGTGTATAAATCAATGGATGCCTCAATAAAAGGAGATTGAGACGAAGTCCCTTACAAAGACGGTATCCTTAGATTAAGAATAAATCAATTATGTAATTATGTGTTAAAAATACAAATACACCCAATATAATTGTATATTAAATTTAAAACAATTAGAGGTAATTCATACATATTCATTGAATGACATAATCAAGAATTAGAGGTTTATCCCAAAGAATCGAAATTGGGTAAAGAAGTTCCCTTAATAAAATTTGACTCTCTAATGACGTCACT
This sequence comes from Viscum album, assembly GCA_963277665.1. Classification (NCBI taxonomy): domain Eukaryota; kingdom Viridiplantae; phylum Streptophyta; class Magnoliopsida; order Santalales; family Viscaceae; genus Viscum; species Viscum album. The sequence continues at coordinate 1,274,825,951 of OY728132.1, read as the reverse complement.
TTAAAATTCAGAAAATAAGTTGATGAGAGATAAATAGGGTATCTCATAACTTGGACATAAAATTTACAGCAGTAAGGATATATAAGAACATATCCCAACATAATAAGTTATAAATTAAAAGACCTAACAAAAATAAGTCTTTTAAAAAAACTGGAGGGTGAAAGGTTCCCTTACCGATTTGGGTAACATCCGAAATGTACATCCCATGAAAGAAGGATCATACAATGAATATGTAAATTCCCATAAATTAAATTATATTACACAACTAATATAATTATGGGAATTACATACACCACACAAAAGGAAATAGTGGCAAATGTATCATGAATCTCACAGGAATAAAAAGTGCGATATAAAATCACTTACGAAAATTCGGCAGCCTAACGACGCCACATAAAACATCAAAAAATGGATTGATGAGATCAAATAGGGACTCTAATAATATTAACATAAAAATTAAATTAAGTGGAATATAAAATAACATCCCCTAACATAATAAATAAGAGATTAAAATTAATGACATAAAAGAGAGTACTTAAAAAAAAGAGAGAGGTAGGATCCCTTACCTCGAGTCCGACTTGTCTTGTTCGTTTCTTTATATTCCTGAATAATAAACTTTGGTCAATTTATAATTTCTTAAGAACATAATTTAAAGTTTATAATTTATTTAATATCACATATTATCAAGTTATAATAATTATATTATTATGTTAGTTCATATCAGAAGTTTTCGTCGATGTTTGGTATATGAGTCAAAAATGAACTTGTTTGAAAAGAATTGTCCATGTAGTTATAATTACATCATCTCCAGAACAGTATTAATGATTTAAATATCATATATATCCATTATATTTTCATTTTATACTCTTTCATAACATTTTGAGATTAAAAATGAAATGCACCGTTCATGGAGACGGAAGGTTGTATGTACGCATTAACGCTACTTTCATTTCTTTGTCATATTAATGGAATTGAAACTAAATTGGATATATATATATATATATATATTATAATTACAGTATAATATATATGTAATATATGTCACATAAGTTCATTAATTTCAATATTTATACAATCCATGTATTGCATGAACGAGTCACATCACTTGAGGGGGCGGTAGTCCACACATCCTCAAATGAAATTATCGCAATTACACGACAGGAAAAGCATAATGATATGATTTAAAAATAAAATACAGAATAATATAGAAAAAATAAATACCATATATATCATATATAAATATTGTTCCATCATAATGGCCACCGTGAAAGGTATTAAGAGAAGATTGAACAATCATCGTTTCATGAGGCAGTAATTCACCACCCACAGAAACAATATAATCTTTAACCATTAGACGAAGGTGTATGTATTTGTAAATAATATTCTTATCATAACAACATCCTAGTATATTTAGGATACTGGTGTTATTATGGGATTCAAATAATAAGAAGACAGAGTTCAGTGAAGAAGGAAAATAAAAGAAAGAAACTCGAGAGAAGACATTACCTCTAAATCAGGTAACTCTTTTTGATTTGAGCCAAAAGCTTCCTTGGAAAGACTTCTGCCCAAAGTGATACTTCTAGGAGTAAAAGAGGTATTTGGAGAGATAATATGATTATAGGTTGGAGGAGCCAAGGGCTTGAGAGGTGTGAGTAAGGGGGTAGAGGTGGGGGCCTTTTATAAGAGGGAGGAGGGGAACTCTTGGAAAGTCATGAAATATTAATTTATTATAAAATGTTTTTCAAATTTGAACGGTTCAAAAATTATATATTTCAAGGATAAAAGTATAATGGGTATACATACACTCAACCAATAAGATTTATAGAAGTGGAGGTCATATAATTCACCTTATCATTTCATTTTAACCCTTAGTTAAATTTAATAAATCTTACCACATCTTTTTATTTTATTTTCAAACTATAAGGTCATAATAATTACTTTGAAATACCAATAGTTCCATAATTGTATCAATAATTATATTATCAATATATTATATTTCATTTTTCAGAATATTAGATTTTTTGGACTTTTATACCATTTAATAAAATAACATTTGTTTTAAAAACTCATTTATGCCAATTTCGACACTATTTTGTAGTTGACTTTTTATAAAGGCATAAAAGATTTATTGCTTCAAAATATAATAATTAACATATATTTTACACGTCATAAGTATCTATAAAAGTCGTTTATTTCATCCCAAGTTTCAAAACAAAATTATTTTAACACTTATAATATCATATATTTAAATATTTCATAAATGAGGTAATAATTGCATCATCATTGTGTCATAAATAAATTTATTTATTTAATGTCTAAAAATTCAAAATAAAATACGATGATGTAGGAAATTATTTTACCTTTCAAATTACATTTTATAGTCAAATATATCATTTATATAAACAAAAATTAAAACTTTTTTACTTAGGTATTACATACTTTTATTATATTTCCCTTTCTTTAAAAATAATATGATAAAAGGTCACTATCACACAAAAGTGATTCCTTGGGGTCCCAAAGTTGGACAAAGGAATCCCATGGTAGGACATGACTCAAAAAGAGTATTAAGACACATGTATGGGTACATTTATATTGTTATAATATTATTTTGTTTACCCCTTTTTACCTGATTTACTAATTAATCACAGTAATTAAAAATAATTACTATAATTACGATTCATCATGTCAAAAACAAGAGTATTAATTGAATAATTTGGACCTTATGATTTCAAATATGGAATCCATTTTACCAAATTCTGAACACATAAATTGCAGTAATCAATTTAAAAATATTTCATGTTGTCAAAACCAAAGATGAGTTTTTAAGAAGTAAATTTTATCAAAAGATTGACTCGTTTTTACATCCAATTTGAAAGTGAAATCACTTTTAATTAAAAAAATTGTATTAAGTGATAAAAAATAATTTAATTACACTTTAAAACCAACTAAATTGACAATCTAACTATATAAATAAATTATATGAAAAAGCAGTTTTGAGGTAAAATGTAGAATTTTTCACTATTCCTTAAAAATGAACTTTTGTCAGAAAAATACCAAAAATTTATCCTAAGTAAATTTGATATTCCAAATTCAAAAATGATAACAATTTTACCAAATTAAAAAAATATAAGTTTCATTAATTAATTTTATAATTAATTCCCACTGTCAAAACAAATAGCGTGTTTTTAAGAAACAATATCAATCAAAAGATTGACACTTGTTTATGTCCAATTTCAAAGTGAAATTAATTAAAATGACCACCATTGGATTAAATGGTAAACATATATTTTTATTACACTTTAAACCCAATTAACAAGTTAATCTCAACATATAAATAAATTAGATTAAAAGGAGGTTTTGAATTAAAATACAACATTTTCACTATTCACTAAAAAAATGAACTTTATCGGAAAAATAACAAAAATTTACACAAAGTAAATTTCAATGTATTTATCATAAAGGAGGATTTTATTTTTTCAAATATAACATATAAAATTGAAAAAAAGTATATTTTAAAAGGGTTCCCCATCAAAAGGCAGTAAAACAATCATTTGAAAATATTAGAGTATTTTATGCTTAAGATTGGATTTATTCTCATTTTAAGTCTCTAAAACACAATCTAATTCATAAATTGACATAGATATGAAAATCTATTTTTATTTACTTACCTGGGATGTTACATCATCCCCTCTGTTTGGGAATTGTGTCCTCACAATTTTAAAATTGGGCTCAGAAACTTCATTGAAATCCCCACATCGGAAAAAGAGTCAATAAAACTATCACATTAAAGGAAAGAAAAAGTATTAAAAAGGTATCCCAAGACAACATATACTAGGATTACATGAAAACCTGGATATTAAGGAGAAAAAAACAATCATTTTCTGATGAAGAGTGATAGAAAACATGTCTAGGAAAAAGTTAACCACTAGAAAATCACAAACTTGTGATTGGTTAAACGATATTTGATTCCCCAGTAGGAAAAGTTAAGAGACAACATTTTTGTTTTAAGTAACTTTTCTTTGAGGAATTTATTTATGGTCTTAACTAAAACATAAGTAAACATACTTACTTGTCATGTATACTTTCATCTCTTACTAGATTTCTAACACAAACACATATTTTCTCCAAAAGATGAGTATCTAGGATGACTTGTTCACATTAAGAGCGCTATAATCAACTTATAGTGAATCACCTAATACACAATAGAGAAATATATATTTCCCATGTATTTATACCATAACCAAAACCAAAATGGCAGGTACTCTAAACTAATATTGAAACCCAAATCTACGAAGGATATAATCACATAGTCTTCCAAGGTAAATTTTAACATTTATCTCCAAATAACGTCAGTTACTCTTAAAGTCTCATACTAAAATGTAATTAACCTAATCACATATCCTCCATGATAGGTTAATCATTTCCATAAATAACCCAAAATCAACTTATTCCTAATTAATAAGATCCTCTAACTAAAAATAATTAGTCATACTAACCAGGGACTTCACATAGTCCAGTGGTAGGCGATAAATCGCAGTCGCACTTTGGTGGTGGATTCGATTCCCACAGCTTCGTCCGACACGACGGGTTGCCACATGGTCTGCGTGTTTTCCTTTTTCCAAAACTATACAATTCTTAAAAAATTCCACAAAAATAGATAAAATATTCAAAAATAACCATAACAAAATTTGGCCTCAATTTTATCTCATGCCTTTCATTTTCCATCATAAAATATAGTAACCCATAATTACCTCAAAAGTAAGGATCATATAAACCCTAATGGTTACCTTTATAATTATTACCAAAACTTCCACATCGAGTTGGTTCTCTCATACATGATGCATTATAGAACTCACTAAGTTTCAAGTGGTTAATCATGACTCCTAATAGTTGGTTGAGAATAACAACAAGAGTTCTCATTGCATCTCCCATATCATTCAGTTGTTCTTTCAGAAAACCGTCATAGTTTTCTTCACATCCACTGTTACTTTGGTGCCTGCTAGATACAGCCATTTACTAAAACCAAAAAGGTTAGTGTGAGTATATCATTAGAATCATCATATAATATCTTATGATTAGGGTAAATACTATGATATAATTCTTCATGTTATCTTAAACTCATTCACTTTACCTAAAACTATGACTTTTTCTGAAATCCTAACCATTATGGTAATGTCACTTATGCTTAAAGAATACCCGAAACTATAAAGTTATCTAAACCATACTTTGATACCATCTATAAGGCCCCATCCATAAACATTACTTATTATTGAGTTATTTCAAGAATACACATTGAGGGTCTTTTCAGGTTTATAGTTTTAGATAATTATATCATAAATCATACTTTACATTCCAAATTTAAAAAAGGTTGTTACATCAAAGATAATATTCATTTTTTTCCATCAAACGAGACATATTTAAAGTAAAACATGGATTTTTCTTGACACTTACTCGACACTATCATCACATCATGTACCTTTCCCTTGACCTGTGAAAAACATTTCAAAAACATTGGATGAGCATAAAAATCTCAGTAACATATATAAAAATAGGGAAATAAAACATTAGTCCATGTATACATAAGAATCAATGAAATAATACTTTACTCATAAAACATGTGTAATTTATCATACCTCTTGAAATCATAAGATTTATGAATAAATCATAGAAATCATTAGACATAAAGATAACATGAGGCATTCATAACATTCTAACGTAGGGAGTAACCCTCATGGTTACATTTGAAATACCCATCACAGTATATTCATTAAATATAATTGGAGAAACCTTAGAATTTAACTCAATCGCATTACCCAATGCATTTCAAAGCTATCTCAAGCTCACCCGCCCTTAGTTTATCATGGAACCACCCGATTTCATAAACTATGCCCAAGAACAATAACATATTCATAACACATAAGACATTGATAAAGGAAAAATAACATTTTCCACATTCCCATCACTGGATATCAATACCACACATTGTTATAATAAAAACAATATCAAAACCATTTTAAATACCAAAATAAATGACAAGTAAAATATGGTATTTATTTTACATTAAAAAACATTATGGATTGTAGAGCAAGCTGAAAATCAATAATGGTCACATAGGCGGAGAAGTCGTTGTCTCCGCATACGTAAGAAAAATACATTCCTTTATTCGTTTAGTAAAACGCTTCGTAGAGAAAATATTCCCTTTGAATGAAATTAAAATACAAAATGGTTTTATACACCCTATAAAAGGAAGTCGTGTATAAATCAAAGGATGCCTCAATAAAAGGAGATTGAGATGAAGTCCCTTACAAAGACGGTATCCTTAGATTAAGGATAAATCAATTATGTATTTAAGTGTGAAAAATAAAAATACACCCAATATAATTGTATATTAAATGTAAAAAAATCAGAGTTCATTCATACATATTCATAGCATGACATAATCAAGAATTAGAGGTTTGACCCAAATAATCTAAATTGGGTAAAGGAGTTCCCTTAATGAAATTCGACTTCATAACGACATCACTTTAAAATTTAGATAATGAATTGATGAGAGATAAAAGGGTATCTCATCACTTGGACATAAAATTTACAGCAATATAGATATATAAGAACATATCCCAACATAAGTAGTTGTAAATTAAAATTCCTAACAAAAATAAGCCTTTTAAAAAAACTGGAGGGTGAAAGGTTCCCTTACCGATTTGGGTAACTTTCGAAACGTACACCCCATGAGAGAAGGATCATACAATGAAGATGTAAATTCCCATAAATTAAACAAAACATAAGTAAACATACTTACTTGTCATGTATACTTCCATCTCTTACTAGATTGCTAACACAAACTCATATTTTCTCATAAAGATGAGTATTTAGGAAGACTTGTTCACATTAAGAGTGTTATAATCAACTTCTAGAGAATCAACCGATACACAATAGGGAACTATATATTTCCCATGTATTTAGACCGTAACCAAAACCAAAATGGAATGTACAAGATCAGAAAATCCCCAAAAAGGATAATCTTTTACAAAAAGAAAAACTACTCTTAATCTCCAAAATTTGTCCAACAAACCCAAAGTTCATCAAAGACCATTCAATAAATAGTTATCCATAAAATTATTCAAAGTACTCCAAACTATGATTGAAACCCAAATCTCTGAATGATTTAATTACATAGTCTTCCAAGGTAAATCTTATCATTTATCTCCAAATAATGTTAGTTACTCCTAAAGTCTCATACTGAAATGTAATTAACCTAACCACATATCCTCCATGATAGGTTAATCATTTCCATAGATAACCCAAAATCAATTTATTCCTGATTAATAATATCATCTAACTAAAAATTATTAGTCATACTAGCCAGGGACTTCTTGTAGTCCAGTGGTAGGCGATAAATCCCAATCGCACTTTGGTGGTGGGTTCGATTCCCACAGCTTCGTCCGACGCGACGGGTTGTCACATGGTCGGTGTGTTGTCCTTTTTCCAAAACTATATAATTATTAAAGCATTCCACTAAAAGAGATAAAATCTTCAAAAATAACCATAACAAAATTTAACCTCCTGTTTATCTTATGCCTTTCATTTTACATCATAACATATAGTAACCCATAATTACCTCAAAAGTAAGGATCATATAAACCCTAATGGTTACCTTTATAATTATTACCTAAAATTCTGCATCGAGTTGGTTCTCTCATACATGATGCATTATAGAACTCACCAAGGATCCAGTAGTTAATCATGAATCCTGATAGTTGGTTGAGAATAACCACAAGAGTTCTCATTGCAGCTCCCATGTCATTCAGTTGTTCTTTCAGAAAACGTTCATAGTTTTCTTCACATCCACTGTTACTTTGGTTCCTGCTAGATCCAATAATTTACTAAAACCAAAAAGTTCAGTGTGAGTATATCATTAGAATCAACATATAATATATTATGATGAGGGTAAATACTTAGATATAATTATTCATGTTATCTTAAACTCACTCACTTTATCTAAAACTGTGACTCTTTCTGAAATCCTAACCATTATGGTAATATCATTTGTGCTTAAAGAATACCCGAACGTCTAAAGTTATCTAAACTTACCTTTGATAAAAAAAAATATAAGTCCCCAGACTTAAACATTACTTATTCTTGAGTTATTTTGAGAATACACGTTAAGGATCTTTTTAGGTTTAGAGATTTAGAGAATTAGATCATAAATCATGCTTTACATTCCAAATTTAAACATGGTGGCTACATCAAAGACAATATTCATTTTATTCCTTAAAAGGAAACATATTTAACGTAAAATATGGATTCTTTATTGAAACTTCCTTGACACTATAATCACATCATGTACCTTTACCTTGACCTGTGAAAAACATTTCAAAAACATGGGATGAACATTAAAAGATCAGTAAGGGATATAAAAATACTAAAAGAAAACATTATTCCATGTATACATAAGAATCAATGAAATCATACTTTACTCATAAAACATAAGTAATTTAACATACCTCTTGAAATAATAAGATTTATGAATAACTCATAGAAATCATAAGACAAAAAGGTACTTGAGGTATTCATAACATTCTTACGTAGGGAGTAACCCTCGTGGTTACATTTGGAATACCCATCATAGTATATTCCCTAAATCTCTTCAGAGAAACCTTATCGTTTAACTCCTTCGGGTTACCCAATACATTGGAGAGCTATCTTGGGCTCACCCTACCTTAATTTATCATGGAACCACCCAATTTTATAAACTATGCCCATGAACCATAACATATTCATAACACATAAAACATTTATAAAGGAAAATTAACATTTTCCACATTCCAATCACATGATATCAATACCACACATTGTTATAATAAAAACAATATCAAAACCATTTTCAATAACACAATAAATGAAAATTAAAATATGGTATTTAATTTTTATTAAAAAAATTATTTCTTGTAGAGGAAGTAGAAAATCAATAATGGTCACAGCAGCAGAGAAGTCGTTGTCGCCACATACATAAGACAAAAAAATTCCTTTTGTCATTTAGTAAAACGCTTCATAGAGAAAATATTCCCTTTGAATTAAATGAAAGGCCAAAAGGGTTTTATACATTGTATAAAAGGAATTCGTGTATAAATCAAAGGATTCCTCAATAAAAGGAGATTGAGATGAAGTCCCTTACAAAGACGGTATCCTTAGATTAAGGATAAATCAATTATGTAATTATGTGTGACATATATAAATACACCCAATATAAGTGTATATTAATTGTAATACAATCATAGGTTATTCACACATATTCATAGCATGAAATAATCAAGAAGTAGAGGTTTAACCCAAATAATTGAAATTGGGTAAAGAAGTTCCCTTAAAGAAATTTGACAGCATAACGGTGTCACTTTAAAATTCAGAAAATGAGTTGATGAGAGATAAAAAGGGTATCTCATAAATTGGACATAAAATTTACAGCAATAAGGATATTTAATAACATATCCCAACATAAGAAGATGTAAATTAAATGTCCTAACAAAAATAAGTCTTTAGAAAAAAGAGGAGGGTGAAAGGTTCCCTTACCGATTTGGGTAACTTTCAAGACGTACACCCTATGACAGAAGGATCATACAATGAAGATGTAAATACCCATAAATTAAATTATATTTCACAAAGAACACAATTATGGGCAGTAAATACACCACACAAAATAAAATAGTGGCAAATGTAGCATGAATCTCACTGGAATTAAAAGTGAGATAAAAAATCCATTATGAAAATTCGGCAGCCTAACGACACCACTTAAAACCTCCAAAAAATGGATTGATGAGATCAAATAGGGTCTCTCATCATATGAACATAAAAATTAAATTAATAGGAATATAAAAGAACATCTCCCAACATAAGAAATAGGAGATTAAAATAAATGACAAAAAAGAGAGTACTTAAAAAGAAAGAGAGAGGTAGGATCCCTTACCTCGAGTCTGACTTTTCTTGTTCATTTCATTATATTACTGAATAATAAACATTGGTCAATTTATACTTTCTTAATAACACCCTTTATAGTTTATTATTTAATTAATATCACATATTATCATGTTATAATAATTAGATTATTATGTTAGTTCATATTAGACGTTTTCGTCGATGTTCGGTACATAAGTCAAAAATGAACTTGTTTGAAAAGAATTGTCCATATAGTTATAAGTACATCATCTCTCGAATAGTATTAATGATTTAAATATAATATATATCCACTATATTTTAATTTTATGCTATTCCATAACATGTGGAGATAAAAAATGAAATTCACCGTTCATGGACACAGTAGGTCGTACGTACGCATGAACGCTAATTTCATTTATTTGTCATATTAATGAAATTAAAACTAAGTGAGATATATATATTATAATTACAGTATAATATATATGTTATATAGGTCACATAAGTTCATTAATTTCATTCTTTATATATTCCATGTATTGCATGAACGAGTCCCGTCACTTGAGGGGGCGGTAGTCCACACTTCCTCAAATGAAATTAGCACAATTACACGACATGAAAAGCATAATGATATGATTTAAACATAAAATAAGAAATCATATAGAAAACATAAATACCATATATATAATATATAAATATATTTCGATCATAATTTCTACCATTAAAGGTGTTAAGTGAAGATTGAACAGTCATTATTTCATGAGGCAGTAATTCGCCACCCACAGAAATAGTATGTTCTTTAACCATTTGATGGAGGTGTGTGTATGTGTAAATCAAATGCTTCTCATAACAACATCCTATTATATTTAGGATACTGGTGTTATTATTGTATTAATATAATAAGAATATAGTGGTGAGTGAATAAGGAAAATAAAAGAAAGAAACTCTAGAGAAGAAATTACCTCTAAATCAGGTTACTCTTTTTGATTTGAGCCAAAGGATTCTTTGGAAAGACTTCTTCCCAAAGTGAGGCTTATAATAGTAATAGAGGGATGTAGAGAGATAATAATATCAGATTCTGGACGAGCCAAGGGATTGAGATGTGTGGGTAAGGGGTTAGAGGTGGGGGCCTTTTATAAGAGGGAGGAGGGGAACTCTTGGAAAGTCATAAAATATTAATTTATTATAAAATGTTTCTATAATTAGAATGGTTCAAAAATGATATATTTAGAGGATAAGGGGTAGAAATATACTTAACCAATAGGATTTAGAAAATTTGAGGTCATAGAATTTACCTTATCCATTCATTTTAACCCTTAGTTAAAATTAATAATTCTTACCATTACTTTTTTTTATTTTCAAACTATAAGGTCATAATAATTACTTTAAAATACCAATAGTCCCATAATTGTATCAATAATGACATTATTAATATATTATATGTAATTTTTAATAATATTAGATTTTTTGGGATTTTATACCATTTAATAAAATAACATTTGTTTTTAAAACTCATTTATGCCAATTTTGACACTATTTGGTAGTTTACATTTGATAAAGGCATAAAAGCTTTATTCATTCGAAATAAAAGTATTAAAATATATTTCACAAGTCATAGTTATCTATAAAATTCGTGGATAGAATCCCAAGTTTCAAAAAAAAATATTTTAACACTTATAATATCATATATTTAAATCTTTGATAAATGAGGTAATAACTGCATCATTATTGTGTCATAAATAAATTTATTTTTTTAAGGTCTAAAAATTCAAAATAAAATACCATGATATAGGAAATATTTTTAGATTTAAAATGAATATTTATAGTCAAAGATATCATTCATATAAACAAAATTAAATTTATTTACTTAGGTATTATATACTTTTATTATATTTCCCTTTCTCTAAAAATAATATGATAAAAGGCCACTATCACACAAAAGTGATTCCGTGTGGTCCCAAAGATGGAAAACGGAATCCCATGGTCGGAAATGACTCCAAAACTAGCATTAAGACACATGTATGGGTTATTTTATATCATTATATCATTATTTTGTTTACCCCCTTTTACCCGATTTACTAATTAATCACTGTAATTAAAAAATATCACTGTAATTACTATTCGTCATGTCAAAAACGAAAGAGTATTTATTACATAATTTTAAACTTATGATTCCAAATATGGAATCCATTTTACCAAATTCCAAACACATAAATTACAGTAATTAATTTAAAAATAATTCTCGTTGTCAAAAGTAAAGATGGGTTTTTATGAAGTAAAATTTATCAAAAGATTGACTCGTTTTTACATCCAATTTGAAAGTAAAATAACTTCCAACGAACAACATTGTATTAAGTGATAAATACATAATTAAATAAAATTTAAAACCAATTAAATTGACAATATAACTATATAAATAGATTAGATTAAAAAGCAGTTTTGAAGCAAAATGCAACATTTTTCACTATTCCTTAAAAATGAACATTTGTCAGAATAATACCAAAAATTTATCCAAAGTAAATTTGATATTACAAATTAAAAAATGATTTCTATTTTAACATATTAAAAACATAAAAGTTTCATTAATTAATTTTATAATTAATTCCCACTGTCAACACAAATAGCGTGTTTTTAAGAAACAATATCTATCAAAAGATTGACAATTGTTTATGTCCAATTTCAAAGTGAAATTAATTCCAATGTCAACCATTGGATTAAATGGTAAACATGTATTTTAATAAAACTTTAAACCCAATTAAAAATATAATCTATCCATATAAATAAATTATATTAAAAGGAGGTTTTGAATTAAAATACAGTATGTTTCACTATTCACTAAAAAAATAAACTTTATCGGAAAAATAACAAAAATTTACACATAGTAAATTAAGATGTCTTGATTATCAAGAAGGATTTTATTTTTTCAAATCTAACATATAAAATTTTCAAAAATGATATTTAAAAAGGGTTCTCCACAAAAGGTGGTAAAACGATCTTTTGAAAATATTAGAGTATTTTATGCTTAAGATTGGATTTATTCTCATTTTAAGCCTATAAAACACTATCTCATTCATAAATAGAAATTGATATGAAAATATATTATTCTTTACTTACTTGGGATGTTACAAATAGTGTGTCTATTCTATTTTAAATGAACCACCATAATTATTCTCAAGGGAACCAACCATAAAGCCTTAAAACGAATGCTCCTAGAACAATTATTCTGATTTTTATAACTCATCAAAATATCCATAAATGAACATAATTAAATGTTAACAAAAAATATATATATTTATAATGTTATTAATTAATAAATTAATTAAAATAATTTGATTTTACAGGACATTATGTGTAAGTGAAAATCTCTTTCATTCATAAGGTTAGGGACCATTTTTTTAATTCATGTTTTCATGTTATATCTATTTTTATTACAGAAATGATTTCTATATATTAAGAAATAAGTGTATTTATTTTCTTTATATATGAATTATTTATTTGCTATTTCATTTATAATTTTATAATTTTATTTTCAATGAAATTGTTTTCATTTATAATGGTGTGACTTCTTAAAAATTAATAGTTATTTCAAAATGGAAAATTTATTTTCCTCAAGAATACGTTTTATGCAAGCATTATGTGTTATGATTATGTTATGGTTATTTAGAGATATTATGGTGATGAGTGTTTCCATGATAAAGAGAGGTATGGTGAGATTTTTATAGATCTACAATTCCTTGGGTAAAGGGATATAGTTAACTGGTTAGGTTTCTCATGAGAGATTATGGGAATATGTTTTGCTGGTTATTCCCAGTGTAACTAAGATGGAAACTACTTATGTATCTAGTAGAGCTAATTTATATATTATAGTTATATTGTAATGATACCAAAATAAAAAATTTATAGTTTCTGTTTCATTTATACAGTTTTATAGGAAACTAATTATTTTATAAGGTTGGATAATAAGCTTTTATCTTATTTATAAAAGTTATAACATTGTGGAAATGATTTAATTCATAGACTAAGAGTTTCTTTAGTCAATTTTTTGTGTCCCTTACTAAGATTTTTGTGCTCATTACAAGTATTATAATGCTTTACAAATCTTTTATAGATGGTTAAAGAAAATGAAGAATTTATATTTAAAATTGGGATTTTTTATAACCAAAAGAAATATTGTTTTATTCGAAAAGTTCTATATTGTTATATAATAGATATTAAGAACAAGTTTCTACTTTGTAATTAATTATTTTTTATGTCTGTGGATATGAATTAATTATCTAAAATTGTAGAGATAATATATCTTTTTTAATGTATAAAAAATGAATTATATTGGAATTAACTTGAGTCTACAATGTTTAAGGCCATGTCTTTACACCGCCGAGTGCTAAATCTGGAATGAGGTTATATAATTTATACCATAAGAATGTTCCCTCTAATGAACCAAGTGATCTTTTATAAAGTACAAAATCTTATAAAATGAGTGATGTTCCTAAAATTTAAATAATTAAGTTACTCATAAGGATTAAAATTTGGATATTCCTACCAATATCGAGAAGAATGGAAGGAAAAGCCAGTACAAGAAGATAAAGATTCATATTATAGTAAAGGCTATGACTCCACTAACTGAAGGTAATAAATGTGGTATATGATACAACAATTATTTTGATTATGATTTTACAGATAAATTTCTTTCAATATGTGATATTGATGTATAACTTAGTTAGATTCAATTTGAATTCAAATGAAATCTTATGATTGTTTCCAAAAATAGTTGTAAAAAAACTTTTTGATGGTGGTAATGGTCTTCAAGATGAAAATTTATTTCCGAAATAAGAGGCTAATACTATACAATTGGATTTAGATAATATGATTTGTATATCCAAAACTCTCAAAATAGATTTAAAAGAAAATTAAGAATGAATTTGTGTTTCTAATGAATGATATACTAATGTTATTATATAATTTCAAAGAAAGGTTTTTGAGAAATTTTTCTTTGAGAAATTTTTCTTAGAAGCTTTACATGCACAAGAAAAATTACATAATGTGTATATGGATGTCAAACCTAATCAAATAAAGGATAAAGAAAAAGAAATTGGGTCTCTAAAATTTATTACAATAATATATAAAAATTAATGAATAACAAATGAAGAAGCTAAAGGTGGATTGGGAATATAAATTAAGATTAGTTGAGGATGAAAATAATTCTATTAATAGTAAGTGTTTAGTGCTAGAGATGATATTGATTGATTAGAAATAACCAAATGCTGAAACCACCAAATTTGATGGAAAAATTCATATTTCTATAAATTTCTTCATTGAGTATCATGATTATATAAATAACATGAGATTATCCTCTAATAAAATGGATATATATTCCCTGAAGAAGGTATCCCATAACCTATAAAAATCTTATTAACTGATGTTGTTTCAGTTACTTGTATAGGTTTTAAACAAAATTATTTAAAATATGGATTGTTAAAAATACTAATAATCCAACAACACCATGTTTGTATTATAAAATATTTATTAATATATTTTTTCACAAAAATATCTCAAATTGGTGGTTGTTCAAATAAAAAATGGAAATTACCATAATCTATGACATCTGGAAAAATTATACTAGAAAGAAAGAGAAGGATATTCATAGGCTATTGTTGGTTTTTCTAGAATTTGGGGCATGAAGAATTGGAATATTGAAATAACACAAAAATTAATCAAAATAACCTAAGGTATTAATTTAGGGATAGTATATATAAAGATAATAGAAAACGTAGACCAGAGAATAAAAATCCATGAAAATTAATCTATCTACAAAGAATATATTAGAATGATTTGAATATTTTTACAATTAATGTAATATATGTGGTAACTATTATGTTGAGTGATTAAAGGTACCATTATTTCATTTATCACATGAAAATTTTAAGAGAAGATGATAACAAAAAATTGAGATAGGTATGAAAATAATCTGACAAGTCAGTGTTGTGATGTGAATAAATGAAGAAGAATGTTAATAAAAATATCACAAATTAGAAGAGTGGGAGACCCTTTTCTGATAAAATAGAGAAAGAAATATGTCAATAAATCACTTCTCCTAGTAAAAATAAGGATCGTTGGGAAAAATTACAATAATAAAAAAATACATAATATATATCAAGGGGGAAATCTAGGCTCAGTGTGTTTTTCTAATGTTGTGAAAGATATGTGAAAAAACCTACTCTTGGTATTATAACATTTCATTTACATTAAATATGTATGGATTAAAGGTAATTATTGGTGTAAAAAATGATAATATATCCTTATATAAATAAAGTTGTAACAAAAAAATCTATCCAAACTACCTATTTAGAATAGATATGAATGTTTAGATGAAGTTATGAAAAAATATAAACAGAAGGGTCACACAACTGTCTAATACAAGAAAATACTACCAAGATATATTCCATATTTTTTAAATGTAAGGTTCTATAATTTAAAAATAGTGGCATGTCATGTGAAGATTCTGATAAGACTAAGATTTTCATGAAAGAGTGATTAGTTGTTCATTTATATCAATTGAAATTCAATGACCAATTGGAGGAATCTGAAAAACATTGTCAATTCAGACAAGAAAATTCCTTCATAATATGTATTAAAGACCCTAAATACATAACCACAACTATATACTTTCATAAATATAATTTTTTTTGTGATTGGTGAAAGAAGTTAGGACATACAACTAGGAGATGCTTGGTATGATTTCATGAATATTTGGAGGTGTGTAATGATAAATGAATGTATCTGAGGCTTCATGTTCAAAATTAAAAATAGTGGAAAAAATATTACATAAAAAAGATTAATTTCATATGAATAATAAATTTAATCTAGTATATGTGACTCAAAATAAAGGGATAATTCCAAATAAATTTTCATATAATGATATTTGGAGAAAGAATTACTCAGGTTGAGAGGAAGTTCTCTTCCTAAATGTAACTCCAATGAAAAAAAAGGTTCTTACTTATTACCATATATATAAATATATATTTATTTTTACTAAAATTAAACAAATAGAAAAATATTGATGCATATATTGAAGGTGATCATTGATGAGATGAAGCTATAAAATCTACACTAAAAGTGAAAGTGAAATTTCATAGGATATTTATAAAATTATTAGTTATGGTATAGAGTCACTCCCAAATCCCTATTATAAATTAATTAATAATAATTATAAAAAGTGAAATTGATATTAAACTATGAAGGGGGTATTATATCATTTTAAACATAACATTATAAAGTATTTATTGATGTGTGTGTTGGATATATAATTTCATTGAAAAATCTATTCATTTCCAATCCCTAAAAGAAATATTAATAATTTCTAACCATTATTTCACATGAATGGAAATTTATGAACAACCTAGAAAACCTTGGTTATATTAACCATGTTTTATATAAAATTTTATACAACATAGAAATAGATTATATTAGATAAACGATCTTTTATAAGAGAACCTATAGCGATCTAGGATTAATATTTATAGAAATTAGACCATTTTTATAGAATATTAATTACATTACAAAAAACCATGTCTGAGGACCATAATAGTTTTGTTTCTTTAGAATCAAGGAAACATAAACACTTGTCCATAATTGAGATATATCATCACCCACTATGTTCTTCACAACTATCCCCCTATTGATACTTACCATACATAATACATATATTTATAAACTATGGAAGGAAACATAATAAAGGGTGATCATAGATGTTCGGTAAGGGTAAATAAGGTAGATTTGAAATAATAAAATGTACATAAGGGGATGAGTAAATGAGCATAACATTTGATAAACATACCCTGCATAAAAATATCATAATATTGAATTATTTAATAAATATTGAAGGTTTAGATGAAATGAATCATAAGAAAATCAATGAACATGAGCCATAAGAGAATAAAATTGGAACAAGTAATGGAATATTTGTAACACACAAAAACATAGAAAATAATTTCCATATTGGTCAAGGATCGCTACTAAATCCATCACAGTGGAAAAATTTATTAATTGTATCATGTTCACTCCTCATTCCTGCCCTGTCTTACAAAATCAGGTTCACTCCTTACATCATATATGTATTATAATACAATGTTCATTACCTATTCTGGTCATTTCTATATCATGATATATATAAATCATGACCCAATTCATTGTAGAGAGATATATTTCCCACTTATCTAAAAATGAAATCAATATTTATGTGTTTCATAATATATTTAAATTTCATAATATCATAACCCATGAAATAAAATTGGTATTATAAAAATTTCATCATGTTATGACCTATTTAAAAGATAATGGTTTCATAATAATTTTATTATATACTATCCCATTAAAAGAAATAGGTTTCATAAGAATTTTATCATGGTATATCATGTGGGATAAAAATAGGATTCATAAAATACTTACCATTAAAACATAAACCATACAGATAAATAATATTAATGGTGGCATTGGATCAATTATCTATTAAGTCATAACTAACACAAATGTAATTAATATTAGATAGAAAATAATTTTGAAATATCATTTAAAAAATTTCATGAAGAAAATATCCTTTCTACTATAATAAGTAATTTATAAAAAATATTGGAAACCTTTTTTCTTTCAAAATAACATTGAGTATTTATAGATAATTCTTAAAATAAATTATTATTCATGGATTTGGAAAATTTATTTTATCTTGTACACATTAAAACGAAGGTTCCTTTAACATTTTTTGTTAAAATAAAAATGAACATTTTTTTTGGAAAATGACATAGACATTCCTTTCAAAAAAATAGTAAAAAGTAAAACATGGGTAAAAAATGACATTTAAAAACATAATATATTAAGAAAATATTTTCAAATTCATTTTTAGAAAACAATGTTTTGAAGAAAAATAGATTTCAAACTGAAGAGAGAAATGAAGTCATATTTTCTTATAAGCATTTCCATTATCATCTTGAATGCAGAAAAATTAAAAAAAATGGTACATTTACTTGAAGATATTATGAATAACCAGTGGATAAGAAAATTCATTATAATTATTTAGAGTTATATCAGAAGATTTTAACACTGTAAACTTTAACACAAATAATCCTAATAAATGATGAGATTATAACATAAAATCATTACCACGTTGGTAACCTTAAACCATAGACCCCATGATTATAGAACATAAAAATAAATATAAAATATCATTAGTATGAATAAATTCATGAAATTATATTTCAATGGGTCTTCATATATACCTCATGATAGAATATAAGATTATAATATTACATACGTCTCAATGAAGGAAATTTTAGAAAAAAAGAAATCCCCTAATGATTGAGTAAATCTTGAATTGTAATCCATATGGGAGAATAAAATAAATGTAGACATTAATTATCATTAAATGAGGTATATTAATTTTACATAATTTCATAAGTTAGTATATACACAAAAAAAAATAAATGAGTGGCAAATATAGAATAAGTCATTTAGAAATAAAAGTGAGACTAGAAATCCCCATATCGTAAGTCTTGACTTCTTTCATACTCATTTAGACTTCCTGCATAATAAATATATTTTTATTAAAAATATATTATATAACTATATATATATATATATCATAACTTATAATATTTACCTATGACATTTTATTTCCTATTTATTAAGAATTCCATGTTAGAGTTACATTTCGATTAATAACCGCTTTATTTTTCAGATAAGCATTAATTTGTTATATTTTTGGTCTTCTTAAACTGATCATGATTTAATAATAAATATAATTTAAATCATGATATAAATATAAAATGTATCCATTTATAAGTATTTATAGTAATCCATAAATTTTAATGGTAGGAAATGAAATGCACCTTCATCGAGACGGTAGGTCATACGTACACATGAATGTTGTTTTTCATTTTCTTTTGTGATTTGAAAGTAATTAAAGTACATGACATTTCATAATTTCAAAATTATTTTTATTTCATATATGTAACATATTTTTATTTAACCCATATTTAATACATTTATTTAAAATCATGATGAATCACATCGCTTCACGAGGCGGTAGTCTGTCGTACACACGAATGATGTTATCATATTCCCAAAAAATTGAAATAATGATGGAATGTATGATGTAACAATTATAAAATAATTAGAATATCATTAATATCATAAATATAATATATAAATATTATTTCCATCATTATTACAAACCGTTATTTTTGGAGATGGAAAAAAGAATGACATCGGTTCGTGAGGCGGTAGTACTCTATACACCCGGATGATGAATTCGTAATGCATTGGATGAATGTGTGTGTGATTTTATTTAATACCATTAAAATAAAAAAATATTATTATATGGGGTATACTTATTTTATTATAGAATAATTATATAAAAATAATATATGGGGTTTTAGGAAGAAATAAAAAATGTTTGTTGATGAATGTTACCTCTTCTTCGGGTATCCTTAGTTGGTTTGCACTAAAATACTTCTTTGTCAGATTTATATCCAATTTAAGGATAAGGTTAGATGAGGGATATTGGTAAGTTATTTTTTCATGTATTTATAAAAGAAAATATGATTTTAGTTTTTAGGGAGAGAAGATATATGGTGGCCTTTTATTAGTCGGGTGAGTGGCAAACATGTGAATTTTTGTAAGAGAAAATTATGCCAATGATTTTCATCTCATAGAAGGGTAAAAAATGGATCATTATCAAACCAAATAGGTGATATATTTTAAATATAGACATAAAATAGTTTTTAGAAAATTTTATATGTTAATGTTATCCTTATCTGTATGTTTAACCCATGCCAAACCCATTTTTTTCTAAACCGCGGTAATTACATTTTACTTCATTTACTATTAATTTTGATCTAAAGTTAGGTTGAAATTTTTGAAAACTAAAGGTTATTATGATTTTAAATATTTTATCCATTTTTCAAAATTCAATTTATAGATTTAGAAAATTTTAATTTAAAATTAATCCTACGGATATGATGAGAAAGTGGGTTTTCAAGGTGAAAAGTATTGAAATTATACAATGTTGTTATCTTCAATTTCAATATGATATTAATTAAAATGAAATAAATTGGATTAGTCAATTTATAATTTAAATAATTAGATTTAAATAAAAATTAAAATATAATTTGACATTATAATTAAATTAAATAAAACATAAGTTTTCAATTAAAACTATGTATCCTTCACTATTCATCAAAAAATGAAACTTTCCAAAAAAATCCCAAAAATTTACCCAATTATATTTTTTATATGATGATTTAAAAAATTAATTTTATTTTATAAAATTCATTTTCTAAATGTTTTAAAAATTAATTTTATGATTTTTCACAAAAATTATAATTTTTTTTTGAGAAAATAGTATTTTAAAACATCTAATGACTTTCCTAAAAAAACTTATATATTTTATTATCAATTTGTTTCATTTTTGTAATGAAAGTATAATTAATATATAAAAATAAGATATTTCAACTCATTTTTTAAGTCTAGTGTCGGTTTTATTATAACAATGTTTGAAGGACTATATCAAGAATATGTCATGTTTTTGTAAATTTTTAGTGCCGTTTTCCATACAAGCTAGCCAAGTGTTGTGTGTAGGGAAAGATAACCCATGGTTTCAGGTAATGAAAGCTTGACATCAGGTTTCATCTAATTCAACCCATCAAAGTTACATAATTTATTCAGAAAAAATAAATTCTTAAAACTTAGTGTGTTACATACAACCCCCTTAAAATTAATTCCACCATTGAAATTTGTTACTCTGTTACAAATAAATGTGGATGATTATACCTCATCGTAGTAGAAAGTTCTCACATAAATTCATCAAACTAGTGGTTTCACCAAAAAATGATTACCATGTGACTGTTCTTGTTTCATTCAAATTTCTCTATTCAATCCATAATCTCTACCAGTTGTTCCTCAATAGAAATATCAGGTTCTAGAGGAATGACCTCTGAGTTCAGTACATGTGATGGATTATGTATGTACTTACTTAGGTGTGACTCATAGAATATATTGTAAACCTGAGATGGGTTTGATAGAATCACCAAACATTTAACAATTTTCCTATAAAAGTTGAGTATTTTAATGGGCCTGATATACCTCAGACTTAGTTTTCCCTAAATTCTTCCATCGATAAATTCATAGAAAGTAATTATTAACAAAAATAAAATTCTAGATTGTGATGACCATTATTATTATAATATATTTTTCGACTTTTCATAGTTATTAAACTTATTTGAATGGTTCTAACAATCCCTACTATCAAATCAGCTATCTAGGGTCTCAAATAGATTTTTTCAAAAAAAATTATTGGATAGCATTGGAGTTATACACTTCTTTCTAGAAAGGGTTTTTTAGGGATACATATGAATTGTTTATTGAAATCTATAGAATTCATAAAACCCAACTAGAGGATGGTGTTGATCTCAACAACCTTTGAAATCAAAATAACAATATCTTAACATATCCTTTAGGTTTTGAATTTTTCTCATAGGATGACCATCTATACGACGACGATAAATAGTGTTAAAAGTCAATTATGTGTTAATATCTTGATGAAGAATTTTCTGAAAAATTGAGGTAAGCATATGTTCCCAATTCGATATAATTTAATGTGTTACTCAACGAAACCTTACCACTTCTTTAATGTATATTCTAGAAGGGAGATCAAAATAGAAATATTGTTGAATAACAACAAAGTGTGCTAAATTTGTAAGGTGGTCGACTAAAACCCTTAATTACCTCAACATAAAAGATAAGGAAAACCATAATTTTTTACTATCACCTTATATATTATTTACAAAAATTTTAATAAATCTCCTACTTAAATTACTTTGTCACTAAAATGTAAAAAAAACCAAAGGGTTGTATTATGATAAATTTCTCTTAAAATATCCTTAATCTTGAGAGTTTATCATTGCATGAAACCACGAAATGGGTGTTAATGACATTGTATATTTGAACAATTTAAACAAATAAACTGGTGATGTAATCCATAAATCTTATTTTAAAAAGACATATATTCTAAAAAAATTACAAAATCATTAGTTGTTACATGCTTCCTACAACAAAAATACCAATGCCAAAATAATTCTAAAGAATAATTATTGAATAAAAAAACTTCAATCCTTACACATCAACAATTGGAATATAATAGGTCCATCCTTTATGTAGAAGATTAATTTAGGGTAATGATTTTGATAGTTCCCATGTTCCCTAAAAATAAGACATTGAAGTCCTTTAAATGTTTTCACTTTATGTACTTATTTTCCACACAAATAAAATCATCCCCTCGATTTGAAATATTCTTCTAGGTTATTCTTCCCATCATCTTGACATATATAAATATAAATCTTCTTTCCATGATGTTCATTACAACATGATCTTGCATAAATTACCATATTCCTCTTATTCATGGTTTTAGGAATCTAACTGATGTTCACATTTTTATTCGTATATTAGGATAGAGAATTAATCATAATCACAATATCTTTCTATCCAGCCATCATTGAATTTGTTCAATCACAGTCACAATATTTTCTATCATATTTCATTTTAACTTGATTCCTTCCGGTACTACACATTGACTAAAACCAAAATTCATATTGTCATAAACAACAATTGTAGTGTAAAACTAAGTAATCATGAAAAGTCACTTTTAGGATGTTTAAATAATGTCACCTTATTTAATAAATTGATCATTTGGTTTATCTTGGTTCATTCTTATTAATCATAAAATTAAATCTTTCATTATGGTTAATAAAGAGATCTTTAATTTACAAAGAATATCCCTATGGGGTGTCAAATGAGGTGTTCTTAAAGTCCAATTGTCACACACCAGTTCCTAATCGAGTCTAGCTTAATTTATTTTTTTGGTTATGTAACCCCTAAGTAGATCTATAATAGATCCACATACACTTATAGCATCCTGACACAAATATAATTTCTTGGAAACAACTCCCTCAATCCATTACCAAAATTCTAGGAAATTTTCCTAATGAAACATCCTTAGATTTATCCTTAGAGATATCCCAAGAAATATCCTTAGAAATATACCTTGGTATCTTAGTAATTCTTTCTCATCCAAATTTACGATGGTTAACCTAACCTTTCCTTTGATACCAAATATAGTGACCCAAGATTCTCATTAATGGATATTTATTTTTTAAAATGAATAATCATTACATTGTACAAACACAGACATGAGGACTTTAATAGTTTAGTGCCTTTGGAACCATGGAACACAATATTTTTAATTCTTGAAAGATCTTCAACATCTCTGGTAAATATATTCCCCTTCATTACTCCAACCTAAAACATTTATTTATTACTTGGGGGAATGAAACATAATAAAGAGTTAGCGTAAATGATTAATAAAGTTAAAATAGGGAGATACATAAATATAACAAGAACATAAGTATATAATAACATGTGAATAACATTTAAAAAGCATACCTTACATATCAAATATAATAATCTTGAATCATGGATTAAAGAATGGATGTCCATAAGACATGGATATTAAGAAAATAAAATAACATGATCCACAAGACCATAAAATTGGTATAATGAATGGAATTTTTTTTTCATAAATATAAGTATAAAAAATAATTTCCATATTGGTCATGGATGACTACCAAGGCCATCATATCAAACAGTGTCCTTTACTATATCTAGTTCACTATTTATTCCATCCCAATATTTCTAAATTTGGTTCACTACCTATTCTATACCTATATTATTATACAATGTTCACTTCCCATTTTAATCATGTCTATCTCATGAGATATATAAATCTATTCTCAATACATTGGCAGGAGATATAGGTCTCACCTATCACATAATGAAAACCATATTTATGTATTCCATAAGAACATAAAAAATTCATCATATCATAACCCATGAAATGAAATGAGTATCACAAACATTTCATTAAATAATAACTGATAGAAAAGATATAGGTTTTATAATCATTTCATTATAGAAAACCCCATGAAAAGTAGCGGGTTTAAAAATAACCTTATCATTGTATATCCCATTAAAGAGAAATGGGATTCATAAAAAAGTATCCATAAAAGAATAAACAATTTAGAGAATTAATATGAATGTTATCCTTGGATCATTTCACTACTTTGACATAGGTAACACCAAAAATGTCATCTTATATTAAAAGTAATTTTCAAAGATCATTTAAAACATTTTTTGAGGAAAATATTCTTTCCACTTTGAAAAATGGTTTTTTAAGACATAATAAAATTTTAAAACATTTTTATTTGAATGTAAATTTTAATTAAATATAAAAGAGTCTTTGATGTAATGATTGACCATGTTTTCTATAAATTTTTATCATGTTGTACATGTTAAAATGAATATTTCTTTCACATTTTTAGTAAAATGAAATCAGGAAATGTTTTGGAAGATGACCTGAAGATTCCTTTCAAAAAAATTGTAAAAATTAAAAACATGGGTAAGAAATGTGTTTTAAAAATTATAATGGTGTAATAAAACTTTTTTGAATACATATTTATGAAACATGGTTTTTATGGAAAAAGGTTTGTGATTGAAGAGAGAAACAAATTTAGATTTTCATAAAAACAGTTATATAATTATTTTAAGTTCCAAAAAGTTTAAAAATGATACTATTACTTGAATATTTCATGAATACTCATATTTTAAGAAAATTAATTATAATTATTGTGAGTTAGATCATGATAATTCAACATGGGGATTTTATCATAAATAATATCGATAAACGATGATATTATAACATAAAATCATTACAACTATAGTAACCTTGAACCATGAACCCAATTAAGGAAGGATATAAAATGGAACATAAAATATCATGAGTATGAATAAATTCATAACATTACATGTTAATGGGACTTTATATAAACTTTTTTAAAGAATATAATCGCAATAGAAAATGTTTGCCTCAATGTGGGAAAATTGAGGCAAAATATCCCTTACTTCTTGAGTTATATGTGAATCGTAATCCCTGTGAAATAATAACATCAATGGAAATATTAATTATCACGAAATTAGATATATTCATGTTATATTATGTCATAGGGTATTATATACACCACAAAAAATAATCAATTGGCGAATGTAGAATAAGTCTCTCAGAGAAAAAAGTGAGACTCGAAATCCACTTACCTTATGTCCGGATTTCCATATTACTAACTAATAATTCCTATATAATAAATATAATATTAATCTAAATATATATAAAAATATTTATATATATTGAATACCATATATGACTATATTATGGAATTTTTTTAGCCATTTGTTAACAATTTATTTTTAAATTTATGTTTTGGTTAGTAACCGCTTTGTTTTCTCTATAAGATTTAATTTTTTATATTTTTAGTCCTCTTAATTTGATGATAACTTCATCGTATCTAGAATGTAAACCATGATATAAATATAATATATATTCTTTATATATATATATATATTTAATGTAATTCATATATTTTATTTATTGAAAATGAAATTCACAGTTCACGTAGATTTTAGGTTGTACTTACACATGAATCCTATTTTTCATTTTCATTTCAGTTTGAAAGACATAATACTAAATGATATATTATCATTAAATAATAATTTTTATTTCATATATTTTATATATTTATATTAAAATAATTTTTAATACTTTCCATTTAATATGTGAATTAATCACATCACTTTCCTAGGCAGTAGTCCACTATACACATGAACAATGTTATCATATTTCCAAAAAAAGAAAGACGTAAGGGTATATGTGATATGATAATTACATAAGAATAATAATATGATATGTAAATAGTATTTCCATCTTTATTTACAACCATTATAATTATTAAGGAGAAATAAACGACATCGGTTTGCGAGACAGTTGTCTATTATACAAATGAATAATGATTTTGTAACCCGTTTTATAGAATTGTGTGTGGTTGTAGAAATTAAATGTAACATAAAACACCTCATTATATGTAAAGTAATAATTTTATTTTATAATCCCAATATAATAATAATTTAATGGGTTTGATCAATAAGTGAATCAAAAACGTTCATTGATGAATGTTACCTCTTCTTCGAGTATCCTCCATGTGTTTGAATAAAAAACATTGTTTGGTTAGATTTTTGTACAAAATAAGGATTCTATAACGAGGGGATAGAAGTTGGGAAGTTATTTGGGAATGTATTTTCAAAACCAAAAAGGTTTGAAGGTTTGAGTAAGACAGGATAGGTAGTGGCCTTTTATAAGTGGGGTGAGTGGAAAACTTTTAAATTTTTGAAAGAGAGAATTCGACCTTTATTTTTCATATGTAACAAGGGTATAAAGTGATCAATTATTGAACCTAAGATGTTTAATATTATAAATATATCCAAAAAAGGGTTTTATTAAATTTTATACATTAATTTTACACTTATCATTTTGGTTTAACTCTTCGGTATACCCATTTTTACCTTAAATGCATTAATTAGTTTTTAATGCGTTCACTATTAAATTTGGTCAATCATTAAGGTGACCTAATTAGAAAGTTTAAATTATTTTGATGCCTTATATTAAATCCATTTCTCAAAATTCCATTCACATTAGAGGAAAAATATTATTTAAAATTATTCCCTCAAACGCAACGAGAAAGCAGGGTTTTAAAGAGAAAATGATCAAAAGTTCAAAAAGTTTATACATTAAGTTTAAATATGATATTTATTGAAATTAATTAAATTAAATTAATGGATGTATAATTTAAAAAATTACATATAAAAAAATTAAATTATAATTTAGAACTATAAATAAATTAAATGAAAAATGTTGTTTTTAATTAAAAATTTGTATTTTTCACTATTCATAAAAAATGAAACTTTTTAGAAAATTACCAAAAAAGAAACATAAGATAATTTTGATATTATGATTTCATCCCAAAATTTTCTTTAAAAAAATTAATTTTCTAAAAGTTTCTAAAATTAATATTAATTTTTTTTTCAAAATATATAAAAAACATTTCTTAGTGCAAATAGTATCTTCAAAGATATAAAGACTTTACCAAAAAACTATTTATTTCATTATCAACATATTTCATTTATGTAAATAAATTTTAATTAATTTTAAAAAATAAGTTATAAAATTTCATTTTTAATTTTTTAATAGCTAGGTTATAACACTCAAGTTTCAATTACAGTATTAATAAGATTTTGTGGTTTTTTTAAAACTCAGAGCCATGTGTTTCACAAGCTAATTGAATTTTGTGCATAGTAAAATATAATACAGGGTTGTGTGTCATTAAATATTTACTTGGTGTTTAATTTAACTCAATCCATCCCTAAAATTGAATTTATTTGAAAAACATAATTCATAAAACCTCTAGGTGTTACAGAATCATGGGTTATCATCCCACTGCAATAAGTGTTCCAGAAATAATATTAAAATTTAAGATAACATATTTTGAAAAAGAAAAATGAGAAGACACCCATTTATTATTTTTATTTTATTGTCAACCTGGGGGAGAAATTTTTCACCACATATTGACCTGAGTGATATGTGGTGACATTAGAAACAAAATATAAATGGTGAAATTGTTGAACCCATGTTACATTTATTATCAATTAATCAATATTTGTTGGTGGAAAAGTGGTTATTCTTCAATAATTGTTCGGAAATTTTATGTCTTACTTGAGAAATTATCCATGATAAATGTAGTGATTTTTTGATTGATTTTACATTCAAAGACATGTTTAAAATAAGGCGTGACACAATTTATGCATCAATGAAAGAATAATATGGATCATATGAATTGAAGAAGGTCATGTAAAATATATGTTTTTCACAATGAATATTTGATGTTTTAGAATATTAGTGGTTTGGAATTTGAGGGTAATTGTCTAGATAATATCTTCAAGACATAAAATATAATAAAATATCTTAGTGGTCCTTAGAAAATAATTATGACTAACCCACCAAGTCATCAAAAGTTACCCCAACCACTAATTAGGTTGGAAGGCTATCCCACATCTAATCGTGGGAGTGGTGGATGAATACATAGAACTCATATGGATCACATAGGATCAGAATATTGGGGCCACCTTCTGGGGTGGAATGACATTGGAATGTGTTGGAACTGGTCTTTTCCACTAAGGGTAAATAAGTGCACCTCATTACTTGAATCTTCCAAGTTATCAAGTTCAATTGTAATAAAAGGATGTTCTAGAATAAAAATAATTTGATGTGGGACTTTAAACATGCATCACGATTCCTTCATATTAAATCATACAGATATATCGGGAGTCATCCGATCTAGAAAATCTAATTCATCTGCTCAAGGGGAGTTGTGTCATCATTATTCTATATTTCAAGGTATATATTTACATAGTAATACATTTTTGGATGATTTAATGTGTATTGAATCAAGTATTTATTTGATGATGAATCTCATATTAACACACTAGTATAATATGAATGATAAATGGATATAGTTATAGATTCATGCATGAATATCTAATGAAGGATAAAATAAAATTTTCATCTACCAAATGAAAAGGTATTTATAGAGAGATGAGGATTACAAAATTATCATTGCATTCATGTGATGAGAACTTTAGTAACAAGTGTCAACTTGTTTTTTAATGTATGTATGTTTGATAAATGGATCAATCTTTAGTGTTTATGGAATCTATGACATTTCATTTTTCATGGATCTATGATGTAGGAAAATATTTAGAGGAGAGGTGGTGGAGAACTCTCTATAAATACTGAGGGTCCTAAAAGAGAATATGCTACTGATATATTTGGGAGGATCTCATTTTTTAAAGAAAATAATGCATTGTGAGATAATAGTTTCACAAAGAGCTGAAACCATGTATATTTTTCTTGTGTGGGGATTAGAGGAATCCAATAGGATATTGAATTTTATTTATCACACTAGAACATATTAATAATGAACTAGTTTCATGATTCCCTTCTTGTTTTTTTGAATGCCTTGCAACACTGAGAACCATTATTTATAACATCAATATGTTTCATAAAGTATAAATATATGATTAACCATGATTCCCTAAGATTGTTGGTCGCAAGTAGTATAAGAAATAATTGAGAGAGAAGATGAAATTTTTTGATATATGGAGAATGTTTTATACATTTAATGAACATAATGTTGGGTCTGGGTGCAACAGAAGCACAGGAGGGCCATTTCTAACTTTAATTTTTTTCATATTCAATGAACAATCGAGGATCCTGTGATGTTGAATGATGTGATCCACATAATTGAATCAACGAAATATGACAAAGGAATAGAAACCTAGAACCAATAGAGAGGATTAACATATATTTTTATAATTAATTTGATAAAATAATAATTACCTCCAAGGTTTTTTCTTTCTTTGATGATGCGTTCGACCACATATCTGTAGGTGTATCATTGTTGAATTGTAGATATCCAGGGTAGATCTCCTATAGCGGTGATCCAAATGTGTTCCACATATCTCCAGATGTCACCGAAGGAGTCTATGAGTGCAATCACATAATATCTATGTTCTTCAAATGTCCATATTCGATCGCATTGAGAACCTCTTCCAAATAATTTTCCTTGATCCTCTAGAGGAGGATCTCTATCATTCTTGAGATCATTCTTGGAGAGGGAAGAAATATCCAAGCTTGATATCTTTTTTCCAATTCACCTTGCACAACACCATTTGCGTCGCTTGGATAATGCTTGGCTAAAAAGAGAATAATATAATTGGATGTTTAATTCACTATAGTAATAATAAATAATTTGCAAAAGTGACTTAATTATTTTATTAATCGTAGAAAAACCCCCATGTCAAATAATAACAAAAAAATATTATTTCTAGACTTGTGCTTATGTTGTGAGTTATAATTAAATATTATTTAATCAAATAATATTCAATATTATTATTTCTCACTGGACCATTAACTCTGTCCGCCAATCCTTCACCATATTTATTTGACCATGAATAATGACTATTTATTTACGAAAAAAATATCACTTCATGATTATCCAATAAATATATAAATATTATATTCACTAAATAGAAAATAAATATTTATTTATTATTCTTCCCATAATATATTCTCTAAAATAAATTGTGTCAAAATAAATTCGATCAGAAATCCATCAATAATTATTATACCAAAATAGGGAATAAAATTTATTCAAATTGTAAAATAATAAATAATATATTACTTAACTAAGATACTAGATACACGTAGTGTGTGACCGTTTAGGTCCCGTTTTCAACGGAATTAGGTATAGAATCTTAAAGTCCAAGGTTATCATCTAGAAACATTCCAAAAAACCCATAAAGAAATAGGTTAATTCTGAAATGACATGCCACCTCGTATGAATGCTTACCAGGTAATATAATCCCATTGTCTTGATATCTATAGTCAAGTGGGCTACATGCAAGTTCCATCAACCAATGTGCTCAATTTTTCATTTTTTGACATCCTATAAATTGAAATTTTCTATAGGACACTATGTCCATGGAGTTATTTAGGCTATATCATTTCCATAAATGGGATTGAGATGTCAAATTCAATTAAGGAATAGAAGGTTCAAATCCTTTCTTACATTATTAATTAATGCAATATTACTCATGATGCACCTAACATATCCTACCTCACTGTGAATATTTGTCATCAAATTTTCTTCCTATATATCTACATGTGCGAGTTTTTATACACACTAATAATAATATTAATGTATATAGACCAATAATGATGTTTGTATATAGGAAAACAAAAATGAAGCTTATAAATGTGGATATCATATTGGCAGGTCTCACTCTCATAATATCCTCCTAGACATTACCAAAGGAGTACACCATAGAAAGGTGCCTCAAAGACTTATGAGTCTCCACCTTTGATATCTAGTGTCATTTGTGTCCCTCAAAATTATATCCTATGACTATAGAACATATATCCAAGAATAAGGTCATGGAACTTTTGAGTACTCATCGTAGCAGGGATCATCTATGGCCTTTTAGTGCGAGAGATACTCTTAGTACATTATCACATACAATATCATGAATACAAACAATCCTGATGTGACAAGATTTTTTTAATATCCATCCAATGAATACATGTTTATCATAAAGCATAAAGAAGTTTGTTCTATGGCACTAAATCCAAAAGACACTCTCTTTAACTAGAGCCAATTATTAATAATCTTCAATCTTCTTTCTCTCACATGATACTCATGCTTCTGATGATATAGACCATTATTCAAGTGGTATTCCACATTCTATTCTGTGGATCCTCTACTCACTCCAACTTCACCCCTTTGGAGGAAATCCCTCAAGAGTTAATAAATCCAGATAATGTTCTTTGTTCGTTGATGGAACCTTGGCTCTTTTTCAAGAGACACTACATGAGTATTATCACAATACAATGTGATAGGGTCTTTACAGATAGGTACCAAATCAAGATTTTGAAAAAAATTCTGAATTCAGATGGCTTCCATGGTTTCATCAGAAGCCACTATGTAGTCAGACTCTACTATAGAATTAGCTTCAACTTTCTTCTTTGAACTATTCTAGCTCACAACTCCTTCATTGAGATATAAAACATATCCATATTATGACTTCATGTAATTATGATCTATCTATAAAACATTATCAAAATACACCCTGATGAAAAGATCCTCGTCTCCTCCATACACCGGGAACATATCCTTTGTTCTTCTTAAATACTTAAGTGTGGTATTAACAGTAGTCCAATGTTGTTCTCTTGGATCTTATTGATATCTTCATACCTTTCTCAATTCATAGGAAACATCTACTCTAGTACATAACATGGAATATATGATTGATCCTATTACCAACGAATATGATATCTTACTAATTATATCTTTCTCCTATTGTGTTTGGGGATGCATTTTCTTAGAAAGATGTAAAACATATGACACTGGAACCAATCCCCTCTTGGATTGTTCCATACTAAATCTCTTCAATATATGGTCAATATATGTACTTTGTCTTAATCCAGGAGGACTCTTGGATCTATCATGAATAATCTTGATCCGTAGAATGTAGGATTTTTTTCCTATGTACTTTATGGAGAATCACTTGTTCAACCACTATTTAACCGGCTGTAAGGCTGGTATGTCATTTCCAATATGTAATATGTCATCAACATACATTACTAGGATAATGACCGCATTCCCACTAAATATTTTGTAAACACATGGATCACATTTGTTCTTAATGAAACCAAATTACCTTATGGTTTCATAGAATCGAATATTCCACAAACCAAATGCTTGATTCAATCTATAAATGGACCACTACAACTTCCAAACCATTTTGGAATCACTTGGTATCACAAACATTTCTAGTTGTGTCATATATAAATCTTTCTGAATGTTCCTGTTATGGATGCAGTTTTGACAACCATCCTCCAAATCTCATAGTCATGGTAAGAATCTATGGAAATTATGATTCTTATAGCTTTAAACATGGAAAATGGAAAAAATGATTCATCGCTGTCAATTCCTTGAAGTTGTTTAAAACCTTTAGCCGCTATACTAGCTTTATAGGCACTTAGTTTTCCTTCCATGTCTATATTATTCTTGAATACCCACTTTCATCCAAGAGGAATTACATCAACTGGAACATTTACTAGAACCCAAACATGGTTCTGGTATGTGGAATCCATCTCATAATTCACAGCTTCTATCCATCTTGCATCTTTTGATCTCTCTGATGCCTCTATTTAGGATAGAGATTTATCATTGTCCAAAAATAATGACTCACCATCCTCAGTGAATAGAAACCCATATCTCTCTAGTTTCTATACCTCTGTTGAGCTCCTACATAGTATTTGTGTTTCAAGAAATACTCCTTCATTGGGGACCTGTAGAAATTGTTCTTTTACCAACTCCTATGTATCTTGACAATCAACTTCATAAAAGTTAATCATGCTCCAACTATCATTTTCAGGATGTGATCCCTATTAAGAAATACAGCTTGTCTGGTGACAATTACTTTCTTGTCTGGGGGATTTTTTAGGTTTTATCCCTTTATTTCATTGGGAAACCCTATAAAGATACACCTTGCGCCACTGGGGGAAAGTTTGTTTCCGGAGAAATATTTAACAAACTCCTTTTATCCTCATACACATGTATATGAAAAAATGGGTTTCTTTCCACTCCAAAACTCAAAGGGAATTCCATTTTCCTCCTTAGTTGGTATTCAATTTAATGTGTATGTAGTAGTTTTTAATTAATATCCCCCAAAAGATAAAGGAAGATATGCATGATTTATCATCAACCTTATCTTGTACAACAAGGTATAATTCTCCCTTTCACTAACACTATTCCACTATGGTGTATATGGTGGACTTAATTAAGTTATATTCCCAAACTCCCACAGAAAGTCGATGAACTATTGGTTAAGATGTTCTCCACCTCGATCTAATTTGAGATTATTTACCTTCTTATCAAGATGATTCGCAACATCATTCTTGAATTCCTTGAATTTCTATAAGGACTAGGACTTATAACTCATCAGGTAAATATAGCCATATCTAATCAAGTAATCTATAAAAGTTATAAAGTAATAATATCTACCTCTTGATTCTACTAGAATTGGTCTACACACATCAGTGTGTAGTAATCCTAGAAGCTCTATGGCCCTTTCACCCTATCCACCGAATATAAGTTTCTTTATATTCCATTTGTATACATGTGGGACATTTATTAAAGTGTTCTTATATTATAAGAGTCTAAATAAGAATCTTAATATAGATTTTCCCAATGATTCTCATTTACATGACTAAGATGTTGATTCCACAACTATGTGTTATATGAGTCATGTGAACATGATTTGTTAACAATTGGAAACACTTGGTTTTCATAAATTAAAACATCCAAACTGTTATTCAAATGTTCCATACTATAAGATATGTTATCCTTATAAAAGAGACAAATTTTATTTTTGAATTTGAAAATAATCCCATTTTTATATAAACATGATATAGAAATTATATTCTTGGTAACACCTGGTACATAATAAAAGTTATATAAAACCAAAATCATCATGGTTGACAACGAACGGTGTTCTTCACTAATGGAAAGTGCAGCTAATCTTGAATCATTGGCAACACGTAAATCCACCTATCCTTTGGAAATTTTCAGAAATCTACTTGGTTGGTGTATTTGAATAAAAATGTGAGTACCAAAAGCTGTATCGAATACCCAATTTATAGAAATGTAATGATTAAACTTGATAATGAATACATCATTGGATCTCCCTTGCCTCTGGGTACAATAGATTTTCTAGTGGTCTATCTTTCCATATGAAAACCATATTTCCTCCTTTTCCTTGCTCTACCTTGGATCTTTTTCTTTTTGGCTAGAAAGTGTTTTGGGGATTTAAACTATTTATAGGTCTTACTCTTCTTTTCCTTTTTCTTCCTCTTCTTATTTACAATAAATACTGTGGGTTTTTTATTCCCCATGTTTTTATCCACTTGATGAATCAGGGTTAGATGTTCTAATAAGATCTTCTCATTATTACTCATATTATAATTCATAATAAAACAACAGAAGGCCTTATCTAGTGATGATAGTAGGAGATTTGTACGTAACTCATTCATAAAATTAATCTCTAAGATGTCGAGATACTTAATGTTGCAAATAATCTTGGCTATATGTTGCCAAGATGGCACAAAATCATCAATCTTAGTGGTGAAAAAAGCATTGGATATCACATACCTCTCTTGTCTCTCCATCTCTTGAAAGAGATCCCAAAGGTGAGACATAATTATATAAGAATCCATTTTCTCATGTTTTTTCAAGAGATCATTGGTCATGGATTATATCACGTGGAATTGAACGTCCATAGATTCATTCAAATGTTTCTTTTACATAGATAGCTCCTCATCACTCACCTTATTTTTAGGCACAACTGGTAAAGGTTATCCCAGCACATATAGTTTCCTTTCATAGAGAAGGATGAATATAAGTCACCTTTTCTGCTCCTTGAAATTAGTGTTGATGAGAAGGTTTTAATTCTCGAGTATGGATCACAATGATATGTTAAATTTCATTTTTAATTTCAATTATACAAATAATATGAATAGAGTTTTGGTACTTTATCTAATAATATTAAGAGAAATAAATAAATGAATATTCATTACTCTCCCACTATTTTATTGAAACCCAATATCCCACACCATTGGCTTTGTAATATCTTGTTTCTTGGACATTATATCATAAATGACCCATATTTCTCTTTGTGTTACCCCAACATTGGTTGGTCAAGATATCTGAAAAGTTTTCGGTATGCATTCCAAATGCCAAATGCAATAAATCACAGCTCCTTTATCTGTTGAGTTGACTCCTCAATCCTGAAATCCTTAATTTTGGATTTCCTCAAGCTTTTCCTCTCAGTTACACCATGTCTTTCTTTGGCAGTCAACCCTTGATGTATACTAATTCAATTCAACCTAAAACCTCTAATTATAATTATCTGATAATTTAAATCCCCCCAAAATTGGATAGTCAATCACTTTGAAATATGATTTGATTCTAATATATGTAATGTAAGTCTACACTGAATTAATATTTTATTGAGGGATTTTATCCTTTATGCATAAATTTATATTTTTATTATTTTTATATGCTAGTTAATATAAAATGTGATAAGATTAGGTGATTAAACTTCTATTATATAATATTTACACACAAGATAGTTTATTTTAGTTCTATATTTCATTATTTTTAATTCATTAATTATGTGAACATGACAAAACATCCATAATGAATTACCATAAAACTGAAAGAAATAAAGTAATGGGTATGATCATGATATTGTTTTAATGGTTAGTTTATCTAATAGTTGGTAAAGTAACTACTAACCTTGGGGGAAACACCTTGAACCAATTGGGTTTTTGTTTAAATCTTTCCACCTTTCCCCCTTTGTACCTCCTTGGATTTGTTTCACTTTGACTCCTAACTTGAACCACCTCCACTAGATTGGGAGCTCCATCCATTACGTATGCTTTTACTCACATGTAGGTGTGGGGTAAAAGGGGGTTTACATAAAATAAACCATGGGAAAACATGCCCTATATATTAAAGAGAAGAGAAGGCACATATGCCAATGATTTAATTTAGTAATAAATTAAAATAAAACCAATCACATACAAAGGTATGGTCTAGCTCATGATCATCAAAATGCATGTAACGAATTATGAATTTAATAAAACCATCAATCAATTATTTAATCGTTCTTATTTAATATTAATTAAACTTGAATTGATTAATTATTATCTTTAATTAATCAAACCTTCTATATTAATCCTTTTTATTAATTTAATTGAGATTCTTATCTCTTATAATTTTAAACCAATTATAATTCTTCTAAAATTAACATTGTACATAACTTGTACCTCGGAGGTAATTTTATGAATACCTGTCCAAACCTACCCAACATTTATTGTGCTCATATACTATTTTACTCTAGTGACATATGGCATACAAGACTTATCATGCGATTTCATGAGCTATACTTCATGGATGATTACAAAAATTACATGGCTATGCAACAAGAGTAACAACCTATAATAAAACTTATAGATGATATTAATATTTGAAAATTATAAAAATTTTAAATTTAAAATATTAATAAATTGGTAAGGTACAGGGTGTATAGATATGATCTACATACTATCACCTTATATCCAAAGTACAGGCCTAGGGACTTAGTGTGTGAGGTGTACTTTAGAAATTTTGGATTACATGGAATGTGCAGTGGTCCACAAGCCATGTTGACTCCACATTACACGATCACCGATCAGCTAATCCACTTAGTCTGGATGACCATACACCAGTTTGTCCAGGTCAACACATTGTGTAATAATTAACTATGCTGCATGTCATTAATGAACACGAGTTGAGTAATTGAAAAACTACTCATGATGCATTGAACATAACTACAAGACATGTATATCTGACAACATGGTATGTACTACTGTGTTACCTGGATTAAACCCTTCACACCTCTGGATGAGTTCCTAAATTCAACATTAATCAAAAAATAAATCATTTCTATTAGATCTGTGAGAAATAACATTGTAAGAAAAAATATCATTATTCATATTAAAAAGGAATGATTAAACATGAATTTAAAAACTAAATTATAAATGTGAAAATCAATAATGATTATTATATAATTATAAACCATAATATGCTCGCTCTGATACCTCTTGTAGGATCTGGTTGCAGCAGAAGCATGGGAGGGCTGGTGCCCAACATTAATTTTTTCTATATTCAAAGAACAATCTGGGATCATGTGAAGATGAATGCCATGATACATGGAATTGAATCAAAGAAATGGGAAAATGGAATAAAAACATAGAACCAAGAGTGAGGATCAATATATTTTGTATATAATTAATTAATTTAAATAATAATTAACTCCAAGATTTATTCTTTCTTTACCGATGTGTTTAGTCATAGATGTACCATCGTTTTGTTTTAGTGATCAAGGGTAGATCTCATCTAGTGTTGATCCGAATGTGTTCCACATATCCACAGAATTTTCTAAAGAAGTATATATGTTCTATCACGGAAGATCCTTAATATTGAAATGTTTATCTTTGATAACCTTGAAAAACACTTCCAAGCGGTCTCATTGATTGGCAGTAGGAGGATCAATCTTGTTATTGACAGCATTCTTGGAGAAGGATGAAATATCTAGGCTTGATAGCATTTCCACAATTCATTTTGAACAAAAATATCCATGTCTCTTGGCTCACACCTTGATAATTAGAGAATAATATAATTAGGTGTTGAATTCACTAGGGTAATAATAAATAATTTTCACAAGTGCCTTAATTATTTTATTAATCTGATCAAAACCCCCATGTAAAATAATAATAACAACATTATTATTTCCCAAAATGATTTTATCTTGCGAGTTATAACTAAATATTATTTAATCAAATAATATTCAATGTTATTATTTCTCCCTTTATAATTTATTTTGTCTATAAATCCTCCACCATATTTATTGAACCTTGAATAATGACTATAAATTTATTAAATTAACATCACTGCATTATTATCCAATAAATATAATAATATTATAAACACGAAATAAAAAATAAATATTTCTTAATTATTATTACAACAATATATTCTCTCGAAAAACTAGTGTTGAAATAAATGAATTAATGTATCCATGAATAATTATTAAACCACAAACAATAATAATCTTAATTCAGATTGTTAAATAATAAATAATATATTATTTACCTGAGATTCTGGATACACTTAGTGTGTGACCCTCTAGGCCTCTATCTCAGTGGCATTAGGTGGAGCATCCTAAAGTCCAGGGTTAGAATTTAGTAACACACTATGGAAACCAGAAAGAAATAAGTTAAATCCACAATGACATGTATAATCATATAAATTCTTATCATGTAATTTAATCATGTTGTCTCGATATTTATAATCAAGTAGGTTACATACAAGTTCCATCAACCCACGTTCTCGATTTCTCATTCATTGAAATCTCAAAAATTTTACTTTCCTAATGAACACCATGGACATGGATTTATTTAGGCTATATCATTTCTATCAAAGGGTCTCATATATCAACATCTATTAAGGAATATAAAGGAAAAATCCATTTTCACATTATCGACTAATTCTATATTAATCGTGACACACCCAACATATCCAACTTCCCCATGAACATAAGTCATCATGGTTTTCTCCAATGCATCTTATTTCATGATTCATAATACCCATTAATAATAATATTAATTTATTATGGAAGATCCTTGATATTGAAATGTTTATCTTTGATAACCTTGAAAAACACTTCCAAGCGGTCTCATTGATTGGCAGTAGGAGGATCAATCTTGTTATTGAGAGCATTCTTGGAGAAGGGTGAAATATCTAGGCTTGATAGAATTTCCCCAATTCGTTTTGAACAACACCATCCATGTCTCTTGGCTCACGCCTGGATAATAAGAGAATAATATAATTAGGTGTTGAATTCACTAGGGTAATAATAAATAATTTTTACAAGTGCCTTAATTATTTTATTAATCCAATCAAAACCCCCATGTAAAATAATAAGAACAACATTATTATTTCCCAAAATGATTTTATCTTGCGATTTATAACTAAATATTATTTAATCAAATAATATTAAATGTTATTATTTCTCCCTTGATAATTTATTTTGTCTGTAAATCCTCCACCATATTTATTGAACCTTGAATAATGACTATAAATTTATTAAATTAACATCACTGCATTATTCTCCAATAAATATAATAATATTATAAACACGAAATAAATAATAAATATTTCTTAATTATTCTTACAACAATATATTCTCTCGAATAACTAGTGTTGAAATAAATGAATTCATGCATCCATGAATAATTATTAAACCACAACCAATAATAATCTTAATTCAGATTGTTAAATAATAAATAATATATTATTTAACTGAGATTCTAGATACACTTAGTGTGTGACCCTCTAGGCCTCTATCTCAGTGGCATTAGGTAGAGCATCCTAAAGTCCAGGGTTAGAATTTAGTAACACACTAAGGAAACAAGAAAGAAAGAAGTTAAATCCATGATGACATGTATCATCATATAAATTCTTATCATGTAATATAATCATGTTGTCTCGATATCTATAATCAAGTAGGTTGCATACAAGTTCCATCAACCCACGTTCTCGATTTCTCATTCATTGAAATCTCAGAAATTTAACTTTCCTAACGAACACCCTGGACATGGATTTATTTAGGCTATATCATTTCTATCAAAGGGTCTCATATATCAACATCTATTAAGGAATATAAAAGAAAAATCCATTTTCACATTATTGACTAATTCAGTATTAATCGTGACACACCCAACATATCCAACTTCCCCACGAACATAAGTCATCATGATTTTCTCCAATGATTCTTATTTCATGAGTCATAATACCCATTAATAATAGTATTAATTTATAAGGACCAATACACCCATCAACAAATAGGAATATCCAATGACACTTATAAATGTGGATCTACTACTAGAGTGTCTCATTATCATAACATCCTCCTAAATATTACCAAGGGCATACACCATAATAAGGTGCATCAATATCTTTTGAGTCTCCACCCCTGATAGCCTATATCAGTTGTGTCCCTTAAAATTAAATTATATGGCTGTAGAAAATATATTAGAGAATAGTGTCCTGGAACTTATGGGTTCTCATCATAGTAGGGATTCTATGTCACATTTTAGAGTGACTCCAACTCTTAGGACATTATCACATACAGTGTCATGAATAAGAAAAATCATGATGTGATAAGAAGTATGTTAATATCCATACAATGGAAACATTGTTATCATAAAGTAAAATGTAGTTGATTCTAGGGAACCAAATCCAATAGATAATTGTGTAGTGTCCTTATTATAATTGAGTGGAGAATATTAGTACACACACACATTCAGTCTTCTGCATGGAATATATAGGGTTTTAATATGAAGTTCATCTATGCATAATTACTCACACAGTTGAGGGTGAAATTATATCAAACATAAACAGTGAATTCCTACTTGCATGCAAACATGAATTAAATTTCACTTGATAAGATAACCCAATTATAATAAATAAAATTTTATATTACAAATAAAATAATATTAAGGAATATATATGTGCAAGGTGTTTTAAAGTCAGAATATTAGAAATGGTATAAAATGTGCATGAAGGTTGAGAAGAAAAGAAGAAAGTGATTTGAGGTATGAAAGTTTGTTGTTACATAAAATATTATTGAGGAATTTGTGTTCACCACTTTAAAATAATTGATTGAGGTCATGAATTCATTAGATAAAAGGAAAGATACTTTCCCAGTCATTTTAATTTCCTTAGGAAGAACTAATAATCCATTGAATATTAGACACACTTTAGAATTATCAATAGAACTTATTTCCAAATGTTGAGGTTCATGAAGTATATAGAAGTTTTCTGGTTGATCCAGTAAGCGTGTATTAGAGAATCAAAATATAGTATTTTAGAATAAACAAGGAGTATATTATCAATATTTATATTGATGAAATATATGAAGAAGGATATTTTGACAAGGTTTATAGCCATATTTTATAAAGGCTTGAGGAGAAGAGAAGACAATTAAAATGTATAAAAAACAAAGGAATATGAGTTGAATTATAGGGGTATAACAAGGATAAACTAGAGGATCAAATACAAGGGTATATAACCATTTTCTACCTAAACCATTATAGTTGTAAATAAAGGTATATTGGATAATATAATTTAGGTGAATAAAAAACATGAAAAGGGTAGGAATTTTAACTAAAAATTGTAAATACCATGTTTTG
This sequence comes from Viscum album, assembly GCA_963277665.1. Taxonomy (NCBI): domain Eukaryota; kingdom Viridiplantae; phylum Streptophyta; class Magnoliopsida; order Santalales; family Viscaceae; genus Viscum; species Viscum album. The sequence goes on along the minus strand of OY728132.1, from coordinate 1,274,783,623 downwards.
TTCTCTCTCTCTTATTCTTTTGGTATATGAAGTGAGTCTATGAAAGATCACTAAGTGGATCAAGATCCTTAACTAGTTAAAGAGGGTGAATTAAAATGAAATAATTTGTGAAAATTAAACCCTTAATTCACTTTCACCCTCTTAGTGGTTAATCCGACCAGCGGTTCTACACTCTTAATTTAGGATATAAGCATATAATCTGGTGTTATCAAAAACCAAATTAAATAAAAAAAAAATACTTTTTATCTAAACATCATGAGTGAAATAGGAAAATTTAGTTTTACTTTTAATACAAAATATTTATTTGAGTTGAAAAAATAAAATAATTTTTACTTTGGGATTTCATGGATTAAATTGAATAAAATAATCACACAAGACAATAAAATAAATAAAAAATAAAAATTTAAATAAATTATAACTGTATGTGTAATAAATATTTGACGACAGTAATTTTTTAAAGAATTGAGAAAAATTTGAGTGTTAATAAAATAAATATATTGATTCAAATATAATAATACATTTTCTAACATAAAAAACTTATCATTATAATCCTTTTTGAATCCTATAGTAGAAATAAATTGTAATCCACAATGAAATATCAATTTTAGTTGGTTATTGAAATCCTAAGGGCCAATTTTTATCATATAAAAAATCATTATAAAACTATATAATCTTCAAAAAATAACATTTAAAACAAAATTCACTTAAAATTATAATAAAAGTTTCAAATTTTTTCATGAATGTTTATCATTCGGTATAGGAAATTTATAATTTACAATACAAAACTATATATATTATGTTTTATAATTCTATTTGGTATAAAATAATAGGAAAATAACTCTGAAATTTATCATATGATAAAGAAAAATGCATTAATAAAAAATTAATATTATTTCCATAATATAAAATAATATTTTTTTCCTTTGATATAGAATGAGGTGGTTCTCTTTTTTTCCCTAATAAAACAAAATATATTCAATATTAAAACTATCATTAATATTTAAGATGATATATATATATTTTATCATAAAATAAAGTTAACATGTATCCACCAATGGGAATTATTTTGATAAGTTGAGTAAAATTTTCCATTAAACATATATAGTTAATATTTTTAATATACATGAAGTTGTGAGGACTTCTTTCTAAAAACATAGGATAAATATAAAATAAAATTGGTTAATGCCAATTGAAACCCAAAAAATTATAGAAAAATTATGGATTTTATTGTTTGTTAAAAATAATAAATATATCATAAAAATAGTAAAAGATGAAATGAAGACATTGTATGGAACTTATAAATAATTTAATTTAAATACTGTGTTCATACTAGATGATTCATGCCATGAAAGGGAAGGGAATGACTGCTCTCTTAGGATTCCCCTATTTTTTTAATCATTATTATCTGATCATTGACCATAATCAACCTATTTTCTTCACTGGACAACTAAATTAAAACATTATCCCACACTTGAGAAATAAAAACTGGAAAATACCATTTGGATCATAATTTTATAGATATTAATTTTAAATGAGACTTAAAAAATAGAACATTCTCCCAAAAATTAGATCATTACATTTGAATCATATTTTCATAGAATTATCCAACAATTTCATTACAGATTCATGAATTTTCAAATGATTCCAAATTAAATTAATATAACTTACTCTACTGATTAAATGTTATTTTACTATTTTTTAATCTTTATTTAAATTATTTACTTATTAAAAATACATAATTTTATTTTCAATAGGAAAATATGAATGACTAAAACTTCTATCAATAGAATTTTCCTTTTTATATTTATGTTATATGGTATAATAATTGGTATAGAGGGCCCTACAAATACTTTATTCTTGAAAATGAAGAATTAAATGAGTTATATTCATAGAAATTAAATAACCTATTCCGATGGAATAGTAACTTGACCATTGGACTAGTAGAATAACCATTAAGAATAGTAATCTAGAAAATAGAATATGAACCTCACATATCATAATATAAATAAAATTTGGTCATCTTATAATGACAATATTATATAATCATATCATAGTATAAGTAAATAAATATTTTAAAATTAAAAAATTAAGTGTTGGTATTTTTACAAAACATAAATATTTACTTACAATATTATAGTCAATATAATTTTTTAAATGAAAATTTATTTTGATAAATTAGTTTTATAAGTTAATATTTATAAGTCCTATGGTTATAAGATAATTTTATCTGACCTTAATTAATTTTTTGAAAGTGTTAAATATTCAGTTATAAAATTTAAATCAATATTTTTTTAAATAAATGATGATTTTAATGAAAACCTAAATTTCTCATATTTATAAATTTATTTGGATAAAATGGAGTGAATTTTTTAAATCTACACATCAAAAAATGGTTAGGGTGATTTTTTGGGATTTTTCTAAAATAGTTCAATTTTTGGTGAATAGTAAAATTTGGTAATTTGTGGAATTTAACTAATACATGAATTATTGAGTCATAGATGATGTATGGATGATCTAAGACCATAATATCACAACTTACTCCATTATTTAATATATTTCAGGATATGGTTCAAACTATTGACTATCTTGAGCTAAAACGATAAAATAATGAAAAAATAATGAAAAAACACCTCTCACCTCCCCTATAAATACCACCCTCACCACCTCTTCTAATAAATATTTAAAATATTTTAAGATTATGTAAATTAATCTCAATACTCTTCCCAGTCATATTTCCCTTTACTAGTAACCTTTTGTCTGAACAAAAGTCCATATTTTTTTTCCGAAGGATGTTCTCAAGGAGAAGAAGTTAAAGTGGGAAAACCCTCTTCCATTTTCTTTTAATTTATTTTCAAGTTCTTTTATTTTCATATTATATCCTAACCTAACCTCATCCAATATTCATGATTAATCTATTATCTTATATATAAGTTAATTTTATTATGTTAATTTAATAATATATCATTAAACCCATTATCCTCTCTATTTTATTCAAAAAATGAAAACGTTGCCCATGAGGGGTTAATTTGATGCCTTTGAGGATGACATGTTTTCATTTTCATTTACCACCTTCAAGAATGGTCATAAAAATTTATAATGGTTGAAATGTTTTAAAAATGTATTTTAAAATTTATTTCATAATTTTTTTATTTTCTGTAACTAACATATATATAATATTAAATAACAAAACAAAATGAGTTCGTTGCGATCAAAAAATACAAGAATTAATCTAAATGATTATTATTAACACTTTATCTACTAAATCATCCTCATATCAATAAAAAATAAGACCAAATTAACTTTGGTTTGTTCATTAATAACATTTATCTTCAATTGTGGATAACTATTCTCATTTTACACAATCTTTCATACATGTATATGAGTGAATAGATAATGACAAAAAAATAAGACAACACAAATGATGAAATTATACACTCTAACTCATCAAAAATGACATAAATGAAATTAATCAAATTATAATTAACCAAAAACATTTATAAGTGGTTATAGATTTATTAATTATTGAATCTAATTTATTAACTTTGATATTAGAGTAAAGAAATCATTCATCCATAAGGTAATAATATTCTCATCCCCAACTTTCTTTCTTAGGGTTTGTCTTATTTCATTACAAATTTCAGTGTGGATGTTCTTTTAATATTCCAAAAATATAATTTATTTATTCTTAACTTTTCTTTTTTGGGACTACATATGTAACAACCCGAGATTTTATGAAAACTATTCTTTTAATTTCATTAATGTCTTGTGTTGTATTCTACACCAAGATTACCTTGCGCTATACGCAACACCGTATTAGCTTGCAGTATACGCAACACTATTCTTGGATCGTGTTACACACAATTTTGATAATAGTTATTCTACGCAACATTGAGTATATATATATATTCAATGTATAATTGAAATATGGTTGGATTCTGTTATACGAAACAACGAAGGATTCTTTCACAACACACAACCCTGACTTGGCTTGCATTACACGCAATCGCGACCTTCCTCGATAGCGTGTGTTGTACGCAACACCGGGTTTTACTAAACAACGATATATTATTGTTAAGAACTAGACGTTATGAATAGTGTTAACTAAATATTTAATTTTATAACATTATTATTAATCTTACACATTTCTAGAACATGGTATAAGAACAAAATAAATTTTTCGGGTAAAATAAGTATTCTTCAAAAAATGCAGTTTTGCCGCCTTTTGGTGGCGCACCCACTTTAAATATAGTTTTTGACATGTTTATAAGTTAAATTTGAAAAAATAAAATTCTTCTTTTGAATCAGGATATAAAAATTTACATTAGATAAAGTTTTGATATTTTTCCGATAACTTTCATATTTTCATGAATAGTAAAAACACGCTATATTTTAATTAAAAACAACTTTTTTCATCGTAATATATTATGTGGTTAAATTATAATATTGAATGGTTTTAAAGTATAAATAGAATATATTTTTACCATTTAATATAATGTATGACATTAGCATTGATTTTACCTTGAATTCGTAGGTTAAATCAATTCAATCTTTTGCAATGTTTTAAAGAAAAACTCGTTTTCTTTCGACAACGGGATTAATTTCAATTTAATTTCTGCATATTTTGCATATTGAATTTGGAAAAATGGATTCCATATTTGAAATCAGTGGGTCCAAATTATGTTAATAAGCTACTTTTTATTTTTGGGCATTGTGAATAGTAACTACGGTAAATTTTATTTACTATAATTAAAGGTAAATCGGGTAATTAAGGGTAAATATAAGATTATAAAATTACCCTAACACTTGAAAAAATCCTATTGGATGGCTAAAGGTAGACCCATATAACTTAAGGGTCTGATTATATTCATTTTATGGACTTTTTCCTATGAAAATAATTTAATTATTATTAAAACCAGAGAATGTGACAACATGTCACTTTCTTAAATCTTATAATAATAATAATTTTTATTTAGTTATAAACTTCATGAAACTTCGAACCTGAATAGTCTCCAGAAAGATAATACAATTATCTACATCATAGGAATTTATTTATAATTTTTAAGGATTAAATAATTATCATTTATTATGACACAAAGATGATGCAGTAATTGTCTTATTAATGAAATATTGACATAATTGATGTTATAAATGCCCAAATAAATGTAATTTGAGACTTTTTATGACTTACATTAATTTTATAGGTTAATATGACATGTTATTGTTGATATAAGTAACTTGGTTCTAACTTATCATTCTTTTATGAATTTCATAAAAATCATGTACCAAATAGTGTCAAAATTGACATAAATTAGTTTTTAAAACAAATATTATATAATTAATTGTTATTTAATTCCTAAAAATCTAAGGTTCGGCCAAATGACTTATATAAGGATATATATATTAATAATAAACAACTTGGGGTTCTATTGTCTTGTTATGGTAAGTTTATTAACCATATAGTGTAAGAAAACAAAAAGACACGGTAAAAGTTAAATTATTTATCTTAGAGTTAAATATAATTGATAAGGTTAAAATAATAACCTAAACTTGTCTAAATCATATTTGATGAGAGTATTTCTACCCATCCCCACTTTATCTTAGAAATAAGACCCTTTGGAACCATTATAAATCGAATTTGACCTTAATATAAAATATTATTTTGAGATTTTCCTAAGGTGCCCCTCTCCTCCCTTATAAAAGGGCACCTCCTCCCTCTCCTCCTCACACCAATTTGAGCATTCAAGCTCGGCCAAACCCTGCCAAAATATCTTCTCCACTTCCCTAGTATCATCCTAGATGTCCTGGGCTTCTTCAAAGACCATCCTTAGTTCTTTAAGTGGAGGTTAAGAAAAGGCGCGTCAAAAAGTGGTTATATCCATTACCGATCTTTTTCAATTTCTTTCTTCTTCAACTTCTTATTATTTAGTTGTTTCATGATAAAGTAATAACATAATTATTTATTATATACTTATATGTTATTATAAATATGAAACAACTCTAATTAACCTTCTATCCATCCTACGGAAAAAGGAAATCACCGCGCGCGCGTACGTACGGAATACCATCTCCACGCCGTGGTGTAATCTATTTTCCGCCACCACCTTAATTGGATGGGTATAATGGTGTAATTAGTAAATATATATGATTATTATAAAGTGATATTGATACTTAAATAGTATACATACACTTCAACGCAAGTTCACAATCATGAGAACAATATCATCGCTCGTGCGTACGTACGGACTACCGTCTCCACGACGCGATGAGATTCATTCTCCACATTAACCATTCATGAATGATTATAAAGTATATATAATAAATAATAATGAAATATATGACATGTTAAATCCACTGGATTTATGTATATATATATATATATGTATTTCATCTACTTACTTCCATTCAAGACAATAAGGAAAGGAAAACAGCATTCATGCGTACGTACGGACTACCGTCTCCATGAACGGTGTGTTTCATTTCATTTATATATCTATTATATATACATATACTGAATGTATATGATATATAAATCATGTTTTATATTCTTGAAGTAAGTAAATCATAATATAAGTAATAATAATTTCAAGAAAAACAAGTCCAAACACCTACGATAAATGAAACGATTTTACCCAAAACGCTTCTTTAACATGGAATTTACAAATGAACGGGTAATATAAAGTCATAAGTGAACCATATATGATATCATAACAATGAATATGATTCTTTAATAAGTTACTGACATTATTTAAATCATTATACAGGAGGTTCGGATACGTACAAATCATATCGGACATAAGGTTAGGGAAATATCACAATCTCATTTTTATCCGAGATTGTTTATATTTTATTATTTACTGGGGTGTATTTTATCATCCAAATCCATGTGTCCTCAATATTTAATATTATTTCCATCCACCTACAATTTTTTAAATCCAATTTTACCTTTCGGTGAGTTTTTAGTAAAAGATATGAAAGGAATCTTTTGTCGTTTTTCGTACGAGGTACTTTTTGACTTTTCCTACAAAAGTACGAGAAGAATGTTTTTTTAACTTATACGGCATGAATGAATTTTTAAAACATTATTTCCAAGAAGCTTCCTTTAAAATTTTTCAAGTTTATTTTTAATCAACTTGTTTTATTTTAAAATTGTATGACATGTTAAGAAAGGAAAATGTTTTTGAAGTAGAAAGGATATTTTCCTCAAGAATGGAGTTCAAGTGTTTTATCCAAATTATTTTCCATCTAAGATAATAAAGGGTTCTGTTTCTATTATTACATTGTTTTGATTATGTTATGATGGAATTATTTTTATGAATTCCTTTATCTTATATGAATTTTTTTATGAGGTCACAATGTTTAAGATTCACATTTTTTTTATTACATGGGTTATGCAATGATGTATGGTTTATGATTTTGTGACACACATAAGCATGGTATCATTATGAGATTGGTGGGACCTATATCTCCCTCCAATGCATTGGGTAATGAATTTATATCTCATGAGATAGACATGGCTGGAATGGTAGGTTATACCGGTTCAGTGAAATAGGACTGAAACGAGGGTGACTCGGTTCAGAAATGGACTTTGTCCACTAAGATAGTCTTGGAAATGAGTCTTGACTAATAAGATATGATTCTCTATGATTATGTGTGTATGCCACAAAGTTTCACGTTTTAAGTTATGATTATTGGGATTTCATTTCACTACTATGATTTATCCCATGTTATGAAATTATGCTCTCTTTTGCAGGTTAAGATTTCCAAAATGTTATGTTCTTATGAATATGATGTGATTGATATTTATTTTGATTACCCTTACTGAGCATTTGAGCTCACCCTTTTATGTTTTATTTTCCACAGGATATAAAGAAAGGTTTTAGGTAAAAAAAGGAAGATCTTTATGGGAGATGTTGAAGATCTTTCACCATGATTAGAAGATTATATTCCGAGTTTCCAAAGACACTAAACTATTACGATCCTTATGTGTGTGTTTTTATTATGTACTAAGTATTACACAAATGTAATGTAATGTCTATGTACGTTAAGCTTCGGGTCTCTACAATTTGTATCATAGGAAAGGTTTAGTCAACCTTTGGAAACTAGGATGCGAAAACGTTATTGAGATCCCTAGAGATATTACTAAGGTATGTCTAGGGATGTCCCTAAGGATAAGTATACGTATAGGATATAGTCCTAGAACTACGGTAACGATCTTAGAATTTAACCTAAGATGTTAGATATTAAGGGTACTCCCCCTTTACTATGTTTTTTTCCCTAGAATTATTTTTTCCTCTCACACTATTCTTTTTGGGTTTTAGACGATGGCTAGAACCCGAAGGAACCGTGTTGATCACTGTAATGGATAATGCAAAGACTGTCCTCCTGAACAAATAAGTGTTATGGGAGTTGGAGTGCAAAATCTTGTTGCTATACTTACACGAGCTATGAATCATTCTGGACTTCCAAATGAGCAGAGAAGGGAACAATATTCTATTGAGTCCTTCATGAGGAAACATCCACCTTCTTTCAGTGGGTCTTCCGATCCACTTGTTGTTGAACAATGGATCAGTACCACTGAAAAGATATTTTCAGTTCTTCAATGTTCTGAATATGATAAAGTTATCTTAGCAGTATATCGTTTGGAAGGTTAAGGTGATCAATGGTGGAATCTTTTCAAGAATACGAGGCCAAGAGATGAAATTGAGTCCATGGAATGGGACGAGTTCATGAACTTGTTTTTCAGTAATTACTTCCCTCATATTCTTCGAACAAAGATGGAAAAGGAGTTTCTTGAGCTAAAGCAGAAGGATGATGAATCTGTTGGTATATACGAAGAGAATTTTACAAGACTTGCAAGGTATGAATATGGCATTATCATCCAACCTGAAAGTAAAGTTTATCGACTTTTCAGTGGCTTAAAACCAAGTCTTCGAAGGGCATTAGCTATAAGAGACTTCAGTAGCTATGAATAAATTGTGTGTTGTGCTGTCAAGGTAGAAATGGAAGTTGGTGTTACATATCCATCTCATGGTTTTGACAAGAAACGAAAGATGGAGTTCAAGGAGAAATCTCAGAATAATGGTGAAAAGAAGATGAATGTTTCCTTATGTACAAAGTGTGGAAATAAGCATGGTGAAGATTGTCTTAAAGGGACTAGAATATGTTTTAAGTGTGGAAAAGAAGGTCATCGAGCAGCTGAGTGTCAAAGTAATAGAAAAAGGGTTTCTAATGATGTGAATAAAGCAAACACTGCAGAGAACGCACCACCAACACTTCAATGCTTCCAGTGCAAGGAAATGGGTCATTATGCTAATAAATACCCTAATCCAAGGGTTAGTGATGATCGACATGAGCAACCGCTTAAGGAAAAGGACAAAGGGAAGTCACATGCGATCACTATTGGCGATGTTGAATATGACAACGATGTGGTGGAATGATTAAGTGTTTATGTAATGGGATTTTAAAATAATGTTGTATCATGGAGTATTAGAATATTTATGTATTGGTCTAATGTGGTATTCAATGTGATTGAGATATTTATGGAAATAAGATGATATGCGCATAATGAAGGGAAAACGATAAAATGAAATGTTTAACAGTATTCATGAGCTCATGATTGATATAAGGACTAAGTGATATCATGGTTTGAGTATATAGAATTTTGAGGATTTTGGTATGTGGAAAGAGTTAACTTTTGACTAGATTCATGTTTTCACTAAGGTTCAATGGGTATTAATTCTTCAAGAGAATACATGATTAAGGTATTCACATGTTTGTAATTTGACCAACAAGATATATCTTATGATATATGGGGGATAAATGATGGAATTCACGTGATCATTTTCTTTATACTATGAGCTTGGACCGAAGTATTTTAGATAAGACTAAAGATTGGAATGGATTATGTTGGACATAAGTTAGTATTGTTTAAGGATAAAACTTTTTTGATATTGTTGATGGGATGTTATAGTAATATAGATTTAGAAAAAGGACAACCTGCAGGACGGGCGACAACCCATCACGTCGGACAAGGCTGTGGGAATCGAACCCACAACCAAAGTGCGACTGGCCTTTATCGCCTACCACTTGTCTACAGGAAGTCCCTGTTTAGTAGAAACTTGTTTTATTATATTAAGCAGTATGATATATGAAGTATAAGTCCATTTTAGGAACCATATATGATTAATCTCACTATAGATGGACTTATGTATTTTTTGATAACTTTTCTAACCATTTGTTTGAGACAGATGGAATGACCCATCATTCTATCGCATGATCTGCTAACACATCACGAATGACAAATTCAACTTCATTTCTTTAAGAGATGAAGTGGAAATTGTCCAAATAACGACAAACAGTGAGACTATACCAAAATCACGAAAGTATTTCTTCTAATTCCAATCTCATCAACTTTAGGGAAATGATCTTGAAAACCCAAAATGTTGTCCTAGTGATCTTATATCTAATGAATCAGATGGTACCTTAGATCGTCACAAATTTATGGCTTTATGATTGCTGGCTTTTCCATAGCCATGTTCTCTACCACTCTCCATCAGAACACGATGGTTAGATTTCCCTTCCATATCCATATTTTCACCTATGTGGAAACCCAATGATTAGTTTATTTGGGTAATCGTTACATTTCATAATTTAGTTTTTAAAGCCAATTTTGGTATTCCTTTTTACGATGTGGGTTTTTATTAAACAAACTTTCGGATAGTAAACCATTTATAACCCCGACGAATTTCGAGGGCGAAATTCATTTTAAGGGGGGTAGAATGTAACAACCCAAGATTTTATGTAAAATATTATTTTAATTTCATTAATGTCTTGTGTTGTATTCTACACCAAGATTACCTTGCGCTATATGAAACACCGTATTAGCTTGCAGTATACGCAACACTATTCTTGGATCGTGTTACACACAATTTTGATAATAGTTATTCTACGCAACATTGAGTATATATATATATATATTCAATGTATAAATGAAATATGGTTGGATTCTGTTATACAAAACAACAAAGGATTCTTTCACAACACGCAACCCTGACTTGGCTTGCATTACACGCAATCGTGACCTTCCTCGATAGCGTGTGTTGTACGCAATACTGGGTTTTACTAAACAACGATATATTATTGTTATGAACTAGCCGTTATGAATAGTGTTAACTAAATTTTGAATTTTATAACATTTTCTTCATCTTACAAATTTCTAGAACATGGTATAAGAACAAAATAAATTTTTCGGGTAAAATAAGTATTTTTCAAAAAATGCAGTTTTGCCGCCTTTTGATGGCGCACCAACATTAAATCTAGTTTTTGACATGTTTATAAGTTCAATTTGAAAAAATAAAATTCTTATATTGAATCAGGATATAAAAATTTACATTAGATAAAGTTTTTATATTTTTCCGATAACTTTCATATTTTAATGAATAGTAAAAACACGCTATATTTTAATTAAAAACAACTTTTTTCATCGTAATATCTTATGTGGTTAAATAATAATATTGAATGGTTTTAAAGTATAAATAGAATATATTTTTACCATTTAATATAATGTATGTCATTAGCATTGATTTAACCTTGAATTCGTAGGTTAAATCAATTCAATCTTTTGCAATGTTTTAATGAAAAACCCGTTTTCTTTTGACAAAGGGATTAATTTTAATTTAATTTCTGCATCTTTTGCGTATTGAATTTGGAAAAATGGATTCCATATTTGTAATCAGTGGGTCCAAATTATGTTAATAAGCTTCTTTTTATTTTTGGGTATTGTGAATAGTAACTACGGTAAATTTTATTTACTATAGTTTAAGGTAAATCGGGTAATTAAGGGTAAATATAAGATTATAAAATTACCCTAACACTTGTAAAAATCCAATTGGATGGATAAAAGTAGACCCATATAACCTAAGGGTCTGATTAGATTCATTTTATGGACTTTTGTCCATGAAAATAATTTACTTATTATTAAAACCAAAGAATGTGACAACATGTCACTTTCTTAAATCTTATAAGTATAATAGTTTTAATTTAGTGATAAACTTCATGAAACTTCGAAAATGAATAGTCTCCAGAAATATAATACAATTATATACATCATAGGAATTTATTTATAATTTTTATGGATTAAATAATTATCATTTATTATGACACAATGATGATGTAGTAATTGTCTTATTAATGAAATATTGACATAATTGATGTTATAAATGCCCAAATAAATGTAATTTGAGACTTTTTATGACTTAAATTAATTTTCTAGGTTAATATGACATGTTATTGTTGATATAAGTAACTTTTTTCGAACTTATCATTCTGTTATGAATTTCATAAAAATCATGTATCAAATAGTGTCAAAATTGACATAAATTAGTTTTTAAAAACAATATTATATTATTAATTGTTATTTAATTCCTAAAAATATAAGGTTCGGCCAAATGACTTAGATAAGGATAGATATATTAATAATAAACAACTTGGGGTTCTTTTGTCTTGTTATGGTATGTTTATTAACCATATAGTGTAAGAAAACGAAAAGACACGGTAAAAGTTAAATTATTTAACTTAGAGTTAAGTCTAATTGATAAGGTTAAAATAATAATCTAAACTTGTCTAAATCCTATTGGATGAGATTATTTAGACCCATACCCACTTTATCTTCTAAATAAGACCCTTTGGGACCATTATAAACTGAATTTTACCTTAATATAAAATAATATTTTGAGGTTTTCCTAAGGTGCCCCTCTCCTCCCTTATAAAAGGGCACCTCCTACCTCTCCTCCTCATACCAATTTGAGCATTCAAGCTCGGCCAAACCCTGACTAAATCTCTTCTACACTTCCCCAGTATCATCTTAGAGGTCTTGGTCTTCTTAAAAGACCATCCTTAGTTCTTTAAGTGGAGGTTAAGAAAAGGCGGGTCAAAAAGAGGTAATATCCATTACCGATCTTTTTCAATTTTTTTCTTCTTAAACATCTTCTTCTTTAGTTGTTTCATTATAAAGTAATAACATAATTATTTATTATATACTGATATGTTATTATAAATATGAAACAACTCTAATTAACCTTCTATCTATCCTACGAAAAAAGGAAATCACCGCGCGTGCATACGTACGGAATACCGTCTCCACACCGTGGTGTAATCTATTTTCCGCCACCACCTTATTTAGATGGGTATAATGGTGTAATGAGTAACTATATATGATTATTATAAAGTGATATTGATAATAAAATAGTATACATACATTTCAACACAAGTTCACGATCATGAGAACGATATCATCGCTCGTGCGTACGTACGGACTACCGTCTCCACGATGCGATGAGATTCATTCTCCACATTAACCATTCATGAATGATTATAAAGTATATATAATGAATAATAATGAAATATATGACATGATAAATCTACTGGATTTATGTATATATATATATATATGTATGTCATCTACTTACTTCCATTCAAGACAATAAGGAAAGGAAAACAACGTTCATGCGTACGTACGGACTACCATCTCCATGAACGGTGTGTTTCATTTCATTTATCTATCTTATATATATATATACTGAATGTATATGATATATAAATCTTTTTTTATATTCTTGAAGTAAGTAAATCATAATATAAGTAATAATAATGTCAATAACAACAAGTCCAAACACCTACGATAAATGAAACGATTTTACCCAAAACGCTTCTTTAACATGGAATTTACAAAAGAACAGGTAATATAAAGTCATAAGTGAACCATATATGATATAATAACAATGAATATGATTCTGTAATAAGTTAATGACATTATTTAAATCATTATACATGAGGTTAGGATACGTACAAAGTATATCGGACATAAGGTAAGGGAAATATCACAATCTCCTTTTTATCCGAGATTGTTTATATTTTATTATTTACTGGGGTGTATTTTATAATCCAAATCCTTGTTTCCTCAATATTTAATATTATTTACATCCACCTACAATTTTTTAAATCCAATTTTACCCGTCGGTGAGTTTTTAGTAAAAGATTTAAAAGGAATCTTTTGTCATTTTTCGTATGGGGTACTTTTTGAATTTTCCGACAAAAGTACAAGAAGAATGTTTTTTTAACTTATACAGAATGAATGGATTTTTAAAAAATTATTTCCAAGAAGCTTCCTTTAAAAGTTTTCAAGTTTATTTTTAATCAACTTCTTTTAGTTTAAAATTGTATGACATGTTAAGAAAGGAAAATGTTTTTGAAGTAGAAAGGATATTTTCCTCAAGAATAGAGTTCAAGTGTTTTATCAAAATTATTTTCCATCTAAGATAATAAAGGGTTCTATTTCTATTATTACATTGATTTGATTATGTTATGATTGAATTATTTTTATAAATTCCTTTATCTTATATGAATTGTTTTATGATGTCACAATGTTTAAGATTCCAATTCTTTTATTACATGGGTTATGCTATGATGTATGGTTTACGATTTTGTGTCACACATAAGAATGGTATCATTATGAGATGGGTGGGACCTATGTCTCCCTCCAATTCATTGGGTAATGATTTTATATCTCATGAGATAGACATGGCTGGATTGGTAGGTTATACTGGTTCAGTGAAATAGGACTGAAACGAGGGTGACTCGGTTCAGAAATGGACTTTGTCCACTAAGATAGTCTTGGCAATGAGTCTTGACTAATAATATATGATTCTCTATGATTATGTGTGTATGGCACAATGTTTCATGTTTTAAGTTATGATTATTGGGATTTCATTTCACTACTATGATTTATCCCATGTTATGAAATTATGCTCTCTTTTGCAGGTTAAGATTTCCAAAATATTATGTTCTTATTAATATGATGTGATTGATATTTATTTTGTTTACCCTTACTGAGCATTTGAGCTCACCCTTTTATGTTTTCTTTTCCCTAGGATATAAAGAAAGGTTTTAGGTAAAAAAAGGAAGATCTTTATGGGAGATTTTGAAGATCTTTCACCACGATTAGAAGATTATATTCTGAGTTTCCAAAGACACTAAACTATTATGATCCTTGTGTGTGTGTTTTTGTTATGTACTAAGTATTCTGCAAAAGTAATGTAATGTCCATGTATGTTAAGATTCGGGTCTCTACAACATATTTTGATTCTGATTTTATCAAAAATAAAAATATTTTTCCAGAATAACTATTCTTTCTAAAAAACATATCTTTTACTTATCTTGAGATTGTTTTCTTCACTAAAGATTAATTATTATTATACCAACTGTTATTCCCTTTTTATTTTTATAACCCAAATATTTATTCAATAAATTATGATTTATGAAATTCTCTTAAAACCCATTTCATTTTTATGGGTTGTTTTAATGGATATTCTATTATACATTCTATGTGGCACGGATGAATATATAAATGTTATGATGCAGAGGGTGAACCCTGAATCATATATAACTCCAATTAATTGGGTAATATGATGTATATCATGATATAAGGTTCAATATGTTTGAACATGATGCTATAGTTTTTTAGAATGATGATGTTATAATTATACACACATGTTATGTGTGAACATGAGGCTAGCTTTGATCAAATTGATGTGTGGTATTTGACCACTGATACATGATGTTTCATTTTTATGCATTCCCACATTTTATTCCTTTATAAATTCATTCCTATCATTAATATTATTATGATCACATTATTATGTTATGATGATTATGATTATTCTCACCCATGTTACATTGATTAAATTTTTTATCTATCCTCTTACTGGTCTTTTAACTCACCCATTCCTTTGATGTATACCCTCGAGTGAATAGATGTAATAAAGATGAAATGTGGGACAATATGAAGCTAGAGAATAATTAATTAAATAAATTTTGTTTTTTATTAGATAAAATTTATTTATGGTCCTAATTTTATTGAGACACTAAACCTTTGGATCCTAGTTTTGTTAATATTTTTGGTTTTTTATCATTAAAATGATGTAATAGTTGTGTAATAAAAAGTAGGGTCACTGATGTTTGTATGATATAAATTTTTAGTTCATTTGGTAATTAGGATTATAGAATATTAGTGAAATAACTTAGTATGAGACAAACTTCATGTAAGCACCCAAGAAGTTTGTTTTAGAAAAATAAAAAACATAGGGATCCCACAAGATATGCCTTTAGAGTTAATTGAACAATGGAATATATTATTTATTTATAAATATTTGACTTATGTTTTGTTCAAAACTTTTCTATTTTAGAAAATATTTGATATAAAATGAAACTAGGACAATAAATCGTGTGAGGGATAATGGAGTGATTTCTCAAATGACATCCCCAATTCATAGGACATTAATTTAAAATTTTATGGTGATGCTTACCCATTTGTCTCGGGATATGAACAGTAACATGAATAATATGGAATTTCCTCCTTCCCATAAAAGGGATAAAATGGATATTGAGACTTTTATGTGTTAATGACCAATAAATTTTAGTGGGTCTTCTCATCCACTAATTGCAGATTAGTGGCTCAACTCAATGGAGAAGATCCATTTAGTTTTTTGTTGTTCTAAGATGGATAAGGTGACTCTAAAAACTTATCATTTATATATAGAGTCCAACCAAGGTTGGGTTTTGATTAAGAACAACAATCCTAAAGATAAAATAAAATAGATGGAGTGTAAATACATTAAGAAAATATTTCTTAATAATTATTTCCCTCGAAATCCTTATATATAGATAGGGAGAGAATTTATAGTGGCATAAAAAAGGTGAATCTTTCATGGCATGTGAAGAAATTTTCATAGGGATTTCATGGTATTCCTTAGGTTTTTCTATCAATAATAATATCAAAATAGATAGATTCATTAGTGGTCTAAAACCACAACATCAAAATTATCTAGAAATTCCCTACATTGGGTGTTATGAAGAAGCGGTTTGATATGATCTCAAAGTTAAGATAGAGTTCAGAGAATGGTCACCTAGATTTGGAGATAAGAAAAAAAATTGGAGTTTCAAGCCAGACTAACTAATGAAAAATGTGGAAAGAAATCCCAACCACTCACATGTTAAAAATGAGGGAAGCAGAATAATGGGAATTGCCTCAATGTGATGGTGTAATTATTTTCGTGTGGGAGAGAAGGACACAAAACTCATGAATATTGGAGTGACATGAAGAATTTGGCCAATATGGTGGAGGAAAGGAGAACACCATCCATGGTTCAATGCTTCAAATGTTGGGAGAAATTTCACTATGCAATCCAATTCACAAAATATCTAGTCCTTAAGGGTAATCAATGTCATCATCTATAAAAATAAAAGGATAAAGGGAAATATTATTCCTTCATTACTTATGAATTGGAGAAAGAAAATGAAGACATAACATGTACACATCATATTCACTCAAGAATGGTAAAAGTCTTTTTTGATTCTATTACTATGCATTCCATTAAATCTTGAATGTTTTCTAGATTGATGGAATCAAAGCCCGTATAGCTTTAAATAGGTATATTTGTAAAAATTCATATTGGTGAAATCATTTCCACCCAAGTGTTTGTCTCTTCTCCTATTGGTGTACATGGGAAGATTCTTCCATAGAATATTTTGGTACATCCCTTGGTGGGATTCGACTCTATAATGGGAATGGATTGGATCTTTTTATATAGACCAGACATCAACTATCAAGAATGGAAATATATTTTCAAATCCCAAACCATACCATGATTATCTATAAATTCAAGAAAGATAATGAATATACTTTTTAAAATCATTCAACGGTGGGGATGTTGATTCCATGTGAGGAATCATACCTTGCTCAAATAGTTGAGTCAAAGGAATGTATCAACCTAAAAGAAAGTCCCATAGTGATGGAATGCAATTTTTTATTTCATGAAGAGTTTCCCAGACTTCCCCTATATCATGGGGTAGAGTTAAAAATAGAACTCATACCCAGATCTACACCTATTTAATAACTCCCTTAAGGGATGGACATGATCAAACTAGAAGAGTTAAGGTAGAAACTGCAAGAGAATTTGGACAAAGCATTCATATACCCTAGTTCATCACCTTAAGGGTCACTAGTTATCTTTTTTAAGAGGTAGGATGGATAAACAAATTTTTGTATTTATTACTAAGAGATCAACAAGATCATAATAATGAAAAGTACCCTCTTTAAATGATTGTTAACATGTTCGATCGATTTTGCGGTGATAAATACTTGTCAAAGATGGATCTTTATTCTAGATATCATTACTAGAAATTAATGAAAGAAAATATTTAGAAGGTTGTCTTCTATAAAGGGTATAAAAACTATGAGTTTATATTAATTCCCCTTTGACTTACTAATTCTCTAGAAATATTTATAGATTTTATGAAAAGATTATTTAGAAACTACCTTGAAAAATATTCCATAACTTTTGTTGATGATATTCTCGTCTACTCTATGAGAAAGGAGGAACATGAAAAAATATAATGATTTTCTTAGAGACATTAATGAAGGATAAATTGTATTCCAAGTTTAGAAAGGGTGACTTTTGGATGTAGCAGGTCACATTTATGGGACACGAGATCACAAATGAAGGAATTTTTGTGGACCCTTCAAAAAAAGGCAAATGTATAATGACCTAGACTCAGAAGTACCATGAACATACACAGTTTTCTTGGCTTAACAGGGTAATGCAAATGTTTTGTGATAAATTTCCCATGATTTTAATTCCCACATACTATATTAATAAGAAAAGGGGTAAAGTATGCATGGAAAGAAGAATGTGTGGAATGTTTCAAGGAGTTAAAGAAGAGGCTAATCTTTGAACCTGTACTCACACTACCAAGAAGTGGAGAAGATTTTGTTATATACATCAATGATCAAAATAAGGGATTAGGACGTGTACTCATTCATAATGATAAATTGATATCATTTTCCTCACATTAGTTGAAGATCCATGATAACTACCTGACACATGATTGGGATATAACAAATGTGATTTTTTCCATTAAATCTATGGAACTATTTCTATGGTGTGAAGTGTGACATATAAACCGTTAATAAGAGCCTAAATTATATATTCTAATTTTTTTTTCTCAAAATGAGTCAAAGGAGAGGGTATGAGAAAATGATGGAAAATGATTTATTTATCAACTATCATGTTAGGAAGAAAACATGGGATTTTATGAACTTAGAAGATAATAATATGCTACTCTCTCTATGATGCAGATAGAGAAAGACCATATCTTCTTGGATATGAAAATAATTTATTTTGAAATCATAAAGGTGGGGAATACATCATACTTTACCCAAATTATTTCCCAACCATCTATCTAAGAGAATATTAAGGAGGCACAAAGGGATGATCTGTAGCTTCAAAAGAAGGTGAATGAAGTAAAGGATGGAAACCTGTAGGTGTTTCATATCAATGAAGATGGTGTGATTCGGTTTGGAATTAGGATTTGTGTGCCTTCATCAAATGAGATAAAAAATATCTATTGTATAATATACATATCTCAACATTATACATCCATCTTGAATGTATTAGAATGTATCACGATATTTGAGAACACTTATGGTGGGATAACATGAAGAAAAATATTGTGGAGTATATCCCAAGGTGATAAATATGTCAGCAAGTTAAATAAAAGAGACATAAGACCAAAGGTATGATGAAACTATTTCCTATACCCATTTGGAAATTAGAGAATGTAACCTTGGACTTCATCACTTGTTTCCATAAGACATTCAATGGAAACAATGTGATATGGTTTGTGGTGGATTGGCTCACCAAGACATCCCAATTTATCTCTATTCAGGATGATCTTCCTCTTGAAAGAAATTCTGAGATATATGCGATGGAAGTGGTAAGGATGCATGGGGTCTGCTTTTGATTGTATCTTATCATAATACAAGGTTCACATATAAATTATAGAGAAGTATCCAACATGATTTAAAAACTAAATTGAATTTTATCATGACCTATCACCCCCAAACAGATGGCCAATATGAAAGTACAATTTAGAGGCAATAATACATGTTAATAAAATTCTCAATGGAATTAAATGGTGGATGGGATCCACATATCCCATTTGGGGATTCCTCATAAAATAAAAACTTCCACTCGAGTATTCATATGGATTCATATAAAGCTTTGTATGGAAAGTGATGCAGAACTCTATCTTTTTAGGATGAAGAGGGTAAATATCTACAGACGTCATCTTAAGAAAGAGATGAAAAAAAGGTTAAAGCCATCCAAAAAACCAAAAATGTTTCTTATATTCAGAAAAAGAGCTATGCTAAAAACCATTGAATGGACTTGGAGTTAGATGTTGAATATAAATTCTTCCTTTGAACATCACCATGGAAGAGAGTCCTATGGTTTGGAAAGAAAGGGAAGCTTTGACCAAGGTATATTGTCCCCTTTAAGATTCTGCATCTCATAAGATTAGTGGCCTATCAGATTTCAATTCCACCAAGTATGGATTAACATAATTACTTGTTCCATGTATCACTTCTGAGGAAGTACATACCAGACCTCTCACATGAATTCAATTTAGATGTGGTATAGTTAGATGATGATCACTCTTATGAGGAGTAGCCGGATAAGATTATGGACTGGAGAAACGAGGTTCGATGAAACAATACAAACCACCTTATAATTTTTTTGTGGAATAACCATATGTATGAAAAAAGACTTGGGAAATATAAGAAATGATGATGGATAAATACCCTCACATGTTTATTTAGAATAAAATTTATAGGGAATAATTTCAAATGTGGGGAAGAATGTAACAACCCAAACTTTTATCAATAGATTTTACCCTCATAAAATTATGTTATATGGTATGAAACACAACATATAGATCCCAAAAAAATATTATTTTCATTTGTAAAGAATGAAATAAGTGATATTAAATGAAATTAAGGAACCTATACCAATGGAATAGAAACATGACCCTTGGAATAGTGACAAGACCATTAGGGATAGTAATCTGGATAATAGAATTGTAACTACACATATGAAATTGTGAGAATTTTTTTTGGCATATTATAAATGATAATATGAGATAATCATATCATTGTACAAGAAAATAAATATGTTAAAAATAATAAATTAAGTATTGGTGTTTTTTTAAAAATAAATGTTTATTTACAATTTTATAATTAATATAATGTTTTAAATAAAATTTATTTTGAAAAATATATTAAAAAATCAATAAGATTTTCTTATGATTGTAAGATAATTTAATGAGGCCTTAATTAATTATTCAAAGTGCATAAAAATAGTTTTAATTTTAAAATTGGTATTTTGTTCATAAATGATTGTTTTAATAAAAATTAAACTTCTCATATTTTTAAAATTACTTTCATAAAATGGAGTTAATTTATATATTCTACATGTATAAAAATGTTTAGGGTTATTTTTTTTATTTTCTGAAATAGTTTAATTTTTAATGAATAATGAAATACGACAATTTATGGTATTTAACTGATGCATGAATTATTGAGTCACGTGTGATATATAGATGATTTAGTATCATAATCTTGAATTTTCCTTCATTATTTAATATATTTAGTAATAATTTTGAAACTATTGTGGTCTTGTGGTAAAATGGTAAAATAATGAATAAAATAATGAAGAAACACTCTTCTCCCCTTATAAATACCACCCCTCAGCACCTCTTCTCCTCACAAATTCAATGATTTTATGCTTTTAGAAATTATTACCAATCCTATTACCAAGAATCTTCATCACTTCCAAGAGAATTTGGTCTCCAAAAAAGACCCAGTCCAATTTCCCTAAGGAGGTTCTAAAGGTAAAGAAGTTTAAGTTGTAAAATCCACTTCCATTCTCTTATAATTTATTTTAAAGTTATTTTATTTTCCAATTATCTCCTCACCTCCTCTCATAATGTTGGAATGATAACTTCATTATATTATATATAATGGAATTTTATTATGTTAATGTAATAATCCTTTATAAAATCTCTTCCACTCTCCCTTTTATTCTAAAAATGTAAACTTCATTCGTGAGGTGTTGAATGATGGCCTTCGTGGATGACATGTCTTAATTTCCCATTACCACCTTAAATAATGGCTATTTAGCCATTATAATGGTTGAAAAATATTTTAAAATGCATGAAATAATTTTTTTATGTTCAGGAACTAACATATATATAATATTAAATAGAAAACAATTTTTTGTGATCGAAAACAACCAAAATTAATCAAAATGACTATAATTAAATTTTTATCCAACTAATAATCTACATATATTAGAAAAAATAATATATTAGAAAATTTAAATTTTTTTTATCTTCATTAATAACATATATTTTTAATTCTGTACAATTATTCTCATTTTACGCGATCATCCATACATGCATACAAGTGAACCGATCATGAAAACCAATAAAATGAACACTCAGGAATGATGAAATTGAACTCTATAACGCATCATAATGGCCGTAAAAAAATTAATAAATTTATATTGAATAAAATACATATATAAGAGGTTATGGATTTAGTTATTAATGAATCAAATTTTATAATGTAGGATATTAAAGAAAAGAAAGTGTTTGTACATAAGGTATGTAGATTCTAAAAACCAATTTCCATTATTTGGGTAATTCCTCTTCCATGCAAAATTTCAGTGTGGATTTTATTTTAATATTACAAAAATATAATTTCTTTTTTCTTATAATTTATTTTTTGGGATATACATGTTTTTATTCTTATTTTTTGAAAAATGGAATTATATTTTCAAAAGAAGTCTTCTTTATAAAAAACACATCTTTTACTTCTCTTGTGATTGATTCTTCATAACTCAAGATTGATGATTCTTATACCAAGTATATTGTTGAATTTTTATTTTGGGAGCCCCATTGTTTTTTCATGAAATTATGCTTTATGAAATTTTCATGAAACCAATTTCCATTCTATGGGTTATTTTATGGAAAGTACGATTATATGTTCTATGCGGCATTCATGATTATGTAAATTTTATGATGTGACGGTTACTCAAAAAATTATATAGAACTCTAATGAATTTGGTAGTGTGGAGTATCTAATGAGTTAAGGTGAAATATGGATGAACATTATCCGATCATTATTCACAACTATGTTTTTATGATTATGCACATATGTTATTTTTGAACCTGATGTTATCTTTTTTCACTTCTATGTGTGGTATTTGACCACCAAGACATGATTTTTCGTTTTTATTCATTTCCACGTTCCATTACTTTGTCTAATGCTTCCTCTCATGATTATGATGATGATCCCATTCTTATGTTATGATGAAAATGATTATACTCTCCCATGTTATGTTGATTTATGTTCTTATCTATATTCTTACTGGGATTTTAGTGCACCCATTTATTTGATGTATATCCTCAGGTGACTACTGATACAAAGAGTACATGAGGACCACTAAGAAGCTATAGAAGATTGAATTAGATAAATTTTAGGTTTTATAATATAAAAGTTATGTCTGTTCCTAATTTCACTAGATAATAAACTATTATATCCTTATTTTGTAATGATTTTATGATGTTTATATTTAAAATTATGATATAGTTCTATAAGAAAAATTATGGTCACTATAAAATACGTTTTTTCCAGGAAGCATCCTAAAAGATTCATACGAATAAGTGTTTTGATGGTTATTTAATAAATCTACACAATTACTTATCCAATTTTTACAACCAACCATTTAAATAGTGGTTAATAGTTTTTTCCAAAATTTATTTCAACAATCTATTAGAAATTTAATCCCACCCACTTATTTTTGTTTGATAAGTTATTTTAGTTTTTTAACACATTTTATTTTTTTGTATCAAATACACGAAGTTTATTATTTGTATAGTCAAAGCTTCTATTAAAAAATATTGTGGAATTAAAAATCTAGTAAAACAATTTTCTTTGTAAATTTTACAATACAATCATAGTTATTTGAAATAACCACTTCCTCATCCCATTCTGAGGTATAATCAATGAAAAATATAATTTACCAGTTATTATGTGATGCGGAGAATAATACCTAAAATTTTAATCCCCAAAAAAGAAAATATCTAAATATATTTTTTAAGTAATTTCATTCCTTCTTTGAATACTTCAAGTATTTCACAATTTTAACATCTAATTACAAACCATACGGAATCCTTCAAAAAACATAGATAAAAGAACCCAGATTGTAACACTCTTTTTGTTATTCTCTCTCCCCCTTTATACATTCCCCAAGGTGAGGTGTTATTGTAACACCACATGTTTTAGAGCACTTTCTCACACCTTAGGAAATATTTCAATCATTTATAAATATGTTATATTAATATACTTGGACTAGAGGAGGAAATAAATGATACATGATAAGAATAAAATTAAAAGAATTTAATTTCATTGAGTACAATATTATCGGTTAAAATATTTTGATATGTTATTGATAAAATTATAGTTTATTTTAATTTTATATATATATGAATTATAAATATATTATTCTAAATAAAATAAACTATTTTATATTGTAGAAAATGTTTCAATATTTATTGGTCAATATATATTCTATTCCATTGAAATTAATAATAAAAAATATGTATTTTTTAAAATTTATAATATTCAAATAAGTATTTAAATAAAAATGGATTCATGGAATAAAAATAATGATTAATAATATAGTTTAAATAAATATAAGAAACAATAATGGAATTACTGTAAATAAAATTTCAATTATTCCTTCAAAAAGAAATGTGATTTATTTAAAAATATTTTTTTACTATATTTTATTTTTTATTTAAAAGATAAATTCACAAATTTTATATTTTTAATTTTCACAAATGAACATAATTTTTTAATTCAGGATGAAAAATTATATTAGGATGACTTGTTGTTATTTTACTAAAAATGTTGATTTTTTGGTGAACGGTAAATAATTTTTTTTACAAATATCTAAATTTTTTTGAAATCATAATGATAAAATTATGACTAGAAAATTTAACACCCAAAGATTCCATGGTACGTTTATTTTTAAATAAATTTAACATCATGTGTTTCAGACAACACTGAGTTCGAGTGCACTATGAACTATCAAACTAACCGTTTAAAAAAGAAGATATGAATAGTATTAAACACATTATGAAAAATTTTAAATTTTAATTTTCAAAATATAATTAATTTTTGAATTAAAAATATCCAAATTATTTTAGGGTTATTTTTTTTATTTTTTTGAACGGTTTTGATTTTTGCTGAATAGTGAAAAAATTGCATTGTTGTTAAAAACTGACTTTTTCATTTAAATAATTAATCTCATTTAAATTGATTTTAATGTCACAATTGATAAATAATACACATATTTTTCCAATTTAGGTCATGAGAATAATTTTCATAATAGAATTTGATTTAAAAATGTATTAAACTTTTGAACGTCTCTTTTACCCACCTTCTAGCCACATTTGTGGGATTAACATTAAATGTAATTTTACCTATTATGTGAATGGAATTTCTAAAAATGGATCAATGGTTGTAATAATTATGAAAAATTTGTTCTAATAGGATAGAAATATTTTTTTGTGAATAAAAACTTTTGAATTTTATTTACCGCGGTTAAAGTTAAATAGGGAAATTAAAGGAACAAAATAATATTATGATAACATAAAATTACCCTAATCATTGTCTTAATTTCATTGTATAAATTTATTTTAACCCAGATAAACTTTATGTAGGAAATATGATCCTTTTTAATCCACTTGGGTCAGATTAAAACATTTATTATATTTTATTTAAAGAAGACTTAAAAATGTCAAATTCCAATTTAAATAATTAAATTATTTTAAAAATAGAATTATATAAAATATAAATTAGACTAAAAATGTTAATTTTAATGATAAATTTTTTATCAACATCATGAGAATTTATTTTTAATTTTTACATGTTAGATACATAAATTTAATTTTGACCCAATCATCATGCAGTAATTTATTTATTAATGGAAGATTCAAATAAATGGTATTAATAATATTACAATAAATATAATTTGAAATATTTTATTCCATCCATGATTTTTTAGGATTAAACTGAAATATTAGGGAGTATTTTCAATATTTTTTGAAGTAATTAAGTATATGTAATTTTATAAAAAGTTAAATAATAAATATTGGGCATATGGACAAAAATTACTTTTTAAAATAAATAATAATTTATTAAATTATATAAAATTTAAAAAAATATAAATTTAAGCCAAATAACTAGGATAATATTGAATTTATCATTAATGATCAAATTGGGGTTCTTTTTTCATTTTATAACAAATATATTAAACCTATAGTTTTAAAATATAAGTTGACTCGGTAAGAGCTAAATTGTTTAGCTAAGGGTTAAAGAAAAAAATAATATTAATTTTGTGTTAAAAAATTCAATAAAATTCATTTGTTGAGAGTATTTATACCCATACTTATATTATCATATAAATAAATCACATGGGAGACATTTGAAATTGAAAACCAATTTATAATAAATTAATAGTTTTGGGGTTTCCTAAACTGCCCCTCCCCTCTCTAATAAAAGGGAAACTCTCCTTATATTTTATTCACACCTATAAAGGCCTTTAGATTGAAACAAAAATTGTCCCATTTATCCTTATAACTTCTCTAACTTTATCCTAGAGGCCATAAATTTTCAAAAAATAAATTTTATGGAATCCTTTTTTGAAAATCAAAATGAGAAATTTGAAGAAGACATAATTGTTTTACCACTCATTCAAAGTTCTTTTCTTCTTCTAATTAATTTTATAAATTTATTTACATAATAAATTAATGAATCAAAAATATCTTATATTATGAATTTTTTTATGATTAGGGTACAACCATATCCCTCTTTCTACCCAACTTACAAAAAACCATGTCACCATGCGTTTGTACGTACGATTTACCGTCTCCACGCCTTGGTGTAAACTATTTTTAATTTATAAATTATTTTGATGGGTATAATTTAAAGACCTGGAAATTTCATGTAAATATTTTTCTTAAATACCTTTGAATTTTGCGAGTCTGTGGCTTCTGAAAGCACTTGATTCTGAGGCCCGGTGTGCCCGAAATCAATTTCTAAAGTTTTGTTCGGGTACGTTCAGTAAACGTACGTGCGTGTTTTTCTATCTTTTGAACCGCTGCTCGGAATTGAAATATGAGGTCACCGATGAACTCACAATTCCAATAATTTCTTAATTGGACCTTTATCGCAGTTGCGTTTTCTGCGGGTTGAAATTTAATAATTGGGGATTTAGATTAAAAGAAATAAAATTGGTAGTACACAATTTTATTATGTCTATGATAGTTATATCCGACAAAGGGGAGTTAAGGGTGGTACCCACAACCACCTAACTTCCCATGTGTGGATATTTGTGAGGTGGGGCCCACCCGATCCCCAACCTTTCATCTCACCTAAACTCCCTTAAACCCCCCCCCCCACTATTTAATTCTTTGGAAAATTCCCTTTATTTATGAGAACTCATCCTCTCTCTCTCTCTCCATCTTTAATTTTTTCCAAAACACCATAATTAATGAATTCAACCTCTTAATTAATTAATTAAGTGATATAAATTTTGAATTTCAAGTGTTAATAAAATAATAGTGATAGCTATTATTTTATTTAGGTACACGTTGTGTTGGGAGGATATTTGAGTGATCTCTTGTGTAAATGAAGAAGAGAGTTCCTCTTTCATTGAAGAAAACCATCCTTCCATGAAGAGTGACGCCTCTTCGATGAAGAATGCCTTCGATGAATAAGGACTTTCTCCCTCCACGAGGAACGCTCTACGATTCGAAGAACGTGAAGTCGCCAACGCAGTTTCCTCCTCGGACGTACCCCGACGTCCACAGAATCGACGACCGACCTCCTCGGCGCCGTTCTCCGACACCATCTACCACAATGCTATTCTTCCATGGATCGAGAAAGTGTGATGTCATTTATCGAGGTAGGGGGATTTTTTTAAATTTTATATATGTGATTAAACCCTCAATCATGGGCATTTAATTGGTTGAATGATTATTTAAAACACTAACAAGGTGGGTACAGACTAACGAACATGTCCGAAACCATATCCATTTCGTTCTTGATACACGGAATGTTTGGCGATGACGAAATGGGATCGCAATGGAGATTTGAAGTCGTCGTAGTGAAGAGCGGGTACCAGGAGAGCCGCAAGAGAAAATGGTGGGCGAATCGGACCACCGGAGCGCGTCCGGTGGTCCGCGGAAAGTGGCACCGACACGCCACCCAGCAGACCGTCATGGCTGAGCCGTAGTGGCGGAAGAAAAACCAGAACGACAAATCCATTCCGGATTTGTGGAGGCGCGGCATTAAGACAGACCAGCTGGGGTGGTCATGCCCCCCGCTCGGCCAGGCCTGCCGAGCTACGGGCCGCGCCAACCGCAGGCCGGGCCGCGCCAGTTGGGCATGGTCGCGCTCTACCGGGCCGGACCCGGACCCGGGTCGGTTCGAAACGGTTTGGTCCGAACCAGGGTGGGTTGGGCTGGGTCGGACCGGGCCCAGACCCCCTTTTTCAGACCGTTTTTGGTTAAACGACCTTAACATGAGCTATGAACCTCCAATCGACGAACCATCAGCGGCGTTGGTAATCTCATTGAGAAACAGTTCTTTTCAGTATACCCCATGTGAGTTCGGGGTAAATTTGAGTTACGAGCTGGTTGGTTCGTACACGAAACCAATCGGGCCCCTGGGACTAAAATGCTAATATGTCATAGACTGGGCGTCTGATTGATGCGCTGTCTATTGCATTGAGACTCTTATGACGAGGCGGTCCCTTGAGATAATTCTACGTGAGACTTCATGACACTTGGAGTATCAGTTTGTGGCACGTGGAGCGGACATCCCGATTACGAGCGAGCAGATTGAAGAGACCTAGTAGCTGGCTGAGACTTGATGACTACTAATCGATCGACTCAGAGTGATTCTGATGGCCTAGTGGGGAGTGCTTGGTTGTATCACCAGACCCACAACGGAGGAAAGATTGGTTGTAGCGGTAGACCCTGTGGTACTCTAAAGAAGGAGCAACTCTGTAGGCTATGAGGGGGGAGCGCTTTGTTGCAGCGGCTGACCCATGGTGGGAAGCACTTAGTTGTAGTAACATGCCCACAGTACTCGATAGGTGGAGTACTTTAGTAGTCTAAGGTTAGTGGGAAGCGTTTGGTTGTAGCGGCAGGCCCACTGTACTCGACCAAGGAGGAGTTCTCCAGTAGCCGTGGTTTCGACATCGTGAATAAAAATCCTGGTTTTAGCTGAGTCAATGACCTTTGTGTTTTCCTCATGATTTAGATGGGTTACTTGATTACTTAGGTATATGTATGGGCATATACCTAAGTAAAGTTTATCTGTTGAGATCTTTCTTTGTGGTTTATCCTTGTTAGATTTTGTGACACCTTGAGGGTCTCGGGGTCCCTACTAAGTATCGTTATACTCACCCCTGCATGGGCTATTCCCACACCAAGTTATGTTAGATGCAGAAGGCAGACAGTGCTGACCGAGGCAGAGTATACGAGGACTGGACGGTAACCGGAGGTGGACACTCGATGTGACGACACACAGAGCGTACCGATAGAGGCGGAGTGCTGGGGAGGACATTTGTACTTACCCTTCATGTAGGAACCTGGAGGACGATCCAGGAGCTGCTTCACCATTCTGTTGTTTGTATTTTCAGTTGTACATTATTTTATTTGTAGTTGTACTTTTCTATTGGGCTTGTATTTCTGTCCCCTTTTTACTTTTAGCGCACTTGTTATACTGTTTTATGTAGTGTTTTCTTTCTCTTGTTCTCTGGTTGTGTGTGTTTACGTTTTATAAAGGAAATTCCTTCCTAGTTCTAGGGAATTATGCCTTTGGTGATAGTCACCAGCCCCTGGCCTAGAAAATACAAGCCTAGGGTAGTCACGATGTGGGCCCTAGGGGACGGGTCGTGAAAATTTGGTATCAGACGAGTCGGTTCTACCATAGAAATTAGGACCCTGATATTTCTTTTCTGTGAAGCAATAGTGTTTAGGGTACTGAGTGTGGTTCTCAGTTCTGGGAGTCCAGTGTTGGTGTGGCGGCCGATGTATCAATACACCAGGACCCTGGCTACTGATTTCTGACTCAGTGAACGAAAACACTGATTGTGTGTGTGTTTCCAAATGATTAATTTAAGTTATATCAAACTAGGTCAGCTAAACAGGTATAGTCTTTTGACCGTGTCGTATCAGTTTCTTTCATGATGCCTCTCCGCGGACGACCAGCAAGAGCCCCGATAGTTGTACATACTGACAGGCCGCCGAGCGATGAGGCCTCAGTACATGTCCCTCATCCAGTTGAGGCACCAGTGGAGGCACCAGTGGTACGACCACCCGTTGGGCCACTGATGCCACCAACCCCAGCATTAGGCGATGCATGCCGCTTGAGCACACTGCACAAGTTCCAGCGCCAAAGGCCACCCAGGTTCTAGGGAGAGATGGACCCACAGGCGGCTGAGAATTGGATGGAGCATGTGGTGAGAGTCTTCAGGCTATTAGGGATTCCAGTGGACTTTATGGTGATCCTTTCTTCCAGCCTCCTTTAGGCAGCAGTAGGCAGATGGTGGAGCCTGATGCTCCAAATGCATGACGAGGCGACACTTCTATGGGTAGACTTCGAAATCCTATTCCGGGCAGAGTTTGTACCAGCCACCCTTTGAGGGGTGAGTATACAGGAGCTACTGCATCTTAAATAGGGTAGCATGACGGTGGCGTAGTACTCAGGGAGGTTCACCGACCACTCATGCCACTCCACTGATATGGTACGAGACCCATTCTTCAGGGCCTGGACCTTTGAGCAGGGACTCAGGTGAGAGAATAGAGCTTCAATTGTCTCCCACAGCATCCCGACACAGATAGGGGTATTGGAGGGAGCCCTCTTAGTAGAGAGTTTCCTCACTGATCAATCTCCAGCAGTAGGACCCATCACTAACCGGCATGCAGCAGAGTCTTCTACAGCTGGCAGTAGACAGATAATGCAAAGGTCCAAGAGGACCAAACCTATAGGTGGTTGACCGTATGACTCAGGATCATGTGTGCGAGGAACCCGGGGTGGAGAACGACTTACCAGGAGTGGACAGTGTTACTCCTACGATAGTCTTGGTCACATTGCACGTGACTGTCAAAACCTCCATACAGATGATCAGTAGATAGACGAAGGACCTCCCAAGTAGAGGTAGTGGTTCGATCGAGGCGGACTGCAAGGAGCAGAAGACCGAGGCAGAGGAGATGGTCGTGCAGTTGGAGGTGGACGACGCTTCGAGGTGTTTCCACCACCACCACCAGGAGGTTCACCCCGACCGCAGGGAACATGTGGACATGGGAGATAACAACTTCATGTAGCTGAAGCATACGACTATGGAGCTCCGGAAGCAGGTGGACAGGAGCGAGACTAGTTCCAGGCTTGGAGGCCTTTGTTCTTGGTCCTTCTAGTTTCCATGTTGTTGTTGTTTATGGTTGTTATGTGTCTTTGTACATTGATATGTAGTAATAAAAGACACTTTTCTTTGTGAAGTTTTCCTTCCTATCTTTTGTGTGGTTAATACTAAGAGGTTCCGGTTAAAACTATTGACTTGACCCTCACTTTCTAGATTTATACTGGAGGAGACCCAGTGACCACACACTGATGCCAAGAGTGTGACCCAACCCTTGGAGGCGAGAGTAACGGTTGGATCTCTTATTAGTAGCATCGAGGCCTTATGATGTCATCCAAGACATGAATTGTACCGTTCATGTCAGGATTGACTGTATTAGACAAAGAACATGATTCATCAAGAGGATGAGACCAAATATCTCTTTTTTGGAAAAGGGGAAATCTTAGAAGCTATTGTAGGACCATAGATGGTGCATGCTACGATGGAGAAGGTGAAGATCAACCAGGAGAGGATGAAGACTACACAGAGCAGACAGAACTCTTATGTTTATAGGAGACGAAGACCACTGGAGTTCGAGGATGGCGACTGCATCTTCCTACAGGTCTCACCTCGACGAGGTTAGTGGAGATTCGGTCGGGGCATAAAGTAATCTATGAGGTTCATATGACCTTTCTAGGCCCTCAGTAGTGTAGGGGAGGTGGCTTACTGCTTGGCTCTTTCACCTCAGCTGCAACGGGTGCATGATGTCTTTCACATATCTCAGCTGCGGAGATACGTGAACGGCCCTTCACACATCATCGACCACGGGAAGCTGGACATCGATGATGGGTGACTTTTATGGGGTTCCATTAAAGATTGAGGATTGATAAGAGCGGGTCCTACATGGACGTTTGATTGCTCTTGTGCGCTTTCGTTGGCAGCACGGGAACCTCCAAGAGGGCACATGGGAGCGGGAGGCTCAGATGTGTGCTGAGTACCACTTTTGTTTTCCCTAGTGCGTGTTGAAGCTTTATGGGGATGTAAATCCCTGATGTGGGAGTAATTTAAAGACCCGGAAATTTCCGGGAAATTTTTTTCTTAAATACCTTGGAATTTTATGAGTCTGTGGCTTCTGACAACACTTGATTCCGAGGCCCGGTGTGCCCGAAATCAATTTCTGAAGTTTTGTTCGGGTACGTTCATCAAATATACCTACATGTTTTTCTATCTTTTGAACCGATGTTTGAAATTTAAATCTGAGGGTACCGATGAAATTGAAGAGCTGATAATTGGTTAAGGGGACCTTTACCGCAGTTTCATTTTATTCGGGTTGAAAGTTAATAATTGGGGATTTAGATTAAAAGAAATAAAATTGGTAGTACACAATTTTTATTATGTCTATGGTATTTATATCCTAAAAAGGGGAGTTAAGGGTGGAATCCACAACAATCTAACTTCCAATGTGTATATATTTGTGAGGTGGGGCCCACATGATCCCCAACCTTTCATCTTCCCTTAAACTCCCTTAAACCCCCCCTCCTTATTTTATTCTTTGGAAACATCCCTTTTTTATGAGAACTCATCCTCTCTCTCTCCCTCTTTAATTTTTTCCAACGCACCTTAATTAATGAATACAAACTCTTAATTAATTAATTAAGTGCTTTGAATTTATAATTCCAAGTGTTAATAAAATAATATCCATAGCTATTATTTTATTTTGGCACACATTGTGTTGGGAGGATATTTGAGAGAGCTCTTCTGTAAAAGAAGAAGAGAGTTCCTCTTTTGTTGAAGAACACCATCATTCCACGAATAATGACGCCTCTTCGATGAAGAACGCCTCCGATGAAGAAGGAAATTTTCCCTCGATGAGGAACGCTATAAGATTTGAAGAACGCGATGTCACCAACGCCGTTTCCTCCTCGGATGCACCCTAACATCCACGAAATCGACGGCCGACCTACGCGACGCCATTCTCCGACGCCATCGACCACGACGCTCGTCTTCCGCGGCTCGATGACATGCGACGTACTTAATTGAGGTAGAAGGATTTTTGTATATTTTATATATGTGATTAAACCCTCAATCATGGGCGTCTAATTGGTTGAATGATTATTTGAACCACTAACGTGGTGGTTACGTACAAATGAACAAGTCCGAACCCATCGTCGTTTCTTTCTTGATGCGCGGAATGTTTGTTGACGACAAAATAGGACCGCAATGGAGATTTGAAGCCGTCTCAGTGAAGAGCGGGTCCCAGGAGAGCCGCAGGTGCAAACGGTGGGTGAATCGGACCACCAGAGCACGTCCGGTGGTCCGAAAAAGGCGATGTCGGCGCGCCGCCGGACCAGACCGCCGCGGCTAAGCCGCTGCAGTGAAAGAAGAACCGAAATGGCAAAGCCGTTCCAGATTTGTGGAGGTGCGACATTAAGACACTCTATATGGGGAGGCCACGTCCCCTCGCTCGGCCAGGCGGGCCGAGCTACGGCTGGCCGCGGGTCGGGCCGAGCCGTCCTAGGGTGGGTTGGGCCGGGTCCAGATCCCCCTTTTTTAGACCATTTTCGGTTAAACAACCATAAAATTATATATATAATTTTGATCAATGCACTGTCTATTGCGTAGGATTCCTTGGACTGAGACAGTCATTTCGGTATATTACACTCAAGGTTTTGGTGAAGTTTGGGTACGTCCGGATTGGTTCGTACACGAAACCAACCGGGCCCTCGGAGCGGAAACACTTATAACTTAAGGACCAGACGTCCGATTGACGTGCCATCAATTACGTTAGATTCTTTATGATGAGATGGTTCTTTTCGAATACTCCAAATGAGGTTTGGACGCTGTTGGAGTATGGTCGGGTTGGTTTTAACTTAAAAACCAACCGGCCCCTTGGAACGGAAAAGCTAATAACTCTCAGACCGGACGTCCGTTTGACGAATCGTCAGCGGTGTTGGTAACATAGTTGAGAAACAGTTCCTTTGAGTATACCCCATGGGAGTTTAGGGTAAATTTGAGTTACAGTCAGGTTGGTTTGTACACAAAACCAACTGGGCCACCGAGACTAAAATGCTAATAACTCACAAGTCGGGCGTCTGATTGACGCGTAGTATATTGCATTGAGACCCCTATGATGAGGCGGTCCTTTGAGATACATCTACGTGATACTTCATGACACTTGGAGAATCGGCTTGTGGAACGTGGATCAGACATCCCGGTTACGAGTGAGAAGATTGCAGAGACCTAGTAGCTGGCTGAGACTTGACGACTGTTGATCGATCGACTCGGAGTGATTCAGATAGCCCAGTGTGGAGCGCTTGGTTGTAGCAGAAGACCCACAGTGGAGGAGAGCTTGGTTGTAGTCGCAGACCCATGGTACTTGATAGAAAGAGTACCTCTGTAGTCAATTAGGGGGAGCGCATGGTTGTAGCGGCCGTCCCATGGTGGGAAGCACTTGGTTGTAGCAGCATGCCCACAGTACTCGACAAGTGAAGTAATTCAGCAGTACTAGGTTAGTGGGAAGCATTTGGTTGTAGCGGCAAGCCCACTATACTCGACATAGGAGGAGTTATCTGGCATCCGTGGTTTCGACACCGTGAATAAAAATCCTGGTTTGAGTTGAGTCAATGACCTTTGTGTTTTCCTCATGATTGAGATGAGTTACTTGATAACTTAGGTATATATATGGGAATATACCTATGTAAAGGTTATCAGTTGAGATCTTTATTTTTGGTTTATCCTTGTTGGATTCTGTGAGACCTTGAGGGTCTCGGGGTCCCTACTGAGTATCGTTATTCTCACCCCTGCACGGGCTATGCCCACACCTCGTTGTTTTGGATGCATAAGACGGACAATGCTGACCGAGGCATAGTGTACGAGGACTGGACGGTACCCGGAGGTGGACACTCGGCATAATGACACACGGAGTGGACCAATAGATGCAGAGTGCTAAGGAGGACATCTGTACCTACCCTTTAGGTAGGAACCCGTAGGATGATCCAGGATCTACTTCACCATTCAGCCGTGTCTTTTCAGTTTCAATTTCTTTCAGCTGTAGCTGTACTTTTCTGTTGGGCTTTTATTTCCGACCCCTTTGTACTACCAGCACACTTGTTATACTGTTCTACTTAGTTTTTTATTCCCCTTGTTCTCTGGTTGTGTGTGTTTATGTTTTATAAAGGCAATTCCTTCCCAGTTCTAGGGAATTACGCCTTTGGTGCTAGTCTCCAGCCCATGTCCTAAGGAAGGCAGGCTTGGGGTAGTCACGATGCGGGCCCTGGGGGATGGGTCATGACATATAAGGATTAATATAGTAGATATAAGTAATTAATATGAAAATATAATGATTATTTATAATTAATATACCATCAATTTCCTTACCTCTTTACCATTAAAGAATGATATTGTCACTCGTGTGTATGTACGACCTACCATCTCTACAATGCGATGAGGTTCATTCTACACGTTATCCATTCCAAAATGATTATAAAAATATATATAATGAATAAGTATGAAATATATGACATAATAATTCTACTGGATTAAGATATATATATATATATATATATATATATATCTGTGTGTGTGTTATTTACTTACTTACTTTCAATATGATAATAAATCAGAAACAGCGTTCATGCATATGTACGAGCAACCATCTCCTTGAGTGGTGTGTTCCATTTCATTTATATATCTATTATATATATTTAAATACTTAATATATATGATATAAAAATCATTTTTTACATTTTTATGTAATTAAATCATGATATAAGTAATAAAACCAAGAATAAATTGTCAAAAACATGTACGATAAACAAAGCAATTATTACACAAAATGTTTCTTTAACTTGGAAATAATTAATAAATGGGTAATATAAAGTAATAAATTAATAATATATGATATGAAAAATATTATTATGATTCTGGTAGATGTTAATAATATATTTTAAACATTATACATGAGTTTCAGACTTGTACAGAGAGTATCAGGCCTAAGGTTAGGGAAATCTAAACTCAATTTCCATTCATTGAGTTAATATTCAATGTCATTGGTTATGTTCTTCCACGAATATGTGTGAATGGCCATTGATTTTTTTATACTTAATATCCAATTATATTGGGTGGATTTATATTTTTCACGCATAATTATTTCACTGATTCATCCTCACTCAAATGATACATTCTTTGTAAGGGAATTTCCATCTCACTTTTAATATTTGTGAGATATAAGCCATGTTCACCAAATTTTTATTTTATGTTGTGTATGTACTGCCCCTACTATATTTCATATATCGAATACATTTATCTTAATGATATTTAAATATTAATTTTATGATATTGGGCTAATTTTTTAAATGTTCAAAGTGGTATGAGACACTTTTGATGTTTATAGAATTAATCCTTTCTCCATTTCAATATTATTGATTTTGTTTTACATAACTGTTTATATAGATATAAATGGACTATAAAAGGAATTTTATGTATTTTTTTAAGTTCATTAATTTTTTTTAATAAATTAACATTTTAAGGTTTTAATTAAGGGTTAATTTCTTAATCTCATTATAATATGAAGTTGTTTATACGTAATTATCCACTAGGATAAATTTTATCACCCATGTCCATGTTTCATAAAAAAATATTTCATAATATTATCAACAATTTTTTAAAGTCATTTTTTAGCCATGTTTTAATTTTTATAAAATGTTTAAAAACATATAGTTCTATATTTTTCCAAATTAGGTACTTTAAGACATATCGACAAAATTAAAGAAATAATTTTTTTAACATATACGGAGCGAGAGGCTATTTCCACCATCATGGAGCCTTAACGTATTAAAGATTCCCTTAAAATATTAAAATGTTATTTATAAACGAAATGTTTTATTTTATAATTTCATTATTTTGAAATGATTTCAATGTAAAAAATGGATATTTCTCTCAGATACTTTTAATGATTTTATTTGAATATTTTCATATATGTCAACATCCTCTTTTGGATTTTATGCTTAAATGAGGTTGATTTATTTTAATATAATATTCCATACTATATTGAATGGTTTATAATATATTTTACTATGGATGTTCTACTTTGACACCATTCATGGTTTATGGTTAATGTATTAACATTTCGTATGATATTTTTAATACTTATGTTTTTATTAGTTATGTTTCACCATTTTCATATCAATAATGAATTGGAATTAGTAAGTAATGGGTTAGGGAGTGATTAATGAAACCCCAATGGTTTGGGGACTGGTTGATGAAATCCCCTTGATGTATCGATAGTTGTCACGAGACAAACTATTTTGTCTTTTGACTAACATCTTACCCATTTTAGTATGGTCTTAGAACAAGGCTTTGACGGTATAGTTATGTTGTCTGGCGTTATGAATTTTGTCATTATTTGATTTGTTATTGATATCCATGTGAATTTAAATATGTAATTATGTGATTTATTCTATATATATTATGATCCATATTTGTTTAGAAGGATTGTGTTTCATTTTTATACCTTTACATAAAAGTTTATACATATTTATAGAAGATATTGTAGTATTGTTTACCCTTACTGAGCATCCAAGCTCACCCCATTCTCATGTTTAATTTTCCTAGGATTATAAAAAGTGTTTTAGGATTGTTATGTAGGTTTAAGATAGAAGAATAATAGAGTTATCGAATAATTATATATCTTTTATATTATAATTTGAATTGTAATGTAAATTTCATGTATGTAATCTATTTTCCAAGACTGATAAACTAATTTTTCCTTTGGGATTTTATTCCTTGTAATCATTCCCTCGTATTGAAATATTTCCTCAACATTGGGCTTCTATGGTCGGGGTAATATTATAGTTGGTATTAAATGTAGGTTAGTAGAAACCATGGAAACTAGATTTAAAAATCATAGATTAGGGAACATAACCCTAAGATATACTTTGAGGATAAGTAAATAAGAGCATCCTATAATTTTATTAAAGTTGAGATTATGTGGGTATTCCAATAAAATATTTAATTTTATAGATAGTATAGGTGGATGTGGTTCTGGAACATATTTACCTTGGAGTAATAACTCAAACAAGGTGTTCTGGGCTTGATTCAGGGTAACCTAGTACACAAAAATGAGCATTACTCAGCACCTGGTTTGACACTCCCATAGGATATGCTTAGGATAATTCATGTTTTCATTAAAAACCAACATGAATGATTTTAATATTAAATGTTATTGAATAACCTTGGTTAAAGATATGGTGTTTTATATTGAAAAAATATGTGTCATGATATTATTTAAATGTATTTACGACTATTTTCACTCACATTATACATTATGTTTTTAGTTAATGGATGGAACCCAAAAGAATCATATTAACATTAAACATGATGAAAAAGGTGGAAAAGGTGGTGGTTATGAGAAACCCAAAGGAATGATGATAAGATTGAAATATTTCATGTTTATGCCTAATTATTTTTCAAAAAATATGATTAACGGCATATACATTAACCAACATGTAAATTCAGAAAAGAAGTGAAAAAGGGAGCATAATTAGAGCTCCAGTGGTGTAGTCCATAGAGAAAATAAATCTCAACTTCCATCATGCAAGAAATGCTGAAGGAGACACCAAGGAAAGTTATTTAATAGAACAAATAAATGTTTTTAGTATGGGAAATAAGGACATAAAGTAAATAATTATTGAGGAAAAATGAAGAGTACAATAGAAGGAAATAAAAATGATCTTAAGAATCCATTTGTAGTTATTTTTTATAAATATAGGTGACCTAGGAATTACCTAAGTCAATGACCTATTTTATAAGATAACCTCTAGTCCAAGTAGGACCTATTTAGAAATAAATGGGTGATGTATTGATGTTGCGAAGTTTAGTGAAAAGTACATTTAATGTTTATCCTCATTTCAAAAAATATTATAAAAAATTATTTTTAAAGTTATATTAATATAGTATTAGAAAAAGGATATCTCACCAACATCATAAAAACCCACCATTTCTGGTATGTTCGTGGGTCTTGAACCCAGAACCAAAGGGCAAAATGTGTGCATCGCCTACGACTATCCTATGCAAAGTACAAGTTCTCATAACTTTTCATCATATGGATAAATGATATTTTTATTTCAGGATGCTTTTTTAGATAACTTATAGATTTGAAAATGATTTGGGGATTAAGTAATTAATGTTATCCCTAACGAAACTCACTATTTTGGGAATCTTATATGAATAAGTTAAACAAAATATTTTAGTGAATAATTGTTGAATTATAATTTGGGGAAAAATACGATTTTATTGTGGATGAATGGTGATTCAATTTATTTATGAAATGGACAGAAAACCTATGAGATTATAATATTTAGACAATTAAACTTGGTACAAGACATTAAGAATGAATGATTAGAAGACTATATGATCAAATACATCTGAATATTGGATTTCAGTCTATGTCTAGAATATTTTTGAGGAAGGATAGTTTTTTGGTGAATGATATTTATTGAACTTTGGGATTTTACTATAGAATTTTGGATATTATTTTTGGGAATTATCATATCATATTCTAACATTTGGGTTTTGGTTAATGAATAAGGATAACAGAAAAATATTTTTAATATTATATAGATTATGTGATTCCCTAAAACTTGAATCTATTGCTTCGAGTGTAAAAAGTTCATCTTTTAGAGAAAAAGATGAGTCTGTGGTGGAAATTGATTAAATAAGAAAACTACACTTGTTATGTAAGAAAGTATGTTTCATTATTCTATTAATATATGAAGTATAATAATTCATCAACTCTAGGGAAATGATCATAAAACCAAAAAATGATTTCCTAGTACTTTCTTTTGTGATGAATCAAATGGTCCATTAGATCATCATTGATTAATAGATTTTTATTCTTAACGCTCTCCTAATCATGTTCTCTATCACTCTCCATCAGAACATAATGGTTACAATTTATTTCATTTCTATGTTTTCCTACATGGATCCCTAGTATGCGTTTTCTCAGGTGACCTTTGTACTTCCCTTTATTTATTTTAAAATGGAGGTCTCATTAATCATTTTTCCGATGTGGTATTTCTATAAAGGATAAGACTCTCTTTATAAAAAATATTAAGTAATTATATTTCCTTTCATTCTTATAGAGTAAATTTATTCCTCAACCCTAGGAAAAGAATCAAAAATATATATTAATTTTGTTTTCACCGATGGTATTTTAAATCATTATATATTTATGCCTTTGAGACCCTCAATTTTTTTATTGATCATTCATTTGTTTTTGATTGATCAACTCAAAGACTCTATGTGAATATTCATGTTTTCCCTCCAAGTACATATCTCTAGATTCCCTTAATTTTCTCATATTCAAAATCCTACTTTTCTGGTGATCTCTACATTTATCTTTCCTTCATATGAATAATATGTGTTATTACCCCAATTTAGGGAGTGGGTTCTTAAAAAATAGCATTTTCAAATACCAAACTCTTGACTACTGTGATCAATTTTAAATTTCAAGGAAAAAATTTAATTAATTTTAGGAGAATTTAACATCTCAATATTCCAGGGTACATTTCCTTTTAAAAAAATTAAATAGCTTTTGTTGCATGCAATACTAAGTTCAAGTGCACCGTGACCTATCAAACTAGCCATTTAAAAAAGCGGTAATCAATAGTATTAATCAAATTAAAAAAAGTATAAATTTATTTTTTTAAAATAGACTCCATTTTTTAATTTAGAATATCAAATATAGTTTATGGATATTTTTTGGTATTTTTCTGAAAGGTTACAATTTTTGATGAATAGTGAAGAATACTGCAATTTTGTTAAAAATAGACTATTTTATTTAAATAATTATTTCACATTAAATAGATTTAATATCAAAATATATAAATAATACAAATATTAATTCAATTTAGTTTATTGGAGTCATTTTATTAATATAATAAGATATAAAAATTTATTGAGATTTTTAACGTCTCTTTTACCCACCTTCTTCCCACGTATAGCGGATTAACATTAAATGTAATTTTACTTCTTCATTGGTGTTTTTTGAAGAATCGAGCCACTTGGATCTAACATTGGTGGAACGTTTCGATCATAGAAGGCCTTCAGTTGATGATTTCGATCACTTCATCTTTGTTAAGTGGGATTTGCAAGACCACACAGTTTTTGGGCTTCTCGACAAATGCCAATTCATGATTCGGTTGTCCTCGGAAGATGATTTGATCTGAGCCTGGTCCAGTGCCCCTTGTTGATGCAATGGATGTCGTTTCTTCCTCCTTCACTGGTTTTTTGATTTATGCATGAATCGTGATCCATCAACCATTGCGGCATGGGTTAGTCTTCCTCACCTCCATCTTCCTTTCCAAAATCATACAATTATATGCATGATTGGTAATATGGTGGGGTAATATCTCTGTTCTGACATCTGAACTTCCACTGTATGTTATCCAGTGAATCCTTGTCTCTGCGTGGAGGTGGATGTCCCAAGGCCCTCAGTCAATTGGGTATGGATTACCGTTGGTGAAGAGTTCAGATGGAGGCAGGCTGTGGTCATCGAATATTGGGTAGGCTACTGTAATACATGTTGTCGTCTAGGGAATATGGCTTCGAAGTGTCACTTTGAGGTGCTATACAGAAGATATTCTAACCTGAGGGTGAGGGTAGGCGAGTCCCCCAGGCCGAGGTTGATGTCTGCTAGAGGTGTGGTTTCTGGAACTGCTAATGATGCGTAGAATCGGGAAGTAGTTCCTTCGAGGAGCTATGTAGAGGCCCCTTCAAATCCAAAAGTGTCGACAGTGTTTAGTAGGCTTTGCCATGATCTGTAGTTGGGTGATGGGGTGCTTCAATCTAGTGCAAAGGAGGCTTCTGGTTCTGGCGAAATGGGATGTCCAGCAGGTGTTAATGCTATTGTGAAGGAGTTACAACATGAGGTGTGGGTGACTTTATCTATTGAAAAGGCTGGGAATTGGTTTAAGGGAGTAGTGAATGTGGTTGATGGAATGATAGATGATTTTGGTGGTGGTAGTGGTCCTACGGATGTTAGTAATGGGGTATAAGGAAGGGTTTTGATTGATGGGGGTGTTGGCATCACAGTTCTTACTGGAAATCTGTTCAAGGAGTTGGAGCAAGAGCTTTCGGAGGAGGACACTCTAATGATTGATTTACAGCATGAGTCTCCTTTACAGGAGGGAGGTAATGGATCAAAATATGTGCAGCATGGGACTTTGGTTAATCAGGAGTCTATGGAATATCCAAGGTGTCTTTCTTTGATTGACACCAATGGTCATTTCTAAAAGAGTAGCAGAGGGGAAGATAAATTTTAGAAGGTTATCATCCATGGGAAATGGGGGGATTTCTCTGAGAGTGACAAAGAAAACTATGGTGGTATGATCAAGCCTTCTTTTAGTGATGTGGTCCAAGGCTTGAGGACGAAGATTATTGGGGCTCAAGAAGTCTTGACTACTCCACCACGACGCATGTCAAGGAAAGATTACTCTTATCTGTCAAAGCCGTTAGCCACTAGGTCTTCTGGTGGAAACATTGATCTCTTATCCTTGGAACGGATGAATCTGCGAAGAAAATATGCTAAGGTTCTGAAGCATTATGACAGCTCGGAATGGGGTTCGGCAACTGTGGAGGAAGATTGCTACCAGAGATGTGGAGATGGGTATGGTTTTTGTGACATGTAATTTCTTTTCTTTTTGGCTAATGGTACGTGGCTACTATCCTTTTCTTTTATTTTAATAAACGGTCAGGGGATTATCCCCTGGCTGAGCTTCTATGGTATAAAATTACACTAAAACTTTTCCTAAATTACTTTTATATGTTTTTTAGACCTAAAAAAAACTTAGGTAGAAAATATGATATTTTCTAAACTACTTGTTTTAGATTAGGACATTTATTATATTTTTATTTAAGGAAGAGTTAAAATGTTCACATTCAAATTTTAATAATAAATATCATTTTAAATATTTTATTTCATACATGAATTTTTTGGATGAAATTTTTATATTAGGGATTATTTAATGAACTTTTTTAGAAGTAATAAAGTTTTTATTATTTTATAAAAACTCAAATAATAAATAGTGTCAAAGTTAACAAATATGATATTTTAAAATAAATAATATTTTATTAAATGATATAAAATTTATAAAAATAGTAATTTCTTCCAACGAACTAGGATAATGTCAAGTATGTAATAAATGACTCAATTTCACTTCCTTTGTCATTTTATAGTAACTATAATGACACTATAGTGTAAAAAGACAAGTTTTCATGGTAAGAGTTAAATTGTTTAACTAAGGGTTAAAGCCAAACGATAAGGTTAATTTTTTGACCTAATAATGCATAAAAATCAATTTTTGAGAGGATTTATACCCATGATAATCTTATCCATGAAATAAATCACTTTTGATATATTTTAAATTTAAA
The DNA here is from genome assembly GCA_963277665.1 of Viscum album. Classification (NCBI taxonomy): domain Eukaryota; kingdom Viridiplantae; phylum Streptophyta; class Magnoliopsida; order Santalales; family Viscaceae; genus Viscum; species Viscum album. The sequence continues at coordinate 1,274,739,824 of OY728132.1, read as the reverse complement.
ATCAATTTATAATAAATTAATAGTTTAGGAGTTTCCTAATGTGCCCCTCCCATCTCTTATAAAAGGGAACCTCTCATTCTATTTTATTCACACCTATAAAGCCCTTTAGATTAGAAAATCCCTGTCTATTTATCATCAAAAATTCCTTCAATTCATCCTAGATTCTATAATTTTGTAAAAAAACGTAATCAATAATGTCCTTTTGTGTAAATAAAAAGGAGACACTTGAAGAAGAGGAAATTGTTTTACCAACTCTTTCGATGTTCTTTTCTTATTTTACATAATTTTATAAAGTTTTTTCCAAAATACAAAAATTTATCGAGAATATAATATATTATCAGATGTTATTTTTGATTATGGAGTATTCATGTTATTCATTTTACGTATATTACTAAAATCAATGTCACCATGTGTGCGTACATACAACTTACTATCTCCATGTCGTAGTGTAAACTATTTTTCATATGTACTTTATTTCGATGGGTATAATAATGAATAAAATGAATATAAATATTTAATATTAAATTATAATTATTATGTATAACTAATATAACATACATTTATTTACCCCATTTACCATTAGAGAATGACATTGTTGCTCATGTGAACGTACGACCTTCCATCTCCACGACACGATGAGAATCGTTCTCCACGTTACCATTCAAAAATGATTATAATAATATATGTTATGAATATGTATGAAATATATGAAATAACAAATCTACTTTAATTATATATATAATATTATTATTTACTTACATCCATTCAATATGATAAGAAAACATAAACTTCTTTCATGGATACGTATGACATGCCATCTCTTGATATACTGTGTTCCATTTCATTGATCTATCTATTATATATATTTATATACTTAATATATATTATATATAAACAATTTTTTACATTGATGAATTATGTAAATTACGGTCTATGTAATATTATCAAGAATAACAAGTGAAAACACATATGATAAACAAAGTAATTAAAACCCAAAATATTACGTTAACTTGGAAATTATTAATAAAAGGGTAATATAAAGTCATAAATTAATCAATATGATATAATAAATATTATTATTTTTCTATTAAATTTTATCAATATGTTTAAAAACATTATAAAGGTATTTTAGATAGGTTTGGAAAGTATCATACCTAATGTAAGGAAAATCATACCTCAATTTTCATTCATTGAGTTTAAGATCTACGTCATTGGTTATGTTATTACATGAATAAGTGTGAAAGATCCCTAATATTTTTATACAAAATATCCACTTATATTTGGTGGATTTATATTTTTTTCACACATAATTATGTCATTTATTCCTCCTAACTCTAATGATATGATCTTTTTTAGGTAATTTCTTTCTCACTAATATTATAATCCATGTTCCCCACTTATTTCTTATGTTTGGTGTATGTACGACCCATACTATATTTCATATCATGATTACATTTATCTTCATGGTATTTGAAAATTCATTTAAGGATATTAGAGTTATGATATGATTTTCCAAAGTGGTATGAGGTACATTGAATGTTTAAAGAATTAATCCTCTCTCCATTTCAATATTCTTGATATTATTTTACATAACTATTTAAATGGATATAAAATCATTATAAAAGACATTTTATGTTTATTTTGAATCTCATTCAAATGATTTCAAAAAAAAATCTTTTAACATTTTATGTAATGTTTAATTTTGAAATCTCATTATTATCTGAGGTTTTTTATACGTAAGTATCTACTAGGACACATTTTATTATCCATGTCCATGTTTCATAAAAACATATTTCCAAATATTATCAAAAATTGTTTAAAGATATCTTTTCCCATGATTTAATATTTTGAAATTTTTTTGAATGGAATATTTCCTTCATTTTCCAAATGAGGTACTTCATGACCTTTTCAACAAAATAAAGGAAAGAATGTTTTCTTAACTTATATGGCACGATTGGCTATTTCCTATATCACGATTCCTTAGAATTTTGAAGCTTCCCATACATGCATACACGATGATTTTTTTTAGAATAGTTTTCTTTTATAATTTCATAACTTTTGAATGATTTCAACGTAATAAGTGATATTTAACTTAGAGAGTTTTAATGATTTTATTAGATTATTTTTATCTATGTCAACATCATTTATTTTGTTTTATGATTAATTGTGGTTTATTTATTATTATACAATCATACATATTGTATTAAACGGTTTATGATATGTTTGACTATGTATATGATTCTATGATACCATTTAATTTTTTTGGTTAAAGTATTAACATTTAATATGATATTTTTAATATGAATGTTTTGGTTTGTTATGTTTCACAATTTTTATAGGATTAATGCATTGGACGTAGTATGTAATAGGTTAGAGACTGCTTAATGAAATCCCTATGGGCTAGGAACTAGTTAATAAAATCCCTTCGATGAGTCAGCAGCACTAATGAGACTAACTAGTTTGGGGTTTGAAAAATGTCTTACCCATTTATGTATGGTCTTGGCATGATGCCTTGACTGTATGGTTATGATTTCCAGTATTATGAATTCCCTTATTTTGAGATTAGTTATTGATATTACATATGGTTATTCGACTAGTAGAATATCCTTGTGAATGTTTATATAGAATTATTTGATATATTATTTCCATATTATGCTCAAGATATTTTTAAAATTATTGTGATTTATTTTTACACCTTTACATATTTTTTTTTCTTATTTATAAAAGCTTCTTTTATATTGTTTACCCTTAATGAGTATCCGATCTCACCCCTTTCTTTTGTTTTATTTTCCCAAGATTCCAAAAGTGTTTTATGATTGTTATGCATGGTTAATCTAATAGAATAATGAATTTTTTTTAATAATTATCTATGTTTAATATTATGTTTTGAATTTTCATGTAATGTTTATGTACGTAATAAGTTTTTGAAGACTAAAAAACTGACCAGTCCTTCAAGATTTGATTCCTAGTAATCGTGCCTGTGTTTTGAAATAATGCATTGGTTCTAGGATTCTTGGGTGAGGGAATTATAAAAAACATATAAAACCATTTTGTAAACATATAAGTATTAAAGGATTATAATAATTAATTTAAAAATAATTTTTTTAATTAAGAAACCATTATTTGAAATTTAGGAAATAATTTTTTTATCTGATAAAAAAATATTTTTTTTTGTTTATTCAATTAGATATTCACAAGATGAAATTAAATTTTGGATTGGTTTGAAATTCAAATAAATATTATTTTATTAATTTATAAACCAATAAATATCATGGGAATCAATAATATTCATAAAATTTGTCCTAAAATCAATTTTATTCATAAAAATATATTTTTCAAAAAAAAAACAATTATTCATTTAATATTTTATAAAATCACTAATTGATAATGAATCAGGTAAAAAAAATTTATATTCAATAAAAATTAAAAAAATAGTTAATTATTTATATTTTATTTTTTATTATAAAAATAAATTACATAGGTAAGATTTGGTCATCACGGTAATGGTAAAAATAAGGTAATTTGGTTAAGCTAAGGGATAAGGTCATGAGATATAAAAAAATATATTTACATGTATGTATGGGGTATTTTCAACAAAACCTCAGATTATATCCATTATTTTATAATATTGGATTCAACTAACATGAATATTACATTTCATTTATAATAATTAACAAAAAATTTCCAAAAAAACCCCTTAAATTAATAAAAGAACCCCACAACCACCATTTTAAGAAGCACCTAGAGAGAAAATCCATACATAAAATATAAAAAAATTTATTACCTAAGAATAATGTTACACTTCATTTATAAAATATGATCAAAATGATGCTCTGAATCATTCCTAAGTTGGAATGTTTCAATGATAAGATACAATTTTTGCTCCGTAATACAGACTTTTCATCCTTATTTTTCAGTGGTGTTAATCATATTTTTATTCTTAAATATGATTTAGCAACATAAATAAATTAATCAATAATATTTTTTAAAAAATGGTATTATTACTATATAATAAAACATAATTAATCATTCGTTTATTGTAAATTGTCCTTATTGGGGTCGGTTTTTACACATATATGAATGATGTTAAAACATTCAAATCCCAAAGGAATAAAAAGTCTAAATTTATGGTAAAAAATTATATTAATATTTAAATAATGGTATTTAAATCATAATACAGACATTTAACTCATTATTATTATATCCACTTTTTATTTAATAAAAAATTTCTGAATCAAGCATATTGTGGATTTTATCATAGAGAATCATACATGAGATTCACATTTAATGGGCTTGGAACTTAATAAATAATTATATACCTTCTAATATAATACCTTTAATATTTTTAATATTAATAACTCAGGAACATATAGTAATGACCAAACCAAGTATACTAAAAAATGAAAAATAACAGTTAAAACTACTAACAACTGATGATTAATGTCAACTAAAAGAAATAACTATGATGAAACAAGTATTTTTTCTGATGAATTGATTTTATATATCATTTATTTTTGTTCTATTTATTAATATTTATAGTTATTATTAAAACATTATAGATCCCTACAAGTTTTTGGTGAGGTTGTAAGGGTTTTAGGGGTGAGGGGTAGGTCACGAGGTCATGTCCCCAGACATATGTATTAACATTAATTTATTTCTCTGAATTTTCTTCCATGATGTAAGATATAATAAGGCTTATATAAAACAAAATATAATTTTGTAATTTTTTGGATTAAAAATATCTCTTTTATTTTGGAAAAATTAAGTGATATTTATTCAGACTGAAATTGTTTTCCAAGTTTTATACGGTTTTGTTTAAAAATTAAATTTTTAATTAAAAATTTGATAAAAAAATAATTTTTAGATTCATCATATCAAAATTATATTAAAGATAATTTGTTAATTTTTTTTCTAAAAATGTTGATTTTTTAGTGAATAGAAGAAATTTTGGTTTATACACAAAAATGTAATGTTTATGACATCACCAAGATATAATCACGACTTTAAAATTTATGAAAATTTTTTCAACCAAAGATTATTTAATGTGTAAAAAGATTCATTTAAATATATTTTTTCAATTCATAAACCAATGTTTGACTTTGGGAATATGAAGTTATATTTTATTCTAATAAAAAATATATTTTTATCCTTTACTCTTAATTATGTATTCATAATGATCCATTGGGTTTTGTATTGATTTGAATGGTATATAACTCTCTTTTGTTTAACCATAAAACAATAAAAATCAAAGAAATCAATACTATACAATATTTTGATATAGATTCATTATTGTTTATAGAAATTAATTTTTCTACTAATTATATTTGTTTCATTAAATATTATTTTATTGAGACTAATTTTTACAAATGAAACAAATTTAATACTGAAAATATTTTTCTGATTTTGAATAATCTTTTCCAAATTATTCAAGAAGGTTCATTTCATTTTTATTCATAAAAATAATTTACCATGATAAAATTTAGTCACTTCAATGAAGGTTAAATAAGGTAAAATAATTAAATTAATAGATAAGGTCATAGAATAACACAAAAAATTATATTTAAATGCATAGATAAAGGATTGGTTGTCCTATAACTTATATATTTTCAATTTTTATAAATATTGGAACAAATTTTCATGGTAATTACATCCCTTTTCCATTTTAATATATACATATTACCAAAATGGTACACCTCTCATCTATAAGATTATACATACACCTCCTCATCAATATATACACCTATAACATCTTAGCACAACCATGTTAGGATTAAATTATTCTCAAACTCCCTTTCCCTTATATTGGTTGTTTTGGTCTCACCAAAATACCAATCTATGAAGTCTTAAAGAGATTTTTAATGAAGTATATCCAAGGAAGTGGTATTTTCATTAACTTAATTCTTTCAAGTGTGTTTCTTATTTGAAATCTCCAAAATATATTATATCCATAATAATATACCTAAATCAGAATCACTAGTATAATAATGCTATTTTTTCTTGATGGCACAACCATTATCTACCATCCTCACCTCAATTGAAAAATGAAATTTTCACCCATGTTCCATGAGGACTACAACCTTCATTAATGACACCGTTCATTTTTCATATCCACCTTTAGTGGATGTTTCTAAACATGCTTATAATTAATTAATATGATATTAATAACTTTATTAGTTTGCAAGAAAAGTTAACTTTTCATTATATAAATAATGTTAGTCGTAAATGGTCATCATAATATTTGACCACATAAAATGATCATACCGAGACACTTTTCATAATTTGAATCTATTTTTGACAACTATTGAACTATAATTTTTTTTAAAAAATTAATGATAAAAATATATCTATAATTATTTTGATGATGAAACTATTTTAAAAAACTTTTGAACATGGTCAATGTATTGAATAAGTTTTAAATAAATTTAACAAACATACCCAAAAAAGTTCAACACTAATTTTGTAAAATAAATGAAATAGGATAGTAAATAAGTAAAAAAGGAATGATAATAAGGGAATTAATTTAAATAAGGTTCTTAATCAAGTAGATAATTTGAATACTGAAATTACATTGAATGATCTAGGACTTGATAAATGATTCGGGACTCATGGTATGGTTTTTTTCTTTAAAACATTATTTAAAATGTTTTATGTTTTTCTTTCCACTTTTTTTCCTTCATGTACTCATTCAAATTAGATTGACCTTCACTATATTTCAATTATTTCATAAATTAGTCTTCAATAATATTATAATTTCATTAAAAAAGTTAAAAAATTAATCTTATAAAAATATTCTACATGGGTGATTTTCTTCTTTTGATATGATATTGTTGAAAAAATTAAGATTTAGCAGTTGATAAAATCATGCCACAATCATATCCAATCTTCATTATATAAATATTTCATTTCATTTTTTTAAGATTTTATAATTTTAATTGAATTCCAATTTTTCAGTGAATCTTATATTTTAAATTGTTATCAAAGAAAAGTATATTTTCACTTAAATTAATGTGATAATTATAAGATCTTATTATTATGTGTTCAAATGAATGTTTTTATGATTTCTATAATTAAAATGGAAACCCCTAAATTTTTCAAACATTTTATAGTTCACAGAAGATATATATATTATAATGGTTGGGTCTGATATATTCTTCTAATTATTTGGGAAAGGATTTAATTTCAAGAGACATTATATTAGAATTAACTTGTAAATTTATTACATTATATGAGGGATTGAAAATATGATTATAAGACAGAGATGGATATGATGTCCCAAGTTGCCTTCACGATTTTGGTTTTTCTTTTATACCTTTTTATGATATGTTTTATGAAAATATATTGGAAAATAAATTAATTATGTGACTAAGTAAGTTATTTTATATCTCAAGTATTATTCTGTAAAAACTAAAAACATTCACAAGAGTTTTCATATATGTCGATGTAATAACATGTTTTTTTCTTTTTATATCCCTAACTAAGATTTATTTTATTAATAAATATTTAGAAATAATTTTATACGATATAAGTATTTTTAGTAACTATATAATGGTCACCAGGTTAGTTATGAAGACCCATCCTGAACAAATAAAGTGTGTCATAAATTAAATAGTAGTAGCAATTTTAGAACATATTTTTTGGTACAATGTAAAATTTATGGAAGTGTTCTGTTTTTTAATTAATCGTATTCCAATTTATATAAAACTAAAAACCTAAAAGGTCATGGTAATGTAAGGAAATGATATCATTGGTATAAGTCATGTAATTATGGTTATTTTATTCCCATGTTATCACAGTTGGTACCGGAGTAGGGTTAAGATAACATTAAAGGTGTATACTTTGATAAGGAAACACTATATTGGGATGATAATTTATGGTTATATTGTCAAAAGGGAGTTTTTATTTCTATTTTTTTTCAATGTTTCTTTATCTAATTTATGTAGAGTTTCGAATGGTTTTCTACTGAGGTAAAAGAATAAATAGAGTTGGAGGGAAATAAGAGGACATATTCCTTCTCAACCATAAAACTAAAATGGACAGAGTTGGAGATGAAAGATTTGTAGTTATGTTAACTCAATTAATGGAGGCTTCAAACGGTAGTATCCATACAAGAGAGAGGACAAATTATCTATAAATTAACATGTTAATAGTTGATAATTTCAATAAATAATACCCTTTAAAATTTGTTAAAACCTCGTACTTGGTGGTAGCTAAAGGATAGATCACAGTTTTAAAGAGGTTATTTTAATTATAGGGTTGTTTAGTACGTCATAAGGTAATTTTTGTTATTTATAATATTGAAAGTGAATTTTTTTAGTGGTGGTATTTTATTAATAATTAAAAAGATAATAATAATATAGTTATAATGGAGTGAATGGTATTTAAATATGTTTTTCTTAAAAAAAATCAAAAAGTTCTCTTACATAAGATGGAAAGACAATTTATAATGTTAAAGTGACACGAGAAAGACTCAGTTTCTTTATATGAATAAAATTTTACTATTAAAAGTATGAAGGTTGCAAATCATCAATACCATATTTATAAGAGTGATGAAAATCCATTTTCTACTACCATGGAAAATGTTGTACTATCAAATGAAGTAGTGGAAACTTCATTACATGTTTACTCAAATGTTTCCAATGTATGGATTGATTTTGGACCTATGTGTCAAATTATAAAATATTCTAGATTCATTCACTATCTTTATGGGGTGTCAGGTAGTTTTTCATAGTTTTTAATATTTTAATAAGTGGTTTTAATTTTTTTTAAATAAAATTTAATTTCAGTGATTTAAATGTTTATTGGGATATTTATTTTTATTGTTTTTAAATAAATTATAATATATTAGATGTTTTTTTGTATTCTTTAAATTATTATATATCCTTTTCATAGTTATTTATAATTTTTTTGTGTAAATTAAATATTTATAATGTAATTTTTACCCTTACATAGGACCTTACCTCTACATAAGGTAAAGTAATTTTATTTAAACATTATATAAATGTGTGTATTGTTTTTCATGAGCTGCAAAAAGGTAAAAAAAAATTCCTTAATGGTATAATTTTTTTCCAAATTTACATAAAGGAAACCCAACTCTGCTTGATCACATGTAACTTTATGTTAAAAATCCATCTACTCACATAAATGTAGGTCTTGCATCATGTTAGGTTATTTATGAGTTTATTAAAGATACATAATTGAAGGTCACCCTTTTCTATACTAGTGTAAGGATAAAATCATATTTCTTTATTTTTATAAAGTGAATATTTAACTACATAAAGGTTAAACATGACTAACATAAGGGTCCACCCATGATGTTGTTTTTTCTGTAAGTGTTAACAAAAAAGTATAAAGAATGAGTAAGGGTGGGTCAAGACTACTAAATTATAATTAATGGTGACTATCAATGTATGTGTTAGAATTTGTTACCCTTACTTAACATGTGTGTCTCATGTAGGGGTACTGTAATTTTTTAGGAAATACCACTTTTACCTCCCATTTCAATCTATAATGTGTTTTTAATGTAATTTTAGGAATTAAATGTGGGAAAAATTGAATATTTTAATAAGAGATAAAAAATATATTTTAGATCTATTTTATTTTAAGATTCAAATAATAATTTTTATTGATCAAATTAACATGGAAACGGTTTTAATATTAATTTAAGTTTAATTAAATATCTTTATAGAACCTGTATTTATATATTAAAAAAACAAATTTACTGTCTTGGGTTTTTCTTCATTTCTCAAGTTTGGGTGATTTGAAATCACTCACTTTCAGTTTAATGATACATATTTAATTGATTTTAATTTCTTCTTAGCATGAAAAATTATAGGTTTCTATAACTAAGAAATCTCACCCTCTATCTGCTATTTTGAGTAGCAATTTAATGATTGATCATTCTTCGAGTATGGGATATGTTACATCTCCTTGTTTTAAATTACAATTGTAATCTGATCAAGACTAAGGTTTCTTGGTGTAAATTGGTGTGATGAAAGATTAATCATACAATAATCTAGAAAATAATCACAAAAATAATGACTATTCAATGATATAAAAATATATAAAATAGGAGGAGGAGTTATTAATATCACTTAATATGTTCTTATAACAAGAATTTATCAAGACACTAGAGAGTTATTATTCCCCAGTCTAAAATTTAATAAATAAATTTTGTTCTAATATGTTTTTTAGATCTCATGTAGTGGATAATAATTATTATCATTATTTCACACATCGTTATGGCATGAAATAAAATGAGGGGATTATTTAGATTCTGAATTTAATATATAGTTTATTAAAATATTAAACTATCATTTATAAATTTGAAGAAATATAAGAAATATTTTTCTCTTATTATGGTATCTATGGGGGAAGAGGATTATTTTATATCATGAAATTATTATTATTACTATTACTATTCCTTAAATTGGAATAAAATAATTTCATTATAAGAATTAATGTATACAATTGGTTAATTACTTCTATTAACAAAATGGAAATCACATGATACTTTTACAATATATAATATTGTGGATAGTCACGTTTTTTAGAATATTTGTTATATATTCCATTAAATTTCAAGAATTATAATAAAAAAATATTTCATAATCATGGTTATTAAGAAATGAAAATTTATTTTTCTCATTTTAATGATAATTAATATTTCATGTTTGGAATTAATATATTAGTTGGAACTTTAAGATCAAATGTGTTTATTGTTTCCTCTTGTTATATACTAGAGTGTGTTATCTATTTGGATGTATTTTTTTCATTTTTATTTTGTACGGTTAGTACTCAAAAAATATATAAAACGTAATGTCAAATCTTATAAATAATTAAATTAAATAAGCATGATCATATTAATTACTACTCATCTTGGAATTGTTTAAACATGGAATTAATTCTTGAATCATGTTACATTGATTATAGATACTTATAGGAATAGATATAGGTTTCTAAATATTGAACCCATATTTATATTAATCTAATTAATTCAATATAGAATTAAATTGGTTGTTTACTAAATATAAATTGATTGGGGAGATGGAAGCCCATTATTTATTATGTGAGGCTTGAATTCCTTGTTGATATGGTCGTAGGTTCAATTAAAATAATGTGTTGAAAAATACATTTGTTATGTATGTATTCTCAAGAATGTTTAGACAAGATATGAATGGTTGATATCTTAATATTATTGGTGTGATGATGAGTAATGGGTGGGGATTAATGAGGCTATAGTGATGATGATATTTATTGAGTAATGGGGTATCTTTTATGATCACAGTGGTGGAATTGGGTGTCCGGTGTGAAAATATTGGTAGAAGAAACCAAATTTTATGGTATGTACAATGACATGGGGTGCTAGGGTGTTTTAGATGAGTTAAAATCTTGGATTTCTCGGAGATTCCAACTAATAGCTTAATTATTACATGATGTCTATTAGGAGATTGTTATTTTCATTTCCCATTACTAGTTACAAGATGTTGTTTGATGTTGATTAGTATGTGTGTATATTTTATGTGGTAGATTATAAAATATTCTAGAGTTCCCATATATTTATGAATTTATTGATTGAAATAATAAAATAACATGTTTGGCTCTTTATTCATTTTTATGATGACGACATAGTCGAGAATACAAAAAATAATAAATATCTCACTTTTCAATTGGATTAGAAAATTAAAATTTTTATCATGAAATTGAAATGGAATTTTATTAATTAATTTATATTGAACTTGATTCTTGTTTTCTTATTTGATATCTATACCTTAGTGGTGGTAGTTGGGTTTCTTGTGAGATAATGGAGACTGATGAATCTACAGATAGGGAGGTGCCCTTGGTGCAGTCATCGGCTATATTTATTCTATATGTTTTTTTATTTCATAAGTACCCCACCCATATTAGAAGGAGAATTGAGAACCAAAGGTTTTGGGGATGTTCTTCCCAATATCTATCTTGGATAGAATATGAATAGCCTACTACCCCCATCCCCACTCTCCCTTAGGCATTAGTATTACATATGTGTATTCAAGGGATGATTTCCCAAACATGTGTGTTTCTAGTTGTGTTGGTTCGAGGTATTTTCATATGAATATATTCCAGATGTAGTATCTGAAGGTATTGGGACCCGAAGTAGAAGCTGGTGGGCCGGGGATTTAAAAATTTTCATCAATGGGACAATGTAACATGTCATCACTGATGATCTGAGCTCCGGTATAGTACGAGGTTATCACATAAATTAAATGAGTACAAAAATAAAACTATGAAATTACCTGTTAAAATCTGAAGCCACACTTGACTGCAACTCGTTGTTCATTATTGTCGCTTAAAGGATCCATAGTATTATCCCTATATATTGTCCACATACACTTTAAAAATCCACTTAAAAGTCGATCATCAGCTTTAGGGTGATAGCATGACGATTCGACAATATCTTCAATGTCTTGACGATCACCAAGATCTTCTACCATTGATGCTTGAAGGATGTAATTGGATCAACACTTGAGATAGAGAGATAAAATCTCTCTATAATGTGGGAGGAGAGATAGGATGTCATTCATAAAAGAATTAATAATCAGGTGGGTGGGAGGCTCTCTCTATTTATAGTGGAGTTACAAAATACTTGGTTGGGTTCCCTAGCTCCCATTTACTTAAAATCCACTAAATAAATAATTATAATGAACTAAAAAACGTCAATATTGTTAATTATTTTACCACATTCCAATAATATATAAATATATATTATGTGATAAACCTGAATGATTTTACTGGACTCATCATCCATCTTAATACCAAACGAACCTTGAATATTAAAATAATAATCGTTTGAATCATATTTTCTTGTATTTAAATAACATGTAAATACATTAAAAAAATTCAATACAAATTATTCATAAAAATAATTATAATTAATTTATTTATTTCTTTGGTGATCGATACCTTAGACAATAGTCAGACCCTGTGGTGGGGCCCATCATGTCCAATATACATATTCTACTGAACATGTTGGATTCTTGTATACACTATTGTGTGTAACCCTCTAAGACCGTATCTTAATTGTATTGAATAAAATTCATAGACCAAGAGCAGAGTCTTGCTATCCATCAAGGACCCTAAAGTGATAATGATTGTCATAGCAATGATAACCAACCTACAAATATTGAATGTGTAATATAATCTCTTTTTCTTTAAATATATCATAAGTTAGGATACAAACTTTTGTCATTTATATTTCTTGATTTATTAATTATTGATACATCTTGATGGATTTACGTTTTGACTGTTATGGCAATATAGTTATAAAGGTAGTGCCATCCTGATCAACTAGGCCTAAGATATACAACTCTCTTAACTTGGAAGTGACAAATCCTTTCTTGATCATTCAACCAATATCATACCACTATCAACGCACCCAAAACAAGATACCTCACCACGATTTCAATATCATGTTTTTTTTATTTCATCAAAGTATGCTATCAAATATAAAACACTAGTAATGATCTAGAGTCATGAGACCAATATACGTGTCCATAGATAGGAACAACCAATGACACCCAAAACATATGATGTTTCTATTAGAGGGTCTATCCTCATGATCTCACTACTAGAGATCACCGAGTGAAAACATAATGAGAAGAGGTCTCAATGCTTATGAACCCCATGCACCTGATAGTCTAACATCTACTATGTTCAGTTAGTTATATGTATCTAGGCCATAGAACCATAAATTAAGAGTAATGTCATAACATATTGAGGTTCCCAATATAGCTCGGGATCTACTATAACCTTTTTCTAAGACAATTAATCCTTGGACATTACCATTTAATAGTATAGGTAGAAATGTCAACACTAAAATGGTAAGTACATATAATTTACATCTAACAGTATAAGTGATATGGTAATCAAAAGTACTGCATAGTTTGGTCTAGTGAACCCACTTTTTCTACACACCCAATTTCACTAGAGCCAAATTTATAACCAAGCTTGATAGATACTCAAATGATAAAGATCATGTTTCTACTGAGTAAAATCTTTATTTGATGAGTCTTCCAAGTTTTTACTGCATGGCAATTATGCTATATGTGACCTCATCTCCTTGAGTAAAAATTGTCAAGAAAAGTTAATCCCAAGTATATCCCTTTCTCCCATTATCATATCTTCACAACTTGGTTGGTGAGAATATCATAATTTTCATTATTATAATACTTTACTAACCTGGTGTGATTCTATGAACTGGAACAAATTATTGCTTTTAATAACTGCTTCTTAGCTACCATGGAAGTTGTTACATACTCAGTGTTTGTAGGTACGACTACCAATTTCTTATATGATCTTGTCTTACTCAAAAAAATATCCTTATTATACTATTATATCATGTTTTTCAGAATTTGACTAGTTCGTGTCCCGCAATAACTAGTCTCTATTTTCCCCAAATACTATGTATTTATATTCTGTACTTACTTAAGTACAATATGATAGTGTCGAATGTTTCTCTTACAGTTCTTCTAGATATAATTGATATATGACTACTATAATGTATGTCCTGGAAATATCAATTTTTTACATATCATGGCATATGTTATCGATCCATTACTGAATCATATGGAACACAACTCACAACTTTAATATCCACCCATGTTCCAAACATGTCATCCTAGAGAGATTATGCCATGTGACATTGGGAACAACTATTAACTTGAATTTTTACTATTTTTCAATACTATGTCACTATATTTACAATTTACTAGTTCTATGAAACTGTTTTATCTACATCAATAGATCTTGTTCGCTAGAATATAGGTTGCCACTTTAATCAATCACTAGAGAAGTACTTTCGTTTTGGTCTTGTCAAACTGTAAGACCAATATCTTTTTTTCATATGTTTCCAAATATATTTCTATTTAAAATCTATTTCACTCCCACTAACCTTTGGTAGTCATATGGAGAAGATTAATTCAAAATAAAAGTATTAAGATCTTGTTGTTTTCCTCAATCCATAATTGGATTTCAGTAACTTTCCACCCTTATTGGCATTCAATGGTGTCATCATCCATTTTCAGTTGTGTCGTATAGACTCCATCCACAAAAGTTGATCTTTACATCCAATGGCCAATATGATGATCATAGAATTTATCTATGTCAAGTTAAGTTCTAATGTATTTAGACTTACCATGGTTTTATTACGAATCGAGTCTTATTGGTACTTCATTTGTACCACCCATGTATCATTTCTTGAATATCCACCACAATATTCAATTTATAAGCCCATTTACAATTTCATAAATGGAATCCATTAAGGAATTTTAATTAATCTTGGAAATATTATATTATTGCCATATAATTTTTATTTGTCGGAATTATTATTCACAATGAATAATTTATTACAGACCGTAGTAATCATAAAACCATCACTACGGTTTTTTACCTTCCTACATAGTATGTGTCTCTGGAAAATTCATCTTCCAAAGGTACTTATGGATATCATTCCTATACCAACTAATTGTGCATCTTCAGCATTGGATAAACCCAATTCAATCTTTCTTCCACTATCCCAAGTAGATATATGCACCCTTATATAGAAATAAAGTCTATCACTTGACTACATATTTTATATCTTAGTGATTTTAATAATATCCTAACCAACTGTTAGGATAATTATATAGATGCACTATTTTTTTAGATTGATAAAGGTTTGTTTATGTCCTAAAAATATATTTTCATCTAAACCCATGTCCTATGAAATAATGGATTTCCATCATAACATGACTTGTATGATATCCATCTATCATTTTAGTTTTCATATCTATTATGGGATTTTTCCATTATCTTCAAAGAAAATCTTGAAATAGGATGGAAGTTACTGTAGAGTGTAACATTGATACTATCTACATTATAAATTTCATATATAAAATCTGCGTTTAGGAATTTCTCCATGATACATGTTTCTAGATCAATATTAACATGTTAGACTCATCATCAATCCTCTTTATGAACATCAATACCATGATGTAGATAAGGTAATGTGTGTTTATGAATTACTACATGCTATATTATCATGATCAATGGATGCTTGGTCGATATATTCTTACGTATGTCGATCCTAAGCAACTAATATCTTCTAACCATGAATATACTTCACTATTACATTCCTTAATAACATAAAGGAATGTTGTGAAGAAGCATTACAACTAGATTTCCATTGAAATACATCACACTCACTTGTTGAACCTATTCCAAATTCCTTATGACATACCATTATTTCCAAAGGATTATTTGTCCAAATTAAAGATGGAAAAAACCAAAAGTATTTATTTTTTCTGAGCCTAAATACCAAACTTGGTATTTCCTTATTTTCGATCTTTAATTTTGATGGAAAAAGAATTATCTTTCCACAACTAGGTAAAAGTCTTACATATTTATAATCATCATTATTTTCTTATGATTCATGTATCATTGAACTATTTTTTATTTATGTTACCACATACAACATTCATTCCTGAACTTAGAATAATGTATCATTATTTCTAAAGGGCATGTGAGATAAATTTTTTGGTCATACCAAATAACTTGTTCAACTTCAATCAATTAGAATTATAATTAGAAGTTATGTTCACCTAAGCCTTGACTTAGGAATCACCCTATCTCATCTTCTTAGAGGAAACACTTTACTTTTTATAGTGTCTATATACTTTCTTACTTACGATATTTTAATACACGTAGGTTAAAATCATATTGTATTTAATACCCAATAAGTTTGTTAGAAACATTAATTATTTGATGAATATATACTAAATAAGAAATAGGTACTTACTTGTTTAATTCAGTTCATTGCATTTTTAAACATCCCTAAATTTATTTCATAATATATGAGGTAGTAACCTCTAGTTTAGTAACTAACCACTATTCATTGAAGGAAATTACAAAGGTTCCTTTGATGTAAAATTTCAATGGAATTTTTTCCTGTGTCTTCCAATTTATTCATCATAAGAACAAAAGAACATACTTTTTTTTATTATTATTATTACTTGGTGAACCTTACATAAATTGTAATGAAGCGCATACTCCATACTTTCTATTTTTATACTTAAAAAAAACTAGAGGAATTAGTTCAAAAATAATATAATAATGGGATGGATTGAAAGATCATGAGCTATCTTTCAGTTTACACAAAGTGAGTATAATCATCACATTCAAATTTTCCTTCACTTTCTCCTCAGAGACTATTTGGAGATGAAAACACATGTGATATCATCCAAGATCCAATGTTGTATTGGAAACAAACATCAATCGTTGATGATTGTATTATGAAATATTCATCATACGCTCAATTCATGGGTCTCTTGTAACTAGTTTTACACTCACGCTTCCTATGGTGGCATAAGAGGTCGGGACACAAGCACTATGAATTTATGATATTGTACTAATGTGTGCATTCACCTGTACTACACTTGAAAATTTGTGCTAGTTTGGACATTAACTTTGTACAAAATAAACCACAGTTTTTTTGAGGTGTTACTTTCCATTTTTATAATAGAATTCATTATAAAATTAATACTTTTATGTTGATTACCATATTAGACATTACCGATTAATTAATGAAATCTTTAAATTTCTCCCACGATTTTATTAAATTCTAGGAACACTATATACTAGAACTGTAATACTACGTTGCTTGAGTATTATAGGTGAAAGGATCCTTGAACCACCCCTCATTGTCTACAATTTTTGTCTCTGCCACTACTCGAAGGGTTCACGGTAGGCGTTTGACCCAGCAACCGGATTAACTCATTGTTCCGTGATCTATTGAGTGAAGTCCCAGCTTTTAAAACCATTACTTAATTTACTCAACACTTGACTCTAAAATTACAATATGGTATATTTGGCCATTTCATAGCTGAAATTTTAGTTAAGTGAACCCCCTCCCTCATAAGAACTCCCCAGTAGTAAGAGACACCCTCATCTTTAGCATGACTAGCACCCCAAATACTCAGTTTTGTTCAAACTTCAATGATAGAAGGTGGTAATGACTTAATATTAATTTTAGGGTTTTGTGTTTTTAAATCAACACATCTAATCCATTTCTATTAATCTAGTTCATCTATGTTTTCCCTCTCACAATTGATTTTTAATAAAAAAACACACATCGCTTTTTTATTCATTTTATTATTTATTATTTTATGTATTTTTCCACAGTTTTAAAAAGCATAAAACAATAAAAAAATGCATAAAGGTAAACTATAACCGACTGGTTTTGAGCATCTAAATGACCTAGGGGCATCATACCTAAGTCATCTCTTGACTCTTGATGTAGCTCACCCCTGTCATGTATGTCCGCTTCTCATTTGTAGTATCGCCTCATCTTGGTAGATTCCACTTCACATCTTAGAGTACCACGTCATCTTGGTAGGGTCATGTGATACACTGTCTCCATTCAAAGTACAAAAATACTTCCGCATAGGTGAGGGGAAATAGAGTTGTAAAAGTGAATCTGGTGAAATTGGGCATGCATTCCCTTATACAGTTTAACCAAAATAAGACGATGCACAGACCTATATTTAATTAATTAAAAAAATTGCACACAGTTTTAAAAAATTCAATGAACAATTAAGTGAAAACAAACATGGGTAGGTTCTCATGACTAGTAGACTCATGATAAAATTAAATTGCATTAAATAAGTAAGGATTTTTCAATTAAATTAAGTGAATTATAATTTAATTATTCTTTGGTCTAGTGGTTTATTTAATTTTTAATAAAAATATTAATATAATTAATTAATTTAATTTAATATCAAATTTTAATTAATCTAAAATAGGTTTTAAAATTTAACTAACAAAAAATCAATATTTTAATCATTTTAATTTAATATTAAAATGAAACTAATTATAAATATTAATTTTATTATCCCAAACCTAGATAACCCTTTGGGGTGCTATTTTGGGTTTGGATGGTCCACTCACACCCATTTAAGAATTGAAAGACCCGCCCAGAGCATATCAGGGGTCATGCAGATTTGTAGTAGGTCAACATGAGTAACCTTGCCAGTGAGAAGATGGCTCCACAGCCGTCACAGATTCTTGGAAAGTGGTCGAGTAGGTTACTGCTTGTGGAGGCGCGAAAAAAGGTAGGAACTAATAATTTCCACCTCATCTAGATATGAGGTCGACGAGGGAGGTTAGTGGCATGAAGGTGGCGTGGGTGGTGGTCAGGGGGATCCGGGAAGGGTGATGTATGTGTTGTAGCCAAGCACTGGAAGGGAAGGGAGTCGCTAAATTGAGTTATGTGGGTCGGGGAGGTCGGACCTCATTGTCGGTAGAAAGAGGCTATGGTGCCATTGTCCAAAGGGGCCGAAGCATATTGGTGGGTTTTCCAGCCAGGGAATGGGAGGGGACTAAGTGGGTCAACGAACCGGGGGGGTACACCCTCCCCATTTCTAAAGGCAGTTTGTTAGCCTTACAATAATAATTAAATTATTATAATAAAATAATAATTTATTACTGTTATAATTTTTTATATTTATATTCTTATTATAATAATACTAATTATAAAAATGATTAGTTCTCATAGAACCCATATAATTTCCAATGAACATAAAATATCGAAACTTGGATGTAAACAGATAGGAAACAATCAGTAGAATTTTAAAACTTGAGAAAAAACCTCTAACATGATCAATTCAAAAAAATTAATGGGTCATAACATGGCTATTTGAAATCAAATCAATGTCCGTTCTGAACCATTGGGACCAATTTCAGACCCTCAACTTAATTTTTAAATGAAAATTAATTTTTCTCAGCTCTAAAAATATACACGATCGCTCTGATACAAGATAAAGGTATCGGGCCCCGCAGCGAAAGCCAGGGGCAGGTATTTTTAAATTTTCATCAACAGGATGATGCAACATGTTGTCGCTAACCATCTGAGTCCTTGTATAGTTCGAGGTTCTCACTTGAATTAAAAGGGCACAAAAATAAAACTATGAACATACCTGTTCAGATCTGAAGTTGTGCTTGGCTGCAAATCGTCGCTGGCAATCTTCACTTGAAGTATCCACAATAAGATCCCTCTAGATCATACACAATCACTTCAAAAATAAACTATAACGTTGATCATTGAATTTTGACCACTATCATGGTGATTCGATGATGTCTTCAATGTCTTGATGATCCCCGTGACCCTCTGCATTTGATTCTAGAAGGTGGAACTTGGATCAACATTTGAGTGGGAGGGACTCTCTCTCTACAAATCTTGATTAGAGAGAGGCTCTCATTCATAAATGAATGAATAGTCAGTTGGGTGAGATTCTATCTCTATATTTATAGTGATGTTACAAAATACTCGGTTGGGTTCCCCAGCCCCCGTTTATTTAACATCCACTAAATAAATAATTATGAAGAACTAAACTGCATCAATGTTATATATTATTTTATCACATGGCTGTAATATATGAATATATATTATGTGATAATCTCATGTAATTTAACTTAACTCACCATCCCACTTACTACTAAGTGAACATTGAATAATAAAATAATATTTATTCAAATAATATTTTCTTGTATTTACTTAACTTGTAAATACATTAAAAAAAATTCAATCATAATTATTCATAAAATGAATAATAATGAATTTATTTAATTCTTTAGGGATCGATACCTTGGTCAAAACTCATACCCTGTGGTGGGGCCCACCATTTCAAATGCACCTATTCTACTGAATATGGAGGATTCTTGAATATGATAGTAGGTGTGACCCTCTAGGCCCGTATCTCCATAGCAGTGATTAAAATTCACAGACTATGAGCAGAGTCTTGAAACCCATCAAAGACCCTAAAGAGATAAGGATTGTAATAGCAACGACAATCATCCTATGAAAACCGACTATGTAATATAATCTATATGTATTTTAAATATCTCATAATGCGGGATACACACTTCTATCTTCGTCCTTTTTTTATTTATTATTTTTTCATCTATCCGGATAGATTTACATTTTGATTACTCTGGTTAGAGACATATGAAGGTATAACCACCCTTATCAACCAATCCTAAGATATACAACATCCTTAACTTGAATGTGATAAATCCTTTCTTAACCAGTCAACCAATGTCATACCACCAATGATACACCCAACACCAGATACCTCTCCATGATTTCAATATCATGGTTTTTTCCTTGTATCAATGTACACAATAAAATGGCACACACTGATAATGATCTCAAGTTAGGATACCAATACATGTTTCCATTGATAGGAACAACCAATGACACCCAAAACATGTGATCTTCTTATTGGTGGGTCTATCCTCATGATCTCACTATGAGTGATCACCAAGTGCGAACTTCATGAGAATAAGTCTCAATGATTATGATCCCCCAACACCTGATATCCTAACATCTACTATATCCAGTTAGTAAGATGTATCAAGACCACATGACCTTAGTTTAAGATTAAAGTTGTAATATCTCAAAGTTATCATTATATATTGGGATCTACTATGACATTTTGATATGATAATTAATCAATAGACATTACCATTTAATTGTGGATGAAAAAATGTCAACACAAAAATGGTAAGTATACATCATGTACATTTAACTATATACATGATATGGTAATCAAATTTATTGCATAGTTGGGTATAGGGAACCCACAATTTCAATTGTATCTAAAGGATTATTACATGTTTATTATGTGTGGTCTTTAATAGCATGAGGTATAGTACACAATATAAAGGTGGTAATTTCTTATAAATATATATTTGGTCACTATATAGAGGATGTGGATGTGATGATGTGAAAAACTAAATTCATGGTATTATATGGTTTCCCATGTGTTTTCAGGAAAAATTATTTATAGATGAGATAATGGCTTATGGCGTGCAATGTCATGGAGTGAGAGAGGCAAACCAGTAGAGAAGTGGATGTGGGGTACCCATATATATATATACATATTCAAAATATTTTCATTATAATTGTGTATGTTATTTTGTGGATGATGCATAGTGAGGATGAGAAGAGATTAGTATACACATTTAGGTGATGAGTTAGTTTCATTTATTTATTCACTGGGATTTAGTATATCTCCTTCACATTTTTTCTAAATGATTTTATGGAGAATCCTATGGAGTAAACTTGTGATATTCATCCAACATATATATTACTAATTTTTTGGTTATCAGGAGTTCATTGTTGATTGAGTTGGGCATCACTCGTTTGAGGTGTTGTTCATGAGCAGTTAGAGTTTTTTGGTGGTTGCTGATGATTTATCGTAATTTTGTTTTCATTTAATTTGTTTCCATTTATGTATGGCCTCACTTAATTAATTAGTATTGGGTCTTTATATTTTATGAGTATGAGTTTTTTGTTAGTTATTATCATATTATCTCTTACTTCTCAAATCTATATGAGGGTAATGTCTCGTAAGTTTTTGATTATATACCCTCAGTGATAGTAACCAACTCATGACCTATTGGAGGTAGGATTCAAGATTAATTATCTCTCTTTCTATATTACACCCAAATGATTGGTACCCTTGTAGGGAGGGAGTCCAGAATGAGTGGGATCAAATATGACAACCCTGCTCTTTATTTCATACTTAAACATGATTTATTACATAAAACCTTCACTTGTTACAACATAGAAGATCAAGAGGTCGAGTGTCTTTGGGTATTAAGATAATTACATAACAACATAAAAAATTATATACAAAATATTAATTGAAAACTTCCTTTACATGACCACTACATTCCCTCGTACTTATCATTTCATGGGATAACCTGAGGACATGCATAAAAAAGGGTGAGCTATAAAGCCCAGTAAGGGAATAAACAAGGAATAACATGAGGAATACAATACATGTTAGGCAATAGTAATATCAATGGAGAACAAGAGAAACATGAACATAAATTCCTGATAAATCATGATAATCATAACATGGAAATGTGGCAACAACACTTAACAAGGAATTAGCATGAGCCAAGGCACATTGCACATGGAGCATTAGTAAACCCTCATTGCACATGAAGCACGAGTAAACCCTCATTGAACTTGAATTAGCATGAGTAAACACTCATTTCATAAGAAATATCATGATAATATACTTTACCCAATGCATTGGAGCACTATAAGGGCACACCCTTTCTTAAACATTTCATTTCATGCATAAGTGTGCCACATGGATCATACAACATGGAATCAATATTCATCATTTATTCTATGATAAAGTGATGTGGAATACATAAATGAAGCTTTATAATCAATACGTAAATGTTAATAAAGGTGAATACCCTTGATTTATAAATGGGCATGGTATTTTCTACACAATGACTTTGGCTTGGAAAATCGTTGTGCAATTTCGGCAGCATAACGACGTGAAATAAGAACTCATAAAAAATGGATGATGAGAGAGAAAGGGTTGTCTCATTAAATTAACATGAAATGGACAATAATAGAGTCATATAGATACATGTCCCAACAAACATAATTGAATTTATAAGCATAATACAAAATAATTACTTGGATGTAAAAGAGGAGAGTGAAATCCATCACGGAATTTCGACAAGGTAACGGGTGTACATAGGACACATTAATGAGAGTTAAAGGGGAATCACATCATCCAAACATAAATCGGACAGTATGGGGGAGGTGAGAAATCATACCCCAACATTTTTAATTGAAAAAAAGGGAACACCTTAAATAAAATTTGACAAAAATGAGAATGGAAGAAATCCATTACTTGGAAGTGTGATCCCAAAGGCTTAGGAGGGGCTTGAGAGAGGATTCATGGTAGATTAATTCACCTTTTAAGGATTATAGGGAGAGAAGGACATAGGTTGAATGAACTCCAAAGGCTTTGAGTAAATAGGATGTGGGAGCATGGGTGGGTTTATATAGGAAAAGAGAGGGAATTCATTATTATTTAGGTTTGGATCACCACACATTAAACTAATCAATACCACAAACCAGACCATGGTTTTTACCCTTGGTTTTTTACAAAGAGGAGTGGAAAACAATATTTTATAATTCAAATGACCTAAAATCTTAAAATAATAGGGTTGTTTATGTGGAGGTGAGTCATACTCTTAAGGAATACAATTTAAAAAGACAAATAGTTTTATAAGCCTTGAAGGGTCCACCAAAGCTTGTAAAAGAAATCAAACAAACCCAAAATCATATTATTTTAAATTTAAAACATGTATTGGCCGAACATAATGTTTATCGTATTTTATTACATCACTATTGTGTCATTTTGATGTCATAAAGCACATTATATATTTAAATGGTATTTAATTTTTACCCAAAAATTCGACTATCTCAGAATATTATGAAAACTTCATTGTTGGATAATTTAAACTTCATGATTCCAAAAATAATATTCATTTTATCTAAATAATTTTCTAAATATGTGAATTTTTTACTTTTAAATTAATACCAACGTTTATAAAAAAATCATGGGTTTTGACAAAAAGAGCTTTCAAACCTTAATAAAAATTACAATTGTATTCATAAAAATTGAACTATCATTTATAATTTAAAAAAATTAATTTATTAATAATATTTTATTAAAATATTATTTAATTACCAAAAAATCCATTAATTCATCAAAATATATATTTTTAGTTGAATATTAACTAAAAATACTATTTCTGCTTTAAAAACTATTTAAAAATAAAAATAACTAAATGAATGAAAATTATTTATACAAAAATAATGTACATATTCATAGTGCTTGGGTCATGTTACATAACCCCTTATGACACCCACATAAGACCGAAGGGTATGGTGTGTGATGGTGACAGACTCTTGTGGTGGCTCAGATAACATCGCTCGGGTGATAATCTCTATTAACTTCCACTTCTCTCGTAGTCGATTCTGCTCAAGCATAACATGTTCAATCATGGCTTGAAATTGGTCAAGATAGAAGTCCAACGATGCCACCTCCTTTCTGAGCTCTAAAAAATGGGCTTCTTATGGGGCAAGTCTGTTGGATGAGGACATCGCTTCCTTTGAGGGCATAAATTGGATTTGTTAAAGCCCTATATTTATACTGATCTTGTGATCACTGTTCAACAACTATATTAGAAATGACCACAATTTCTAATAGTGTTTTAAAATCTAAAAACATAAAACCAATGAATTTCACATCTTATATAACCATAATAAGACATTTATTTTGATCAAGAGGAATTTTCATTAATGAAAGTTTGGGTCGTTACAATCTTCCCCCCTTAAAAAATTTCACCCAAAAAATTTCTTTTTCCCACACTAAAACAGATGTGGGTAACTTTTCTTCATCACTTCCTTCTATTCCCACACCACTTCTTCAAACTTGTGGTTTCCCACAACACCTTGATGAGGGGAATTACCCTATTTCGTAGAACTTTTTCTCTAAGATCTAAGATATTCACTGGTTGCTCCTCATACAAAAGATCATCTTCTAACTGTACTACCTCTGAAGAGAGTACATGTGAAGGGTCTAGTATATACTTCATTAAGAGGGATACATGAAAGTCATAATGTACTTTGTCCATGGTAGGTGGAAGTGCTAGTCTATAGGCCACAACCCTATCATGATCAAGAATCCTGAAGGGGCCGATGTACCTAGGACTTAACCTCCCTTTCTTTCCAAACCTCATTAACTTCTTCCACAAAGATATGCGTAGAAACACCATTTCTCCAACATTAAACTAAATGTCTTACCGGCGGTTATCTTCATAACTCTTCTGTCAACTCTGGGCTGCCTTGATATGCTGCTGAATGGTTTTCACATTTTTCACAATTTCTCCAACCATTTCTGGTCCTAGTAGCTTAAGATCACCAACTTCATCCCAACATATCGGTGTTCTACACCTCTTACCATATAGGGCTTTATAAGGTACCATTTATATGCTTCAGTGGAAACTATTATTGTAATAGAATTCAACCAATGAATAATGTTGGTCCCACTCTAGTTTAAAGTCCATATAACATGAACTTAACATATCCTCTAGTGTTTGAATAGTTCGCTTAGATTGGCCATACGTTTGAGGATGACAGTCCGTATTGAAGATCAGTTCAGTATTTATAGCATGTTGAAGACTCTTACAAAACATAGAGGTGAATCTTAGATCTCGATCAGATACAATCGTTAGTGGTACTCCATCCAGCCTTACAACTTCCCTGATATTTATCCATGCTACATGATCCAATGAGAAATCCTCCTGAATTGAAATAAAGCGTACAAACTTTATAATACGATCCACAACAAACTAGATTGAATTGTTTCCTTTTTATGTCTTCGGAAGTCTGTTGAAAAATACCATGGTGATGTTCTCACATTTCAATGCTAGTGTGGGAAATGGTTGCATCATCCCCTTAGAATTCTGCCTCTCTGCCTTCACTTTCTGACACACCAAACACATTGGTGTATACCCAATGATCTTATTCTTTATATTATCCCATCAATAATGATCTTGGAGATCACGATACATATTTTTGTTTCTTGGGTGAATAGAGAAATTTGAACTATGTGCATCATCCAAAAGTTCATTCTTTAGCTCCAAAATTGATGGAACACATTGACTTTTCCCAAATCTTAAAATTACTTCTTTATTAACATATAAATCCAAATATTTTCCTATTCTAATATATTCCACTTCCTTCTGAATTCCCACATCATTTTTTTGAGAATCCTTTAACCATTCCAAAAGATACGGTTAAAAAATCATTTTTGAAAGGATTGATGATGTTCCCTTCTTTATGATTCCCTTTTCCGTCATCATCAAATCTAATAAGATTGGATCCTTCTCAATTCTCATCAATGATAGAATCATTGGGTCCTTTCTACTTAGAGAATCTGCCCCCTTGTTCGCTTTCCCAGGGTGGTAATTGATTGAGTAGTCATAGTATTTGATCAGCTTTAACCATCTTCGTTAGCGCATGTTCAACTCTTTCTATGTGAATATATACTTGAGGATTTTGTAGTCCATATATATTTCACACTTCTCCCCAAAGAGATAATGCCTCAAAATCTTTAAGGTGAATATCACCGTAACCAACTACAGATCATGTGTTGGATAATTCTGCTCATGAACATTCAATTACCTTGAAGCATAGGCAATGACTTTTTCATTTTTCATTAACACACAGCCCAGTCCCTTCTTCGAAGCATCACTGAATACCACAAAAAGTTCTCCACTAGTTGGTACAGTGGGCAAGGGCATAGTGATAAGCCTCCTTTTCAACTCCTTGAATATTTTTTCACATTCATCACTCTAAGAAAACTTTACTCACTTTTGAGTAAGCTTGGTAAGAGGGTTGGACACTGATGAGAAATTTCTCACAAATCATCGATAATATCTAGCTAACCCTAAGAATCTATGGATATCCGTTAAATGATAATATAATTTAATTAATTCTAATGTAATTTTTAAAAAATTTAGATATTTTTTATTTTGGTAAGAACATTTGTAGTACAAAAAAAGGAATTTTATTTAAAATTAAAAATTCTCATTATTAAAAAACTATACTTGTAAAATATATATTATTTTTGAAATCAGAAAATCAAAATTAATTAATATAAAAATATTCATAATTTTTTTAGATAGTCTAATTTTTGGGTAAAAATAAAATTTAGTATAAGTATATGGGTTGTATAATGAAATCATAGCAGCCAAAAAGTGATGTAATGAATTATATAAAATATGTACACAACAAAATATTTATTTAACCTTTAAAATAATGCTTTTAAGTTATTTTCCATATTTTATAAACCTTTAATTAATCACCTAAAACCGATATTATATTTTATGGTTTGAAACTAAATTCTCTATGAACAAGACTCACTTCCAAATCACCAGTGGTATAATTTTAATATGTTTTGTTATTTAACTTATAATTTTTTAAAAACCACTCTCATTTTTTATAAACCATTGTAAAAAACTATGCTTAGTTTTGTGGGTTTGATTATTGTTTTATATAAATTCCAAATCCTATATATATAAATTAAAAATGAATTCCCCTCATTATTACTATAAATACCCACCCAACCTCCAACTCCTCTTTACTCAAAACCCATTGATCATTAATTTACTCTCTACCTTAACCTCTAAATACCTCCCAAGGTATTCCCAATATCTTAATAATTATCTCCAAATATTTTATAAGAGTCCCCTGAAGGCAATGGATATTTACCCCTTCATTTTCATTCAAGCACCTTAATTATATTTAGCCTCTAAATTTAATTTATTATGTTTTCCTGACTTTTTAAATATCCATTTACTATTGAATGTATTTTTTATGAATTATATATCATTAATCCCCTCTCATTATAAGATTTACCAAATTTTTTAATATGAATAAGAAAGAGATCGTCTTCTCTTCCTTTTTATTTCATGTACTTTCTTTCTACTAATAATTTTTATTTCCAATTATTCTTGTAATAATGTGTTTTTAAAAATAAATTTACTATCTTTATGATTACAATGTTATGATATACCAAATTTCACTATCATTAGACCCTTCGATGAACCTTTACGTACAACTGTTGTGATGCCGAAATTATCTCATGATTTTCCTTGACAAACTTGTGTGTTGTGAATACCCATACCAATTTTCACTCAGTGGTATACAATATGTAACCTTCCTTAATTGATTTGGGAAATAAAGGTATGTAACCCACACTCCTTAATCATGTGATTAAAATTCATTAATGGCATTCTTAGGTTGTATGATCTATGTGGCAAAAAATTCAAGTATATTATATGAATGTGATGGGTGGGACCATTATTATATAGCCCTCTTTTTCATTAGGTAATGACTCTATCTCATGATATAATATGTATGGTTATAGGAATATTTTTCTAGGTACACTATGTTGTGATTTTTCATAGGTTATCCTTAACATATTCTTTTGTTGTCATAGTTTATGTTGTTTTTATATTCCTATGTTTCATTGATTATATCATCTTATATCATGCATAAATGTTCATGTTTATGATTTTCACCTTTTTATGTGACCTTGATATGAATCTTGAATAACATGTTTTAAATTCATCATGTTATTCTTTGATTATTCCATAAGGGTAATTGTAGATCACACATTTCCGTTGTCTATTCCCAAGTTATCTCGTATAATATAAAATGATCAATTGAATATAAGGGAATGTAATGGAGGTTTTAAATAATTTATTTGTATCTCTATTTTTTTCCTTACACCTCATTCCTCAATTAATCTTTAACTCTTGATCTTCTTGGATTTTATTGTTAGTGTATTTATATTATAAATCATGAAATAATGTTTGTAAAAGATAAAAGTTATCATACCTAGTATCAACAGAAAGTATAATTATTTTTTAGGATTAGTATTGGAAAACCAACATAGAGGCCTTTGGGATAAAACTGAACATAATAAAACATTCCTATAATTTGGTATAGTATAGACTGGTTGTTTTTTATGTAACTTTATCCCTATCCAGATAATACAAGTGTATGTGTATATAGAGCATTTTTACCTTGGGATAATAACCCCAAACTTAGAGAATTGGGTATTAACTCGATGATCACCTATTTCATAAAATATAGTTATTATTTTGTATTGGGTTTGACACTCTTGGGTGATATACTTTTGTAATTTCATCAGCACATTACAAACAATTGTGATGAGACTAAATAAAATCAAATAAAATTTTATGTTAGGAAATATACCTTGGATAAGTCTTTTTAAATCATATAAATTCGTAATTTTAGGAATAAAATTTATTTATGAGTTATGCCTTCAACTTTTAGAGTTTTTATTTTACGTGTTTTATATTTTTAAAATTCTCATCTTGGAGCCTGTTTTAGATTATGTAAATGAATAGAAAACATTCAAATTGTGAAAGGATGGCTTATTATTCATTCATGAACAATAAATGTTCAATGTGACTACGGTTCTACTCATTATTTCATGTAAAATATATTTAGTCAAACTATTCAAACACCACCTCCAAAAATTAAATTTTATTTGTCGGGGAAAATAAAAAATCTATAGAAAATTACATCCAAAGAATATAAATCCTACCCTATCAGTCTTTGTAAGAAATATTCCCCCAAAAACATTGTGATGCAAATTTTAGTGAAATTATGTGCAATTCTAGTTATGTATTTCTTCCCTAATATAGTGACAACATAAATTGATAAGAAAAAAAAATCACCTGATATATCTTGAGTCACTCTCAGATTCTATAAAAGTTAAAGAGGATGATTAATCTCATGTTGAATCATCATCTAATGTATGGATACTATTTATATATGAGTAATCATATCTAGGTAAAATGATTAAGACTATGAAAAATATAATCCTTGATGAAGTACCCTTTATGAGGGAATATTTTCTTTAATGAATGCCTTGGTATTCATCCTAAACTAGAGGTTGAGTTATGAATAGAATTTATACATGAAATGAGTATCATTCTTCGAGAATGATATCATCAATGAAGGGATATCTATGGGTACTTAAAAAATAAAAGCAATTAAGGGAAGGCCTTGGATGATAGATATGATGTATATCTGTAATTACCATGGATATTTGGGTACTATAGTTGATTTTTACTTCTCATGATTTTAAATCCCACTAACTAATATATCTTGGAAGGGGTGATGTTTTTTTGGATAGATGAAAGAAAAGATAGATTTAAAGAGTTAAAGAAGAGGCTAATAATTTCCCTTATGCTCATATTACCCATTATTGGAGATGGATATTTGATCAATAAAGATTCATCCCAATAGGCTTTGATTTTTTACTCATGTTATATGAAAAAGTGAATGATGTGCCTCCCTCCAATTAAATATTCATGATAAAATCAACACAACTCATTATCTTCAATTTACTGCATTATTATTCATAGTGAAAATTTAGTGACATTATCTGTACAAAGAGAAGTGGGTCATACATACAGATCACAAAATCATCAGGAAAATATTCATCTAGAGGGATCTCATTATGAAACAATGATGTTGGATATATCAGATTAAGGATTATGATTATTTTGTCCATTACCATTCTATTAAGGTGAATGAATTAGAATATGATCTCAGTATAAAGGATCTCACAAACATTTACATGAATTGGAGAAAAGGGAATCCAATATTATTGGACATGAAAATGTTGTAAATGGAAATCATTGAAGTGGATTAATCCATCCTTTCTAAAATAATAGCTTAACCATCAATTTTTGAGATGATCAACGAGGAATAAATATATGATCAGGATCTATAAAAAAACATAAAAAAATATTCAGATGTTTAACTTTTCTGATGATAGATTTTTATGGTTTGGAACCTTCATATGTGTACCATAAAAACCAGATTTAAAAAGGGAACTTTTATATAATATTCATGGATCGTCTTTCATTATTCATAAGGGAAGCACTAAGATGTATATAGATATGAAGAAAAAAATTTGGTGGGATAAAATGAGGAGGCATATCATAGAGTTAGTATCTTGATGCTTGGTATTCCAACAATTCAAGGATGAATGAAAACATTATAAGGGTATGATTCAACCATTTTCCATACTAGTATTTATATGGAAAATAATAACCATGGATTTTGTCTTTTGACACCCAAAGACATCTAAAGGTAACAACACCATTTGGGTGGTATTTGATCACCTTACATGTTAGTGAATTTCATTTATCTCAAGGAATATTTTTTCCTTGATAAACATTCTAGGATAAAAATAAGGGAAATGGAAATATAGAATGGAGTTTCACACTCTGTTGTATATGATTGAGATTTATGGTTTTCGATGAGGTATTCGACAAGTATTAAACAAATGTTGAATATAGAGTAGAGTTTTAATACTTCTTATCACCCCTAGATGTACTTCCATTAAGATTAAACTATTCAAACTCTAGAGCTAATGATAAGATCATGTTCAATTAAATTCAAAGGCTGTTGGTATCAACACCTTCCCCTTGTAGAGTTCTCATAAAATAGTAGTTTCAATTATTTCATTCAAATCGAATCATATGAGGATCTGTATAGGAAGAGGTGTCAGAAACTAACATTATGGGATGATGTTATTGTGTGGAAGAATTTGGTTCCTAATATTATCCATGATATTTAGAGAATGTTCAAACCATTCAATGTCATATGAAATCTGGTTAAATTTGAAAAAATATATATATAAATACTCTTTAAAGAGGTATGGATATTGAGGTTGGAGACAAGGTGTTCCTTTGTATATCATCAAGGAACAAGGTTTTAATTTTTAAGAAGAAATGAAATCTTAGGTATAGGTACATATGCCCCTTTGATATCCTTGATTGAATCAGAGATGTGACCTATCCACTAGAAGTCCCTCCTGACCTGTCATAATTACATGATATGTTCCATGAATCCCTATTGACGAAATAAAAACAAGGCCCCTTAAATGTGTTGAATTTAAAGGTTTTACCATTATAGAATGATATTTCATACAATTATCTTCTAGTGAAGATCATAAATAAATGAGATAATGTACTATGAAGTGATACAACTCACTTTCTCACAGTACTATAGTGGAACCAAGAGTTTGAGGAAGAAACATGGGATAATAGATAGGCATTGAAATATAAGTACACTCATATATTATAGTACAAAATATTAAATTTAATAGGATAATTTTCTACAGATGTCAATAATGTAATAACCATAACTCTTTTAAATAAAATTTCATTTTGAATGAATTAATTCCTCATTAAGTAATGTAGTTATAGAAGAAAAAATCACTACATTACATATTTTAGAACACTATAAAATATACCTTTTTCGCTTTAAAATACCTTTAAGAAGCATAAAAATTTATAATATATATTTCTTAAAAAACATATTAATATTATTAAATACTAAGGGATATGATAAAGTCAAATTGATACAAACAAAAACGTTATAGCCTTGACCAATAGTATTGTACCATTTGAATCCCATTTATTAGAAATTATGATGGAGATAACATCACTGGGATTTTATTTTATCTTGGACCATGTTGAGATTCAACAACTGAAACATGAGTGAAACTATTTATGGGATAATTTTAGGGTTATGACGACCACAACTAAAATAATGTTCCTTAGACCACCCCTAAGATAGCCTTAACATCACAAACCACACCCTTAGGGCATATACTGGTGTAATATGGGGTTATGTATCTAGACCCTAGTTATATGAATTTGTATATTTTATTTTAATTAAAATAATATATATACATTTCCCTTTTATTAATTCTTTATAATTGATTATATTAAGAGAGATAAAAATTATATTTTGATAAGATGAAACTCAAATAGTATTATTAAAAAATATATTGTTTTAATTAAATCACTCTTTTGATAACTTCATTATTTTTTTCCATAAATTTTGTTTTAATAAATTATTCTTGTTATGTAATAAATTTTTAAAAAATAATTGATAATATATTTTAATGAATTCAGGTGTAATTTTTATAAGTGTCAAAAAATTTTTTGTGTTGTAAAAAGTAGTATTTCCAGTAAATATTAATTTATAATTAAAATTAAGAATTTTCATATTTAAAAAATTGTTTTTATAAAATAAAAATTATTTTTTAAATAATCACATAAAAAATTAGAAGTTTTGATTTTTTAATAATTTTCTAATATAGACATATTTTTAAATAAAAATTAAATATAGTAAAAATATACTGTCAGTATTATAACAACACAAAAACTATAAAGTAACGTTTTAAATTTTATAAAAGCATACATGAACAAATATAGATTTACCCTTTAAAATTATGTGTTTTTAAGTTATATATTTATTTTTATAAATCATTAATGAATCCTAAAAACCGTATATCATATTTGTGGATTTTAAAATCTATTCTTTATGAATATGTCTCACTTACAAATCATGAATGGTATTATTCTAATTATTTGTGTTATTAGACTTATAAAATACTTAAAATAACTTAAATATGGTAGAAACTATTGGAAAACACCACATTAAGGTTTTTGGATTTGATTAATTTATTACAGTGTCCAAAAACTACATTTAGAAATTTATAATGAAATCCCCTCAGGTTTTATATAAGTACGCACCCAACCTCCCACTCATCTTTACTCAAAAACCATTAATCATGAAGTTACCGTCCTTATACCTCTCTAAATCCAGCCTCAAGATATTTCCAAGCTATTAAGAAGCATATCCCAGTTTATTATAAGTTCCCTCTCAATATAAAGGACCACTCTCTTCTTTTCCATCCAAACACCTTATTTTATTGAGCATTTTAAATCTTAATTGATTATTTATTAAATTACTTTATAAATATCCATTTACTTTGAAATTTATGCTCTATGGATGAGATATAATTTTCCCCACTCATTATAACTTTTACAAAATCTATTACTATATTTAAATAAGTAATCACATTATCTTCCTTTTCATTTCAAGTAATTTCTTGATACTAAGACTTTTCATTTCCAATTATTATTGTTTTTTAAGTATTTTTACACATTTTTATATTTTCCTTAGTATTAAATAGTAATTTGAGACCCAATTTCATTTTAATTAAATAATACCATGATCCTTTATGTACAACCACTATGAAATTGAAATTATCTAGTGATTTACCATTTAAATATTATTTGTTTTGAATACTCATGCCCATTTCTAATCAAGGTTATACACATAGATGTAAATATCCTTCATTGATTTGGGACATACATATATGTAACCAAAACTACTTGATTCTCACAAATAATTTTTTCTTGTCATTTTTCAAAATCCACTTTACGTTTATGTGGAAACCTCATATTCCATGGGATTCTTAGAAAACCACCTCCCAGATTTCAAAATTTAAAAATGTGATAAAAAAAACCACCATCCAAAATTTGAAATTCAAATTGAAAAGGACCCACACATCCCATCACCTCGAGTCTTGAAATTTTGATCTATGAGATTCATTAATCCATTCCCCCTAATGTCACCACAATACTGGTGAGAACCCCACTAGAGATCATCCCCCCATAACTTCCATCACAAAATATATCTACACCATTATCACTTCACCCTCATCATCATGCGTAAGGTAAAAACTGCTTTATCGGGTGTTAAACTAAGATGATAAGTTTTAAAAAGGGCCATAAAACTTGTAAAAAACCCATTTGATAGCCATATTTCAACCTTATTACCTTTAATGGTCCAAAATGACCCTTTTTGCAGTATTTTTACATGATATAGATATGTATGTAATTGATTCCTATCAAAAATTTCATATGTGTCATCTCTCTCACTTATAAAAGGCCACCCCCTCTCCTCCACTATTCACACTTAAAAAGTAATTTTTTTGTTCAATACCTGAAAAAATATATTTTTTAATCCCCTAACAGTATCATATATCCCTTTTTTTGATCAGAAATCCATTATAAGGAGTCTTTTGGTGCAAATGAAACGAAGTTCCCCAAATAAGAGGTAATGTTTTAAATGAGAATTTTAATTTTATTTCTTCTTCCTCCTCCCTAAAATATTATTTAATAATGATAATGTAATAATAACATTAAATACGATTTATTTATATTTTATTATATTGTTGTGAAAAAATTATATCCACCTCATCTTACATGAAATCGGAAATGAAACTATCAATCTTACGTAAGGGAGACTACTGCCTCATGAACTGATGAAAATTGATTTTCATCACAACGTTAAAGGATGGGTAAAATGATGAATTTAATACATGTATATTATTTTTATAAAATTATTATAATTATTTAATAATAATATCTCATTTACCATATTATTTTCATTCCATTTAAAATATGATAACATTGTTCATGTGTACGGTGAACTGCTGCCTCGCGAAGCAATTTGATTTGTTTTTCACATATGATTTAATGGATTGTAATAAGGGTAAATTTAATGAATATATATGATATATATGAAAATATATCAATTATATAAAATTAATATATCATTATCTTCTTTACCCTTTCACCCATTAAGAGAATGATATCATCACTTGTGCGTATATACAATCTATCGTCTTCACGAAGCAATGTGACTCACTTTCCATGCCCAACATTCAAGAATGGTTATAATAATTTATATAATGTGTAAAAATGACATTTATAAAATTCTTATATTTCTAGAGATGATGTATTTAAATACTCTGTACAAGAACCAGAACTTTCATGATAAAACATGTATGAGAAAACAAGTCAATTAAAACCTAAAACATTGAAAATAATGAAATATTATTAACAATAAGGTAGTAAAATATTATAATATAATCATATATGATATTAAAAAGATGAATATGGTTTTGGTATAAATTTATAACATTCTAAGAACCATTATTAATGAGGTTAAATCATGTTCAACAAAAATTAAGCATGAGATAAGGGACTTCACTCAATTTTCCACAAATGAGGAATATTTTTTATTGTGCATCTAATTTTTTTATGGTGTACATAGTTCCACTTTTCATGGAATATAAGGAATAATTCATACTTAATTTTATTTTAAGTATAAATTTTAATTATCAAATATAAGGGGATTTTACTTGAATGTTACCATGTGGTAAGGGATTTCATCTCAATTTCCATTTCATTAGGATATATTTCCCAATATGCACATATTAACTATTATATAGTGTATATATTCCCCATTTCTTATATCCAAAATGAAGAAATATTTATTCATAATAATTAATGATTTATTTCATGTTTATTATTTACGGTGTTACAATTTAAAATTTACAAAGGAGTTAGAAAATTATATTCCAATTTCTCCATATTTTGTAATTGTTTAATTTCTATTGAAACAATCACTTTTTTTACATTTTCTTATTGGAAACAATATTTATATTAAACATCCATCTTCTTGTATAATGAATATTTTTATTTTCTAAACTATATACCATCTCTATATATGGTGTTTACATTGAATGATATTTGATTAACTAAGGAAATGTTAATAAATATGTATCCTTTACTTGAAAAGGATATTTGATGATAATGAATATTAATTCATAAAATAAATAAATTATTTAATAAATGTGTAATGATTTGGAAATTTAGTAATTGGTGGTTCATAATTAGAGATATTCCATAGTTTCATCGATGGGTATCATGAGATAATTCAGTTGGACAAATCGGATGGGTTTTTTCCAGTAGATTAAACTATATTGTTAAGAGACTTGATTGTAAAGGTGTCATAATGCATGAGATCATGAAATCAAATAACTAAGAATTTACTTCATTGATAATTTAGTTATTATTATTATATATGAGATTTTACCTTTGATATTATATCTAGATGCATTTAATTTTCAATTTATTAATTAAATGAAATGTGTTTTCAATTAATTACCTTACCATGTTAATTATCCCACATATAATTATTATATTAAATTTATTGATTAAAAGTAATGTGTTTTCTATTATTTACCTTTCAATATTAATTATTCTTTGTTGATTCATTATATCTTCCATTGTATTTAACACCTACTGATCATTTGATCTCCCCATATTTTGTTTTCTTTCCCTAGGAAATGAAGAAGAATTCTTTGAAAGAGTTCAAGGATGAATTTTTTTCCATTACTATGATTTTTTCTATAGTAAATTGGTATCATGTATTTATCTAGTTCGATAAAACTAATAAAATAATAATTTATTTAGGATTTGAACATATATATATGTTCTAATATAAATAAATTTTGTATCATCTATCACTTACTAGAGTATGGGTCATTATAGTTGGTATCAAAGAAATTTTAGTATAAAAATTGGGAACTATATTATGAAAAACATATATTAATGAAATAAACCTATTATAGAATTTGAGGAAAATTATATATGAACAAACTAATGTTTTGGTAATGAATAAATTATGTGGGTTTTCCAATATAGAAGTCCTATTATATATTTTAAAAGTTGATGTGGTTCTAGAATAACGATAACTAGGGGTAATAACTCTAAAAAAACACATTCAGCTTGACTTGATAATCACATGGTATATCAAGACAGGCCTTTCTGGGTAATTGCTTTGAAACTCCTAGGAAATATTCTCAGGATAATTAACATTTTATTTCCAAACCACTGTGAATTATTTAAAATTAATGATATTCCCAAAGAAAAACAAGTTTACAATTCTTAGATTAAAAATGCATAATTTTTTTAATTTATGTTAACTATCATTCCATATTTAGAATTATACATTATGATTTAAAATTATAAATTTTATAAGCTAATCCAATATATGAAATTTTTTATGAATGGTGTATGTTAGGATGAAGGATATTAATACTCATGGAAAATGTAGAAATTTTTTATTTATAATGAGAATATATCTGATATTAGAACCAAGATGATTATGGCTATATTAGGGTAACTTAATCAAGCTATGAAGAAAACATTTCCTAAATTGATAAACTTTTTCCACGTCATGAATCTCTTATGTTTGATCGAATCATGCAACAGTATCCCACGACATTTGGTAGGACTAATAATTCAATTTTACTTTATTAATGGATTATGTCTATGTGAATTATATTAATGGCCTTGGGATGCGATGAAAATGAAAAGGTTACACTTTTAGTGTATCGTGTCATATGTGATTCGGTTAAGTGGTGGTTTTTGATCTAGAATAATAGTGAGGAAGAAGAAATAGGACTCATGGAATGGAATTATTTTAAGCATATATTCATTGAAATATATTTCCCTAATGAGTAACAAACTGAAATGAAGATAAATTTCATCATATCAAAGGAAAAGAAGAATAAAGTGTTTTTGATTATGAGCTACCTTTACAAGGTCATCCAGGTATATTATAGACTATATGCACAACAGAAATTGAATGAATGACCATTTTATTTAAGAGACTAAGCTAAATATCTGAAGAGTTTTGGTCTCTCAATTTTTTTCTATATAATTAAATAGTTTTATATTCCATAAAAAAGGAGAAGAGATTATAAATACCCTACATGATCAAGAATAATGAACAAAATAAGTGGTCGAATGAGCACAAAAAAATAGATTGTGTCAAAGAGTAAAAAAGGAGTGGACAAATTTTTATATTGTGAGAACTATGGATTGTATCATCCTGTGAATAAGTGAAGGTCTCAGATTTTGTTAGAAGTGTAGAGATAAGGGTCATCAGGATAAATCATAAAAGGGTAAGAAATAAAAAAATTATTGTTTTAAATGTAGTGATATGGTGAACTATGAAAATGAATGCCCCAAGAATCAGGGGGATCTACCACAGAAAATTCCAAGGGTAGAAGGATAATCCTATACGATCACTATAGCTGATGTGCAAGTACTAAATGATATGGTGGAAGGTAAATTAATCATAGATTAAAAAATTTCCAATTCATTATTTTATTCTATATTCGGGCACTATTTTATATCTTCTATGTTTGCCTATAAAATTAGATATTTCCCTAGTACTTTAATAAGGGAGTTTTAAGTTAAAACTCTTAGTTGAAGTCTCACTGCATTAAGGATGTGTCAATTTTCCTCCATTGTGACATATAGACAAGATTTATTTGTTTATATTCTTATCATACCTATGATTAAAATAAATATAATTTTTTTATGGACTGAATTTAAAAATATGATGCAAAAATTTATTTCAATAAGAAAGAAATTATGATCTGTGATGAAAATTTATAAATCCATATCTTTATAGAATAGACATAATCATCTAAGATATGTCTATATTCACCTGAAGTATCTCTATTGAATGCGATTATTAAGAAATAAGAGAATACACACTCAAGGGATGCATAAGGTAACATTCTAATTGAGGATATACCAATTATACAAGAATACATTGAATTATTTCCAAGGAGAAACTTTTTACATCCCCTAGAGTGTGAAGTTTATTTTTCCATTGATTTAATCCCTGATGCAAGACCAATTACTATGACTCCATATTGAATGGAAAATGTGTAATTAGTGTAGTTGGATACAAAACTAATATAGTAATGTGATAAGGGATTTATTCAACCTATTAATTCACTATAGGGAGTTGATTATCACTTCATTTAGAAGAAATATAGATGCATGAGGCTATGCATCCATTATAGGGAAATCAATGTTATTATGATAAAGAAAAAGTATCATTAACAATATTTTTATAATTTATTCAATAAACTTCATGAAGCCTACTATTTTTTAAAATACAAAACCTTATTCTGGTATCATCAATTTATAGTAAAGAAGGAAAAAATAAGGAATATATCTTTCCAAAAGAGGTATAGATATTACAATTTTATATTAATTCCAGTTATATTGACTAATACACTCTCTTTTTATGGATCTAATGAACATAATATTCATGGAATATCTTTATGATTTTGTTTTGGTATTCATCAATGATATCTTGGTCTATTCATAAATTTAGGATGACCTTTACAATTAAATTTGAATTATTCTTGATACTCTTTTAAATATTGTTTTATATAGGATATTTTATTTAGTTTTATTTGTATATATAAGAAGTTTATTTTATTATCTATATTATCTCCATGGATAGAATCTAATTTATTCCTATGAAGACAATGTTAGTCAGAGAATGTCCTAAACCAAAAAAAATAGCCAAGGTACATAGTTCCATTGGTTATTAAGGGTACTATCATATATTAATACAAATTTTTTTTTGTATTGGATAAGTTTTTAACCAAGATTACACATAAATGGTTTGAGTTTTTTTTCAAAAAGGAATATGAAGAATATTTTTGTGAACAAAATAGAATATTGGTAAATGGTCAAATTTTACACCAATATCTTGAAATGATGAGTTTGTGATACATAATGATTCAAAAAAGATAGGACTTGGTTGTTCCATAATGAAAATTGATAAATTTTTCCATATGAATCTAGGAAATTGAAGACTTGTGAAAGGAACTATATAACGAGTGATCATGAGTTGGAAGCCATAATATTTTCATTGAATTTATGGAGACATTTTCTCTGTGGTGAAATATGTGAGATATAAATGGATCATAAATTCATGAGATACATATTTTAACAAAAATCACTCAATTTTAGATAATTTAGATGGCTTGAGCTACTCAAGGATTATGATTGGTCGATATACTACCACGTAGGGAAAGAAAATAAGGTTTTGGATGCATTGACTTGCAAAGATCATGAACTTATGACCCAAATGAGGATTAAGACAGATTCCATGTCTATGGATATAGTAAATATGGATATGTAAATTATTAAAGACAGAGAGATATCATATCATTCTTCTTACACCCCATGATTTTGTGAAATCTCTTTTTGAATTGATTTAATACTTTTGACATTTTCATTTCAAAAAACTACAAATATATTTTGGGTTACGTGAAATAACTATGTTAGGTTTGTATTTCATGCGATAACATGTTAGTATTATACAACACACAACACTTATTATAGCTTGTGGTATATGAAAATTATTATTTTTCTTGTGTTAAATGCAATGTTGATATCCATTGATAGCAGGAATTACACAAAAGACCTAGTTTTACCAAATTATATCATACTATTAATATTATTGATAAAATTTAAATATATTTGTTTCTTAACAATTAGTATGTAAGTTATGAATAATATATTATTTAAACATGTGAATAAAATGAACCCTTTTAGCAATAAATAAATATAAGAACTATTTCAAAATAAGAAAATTACTTTTCTAAGATATCTAATTTTTATATGTATAACCCCATGTTATCTCTGTGAATTAAAAAACCACTATTAAAGAATGTTATTATTATATTTTATATTCAATAAAATATTTGTAAACTAATATAATAGATTTTACAGGCATTATAAAAGAATAAATCCAATTGTATTAAAAAAAGATGTATTTTTCAAAAAGATAATTTTATAGCCTTTTAATAGAGAACAAATTTTCAATATTATTTTTCAAACATTTATAAATTTTATATGTGAAAATAAACATTATTTTTGATATAGGAACATAAAAATTATCTTATGGTGAAATTTTTTACATTTCTGTGAGGTTTCATTTTTTGATAAATAGTGAAAAATACTAAATTATAATTCAAAACTACTGTTTTAATATGATTTATTTACAAGGTTAAATTATTTATTTAATTGGTTTTAAGGTTTAATTAGATAATTATAATGAAATTAATTCAATTTAGGTTATTTTAATCAATATCACTTTGAAATTGGATATAAAAACTAAGCATGCTTTTTGAGTTTCTTACTTTAACAGCCAGCATTATCGCCTCATCAGTTAGATTAAATTTAAATTAATTTCTACCAAATATGTGATTTCAATTTCAAAATTTTAATTTAATATTTTTATTATTAATAATTTATAATTTATATTGAGTTAAATGTAGTTTTTGACCAAAAATATTAGTGAATGTAATTGTAATTAATTAGGGTAATTAATGTAAAATTAATCAAAACAATGGACTAAACCTTAAACATAATCTCTGAAATGACCGAGAAATATGTAAAATATCTATTTTCTAACAATATTTAGACAATATACTCTCTTTATTTTATTTTTATGAGTTATTAGGACACATTTTCATGAAAATTCCCTATATATTTCTTTTAGTAAGGAAACAGACAAAAAAAGAACCTTCCTTACCTTTAACATTTATTAAAATTTGAGATATTGAAAAAACAACATATTTTTTCAAATACATATATATAAATGATTTATTATTTTCATAATTATTTATCATAAATTTTTATATAATAATTAGTTACATGAAACATTTAACAAATGCTAACACATGTATTATTTAGTTAATAATTAAATGAAATAAATGATGCTAAAAACAGTAAAAATAATTCAAATGAATAATTATTCTCCATTATTTTTGTATATTAATATACCATTTTACACATCTATGAACATTATATATTTTAATTCCATCATATTTTTGATATTTTTATTTTAAATTAAAAAACTAATATCAAAATTGACCGTCATGCTATTTTAAAATACATTATATTTTAAATGGTTTTAAATTAATAAAAAA
Source organism: Viscum album (assembly GCA_963277665.1). Lineage (NCBI taxonomy): Eukaryota > Viridiplantae > Streptophyta > Magnoliopsida > Santalales > Viscaceae > Viscum > Viscum album. The sequence goes on along the minus strand of OY728132.1, from coordinate 1,274,696,847 downwards.
AATATAAATTATTCCAAGCGGTTTTTAAGTGTTAAAAAATATAAAATATTTCCTATTAATGGACTAATTTACATTTTATAATTAATATATTGACCCATAGTGAGTAAAAACATTATTAGCAAGGTTCGGGTTAAAGTGGGATTTTTGAACATTACACGCACTTGTTTTAAAATTAATTTACAACACACATGGGATTTATTTGTTTTGAATTAAAAATAACAATTATAATTCAGTATTTAAATATTTTATAATAAATCTCACTTTAATTTAGTCTTAATGGTTAAATTCAATATTGTAGAAAACTAGTTACTTTAATAAAAACTAAATTGATAAAAAGAATGAAACATAAATACTAAGGAAAAAAATGATAAAAATGGTTTTATTATAGTACTGAGTGTGTGTTTCACTACATTAATTCTAGTTTAAACCATTATTATTCTATTTTTTAAGCACATTATTTAACGGTTACCACCCAATAGTGCTTACCTTTTGGTATTTACAAGAATGACACTCCTCCTCCCCTATAAAAGGAAATTCACTCTTCCCCTTCCTCACACCTCTCAAGATACATTGGAACATCCAAAATCCTCAAAAATAGGCTCAAAACATCCCTAAACACATCCAATAATCCCCTAATTTGAAATAAAGTCAACCAAGGAATATCTTTGGTGCAAGCCAAGAGGAGTTTCCCAAAAAAGACGTAACATCCTTTCTCAAGCTCCTTTCTTTTAGTCTCATTATCCACCACCTAAATTTTTATTATTACATGCATATATAATAACCTAAGTATATTAAATATATGTATGTTATTTTATTATAATTTTTAGACTTAAACATCACACACTTTCCTCTAATGGATAATGAACTTACCATTCTTGTGTATGGAAAACTACCACCTCACGAAATGATGTTATTCATTTATTCTTTAACAACTCTCATGGTTGGTAATTATAATGGAAACTCTGTTTTAATATTATATATATATATATGACATTTATGATGTATTTATTCTTCTATAATTAAGATATATCACATACATTCATTATTTCTATTTTTTGAAAATATGATAATTTTGTTTGGGGAAGTGTGCACTACCGCCTCCTCAAAGCGACGTGATCCGTTAACACTCTCCATGGAATGTATCAAGTATGGGTTCAGTAAACTTACATTGTATATATGAAATAATAATTCTCCTTGAATTATTATATATATACATATATTTCATTTACTTTCTTTCTTTCAATACTATAATTATATTCTGTACGACCTATCATCTCTATGAATGATGTATTCCATTTCATATTTCTATATATCAGAGGTTATTCTAAATACATATATAATAAATATAAATTATATTTATATCCCTTTTTCCATTCATGAAATCATTATATAAGTATGAGGAATAAAAATATAACAAATTAAGATACATATGAAAAATAAAGCAGATATTACCTAAAACGTGACCTTTACATGGAAGTGTTAATAAGAGGGTAATATATATCCATATATGGTATTATACATATGAATATTGTTCTTTAGTAGATTTATAATAAACTTAAATTTATTATAGATTAGTTTTTAATGATTATAAATAAAGTCAAGACTTTAGATAAGGGGATTTATAGTCTAATTTTTATTTTTATGAGATTTATACTTTATTCACCACTCACTTAATTTGTGTGGTGTATATACTACCAATGAATATATTATATGATTACTATCCTTAAATATATAGGTGTTTACATATCCATATTATGATATCTCTTTCATGGATTTTATGTATTAAAATTTATCAAATCGGTAAAGTATTTTGTCTCAATTTTACTTCTTTGAGACACATGCCATGAATTTCAAAAAGCATGGTTTCAAAAATGTTTTTAAGATGGTTTTTTAATCTCATTTTCCAGGAAAAAGTATTTTAATTTTTTTATGGTTCTTAGAAAATCCATTATTTGTTTTCAATGTTTTTTCAAAGAAATAAATTTGAAAATGTTTTCAAACATTATTTTTTTGTTTTAAAAGTGGTTTTAAAGAAATGTTTTTAAAAATAATTTTAATATTTATTTATATGTTTTAAAAGTGTTTTCGAAGAAATTTATTTCAAAAAAAAATCAAATTTTTTTATATGTTTTCAAATTGTTGTAAAAAATATGGGTTTCAAAACATTTTCAAGAATTTTTTATAAGTTTTCAAAGTGTTTTAAAATAAATGGTTTCTAAAATGTTTTCATTATTTATTTATATGTTTTCTAGGTGATTTTAATGAAATTGTTTTTAAAATGTTTTCAATATTTCCTAATAATTTTTCAAGTTTATTTACAAAGAACATTTTTTTAATAGGTTTTATGTTTTAAAAATTACATTTTAATGAAGAAAGGATATTTTCCTCAAGATTTTTTTTAAAAGATATTTCAAATTTATTTTTAATCAAAGATGAAATCTCTTATAGTTACTCATGAATTTCAAGGGAAATTATCCCTAGAACCTATTCATATTCTTTCTCTTAACTTTTTATGTTTTTATGTCATGATGTTTACTAAATCCATTTCTTCTTTATAGTTTATATGTCTATAAAACCCACTTCTTTTCACGGGTATGATTTTGATGAAATGATTGTTAAACCTATATCTTTTTCCATATGTTATGATATGATTAAATGTTTATTATACCAATTTTATTTCTCGGTTATGATATTATTTATTTGATCATGCGACATACATATGTATGATTTTATTATGAGATGGTTGGGACTTCTATCTCCCTCTAATGAATTGGTTAAATATTTATATCTCATGAGATAATAGTGGAAATCAAGTACATGGGCATGATCCACTGTAGAAGATGGGGAAACCTGATCAACTATGGGAAGATGGGGAAACTTGATCTAGTATGGGTATATGGGGAAACTTGATCCACTTTGAGAAGATAATGAAACCTGGTCCCTTATAAGGAAAGGACTACAACTAGGGATGGTGGTGTGTCTCTCCCAGTAGGTGTAGTCCCCACAAAGTGCCCTACTAGGTTCTAGAAATGTGTCTTAACTTATAGTGAATGATATTAAATGTTTACGTGTATTACAAAATTAATTGTATCATTATTCTTTCTTGTATTGTGCTATTTATTTCCTTATGATTCATGCCATATGAACTGATAACCTTTAATCTATGATTCATGTTTATGATCTTTAATAAGATGGTTATGCTCTTCTGATATTATGATCATGTTTGCATACCCTTATGCTCATGTTTATTCTTACATATAACCCTTGTTTAACCTTACTAGGCATCTGAGCTCACCCCATTTTATGTTTCCTTCCCCAATTTATGAAGATATATTTTTTCATTATATTTCTAAGAGGAGTGATAGGATTGGAGAACCTATGGGTAGATAATTTATCTCACTCATGTACCAGTGTTTACATTTCCATGCTTCCAATGGGACTAAAATAATATGGTATTTGGTATTTTTTTGGTAAATTTTAAAGAATTCCACAAAAATGATGTAATTTATATTTACTATAAAATTGGGTTGTTATATTTATCAAATGATTTTAGAAATAATCTTTATTAGATAAGATAAAAAATTTTGATATGATGATGATAAATTTCATAACAAAAGTAAATCTGTGAATGATGATAAATTAGAAAACTTTATTTTTCAAAATGGTGTTTAAAATTTGTAAACATATTATGTGTTCCATATATACTTGAGATAAAAGTATTTTTTTGATAATTTCTATATCTTGAACTTCTCTATGCAAACTGGTAGCACAAAGATGTATAAATATTTGAGGGAACAATTTTGTATGGATAACATGAAGTAGGAAATTAGTGATTATATGTTAATATATTTGGTTTTACCACAAGTGAATATTGTGGAATAGAATCCTAGATAAGTAATACAACCTATTCTTATTCTTGTTTGTAAATTGGATGACATTACTATGTACTTTCTCACTTTACTACCAAAGACTCCTAGAATAAATGTTTCAATTTCGGTTACTGTCGATCACTTAACCAAATATGCATATTTCATCACTATATGATACTATTTAAATCCACATTTTCTCATAAGATTCAATATTAATAATGTTTTAATAATTCATGGTGCACCACTTTCGATCCTTTCTGGTCATGATCCCCATTTTATATTAGAATTCTTGAAGAGTCTCTATAAGAATCATGATATTGAGATTCATTTGATCAATGACTACCATATTCAAACTAATGGACATTATGAAAGGTATATTCAAATATTGGAATATATATTTAGTTTAATCTAAAATGGATTTCAAGGTATGAAGAATTTTTATTTAACATTGGTATAGTTTTCCTATAATATTTGTTTCCATTAATGTAATCAAATAGAACTGTATAAACCACTGTATGAAAAGATATTTCGTACTCTATATTTTTGGGATGTAGTCAGTGAAAGGAAACATTTAGGCCTAGAACTTGTTGAATAAATTATAACAAAAGAAACTAATATTTAGGATCCCATTAAATCATATCAATGTATGTAAAATCTTTATGTTGATAATCAAGGGACGTATTTGGAATTCCATGTGGTGGATCATGTTTTCTTGGGAGTATCTAAATGGAAGGGTGTAATAGGGTTTGATAAGAAATGGAGACTGAGCCCCAGGTACATCAGACACCTTGAAATTCAGAAAAGGATCGAAGCCATTTCTTAGCTTTTTGAAATACCACCAAATCTTTCAAATGTACATGATGTGTTTCATATGTCATTGTTATAGAAGTATATACCACATCCAATGTGTGTTATCACTTATGATGAAATTTAATTTTAACCCATTATATCCTAAAATGAAGAAACCATCTAGATTCTTGATATTAGAGAGATAATTTTGAGGAATCAGATGACTCTTGTTTAAGGAACGTTTGAGAAATCCAAAAATGGAGGAAGGAATTTCAGAATAAGAGAACATTATGAAGAAGAAATACCCTTATCTATTTGGAATAAAATGTCCAAGAAATTTTTAGCATAAAAATTTTAAAGGAATTAATAATGTAACACCCCAGGACATTATGATTTTTTTCTTTTTAATTAAATTCTATCTCTTAAATAGCAAGAAATGCACTCAATAATGGTTTTAAAAAAAATACTATATTAAAATATTTTTTTAAAATCATTAATATAAAATAACTATTAATTTAGTGGTATTAATAGTAATAAATATTTATTAAAATTATATCTTTTTTATATATATAAAATAAGTTAAATAGATATATATTAATTTGAAATAAAATAAGAGTCTTTTGAAAGAAAAAGAAATGTTTTAGGGAAAACTATATTCTTTCAAAAAAATAGTTTCATTTTTTCTTGTGAACTTATGATAAATATAATTTTACAACATTTTAGAAAATTTATTTCATAAAATAAAATTATTTTTTAAATAATCATATCAAAATTATCTTAGAGTTATTTTTTTTACTTTTATGAAATTTTTTATCTTTCGAAGAATAATTAACAATTGTGTTTTTTCATTGAGAACTAACTTTTTGGTTAAATTATTTACAATAAAAATTAAATTTTAAATTTTATTTAAATTAAAATTGGTTAAATTATATTATAATCAATATAATTTAGTTTATTTTAATCGATATCATATCAAATTCTAATATTAAAACCTTCTATACTTATGAGAGTTTTCTCTTTCGAATCACGCTTTTCCATCGCATCTACCACTATAATATTAAATTGGATCGAGATAATTATGTGAATTTAATTAAGAAATGTATTAAAAATTAAAAAAAACATAATTAATATTATTTAATAATAAAAACAAAATTTTTACCATTATGAATATGAAAAGCAGTAAAAATTAATTATTGTAGTAAAGGTAAAAAAGATTTACCTCGGGTAAAACTAAGAAGATAAGGGTTAATGACATTCCAACTTGTCCAACACAAATTTAATAGCCATATATAGACCTTTTCACCTATAATGGAATACAATATCCCAGTTTAGATGATTTTCACATGATAAAAATATGTTTTTAAATTATTCTTTTCAAAAATTCCATGCGTGTCCTTGCCCCCTCATATTAAAGGACACACACTCTCCTCCCCTAGTAGTAATTAAAAAACCATTTGGTTATAAAAATACCTAGAAAAATAACTTAATTAACCCCATAAAAACCACCAAGATCATTTTTTATATCATAAATCCATTTTAATAATGCTTTTGGTGAAAACCAAAATAAATTCTCTAAAGGGGAAATGACATTCTTAAAAAAGAATTATTATTTTATTTATTTTCTCACCTCCATAAAATCCTATTTAATAATTATAATATAATAAAACCAGTATATAGTATATATTAAGATATTTTTATGTCATTTTCAAAACCTATATTCATCTCCAATTCCATAAAATAGGAAAAAACCCACTGATTGTGTATAGGGAAGACAACCGCCTCACGAACCGATATAATTATTTTCCAAACACCTCATTTCAAGGATATATAAATTGATGAATTAAAATAAATATAATATTTATGACATTTTTATTCTTATTTAATTATAATATCATATAAACCTTCTTATGTTTTAATCCAATTAAAATATGTTAATGTCACTCGTTTGTTTGGCGGACTACCACCTCGTGATGTGATGTGATTCATTTTATCTTATACATTTCATGGATGGTAATAACAACACATTTATTTAATATATGTGATATATATGAAATGATATAATTTCATTAAAATTAATATATCATACTCTTTCTTACACTTTCACCCATTATGGGAATGATATTGTTGCCCAGGCATACGTACAACCTACCATCTCTACAATGCGAAGCAACTCATTTTCCATGGAAAAAATTATAGAATAGTTATAATAATGTATTTAATAAGTACATAAGATATTTATAACATTATAATTATTATTTATATTATGTATTGATATCCTATGTACAAGACCGATAACATTCCTGATAAAACCTGCATGAGAAAACAAGGAAATTAGCACACAAAACAATAAAAATAATGAAATATTATTAACAAACATAGGGTAAAATGTTATAATAGGATAATATTTGTTATTATAAATATGAATATAGTTTTTATATATTAATATGATTTTTAAAACCATTATACATAATTTTAAAGCATACTCATCCAAAAAAAAGTGTGAGATAAAGGACTTTGTCTGAATTTCCCTTCATTGAGGCATATTTTATTATTTCACGCCTAATTTCTTTCATATGGTGTATATAATTACCATTTTTCATGTAATATAATGAAAATTTTATAATTCATGGTATTTTATGTTTCAATTTAAATTATTTCACCCTATTTGATTTTGATCAAACGTTTCTATGCGGTAAGGTATGACATCTCAATTTCCATTTCATTGATAACTATTTGTTAATATGTACATACAAAATTTTATGTGGTGTATATACTACCCATTTGATGTATCTAACTTCAATACATATTTATTAATGATGGCTAATGTTTTTTCATGTTTTTTCATCAATTTGTTATAGTATAAAAGTTACCAGATAGGTTAAAACATTTTTGTGTAGTCTAAACTTTTATTTGGATTGTGAATTTTATCTTAAAACATTCACTTTATTGCAAACATTTTCATATTGGAAACTAAATATCTATTAAGTGTAAATTTTCTTGCATGATAGAAATGATTATTCACTAAACTATAAACCATTTTTATATATGTATTTTAATTTGGATGTTATTTTATCAACTACGGAAATATTAAAAAATTTGTATCCTTTATTCAACATGGATATTTGATGACAAGGTATATTGATTGATAAATTAAAACTATTATTCAATACATGATGAATGATTAATAAAAGTAGTAATAGGTAGGGATCATGTATAGATATCCCCTCAACAAATCAAAAAATCTCGTGAGATAAATCAGTTGTCCAAATCAGATGGGTTTTCACCCAGTAGATTAAAACATTCTTGTGAAACTACTTGAAAGTAGAAGTATAATGATTCCTAAGATCATGAAATATAATAATTAAGAATTTAATTTATTTAAGACTTATTTATTATTATTATCCATTTTATTTTCACTATGATATTATCTTTATACTCATTTCATTCTTATTTTATTGGTTACATGGAATGTGATTTAAATTATTTACATTTCCATAATAATTATGCAATATCCAATTAGGATAGTCAAGTTCTTAATTAAAAAAAGTGTGTGTACAATTATTTTTCATACCATATATCTTCCATTGTATTTTAAACTTACTAAGAATTTTATCTCACCCTTATTTTGTTTCCTTTCCCTATCATATGAATAACAATTCATGGAATGAGTTCAAGGATAATTATTTTTAAATTCCTATGATTTATTTTTTCCTTATATAAAATGGGTATGAAGTATGTTTATTGTTTTATAAACCTACTAAAATTATCAGTTCTTTAGGAGTGGACCCATAGTATTTATGCCGATTTTATAAATTAGGAACCTTATTATAGTTACTAGAGTTGGGATCAATATAGTATTCTTCCTAGACAAGAAGTTTAGTTCTCAATAAAACAGATAACTGTACCATTTAACATTATTTGTTTTCCATGGTATCTTTTTAAGTTATTTTTCAATTTTATTTTGGTCTTATCTTTATTTCACAGATTTTCCTTGGTGTTTTTGGGGAAAATGGTGGTTTTAGAACCGATAGTAGGTGGAAGACATTTGGATCATGGTTATTAGAAATTGTGCATCGGCATAGAGGAGATTGTGCACCCTAGATAGTGGAATTTTCTAGGTAGTATGTTCTAGAACATAGGCATAATGAAAAATAATTAACCTATAATAGTGGGTAAGTATGAGGTGCATAGTTAGGTATGCATGGATGTTCCCTCTCCTATATAACCATAAATCCTCTTTTCTCTATGGAAAGTGGTGTTGTACGATTGGAACATGGTTTGGAAAACCATGAGGCCTACCTAAACCATTAAAAATGTTTAAATTCAACATTTTAACACTTTAATTTTAAGAAAAAAAATCTTTTTGGATCACCCCATTTGGTCTCCTCTTCCCTAGGAGTACCTCCCCCTTCCCCCTTTCTCCTATAAACCTCAATTAATTGGTGATTTTGGCCTTTTATTTTCACAAAATAACTGGTCGAGGCTCTCCATTCCACTTTTTATTCTTATTTTTCGTCTTCACATCCTTAATTCTTGGTTTCTCCCTTATTTAGTGTATTTGTTTCCATAAATTGGGATCAATGTTGGTTCTTTGGGTTTGATATTGATGTTAATTCTGTTTTTTTCTTTATAGCATCTCTTCTCGGTTCATTTTTGGTTTTCAACCAAATTCCAAAATTTTCCAAGAAATAGGTAGGTGGATCCATGCTTTAACACTATTGGATTATTTTGGTATGCTTTTTATAATTTATAAATGAGTTTAATGGATTTTTTGGGTGGTTTGAATCATGTTTTCAAATTTTTTTGGTCTGTCCAATGGTTTGAACAAGTTTTCCCATTTAAAATGGAAGTTTCATGTTTGTTTCTTTTGTTGGATGTGTGAATATTTAATAGTTTGTTAATGATACATGGAAAAAGAATTGAGCACAATTTATTCCTAGTTATCTAGGTTGGAAGACTAGGTCTAGTATGCTAGGATGTATTTTAATGCTGAGGCCCAGTTCCCCTAGAATTATTGATACAAGAACACTGACTGAACATATGGCGATTATTAAAGACCCCATGTATTTGGTATTTTATCCCCTTCTTATGACTTATGTATAAGGAGGATGTGGGTTTTCATTATAATTATATTTTAAGTACAAGTATCCGAGAAAAAAACTAACCATGGTTCTTTAGGTATTCCCTCTGGTGATCATGTGATGTTATTCTTATCATTTATCTTGTTATTTTGTTTACTTTTTATTTTAATTTCAAATAAAGTCTCAGCTAAAACAATTTCTATCTTTTTCATAAAAACTAGAATTTTTTGACTTATGATGTTAATGAATGGATTATATTTTTTTGGAATCCTATTGGGAATTATATTACACCCTAAAAACACTCTCATTTGTTTGTAGATCATGTTATGTTTGAAACACATAATGAAAAGTTTTTTTGTGGTATTGAAGGTGGATATGTTTTCCAGTGGTTCCTCTCTTGTAGGTGTTATTTGTGGTAGAATAAGGGTTTTAATCGTCTTATTACAGGGAGGTTCAGTTGTGTAGTTGGTTTCTCTCCTTGTTTTGGTGTTTTTCTTTTGGGTTATAAATGTAAATTGTTTAACTTGTGGTAGTTTTATTTCTTTTGGTTACAGCTATTTCTTATGATCTGTTTCTTTATTCTTGTAAGTTTTTTTGGATGATTCTTATAGGTGAAATAATTCCCAAATGATATCTTCTAGGACCTATATTCAAGATCATATAGATCAAAAATTCCATTTGAGCATTCACAAAGGTTCTGTATGTGCCACTATGGATGGAATCCCAGACTAGTTCATGAAAAAATGGTATCAGAGAAAAGTTTTTCCCATTATTTGGATCAGGTTATTTCTGAGAGTCTAGATAAACACGATCTTGGAATACCATGAATTGTGGCTCTAGTTTTGAGTGGGGTGTATGGAAAACACACCTTATAACAGGCCTAGGTCACCATGTGAGGATCGAGATATGACTCTACTCCTCCTTCTGGTGATATATATAGGCTATAAACTGTGCATGGACACCAAGTGTGGGTGAAGTGGTTGGAATTTTTATTCTGCTTTATATGGTATTGGTTTTGATTCATACAAGTCTATAAAATTTTTTGATACTGAAAATTTTTGGGGCGTTGTGTATATGTTTTCCCTGTGTTTGTTGATTTTTGTAGCATCACTACTCCATAGATACTTTCTATGAAACCAAGATTAGTTTTTGGAGAGATTTATCTATCACCAGTTGATTATAACCTACTAGAAGTAGTGGTTTGGGATGTCTGAGCATCGAATCAGAGAGCAGGATCGGGTGCTAATCGTGCTAAAGAAGTCAAACCAGGTCCTGAAAGGGATAAGCCTCAGTATTTCTTCATAAACAATCCTCATTATTTTTAGTGTATCATGAATCCCCTAGAATCATAGTATTATATTGAAAAGATAAAAATTGTTTTTGGATTTATTGACACTCATGAGGTAGTTAAAGTGAAATGTGCATCGTTTTTTTGTTAGAATATCCTAGATGAATGTTGCAAGACTTAATGCTTTAGTCTAGTAAGCACAAGAAGAACAGTTGGAAGGACTTCAAGGTCATATTAAATGAGTAATATTGACCCGATACATTGGCGTTCTCCAAGACCCTGGAGTTTATAGACCTCCACAATGGTGATAAATGCATGATGGAATATACTAACTACATTGTAGAATTGTTTCAGTTCACACCCAAGGTGGTTTCTAATGAAAAGGTAAAGGATTAATGGTTTGAAATGGGGTTGAGACTAGACATTCTATCTCAGTTACTCCTGTTTAAGTGGAATAATTTTGATGTGGTAAATTGAGACCAGATGGTAGAGATCAATTAGATTGGAAAATATGGTTTTTATGGATTATCTTTAGTTTTGGGCCAGTTAGCGGTGACTCATCTACAAATAAAACGATGTGTGATGAGAAGGAGAATAAGGAAGGTGGTATCTCAGGACATCCTTCCTGGTCATATTTTTTTTAATTTTAAAGATGTTAGATCATTGTTATATTATCAGTGTAGAAGTCGAGGAATGTGTTGTTAGTGTTTCTATTCCCTCCTAGACCATTCCATCAATGTGTACTTGTGGATCACCAACAATAGTTTTGAAAATTTTTATGCCCATATTAAGGTTATGTGGGTTCAAAAACCTCTAGGATAATCTCACCCAAGTCATAACCATACTGGATAGTGGGTTCTCAGTTTGGTGGTTGTGGTAGGAGGGATGGATCTACTTCTTGACAGAGTATGCTTAAAGAAGATCTGTAGTTCAATATTCATTCTATAGTTGAGGAGGATATAATGTTCCATCCTGATATGGATCAATATCTAATTGAATAAGAAGTATGAACTACAATTTTTCAAGTTATGACTCTTATTTCATCATATATATCTTCTATTTTATTTTACATGGGTACTTGTATCTCTTTCATTTTGTCTTCTCTTTTGTATTTGATTAAATTTAGGACTAATATCATTCTATATATGATGTAATTAGTGATGTCACTTGGTAATAGGAGAGAGAATGGTTTTAGGTTTCCATCTTGTGCCCTCAGTTTGATTGGGGTTTGACATGAATTAGATTTTCTGGTTCTTGAAATGGACCTCTTTCATGTGTTCCTCGGTACAGATTGAATGGTTCATTTCTAGGTCCACATAAATTATTAATATCAGTGAGAAGTATTTTTTCACTTTTTATGGTATTTCTAGGGTTTTTTAGGGGGAAAGGGATCCTTAGTCAGGTCATGCTGGATCTCTACTTCTAGTGTTGGTAAATATTTTTTAGGTCTTATTACTCATGTTGGAGGATGATGGAATAGGTTCTAAGGATGTATTACATTATGTGGAAGATGAGTTCCTAGAGGTAGTTCCATATGATTACACAAGGATTCATCCAGAGTATTATGTGGACCTCACAATCAATTTGTCATAAGAAACATAGTCGAAATCTATTTCCTCATATCGTATGGCTCCCACAAAGGTGAGGGAATAAAATATATGGATAAAATTTTAGGAATCCAAAGGATTTGGTCACCTAAGCATCACAACTTATGCCTTTCTAGTTCTTTTTTATAATTATAAATATGTACCTTTTTGGATTTCTTTCAATTACGAAAAGATAAATATGGTAATGATAAAAAATACACCTTGACCTTTTTATGGCCTCTTTGATTGGCATAAGGGGAAAGGTATTTCACCAAAATTGAATTAAATTAAAAGTATCACCAGGTCAGATACAGAGAGATGGATGTCCCTAAGATGGAAATCCAAATAAGGATTTCCTATATTGATTATTTGTTTTGATGGCATTCAGGTTGATAAATGCTCCAATAGTTTTCATAGATCTTACAAACTGGGTGTTCCATCAGTAACTCAGATCCTTTATCATTGTGTTTATGGATGACATCCTTGTCTACTTTGGGACCAAGGAAGTGCATGCGTATAACTCAAGGATCATGTTGGGATCTCTTTTTGATCACTATATCTATGATAATATCTACAAATATACCTTTTTGATTGGGAGGGGAAACATTTTGGGCCATGTGATCTTGGAATATGGGGTTTTGATGGACCTTGAGATGAAATAAGTAGTTATGTCCTAGGTGAAATCTAGGAATGTCTTTTAGATCAAGATATTTTTTGTCCTAGTAAGTTATTATGGATGGTTTTTCAAGACTTTTTCCAGGCTTCCTTCACCCATGACATCACTTACCTATAAAGGGGTATGGTTTGAATAGAATGCATAATGTCAATAATAATTTGATGGTTGACCATATCCCTAGTCACAATCTTCCTTCAATATAAAAAGGGATACATGGTCTATTTTTCTACCTCGGGTATGGGTATTGGGTGTGTGTTGATATAGGATGACCATGTGGTTTCATATGGTTCTTTATAAATTCAAGCACATGAAAAGAATTACCCAAAACATGACCTAGAATTAGTAATAATGATGCATTCCTTGAAGACAAGGCACCACAATCTCATCAGGGAGAAGTTTGTAGTCTATATAGAACATAATATTTTGAATAAAATTTCTCCCAAAAAAATATAAATTTGAGGCAATGTTAGTCGGTTGAGTACCATCATAGTATTTATTTTGATAATGTGTATATCTTGGGAAAATGTAATGTGGTAGCATATTCATTAAGAAATAAATTTCTAGTGATAGAACTAAACGAGTCCAGTGATTAGTGGAATTTGATTGGGATTTTATCCAAGATTCATCTATAGTTCAAGAAGCATAGTGGGGGTGTATTCATATCTAGTGTTCATCTAACACCCTCTCTTATGGAGCTGATTTTGTAAGAGTAGTTAAGTATTGAGTTGTATGAGTTCTCTATTCAGTTACTAAATAGTGGGGAGGTTCCCAATGATTGGTCGTTGTCTTCCAAATGATTTATTTTCTACCAGGGTTGTTTTGTGGTGCCATTTTTATTACAGAATCTGGGGATACAGGATACACACTATTAGTAGTGGTTCATTCATCCTAGGACCCCCATGATATTTTATTATTTTAATATCTAGTCATGCTAGCCAGTTATGAGGCAGGATATAGCTGACATCATATCTAGATGTAATAATTTTCAATAGGTTAATGTTGAGAACCAAAGGCCCTCTGGTTTTCTTTGGCCACTAACCATTCCTACCAGGAAGTGGGATGAGGTATCTATGGATTTTATCATTGTAATAACTCATACACCTCAAAGAAATAATTTTATTTAGTTAGAGATTTATCATTTAACAAAATCAATATATTTCATTCTCATTAAGGACTTCTCTAAACTGGATGACTTGGGTAGGTTGTATATTCAATATATAGTGAGGATTTATGGTCTATCAATGGCTATCATTTTAAAAAAAGACTCATAATTTACCTATCATTTCTGGGAATTCATTCATAAGGAAATGGGGTCAAAATTCATGTTGAGTATGGAATACCATTCTCAAATGGATGGTCAGATAGAGATGGAGAATCAGATCTTGGAATACATGCTTTAGGAATGTGTGTTGTAATTTGGATGATCATGGGATAAAATTTTGTGATAGTTGGAGTTTGTATATAATAAAATATACCAATCCTCAATAATAATGGAACCTTTTGAGGTTCTTTATGGATAGTCGTGTCAGACTTCTTTGTGCTAGACTGAAGTGGGTGAGACTTCTATGATGGGTCTGAGCATTGTATAGGAGACGTTTTATAAATTTTGATTGATCAAGAATCATTTTTTGATAATATAGAGTTCTCATAAATCATATTATTATTATTGGTGCTGAACCTTGTAACTGTTAGTGGGTGATTAGGTTTTTCTAGAAGTGGCCCCACTTTTAGGTCACAGTCATCTTAGTAAGCAAGGTATGCTGGTGAGAAGGTATGTCAGACATTTTGAGATTGCAAATAAAGTTGGTAAGGAAGAATACCATTTATCATTGTCATCTTAATTTACATATATCCTTTATGTGTTCCATGTCTCATAATTAATGAAATATAAGTCGAACATATCTCACATGTTGAACTGGGAAAAGTTAGAGCTGGAATCAAATTTTTATTTATTTGTGAAACCTTTATAGATTGTGGATTAATGAGTGAAGTTGCTTTATGTGACATCAATATAATTGGTTAAGGTACTTTCACTGCATGGAAATTATGACCACCATACATGGGAGACAATGTCAGAGGTGGAATAGTAGTTTCCACATTTATTCTGTGATTAAACATTAGAATAACCTTTTGAGGGTGTAATATTTTTATAAATGGGAGATTTATCACATATCTAATTTATTTGGAGGTATTTTTCTATTTTTTTGTATTATATTCATTTAATGGGTTTTATAGGGAGTTTTTCATAAATTTGGTAGTTTTGGATCTCAAAATCATGTGCAGAAATCTTAGTAGAAACCATGATCTAGGAATGAGGATTCCATGAACCAAAGATAGTGGAATTTTCTAGGAAACAAAGCCAAGTGTATGAGATTGTGGGATAACTTTGTGCTTATGAAAGTGGTTTTATCTGAGGTGCATGGATAGTCACTCAATCATGAACCCTACCCCAAACAATTGTGTGGACTATTTTATCTATGGATATATGTGTCACATTTTTATCGTATGGTTCAGAAATATATGTGGCCAAACCATATGGTCTACCCATAACATTAAATATATTGAAATTCCACTTTTTATGCTTTAATTTTAAGACCCTAACCCTTTTTCTTACTCCATTCGTTCTGTTATTCCTTAGGCATGCCTCACACTTCTCCCTTACACTTTTAGACCTCAATCCCTTAGTGATTTTGGTCTTGGATCATTAATAAATCAATAGGTGAGCCTTTTCTTTCCTATTTTCCTCCTTTTTGGTCTTTTCATCCTTCCTCCTTGGGTTCTCCCTTCTCTTGTGGCCTGGTTACCCTAAAGTGGTTTCAATCATGGTTCTTTGGGTTTCATCTTGATGTTTTTGTTGTGTTCTTTCCTATAGAGGGTGCCTTCCTTGTGCGTTTGTGGTTTTCAACCAGTTTTCAAAAGATTCCTAAAAAGAGGTATGTGGTTCCATGATTTAACATTTTTAAATGATTTTAGTATGCTTTATATGCTTTCTAAATGAGTTCTATGGATTTTTTAGGTGGTTTTAATCTTGTTTTCAAAAGGTTTTCGTATGAGTAAGTGTTTTTAAGGGTTGTTTCTATTGAATATGGTTATTTTCACACATTTTTATATTGTTGGATGTCTGTATATGTAAAAGGTTGTCTATGTGACATGGATAAAGGATTTTAGAATAAGTAAATCAAATATATTTATGTGGCATGATTAGGTCTAGTTCGCTAGGTAGTCTGGTGAGGCTGAGGACTCTTCACCTAAAAGGATTATACATACAACACAAACTACACATATGATGATGATTGGAGACCAGAAGACCTTGGTATGTCATTCCCCTTTAGTGGATCATACACAAGGATTATGTGGGTTGTGGTTGTACTTATCACCAAGGTATAAGTATCCTAGGACCCAACTAACCATATTTCATTAGAGATCTCTCGTGGTTCTCATGTGATGTTATTCTTATTGTTCATATTTCTATT
Source organism: Viscum album (assembly GCA_963277665.1). Lineage (NCBI taxonomy): Eukaryota > Viridiplantae > Streptophyta > Magnoliopsida > Santalales > Viscaceae > Viscum > Viscum album. The sequence continues at coordinate 1,274,680,085 of OY728132.1, read as the reverse complement.
GTGTTTACTTTCCATTTTAATTTCAAGGAATGTATCACCTAAAATATTTTATTTCTTTTTCATAAAAATTACCATGTTCATTTTTATTATGATGTTTTAGCATGGAATCTATTTTGTTGGTATCCTATAGGGCATTGGATCACAACCTAAAAATACCCTCAAGGTGTATGTAGTTATTGTTATGTTTGAACTAGGTAAAATAAAGTGGTTTTGTGGTCATGATGGTGGATCCGGTTACTATTGGTTCCTATTATGAAATTGTTGGTGGTGGCGGTATGAGGTTGATGACCCTGTTGATTCATATAGTTTTAGTTGTGCAGTTGGTTCCCCTACCAATTTTAGTGTTTTGGTTTTTGGTTTGAAATAAAAATTGCTGAACTTGGTATAGTTTTATTTATTTTAGTTATGGTTATTGATTATGATTTGATTAATTATTATTTTTTTTTCTTTTTGGATTATTTATAAGGAATAAATAATTTATAAATATTTTGTTTGATACCCTGGCATAAGTTTCCTGTCCGTGGGGATCGGGAATTCCCATTAGGAATTTACATAGGTTAGATTAGTGTTAGGTTGGATGGAAACCCAACCTGGTTTGTGACACATTCTCTGGTAATGATATCAATAAAAAGGGGTATCTATGGACCCCATGAAAATAGATTCAATTAAAGTATTTTCAAAACCTAAATTTGTGATAGAGATCTATAGTTTCCTTGGATTATCTTGGAATTATAATCTATTTATAAAAAAACTAGGATTTTCAATACCACTAACCACGATAACATGATAGAGAGAAAAAGAATTCTTGGATGATTAATGTTATGGAAAATTTAAGAAAATAAATATGAGGCTAGTCACTAGACTTGTGATCAAAATACTCACCATTATAGAAGGATCGATGAACTATAATGATGCGTTTAGAATATAATCAGGTTTTGTAGTTAAGAAATAAGAAAAGGTGTTATCATATGACTCTCTCCAATTAATGTTCCATGAGAAAAATTACCCAAGACATGATTTGCAATTGGATGCAATGATATTCATATTGAATATTTGGAAACATTATCACTACAAGGATAAGGGTGACATATATACAGATCATAATATCTTCATTTATATAATCACATAAAAGTATCTCAATATGGACTAATGAAGGTGTCTAGAGATGATCAAGTATTATGGTTTTTTAATCCATTACCATATTGGGAAGAAGAAAAAATGTAGAATATGCTCTGATAAGAAAGGATCTTGTATCTTTATCCATGATGATGGTTGAAAGGGATCTAATATTATTGTAAATTCAATGAATTGACATGGGAATCATAAAAATTACTTCATTACACCTTACTCAAATAACTATAAAACCCTCCATTCATGAGAGGATCAAGGAGGACCCAAAATATTATGAAAAGATACAAAAAAATGTTCATGAAGATTCCATAGATCAACTTTTCTAACAATTCAATTATAAGGTTTAGAACAAAGACCTGTTTCCGAACAAAACCTGTGTTTAATAAAAAAACATATAGATAATTCACATGGATTATCCATATTTATTCATACAAGAAACACTAGGATGTATAGATATTTGAATAAAAACATTGGGTGAGATAAAATAAAGAGGGAGATTGTAGATTTTTTATCTCAATTATTTGTATTCCAACAAGACATGGTTGAATGAAAAAATTATAAGGGTATAACAAATCCATTTCTCATACCATTATGAAAATTTTAAAACATAACCATTGATTTTTAATAGGACTCTCTAGGAAATCTAGATTTAATAATTCCATCTTAGAGATTTTCAATCATCATAAAATGTCAGCACATTTCATTATTTCTATGTAATATTTCTCTCTTGAAAAACACAAAAATATATACAAAATTAAAGTGGTATGACTTCATGGACTACCACTCTCAACAGTATTTTATTTAAATATGAGATTTACCTCAAGGTTATGGAGAATCCTTTCAAAAGAGTTGGATATAGATATGGGTTTTAGTACATCTTTTCACCCACATAGAGATGGTTGGTCTAAGAGAACCATTCAAACCCTAGAGTATATGACTATATAAGGTTAAATTGATTTTCAAGGATGTTGGGATAAATAATTTCCCCTATCAGAGTTCTTGTATAATAATAGTATTAATTATTGAATTCAAATGGAACCTTATAAGGCTCTCTACGGTAAGAGGTGTCAGACTCCAATATGTTGGGGAGAAGTTGGTGAACGTAAGCTTATGGTACCTGATCTTATCCAAAAGATGGCATATATGGTACAAACCATTCTAATTCATATGAAATAGGCCTAGTGTCGATAGAAAATATATTTTGAAAATTTTCCATTATACTTGGAGTTTGAGGATATAGATGGGGTGTTCATTCATATATGACCTTGTAAACAAATTCATGGGGTTTGAGAAGAAGGGAAAAACTATCCTTGTATTCATTTAACCCATTTTGATCTATGTTCACATTGAAGTTGTGGATTTTGAAAAGAACTCCCACCAATACTTTTTCAATTACAATATTCATTCGTTATACCCATCTTAACAAAATACATACTAGAACCATTAAATTTAATGAATCCATAGGAGGAATCTTTTGAGAGTGAACCTTAATAATAGTAGAATTCAGGGAAGATCATAGATTATAGATAAAATGTTCTACAAAACTAGACAAATCACTTGGTCAAAGTAATATGGTGGAGCCACAATCTTGAGGAAGCAATATGGGAACCATAATAGGAGATAAAGAAAACGTTCCTTTATATATTCTAGTGTACAAAATAAAATTTCATGGTAAAAATTTATAAAGGGGGGAAGAATATAATAACCCAAACTCTTATAAATTAATTTACCTTTTGAATGAGTAAAAGCCATATTGAGTAATGTAATTATTGAAAAAATATACAATGCTTTTGTTATTTTAGATCAATATAAACTATAGTTTATCATATTTAAAATACTCATAAGAATAATAACCATTGACAATATTGTCATTTTATGGTGACTATTATAATTTGTATATATTATGAGTAATGATAAAGACTAATTAACATATATGGAAGAGGAAATAGCCTCAACCAGTTGGTTTATTCCCTATAAATCCCATTTATCAGAGATTATGAGGGACATGACATCATTTGGTTGTGCCCTTGACTAATAAAAAGTCAATATTCACTAACTAAGATATGAGCAAAACCATTTACAGAAGAAGTTTGAACTTATTGATATAAAAAATAAAGCCATGTTTTCTAAACCACCCCAATAAATAACCACTATCACATCACTTACTATTTGGTAATATTCTGAGGGTATTATGGAGTTATGTATATAGGCCTTAGTGGAATTAATTTTAATATATTCGTTTAAATAAAAATTTAATATACATATTCCTTTTTTTAAAGAATATATCTTACCTCTTTGGAAACATTTGAATCATTAGCCCAATGAAAGAATAACATTAAAAAAATGTTAAATGTAATGAGAATAGATAAATTCAAGATATTAGATGTCAAATGGGATGTATATAAACATTATAAAATAGTATAGGTTCACAACATAAAAATTTGTTTCAATGAAATGAAATTGAGATTAATAAAATAGTTATATTAATTTTATACTTTAGTAAGAACATTTTTCATGTTCATTATTCCATTATTTTATTTAATACAATTTTATATACAAGTACATAATCAAAATTCACATCGGGAATTTTGATGATATGCGGATTATATGTTAGAAATGACTTTGGTAGGTTTACTATGGAAAAAGAGGTCATTATTCCATCACATACAAAATAATAATAATGAAATAATTATGATTTTTAAAAATTTATTATTATTTTAAATACAACTATTTAATATGGTTATGAAAATGAGCTATGTTTCAATCATAGAGACAGTATGTCGTGTGTACGCTTGAGTAACATTTCCTTTATTTAACGATCATTTTGGAAATAGGGAAAGTTTTATTTTATATTTTTAAAATTATCATAATTTCGTAAATATAATATTACTCATTCAATTATATTTAAATATATCATCCATGTGGTATTTTGATGAAACAATGAGTGACATAGCTTCATGGAAGAGGTAATCCAAATATACGCACAAACGACATTATAAATTTTCAGTGATTGGAAAGGTAAGAAGGTAAATTATATATTATTTTTCATAATGATAAATAAGTCATTAAAATTATATATAAATATCAATTCCATCATTATTACCCATCTATCAGAGATGGTTATGGAAAATGAATTGTATTGGTTTCTGAGGGGGTTTTCCACTATACACACAAATGATGGTTTTGTTTCCCATTTGATGGATGAGGATATGGATATCCGTTATTGAAAAAAAAATAAAAACACCTTAGTATATTTATGATACTTTATTATCATATAATCTTTTCTAAATAATTTTTTATGGAGGTGGAATAAGAAACAAATCTAAAACATCAAGATAAAAAATGTACATCTTCTTTGGAAAATATGCTTTGATTAACCCCTTAATAATTCTAATGATATTATTATACCTAAACCAAGACCTCTATAATGATGTCAGGTATTATAATAATTTATTTTTATAGGTATTTTTTAAAAATATGGGATTTTAGTGTTAATAAATGAGAATAATATTTTCTCTTTTATAATATATGAAGGTACAATTTTAATTCTACTAAATATTAAATTAATACCAATTATGTTTCCATTCCAAGTAGTTAATAACCAGTTTATTTCAAATATAGTATTACTATGGGTTTAAATAATTCAATACAATAATATTTGGACAAATTTAGGTCTCATTTTTACACTTATCATTTGGTTTTAACCCCTCATTAACCCCTTTCACTCTTACCATGACAAAAGAATTTTTACTTTTTGATGATTAATGTAGTTACTATAAGTATTGAAAACCCATAAATAGACCATGTTAGAAATTATAAAATCCATACTAATCACTTTTATGAATATAATATTTCTATGAATTTTATATCATTTAATAAAACATTATTTATTATAATATATCATTAATGTCAATTTTATAACTATTCATTACATTGATTTTAATAACATCATGAAAATAAGTAAAAATCAAAAAAAAAATATTTTAATACAAACCTAACAGGTCATGGTTTTCTATAAAATCTGGTTATAACACTAATTAAGTAAATTTTATTATTTTTAATTTTTTTAATATCATTTATTCTATTTAATAATTAATTAAATACTTATTTCGTTAGTGTTGTGTAAATATTTAAGGTAATTATTTATATAAAAATAATTTAAAAAAAATTACCATGATTAATATATATCTTTTATCTTTAAAAATACTATTTATAACCAAATTTATACATTGATTATCCTCATGTTTAAAATATTTTTTTAATAGAAAATAAAAGTGAGATTTTTTACTTTTCCTTAAATAAAATATTATAAAATTTGTAATAACATTCTAATGGAAAAAAATGACATATAACCGAATATTGGATGAGTATGGACAAAATTTAATCATCCAATTAATATATTTCAAGTGTTATGGACATTTTATAATCCTTTTCATTTTATTTTGAACTTTAATTACTTGATTTTTCTTTTACCATGCTAGTAGATATTACTAAAGTTTATATTTATATTGACTAAAAATAAAAGTCATGTATTTACCAAATTCAGTTCCACTTATTCCAAATATGGAATCTATTTTTCAAAATGTAAAATATATAAAATTTGAAAATTTAATTTAAAATCAAACTATGATAATGATATGAAAATGGGTTTTCAAAGAAAATTTATTTTTTAAATATAAACATTTGTATAATAAATTCAAGTATAAAATACATTTTGAATAACAATAATTGGATCATTTAAAATCAAAAGGAATTAGTTAAATTTTAATATTAATCCAAAATATAATTCTACTTTTTAAATAATTTAAAAGAAAATATTAGTTCCAATAAAAAGATATATTTTTCATTATTCAATAAAGAATCAACATTTTAAGAAAATTATAAAAAAAATAATCCTAAGAGAATTTGGAAATTATTAATTTAGAAAATAAATTCATTTTTTACAAATAAAATTTCTAAAATTTTTAAATACATATTATAATATTCACTCATAATGTGGTGAATAATATTTATTCTCTCAAATTTAACAACTACCTAATAAGAATCACATTTAAACTATAATAATTCATTATTTATATATGATCAGTGTTTCATATATGTTACACTATCAAACACTGTATTTACTTTTAAAATATTTGTATATTACATTCTCCCCTACCTCCATTTTAGAAAGTGCATCCAATAAATTTTAATTGGGGATTAGTAACTAAGGTATGGCCTATGAAAATAACTTTCTGGAAAACCCACACTATGAAGAGGTTAAATAGAATTTCCAAATAAAAATACATAAATAGATTTATGAATGACATACAGAAAAACACATAGTAGGTTTCTAAGTAGTATAACATAGGAGGAAAGTGAGAACATTGATATGGAAGAAAAATATGACTTCTAAGGATTGGTAGATATTGATGGATAATATAGTCAAGAAAAAGTTAATCATCACAAAACCATACATCTGTTATGGGATAAAAGGCAATTTATTGATCGTTAATAAAAGAAAGGAGATAACATTTTTGTTTTAAAAATATATTTCCTAACTAATGTTGAGAAATTATTTCACTTCCTAGAATATTAATACAAAGAAATATACTTACCTAAAATGTATAACCTAATATTTTAATAAATTCTCACTACAATGTCATTATTTGTTTCAAATTATGAGTATTTAAAATTTATTTTTAATGCCTAAAGCACTAGAATAAACTATTACAGATCGAAAAATCCACAAAATAATAGCAATATATTCCTCATATCATTAAGCATCAACCAAAAGAAAATTTTAAGAACAAGTTAACATAATTATCCAAAATAATAAACCTTTATATAAATAACAACTAATTTAATAAAAAAAATTAACTATAACACCCAATGTTCAACATATATCATAAAAAAAATAAGATTCCTTAAAATTACTTTAAAATATTCAAGACTAGTATTCAAACTGAAAAATCTAAAGGATTTGATCACATAATATTCCATGATAAATTTAAAATTATCTTCCAAAATAACATCAATCATTATTATTGACTCAAACAAAAAATTTAATTTCCATAACCATAAAATCTCCAAGATATTCAAGTAATTTATATAAATAATATAAATCACCATAAGCCATAATAAAAATCTTATTTTCTTCTAAAAGATATTTCATTCTTTATTTCTCAAATAAAATCTCATTGTATTTTTTTAACCTTATTTTTATGATTCTCCACAAAATAATAGTGTTTTTTTATGAAATAACATTAATAACTTATTTACAAATCAATTTCAATACCCATAGTTATATATATGATAAAACATTAATTCCCATAATGAATTTAACCCACGTCATTCAGATCATTTAAATAATTAAAAACAATTTAATTATAACCAAGACATCATGTAGGCCAGTGGTAGGAAATGAACCCTTTTTCCTTTTTGTTGTGGTTTTAAGCCTCATGACCATTTTGGATGTGATGAGTTATTATTGGACTATGGGTTTTCCTTTTTAAAAAACATAATCCTTATAACATTACAAGAAATATGATAAACATCCTCAAAATAACCTTAATATATTCAATATTAAATAAATGACTTAATCTCAAAGATTATTTCGTACCATTAATTTGTCATCCTAAATAATAATAACAAATCATATTTTCTCAAAATCAAAGATCATATAAACCCTAAAGGTTATCCATATATTTAAAAAAATATTAATAAAATGACAAGATAATTATTCCTCAAATTACTTTTTCACAAGATAAACTTATGGGTTACATATACCTCAAAAATATATCAAAAATCAATAAATTTATCTCAATTTACTCTCATAATAAAAAATTAATTAAATATTTTAAGCTTTTGATCATTGTTAAATCTACCACTATAACATAACTCTTGAATGAATACACAATAATCATCCAAAATTCTTTATAATCCCTTGACCATGATTTTCTATCAAATTTCTTAATACTTATTTCCTAAAAAACTAATATGAATCATGACCTAAGGTTAAAAAATATCAAATAATAAGACAAGAAACAACACATACCTTTCAAATATCATTAGAAGTATCATCATATTCAATAGTAATGGAATTAGGCATTGCTGAAATTTAACTATACGTTCTTTCTAATCTCATTAATAATCCCCCCTTATTACATTGATTTGTATAATTACCAGTATCCCCACTTTTCAAACATAAAATTGATACCTCAAGAAAAACCTCTTTCCCCTTTATAGAGTTAATAAAATGCTTCCATTTTAATTTGAATATTATGTCTTTATGGATACTTTTACCACATATAAAACAAAATATTATTCTATTAAGTCATTTTTATGGGTATTCTTAACACAATCTTGACACATAGTTCATTTAATATATTTACCTTTATGATCAATATAACTTGAACTTCCATTGGGATATATTTTCCCTATATTTTACACATTAGAAAACTCACCTACGTTCAAGCTCTTAATAATTACTCCAGATAGATTGTTACGAATTACAATAGGATTTCTCAAAATATATGAAATTATATTCTGTTTCTCATTCAGAGAAGCACCATATTTTCCTTCACATCTATTTTTATTTTGTTTCCAGCTAAATCCCATAATTTACTAAACCAAAAAGGTTATTATGATAATATAAATAAAATAATAATATACATTCTTATGATGAGGATAAACACTATATATCCTTATTCATGTAATCTAAAATCATTCATTTTTTTCTAAAAAACTATAAATATACTTAATACACTGACCAATTTGGTTATAAATACCTATAACTTATGATCAAATAACATGCTAAAATCTATAGTAATCTAAACTCTTCTCTGATACCAACTATAAGGGTACACCCTTAGTGATTACATATTTTTGTGAATTTAGAGTATAATTTGATTAATTATATTCGAAAATATATTTTAGGTTCAGAGTATTAGATAATTAGTTCATACATTTTATATAACAAAAACATATTTCAAAAAGTGGACACTTATGACCTGTATCAATTCTTCCCAAAATATAAAATCCTTGAAATAAAACATGATTTATTTTTAAGAAAAATTGTCATAAATTATACATGAATTATTACTCTTATATTAATACATTGGAACATATACATGAATCAAATCTCCAAGGACCTATCATTTCAGAAGTTTTAGAAGCCATATTACATACATGAACATTGAATTGAAACATTAAATGAAATACAACATAGAAACTCCATTGGAAACACCCATAAACTCATAGTTTACCCCTTGAAGTCATTTATAATATCCATCTTTACATCCTGGGGAAAAATAAAACATAAGAAATGGGTGATATCATATGCCTAGTAAGAATATTTAATAAAATTGAATCTATTATAAATAATAAGTCATGGTAAACGCCTAAAAACACATTCCAATAGATTATAATCTTGGGAACAATATGGAAACAACAAAAGAATAATAAATAATACCATATAAATAATCACATGGGAAAGAAGCTTAACCATGGATATTATATTAGTATAATATTCACATGGATAACCAATTAATAAAATCATAATGAGGGAATTCATATTCTGAACATCATAAATATACTGTTGAGGCTTTTTCCAAGACACCTAATAATAAATGGTTAAAGCCTTATCCAAAATCCATTTCGATTTTGTCTAATGACACCCACTGATGCATCAAGGAGCTATAACGGGCCCATAAATCTCAATTAATTGCCATTATGATATTTTTTTAACATAAAAAACATATATATATGAAATTTAAATAACTTTCCCCAATGTTTAAACTATATCAATAACCATTATGAGAAGTATGGTTAATGGTATCAAGATTGCACATCCATAGTAAAACTAATCATAAACCATTTAATAAAATATGATATATGATAATCATAATATTTAAATATCAATAAGGTATATAGTTTAATATAGTTTTTAAAATAGATAAAAATACTCTAATAAAATCATCAAATAATTTTTGAGAGAAATACCCCTTTTACGTTGTAATTCAAAGTTATCTTGGAAAAATAATTTATATTTGTCATAATTATTTATATAAAAATAAAAATGAACAATTATAGTTTTTCATGAAAAATTGGTGATTTTAGAAAAATAGTTATGTCTTACAAAAATTATGTATGGTTATTGAATATGGGTTGTAAATTGAGACGTTATCTTTAATGGGGTTTGTATATCAGGATGAATTGGGATAGGGACTATGTAAAACATGTATTTACCCATAAGGGAAAGATTAAATGGTCTGGCTACGTGAGTTTGAAACATATAAACCTAGTTTAGAATAATTTTAAAATAATAATGAAGAATTAAATTGGGTTAAATGGAGAAAATGTTTAAGCTGAATAAAAAATGGACATTCGGGACAAAATCATTACCTTATGTTAGAAAGTGTTTGGCACTTGACCTCAATCTATTGGATAATAAAATTAAATACATTAATTAATTAATACATAACCTTTTATATAGTTATTTTATTTAATATAATTTTATTAAAAAAAATTGTTGTCATTTATGATTTATAAGATACAATTTTATCATTTGGAATAGTTTATTTCCTTGGTTTTCATGATTCTATTACATATACATGAGTACGAAATTTCTTGTAAAATGGGTAAAGATATCCAGAATTGAAGTTATATATTATTAATGAACCTCTAATGATTAAATGTTTATATAAGCCTTTTGGATTTTTTGTGTGGGGATGAAACATTATATAAGACTTTAGTGATAATCGTTTAGATTATTTTTGGCATTTTTTCGATCATCGCATATTTTTTTCTTTTATTTATTAACATCATGTTTATATAATAGTTATGAAACATTAAATATTTTTTAATACATAGAATTTAGTTTTTTTATCCATAAAAATGGTTTCATGAACATCTATGAAGGTGTCAATGGAAAATGAAAATTCATCGTCTATGATTTCTGTAAATAGACACATCACGGATGATGTCTTCATTTATAGAATAAAAGAGAGAGAGTGTGTATGTGTAGAGTTTTATGAGGTATATTCCATTTACATGATATAATTATAGTATATAAATTATATTTTAGTTATCATGTCATCTTTTATAGGGGATCTGAGGTAAGTATAAGAAAATTAAGGATATTGGAATGAAAATAAACCAAAAAAATAGGTTTTTTACCTTTTGAATTATCCTCCTTGAGAACCTCCTAAAATGGATGAGTTTTGATATATTTTTGTGGTCAATGGAACCTATATATGGGTTAGGGTAATGGGAAGAGTAATGGTCAGAAATCGGATAGGTATCAAAGAATAGATGGTGTGAGGATAAGAGATGGTGTTTATATTGCATGAGAGTGTTGATTTCTCATTACTTTATTCATTAGTTTTATTTTTTACCAAGACTATGAATAGTTTTTAAATTATCACAAAATATATTAAAATAATTAAGGGAATTTTAAGATTAAGGTTCTTACATCACTGATGACTCATGGAATAGTTTATTTAAATAATAATGTATATATACTTTTAATTACCATATTTTACTATTAACCCAAAATTCAACTATTTCAGGAAAAGTCCAAATATTAACCTAACCATTTTTTTATATTTTAAAAAAATTAAAATCTATTTTTTGAAAACAAAAATTTATAAATATGATAAATTTAATTTTTAAATAAAATCATTATTTAATAGAAAATAATTGATTTTAAAATTATAACTAATTTTATAACACTTTGAAAAATGAATTAAGGACTCATAAAATTATATTATAATCATAAAACAACAAAATATTAACTTATGAGTATAAATTAGGAAAATATATTTTATTTTGAATTATTATATTAATTATATAATTGTAAATAAATATCTACGACTTATAAAAATACCAATACTTAATTTATCATTTTCAAAATATTTATTTACATATTACATGATATAAATATACCATATTTTAATTAATAAGATAACTAAAAATTTTATACTTTAATTGGAGAGTTTATTGGTTAAATTGAATCATTATTATTACTAACTGTCACATTATTATTCCAACGGTCACATTACAATTCATAAAATAAAAAAATATGAGAAAAATAAAAAAAATAACCAAAGTAAATTTTATAATTACTCTTTCAAAAATAATGTTTATTTTGTAAAATATAATTTATCAAAGTGTCAAAATTTATATTTAAAACAATTTGACCATTAAAATAGTAAAACTATATTTAGGTAAATATAGCATTTTTATGTGTAAAATTGGATTTATTCATATCTTATACATCTAGATTTTTTGATAGATATAAATATATTTTATGTAATATATAATATATAAATTTCATTAATATATTTTACTAATCGTGATTAATTTAATTTTTTAATACAATATTTTTTTTGGGAAAAAATTAGTTTCTATAAAAACAAATCATTTATATTCAATTGGTTTTCATTTCTAATTAATTGGTAACAAATGAATTAATTTTATAAACATTTGTAATATATATTTTCATAATTTACTTAATTTCATTCATTTTATCCATTCCCAACCATTAATGGATAACTATAATAATTAGATAATAATATTTAATCATTTTTTAATCTCATAAGCTATCGAAGAAGTTAAATTTAAAAAGTGGCATACTATAAAATATTGAGGTGTTACAAGTACACCTTTGAAAGGGAATCAAGGCCCATATAGTGGATTTTATTTCCATCAAAATTTTATATTTACCATCACACTAATAAATTATTAATGCATATTTAATAATATCATATGTGTCATCCCTTCCACAAAAATTAATGGGATACATATATGTAGAAATAAAATAAATATCTATGATAACAAAAAATTTAACCAGACAGAGAGTAATAGGATTTCCATTAATAATATTCGTACAAAGTTCTATTAGAGAGGAGTTTTACTTTTATAAGTGACCATTTAACATTTAAAAGTTTTCACAACCAACTCAATATCTAATCCTTGAGGTGGTGATGTGATACCCTAAAAAACACTTAAAAACATAAAATAGTGGTTAGAATTAGAATAAAATAAAACATTTCAATTATGAAGTGGATGACAAGTTTAAATTTCACCACATTTCTAGGAACATTCATGTAGACTATAGTAATTACAAAATATTATCCTAATCACTTTAGATTATTTTGTGGTGTGTTCCCTTTATTTTTGGGGAATTGGTTTTAATAGTTCCCTATCTCTTTATAGTTAAAACACCATACTTTGATGAATTATCCCTTACCTTTTAATTCATGAGAATGAATTCAACTCTCTTCACACTTGAAGAAAATTCCATTGACATTTAATCATGTACCTAGGTGTTTCTTAACATAAGTATCACATGTTGGAAAATTATTCTTTCTCTTATTTCCCTTATCTATTTTTTCCACTTTCTTCATCTAATTATCTTTATTTCCTTCAAATCCAAATTACATGTAAAATTATTTCTCTTTCTTTAAAATACATGACTTTATGTCTTCATATAATAAGATTTTTTGGGAGACCAGTTACCATTGAATTATTGGATTAAAACTATCATAGAGTTGATAAATAATACTCCTAGAATTATTTACGTAGCCCGTAACATGCCTTTTTGACCATGTAAAGTAAGCTTCATACTTAGAAACATTTTCCTCTTCCATTTGTCTTAGACTCAAGAATTTTATCCCAATATCTAATCATTGTTCTTGAGAAAAATATTATTCCAAAAAAAAATATATAAAATCTTTCCATTATAGGCTCATTATCACCTCCACATCCTTAATGTTTTGAATCAATGGACACTACTAACATTCATCACATGAGAGATGATAAACAGGGATGATGACTTTATCCCTTCCATTTCTTCCCAATTTGAGAAATTTATTCTATACAAAATTATTCATTGTACAACTAAAAAAAGATTCGTTGTCCCATATAATGATGGTGGTTGATGATGAATAAAGTGGTTTAACATTGTTACACCACATTGTGGATTAGTAGGTTTCTCCATATAATAAAGGTTACTATTCACAAACAAATTTAGTTTCTACAATATCACTATAATTTATTCAACTTTGGATCTGGTTCTATCTTCAGATTCATTATCTTTCCCGTGAGGGAAATATATACATGGATAATATGAATTAATAAAGATCTCATTCCTTTCTCTAGGAAAAATTTCTATGAAATTTAATGAACTTGATTATAATATAACATTGTATATTATAATGTATTATTTAAAAACTGGGTATTACCTTAACATAAAATTATATTTTATGTATAGATAATCCTAGATTCATAACATGGTTTATTTGAAAATGTTATCAAGGTTAATCATTTGGATAAGTCCCATAATCTATCTATTTCCCATGGTTTCTACCAAACTTTTTTTGATACAAACTATAAATATCATGACCCATGTATAATAGATATGGTTGTTACTATATTATATTTGTTCAAAATAAAAGGAATAATATCCTAAAGGATCATATAGTTTTTTAGCCTTAGATAACTAGATACATTATTTTTATCCACATTACATTTGAAATTAAAAAAAAAATTAAATATAATATTTTATTTGAGAAAACGATCATTAACTTTAAAACATCCTTAAATATCAATCATAATACATTTCTTATCTTACTACAGAAAAGAAACATTAGAAATCAGTGAAATAAAATGATTAGTAAGGGTATGCATACAACAGATGCTAAATAAAGAAATAATAATACAATTGTAAATAAGTTATAATCAAATAATTCCTTATAAATAATCGCATGATCTAAATAATTATACAAGTATATAAATCTATTCAAATAATCACATGTAAATTAATAAATTATATCATAATTATGGAACTCATAATGACATATATCTATAAAGTACCTACAAGGCCTCGTGCTTAGACCTCTGAAACAAACCATCAAGGCCACATTTCAAGATATCTTTTGTAAACAGGTAAGGATAGGGCCAAAACCAATTTAAATTTATTCATCAGACCTACCAAGACATTAAATGGATATGTAATTCTAGGCACCACCCATTATTTAATAATTCCATTGAATTCCACATATGAATAAACAACACAACTTAATCAACATGTTTTAAAAATCAATAATTATTCACATTAAAAGGACTAACATACTAAATACCACTACATTACCCTATTAAATAGATAATAAACCACCAACAGATATATAGTGTATTTTATCATTAAATTATATCCTTAATAAGTCATAATTTTTTGCAAATTATGTTGAAACAGTTGAAAATACTTTTAAAATATCACTATAAAATATCTTGAAAAAATTACCATTTTTACTTTGAAATCACTTATCTAGAAATTTCCCAAATATGAAGGAAAATAATTTCCTTGAAATTTTCATTGTAAAATTATAAATTAATATTCAAATCAATAATCATTCATTATAGTGTGAAATTTCATTCAATCCATATAAGTTAAAAAAATCCCTCCTCACTTTTATAGAAAAAGTAAAAAAGTACCTCGTTCAGAAAATGATAAGAAGATTATTTTAAATAAATTAAAAATAAAAAAATGTATAAAATGGATTTAAATAATCATTTTATAATATTAAAAACATTCTTGGAAACATTTTTAGAAAACATTGTTATGGAAGAAAAATAATTTTCAACAAAATTGATAATAATCTCATTTTTAATTAAAAACAGTTTCTCAATCATTTTAACAAAAAAATTTCTAAAATAGTAATATTTATATAAAAGTTAAATAATAACCAAATTGGAATAAAATATATTTTTAATGAAACAAATTTCAAAAAATACTCCCAACGAATACTTAAACATTAACCATTCTCAATAATGAAGAGATTTTAAATTACCTTAGGTTTGACTTCTTTCATATGTGTGAAAAACTACATTATAATAAATAAATACTCGTTATACATCTATCCCAGAACCATGAACATATATATATTACCATATATATGACTCAATTATAATCTTTTATCACTAGTTTATTAAATATTCTTTGTTAAAATCCATGTTTCAGGTAACAACTACTTTGTTTTACATTTATTTTTTTGTTCGGTAGTTTCAGTATTTATACATTAATAAAGGTTAAATCATATAAATAAAGTAAATAATGATTTAAATATAATATATATTCATTATATATGTATTAATACTAATCCATAAATGGTATAGATAGAAAAAAATGAATTACATCATTCTTGAAGAGGGTTGGCCATACGTATGCAAGAATACTATTTTCATTTTTAATATGATAAAAGGAAAGAAAGGTAGATAATTATTAACCTTTTAATAATAATAATTATATCATAGATATAATATATATTTAAAAATTCTATCTTAATTAGCACACATTTAAAATAAATAAGAAAAATTAATGATATCATTTCACGGTGGTGATAGCTCACTTATACACATGGGTGACACTATTATTTCCATATGATTTAGAATACAATAAGGTAGAACTAATATTATAATTAAATAATTATATTTATGATAAAAATATAATATATAACAATTAAACTCATCATATTTCCAATCCATAAAATATTATGGTTAAAATTAATTATATTTTTACGTGTAGATAGCAAACTGTATGAATGTACAAGCCATACTTTCACTTCACATTTGATAGAAAATAGGGTATATATTTGTGGTTTAATAATAATAATAATATAATTTTAGTAAATTTAGGATTATTATTTTACACTTTTATGATAAATATCATATATTTATAGGAGTTAAAATAATAAGTAAAGAATAATGTTATTCATTAATGCAATTACATCTTCTTCTGATGAACTCCTTTGGATCTCCTCTTGAGGACCATAGGGTTGGTATTTTTAGAAGAAAATAACCTCTAGAATGTGTATTAGTTTTTTTAAGTAAAATAGGATGGTTTTTATTGATCTATAAGGCCCAATGTGGTGAAAAAAATGAGAATTTAATGTGTCATTTTATAATTATTTGATATGACACTCTTGGATTTTTTTAAACTATAAAATATAAAGAGTAATTATCCAGATGAAAGCTTTAAAATTGATATATATTTTAATTTTTATAGAATAAGTTTTTAATCCCATAAATCTATATAATTTGGATAGTTTTAAGTTATTTTTTAATCCTTTTTCTTTTAGTTTAACCCCTTAGTTAACTCATTTTAACTTTAACCATAGTAACAACTTTTTTACACATAAAGGGTTATAATTTTAATTATAAGTTAACTATTAACCAATTAATGGAAAATGGATGAAATATTTTACCATATATTATCTCCCTTTTTGAATTTAAATATTTTAGGTATTTTTTTATAATTTAATGAAATATTATTTTGATCAAATGTCATTCATGTTTTTTGACACTATTCATTTAATTTGATTTAAAGAATTAAATAAAATGATGTAAGTGAAATATAATCCTTTAAAATTCCACTAGTATGCCATAATAATCTATAATATTATTTTACCTCTATAACTCATCCAAATTATTCAACTTTTAATATTTTTAAAATCATTTATTTTATATTTTTTAATTGAATAAACAATATGTCAGCCTTGAATAAGAATTTAAAGTAATTATATAAATACAAAAAATTAAAAATTAATTTGTATCATGAAAATAATTTCATTATGATAAAAATAGACTACTATATTCAATTATAACATTCTTTTTTCCCAATTTTTACATATAAGACATTTTTAAATGTAAGAGAGTAATATTTTTTATTTTTTTCTTTAAATATTATATAGGTAATTTTCATCAAACATTTCACATTAAAAAGATAAATTTATTACTTAAAGTGAATAGGGTATAATTTATTTAATCCATTTATAATTATTTTTCAAAATTATATCGTTTTCTATTATTTTTATCATAGATTAATCTGATATACCATTTACTAATGTGATAAATTTTATCACAATTGCTATTAATAATGCCTAAAAATAAAAGAAAACTATAATCAAAATTTAAACCTAATAATTATAATTATAGAATAATTTTTTTCATTTTAAATGTACATAATAATAAATTAATTTTAAAATAATTTCATAAAACACAATGAAAATCACTTTTATAAAAATACAATTTGTAATCATAAAATTGGATTTATTCTTATCTCATGCATATGTAAAATATTTCTTTAATGTTAAAACATTTTATTGAATAAATAATAAATAAATTTCATTAAAATATTTCACCAAGAATGATTAATTTAATTTATTAACATAATAAGACACTACATGTATACAAATAGTTATTTAGAAAAACATCTCCTTTATTTGCAATTTATATTTATTTTCATTTATAATTAATTAATTACAGATGAATTTATTTTATAAATGTGTAAACCATAATTTTTTATAATTTAGTTATTCATATTCATACCCACTAACCCAATGGAAAGGTGATAACTATTAAATTATATTTTAATAGAATATTGGGGGTTATTTAAACATGGGGTTGCATGTAGTGAAAGATATTAAATAAATAAAATTTATTAATGAAAAATATAATATAAAATATTATGGTGATGCACTAAATAATTCCATTTCTCTCTATAATATTCAAATACTTAACAAGATAAACTGTTAGTTTTGTAAAATCAATACAATATATATTTTCCTTTTGAATAGCATATAATAATAATGAATCATCTCTAAAAATACACTAATCATTTTTAGATTTCACTTATATTCCACCATCACATAATTTATATATAATAATTAAATTATGTTTTAAAACTTCAATATATAAAACTTTATAAATTAAAGAATTGTCGGAAATGCCGACTTTACCAAAACATTTTACATTACCTATTAAATTTTCTCTAAATGTAATAATGTCTTCATCACATTTTCTATAAGTGATAATTTTTAGGGGTATCTGGTGATATGACTAGGTTATAAACGTTTGATCAACAATACTCCATTTTTTATAAATCTAATTAATTTTACCTAAAAAATCAGTTACATTAAAATTTTGGTACCCAAGCTACCTTTGGTCTAATCACATTTGTAAAAAAAATTTATGTACCCAAAAAGAATTTAAAAAAATGTAAGGTACTCTCGATAAAATGGATTTTGACATATTATTATTTATAAATCCCTATGACTATTAAAATCTAAGAGAATAATAATTTTCATAGTGTTATTTTAGGCCACATTGAAAACATGTAAATTTAAAAGAACCACCATTTTTAGTTTTCGAAAAATTATTATAATAAATTCAGGTAATCTCAAATTATATCTACACATTGATTATTTTAACATGTTTTATTCAAAGACATAATTTTATGATACTTTTAATTATCTTGATTAACTATAGAAAAACTTTACATAAGACTATCAAATTACTTTTTCAAATATTCATTCAAATGGTGAGAAAAATTAAACTCATCAAAAAAATTATAATGAGAAGTATAAGTGTTGTTATTTAGTTTTTCATTCTCTTGTAAGTCACCTTATTCTATTAAAAAAGTTTCTCATTATTTTATTTTATCTTGGAATATAAATCGTTATCTTTGAAAACTTTCACAGATATCCAATTTCTACATTTAACATAGAAACATTCATATTTCAGAATCATAATAGTATCAAAATATCCAGAATAAAATCCAGAATCACTAACCATGTTCAAATAATCCATGAAGAAAAAGTAAGATGATTCATTCTCTTTTTTATATTCTTCGCTAGAATCAGATTATTTAGTATAAATTCTACGAGTTTTCAATGCCTTTACCTCCGAGTTTGTGTATATTTATTTATTTATTATTTTAGGAAAATGAGGATTCATATTCTTTTTATTTTTACACTAAAAATAAGTAACATCTAAAGTATTATAATTAGTACTAAATTTATACTTTTCCTTGTGTTTTTTCATTTGAAGTTTTCTTCTAAGTCAGTTCTTAAATCCTCTATTTCCATTTGTTTATAGACTCTAGTCATAGTTATGGAATATCTTATTTTCACTAGCTTATAGTTCTGGAATCATAATATTTGGTGTAAAAACATTATAGATTTAAAAGCTTTGCATTTTTTATTTTTTGTCTCATATTTGGATATATTCTTCAATTTTCGCTCATACTAAAGTAGTGATCCAATAAATTTATAAAGAGGTTACTATTTTATGTTCCTTATTTTACCCATCAGGAATTTATTTATGTTCCATTTCTTTGGTAGTGATTTTTGGAATCATTTACAAAGTATATTATTTTCTAATTTTTCTATAAGAGAAGTTGTTCCATTCATAATGCTTGTGAATCGGTGGACCATTTGGTTCACGATTTTGTGTTCATCCATCTTGAAGTATTGTTACTCATCTCAAAGAATTCAAAGCTAGTTAGAATAAATTTTAATGATCCATGGTAAGTAACTTTTAGAATATTCCAAATCTTGTGAGTTTTCTTACGCATAAAAATATAACTAAAAACATATATGTTAATAGCATGATATAAAATATTAACAACTTTGTGCATTAAAACATATTTAGAAACATAATTTTGGGTTAGCAACTTGTATTTTTTATGTTTAAACCATGAGGGATCAATTTTCTATGCTTAACTGCTTTAGGTATTCCTTTAAAATATATTTCTAGTAAATATAATCATTTCCACTAAACTGAGGTGGTTTCAGAGGAATAAATGCATAATTTATGTTCATTATTATCATAATAATGATATTTTACTTAAACTATGAGGGCTACGAAAGGGTTATATAATAATATATGAAACAATAAATTCCACTACTATCCTTAATAAAGGTTAAACACTGATACCAAATTATGGAATCGGTGAAACAAATAACAGAGATAAAACAAACACCAACTATTTTGTATTAGGAAAAAGAAATAGTGGATCTAATTAATCCTTAAAAAGGTCTATCCTTTGATACCAATTTCTGGATCATATTTGGTGACGGAATATAATCTATAGTGGTGTGAATAATATATATTAGAAAAATTAAACCATATATAATTATAAAAAGAGTTAATTTTAAGAGTTAATTATAAGAATAAATTAATGGAAATAACATCAAGAATTTTTCTTTTGTTTCAATCTAAATTGGACCTAGTCCACTCATATACCTATCTACAAAATGGGAGATATATTGTGAATTATAATTATTTTTTAAGAGGAATAATAACCAAATTACAAAATATTTTTCTATACAGTGGATGGATAACCACACTAACTTATGTTTAGTAAGTCACAGTCCAATTACAATATTAACCTTAGAAAACATGTGCCCCAACAAAAATGATCCTAATATTAGAATCTAAGATTTATAACCCAAGGAGATAAATAAATAATGATTTTTGAT
This sequence comes from Viscum album, assembly GCA_963277665.1. NCBI lineage: Eukaryota > Viridiplantae > Streptophyta > Magnoliopsida > Santalales > Viscaceae > Viscum > Viscum album. The sequence continues at coordinate 1,274,658,654 of OY728132.1, read as the reverse complement.
TATGAAAAAATTAATTATATTTGATAACACATTTGTGAGATTGTAAGTATTGTTATAGACCTAAGAAATTAGTTTGAAGTAGAAGATAAATGAATTAATAACATATATTGTTTCTTTATTAATATATTAGGATTCCTAGTTAATTAAATAGTATAAGTCATAGAAGCTTACATTCAGTTCTTCAAAGACTATCCATAAGGTTAAAGGTTGATTACATAGGACTTGGTTTGTACAAAGATTCAATGTTCATAGTAATGATTCAACTGCCAAAATTGTGTATTCTCTTCACTCGTTGTTTTGAATGTGTCTCAAAGCATTTAAATAGGACTTTTTAGAACTAAAAATCCAATATCCAACCATATAATGTAATTCAATTTAAAGAAAAACATTATCAAAGAGAGATAAAATCATCATTCAAAAATAATCATTACAAAAACATTTATAATTTAAAACATAAAGAATAATTCAAAATAATTTGATTACATTTTTAGTGAATCAAAACCTCTCCATAATAAAAGATTGATTTAATTCTGTAAATATAATAAGACAATTCGACTATTTAAATTTTAAAATACATTCTAATTTCAAGAAGTGTGTAATTATATTGAATTTAATTATACATCTTTAAATATTGTAAAAAATTATATAATTTTAGTTTCACTAAATATTAAATTATACAATAATAAGATAAAACAATTATCTCAAAGTATGAAAATTTAAATAGATGAATTATAAGTTATATATATATGTGTGAATAAAGAATAAATTAAATCATATTTAGAAAATGATTAAAATATTTTGAAAACCATTTTCATATATTTTATATAATATATATTAATTCTATAAATCATGAAAAAATCAAAATAATTAAAACAAGAAAGAATTTAATTAAAGTGTAAAAAATATTTAAAAAAGGATGTTGAAAAATTACAGACTTTAGAAAAAATAAATAAAGTATAAAACTAACTGTGGAGGCCAAGTTTTTGTAAGGTATATACATTATAGTCGGGTAACATACCATTTTTTATAATGTAATGTTGATTCTATAAGACTTTTCGACCATGAGAATAATATAATGTGAAATCACATGATATAATGAGTGATCACTATACTGCTCGTGTGAACAAATATATCGTGTGGTCACCTAATATATCTTCTTATCAGTATACAGACCATGTAAAAAAATATAGAAAGTGTAAACTTGAGTTATTATGTTGCATGATCAGTTGTAATTTCATTGCACGGTCCCTACATGAGTCACATAGCCATCTTCTTATAAAGAATCTAATTATCTAATGAAAATGAGTAAAACTTATATGTACAGATACCATTATATGGACTATAGATCATTGGATTTATATGAATATTTAATCAAGGAATTAGCAACTTAAAAAATAACATAAACTTGATTCTGATCAAATACATAATTTGATGAAGCATTCTAGAAGATTTAAAGCATTTTCACTATTAATGCTTCACATGAAAAATGTGTGGAAAGATTTCATACTGGTGAATTGTGGGTAAGATATTACTCTTCATGAATAGATTAAACAAGTAAAAATTTCCAATATAAATGGTAAGTATCACTCTATTTTTTGCAATGTTCAAGGCCAGGGTGAGGTGCAGTAACTATTTTAATTACTATTATAGTATTTCTAAAAGTTGTGTTCAAGATGAAGTGGGTGTGGATCTAGTTTATATTTCATTTAAACTCATGCAGGGATAGTTCTCTTTCTATAAGTAGTTAACCGTACGAGGGGAGATGGGTTCTTGGTAGGTATATATTACTCATGTGATAGATTTCAGATATTTTTCAGTCACATGATAAAAACACTATACAATCACCAAATAAGAATACACCTATAGTAACTTCTACAAATATAAAATGAATTAACCTAAAAACCATCATGTAGTAAATTTCTAAACCATATTGTGGTTACATGATAACCCATCATGTAATAAATTGAAAAAACCTCATGTGGCCACTTAAGAAAAATACTAGGTGGTATGTTCAATAAAGATGCTTAATTTGGCCACATAAAAAAATACAACCACTTTGAAAAACACTATATGAAAACTAGCTTTCCCACAATAGGCAGGGAATATATGTAGTGACTTTAAAATGGTAAACTAAGGCTTCATATGTATAAACAATATAAAATAATATTTAGTTATTTTTTATTGAAAATAAAAATATAAATTAGTAATTTTTTTAGTTTAATTAAATGTATATAAATTTTATATCTTTCTAATGAATCAAACAATACTTCAATCCAATATATGAATCAAAAAATATGGTCACAAAATTAAAAATATAGGAAAAATATAGAAAAATCACAGAAATTTAAAATAGATTTGGTCAATTTTTGGAGTATAAAAACAATAAATTCAAAATTCCTTTCAGTTGAATAAAATATATAATAATTTATCATCTTTACATCACAAAAATGGTTAGAAATTTTTAAGACTCTATGTAGAGTATCTAGTGAAAAAAATATATTTTATTATGGAAATTTTAGAATTCCATTAATATTATAGTGGCTTTTAGAATTTATCAGATCAATAAATTAATTATTATAGACTTACTCATAGTTTAATAAAATTTAAATAAAAATATTTTATATCTTATAAGACAATTTGTGTGAAAATTTGAGCTATATAAATCAAGTTATCATATAATAACTAAAGGATACAATATACTAAAAATATATATATGACTAAAGAACTGAAACATGTTCAGACCAAAAATGAAAACACTAAGAGACTTATTTAGACTTTTGTAATTGAATAAAAATTAGATAAACTTCTTATACTTCATATGAAATAAGAGTTATAATATTCTAAGCAGTATAATTCATGATATAATAAAAAGGAGTATGGAATAATAAAACATATTTCAAAGAATTTTTATTTACATAAAATATTGTGAGGAATTACAATATTCAAAATAAATAAAATTTAAACAATGAAAAAAAACCTCCCAAAACATATAACACCCTAATGTTTTATTTCTATTAAAATTTAATTAAACTGGAGGTATTTTATATCTTTCTTTACACACAACATTGATTATAAATGTATCATGATATAGTAATCATATATAACATAGAAATTTAACTAAAATATATGAATAATAATAAAAAATTATGAAAAATATTTAAAAATGTTTAAATAATTAATTTTCATGATTAATTTATAATAAATAATAAATAAATTATTAGTAAAGTCATTTTATACTTAAATATTATGTTTCCTTCAAAATAGTTTTTAATGAATTCTACGTGAAACAATTATAATTAATTTATACCATTTTTTGAAATTTTATTAGAGTAAGTTAATATAATTTTTCAAATAATCATGTCAATATTATCTTTGGGGTAATTTTTTGAAATTTTATTAGAATATTTATTTTTCAGTAAATTGTGAAAATACAAATTATTCTAAAACATCATTTTATTATCAAAAAATAAAATAATTTAAAAATACTATTATATTTTTAATTTATCCTAAAATAATATAGGCATAATTTAATGATAAATAATATAATTAATTACATATTAATTATTATTACACATGATTTTGGTAGAAGCCCGTTTTTTGGCCCAAAAATATGTTTATAAGAACTATTTGTATGCGTGTAATGTTTTATTATGATAAATAATTAAATTAATCTCTATTGATTAATTTCTTTAATTATATTTATTTATTATATAAATTATCATATATTTTAACATTAATTTAATGGGTTTTATAAAGAAGGGAATGAAAATAAATCCAGTTTCACTCTTAATGTGCATTTTTTACAAACAGGTATTCATTGCGTTTTGTGCTCTTAATTAAAAATAAATTATAAAAATTATAAAAATTTAATATAGTACAAAATAATCCATATTTTTATTCATAATAACTAATATAATTTAATTTAGTTAACTTAATTTTTTTATTTTGAATAGGAAAAAACATTAAAATTTTCTTACCAAATTTAAGGTTAAAACATGGTTAACCAGGGGTTAAAATAAGATATAACTCTAAACATGCCACCTAAAAATTTATAATTTTTATTTTTTGAATATATTTAAAATTTATATTTTCATAAATTGTAATTAATTTTCATTTGGATCCAAATTCATATGAAATTTACCTTATATTATTGAAATCTTATAAGTAATTCCATGTGTTCCCATCTCCTCACTTATAAAAGGCTGTATATTCTCTTCCCTTATTCAAAAAATATCACCCCGCTTGTTTTAAATATCATTGATAAAAACCTTTCTATTTTCTTTACCTTTATCCTTGGACTTATGGTCTTCATATAATACATATCTTTTAACGCTTAAGATGTAATTCAAATGAGGTCTCTCAAATAAGAGGTATACATATTAACTTACCTATTTCAATTTTATTTCTTCTTCCACCTAATCAAAACCAATAATATCTATTAGAAAAATATAAAAATAGTATCATTAATTTACTTATATATTATTATTATTATGTAACATCCATTTACCACTACATCTCTATCAAATGGAAATTCAATGTTCCGCTCATGCGTGTGTCTGAACTATCACCTCCACATAGTCATATAATTCATTTTCCAAGGAAATATTTCATAGTTGGTTATTATGTGAGATTTAAAGTTTATATATTATATTTTTTAAATAATTATTATTCTTGAATTATAAAATCTTAACTACCTTATTACCTTATGCGCAATTAAAAAATGACAATGTCACTCGTGTATACGTGTGGAGTACCACCTCCATGAAGTGATGTGATTCATTTTTAATCACAGATTTATATAAATGGGTATGAAAGTTTATATAATTGATAAATTTTATACCTATTAAATTATTATGTTTATTTATATTATGAAACCATGATAAAAGGTCAAGGACACTAACTTTAAAACCCAAAAATAAATGAAAAAAAATTAACACTTGGGAATGATGACTTTAATAAATTATTATTAATAAATTGGTATTGAAAAGTTATAATTAGACTATACATGTTATTAAAAATATTTTTTTAGTTCTTTTATATAATTATAATAAGATTAAATTTCTAATATATGATAATATAGTTCTCATGAAGCCAGAAGGACTTGAGGTAAATATTTCACTTTACAATCTCACTTTTTATCAAGATTGTTTATGCTTAATTTTCTACAGATGAAATTATATTAACTATCACTCAAAAATATTATATGTATTCTTATATTAGATTTATTTTCAATAATTACTATTTTATTTTCATTCTACTCCCCCTAAGTAATTGAATTTCTAAAAAAACAATTTTAAGGAAAACTCACCTTTTTTCTCTTTAGCATTGAATATTTTCTTCCACATCCATACTTTATTTAAAATGATTTCAATAATGTTTTTATGATTATAAAGACATTATTTAAATTCATATTTAACTATACTTGACTTTCTTTACCAATGGTTAAAATGAATCTTCTTATCATTTTACAAACATGGAGCTTTTATCTTTTTTACTAGAAATGTGATAGGAATCATTATTTAACATATGGAACATATTTTACTTTTTTCATGTATAATTTTTAATTTTAATATTTATTTATAAATTTCTATGTTTATTAAAAAATAAAATTTTTTCAATGTTTTCTGAAAAAAAAATTGATTTTAACTAGGTGATTTAAAATTAAAAATTGTATTTTCAACAAGAAATGTTCTAATGATATTTAAAAGGAATTTTCATCTATAAGAGAAAACATAGATGTTTATTATACATTACTATGGAATGATCTAATGTTACCATATTTATTCTTACTCTTTATGGTTTTATATTATGATGATGAAATATTAGATAAACCCATTTTCTTTTCCATGGATTTAGTTATGTTAAAATGATAAATTGTTTTATGATATTGTGGAATATATATTAATGGATTATGATAAAGTTAAGGGTGGGTCCTTTGCAGACCTATAATACATTGGGAAAAGATTAATTTTTTATCATCTCAAATGGTGCAAGGGAGATTATCCCAAGACTAAAAAAGGGTACATGAGAGGTTATCCCAATCCCGAAGAATGTAAAATAGTGGTTATCCCAAGGACAAAATGTTATGAATAACTTAGTCAGTACAATTATAGTAAGATTTATATAATTATGATTACTCCATACTTTATTCTCCTCTTTTATGATATGATAATATTCTAATTTTATGCTCTCATGGATCATGCTCTTTGATTATTTTATTATTCATGTCTATTGAACTGAAAATATTTATGACATGAATCATGAATATATGACTTCTTCAGTATGAATTTCAAATTTTAATTACATCTTATCATACCATTATGCTTATGATATTCCTATATATAATTATTGATGATATCTCCGTTTTTTACCCTTATTGAGAAACAAATATCACCCTTTATTATGTTTCCTTTTCCCCATGATATGAAGAAATATTTTATGTATGATTTATCTAAAAGGGTTCTAATTGTGAAGAAATAAATGCAAGATGATATAAATTTTTTATGTATTAATTATTTACATATAAAAGTTTCAAAAGACATTACTCTTTTACAATTCTAACATGGATCATATTTATGTGATGGATATTTATCTAATAAGATGGAATATTTATACAGGTAATGTTTGGGGTTCTTGTAGTTGGTATTGGAGAAAAATTTAGTTATTTTGGAAACTATGATGAGAAAACATTAGTGATAACCATTATGATAAGGATATATGTTGGGAAATAACTGATGTTATGGTATTTAATGTATTTTTATTTTCCTATAAAATGTATCCATGTCTACATACTATAAATTTCATACATTTATGGAATAGTTACACCTAAAGGTAGAAACTCTAAATAAGTATAATTATGTATTAACTTGATTATCACTAGTTCATGGTGAGTGGGACTAAAACTGAACACCATGATTGAAACTCTTGTGGGAGTTTTTTGGGATAATTTATATTTTCATTATTAACAACTAATAAGGATTTAAGTTGATAACAACCATGGATGACCTAGGTTAAACCAAAAGTGTCATAGATTGAAAAAAGGTGTTATTATTTAGACATCTTATAAATGATTTTTAAGATTATATGATTCTCACACTGATTATTGTTTATCACTTTATGTATTTGGGTTTTAGTAAGTTATTCAAGATAGAATGATGCAATTGAGTTGGTAATTATGTGTGCCCAAATATTGATGTACCATATTTTATCTTAGTTATATGAGTTCTTATATATCATGAAAAGTATCTTGGAATTTTAATTCATATAATAAATGATTAGATATTGAATTAGATGTAAAAAATGTAATGTTTTGATGATAAAATCTCAATACTAATATTTTTCTGTGATTGTTTTTTTTGGAATGTGCTTCCTATAAACCTTATTATTCTTTTTCTGTCGAATATATTTGATGAATATTAAAAATATTTTATTGAATATAAAATATATTTGATTGAATATATAAAATATATATTACAATAATAGAAATCAATAATTTTAATTAATTAAATTTAAGAGGATAAAACAACTTTGTGACTATAAAAATTATTAAAATTTTTCTTTCTATTCGATTAGTTTTTATATTCATTTCTGATTAATTTGTAACACATTAATTCATATTATATTCTTTATAACCATATATGTTCATATAATATTCAATACTATTCATAAACTATAATTTAATGGCTATTTTATATCTTATTATATTAAATAAAAATATTTTAATAATATAATATTGTTTTATAAAACTTGGTCGTGCGTGTAACGCAGGCCATTAAAAAAAGTCATTACTTCATGTAATGAAATATAACTTCAGTTTTCTGTGAAGAAAAATATAAACTTTACATTGTATGTAGTGAATGATTAACATGGTGTTGTGTATAATGTAATCTAAACATATAAATACTAAAATCATTGTTGCGTAAAATGAAAAATATAAAAAATATTAAATTAATTCGAAAAATAATAATTCACAAAATCCCATGGTGTTATAGGATCCTATAAACTGATCAAATAAATCATCTATATATAAAAAGGGACACTAATTACTATTGTTAACCCAATTCATTCATTGTTAGTAAATAAAAACCAAAAAAATATTTTATGATTTTATAGAAAAAAGCACTGCCACACCCCCATAAAGATACACTCAACATGTTTAATACAATGGATTCAATATATTTTAACTAATAAATTAACATTATACATCCACTATAAACATATAATTAGGTGGTATAGATATAGTATCAATACTTGGTACCATTTCAACCCCAAAAATCAGCACTAACTCAGGAAACAACCCAAAAAAATCCTTAAGAAACAAATTATGATATTGAGAAACCCTATGAAAAAAGTAGCATTAAAAGAACCCTCATCCAACCTAAGATTAATCCCTATCATCATATATGTAATCCTCCTTAGCTTCCAAAAACCATATAAATATCCATAAGAAATATATTATTGTTCTCCCAAAAAAATAAGATTCCTCATTAGAAAAAAAGTGTTATGTGACTCCAATAGAAATCAATATATACCCAAAAACCTAAAAAATAGTCCATAATGATGTTCACTTTGAATCCTTTATTATCCAAGGTAAATAAATCTGAAATATTTCTATATATGAATATATCAATATCTCAAGATGAACATCTTTTAATTGGTCCCTCCCTTCTTCTCAATGGAGCATTAAAATATAATATTATAGATAAACACTGAAAAGAGAAAATCTATGTTAGTCACCAAATTAAAAGAATTAAAATAATTACAATCACAAGATTTAAACATTACACTAACCAAGGTAGGGGTAACCAGTATTCATACCTCTAGCCAAGTAATAACCCACAACAATATCAATTTTCTCCTGTTTAACCAAATCTATAGCTTCATCGCATACTTTAACTAGTGGAATTTAGAAACTGCACTACCTCCCATGGATGGTGAAAAACAGATAAAGTCCATGAATCTTGAGGAAGAATCAATAACATAAATATTACCCATTTTTAACTCTATAAACACTACCTATATATAACTCTAACATATTTAGATATAACTACTCTAAGAGAGAATAAAATTCCTCATAAAAAACCCTCAATACTCTTCACCGAGGAGAAGTTTTCTAACTGATGTTAAAATCCTCCCTTAAAAATAAATATTGAAACTTATCCTTTATTACCATAAGATATATATCATCTCAATGATCTGATCCATCCAATATATATATTAGTCATACCCTTTATACTGAGTATCCCTTCTTAATATAAGAGGATGTTATACATAAAAAACCAAAAAATAACATGGTACATCACCACCACCACCAAAGGTGTACATACCTATATATTCTAAAAATTTATAAAGACCCGTAAATTTCAAAGAATTTTTTTTCTTAAATTCTTTGAAATTTTACGAGTCTGTGGCTTCTGACGTCACTTGATTCTGAGGCCCGATGTGCCCGGAATCAATTTCCAACGTTTAGCTCGGGTATGTTCAGTAATCGAATGAGCGGGTATTACTATCTTTTGAATCGTTGATCTGAATTGAAATCTAAGGGCACTGATGAACTCGTAGTGCCGGTAATTTCTTAAGGGGACCTTTACCGCAGTTGCGTTTTATGCGGGTCGAAAGTTAATAATTGGGGAATTTGCTTAAAATAAATAAAATTGGTGTGTAAAATTTCATTTATATCAGAGGTAGTTATATCATACAAAGGGGAGTTAAGGGTAGGACCCACAACCACCTAACTACCCAAATGTGGTTGTTTGAGAGGTGGGGCCCACACGAGCCCCAACCTTTCATTTTTCCCTAAACTACTTAAACCCCCTTTATTAAATTGGAAACACTCCTTTAATTGCCAAATTCTCCACCTCCCTCACTCCATTAATTCTTGAAAACTCTCCCATCATTTATGAGACCTCTCACCTCCTCCTATCCCTCTCTTTTAATTGCCAACGCATTAATTTAATGAATTCAACCACATCAATTAATTAATGAAGTGATTTGAATTTTGAATTTTAAATTGCATGTGTTAATAAAATAATAGCTTTAGCCGATTATTTTATTTTTAAAGGGCATTCGTTGTGTTAAGGAGGATTGGGGAGAGATCTTGAGTTTTTTGGAAGAACACTGACCTCTGACGAAGAACAACGTCTTCTTCGATGAAGAATGTCGGTTCCATGAAGAACGGTCGACGTGCCTTCCTTTCTTTTCTCCACGACAAGTGAGGAGATGCCGCTTCCTCCCCAGACACACTCCGACGTCTCCTACGAATCTTTTCCCCACAACGCCGTCTTCTGTGACGCCCGACGTGTGACGTCAATTATCAAGGTAGGGGATTAAGTTCATTTTTTAATGGATTAAAATTGTGCCTCGTTTGTCATTGAACATCTTGTTTGTCTGACCTATTGCTATCGCTTAACTCGAAGGGCGCGGGCCAAACAAACACAGCCCGACGAACCTCCGTTTGATCTTATTTATTTTTGGAATTGGCAAACGGAGGTGGAACACGGAAGAGGCCGGCAGCGCAAGTGCCGTCATCGCACATGCAAGGAAAGCCGCGACCAAGAGAGCCGCAGCAGAGGAAGAACGGAGTCTTCGCGCCATACCGGGAATGTGGAGCTGCGACCAGGGAAGGCCGTGGGGGAGGAAGTCATCGCCGTCATGTCGGCGGTGCGGATAAACCGTGGCCCGCCTCGCGGGCCGCTTTAGCGGAAGAACCGACCGGCCCGTCAGCCGGCCGAGCGGAGAAAGCCGCAGCGCCATGAGGGCGTCACGCCGGATGAGCCGTGGCCAGCCCGTGTGGGACGCTTGCGCCAGAAGGCCGGTCGGCCTAGCTGGCAGGTTTGGGAGGGCGGCGCCATATGGCGCCACGGGTTCGGACAGCCGGGGGGTCGCGCCACCTCAGACCGCTCGACCAGCTAGCCGAGCCAGCCGCGCCGCACGGCCATTCGCGCCGCACCGGGCCGAGACACGCCATGCCGGGCTGGGCCGCTCCCCGCCGAGCCGGGCTGCGCCACTTTGAGTCGGGTCGCGCTATATTTGGGTCGGTCCACACCCCTTAGGCCAGACCGTGCGAGTATTCGGGATGGTCCGACACCCCTATCGTGTCGGACCCACCAAAACCGAGTCGACATGACCCGTCAACCCATCAGGCCTAACAGACCGGGCCCTTTTTCACTTAAACGTGAATTACGTAAAGACCGCATGTCCAATTGATGCTACCTCTGTGTAAAAAGGACACTTATGACAATGCAGTCCTTTTTTGATACTCTAAGTGAGTTTTGGGCATCTGTGGAAAACAGACGGGTTTGAAACAAGTATATTTCCAACTGGGCCCCTTGAACAGAAAAGCCAATATCTCTCAGACCGGGCGTCCGATTGATGCACCGTCTGTCGCGTTGAGTTCCTTTTGACGAGAAGGAACTTTAGGATACATCCACTCTGGACTTCATCACAGTTTATGTATCGACCCCTTTACTTGAGGAGCGGAACCTCCCAGAATCGATGACGGTGTGTGTGGGAACCCTAGAGTTGGCTGCGACTGCGACGACTACCATGCTTGGATCCTCCATGGGTTCGACGACAAAGAAAATTGTACTGGGATCCTACGTGGGTTCGACAGTGAGTACGACTGTACTTGGATCCTTTTTGGGTTCCAAAGTGATGATGACTGTACTTGGATCCTACGTGGGTTCGGCAGATATGGTTACTGTACTTGGATCCTATGTGGGTTCGGTAGCGACAACTTCTGTACTTGGATCCTACGTGTGTTCGGCAGAGGAGATGATTCAGAGGCTACATCTAATCATCTCCACCCCTCTTCGTGAGTAGTATACCTATGTGATCTAAGTCTTGTCTTTCAATCATTATCATTGATGTGATTGACTTCTTTTCTGTGTGGACTGGATTGTTCTTGGGCTCGGAAGTTGGAGCTGAACTGAGATTGATTACTTAGGTATATGTATGGGCATATACCTAAGTAGAGTTGTTGTTATTTCATGTTTTTATCTTTCCTTTTTGTTTTATCCTTTGTGGTTTATCCTTTTTGGTTTCTGGGAGACTTTCAGGGGTCTCGGGGTCCCTACTAGGTATCGTATACTCACCCCTACACGGGCTATACCCGCACAACGTTGTGTTGGTTTCATACGACGGACAACACTGATCATGGTTGAGGCTTGTGGAGCTGGACGGTATCTGAAGGTGGACCACCTAGAGGGACGTACATGGAGCGGATGGACGGACCCGAGGCACCGATGAGACTATTTGTACCCACCCTTCAGGTGAGATTCCCGGAGGACGACTCAGTGGTTACCTCTTTACTTTACTGCTATTGTACTTTCCTTTTCAGTTGTACTGTACTTTCATTTGGGTTTGTATACTGGCCCATTTACTTTTCAGCACTTAATTTTGTACTCAGTTTTACTTAGTGCTTACTTCACATGCATACTCTGTTGTGTTTGTTTACTTATATAAAGGAAATGCCTTCCTTTTTATCGGGATTTACGCCTTTGGTGCTAGTCGCCAGCCCCTGTCTTATGGAAGGTGGGCTTGGGATAGTCACGGAACGGGCCCCAAGGATGGGTTGTGACAAATTGGTATCAGAGGAGTCAGTTCTACCACAGAACTCAGGACTCTGATAATTTCTTCTCTGTGAAGCATTAGTGTTAAGAGTATTGAGTGTGGTTATCAGTCCAGGAAGTCCAGTGTTGGTGCGGCGGCCGACGTATCCATACACCAGGACCATGACTTCTGATTTTCGACTCAATCCATGAAAACATTTATTGCATGTGTGTTTGAAAAGTTTTCTTTGTGATTACTTTTTTTCAGCTCACCAGGTATACTGTTTGGTCGTGGCACACCTGTTTCTTTTCAGGATGGCCCCAAGTAGGAATCCATCTAGGGTTCCAAGCTACGTGTGAGATGGTATCCCACCAAGCGACGAGGCCTCGCTCTAGGGCCCCATTACAGAGGAGGCACTAGCGGTACCGTTACCCACTGAGCCACCGATGCCACCATCCCCAGCAGCAGAGAGTGTACGCCGCCTGAGTGCATTGCACGAGTTTTAGTGATAGAGGTCACCCAGGTTCCATGGAGAGACAGACCCTTAGGCAGACGAGGATTGGCTGGAGGCTATCATCAGAGTCTTCAGATTAGTAGGGACACCAGCAGACCTTATGGCGATCCTTTTCGTGAGTCTCCTCCACGCAGCAGTGGGTAGATGGTGGATCCTGATGCTCTAGGTGCAAGACGAGGCATCACTACTTTGGACGAACTTCAAGAGCCTCTTCCGCTCAGAGTTTGTTCTACCCAACCTCTGTGCAGTGCGTATCCAGGAGTTACTACATCTATAGCAGGGCAACATGACGGTATCCCAGTACTCGGTGAGATTTACCGACCTCTCATGCTACTCCACGAACATGGTACAGGACCCATTCTTTTAGGGCCAGACCTTCGAGCAGAGACTGAGGCATGAGATCAGGGCTTCGATGGTCTCCCCCAACATTCCGACACAGGCAAGAGTACTGGAGGGAGCCCTTCTTGTGGAGAGATTTCTTTCTAAGTTGATGCCAGCCGCAAGACCCACCACAGGGAGACACATAGCGGAGTCTTTTTCAGTTGGCAGTAGATAGATGTTGAAGAGGTCCAAGCAGACCAGGCCATCAGGTGGGCGACATCAGGATACTGGTTCATATGTATGGGGCACACGCAGTAAAGCCATCCATACGAGGGGCAGACAGTTCTATTCATGCGGCGGGTAGGGCCACATGGCTCGTGACTGCCCAACCCTCCATGCAGACGAGCAGCAGACTGTAGAGGGACCACCAAGGCAGAGGCAGAGGTTCAACCATGGCAGTCCTCAAGGAGCTGGGGGACAAGGGAGAGGAGCTAGGCGAGCAGCGGGTGGTGGATGACGTTTCGAGGCTCTACCACCACCACCACCAGGAGGACCACCCCGACCACAGGGAGCTGGTAGATAGGATCAGGCTTAGCTCCAGGCAGTCGAGTCCTATGACCACGGTGCACCTGAGATGATTAGGGGTACTATATGTGTCTACTCTACCCTTTCTTCTGTTCTTGTAGACACAGGAGTGAGTCATTCTTTCATTGTCGTTGCCCTTTTCCAGAGCTCGGGGATTCCAATGGAGCCGTTGGCTCAATCCTTACGGCTAGAGACTCCTACGGGAGTAGACTCGACAATTATGCACTGGTGCTAGCAGTGTGAGCTTACTCTAGGAGGCGAGAGCATCGGTTGGGATCTTCTTGTAGTGGCGTCGAGGCCTTACGACGTCATCTTGGGTATGGATTGGTTATCTACAGTCCATGCCCATATCAACTGTATTAGGTGTAAAGTGCGGTGTGTCCGCACGGATGGGACCAGGTTCACCTTCACTGGTGAGAAGGGATCCTTTGCAGTGTAGGATGGAATTACACAGAGGAGAGGGTATCCGATCACACATCAGTTGTCTAGTCTCATCCTAGGAGAATTTGTTGTGTGGAGTCCGAGTTTTCTTGTTGTGGTGGATCAGTATGCGGACATTTTTTTTGACAATGTTCTAGGACTACCTCCTCGTAGAGAGGTAGATTTATACGTTGACATGTACCCCGGGATAGCACCGATATCTACTCCAACATATCATATGGCTCCTGCCAAGCTTCCCGAGCTACGGGTACAACTAGAGGACTTACAGGGAAAGGGATTCATCCGACCTAGTGTTTCACCCTGGCCTTCACCGATTTTGTTTTCCAAGAAGTCAGATGGGAGATTACGACTATGTGTCGACTACCGTCACCTGAATCAGGTGACCATAAAGAACAAGTAACCACTCCCGGGGATTGATGACCTCTTTGATCAGCTCAAGGGATCACGATGGTTATCGAAGATAGACCTCATGTCAGGATATCATCATCTCAGAGTTCGAGACAAGGATGTGCATAAGACAGCCTTCAGGTGTCGGTATGGCCACTATGAGTTCTTGGTTATGCCCTTGGGCATAACCAACACACCTGAAATGTTCATGAGTCTCATGAACAGGATATTCCAGCCTTACCTCGATCATTTCATTGTAGTCTTCATCGACAACATACTGATTTACTCGACTACAGAGGAGGAGCACGCCTACCACTTTCAGGTTGTACTGGACACACTCCGAGAGTACCAACTTGATGGTAATCTCTCGAAGTGCCAGTTCTGGATCTGAGAGGTTCACTTCTTGGGGAAAATCATCTCAGAGGTGGGAGTTGTTGTGGATCCTGCAAAGATCGAGGTTGTACTTTCTTGGGAGATACCCAAGAGTGTGATAGAGGTGCAGAGCATCCTAGGTCTGGCTGGGTACTATTGGAGATTTGTGCCAGACTTCCCTAGAGTTGCAATACCACTTTAAGCTTTGATGAAGAAGGGGAAACCCTTCATGTGGTCAGATATATTTCATTAGATCATTCAGGAGCTGAGATAGAGATTGACCAGTGCGCCCATCTTGAGGCTACCGGAGGAGGGCATTGGGTACGTGGTTTACTGCGACGCGTCAGGGACTAGACTCGGGTGTGTCCTGATGCAGGAGCGGGCAGTGATCGGATATGGTTCATGACGGTTGAGGTAGCACGAGTAGAACTAAGCTACCCATGACCTGGAGTTAGCAGCAGTGGTCTTCGCCTTGAATATGTGGTGGCATTATCGGATGGGAGAGCGCTTTACAATCTACACTAACCACTAGAGTCTCAGGTACATTTTCTCGCAGAAGGACCTGAACCTGAGACATCGAAGAAGGCTCGAGTTCCTCCAGGACTATAACTTTTAGATAGTCTATACTCCTAAGAAGGGGAACGTAGTAGCTGATTCTCTTAGTAAGAGATAGTGCATTCAGCTACTTGGTGAGGCAACAAGGCAGTTATCCGCTTTGCAGATATCCTTCGTGGATAGAGATGGGGCATCCTTTCTACAGTACCTCATAGTCACTCCTCCTCTACATCAGTGGGTCAGAGAGGCACAGCGTGGAGACGTTGACTGTGAGATGCGATGTGCTCATATTTCCACAGAGCAGACGCCTAATGGATTTTCTGAAGGAGGAGAGCACATCATCCTCTTCAGGGGACGTACCATGGTACCAGTTTCACTATAAGATTAAGTGCTGAGGGAGTTTCACACGTCCCCACTAGAGGTACATCCTGGAGTGGAGATGATGTATCAGGACCTCAGACGACAACACTGGTGGTCAGGTATGAAGAAGGTTGTAGCAGAGTTCATTTCACGATGCCTCACTTTCCAGCAAGTGAAGGCGGAGCACTAGGTACGAGCAGGCTTGGTACAACCCTTAGAGGTTCTGGAGTGGAAGTGGGATAGGATATCCATGGATTTTATGACTGGGCTTCCACGTATATCCAGGGGACACGACTCTATCTGGGTGATCGTCGACCGAATCACCAAGTCGGCCTACTTCCTTCCGATTAGAGAACAGGGCTCAGTAGAGAGCTTGGAACGCCTCTATGTTCAGGAGATCGTACAGCTTCATGTTGTTCCATCATCTATCGTCTCCAATCGAGACACTCACTTTACTTCCCGTCTTTGGAAGGGGTTGTAGGAGCTATTTGGGACGTAGCTACGCCTTAGGGACACCTTTCATCCTTAAATGGATGGCCATACGGAGAGGACCATTCAGACTCTCAAGGACATGCTTTGTGCATGTGTCCTTGACTTTGGTCGCAGCTCAGAGGATCACTAACTCTTGGTGAAGTTTGCGTACAAAAACAGCTACCACTCCACCATCGGGATGGTACTATACGAGGAATTGTACGACCGACCTTGTAGATCACCTCTGTACTGGACTGACCCTGGGGAGTCGGCACTCATAGAATCATAGATGGTTCAGGCTACGACAGAGAAGGCACAGATCATCCAGGAGCAGATGAGGACTGCACAGAGCAGACCGAAGTCCTATGATTATAGGAGACGGAGACCACTGGAGTTCGAGGATGGTGACCATATTTTATTACGGGTCTCACCTCGACGTGGATTACGGAGATTTGGTCAAGGTGGCATGTTATCTCTGCGTTTCATCAGACCATTCCAAGTCCTCAGCAGGGTAGCCGAGGAGGCTTACCGCCTGTCCCTTCCACCTCAGTTGCACCAGGTGCACGAAGTCTTCCACGTATCTGAGCTGAGGAGATATGTGCATGACCCGACCCACATCATTGATCATGGGGAGGTGGACATCGATGACAGGGCGACATTTGCAGAGGTCCTGGTGGAGATTGAGGATCGACAGGAGTGGGTCCTACGTAGATGGTCTATTCCTCTAGTGCGCATTCGTTGGCAGCACGGGAACCTCCAGGAGAGCACATGGGAGTGGGAGGCTCAAATGTGTGCTCAATACCCTCATTTGTTTCCCTTGTTTATGTTGTATCATTACGAGGACGTAAATCCCTGAGGTGGGAGTAATGTAAAGACCGGAAAATTTCAATGAATTTTTTTATCTTGAATTTTATGAGTCTGTGGCTTTTGACAACACTTGATTCTGAGGCCTGGTGTGCCCGGAATCAATTTCAGAAGATTAGCGCGGGTATGTTCAGTAAACGAACAAGCAGGTTTTACTATCTTTTGAACAAATACTCGGAATTTAAATCTGAGGGCACCGATGAACTCACAGCGCTGGTAATTACTAAAGGGGACCTTTACCACAGTTTCATTTTATACGGGTTGAAAGTTAAAAATTGGGGAATTAGTTTAAAATAAATAAAATTGGTGTGTACAATTTTATTTATATCTGAGGTAGTTCTATCCTACAAAGGGGAGTTAAGAGTGGTACCCACAACCACCTAACTACCCATGTGTGGATGTTTGAGAGGTGAGGCCCACATGAGTCCCATCCTTTCATTTTTCTCTAAACTCCTTAAACCCCCTTCATTAAATTGGAAACACTCCTTTAATTGCCAAATTCTCCACCTCCCTCACCACATTAATTCTTGACAACTCTCCCAGCATTTATGAGACCTCTCACCTCCTCCTCTCCCTCTCTTTTAATTGCCAACATATTAATTTAATGAATTCAACCACATAATAAATTAATGAAGTGGTTTGAATTTTGAATTTTAAATTGCATGTGTTAATAAAATAATAGCATTAGCCTATTATTTTTTTAGAGGTAATTAATTGTGTTAAGGATGATTGGGGAGAGATCTTGAGTTTTTGGGAAGAACACTGACCTCCGACGAAGAACGGAGTCTTCTTCGATGAAGAATTCCATTTCCACGAAGAACGATCGACGTGCCTTCATTTCTTTTCTCTGCGACAAGTGAGGAGACGCTGCTTCCTCCTCGGACGCACTCCAACGTCGCCTACGAATCTTTTCCCCATGACGTCGTCTTCCGCGATTCCCGACATGTGACGTCAATTATCGATGTAGGGGATTAAGTTCATTTTTTAATGGATTAAAAGTGTGCCTCGTTTGTTGTTGAACATCTTGTTTGTCCAACCTATTGCTATCACTTAATGCGGAGGGCGCGGTTCGAACAAACACGTCCCGATGACCCTCTGTTTGATCTTATTTATTTTTGGAATTGGAGAACATAGGCAGAACACGGAAGTGGTCGGTGACGCAAGGGCCACCGCCGCACATGCAAAGAAAGTCACGGCCAAGCGAGCCACGTTGGAGGAAGCACGACACCGTCGCGCCGTGCCGGGAATGCAGAGCCATGGCCAGGGCAGACCGCGGCGGAGGAAGCCAGTGTCGTCGCGCCAACTGTGTGGATGAACCGCAGCCCACCTCATGGGCCGCTTCGGCGGAAGAACCGATCATCCCATCGGCCGTTCGGGTGGAGAAAGTCACGGTGCCAGGAGGGCGTCGTGCCGAATGAGCCGCGGCCCACCCGTGCGGGCCACTTGTGCCATAAGGCTAGCTGGTTTGGGAGGTCGGTTCTATAAGGTATCGTCGGTTCAGAGAGTCGGGGGGTCGTGCCCCCTCAGACTGCTCGACCTTTGGGCTGAGCCAGCCGGGCCGCACGCCTAGCAAGGACACGCCCAGCCGAGCCGCGCCAGGCCACGCCGCGCACCGCCAAGACGGGTTGCGCCCCACAGGGTTGGGCCGCGCCTCGTATGGTCGGGTCGCGCACCGCCGGGCCGGGCCGCGCCTCTTCGGGCCGAGTCGCGCCACTTTTGGACGGGTCACATTCTCTTCGGGCTGGGCCGCACCCCTTAGGTCGGACAACGTGAGTCTTTGGGCCGGTCCAACACCCCTACCGGGTCAGACCCACCAAACCTGAGTCGACCCAACCCATCAGCCCATCGGGCCTAACAGACCGCCCCCTTTTTCACTTAAATGTGAATTACATAAAGATCGCGCGTCCGATCGAGGCGTCGTCTCTGGAACAAGGACCCTAACGATGAGGAGGTCATTTTTTGATACTTTATGTGAGTTTGGGGAATTTTTAGAAAATGGTTGGGTTTGAGATGAGTATATTTCCAACTGGGATCCTGAAACGGAAAATCCAATATCTCTCAGACCGGGCGTCCGATTGAAGCGCCGTCTGTCGCGTTGATTTTTTTGACAAGACAGAACTTCTGGATACATCAACTCTGGACTACATGACAGTTGATGTATCGACCCCTTTACTCGAGGAGCAGACCCTCTCGGAATCGAGTACGCTGTGTGCGGGAACCCTAGAGCTGGCTGCGACTGCGACGACTACTGTGCTGGGATCCACCGTATGTTCGATGATGAAGACGAATGTACTGGGATTCTACGTGGGTTCGACAGCGAGGATGACTTTACTTGGATCCTTTGTGGGTTCGGCAGTGATGACGACTATACTTGGATCCTACGTGGGTTCAGCAGCGATGGTTACTGTACTTGGATCCTAAGTGGGTTCGGTAACGATTACTTCTGTACTTGGATCCTATGTGGGTTCAGTAGAGGAGATAATTTAGAGGCTACATCTAATCATCTTCACCCCTCTTCATTAGTAGTATACCTGTGTGAGCTGAGTCTTGTCTTTCAATCATTATCATTGATATGATTCACTTCTTTCCTCTGTGGACTGGATTATTCTTGGGCTCAGAAGTTGGAGCCAAACTGAGATTGATGACTTAGGTATATGTATAGACATATACCTAAGTAGATTTGTTGTTATTTCGTGTTTGTATCTTTCCTTTGTGGTTTATGCTTTGTGAATTCTGGGAGACCTTCTGGGGTCTCGGGGTCCCTATATAGTATCGTATACTCACCCCTGCATGGGCTTTGCCTGCACAATGTTGTGTTGGTTGCAGACGACGGACCGCACTGATCGTGGTTGAGGATTGTGGAGGTGGACGGTATCCAGAGGTAGACCAACTTGCGGGATGTACACGGAGCAGACAGACAGACCCGAGGCACTGACGAGACTATCTATACCCACCCTTCAAGTGGGATTCCTGGAGGACGACTCAGTGGTTTCCGCTTTACTTTACTGTTGTTGTACTTTCCATTTCATTTGTACTGTACTTTTAGTTGGGTTTGTATACTGGACCATTTACTTTTCATCACATAATTTTGTACTCAGTTTTACTTAGTGCTTACTTCACATGTATACTCTATTGTGTTTGTTTACTTATATAAAGGAGATGACTTCCCTTTTTATCGGTATTTATGCCTTTAGTGCTAGTCGCCGGCCCCTGGCCTATGGAAGGCGGGCTTGGGGTAGTCACGGCACGGGCCCCGAGTACGGGTCGTGACAAAAACTTTCATTATGATCTTGTAGACCTTATTCATCGTCAAAGTCTCTAGATCTCTCACTTAGGGAACATGCCAAGCTTCCCCTTCCAAGTTTCCCTCATTATAATGATCCTTCCAATAATCATTCCTCCAAGTCTTTATAACTCACTTATTTGGTGAAATGATTTTAAAAAAACTGTCAACAACAAATAATAAAAAAATGAACTAAATCAACACTTCATACATCACTCCAAACACATAGTCACATAGTAATTAGTCAGACAAAACTACTCACATTACATCAAAAATATCTTTCAAAAAATTCATGGTAAATAATATATTATGGTGAACATTTATTAGTTTATTAATATTTCAATTTTTTAACTTATATTTAAAGAACCTTTTATAAACACATGTGTTTGTGTACAATTCATATCCCTGAATTAGAAAATGATACATGAATTTCTCAAAAACTTCATCCCATTAGTGTTATGGACATATTAAAAAATTGAATATTTATATTTCAAAAATACAATCATAAACTCCAAAGTTTACATGAACTTAAAATATTCTTATACTATCCAAGCATACACACATAGAATCATAGCATGTCCAGGATGCTAATATCAAAAGTATCGAATCAAAAATTTTAAGACACGTGAAAAAAATAGATCTAATACCATTTTTTATTATCCAAACAGAACTTGATAATTCTAAAAAAGTAAAATTCATCATCGCCTCATGTTTTTTCCCCAATCACCAGAGGTAGGTGACTATTTTTAAGGGTTTAAAGTTATCTCTTACGAATCTATTTACCCTATAATAGTCCATCATCTCAAAATATCAAAGGAATGGTTTAATAATAATAATAAGAGAGAATATTAACGTTTTCAATATATCATAAAAATATCCCATAATTCCCATATGTCTTACACACCAAATAAGATTCAAAGGTAAAAATAAAGTCTAGTATTTTGAATAATGATACTAAAAGTATAAATAATTTTATTTTTAGATAGACCATCCACATTACCTCAATGGAATGTACCCATACTTAGGATATCTACAACTATCACCCCCACTCCCATGCTATTGTGGCATCCTGACTTTTCCTATAATACCATTCCTTATAGTCTATAAGGAGATCAGGTTTTTATGCATAGGGAATGAGAAAAAATTATCAGCAAAAAACACTATAACACATATTATCAAATTGAGTTAGTTGATTTAATGCCCTAATATTTTGGAATATATGTATATATATTATTAATATTATTTTTTATATCTTGCTTCATAGGAAAAAACAAACTAAAATGATTAGTGACATGTTTGTTATTAATAAACATTAAAAATATTAAAACCTATATTAAAAAAACATATGATAATCAATCATAAAATGCATATAAAATATGATTAAGAAAACTTAATGTTTTAAAAAAATAATTTTTAAATAAAATATTTCTTTCTTTATATATATTAAATTTTCATTTAAAAATTAATTTTTAAATTTTTAAATGTATAATTATAAGAAATTAAATTCTTTTTGAATTCTATGTATAAAATTTTTACTAAGGTGATTTTTTGATATTGTCTAAAATAATTTTTTTTGGGTGGATAGTAAAAAATATATAGTTTTCTAATACCATCACTCCTAGGAAAGTTTCATAATATAATAATGACTAAAAATTCATTGAAACGTTCTTCTATAAAAATATATGTTTATAATGTTAAATAAATCATTAAAAATAATGTTTTAAATTTATAAAACTCATGTTAACATCTTGATAACTTAAAGAAAATTTTACTTAAAAAATGTTTTTATTAACTTTTATTAGAAAATATTTTTCATGAATAGTAGAAACAAATTTTAATAAAATGTATTTTATATTTGCGAAAAAAAATCATTTTATGTAATTAGGTCAATTTCATTTTATGTTTAGAAGTATGATTGCTAAGATTAATGTTAATGACCACGATAATGGTGAATGATTATTATCAAAGAATTATTTTATTAATGTTGTGTAGTTTTTATATATTAAATTAAATGTATCCTAAATTATATAAATACTATAATATTTTTTTCACATTTATAATAACATTTAATTTCAAATTGATAGTATATAATATTAAGATAACTTAATCCCGAAACAATATTTTCCAACAAAACTGTTTTTCTATACATTAAATGGATTGATTTAAAATATAATTTTATATTATATATAAATTTAGATGGATAAAATGGGGATTAAATTTAGGTTAATAACACCAAAATTTGGTATGAGGTGTTAAATTATAGTTTTAATAAATTATAAACTACTAGGCCCCACACAGGTGGTTGTGGTGGTAGGTGGTTTGGGGTTTGGGGAGGCGGTCATGGGGTAGAGTCCCCAAGATGGGTTTCTTTCCTTATATGCATTGTAATTAAAATAATTTATAAAATAATATAATAAAAACAAGTTACCAAGGTAGAAACCAAAATTTTAAAATGTTAAAAACAAGCAGGAAAAGGCATTAAAAATGTTTAAAACACGTTAAAAAATGTGTGTCATATTATTTATCAACCTTAAATCACTA
This sequence comes from Viscum album, assembly GCA_963277665.1. Classification (NCBI taxonomy): domain Eukaryota; kingdom Viridiplantae; phylum Streptophyta; class Magnoliopsida; order Santalales; family Viscaceae; genus Viscum; species Viscum album. The sequence goes on along the minus strand of OY728132.1, from coordinate 1,274,635,411 downwards.
TATACTCTATTATTTCACAATTTTTTGTTCCATTAAACAATTGAATAATGTTATTCGAATATAAATAAATAATGGGCATTCAAAAAACTTCTATTTTCAGATATAAAAGGGGATCACTTCCACCACTTCAAGATACACCTATACATTAGAATTAAATCCTAAAAATATAATTTTTATCTCCTCCATGAAACATCTCTCAATTTAAAAATCCTATGTTATCAATTATTTATACTAATCCCTTTATTTTAAGGGATATTTTCAGATAAATTCCATAGTCCCAACATGATTATTACTTAATCCTTAACATTTTCTTCTTAATTTTTTTTACTTCCATACCTATCATAAACATTGTAATATATTAAAAATATTATAATTAATAGAATTAAGTGTTGTTATATTAATATAAAAACTAATCTTTAATCCTTCCCAACCTCTTATAAAAACAATAAAATGTCAATCATAGGTTTTTGTGGACTACAGCCTCCAAGAAATGTTGTCTTCCATTTTTCATGATTGTTATTAATGGATGATAAAAAGGTATGAATTGAGAAATCAATATGTTAAATATTTCAAAATAAGAATTATGAAATGATAATTTATCATATTCCTCTATTATATCACATTCATTGATAAATGGAATATTTAATCATGTGTATGGGGGACCACAACCTCCACAAATGAAAAATTTCATTTGTCATCACCACCCTTCATGAATTTCTCTAAGAATAAATTTAATAAAGATTTATAATATTTTATAAATATTTAGTCTCAGGTAATAATTATATTACTATTATATAAAAATATACCCTTACTCATAGAATCATTATAACACACACCTATTTGGGTTGGTTTTACAACCAAAGTAAACGATATTATAATGGTTATATAATATTGTATAATTTTAATTTCCTACAAAAAAATTGTTTAATATTTTATAATGATTCTATATTTTTTAAATTTATATTTTATTTATTTATTAATATATCACCTTTCAATTATTAAACATGTAGAAACTAGATCTTCCCAATTATTGTCTTCACAAACCACATGTTTATCATTCACCAAAGGAAAATAGGGTATTATAAATCATTGAAAAAAAATTATTATAGTATATTGTATAATTTTAGAATGATTAAAATTTGTTAACAAGCAATAATCAACAATTGCATTATAAAACCAATATGAAATGATAAATCATAGATTCTAGAATCTGTTAATGATAATAAAGCATAACTAACTAATATTTTCGTGGTAAATAGATATCAATTAAGTGTATAAATTGATATATATATATATATATATGATTAAGTTAATGGAATAAGTTATTAATATAGTTATTTCAATTATAGAGGGTGTAAGAGTGCATTTCAGAAAGTTATAAATGAGGTAAGGATTTCTTTGTATTATTTTAAATTCCATATGGAAAGGTTGATATTTTGTACCATAATTAATTTTATATGAGGTATTGATTGAATAATTCCATTAAATTATGATGAATATATATCATTTAAATATATTTTTTTCATTTCATAGTAATTATCTTATTATTATGTTACCAATACCATAAATATTTCTTGAAACTCAATTCTTGTTCAATGAGTTATGACTGTTCTTATTGAATTTTTTATATATATGTTTTAAACATGGTCATATTTAAATTTATTATATCGTATTTTCATTTTTTTAAGGGATTTAAATTTCTACCCCATAAACCAATTTATAAATTTCTCTTTCTTTAAGACTTATGATATATATTAGGGATTTGGTTAAATAAAATTTCTTTTCATTGAGTTAAGATATTATTTGAATGAAAATCAATAATTATGTTTTATAAGTTCTTATATTTTCAATTTAATAATATATAAAATATTTTATATATGGGGAAAATTGTTTTTTACTCAAATATGCTTTATTTATGAATTTTTTTCTCATAAAAGTGTAATGATTTTTCTTAATATTATCTCCTTTAGAGACATTTTTTCCCCAATTTTAATTTTTTGTATTCCCATAAATTTTTAACATTATTACTTTTAAATCCAATTATTATTCAGGTGGCCCATTAATTTTCCATTAGAAATTTTAAAATAAAAAGTTTTACTATATCTTTTTCTGATGCGAGTTTTCAACAAAGTTATTTCATAATATTCAAAAGGTTTTCCATCCCATCAAAATAAAATGTCTCATCTTTCACCCCACATTAGTTTTTGATAACCCTTATGTATTTTTATAAATCTATTAATGAAGATTCATTTAAAAATTAAATATTTTGAAAAAAAATTTACTTTATTTTTTGAAAAATAATTGTTATTTTAAAAGATCTATTTTTGAAGATTCGTTATAAAAATGTAAAAAATTGTGTGATGTTTTCACTTCATCATTTTTAAATCATTATTTACTTTCCAAGGATCCAATATTGAAATTTATTTTCATTGGTAAATGATTTAAATTTTTTCGACCAAAAATTTTCAAAAATTGATTTTCAAAGTGACAGTGATACATCCATTTAAAACAAATATAAAAAAAATTCTAAAAACACATTAATTATATCGTTATTTTTTTTCTTATTTTTCTCTAAATTCTATATTTCCTTGACATTTATTTTTAATAAATCGCCATATATTTAATATTATGAAATAATATTTTTGTGTGATTGAATTTTTGTTAACAAACATCATATTCTTAGGTTCATTTTTGGTGATACCATCTGTCAATTTTATAAACCCATTTTTCTTTCTATGAGTTCTTAATGATGTGATTAATAACTATTTTCAAGTGGAATGAATATATATATATATATAGATGAATTATTGGTGGGTACATATATTCCCTTAAATTAATTATTGAAGTTTATATCTATTAAGATCAAAAGAGTATATGGGAGGATTTACCCCAAGCCAAAGGGTACACGGGAGGATTTTCCAAAGACCAAGGGTGAATGAGGGGATTTTATCCCAAGAAAAGGGTCACACATGGGCATTCATCCCATGCCAAATTTTACACTATAGAATCTATCCCAATATAAATAGTATATGGTAGGATTATCTCATGCTTAAGAATATAAATAGGTGATTATCCCAAGACTGTTATGTGATGATAATGCTAGTGGTTAGTCATGACATATGATTTCCATTGTTTTGTTTATGCCATACTATTATTTCATATTATTGCACCTATGATTATTATCCATGTATCAAGATTAATTACATAGGTTTATAAACACTTTTTTAATGGTATATTGTTTCATTTGAGATTATATATCCTTATATCATAACTTATTGAAAACTCTTATTGTTCTACATTTTTTTGATAATATTTTTCACCCATCGCTACATTTCTTCATATATTTGTGATAAAAACCTTAATTAAATGTTGATATCTTTTAAATTACTTAGTTATTTAGCTAACCACTTTCTTATGTTTCTCTTATGAAGTTTATAAAGAATATTATAACTAATGAGAAGCCAATAAGTGTGTCTAGTGTGGTTCGATTATGGATAAATTTTCACAAGTATCATAATTTATGTTTATATTAGATAATACCAAAAGACATTGAATCATTAAATCCTAGTATTGTTTGTTTATTTGTAATATGTAATGTTAAAATTTTGTTAATTTTGTGACTAAATGTTGTTTTATCACACATTGTATCAAAGACAGTGTTTGACAAAAGACTTTTTAGAATTGGATTTGGGGTTTTGGGGTTGTACTGCCTTAGTTTTTATAACATATAAACATTGAAAAACTATAAATTATATAGAAACATCATTTTTAGTTTGAAAATAAAGTATTTTGTGAAAACCAGGCCATCCTAATTAACTCAAATATACTCCAGTCAATTCCTCAAAACTATATAACATGATATCCAAACTCATGTTTCATCACTGTTTTAACGACATGAGATTTCACTATATATTATCCTTAAATAAATTATATATTTAAAATTTTGTTTCATAAAAAAAATAGAAATATATTTTATATTAAATATAACCCTTAAGACTTAGTAGCGGTGTTAGATAGTATTATTTCAAATAACCATATTTAAAAAATCATTAAATTAAGTATGAATAAATGGTATCTGAAAGTAGAATTATTTATTATAAATCCCATTTTTCAAATCTCATAAGGTTGGTAGAATCCTTAGGATTTTCCCTGCACCAATCCTAAACTGACCTTAAGAAATTACAGTTTATGAAAAACTATATATGGAATATGTTCAAGATCATGGAGATTTTTAAAAGATCTATACTAACTAAATAGCAACCAAAAACAATAACTAGGGCTTATCTGATGCTTAGGTCTTAAACAGAGACCATAAATAGTTATGTAATTAAAAATTATGATGACATGAATATGTAATAAAAGAATTGTATGTATAGTTATATCATGAATTTTTATACTTTTTAAAATGCCTTTTTTAATCAATTCACTTTATGCTTAAAAAATTATTTTCTAGAAATTATTTTTTTATTTCAAGGAAATAAGTATATTATGATTGAACAATAAGAAGATATAATTACTTTATGGATAATATGCTAGAACTATACTAATTTATAACTTATATTAAAATTAATAGTTAATATACTACAATTAATTTTCTTATAAAAATGAATTTTCTCTATATTTTATGTTCTTAATTTAAAAAAAATAGGGGAATAATGAAATATACCATTTTTAATAATAATATGAATTTAATGCAATTATAATTATAGAATAGAAATTCATGAAACGTTTTTCATGAAAAAAATGGGTATTTTTTAATTAACATTGTGCATTTTAGAATATTTATTATAGTATATAGGCCTAAAATTCATATTTTATAACACAAGTAATATTTTCCTCGAATTTTTTTTTAATAAATTATATTGTTATTATATTATAATTAATAAATAAAACTTTCAGAAATTATACCATTAGAAGATGAATTCAAATTTATAATTAGTAGGTCAAAACTATCTAATAAGGAAAACTTTACTTTTAGGCATATATATTAAGTAATATTTCTTAAAAATTAGTCACCATAGTGAAATGATTAACTTTTCATAGAATGATACCTTCTGAAAAGTTAATTTTCTCATATTTAGAAATTAATTTACATTAAAATGAGTCTAAGTTAAGATTGATCATGTTAAAATTTTGAAATAATGTTAATATTATATTTTTTAGTGATAAAATAATTACCATGGTTAAATATTAATCAAGATTAATAAGTGTTAAAATGGGTAATCTAATGTGGATATAATTTTATTAAATCAATTCAACACGTAGACTATTTTAAAAACCATTTCTATGTTATAAAATCATATCTACATTTCTCTCAAAAATTTCCATACGTAACTCACCAAAATCTCATGAAATTCCATTCCTACCACTTACCCAACATTCTTTTCCAAATATTTACCCCTATTTTCATCTCTAAAAGGAGATAAATTTCATCCTTCTTAGAGCACACCTCTTATTAGAAAGTACCATGAAAATATTCTAAATTTAATTTTGTATAATCCCCTATGTGTATTTGGAGTCCCCTCTCTTAAATAAAGTTCCTCAAGTACATCATTTATGAGGGATGATTCATGTGAATATCTTGATAACTAATGTATGTATTAATTACCCTTTTATTTACATTCTTTGTCCTTTTCAGTCATCCTCCTTCAAAAAATTATAATTATATATATGTACATATATAATGACATTGGGATAACTAATAGAGTGAAATTTTATTTTATAAATGATATTAATGTAATATTTTTATTAAACCCATTGTAATTGAATTGTATTTTTAGTTAATAAAGGGTCAATATGTATTTGAGATTATAATAATAGATTTGTATATGTTAGTGAAAAATCCTGGAGTCTATTATCCATATCAATTATCATGATATTTGATCTAGTTTTAATTTAAAAGACATGTGTCAATGATGTTGAATAATTGACACATTGAAGCACTATAGAGGGAATAATAAGACCATGAAAAATATTAGTTTCATGATGAATTTTACGTAGGTGAAGACATTTGAGTAAGGCATCGAATTAATTGTTGAGGATTTTACTAACTCTTTTATAAAGGGTTTAGTAAAAAATTATGGCAACCAAAAAGTTCAAAAGGTCCATCTTGATCTACCTTATGGTGTGAGAAATCCCAAACACAAGGGAGATATAGCTTGAGAATCTCACATGGAAATAGGGGTGAATATTCTACAATAAGTAAAGCATAGTGGGTGCAAAGCACCCACAAGTTTGCTCATGTGAGAACTTGGGCGGGTGGGCCTATGCAGTGATGAATAGACCATAGATCTTGTGGGTGAAGTGTGGTTCTCGGATAAGTCCTCAAGATACTCACATAGATATACTGAAAGGACATGAATTTATAAATAAATCTCTCAATCGATCAAGACTTTGATGTGCGATAAGAAATGAGGGGTATTATTCACACACATTTAAAAAGATACTGATAAATGTTTGGTTGTCTGATCTATTTATTCTGGTCAACTAGATCAATCCTAAAATTTCACCATAAACTTCAACTCTCTCCCAAGGGTTTTGGTTTACTAAAATTCAGGGTGTAAGCTCCAATGATTGAGACAAGAAAATTATTGATTTGAGTAAGATCAAATGAAATCATAAGATTCTGTGGAGTTAATCTAAACATATTTTAATGTAGTTGAAAAACTTATATTAAATTTGTTAAGGTACACTTTCAAATCCATATTATGTGTAAAGGTAACCTAGTAGGTTCTTAATTGTAATGGGTAATTGGAATATTTGTAAGGGTACTACTCTACATCAAGGTCATGATGCATGGTATAATGGTTAACAAGGTACCCGTGTAAGGGTACATACCTATATAAGGGTGGATGAGTGCACACATAAGGTCAAACCCCATGTATAAAGGTAATTTTATAAGGGTATTAATCAATGTAATCATATATTAAAGATTTTATCGCAAATACACCCTATTTTTCTGTATAAGAGTATATGTGATATGTTGTGATATTCTAGTGAATTTGAATACACTTAACAAGGAATATTTTAAGGGAGTAATAATATGGCCTTGACATGGATCAATTCTTGGAGACATGATGTGGTAGGAAGATTGAAGATAAGGTAGTGATAATCAACTACAAAAATAGATCATCTATGACTGAGGAGATTCTTGTGGTTATTCATCATTGGGAGCTCTTGTTTTCTATAGAGAAACAATGATTCTCAATGATTCCACTATAAAAAGGGAAAAATGATCCTTGAAGGTTTCTTATTTTGTTGAGAAGGAAAACCCATGGCCCCCTAAATTCTGAATATTGAAATCAAGAGTCTCATTAAGAACTAGATTTCATAAAACTCCTTTAATAACATGTAATAAATAAGCACTATTTAATTGTATATATTGAGTCTCTTGAATCTCCCACAACTTGAGACCCTAAACTTTCTCATAGTTTCTCAAAGCTCTGTACATAATAGAATTGTGTTATGTACTTCCACATCGAAGAACAGTGAAATCCATACCCATTCGTGTTTGTGGGATGAAGATAGTGAATCTATGAATTAATTTCAATGTTCAAGTACATGAAAATATACCAGAGACATAATTTTGTATCACAAAAAAATAATATGATAATATTTTTTGTTATAGGATTTTTTATCATAATTTCATGAAATTCATGCATAAAGTGGAATTCATATATTATGTTAATCAATTACACATATCAAAGTATGTCTAGGACTTTATCCAATAGAAGGAATAATTGTTTGATCATTTTTTCACTAAGGAAGCTATTAAAAAATAGTTTATAAGATATATTTAATAAATATCTACTAGATGAAAAGGTTCTTGAATTTTATATTAGTAATTTTGATCCAATAATATCATGGAGGGGAATAAAAAATATACATTTCAATAAATCAATACTTTTCAATATGAAATTTATAAATGGGGGTTATAATTAATTGTTATAAGGTTGTGATTACAGGGTACAACCAATCACTAGAGAAGAAGGTATAATTAGAGGGTATGAAAAACTACATGATCTATATTAGTGATGGTGGTATAAAAAGTGTAAAATTGTGTGGAATAACCAATTATAATTTTCAATAAACTTTTTATATAGTAGATTAAATTTGTTTTCGGGAATAACCAACACAGCTAGGATATGGCCTTTGTTCCAAACCTTGTAATTCCTTGTGTGATGTGTCCTTGATTTACAACATTCATAAATGTGAAGTTGAGAGACACAAGATTATTGTATCAAGGATTTAAATATGATAAAAGTTTAATTGAAAAAAAAATTATAAAAATAAATGGGTTCACTGATTCACCCCCCTCTCCTTCTCAGTAATCCCATTCTGATCTGGGCTCTTCAACTAGCATCATAGAGAAGGTCACCTATGAAATATCAAAATGAAAATGGTGGATGGAGAACATGAATTCAGTAAAAATTAGGGTTGTTCTCACTTTTAAATTTAATAACTATCATGTACAGAGAATTAGGATGATACCCTATCTCTAGTTACTTTTGGTAAAAGTGATACATGAAGAAATTTTGGTATTTCAAACCTATTATGAAAATGATCCTATGAATTTTTTGAGTAAGAGGAACATATAAATGGATGTAAAGTAATAGAATAGAATCCTTATAGAATTATTATAAAATTTATATGCTTAATTTATGATTCTCCAATCTACCATGATGATCTAGGATAAATTCATAAAATAATTGATAGTAATCTTAGAGTCAAAGAAAATATAGAAGCCACTATGGCAGAAAATATGAAACTAAATAAGTAAAATAAAAGAATAAAGAAATGATTTTATAAGGTCACTTTTAATAATATTGAAATTTTCAAGAAATAGAAGATATATCTTAATGAAATAAGAGAAAATAATATGAAGATATATGAGTTAGAATGATATTTAATAATTGTTGAAGATGAAGTGGTTATAAAAGAAATATTATCACTTGTCAAAGAAAATAAATAAAACAAATAAAATTTCATGAAATTTGTGAATATAGTGAATTATATATGTTAAAAGATTATTGAAAAAATTGAATAATTATCTGTGACACATTCAATGTGTCCTTCATATCAAAATGATTTGAAAATAATGGAATACTTCTCTAGAGTAGTTAAACAAAATGGTGAACCATCACAAGCTGCTAAAAAGGGTTTACTAAGACATATTATTTTTTCTCTTAATAATAATTAATGCATATTTTTATCTCTAAGAATGACTATTTGATAGGGAAGACTAAAAAATTCATGAATAATGGAATAAATAAGAAAACATCTTCCATAAAGGAAGAGTTAAATAATTCAGCCAAATGTTTTCCCCCAAATAAGAAGTGCCTAAATTATGAAAAAATACATTAGAAACAATATTTAGAGAAGAACTACTATTATTAAAAAAGATCTAGGTTCATATTCTACTTGTATTTTTGTGGTTTATTCCACCATAATATTTATTTGTACTGTTATAACATGCCCCTACTAGGGAAGAGGTGGTAATCAAGGGGGAATTCAAAACATATGAGAAAATATTATTAGAATGTGATTCCCCTGACAAAAAAATATTTAAAACTATCAACACATAAAAAAATTTAATTCTTAATTAAAGTTGGTGGAGGATGTGGTCAAGAAGGACACAAATATTAGAAATGTAGAGTTATCTTACCAATTGACATTTATCAAAATTTAAATGATAAATGAATTTGGGTAGAGAAGAAAGCTACTGATACTAGTTAATTTTTTTAGAGGCCTAAACAAGTAGATAAGGATTGGAAGCTTTCTGAGTTAAAACTAAACCATGTGGTTATAGTTGAAGATGTTAAAACTGATTATAACTTATCTACAAATGATGAATAAAAAAATTTGAAGTCTGAAAGGAGGAAGGAGAAGATGAAGAAGATTTGGAAGGTAAAAAGAAACTCTTATGGTATCGAAGAGGAAAATACATCCACATCTAAAGTTTCATCCAAGTATAAAAAAATCATACATTCTGAGAGAACTAATAAATAAGGTCGATCTGAAGTTGATCTAAGGAAAAAAAAGATGAAATAATGTTTGAGGGGAAACTCTCAGCCTAAACATACACCCTAAAATATTTTACTTCTATCCTCATTCCATTATTCTTTTTCTTTAAACTAATATGTAGAGAATTAATAGAGGATATCTATTCATCATGGAGAACGATTATTTCTAGGATTATGAATGGGTTTCATCCCTTAGGGTGTGAAACACTGAAATTGATCTATTAAAATCACACATTAAAATCTTCCATGACTATGTAAAACTATTTACCAAGGGGGTGATCGATTGTGGGAATGACCAGATGCATGGGGAGTAATATTTTATGCATCATAATTTTGTTATGTGTTTATTTGAGATAAATGAAGGTCATATGTAGATTAAATTGTATTTTCAACCACATAAATGAATATGTTAAATAAGAATGAAGATTTTACCAAAGATCAAGATTCTTTAGGAAAGTATTCGATTCTTTGGTAACATCACTCTTATTTTATACACCATATAAGCCCATATAGACTTAGAGTTAACTTACAAAGAGTTAATTTCTATGATAATGAATGTGATTACACTCTTTGAGTTGATATTACAACCCCTAAATACATTTTTTTATTAATAACATAGAGAAGAAAAAGGTAGATAATTATCATATTGAATTGTTAAATTGTTAAGGGTATTGACAACAAATCCAAAGGGGGTACTAATGAAACCATTGGACTTGAAATTCATTATTTTTCAATAAAGGATAAATATGTATAATAGATAATAATAATAAAAGTGTATTGGTTAGTGAAGAATCATGGAGACTATTACCTATATAAATTGGGAAGATTGTTGAACTAGTTTTGAGTTTAATGATATGTGTCAATGATGTTGAAGAATTGACACATTGCAACATTGAAGAAGGAATAAAAAGGCCATGTAAAAAATTATTTCTTATGAGTAGTTCTCGAGATTTAAAGATATTTTATTAAGGTATAGAAGTAATTATTTAGTATTTTTATAACTCTTTTATAAAATTTTTAGAAAATAAATTTGGATAACCACAAAAACCCCAAGGGCTAGCATGATCTACCTTATTATGGGAGAAATATCAACTATAAGGGAGAGCCATCCCAATTAGCTCACGTGAGGGTAGGGTTGAAGAACTTATAATAGGAAAATAATAGTGGGTCAAAATTACCCATAGGTGTGCTTAGATGAGCATGTGGTCAGGTGAGTCTGCATAAGGAGGCACAGCCCGAGAAGCCTATATGTGAGGAATAGTTCTAACAGTGAACCCCGAGATACTGAAATCAAACATCTAAATGAATGTGGAGTTATAAATTGAAGCGATCAACTAAAAAAATATTTTCGGATGAATGATGTAGGGTATTATTCAACAAATTTTAAAAATATAGGGATAAAAGGACATTCATCATTCTATTTATTGTAGGTCGCTCGATCAAGCCAATAATTTCATCTTCAACATCAGATCTCACCCAAGGGTTTTTTTTAACTGGAATTCATTGTTATAGGTCTTATGATTGATCCAAACTTATCATTTCCATGGATAATATCTAAAAAAAAGTAATATTATAGGGAGTTAATTCAATCATATTTTAAGGTATTTTACACACTTGGATTACATGTGTAAAGGCAGACCAACAAATTCAATATATATGTAATGGTAATCAAGGAATTATATGAGGTTAACAAATAAAAGGAAGGTTTTGTAAGGGTACTGCAATACATTAAGTGCATGACACATGGTATAAAGGTAAACCGAGGTACCTGTGTAAGGGTGGATACCAATGTAATGGTAAATGGTTACTCACATAAAAGAATCACCCATACGTAAAGGCACCTACATGATTTTACTATTCTACATAAGTGTATAGTGAGGATTTCATCCCAAATATCCTTCTTTTATCGTAAGAGTATTTGAAAAAAATTGTGACATTTTTGTGAATTAAAATATTCTTTTCATGGTATATTTTTTAAGAGTTATAATGAATCCTTAACATAGCTTATTTCTCAATGATTTTATACGGAATGAATATTGGAGCTATGGTGATAAGACCTAGGTATAAAATGATATCATCTATGGAATAGGATATTGTTTTTCCATTATCCACTAAGAAATATTGTTTTCTAGAGGTAAATTTACATTCTCTATGTCTCTACTACATAAAAGGCATATTATTCCATGAATCTTTCTACTTTCACAAGGAAGTAAAACTCTTGGCCTTTTGGATTGCGAATCTAACCCTCAAGTGTTTCATGAAGAACTGGATTTCACAAAACTATACATGTAGAATGAAAGTGAGAATCACTAATTCATTTTATACAATAAGTTTCTCAAAGAAATCAAAACTTGAAATCACATACTTTCTCATAGTTCCACAAATATTGAGTCATGATAGAACATGCATGATATACTTACATGCATAGAACAATGACATCCACATGCCTTCATGTTTTCATGAGGAAGATAGTGCATGCATGATTTCATGTTAATTCACAAGAATATGAGAATATACCCAAGATATTATTTATTTGAACATAAAATAATAAGATAATATTACATTTTCTTGGGTTTTTGGATGAGAAGTCCATGAAATTCAAGCATGAAGTAGAATTCCTAAATTGTGAGCATTATTTGCACATATTTAAATAATGATGGGGATTAATCAAATTGAATGAGAAATATCCCAAGAACTGTTTCACAGATTAAAATGATTTTATATAGGTGATCAGATACATTTGAGCAAGACTAGAAAGTTCTAATGGTTTTTAAAGTGTACATTAACAAGTGTGATATAACAAGAACATAAAGGAGGATCATCAAAAGATCTTTCCATATTGGATCAATCTATAAAAAGTAAAAGGATACATCTAGGAGTTATAACCAGTTACTGGAAGATTTTTATTGGGGGTGTAACCAATCACTAGAGAAGAACATTCGGTTGGGGGTATAACCAAATACAGAAGGTTTATTAAAGCAAGGGGTGTATCCAATTTATAATTGGGGGCGTAACCAAATATTATTTTAAATAAACTTCTGATATATTATGGAATCCATGTTGTGGGGGTGAATAACCAATATGTTAAAGAGTATGTATTTTTACCAAACCTTGGATATCCTTGTGTTTTGGGCCTTTAATTTTCATATTATTCAAAGTGAGGTGACGGTACATATGAAGAGTATATAGAGGCTTTATTCTACCACAAATATTGAATTGAAAATAAACAATTTGTAAAAAAAGGATCATTAACTCACCCCTCCCCCACTCAGTAATCTAATATTAATTTGGGATCTTCACTATTACCCTCCCATTTGATAAAAAATAAAAAAAAATACTCATGTGCATGTGTAGACTACCGCCTCTACGAACAACATGTTTTGTATTCCATAACAAAATTTTCAAGTCTCTTTTAATAAATGGGTCTAGTAAATAGATATCTTATTTCATTCATGATTAAATTCTAGAAATATAAATTAGGCATTCTATAGGTAACATTAGAAATAAGAAACCCTTGTAAAAATTACCACTGAAAATTAACATGGAAAGACAAAAGGTGATTTATTTATATGTAAAAAAAATTATTTTTATTTACCATATTTTTATAAATCTTCTTAATTACGATTCAACCCCTTAATAATGACTAATTAATGTCAGTTCACTTCTTTGATGATGATATTATAACAAAAGGACCTCTTATATTTCCATACTCACACGTAGATTATAGTATACTCTTGTTGGGTTAGTTTAACCAATTATATAAAAAATGATATAAATATATATCAAGTATGGAATTTGAAAAATATTATTGGATATTAATAATTAATAAATAATTTTTTTTGTTCTGGTTTACTAATAGAAGAATATAACTCATTAATTATGTCACTGTAGTTCATTTTTTAATAATCGCCTAAATATGATAATCACCTATTTCATAAATAATAACTAAAACTAAAAAACTCACAGAATTAAATTATATGTTTTCAAACTATCCTAGAAAATAAATTTCAATACCATTTATGATCTAGAAATGGTGAACTTTTGAAGATGATGTAATAATAACATCGTGATTATGAAACTAGTCTAAGACTATCAAGATTACTCAGACACAATATTGAAAATAAATGGTATCTAAATAATATATTCAAAATAAATGAAAATAAATGATATATATAAATAGGTAAATTATATGAATAATTTTTTAAAAATAGAGTATTAATATATTTTTTTATAGGATTTTGAATCACATTCTAATTAGTATTAATAAAGGTAATGGGTTTTATTGATACAAATCTTTTCTGGACTCATAATCACTCCAATTCAATTATAATCTTTCAATATTGAATTCCTCGAAACTATTATGATGTTATGTTTTTTTACATATTATTTTCTAAACAAAAAATTTTTAATTCAGAATTATTTTTCGTTGATGAAGCTATTGTATTATAAAAAAATAATTTTCTTAAGAAAATTCTCCATCTCTTTAATTAGATTTTTTCCCTCCATATCCTTGTTTTTACTTCCCTCCATTTTTCTCAATTCAATAGTGGAAAATAAAATTTCTTTTATCACCAGTTATCATTATATTACCCTTTATTCATATCAAAAAAAGTTTCATGAAACACTTAATGATAACTATTTTTAGGTAAGGTGTTTTAAAATATTTAAAAGAAATTATCACATATCCATCCCTTCATAATTCACATTTTAACATATGTTTTATTTCTTATCAAGGTATCTTTATTGGAATTTTTAAATAATTTTTCTCTTCATCTATAAAAAAATGGCTTTTGGAAAGTGAATTGAAAATTAAATCTTTAAAGGTGATATTAAAAAAAATTAGAAAATCCTACTTTTATTTCTCTTCCATTTTCAAAGTATTCTTCTATAATGATGTAATGGTTCATATATAACTCAATATGTAATTTTTTTAATAATCATTTTGTGTGATCATGTTTTTTGTATCAAATTATAATTATTTATTTGATTTCATTAGGAAAAATTATAAAACCCATTTTATTCCCATGGGATATTTATGATAAGATGAGTGATTTGATTTTATGTGGCCCTCAAATATATGTATAATTTTTGGTGGGTCCCTATATCACCCTCTAAAAGGCTGATTAAATTTCTATATCACATTGGATAATTATAGTAATCAAGTATTAATTGCTCACTCCAATATAAGAATTAGGTAGTGATGTCTTCTCTATTATGGGAATAAATTAGTGATACCTTCTCCACTATGTTAAGAAAATCAAGTAGTAAATCCTGTTTTAAAATATTATATTTATCTTTGCTCGTTTTTTTATAATTATTTTTCCTTAGTTATGTTTTATTTCTAAGCATTTCCAAATATTTATTATGATCTTTGTTATAAATATATTATGATTTCTAAGGTTAGGATTTATTTTTTTCATTATATGTAACTATGTCAAGCTTTTTATGGACTTTATTGGATCTTATGTTTTTATACCCTGATACATAATGATAAATAAAATTTAATTATTGTCACGTATGATTCTCGGATTATTTTTTCCAATATTTATTCTTTATTCATGTTTTTTACATGGTATGATCTAAAGATTATGACTAGATGAAAAGTATCCCTTAAAGAGAATTTGAGACCATCCTTCTCTTATATTTCCATTCCCACAGTTATGAAGATTATTATATCATATGATATGTATATAAGAGTGTCTATAAAATCATGGTAATGTAAAAAATTCAACAAGTGTTGTAAAATAAGTTGTTTATGTGGCTACCCTCCAAGATAATGAACTTCATGATTCTTGAGTTGTCTGACTATATGTGAGATGTGTTGATTAAACCATGGAATGAAAGTAATATATATATGTGTGTGTGTGTGTGTTTATTAGGGTTCTCTATATTTGGTATCAAAGGAGTGTTTATTAATTTTGCGTACTAGTTTAAAGGACTTTAATTATAACCCTAGGAATAATTCTGAGTACAAGATAACATATTAATGTTTTGGTAACATAGTGGTTGGGTGGGTTTTAAAAGAAATAAAATCCCTCAATAGATACTATAATTATGATGTCGTTGTGTAACATATGATATTAGTGGTAATCACCCTGAAAATGGTTGTTTGACCATTGATTTTATCATCCCTCAAAAGCATTAGGATTGGTCATGATACTGAACACCTAGAAAGACACTCATAGGGAATATTCATAAGTTAATTCATATTCTCTTTATGAACCATGATGAGTGATTTTTATTTGTCTAATTTTTTGAAATAAATAAAAAACAACCATATATAAAAAAGATTGAATCCTATAGGTTTGTATGTTAGTGTATACACATCACTTAATCTCATAGTTATCTTTGAGTACACTTACTAAATTATATCCTAAAACATTCTTTTATTTGAAGTAAGGGATGGATTAAGGGAGTATCATGCTATTCACGATTTTTATAAACAATGTGTCAATTTAAAAAAAACTAACAAATGGGATGTAAAATAGTTTAAAAATCCATAGATACATTATTACCCATCATTCATGATCTGTGAATAATAATGTGAATCAAATTAAGAGCCCAAACTCACCAAGGGAGAAGAATCATGATATTAAGTATTTCATGTGACAATATCCACCCTCCCTTAGTAGATCTTCTAATCTTATTTTTCTGATAAATGGATCAAAATATTGGAAAAAATTTATCCATTCTCTAGTTCTCATTTTATGATAATGTCATTTTAGTTTTCTATCATCTATAAAGAGAGGTTGACCAATGTTGGACTCTCATTAATAATGCAATATAGAATGAGTAATTAGAAACTAAGGAATAGAAATACATAAATAATTTATTATTCAACAAGAAATTTCCTCAAAATCTTTACATGAGGATAGATCAAGGATTCATATAGCTAAAAAAAAGGAGGATGAATTTGTTGGTAGTTATGAAGTTAAATTCAAAGAGCTCATGGGGTATACCTCTGGTTATATCTCTAACCCTGAAAGAAAGATTGATAGTTACTTTTGAAGCTTAAAACCTAGTATTCGAAGATAATTATACATTATATACTTTGTAAGCTACAAAGAGTTTTTTTATGTACATTAAAGGTGGATATGGGAATTAAGGACTTCCACTATCCTAGGGATATGAAAAGAAAGGTGGAGTATCATGGAATCTCTGACTATAATCCACAAGGAAGAATTTAACATCGCAACAATAACTTTCAAAAACATTTGTTCCTTTATTTTAATTACCTTTTGTTTAGGTTATATATTATGTTTTTTTGGGTGACTTTTGGAATATTTTGGAGGTTTTTGGACCTGTTCATGGTTGGTGAATAGTTATAGAAACCAATGTGGGTCATCCCAGGAAAATATTTTCTTTATGGTAGAGTCTCATAAAAGGGAATACAGTTTGTGAGAACCCTCTGGCCTACCCCTAATACTATACAATGTGGGATAATGGATTCATACATGGTTGGTGCATAGTTTAGAAGACCATATGAATCTTCCAATAGCTTAGAAGGTGTTTCATGGTAGGGGAATATTTTTCCAAACCATGAAACATTAATTAATTATTCAAATATTTAATTTTAAGACTTGATACTCACATAAATTTTCTTATTCTTCTCATGTTGGAATAGGCACTTGACCAAAGAGACTCCCATTGGATATTTTGGGAATTCCTTTCATACTAGTGATTAATTTTGATAGATATTTAATTAATGGATCAATTTTTTGAAGGTGTGATCTATTTTCTTACCATTCATAATTAATATTTAAGATCAACCCTTCTCTTCTTGAATGTAATCTTAAATCGGGGTTATTGAAGCAAGATATATGATTTGTGACGTCATATAATTGGGTTCCTTCTATATTTTTCATGGATTTGGGATTTATTGATGGATATTCATTGGACAATTTATGTTCTTTGAAAAATCATTGTGGTATATATATATTCTCTATCCTATTGTTATAGAGATAATGAATTATAGATTCATATTCATGAATTCTTATTATAGGATTATCCCTAGATCATTCTATCCATTAACTATCTATTGGTGGATCTAGGGTTGGGTGATTATTGATTATAATATTGAGCTAAAAGGTTTCTTAAAAATATTACTATATTCTAAGATCATTGTTTTCCCCTTGATTTTAATGGGATATCAAATTTATTTGTAAATACTAATTCTAGTATTTTGATAAATAATTTTTAAATGTAATGTTGTGTGTGTAATGAAATCATATTGAAAATGGATTTTTAAATAAAGTGTGATTTTTGGAAAATGATCTCAAATACAAATGTAAAGGCCTAGAAATTTCAAGGAAATTATTTTTTCTAAATTTCTTTGGGATTTTAAAAGAATGCAGTTTCTGACGGCACCTGATTCCGAGGCCCGGTGTGCCCAGAATCAATTTTTGAAGTTTAGTTCAGGTATGTTCAGGGAACGAATGAGCGGGTTTTCATAACTTTTGAATCGGTGCTTGGATTTGAAATCTGAGGGCACCGATGAACTCGCAACACCGGTTTTTTCATAAGTTAACTTTTACTGTAGGTTCGTTTGTTTGGGGGAAGAAGTCAAATTTTTGGGTTTAAGGAAGAAATAAATAAAATTGTGTACAATTTTATTTTTGATAATCAAGGAAGTTAAATTATCCCATGGGAAGTTGTTGGTAGGGTCCAAAACCACCCAACTTCCAATGTGTGAATATGTGGGAGGTGGGGACCACACCCACCTAACCTCCCATGGGAGAGTTTAGTGTGGTGGGGCCCACACGAGACCATAACACCTTGAAATTCTTTATAACCCCCTTAAAATCCTTTGGTTTTAAATGTGACTTTTCACATCCTCCTCTCTTTAATAAATTATTTCTAACTCACCTCATGAATTAATTGGTAACCTCCTCTTAATTTGTGTAACTTCTCCCCTTCACTCTCTCCCTATTAATTGTTTTAATGAAACACACACCTTAATTAATGTATTGGGTATCCTAAATTAATTAATTAAGTGTTTGAGTTTTGAATTTTTCAAATGGAATGTGTTAATAAAATAATTGGTGAGCCATTATTTTATTTTGGGACACACTTTGTGTTGGAGAATTTGGTGAGAGTTCTTGTGAGAAGAAGGAGAAGAAGAGAATTCCTCTTCATTGAAGAATGACGCCTTCTCAACGAAGAACAATGCTTCATAGCAAAGAACGTCGACTCCACAAATAGTGGCGACGTACCCCTTTCTTATTTCTCTACGACAAGAGGGGAGGCGTCACATCTTTGGGTACACTTTGGCGATGTCGGGCCTTCCAAGACCTTCGACAAAGAACGCATCCCGGATCTCCATCAAATGAGGAGACACCGCGGTGGGAAAACCGCAAACGGCGATGTCACCTTCCTGGTAGCAGGCAGCAGACCCGCGGTACTCTACAGGAGAAGTACCTCTGCATGCTATTAGGGGGGATTCACTACTATGTTTGGGTGGCAGACCCCGGCGGGAAGCACTACTGTGTTTGGGTGGTTGACCTGTAGTACTCGACAGGAGGAGTACCTCAGCAGTCTTAGGTTAGTGAGCAGTACCTCAGAGTCGTGACAGGATCATTGTACTCATCAGAGACGGGGATCTTCAACAGTTACGGTTTCGTTAATAAAAATCCTAGTTTGAGATGATTCATTGACCTTTGTGTTTACCTCATGATTGAGATGGGTCACTTGATAACTTAGGTATATGTATGGAAATATACCTAGGTAGTGGTTATCCGTTGATTTCATATCCTTTGCGTTTACCTCATGATTGAGATGGGTCACTTGATAACTTAGGTATATGTATGGGCATATACCTAGGTAGTGTTTATCCATTTATTTCTTAACCTTTGTGTTTCCTCATGAATGAGATGGGTTACTTGATAACTTAGGTATAAGTATGGGCTTATACCTACGTAAGGGATATCTGTTGAGATCCTTCTTTGTGGTTATCCTTGTTGGATTTAGTGAGACCTTGAGGGTCTCGGGGTCCCTACTGAGTATCGTATACTCAGCCTTGCACGGGCTATACCCGCACCTCATTATGCTGGTTGCAGACGACGGCCAGCGCTAACAGAGGCCGAGTGTTCGAGGACTGGATAGTACCCGGAGGTGGAATTCACGACGAGATGATACTCGGAGGAGGTAGACGGGTGAGAGCGTTGTGGAGGCTATCTATACCTACCATTCAGGTAGGATCCGTGGTGGACGATCCAAGAGTTGTGCTATCTGTACCTACCCTTTAGGTAGGATCCAAGGTGGACGACCTAGGATTTGCTTCTATTCTTCCAGCTATTTGTCTTTTCTGTTGTACTTCTGTTCAGTTGTAGCTGTATTTTTAGTTGGGTTTGTATTCTGGCCCATTTAATTGTTAGCACTTTCTTTTTACTTAGTGTATTACTTCTGCTTGTACTCTGTGGTGTTTTGTTTACTTTTTATAAAGGAAATGCCTTCCCAGTTATCGGGATTTACGCCTTTGGTGCTAGTCTCTAGCCCCTGGCCTATAGAAGGCGGGCTTGGGGTAGTCACGACACAGGCCCCGAGTACAGGTCGTGACAAAAAATGAGTGATTTGAATCATGATTTTAATGATGATTTTTGACATGAAAATGAATAAATTTACTTATGATTTGAAGTGAAATGTATTGATTTTAATGTCATGAGTTGTTTATGGAAACCATTTTATAATTGGTATTTGAAATAAAACATCATGTTTTGAAATTTTTCCTTAAATGTAATTGAAATTATTATTTTAAATGATTTGAGGTTGAGTTAAATCAATTATTTCTCCAAGTATGATTGATTACCTTGAAGAACATGGGGGACTTGTTGGTTTGGAAGAAGGATATTCATGCTTAATAAACTAATATATTATAATCAATTTATGGTGATAATTAAATAAACCATTCTTGAGTGTGGGTAGGTTATTCCTTGGGATTATCTCATATTCCCCTATGATTTTGATCTAAGAATTTTGAGCATACATGGATTTATACTTCACCAATATTGTGCAGTACCTTGTGGAAAGAACTAACTACCCTTTGGGGTTATTACCATGCTTCTATTGTTGAAAATTATTATACATGGATGTGACTAATTGAAATTTAAATTCATATCAATTTCAATAGAAATTATTATTCTTTCTTATTTTGAAGGAAATTAACTTTTGTACCTATTTTATATTTACTATCAAAATATTTATAAAATAATTTCTCAACAAAAACTATGAGAATATAACCATTCAATTTTTTATTTAAAATTTATCATATTTTATTTACTTGATATGAATTTCATATGGAATACATAGTGGGATCCTACTATGATTTGTGGCTCACACACGAATTTTTTCTTTAAGAATTATTGGACTTTCTTATTCCATGTATAGGGAAAGGAAATACCTTTCTTGTATATCGTGGTTGTTCTTGATTTGTGAAACCATGGGATACGGTAGTGATCGGTGGATCATGAGATCCACTTATTTCATAGAAATTCACAGATTTTGTATTTTTGTTTGTATGTGATGAGTTTTTTTGATGTATCATTTTAGAGACCTGTATCAATCTAGTTATTTTTTTTTCTATTGAAATTTTTTTGTTATACCAACTATTAATTATTTTATATCCACTTATTTGTCTTGTTGATTTTTTTACTTTAGTGAAATAATTCCCCCTGTTTTTATTTCTATACTTTAGTCTCCATCCCATGGATATTGAGAAGACCCTTCAGGCCAAGTCAAGATAGATTTGGGTACTTTTTATGTTGTTTATTTGGGTTTTTTTTTGAAAAAATTGTATCAAAGATGGTTCTGTCATTTCTTGTATTTTGGAATATTATTTGGGATGTCTTGGAAGACTTTATAAAGGATAATTGGTATAATGAAGGGTAGGTTATGAGTGAGTTTATTTCCATCTCTCACTATAGTAAGCCTTAAGTTGCTGTGGGATATTTGAAAAAAGGTGACTTTAAGTATTTTTTAATCTAATTCTAGAATATTAAAAAAAATTAATCTGATATTTTTTCTATTAGAATTATGATAGATTGAGTTGATAATATCATGTCACATGATTGAAATTTCCGTTGTTATCTATTGATATTGTGTAGTGGCATTCCCACAAGAATACATTTTAACAAACCTCATGATATAGCTACTAATGAACCATAATAATAAAACCTACTAGTCAATTAGAACCTTATAAAGGTTACTGCTTGTGTATTCTAAGATTTGGGTGAAGTAGTTACACCTATACCTTTTTAGTACATAAAGGTTTAACCTCAAACAGATGATAGCAGAGATCATATCCAAGAGTTTATTTCCTAGAAAAACCATCCCTATAGGGTGAAAATGATCCTTAGGAGGTATAGGTTTGGTTGAAAATTTTTTAGAAAATTATTTGAGTTATTTGAGATGTCTGATTTATTTAAGGTGAAATTTTCATTATTTAAACCTGATGTTCCTGGTAAAAGGTGGTGGGATTCTATAGTTCTGATTATGAAAAATGTATTTTTTGAGTGGAAATACTTCAAGGATCTTTTTATGTTGTAATTATATCTATAATATATAGTATTGGATAACTAAGTGGAGTTTATTAACCTTTAATAAGGAGAATAATGTCAGTGTCTAGGTAGGATCATGACCAATAATAGGGAGGTGAATCAGTGATAATTTTCTTTATAAGAATTTTTTTATAAACTTATTTTGTAAACATTATTAACCTCTAAAACTTTTTAAGGTTATGATCCACTAAAGTGTAACTTCTCATCGTCAATTTTTGTATGCAACAAATAAAGAGAAGGAATCACATGATATTTACAAGGTTCGATAAAAAGTCTTACTCCTTTCCATGTTCGATAGTCCCACAAAATTGGATTATCTCACTATATAATATTTAGAATAAATAGACACAACAATTATAAAATTCTACACTCCTAGTAGAAAATTATTTCTATAGTTAGTTACACCCCCAACTATCCTTCCTAGTGTCCACATCCCACAATGAATCCTTTTAAACAACTGGTAACAGTCCATAGTTACAAAATTTTCATTTATTATTCTTTTTAGATCCACTAAATAAAGTATTACCATCCTCCAAAAGTAGGATGAATCAAACTTTACCTACATACAATATTAAATATCATCAAAAAATTTATAAGGAACTTGTTAGTCACAAAACTTCTTCTCAAAATATATTCTATAAATATTTCTCAGTAGTGTCAGTATGATCTTCTCTGTCTGGTAACCTCTCTATGGTGGTCTCCATCTTAATGTTAGTCCAATCTAATTTTCCATTCTCTATTATTTTTTAAATTGATTATAAACTCAATTGGTAGCTCAAAATTACTTTTTCTCGTGGAACTCAGTCTGATGAACATTGTTTTGATGGATATCACTTTGATGGTCTAACTCTAATAGAATTTCTATGAAGAAGTTTCATCTATTGGAACATTCTCTGTTGATCATATTAAACCTCACTCAGATGGATTCATTCTGATGGAACTTCCTCAACATCAACCTGAAAAAAAAATCTAGTTGGAAACTCAAGACCTATTCTACAATTTTAGAAGCTCTAGAAAATGTGGATAGTCTATCTTTTTTCACCCCTTACAAATAAACTGTGATATACTTTTATATTCAACCCAAAATTAGTTAGGATATGATTATGAAAATCATTACTACTAATCCAAATTTTCTAAATCTTCAATTCTCTTTAAATCTAGGATAAATATTTGTCTTATTAAATCACTTCAAAATTCTTCTAGGATCTTCTTATGCCTTATCAAAACATCATACTTTGTTACGTTTAAAAACATTATTTAGTCTAGTTCTTCAATTAGATTCCTCATTAAAATTGTTTATTATGATTCTTCATTATGATTAAGATATAAGAAAAACTGAAGATGGTACATTATGATGACCTCTTTAAAACACATAAAGTCCTCTCATATAGATGATCTCTATCAACTCTTTGTCATCACGCCTAAAATTTATTAAAAGTATTTTTAAATTTCTTCAATTATTTAGAATAATGATGTTAAAACCGATGAATTTATCAGTGTAAATTTGTAATGGATGAATAGGCATCTACATCAATCAAATAAACATTGCCAACCCAAGTCTGATGAGTCATCAACTCTTCTTGAGAAATAATCAACACTTTTATTCTTTTTCTCTTGACCCAATTATAAGAGACAAAGTATGATTTATCGATTTCTCTTTTCCCAATTTAAATTAAATTAAAACTAACTCAGACATTATTCTTATTATATTACTATGCATCCATTTTTTTAAATTTACCAATATTTTTTAAAATAAATTGATGTCAGAATTCGCTATGATGGATTAGTGGAATTCCAGATTCGATTGACCGGTGTCAAAAGTGGTATTTTTTACTTTATCAATATCAATCTTCTAGCATTCTGTTATTGTCACTCCAATGATTTTCATACCAATTATCTTCATTATTTTATTTCCATTGTTCCTTAAACCGATGAGAAACAATGAGAATAATTCACATCATATTCTTCTCTCTTCTATAAAAAATCTTATTCTACAAAATTTATCTTGTAATCATAAACTCCTTAGTAATTTTAATACATTTGAGATTAATATAGCATTGTCTTACATTAATTAAGAGTTATCATAATTTTCTACACCTCCAGAAACATTATTCTTTCCAACCAATCCTCAATACGATTAGCAGCACTAGCACCCCCTATATATTGAAAAAAAATACAACTGAAATACACATTGGGCCTAACAATCTCCCCATTTTTGTTTGTTTCTAACACCCAGTTTAATAACTTAAAAAACAATACCACTTGTTGTTTTAATTTTCTCACTTTTTCTTCTCCACATTCCTTCCTTATTCCACCTATTTATTTTCTCTCACCATTTTGCATATATCTCTCCTTGTTAAAAATAAAATTCACAGTGGTCATCAGGAAAAGTTTCCCTTATTAACAAATGGTCTCATTTCCAAGCCTCATAACTTTTCATTTCAAAATTCTGGAACTTTTTTTAGGAGAACATAAGATTTTTATTAGTTTATTAACAAAGAACCTTTAAAAAAACAACTCTAATTATATGTGGGAAATTATTGTGTAGTAAAAAACAGTGACAAATCAATATTTTAATGTTTTACATTGCACAACTTCCATGTAATACCCATTTTATGTTTCTTTCGACAATCTCATTTCTTAGGGAAATATTGAAATGATTCTTTTTATGATAAAAATAACCTACACCCATCTCAAAAAAAATTATTATAGTTTATGTGAACAAAAAAAAATCCCAAAATTTATATTTTTTAACCTCATTGCTTCATTTTTCAAGAATAGTAAGATAATTTTCAACATAAGCTTCCTTTCTTTAAATACTTTAATTCCCTAAAAGTTAGTACAAATAAAAATATCTTTGGAAGAATTAGGAACATCATAGTTTCTCCAAAGTAACTTTCAGACTGATATTCCTCTCTTATTCGTGTATTTTAATTCTTCTTCTTGGATTTTTCAATAGTTTTATTTTTATCCTTCAGTTCAACAATCTCATTTTTTGTAATAAGTTTCTTTTCATCTGCAGATTATTCGGATAAGGATTTCAACTTCTTTTATTATCTAGTAACCATTTAGTTACAATTATTTCTTAACTACTCATTCATGCATTCCTCTTGTTCTGGAAGAATATTCAAACAAATTTTAATAAAATTCATTTCCTTCTCAAATCTCTTGAATACTATCTAAATTTTTATACTATAATCTGTTGATATCCTTTTATCAACTATTCTCACATATTCAGAGAACTTTTTATTTTCCTTTTATTTATCTATTTTTTTCTTTTTTTAACTTTATATCTATGTAAACTTGATAACGACAAAAAACTAAACACTCCTTCATTATAGACTCAATATCTTTACATTTTCCCACTTTCATAGCATACTCATATTACTTTTTATTCTGAGTTTCCATTTTCAATTACAAAATGTTTTTATAAGACTTTCATCTTATTTTCTCATAATATCTCACCATTTATTTATACCTATTTCTTTGTAGATTCAAGTTATACCAGCATGAATAAGATCTATGTATGAAAACTCCACAACACCAGAAGTGACCTCTAAATCTTGATTTTTCAGATTGAGTGAACTTCTTTATAACATTGTTGGTGTTATTTATTCTTCAAAAATCATGTGCCACTTTTCATAAGAGGATACATCCTTGAATAATTTTTTATATTTCTTGAAAAAATATGTTTTCTCACAACACATATTTTTTAAACCTTTCCTTTCACCTTCTTTAAATGTTTCACATTTATCATTAATTTCCTTGGTGAAGTTTTCTATCAACTTTTTTATCTCACTTGGTTATATAAGAAAAAATTATTGTGTTTATAAAAACTCTTCTTCTTTCTCATTAATTATAATTTTTTTAACATCTATGATTTTTTTTAAATTTAGTTATCTTCAACTTGTTATATTTATATTCTTCAAAAAGGGTAGATTCTATCTTATCGAAATTCCCATTTCTAACTGACTTTTATTCATAGCGTTTTGTTTATCTTTAAAAATCAAAATTCTCAAAAGTAGTTATTTAACATATTTTTGTAACTTAAATATTTTTTTATTGAATTTTGTATTTTGTTCAAGTGAATTATTTAAAGTATTTTTGATAATCAATTCCATTTCTATCATCTAAACATTATCATTATCACTTATATATGAATCACTTCCATTTTTACCTAATAAATAAATTTTATTTTATTAACATGCTCATCACTTTATGAGGAATAATCCCCATTTATTATTCTTAGAAAATTTTTCATCTTCTTTTCATAAAGAAATCATTCATTTTGTCTCTTCCAATTTTTTCATAGATTTATCACCATCTTCCTCAAACTTGTACTCCTAATTTTTCTTCCATTGAAAATTATGTTCAAAATTTCTTTTTAATTCACAATTACAATGTATGAGGGTTTTTATTTTCCATTTTACTTATTTTATTTCTTAAAAATTTGGGAAAATATTTTATTTTAATGTTCATCTTTTTACTCTCCTTTGTAATCACTTTATTCTTCTTTAAATTATTTATCTTATTTTTTATTTTAAAAAATATTTTAAGGAAATTTCTTGATCAACCTTTTATTTAGTTTTCATAACCTTATCTCCTATCATTTCATAAGTGATAATATTATTGTAAAGCTCAACCAAAGATAGATTTTAAATATATCTATCTTCTAGAAATGAAAATTTGTAATCAAATATATTATGAAGAATTATGAAGATCTTTTTAACAATAGTATATTCTTCTAATCTCTCACCAAGACATATTATGGTTCTAACAATATCATTTACCCTTCTAAATAATTCACTAATAGATTCATGCTCACTTATTTTTAGATCTTTGTACTTTAGCCTCCAGAGCTGTAACTTTTTCTTCTTCAACTTTGTATTAATTCATATATATTTTCAAATTATCCCAAATACCTTTGGCCGTTACATATCCGTTTACTCTAAGAAAACCACTTTTATTTAGTTATGATATTAAATAATTTTTATCCCTTCCATTATTATAAAGATTTATCTTATTAGAAGAATTTAGAGAAGAATTATAAATACTAAGAAAATCTATCTATAGTAGCTTCTATAACATCATATCCAAGAGAAATAAGATATGGAAGAATTCTATATTTATGGATATGATAGTTCTTACCATTAAAAATTGGAATCCATTTATAGTTCACTGAATTAAAATTAACCATTCTTAGAGATGGATCTTTTATAGGGAACCTACACATAGAAATCCCTTGTTATTGTATGTAGGATCAAGACCACTAATAGGGGGAATCAGTGGTTCTTGTAATTTTATAGGAAATATTTTATTAACTTATTTTGTAAACTTTCATAACCTCTAAAACATGTCAAGGTTATGGTCCCCTCATTTATAACTTCTCAACCTCACTTTTATATGAAACAAATAAATATAAGGTAGTACACGATATTTACA
The DNA here is from genome assembly GCA_963277665.1 of Viscum album. NCBI lineage: Eukaryota > Viridiplantae > Streptophyta > Magnoliopsida > Santalales > Viscaceae > Viscum > Viscum album. The sequence continues at coordinate 1,274,607,396 of OY728132.1, read as the reverse complement.
AGGTTCGTTATAAATACATACTCTATGCCATGTTGGATAGTCCCACTAACATGAATTATTTCATTATATTATTTCTAGAATACAGAGGAATAATCCGTGAAAAAATATATAATCCCAGAAGAAAATTTCTTGTTATAGTTGGTTATACCCCCCAACTATCCTTTTCAGCATCCGCTTTACACAAAAAATACTCTTTATCAATAGGTAAGTATCCACAGTTACAAGCTTTCCTTTCCTTCTTATTTTCTAATCCACTTTATAATGTCATAACATCCACCATAAGTAAGATAAATCCAAATTTACCTATGTAAAATCTTTAAGAACATCAGCAATTCTCTAAGAAAATTTTTGGTCTTGAAACTTCTTCCAAAAAATTAGTATATAAATGTTTCTCAATAGAGTCATTATCCTCTTCCTAGTCTAGAAACCTTTGTCTAATGGTCTCTGTCTAATGGTCAATCCATTATAATTCTTCTTCATCTATTCCTTCTTCAAAAGAGTAGAAAATAAATTGGTAGAACTCAATTCCTCTATCTAATAGAACGCAGTCCTATAAAACTTGTTCTGAAAGATGTAGCTCAGATGGGATCACTTTGATGGAATTTCATCAATAAATTATTGTTTATTGGAACTTTACCCTTTGATTGGATTGAGCCTCACTCTGATGGATTGGAACTCCCTCAATATCAACCTGGAAAAAAATTATAGTTGGAAACACAATACAAGTTTCATAATTCGTGGAGCACTATAGTATGTGAAGAGTATAAGTTTTTTCACCCCGTAAAAATTAGTTGTGATCTCCTTTTATAGGCATCGCAAAAGTAGTTTGGTAATTATTCATAAAATCATTCCCACTCAATAAATTTTATTGTATCTTTAATTATAATTCAATATGGGATCAGTATTAGACATATTCAATCATTTTATAATAAATTTCGGGGCTTGTCGAGTCTTCTAAAAACTTCAAACTTCATTGTTATTACAAACATTTTTTAGTGTAATTCTTGAGTTAGATTCTTCAATGCGATTATTCATAATGATTATTCATTATGATGAAGGAATATGCAAAACTAAATATGCCCCACTATGATGGCCTCTTGTAAATGCTAAAATTATTATCATGCAGAAGCTCTATGTGAACTTTTTATTTTCACATATAAACACATACTCCTTTATCAACATCAATAATACATCATCTATTGAAAAAAAATACAAATAAAACACATCTTGGTCTTAAAAATCAAATGGTGACTTATTATATCAACCACATTCATAAACATACTCATTTCTCACCTGAACTGGTATTAAATGAAATAATGGAAGTCCAATGGTTAGAGGTGGTTATTCAAGAAGATATCAGATCGTAAATTTTTCTATTGAATATCAGCTCATATGATGATATTATAGATACAACTTTGAGGGTGAAACATCACTTATACAATAATTCAAGATTGATGGGTGTTCCTCTTACTCACAGTGGTAGATTGAGTGGTAACTTTAAAGGTAATATGAATTGATTTTAGTATTAAGGTGTAAACTATGGTGATGAATCTTGGTAGTATTATTCATCTAAATTTTCATCAGTATCTATTAAAGAACCAACAACTTCTTTTTAGTGTAGAAAATTTTTGTACTCAAAGTGTTCTTACACATAAGCACTAAAGATATGTTGCTCTTATAGATGCTTAGTTCACTTGAAGATATTTTTATAGGAATTTAACACTCCATGTAGTAGTATAATATCGATAGTACTGAGAGGATCTATAGTGAATTTGGATTCTACAAAGACAAAATGTTTCCATCCACTAGCATTAAGAATAAAACGTTTTCACATGGTGGATGAGCCTCAACGGGAAGATGATGCTTGTCCTATATAAATGAGAGGTATCATTACCATTGCTTTACCTTTAGCGACCTCTTTATTTTATAGTGGTACCTCTTATTCCTTTGTATATACCCATATGATGTAATTATTGAATCTTCATATGGAGCTCATGCCTTATCTAATAGAGATTTATACACCTCTTGGGTGGAAAAGAGAGAAGGGTCTCTAATTCACTTATTTCACTTTCTATTTATTGAAAATCAAACCTGTTTTGAACTTTTTGGTTCTAGATATGGAACCTATGGATATAATATTTGGGTTTTTTTGGTTGATATCTTATAAAGATCATATCAACTGATTTCACCAATGGGTCTCCATTACTACCCCCGATGGGGAGGGTCTTATTTTTTCAGGAGATCGGGTCCCAAAGTCTGTTTGATCTAGACATCTTCTTTCATATTTGGGTAGGATAATATCTATATTTTCATTTGAATTCAAGTGGGAATATTTGTGTATTGATCTTCCTCTAGTAGTGTATGATTTTCCTGATATATTTCCATCTAATTTACTAGTTCTCCACCAGTGTGGGAGGTGGATTTTTTAATCGACTTAGTACCTGGTACCCATTCTATTTTCATTCCATTTTATTAAATAAAACCAGGTGAACTAGGGTAGTTAAACACTTTTTTAGATAAATTTTTTTCCAAGGGATTCATTCAAATCAGTGTGTCACCATGGGTAACACCTATGGTTTTTTTGGAGAATGATGATGGACAAATTTTTCTATTTTTTTATTATCAAAATCTTAATCAGGTTAATATTAAGAACAATTTCTTGTTTCCCAGTATCAAATATTTTTCTGAGCATCTAAAATTGGAAAAGTGTTTCCCTAAAATTTATCTTTCTTCTAGTAATCACTAGATTAAGATTAAAGAGTATTAATTCATTAATAAAAAAATTGAGTAGTTATATTCATTATGAGTTCTTTTTTATGCCATATATTTTGACTAATGATCATACTATTTTTATGGAATTAATTATCATATTTTTTCATTAGTACCTAAATTATTTCACTATTGTATTTTTTATTACAAATTTATTTATCTAAAATAGAGGATTATCATGTGTGTCATTTGAGGGTAGTTCTAGATATTCTAAGAAGTCAACAACTTTATGTCAATCCTTATAAGTTGAGGTAAAGTTACTGGAGAATGTGGATCCCAAATTTGTAATTTTAGTTGATCCTAATAATTTGAAGGTTTTTATGTCATCCCAGGAAATGTGTAATGTATTTTATATTAGGGTTATCATGGACTCAGCATAGAATTATTTACATTTTTGTGAAAGAATTCACAATGTGGGGTTCTCTTTTGACCTCTTTTACTAAAAATAGAGTATATTTTTTGCAATATGAAATTGTGTTCTTCCTTTAATGATTTGAATCGTTATTTGACTTCTACATCATTGTTGGCTCTATAAGAAAATGATTAGTGATATATGATCTTTTGTGATACATCAGTCTTAGGTTTGGGTTATGTTCTTATGCAAGGTGATCATGTCATGGAATATAATTCTCATCAACTTCATCCACATGAGAAGAAATATCCCACACATGATCTTGAACTCACAGTCATGATGTACACTCTTTAGAGATGATGATATTACATTTTCAAATGTTATTTACATTCTAATACACTAATAAATTCTTGAGTTATATCTCCTTGTAGAAAAATATTAACTTTAAGTAAAGGATATGGGTGGATTACAAGAACTCATTAGACTTTGACATTTCCTATACCCTCAGTACGATAAATGTCATTACGGATGTTTTAAGTATGAAACTTCCTTCCCAGAATCTAAAAGTTTCTTTTGAATAATATAACCCTGTGGATCTCTTTACATTTATGGATTTGGGATTTTTAGAGGATGAAACATAGGTTGTTTTGTTGAGTGTTAATTTGATATCCCCAATTCTTAAAATCATTCTATAATAATAGTATCTTGAAAATTATTTCTAATGAAAAATATATTATTTATATGGTGGGGAGACCATTGGTTAATGGTCTATATCATCTGAGGGTACCCTTTCATTCAAGAACCTGTATTTGGTTATATTAACTATGAGGAAGGCTATGATATGGGATTTTCATCATTCCTAATGGGTAGTAAACCCTCTTATAATGAAAATGTTTTATAATATGATGAATTATTACTATTTACCATGTAGAAATGTGCTATTAGTGATTTTTTTCTCATCATTATACATGTAAAAAAATAGGGGAAAAACATCATAAGACTTTGAGTTTTCTTCAACCACTCCATGTACTGACTGGGAAGTGGTATGAGATATCAATGAACTTTGGGTTGGGTTTCCATTTATACCTCAATGAAAGAATTTTAATTACATGGAGATTGATCAATTTACCAAATCATATAACTTTTTTATTAATCATGATATGACTGATGTTCATGACTGGAGAAATTTGTATTTGTAGTAGATCATCAGATTTGATAGAGTTCCATCCGATATAGTTTCTGATAGGGATCCTTAGTTCACATCATTTTTTTAGATAAGATTCTAGGAAGATATGGGTTCCTAGTTAAAGTTAAGCATGACATACAATAATCATAGGGAGGGTTATATGGAATGATTTATATAGATTATAATGTATATGCTTGCACTGGTGTCCTTGACTTTAGAGGGTCTTGGGATATCCACTTTGGACTAGTAGAGTTTTTTTATAACAATAGTTACTAGTAATCGATCAAGATAGAAACGTTTGGGGCCTTGTATCGTCTATAACATCCCTTGTATTTACAGAATAATACATTTTCATATCTATTAATATTTATGAATAATATATTAATTTTACATTATATGGGATACTCTGTCATATAGTGTACTTGACACGCCACTATGGGTTTCTCCAAAATTATATGTTGCACACAATGTTGAGTTATACTGAAAAACAATACAAAAATATTATTATTACTTTAAATGGTAGTTATCGCCAAGAAGTTGTATTGAAAGGAATGAATAGAACTAACTAAAATATTATTTCACATATTTTTTAATTTTTTTTACATTTATCCAAATAATTTTAGAGTCTTAAAATGAGAATAAATCCATTTTTAAGCATAAAATATTCTTATATTTTTAAAAGGTCGTTTTATCACCTTCTGTGGGTGAATTCTTTTAAAATATTTTTTTTCACTTTTATATGTTCTATTTGAAAAAAAACTTCTTATTTAGAATATATGCATAAAAATTTAATTTGGCTGAAATTTTAGTATTTTTCTGATAAATTCTATATTTTAATGAATAGTGAAAAATACTGCATTTTAGTTCAAAACTAAATTTTCATTTAATTTATTTATATTATTTGATTGCCATTATAATTAGTTTAAAAGTGTAATTGGATTATTATTTTTATCATTTAATCAAATTTTGGTCATTTTATATAATTTTACATTGAAATTGGACATAAACACATGTCAAACTTTTGATAGTTTTTACTTCTTAAAAACCCGCTTTCTGGTTTTGATAATGGGAATTAATTTAAAATTAATTTCTTCGAATTATGTGTTTTGAATTTGGAAAAATTGATTCCATATTTGGAATCATAAGGTTAAAATTGTGTAAATATTTGCCTTTTTATTTATGGATATTATGCATAGTAACTTCAGTATTTTTTTACCATGGTTGAAGGGTAAATCAGCTAAATAATGATAATAAATAACATTATAATAATATAAATCTACCCTAAAACATGTCCTAATCCTATTGGATGAGATGCGTCTGACCATTATCATCCTCAGGTATATTTCAAGACCCCATAGAGCCACTTGGGTGTGATAATGACATGTTATAATAACTAATTTAAAGTAAATAGAAATATAACATAAACATTTATCTTTTTACTAAACCAATTTTTAGGTGGGTTAATATAATTGATATCTTTTTCTATAACTAGTAATTATAAATCTAAAAAAATTTCCTACATAATGATATCTTTTTTATCATTTTTAGACATTAAATAAATAAATTTATTTATGACACAATAATGATGTATTGATTACCTTATTAATGAAAGATTCAAATAAATGATATTATAAATATTAAAATAAATGTAATTTGAACATTTTTATACCATAAAATAATATTAATGATGATTTTGACAATTTATCTTTTAGTTAATGTAGTTTTTTCAAATGAATCAAGTTCTTATGACATGGAAAAATTCAATTACTAAATAGTGTCAAAATTGGTATAAATGAGTTTTTAAAACAAATACTATTTTTTTAAATGATATAATATTCAAAAAAATATTATATTCTGAAAAATGACTTATATAATATTTAAAATGTCATTAATTATCCACTTGAGGTTCTCTTATAATTTTATAGTAACCATATTTCTCATATAGATTAAAAATACAAGAAGACATGGTAAGAGTTAATTTATTTAACTAAGGGTTAAAGCCAAAATATAAGGTTAAATTTGTGACCCAATCTTGTATAAAATCTATTTCTTGAGAGTATTTAACCCCATATTCATTTTATCCTCTAAATATATTACTTTTGAGCCATTATAATTCCAAAATCAGTTTATAATAAAATAATATTTCAAGACTTTCCTAAAGTCTCCCTCCCCCCTCATATAAAAGGACACCAACTCTACCCACTTACACACATCTCTCAAACTCATTGGATCGCCAAAATTCTGAAAAAATATGCTCCCAAAAACCCTCCCATCCTCTTATAAGACTTACCTTTGGTAGAAGGAAACTCGAGGAAGCATTTTGGCTCAAATCAAAATGAGTTACCCGATTTAGAGGTTACATCTTCTCTAAAGCTCCTTTCATTTATTTTCCTCCTCCAACCCCCTAAAAACTATTTATTATATTTTATTATAAAAAACCTAGTATCATGAATATAATAGGATATTTTTATGCTATTTTTTATACCTATACTTACACACACCTCTATCAAATGGATATAGAACATATAGTTTCTGTGTACGACAAACTATTGTCTCACAAAACGATGATTGTTAAATATTATCCTACCACCTATCATGGTGGACATTATGATGTAACTGTATTTATATATGATATATATTATATTTATATTGTCTCTATTCTTCTTTAATTTTTATTTATAACATGCCTTTATTCTTTCCATGTTGTGTAAATACGATAATTTCGTTTGAGGAAGTGTGGACTACCGCCCCCTCAAAGTGATGTGACTCGTTCCCGCTATACATGGAACGTAAAAAGGATTGCTTTACTAAAACTATGAGACATAAATGACATATATATAATAATTGTATTATAATAAACACTTATAACAATTTATTATTATTCTTTAAATAAGACAGAGAAATAAAAGTAGTGTTAATGTGTACGTACGACTTACCGTCTCCATGAGTGATGCATTTCATTTATTATCTATAAATATTTTGGATATTATAAATACATATATACTTGATATATATGATATTTAAATCATTAATAATATTCTAGAGATTATGGAAGTTTGACTAAATGGAAAATTTACGTCAAAACAAGTTCATTTTCAACTTATGTAACAAATATCAAAAAAATGTCTAATACAAACTTAAATAATTATTAATTTTTTATAACAAGGTAATAATTGATATAAAAGGAATAATAACCTTTAGAAAGGTTCTCAAGATATTATAAATTAACCTAATTTTATTATTTAGGAACATAATGATTATATGTGATGAGTTATACACAAGGTAAGAGACTTCGTCTCAATCGCCTTTAATTTGGGCATATTTTTTATTTATATATGACTTTATTTCAAATAGTGTATAATAAAACACTTTTAATTTTAATTTCATTAAATAGTTTTCAAAAAAAATTCTATGAATTTTTGTACTAAATTACAAAAAAGAATATCTTTTTAAAGTATATAGAGAAAATGACCTTTCCGCCACCGTGACCATTATTTGGAATTTGTCTCCATCTACAAACCAAAATGTTTTTTAAAAGAAAAGTAAATAACATATTCCTTTTTTAGGTATTTTAGTATCGAAAATGTTTTGATAAAGTATTGATTATGTTAATATATTTAAATAATCCATTTTTATTTCAATGTGGAAATTTTATTTTTCTTTTATGTTTGTTCTCTATGTTATGATTATAAAATGGTACTTAGACATTTGACGGGTGGTTACGTGATAAACCAAATATGGGTGTTATGTGATAATCCAAATATTGGTGGTTATGTGATAAAACAAGGATGGGTGGTTATGTTATAACCTTCAATGCATTGGGTATAGAATTCAGCCTTATGGTTATTCTATTTAGTGATATGTGTGGAAGTTGACCATATGGTTATTCAATTTAATTATCTTTATATCCCAATTTACCTTTATATTTTACATGTTTAATTGTATGGGATTTATGGTAATATTTTTTTACTAAAAATGGTAATTAGTGAGTTTATATTCAGTGAAGTATATTTACTACTTCTTAAAGGTGAAAAGTATTAAAAACTGATAAAGTCTTCATAGTTTGCATATTTTCTCAAGACTAACAGTTTTCATTGTTTATTTATCCCTTAATAAAAAATTTATTTTCATACAAAGTTTTGAATTTTTTTTCATTGGATTTAAAGAATAATAGTGTTGAGGATGGGATCAAGAAAACACTATGTTGTTTAATCATGAAACGAACCATGTTTCTTTTTTAAAAAAAAATTTATGAAAAAAATGGATAGCGAGTAGAAGTGTCTACATGAAATATTTAAGATGTTATGTATGATTTATGACCTAATTATCTAAATCTGTATACCTGAAAATATCCTCAATTTGATTAAAATTCAAATTATTGACTTAACTCAAGATTACATAAGGTTTAAGGTCATTGCCTTATAGTTGGTATCAGAGGTCAGTTTAGAAAACATTAGAATTTAGGGTGTTATTTAAGTATAAGTGAAAATATGTGTATTACCATAATGGTTACCATATTATAAAGAGTCCTAGTTATTATAGAAAAATTAAATGGGGTAGATATAACAAGGATGGGTATATCTTAGTGTTAATCTTCCTCATGTGATAGAATATGATGATTTTTCTGCTATACTCAAACTAAATTTTTTTTTCAGTAAATGGAGAGATCTAGTATGATCCAAAGTAACAATGGATGTGAAGGAAGTTGTGGTGTTTTTATGAATAAGTAACTGAGTGAAATGGGAGCTACAATGGGAACTCTTATGGTTATTCTAAACCAGCTATCTGGAGTCATGATTGACCACTTGAACCTTAGTGTTTTTTCTAAGGCATAATATATGTGATAATCCCTATTGATGTTTAGGTAATAATCATAATTTTAATTATATTAAACAACCTATGTTTCATAGATGTGGTATTTTAAATGAAGTTACCAAGACAAATTCTAAAATTGGGAGGTCATAATTTTCAAAAGGGGTGATGATGTAACATCCCAGGTATTTATAGAATAATAAATTTTCATATCTATTAATATTTATGAATATTATGTTAATTGTTTGTTATATTGGTAACTTTTTTTGATAGTGTACTTGACACGTGACAGCGGGCTTCTCTGAAATCTTATGTTGCACAAAATGTTGAGTTATACCAAAAAATAATACGATAATATTATTATTATTTTAAAAGGTACTTAACATCTAATAGTTTTATTGGAAGGAATGAAAAAAACTAACTAAAATATGATTACACTTTTTTGTAAAATGTTTTTACATTTATCCAATAAATTTTAGAGGCATAAAATTAGAATGAATCAATTTTTAAGCATAAAATAATCTAATATTTTTAAAAGGTCATTTTACCACCTTTTAATAGAGAATCCTTTCTAAATATAGTTTTTTTTCAATTTTATATTATCTATTTGAAAAAATAGACTGCTTATTTAGAAGTGGGACATTAAAATTTAAATTCATCTAAAATTTATAATTTTTCTGATAAAATCCATATTTTAATGAATATTGAAAATACTGCATTTTAACTCAAAACTGCCTTTTAATATAATTTATTTATATAGTTATGGTGTTATATTAATTAGTTTTAAAGTATAATTGTATTTTTTTATCATTTAATCCAATTTTGGTCATTGGAATTAATTTCACATTGAAATTGGACATAAATACATGTCAATCTTTTGACAGTTTTTACTTCTTAAAAACCTGCTTTCTGATTTTGACAATGTCAATTAATTTAAAATTAATTTCTTCAAATTATTTTTTTTTTGAATTTGGAAAAACTTACTGCACATTTGGAATCACAAGGTCTAAATTTTTTAAATAGATACCTTTTATTTTAGGACAGTATGAATAGTAACTTCAGTAAAAAACATTACCATGTTTAAAGGGCAAATCAGGTAAATAAGGGTAAACAAATTATTAAAATATAAAACTACCCTAAAACGTTTTCTAATAATATAGTATGAGATATGGCCAACCAATATAATCCTTTGGTCGATTTTAGGACCCCATGGAGACACTTGGGTGTGATAATGACATGTTATAATAATTAATTTAAAGTAAAGAGAAATATAACATAAACACGTATCTTTATACTAAATTAATTTTAAGGTGGGGCTATATAATTTATATCCTTGAATATAAATAGTTATTATAAATATAAAATATTTTAATACAACATGGTATTTTTTTTTTAATTTTTACACATTAAATAAATTTATTTATTTATCACACAATAATGATGCAGTGATAACCTTATTAATAAAAGATTCCAATAAATGATATTATAAGTATTAAAATAAATGTAATATGAAACTTTAGGTGACATATATGAATTTTAGGGATACTTTTAACATTTTATATTTGAGTTAATTTATTTTTTTCAAATGAATCAAGTTGTTATGACTTTAACAAAAATCAATTGGTAAATAGTGTCAAAATTCACATAAATGAGTTTTTAAAACAAATACTATTTTTTTAAATGATATAAAATTCATAAAGATATTATATTCGGTAAAATGACTTATATAAAATTAAAAATGTCATTAATGGTTCACTTTAGGTTCTCTTGACAATTTATAGTAACCATATTATCCATATAGTGTAAAAATACAAGAAGACATGGTAAGAGTTAATTTATTTAAGGGTTAATGCCAAAATATAAGGTAACATTTGTGACCAAAACTTGTATAAACCAATTGTTTGAGAGGATTTCTACCAATCCTCATATTTTCCTTGAAATATGTCACTTTTTATCCATTATAATTTTAAAGATAATTTATAATTAAAAAATATTTCAGGACTTTCCTAAATGCCCTTCTTCCCTCTTATAAAAGGCCACCACCTCTACCCACTTAGTCACACCTCTCAAGACCATTATCTCACCAAAATTAGGCTCAAATAAGCTCAAAAAATCCCTAACTTACTCATATAATCATTTCCTTGGGAACAAGGAAACACAAGGAAGCCTTTTGGCTCAAATCAAAAAGAGTAACCCAGTTTAGAGGTAACGTCTTCTCTCAAGCTCCGTTCATTTATTTTTCTTCTAAAACCTCTAACCTATATTTAATCCATTATTTTATATGAAAATCAGTATAATAAATATACAAGTATATTTTTATGCAATTTTTTGACATACACTTACACATACCTCCATCTAATGGATATAGAACATATTGTTTTTCTTTACGACGAACTACCACGGCTGGAAATCTAACCTTTCCCAACGGTTTCAAACCATTGGGATAGGCCCTAAAACCGTTGGGATAGTCTATCCCAATGGTTTCATTAATTTTTGGAATATGGGCCATTGTGGTAGCCCTATACCAACAGTTCACATTGAACCATTGGTATAGGGGGTCGGATTTAAATATTCCCATAGTTCATTGTGAACCATTGGGATAAATTTATGCCAATAGTTTTAACATGTTGGGACATATCTATTCCAAAGGTTTAAAATGTTGGTATATCTCTCTACCAATGGTTTACTCAAGTGATGGATTTATATTGTTCCAACAGTTCAGCTTGAACCATTGGGATAGAGTTATACTAAATCTGTACCAACGGTTCTGAACCGTAGGCCTATTCCAGGCTTCAGAAATTATATAGAGGTATACCAATGGTTTTGAAACCATTGCTATAGACCCCCCACTCAATTTCAAGCACAGAACCTACTATCAAACACATTACACACAGAATTCACACTAATTCCATCTGTAACCTTCAATCAAACAAAAAAACACTACAAAAATAGAAAACACACTGCAAACCCAAAACCTGTAATCAGGGCTAGCCCAGCCAATTTGATTTCCCAAGACCACTGATGAAAATGTTTCCCTATTAAAAAACTATCAAATAATAGAAAATTCAGAATAGATAAACAAATGATAAATTAGAATAACTCCTATTAAAAAAAATATAACACCTAGCAGGAGATGGGGTGAGCTAGTGGGTCGAGCTTGATTAATGACACAATTCCATACCAAACCCACTAGCACGGCCAGATCTAGGTGGATCTGCAACTAATTTCAGATCACTAATTACAAACCCAGCTGCTTCTCTTTTCCCCTCGATCAGTAGTGAACCAGCATTGGATGAAACATTATCCCCCTACACAAACAGGTGACTAATGACCACAATTTCAACATTGAACATTCATTCACGAGCATCGATTAACTCAATCTCAGGTAAAGAAGCAATGCGACCCTGGCCTGAACTGAAGTAGCACTGATAACCCCACTCTTTGAAGTGGAAGCGAACCTGAAATAAAGGATATCAATAAACAGTGGCCTTTACCTACTTTCGGACTGGTTCAGTATCCACTTCTAATAGCCTCTAAGAAGCACAAACAAAAGATAATCTGGAGATTTTTAGCAAATCTAGAAAATGCTCAACCGACCAGATCCAGACTCCTCCATGCTCGCAAGAATCACTCAAATCGTCCAACTCTTGATCCAATAACTAGCTTCTGCAAACGCAACCACTAGCCTCCTGGTAACCCAAAATCATCCCAGACAATCATGGAACAAACCCCATAGTGACATACCCAAATTTAAGTAGCAGAACACATGAACAACCCACAATAATCCCAGATTGTAGTGGCGAACACCAATCGAGTCCCAATCAATGAAAAAACTATGAGCAGTTTGGTTTCTCATTCCCAGTTCTAACATCATGGAAACATGATCTCGGCATTCAACGTTTCCGGATGAGTGAAAACCCTCCAGAGCAGAAAATGAATAATTGAGCTAGAATTGAACCCAAGATAACTACATGAAGCTCCGAGAAAAAAAAGGATTTTTTACAAGAGCTGGTGAGGCACAACCAAAGGATACGTCATCGACTCTATGGACATTGAAACTCTATTTCCATAGGAGTATGATAACTAGCTAATACTAGATGATGTTTGACTTCCAATGACATATAGGACATTACCGTTGTGCCTGATAGTATTTGACTTCTTAGGACGCTTGGGAATTGGTTGTGGGCTTGCTGCAATATTTCCTAGGAACATTATTCTAGGAAACAGTGCTTGAACATACTACTTTGATGTTGTATTTAACTAAGAGGATGGGAATTTGTTTTAAATTATATACTAGTTGGAACGGTTTCACGACATCCTCAGAGACACTTCAACACTAGACGAGGTAGGTGTGGTTGATCATAAGCGTCACATTAGAGCCTGAGGATCAATAGTGATTTATTTATTTATATTAAATAATTTATAAACTTATTTATCTAAGAATATCACATGTAGCAACACACATTTACTAGTTATGTATCAAACTATATTAGTGGTTTCATACTATGTTGTACTCTCATCATGCTCAGGAGGACTTAACACTTTGGTCCCTAAGAAGAACTGTTACTCGAATATAGGATCAAATTGGGTAAAGGGTCATTGTTACATGATACTAATAGAGAAGTTCAGATGGTTTAGTGATTGAGATGATGTGAGACTCGAGCATATATTGGAGTCTCTTTTTCCTTTTATATTCATTTTTTGTATATGGGGTCAATCTGGTGGGTGACCCATGTGTGTTAGTTTTTATGTATTTAATTTTAATTCAGTTATGGATTATCATGTGTGCTCTGATGTTTATATCAAGGTTGTTGATTGGTTTATTTTCATCTATTGTTGTGCACTCTGATATGGGGTATAGTCTTCCAATGGTACAACTCTAGAACCTCATTGTTAATCATTATCCACTAGTGTATGGGAATGTGTACCTAAGGTCCAGTGGTGACTCCTTGATTCAGGCACCACTCAATGGATATCGACCAGGGGAAGGACGTTACAAGGGATAAAATACTCAAGAATTATTAAAGTACTCTTAGGGTTACACCTTCAAGCATATGGACAGAATATACAAAAATGGGATCTAGGTATGATTTACTGGTAAGATCAAGGATGATCCAAAAACAGCTTAGTTTATGGTCTCATAACTTTTACCAAAGGAGGATAACCCTTAAGGTCATATATCCTAGAGTGTAGGGGTTTAATTTTTAAGTAATTTTAGAAAGGAAGAAGGGGGTAGATGGAAAATAAATAAATAAGGGGAAAATGAACTTAGCATGTTTTCATAGCATAGGGATTATTAGGAACACATCATGTATGAGTGCATAGATTTTAAGGTCATGGTGTTTGGACTAGCATATTTATATAAAGATCATGATCATGTACATAAGTAAGGGAAATGCTACGGTGGGAAATAATTACTTATGTTAATTTAGTATGTCCTTATCACCCAATAAAAAACAAGTGAACCTCTCACACAGATATAGCTCATTCTTGAAAGAAGGGGCATCATCTGAGAATTAGGTTGGGCAGGGGATCGACTTGAGTGTGTCACAATACATATGATCTAGGATGGAAAGAAAATCAAGTTGGTCTAGGACATGATGTATAGACATCACTATGTATCATGTATAGTGGGAATCAAGCCATACATTTTCCTATAGGGCAATGTGGTGGGAGTCCAATGTCATGCAGGGGTTATCCTCGCAGGTGGGGACTAAGATATCACATATTTTTTGTAAATTAAATAGGAATAACACTATATAACATAACATATAATTGAAAAGAGTTCAAAAATGTATTTCAAAATACCCATAAAATCCTCCATAAATGGAAATATCCAAGATGAGGATTGTAAAGTTAAGACATGCAAAGGTTAGGCCCATTTTGATGGTTTTATTCAAAATACATGAGACATGTTACTAGAAGGAGACATTGATAGTAAATTTGAAGCCGTGTAAATTCAAGTCGAGAATAATCTTATAGGACCAAGTATCGTTAATGATAAAAAAAACTAGTCACATGAAAAAAAACAGAATGTACCCTCCCATCTAGGGAAGGGAGAACACACCTAATGGTGTAATGACATATGATGTGTGAAACAGGTAGAATTATTTTTCAAGGACTAGAAATGGTGTGACATGGATATTTTTCCTTCAATAAGTGGTATTGGGATCTCTTCTGATACTAATATAACATGGTACCTGAAGGTGTATGGTCGGTTTTCTGTATGCCAGTTGTTTTTACTAAAAATGATATCCATTTTAAACAAAAGAGAGAGATTTGGAGTGATACTGGCTATATCGCACCTTGGATTGAGGCAGGGTTGACTCATAAACGTCACATATGACCCATGGATCATTTTCCTAAAGTTTCAACAGAATCCGAATGCGTTTGGTAAGTTTTTTGTATGTCAGTTGTTGTTTTCACTTAAAATGATGTCCATTTTAAACAAAATAGAGACACTTTGAGTGATACTAGATACACTGAGACTCGTATTGAGGTGGTTTTGACTTGTAAATGTCACATATGACCCATGGATCGTTGTCCTAAATTTTCAACAGAATATGAATGCATTTGGTCAGTTTTCAGAATGTCAATTGTTGTTTTCACATAAAATAATGTTTCTTTTAAACAAAAGAGAGACACTTTGAGTAGTGTTGGCCACACTGTGCTTTGGATTGAGGCAGCGTTAACTTGTACACATCACATATGATCCATGGATCATTTTCCTAAAGTTTCAACAGAATCCAAATGCATTTGGTCATTTTTCCGTATGTCAGTTGTTGTTTTCACTTAAAATGATGTCCATTTTAAACAAAAGAGAGACACTTTGAGTCGTGTCGGACACACCGTGTCTCATATTGATGTGGGTTAGACTTATACACGTTAAAAATTACCCTTGGATCGTTTTCCAAAAGTATCAACACAATCCGAATGCGTTTGGTTGGTTTTCCGTATGTCAGTTGTTGTTTTCACTTAAAATCATGTCCATTTCAAATAAAAGTGAGACAGTTTGAGTGGTTCCGGCAACACCGGTTCTCAGATTGAGGCGGTATTGACTCATACAAGTCACATATGACCCATGTATCGTATTCCTAAAGTTTAAATAGAATCTAAATGCCTTTGGTCGGTTTTTCATATGTCATTTTTTGTATTCAATTAAAATGATTTCCTTTTGAAACAAAAGAGAGACACTTTGAGTGGTGTCAGACACACCGCACCTCAGATTGAAATGGGGGTGACTCATACATGTCACATATGACCCATGGATCATTTTCCTAAATTTTCAACAGAATATGAATGTGTTTGGTCGGTTTTCCGTATGTCAATTGTTTTTTTCACTTAAAATGATGTTCATTTTAAATAAAAGAGAGACACTTTGAGGGTTTTCAGCCACACCGTGCCTAATATTGAGGTGGGGTTGACTCTTACATATCATAGATGACCCATGGATCATTTTTTTGAAATATCAACACAATCTGAATGCTTTTGGTCAGTTTTCCATATGCCAGTTGTTGTTTTCACTTAAAATGTTGTCCATTTCAAAGAAAATTGAAATTTTTTGAGTTATACCAGCCACACTGTGCCTCGGATTGAGGCGAGGTTGACTCGTACACGTCATAAATGAATCATTTATTATTGTGCTAAAGTATCAACACAATCCGAATCTGTTTGGTCAGTTTTAAGTTTGTTAGTTGTTGTTTTCATTTAAAGTGTTTTCCATTTCAAATAAAAGTGAGACACTTTGAGTGGTACCGGTCACACCGTGCCTCGGTTTGAGGCGGGGTTGACACGTACACATCACTTGGGTGTTTTGAGTGCCATCAAGTGAAAATTGAAGATCCATGTGAGTCTAATCCTATTCTTTCATCCTCTTTTTTATTAGGGTTTGCACTCTTCTCTCATCTTCTTCTGAAGCTCTAAAACCCTCTTTTTCGTTGGTATTTAGGGTGAATCTTGAAGAGAGCATAGATTGGGATCTGGGGTCCTAGGAGGAGGGTTAGGGGCTGTCTGGGGGGCTTTTCGGGGTCCAGGGAGGAGGGTGGGGGTTGTATGGGGGTTGTCTGGTGTCCAAGGAGAAGGGTGGGGGGGCTATCTGGGGCCTAGGAAAGAGGGTGGGTAATGTATATAAAACTCTATCTAGGTATCATACATCGAATTTCGACAGGAGTTTGAAGAGCCATGGGGTGTCATCCTGGAGTAGGATTAAATCATGGCATTATTGCGGTGTGACCGTAGTGTGACCGCGGCGTGACCGTGGCGTGACCGCAGCATGACCGTGGCGTGACCGCAGCGTGTTGGCCCTGTCCAGAAACATTTGTGGGGCAGCATCTTCCAACCAGGAGTGAAGGGAGTGGGACGAGTAGGGGAAACAATCCAGTCGTCGCCTCCCTCCCCATTAAATATGGGAATTTAATGTATCTAAAACTCTATCTAGGTATCATACATCAAATTTCGACAAGACTGCGAACCGTCGTGGGGTGTCATCCTGGTGCAGGGCCAAATCATGGCATTACTGCGGCGTGACCATGGAGTGACCGCGGCCTGTTGGTCTAGTCTGGCGACATCCATGGGTCAGTTTCTTTCATCCATAAATGAAGGGAGTGGGAGGAAGCGGGGAAACATTCTCGTCTTCGCCTCCCTCCCCATTAACTATGGGTGAGTAATGTATCTAAAACTCTATCTAGGTATCATACATTGAATTTCGACAGGATTGCAAACTGGCTTGGGGTTTCGTCCTGGAGCAGGTCCAAATCATGGCCTGACCGCGGCGTGACTGCGGTGTGACCACGGCCTGACTGCGGCATGACCGCGGCGTGTTGGCCTGGTCCAGCGACATCTGCGGGGCAACATCTTCCATCCAGGAGAGAAGGTAGTAGGAGGAAGCGGGGAAACATTCCGGCCTTCGCATCCCTCCCCATTAAATATGGGTGGGTAATGTATCTAAAACTTTATCTAGGTATCATACATTGAATTCTGATGAGACTGTAAACCACCACGGGGTGTCATCCTGGAGCAGGGCCAAATCACAGCATTTCCGCGGCGTGACCGCGGTGTGACCGCGGCCTGTTGGCCCAGTCCAACAACATCTGCGGGGCAGCATCTTCCGGCCAGGATTCCAAATAAATCCTATGTAGTTTTCCTTCACATTATAGAAACCGATCTTATGTTATAAAAAACAGACTCTTGATTCTGGATTGTGGTATAATAAAGATATATATTTTATATTTGTTGTTTTTAAAAGTGGTTTTATTATAAAATCATGACATTATTTATCAAATGAAACAATTATATTAAAGAAAACTTATTCAAGATATGAAATTCAATATAATTAATCAAAATTATAAAAGAAGCTAAATTCAATTTAAAACATTCTTAAATTAAAGAGGCTATGAGAGGGACTCTACCTCAAGGTGGAACCAAGCCATCCACTTCGGCTCTTGGAGCTTTCTAACTAAAAGCTGATGCTCCTCCACTGGGTAGATGCACCTTCACACACATGAAAGGACACCTAGTCCCTATGCACACACTCGCATGGCCATGAACATGTGCAAGGGGATCCTTGCACATATTATTATATGCATATATCAGTCTCCACTCACCTACGTATGCATTTATATATATATACATGGACACACCTAGCCCCATACGTGCATAATCGCTGCCATGGGTGACTATACATGTAACGGGGGAACCCACATACATATACTAACTTACCTATGCACACGCAGGCGAGTCTCCCTTGACTTGGCGACTCGAAACCAATGATCAAGGATCAACGCACTACACAAAGGATATTAAGAACCTTAAAACACTTGAAGGATGCTACATAACCAGTGAGAAACCAACCAATATAATTAAAGCCTTACCTAGACTGGAAGTGGAGAACCAGATCCACCAGAACCAACATGAAACTATCCAACTCCCTACCAAAAACATAATATGGAGTCTAAAACACTAAATCCCCAAATAAATGAGGTGTGAGACAAGTAGTAACCATATAATCTTACCTCGGGTCAAATTTGGTGGACTGAATCAATCTAAACTCTTTCTAGCCCCCTTCGCAGAATATAACTACCCTCTATCCGTAGAAAGTAGTCAAAGATCTAAGAGACCAATGCGATAAAGAAAATAAAATAAAAATTATAGTAAAACATATCTGTCTCCTATGACCATACCTGTCACCGCCCAACATATAAGTACCACAGCACCCCATGGGTCAAATCATGTTCTTGCAATCAAAGGGGAAACAGATCAATGTTTCAAAATGATACTATCAAATAGTACATTACTATTAATTAACAATTAATCTTCTTATTAATGGTATATAATCAATTTTTCCCGAGTTTCAACTTAGTTTGGTTTTGTTCGATACAAGGGATGAGGTCTTATTATTCTTGGTTTTTATGTTTACACTTGAGATATTTATTTAAAAATGAAGCATGTATTTGGCATTATTATTTATGGTTTTAGTTCTTAGCCTGTTGCCATGGGGCCTGTCCACATGAATAATTCTTGGAATGTAGGGTTTAGTTGAAATTTATGCACTTTAATGTGATTTATTTCACTAACTATGAGGATTTAGATCAAGTAAAATATTCCTAAGAGGATAGGGCCTTGTAGTGATAGGTGTGTCAATTGTACATATTGCGTTTGATGAGGAAATACTTATAAGGATGGATTGGAATCTTGGTATGTTCTTAGAGTGGGATGGTCCCTCTGAGTATATAAAATGTATTATGAAAGGTTTTACTCCATTTAATGATTCAAGAGTTCAACTAAAGAGATGAAGGATGAGATGCTACTGTGGATATTGGGTATTGTCGGACAGATTGGAAATATAATGCCAAGAGGCTTGGGGTGATTTAGATTAGGATGGAACCTAGTTAGTGGGGCCTGGTTATAATACATGATTTTTATGAGGTTCTTGACTGGATTATTGAGAATATAATGTCGATGGGTTTGACATGGTGTGATTTTGTGACTAGGACAATCATAAGGTGAATAGTCCTCTTTGTCTAGTTGGATGGTGAGATGTTCATTGAGGCATGTGATAATCCTTGAGAGATGAGTCTAGACTATGTGACTGAGAGGATAGACTAGGATAGGTTTGATAGGATTGGGTGAGTGGCCAACCCATGCGAGGATGATACGATGTATGGAGACACTTGGAGACACTTGGGGTTATTTATGCTCTCTTATGAAGACACTTGGGGTTATTTAATGACTCCAACATACTCCAGAAATGTTCCCACACAATGTTATAGAAAAACAATCCCACCTCATGGAAGACCCTAATGCTCCTCTATCTTCCAATGTTTCCTCACACTCACACCTCATGTTATTACAGTATACAAGTGATCTACGTCAAATAGTCAGGATAGCATCACTACCCTCTGTCCGTAGAAACAAGTAAAATAACTAAGTGGCCAATGCGATAAAGAAAATAAAATAAAAAATATACAGAAACATACCTATATCCTGTGACGATACATGTCATTTCCCAATATATAAGAACAACACCGCCCCATGGGTAAAATCATGTTCCTGTAAGAAAATGGGAAACAGTTCCATTTAATAATCTCTCCATTTTTCATTATGTTCTTTATATAGCACGTTGTTGGAAACACTATACTAGTACACTTAGACATTGAATATGCACCTATGCTACATTAGTTGAGTTGAAGATTGTGCAAATAACACTCTTCACTATGGAAAGAACCTCATAGGGACCACAATCAATGTTTAGTAGTTGATCTTACTCTTGAACCTAATTGGGCTTCAGTCCATGAGCCAGATTTTCTACTTGGTCATGATGGTGTAAACCATTTCATTATACTATACTAAGAAGAAAGGTGTTGGTATCTTTTCTACCAGCAATGGGAATTTCTCAAGGGTTGAGTGCCAATAGAATTCAGTTCCTAAGTTAATGGCCCCTTAACTATATGTATATATCAAGGGGTGTCTCCTATGGGTGTCTTGTGGTGTGTAGTGTCTATCTATGATTTCTGTGGTGATTTGTATTGTGGGAAATGTGTATTACATGGTTTGTTTAATAAATACATCGGTCAATTTGAAAATACACCTATATTCAATAGAGATATACCCACTTTTGATATATAATACCATCTAAATAACCAATGCGGAAATCTGAGACTAACATTTTACTTTACCAATTCCAATTACATAATATATGCAACACCAACTTATGTTTTATGAACAAATAAATTAAACTGAAATAAACTCCTCACCATAACCCATAAAATCTCATATCACATCACTCGCCTCCAATTAACCCACATCATTGCACATCTTAATGACGATACAACCTCATCACATATATATCATGATTAACAAAAAAATCCAACACAATATAAGGTCTAATAGGAGTCTATAGAGGAAAATATGAGGTTTTTAAAAATTCATGAACTTTTTATTGAATGCACTATTCTAATGAATGGAATACAACCTATGAATCTAACCCTGCATTTCTAGAAGACTCTATTTTGAAAAAATTCAAAATTTACCCAATAATTTACCACACCATGAGTTGGTTACTAACCAAAACTCAAGAAAATGCATGATTAATATGAATGGTTATCCAAACTCTGAAAATAATAATGCATTCCTTGTTGCCTAATTTTTAAAAAAACAATACTAATTATTTACTGGGAATACCGATCAAGAACCCTAGCGGGAGGAGAGGGAGCCAAGAGGGGGGGAAGTCCCGCAGGGTGTTTGGCCATGGGGGGTCTCGCGCGTGACTATAGAGGGGGTCGGGGGACGTTGGAGGAGGGGATTGAGCCAAGAGGAGACGAGGATGTCACCCTGAGTGGGAGATGAGAGGGGATGGGGGAACATCACTAGGATCTGAGAGGGGAGGTGGATGTCGTCATCAGAGAGGGAGCCGAGAGGGGAAGGGTAACACCTCCGGAGGACAGGGAGAGGGCCAGGAGGCATAGGCGGAGGCTGGGAGGAGATCGAGATTGGGGGGGTCGAGAGGCGGAGGTCGGTTACGGTTCACCCAGGATGAGGATCCCTAAATTGGGTGTAATTTCTCCCTACAGTTAATAAAAACCATAAGTAAAATTCATAAGTAAAATTTTTCTTTCCCAACAGTTTGACAAAACCGTTGGGAAAACCCAACATATAACACCTTATACCAACGTTTTACTAGAACCGTAGGTAAAGGGTCTTTATCCCAATGATTTTTCTAAACCGTTGGGAAAAAAATTTGGAGGTCTGTCAATCCTATGTAAAGGTCACCCTAATGCTGAGTGTTTGTGTGAATGAGAACCAGTGTATGTCGATTTATGTTGAGTGTAAGAGTGAATTGATTTTTTGAATGATTCATCAATAATAGAGTATATATCATTGGTTGTATAATAGGTTCCACTCAACACTTAGTGAATTACAATTAATGTTTCAAACTCAATAAAATTAATCTTTTAGTGAAAAGGTAATATAAAAGTTAGTTTTACATAGAACCATTCTGCTTAAGGGTAATTTCATTTACCTTTATGAAAAAACATTCTACATAAGGGTAACTGCATTTATCTTGACACGGGTAAAACAAAATGATCCTTATACAGGTTGTTCTGTGTAAGGATAATACTGGCTTATCCATACATAGAATGCATTATAAAAGGATAAGTGGAGATTTCACTTATGTCGACCATTCAAAGTATGGGAAAAACCAATACCCATTAGGTAGATCGAGAATACATAAAGGTAAGTTGAAATTTCCATAAAACTGAAAATAATGTTCTCTTTTTGTTTTCTTCTTCATCTCATGCATGTATTCATAAATTAAATTCATTGTATGGCTATGATATCATTGTTGGGGTTTAAATAATTCTAATAAGAATTATTATATCCTTAAGAAGGGTATAAAATCCCATATGAATTATCTACCATTTTAAAAATATGAAAAATGTATAAGAAACTAAAATTAATAAATCATGTAAAACATGTATCGTTTATTGAAGAATACATTGTATCATCTTAAACACCAGCATATGGGTTTGAGATAGATAACTGAAATTGCATCCAAAAGACATCCCACATTATGGGTGATAGGGAGTTCAGTCAAGGAATAATGCAGACATCTATAAAAACCACTAACACATGAGAAGGAAGGCATACAGTCTGTAGGAGTATGGCTAAACAACCAATGAGAAACTTCCATGAACCCTAAACACCAGTGAAACCACAAAAATCTGGTCAACCCCTTGAACCAGGGTTTGACGAAACCAGAATAGGGAAGGATAAACCTACAAGGAATTAAGGAAAAATTAACTAGAGACCCAACCTTGGTGATCCAACCATAATCCATGAAGATCACACCATAAACCGAGTTTGAGCGTTAATAGGGGGACGGAAGCCCAAGCTGGAATGGAGGAATCAGAAGGAACTGGAGTGTCGAGGCACAATTTCAACTTTGAGTGGGATGAGTGCAAAAGCCCAATATGGAATGATGGAATCGGAAGGAACCGGAGCATCGAGATAGGGTTTCATCTTTGAGTGGGATGAGTGCAATGGATGAGATAGGAATCGAGGGAGAAGAGGGTTGGTGGGGAGAAGAGATTTGGCACTGGGGATTAGCGCAATGGATAATCAAGGATGATTGGTGGGGGATACTGTTTTCGAGGAAGAGGATTTTCAGGGGAGGAGGGTTTGCGGGGGCGGCACACGGATGATCCTGATAGAATTTGATTTGAGGGAGGATATACCTATAAATTTATTAAAACTATAGGTATAAAAAATCTATTCCAACAGTTTATCAAATCTGTTGGAATGAATGTGTTGGTATAGACTCGTTTTTTAGTAGTGTACTGCCTCACGAAACAATGATTGTTGAATTTTCTCCTAAAACCTCTAATGGTGTCCATTATAATGGAAATATATTTATATATGATATATATTATATTTATATTTTCTTTATTCTTATTTAATTTTTATTTATAATATACTTTTATTTATTCCATGTTGTGTAAATATGAAAATTTCGTTTAAGGAATTGTGGACTACCGCCCCCTCAAAGCGATGTGACTGGTTCCTACTATACATGGAATGTATGAAGTATAGTTTTATTAAACCTATTATACATAAATGATAAAAATATAATACTATTTTTATAATATACATTTATATCATTTGATTCTTATTCTTTTAATATGAAAAATAAATGAAAGTAGCGTTCATGGGTATATAAGGCCTACCGTCTCCATGAATGGTGCATTTCATTTATTATCTAAAAATATTATGGTTATTATAAATATATATACTAGATGTATATGATATTTAAATTATGAATAATATTCTGTATATGATGGACTTTTGACTACATGGACAATTTACATCAAAACAAGTTCATTTTCAACTCATGTACCGAATACGAACAAAACATCTGATACGAACTTTAATAATTATGTAATTTTTATAACATGGAAATAATTGATATAAAATGAATAATAAACATGAAAATGGTTCTAAATAAAGTATAAATTAATCTAAGATTATTATTCAGGAACACTAGGATTGTATGTGACGAGTCGGACTCAAGGTAAGGGACTTCATCTCAATCTCCTTTCATTGGGGCATATTTTGATTTATACAAGTCTTTCTTTTAACAGGTGTATAATAAATGTAACGACCCAAAGTTTTTCAATGGAAAATTCCCTTCTTATATTTATGTCATAAAAACAAAAAATAATGAACTACTAAGTGATAAGTGACCATTAAACATAATTTTTTCACCCCGATGTTTGGAATATTGAAAATCCAACATACACGGTTGCGTTCAAGATGATTTTTGGAGTCTAATGAAACAAAAATAATTTTTGGTGAATAGTAACTTACCCTTATGAATAGTAACCTACCATAATGAATAGTAACATGACCCTTATGAATAGTAAATAAGAGGAACATTACCTATGAATAATAAAATAAAATTTAGACATCTTTGAAAGTGACAATTTGACCTTAGTAAACGTTTTTGGTATTTTATAAGTCATAAATAATTAATTATAATTAATTAATTAATTTAAAAGAATATTTATTTTCCTTTAATTTATTCATAAATTAATTAATCAATGTCTAATAGTTTTTAGATAATTTTATAAGACCCTACATAATTTTCAAAAGAACTATAAATTCAGTTTTAATCTTAAAAACTGTTTTTAAGTAAATTATGATTTTAATTAAATATTAAATTAATAATATTTAGAAAATTATTTTTTAAAAATGGACTTCATTTTTGTATTCTACATGTCAAAAAATAGTTTGGGTAAAGTTCTGGGATTATTCTGAGATACTTGAATTTTTGGTGAATAGTAGAATACATTAATTTACCATATAAATACATTTTAATTAAAACCCACTATTCATGACATCACAAGTGATGAAAGCCACCCTTCACTCCCTCTTCTCCTCACACCTCTCAAGCTCCAAGACTTCTCTAAACTCTACCCAAACACCTTCCCTAGCCCCTCCCCCTCGTCCAAGAGCTTCTGGTCTCATCAAAAGACCAAGCTTAGGCCCTTAAGGAGGTTCTCAAGAGGAGGATTCTAAAGGTAATTTCTCTCCCTATTCTCCTTTATTTTCCTTTCAAGTTCAAGTTCCTTTCTTGATCTCTCCCTACCTATCTTCATCCAAATTGTTTTGTAACTCCAGTATTATAAATATACAGTACTTTTATGATTCTAATGGTATATTATATCACCACACACCCTTTCCCTCTCCCTTTTATTTTATTAAAGAGAACGTTGTTCATGTGGTGTTAATTTATCACCTTCAAAAACAACATGCTCTCTTCTTCCATTTCTACCTTAAGATCTGTTCATGAAACCATTTTTATGGTTGAAACAGAATATTTTATATTTATTATGTTCTATTTTAAGTTCTGGAAATAACCTATGGCCATATTACTAAGTGAAAAGTTAAAACGAGTTCATTGTGATCCAAAAACCGCTCAAATTAACCCAAATAATCTTCATTTAATTCTTATCTAATGATTCATCCACATAGATCTAATATAAAACATTATAAAATCATTTAAGATTCTGTAGTATCATTAATAACATGTAATATCAGTTCTGGATGTTTACCCATGATATACCCAAACATCAATTTAAGAATACAAGTGGACCGCTCAAGATAACCATGAAAACTAACATCCTCGATCAATGTTTTTAAACTCTATAAGTCATCCAAAGTAACATAATATGAAATAATGAAACCAGAATGAACCCTATTAATGCTTCAAAGTTTCTGGAATTTCTAATTAATGAAAATAATGTCATTATACAAGACATTAAAGAGAAGGAGGCATTCGAGTACAAGGTAAGGGGAAATCTCGAACCCAATTTTCTTCCTTCGGGTTCTCCCTCTTTCACTCCATTTTTGATATGGTTACTCCTCAAAGATCATTTTTTCATCATTTACATTACTTTTTTGGGATATAAATATTTGTCACTGTTTTTTATGTCCATCAAAATGTTTTCCAAAAGAACTCTTCTTTCAAGATCTCACCATTTACCTCTCATTCATGTTTGATGGTTCTTGTATCATGTATGTTGTTCCCTCTTTATTTTGGGAACCCAAAGCTTATGAATGTGTTATTATGAGATGAAACCAATTTCTTTCCATGGGTTATTTATGTACATGTTTGATATGTGTTCTATGTGGAAAGCCTGATAATGATAATGTTATGATGTGACAGGTGCGACCAGAATTATATAGCACAATATGAATGTTTAAATGTGACGGGTGCACCTGGAATTATATAGTGCTTCAATGCATTGGGTAAAGTGATGAATCTCATGAGTAAATGTGAAATGATGTGTGAACAAGATGCTAGCTTTGTTCACAAGTATGTGTGGTAGTTAACCACTAAGACATGATGTTTCATTTTTATGCATTTTTACATTTCAAGTTTATTGTTTATGCTCCTCTTGTAACACCTCAAGCTTCTACGGTACACTTCTCTTTGAATAATGTGATAGCGTGTGTTGTACGCAACACCGAGTTCTAACACACCATAACCAATCAAACTAGCCGTTATGAATAGTAATACCTACTTTTTGAAATTATATATATTTTATATTTCAAAATGGACTTCATTTTTGGATTCGGAATATCGAATTTAGCCTAAGATTAAATTTTGGTACTTTTCGGATAACTTTAATATTTTGATGAATAGTGAAAATTACTAAATTTTAATTAAAAACAACTTTTTTAATCAAAATAATTAATAGTGATAAATTATGAATTTGAGTGGTTTTAAAGTATATTTAGAATATATTTTTACCATTTAATAAAATGTTGGTCATTGGACATAATTTTACAATTAAACCAAACATAAACAAGTGTCAATCTTTTGATAATTATTATCTCTTAAAAACACGCTTTTTGTTTTGACAGCGGGAATTAATTTTAAATTAATTTCTGCCACTTCTATGTTTTGAATTTAGAAAAATGTATTCCATATTTGGAATCAGAATATCCAAATTGTGTAAATAGGTAACTTTTATTTTTAGACATTTTGAATAATTATTGCGGTAAATATTTTATTTACCATGGTTAAGGGTAAATCCGGTAAATAAGGGTTAAAAAATAATATTATAATAATACTAAATTACCCTAAAACGTTTCCTAGACTTATTGGTTGATACAAGTTCGACCATAGGCATCTTTGGGTCGATATTGGGACCCCATGGTGCCAATTGTAGGTGATAGGGACATTTTTTTAATTAAGTTAAAATGAATACAAAAATGACACAAGCATATATCTTTTAGCAAAACAATTTTTACATAGGGTTATATATTTTGGATTTTAGATTATAAATATTTATTAGAAATATAAAAAGATTTCCTACATAATGATATCTTTTTTATAATTTTTAGACATTATATAATTTAATTTATATATGACACAATGATGATGAATTAATTACTATAATAGTGAAAAATTAAAATAATTGATATTATAAATACCAAAATAAATATAATATGAAACTTTTAATGAATTAAACTAATTTTATAGGATAATATGATATATTAGGATTGATTTAATCTACTTTTTTCTAAGTAATCAATCTTTTATGAGTTTCACAAAAATCAACTATTGAATAGTGTCAAAATTGACATAAAAGAGTTCTTAAAACAAATATTATATTATTAATTGATATTAAATTTATAAAAATCTACGGTTCGGCCAAGATACTTGTATAATGATAGTTTCATCATTAATGGACCACTTGGGGGTCCCTTGGATGTATATAGTAAGTTTATTAACCATATTATATAAAAATACAAAAAGACATTGTAAAAGTGAAACAAATTAACTTAGAGTTAATACTTAAAGATAAGGTTAATATAAGTACCCAAACCTGTCTAAATTATATTGGTTGATTTTTTTTCGACCCATCCTCACCTTAACCTTTGAATAATAAACTTTGGAGCCATTGAAAACCGAATATGAATTTGTTATAAACTAATATCTCTAGATTTTCCAAAGTTTCCCCTCACCCCTCTTATAAAAGGGCACTCCTACTTCTCATTTCTTCACACCTTCAAAGCCTTCTGGTTCGGCCAAACTCTGCCCAAATACTCTCCCAACTTCCCTAAATGCAACCTAGAGGCATTAGTTTGATCAGAAAGCCAACCTATGGAGCCCTTTTGATCAAATCAAAAGGAAGAAACCGAAGAAGAGGTAATGATTTCACCACCCTTTTCCAAGTTCATTTCTTCTTCCACTTCTTATTCCTTTGTTGTTACCATTATAAATTAATAAATCCAGTATCATATATATACTGTGATGTTATTATAAATATGGTACAACCATATTCAGTATTCTATCCACCCTTTGAATAACATGTCACCATACGTGCGTACGTACGGCTTACCGTCTCCACGTCGCGGTGTAATTGTTATTCAATATATTATTATTTGGATGGGTATAATAATGATATGTAACTCATGTAAATAATAAATATAACATGTTAATGATTCTTTATATATGATATAACAACCATTTATATATTATTTTAATATCAAAAGAATGATATTGTCGCTCGTGCGTACGTACGGACTACTGTCTCCACGAACGCGATAAGATTCATTCTCCATCGTATCCATTCAAGTATAATTATCATTTGATGATTTAAAAATGATGTTTAAGGACTTGATATCATTCTATATATGAATAATATACAACCTATCCATTATAAACATGTCTTATGTAACAAAACATATAAAATAAAACAAGTAAGTTAACACCCGAAACAACGATAATACTAAGATATTATTATCAAATCAATATTAAAAGATCATATATGATATCATATTAATTTATATGATTATTGTATAATTTAATAACAATTATTTCACCATTATACAGGAGGTTAACCTACCCCAACCAAGTAAAAGTACAAGGTAAGGGTTATTTCACAATCTCTTCATTATCCGAGGTTGTTTATATGTAATAATCTACTGGGATCTCTTTGTCATCCACATCCATGTTTTCTAAAAAATTTATTTCAAAACATTTTTATTATTTACAAGAATGTGGGTTAAAGTCATTTATACCCTTTTTTGACTTTTTATAAGAGGAATCTTTCCGTCGTTTTCAAAACAAGGTCACTTTTAACATTTTCGATAGAATTAAGGTAAGAATGTTTTTTTTTACTTATACGGCGGGTGCGGTTATTTTCCGATGTTATAAAATCTTCAAAGCATTCCTTACAAGGTTATAAGAATATTTTCAAAGAAAATGTTTTATTTTATATGGCTCTTAAATGATTTCAAAAATAGAAAGAGATATTTCTCTAAAAAGAGTTTTGATTTCATCTATGTCAACATTCTTTGATGGATTTTACGCTTATTTGAAGATGATTTATTATGATACAAAACTTCTATATTGTATTGAAGGTTTTGTGATATGTTTGACTGTGGATGTGCTATTTTTATACCATTCATAGTTTATGGTGAAATTATTGACATTTCATATGCTAGTTTTAATACGAATGTTTATGTTATGTTTAAACCTTTTCATATGGGAATGCATTGGACTTAATATGTGACGGGTGGAGCCCACTATAGCTCCTTGATGCATCGGTAGGTCTCATGAGACAAACTAGTGTCTTGGCACAAGGCCTTGGAAAAATCTTATTTGTAGTCTTGGCACGAGGCCTTGGCTATGTGGTTATGATAGTCTGGCATTATGCATTCCAACATTATGAAAGTGGTTATTGATTTTGCATGTAATTATTTGATTAGTAGAATATCCATGTGAATAAGTAAATGGCATTATTTAATTTTATTTATGCCATACCATGTTGAAAGTTGAAGTTTGAAAGGCTTTTGTTTTAGTTATACATTGCGTTAAATGTTTATTCTTATTTATGAAAGTTTCCACTATATTGTTATCCTTACTGGGCATTTGAGCTCACCCCTTTTCTATGTTTTATTTTTCCCAAGAAGTGAAGAAGTAAATTATGAATGACCTGTAGGGATATTATGTGGGGATATGAGTGTGGATTATGGAGACAATATGTTGTTGTAGTAGTTTTTTATTTTATGATGTAATGTAAGACTTATGAATATATCTAGTGTTTCCAAGGCTACTAAACCAATCGGTCTTTCGAGATTTGATCTTTATTGTGATCATGCCAATGTTATGTAATAATGCACCGACCACAAGAGCCTAAAGTATATATTCACACAAAAGGAGCTCAACATGCGTCAAAGGAGATGGTTAGATCTAATCAAGGATTACTATTGCTCTATTCACTATTATCCTGGAAAGGCTAACAAGGTAGCTGATGCTCTAAGCAGGAATGAACCTGTTACTCTATCCATGTTGAGGATTGAGAAAGACCCTATCTTCATGGATATGCAAAGGATGGATTTGGGATTCGTAACGGCAGGGGATACATCCTACCTTTCCCAAATGATTGCGCAACCATCCATCCAACAAGAGATTAAGGAAGCACAAAGGGATGATGTGGAGATACAAAAGAGGGTGAATGCAGTAAAGGAAGGGAAGCTGCAAGAGTTTTTATATCAACGATGATGGTGTGATTCGGTTTGGAACGCAGCTTTGTGTGCCTTCATCACTCGTGATAAAGAAGGAGCTATTGGATAATGCACATAGCTCAACTTTATCTATCCATCCTGGAAGTACCAAGATGTATCGTGATCTCCGAGAGCACTTCTGGTGGGATAACACGAAGAAGGAGATTGCGGAATATATATCAAGGTGCTTGGTATGTCAGCAAGTTAATGCTGAGCGGCAAAAGTCCAAAGGTATAATGCATCCACTGCCTATACCCATGTGGAAATGGGAAAATGTTACTATGGACTTTGTCACAGGTCTCCCGAAAACATCAAAGGGAAATAATGCGATATGGGTTGTGGTTGATCGACTCACAAAGACTGCCCATTTTATCGCTATTCGGGAAGACCTCTCACTTGAACAACTTGCAAGGATATATGTGAAGGAATTAGTGAGATTGCACGGTGTTCCAATATCGATTGTCTCTGACCTTGATCCAAGGTTCACATCTAAGTTATGGAGGAGCCTTCAACATGCTTTGAGTAATGAATTAAATTTTAGCACGGCCTATCACCCCCAAACCGATGTCCAGTCTGAAAGGACTATTCAGACACTTGAAGATATGCTAAGAGCCTGCTCTATTGAATTCAAAGGTGGTTGGGATCAGCATCTCCCATTTTTTGAGTTCTCATACAACAATATCTTCCACTCGAGTATTCAGATGGCTCCGTATGAAGATATTTATGGGAAGCGATGTAGACCTCCAACCTGTTGAGATAAAGTTGGATAACGAAAGCTACTTGGTCCCAATCTTGTTCAAGAGATGACAGAGAAGGTTCAAGTCATCCAGAAACACATCAAAGCTGCTCAAAGTCGGAAAAAGAGCTATCCTGACAACCATAGAAGGGACTTGGAGTTCGACGTTGGAGGTAAAGTCTTCCTTCGAATATCTCCATGGAAGAGACTCATGCGATTCGGGAAGAAAGGGAAGCTAATCCCAAGGTACATTGGCCCCTTTGAGACCTTGACCACATAGGAGTCGTGGCCTATCGTCTGGCACTTCCATCGAATATGGCTCAAGTTCATGATGTGTTTCATGTATCACTACTAAGGAAATACATAACAGACCCCTCACATGTACTAAACTCAGATGAACTACAGCTGGAAGATTATCTCTCCTATGAGGAGCATCCGGTAAAAATTTTTGACCGAAGTGATAAGGTTCTACGCAACAAGACAACCCGCCTTGTCAAAGTGTTTTGGAGGAACCATAAGTTTGAGGAAGCAACTTGGGAACCAGAAGAGGCAATGAAGGAGAAGTACCCTCACCTGTTTGTGTAAAGTGAAATTTCGGGGGCGAAATTTCTTAAAGGGGGAAGAATGTAACGACCCAAAGTTTTTCAATGGAAAATTCCCTTCTTATATTTATGTCATAAAAACACAAAATAATGAACTACTAAGTGATAAGTGACCTTTAAACATAATTTTGTCACCCCTATGTTTGGAATTTTGAAAATCCAACATAAATAGTTGGGTTCAAGATGATTTTTGGAGTCTAATGAAACAAAAATAATTTTTTGTGAATAGTAACCTACCCTTATGAATAGAAACCTACCCTTATGAATAGTAACATGACCCTTATGAATAGTAAATAAGAGGAACATTACCTATTAATAATAAAATAAAATTTATACATCTTAGAAAGTGAAAATTTGACCTTAGTAAACATTTTTGGTATTTTATAAGTCATAATTAATTAATTATAATTAATTAATTAATTTAAAAGAATATTTATTCTCCTGTAATGTATTCATAAATTAATGAATCAATGTCTCATAGTTTTAGATAATTTTATAATACCCTACATAATTTTTAAAAGAACTATAAATCCAGTTTTAATCTTAAAAACTGTTTTTTAAGTAAATTATGATTTTAATTAAATATTAAATTAATAACATTTAGAAAATTATTTTTGAAAAATGAAATTCATTTTTTAATTCTACACGTCAAAAAATGGTTGGGGTAATGTTTTTGGGATTTTTCTGAGATACTTGATTTTTTGTTGAATAGTAGAATACATTAATTTACCATATAAAAAAATTAAAACCCGCTATTCCTGACATCACAAGTGATGTAAGCACCCAAATCCTGAACTCACATGTCTTATTTACTATTCTTAGTCTTCCAAGGCTCACTATTCCTTGTCTTAGGTGAAATTAATAAACTAATCAATTTTATATTAAGGAAACCCCTCTCCCCTCCACTATAAAAGCCACCCTTCACTCCCTCTTCTCCTCACACCTCTCAAGCTCCAAGCCTTCTTTAAACTCTGCCCAAATAGCTTCCCTAGCCCCTCCCCCACGTCAAAGAGCTTCTGGTCTCATTAAAATACCAAGCTTAGGCCCTTAAGGAAGTTCTCAAGAGGAGGATTCTAAAGGTAATTTCTCTCCCTATTCTTCTTTAATTTCCTTTCAAGTTCAAGTTCCTTTCATGATCTCTCCCTACCTATCTTCATCCAAACTGTTTTTTAACTTCAGTATTATACATATACTGTAATTTTATTATTCTAATGGTATATTATATCACCCCACACCCTTTCCCTCTCCCTTTTATTTTATTAAATAGAACGTTGTTCATGTGGTGTTAATTTATCACCTTCAAAAACAACATGCTCTCTTCTTCCATTTCTACCTTCAGATCTGGTAATGAAACCATTTCTATGGTTGAACCAGAATATTTTATATGTATAATGATCTATTTTAAGTTCTGGAAATAACCTATGGCCATATTACTAAGTGAAAAATTAAAACGAGTTCGTTGTGATCCAAAAACCGCTCAAATTAACCCAAATAATCTTCATTTAATTCTTATCTAATGATTCATCCACATGGATATAATATAACTCATTATAAAATCATTAAATATTCTGTAATATCATTAATAACATGTAATATCAGTTCTTTATGTTTACCCATGATCTACCCAAACATCAATTTAAGAATACAAGTGAACCGCTCAAGATAACCATGAAAACAAACATCCCCGATAAATGTTTTTAAACTCTATAAGTCATACAAAGTAACATAATATGAAATAATGAAACCAGAATGAACCCTATTAATGCATAAAAGTTTTTGGAATTTCTAATTAATGAAAATAATGTCATTATACAGGACATTAAAGAGAAGGAGGCATTTGAATACATGGTAAGGGGAAATCTCGAACCCAATTTTCTTCCTTCGGGTTCTCTCTCTTTCACTACATTTTTGATATGGTTACTCCTCAAATATCATTTTTTAATCATTTACATTAATTTTCTGGGATATAAATATTTGTCACTGGTTTTTATGTCCATCAAAATGTTTTTGAAAAGAACGCTTCTTTCAAGATCACACCTTTTACCTCTCATTCAAGGTTGATGGTTCTTGTATCAAGTATGTTATTCCCTCTTTCTTTTGAGAACCCAAATCTTATAAGTGTGTTATTATGAGATGAAACCCATTACTTTCCATGGGTTATTTATGTACATGTTTGATATGTGTTCTATGTGGAAAGCATGATAATGATAATGTTATGATGTGTCAGGTGCGCCTGGAATTATATAGCGTAATATGAATGTTTAAATGTGACGGGTGCGCCTGGAATTATATAGCGCTCCAATGCATTGGGTAAAGTGATGAATCTCATGAGTAAATGTGAAATGATGTGTGAAAAAGATTCTATCTTTGTTCACAATTATGTGTGGTAGTTAACCACTAAGACATGATGTTTCATTTTTATGCATTGACACATTTCAAGTTTATTGTTTATGCTCCTCTCATGTTCATGATCTTTTGCCTATGTCATGATTATGTTCACCCCATGATGTATTGTTCTTATATATCCTCTTAATAGGCTTCTAGATCACCCCTTTTGATGTATATCCTCAGGTGGATACATGTACTAAGGAGAGGACAATTGCTACTAAGAAGCTATAGAAGGAGAAATTAAATGAATGATTATGCTTGATGTTGTACTTGTTATGTGTGGTCTAAGTTTGCCCAAGACACTAAACCTCTGGATCCTCCATGTGTAATTCTATTATGTTGTTTATCTTTGAAATGATGTACTAGTAATGCAAGAAAATGTCGGGTCACTATAATAAACCACTCTGAATTTTAATTTCAATCAAATTTTATCAAATATAATATTTTTATTTGAAT
Source organism: Viscum album (assembly GCA_963277665.1). Classification (NCBI taxonomy): domain Eukaryota; kingdom Viridiplantae; phylum Streptophyta; class Magnoliopsida; order Santalales; family Viscaceae; genus Viscum; species Viscum album. The sequence continues at coordinate 1,274,572,018 of OY728132.1, read as the reverse complement.
ATTTTTACTAAATGACAAAAAATAATTTTTTTAATCTAAGCGGCGACAATGACCATTTCGTCATTGTGACCGTTATTTGGTATTTGGATTTATTTACCAACCATAATGTTTTTAAAAAGAAAAGTAAACACCATATTCCTTTTTTAGGTATTATGGCATTGAAAATGATTTTTAAAAAGTATTTATTAGGTCAATATCTTGAAATAATGCCTTGTGATTGTAATGTGGAAATGTTATTTTTCCATTATGTTTGTTTTATGTGTTATGATTATATAATGGTACTTGGACATTTGACTGGTGGTTACATCATTAACCAAATACAGGTGGTTATGTGATAAATAAAATATGGTTGGTTCCATGATAAACCAAGGATTGATGGTTACGTTATAACCTCCAATTCATTGGGGATGGAAGTCGGCCGTATGACTATTCTATTTAGTAATATGTGTATAAGTCTACCGTATGGATATTCAATTTAAGTATGTTTATTCCCAAGTTACCTTTATATGTAACATGTTTCTTTATATGGGATTTGTGGTAATCTTTTGTTTAAAAAGAGGGTAATAAATGATCTTATATTTAGTGAAGTGTATTTACTACTTCTTAAAGGTGAAAAGTATTACTATTTGATAAAGCATTCATGTTTTACATATTTTCACAAGACTAATAGTTTTCATTCTTTATATATCCCTTACATAGCTTTTTATTCTCATACCAAGTTTTGAAATGTTTTTCACATGAATTAAAGAAGAATATAGTTAATGATTTGATCAAGGAAAATTCATGTTGTTTAAACATGAAACGAAGCATGTTTCTTTTAAAAAAAGTATCCATTTTATGAAAAAATTGGATAGTGAGTATAATTGTCTACTTATAATATTTAAGTTTTTATGTATGAGTTATGACCTAATTTTATAAATAATTAAACCTGAAATGATCCTCAATGTGATTAAAAGTAAAATATTGACTTAAACTCAAGATTACATAATGTTTAAGGTTAGAGCCTTATATGGTCAGTCCTGTAAATATACTCTTTATTGGTTGGAAATTGGTGAAGCCTTCCTTATGGGTCATAGTTTGGTCTAGGAGAGGACAATAAAGTTTTAATTGATTCATCATAGAATTGTAATTTCATAGAGAAAATATAAATCTTATGCTGATAATCATAGATGACCTTTAGAGTTTTTCGTTGGTGACTAGGTGTGTTTTAGAGTCTCCCATCGATTGGTTCCTTGAATAATTAGATGATATATGGGATTTTGAACCTAGATACATGGGAATTTTTCGGTTGTTAAAAATATTATAAAGGTGGAATATTCTCTCGCCTATCCAACAAATATGAAATCCATCCCTGAAGTGTTTCACATGTCATAGCTCAAGAAGAAATTTTTAGACCAGCATCATGTATTGAGTTAGGTAGACCATAATGTGGAATCAAATATGTTTGTGACTGATCAACTAGTTAAAATTATTGATTCCTATATAAATTTTAGTCATGTAAAGTTAATTCCCTTTTTTGGGTATTATGGAATCATGGTTCTGATTCTCATGAGATGTTGGAGCATCATGTCGTGATGAGAGAATAGTGGTCTCGTAACTTTGTTATGAAATCATATTGATAGGATTTCTAGGGGTAGAAAAAATTTATGATTTAGATAATTATAAAATATTGGTGCCTTCTTTTGGGTAATTATGTTTCTTCGTTTTGATCATATTTTATTTATAGAATATATTTTGTTTTTTAGTTACTTTAGGATTTTTTGGAGGTTTATAGGTGTATGCATGTTTAGTTAATGGTTAGATAAAATTATCCATGTTAGTTTGGGAAAATAGGTTCTATATGTTGTAGTCTCATAGGAGAATGCACAATTAGTGAAAACCATATTTTCTACCCTTAAAAACTTGTGTCTTTGGACAATGGGTTCATGCATGACTGGGACATGATTTCTCAAATCATGCATCCAAACCATGTGGCTCTTCTAATATCTCAAAAGGGGACACATGATTGGAACACAATTTTCCAAATCATGTAACATGAATAAATTATTCTAAATTTAAATTCCTGGACATCATACTCTCATGAATTTCCTTGTTCTTCCCATGTTTTAATAGACTCTTAAAAAGGGACACTCCACTTAGATATTTTGGGAATTTCATTCCTTCCTATGATTTATTTCAATGGATCATTGATTATTGGATCTATATTTTCAAACGTATGATCAATTTTCTTGTCATTATTATTTTTTATTTTAGATAAAACCTCATATTCTTTAATAGAATTTTTATATTAGGGCTCTTGATTCTTGATCTATGATTTGTGACATGATAAAATTGGGTTTCTTATAGATTTATCCTAGAATTGGAATTTTTTTCTGATTTTCATTGTTCTTTGTAAGTTCTTTAGGAAATAATCATGGTATGAGTTTTATCTCTATATCTCTCTATCTTAATGTTCTATAGATAATGAATAAAATATTATTACTTCTAAATTTAGGTTTTAAGATTCTACAATATTTTTTCCAACCATCGACGCTCCATTGGTAGATCACGGGTTGGGTCATCATTGATCTTATGATTGAGGTATTTGGTTCCTACAATGACCCAATGTTTTATCAATGGAGATTACCTTCTTATAATTATGGAAAATAATCACATTAAATCACAACACAATGAACTACTAAGTACTATGTGAACATTAAACATAATATTCTCACTTTTTTATTTGAATTTTGAAAATCTAACATGCACGGTTGCGATCAGTAAGATGTTTGGAGTCCGATAAGACAAAATTAATTTTTGGTGAATAGTAGCCTACCCTTATGAATAGTAACATACCCTTATAAATAGTAATATGACCCTTATGAATAGAAAATCTTCGAAATGAATAGTAACCTCACCCTAGTATGTATAAATAAAATTTAGGCATCTTATAGGTGATAATGTGACCATAGTAAAAGTATTGGTATTTTTGTAAGTTATAAATATTTAATATTAATTAATTAATTAATTTAAAAGAAAATGAATTTTCCTAAAGTGTGTTCATAAATTAATAATTTTTTGTCTTCTAGTTTTAAGATAATTTTATAAGACCTTATGCAATTTTTGATCGCATTATAAAATCAATTATAGTTTAAAAATATGTATTTTTCAAGAAAAATATGATTTTATTTTAAAATTATATATCTCATATATAGAAAATTATTTTCATAAAATTTAGTTCATTTTTGGATTCTAAATGTTGAAAAATGGGTGGGGTCAATTTTTCTGATTTTTTAAAAATTCTTAATTTGTTTATGAATAGTAAAATATGATAATTCCCAATAAATGCTAAAACCTGAATTTCTGCATCATACTTGAGTCATGGATGATGTAAATGGCCATTGGTTTGACCTCACATGAACATATTACTTTTTTTCACAATAATTATTAATATTTCCTTTCTTATGGAAAAATAATAAACTAATGATTAAAATATTAAGAAAACCCTTCTCCCCTCCACTATAAAAACCACCCACACTTTCAACTTCTCTTCACTCATCTAAAGCCTTGTGCCTTCCATAAATTCAGCCCAAATATCTCCCAAATATCCTACCCCACTTCTATAATCCCTTTTCCTCCCCAAAATACAAAATCATCTCTCATTAAGAGGCTCTCATGGAAGATCAAATGAAGAGGTAAATTCCTCTTTTACTTTCTTTTATTTTATTTTCATGTTCCTTTGTTATCTTCTCTTTCCAAATCTCTACTCATACAAATTTTATGGAAACTCTAGTAACATAAATTTATTGGAATATTTTTATTCTAATAAGATAATTTATTATCATATCTCCTTTTACCTTTTTTTATGAAATAAATGAAAACACAGTCCGAGATGTGTTAATTTATCACATTCAAGGACGATAGGTAATTAATTTATAATAACGTCTACAATTATGATCATGAAACCATTTTTATGTTTGAACCATACAAATAAAAATTTATTTTATCTTATTTTATGTTATGTAATCCTTTTTCCCACCTGATGTAAAATAATAATAAAAAACAAGTTAATTATGAGAAAAATCGCCAAATTAATCCAAGTGTTTATCATTAATGTTTTATATAATGATTAACCTTCACTCCAAATAACCAAATGAATATTATAAAAATTTAATATTATGTTTGTTCACTAATTTAATATAACATGAATTCTGGACAAACATTCTCCTCATACATGTTTATCCAAACATGAATATAAGTGAACTGATCATTGAAACCAAGGAAGCAAACGGAATTAAACAATGAAATTGAACCTCATAACCAATAAAAAAGGCTATGAATGAAATAAAAAAGGTTATAATAAATCAGTTACATGTAAAATAGGTTCTTTAATTATTAATTAATGAACCTAATTTTATTATTTATTCCATTAAGATCAAGTGAATAACACCATCAAAATTAAGGTATGGGATCCTCTCTTTCTCACATTTATTCAATAATTTCCTCCATGTTATGTCCTTTTATGTGTAGTTAATAATTATGGGGTATGTTTTCACACCTCCCCCATACTTACCTAATGATTTATAAAATAACATAAACCCCTTTATCTCTCATTAATCCCTCCTAAGTACACCGGGTACCATACCGATATTCTGTAAAGGATTCTACCGAAACCTCCTATATTCCTTCAAGTTGATCTGTATTTATTTTTATAAAAATGAGGTTGTATTTTATTTTTATTTAAAAATTATACATACTTTTTATATGATCATAAATCAAGTTTCAATATCCATCACTCATTCTCTTTCTGGGAAATACCTATTTTTAAATGATTCCCTCCCCAAAACATCCCGATAAGAAAACTCATTTTAAAGGGAAATTCCAGAATTCTTACCCAATTTCAATTACACTACAAAAACTGTTTTTAATAAACCATTATATTTATAAAACCACTCTTTTTATCAAGAAAAACAAATTATTGGTTCAATTATTATTTTATATAAAAGATAAATCCCTTTTCTATTTTAAAGGCTTTGTAGTATTTTCCTTAAAACTACACAAAAATGTTTTAATGGTAAAATTTTTTAAATACATTTATTACATGTTTTCACTCCTACTTGAAATCAATTATCATGATATATTCCTATTTTACCTTATGAATTTCTAGGAATATTTTAGTTTCTTTCTTTCATGGACACTTTTATGATACGCCCATTCGTTATGTTTTAAGACATGATTATGGTAACCGATTATTTCCATGGGTAACCCTTATGTTCCGATATGATTTATTATGTGTGATTATTTATATGAAAAAAATATTTATGAAAAGTTAAGATGGGAGTGCCTAGATAGTGCTCCAATTCATTGGGTAAAGTTGAGTCTCGTGAGATTTTGTGTGCAACGGTCTTGGTGGTTAGCCTTGACTCATGCTACCATGTGCAACAGCCTTGGTGGTTAACCTTGAATTGTTCTCCTCTATGTGAAATGAGCCTTGATTCATGATAAAGTCATGATTTTTGTTTCTTCCACATTACTATGAATTCATGTTTTTATGATAACATGTTTATATGTTTTAATTCTTTACGTTATATGAATTTTTATATCATTATGTTATGCCTTCTGACCCATATTCTAAAGCTTTATTCTTATGTTCATTCTATTATTGGGATTTTTAGCTCATCTCTTTAATCATGTTATCCCTAGGCTACCCTGTGAAGATGTATGAGAACAATGGAAGTTTGGGGATCTTTATGAAGACTAAATAATGAAATTTTATATTTAGTTCCATGTTTTAAGTTTTATGTACCTAGTCTTCAAATACCCTAGACTTCAAGACCCATGGATTTTTTTCTATTGTATAATTATGCTTAAAATCTTATAATGTTTTGTATAAAAGGACAGGGTCACTATAGTTGGTATTAGAAGATAGTTAAGTTATTTTTGTAGATTATGAATAGGGCACTTTAATAATAACCTTAAGGATTAGACTAAGTATTAAAAACACCCCTAAATTTTGGTAAGTATAAAGTAAGTTGCTTAATAAGAAAATACATACTTGTATAGATAAAAATAGGTAGAGGTGGATCTAGAACAGATGTATCCAGCGGTAAAACCTGAAAACACTGCTTTGATCTAGAACCAAATGAGAACTGGTTCATGATAATGGGCCTTGCTACACACTTGGTTTGACACTCTTGGGGGATATGATTTGGTAAATTCACGATCTTAGTACAAACCATTATAAAGGGAACAAAAAAATAAATAATCCCAAAAGAATATATGTTAGGAAACAAATCATGGATAACCTATATTGAAACCTAGAGAATCACAAGTTAGGATATACTTTTCATTTAATATTATATCCTTTTATGTTTAAATTTTTATTTTTATGATTGATAGCTATGTTTTCAAGACCCTAATTGTTTTTTATAGATAATGGCATGAAATAGAAGAACGCATACCAAAAATCAATATGATAGGAAATTTGATGATTTCCCTAACAATATTCCTAATATGATGGGAACGGGTGCTCAAAACATCATGACAGTACTTGCTCAGCTGGCTCAAGTTATAAATATTAACTTGAATCATGTGGAATTCCCTCCTCTACCAAGTAAAGGGAATGTTTACATAGAATCCTTCATATAGAAAATTCCTCCCATATTTAGTGGATCTTAAAATCCCCTCAACATAGATTAGTGGATTAACTCCATTAAAAAGAATTATTTGTCCTCAAGTTCTCAGAAGAAGAGAAAGTTATGCTGGTGGTCTATAATTTTGTTGAGCAAGCTTATCAGTAGTGGAAACTGATCAAGAATACGAAGCCCTGGGAGGAAATTGATTCCATGTATTTGGATGAATTCAATGGAATGTTTTTCAATAAATATTTTCCACAAACCCACCATCTCAAAATGGAAAGAGAGTTCCTCAGACTCAAGAAGAAAGAATATGATTCAATCAGGGTATATGAAGATAAATTTATAAGCCTTGTAAGGTACAACTCTAGATTTGTCATGAACACTGAAATCAAGGTGGATCACTTCTTTAGAATACTAATGATTATTCTACAAAGATAATTGTTTATTTAACACTTAGAATGCAATGAATAGATTTTTTGGTGTTCCATTATGGTTAAAAAAAGAGATCGGAGACTCTCAGTGGTATCATGGGCCCAATGACAAAAAGAGAAAAATGGATTCTAATTTGGGAATTTCTGCAAATAAATTCCATGATGGAAAGATGTACTACCATCCCACGTGTAAAAATTGGTGGAAGAAGCATCTTGGGAACTGTATAAAGGGAACCAAGAATTTATTTGAATGTGGAAGGTTAGGACATATGGCTAAAAACTGCCAAAGAGATATGAAAAATCCCACTAATTTGCAGGAAGAAAGGAAGGTTCAGATCAACACTTACTTGTAGTGCAGTGTTACAACTGCAAAGAGCATGGGAATTATGTGAACAATTTCCATTAACTGAGGGTTTTAGGAGGAAATAAACAACAACCTTGAAGTAAATAAGAAAGGTCTTTTGTTATCACTACTTTTGAGGAGGAGGTGGGAAATGATGTTGTGATAGGTATGCTAGTTATTCATTCATAAACAGTGAACATACAATTTGAATATGGTTTTGTGAATTATTTTCTATCACATAAGTTTCATATAACTATTTAAAGACCACCTCAGAATTTAGATGATATGTAATCTATGAGAACAGAGAATGGGAAAATTATTGTTTTCATGGTTTATAACTCCTATTTGGTTAACATTTCTAGACTGAACCTCCCACAAAATCTCATCATACTTTTTTTAGTGCAGTTTGACTCTATCTTGGGTATGGAATGGATATCTTTATCTAAATCCAAAATAAAATTTCAGGAAAGGGATATCTCTCTTTACATCCTGAAGCATCCTCCAATTCATTACAAGTGTAAGGATGAAGATGAAACTTCTTTGGAATCATGTTCTTAAGTGTGGATATTAATTCCTTATGATCAAGAATTTCTATCTCAAATGATTGAGACAAAGGACATAATCATGCTTAAAGACATTCCCATCGTGGGGGATTACACTGATGTATTCCCTCAAGAGTTGTCCAGTCTTCCTCAATATTGAGAGGTTGAGTTCTCAATTTAACTTATTCATGGATCCCTGCCTATATCAATGAAACCTTATAGAATGTTCACCATAGAGCTGGAAGTGTTGAAGAAGCATTTATAGGTAGATCTGGAGAAGGGTTTTATATGACCAAGTGGTTCAACATGAGTTGCACCAATCCTCTTCATCAAGTAGTAAGATAGTTCAGTGAGCCTCTTCATTGATTATCATGTGATGGATTAAATCGTTATAAATAAAAAGTATCTCATTCCTCGATAAATGAATTAATTAATCAGCTATGTGGGGCCATTTATTTCTCTTAGGTCGACCTTTGTTTGGGATATCCCCAATTAAAGGCGAGGAAGGAAGATATTCCCAAGATTTCCTTTCGAACGAGGTATGTACACTATAAGTTCATCGTGATTACCTTTGGACTCATTAATTATCCAATAATATTCATGGATTTAATGAATAGGGACTTTATATATTACATCAACAAATTTTTGGTAGTCTTTATTAATGATATTATGATATACTCCAAGAGAAAGGAGGAACAAGAGGAGTATTTGAATACTGTGCTAAAGACTTTGTGAAGGGAGAAGTTGTATGTAATGTACAATAAATATGAGTTCTGGAAGGAGTAAGTATCATTATTAGGGAATTTAGTTACCAAAAAAGGAATATTTTTGGTCCCTTCCAAGATAAAGGTGATTGAAGAGTGTCCTAGGACAAAATTTGTAATGGAGATCTGAAGCTTTTTGGATCTAACTTTTTATTATCAATGATTTCTGAAGAACTTCTCATGATTTTCAAACCCAATGACTAAGCTGAATCAGAAGGGAGTAAAGTTTTTCTGTACTCGACAATGTAAATATTGGTTTATGGAGTTGAAAGAGTGGTTTATCACTACACCAAAACTCACACTCCCAAGAAGTGGAAAACTATTTGTGTTGTACAATGATGATTCAAATAAGGTATTAGTCTGTTTGCTAATGAAAAATGATGAAGTTATAGACTACACCTCAGGGAAGCTAAAATATTCATGAAAAAATCTATTGTTCCCATGATATGGAGTTGGCAACTGTGATATTTTCTTTAATGATCTGGCGGCCTTATCTCTATGGGGAGTAGTGTGAGATATATATTGATCACAAGAGTTTAAAATATATATTCACACAAAAATAACTTAATATAAACTAGTGAAGCTGGATAGAACTCATCAAGGACTATGACTTCTCCATCCACTACCATTATAATAAGGCAAATAAGGTGGCAGATGACCTAAGTAGAAATGATCCTACATCTTTATCAATAATGAGAATTGAAAATGATCCAATCTTCTTAGATTTTTTGTGGATGGACATGGGAGTCATTAAGGTAGGAACATCATCAATCCTTTCTTAAATGATTGCTCAACCATCTCTCTTGGAGAAAATAAAGGATGCTAAAAGAAAATATGTGGAAAATCGAAAAAGGGTGGAAGCTGTTAGAAATGGGAAATCCTCTAAGTTCAAGATTGATGAGGAAGGAGTTGTAAGACATTGGTCACAATTCTGTGTACCATTTGATCTAGAGATAAAGAATGTTCATTTTAATAATACACCACCACAAATATCTTTTTTTATTTTAAATAAAAAACCACTTTTACGGCTGAGTGGGAACCTCATAGCTACCACCGTTCGTACATCATACCAAAATCAAAATGAGCGCCAAATAACCCAATAAACAGCAAACCGATTCAAATTCAAAAACAAAACAAAATCACACCATACCATCACGGAAGATGAACCATCTCTAGCTGCACACCCCATAAACCATCCATCAGCATCCCTACCCCAATGTTGGTGAGGATTCGGAAAAGGATCAATGATATCACTATTCCAAATCAAAAAGACACAAAAACGTATCCACTGAAAACCACTATCACCATTATGAACATACAATCCACGATAACCACTTCCAGAAACAATCATCAACAACAGGCAGATACACCATACCAGTAGCAACTCGAACATCGAATTCCAGTTTTCACATTATGAATCAGCGACAACTGCTCAAACAAAACCATCCCAAAACCTCACCAAGATCCATCGCACCATGCCGACCTGGCTTAGTGAGAAGAAACTCGAGGCCATGGTAGAGTTTGGAGAGGGGATGACTAATCAGGGAAAGGTGAACTTCAGATGGATCACGAACCAGTTTCCTTAGAGCCACCAATAGGGAGATAGAGACCAACGAGTCAAAAAAGAATAAACATGAGGGACAGATTGAAGGACCATCAAAAAGAACCATTAACTAGTAGATAAGGAAGTTGACAAGGATGGAACACTGAACATCTTCCAGATCGTTCAATTCAACCAGCAACCATAGCGACGAACAAACCCAACTGACATGAAACCTCGACACTGAACGAAACCCCTAGAACCATCCCAATCCACCGAAAACACCTTTGTTTTAACCCTAGAAGAGGTCCAGGACCACGGTCTGGGTATCAAGAGTGGAGGAGGTTGATCGATCCCACGAGGAGAAGTCGTCAGGCACCGCTACCACCAAAAATCCAAACCACCGGAGTATCTTTGTGACAAACCAAGATGGGGTTTTACCACGAAGATTCCTAATCATCCCTATAAATTCAATCAGAGAATGGAAGAGGTTTCGAAGAAGGCAAATAAGAAGGCGGCGGGAGGGAGGGAACCCTAGAGGCTAAACGCGATAGCACTGTCCGAAAAGGTCATCATCCTATCACCACTAAAATAAACCGCAAAATACTCATTTGAATTATACACATGTCTCAATAATTTCTATTCACTCAAGGAGAAAAAAGATGTTTTGATATCACCAAGAGGAATTTTTATGGGACAATATGAAGAAGGAGATTGTTGAGTATATATCAAAGTGTGTGGTATGTCAACAAGTGAAAGCAAAAAAGAATGAAGTCTAAGGGGATGATGAAACCACTTCCCATACCAACATGGAAGTGGGATATACCTATTTTTAAATTCTAAATACTTTGTATATTATCCAAACTCAAGTTTCAAGATTCATTCCTCATTCTCTTTCCATTATATACTAATTTTTAAATGATTCCCTCAAAAATACTTCCTGATAAGAAAACCCATTTTAAGGAAAATTCATGAATTCTTACCCAATTTCAAGTACACTATACGATATATTATTAAGATTCCATTATATTTTTAAAAAACTCTTTTTGTCATGAAAACCTTGTTGTTTCACTTCTGGTTTTATAAAAAATTATTACACCCTTTCCTATTTTAAAGGCTCTATAGTATTTTCCTTAATACCACAAAAAAAATTAAATGGTAAAATTTATTAAATACTTTTCTTATATGTCTTCACTTATACTTGACATCACTTACCATGATACATACTTATTTTACCTTATGAATTTATAGGTATTTTTTAGTTCCTTTCTTTCATGAACACTTTTATGATATGACCATTTGTTATGCTTTATGACATTATTATGGTACCCAATTCTTTCCATGGGTAACCCTTATATTTATATATTATTGATTATGTATGATTGTTTTTGTGGAAAACATATTCAAAAAAAGTTAGTATGGGTTCCCCCAGATATCTCTCAAATGCATTCGGTAAATTTGAGTCTCATGATAGGTTATGTGCAACAGTCTTAGCGGTTAGCCTCGACTCGTGCTATCATGTGAAATGGTCTTGGTGGTTAACCTTGACTTGTGCTCCGCTATGTGCAATGAGACTTGACTCATACTAAATTTATGTTTTATGTTGCTTCCACAATACTATGATTTTTTTTATTATCCCATGCTTATATGTTATGATTCCATATGTTCTATGCCTTTTTATATCATTATATTATCCCTTCTAACCCATGTGAAAAAGTTTTATTAATATGTTTATTCACTTACTATGATTTTTAGCTCATCCCTTTGTTAACGTTATCCACAGATTATCCTATGAAGATGTATGTGGACAATGGAAGTTAGGGTCTCTTTATAGAGACTAAATAAAGAAATGTTATATTTAGTTCCATGTTTTAAGTTTTATGTACCTAGTATTCAAATACATTCGACTTCACAATCCTTGGCTTATTTTCTAATGTATAATTATGCTTAAAATCATGTAATGTTATTTGTAAAATCCTAGGTTCTCTGTAATTCTATAAGGAAATTTCTATCTTTTGAAACATTTCTTGCTTCATTAATTCAAAATGGATTTAAATTTTTTTTCGAAAGAATGATTTGAGACTTTTGATAAATGATTTTGAAATGTCATGACATGTGTGTGAATAAATCCCTTTGACAATGACTTTTCAAATAAAGTTTGATTTTTTGAGAATTGTCTTGAATTAAAATTAATTATTTGAAGTATAATTTTGATGATTATTTTTTATATGGAGATTCATGAATTTTTTTATGATTTTTAAATAAAATGAATTAATTTTAAAGCATGATTTTCTATGGAAACTATTAGATAATTGGTTTTTCAATTAAAATGGAATTTCTTGAAATTTTAACTTTAAACTAATGGAAATGATTGTTTTATGTTATTTATGATAGATTGAAATGAATGAATACCCCAAGTATGATTCACTACCTTGAAGCACATGGGATCCTGGGTAGTTTGGTGGAAGGATATACATTATAGGTAAATTGATATCTAGAAATGACTAAAAAATTATATTAAAACAAACTATCTTGAGATAAGAGAGTGTATTCCTTAGGATTCTATATTACAACCACTAGGTTTGTAATATATGAAGTGTGTGAAAAATTGGAGCCATATTTTACCAACATTTTTTGGATCCTTGTGATCAGAACTAACTAACCCCATGTTTTACTACCATGGTGTTATGAATTCAAATGATTATACATTCCAACATTTATTAAAATGTTTACACATTCATACTTGGATAAAAATTATTATTCATGAATGTTTTAAAAAAGATACTTAAATATTATTTTTTCAAGGAATATTACTTTATTACATATTTTATATTATCCTTTGAAATGTTTATAAAAGAATGTTTTGATAATAAATATGAAAATATTTTCCTGGCATGTTTAATTTAAAAATAAGCATATATGTTTTACTTAATAGGTACTTATTATAGAATACTTAGTGATATAATATGATAATTTAATTATCACACCCTAATTTTTTATTTGGGAGTTTTTATACTCTCTTATTCCCATTCCAGGGAATGGAGAGCAACCACTTAAAAGTTGTTGTTGTTCTTGATTTGCAGGACAATGGGAGTTGGTGGTGATCAGTGGATCTCATGATTCACTAACTATATAGTGATTCTAGGATTTTTTTTATTTGGATGTTTGATGTTATTACTTTGGTTGACCTAATTTTTTTTAGACTTATATTTGTCTACTTTTGATTCTTTTCACTTGAGGAGTGTTTGGTATGCAGACTATTTATAGTTTTATATATAGTGCTTTGTATTGATGAGTTATTATTATAGAGAAATTGTTCCCTCTTATTTAATTTGATTATCATGAAATACTAACTAGCCCATGTGGATTAGGAACACCCTTTGGTCCATTTTATGATTGATTTGTGTTCCATTTAGGCAAGTTATCAGGGTCGTTTAATGATTAGAAAAGAAATTCCAACAAATTACTTGTTAAATCTGTGGGTGGAAACACATGGGTATTTTTATTAAAGGGAAATGATGGTATTTAAAGTATAGTAGGGAAGGCCATATTACATAAAAATACTAAATTAATGAAAAGAGGTCAGATAACACAAAATATGAGAAGAAGGATCTAACCAATGTGCCACCCTCACCTCAATTCTTCAAGTGAAAAGAGTTTGGGATCTATGAATATAACTTCCCAAACCACCGATATATTGAAGAAAATAGGCCTTTAAAAACACCAAACCCAAGGAAGAATATAAGAGGCCTATTTTATAAATAAATATATTGTGTAAAATGATAATTAAGTGGTTTAAGGTATACTCATTCTATACCCCAGATCTGTAAATTACTTAACTAAGTATTGTTATTCACATTTTCTATAACCCACAAGTTTAAAAATAATATTGATAAACCAGCTCAAAAATTGGATAAATAACTATCTATGATATCACATGGTGGTGTGAATATATAATATAATGTCTATATATATATATATATATAACTCTTATCTTGTCAATATTTGGGGAAGGATTTTTAACAAATCTAGTTCTTTTACCCTTTTTCTAATTTGATGTAATTATGGGTAAGGATTGGATATCCTTACATAAATCAGATATCAATTTTGAGGATATAAATATTAATTTTTTCCCCAACCATACTATGATCAAATATCTCTATAATGAGAATTATTATCTCTCTTAAAAATAAAATTCTATAATATGAGTTGTGGTACCCTATAATGAGGGAATCTTAGTTCAAATGGTTAAAGAAAAACTCAATATTAGGGATATTTCTATTCTAAGGAAAAAATATGTCTCCAAGGAGTGAAAGGTTTATGTATTAATAAAAATTGTACCTTGATTCATGAATAACTTTTAGATACACTTTTTTTCATTAGTGAGTGATCATTAAAATTTTTACAAAGCAATTTCTTTACGGGGAAGAATGTAACCACCAAATATTTCAATGTATATTCTCCTTAAATTAATAATACATTAAATAATTTCTTTTACACAGTATAAAAAATAAAATGGAAGACATTTATATATTTAGAATATTAAATATAACCGTTAAAACTTTTTCAATAAATTATCTAGTATAAATTGAAGTTACCCAATTGAAAAATAAATAAAGGATAATAAAAGAAATGGCATTCAAATGTGGAATTATTTATTATAAAGCCCTTTTTTATAATAATTTAAGGGAGGTAGATTCACATGGGTTTTTTATAGACTAATCCTAACCCAAAATCAAGAAATTATAGTTTCATAAAAAACAATATATATGAGAATTCCAATATTGTAGAGATTTCCATAAGATCCATGCTAGCTGAACCACCACCTGAAAATGAAAACAGAGCTTATCTAATGCTTAGGTATTATGTGGAGATTATAAGTGGTTAATTAAGTATAAATTATAATTATATAAACATGTACTAAAATATTTATATGTATATATATATCTAGACATTTCATACTTTTAAAAATATCATTTTTTTCAATTCAATTTAAGCATAAAATGTATTTTCTAGAAATTGGGGTTTTATTTTAAAGAACTATATTTATTTTGATTGAATAATAATAATATATATTGATTGTATGAATAATTATTTAACACTATATTAATTAGTAACTTATAGGAAAATTAATAGTTTATATATCAAAGGTCATTTTCCTATAAAAATAGATTTTTGTTGTGTTTTATGTTCTTAATTAAAAATAATTGTTTTGTAGGTGAATAGTTTAATATACCATTTTGATTAATAGTGTGACTTTTATTCCATTATAATTATGAAATAAAAAATTATAAAACTTTTTTGTTGAAAAATATATATTTTTTAGTTTACATTATATATTTTTAAATATTTATTATAGTATACAAACGTATATATGATCCTTTAAAATTCAAGTAAAATATTTATAAAAAATTGTTTTAATACATTATACATTTATTATATTAAAATTAAATTTTAAAACTATTTAAAATTGAATCAAAATAAATTTATTTTAAATTTATAATTAGTGGTTCAAAATTATCAATTAAGTGACACTTTATTTTTCGACATAAATATTAAGTTGTCCTAGGCAACAAATTAGTTATCGTGGTAAAAAGATTAAATTTTCAAGGAATAATACCTTTTGTAATATTGTGTATTTTACTTAAAATAAATAGATTTAATATAAATTAATACTCTAATATGATGTTTAAACAAATTAATTAACACTCATATAATATTAATCAATGTTAAAAAATATTTAAAACACTTAATGTTTAAAAAATAATTTTTTGGCAAAAAGGTTTTTTCAACAAATTATATATCTCAATTTAGAAAGTAAATTTTATTATGATTATAAATTCCATTTAAATTAAAAGGATTAAAAATTAAAATTCATCATGATGAAATTTTGTAGCAAGGGTTGTCATTTATTTTTAGTGATAAAATATTTACCATCGTTAACTCTTAATCAGGATTAATAAGTGTTAAATGGACAATCTAATTTGGCTTGAATTTTAATAAAAACAATTGAAATTTAGGCCTTATAAAATATATTTTTTTGTTTTAAAAATAATACATACATGTCTCTCAAACATTTATCCCACAAACTCAACTAAATCTCAAGAAATTATATTCTTACTCCTTACCCAAAAATTTTTACCAAAGATTTGTCCCTCTTTTTTACCTATAAAAGAAGCTCACATTCCCTTTTTCAATCCAAACCTATAGTTAAAAAATTTTCAGGAAAAAATACCAAATTTACTTCTTATATATCCTCTATACTTTTTTGGTAGACCCTATCCTAAGAAAATCTTCTCAAGTACTTTATTTCTAAAGGATCCTTCGAGAATAGATTGAAATCTCCAATGTAAGTATTGCTTAAAATTTTAAATCCATTATTTATCATTATCACACACCCTCATACAAATAATTATAACCATATATATATAATTACATAAATATAATTAATAAACTAAAATATTATTACATTTATCAATAATCATAATCTATTCCCGTCCCTTTCGATCAAAAAATGAAAATGCTTCTCTTGTGTGTGTGAGGACTATTGCCTCCATGAATGACGTGTGTCGTTTTTCATCAAATCCATTTAATATATTGTTATATAAATTGTTTTAGTGAATATATTTTTTAATTATATGATATTTTATGTTTTAAAATATAAATTATTAATTCTATAATTAAAATCAGCAATAAACGGTCATTATAAAATTGAACACCTAAAACAAAAATACAAAGAGGAAAAGTGACATACTGATAAGTTGAAACTTATTTTTCATTTACCTTATTATTAAAATTCTCCTTAAATTTTATTATTCAACTTAATAACATTTAAATAATTTCATTATACTTCTAGGATAATTATATTATAACAAAAGTACCTCTTCCATAGCCATACTCACACATAGATTGTATCATACTCTTATTGGGTTGCTTTGTCCACCTAAATGAAAAAAATTATAAATTTATATCATGAATAAAATTGTAAAAGTAATATTGGATATTATTAAGTAAATAATTATTTTTTCAATTTTTGAATATAAAATGTTAGCTCATTAATTATGTCACCGCCATTAATTTGTTAAAAATCAATGAAACGTGATCATCGCCTATTTTATTTAAAAGAACCATAAATAAAAATCCCATAGAATGAAATTATAATTCTAAAAATTATCCTAAAACATTAATTCTATTAAATTTTAATTTCTATTAATGATGGAAATTGGAATAAAAAAAGAATAATGTTGTGATTATGAAACAAGTCCAAAATGATCAAGATTACTCACACCTGATGTTGAAAATGGATAATAAATAACTAATATTTTCATAATAAATAATCATAAATGAATTATATAAAATGTTAAAGTATATGAATAATATTATTAAATATATAATTACAATATTTATGTTTTTCTACATGATTTTATAGCACATTCGACTAAGAGAGAATAAAGGTAAGGGGTTTCCTTGAAAAAAAATCCTTTCTTGAGTCATAATCACTCCACATAGATTATAGTATTTAAATATTGAGTAATCCAACCCTATTATGACGTTATGTTTTTTTGTATCTTCTTTTCTAGTGAAATATTTTTTAACATTAATGTATACTTTTGTGATGAATTTATTATTTCATAAAAGTATGTAATTTGGTTAAGAATACTTCTAATATATTTTAATACATTCTTCTATACCTATTTTCACTTTCCACCAATATAATATTTTCCAATGTTAAAACCCTAATCGTTTTTATCAATAGTTGTCCTTATATTACCCTTTATTCATCTTAAAATAGAGGTTTTGTTAACATTATAATGTTTTGGGTTTTCAATAAAGGCATTTAAAAATATTTAAAATTCATTTCCTTACCATTATCATATATTCTTTCCTTACTACATCACATTCGGATATATGTTTTACTTCATATCATGGTCATTTTACTATAATTTTTTAATAATTTTTTTCTTCATATTTAAGAATTTTTTTTAGAATGTGACATGAAAATATTGTCTTTTAAGGTGATTTGAAGAAACACTTTTCATGGAAAATACCTTTTGTGATTTATCTCCACTTATCAATGAACTCTTATCAAGTAAAGTAATGGTTCACAAATCACCATATATGTGATTTTTTTAATAATACTTTTGGGTGGTCTTGTTTTTGTTATCAAATGATCATTTTATTTATCTGTTTCAATTTTTAATAGTTATAAAATCTATTTTATTCCCATGGATTATTTATAGTAGTATGAATAATTTCTTCTTAATTGGAAATCATACGATTGGTTGATGATAGTGAGGGTCCTATGCATACCTATAATATATTTTTTAAGGTCTTATATCTAATGTGATAATTATGGTAATTGAGTATGGAATAATATATCCACTATAGGAATTAGGTAGTGATGTCTACTCTATTATGGGAAATAGGTAATGTTTCCTTTTCCACTATGGGAATAAGTCATTGTTGTGTACTCCACTGTATTATAGGAATCATCTTATGAATATTTCTCTATATATTATCTTTAACTATGCTCTTTTTTTCACTTATTTTTCCTATGTTATTATTTATTTACAATCTATTCTAAATTTTTATTATATTCCATGTTCTAATGATTTTTTAATTTCTTATGTTATAATTTCAAGTTTTATATTATTGTTTTTATATAATTATAATCCATTTTTAACATTATTTCATGGGAATTATGTTTCTATGTCATGATCCATAATGATAAATCATGTTTTATGATTTATCACATATTATTCTTTGAAATTTTTATCAGATATTTCTCCATTATTCATTTTTTCCTCAAGTTATGATCTAATGGTTATAACTAGTGGAGAATTTACCCATTTCTTATATTTGTATTCCCCAATATATGAAGATGATTATATCATATGATATTCCCAGAAGATGGTCTAGAGGATCATGGTTATATAAATATATCAACATGAGTTGTAAAATAATATTTGTATGTAGCTAGTTTCAAAAACACTAAACCTTTCAATCCTCAGGTTTTAAGAATATTTATGCGATCTATTAATTTAACCACAGAATAAAAATAATACTTATATATATTTATCTTGGTTTGATATAATAATATCATATTACAAACATATGGAATCAAATAATATCATATGTAAAAAACATGACATCACATGATCATATGGACCTAACTTCAGAACAAGACAAAGACATGGCTATCACGGAAATATGTCATGTCTCAGCCAAACCTAAGGCTCCCTGCAAGTGTTAAACGTTACAGAAAATTCACAATGGGAAATTTTAGACAAAAAATATCACACTTAATGTAATTTTCACCACAATAAATTAATTTATATTTTTGTTAATACACTATAACAACTAAAGAAAATTGAAAAATCACATGAAAACACAAATAAACACTAACACGCATCCATAGTTGATTATAAAATTTTAATCACACATTTACACACATATAATCCCCCATTATTAGCCAATTGAATCAATTAATATCTAAATACATATTATATAATTATTTTTTCCTTTACATATCACTTTTATTCACCTAAAAATCAATTTCCAATAACCACACACCCCTTTATACCACACTATTTCCATAATAAAAAATAGAAAAATGTATAAATAATTCTTCCAATTCATTTGTTGTGTTTATACCTCTTTACTTAATGTTCTCACCAATATGAATCATTTTTACAATATAAATCCTAAATAAAACACACACAACATTAATACAACACTTCTCAACAACTTGTTAAAATTAAAATAAATAGAATATGAGTTTATATAACAACGAAAAAACATGATTCATTGAAAACGTCACTTAAAAAAATTTCATTCCTAATAAATCCATTACTAGTTACTCCATCAATGATTACATAAATTCAACATTTTAGTTAAACATACTATCCATTAATCCACCACTCTAATTATGGATTTTCATAATTATAGAATTAAAACACAATCATAGAAAAAACATCAAAAAAATCATTGAAAATGACTCTTCAATAATAGAACAAATTTTTCATGTAAAAAAAATTTAAATATCATTAAATCTCAAAAATAGTGAAAAAAATGTATATAACCCAATTAAAAATATAAAGAAATCAAGAATTCACCTACCTCAAAAATGAATCTAAATTCATACATGGAATGGAAGCTCAACTCCTAAAAGAACATTACAAATTAAATAGATTTCTAGACTAAAATCTAAGAGAATAAATTATAACATCTAGTGACAAAGCCTCATTACAATATCAAAAAATTTTAGGGATCTAGAATATCTTATTGATATGGATTTTATACCACTGATGGATCCTAAATCAAACTTTAAATTAAAAATAAATTGATCCATAAAATTTAGGTGAGAGAGAAATAGGTATTGGGGCCTCCAAAGTTTATTAAAAATGATCCCTAATATGAGTAATCCATGATTAAATTCCAAAATCCATGATATCAAAAAGATAGATTTTTATTCCTTTAAAAACCCCTAGCTATTTAGTGAGTTCCTGATCACCCACCACTAGGTAATTTTTGGAAACCTTGGTGATCCTTATCGATTCCACCTCAACCAGGTACCCAATACCCACAATATGGTATCTAATGGTTCTATTGGGACATTATAACATTTTTCACCACAAAAATATAATCCATTATTCTCCTTTAAACCAAATAACTCATAAATAAATTAAAATTAAACCTAAAATAAATTTTAAAAATTTAAAATTAAATCTTGTACATACCTCAATGACTGGGTCCATTACAACCCAGACACTTAGTAAGGGGTAAATGTAAAATATATGATATTAATTAATATAGGTGATCAGAAATAAATTTATCTTCATGAAATCATCCCTAAAATAGAACTGCTCCTATTTTTTCATTGAAAATAGATAGATACTGATGCATGAATCCTTACCCTAATATGTCATGGGTTAAGGAAAAGTATCAAGGGTATATCAGTCATATACATGAGAGGCATTAAAATGTATGATTTTAAGGAGTAAGAGATAAGAAGGATAACCCACCCATTAACACCATGAATAATCTAGAAGAAACCCCAATATAAGTAATTCCATACATTGACATAAAGAAAAACTTCAAGTAAAAAAAGTAATACAATGTATCATCCAAAAACTATAGCAACTCCTTGCAGTCGTTAAAAAACTTATCTTTGTTAGTAACATATCTCTATATCAACAACATATTCCTTTTCACCTTAAAAATAGTTTATATATATGTAGTTTGTGAATAACATATATACATATTAGGATCCTCCTGGAAACCACTCATGAAAAATATGAAAGAAGTTTTTGGATCCACAAGGGGAAATAGTGAGAGATTCCATGAGAGTGGTGGAGAATTAGGGTATGAAACTCGTTCATGTTTTCTAATGTACTCATGATACTCTCATGGTTTCAATATATCTTTACCTCACTTGTTATCAAGGTCACTCTTCTGTTAACTTGTTATGTTATAATCTAATTAATTGGTTTTCTTATCTAAGTCTTATTCAGATATGATTAACGATCACTCAATCCATATGCACTGATTTTCTTCCGATAAAATATAATTATAACAACCACACAAGACATAAAAATTTTACATGGTTCACCTGCATTGGGTTGTATCTAAGTAGTACACATTGATGTTGTGTAAATGTTATGAAATCCACTAATATTCACTAGTCCCATGTATATAATGTATTGGATATGGTCATTGTATTTCATTATCACTTCCATTATAAGATTTAGGTTTTGGATCACTGATTCCATAGAGTCACTCCATTTTTCCTTTCCCTTTTCTCAATGATTCATGATGAAAATATTTTTGGAATACAAGATAATGTATGACTTCACAGTATGATAGTTATTGCACCAATTATTGCTCATTGATATTCACACTTCTCTTTCAAGACCTAATTTTGAATATCACCATAATGGATTCACATTCCCTAATGAGCTAGTCTCCAATTACTATATTAGTTGGAAAGGTATGTAGTAAGTTTCAATCACTTTATGTATTTTTTTCCTAATTCACATTCCCAATATTAACTTTCTCTCATCTCTTCACTTTTGTGCCCAACACCTACAATTTTTTTTAACTTCCCATTTTTCATGAAACTCTTCAATTTCATGAAAAAAATTATATTTCATGGAGCCCACAAATGTTTTGAAACTTTTTCTATGTCGTAAAACTCTTATAATTTATGATACTTTCAATTTTTCATAAATATCACTTGGTTTGTATTGACACCAATTATTTTCTTCATGCAACTGATGTTTGTATTTCTACTATGAGTTAGAAATACCTTTGGTAAACTCTTTCATGAATTAGGTCCTTTAGGTTTTAAACAAGGCTGAATTCCTCAAATGAAGTGGGTATTTACTTATTTATAGACATATTTAAACCTTTTTTCAACTTCCTTTCATTAGATCGACCTAACAAACAACTTTCTTAGTTTTCTAAATTTTAATGATTTAGTATTTCCTTTATCAAGTAACTACTTAATTATTTCTATGGTTTAATCAACTAGGCCTACTTTTCAAAAATCAATCTTACTTAACTCTCTACACATTTAAAAAACCTTTAATTTTCCAAATATGAATAAAGAAACTTCAAATCACCACTTTCACTAAATTTCTTACATGTTCATGTAACTTTTTATCTTTATTAAACTCTTTCGAAACTACATAACTTTGACTTTTCTTATGAGGCCATATAAAATATTTAATTTTGAAAAAATGATTAAAACCCCTTCTCACTTTAACATATATTCTTAAAATGCATTGATATCATTCCTTTTAATTTTTTTCATTAGATGTCTTAGAATCACCTTGTTTGCATGAAATTAGATTTCCATGAGACTTCTTCCTTTGTGCCATTTTCCAACACCAAATTCTGGCTCATAATCAATCACTTTCAGGACCATTCCTTCATGAATATATGATAGTTTTTACAACCCAATAACTTCTCAATGAACTTTTTATGATGTAGATCTATCTAGGTTTTCTTTTTTCATTGATATCTTCAACCCATATCTTGGTATTATCATGGTAGACATTCAGGGATCAAATATTTCTTTATGAAATCTTCTAATTTCTATTTATTGGGAATAATATATTCTATGAATTTTTCATATCATTCCCTCCATAAAGAACAACACCATCTCATGAAACTATAGACATATTGAATAGAAAATCTAATGTGTTTCATCACACCATACCAATGATAATTCTATATCTAACACACTTGTACACGAGGTTTGAAAGTGATAAGTTTGATAATGAATCCAACACATAATAAATGGAAACACTAATTTTCATTGGTGTCTAATAGATGCATCAAAATACTAGTGAAAAAAATAATGAAACTAACTCTATGCCTAAACATTCAATACTAGTTTCCTATCCTTTCCATGGCTCCCTCACTGAATAACACATAAGAGTAAAAATTATGTATATATATATATATATGAAGGTACATTTATTTCAATTATCCAATAGTTTTTCAATAAAATACTCTAAAAACTACGTATTATGCTCTTCCCTCTTATAATTCATTTGGTACCATGTGAAATAGTGTCACTTCCACTATTGCATCCTCTACAGCCTGACATCTCATCATCATCATCATCATACACCATTAATAATCAAGTGTAAGTATGAAAGCCACTATATCTTATCTACATGCATTATACCTCATTATATTATAGGCTAGGTAAGTACACATATGGGACTCCATTAACACCATCTATAAATACAAGTATTCACTATACCTCAAGCCATTATATCCTACACAAAAATGCGTAGTAAAATTGTGAGCCATCACAGCCCTAGTAAGAATGAACCATATACTGTAATCCATTATAGACTTGGATATACCTACTCATAAATGTAAAAAATTGGACATTGGGGAGAGGGAGAATTCATTCATCTGTTCCCTCACCATCCAGCATGTTGAATAAATCACCCACGAGACATTTGGGTGTCGATTTAACTAACAACATAGGTGGAGTAGCATATGAAATCAGAAAAAAAAAATAGAATAATATCACACACATCCACACTATGGAAAACTACCCAGCTTTAGACTTTTCTTCCATTATCATCTCACTAGACCCTCAGATTCCATTACTAAGGAAAATATACCAAATAAATGTACAAACACCAAGTTGATTTTTTTTCAATTAAAAAACATTAATTAATTCACATAAAAATTTTGCATGATTAAAATGTTTATATTCTTAACACAAGTGTAGATGGCTTTATAAATTCTCTTTTATATACTTCCACGTATTCCATAATAATTTGTGAACACTACAAACAAACCCCATTAATTTATTAGTTCAATTATTATTCATTAATCATCTAGGTATTTGAGGAATGTGCCTAAGATACCACTTGAAAATTCCCTCATAGTTCATAACAAAAAACAACATCACGTAGTTGGATACTGATCGAGTAAACATCATTCATCCACTTGGACATTAGAAAAGCATCAAGAAATATTAATCATATCAATGAGAAATCCCTACTATGAACTCTTTCTAAATTCCTAGTTTTCCACACCATCACACAAAGAATAAAATCTCTCTGACCATAATTGGAATTTACCATCACTTGTTTTCAAGCTCCCATCCCATGTATCATCAAATAAATCATCAAAAAAAATTTCTTTAGTTATAACAGACCAGCCCAAGTCAGCCTATAACTTCACTCAAATTGACTCCCCATAAGATTCAATGTTTTTTCTCAAACATCATAGGATTTCCGCAGGAACTATGATATCATATAAAGAAACCTCGGAAAGTTTTCACCTTCAAATGAATTTTGAAAAGATACAAAAAAACTGAGTATCTAAGTATATATCATAAACCTTCACCTATCAGGGTCAACCAAACCATAAAGGTAAAATCCAAAAAATAAATAGTAAGGTCTAGAGGAAAAAATTAAAGACCACTATTTCTGATGCTTTTTATGGATGATGGACACATCGTCATGGCATCGCATGCTTGTGGCCCTGTGTTATGGATTTCCAGAGGTGGGTGGCATCCATAAATTCTTCAGAGATGATTTCTCCTTAACCGAAATGGGAATATGGAATATTGTTTCATCCTTTTGTGGATTCCTTATAATTCATCACCTAGTTTGGGTCTCCCCCATTGATTTGAGTCCGTGTTCTGAAATCTCATTCTTGGAGTCATATCTTTATGTGTGCTAGTTAATTACATTGCATATGTCTAGTCATTACAATGGGTCTTAATAGGGAAGAAACCTTCAATTTGAGTATATGGTAACATCAGAATTGTTGGGGGCATATCTAGATGTTGGAACATTGGTCAACTATATTCTTCCTCATCAGAGGTCTTCTCAAGGGTGTAGAAACACAAGGCTTCCCATTTCAATCATGGGGTATCTTATGCTAGAGTATGTATCTGAGGTTTTCCTTGGCTTCTAATATTTAACACGGGGCATGATTGAGTTTAACATCTAGCGAAGATGAATCGGACTGATCAGAACATTGGCCAGAGTATATCAGATTGGTACATCCCTAGGAGGGTGAACCTAGAAGGTTTTCAAGATAGATGGATCAAAACACCCAATGAAGGATGTCTCAGATGGACATTTCCCATAAAGGGAATGTTTCACATAGTGAAGGCAGATCTGAACACTACTAAGGGTAGATTAGGTAGGTGGACCCCAAAAAGGGGAACACCAAGGTTTACCATTGGCTGGGATTGAACCTCATGGTGGCTTTCTGTGTACCCTATATAAGAGATTGGGATAAAAACCCATGTAGTTCAAAGGTGTGGTTTGGGGATTACGTATGTTTATCTACTCATCACAAGAGGGGAAATATTTGTTGGATAAATGTGGATTTTGTGGGGATTATGCATAGTTAGCTACACATATGGATGGAAATAATTTACCTGGATGTGGCAGATTGTGTAAAATCTAGATGGATATATAGAAAATTTAAAAGTATTATGATGAATGAGATAGAACTAACATGAAAATTATGGGGTTATGCTTGATCCTCAAGAAGGTTTTATATGTATCCTTGTGAATGGGAATCAAAGTCCACGTAGATCTAAAATAGAGTGATGGGAAACTAGAGGAGGCATCTCATGAGAAATAAAATGCATGGATGGGGACCTGAAGGTAGTGGAACCTCCGGGTTAGGGAATGATCCTCCCAAGACACAAAGGTTCAAATTAAAGACCAGGATGAAAGTGGCTGATGGGATTGAACCTCAAGGAGGCTTCATATATATCCTAGTTATTGGGAATCAAAGTCCATGTATTTCAGGAGGTGGGGAATAGAATAAAGGTGTATGCAATGGAAAATGAATTGGAGACGTGAAAGGGGATTACACATGGTTATTGGACCACTGTAAGAGTAGAATGGATAAAAGCATGTGGGTTTTATGCATGGTTATCTTCCCATATGGATCAGACCACCTAAGGGAGGTGGATCTAGGTGATGTGTCCAAAAAAGGGAAAATTTTATATCAAGAGGGTACTTCCCTAGAAGGGTGCAGCATAGTTTACCATTGGTTGGGATTGAACCTCAGGAAGGATTCCAACGTACCTTCTGTATAATATAGGGATTAAAACCTGCATAGTTTGGAGGGGCATATAGTTTAACATCATACAGGATGAAGAGTAAACCGTCGTGAAACAATCGGATCAGATGGGTTATCTAGCTTGAAACTCAATGAGGATTCCTACAAAACCTTCTTAGAAGGTGGGGATCAAAGTCCACAATGTTTGGGAATGGGGGAATGGGGATTAAACAAGGATATAAGCCCATATCTATGGATCAGAACACATTAGGGAGGTAGATCTAGGAGGTGTGTCCCAAAAAAGGAAAGTTTCACATCATGAGGTTACATCCCTAGAAAGGAGAGCCAGAGTTCACCAGTGGTTAGGTCAGAATGACCTATGAGAGTAGAATCTATATGGTGTGTCACATAAAATGAATATTTCACACCATGATGGCTGATCTGGACACCACTGAGGGTGGATCAGGGAGGTAGACAACAAAAAGTAGAACACTATGGTTTACTATTTGATGGGATTGAACCTTAAGGAGGAATTATACAAACATGGTATATAATACATGGATAAAATATTATGTATTTTGAAAGGGACGTTGTGTTGTGGTCACTACTAACCTCTAATTCCATGTGATTCATGGTTGGTGTGTGAAACAAGAGAAAGAAGTAGACCAGACAGGTGTGTCACGGAAGGCATGTCATAGAAGGCATGTCACTAAAGGCATGCGAATAGGAGATGATGTTGGGATTACATGTGGAAGCTACCTGAGTGGCACTAAGGAGTGGAAATGGTGAATGAAGATTATGTGTGGAAGCTTCCTAGGTGCCACTAAGGAGAATCAATGGTGAAATAGGATTATGTGTGGAAGTTGCCTTGGTGCCAGTGATGAGTGGAAATGGTGAATGGGTCTTACCCGTGGAAGCTACTTGGGTGATGCTAAGGAGAATTAATGGTGAATATGGATTACACACGGAATTTTCCTGAGTGCCGCTAAGGAGAAGCATTGGTGAATGAATCTTAGGAGTGGAAGAATATCGGGTGTCGCTAAAGAGTGGCAATGGTGAATGGGGCTTATGTGTGGAAGATGACTGTCAAGTCTTCTTCACGTCAGGGTATGAGGGCATCCCATGTGCATTGCAAGGGGTAAGGATTCAGTTTAATGTCATGTGAATTGACACGGTGTGCAGGGATTATGCAATAAGATTCCCTCTCTTTCTTCCTCATGTCAGGCAGTGAGGGAATCTTATGCTTTATGTATAAGGAATCATATTCTTGAATGATAGGGTATGCTATAGTTTGAAGTCATGTAGTGAGGAATATTAGATAGAACAATCCTAGAAATGGATGGTGTGGGACTTACGCAAGAGCATCCCTTTCAAGTTAAACCCAGCATTGGAGCTGGGTGATGAGGAGTTTCTTGAGTAATGACTCGACTTAAGGTTCTCATAGGATCCTAGATAAGAACCTCAACTCCTGACATAGGAATGGTAACAAGAGGAATATATCGACTCAAGGTATTCTGAGGAGTGTGGAGGAGTATCTTGAATCATTATTTTCTTGGGAAGGAAGTGGAGGTTGCAAATGGGGGGAAGCAGAAAATGTGGTCGACCTAGACCGAAAAGTTCAATGTGTGACCTCAATTTTTCATGGGGTTCAAAGACAGTAGTGAAGGAACTAGCCCAGAGGTCTTATACAATAACCTAGCACTAATCCTGAGTAGGGGTGTGTGGGTGCATCCCCCACGGTATGGACCAGCGGGCAAAGGCCAGGATAGTATTTCACATAATATGGTCTACGTGCAGGATGGGATGCATGCAAGATGGGGTAGCACATCACTATTCCATGAAATTTCGGATTATTGAGTGCAAGTTCAAGGCTGCGTGATAGATCAAGATTGCACGTAAAGGAGGTATGTGCGCAAGAGGTGGTCTTGCACACATGTCACTTAGGCTGAAAAAGGTCGGGCGAGGATCAAACCATTGTGATCCTATGTGAAGGTAGACCCATAAGAGACATGTCATGAAACATCACTACATTTAGGGTTCCATTACTCCATGTGGGCATGGAAGGGGTGGTCTTACATGCAATAGAGTGGTAGCTGACCTCCGGAGGCTCACCATGAGGGGAGGGGTCCCTTCTATATATAGGTTAAATATTTGGCGGTGGTGCGTAAGATTCCAGATGTGGGACAGGTCTTCCACATAGTAGTGTCCAGAGCCGTAATGAAAATGCATGGATAGGCCAACTTGACGTCGCATTGTGTATGTAAGGGATTTTTTGGTGATGATAATCTTAAATGCACATCTCAAAACTTTTCCTCACCTTACTTAACCATTTTATGGTGTTTAGGGTGGAATATGACGTTCCATTGGGTGCATAAAACATTTTTGTGATGGGTTGTACACAAGATTTAGTTTTTTCACACAAGATTCCATTATTGTGCACAAAACATCCATTCCTACATGTGAATCCCTAATTTTCCCCAAAATCATCCTAAAAGGCCATTTTCAGCAGTCTAATTTCGAATGGCCATAAATTCTTACCCATAACTCCATTAGATCTTCACTAACTGTCAAATCAAAGACTACAATATTATATACGCTCTGAGGTCATTTTTAGAATCATTCAGTGCATTACAATGACCCCTTTTCTGGTGCCCACAACCAAACAAATGAACTTGAAGAAACACATAGTTCTAATTCCATTTCATCATGTCACCACCATCCTAATACATTGGATAGGAAACATAAATTAGTAGATATTTCCTATACATGACCCTCTAACCTTTAAAAATATCCTAGAAAAACATGTCCACAAATACCCAAATTCAATAGTAGGGTATGATCACTAAATATCATTAGGATTCAACAAACAATCTATACAATATCTATGTACAAGCATCTATTAGTTATTTTATAAAATATATTTATAAAAAAATTCAGAAGAAATCATTTTCTATAAAAAAAAATTAACCTTTGGATTTATTTTCCAAAATAGTTCTTATTCAATAAACAATGAAAAATGACATAATAATTATCCAGGAGGAATAATCAGATGGGTAAAATAAGTTTTAAGCATCAAAATACTTATCAAGTTTAAGTGGGAAAATAAGAATATCAAATAACCATGTCTATAAGGTATCCAAAAATAACCAAAGGGACAAATATAAAATTATGGAGTAAAAAATATGAAAAAAATAAACATTAGCTGGCATAAGTAAATTCTATGGTCTGCGAACCTTAGTTCTCAGTAAAAGAAACCCACTAGGAACTATGGAATTATGGGAACCTCCCCTAGTGACAACTATATTTTTTAGGGATAACATAGGTCTAGTTTCTCCCACACCCTAAGAAATCCCAATTGGATATATATATCATCATTATGTTTCATGAAAACTATGTTCACATTTTATAAATATTTTATAAGGAAAATCCATTTTAATTCTATGAAAACTTTTTCATAAAATATTTTCTATAGAGATGACACACCACTTCCTTTCATGAAAAAAAAATCTTTTCAAAATGATATTTGAGGAATTTTTCCAATACATCAAGTGTATAAATCTAGTTTTCAAAGAAAACACATTTTGAAAACACTTTCCTTTTACACTAAAGATCAATCATTCAATTTTATAAATCCAAAACCATAGGAGAGAATAAGAATAAAGGGTTTAACAAGGGATATACTGTGAGATAGAGATACCTACTTCAAGAATGATTAAAAACATATTTCCTTAAAAAAGTGATTGTAAATGATGATATTTGGTCCTGAAGAGATTAGATATATAAATAAAATCATCAAAACTACATTCAAAACCTTAGATATAATAATAATAGCCTAATTGGGTTCTGACTGATCAATGGGACGAGATATTAAGGATTGATTTCAGGTAATAAAGAATAACTAAGATAAAAATCAAATTAACCTTAATGATAACCTCCCAAAATGTTAAAGGGTCTCCAAGGAATCAAGCAAAGATTACTTTAGAGAATGGTGGAGGTCAAGGTTTAAGATAATGATGGATTAAGAGGAGACTGGTGTTAAAAACAAAAAATGTCATTAGGGTAATTTTTTATTTTAAAATTTTCATATCTAGTCATATGGTTTCCCTAAATGGTTATAAAACTGTACACCAACCATGTGGTAGCCACTATCCCTTGAAAAAACAAATCACATGGTTTGTTGGGAAGATCCACACTATTATAAAAATAATTCTCAAGTCATGTGACAACCATTTTAAAAAACCCATTCTATCATAAGTTTTTCATAGAAACATTCATGGTTAGGCAAAACATAAAAACGCCACTCGAAATCAATTATCCATATCACACAGTTTCCAAATGGTTAGCACAAATTATGTCCAAAACTATACAGTAGGCAAGCTTACATAGAAAATACAAATTTTTGATTTTTGATTCATAAGAGCCTATAGAACCTCACAAGTGACAAACTAATCTTTAAATTAATCATACTTATGACCCATAGGGTGTTAAAATTATCCCTACCATAAAATATTTTTATCACAAAAAAGGATCAGGATCATGAACCTGAAAAAAGATAAGGCCATTATTAATTCCTTAATTCATTTTACTCTGATGTCTCATGGATATTTAAACCACACTTCTATCTCACTCAAACCAATGGGATCATCTATACACATAGAACCTCATCATGTCAATCCACTATCTAAATAGAACTTTCAAAACACTGAGTTTTCATGATTGATCTAAACATATTACCACTAAATCACATGGGATGGATCTTGATGATACTTATTTAGTTCAGAAGTATTTAACACATAGTGGATTAACATCAATTGAGACGATAATTCTAATACCCAGGACACCATCCTGAGTCACTCCATAATATCAAATGGGAAGATGAAACAAGATGTTAACTTAACCTACCACCCCAAATGTCTAAGTCCCAACAGTGGTGAAACTATTAGAAAAACGTGATCATATACCTTAAACTCCAACATACTATGAGGTTAATCATCATATGATATCTATAAATTTTGAGATCATTATAAACTTTTCTTGATAAAATATAAAATATATGTTGTCTCTGAGATGATACTCATTCCAACCAAGGAATGTTCTCTAACCTCTTCCTAAAAAATATTTGATCTACAAGGACTCCATTACAATGCCTCAAATGGTGACATCCTAATCGATGTATTTTAAATTTTTTATATTCAAATTAAACTAAGGGAAGATATTTCTCTCATGATACACTAAATTCCAAAATTCATTCCTAAATCGTGTCTTCATGAATCTAGATAGCTCACTTAGACTGACCATCCATATGGATATGATAAGACTTAATCCACTTAAATTGAGAACATGTCATTGTCTTCAATCCAATACAAAACTTGGATGTAAAGTTAAGTTCTATATCAAACATTATAGTTGATGCAAAACCATGGAGTCTAATAGTATTTCACATATACATGTGTCAAATAACTTCTACCTTTATTGAATCCTTGATAGATAGAAAATGTAATGATTTCATGAGTCGGTCAATAATAAACTACAACATATCCTTACCACTAGGATTATGAGGTAGCCTAATCAAAAAATTCATGGTTATATCATTACATTTTCACACTAGAATGGCTAAAGTATATAGAAACTATTAGGTCTCTAATGTTACACCTTGATTCTCACTTAACTAGGGCATTGAGGCACAAAATCCACAATCAATCATCTCATTATCAATTACCAATATTGACTTCTCAATTCATGATACATCTTGGAAACTCTAAGTTTCATGTAAAAATTAGACAGGTTTCCATCCTTCATCACTTTCTATCTTAGGTCTATTAGAATAACAATACTTCGTTGAAAATGAAACACTCCATCAGTAGACAGAGGCCACTCACTTGAACTATCCCTTCTATAAAGATTCAAACAAAATCACTAACACTCCACATCCTCATCCTTTCCCAGTCAAATATAGTCACCCATAGATTATCTATCCTATGAAAAATCTTTGAATACTTAATTTTCTATTCTCCCTTCATCAAAATGCATCTCAATAAAAAATATTATCAAGAACCATTTTTATTGATTCCTTCACTTCCTAATTCGGAAAATTTCTACTCAAAACCTCTACGACCATGTTTCCTTTTCCAAGAGTTTATGAAATATAAAAATCCATGTTTTGAAGTTACTATACCCCATGTCTCTACCTATAGTTTAAATCACTTTGAGTAAATATATTTTTCAGAGTCTTATGGTCTAAAAACATTATAAACCACTCTATGAAGATGTAGTAGCACCAAGTCTTCATATCATGCATAACTTTATTCAAATAAAGATAATGTTTATGGTAGTTCTTATCCGGAGGGTGTAACTAATTATATCCATAAGCTACTAAAATTATCCCCCATTCTATAACACAACCCAAACCAATACCTAGGGTGTCGTAGTAAACATACTATCATGAAGGTGACTTAAGAAGAATCAAGACTAGAACTAAAGTGAATCACAAATTCAAATCCTAAAAATATATCTAACACTAATCACTCCAAACAATCCTCACACCCTTATGGGTTAACTATATCATTGAGGATAAAATCTTAGGTAATCCCTGAACAAAGTGTCAATAATAAATAGCTAATCCCAATAAACACTAAATATCAAACAAATTTCTAGGATTATTCCAGTACATAACTACAAAAATCTTGTTAGGGTCAACTAAGACTCCCTTATCAAAATTACATGTCCCTTAAATTTCATGTCTTGAATCTAGAACTAATATTTGGATAGATTTCATTATATATAATTATATTTCAATATTCCAAGGATGATATTAATTTTTTTTTAGGATCATGCTCTGATCTAGAATAATAATGATATCAACCATTAAACCAACTATGAATGAATTTAAAAACTAATGGAATATTTGATTCATTGAATACATAAAAACCATAGGACTGTTTTTTATGTACAAACAATATGACTAGAAACTCATAATCACCATACCTACTCTTGAACGTTTTCTAAGGAAAAAAGTCCTCTTGGGCCCTTGGATAAGGGTACCATGATCTCATTTCAATTTTTAAAAATGATCAAGATCCCATAAGAAGATAAAAAATTTCATGAATCCAAGGAAAGGTATTTTTTTCTTATCTATCACTTGCTTGGGTTTTTAGTAATCAACACAAATTTAGAGACTCATATATGACCTATTTTCAAATAGAATTGGTCATTCCCAAGGTGAAATGCTAGGAAGAATAACTCACTTAGCCTAAAGATCCTTAAGTTGAACCATTAGTTATTTCAATTCATAATTTTTTAAATGGTATGAAGGAATAGAAATGGAAATCTTCCCTATAATCAAGTCAATGTAAAACTAAAATTCTATCTATGGAAGAAACCCCAAGAAACCATCTATAAGAACATTGTGATATTCACTCACCATAGATGGAATAGGGGTGATAAAATTTGGATCAAAATTATCAATAAATATTTTTTAAATAAGAATTATATCATCTTGTAACTAAGGTATATGGGACCTTCTCTCTTTGATCTAGGTCTTCACTCACACTGAAAGGCATAAACAAATCCATAAGAAGAGATAAATTGAATAGAAATATAGTAGAAATCAATCTAGGATTTATATATCATCATAAAATTTATGTTAGTAATAAGATAAAATATTTATAGACCAATAAATAAAAATAACCACATAGTTTTATAATTAAAAATCACCACCCAACACCCTCAATTTTTGAAAATTTTCTCTGACTTATTTTATAAAGGAGTAGAAAGAGTCATCATGGAAGGCATAATCTAAGATCATAATCCCAAATAATCTAAAATATTTTATGAAGTCATGGATTGATTTGAAATAGTTTAAAATAAATCCATAACCATAGAGGATGAAATTAAAATCAAACCACTCAAGGTATTCAGTCCTACCTTTATCTCCTCTAGTGCCCACCGCACTGAAAATGGACATCTAGATTTATATTTACCTTTATTTGTAACCTGATCATAACTCATAGAACTTGGTTGATATCCCACTCGGTTTTTCTATTTCATATCTAATTTGATATCCCTTGTTGAAGTTTGATCCATCCCTATTACCTTGGGATTCACTATCAAAGAAAATATGATGATGAATATATTTACCACATGAGTGACATGCCCTAGGTGGTGCCTTGAAATTAAGTTTGTGGTGTCCCATCCTCCCAAACTAGTAGTATACCACATGACTCTACACTAATGTTTATTCCACACAATTTCCACCACCTCAGAATTGGTCAAACTATTTCCTCATATAATCATAAAAAACTCTGTAAACCTCCTTTTATCAGTCATGCTTCAAAAGCCCTCTCTTCTTAGTTATATTGTCCTTAGATATTGCTTCATTGTCCACAAACTCTATGAAAGTTTATAAGAACATAATAATCATTATAGACTGAATATCAAGACCAAAACCCATATCAAATCATCACACTTTAAGATATTCATTGGAAAAAGGATCTAGATATAGGTTCACTAACATATAAAACTATGTTACCTACTCCATGATATAATGATGTCCATGCTCTAAAGAAATTAACTATTATGCTTTCACCACTCTCGGTGTCTCATGATAGAGCTATTGATTGAATGATTTCTTGAATGTGGTCTAATGGAGATATTCATGAAACTTGTCTTACACAAGATATTCTTACCAATTCCTTCATAACCCTTCAATTATATAAGTGGTGAAACCAACCATGGAGTCTTACAGAGCTTTCAAAAATAGAAAAATTCTCTAAATACCTTCACTCTATTCATCTAATTACAAGGTTCCCTTTTTTCATCAATGATCAGTGGATTCCTATTACTTAATTATGAAGTATTTACTGATTATATTCTAGTTAAATGTGGGTGAATTGTCCTGTATACTGGATCATTCAGAATGTAGTTTTCACAAAATCTGAGACAACTAGAGGATTCACCAATGGAAAATTCTCAAAAAATTCTTCTCAAACATTCATAGATTTCTATCTTAATGGATACATAATCTATAAAATAAAATAATGGAAACCATTTAAAATATAATTTTATTGCTTTATCCTAAACTATAGTTATAATATCGAAGCTTAAAAGGATAAAACTAAAAACAAGGGTGATTAAAACCCCACACTTCCCATTCTAACCGAAGGCTAATCATGAAAGTGAGTTGGCCAGGCACACTGTCAAACTAAATCTTGGGTCACAATAGTCCTATATTTGGTTTATCAATAACCCCCAAACACAATATGTTGATAAAAATGAATAATCATATCTTTTTATGATAAATTTACCCTTTGATACCAATTTAAAATAGACCAACATGGGTCAACCAGTAATGTCACCTGAACCAACCTTCCATAAGGCCTGAAGCACATACGTGGTCAACATGGGTTTGAAATGAGAAATAAGGTATTCTACAAAGAAACCTGAAAATGATTTTACCCTCAACAGACAAGTGAAATGAAATAAACAAACATAGTATCATATCATATATCATAAAACATCACATGTTAAGAATAACCAAAGCATAAAGGAAACATCCAACAACTGGATAACAATGACTAAAAGAAAATAATAAAGACTATAAACATGGAACCTAAATATAACCATAGTTCCCAATCATTTTCATCATATTTCACCACCATCCAAAACCATTAGAAAGGTAGCATGAACTAGGATATTCTTCCTCTACATAACACTCTTACATTTATTGGTGTCCTATAAAACCATGGCTATAAATTAACAAAGGAAAAAATGCAGTTTTGTTATCACTAAATCTCTTTAGGATCCCAAAAACAACATACACAATTTATATCCAATTTGATCCATTATTTATTTTATAAAACATATTTAAATTAAATTACCTAATAGATCATTTTCCATATAAAATCATCCTTGGGTTTTCTTTTGAAGAACATTACATATTCAATAAACCAAGAAATATAATATTACATTTATCTGAGAGGCATAAGAAGTTGATTAAAATAGGTTTATATCATATATATCCATATACATTTCAATTTTTAAAATAATCATAAAAAATAACC
Source organism: Viscum album (assembly GCA_963277665.1). Classification (NCBI taxonomy): domain Eukaryota; kingdom Viridiplantae; phylum Streptophyta; class Magnoliopsida; order Santalales; family Viscaceae; genus Viscum; species Viscum album. The sequence goes on along the minus strand of OY728132.1, from coordinate 1,274,535,160 downwards.
ATGGACATAATGTATCCACAAAGAAACATTGGGATAATCATGATACACGGGTGTACACAACTCTAATAAACAATGAAAACTACGCGGTGTAAGTGAATCCAAATGTTTGGGGACCTTGATTCCTCATAAATGCAACCCACTGGAACCCATGGAATCATAGATACCTCTTCAATTGATAGTTAAATCCACTAGCTATTGAATATTTATAATTTTCCCCTATACCCCAAGGTCTCCCAATATGCTATATATCATCATTACATTTCATGAAAACTAAGTTCATATTTCCTAAACATTTTACATTAAAAATACAATTTATTTTCATACCTAATTTTTCATAAAACATTTTCTATAGTGATTCCACACTTCTTAAATGCTTGAAGAACCACTTTAATTTCAAATCCAATATTGAGGAATTTTATCAAGCACCTAACATTGATAAATCTAGTTTTCAGTGACACCCCATTTTGAAAACACTTTTCAATTCCACTCAATATCAATCCTTAAATTTAAAATTTTTAAAATCAAATGAGAAAATAAGAACATTTGGATCACCAAGGGATAGACAATAGGACAGATACACCTAATTCAAGAAAAATGAAAACCTTATGTCCTTTAAAACCAGTGATGTGAAATAAAGATATCCAGTCCTTATGATCCTATATATATAAATAACATCATCACTTATCTAACAATAACCTTATATCTGAAAATCATAGCATAATTGGGTTAAAATGAATTAAGGGGAAGAGAGACTGAGGATAAATATATTGGAAAAGGATAAATATATTAGAAAACCAAATATACCTTGATCAAATCCAGGAAAAATGGTCAAGGATGACTAAGGAATTGATGGGAGATTCCAATAGAGCACATGGACAGTTTGGTTTGAGATTATGAGGGATTTTGAGGAGATTATTGTAAAAAATTACGTAGGGTGTTAGGTTAGTTTTATATTTTAATATGATTAGATATAGTTACAAAGATAGGTTTTACAGTTAGATAAATTATTTATTAACCATGTGGTATCCATAATCCCATGAAAAACCAAATCATGCAGTTTCCTAGGAATAGCCACGTAGTTAGACAAACTGTTCGCAAGCCAAGATACAACCACTATAATAAAACCATTCTCTCGCAGAGTTTTTAGAGATACCTACATATTTAAAAAAACCTTGATCACACTATGTAAATAACCACTATATATGTAGCACCCCGAGCTTCCATTATACGTTTCTCTTTAAAAAATGCAATAGCTTGCATTGTACGCAAGTTCGAAATTCTAACACACCGCGACCAATCAAAATAGCCATTATGAATAGTAATACCCAATTTTTGAAAGTATATATATTTTATATTTCTAAATGGACTTCATTTTTGTATTCAAAATATCGAAATTATCCTAAGTTGAACTTTTTGTAATTTTCTGAGAACATCCAATTTTTTATGAATAGTGAAAAATACTTAAAAACAACTTTTTTAATCAAAATAATTTATACTGATAAATTATACTATTGAGTGCTTTTAAAGTATAATTATAATATATTTTTACCATTTTATCCAATGGTGGTCATTATAATTAGTTCACATTGAAATTGGACATAAACAATTGTCAATCTTTTGATATATATTGTTTCTTAAAAACACGCTATTTGTTGTGACAACGAGAATTAATTATGAAATTAATTAATGCAACGTATATGTTTGGAATTTTGTAAAATAGACATCATTTTTGAATTCGGAATATCAATTATATCTTAGGGTGAAATTTTGGCATTGTTCTGAAAAACTTCAATTTTTTATGAATAGTGAAACCACTAAGTGGTAGTTAAAAAACTGATTTTTCGTTTAAATGAAACATTACCACTTCTGTGATTTGATTTTCAAAAATCCGAAATACATGGTTTTCATTAGGAAGTAAAATGTGGTTCAATGGGATTAAAATAATTTTTTGGTGAATAGTAACTTTTAAGTTTAATTAATCGCGATTAAAGGTAATTAGTGAAATTTAAGGTAAAAATGGTATTATAAAAATATGAAATTACCTTTACACTTGTCCTAACCCTATTGGATGAGTCATTGCCGACTAAGAAAATCCATGGGTCAACTTTCGGACCCCATGGAGCCACTTTGGTAGGAAAATGACATTAAAAACTTTTTATTTAATGTTAAAATTAAAATGTCACAAACAAGAGTTGTTTTACGAAAACAATTTTCAAATGGGGTTATACAAGTAATATTTTTTACTATAAATATTAATTAGAAATATAAAAAGATTTCCTACATAATGATATTTTTTTTATAATTTTTAGACATTAAATAAATTAACTTATTTATGACACCATGATGATGCAGCGATTACCTCATTAATTAACTATTTTAATAAAATGGAAGGATAATGTAAAATATAAGCATTAAACTTGTCCAAAGCCTATTGGATGAGAATATTTCGGACCCTTATCACCTTAGCCTCGAATTATATAAGTGTGGGACCTTTAAAATACGAAAAGAATTGTATAATAAAGTAACATTTTATTACTTTCCAAGAGTGCCCCTCCTCTCCACTTATAAAAGGCCCCCACCACTACCACATTACTCACACTATCAAAGCCTTTTGACTCGGCCAACCTCTGCCCAAATAATATCCCAACTTACCTCCATTACTCCTAGAAGCCTCACTTGGGGAAGAATTCTTTCCAAGGAAGCCTTTGTCTCAAATCAAAAGAGTTACCCGATTTTAAGGTAATGTCTTCTCTTATGTTATTTTGTTTTATTTTGCTTATCCAACCCCCTAAACTCTTTTTATCCATTACTTTTGTAACAACACCAGTATCCTCAATATACTAGGATGTTGTTATAATAATTATTCGAGCTACACTTACACACACCTACATCTAATGGTTAAAGAATATACTGTTTCTGTGGATGGTGAATTTCTGCCTCTCGAAACGATGATTGTTCCACACTCATATAACACCTTCAAAGGTGGCCATTAAGATGTCACTATATTTATATATGATATATTATATGTTTATGTTTTACTTAAGATTTTGTATTTTTCATTTATGGCATACCTTTATGGGTTCCAAAATGGGTAAACACGATATTTTCATTTTCGGAAGTGCGGACTACCACCCCCTCAAAGTGATTTGAATCGTTAATACCATATGTGGGATGTATAAAGGATGGAGTAAATGGTATTATACATTATATTATACTGTAATTAAATTATACCATTATATCATTATGTTTCATTCCATTAAAATATGAAATAGAAATGAAAGTAGCGTTCATGTGTATGTACGGCTTGCCGTCTCCATGAACGGTGCATTTCATTTCTTATCTCTAAATGTTATGTAATATTACAAATTCATGTATATACTTGATGTATATGTTATATATGATATCTACATCATGAATATAATTATGGATATAATGGATATTTCACCACATGAACAACTTGTAATTATAAGAAGTTTACTTTTGACTCAAGTACCAAAGATTGACAAAATGACCGTTATTAACTTAAATAATTACATAATGTTCATAACATGTTAATAAGTGATATAAAAGGAATAATGAACATGAAAAAGGTTCTTAAGAAAATAGAAATTAACTCTAGTTTATTATTCAGGAGGTTAAAGAACGGTCGAGTCAAGACAGGACGCAAGGTAAGGGAATTTCTTAACCCAATTTCCATTCTTTGGGTTAATCTCCTACTTTCAAATTATGTCCTGATATTATTATGTCCTATCTTGTATTTATACTTTATTTATGTGTAAATATAGTGAATACACATAATAGATCTACTTTATTTTAAAAAATGATCTTTGAAAGGGACTTCGTCTCAATCTCCTTTCATTGAGGCATATTTTGTTTTATACACAACTTTCTTTTATACGGTGTATAAACCCCTTTGACTTTTACTTTTATTTAAAAGGAATCTTTTTATACAAAGCGTTTTTACTAAATGACAAAAGGAATTTTTTTTTCTTACGTATGCGGTGACAACGACTTCTCCGCCACCGTGACTATTATTTGAGTTTCGGCTTCCTCTATAAGCCATAACTTTTTTTAAGATGAAAAATAAATACAAAGTTTTAATTTTCTTTTATTTTGGTATTGAAAATGGTTTTGAAAGTGTTTTTATTATATCAATGTGTTGTATTGATATCTTGTGATTGAAATATGGAAATGTAATGTTTCCTTTTTTCATGTTTTATGTGATATGATTATGTTATGGTTTATGATATGTTTAAACCTGTTTATATGAGGAATGCATTGGACTTAATAAGTAATGGGTGGAGCCCGCTATAGCTCCTCGATGCATCGGTAGGTCTAATGAGACAAACTAGTGTCTTGGCATGAGGCCTTGACAAACTCTTATTTGTGGTCTTGTCACGAGGCCTTGGCTACGTGGTTATGATAGTCTGGAATTATGCATTCCATCATTATGAAAGTGGTTATTTATATTGCATGGGATTATTCGACTAGTAGAATATCCATGTGAGTAAGTAAATGACATTATTTAATTTTATTTTTTCCATATTATGATGAAGTTCAAGTTTAAAAAGGCTTTTGTTTTAGTTATAAATTGCCTAAAATGTTAATGTTTATTTATGAAAGCTTCTGCTATATTGTTATCCTTACTGAGCATATGAGCTCACCCCTTTCAATGTTTTAATATTTTCCAGGATGTGAAGAAGTATTTTATGAATGACCTACAGGGATTGTCAGAAGTGGATTTGAGTGTGGTCTATGGAGACTCTGTTATTGTTGTTTTTTACTTTATGATGTAATGTAACATTTATGAATGCATCTAGTGTTTACAAGGCTATTAAAATAATTGCTCTTTCGAGACTTGATCTTTTGTGATCATGCTAATGTTACGTGATAATTCACCGACTCTGGGAAACTGGGGTCAGGGCGTTACAGTTGGTATCAGAGGCAGTTTAGTACTAACCTTGGAAGCTAGATTTAGATAAACTCTGATTAGAGCACATAGCCCGAAGATAGACTTTGAGGAATAGTATAGAAGAACTTCCTAGAATTTTGGTATTATAGAGATTTTGTGAGTTTTCCGAGCAATACATCCATGTCTGTATACGAGCAGGTAGAGGCGGCTCTGGCACAGATTTACATAGGGGTAAAACCCGAAAACACTACTTTGAGCTAGACTCGAACGGAAACTGGTGCACGACAACGGGCCTTGCTGCACTCTTGGTTATGACACTCCTAGGGGATATGCTTAGGATAATTCTCATTTTATTTATAAAACCACTATGAAGGGTTATGAGTATATACTTCCTAAAAGAAAACATTTTTATGATTATGGATTATATCCATAAATAGTTCAATTTATGTTAAGTGTTTTCAAGTTTGTTATTATGTATTTCGATTCATAAACTAACCTAGTTTATGGAATTATATATAAATGGCACCCAGTAGAAGTAATTTGAACTCCATCAATACGTATGATACAAAGAGTAAGAAGGATCATAACTTTCATGGTATTAACCCAACATTTAGAAGGAAAATAGTCTCCCATGTGTTATCAACATATGAAGAAATAGTATCATGTGTTCATAAGATAAGTAGATAATTCTCTGAGTCTTATGGATTTGAAGGGATGAAAGAGAAGAAAAGGATGGAAGAGAGAATGATGGATAAAGGGACGAGGGAAAAGAAGAATTTTCCAATATGTGATAACTGTGGGAAGAAACACCTTGGAACTTGCCTGAAGGGAATGGGAGTTTCTTATCTGTGTGGAGAAAAAGTACACTAAGTGCGTGACTGCAAGGGTAAGGAAAAGGTTTCAAATGTACAATGCTTCATCTTCAAAGAGTGGGGACACTACGCAAACCAATGTTCAAATCATCAGAGTATGCCCCAAATGATGTTATTGGATAATAATCAAGTTATGATACTACCACAGATGAGGAGGAATGATTAGAGTTCTTATGTTGTCATTAAAAAAATTTTCCATTTGAGTGTTGTATCAATGATGTACTGGTTATAATAATTATTGAGTATATAAGGATTGTACTGCAGTACCATTTCATCAAGGACTTGAGATTGTGTGGAACCAAGAAAAGCGACTCCATAGCAGGTTAAATTTTTGGAAAATATATGGTTTAGAGAAAGATAAACCATAATATGGTTCTGATATAGAGATAGTGATTTTGGAATAATACATGATTGATTTGGATAAATTATATTGGATATTCTTAACTTCCTTGAAACTGATTAATGATTTGTATACATTTTTGGATAGAATGAGTATATCTAGTTTTCTATAAGGAATAATGGATCATGAATGTAATCAATAAGGATTTATGGTAATTCAGTATATTGCAGTGTTATAAAAGAATACATGATGAAGGTGTTCACATGTTGTTACGCAGAAAAAAAGGATCTTCATTATGTTTACCTTCCTTATAAAATTTGGACTGTGAGTTGGACCGAAGTATTTTGGATAACTATAAAGGTTGGAATGGATTATATATTACATTGGATACTATTGTTAATGTTATTATTGGATATTTATAAAAAGGACAACACGCAGACCGAGTGACAACCCATCGCGTCGGACAATGCTATGGGAATCGAACCCACAACCATAGTGCGATTGGGATTAATCGCCTACCACTGGACTACGTGAAGTCCCTGGTTATTAAAAAATAGTTTTTCTAATCTAAATGGTATGTGTTAATATTTTTAACCTTGTACGATTAGGATAAATATAATATTTTTTAGTTCTATTATCTTTTTGAGTGAAAGATGAGTTTGTGGTAGAAATTAGTTGAAGGTTGAAACTCTACTTGTCAAGCATAAATATATATATACCTATCTCTTATTCTATGAATAAATTAATTCTTAAACTTTAGTAAAGGGATATTAAAACAAAAAAATGTGTTATCCTAATACCTTATGTCTTGTTGAACTCATAATATTTTAAATCAACATAGATTGAAGGCTTTGAGGCCCTCAATTTTACACTTGTTTTTGATTTATGACCTCAATCACTCCCTAAAAATATTTACGTTTTCCTCCAATTATATGTCTCTAATTTCCGTCAATGTTCTCCTTATTGAGATCATAATTTGGTGGTGAATTTTTTATTTCCCTTTCCCTCTTATTAAGGCTAAATTATATTAACCATATTTCCAATGTGGGTTTTCCAAAAAGGTATTTTCTATTTTCAACCATTTATTTTCAATGAAAAATGTCAAATTGCGAGGACGCAATTTATTGAAGGAGGGAAGAATGTAACACCCCGAGCTTTCATGATACGTTTCTCTTTAAAAAATGCAATAGCTTCCATTGTACGCAAGTTCAAAATTCTAACACACCGCGACCAATCAAAATAGCCATTATGAATAGTAATACCCAATTTTTGAAATTATATATATTTTATGTTTCAAAATGGACTTCATTTTTCAATTTTAAATATCGAAATTATCCTAATTTGAATTTTTTTAATTTTCTGAGAACTTCCAATTTTTTATGAATAGTGAAAAATACTTAAAAACAAATTTTTTAATCAAAATAATTTATAGTGATAAATTATAATATTGAGTGGTTTTAAAGTATAATTATAATATATTTTTACCATTTTATCCGATGGTGGTCAATATAATTAGTTTCACAATGAAATTGGACATAAACAATTGTCAATCTTTTGATATATATTGTTTCTTAAAAACACGCTATTTGTTGTGACAACGGGAATTAATTATGAAATTAATTAATGCAATGTATATGTTTGGAATTTTTTAAAATAGACATCATTTTTGAATTCAGAATATCAATTATAGCTTAAGGTGAAATTTTGGCATTGTTCTGAAAAACTTCAATTTTTGATGAATAGTGAAACCACTAAGTGGTAGTTAAAAAACTGATTTTTTGTTTAAATGAAACATTACCACTTCTGTGATTTTATTTTCAAAAATATGACATACATGGTTTTCCTTAGGAAGTAAAATGTGGTTCAATGGGATTAAAATAATTTTTTGGTGAATAGTAACTTTTAAGTTTAATTAATCGCGATTAAATGTAATTAGTGAAATTTAAGGTAAAAATGGTATTATAAAAATATGAAATTACCTTTACACTTGTCCTACCCCTATTGGATGAGTCATGGCCGACCAAGACAATCCATGGGTCAACTTGGGGACCCCATGGATCCACTTTGGTAGGAAAATGACATTAAAAACTTTTTATTTAATGTCAAAATTAAAATGTCACAAACAAGAGTTGTTTTAAGAAAACAATTTTCAAATGGGGTTGTACAAGTAATATTTTTGACTATAAATATTCATTAGAAATTTAAAAATATTTCCTACATAATTATATTTTTTTTATAATTTTTAGACATTAAATAAATTAAATTATTTATGACACCATGATGATGCAGCGATTACCTCATTAATTAACTATTTTAATAAAATGGAAGGATAATGTAAAATCTAAGCATTACACTTGTCCAAAGCCTATTGGATGAGAATATTTCGGACTCTTATCACCTTAGCCTCGAATTATATAAGTGTGGGACCTTTAGAATCCAAAAATAATTGTATAATAAAGTAACATTTTATTACTTTCCAAGAGTGCCCCTCCTCTCCACTTATAAAAGGCCCCCACCACTACCACCTTAATCACACTATCAAAGCCTTTTGGATCAGAAAAACTCTACCCAAATACTCTCCCAACTTGCCTACCTTTCTCCTAGAAGCCTAAATTTGGGAATAATTCTTCCCAAGGAATCCTTTGGCTCAAATCAAAAGAGTTACCCGATTTTAAGGTAACCTCTTCTCTTATGTTATATTGTTTTATTTTGCTTATCCAACCCCCTAAACTCTTTTTATCCATTACTTTTGTAACAAAACCAGTATCCTCAATATACTAGGATGTTTTTATAAGAAGTATTCTAGCTACACTTACACACACATACATCTAATGGTTAAAGAACATACTGTTTCTGTGGATGGCGAATTTCTGCCTCATGAAACGATGATTGTTCAACACTCATATAACACCTTCAAAGGTGGCCATTAAGATGTCACTATATTCATATATGATATATTATATGTTTATGTTTTACTTAAGCTTCTGTATTTTTCATTTATGGCATACCTTTATGGGTTCCATTATGGGTAAACATGATATTTTCATTTTAGGAAGTGCGGACTACCGCCCCCTCAAAGTGATTTGAATCGTTAATACCATATGTAGGACGTATAAAGGATGGATTAAATGGTATTATACATTATATTATACTGGAATTATATTATACCTTTATATCATTATGTTTCATTCCATTAAAATATGAAATAGAAATGAAAGTAGTGTTCATGCGTACGTACAGCTTACCGTCTCCATGAACGGTGCATTTCATTTCTTACCTCTAAATATTATGTAATATTATAAATGCATGTATATATTGGATATATATTTTATATATGATATCTACATCATGAATATAATTCTGGATATAATGGATATTTTACCACATGAACAACTTGTAATTATAAGAAGTTTACTTTTGACTCAAGTACCAAAGATCGACAAAATGACCGTTATTAACTTAAATAATTACATAATGTTCATAACATGGTAATAAGTGATATAAAAGGAATAATGAACATGAAAAAGGTTCTTAAGAAAATAGTAATTAACTCTAGTTTATTATTCAGGAGTTTAAAGAACGGTCGAGTCAAGACAGGACGCAAGGTAAGGGAATTTCTTAACCCAATTTCCATTCTTTGGGTTAATATCCTACTTTTAAATTATGTCATAATATTATTATGTCCCATCTTGTATTTATACTTTATTTATGTGTAAATATAGTGAATACACATAATATATCTACATTATTTTAAAAAAAGGATCTTTGAAAGGGACTTCGTCTCAATCTCCTTTCATTGAGGCATATTTTGTTTTATACACAACTTTCTTTTATATGGTGTATAAACCCCTTTGACTTTTACTTTAATTTAAAAGGAATCTTTTTATACGAAGCGTTTTTACTAAACGACAAAAGGAATGTTTTTTTTTTCTTATGTATGCGTCGACAACGACTTCTCCGCCGCCGTGACTATTATTTGAGTTTCGGCTTCCTCTATAAGCCATAACTTTTTTTAAAATGAAAAATAAATACAAAGTTTTAATTTTCTTTTATTTTGGTATTGAAAATGGTTTTGAAAGTGTTTTTATTATATCAATGTGTTGTATTGATATCTTGTGATTGAAATGTGGAAATGTAATGTTTCCTTTTTTTCATGTTTTATGTGATACGATTATGTTATGGTTTATGATATGTTTCAACCTCTTTATATGAGGAATGCAATAGACTTAATAAGTGACAGGTGGAGCCCGCTATAGCTCCTTGATGCATCGATAGGTCTAATGAGACAAACTAGTGTCTTGGAACGAGGCCTTGACAAACTCTTATTTGTGGTCTTGTCATGAGGCCTTGGCTACGTGGTTATGATAGTCTGGAATTATGCATTCCATCATTATGAAAGTGGTTATTGATATTGCATGGGATTATTCGACTAGTAGAATATCCATGTGAGTAAGTAAATGGCATTATTTAATTTTATTTTTGCCATATTATTCTGAAGTTCAAGTTTAAAAAGGCTTTTGTTTTAGTTATAAATTGCCTAAAATGTTAATGTTTATTAATGAAATCTTCCGCTATATTGTTATCCTTACTGAGCATCTGAGCTCACCCATTTCAATGTTTTAATATTTTCCAGGATGTGAAAAAGTATTTTATGAATGACCTGCAGGGATTGTCAGAAGAGGATATGAGTGTGGTCTATGGAGACTTTGTTATTGTAGTTTTTTACTTTATGATGTAATGTAACATTTATGAATGTATCTAGTGTTTCCAAGGCTACTAAACTAATCGGTCTTTCGAGACTTGATCTTTTGTGATCATGCCAATGTTACGCGATAATGCACCGACTCTGGGAAACTGGGGTCGGGGCGTTACAGTTGGTATCAGAGGTAGTTTAGTACTAACCTTGGAAGCTAGATTTAGATAAATTCTGATTAGAGCACATAGCCCGAAGATAGACTTTGAGGATTAGTATAGAAGAACTTCCTAGAATTTTGGTATTATAGAGATTTTGTGAGTTTTCCGAGCAATACATACCTGTCTGGATACGAGCAGGAAGAGGTGGATCTGGCATAGATGTACCTAGGGGTAAATCCCGAAAACACTGCTTTGATCTAGACTCGAACAGAAACTAGTGCACGACAACGGGCCTTGCTTCACTCTTGTTTATGGCACTCTGGTGGGATATGCTTATGATAATTCTCATTTTCTTTACAAACCACTATGAAGGTTTATGAGTATATACTTCCTAAAAGAAATTTTTTTTATGATTATGGATTATTTCCATAAATAGCTCAATTTTTGTTAAGTGTTTTCAAGTTTGTTATTATGTATTTTGATTCATAAACTAACCTAGTTTATGGCATTGTATAGAAATGGAGCCCAGTAGAAGGAATGTGAACTCCATAAATACGTATGATCCAAAGAGTAAGAAGGATCATAACTTTCATGGTATTAACCCAACATTTAGAAGGAAAATAGCCTCCCATGTGTTATCAATATATGAAGAAATAGTATCATGTGTTGATAAGATAAGTAGAGAATTCTCTGAGTCTTATGGATTTGAAGGGATGAAAGAGAAGAAAAGGATGGAAGAGAGAATGATGGATAAAGGGACGAGGGAAAATAAGAATTTTCCAATATGTGATAATTGTGGGAAGAAACACCTTGGAACTTTCCTGAAGGGAATGAGAGTTTTTTATAAGTGTGGAGAAAAAGGACACCAAGTGCGTGACTGAAAGGGTAAGAAAAAGGTTTCAAATATACAATGCTTCATTTGCAAAGAGTGGGGACACTACGCAAACCAATGTTCAAATCATCAGAGTATGCCCCAAATGATGTTATTGGATAATAATAAAGTTATGATACTACCACAGATGAGGAGGAATGATTAGAGTTATTATGTTGTCATTAAAGAATTTTTCCATTTGAGTGTTGTACCAATGATGTACTGGTTATAATAATTATTGAGTATATAAGGATTGTACTGCAGTACCATTTCATCAAGGACTTGAGATTGTGTGGAACCAAGAAAAGTGACTCCACAGCAGGTTAAATTTTTGGAAAATATATGGTTGAGAGAAAGATAAACCATAATATGGTTCTGATATAGAGATAGTGATTTTGGAATAATACATGATTGATTTGGATAAATTATATTGGATATTCTTAACTTCCTTGAAACTGATTAATGATTTGTATAAATTTTTGGATAGAATGAGTATATCTAGTTTTCTATAAGGAATAAGGGATCATGAATGTAATCAATAAAGATTTATGGTAATTCAGTATGTTGTAGTGTTATAAAAGAATACATGATGAAGCTGTTCACATGTTGTTACTCAGAAAAAAAGGATCTTCAATATGTTTACCTTCCTTATAAAATTTGGACTGTGAGTTGGACCGAAGTATTTTGGATAACTATAAAGGTTGGAATGGATTATATTTTACATTGGATACTATTGTTAAGGTTATTTTTGGATATTTATAAAAAGGACAACACGCAGACCGAGTGACAACCCATTGCGTCAGACAATGCTGTGGGAATCGAACCCACAACCATAGTGCGATTGGGATTAATAGCCTACCACTGGACTATGTGAAGTCCCTGGTTATTAAAAAATAGTTTTTCTAATCTAAATGGTATGTGTTAATATTTTGAACCCTGTACGATTAGGATAAATATAATATTTTTGAGTTCTATTATCTTTTTGAGTGAAAGATGATTTTGTGGTAGAAATTAGTTGAAGGTTGAAACTCTACTTGTCAAGCATAAATATATATATCTATCTCTTATTCTATGAATAAATTAATTCTTAAACTTTAGTAAAGGGATATTAAAACAAAAAAATGTGTTATCCTAATACCTTATGTCTGTTTGAACTGATAATATTTTAAATCAACATAGATTGAAGGCTTTGAGGCCCTCAATTTTACACTTGTTTGTGATTGATGACCTCAATCACTCCCTACAAATATTTGCGTTTTTCCTCCAATTATATGTCTCTAATTGCCACCAATGTTATCCTTATTGAGATCATAATTTGGTGGTGACTTTTTCATTTCCCTTTCCCTCCTATTAAGGCTAAATTGTATTAACCCTATTTATGATGTGGGTTTTCCACAAAGGTATTTTCTATTTTCAACCATTTATTTTCAATGAAAATTTTCAAATTGCGAGGATTAAATTTATTGAAGGAGGGGAGAATGTAACACTCTGATCTTCCATGATACGTTTCTCTTTAAAAAATGCAATAGCTTGCATTATATGCAAGTTCGAAATTCTAACACACCGCGACCAATCAAAATAGCCATTATGAATAGTAATACCCAATTTTTGAAATTATATATATTTTATATTTCAAAATGGACTTCATTTTTGGATTCGAAATATCAAAATTATCCTAAGTTGAACTTTTTGTAATTTTCTGAGAACTTCCAATTTTTTGTGAATAGTGAAAAATACTTAAAAACAACTTTTTTAATCAAAATAATTTATAGTGATAAATTATACTATTGAGTGGTTTTAAAGTATAATTATAATATATTTTTACCATTTTATCCAATGGTGGTCATTATAATTAGTTTCACATTGAAATTGGACATAAACAATTGTCAATCTTTTGATATATATTGTTTCTTAAAAACACGTTATTTGTTGTGACAGCGGGAATTAATTATCAAATTAATTATTGCAATGTATATGTTTGGAATTTTTTAAAATAGACATCATTTTTGAATTCGGAATATCAATTATAGCTTAGGGTGAAATTTTGGCCTTGTTCTGAAAAACGTCAATTTTTTATGAATAGTGAAACCACTAAGTGGTAGTTAAAAAACTAATTTTTCATTTAAATGAAACATTACCACTTCTGTGATTTGATTTTCAAAAATCCGACATACATGGTTGTCATTAGGAAGTAAAATGTGGTTCAATAGGATTAAAATAATTTTTTTGGTGAATAGTAACTTTAAAGTTTAATTAATCGCGATTAAAGGTAATTAGTGAAATTTAAGGTAAAAATGGTATTATAAAAATATGAAATTACCTTTACACTTGTCCTAACCCTATTGTATGAGTTATGTCCGACCAATAAAATCAATGGGTCAACTTGAGGACCCCATGGAGCCACTTTGGTAGGAACATGACATTAAAAACTATTTATTTAATGTCAAAATGAAAATGTTACAAACAAGAGTTGTTTTACGAAAACAATTTTTAAATGGGGTTATACAAGTCATATTTTTGACTATAAATATTCATTAGAAATATAAAAATATTTCATACATAATGATATTTTTTTTACAATTTTTAGAAATTAAATAAAGTAAATTATTTATGACACCATGATGATGCAGCGATTACCTCATTAATTAACTATTTTAATAAAATGGAAGGATAATGTAAAATCTAAGCATTACACTTGTCCAAAGCCTATTGGATGAGAATATTTCGGACCCTTATCACCTTATACTAGAAGTATATAAGTGTGGGACCTTTAGAATCTGAAAACCATTGTATAATAAAGTAACATTTTATTACTTTCCAAGAGTGCCCCTCCTCTCCACTTATAAAAGGCCCCCACCACTACCACCTTACTCACACTATAAAAGCCTTTTGGCTCGGCCAACCTCTGCCAAAATACTCTCCCAACTTCCATAACTTACTCATAGAAGCCTCACTTTGGGAAGAATTCTTCCCAAGGAAGCCTTTGGCTCAAATCAAAAGAGTTACCCGATTTTAAGGTAATGACTTCTCTTATGTTATTTTGTTTTATTTTGCTTATCCAACCCGATTTTAAGGTTAAAGAATGGTCGAGTCAAGACAGGACGCAAGGTAAGGGAATTTCTTAACCCAGTTTCCATTCTTTGGGTTAATCTCCTAATTTCAAATTATGTCATGATATTATTATGTACTATCTTGTATTTATACTTTATTTATGTGTAAATATAGTGAATACACATAATAGATCTACTTTATTTTAAAAAATGATCTTTGAAAGGGACTTTGTCTCAATCTCCTTTCATTGAGGCATATTTTGTTTTATACACAACTTTCTTTTATACGATGTATAAACCCCTTTAACTTTTACTTTTATTTAAAAAGAATCGTTTTATACAAAGCATTTTTACTAAATGAGAAAATGAATGTATTTTTTTCTTACGTATGCGGCGATAACGACTTCTCCGCCGTCGTGACTATTATTTGAGTTTCGGCTTCCTCTATAAGCCATAACTTTTTTTAAAATGAAAAATAAATACAAAGTTTTAATTTTATTTTATTTTGGTATTGAAAATGGTTTTGAAAGTGTTTTTATTATATCAATGTGTTGTATTGATATCTTGTGATTTAAATGTGGAAATGTAATGTTTCATTTTTTCATGTTTTATGTGATATGATTATGTTATGGTTTATGATATGTTTAAACCTGCTTATATGAGGAATGCATTGACGGGTGGAGCCCGCTATAGCTCCTCGATGCATCGGTAGGTCTCATGAGACAAACTAGTGTCTTGGCATGAGGCCTTGACAAACTCTTATTTGTGGTCTTGTCACGAGGCCTTGGCTACGTGGTTATGATAGTCTGGCATTATGCATTCCATCATTATGAAAGTGGTTATTTATATTTCATGGGATTATTCGACTAGTAGAATATCCATGTGAGTAAGTAAATGGCGTTATTTAATTTTATTTTTTACATATTATGCTGAAGTTCAAGTTTAAAAAGGCTTTTGTTTTAGTTATAAATTGCCTTAAATGTTAATGTTTATTTATGAAAGCTTCCGCTATATTGTTATCCTTACTAAGCATCTGAGCTCACGCCTTTCAATGTTTTAATATTTTCCAGGATGTGAAGAAGTATTTTATGAATGACCTGCAGGGATTTTCAGAAGAGGATATGAGTGTGGTCTATGGAGACTTTGTTATTTTAGTTTTTCACTTTATGATGTAATGTAACATTTATGAATGTATCTAGTGTTTCCAAGGCTACTAAACTAATCGGTCTTTCGAGACTTGATCTTTTGTGATCATGACAATGTTACGCAATAATGCACCGACTCTGTGAAACTGGGTTCGGGGCGTTACAATATATCAAAAAGATATATCATGCAGTTACCACATTGTTAGTACTAAATATGAACCTAAACCGTGAGCCTGAATTATTTTCCTTAAAACTACAAATTTTCAACCACTAACTCCCAAAATACTATAAAACCACACAAGAGATATGTAATTGTCGAAATTAGTCATACTTGTTTCTTTTAAGGAATCACATTGGGACTTTATCCCATTTCTCACCAATGTTCCCAACCATAAAAAAAGTCACCAACAAAAAAACAAGGCTCTAAATCCCTAAGGAATTCATACATTTTAAATTTATTTTCCACACACTGTTGAATCTACTGAGTCCATGTAATTGTGGAAATCATCACTCTCACAATAAGGAATGGTATCTCTCATCCCTAGGAATTTATTACTCAAAAAAACAATCTTATTTCCAAATTTATTTAATTTATTCATTAATCATAGGTTATCTAGAAACAGAAACCAAAAGTATTTACCTAAATATAAATATGATTCTAATTATTATTTTATATAATCACAAATAATATTAGTAATAGAAAATTTTCCAATTCCTATTCCATTAATTATCATAATTTGGATCTAAGTTGTTATAGTTTCAATAAATTAACTATTTTAAAGAAACCATAATAAAAACCCTTCCAATAATATATCACGCTATCTTTGTAAACATAAAATCACAGCATAAAATGAAAACCCCATGCATTCTAAAAACACTCCCATTTATTTAGTTTCCCCTCAGTAAATTTTAATTATATTGAACATGTGATAATTATCATTTCAATTCATTAATTGAAAAAATTATAAATAATCCTCATTATATGAAAAAAATAATTATAAGATAGTATCATATTATAACATCTTCATTATTTTAATTTTCATATTTAAATAATATTAATCCTCTGATCTAAGTAATGTGAATAACGTTGTAATTTAATTATTAAATTAACATAAACAACATTATTCCACGGTATTTGATTAATTCCAATGAATAAAGTAAAAAAATCATGCGACAATTCTAAATCACTTCATAATGATTCCTGATTATTGATAAAAAGTTCAATGTGTGATTCCTTTTCTAGATTAATATATTATTAAGCTCACTCTCACCCGTTTAGATAGTGAGATAAATCATGATTAATTCACACTTTCAGAAGAAGGATGGAGAAGTAACAGCTCTCCATCCTCGATTAAAATCTCAACATTCTATAAGAAATGAAGAACAATATAGGTCTAACCACCACTAATGAAAACACCTCCAAGACTGAAGGAAACACCACCATGACCTAATCCTAAAACCCACATCAATAATAGCTTGAATCATCAACTCGATATTGAATAACTATTAAAAAATATGTTTTATATGGAAATAAGAATATAGGAATGAGTATGTGGGTAGAATAGATAAGAAATATTTATTTGAGACTTTAGTCTATCAATCCAAGGGGTTTAGACACTTCATGTCAGGGCTTGAGGATAGTGAGAGGTGTTGGGGTCATCTATTGTTTGAGAGAATGAGATAAAATATAGAACAATGGATATTGGGCCTTTAATTTATAGAGTAAGCCTGAAATCTTTCACCCAATATGGAGAACTCTCAAAATTATTGTGGTGCCTTTAGTAAAGTAAATATCTGGTTGTTGGGTCATTTTGACCTATAGTGACTCATAATTTTTATGAATATATATCACATCTTATTATTTAAATATTTATTATATAAAATAATAATCCAAATAAAAATTGTATAGGTAAAGTGCCTTTGGAATTTTAGATAAATAAAAATCTGGTTCATAAGTGAAATACATCATCTACCACTATCATAATTTTAACATCCCGACCCGGAAGCCACTAAACCGGTGCTCCAAGCTGGTTCTCCACAAGGCCTCAAGCGCGCCTCCCCATACGCCAGAGGCTGCCGACTGGCAGCGAGGGCCTAGGGTGTGATTGTGGGGAGACTATTCCCTCATACTAGAGTAAGAATATAGTGGAAATAACTATGTATCATACAAAGCGGAAAGTGAACAGAGTGCGGAAGAAGTAAACAACCGAAAGAGAACAAGCTGTAATAGTAAAATGTTGTAAAAGCCCGAACATCTATGAAATAAAAAAAACACTGGTCACCCACTGGGATGACCATACTGATACAAGTACAAAAGAAGCCGAATGTAAAAGTACAGGGCTCTACTACTCACTCTGAGCCAATCCACATACCCGATCTCCAGAAAATATCGAACTGCAGCAGCCCGATCAGTAAAACTACTCGATTAGCTCCGCTCGATCATGCGACACTGGGCCTCATCCCTATCCACCATGCAACTCGTGCTCAACTTTAAAAGCAGACATAAGTTCTACACCTACACCGAGGTGCACGTGCAGGGGTGAGAAATAATCTCAGTAGGGAACCCCGACAAGCATCCTATAACTGTGATGCTAAAAGTGTATGCAATAATAATGTGCTCAGCCTAGCTGGAACACAACAAAAGAAATTAAACTAAATGTGAAACCACAGTTGAACTCAGGGTATGTTATCCCTATCAAGTGGGCAAGTTCCACCATGGATGTCCATGTCTATATACATACACATGTCTAGTCCCATACCTATACACATATACATAAATATGAATATTCATGACGAAGTTATTCAAATAACATGAAAACAATATCAGCAGACGATCCTTGGTACCATTTTGGACATTCGGTGCAATGGAATTGTGCTGGACATCGTGCCACTCAAGCTGTGTATCATTAAGTTGATCTCTAGGTCCGTAATCCCATCGACATGTACCTGCTTTGTCCAATGCCGGAAATATGTCTCTAAAAAAGATAAATAAAGACAAGTAACCCTATGGGAATTACTCACAACCTATCCCCTCTAGTTTAACCAAACAAACACAAGAAGTAGATAACACTACAGGTAACCCTATGGGAAGTACTCACAGCCTATCCCCTTGGGTCCCACCTAAAAAGTACCAACAACCATCTGAGTAGTACACTCATCTTAACTCCTCTATTTTGGTCATATGAAAATTCAAAGACTCTCTGGGGAAGCTCGCTCGGTCAATTCCCCTTATAGTCTAGGGTAGTCAGTGACTCTCTGAGGAAGATCACGCGGTATAACCCTCTTATAGCCCCAAGGTATAGAGACTCTCTGAGGAAGCTCACTCAGTCAATTCCTCTTATAACCTTAGGTCAATCACAGACAATCTAAGGAAGCTCACTCAGTCAATTGCTTCTCTAGTCTGGAAAGGTTTTAAAGAAATTCCAACAAAGTAAAGACTCTCTAAGAAATCTCACTCGGTCTACCCTCCTGTAGTCTATAATATCCAAGACTCTCTGGGAAGATCACTCGGTCTATCCCCTGTAGTCTACAATTTCCAAGACTCTCTAAGGAATCACACTCAGTTTACCCTCTTTGTTAGGGCCAATAGGGGCCTATATACCCTGAGAGGGGGGGGGTGAATCAGGGTATGGATATCCTTTTTCAAGTTCTTCCTGCCCCACTGGATCTTGACCTCTTTGTTGCAAGGGTCACTTTGTTTGCACTTATGTGGTTACTATGATCACTTGTCTCCTTTACCTGATGATGATGCTTTGAATGCAATGCAGGAAAGTAAGCAGGCAGACACGGAGATTTTTACTTGGTTCACCGCTAAGGGCTACGTCCAAGGAGCATACGCCGACAAGTTGCCGGTTCGTACCAAATTCCACTAGACTTCACTAGATGTGGATTACAATGTTCGGGCTAGATCAATTCTATGCCCAGGATCACTGCCTATACAATGTTTAGGGTCAGCTCACTACTTTCCCAAGGGTCACTCCCTATTTCTCTCTCTCTGGCTCACTGCCGGTGGAGAGGATCACCTTCTTCCTCTTCCTAAGATCACTGCTCTTGGAAGATATCCACTCACAGTTTATAGACCTGTAGGTCTCTTCATTTTCATGAAGGAATGCATCTTCCTCTGTATGTAGATGCTCTATTGAAGTCCAACTTTCACCCGCAGATGAATCTCACTTTGCACCGGATGTACCGGGCAACCTCAATTTTTACGCGCAACCCTTACGGTGTCTTGCGCGCAATTTATATGATTTGCGCGAAATCCCTTTTTCGCGCAACCTCCAAATATTACGCGCAGCCTAGAAACTGCCTTGCGCGCAATCCACTACTTTTGCTTGAAATCCACTTTTCGCGCAATCTTCCTTTTACGCGCCAATCACCAACTTTCTGCGTAGCCTTTTCTTTTCGCGCAATCTGACTTTACGCGCAAACTTTAAGTTTACGCGCAACACCCTTTCTACCTTCAATTTCGCGCACCAGAGCTCGGGTATTTTCTATGTCTTGAACTCTTCTGAATGGAGGAGGGTCACTTCATATTTATAGGCAAAATCGACCCCGCGCGAAAAACCCTCCTTGAGCGCGTAATCCGCTTTGATCGCGAAATACCGATCTTCCGCGCACAACCATTTTCCGCGCACTGCTCCATAATTTCGCGTGCCTCATGCCTTTACCGATTTTCAAGCTTTTGGCCTTGAAACATCTTTTGCGCGAAATAAAATTTCGCGCAACCCGCTGCTTTGCGCGCCATACTTCAAGATTTCGCGCAACCCGCTAATTTTGCGCGCCACGCTTAATTTTTTCCGCGCACCTCTTTCATTTCTCTCTCCTCAACCTTTTCCAACAACATATCACTCCATTTTCCATTGGCGATTTTCAGGCCCATAAATTTGGCAAACACTGGGAAACGGCGCCACCTTGTACTGCTCTTTTGTACCGCCTCCAGATCGTCCTTTCCTTTGTCATAGTTCTTTGTCAACATGGAATGTCAACAACTTCTCGGGAACTCGACAATTCTCCATGGAAACCTTCTTTGTCAACAAACACAATCAACCCAAAATACTGCAATGTTACCTTGAGGGATTTTTGCCCAACACTCTCCCCCTTTGGGTTTGTTGACAACTCTTCACAAATTTGCTCAGAATTATTTTCTGCACGTTGATACCTCACTGAGTCTTCTTCCAGCTGCTACCACCATTCGCCTCTTGCGATTATGATAGAGTTCAAGGATTCACTTAACATGTACTCTAAGCCCACATGAGGAATGCTCGGCATGAGAAACAAGAGTAGTATGAAAAGTTCATCAATGAATCACTTCATGTCAGACCCCAATTGTCGATTCCACCCTGATACCAATTCTTAAAATAAAAACCAGTTGTTGAACCACACTGATACCAATTGGTGAATTCTTAAGTTGATACCAATTGTTGATAGCTGGACACCATCTCACACCTTTCCAACACCACTGTTCTACTTTTATCACGATCCTCAGCTGTCGTGATTTCTATGATTTGATCGATCACGTCTAGCATCGTCAGATTTAAAAACTCCCCCTTTCTCATTGCTCCCCCTTTCTGGCTGCTCCACCTGTTAGCTTCTCCCCGTATCAATTATGATTTATCAAATATCCGCACGATTTTCTCCCCCATAACAAACACTTTTCTCCCCCTTTGTCAACGAACCCAAAGGTCACTCCTTTGTAGTCTGTAACATAGTAGAGAACACATATCAGCGCATTAGGGAAAAACACACCATACCTCGGGGAGAGGGGGTGGGGGACCCACATCCACACTGTTTCAAGTGCGGGGAATCGACTGAACTCCCAGAGCCAGTCGATGCCTCTCAAAAGCTTCCTTGGGTAAGGCCTTTGTCAGAATGTCTGCAACCTGTAGCTCTGTAGGCACATACTCCAACTTCACGATTCTCTGCTCAACCTTCTCCTTGATAAAATGATACTTAATCTCAATGTGCTTTGTCCTTGAATGATGAACGGGATTTTTGCTAAGATTTATAGCACTTGAGTTGTCACACTGGATTCCGATTGGAGACTTCACTTCAACTCCCATATCATCAAGCTGCTGCTTCATCCACAATAATTGTGTGCATGCTTGAGTGGCCGCAATATACTCAGCTTCTGCGGTGCTCAATGAAATGCAATCTTGTTTCTTGCTTAGCCAAGAAATACACAATCCACCAAGATAGAATGCACCACCTGACGTTGATTTTCTATCATCTGTTGAACCGGCCCAGTCTCCATTAGTATATCCCAATAACTCTGTCTGAGATTTGTCGTTGTATGTCAAGCCGAAGTCCACTGTGCCCTTGATATACCGAAGTATTATTTTCACTGCAAGCATGTGACTTTCCTTGGGATTACTCTGATACCTCGCTGCTTGGAATGTGGTGAAAACAATATCAGGCCTTGTTGCGGTTAAGTACAACAGACTTCCAATGATTTGCCTGTATTCTGTGATATTAACTGCCTTGACATCCTCATCATCCTTTGATTACTCTTTATCTGGGAGTTTCCTTTGCACATCAGTCGTGCTTTGTTCCGAATCATCATGCCATATTCATTCATCCTGTCTTGATAGACCCATTTTTTCTTGATGACATTTTTATCATCTAGCCTCGAAACAATCTCCCACGTCTGATTCTTCTCAAGTCTGATCTATCTCTTCATCCATGGTATGATCCTAGTTTTCATCTTCAGTTGCATCAGCAAAGCATTTCGGCTCAACCTGAGATATAAAAGATGTTTTCTGCAGTGATTTCATTCTCCTTGTCTAAGCTAGAGCTAACTAATCACCAATGATATTCTGCATGTCAATTTCAGCTCAACTCTTTGACTGTTGTGCAGATGAGGATTTTTACTTCCTTGTACTCACAAACTAGACACTTTCATGTTCATCATTGGTGTCTTCTTTTGAATCAGCATAAGCCACTTCTGATCTCCCTATGTTGCTTTCTTCCTCAATACTTCCATCAGGAAGTTGTTCACTGACTCATTTTTCAGTGGCTTCATTTCTTTCAGCTAGGTTTCTCAAATTTTTGTTGAGACGCCTTTGATTTTCTCTTGCAGCTTCTTGGTATCCTGAAAACAGTCAGCTGATACCATATTGTTAGAGCAAATAGATAAGCATAAAATTCATTGTTATTGCTGCTTCTCCCTGTGTGTCTTTCTTCCCTCAATAGGAAACACCTGAGCCGAGTCATCCAATTATTGCATTGATGGCACTTGAATCTGATTTGGATATAGAATGCTCCCCCTGTGTTATGCAACTCTTCCAGTTGTTTGGCCCAACAGTTTAGACCCATAACACGTCTTTTCCTCCTGCATCATTTGTTCTCATCTTCCACTCAAATTTGAGCCATTAACAAAATCTCTAAGCCTACGGAGTTGAAACTCGGTGTAGGAAACAAGAGATAAAGTTAATAACACAATCACTTCCTATTGTGCTCTGTTTCTCCCTTTCTTCATCAACTCTAGTACCTGATTTGAATCAATTGAAATTCTAGAGCAAATCACTTCTCCACTTCACATCCTTAGATGCCACTACCCCATGGATCGTATCTCCCTAAAACCTGAAACACATGAATCATCAGTTAATAGCATTTAAATATATAGGGAGAGGGGTTTCTTCTGGACTCCTCAAGATGAGGATTGTGGTTGATCCTGATGGGTCAATCCTTTGATTCTTTCTTGGAGAGCATCACATTCCTTTCTTGCTTCCTCCAACTGCCTAGCCAACTTCAATTGTTCTGGCCATATGACTAGGCATTCATTGCCTACAGTATGAGCCTTTTTCTGATATGTAGATTTGGTAGGCTCAGCCTTTCTCACCGTTTGGGGTATAAACCCGCTGGTACACATTTCCTTCACTTCTCGCTGAGAAACACGACATGTGGATTTTTCGATGCATTCTTTTCTTATCTTCCTTTTATCAGATTTATGGGTCACCACCCTATTTTTCATTGGTGGTGGGTCCTCCATTGAACGTCCATTCTTCTTTATCACCACTGGAGTAGATCTCCCCTTAATCTTCCAGGTTTTCTCACATTCTCTCCTTGAGAGCTGTTGTGAGTATGACATAGGAGGTGACTGATACACCTTTCGTTCAGCTCCATGTGATTTCCCTGAGGCTTGAAGCCTATTCTTCTCCTTACCACTTTGTCTCCCAGTACAGGCTTCTTTCTTGTACACTTCCTGTGGTGGAGATCTCTTTTCTTGTTCCTTTCCCTTTCCTACTTTCCTCTTACTGCAATGTCTCGCCATGTGCCCATAGTGAGAACATATAAAACATTTTCCCTCAAAGGCATACCTCATTTTATCATCTCTCTGCTGAAATGTTGATGCACCTTGAGTTATTCTTCTGATATTGTTCTCCTGAGCTTCCTGACACATGCTCATGGTGTGTCCCATTCTTCTGCAGTAATAGCATCTAATATATGCTTTCCTCTGAGAAGCTCTTCTTTCTAATTTCTCATGATGCTTCTTCCTATTCTCAGATTTATTAATGTCTCTCTTTTCACAGCCTGAAATGTAGTCCAGAGCCTCTGTACAGAAGCTTGATGTGTGGCCATGAACTCCGCAGAAATAGCACACATCATCACTCCTTGAAACTATCCTCATAGGCCTATCTCCAGCACCTACAGGATTTTTCTTACCTTTGTAAATTTTCACTGCATTTTTCTTATCATCCATAGGAGTGGAATTATCATATCCAATACCAGCATTTCCAAAACTTGATGGTCTTTGAGCTGAGAAAATATTATGTTGTTTCTATTCAGAAACAACATATCTGTTCTTCATTTTATCATCACTTGTCGAAGGATGATCAAATAGCAAGTGCAGTGCATCCTTCAACTTGGGCTTATCTTTGGATTTAGACTTCTCTATTTCCTGCTTGACTGATTCGAGCTCTTCTACCAACTTTTGAATCTTCATATCCCTTGATTCAAGTTGGACATCATGTTTTTCCTTGAGAAGCTTCCCTCTACTTACCTCATCTTCCAGTTCATGCTTCATCTTATCAACCATGTCATTTTTCTCCTTTACCTTCAATTTTTCTTGAGCGACAGAGTCAGAGCAACATGCATTCTCTTGTTGTAGCCTTTGATTTT
Source organism: Viscum album (assembly GCA_963277665.1). Lineage (NCBI taxonomy): Eukaryota > Viridiplantae > Streptophyta > Magnoliopsida > Santalales > Viscaceae > Viscum > Viscum album. Next base: position 1,274,509,999 of record OY728132.1, on the reverse strand, counting down.
TCTGAACTTCTGTAGACAACTGTGCTGCTAGATCATTATTTCTGGCTTTAAGATTCTGTGCTTCGTCTGACATTTGACTCTCTTCATAATCGCCAGCCTTTTGTTTTCCTTTCATTCTGGCCATCTTCTGCAGCTCTTCAGCACGTGAATCATTCTTCTCTGTTAGGTCAGTAACTATATCAATAAGCCTTTGATTTAAGCATTTTAGCTTGTGGACCTCAATCTCCAATCCCTTGATCCGGATATCTTTAGATTTGGCTTCTTCAGTGTTTCCAACGTCACTTGGAATATTTGGTTCATCGATGATTTTGAGTTGATCTTTCACTTTTCTATTCAAGCCATCGATCTCCCTTTTCTGTTCTTCAATCTTAAGCTTATACTCACTAACTGATTCTGAGTTCTCTGGTGATGATAACTTGAGTTTCTCAATTTTATTTATCAACTCAGACTTCTCTTCTTCCTGCTGCTGCATATAGAGTTTGGCATCGTGAACAACTTTGTTAGCATTCTTGGTTTTGGCTCTCCAAACATCTATCTCTTCAAGAGAAGCCTCTAACTCAGCTCGCATATCTATTCTTCCTTCAATTTCTTCTTCTGTTTCAGTTTCACTCTGATGCTCATGTACTTTACTCATTACAACATCATGATTGAGTGAATCAATCTTTTCCCTTTCTGATTCATCCAAGCCTTCCTTCAGCAAGCTGTTTGATTCCTTTAGTTGAATCACACATTTTCCATATACACTCCCACACTGAGGAGTACCACCTGACTTCTGCTTATTCTTGGATGTTTTTCCCTTTGCCATGGCAGATTGAGATAAGAGAAGACTGATTCTTTATCCACACAGATCGACTACACCAAGTTGGAGCAAACAAATCTGATAACAGCAACCTTCCCTCTGATACCAATTGTTAGGGCCAATAGGGGCATATATACCCTGAGAGGGGGGGGGGTGAATCAGGGTATGGATATCCTTTTTCAAGTTCTTCCTGCCCCACTAGATCTTGACCTCTTTGTTGCAAGGGTCACTTTGTTTGCACTTATGTGGTTACTATGATCACTTGTCTCCTTTACCTGATGATGATGCTTTGAATGCAATGCAGTAAAGTAAGCAGGCAGACACAGAGATTTTTACTTGGTTCACCGCTAAGGGCTACGTCCAAGGAGCATACGCCGACAAGTTGTCGGTTCGTACCAAATTCCACTAGACTTCACTAGATGTGGATTACAATGTTCGGGCTAGATCACTTCTATGCCCAGGCTCACTGCCTATACAATGTTTAGGGTCAGCTCACTGCTTTCCCAAGGGTCACTCCCTATTTCTCTCTCTCTGGCTCACTGCCGGTGGAGAGGATCACCTTCTTCCTCTTCCTAAGATCACTACTCTTGGAAGATATCCACTCACAGTTTATAGACCTGTAGGTCTCTTCATTTTCATGAAGGAATGCATCTTCCTCTGTATGTAGATGCTCTATTGAAGTCCAACTTTCACCCGCAGATGAATCTCACTTTGCACCGGATGTACCGGGCAACCTCAATTTTTACGCGCAACCCTTACGGTGTCTTGCGCGCAATTTCTATGATTTGCGCGAAATCCCTTTTTCGCGCAACCTCCAAATATTACGCGCAGCCTAGAAGCTGCCTTGCGCGCAATCCACTACTTTTGCTTGAAATCCACTTTTCGCGCAATCTTCCTTTTACGCACCAATCACCAACTTTCTGCGTAGCCTTTTCTTTTCGCGCAATCTGACTTTACGCGCAAACTTTAAGTTTACGCGCAACACCCTTTCTAACTTCAATTTCGCGCACCAGAGCTCGGGTATTTTCTATGTCTTGAACTCTTCTGAATGGAGGAGGGTCACTTCATATTTATAGGCAAAATCGACCCCGCGCGAAAAACCCTCCTTGAGCGCGTAATCCGCTTTGATCGCGAAATACCGATCTTCCGCGCACAACCATTTTCCGCGCACTGCTCCATAATTTCACGCGCCTCATGCCTTTACCGATTTTCAAGCTTTCGGCCTTGAAACATCTTTTGCGCGAAATAAAATTTCGCGCAACCCGCTGTTTTGCGCGCCATACTTCAAGATTTCGCGCAACCCGCTAATTTTGCGCGCCACGCTTAATTTTTTCCGCGCACCTCTTTCATTTCTCTCTCCTCAACCTTTGCCAACAACATATCACTCCATTTTCCATTGGCGATTTTCAGGCCCATAAATTTGGCAAACACTGGGAAACGGCGCCACCTTGTACTGCTCTTTTGTACCGCCTCCAGATCGTCCTTTCCTTTGTCATAGTTCTTTGTCAACATGGAATGTCAACAACTTCTCGGGAACTCGACAATTCTCCATGGAAACCTGCTTTGTCAACAAACACAATCAACCCAAAATACTACAATGTTACCTTGAGGGATTTTTGCCCAACACTCTTGTAGTCTATAACATCCATGACTCTCTGGGAAGCTCACTCAGTCTATCCCTTATAGTCTATAGCACCAGGTTCTCACAGTCTCATGCCAGTCAGTGCATGATAATGCTATAAGGCCAAAGTACACCTACAGAGCTATTTGGATAACCAGCCTACAGTATAAAAAGCATGTCAAGAACAACACTCCATCCTATAGTCACAAGGCATGGAAAACCAGGCATCCTAATAGGCAAGCTAGACCCAATGGTCAAAAATCAATCAACATGGAAAAACAGATCCACAGCAAGGTAAAATACACCATTTTCAATCAAACCACCTCTACTCAGGCACACAAGGAATAATAGGCATCCAAAAAAACAAGAAAGATGCATCACGTTATGCTCAGCAGCCACCGACCAGGAAGCACCTCTGGTAAACACTACAGCATCAGCAAACCAAGTCAGATATAAACAAAATAGTGAGGGTGGCCTGAATGCCCAACCCAACAATACATCAAAAACTGAAAGTGAACACCAGCTTGGAACGAGTTCTAGGTGATACCCGATCACCATCTCTACCCAAACCTGACATAACAACTAAGGGTCGGTCAAACAACAGGCACCCACTGGGTCCCTCAGGTCAAACACAGAGGAGGCATTATACTCAGGATCCTCCAGGTAAACATGAGTGAAGACATCCAATGTGGGATCCTTATCGAAGATTAAGGGGGGAATCCTACACGGGGTCCTCAAAAAAAGGACAACATGGGCATTCCATAACATGGTTCTTATCAAAGGAAGAACAAGAGAGAGATCCTACAAGGGAATCCCTTGGTCAGCTCACAAGCAAAGCCATCCCTCAGGGGATCCTTAGAAGTACCTAGTCTTAAAGCCTCAAAGGCTAGAAGGGAACGTCTCACAAGGTAAACATCCTCTAAAGCATGGGTTATAGGAGATAGCTCATATCTCATATCCTATTAAAAATCTCAACTAACTTGGTACGAACACCCAACCTATCATCCACACCATGTCTCGCTCTCAGGTGACAACTGAACTCGATTAGTGGAGGAAGAACCCCTCCATTTAGATATAAACCCCAAAAACCCCCTTTATATGACCTATAAAAGTCAAAATTATTACACCATTGTGCTCTATGTGGAAAAACACTTAGAATCGACTACTCACACGCCCAATTCTGACTTCCAGAGCCCAAGATATCTCAAAATTACTAAAGTGAAGTAGTGTATGGCCATAGTACATGGCCAGAGCACAATGGGCCTGCCTGTGCAATATTACACGGCCTGTACTTTAATGTAAACAGCGTGTACTATTCAAAAAAAGTTACGTTGTGTCCATTTTCACCCGAACACATGCCCATGTACCACTACACGGCATGTACTTAAAGTACACGGCGTGTAGTCCTAAAAAAACCACTATTCCGTGTTCTACTCCACACGGCCAGCCACACGGCCACTCACTACACGGCGTGTACTCAAAGTACATGGCCTGTACTTAAAAAAACTTCTTCTTCCCCGAAGGGGAAGAACACATGGTGTGTACCCCTGCAATACACGCCGTTTATTCTGGGTTTTCCAATGGGAAAACCCTGAAAACGCCCGAAATGCCCATTTTCACCCCTGAAACATTAGATCCAGCCTTAAGAGGCCACAAGAAAGAAATATAAGGCTTAAAATACTTAAAACGACATGTTTAAAGAGGATATATGGAGAAAACATAAACGGATCTACCTTCGGGCGGAAACCGCCGAAGCTTCGGTTGATTTCACGGCTCCCGGTTGCCGCACGCCGACTCAGCGCGTCGAGAGCTTCAAATCGGTACCCTTCTTGGCTTCCAGCTCTCCCTATTTCTCAAAATCCATATATCCCATAGGTCACGGCCAAAGGGGAGGCATATTAGATGTGTGCATGGAGGAGGAGGAAAGAAGAAAAGAAAAGGAAGAAAAAGGGGCATGGGCCGGCCCCGACGCCCTACAGGAGTTTATGCCTTCCCTAGGCTAAACTCCTCATTCTGGACTCAACGAAGCAGATAGAATATTAATCCAATTATCTGTTTAAATTTTCTTTTTAATAGAACCTACGCGAATAATTTAATATTTAATTTAATAATCTTAAATATTAAATATTCCGCCAAAATTCGAACAGCTCAAATTTCCTCCAAACTCCTGTCCTAAAGTAAAATCCTTATTTTGGGACCAATGGAGCTGTCAGAAAAATTATCCGAGATCAGATGGTAGGGTAAAATGATCGTTTTACCCCTCACGAGCATCCAACAGCAAAAATTCAAATTTCTGCTCAAAACGATTGTCCGAAAAAACATGGGTTCTTATAATAATTAATACCTTTCATTACAATCTAGGGAAAGTAAACATTAGAAAGGGTGATATTAAATTCCTAGTAAGGGTAAGCAAGGGAGATTTCAATATAACATGAGCATAAGGGTATATGAACATGATCGTAAAATTGGAAAACCCATACCCTATATATCATATATCATAATCATGAGTCATGGCATATGGGTTTACAGTTCATAATACATGAATCATAATGGAATCAATGAACATAATCCATGGGAGAATAACATTTTCATAAGACATAAGTTTTTGGAATACACATAAGCATAGAAAATCATTTCCAAATAGTCAAGGCTCATATTAAAGACTATCATAGTGGATTGGGTTTACTCCCCATACTATCATAGTAGTCATGGTTCTCTCCCAGGACAAATGTAGTGGACATATTCTCTTTTTGAACTATGTTCACTCCCCATTCTAGACCTATTTATCTCATGATATGTCCATCTTTAACCAATTCATTTAAGGGGTATATAATTTTAGTCCCACCCATTGAATAATTAAAATCATACATACTTATTTCATAAGATCATAAAACATTCATCATCTCAAAATCCATGAAATTTAATGGGTTTTATAAATATTTCAACATAGCATAACCCATGTAAAATAACTATATTTGACAAAACTTTTATCATTTTATCATATAAGAACCTATGTAAAAGGAATTATTTTCATAAAAATCATATCACAAAAAACATTAATCATCTTGGTAAATAATAACTATGGTAACATTAGATCATATAACTATTAAATATTGAGTGAAATCATGGGTTATTTCCTTTGAGGAATAGAAAACACATTACAATATCATTAAAACATTATTTAAAGAAATACTCATTCCAATTTTAATACCAATTTTCAAAACTATAAATTACCAAAATATAGTGAAAATAATTTTCTATGAAAATATACTTGACAAATTATAAAGTAATATTTATAGTATTTAGTGGTAATGATTTTTAAAAATTCCATTCATTTCATATATGTTAAAAGAAAACATTCCTTTCAATTTTTTGAAAAAAGTTAAAAAGTACCTTGTTCATAAAATGAAAAAAATATTCCATTAAAAAATAAAAAATTAAAACATTGGTAATAATGAATTTAGATAATCATTTTTTAATATTAAAAACATTCTTGAAATTTTTTTCTAAAAACATAAACATGGAAGAGAAAGTATTTTTTCTCAAAGAGAGAAATGAAGTGAGTTTTCCTTAAAACCATTCTTTCAGTCTCTTAAGTACTTAAATAGAGGAAAATAAAAGGAAAAAATATTATATATAAATAACCTGAGGAAAACAAAATTCATGATATTATTTATAGGTTGATCATTAAATTTCATCATTAAAAATATAGTCATAAACAATCCCAATTAACAATTAGATTGTAAAATAAAACTCAAACTAATTTGGTTACATTCGAATCTTAATAACCATGAAAGAATAACATCAAATTAAACATTAAATATCATGATCATAAGTATAGTAATGATATAACATGTCAAATTGTAGTATGTATACCTCATAAAAGAATATAATCACATGACATAACATATGTCCCAAAGAAGATAATTTGAGATGATAAACCCTTACCTCGAGTTCCACTTTCATAGAATGCATTATAACCTCATGTAGGCTAAATTTAAAATTATTATAATTATATATTATAATCATTTAAATACTTATAATATCATATATGATCTATTTATAACGTTTCAACACCCATTTATCAATAATTTCTTATTAAAATAACTTTTTCTTGGTGTTAGAAGTTTTATTTATCATAAGTGTTCCAATTCAGTAATTCTGGTCCTTGTACGTTGATCATGGATCCATCGTCTCCATAATATTAAATATTTTATAAATATAATATATATATTCATTGTATATATACTTATATTCATCCATAAAATTTAGGGATATGAAAATGAATTACACCATTCATGGAGATGGTTGGTCGTACGTACCATGAATGTTTTTTTTTACATTATGAAAAATTAAATAAAATAAATATAAATAATAATTCACCATAAAATAATTATTTTTATATCATATAAATAATTTATATTAATCAAATATATCCTCATTACCATTTAAGTAAAACCAAAATGAAAAAAAATCACTTCACATGGAGGTGGTGGTAGTTCACATGTACGCATGAGTGATGTTATTGTTTTACAACAGATTGGAAAGTAAGAAGGTTGATGTGATATTATAATTACAAAATAATAGATATTTCATAATTTTCATATATAAAAATTAAACTCATTATAATAAACATCCATTAAATATGGTGTTGGAAAATGAGTTGTATCGCTACGTGGCGACGATACACTATAAATACGCACCAGTGATACTTTCACTTCATATATGATGGGAAAGAGAGAGGTTAATGGTGATTTCAAAATCAAAAAAAAATTAAAATTTTTAGGATAATTAATTTATTAATTTATTACACATCATATATTTATATGTGGTAAATAAGATATAGAAAAAATAGTGGTCGGTTAAAGAGACTACCAATTCTTTGATGCAACTCCTTTAGATCTCCTCTTAATGAACCTCAAGTTGGTATTTTTTTAATTCCAAAACCTCTAGAATTCTTCTATGGAATTTTAGAAGGTATTTTTTTTGGGATGGTCTAGATATATGTCTCAATGTGTTGTAAGAAAAATGAATGATTGTGTCCTTTTATAAGGCAGAGAGAGGACACAATTAGAATTTCTTAAAAAATTAAAATATTATAAATTCATTATCAATGAAAATTAATCCATATGGCCACTAATTCAAATAAAAATTGGGTAGGGTTGAAACAAAAAAATATAAATAAATTTATTCATGTTTTTGTGTCTTTTAAAATAATATATTTTTCTTAAGACCTTTGTTAATTATTTTTTACCTTAACCATGGTACCATCTTTTTTAAGAATAAAAACTTAAGAATGTTATCATAAATGGGAATGTGATTCAGAAATGAACCATGTATTATTTTTTCAATAATATTAGTGGTGAATAGATGAATAAATTGTTTTTGAATTTTAAATCATGTGAAAAATATAATTTATTATAAAATATCATTAATGTCAATTTCGGAACTATTCATTAAATTTGACTATAAAGACACCAATACAAAGGTGAAATTATAATATAATCCTTTTAATGACACTAATATGTAATATTTATCAATAAATTTATTTAACGCTATAAATCACTCAAATTATATTATTTTTAACATTTTTGACATCATTTATTTTATTTTTCTATTAATTGAATGAATATTGTATTAGCGTAGTGCAAGAATTTAAGGCAATTATTTAATAACTAAAAAATATAAATAAGTTACCATAACTACTATAATTTCATTATGAAGAAAACTAATACTTATATTCATTCAAAAATTTATTTTCTTATCTGTAAACACATGAGATATATTTAAAACGTAGAGAGTGATACTTTATAACTTTCTTTGCTATAAATATTAAATAGCCCATTTTCATACAAAAGTATCTCTTAAAAATTTAAATTTTAATCCTATGGTGATAGGTTTCTAATTACATTCATCATATGTGAATTTGGATGATAAGTGGTGACCTTGACACTTGGTTTTGACTTGGATTGACCTGATTTACCCATTCCTGAGGTGATAAATTTTACGATGGTCTCTATTCATAGTGCCTAAAAATAAAAAAGACCTATTTAAAAAATTTTAATGTCTTAATTAAAAATATTGAATAAATTTTATAAAATTAAACACTTATTAGTAGAATAAATTTTGAAATAATTTTGAAAAATGTGATGAAAACTGCTTTTAGAAAGATATAGTTTTTAATCATAAAATGCATTTATTATGATCCCTTGAAAAGTAAAAATATTAGATGAATGATAAAAAAATTATTAAATATAATATATATATATCATTAAAATCATCAAAAAATAGTGATTAATTTAATTTATTAAGATAAAAAAAGTGTGTGCATAAATACAATTTTTTTAGAAGAAAACTCTTAATTTCAAATTATTCCATTTTTTTATTTGAATTAATTTATATAAAAATAATTTATTCTTCACATTTTTAAACTATAAATTTTTTATAAATTAGTTAATCCTATTCACACCCATAAATTTAAAAGCGAGGTTATAAAGACATATTATATTACAATTCATTTAAACTTGGGGTGTGTGTATCACAAGCTATATAAAAATATCATTTTAAGATAAATATTTCATAAAATCTCAGGTAATTAATAAAACCCTATAATAATACACATTTAAAATGTACATCAAATTTTTTTCCACCACCATATAATCCCATATGGTTTTGCTCCAAAACCCAATCCATTTTACCCCAGCCATGATCATTACTATGGTGTGGCAAGATACATGTTGCTTCTTTCCAAAAATGGTACTCACTGAGCACCACACCCAACCTTCCATCCTTAAAATTACCACTCAATATATTTTCCTCATCCTCATCTCTCACAGGTGTAACATCAAGGAAAAAAATCCTTTTAAAATGGGTCAATAGGTCTTTTCACCCACTTTGGTTCACTCCATCACCAACCCTTCAACCCCACTACCAAACTCAAAACTCCAAATTCTAAAACAACCTACCCCATGCTTAAGAATCTAAGAAACATGAAAAAGGCCATCAAGATTCCCACCACCCTAAAGTGGTAACCCAAAAAAAGTATAAAACTCTTTTATAAACTCTTGGACTCCTCTAAACTCCATCATTAAAACTTTTAACCCTAGAAAAATTATAAGGGAAGATCATTAAAATATGATACCTTAGATCAGATACTTCTAAAAAAATTCTCATCCTTGAGAATTCAAAATAAGAACCAAAAGGAAGAGAAGTGTGGTCTAAACAACCATGCTACAATATAAACCTTACATATCTCACTACATTAAGAACACAACAAATTTACACAATATGATTCAAGAGTACATGAACATTCAAAAACACAAAAAAATGAATATAAACAAACATATATATATCAACACAATATGAAAAACATTACCTCAAAAAATTGTAAAAAACCAAGGCATTATAAAAACATGATGTATTGAGAATGAAATTATGAATCATGCAATAAAGAACTCTCTTACAAGCCAATTTTCCACCATATCACATGAACAAAAGGTATAACACACCTCTAAATCACCTTGTCTTAGTGTTCCTAAATCTTGATAGGTCATTACATGAAGGCCGAATCATTTTAGACATCCATATCTCTCAGATTGATGATGTGATAATCATTTTGATTATATTAGTGAATCTACGATATGGTGAATATGATTGGAATCCAGCTCATCTATAGGGATTTTAATAACAAATACATTATAACTCCAACTCAATCCAACACCTCAAAAGGCCCAACAAACATTGGATAAAGTTTAATTCCAAAAATGAAGCTTCACTAATCGGAATGAAGAAACACCATCAAGAACATGTGATCATGGATTTATAAATCAAGAGGTATCCTATAATTATCATCATAAGAATTATGAAAATATTCTCCAACTTTCATTCACTCAGGGATCACCTAAAACTTATATGTCATGCTCGACACCAATTCTAGTCCAAGAAAAATTGAATCTATGACCACGATATAGCAAATCAGAGACTGTAAAGTTTGATCACACATTGCATCAAATGGATCCATAATAATATTATAGTGAAAACAATTGTTTTTAGAAAACTCTAGTAAGGGTATGTGCCTCACCTATAAATCTCCAAAGTACATACATCACACATGCATATATCCTTTAATGTTTGGATGGTCTTCTCTATCTATCCACCCATCTGTGGATGAAAATTGGTGCTAAAAATTAATTTCAAGACAAATGAATGATTTATATCTATCAACAGCATATTTATAAAATGGGGATAATGAAAAGAAATTGTCATATTTTGAACCCTATGAAGTCGTATTATCTCTTCTAGATACTTCTTTGACAACACCTACACCAACCTCAACTCCTTTCATATAAAAAGTTACTTAAAATATTCAAGTCATCCACTATTACACATATAGACCCCAAACCACCCTAATATCTAGGAAAAATGATGATTAAGTATATCAAAATTTTGTCCCACTTCTATAGGGTGATATTAAATGGCTGAAGCAAACCAATGGGAACAAATTTCTCATCCTACACTTCCTAGAAAACCGAACATTGAGTGGAAAACTATACAACTGTCTTACTCAAACCAAAACATAAAAATAGGACTTATATAACAAAATTTTGTTTACACAAAAATTTACTAATAAGGTTTAATTTTGGAACTCATAGAGAACCACCACACATGTCACTAAAGGAGCAACAAATTTCCCCTAGAACAATTCCTGATGTTTTATATCCTCAAACTATTTTTAGGAGCATAATAACAAACTACTTGATCACACAAAACCTCTAACTCGAAGTCCCCCATCTAGGAATCCTCTAATCACTGCATTATGGGTGAATTTATAATCATCTAAAAAGGTAAACATATTTTATCCACTTCTCCCATATCAAGTTTCATCCTTTCTAACTCTTTCATGACACTCTAAGAGTCTCCAAACCCATGCATAGTGCTACCTTGTTTATTATTTCTTAAGAAATCGACCAAAAAAATTCATTTACCAGGTGTAAAGGAAATATCAAAGTCATAGTATTGTAAGAACTCCACCCACCATTACAACTATAAACTCATGTCAGAATATGAGTAGAAATACTTTTGGAATTTTTTATCTGCAAAGGCCAAAAAACATTCACCTATAATATAGTGAAATCAAAATTCAAGGAAAACTACTATAGAAAGATCAATATCATGGGTTTCATAGTTAAATTCATGAGGTTATAACTACTAAGAAATATAATAGATAATATTCCTCTATTTAATTAATACAAAACCCAAGCCAATATTTGACGTATCAAAGTAAAATTCAAACACTACGACCTCCTCTGATAGAAAAAACATTGCACGGACCATATTTTCCATAAAATACTTGAAGTAAGCTTGGAACTAGTCAGAACAAACAAAAACTTGGTCCTTTTTAGTTAATGATGTTATAAGAGTTAAAATCAATTATAATTTTGGTATGAATATTCTATAATAGACTATAATCCCAAGGAGACTCTACACCTATATAACATTTTTAGGGGATACCCAAGAAACCCAAACCATGGCCTTTGAAGGATCCAATACAACTCTATGATGAGATATGACATTCACCAAGTAATAGATCTTATGAGGTAATAACACACACTTAGATAGCGTAACAAATATGATAAAACTGTAGAACTCCCCCAACATAACTCAAAGATTCTCTTCTTCATCCTCCTCTAATGCTGAAAACACAAGGATTTCATCGATTAAGAGCGCCATGAACTGGTCCAAGAACACACCGAACACTATATTCATCAATCCTATGAACACATTTGGATAATTTATTAAATCAAATAGTATCAGAGGAAAAACATAATTCCTATAATGATATCTAAAATCATTATTTGGAATATCATCATCCTTTATTCACATATGAGGATATCTAGTCTATAATTTGATCTATGAGAACCAGCTCGGTCCCTTCAACTGATCGAATAAATCCTTAATTTGTTAGAGAAGGTAGTGGTTTTTTACCATTTCCTGATTTAAATAATGGTAATCAATAAACAACCAAGACTACCCTCTTCCTTCTTCAAAAATAGAACAAGATCTCACAAATGTGATACATTGGGATAAATGAATCTTATTTGAAAGAGATAATCAACCAAAACTCAATAGATCTTGTAAATAATAAGGGTCCATAAAATATATAGACATTAGAATTATAGAAACTCCTAGATCCAACTCTATCCCAAAATTAATCTCTCATCAAGTGGGGAGTGTCACTAAAACTTTCGGAAAAACATTCGGATACTCTTCAACAACCTTGGGAAATACCACCAGGTAAACATATATAGAACTTATAACCAAGTCATACATCAATAATATAGATACCAAACATTCATATAATGAATATAAGGGTCTCTCTAACTAATTAACACTACCTAGTCTCTATCATCGCCATAGAATATGACTTTCCCACTAGAAAAATATATGATATCCTACAAAAAAATATAGTTAATACATGTCAAGAATGATGTTAATGGTTGTTTCTGTAAACATAGAAAATCTCCCCAAGAGTTGTGCTTCCCTGGTAGCAATTCAAAATCTCTTCACACTCGAAACAGGCTTTCTAGACCTCCAACTAGTGTAGTGAACACCAATGGAACTAGAAGCCTCTCCAACTAAATTCCAAAATCATGGACTTTGGTGGGTGAAACAAAGTAATTTTTAAACTCTTGAATCAAAAAAATAATAATAATAAGTAAAAATAAGGTGGATGGTACCTCATAAAACATCGATTCCACCAGGCACTGGAAATGTTAATGCATTAATTTTAACAATTCATACTCCTTAGCAACATTTGCACTGATAGGAACCACCTCAATAGCCACACTCCACCAATTTTCTCTAAGTATGGGCTACCAAGAGGCTTCCCTCTTCTTAACCCATACCTACTATTTTTTTGCAACCTAGGCTAAATTTTCTATGAAAGCTGGTCTTGAAAAAGTCTACCATCCAAATGCTAACTATTGAGGAAAGTTAAGTACTCTAAATTATAATGATCTGCACAAGAGAAAAACCTTCTAGTGACCCAATGGTAGGGGTCTAAGAACTAATAGCTATAGTGAATTGAGTTTAAGAAGGCCAACAACATCTCCGGAGTAAATAAAAAATTTTCCACTATCTAAATAAATAAGAATTCTTAGTCACACCACTACCCTATAAAATATCTTGGTGACTCCCATTTCATGATGATTTTATCCATGCCAGTTTACTCGCAATGACCTCCAACTTCTCTAGTACCTCATTGTAAGACATTAATATAATGTGGTAACACCAAACTTGATCTCTAAGTACAAAACCCTCTTCAAATTCATCACCCCAATCTCCTCATCTATAAAATATTTTTAAGTATAACATAGGAGGTTCTTGTAGTGGATACTAAACTCTCAAACATTGGATATCCTCTATTAGAGGGTACATATCTTGTACATAAAATCTTCCTTAGTGGTTGAAGATAACATATTAGCCTAAAAATGATCATTAAAATTATCCTAATAAATATTTTACTCCTTTTTGATCCCCATGGAACCAAAACCACTACTCCTAAGTTGACCCACAAAGCATTATTATAGCTAATGAAACCAAGTTATCCTTTTGAGAACTAATAAAACCAAATACCTTCAACACCATTTCTAGACTATCCATTGTATTCAGATCCAGAATAGAGACCTCTTACTTATGAATAAGTTGGAACTAAATATCTCATAGTTTCCTCATTCCTGTATCATTGTCTTCAACCTCAAATATATAGTGATCCTCCAAAACAACATTTCTAACATCTTCTGAGTAAATTTGATGAGGACATCAACTAGGTGAGATATCTAAAAAATAACAATAGTTAATACTCCTAAATATAGATAAAAGAACATTTTAAGGTTTTTTAATTCATTCATTCATTCATTTAAACCTATTTTTGATTATTAATCTAGATTCAAACATAGGCCCAAAATATAATGATACATGATCTTTACCTTAGTCTATACCCTATGGCCATCATCACTTCTCATTGCACGCTTAGTAAACTTAAAAGGTCCTTGTTTAAGATCATAGGTTCCCATAAAATCTCATATCTAGGTTGGTATCCCTTATTTATATATGATACTAAGACAAGATGATATTGTTACCCTACCAACCCATGTATCCTCATTAGTTCCTTACTCGAAAATTCTACATATATTTTAGCCAGAACTTTTTATATCATTCTTTTACAACCCATTACATCTAAATGTATACCTCCTAGTCCATAATTGAATAATTAGAGATAATGATTCTCATAGCCCTCCCCCATAGGCCATGGGTTGGCGACTTGTGCTAAGGGTATATCAGTTAAACATATAGGAGGCATTACACTTTATATATTTAAGAAGAGATAAGAAGGATAAAAATCCAACCAAACCCATGAATAAATTATAAGAAACCCCAATACATATAATTCCATACATAAACTAATATTAAAATTTAAAGTAACAAAATTAAGACTATACAAAAACCATGAACTCCAATAACTCCTGATAGTTTCTCAATAACTCAAATGATCTAGTAACATCCATCCTAATCACCAACCTATTCTTACTAACCTGAAAAATATATATATATACACATAGGGTGAGCATAAACTGTATACTCAATGAGATCCTCTATAAAACCTCTCATGAAAAATGTGAGGAAAAATTATACCAAACCCAGGTGAATAAATAAATGAAACTAACTTATTTCCTATATTTGTAATACTTCTTTCCCATTCTCACCATGGATCTCTCACCAAATAATGAATATAATTAAAACATTTTATATCAAAAGAATATATATATATATATACACATATAAGTATGTGATTTAATTCCACTTATCCTCTATTTTTCACTCCCACATCCCATTAGCTATGTCATATTCCCATCCCTACTATAATTAAACATGCACCTCAATCAATAGTATCACAACCATTACTTTTTCTTATGAGTTACATTATCTCATTAGAATTATATCTTAGTAGTAACCATGTGTATTTATAAAAGTAATTATAGCCAATATATGTGTAGTGTACCTCAATCCATCACAGCCTATACAAGTACACATGTGTGAATTTAGAAACACAATATCCAGATACAAGTACATTCAATACCTCAATCAATTATAGCCCGCACATAAATTTATAGTAAAACTATAATCCATCAATACCCAGTTAGGAATACTGCCTATACCTTTATCCATTATAGTGTCAGATATGCCTACTCAACTTTTTATATTATGATATCTAGGGAGAGGGAGAAGTTATTTATTTATTCCTTCACATCCAAGATGTTTTATAAAACACCAAAAAAAATTGTTTATCAATTTCCCTACCAGCATGGGTGGGGTGGCATATAAAACTTGGAAAAAATAGAATAATATCATGAACATCCACACTAAGGTAAATTACCTATCCTTTGAATCATCTTCCTCTATTATTACACTAGAATCATGCAATCCACTACTAAGAACTATATACCAAACAAGGATACAAGCACCATGTTCATTTTTTATCAATTAGTTAATCATTAATTAATTCACGTCAACATTTTAAAAAAATTTAATTTTAATATTCTTAAGATAAGTGCCAAAAACACTATTAATTCCCTTTATTATATTCCCATGTATGTCATCATTATTCAAGAACACCATGAACTAAACTTGATCATTTATTGGTTTAATTAACATTCCTTAATCATCTATGTACTCAAGGTTTTTTCCTAAGATGCTACATTAAAATTTCTCTCTTAGTGCATAGAAATAAACTACATTATGTAATTGGGTAATGACCATGTAATGATCATACGACCATCTATCCATCAAGAAATCATTAAGAAAGAATCAAGAAATATTAATCATATTGATGAGCAAGCCCCGATCTAAAATTTTCATGATCTCCCGATGTCCCACACCATCACGTGTAGAATAACATTTCTCCTTTCATAATTAGCATTATCCATAACTAAATTTTGGGCTCCAATCCCATTACTCCTCGAATAAATCATCAAATAAAATAACATGGGTACTCAATCTCATTGGACATCATGGTTCCCAACCACAAAAAAAATAATCATCTAATCAAACAAGGGTATAAATCCCTAGAGAAAAAAATATATTTAAAATGTATTTTATATACACTAGTGATGCCTCTAGGACTATGGAATTGGGGAAATTAATCCTCCCATGATAAGGAATGGTTTCAATCATCCCCAAAAATTTATTCTCTAAAAACCATTTTTAATTCCAAATTTGAATTAACATATTCTTTAAGAATAAGTTATCCTCATAAAGAAAAACTAAGGGATTTAGCTAAAAGAAAACATTATTTCAAGCATTATTTCATATAATAAAATTCCAGATAATAATTAGAAAATTTTAACATGCATATTTTATAAATTATCATCATCATTATTTATTTATTTATAGTTCCAATTAATTATTCATGTTAAAAAACAACAACAAAAACACTACCAAGAACATATCAAAATATTTCAGTAAACATCAAAAGGAAACATAAAAGTCCACATTCTTCTCCAAAACCAACCATTAATTTAGTTTCTCCTTGGTAATTTTTAAATATTATGAACATGTAATAATTATTATTTAAATTAATTAATTTACATAATTGTAAGAAATTATAATTATATGAAAAAAATGTTGATAATATTGCAGCATGCAATAAAATCCTTATTATTTAAATTGTGGGATTTAAAAAAGATTAAAACTTTCAGAAAAGACATTTGTTTAAGTTCTAATTTAATTATAGAATTAATAATAATATTATTATTCTATGGAATGTTATTAATTCTAGTGAATAAATTAATCTTAAGCATGAAACAATTCTTCTTGTCTTTACAGTTTTTTTCCTAGTTATTGATTAATGGTTCAACATGTGATTTTATTAAAATATTAATATCTTATTAAGATCAATAACACCTATTTAAACAATTATACAAAGAATTATTTATTAAAAATTTAAAATGAATGACGGATAAGTAACATATCCCCTACCTCGATTAGAAGATCAACATTCTTCGATAAAGAACAGATGTTCAAGGATCAATTACCACTAAAGGAAAAACTACTAAGGTTGAAGTAAATGCAACTATAACCTAATCATGGAAAATAAGATTAACACTATCTTGTAAAATCATCCCCAAACCTTGGAACTATCCAAAAATGGGTTTCTAAAATGAAATACGAATAAGAAAATTATAATAAATGGTAAAGTGGGAAGATATCTTGATCTGAGATTTTGAACCATCGATCTAAAGTTTTTAGGCACATTAGGCTGTGATTATTGGGTGGTGAGAGGTGAAATTGTTAATTAAGGGTTTATATTATAATAAAAAATCCTTACCAAGATAGTCCATGCTTTATATTTATGAAGGAAACCCAAAATCCTTCACCATAATGTAGTGAACTCTAAAAACACCTATGGTTCCTCTAGTAAAAGGGAGGTCTGGGTTTTGGTGTGTTTGAATTACATATATAATGTAACTTTAAAAGTAGTATTGACCCACTTTAACCACCATAAATATATTTATTATGGAAAAATTCATAAACCCAATATATTTTACCCTAACCACACCTAGCACTATAGCATTATGAGATCCATGTTGCTAGTTTCTGATAACAGGATTCACTAAGCACCACGCCAGTCCTTCCATTCCTCAAAATATCCCCTCAAATAATATTCCTAATCTCATTTTATTATAGGTGGAATATTAATGAAAACAGCTAGTAAAACAACCCAAAATTTAGTTTCACTCACCATCGTGAACTATTTCACTAAATAGCCTACCTAATAGCAAAACTAAAAATTCCAATGGCCAAAATACCATACACCATGATCAGGCCTCTGCGTATTATCAAAATGGTCTATCAGATTCTCAACACCATAGAATGGGGATACTAAAAAGGATTAAAACTATTTTCTAACCTCTATAACACCTCTAAACTCCCTCATGAAACCTCAAATCACTCATAAAATTAAAAGGAAAGTGTATTACAAATCAGTGTCCTTATATTTATAAATAAGTAATGATAAAATAAATATATAGTCATGAGATTATAATAATAAAACCATACCCAAATAATTAATAAAAATGGATCATAACATGAATCATAATGACATGATGATACATAACATCAAAATATATCGCATACATAAGAATAAAAAATTATGACCAATGTTAAGGATCACATAGACGAAAAACATATATCATGACATATTAGACAGGGTTAAACTCTAAAGTTACTTAATATAACATCTCTTGATATGTTATAATTACACAACAAATTATATGAATATATAATTTCTATCCCACCCATCACTTTATTCTAAAACATACATATGTGTTCCACATGAACATAAAAATAATCATAAATTCATCATAATATAATTAATCTATACAAATAGACTTGTTTTTATAAAAATTATCATGACATATATAAGTAAATCATCTAGTGAAAGAAGGTGGATTATTACATAATGAATATTCTTTGTAAAATATATAAAATGATAAAGTATTTTGACATAGATTAAAACCCCTTTAAAAAATAAGTTAATTGTTTTAGAAATAAAAAAATAACTATTTTGTTTTGATTAATTTTTTTAAATTAAATAATTTATAAATAAATAGTTCTATAAAGGGAATTTAAATAAAAATTACATTAATGAATCATGTAAATAGGTAAAGGATGAACAATAAAGAAAAATGAAGAAAGTAGTGTGAGAAAGTGTCCAAGTGAAAAATGTAATGGAAGAAAAATAAAATGATTTCTTAACCACCTTTATAAGTAAGAAAAATTAAATGGAAAGTGGTATTAAATTGTGATCTAAATAGTGGGATGTAAATATAATACATTTAGGAAACATTGAAATGAATAAATATATTGAATAAAAATGTTACAACTAAAAAGGGAAAGGAAGAAAACTCCCCTTACAAAGGTTATAATTAGCAAAGTATGAATTAGTAAGTGGGAGTAGTAATAAGACATGTAAATCCGCACCAAAACCAAATTAGAAGAAAAATTGATATTTAAATGTACATAAAAATTCTCTTACGGAATATTTTTATATATAATTTAAATTAAGTGAGGTTGAGAGAGAATCTAATTACCTTAAATCCTATATTTCAAGAATGTCATTTAACCCGCAATATAATAAAAATAGATATATTGATAATGTAATTAATGACCTTATTTTAATTTAAAATTCTTTTAATTTATAAAATATACCCATTTTTTACATATATGTTAGTTTTTTATAATTTATTTTATTTATCGAGTGCTATAAGAATTAATTGATTTTATGATGTTTATTTTGGTAATGAATTTTTTATCATCATTATATGTTATTTAGTTCATCATCACATCATTAATCATGGTACAGGAATCCTAAAATTATGATGATTAACAAATTATACTATTCATTTTATTAAATAAATGGTGTGGTTTATGAGAAGGGAATTCATAATGGGCATATTTCAAGTAACTTTACTAATAATAATGATTTACTTTATAATAATTATTATCTTGGATGAAACCTTTTTAAAAACATATAATAACCTAAATTACCCATTAATATCATATATGATAATTATTTATGTCTTCACACTCATCCATGATGGAAATGATGATGATTGTATAACATCATTCATGTTGGTGGTCGAATCAACCCAAACTAAAATATGTTGTATAAACGAATGATTAAGAATATAGAGTCATATTGTAGTAATATAACTTTTCAACATAATGATAAAAATTTCAATAATAAATCATTACATTGGTGAATTAGTTTTAAGAAGATTAAATAGGATAATAAAAATGAAAGAGACATAGAGGAACTTATTACATTGATGGAATCACTCCTTATCTTAAATTATTCTTTCTTAATAAAGGATTTATGACTTTATATGGGGACAAGAATCTACCCAATATGATAGTGGAATTTATGGGAGGAACATCAGGAAGGAATTCAAGAAACAACTAGAGACTATAAGTTGTTAGGTATGGGTAGAATAGGGGTCCTTTTAATGATGAGTTTGAGTGGTATATCTTAAATTTTTAATTCCCCAATGGTTAAGATAATTTTCACTTTGAAACGTTGTAAGTGGAAAAAACCAAGGATGATCAACATTACCTCTATTATAGATATATATTATTATTTTTGGTTTTATACATAATTATTAATATATAATATATTTTATTATATTTACTGTTTACTTATATAAATCACGATTCACCCAAGTAACTTATTTTTTCTCCAAAAATATGAAATTGGCCCTCATAAAAAATTTCAATTCCCTAATTCACAATATAAAATAGATTTTTTCATATTAAATTTATAAATATGTGAAATTTAAATTTTAAATAAAAATACATTATAAATTAGAAAAAAAATCCACAAATAAAAATAATGCCTTATGTAATGAATGAATATATTTTGACTGAATATCATAAATTATTAGAAGCACCCCAAATCCTAACTCTTGTATATGGTGATAAGAACACAAATTTAAGAATCATATTTGATATCAAAAAATGTTACCTACAAACTCTTACATTATTTTACATATCATATCAAAATTTAAACATTTCTTATCACAAATAAACAAATAATCTCATAACCGAACAGTTTAGATTCAATTTAGATTGCCTGCATAAAAATATTATTAGAAATTATTTCTCCAGTATCTCCTAAAAAAATCACCATATAAGAATTTATTCTAAACATAATCTTATATATAATTTCCTAGGTAATTGTAGAATAAAAGGAGTGATCTTATATACTCAGTTGGGGAAAACTTGCCAATGAGTTTTAATAGGGTTAGATCTTAAACATATGAGAAACATAAGCATGTGAGAAACAACTAATTAAGGTAAAATAGAGTATAAAGATATATCTAGAGTCATTATATATAGACATATAACCTCAAATTTCTAAATATATACAATGGAATGTGAAATTAAACACATGAGATGATAATCAAGATACATATAGCATAAAATAATAATGTTTCATTACATAAAAAATGTCATATCATAGGAATGTGGTAAAGAGTGTAGAAAAAACATAATTATATAAAAATATATATTTTGGTTTAGGTATCACTATCAGGTGACCAATTATATGGTGGTTTATTAATCACAAACTTGTGGCCCATTATATGGTGGTCTAAAAATCACAAACCAAGGACCCCATTAGTGGCTAAAGCATCAAAACTTGCATCCCATTTTAGTCTAGTGTGATATAATAACGTAAAAATTGGGTGGGGTGGTGATATAGGACCCTACCAAAAAATTTAAATATATATTTCTTCTATATGAATATAATCATAAACCATATCATTAAAAACTCATAGAAATAAAATGTGTTTCACATCATTTCTAAATGATATTTAAAATCAAAAAATCCATAATAGATTTTTTGATACCATAATTAAATATATCGAAATAAGTGAATCATAAAAGAATATAGAGGTTGATAAGGATCCTTAAAACATAAGTTATTGAAAATATTTTGACAAAGAGAAAATTATAATTGAAACCGTAAAACAAAGTTTTTATAAATCATTACTTAACATTATCTTCAAAAGAAATGGTTATGAATCGCTTTCAAAAAAAAATTTCTAGAATGCGGAATAATGTTTTCTAAACATATCACATTTAAAAAAAATCAACATAATGGAACATTAAAAATAAATAGTATTTGAATAAATAAATTTTTATTGTAATATAAAGATATGAATGTGGAATGAAATACATTTTTAGTATTTTAAAATATATTTATCAAAACCCATATCAACAAATGTGTGATAAATATTCTTTCTAGAAAGTCATAAATAGTATCCTTAATATCATATGATATAATAAATATTCTTTTATAGATAATAAAAGATAAAATTTCTGGGAAGTGATAATATAAACATGGAAGAAAAAGATCTATTAGAGAGGATAGAATTATTCTTAACAATGTCATATTTTTATAAAGAGGGAAATGCATAGAAGAATAATTATTTGATGTGAAAATATAAATTCTCCAGATAAAATAAAGGAAACATAATATCATAATATGATAGAATAAACTAATCATGTAACATCATATTAAAATAAAAATTCTTATGATTCAATAAAAAGATATCGGTCAAGAAAACCCCTTATGCCTTTGGTACTTTTGAAAAAATATATTTGGAGGATAAAATTTGAAATAGAATTATAAACAACTTTAATTTAAGAAAAATGATTATAAAGAACATCTATATAGAAGTATATACACTAAAAAAAAGAAAACAAGTGTTGAAAATGAAATATATCTCAAAGAAATAAAAATGAGTCGAGAAAATATTTACAAACAACATATTTTTAAATATTGTTTAAAAAGAATTTTATGATAATTAAATTAAAATTAATTGAAACATAAGATGAATTAAAATATAATTAAATAAAAAGATATAATTTACCTAAGTTATAGAAATAACTTTTAAAAATAATGATCATAACTCAATGAATAAAAAATTAGTAAAAAAGGCCCTTACCTTGAATTCTCACTTGGTTAGACATAGTATAATCTATAGTATAATAAACATAACTACCTTAATAACTTATTTAAGAAACTTATACATATATATTAACTTGTATATAGTCATTTTATAATCATTATTTATATATATTAGTTATTTATAGTTTATTTCCATCATTAGATTTTAATACTTTCATTTGTTTCATGATAGATTCATAATGGTGATGTTTACTCATTGAAAAACCTATAATAAAGAGGTGTAAAATATTATTATTATTTCTCTAGTACATAATTGTGGTTGATCGGTCCATCTCAATTGAATATATTCATAGTCAATTTGACACTATTCCTATTTTTCTTATACTCTTTTTGGTATTTTCTTGTTTTACAAGAATAAATCATGAGTTGGGGGGAATGAGAACTAAATACTAAGATAAATATGAAAAGTTGATGTAAATTTAAATATAATTAATTATAGTTATAGAATAAAGGAATTCTTCCAAGTGTTAGTTACTCTAGTTCCTCCATTGTTCATTGTTATTTTTTATATTCAATTTGAAAAATCATTCATGAATTTTTATCCATTGGTTTATTGAGTGTGAATTTTTTCAATCCTATGAGACTTATTTGTCACACCAAACTTCACATCCTATAATAATCAAGGTTAATAATGCACTTAAATTGAGATTGTAGAACCTTCCAAGACTCAGATCCATCATATGGAATTTCATACCATGAATAAACTCAATTATATAATGTGAATAATTTTTTCCCAGAGATATGAGGTAAATAATGTAAATTAATGAATAGAATGAGTTTGATGGGCTCAATAAAGAGCAATGTATGATTTCTACATCCATATTTTGCACTGATATTTCTTATGCTATAAATAATATATCAATATAAATTATTTATGTACATGAATTCAAGAAAACCACAAAAACCTCTCCCAAGGCCAAGCATCATATTTTTCAGTCATTATTGAGAGTGTAAGAGTTAATGGAAGAAGATAGAGAGGTAGAGAGGGAGAGAGATATTGTAATATAATAAAACACTCAAATTAGAAAACATAAATGAGTTACAATGAGGAAATAAAAAAAACTATGGTAGAAACTATTTAAGAAGCAGTTTCCTATCTTCAATTGAGCTCCCAATCACCTTTTAGTGTTGTATAAAACCCCTATACTTATAGGAAAAGTATTTTCAATCTATCTTAATTTATATATTATTTCTCTTTGGTAAAATTTTAATTTATTTAATTATATTTGAAGATATCATTTAAATTATATTTTAATTATCTAATAAAAAGATACCATGGCTCAACTTGCATATATTCCCATATCATCATCCTCAGTTTTATATTCTTTAAATTATATTTTTTTAAACACATGTTCACATTTTTATGGTGAGGATATATTAGCCCATGCTTTGAGTCTTAGACTGAAAACTCTCTCTTGGGTAAACAGACTTCTTATACCACTTTTATGGGGTTAAAAATATATTTATTCATTCACGCATGCATGTCAACCTTGGATGTCATCATGAATTCAAATATTGATTTCATGAAAATCATATCCAATGGTCATACTAGTTTTTTATTTGAGATCCCTTTGGATAATATGGTGTTCATATAAGTTTGTGGTGGTGAAATGGATTTTATCCCAACCTCCCTATTTGTAGTGATGGACTTCTCTGGAAAATTGAATCATAATGCTGATAGGGTTGATGGTGACAGTAGCTAGTGGTAGCAGCACAGGTTTAGTGGTAGCATACTCCTGGTGGTAGTATAAAATGGTATAGGTGGCATGACTTGGTGGTAGCATGAAAAGATAGAGCTATGAGGTGGTAGTAAAAATAATTATAGCACACCCTTGTTGATATTAAAAGTAATATCATATGGTGGTAGGAAGTAACAACGGTTTTTGAAGTTGTGGAAGTCTTTTAGTACCCTTAAATAATGGATATCTAACCTTAATTTATCACCCCTCACTTGTATGTAGGCTCCTCTCACCATTACATAGTGTATGAAAATCCAAAACTATATTTATGAAACCTATATAATCCATGTAATGCCATTACAAAGTTATTGACTTTACCTTTATGTAGCATCAAGGAATTTTCAGTTACCCTTATATAGTGCATGAAGTAACCTTACATAGCCCCTAAAATCCTCTTATGTAAAGGTAAATGAAATTTTACCCTTATAGATCCCATAGGTCAAGTGAAAGGGTAAACAAAAGCATCAAAATTTTCATATTAAGAATTTAACATTCAAATTTAGTGTTGTCATATCTTTCTCGCCAAATTACTCTTGAAAGGTAAATCACCCATGTTAGAATAAGTAAAATTAATTTCATGCGGAAAACAATTAGAAACATTGAAATTCATTATTAAAATATCAAACCAATTCATTTAAAATAACGACATCAAATACCCTCACACTTGAACTATTATTTTCCTCAAGAATTGAATCTCAAAAATTAATCAAAGAGGAACAACATGTTACCAATATATAAATTTTAAAGAAATAAAAAAATGATTATCAATGTTAAACTAAACTTTTATGTTCTATATAAAATATAAATTAAGATGTACAGTTCTCAAAAAAATATTCAACCCAAGTATTTCAATTTCTCCCATTGGAAAATGATGTGTCTTCTCTTTCCATCCATTCAAGCTTCTCAACTTATTATTATTAAATATGTCAATTTGTAATATACCACACATTGAATTATTTTCTTATCACATAAATCAAAGTACATTTTCATGTAGATTTATTCTCATACCATGTGTGCATGATTATTTTAGATAGTTTTGTAAAGGATCTACATTCATCACTATGTAATGAAAAAAATAAAATCAGGAGGACAATTAAATCAAGGCTCTGATGACTCTAAGACTTATGGTATGTAGGTATTGATCTGAAAAATTTTATAGATCAAAGATTATGTTTATATCTAAATCATAATTTCTGATATCAAAAGTAAACTCATAATAGAAATCTCTCCCTTCAACAAGTTACAACTCCCAATTCCCAAATCACTAAGTAATTATCGTGAATAATGAATAACCAACTAATATTGTACATCCTCTTAAATTTTATATATTTTTATTTATATTTTTTTCTTTTTATACAAATTTTTTATATTTTTATCAACAGATATTCTTATAATGAATCTCGCATCCCCCACCAAACCCCATATCATAAAATCATTGGTCTAGTAATTGAGATTTTTTATTCTCCCAAGTCACAGTCCATTATTGTTTTCTTCTTTTTTCATTGTGTTTGTTTCAATAGGGAAAATGATAAAATTATAATAAAGTAATAATTAACCTTTCCAAAAACTAAAAAGAGAACCCCCCTCCCACACACACACAATTATTCCTTACAATGTAATGCATCACTTTCACCATAACTTCCCTTACTTTCACACTTTGACTTTATAATATCATGAAAAACACCAAGAGGGTGTTAAGAATGGGAAGTATTGTCTTATAATGTGGAACATTCCTAAAAAGTTTATTCATGGTTTCTATATGCTAAAAAAGGGTTAGTCTAAAATTTAGTTTTATGTATAAGAGATTAATCAATAAAATGCCTCAATCATATTAAATATATCCTTTTACAGCCATATCCTCAACATGTTCAAATAAAATTATATTAATTTTCATGCCCCAAGTTATCTTGAGAAATATTCTCAAGATAGAATGTAAATTATTAGTTTTAAAAATTATCTTAGGATTGGAAAATATGAATTTTTACAGTCACTCATGTCATGGATAATAATAAAAAATCAGTCTCTATGAATATAAAAATGAAAATCATAATAATGGTTTAGAAATTCCTTTTACATGAATCAAACAATTCCCTAAAATCAGGATTCATCAAATTAATATCTATTCTTCACTCTAATCATTCAATTTAACATATTAATCAATCGGTCTCATTACTTTATAAATCTAAAATATAGAATCATGAGACTCCTAAGAAACTCATGAATCCTTGTTTGGTTGAGTAAATCAAAGACAAATATATGTGGTCATATAAATTCTAGTAAAAGCTAAAAATATATTTATAGCGAGTTAAAATATGAGCATAAAAGTAAAATACATTTTCTCATAAAGACCATTCTCCCTTATCCTCCTCTTCATAAAGTTGTTATATTGCCCAAAGAGTTCCTCGTCATATAGTAATAAAATAGAATCACTCCTTTAAGTTAAGGAACATGTCATTAAAGTTAAAAATTATATGGATGGGGATTGGACTACATGGAAATATATTCTTATAACTAATTTCTCATAAATAAATTAAAATTCATAAAAATTAAATAAAAATAAAATAAAGATAAGTATTTTTTTATTCCCAAGTAAGCATTGGGTTTTGACTGCCTCTATATAGGCAGTACCAGATGTCATCTGAAATATAATAGGTGGTTGAATTTCTTAAATTTTAACCACTAAAACCTTTTCCATATATCTTACACTTCTTACTCATTCTTAATGAGGATCCATGGATAGATTACAAAAAATAAACACTCATAAAAATTAGATACATCTTCCAGGGTGAGGATAGGATTAATTATGATACCTACTCCTTCTTGGTTGACTCTTTTAGAACCTCTTATTCACTATCGAGTGCTTTATTAAGATATACTGAATAAATGGGATAATTAAAGGAAATTGAGAGTGAAATTTTATTTCAAAGAAAATAGAGCATGATGAGTCGATATCATGACCCTTCCCATTATTATAAGTATCATGGGTCTCGGTTCCCCCTATAAAAGACACTTGGATCTATTCATGTACAAACTCTAATAAATTTTCTACATTTTATAGGTTCTCTATAAGTTTCCCATCAGGAGAATATTATGTTTCCTTATCTTATACTAAGGAAATATAAGACGCAGCCAAATCTAGAAATTCAAAACAGAGAGAGGTGATACTCAATTCTATTTCAATAAAATTAGATGAGAATATATTCTAGACAAGATCATCTCCCTAAGTTGGTTCAACCACAATATTATTTTTAGTGGAAAGTGCCTCTTAGAAATTAATTTCATTGGATGGAGGTTGGTATTCAGGATCCTCCATAGTTTATTTAAATTCCACCACCTAGGTTATTTCTTCTTATAAGGTTAGAGGGAGAAAAAATAGTGCATGATTTTTTTCTTTTCCACAGATGGGGAGATAGTATTGCACTTTATATTCATTCCAAATGTCATTTAAATATTATTGGTTTCTAGTACATAATTTATAAGGAAGGTATTATTCATATATATCATCAAGATATGGTTGAGAGATCTGGAATTAATCTTCAATTATATCCTCATTTATGTACTCATGTTCTTTACCTTGAATATTTAGTGGGGAAATCTATTAAAATAATGTATCAGGTTCCTGTTCAGGATCCTCCAAAAATTCATGAATATATTGACTTACCCATTTTTATTGGCTGAATAATTTTTTCATGTTTTCTCTAAGTTCTTTCAACAGGTATTTTATATAATTTTCAACCTATTTGTATTGATGTTTCACCTATCAGTAATTAGTCTATGTATAATAAACATATGAACAAATCATAGAAAATAGATTTTTTATAGGGTTTATATAGAAAATGATAAAAAATCATATATAATAATACGGACAGATAAAGTGAATTGTCAACCACTTTGATCCTCAACTATGGTAAACACCTCAGTATATATATATTACTAAGATCCACTGGCCTCAGGTCCTCTATGGACTCCGTCAAAATGCATTTAGTCTACAAAAGACAAAAAACATGTCCAAGAAAAGCTTGTATAGGGGTGGGTATAAAAATACTCCCAAGGCGAAACGAAATACCTAAAAGAAAAAGGGATAAATTAAAAGGCAGTATTCTACTCAAACTAGACAGAGAGAACCCCAGTCGAGAGAGAAGCTCCATCTTGAACCATTTTCAAATGTACTTGACAAGTTCGCTTGGTATACAAGGGGTGTTAACCCTGACAGGTGACAACACGACGAGAACTCCTAGAAATCCCAAAAATATACTCATGAGAGACTCCAATTATCATAAGGTTCCAACCTCATATCTAGTGATAGGATTTATACTCGAGGCTCTAAAGGTAGAACATAAAACCAAGAGAACACACTCCATGGCTTGGCCATCCCAAATGGCACCCGTTTGAGAGATTCACTCCATCAGGATAAAACCTACCATTCATAATGGTACATTCGAGATCACATTATCCCTCAGAAACATCTTACTAGGTCCTACTCTATTTCCAAACACAAAATGTCCTATATTTATCACCTTGCACCCAAAATAAGCTAATGAAAAAAAATTGAAGACCTCATCCCCCACTGCACACAGTTTAGGGAGCACTACTCAAGAATATGAACCATGTGTATCCTCTCTAACGAGAGATAACAGAGGTACCAACATCTCTCAACTGACCCACAGTCAAGGGAATGCTACAATTAATTAACCTATGAATCCTTTATCGGTTCTTTTTTAGATTGTCCCTCAACTTATTCTATCGAGGGAGAACTATTTTCTATCTAGGTATCGTTCATGTCAAGTGGAGAGGCCCTATCCTTGTAACTATATCCAACATCCGAGGGAGTTCCAACTCTAATGGAGGACCCTCCCCCAATGCTACTTGGAGATGAGGGAGTATTAATTAGTAAGTGAGGACCCATTCCCTAATCCAACATGGGAGTACTACTCAGAAAATGGAGGTCCCAGACCCTAATACGACAGGGGAGTACCACTCCTTGAATCGAGGACCCACACCCTAACCTAGTAGGGGAGTACCACTTAGTTCCTAGAGGACCCAAACCCTAGTAGGACATGACAGTACTGATTTTTCCAACTCATTCACTATGGGGGACCCATAGTATAACATGTTAGGGGAGTACCAACACTAGGCTGTAAGAATTTCACCTTTAATCTATAGGGGATTACTAACTCTGTCGGAACAATAAGTGTGGAGGAACCACACCCTCAAATGATAAGAGAGTACTGACTCCTATGATAGAAAACCAGTTCTCTAACACATAATGGGAGTATCATATCTACCTATACATCATATATGGAGGACCCATGCCATGGTTCAATAGGGGAGTAATGTCCATCTTCATGAACATCGTAGGGAAACTCGTGTCCTAGTCCATCAGGAGAGTAACAACCCCATAGGAAACTATCCAAATCTAAAAAACCCATTCCCATGATGTTAGGAGTCCCATATCTACCTAATAAGCTAGTTAAGAAAAAATCCCATCCTAGTCTATCTGGGGAGTAATATTCTAATCGTCTCTCTTCATGAATCAAACTGATATCCAACATCGTCTTAACACAGCTTCACAAGAATCTTACTAGATTTATCCCACTTTGTATCTCATAAGCTATAACAGAGGTCACCATTGTGTTCTACATGGAAAAAAAATTAGGATATACTACTCATAATCTATAATCTTTGTCCCATAGAAGAAGATACAAAATGCAGAAGATCCCAAGAGGATATCATAGGAGTATACAACATGCACTGGGACACATGTGACATGTGAGCCCACCCAGGAACCTAGCTATATATCTTATCTACACATCTTACCAATACATATATGGGTACATGGTGTTTAATTTAGGTACACTTTGTGTCCCTCATCACTCATCCCCAAGCCGTGTTCCAATTCTATATGGATTGTACAACTGTGTCCCTTACATTCCATGTATTCCATACTACAAGGCGCGTTCAGGAAAAAAAGACCACCTACCTAGGTGGTTTTCCTGTGCCTATGTACGGGACCCCATGTACATGTACCTTGGTCATGTGTTTGTACATGGTCGTGTAGCTTCACATAGTTTACCCAATCCATGTCCCAATATTACATAGTTTAGGGCACAACATGGTGTGTAACCACTTTACATGGCCTGTAGTTCCAAAATTTCATCTTCCTCGATGAGGAAGATCTAAATTTCATGTTTCACTAAACTACTCACCATGCATACTGTGATACCAGTCAGGAATCACCTGTAAAAACCTATGATTTTCCCCACTTTACCTGGAAACCTACAGATATACCTAGAAGGGATCTCTATAAATTTTATTCAGGCTCTAAAACCATAAAACAATTCATAATAACAAGGATTGGGAACAAAAAAATCCACCTAAGTCATTTTCAAAACTCAGAATCATTGGATTAATAACTATGCTCGAATCATGATGCTCCTCAATCTAATGACGATATGCGTCCGAAACCGAGATCAGCAGCACCTTGCTTCATTGTTCTGGTGCTGGTTTATTCACCGCCAAAGGAAGTACAATGGTGAGAATGAGAGGAGGGGTCTTATTTGGTATTTCATTCACCCAAAATGATTGGGGAGATATATTTTATGTTTCTGTTTTTAATTAATTAATTAATTAATCATTTAATCAATTAATTCACCATGGATCACCACACCAACTCTCCTCCATCAGAAACTCTTGGCACGAGTGACCTTAGATCATGCCTAATGTAAACACGATGTACCTAAATCATTCAAGCTCTCTGAAATATGATCTGAGACTCTGAATGGTAGTTATTTACATTTTAATAAAAAAACCATGCGTGACAAAATATTTTTAATATCGCCGCACTGAGGCACCTTGGGCCCCGGCTTCTCATGCCGACTCAGTTACCAAATCCAGAAATATTCTATGAAATATTCCAAAGACTTTTGGGTCAAAAACTGATCCCTTAAATCATCCCCACCTTAGATATTTTCATCCATGGAAATATAATGCCTAAGCATAAGGGAAGAAAACTAAGCTCCCCACTAGACTCCCATGCCAGCGAACTCACTGAGGGTTATCGTGCTGCTTACAATATTTTACTTAGGGAAACCACCAAGATCAAACCAATATTATGTTCATATTCTACCAAGACAACATTGTGAAACCTATGGGCACATGTCTCCCTAGCTACAATAGGTGGGAAAGCACCAAGCACCACGGTCCATCTGCTGTCATGGGGTCTAGCAGTACACCACCTCTCTAACCTGAAACATATACTAACAAAATGCATAGTTCACATCCAAACTTAGATGGACTGTACACTATCCCCCTCAAGTGTTTTGCATTCAAGGTTGATGCTGAACATGTGAGGGTATTCACGAAAAAAATAGGGCGAACAAAGAGTAAACACAGGATCTTACTAAGCCCTTCGTCTAAAAACTTCTAACAGTAACACATCTCACCAAAACAAAAACCCTACCACACCCACTAGTGGCATCCGAGCTAAGTATGGATGGTAGGAAATTGATCCAAACTATTTAAACATCATAGGTTCTAACTCTACCACTATGGAATGATTATATGAATGGATATCCATCTCTCAGGGACACCAAGCTAGAGGGGTTGAGCCGGAAAAATCCACTAGAAAGGCCAAGACATACTCTAGAACTTAGTCACGTAACCTCACCTTGAACAAGAATGTTTAAGGAACTTGTCCACCCCACCTAAATTCTGTCCGATTTGGGTGTTACTGACTCACCCACACTATTTTTTGTTCACATAACAAAGACACAGCTTAGTGGGGAAAGAATCCCCCATCCTTATGAGTTCAAAGATATGTCAAAATAAACCACATCCTCCTCAATCATGTCACATATAATGATAATCCTAATCACTTGAAGGTAATAATGAAAAAAACAAAGGGCTACCCAAACAGACATTGGGTCTTATTGGGCCCTCTATTGCAACTACCAACACAGTGTCCTACCGACACCCTATGTCACCCTGGTTAAAACTCAAGCATAAGTAGAAAGAAATGAGTGACCACAATAGTGTATAAAAATTTATACTTCAAAACGTATAATGGAAATAAGGTGTACCTCTATTCGCCCATAGAGCTTCCAGGTCAATGAAATATACAGCCTGCAACTATCATCTCCTACATCATCCAGCTCCTTGAGCCTGTCCTGGACAACCTGTTGGTAGTGGAGGAAACACCTCAAAGTTCCTTCCACATCCTATCATTCATAAAGATCTTCTTCCACATCCTACACCTCATGGAACTCTTTGATCCAAGAACTATCTCTACCAAGGTGTATCACCATCCAGATCCTTCTCATAAGCATGGTGGTTTAGAAAATCACTAGTGATATGTCCCCATTCGTTGCAAGTGTAACATATCTTCTCTTATGGTTGACCATATTCTAGATGATACTCCTACACTATAGATCCATGTGTCTGTGTCTAGGCATGGGTTTGCCTCTTGTGTTTTGATCATGTTACTTATCGTATGACAGATCCTTCGGATGCCTCGACCTTGTGACCACAACTACGGGACACATCTACATGTCCCTTAATCAGGAAACTCTCCACTAAAAGATCTCATTCTAGAACTCCACCATAGGTGAGAATGAATAGAAGAATAATAGATGCCCATATCTCAGGAAGAAAAACCGTTTCAAAGGTCTTTTCTTAGAAGAACTGATCCTAAACCATATCTAAGGAGAATTGCAACAATTCTATGAACCTTTCTGAAAACTCTGCCACACTCATGTTACCCTACTAAAGCTACATAAGCTCAAGGATACACACTAATCTCACTGTATTTGGGTAAAAATCTCCCCTAAAAAGTCTCTCAAAATTCTACCATGTTAGCATCGCCTCGTCATGAGACTGTATCACCAAGCTCCACCATCACCTGGATAAATCCTATAGAAGGCTCGCAGCTTGGACAACTATCAGATTGGAAGGTTTCCCCACTGAG
Organism: Viscum album; assembly: GCA_963277665.1. Taxonomy (NCBI): domain Eukaryota; kingdom Viridiplantae; phylum Streptophyta; class Magnoliopsida; order Santalales; family Viscaceae; genus Viscum; species Viscum album. The sequence continues at coordinate 1,274,476,288 of OY728132.1, read as the reverse complement.
AGTAAAACTTGTGTGACTTCCTCAAGCCACTCATCTGATGCCTGGAGGGATGGATAACCCTGATACCTTAGGGTCCATTTCCTCTAGAACTCATGTAGTTCACTTGGCCTATCTCCGTATCATTCATATCAAGAGGATGGGCCCGCTCCTCAGAAATGTATGTCTTAGCCAAGGGAGTTCCAACTCCAATGGAGGAACCACTACCCACTAATAATTAGAGATGAGTGAGTATTACTCCATAAGTGAGGACATGTTCCCTGATACGACACGAGAGTACCAATCCATGGATCGAGGACTTGCACCCTAAACCATTAGGGGAGCACCACTCAGTGGCTAGAGGACCCACATCCTGGTAGTATAGCAGAGTATTAACTCTTCTAGCTCATTCACTATGGGGGGACCTACACCCTGACATGGTTGGGAGTATCGACCCTAGTCTAGAGGACCTTCTCCCTGACATGGAAGGGGAGTACCAAATCTATTGGAATAACACGTATGGAGGACCCACGTCCTGGAACAACATGGGAGTACCAAATCCTAGGATATTGGACACACACAATAACATGGTAGGGGAGTAATGACTCTACCTATACATCATATATAGAGGACCCGCACCCTGGTCCAATAGGGTAGTACTCTGCATCTTCATGAACAACATGGGGAAATCGCACCCCAGTCAATCAGAAGAGTAACACCCCTGAAAGAAACTGGATAAAGGTAACGAACCCATTCCCATGATGTGGGGAGTCTTTTCTCTACTAAATAATATAGGTAAGATAATCTATCACCCTATTCCATTAGGAGAGTAATAATCCCAATGTCTCTCTTCATGAACTAAACCAATATACAACATCATCTCAGCACAGATTCACAAGAGACTTGCTCGATTTATACTACCTCATATCTCTTAATCCATAACAGAGACCACCATCATGTTTTATATGGAAAACCTATCAGTATTGATAACTAAAAAGCCTAAATCTGAGTCCTAGAGAAGAAGACATAGAAAGAAGAAGATTCCAGGAGGTTCTATTAGGAGTACACGGCATGTACTGGGACACATGTGGCATCTGATCCCACCCGGAAACCTAGCTATGTATCCTATATATACGGTTTACCAACCCATGTATGGGTATACAATATATAAAAGATTTACACTCTATATCCTTCATCACCCATCCCATTCCCAGGTTCCTATTCTACACAGATCGGCCAACTGTGTCCCTTACACGCCGAGTATCCAACACTACATGGTGTGTTCAGGCTGAATGGCCACCTGCCTATGTGATTTTCCCATGCTTGTGTACCAGACCCCATGTTTGTGTACATTGGTCATGTTTTAGTACACATCCATGTAGTTTCAAAAGGCTAACCCAATCCATGTCCCAATATTACATGGTTTAGGGAACTACACGGCGTGTGACCCCTATAAATGGCATGTAGTTCCAAAATTTCATCTTCCCCTAACAGGAAGAGATAAACAACATGTGTCACTAAACTACATACAATATATATTGTGATTCTGTATGGGAATCACCTCCAAAAACCTCTGATTTTCCCATGTTTACCCTAAAACTAATTGATATACCTAGAAGGGATCTCTATCAATTATATTTGGGATCTAGAACTTTTAAAAATGCATAACCAAGGGGATCAAGACCAAAACTTAAATCCTCCAACCAATTTAGAGAAACTAAAAAGATTCAGATGAAGAACGATGCTTGGATCATGCTACTCATTAATCTGATGACAATATGTGTGAAAAACATAGATTAGTATCACCTTGCTTTGTCGATTTGTCATCGGTTTGTTCTTCACCCAAGGGAGGAGAGGGGGGAGAAAGAGAAGAATGGTATCCTTTTGTGTGTTGTGTAAACAACAAAAGAGTGGAGGGGATATTAGGTTTTTGTTCTTAATTAATTAATTAAACATTTATTTTATTAATTAATTCACCATGCATCACCCTGCCAACTCACCTTCATATGAAACTCTCAGTGTAGGCGACCTTAGGTGACACATAGGGTAAACACAACATTCCATACTCAACCATGATCTAAAAAAATATGTTCTGGGACTTGTAATAGTGTTTATTTACTTTTCAATATAAACTACTTGTGCGTGACAAAATAGTTTTAATATTTCCACACCAAGGCTCCCCGGGCCCTAGCTTCAGGCGTTGAATCAGCGCTTGGGTCCAAAAATATTCTCTGAAATATTACAAAGTCTTTTGGGTCAAAACCTAGTTCATTACATCATCACACTTTTTTATTAAAAAAATCATTATTCTATATTACTAAAGATAGTAAAATTATTATGTTTCAATTATTTATGAAGTTTCATTTTCAATGGATTGTCTTTTTTTGTTACAATTCAAGAACCATATTCATAACATAAATTTACATTTAATATCATATAATACTAATATTAAATTTTTTATGAGTATCTATTATAGATATGGGTAAGATAGTATAGAAACATTCATTTAGGAGGTTAAACCAACCCATACATGAACATTTTATACTAATGAATGAGAAAGAGTATGAAGTTATATAATAATAGTATTAATTTTTCATAAGTATAATTTTTTAACATATCTTCATTACAATATTTAAGGTTTATTAGAAAGAGTGTATATGAGAATATAAAATAAAATAATAAAGTAATTTCCACCTATTCATGAAATACCACCTTCTCATGATGACTTCCCTTGAAATAAAGGGTTTAGGCCTTCTTATTTTGATGAGGGGATTCAATACAAGGAAGTGGACTCTAGGAGAAGTAAAATGGGTAGGTATTATAAAGTAATTATAAGTAAAATATAGTTTTAATTAAGTGGCAATGAACTTTTTTTATAGGTTAAAATGAGGGACATATCCTTGGAGACTAAATTTATGTTTGGGGTAAGGATGGAATCACATGGTATTTAGGTGATTTGGGTAATGATAGGTTGGTGATTCATGTAGTTATCACTTACCAACCTAAAATAATTCTTCTATAATTTATACATGTTTTATTAACTTAATAATATTTTATCCATAGAAGATTAAACCTTTTACCCCCACAAACATTGATTAAAAATTTTCCTTGGAAATTATTTTGTTTACAAAATATATAAGATTAAACCTCTGACCAAATTTTGAAATGATGATTCTGAATTTCAAAACCATTTAATATAATTAAATTAATAATCATAATAAAATTAAATTTTAATAAAAACAAAAAATATATATTTAAAAAAATAGAAAAAAAATTCCTTTTAAAATATTAATTATTCTTATTTTAATTTCATATCAATTACTAATTAAATGATTGTTAATATATATTTTTAGATATAAATATTACATTATATACATTATTTAAAAGATATAAATTTAATTTATTTATATAATAATTAAAAAACACCTATAAAAAATATTTGAAAATAAACTATTTACCATAAATGTTGTAATTAACTTTAAACCCAGAAAAATATTTTTATGCCTGAAAATGAAATTTCCCTTGTTAAATAATTTAAATATGATTATTCACAATATTAAAATAGTTTTTTCATATTCAATTTCCATAAGAAATAATAATTAATTTTATACAAGTGCATAAAAAATTTAGAAAAAATGTATCTTAAGGAACAAAATGAATTTATTCTTATTACTTGCATAGTAATAACTATTGTAAGATTTTAAATTTATTTCAATGTATATATTATCAATATAATACATTAAAATCATTCTATTGTTTTGATTGATTAAAATACAATACACTTTTACAAAAAAAACTTTGAAAAAATCACTTTTATACTAAATAGTCTTAACTCATATATCATTAATATTAATTACTTGTGTTATAACAAAATAATTTTATCGAACCATTGAAGTTAATATATTTATTTGAATTTTATCATAAAATTATATAATAATAATATGTAATTACTAAAAGTATTTTTAAAATAAAATATTTTAATTAAATGTTATAATTGTGTTTCATTTTATTATTTGTTAATTATATTATTTAAAATGTGTTTCTAATAATAAAACATTTCATTATACCCATTGGATGTGTATATCAAATGAACATATCTCCAATGACTATATTTGTAATGAACATATTTATAATGGTCAAATTTAATTCCTATATATATATTTACTAAAATAATACTTCCCATTATCACTTCACAAAACACACACCTCACTCCATAACTTTTCATTATGGAATTTGTATAATGATTTCTCCTTTATTAATTTTATTTTTCATTATAGTTTTATTTCTAATAATGTTGAATCAAAAGAGTGAATATGACCTGGGATATTTTCCAGTTATAAATATATTTTTATTTTATATTTATTTCCCATTTTAATTTATACACTTTAAACTGATGTAATCATCCATGGTATGTTATACTCTATGTAATACATGGTTTCATATACCTTTTGATGTGTTCTGTTATGAATGAATAATGTGTTGCCAGTTTGATTCATATCTTGAATATATATATAAAAACACATATATAATGATAGATATATAATTTACAAAAATAAAAATTTTCCTAAAATCTAGGGTGTTACGTTATCCCCACCCCCTAAAAAAATCATCCATACAATTTTAATAATCTCTGGGGGATAAAAATAATTGAGGGTGTCCTAAACATATTCATGACCCTATATGTTACTTTTAATGAGATATATACCTTACTATCTTGGTAAATATTAAGAAATAAATCTTTTTTCCCAACCATTTCAAGAAACTACCCCTCATGATTTGGTATTAAGGTCTATATAATGGGATTAATTATTCTTAGGGAGTTTATATTTTCCTTAATAGTGATAGATGATTAGGGGTTGATATGAAATTTTATTTCCTTATCACATAAATTAATATTTATTATATTTATAAAGATCTAATACATTCTTATTATCACATATAATTATACTAAGGTAAGAAGGACTAGATTTTATAAATGTATTTTCCCTCAATACATGATCAGAAAGAACTTTTAAATAAGGGATTAATTCATTGTACCATAAGGTTTTCTAATTTATAATTCAATCTGTAACCTCTTAGATGGTGATTTAATACTCGTATAAAACCTCTTAGATATAAATGAGTTTTGTGGGAAAACATAAACTAATACAAATAACAATTTCATAGTGGAGGAAATTTTTAACTTTTACCTTTTAATTATCATGATTTGATTTAGTGGTACTCACTGTATAAGATATTATTTTTTATCTTTATTTTTTAGTTTTTTGATGTGTATTTTTTGTGTTAGTCCATGTATAAGGCATAAATTTTCATAATACCAAAATTCCATAAATTAGAATCTTTGAAGAGTAGGTGATGAATTAGTTTGGAATTTCTTACACTCAATTGTGCTGACCAGCCTCTTCATACCTATTTAATAATAAATGTCTCAATTTAAAACCTTCCTATGCTTGATACATTATCTTATTAATTTCAGAAATCTTCACACCATCTTCCTCCAAATAAATTACACTTTGAAAATTAAATCTCTATAAAATTCAATTTTCCTCTTATTTGGTGTGTTTGAAGATTTTTATAGGCTCAAGTTGTTAATCATAACTTGAGATAGATAATTACACATAACAATAATATTTTTCACTCTATACCCTATCTGATTTATTTGATCAGTTAAAAAATCACCACAATATCCATTATACCCATTATGAACATAGTTCCTTCTTTATTCATCCATTACTTGAATAAATGAATTTTCAGAGATGCGAATAATTAAATTAATAAATGTATAAATGGAAAACTATAATCTTATAAGATGTAACTTTTAAATAAAATTTATACCCAAACTTAGGAATCTCAATATTTCAATCTATATTATGCATGTTCATTTTATTATTATGTTCTCCAACCTAACTACTTATATATCATAAAATTGCATTCAAATAATAAATATTGGTTCATAAAGATAATATGAATTAAGTGAAGCATATTCCTTGGAAGTGTAAAATCAAGAATAAAAATATGCCCATTTGTTGTTAAATGAGTGAATATTGAGTTAAAACCTAACTAACCTTTTTTAGGGATTATTACCCCTCGGTTTATATGTTTCAGAGTCTCCATCTACTTGTTTATATCCAGATAGATATTTCATTCCTAGATTTACATACACTCAATACTTGACCAAAAAAATATATTTTTATCAATATTTATACATATCCCTAGGGTTCCAACAGAGTTTTTCTAGTCCTAATACCATAAAAATAATAAAATAAATCCCCTTAAATAACTAATCTCTATATGAAACTAACTAATGTTCCCCAAACCCACACTCATGAGTCCTGTTTTAAAAAAACACTTTAAACTCTGTAATTGATACAAACTAACACAACCCAAAAACAATTTCATTAATTTATATTTAATCTCAGTATTTAATAAATAAATCTTGAAAATAAATTCACAATTCTATATCTCAACTTTTTTTGGATTTAGAGATTATCTAATTAAACATCTTATCACAAATTATTTCTCCAACATTACCCATAAAATTTTCCAAAAAACAATTCCTTCTAAAAGTAATCATGAACAAAATTCCTTGGGAAAATCGAAAACAAAAGAATAATTGAACTCAAATGTTCAATAATGGAAAACTTTTGAATGAGTCATAAAGGGGTTTAATCTTAAATATATGATAAACATGATAATGGGAGAAATGTATGATTTAAAATAACATTAAGAAATAATAGATGTACATTTGAATGAAATATAGACATATAACCTCAAATGACCAAGAATATACAATGGTGTATAAAAAAATATAAGATAACAATTAAAATACATGGATTATGTCATATAAAGGTGTCATAACATGGAAATATGGAACAACATGGGAATGTGTTACAATAATGTGGCACAAATAAAAGCATAGAAAAACATTGCATCATTGTTTAGGGATCATAATCATGTGAACTATTATATGATGCTTAAGTTATCATAATCCTAGAAACTATTTTATGATTCTTCATGCATAACAATCCTATGACTCAAAATATGGTGATCTAGGAATCACAATCTTATAACCATTAGTGGATCAACCATCATAACTCATGGACCAATTTTATCTCATGAGATATATATCCTAACAAAATGAACTAGAGGGTGATATAGGAACACACCCATAAAAATCCATACATATTTGTTCTATGTGGAATATATTATATACCATATAATGAAAAAATTAAGGAAAGGAAATGGGTTTTATATCATTTCTAAACAATATCACATACCATGTATTTTAGAGTATATCAGTCGATACCATAATTTAATTTCCCAAAATATGTACATAGTAAAACCACTTAAGGTGTTCTCATTAAAGTTACACCATAATTGATTGGCCTTTTAGATATAAATATTAAAATGGAAGTGAAATTGTAAAAGGGGGTTTTTAGAAATCATTTCCTAACATTATTATGAAAAAGAAACTTATAAATCACTTTAAAATATATTTTTCAAGAATGTGTCATCAAAACATTTAAAAAATCACTTAAAAATATCCCAATAACAGAACCATGAAAATAAATAAGGTTTATGTCCGAAAATTTGAGTGGAAGATAAAATATACGAAGGGTAAATAAAATTCTGTTTTAATATTTCAAAATACCATTATCAAAAACCACATAATTATAAGAGTAATAAGGAATATTTTTTAAAAATAGGTTAATATAATTATGAAGATCATAGTAGATACTACATATTTGAGTTTCAAAATAATAAACAAGAACATTATCATATGAGAGAGTAAGGACATTGAATAGAAAGATTCAATGGAAAGAATAGAAATTATTCTTAACAATATCATGTTTTTAGGAAGAAAGGAATCCATCAAAGAACTAGTGTTTGATGTGAAAATTTAAAATCCCTAGGGAATAAATAATAAATATATTATCGTCATAGGATTAAATAAAATAATTATATATGACTATAGTCAAAAATTAATTAATTTAACTCAATAAAGAGTTGAGCCATGAAAACCCCTTACCGCTATAGTTAATTTTGAAACAAAAATATTGAAGGAGAGAACATTAAATGGGTTTTTCATCAACATAAATTTTAGGAAAATTGTGATAAAAGACATCCGTATGTTATTATATACACCGCACTAAATAGAACAAGTGGTAAAAAAATAGTATTTCTCCATGAAAGAAAATTAAGATGATAAAACCCTTACGCACGTAATATTTTTGAAGTAAGAATGATTTAAAAAGTAATTTATAAAAAATAAAGGTTAATAACCAAAAAATAAGATTAATTTATATATAATTCAACTATGAGGTATATTTTATCCGATTTTTAAGAATAAATTTCAATAATAATGATGATTTCTCAATGAAAATAAATTGAGTTATAAAAAACCGTTAACTTGGATTCCCACTTGGTCGCATGCTTTATAACCTCCTATAAAATAAAATATAACAATATTAATAAATTATATGATAACCTTATTCATATATATTATCTTTTATATAATTTATTTATAGTAATTATCTATACATATATTAGTTAGTTATAGTTTAAATTCATCATTAGATGTTAATTTATTTTTCTTAATAAAAGCTTCATAATGGTGATGTTGTCTTTTGTATATTGATAAAAGTTTCATAATTTATAGATTAATAAATATAATGGAATACTTATTTTTAAATGATTTATTATTTCCCATTTTAATGGGATGTAAGTCATGGGTTTGATTTTTGATAATGGAATCCATTTCAATCATGTTTCAAGTAATTTGTTGATAACCACGAGTTATTTTATTGTGATCATTCATTTATTAGTGTTAAAATTATAGAACCATATTAATAACATAAATTTAAATTTGATATAATATATATTACTATTATTTATGTCCTTATGTTCATTAATTTTTTACATGGTGAATATAGTATAGAATCATTCATGTGGGGGATTAAATCGACCCATATGAGAACGTGTTATAATAATGAATGAGAAAAAGTATGATGTTATTTAATAATATAATTTATTTTTAAAAATAATAACTATTTTAATAGAACATAAATAATGTGAATAATGTCTAATGAATGAGAAAAAGTACGAAGTTATATAATAATATAATTTCTTTATAAAAAGAATAACTATTTTAATATAACATAAATAATGTGAATAATGTCTTTTATTAAGAGTTTATATGATAAATTAAATGAAAATATTAAATAAGGACTTGTTACCAACTTGGTTAAATTGCTCCTTCTCATTATGAATTCCCTTGGAATGAAGGACTCGGGTCATACTATTGTCACCATGGGCTTCAAAATGTGTAATATTATTATTGGAGAATTAAAATAGGTATATATTAAATATTAATTATAAGGAACAATATTGTTTTATTTAGGTATAAGTAAGGTCCTTTTGTTGGTGAAAATATGGGACATATCCTTGGAAATGAAAGTTAGTTTAGGAGTAAAGATGGAATCACATGGGAGTTATGTAAGTTATATAAATAATTGTTGGTGAGATATATGGTTATTAATTTTACACATGAAAATATCCATCCATAATTTTTTTTAATATTTAATTTAATAAAATTCAAGTCATGGAACATTTCCCCTACTAACCACGATTAAATATTTAAAATAGTAATTATTACTTTTTACTAAAATTATAAGATGAGACCACTTAAAATATTTTGGTGTGATGATTCTGAATTTAAAATATATGTAATATAATTAAATTTCTAAATATAAGAAAATATAATTTTAAATTTAAATATATAATATTTTGAAAATTTGTGTTTTTAAAACATGGATTTTATAAATATTAAGTGTTCTTAGTCTAGTTTCATAACAATAACTAATTAAATGATTCTTATTATATTTTTTATATAAAATAAAATTAAACTAGAGTAAATATTTACAACATTTCAATTTAATTTACTTATATAATAATTACACAACACTTGTAAAAAACCTTTTAAAATAACCCTTTACCATTACCATGGTAATTAACTTTAATATCTGTAACTTATTTTTATGCCAAAAAAATTAAATTCATCTTATTGCCTAATTTTAACATTTTTATTCCAAATATGAAATAAAAAATTTTATGTTCAACTTCTATAGGTAATAAAAAATTGATTATAATATAATCGCATAAAAAATTTAAAAAATGTGTTTTTCGGTACAAAATTAATACATTCTTATTACTTTCCTAGTAATAACTATTTAATGATTGGTAATTTATTTTCTTGTATATATTATCAATATATTTCAATAGAATAATTATTTAGTATTTATTAATAAAAATAAACAATACTTTTAGAAAAATAGTTAATTAGAAAAAATATATCCCTTTTATACTAAATAGTCTTAACCAAGATACCATTAATATAAATTAATTGTATTCTAACCATATATTTTTATTAATACAATAAAATTAAAATATTTATTTTAATTTATTAATATAAATATTTAATAATTATATATAACACAAAAAAATATCAAATTATTTTAAATAAATATTATTTCTTTGTTTCATTTTATTTTTTTGGAATTATATTATTTTAAATTTGTTAATACCATGACAGAATTCCATTATACCCATTATATAAATGTATATCCAATAACCATATCTCCAATGAACATTTTTATAATGAATACATTCCCAAAAATCATATTTATAATGGTCATATTTTGTTCCTATAAATATCCTTACTAAAATTATTTATCTCGTTATCACTTCACAAAAAAATCATCATTCCAAAAAATTTAAAAAAAACTTTTCATAATGCTTTCTCTTTTCTTGATTTTCTTTATCATTATAGGTTTAGTTTTATTAGTGGTTATTCTCAAGGGTGAAAATGACCAAAGGGATTTTTTAGTGGTAATGATATTATCATTTTCTATTTGTTATCTCATTTTAATTTATATAATTTTAATGGATCTAATCATCCATGAGGTGTAATACTCTATGTAATATAGAGTTTTATGTACATTTTATGAATTATTTAATTATAAATGAATATAGTGTTTCTAGTTTGGTTTTTATGTTAATATATATATACACACACATATATATAATGATAAAAATATAGTTTATGAAAAGAAAATGGTTCCTAAAACCTAGGGTGTAACATTATTTACTTAATAAATATTAGTTTATTATTATTCCTATTAAATATATGATTTATAATGTATTATTCATTTAAAAAATTATTATACACACATAAAAACATTTTTTATATATTCATTAGCTATATATAATTTAAACAGTCATATATATACCCAACGATCATATAATCATTCATATAGAACATTTTTATCCCTATATATAATCTTATATACTTATTTAAAATTTTATAATCTTATTAATTAATGTAAAAATGTTATTATATTTCTAATATCTTTTCTTATTTTCATTTTCATAATCCATGGTATGATTTATTAGAAAAACACGAGGTTAAATATTTCAATTTCATTGAAGTTTAATTTACTTGTAGTTTTATTCCTCTTATAACCTCTATAATTATATTTCATGTTTATTTCTCAAAATATATTATTTTTTATCTTGTATTGAATTATTTTATTGTTTTAGGACTCTTTTGCAGTCGGGATTCACATCGTTATGGCGACACGTGTTTCTTTCCATGTTTTCTCACTTTCCAAAGGTGGGTGGCCATAACCACCATGGATGGTGATTTAATCTGTAATGACCCAAAGTTTCATTAATGGAAATCCCTCTTGATCTAATTAAATGCCTCTTTATGTTTTATAAAATTTCAACTTCATTGTTTTTATGTTAATAATTTTGACCATTGCTAATATAGTCGTTGATCAGTGATCACATGATTAGTATAAATATAGTCTTTAACACATCCAATTTTACTTAGACAAGGGAAGCGATGGCCTCATCCAGTAGAATTAACCCATACGAAGCCCATTTATCGGAGCTCAGGAAAGAGGTGGAGTCCTTGGGCTTCGCTCTTGACCAAACCCAATCTGATCTTTACCATGTCAACCTCGGACGGGACCGTCTATGGGAGAAGTGGAAGTTGATAGAAATTACCACTCAAGCGATGTTATCCGAGCCACCCCAAGAGTCTGTTACCATTGCACACCTTACCCTTAGGTCTTATGCGGCTGTTTTAAGTGGTTATGTAACAAATAAGTAGTACTATGTCCATGTACATTATTTTTTTATATAATAATGAATATAATTTCTAGTCATTATTGATACATTGTAAATAGTTTTTAGAGTAGAAATAGTTTTTTTTAGTTATTATTTAATTAAGAAATATATTTTATTAAATTAAGGGATTTTCGAATTAAATAATATTTTAATAAAACATTATTATTATTATTATTATTAGATTAATTTTATTATATATAAATTATCATATAATTGTATGAATGCAATTATAATTTTTATTAAGGTTTGAAAGCCATTTTTGTCAAAACCCGTGAATTTTTTATAAATATTGGTTTTTATTTTAAAAGTGAAAATTAACATATTTAAAAAATTATTTAGATAAAATAAATGTTATTTTTGGAATCAGGATGTCGAAATTATCCAACGGTGAATTTTTCATAATTTTCTAATACAGTCAAATTTTTGAGTAAAAAATAAATACCGTTTAAATATATAATGTGTTTTATGACATAATAATGACCCAATAGTGATGTAATAAAATACTATAATCTTTATTTTCGGCCAATATATGTTTTACCATTAAAATAATGTGATTATGGGTTTATTTTCCTTACTTTTCAAATCATTAATGGACCCCTCCAGAATTATTAAACACCTTGTCTTTTTAAATTAATTTCCATGGGAGTGTGACTCGCCTCCACATAAGCAACCATATTATTTTAAGAAGTTAGGAATTTGTACTTATAAAATATTTTTTTCCTCTTCCCTTTTCCAAAAATCATGGGCAAAACCATGGGATGGTTTGTGGTTTGGATTAATTTAATGTAAGGGGACCCAAACCTAAATAATAAAGAATTCTCTCACCTTTCTTATATAAACCCACCCAAGATCCCACTTCCTCCTCACTCAAAGCCCTTCGAGTTCGTCCAACCTCTTCCCTACTCTCTCTAGAATCCTCCCAAGGTGCCCCAAGCTCCCAAGAAGCCTCTCACAAGCCTCTCTCTAGTCTTTGGAAGCACACTTCCAAGTAAGGGTTTTTTCTTCCTTTCTCATTTTTGTCCAATTTTCTTTAAGTTGTTTTTCCCTCTTAATTTCAATTATTAATGTTGGGGTATTGTTTTTAACCTCTCTCATATTTCCCTCTTTATTTTTTAATGATGGGAGACCCCTTTCTCTTTCATTAAATTCCTCCCATGTACACTCGTTACTATGCCGAAATTCCAAAAGGATCTTCTCTCTCCTCTTTTACATTCAAGCAATACTTTTGTATCACGAATATAAATTCCATTACAATTTTTGCGACATGTATCTATATTACCTCCTTACTGTCCATTACATGTAGATATGATGAGAAACCCTTTTCTCTCTCATCAACCATTTTTATGAATTCTTATGTCATGTCGTTACGCTGCCGAAATCGCACTGATTTTCTAAGCCAATGCCATTGTGTAGTGAATACCATTCCCATTTCTCCATCAAGGTTATTCACCTTTATGCACATTTACTTATTGATTATAAAGTTTCGTGTATGAATTCCACATTCCTTCATCGTGGAATAAATTACAATGTTTTATGAATCCATGTTTTATGATCCTTGTCGCACACTTATGCATGAAATGAAATGTTTAAGAAGGGTGCGCCCTTATAGAGATCCAATGCATTGGATAAAGTATAGTATCATGATACGTCTTGTGCAATGAGTGTTGACTCATGATAATTCAAGTGCAATGAGGTTTTACTCATGCTTTATGTGCAATATGGATTTACTCATTCTCTATGTGCAATGAGCCTTGGCTCATGCTAATTCCATGTTAAGTGTTGTTGCCACATTTCCATGTTATGATTATCATGATTTATCATGACTTTATGTTCATGTTTCTATTATTCTCTATGGATATGCCTATTTCCTAACATTTATTGTACTCATCATGTTATTCCATGTGTATTCCATTACTGGGCTTTATAGCTCACCCTTTTCTTATGCATGTCCTCAGGTTATCCCATGCAATGCTAAGTACGAGGAAATGTAGTGGTCATGAAATGGAAGTTTTCAATAAAGATGTTGTATTTCATGTTTTAAGTTTTTATTTAATGATCATAATCCCCAAATACACTAAAACTATCGATCTTATTTGTTGTATCAAGTGAAGATTTATGTAGTAAATCATGTTTAAGTTGTAATAAAAAGTAGGGTTGTCATAGTTGGTATCAGAGGATAGGTTTAGTTATTTTTTGGATTAGGATTAGAAAACCCTAGTAAAGCATTAGATACAAAACTATGTACAATAAAAACGTCCCTAAGTTTTGGTTAGTATTGAGTAAGTGGGTTATCAAGAAAATACATCCCTCTCTGGATACGAGTAGGTAGAGGCGGCTATGGCACAGATGAATCCTAGGGGTAAAACCTGAAAATACAGCTTTGATCTAGACTCGAACGGGAACTGGTGCATGACAATGGGCCTTGCTGCACTCTTGGTTATGACACTCCTGGGGGATATGTTTTGATAAATTCACAAGCTTAGTATGAACCCTTATTAAGGGAATTAAAAAAACGCCCCTAAGAATATATGTTAGAAAGTAGATCATGAAAAGCCTAGATTGAAGCCTATAGACTCATGAGTTAAGAAAATGAAAGTTTATTTATAAGTCATCAAATTTTTTCTTTGGATTACCCTTTATGTGTTACCCCTAACTTTCCTTTTATTCCAGCCAATGGCCGGTAATAGGAGGACTCGGGCTAACAACCGTTGTGAAGATTAGTGTGATGACTGTACTAATGAGATGCCCAATCTGATGGGAGCAGGAATCGTGAACTTTTTCACGTTTCTCTCTCAGCTAACTCAAGTTTTGAATAGAAACACAGGTCAAGAGGAAATTTCAACCCCCCTAATAAAGAATAAGTCACTATCGAGATCTTTATGAGACAAAGGCCTCCTAATTTTATTGAATCATCTGATGCCACGATCGCTGAACAATGGATCAACTCCGTTGAAAAGATATTCGCCATCCTCCAATGTTCTAAACAAGAGAAGGTTATCCTGGAGGCTTATCGTATGGATGGTGAATCTGATCAATGGTGGATGTTGATTAAAAAATGAAGCCTGAGGAGGAGATCGAGGCGTTGGAATGGAAGGATTTCCGGAAGATGTTTTTCAGTAAATATTTTCCGCGCACCCTCCGGCTTAAGATGGAAAGGGACTTCCTTTCCCTCAAGAAAAAAAATGAAGAATATGTTGAAGCGTATGAGGAAAACTTAACAAGTCTTGCATGATACGCTTTTGGCTTTGTTGTTACCCCCGAATGCAAGGTTGACCGCTTCTTTGGTGGGTTGAAGCCTAGCTTGAAGAAAGCATTAGCGATCCTTGACTTCGAAAGCTATGAGGAAATTGTATGATGTGCCCTCAAGGTCAAAATGGAGATCATGGAATCATAGGGGTATCATGGGGACAAGAAGCGTAAGGTGGACTTCAATGCTGGTGGTCCGATGGATATATCCAATGGTGCTAAGAAGATCCAGCACCCCACTTGCCCAAAGTGTGGAAAGAAGCACCCTGGAAATTGTCTTAAGGGGACGAGGAAATGCTTCAGGTGTGGAAGAGAAGGGCACCTAGCTATTAACTATCGGAAAGAAATACCCGCAGTTACGACAGAAGAGAGGAACGCTCCGTTCGAACCTCAACGCGCTTTTCAATGCTAAAAATGCAAAGAACCAGGTTATTTTGAAAATCAGTGCCCTAATCCAAGGGTTTTTGGAGACAACCAACAACCTCCAAGGCAGCAAGGAAGAGCTTTTTCCATCACTTCTGCCGAAGTGAACCCCGACAACGAAGTGGTGATAGGTACGCTAGTTATTCATTCAAGAATAGCGAATGTAATTTTTGATTTAGGTTCTACACATTCTTTTATATCTCAAAAATTTAGTAGAACAATACCAACACCACCACAAATCATGGAAGTAAAGATGTTAGTGAGTACGGAAAATGGGGAAATCATTTCATCCCATGAATATAAGTCCTCCCCTGTTATAGTCTGTGGATTGAATTTTCCGGCAAACCTTGTCATACTCCCTCTGGTGGAATTTTATGCAATTCTAGGCATGGATTGGCTTTCCTTATATAGAGCCAACATAAATTGTCGGGAGAGGGAAATCACACTCCATATGGAGAATCGAACCCTAATTCTTTACAAGTGTAAGGAGGAAGATGAATCTACTTTAGCTCAATCATCTCAAGCATGGATATTACTGCCTTATGAGCATGTGTATCGGACTCAGATTATTGAGTCCAAGGAAGAAACCATCCTTGAAGAAATGCCTATTATGAGGGAATTCACGGAAGTGTTTCCCGAGGAACTGACTGGCCTTCCTCCTATAAGAGATGTTGAATTCTCAATTGAACTTATACCCGAGGATTTACCAATATCCAAGACTCCATATAGAATGGTTGTTGTATAGCTTGAAGAGCTGAAGAAACAACTACAGGAGAATCTGGATAAAGGGTTTATACGCCCAAGTGATTCACCATGGGGTGCACCAGTCCTCTTCGTTAAGAAGAAGGATGGGTCAATGCGTATTTTCATCGATTATCGTTAATTTAACAAAATCACAATAAAGAACAAGTATCATCTCCCAAGAATCGATGACTTGTTTGATCAGCTACATGGAGCACAATACTTCTCCAAGGTGGATTTGCGGTCAGTATATTATCAAGTAAGGGTGAAGAAGGAAGATGTCCCCAAGACTGCTTTTCGAACAAGATACAGGCACTATGAATTCATAGTAATGACTTTCGGACTCACCAATGCTCCAGAAATATTCATGGACTTGATGAATAGAGTCTTTAGAGATTACCATAACAAATTTGTGGTGGTCTTTATAGATGATATTCTAATATACTCCAAAACCAAGGAGGATCATGAGGAGCATTTAAAAACTGTACTAGAGACTTTGCGCAAGGAGAAGCTATATGCAAAGTACAACAAGTGTGAGTTCTGGTTGAAGGAGGTCTCATTCTTGGGCCATATCATCACAAGAAATGGTATATCTATGGACCCCTCGAAAACAGATGCAATTGAGGGATGGTCGAGGCCAACATCGGTAACAGATATCCGTAGCTTCTTGGGGTTAGCTGGATATTATCGACGATTTTTGAGAAATTTCTCTCAATTGTCCAACCCTCCTACCAAGCTAACTCAAAAGGGAGCAAAGTTTTCTTGGAGTGATGAATGCGAAGAATGCTTCAAGGAGTTGAAAAGGAGGCTTATCACTGCGCCCATGCTCACTTTACCCACAAGTTGGGAATTTTGTTTTGTTTTCAGTGATGCTTCAAAGAAGGGCTTAGGCTGTGTGCTGATGCAGAATGATAAAGTTATATCCTATGCCTCAAGTTAGTTGAAAATCCATGAGCGAAACTATCTAACGCATGATCTGGAGTTGGCGGCGGTGATCTTTGCCTTGAAAATCTAGCGGCATTATTTCTTTGGAGAGAAATGTGAGATATATACTGAACATAAGAGTCTTAAATATATATTCACAGAAAAAGAGATTAATATGCGCCAGAGAAAATGGATAACGCTCATCAAGGATTATGACTATTCAATACATTACCACCCTGGTAAAGAGAACAAGGTGGAAGATGCCCTAAGTATAAAGGACCCAGCAATTCTATCAATGATGAGAATTGAGAAGGATCCAATCTTATTAGACTTGATGAAGATGGACATGGGAATCATAAAGAAGGGAACATCATCAATCCTTTCACAAATGATTTCTCAACCATCTCTTTTGGAAAGGTTAAAGGATGCTCAAAAGGATGATGTGGGAATTCAGGAAAAAGTGGAAACTATCAAAAAAGAGAAATCCTCGGAGTTTAATGTTAATGAAGAAGGAATTGTGCAGTTTGGGAAAATACTATGTGTTCCATCAAGTTCGGAGCTGAAGAAGGAACTTTTGGATGATGCACATAGTTCAAATTTCTCTATTCACCTAGGGAGCACAAAGATGTATCGAGATCTCCGAGAAAACTTTTGGTGGGATAATATGAAGAAGGAGATCACTGAATATACATCAAAGTGCCTGGTGTGTCAGCAAGTGAAGGTAGAGAGGAAGAAGTCTAAGGGGATGATGCAACCATTACCCATACCAGAATGGAAATGGGAGAACATCACCATGGACTTTGTCAACGGACTTCTAAGGACATCCAAAGGCAATAATACAATATGGGTTGTTCTGGATCGTCTTACAAAGACTGCACACTTCATTTCTATTCGGGAGGATTTCTCATTGGATCAACTGGAACAGATATATATCAGGGAAGTGGTAAGGTTGCATGGAGTACCACTATCTATTGTGTCTGATCGAGATCCAAGATTCACCTCTATGTTTTGGACGAGTCTTCAACATGCTCTGAATACTGAACTGAACATCAGTACGTCCTATCATCCTCAAACTGATGGCCAATACGAGCGGACTATCCAAACACTTGAGGACATGTTGAGATCATTCTAAATGGACTTTAAAGGAGGATGGGATCAATATCTTCCTCTGGTTGAGTTCTCTTATAATAACAGTTTCCACTCGAGCATCCAAATGGCACCATATGAAGCCCTATATGGGAAAAGGTGAAGAACACAGGCATGTTGGGATGAGGTTAGTGAACCTAAGCTGCTTGGACCAGAAATGGTCGAGGAAATGGTGGAGAAGGTGAAAACCATTCAGCAGCATATCCTGACAGCCCAGAGTCGACAGAAGAGTTATGCAGATAATCGTCGACGAGACCTTGAGTTTAAAGTTGGAGACATGGTTTTTCTACGCATATCTATGTGGAAGAAGGTGATGAGGTTTGGAAAGAAAGGGAAGTTAAGTCCAAGGTACATCGGCCCCTTCAAGATTCTTGATCGTGTCGGGGCTATGGCCTATCGACTAGCACTTCCACCTGCCATGGCCAAAGTACATGATGTCTTTCATGTATCCCTCTTAAGTAAGTACATACCAGACCCTTTACATGTACTCTCTTCTGAGGCGGTACAATTGGAAGATGACCTTTCTTTTGAGGAGAAACCAGTGAAGATCTTAGATCGTAGAGAAAAAGTTCTACGAATTAAGACAATGCCCCTCATCAAGGTGTTGTGTAGAAACCAAAAGTTTGAAGAAGAGACTTGGGAATAGGAGGATATGATGAATCCGAGTTACTCACAATTGTTTTAGTGTGGGAAAAGGAAAATTTCGAGGGTGAAATTTCTTAAGGGGGGAATATTGTAATGACCCAAAGTTTCATTAATGGAATTCCCTCTTGATCTAATTAAATGTCTCTTTGTGTTTATATAAAATGTCAAATTCATTGGTTTTATGTTAAGAATATTGACCATTGCTAATATAGTCGTCGAATAGTGATAACATGATTAGTATAAATATAGGGCTTTAACACATCCAATTTTACTTAGATAAGGGAAGCGATGGCCTCATCTAGTAGAATTTCCCCATACGAAGCCCATTTATCAGAGCTCGGAAAAGAGGTAGCGTCCTTGGGCTTCGCTCTTGACCAAGCCCAAGCTAAGCTTCACCATGTCAAGCTCGAATGGGACCGTCTACGGGAGAAGTGGAAGTTGATATAAATTACCACTCGAGCGATGTTATCTGAGCCACCCCAAGAGTCTGTCACCATCGCACACCTTACCCTTAGGTCATATGCGGCTGTTTTAAGGGGTTATGTAACAAATAAGTAGTACTATCTCCATGTACATTATTTTTGTATATAATAATGAATATAATTTCTATTCATTATTGATATATTGTAAATAGTTTGTAGAGTACAAATAGTTTTTTTAGTTATTATTTAATTAAGAAATATATTTTATTAAATTAATGGATTTTTTAATTAAATAATATTTTAATAAAATATTATTATTATTATTAGATTAATTTTATTATATATAAATGATCATATAATTGTATGAATGCAATTATAATTTTTATTAAGGTTTGAAAGCCATTTTTGTCAAAACCCATGAATTTTAGATAAATGTCGGTTTTTATTTTAAAAGTTAAAATTAACATATTTAGAAAATTATTTAGATAAAATAAATGTTATTTTTGTAATCAGGATGTCAAAATTATCCAACGGTGAATTTTTCATAATTTTCTGAGATAGTCAAATTTTTTAGTAAAAATTAAACATCGTTTAAATATATAATGTATTTTATGACATCATAATGACCCAATACTAATGTAATAAAATACTATAATCTTTATGTTCGGCCAATATATGTTTTACCATTAAAATAATGTGATTTTGGGTTTATTTGGCTTACTTTTAAAATCATTAATGGACCCCTCAAGACTTATTAAACACCTTGTCTTTTTAAATTAATTTCCATGGGAGTGTGACTCACCTCCACATAAGCAATCCTATTATTTTAAGAAGTTCGGACTTTGTCCTTATAAAATATTTTTTTACTCTTCCCTTATCCAAAAACCATGTGCAAAAACCATGGGATGGTTTGTGGTTTGGATTAATTTAATGTAAGGGGACCCAAACCTAAATAATAAAGAATTCCCTCACCTTTCCTATATAAACCCACCCAAGATCCCACTTCCTTTTCACTCAAAGCCCTTGGAGTTAGTCCAACCTATTCCCTACTCTCTCTAGAATCCTCAAAAGGTTCCCCAAGCTCCCAAGACGCCTCTCACAAGCCTCTCTCTAGCCTTTGGAAGCACACTTCCAGGTAAGGGTTTTTTCTTCCTTTCTCATTTTTGTCCAATTTTCTTTAAGTTGTTTTTCCCTTTTAATTTCAATTATGAATGTTGGGGTATGGTTTTTAACCTCCCACATACTTCCCTATTTATGTTTTAATGATGGGATACCCCTTTATATCTCATTAAAATCCTCCCATGTACACCCGTTACTATGCCGAAATTCTAAAAAGAACTTCTCTCTCCTCTTTTACATTCAAGAAATCCTTTTGTATCATGAATCTAAATTCCATTAAAATTGTTTGTACATGTATCTATATGACCTCCTTAATTTCCATTAAATGTAGATATTATTTGTAACCCCTTTATCTCTCATCAACCATTTTTATGAATTCTTATGTCATGTCGCTACGCTGCCGAAATTGCACCGATTTTCTAAGCCAATGCCATTGTGTAGTGAATACCATTCCCATTTCTCCATCAAGGGTATTCACCTTTATTCACATTCACTTATTTATTATAAAGTTTCATGTATGAATTCCACATTCCTTTATCATGGAATAAATGATTAGGTTTTATGAATCCATGTTTTATGATCCATGAGGCACACTTATGCATGAAATGAAATGTTAAAGAAGAGTGCACCCTTATAGCGCTGCGATGCATTTGGTAAAGTATAGTATCATGATACTTCATGTGAAATGAGTGTTGAATCATGCTAATTCAAGTGAAACGAGGGTTTACTCATGCTTTATGTGCAATGAGGATTTACTCATGCTCTATGTGCAATGATCCTTGGCTCATGCTAATTCCATGTTAAGTGTTGTCGCCACATTTCCATGTTATGATTATCATGCTTTATCATTCCTTTATGTTCATGTTTCTCTTATGCTCTATGGATATGCCTATTTCCTAACATGTATTTTACTCCTCATGTTATTCCATGTGTATTCCCTTACTGGGCTTTATAGCTCACCCTTTTCTTATGCATGTCCTCGGGTTATCCCATGCAGTGCTAAGTACGAGGTAATGTAGTGGTCATGTAAAGGAAGTTTTCAATAAAGATATTGTATTTCATGTTTTAAGTTTATATGTAATGATCCTAAGCCCCATAGACACTAAACCTATCGATCTTATTTGTTGTATCAAGTGATGTTTTATGTAGTAAATCATTTTTTAGTTGTAATAAAAATTAGGGTTTTCATATAATCTTCTTGATCACAACAAGATGATGGGATGTAGATTCATCCTTACATTGATTCCTCCTTGGAACTTATCACCTAGTCTAGGTATCCCTCATAGATTTTAGTTGTGTTTAGGAAATTTATTCTCATTTCCATCTATTTATGGACACTAGTTAATTGTGTTGCTTCTGTTTGGTAGGAAAGAAACCTTTCATTGGGGTGAATGGTAATGTCAGTCATGTCTATGTATCTCTGGACACTAGGTGTTTTGGAAACCTATATTATTCCTCTTGGGAGGGAATCTCTTGTGAGGCATCGTATTCATGGAAATTGAGGAAACCCATGTCGATCACGAGGTAAATAATGCTGAAGGTGTATATCTTATTAGGCTCTCACTCTAGGAATACAATGTTTAGAATGAGGTAGATGACTCCATATAAAAATATCTTCCAAGTATTTCACCTCAAACATTATATGTTTA
Organism: Viscum album; assembly: GCA_963277665.1. Classification (NCBI taxonomy): domain Eukaryota; kingdom Viridiplantae; phylum Streptophyta; class Magnoliopsida; order Santalales; family Viscaceae; genus Viscum; species Viscum album. The sequence continues at coordinate 1,274,453,805 of OY728132.1, read as the reverse complement.
ACACGATTTATGTATTTGGGATCACAAATTTAACGTCTTGTGGAGACAGAATGAGGTTGACTAGAATTCCCCATAGAGGTGGATCAGAAAGGTGCATCACTAGGAGGGGAGATATCACACTTGGAAGATTACCAATGGATGGATAATAACACTAATGGATGTGTATATAAGAGGTGTTTCCCATAAAAGGATGATATCATACTATGAAGGTGTCTCCCAAGGAGGTAGAACCATGAAGGTTTTCTAGATGAAAGGATCAAAACGCCATATGGAGGAGGATCTGGGAGGTGTGTCTGGTAAAGTAAATATGTCACACCATGAAGGTTCATCCCTTGGAGGGAGAACCATGAAGGTTTAGTAGATTAATGGATCAAATTTCCCAGTAGAGGTGGATTTGGGAGGTGCATCCCATAAAGGGAAGATGTAACATTGTGAAGGCTGGTTGGGACACCCCTAGAGGTGTATCAATGAGGTGTTCCCCTATGAGAGAGGCACCTGGATTTAACATTGGTTGGGATTGAACCTCAGGGAGGCATCCTATTTACCCTATTTAGAAGATCGGGATCAAAACCCACATAGTTTTACACTATTTTTTATGGTCATATGATAGGATCATCCCATGTAGTTTAATGCCATGTAATAAGGATGTTTGCGCCACAAAAGGAGCATCAGTGTGGGATTTTATTGGGCTTATGCATGTAAGATACCCTTTTCAATAGGATTTTCCTGGCTATATAGTGTGTTTATTATCATGGGAACTTCCCAAAAAGACCTGGAGGTGATGTGATCTCCATGTGGTAGCATGATCACACTGGGTATGTGATTATAAGAAAATCAATATGGATGTGGATTTTGTTTTTGGACCTCATGAAGGCTTTATTTGTATCCTAGTTAATTTGGAATCAAAACCCATGGAGTTTTGAATGTTTTGGGGATTATACCTAAGGAGGAGGCCTAAAGGGGAAATGATGGGGCTTACACATGTGTGGATTCTGAAGGATCATATCACTGGGGATTACAAATTGAAGCTTCCCATGTGTTGATAGGAGTAGTGAGGATGTGGTTAGGGATTATGTATGGAAGTGGCTTGGATGATACTATGAAGAAAAAATGTGGGGTTGGGGCTTACATGTGGATGCTTCCTAGATACTGCTATAGAGAAAACAATGATGTGGATGGGGCTTAAATGTAGAAGTTGTGCGGGTTACACTAGGAATAAAGAATAATGTTGATAGGTCTTACATATGGAAGTATCCCAGTTGCTACTATGGATAATCAATGACGTGGATGGGGCTTACAAGTGGAATATTCTCGAGTGCCGCTATGGGGAAAAATGAGGTGGATAGGGATTATATGTAGAATATTCGTGGGTGATTCTATGGAAAAGAAATTATGTGTATGGGGATTATGCATGAAAGCTAACCGGGTGTAGCTATGGAGTAGTAATGATGTGGATGGGGCTTATGGAAGGAATTTTCTAGTCATATCTTCCACATGTCTGGTCATGATCTTATCCCATGTGCATTATATGAGGTAATATTACAGTTTAACATCATGTGGAAGGATGTGGTGTGTGGGGATTATGTAGATGATCTTCCCATTATTTCTTCCTCATGTCAGGTCACTAAGGAGTCTTGACATGTTGATGGGTAAAGGTATATGATAGGGGATTAGACCATAGTTGGAGACCCATTAAACTTCTTCATGTTGAGTCATGGGGGAATCTCGACTTGTTAGTGGGGTGAGGTATATGGTTGGGCTACTTCTGATGAGGAGGCATGTGGTTATTTTTTAGTAGTCGTCTTATGATCATGGCATGAGGAATCTTATGATTGATGAATAATGTGTCTTTTGTGTGTCACCGTAGGCATCCTATGTTTTCCATATAGGGTATAATATAATTTAACGTCATATAGTGAGGACTAGAATATCATCTCATGACCATAGAATGAGGCATCTTATACTTGACGCATAGGGAATTAAATACATGAATGATAGGGTATGATACATTTTAAAGTCATATAGTGCGGAATATAATATCATCTCATGACAATGAAATGAGTCTTCTTATTCATGATGCATAAGGAATTCTACTCTTGAGTGATAGGTTATGATGCAGTTTAAAGTTATATAGTGAGGACTAGAATGTCATATCATGATTATGGCATGATGAATCTTATTCTTGACACATAATGCATCTTATTCATGATTGATAGATTATGTTATCGTTAAAAGTTGGGTAGTGAGGACTATAATATCATCTCACGATAATGGCATGATCTATATTACGCTTGAAACAGAAGGCATCCTATTCATGAGTGATAGGGTATGCTACATTTTAAATTCATGTAGCAAGGACTACAAGGGATAAGATTCATAGTAATGTCTAGTGGGTAACTTAAGAAATAGTTTCCCTTATTATTTTTCCTATAATGGAAGTCAGGTGATGGGGTTTGAGAAGTTTCATGAGAAATGGTTTGACTAAAGGTACTCAGGGAATTGAATATGAGAATATCAACTCATGACACTGGAATGGGGCCGAGAGGAGTTGTTTGACCCAATGCATTTCATGTAGTGTTGAGGAGTATCTCTAATCTTGGTACCCAATAGGTGGAAGTTAGGGAGGTATATGGAGGAAACCTAAAATGTCATTAACATGTTCTGAAAAGTTTATGGTGTGAATCTCTACTTTTAATTGGGGTCAGTGACAACAACGAAGGGATAAGGCCAGAGGCCCAATACCATAGGCCATCACTGATCCCAAGTGGGGGTACATCCTCTATATTATAGAACATAGGATTCATATATAAACACTATTGAACATATGAATGGGGAAACTCAACACTATTTCATGGAATAATGGGAAACTCATCACTATTGCGTGTAAGAATTGGAAACTCAGCACTATTTCACACAAGAAGTATGTGTGAGAAAGATTGGACTTTTCTCACAATAATGAGGAGAAAAAAATATTGGACTCTACATGGAAATTGGGTTGTACGAAAGATGAGACTTTTCACACAAATGGGGCTATGATAAATATTTAACATTACACTCAAATGTGTTCCCTATGGAAATAGTTTTCGGCGAACATCTTAAAAAGAGCCCATACATTGATAGGATTTTCCTAGGTAGATGCACACAAATTTTGGAATTAGTGTGTTTTCACGATATATACAACTCATATATGTGCATGTGAAATGTCATCCCAGATGAACTCTCTGAATGGGGGAGAGGGTGATGCTATATTTATAGTCATATATGTGGTGACACACAAGTTTTCAGTTTACGCGCAAGTTTTCATGCTATGGTGAAACTTTATGGAGTTCTATGAAAATTCATTTTTCTCTGGTGTATGGATCATATACATACAATACTTCCCCATTTTCCTTCAGATTTGTAACTCCATTTGGGATCCATGATCATTCAAATTGAAGAATGGGAAACAATCTATGCTTTGGGATCCGGTTCCTTTAAATTCATCATATTCTTGGATGCATTTATTCTGGTTCCAACAAATGACCACCCCCATTAGAATGGGGTCCAAAGAGGATGAGGAGGGTGATGAGGACTAAATTATAGTAAAAGAGTTTAGGAAAACATTTTACTTGTTCCCCAATACTTCTCAAAATTATTTTTGTACAATAGTTTTAAATAGGGAAAAAATTGATGGGATTGGAATGGTACATCAATCACTATTTGGTGTGTCTTGATTGGAACACATTGGTTGGTGAGTTGAATTCTGCACAGCTGACTTGCTTCTCCAACGTACTCCATTTCATGAATGGGATAAATCTAGGGGTTTAAAATTGTACCCTAACAAAGGGGAATAAAGATTTTAAATCATAATTCCCAAAATATGGAACACATTGAGTGTGGTGTCATTATATAGGACAAATACTAACTGTGATAAAAATAGAGTACTCATATAACTTGTCTAGTAATGGGGATAGACGAATGATGGTCAACTGCTGACCATGTTTGATACAAAGAACCTATATCAGAACATTATTCAAATTCCTTTGGAACTTTGTCCTAGGATGGTATGTGGGACTTTTACAAACACCATTCTATTAGGGGGTCCCTTCATATGTAAAATGGGATGAGGATCAAAATGGGGGAACGCGAAGCAGGGAAATGAAGTTATGGAATTTTATAATGGATTCCAACTCTCCTGTAATTATGCCACCATAATTTGGAGAACATCAGTGTGGGTGTATTGATCTGAATAAGGTTCAAAATCATATTCTATGGGGAGCATCATCTTGGATGTCAACCAATGTTTGAAGGAACATGATTGATGTGGTAGATGACTACAACTAAAGGAAGGGGTCTCAAGAAAGGGCCTATGATACCCTATAATTTTACATCATTTAAAAAGGACAATAGATACATAGTTTTACGTCATATGGTGAAGATGTTGGACATGCAACTTAATATCATATGATAAGGATGGGGAATTGTACTGCATAACTTTGTGTGATTAGAACACATCTCATAATTTAATGTCACGTGTATAGGATGTGGAGTTTGTGTGGATTATGTGATAGGACACCCAAAATTTATTCCTCAAGACGAATCAATTAGTCATATCATGTTAATTTCATAGGGTAAGGTTGTAGTTTCACATCATTCAAAATAGAACATAGTGGACTAATTTAAATGAAACTCATCTAACCATGAGAGTTAAGGGTGAAAGAGGGTATCCTGACAGGGGACCATGCACTGAGAAATAGAATCTAGGTAGGCTCATACATAGTTTAATGTCATGTTTCATGGGGAAAGACTCCTAGTTTAGGGTCAGAGAGTTAGCACTCATTTCAAATATTTCATGGTTATAATGATTATAAAAAGGGATTGTGTCTCAAATAAATGTGTGTGGAACTAAAGAGGTTACATTAAGTGAATGAAGGGGCCAAGGAGGCCACCTAATTCCATACCAGACACTCTTGAGACAAATTTCACATAGTTTAATGTCGTGAGGATTAGACCATGAAGCATGGTATGGTAAAAGACTAGCACCAGTAAGGGGATACCCTTAAACATGAGGCATTCCCAACTTACCTTGGGTAAGGATATAGTTTAACATCTTGTGTTGGGAATGTTTATTCCTTATACTAATATATAAGGGTATATTTTCCCATTGAAGTTTCAAGGTAATTAAATGGGAATTATATCTAAAACAGGGCCTATGGGACATTTTTAGGGTATAATACCACATATAATAGATGGTCTTGAGATATACCTATAACTAGGCCTGAATAAAAATGGTATAGGAATCACGACATATCTCATGCAGATGGGAATCAAGCCACACATAGTTCTAGTGGTGGCTACACATAGTTCAAGGTCATTTGGTCTGGATGAAAGGAGAGTGTTTTATGGTCATAAAACTTGGACCATGGGATATCGGTTTAAAGTCGTGATGTATGGGCTATAAAAGTGTTCGTTATGAGGGTATTCATGCAGAAAGGAGGATATAAACTTGATATAGATGATCCAATATAGGATTTTGTACCACATAAGTATTAAGAAACAAATAGCACTCAATTCAATTTCATAATTCTTAGTCCTATTATATAATCCAAACTGTTTCAAGTAATGATTCTTGTACATGGACTCCTAGATTATGGTCATAGATTTTAGACCACGAGGTGTTTTTTTTTCAGGTTAACCATGTCGGTAAACACCATACTAAAACTTATAAGGTCATGTGAGTCATTCTTGGTTTGGTAAACATAGTGTGGTGAGGGGATTTCCCTGACATGTGGGAGTACACAGTAGGAGAGAAGAGATATTGGTTTGATAATTTCCCAATGACATTGGCCTACTAACTTGACATGTGAAAATGAATGGAGGGGTAACACCAAGGGTGTTAGAATTCCACAAAGATATAGGGAGGCGGAAAGGCTATAAATTGAGATTTTGAGATCTTGATGAAAGGGTGACTGCTGAGTAGGTATCAACTATTGACCATGTTCGAGACATAGGGACCACAACCATACCAGTCAAGAATGGGGTGATAAAATGAAGGATAAACTTTTAATCAAGTTTCAAACATAGAATCTACTTTTTTTATATAGATACATCAAGGTGTTGGCCCAGGATAGGATTTTATCCAAAATTTAATAATACCATTACCATTAGGGGGTCCATCTGGATTTTAAGGATGATAGAAATCCAAACTGATAAAGACTCAAAGTGTGTAAATGAAATGATGGAATATTCATGTGGGACTCAACAATCTAGGTTCCACACCATAGTGAATTCGAGTATGTTGATGGGATGTATCAGATAGTGGGATTAAAACCTAGGTTTTTGGAATAGTTTAAGGTCTTATTTTGTGGAAATTGGCTACTAGTTTATGTCCTTAACACTTGGGCCAGGAGATCTTAATTTAAGATCATATATTTTAGACCATAGGGATTATCTTAAAAATGGAGATTCATATCATGGTATATTAAAGAACTTGATGTGAATGAGGGCCTAATTTTCCAAACGTCACACCATTAATTCCTATGAATCCTCTCATATATTTTAAATTAATTATGGTTTGGATAAGGGAAGTCTTTATTTTATGGTCATAAACTCGGAATAAGATTGGGACAAGGCGATAAAAGATTCGATGAATTTGGAGCTAGGCCAAAAGATAAGAAGTCTGAGTGTCGATACATATCCTATAAGGATGGGAATAAAGCCATGCGTAGTTCTAAAACAAGAGTATGTAAGAGACCCACACTGGTATGGGTGATCCTATCGGATGAGGGAATTAGAGGCATCCCATTTTTATCGTGAGGCATCCCATGTTTTGGGCATGGTGTAAAATTTTTTAATCATCCCATACATATCATATGGGCCATACCAGTTTAAAATGGGGTAAACATCATCTCTTATTAATATTTAAGATGAATCCCAGTTTTATACAGGGTAAGATCATAGTTTAACATCATTTGTTAAAAATGTTAACTCGTAGTTTAAGGTTATAGAGTGGAGACCTAAATGGGAGAACGTCTCAAATGGGTAAGTGTTGTGTGGTATTATAATAAGCCTGATGTGTTTAAGGATCATGGATTCCCCAAAAAACATGAATCATCTTAGATAAAACCCTATATAATGTTTAAATTTGTGATTCTTGGACTTTCTGTAAATAGTTATGGTTAAATTTCTAGGACCATAGGCTATTACTTTTAGGTCACAGAGTTTAAACCAAGTGCCCAATTTAACTCTGTGTATCTGGGACATAAAATTCTTTTTTAAGGTCATGTAGTTTTAACCTATGGTATTGTGAATATCCTCCATGTGGGTACAGACCCTACCATGACTCCTAAGACCATGTGAGTCTTTCTCAGTGTGGGAAGAAAGGAGTGGTATGAGGATTTACCTATCACATATAGCATCATACTACATGGGTGAGGAAATGTCATGTTAAAAATTTATAAATGACATTGTCATGCCTAATCAACGTGCATAGATTCATAGAGGGTTAACACCAAGTAAATTGGGATTCCACTAAAAATTATAAATGTGGGAAATAAGTAAATAAATAATTATGAGATCTAAATCATGAGAGAGGCAAGTAATGGGTACAGATCACATTTGACCAAATTCGAAACACAGGATCCAAAACTACACGAGTCAAGGATAGGGAAAGAAAATGAATAATCAATAATTAAGAAAGTTTTAAACACAAAATCCATTGTTTATTTCCATAGATCCATTATGGAATTGGCCTATTATAGGAGGTGAGCCAAAATGGCATGAGACCATCACTTTCTGGGGGTACATCTAGATTCGAAATATGAAGAAAATATAAACCAAGAAAGACTCTATGTGTTGAAATATAATGAGGGAATATCCATGTGGGATTCAACATTCCAGGTTCCATGACACAGTGCATTTGGGTGGGATTAGATATTTCCTCATGGATTGGGTTGTTTAGGAGATAATGACCCAGATTAACTCAGGGTAAGGGACCCCAATGCTGAAAATAGTTTATGTTGATACTTCTTAGACCAAATAAACTTAACTTAATGTCAAAGAGTTTAGACCATTATGGGTCTTCTAAAATTGGTATCGATAGTGAGATAGAGTAATAAACCTAAGGTGAATGATTTCCTACGAGGCTCAATTCTAAACAACATATTCCATAGAGGAATCACATATAGTTTAAAGTTGTGATTCTTGGACTATAGGATCTCAGTTTAAGGTCAGGCAGTTCAGACCAAATAGGTTCTTAGTTTAGGGTCATAGAGTTTGGACCATAGGGGGTGAGTAATCCAAAATAGATATACATGGATTGATATGAACAACCCAATGTGAATGAGGACCACAGAGGCCCACACAACACAACACATTCCCAAGGAAGATTCACATTTAATTAAAATTTGTGATTCTAATACTTGTGTTCTTAGTTTAAGGTCATAGAGTTAGAACCAGGGAGAGGATGTTAGTTTAAAGATATAGAGTTTGGAAAAAAACGTGTCTTGAATACTTTGGCACACATCCCAGTAAGACTTTTAAGATCATTTGAGTCAAGATTAGTGTGATAAATAAGGAGTTGTGAGGATTTTCTTGACACGTGAAAGAACACAGGAGGGGAAAGGAGAATCTAGGTTAAGAATGTGTCAATGACACTGACCTGCTAACTCAATATGCATTGGTGTATGAAAGGGTAACACCAATAGTGTTGGATTTCCACTAGAACATATGGAGGAGAAAAGTTTGAATCATGACACCCAATACCTAAATCACAATGATGGTGGCATAATGATGTAGGAAAACTGCTAACCCTATTTGAAACACAACAACCATATCATGTTACCTGAGATGAGGGGAAACAAATGAGGGTTGAAACTAACCATTTTATAAATGTGGTACCTATCTCAAAATGTCTTCTAAAGTAGTATAGGGTTTTGGCCTAGGACAGAAGGTTAACCACTATATTTAGGAACCATGTTTTTAGGGATCCCTTTATATATGCAAGAGGATGTGGATCCAAATATATGAGATGTGTGAATCATGGATATGGATTGAGATAATTTCCATGTAGAATCCAACACTCTAGGTTCTACGCCATAGTTCATTTGATCACATAAATGAGGTGTATCGGATAGAAGGACTCAAACCATTTGAATTCTGGATTTATTTCTTAAATGTGTCATGGTATGAGACCATCATGAAATGTACATTTCTCTATCATATGGGATCTCATGGAATTACAGGGTTTTAAATCATGTGAAGGGGGGTGTGGGGTCATCTCATGCCAAGCATATGAGGCATCCCATGATTTTGGCATAGGGTAAGCCTTCAATTTAATGTCTTGTGCTAAGGAAAATATACACATAGTATAATATCATACAGTAAGGATGTTTCATCTCATATTTTAACTTAGTCTGATTAAGAAAATTGGTGGTTGTCATTTAAGGTCATATAGAATTGACCATGTTTGTTATGGTTTTATATTGCATATATTTGACAAAAATGACAAAAAAATTAGCATCATGTGACCAAGATTTTTTCCCATAGTTTAACATCATGAAACCATGATGTTGGTTTTTGTACAGTTTAACATCATTCAACTAAGAAACATGACCAAAATGATTGTTTCGAAAGAGGCATGGTCATATTTTTTCCATTTTGGGGGATTGGGGTCTTTAATGATCAAAGAAGAATATGTATATGGTATTACCCTAAAATTCCCCCATTGTACCCAAAGAAGTTATCCAAACATGAGATAGGATATGTCATTGGGAACTTTCCACGATCTTCCATTAACGTCATAGGGAGGATTTTTGTAGTTTCCAGTTTTACAGGTAGAGGGGAGACTTGAACTGACACACCTAATGTTTGGTTGGGGTATTGATCCCACTCATAAAAAATTTCTTTCTTATTTAGTGTTTGGTATGGCATGGAGTTTCCCAAGGTTGGAATGTACCACATGATCTATTTTAGATAATTTTAGTAGGGAAAAATGATATATTGCCCCCACTTTCATGTTGGTTCTCTGAGAAAGTTGCCTCTTCACTAGGTGGATTTAGAAATAGAGCCTAATAGTTGTGGAAGCCTAGAATGTTGGTACGATGGGGTGATGGATCCCGGGAGGTTTGGAATCCTATATTGTCAATATTATGGGGTGATGAATCAAGGGAGGTGTGGAATCCTATATCGTTGGTACAATAGGGTGATAGATCCTAGAAGGTGTGGAATCCTGAAGTGTCGGCATGATGGGGTGATGGATCCTGAAATGTTTGGAATATTGAAGCATAATTTTTAAATGGATACAAATCCTGGGAGACATGGAATCCTAAAGTGTCGATTCGATGTGGTGATGGGGACCAGAAGGAATAGAATTATGGAATGTCGATAAGACAGGGCAATGAATCACAGAAGGCATGGAATCCTAGATCGTCAACATGATTGAATGATGGAGCCTAGGAATCATGTAATTATGGGAGGTGTGTAATTCTAGAGTTTTGATTTGGTAGGAAAATGGATCTTTGAAGGTTTAGAATCAAGGATAATTAGTTCTATGGGGTTATGGAGCATAATAGGTGGAGAATCTTATGAGGTTTGGAAGCCTAGATAATTAGCACAATGGATTGATGTTCCCAAAAAAATTAATCCTAGAAAATCAATTCAATGGGGCAATTAAGCCCAGAATATGTGGAATCCTGGAGTGTTGGTATGATAGGAATATGGATCTCACCTGGCGATGAAGCCTAGAGAATCGGTATGATAGGGTGATTGATCCTAGGTGGCATGGAATCCTGTAGTAACATCTCACATTGCCGTGAAACTAGAGAAGGGATATGATCAACCTTCCCCAGTGTTTATTCTTCACATCACAGCATGTCTTCGGCACATGGAGGACCTCTATGTCAATCAATGGTTGTGTGGGGTGTACCTTTACAAAGGTTGATGATGGTGATAGGGAAGACATTTATGCCAACTGATGGAAGTGCGGTGAGGACCTTCACAATGGTAGATGATTGATATGGAGAGAACATTTGTGCTCGGTTGATAGTTGTGTGGTGAGTACCTCTTCCATTAATGATGATGGTGATGTGGAGGACCTCCATTCTATTTTATAGTGGTGTGGGGAGGACCTCTACAATGGAGGATGCGTATGGGGAGGACCTACGTTCCAATTGATAGAATTATAAGGAGGACCTTCGTAATGGCTGATATCGATGAGGAGGACCTCTGTGTCGGTTGATGGAAATGCATGGTGGACCTTCACAATAACTAATGATGGATATATGGGGACCACTATGTTAGCCGATGGATTTGTAGGGAGGACCTCTATAACAGCTGATGATGGCCATGGGATGGACCTACATGCCGATTGATGGTAGTGCAGGGAGGACCTCTGAAACAGCATATGGTGATAGGGAGGACCTCTATGCTAGTTAATTGAAGTGTGGGGGGACCTCCTCAATGGCTGGTGATGGAAATGGGGAGGACCTTCATGTTGGTTGATAGCAGTGTGGGGATGACCTTCATAATAGATGATTATAGAGATGGGGAGTACCAATTTTTTGATTGATGGCAGTTTATGGAGGACCTCTACAACAGCCTATGGAGATGAGGAGAAGCTTCATGTCGGTTGATATCTTTACAAGGAGAAAATCTATAATGGATGATGATGGTTATGGGGATGACCTCTATGTCGTTTGATGGCAGTGCGGGAAGGACCTCTTTCGTGGCTGATGATGGGGATGGGGAAGACCTATGTGTCGGCGGATAATGGTGCGAGGAGTACCTCTGCACTAGATGATGATAGAAATAAGTAAACCCTTTTTACCTACTGATAGTGTTGTGGGAAAGACCCCTACACTAGATAATGATGGTAATGGTAAGGACCTTCTTCCCTAGTGAGAATCGTATGGGGAGGAACTCTACACTAGATAATGATGGTAATGAGGATAACCTCTGTACCTTCTAATTACGATGTAGGGAGGACCTCCTCACTAATACTCCTCATTATAGGGGGCCCAAAATTGCTATTGATGGTTCCATAAACTAATAAAGTCAACTTGACAAGTCTGTAAGGCAGTTGGGGCCTCGATCCTAGGTGGAAAATGATAGATCCATGTTAACCTATTTTAGAGATCATATGGGATACGCCTATGGTGGAAGGGGCCACTGGAGCCACAAATTATGCCTCATGTATGGAAGTGTTATAGGTCTTCTACACCATTGGCATCGATTGTTCTGGACCGTGGTCGGTAGAGTGGGGTAGGATTTGATCTGCTCTTTAGCCTATGGAACTGGTCACTGATAGAAACAATGTGTCCTATTATGGGTCCTTTAGGGAAGCTCATAAATGTTGTTTGTTGTAGGTAGGGCTTGAATATTTCCAACCTCCTTGGAAGAGGGGAATGGTAAGTCTAATAATGGCGAGTTTCCCCCAACTTATCCCTGCAGAGCAGAGGTTTCGGAGAGGATTCAATTTATTTGGGGGAGGGTTTCCCCCTATGCAGCCCATGAGTTTGGTGGTGTTGGTGAGGATCTGATGGAGTCAGGGGTGGTTTCTGCCTACACATCCCATGTAGGCGATGGTTTTAGTGAGGAGTTGATAGATTCAGGTTTGGTTTCCTCTTCATAACTCATGAGGGAGGCAATTTCAACAAGGATCTAGTGGAGTCAGGGGTGGTTTTCCCCAGGACGATCCATGAGGACAGTGGTACTGGAAAGAAGATGATGGAGTCATTGTGTGGTTTCCCCTACATAGCTCCTGAGGGTGTCCATTTCAATGATGATTTGATAGATTCTTGGGGTGGTTACCCCCTATGCATTCCATGAGGGTGGCAGTGTTGGTGAGGAGACGATGGAGTTGGGGTGGTTTCTCCCTGCACGGCCCATGAGGGAGGCGATGTCGGTGAGGAGATGATAGTGTTGGGGTTGGTTTTCCCACTAAAAGTCCCATAAGGGAGGTGGTGTTAAATAGGAGCTGATGGATTTAAGAGGTGGTTTCCCCCTATGCATCCCATAAGGGAGGCGGTGTCATTGTGGAGCCGATGAACCCTGTTCTTCATGAACCGGATGTTACTCATCCTCCAACACATGAAAGAGAGAGGATTCACATGGTTGATGCCTCAGTTCGAACACACTCAACATTTTTCATCTATTCACTATTGACGAGGAATAGATTCACATAACAATTGCCATTTTTTCTGACTCATTTGCAGTTTTTGTACGGATCATCTTGGAGACTTGTGTCATTTCTCCACATCCCTTATTTCCAAAGGATTGGGTCTTGTACCACCATGGATGGTAATGTAATATCTTTGATTGAAATGGGATGATGGGATGTTGATTCTTCCTTCCACGGATTACTCCTTGGAACTCATCACCTAGTTTGAGTCTTCCTCATATATTTGATTTGTGTTCCTGAAACTCATTCCTAGTGTCATCTATTTGGGACACCGGTAAATTAAACTCCTTCTTTAAGAAAGGGAAACAACCTTTCATCAGAGTAAATGGTAACAATAGGAAGGTCTGGATATATTTTGATACAGGGTGTGTCTGTCACCTGTATTCTTCATCTTGGTAGGGAATCTCTTATGAGACATCTTATACATGAAACTCAGGGCATTTTGTGTTCATCATAAGGTATATATTACTGATGGTGTGTATCTTTCAAGGTTATCACCTTAGGAATCCCATGTTTATCATGAGGTAGCTGATGTCATAGGCACATGTCCTCTATGTATTTCACATCAGGCATCCCATGTTTAGAATGAGGTATATATTTGTGGTCACAAGTTTGATGTCTTATGGAGATGAAATGAGGTTCATTAGAATTCCTTATGGAGGAAGATCTAGAAGGTACATCCCTAGGAGGGTAGATGTCGCACTTGGAAGTTTTCAAATAGATGGATCATAATGAACATAGAGGTAGATCTAGGTGTTGTTTACCATAAATAGAATATATCACACTATGAAGGCACATCCCTAGGGGAGATAATTGTAAAGTTTTATCAAATGAATGGATCAGAATACACTATGGAGGCAGATCTGAGAAGTGTGTCCCCTAAAGAAATTTTTTCACACCCTGATGACGTATCGCCATGAGGGATCACCATAAAGGTTTACTTAATGAATGTATAATAATTCTTTTTGGATGTTGAATCGAGATTTTTTTCCTATAAAGGGAATATTTTACACCAAGAAGGTTGATCAGGAAACCCCTGGAGATGGATCAATGAGGTGGATCCTAAGACATCGAGATTTACTATTGGTTGGGATTGAACATTAGGGAAACATCTTAGGTACCCTATTTAGAAGACATAGATCAAAACCAATGTAGTTTGATTATGTAGTTTAAGTTTGTATGATAGGAATGGTCCATGTAGCTTAACGTCATGTGGTAAGAATTCTCACTCCACAAAAAGAGATTCGATGAGAGATGGTATGTGTCTTATTCATGTAATCTTCCATTAACAAGAGGATTTCTCTTGGTTTGATGGTCGGGGGATTATGCATGGAATATTTCCAAAAGGACCCTAGGGTGATGTGATCTCTATTTTAGGGCATGATCTCACCAGGTATGGGGTCTGGAGAAAATTAGGATGGATATGGGTGTTGGTTGTGTACCTTTGGGAGGATTACTATGTATTTTGGTTAGTTGGGAATCAAATACCATTTAGTTTGTAAAGGGTAGGGTATTATACCTAGGGATGAGGGCCAAAGGGTGCATAAAGGGGCTTACACCTATGAGGATGCCCGAGGATCATGTGGTGGGGGCTTAGACATTGAAGCTACCCATGTGATGCTAGGAGAAGCAATGATGTGGTTCGCGCTTACATGTGGAAGTGGATTGGGTGCTGAAATGGAGTGGAAATGATGTGGATGGTTCTTACTTGTGGAAGCTACCCAGATACTGCAATGGAGGAGCGATGATTTGGATGGTACTTTGCGTGGAATCTACCTAGGTGCTGCAACGGAACAACAATGATTGGATGGGGATTTTGTGTGGAAGCTTCCTAGTGATTATATAGAGAATAAATTATGTGGATAGGGCTTACACATTGAAGCTATCTGGGTACTTCTATGGAGAATAAATGATTTAGATGGATTTACATGGGGTAAGTTTCATGGGTTCTGAAATAGAGTTGTAATGATGTGGACGTATCTAATGGGTGGAAGCTGCCTGTCATATCTTTCTCATGTGAGGTCATGAGGGAATCCCATGTGCATTTCATGAGGTAAGAGTACAGTTTAACATCATGTGGAATTAGTTGGTATATAGGGATTATACAGTTGAGTTTCTCATTGTTTCTTCCTTATATCTGGTCATGAGGGAATATCAACTCACTGATGGGTTGAGGTATATGATAGGGGCGTACACCAAAAGAGGAGGCCAATTAAACTTCCTCAGGTTGAGTCATGAGGGAATCTCAACTCATTGGTCGTTCGAGGTATACGGTTGGGTCCTACACTTGATGAGGAGGCCCATGGTTGTTGTTTGGTGGCCTTCTTATAATCATGGCATGAGTAATATTATTCTTGATGCATAAGGTAGATTGTGTGTGTCAGTAAAGTCATCCTATATTTTTTATATAGGGTATACTACTATTTAAAGTCATATAGTGAGAACTATGATATCATCTCATGATCATGGAAAGAGGAAACTTATTCATTATGCATAAGGCATCCTATTCATAAATGATAAGGTATAATTAAGCTTAAATTCATATAGTGGGGAAAATAATATCATATCATGACCATGGAATGGGTCATCTTATACTTAACACATGAGGAATCCTATTCATTATTGATAGGGTATGCTATGGTTTAAATTCATGTAGTGAGGAATAGAATATCATCTCAAGATCATGGCATGAGGAATATTATTCTTGATGCATAAGGCATCCTATTCATGAATGATAGGGTATCATATAGTTTAAAATCATTTAGTGAGGACTAGAATATCATCTCATGATCACATCATGAGGTATCTTATGCTTGACGCCTAAGGAATACTATTCATGAGTGATAGGGTATGATATAATTTAAAGTAATGTAGTGAATAATACTAGGTAGAATATTCCTAATAATTTTTGGTGTGGGATATAAACAAGAAAAACCCTCTTGGTTTGTCCCAACATGCAATTGAGTTGATGGGGTTTGAGGAGTTTCTTGAGGAATGGCTTGAATCAAGGTACTCAAGGAATTAAAGATGAGAATATCAACTCATGACACGATAATGGGACCAATAGGAGTAGGTTGACTCAAGTCATTTCTAGGAGTTTTGAGCAGTATCACAAAACATGGAACCCCAGGGGTGGATATTTGGGGTGGTATAAGGTCACAAACCAAAATTTTGTCCACCCGGCATGAAAATTTCATGGTTCAACTCTCCATTTTTCATGGGGGTCAGTGATGATAGTGAAGGGACTGAGCTAGAGTCATGTGACCACAACATGTAATTGATCCTGAGTGAGGGCATGGGGGCAAATCCCCTACTGTATAGATCAGTTGGTACATATCTGAACACTTTTTTGTGCATGAATGGGGAAACTCAGAACTATTTCATAGAATAATGGGAAACTCATCACTACTTCAGGTAGTAATTGGAAGCTTAGAATTGTTTCATGAAATAAGAAGGTGCATGAAAGATTGGACTTCATGTGAAAGCTGGTGGTGTGTGAAATATTGGGATTTTCATGCCCGGAGAGGGATATGTGAAAGATAGGACTTTACGTTTGAATAGGGATGCATCAAAGATGGTACTTTTTACACAAATTTTTTCTTATGGAAATAGTTTCACCAAACATCTTAGTAAGAGCCTATAATTTGAGGGACTTTACATGGGTAGTTGTGTGAAAGTTTTGGACTTTGGGGGTTTGCACGATGCATGCAACTCAAAGTTTCATGCACAATAGCTCCACCTAGAGGTCATTTGTGAATTATGGTGGATCAACGCCATATTCATATGTATCTCCACAGTGCCCCCAAAATATTTCCTTTGGCACGTACATTTTTATTTGGTGCACAAGTTTTCATGCTAGGGTTAAAATATATGGAGTTTTGTGAAAATTAATTTTCTCTAGAGATTGGCTCACATACACAACAAAACTTATCCATTTGAAATCATATTTGGAATTTAAGATGATTGTGAAATTTCCTCAATCAAAAGATTACATTATTGCATGAAACCTTGACTTTTTTTCATTCCATGCTCCCCTTTTTGTGTTCATGGAACTTGGGTGTGGGTTCAGACTTAGGGTACTCTCAAGAACTTCCCATTATATTTTTCTCACAAGTCAATTTCACAATCATGAAAGTGTTGTGCATACCTTTGGGAAACTTGTTTTCAAATATGTAATTTTCCTCAAAATTTTCCTAGTTGGCCATTTTTTCCAATATGACTTCAAAAAACTATAACTTATATTCTATAACTTTAGTTGGGTACCACGACTAAGAAAATATAATCCTAGGAAATGATTTATTCTTTTGGATGAGGTTCCATAGCATTTGGTGAATTCTTTGATTCATTTTTTTTATTTCCATCATTTATCTTAATAAAATATGGTATTTGTTCATTATTATTTATTGTTTCATGTGAAACACATTATTTGATATATTCAAGAAATTAAAATGTGAGGTATTTCATTTTACCCCTTAAAAAAATTTCTCCCCGTAAATTTAATTACTCATATGAAATTAGATGAGGGTACTTTTGACTCATTATATATTTGGGTTCCCACATCGCTTATTCAAACATCTGATTTTGTTATATAACTATTACTAAGTGTTTTGTCTTATTTTGAAGCACCTAATATCTATGATCAAAGGTCTTCAACTATTGTTCCTTATAATAAGAGATATCGAGTTCTACTTGTAAAACCTTTGATTTTGGTTCATGTGATAGATCAAGTATATAATTTCTCAAAAGTGATACATAAAACACATTTTCACTTGTAAGAGGTTTGATGGAAGCACCAATCTATATGATACAATCGTCATGTGATCAAGAATATTATAGGGCCCAATGTATCAAGGGACCAACATTCCTTTTCTCTTGAAGCTCAAAACCCACTTCCATAGTGGTATTTGAAGGAATGAATTTTCACCAACATTAAACTCTAAATAAATATTATGATTATTACCATAGATCATTGATAAACTTTTCATGGTTCTAATATGCTGATGAATTTATTGAATCATATCTTATAACTCTTGAAAAATATTTGATCCTGATAACTTTTTCTCTCTAACATTTTCCAAGCATGTTGGAGTTCTGCACCTCTTCCCATACTAAGCTATATATGGTTCCATTTAAATGATCGAGTTAAACTATTTTTTCATATGAATAGAACCACTTGAAAATATTAATCCCAAACTTCATAAAAATTATTTAAATATAATCTCATTATATCTTCTAGATTTTAAATTTTCCTTTCAGATTGATTATATTTTTTAGGATAATAATCTATGCTAAAGCTAACCACTAAATCCATCCTTATTGAATAATCCAACAAAAATTAAAGGTGAATCTCATATATAAATCTTAATTAATTAAAAACTTTATACCTTACAACTTTAACACTTGACCCACTTGAATAGAATTTTAATATACTGAATTCTTGAATAATTCAACCAAAAACCAAATGGAATTGTTTCCTTTAGAGTTATTAGGAATAACTATGATGAAATACATGGTAATGTTCTCTTATTTCTATATAGATATATATGGTGGTTGAAACAACCCCTTAGGCTTATGATTTTATCCTTAACTTGTTAAAATACTAAGCATCCTGATGTAAACTCGTAAATATACCTATTTAAGTTTTCCCACTAAAAATTCTCTTTGATATCTCTATACATTTTTTTTATTCTAGGATTAATAGAGATTAATGAGCTATATACATCATCCAATAAATATTTATTCAGTTTTGGAATATATGGGACATATTTTTGTTTCCAAAAAACTATATTCTCATCATTTTCAATATTGAACTCTATAATATTTCTGACCTTCTTTAATAGCTTTATAACTTAATTTTGTGCCTCTTTAATAATCACATAGATAGATGGTTGAGTTATCATTTAGTAAAGGTATGAATTCAACCCTTTCCTTATAATTTCTAATTCCATCCTTTATAAATATATGAGTATTGGGTATCTTTTAATCCTCACCATGGATAAAGTAACATAATCCTTTCTACTTGAATTAACAATTTTCTTTGATTGTATTTATAGAGTGGTAATGTATTGAGAAATACAAATACTTGATCTACATTAACCATATCCTTTGTGGTATGTTTAATTAACTCTTTGAGAATATATACATTAATATATTTTTAATGGTATATATATAAAACCTCCCTCCATATGGATAATTCCTCCACATATTTAATGTAAATAACAATATTGTTAGCTCTAGATCATGCATTGGTTAATTTTTCTCATGTACCTTTAACTAACACAAATAATAAGCTTATACCGTGTTATTTTACATAATTACATTCCCTAATCCCTTCATTGATTCATCCCTATATATTACAAACCCATATTCAATGTACGGTAGTGTGGTTATAGGTTCAATGACCAAACTTATCTTATAATACTTGAAAGTTTCCTCTCATTCTTCTATCCAATGAAAATTAACTTCCTTATTAGTAAATGTGTTTAGTATATTCATAAATATGATACATTTATAAAAATCATCAATAATATATATATAATTTAGAAAAATAATATATCTCTATTATATTAGTTATTCTGGGCCATTCTTCAATCATCGTTGTCTTAAAAGGATCAGTAGATATAGCCTTCATTGTTATTACATGGCCCAATAAGGATACTTTTATAGCCAAAATTCACACTTTATGAATTTGGAATACAATTTATTCTTACCTAAGAACTTTAATACAATCCTTAAATTCACTTCATATGGGATTTAGTTCCCTATAGCCAACTAATTTGTACTTTCAATTACCTATATATTCATTATATTTAATATTAACAAATATATTATAATATGATAATTATTATTCAATACCAAATTTAATCTAATAATTTTCTTAGAGTATTTGTCACATCTAAATTTCATGTCATTTCCATTCTATGATGATAACCTTGGATTATAATGATTATATGATTAAATAAATGTTCTATATTGGTATGAAATCACCTAAATAGACCTAGATTATGTAGGCCATTAGGGGAAGGAGTATCATACGACATTGTGAATACTTATCATGAATTTTCTCTATTGTAATATATAAGATAGGAGGTCAAGATAATAGAACCACTTGTAGAAATTCCAAATGTTTTATATGTCATTATATTCTTATGTATGTATGTGTTTATTTTTCCTTAGATTTGATATTATTATTAATTTTTTTCATGAGTCGTGTACATTGATGTATTAATGGAACTTATGATGAGATTTGTTCATGGTGAGTTGGGAGTCATTGGGTACGAAATAATTAATATAGAATTAATGAATAATTCAATAAAGTATTTTTTTTCACCTTGAGTTAATGGAAGAATATATTTATAGACCTTTAATTGAAATGGAACCACCTGAATAAAGTCCATGTCCATGGTGGTTTTATTAGTTTGTTAATTTCAAGAAAGTTAAAGTAAACATATCAATCATATAGATTGGTGAAACATTTGATGTGACCTACTTGATGAAATATCAGAAAAAGGAATCATATTACAGAGTAAAAGTTTTTAGGAGGTTGTTTTCATTATAGAATTAAATTCGATATCTATGTGTACTATGAATTATTATAAGATTATAATCATATAATTCAAGTATGTTAGATTAATTAATCTATGTAAGAGGCTTAGAGGGTTACACGCTAAGTGTATCTAGAACCACAATTAAATTATATATGAATTTAATATTAGAATAAATTTTATTTTAAGTTCTATGGAATAATAATTATTTGAGTTATGTTGATTTTTAATATTCAGTAATGATTTATTCAAAAGAATATATATGGGAGTTTATTATTAAAAAATATTTATTCACCAGTTTTAGTGAATAAAATATTTATTTATTTTATTGAATGAATAATGTTGGAATTTTTATTTATTTAAATAAATATTAATTATTTGTAGTTTAATAAATGTCAAGGAGGATTGGCAGGATTAGCGGATCGAGTTAATGATTTAGTGGGAATTATATGATAAATATGTTTTAAATAAATATTATTTTTTATATTTATAGTATTTGAAACACATGGGAAAATAAAAATAATAATATTATTATTATTATTATTAGACTTGGGGTTCAAAAAGGATTAAGATACTATCTAAGGGCCTATTTCAAATTATCAATTCTTAACATAGATCTATATATACTTTGTTATATTATTTTTAGAAGATAAGTTAGAGACATAGTTGTTCACAACATTCTCTATATAGAATCCACTCGACCCTAGAGAGAGAAATATATCATGAATGCTTTAAAGGATAGAGAGAGAACCAATAATCCTCTATCTCAGGTCTCAAAGAGAACAAAATAATCCGAAAAGCTTGAAGGAATGTCAATTCTCATAAAAAATAATAACCCAAGCATTGAGAATCCTTTATGCTTGCACTCGGTGATTCTATGATGATGATCAGAGGTTTATGTAGCACATGTGGGCCACCACTAGAGGAATTATACACTTAAATCCTTTAGAAAAATTATAGTACAATAATAATAGGTCAAAGGATCCTTTAATGAATAAATAATTTCAATATAATGTAATTCTATATTATATAAATTAATTATATATTATATGTGAAGTATCTTATCTTCATGGGATTCGGGGTCGTTATTCATCATGGTTTCAAAAAAAATATTAAACCAATAAAACAACATTGGTGGGAATATAATCTGCTAATTATATTACACACCAGAACTATCAAGTGGTATTAGAGTAGTTACACATTAACTTATAATCATTTATTTATCAGTGATAAAATTAAGCAAGTTTTTTAGTTTTTAATTTATATTTATTTCATTATAAAATTTGAAATTTGAGATACTATTTTCTTTCAAATTCATATGACCTAAAATGGGTCCAAGAATGGATGAATAATGGTAAAATAACACTTTTATAGTTGTTAGATATTTTGGCCAGATAACATGGGATTGTACGGCATGTAACATAAATTTATGCATCATGTACACATCTCCATCACACCTTGAATAGTAGTGGTTAACACAAAACACCATGAAGAGTAGAATACACATCTTTATTACATGAAATGTGATGATCAAACATAGTGACTCAAGTTTTTAGGGGTTCCATAGTGTATAGATGGAATGCATACCATATAACCTCACACATTTTGGCCCCATAGGATACATGAAATGCATGTGGTCAAATACTTGACATATTTATTACACACGGAGTAATGACTTAGAGTTGAGAAACTTGGGATATCACATATCATATGAAATGTAGCTAGAATATGTATTATGTAACTAATAAATGTTTGTGTGGATTAGAAATTGAGTCCCTAGGTGTTTATTCCATATGGATATAGAAAGTGATGCATATTGTGTAGTAGGATATACATTCCATGTAAGAAGTACCTATCTAAGTAAAGTACATGTCGAGATAAGTGGAACACCACATAAATTAATTTCATGGAATTAAATTAATGTTATCATTAAAATAAAATCACATATCTTGTTTATACAATACTCTTTGTGTAATTTTATTTTATAGAATAATAAATTTCTACTTTATTTCAATGTTAATTTTAGAACAACATGTTTTGTATGGTCTTTATACTCACTATGAATTCACTCTGGAATTATTAGTAGTAAATGATGTGTATATTAACTTATTTTATGTGTCATACATGCCAAGATTACTACTCTTATTGATACACAGAACTACACACCATGCAAATATGTGGCGTATCGTGTATTTTATATGTACTATTAGTGAAAAGTACACAATAATGACCAAATAAGATATTGTATAGTTTATAAAGGAACATGTTGTGTTGCCTCTATGTTCATGTTGTTTACTTAAAAATTTAAATCAATTTATTTAAAATTACAGACAATGTGGATCTTTATAATTATTTTAAAGTACATTAAGATAAAATAAATTATTTCTTTCTTTATTTACATGGTCAAATAATTTATCTCAATACAGATTTAATTGAAATGGATATTATCTAGTATTAAATATATTCTCATTTCTTGTGTGAATGATCATGATCTAGACTAACCATTATATGTGTTCAGTTTTTATTTAATTTCATATTTATTACATTGTTTCTTTAAATGATAAATGTTTTATTAAAATAAATTTGATGGAATATGGGTCATCTGTCCAACATAATTATGAACTGGAATTTGTGTCCATGGATTCATTTATATATCAAAAAAACCCCAGTTATACTCACCTACATGTGATTAAATACATGAGGATGATTCTCTGTGGAAAAGAGGTTGTTCAAAAATAGATTTTAGGTGAAACCAACTAATGAGATATATTGGACCCAGGTGGAATGCTAAAACTTGAACCAAAAATTGGTTCATGGAGTTTTTTCCCTAAGGTATGGGGTTAGTGTATGGTTGAACCATTCTTATTTTTCATCTAGTATGCTCTACTATGGGCTTATTGGTTTGTTCTACGTGTTTCTTTGGATTTGAAGGTTGGATGAGATACAAAGGTTGTTGTAAGAATTGTTCAAATGCCTCTTTGTATTTGGTACGCGAGTCTGTATCTTGTAGATGGCATCTAGTGGGAGACCTCAAAAGAGGGATGGGTGTGCTGACACCCATCATTTAGATATATTTCCTCTCTTGGATGGATGGATTTATTATTGGTTTTTGCATGGGGTTTTTTGGAGGGTTTTTCACTGCATCAGGTTGATAGTGTAGTGATTTCCTCGCTTGCATCGTCGGGTGGGTGGCTCATAAGAGAGATAGGTGTGATGGAATCTATTGTCTAGTACTCTTCCTAATTCATTGTGGGATAGAGGAGTTCCTTTCCTTGATTGTGTTTGCAACACGACTCATTTCTTGGAAAGCGGGGCGGCACATCATCATTGTCTAATTTCACTGTTTCAGGTTCTGACAGGCAGCCAAAATACTCATATCTAGTTCTTATTTTGATTTTCGTTTCTCACTTGGAGGTTCGGTTCATATAAGGACTTTGTTCCCTGTTGGTGCTTTTGTTCTCATTTGGTCATTATAATGGGTTCTTTCTTTTCCCAGTATTCAAAAGGACATCTTTTTTTGTTTAATAAAAGGGGTTTTCCCATCAATTTAATAAAAAAATATAAAATAAATAAACTAATATGTATGAAATATAGAATTAAATAAATGGATTATGAATAAATTAATATTATCATATCATATTTTACCAATTATATAAAATATACATAATATTAAAAAACACCTAAAAGGGTAAAATAATGAATATTTACATATAAAGACAAAAATCCATCAAACAAAATATTAAATCATAACTTATTCTATTACATGGTTAATATGAAACCATGTTTCAATATACTTTTTTGGATTATGTTGGGGTGATTTTGATTGTTCATGAGTTTTCAAAAAAAAATTGGATTGAATCATCCTACTTCGCATAATGGTTTTATAGACTCCACATGCCTTAGTGAAAATAATAGGAAAATATTGAGGAAATAAAATTCCAAGATTTCTGGATTATGGAATTCACACAATGAATCAAGGAATTGTGGTTTATTGTAGTTTAAAATACCTACCAACCTAAATACTTTAAAATAGATTGTTAAGACCCCATATAGGTTATGAGAAGGTAATTTTGGATCCTTTAAAATAGAATAGTTATGTGATGAGATAATCTAAATTGAATGGTGAGGGTTATAGGTTTTTGATAAAATAGTTGGAGAATAATAAATAAAATTTATTAAATCACATTAGGTAATAAATATAAAGTACTAAAATATTCCTTGCTTCATTCTTTAGAAATTAAAAAAAACATGATCTTAAAATTATCATTGTTTTATATTTTTGAGAAATATAAACATCTTACCAACATTAACTTTTGAGAGTGGCATGGGATTGAGAATTATACTTCACTATGAATGGAATACTTATATACTAAATTCCCTTATTCCGTAGAAGGGTAAACCCTTCGTGTTGTCAGATAGATGTCAGCAGAGCTTCCAGGAGCTGAGACAGAGATTGAGCAGTACACCCATCTTGAGGCTATCGGAGGAGGGAGTAGGGTACATAGTTTTCTGTGATTCATCAGGGACCGAACACAGGTGTGTCTTGATGTAGGAGCGGGAAGTGATCTCTTATGGATCACGACAGTTGATGCAGCACGAGCATAACTACACTACCCATGACGTGGATTTAGTAGCAGTGGTCTTCTCCCTAAAGATGTGGCAGCACTATCTGATGGGAGAGCGCTTTACAGTCTACTTTGGCCACCAAAGTCTCAGGTACATCTTCACGCAGAAGGACCTGAACCTGAGACAGCGATGATGGCTCGAGTTCCTCCAGGACTATGAATTTGAGATAGTCTATACTATTGGAAAGGGGGACGTAGTAGCCAATTCCCTCAGCAGGAGGACGAGCATTCAACTACTTAGAGAGGTGATGGAGCAGTTAGCCGCTTTACAGATATCCTTCATGGATAGAGATGGGGAAGCCTTTCTTCAGTCTCTCACAGTCACTCCTCTACTTCTTCAGCGGGGCAGAGAGGCACAGCTTGGGGACGTTGACTGTGAGACGCGGCGTACACAGATTTCCACAGGACAGGCACCTGATGGATTTTTTATAAGAGGAGAGCACATAATCCTTTTCAGAGGACGTACTATGGTACCAGCTGCTTTACAGGAGGAGTTTCTGAGAGAGTTTCACACTTCCCCTTTAGCGGTAAATCCAGGGGTAATGAAGATGTACCAGGATCTCAGACGATAGCACTGGTGGCCGGGTATGAAGAAGTTTGTGGCAGAGTTCCTTTCACGATGCCTCACCGGTCAGCAGGTGAAGGTGGAGCACTAGGTACCAGCAGGCATGGTACAGCCCGTGGAGGTCCCGGAGTGGAAGTGGGACGGTATATCAATGGATTTCATGACTGGACTTCCACGTACTTCCAAAGGTCACGACTCCATTTGGGTGATTCTCGACCGACTCACCAAGTCGGCCCACTTCTTACCCATCAGAGAGCAGGGCTCGGTGGAGAGCTTGGGATGCCTCTACATTCAAGAGATCGTACAGCTTCATGGTGTGCCATCATCTATCATCTCTGATCAAGATGCTCGTTTTACTTCCTGACTTTGGAAGGGGTTGTATGAGGCATTTGGGACGCAGCTACGCCTAAGCACCGCCTTTCACCCACGGATAGATGGTCAGACGGAGAGGACCATTCAGACTCTTGAGGGCACGCTCTATGCATGTTTCCTTGACTTTGGTCGCAGTTGGAAGGATCATCTACCTTTGTTAGAGTTTGCGTACAACAACAGCTACCACTCCACCATCGGGATGGCACCATACGAGGCATTGTACGGCCAACCTTGCATATCACCTCTGTGCTGGACAGACCCTTTGGAGTCAGCACTTGTGGGACCAGAGATGTTCCAGACCACGATGGACAAGGTGCAACTCATCCAAGAGTGGATGAGAACAGCTCAGAGCCGACAGAATTCTTATGCTGACAGGAGGTGGAGACCACTAGAGTTCGAGGATGGAGACCACGTTTTCTTACGGGTCTCACCTCGACGTGGGTAATAGATATTTGGCCGGTGCGGCAAGTTATCTCTGTGCTTTATCGGACCATTCCATGTTCTCAACAGGATAGGTGAGGTGTCTTATCTCCTGGCTCTTCCACCTCAGTTACACCGGGTGCATGAAGTCTTCCATGTATCTCAGCTGAGGAGATACATGCATGCCCCGACGCATATCATCGACCATGGGGAGCTATACATCGATGACAAGGTGACTTTTGTGGAGGTCCCGATGGAGATCAAGGATCGATAGGAGCAGGTCCTACGTAGATGGTCAATTCTTCTAGTGCACATCAGGTGGCAGCATGGGAACCTCCAAGAGAAAACTTGGGAGCGGGAGGCTCAGATGCGTGCACAGTACCCACATTTGTTCCACTAGTTTGTGATGTATCTTTAAGGGGACGTAAATCCCCAAGGTAGGAGTAATGTAAAGACCCGTAAATTTCAAGTAAATTTTTCTCTTAATTTATTTTAGATTTTACGAGTATGCAGTTTCTAATGGCACCTGATTCCGAGGCCCGGTGTGCCCGGAATCAATTTTCGAAGTTTAGCTCGGGTATGTTCAGTGAATGAACGAGCTGGTTTTTCTAACTTCTGAACCGGTTCTTGGAATCGAAATTCGAGGGCACTGATGAAACCGCGGCACCGGTAATTTCTTAAGAAGACTTTTCCTGGAGTTGCGTTTTCTCGGGAAGAGTTGTTAAAAAAATGTGGTTGAGTATAAAGAGAAATAAATTTGTGTTACAAATTTTATTTCACTTAAGTGGTTAAACCCCATGTGTGGGAGTTGGGGTGGGACCCACTAAATTTCTAACACCTCTTGATAGAATATTAGTGAGGTGGGTCCCACATGAGCCCCACCCCTTTAAATTCCTCTAACCCCTCTTAAATTTGGCAACCCCCCATTAATTTGTAACTCACCCACTCCCCCTCTTTATTGCATGTCAACTCTCATATTAAATTGATTGATTAAAGCTAGTCAATTAATTTAATTAAGAGTTTGAGTTTTTGAAGTCTCGAAAAGCTTGGAATGTGTTAATAAAATAAGGAAGGCCTTATTTTATTTTGTGAGTTTCTTTGTGTGAGGATATTTGGGGATAGAACTCTAACTCTTGAAGAACGCCATCACTTTCGTTGAAGAGCGTCAAGACTTTGACGAAGAACGACGTCACCGCCAGCAGTAATCGACGTGTCATTGCTTCTACTCTCCGTAGCCGGTGTGTGACGCTATCCCCTCCTTGGGCACATGTCAACACCGTCATCAAAACCACCCCCCGCGATGCCAGCTTCCACGAATTTTCTTTGACGTAGGGGTTAAGTTCAAATTTAATCAATTAAATTTGCACTTGTTCGTCGTTGTGTATACTCATTCTTTGGCCGCCTCATATCATCACAACAGGAGGAGGTCGGACCGAAAAAACAAGATCGAACCTCCTCCCCTTATTGTTTACCTTTGTTGTTCATGGTGGCAAAGACGGCGCGGTGTCGTTGCACCGCGTGGGAATGGGAGAACCGCAGCTGGAGCGGGCCGCGAGGAAGGAGCATGGCGCCATCGCGCAATGCCGGTCGGACAGTGGTTGCAGCCTTTGGCTGTGGCGGAGCAGCAGTAGGCATCCGGCCAAGCCCGCTGCCGGTGTTCAAGGAGGCAGGACCCCCACGTGGGTCCCGCGTGGCACAACCGGTCGGCCGTTTCCAAGAAAGACGGGGGGTTTGAAACCCCCGACAGCCACCTAGGGTGAAGCCCACAGGGGTCCGCCATTTCTGGAAAATAGGGGGTGACGCCCCCCCCCCCCCCCCCTCCGCGTCTAGCTTGGCCTCAAGCCGAGCCACGGCCCACGCTGGGCCAGGCCGCGCATTAATGGGCCGGGTCAGACCGGGCCCAAACCCCCTGATTTCCAGACATATCTTTTCAAACACCCATAACTTGGGCTACATACCTCTGATCAATGCACCGTTAGTTGCGTAGAGATCCTTGGGTCGAGACGGTCGTTTCGGTATATTACACTAAAGGTTTTGAAGAACTTTGGGTATGGCCGGGTTGGTTCGAACACGAAACCAACAGGGCCCTCGGAGCGGAAATGCTTATAACTTGAGCTCCGGACGTCCGATTGACATGATGTCAACTTGGTTGGATTCTTATTAGTGAGACGGTTCTTTTGGATTACTACGCTCGAGGTTTGTACACAGTTGGAGTACAGTCGGGTTGGTTTTTTCTTAAAAACCAACATGACCCTCGAATGAAAAAGCCAATAACTCTCAGACCGGGCGTCCGATTGACACGTTGTCTATCGTGTTGAGTTACTTTCGATGAGGCAGAACTCTGTGATACATAAACTCTTGACTTCATAAAAGTTGATGTATCGACCCCATGGCTCGTGGAGTGGACCCTCCTGGAATCGATCGTGCTGTGTGTGGGAACCCTAGAGCTAGCTGCGACTACGACGACGATGACGACTGTACCGGGATCCTCCATGGGTTCGGCAGCGATGACGACCATACTGGAATACTCCATGGGTTCGATGGTGATGACTACTGTTCTTTTATCCTATTTGGGTCTGGTAGTATTTGACTACTGTTCTTGTATCCTATGTGGGTCCGGCAGTATTTGACTCTGTACTTGTATCCTATGTGGGTCCGGCAGAGTAGCTGGTCTTGTATCCTTTGTGAGTCCGACAGCTTATCTGGTCTTGTATCCTATGTGGGTCTGACAGCTTAGAGGAATCACTGTCTATATCTGATCATCTCTATCGTCTTACAAAATGTATACCTGTGTGAGCTGAGTCTTAACTTACAATCATTTTCATCGATATGATTGTTGTGCTTTCTTGTGTGGATTGGGTTGTGAATTCCTTTGTGGAATGGGTTGTGATTTCCTGAGTGGACTGGATTGTACTTGGTCTCGTGTGCTGGAGCCGAGCTGTAATTGATGACTTAGGTATATGTATGGGCATATACCTAAGTAGAGTTGGTTGTTACTTCGTGATTGTATCTTTCCTTTTTGGTTTATCCTTCGTGGATTCTAGGAGACCTTCAGGGGTCTCGAGGTCCCTACTGAGTAGTGAATACCCACCCCTGCATAGGCTATGCCCACACTATATTGTTTTGGATGCATATGACGGACAACGATGATCGAGGTGGGAGCTCGTGGAGCTGGATGGTACCTGGAGGTGGTTCACCGGACGAGATGTACACGAAGCGGACGGCTGGATTCAAGGAGATGAGGAGACTATCTGTACCTACCCTTTAGGTGGGACTACCAGAGGACGGCTCAGAGTTGATGCTTTACTTTTCTACTATTGTACTTTCTTTTCATTTGTACTTTACTTTCAGTTGGGTTTGTATTCTAGCCCATTACTTTCCAGCACTTACTATTGTACTCAGTTTACTTAGTGTTTACTTCAGATTGCATACTCTGTGGTGTTTTTTTACTTTATAAAGTAAATGCCTTCACTTTTTATCAGGATTTACGCCTTTGGTACTAGTCGCCAGCCCCTGTCCTATGGAAGGCGGGATTGGGGTAGTCATAGAACGGGCCCTGATAACGGGTCGTGGCAAATTGGTATCATAGGAGTTTGGTTCTACTGCAGAACTCAGGACTCTGATCTTTCTTCTATGTGAAGCAATAGTGTTAAGGGTATTGAGTGTGGTTATCAGTCCAGGGAGTCCAGTGTTGGTGCGGCGGCTGACGTATCCATATACCAGGACCCTGACTTCTGATTTCCGACTCAGTGCACGAAAACATTGATTGCTTGTGTCTTTCAAAAGTTTTCTTTGTGATTACTTTGTGTTAGCTCACCAGGTATACTGTATTGACTATGGCGCACCTGTCTCTTTTCAGGATGGCCCCACAATGGCATACAGCTAGGGTTCTGAGCATTGTGTAAGACGGCAGCCCACCGAGTGACGAGGCCTCAGTGCAAGGCCCCATTACAGTGGAGGCACTGGCAGTACCTCTACCCACCGAGCCACTGATGCCACCAGCCTCAGCAGCTGAGAGTGCACGTCACCATAGTGTACTACACGAGTTTCAGCATCAGAGACTGCCCAGGTTCCGGGGGGAGACGGACCCTCAGGCAGCCAAGGATTGGCTGGAGGCTGTCGTTCGAGTCTTTAAGTTAGTAGGGACACTAGCAGACCTCATGGTGATCCTTACAGTGAGTCTCTTACACACGATAGCAGGTATATGGTAGATCCTGATGCTCCAGGTACACGAAGAGGCATCTCTTCTTTGGATGGACTTCGAGAGCCTCTTCCTCTCAGAGTTCGTTCCAGCCACCCTCTATGTAGTGCGCATTCAGGAGCTACTACAGCTGCGGCAGGGAAGCATTATTGTGGCCTAGTACTCAACGACGTTTACCGACATCTTGTGATACTCCACGGACATGGTATGGGACCCATTCTTACAGGCCCGAACATTTGAGTAGGGAATGAGGCATGAAACCAGGGCATCGATGATCTCCCTCAGCATTCCGACGCAGTCAAGAGTACTGGAGCGAGCCCTTCTTGTGAGAGATTTCTTGCTGAGCCTACACCAGTAGCGAGACATGTCGCAGGGTGGCACGTAGCGGAGTATTCTGCAGCTGGAAGTCAATGGATTTCACAGGGGTCCAAGCGGACCAGACCATCAGGCGGACGGCCTCAAGATACTGGCTCAGAGGTGAGGAGGACATGGCGTAGAGCCATCCTTCCAAGGAGTGGACAGTGTTATTCATGTGGCGGGAAGGCCCACATGGCTCGTGACTGCCCGACCCACCATGCAGAGGAGCAGCAGATAGTTTAGGGACCACCCAGGCAGAGGCAGAGGTTTGACCGTGGTGGTCCGCAGGGAGTAGGCAGACGAGGCAGAGGAGCTGGCTGAGCATCATGTGGTGGGAGACGCTTTGAAGCTCTACCACCACCACCACCAGGAAGTCCACCCCGACCACAGGGAGCTGGCAGATAGAGGTAGGCTCAGCTTCAGGCAGTGGAGGCCTACGACCACGGAACACCAGAGATGATTCGAGGTACTATCTGTGTCTACTCCACCCTTGATGCAGTTCTTATAGACACAGGAGCGAGTCATTCTTTCATTTCTGATGCCCTCGTTCGAAGGTCGGAGATTTCTACGGAGTCGTTGGCTCGATCCTTATGGATAGAGACTCCTACGGAAGTAGAATTGATGATTACGCACTGGTTCCGGAAGTGTGAGCTTACTCTAGGAGGCGAGAGCTTCGGCTGTGATCTTTTTGTAGCGACTTTGAGGCCTTACGACGTCATCTTGGGCATGGATTGGTTATCTACAGTCTATGCTCAGATCGAATTTGTTAGGCACAAGGTGTGGTGTTTCTGCACCGATGGGAGCAGGTTTACCTTCACCAGGGAGAAGGGAGACTTTGCAGCGCAGGATGGACTCACCCAGAGGAGAGGACATTCGATCACTCGTCAGTTGGATAGCCTCATACTAGGAGCAGTGGATGTGCGGAGTCCGAGTTTTCCTGTAGTGGTGGATCAGTATACGGACGTCTTTCCTGACGACATTACAGGACTACCTCCTCGCAGATAGGTAGACTTCTATATTGACCTGTACCTCGGGACAGCCCTAATATCTACTTCAGCATATTGGATGGTTCCCACTGAGCTTCGAGAGCTACGGGTATAGCTGGAGGACTTGTAGGGCAAGGGATTTATCCGACCCAATGTTTCACCCTGGGATTCACCGATTTTGTTCGCCAAGAAGGCGGACGGAAGCTTGCGAATGTGTGTCGATTACCGTCGCCTGAACCAGGTGACCGTGAAGAACAAGTATCCACTTCCAATGATCGACTACCTCTTTTATCAGCTCAAGGGAGAACGATGGTTCTCGAAGATAAACATCAGGTTAGGCTATCATCAGCTCAGAGTTCGAGACGAGGATGTACAGAAGACAGGCTTCAGGTGTCGGTATGGCCACTATGAGTTCTTGATTATGAATTTCGGCATATCCAATACTCCAGCAGTGTTCATGAGTCTCATGAACAGGATCTTCCAGACTTACCTCGATAGATTTGTCATAGTCTTCATCGATGACATATTGATTTACTCGATTACTGAGGAGGAGCACGCCTACCACTTGCGGGTTGTACTGGACACACTCCAAGGGAACCAGCTTTATAGTAAGCTCTCGAAGTGTCAGTTCTGGATTCGAGAGGTCCACTTCTTGGTACATGTCATCTCTGAGGTAGTATTTTCGATGGATCCTACGAAGATAGAGGAAGTGCGAGCTTGGGAGCCACCCAGGAGCGTGACGGAGGTGCGGAGTTTCTTAGGTCTGGCTGGGTACTATCAGAGATTTGTGCCAAACATCTCCAGAGTTGCAGCACCGCTTTCATCTTTGACAAAGAAGGGTAAACCCTTCGTGTGGTCAGATAGATGTCAGCAGAGCTTCCAGGAGCTGAGACAAAGATTGACCAGTGCACCCATCTTGAGGCTACCAGAGGAGGGAGTAGGGTACGTAGTTTACTGTGATGCATCAGGGACTGGACTCAGGTGTGTCCTGATGCAGGAGTGGGCAGTGATCACCTATGGATCATGATAGTTGAGGCAGCACAAGCAGAACAACGCTACCCATGACGTGGAGTTAGAAGCAGTGGTCTTCGCCCTAAATCTGTGGCGGCACTATCTGATGGGCGAGCGATTTACAGTCTACTCTGACCACCAAAGTCTCAGGTACATCTTCATGCAGAAGGGCCTGAACCTGAGATAGCGATGATGGCTCAAGTTCCTCCAGGACTATGACTTTGAGATAGTCTATACTCCTGGAAAGGGGAACCTAGTAGTCGATTCCCTCAGTAGGAGGACGGGCATTCAGCTACATGGAGAGGCGATGGATAAGTAAGCCTCTTTATATATATCCTTCGTGGATAGAGATGGGGAATAAATTCGTCAGTCACTCACAGTCACTCCTCCACTTCTTCAGCGGGTCAGAGAGGCACATTGTGGGGATGTTGACTGTGAGACGCGGCGTGCACAGATTTCCACAGGACAGGCACCTAATGGATTTTCTGTAGGAGGAGAGCATGTCATCCTTTTTAGAGGACGTACTATGGTACCAGCTGCTTTATAGGAGGAGGTGCTGAGAGAGTTTCACACATCCTCTTTGGTGGTACATCCAGGGGTAACAAAGATGTACCAGGATCTCAGATGACAGCACTGGTGTCCGGGTATGAATAAATTTGTGGCAGAGTTCCTTTCTCGATGCCTCACCTGTCAGCAGGTGAAGGCGGAGCACCAGGTACCAGCTGGCTTGGTACAGCCCTTGGAGGTCCCGTAGTGGAAGTGGGATGGGATATCCATGGATTTCGTGACTAGACTTCCACGTACTTCTGGAGGTCACGACTCCATTTGGGTGATTGTCAACCGACTCACCAAGTTGGCCCACTTCTTACCCGTCATAGAGCAGGGCTCAGTGGAGAGCTTGGGATGCCTCTACGTTCAGGAGATCGTACGGCTTCATGGTGTGTCATCATCTATCGTCTCTCATCGAGATGCTCGTTTTACTTACTGGATTTGGAAGGGGTTATAGGAGGAATTTGGGATGCAGCTATGCCTGAGCACCGCCTTTCACCCACAAACGGATGGTCAGACGAAGATGACCATTCAGACTCTCAAGGATATGGTCTGTGCATGTGTCCTTGACTTTGGTCATAGTTGGGAGTATCACCTACCTTTGGTAGAGTTTGTGTACAAAAACATCTACCACTCCACCATCAGGATGGCACCATACGAGGCATTGTACGGTCGACCTTGTAGATCACCTCTGTGCTGGACAGACCCTAGGGATTCGGCACTTGTGGGACCAGAGATGGTCTAGGACACGATGGTGAAGGTACAAGTCATCTAGGAGTGGATGAGAATAGCTCAGAGCCGACAGAAGTCTTATGCTGACAGGATGCAGAGACCACTAGAGTTCGAGGATGGTGACCACATTTTCTTACGGGTCTCACCTCGACGTGGGTTACAAAGATTTGGGCGGGGAGGCAAGTAATCTCCGTGCTTAATCGGACCATTCCAGGTTCTTAGCATGATAGGTGAGGTGGCTTATCACCTAGCTCTTCCACCTCAGTTACACCGAGTGCATGATGTCTTCCATGTATCTTAGCTGAGGAGATACGTGCACGACTCGACGCAAATCATCGACCATGGGGAGCTGGACATCAATGACGAGGTGACTTTTGTGGAGGTCCCGGTGGAGATCGGGGATCGATAGGAGCAGGTCCTACGTGGATGGTCGATTCCTCTACTACACATCAGGTGGTAGCATGGGAACCTCCAGAAGAGCACTTGGGAGCGGGAGGCTCAGATGCGTGCACAGTACCCTCATTTGTTCCCCTAGTTTGTGATGTATCTTTACCAGGATGTAAATCCATGAGTTGGGATTAATGTAAAGACCTGTAAAATTCAAAGAAATTTTTTTTCTTAATTTCTTTGGGATTTTACGAGTACACAGTTTCTGACGGCACCTGATTCTGAGGCCCGGTGTGCCCGTAATCAATTTCTGAAGTTTATCTTGGGTACGTTCAGTGAACGAACGAGCGGGTTTTTCTAATTTCTGAACAGATGATCAGAATCTAAATTTGAGGGCACCGATGAAACCGTAGCACCTGTAATTTCTTAAGAATACTTTTCTTGGAGTTGTGTTTGCTCGGGAAGAGTTGTTAAAAAAATGTGGTTGAGTATAAAGAGAAATAAATTTGTGTTACAAATTTTATTTCACTTAAGTGGTTAAACCCCATTTGTAATACTTGGGGTGGGACCCACTAAATTTCTAACTCCTCTTCATAGGATAATAGTGAGATGGGTCCCACACTATCCCCACCCCTTTAAATTCCCCTAACCCCTCTTAAATTTGGCAACCCCCCATTAATTTGTAACTCACCCACTCCCCCTCTTTATTGCATGTCAACTCTCACATTAAATTGATTGATTAAATCTATTCAATTAATTTAATTAAGAGTTTGAGTTTTTGATGTTTTGAAAAGCTTGTCATGTGTTAATAACATAAGGAAGGCCTTATTTTATTTTGTGAGTTTTGTTGTGTGAGGATATTTGGAGAGAGAACTCTAACTCTTGAAGAACGCCATCACTTTCGTTGAAGAACGTCAAGACTTCGACGAAGAATGCCGTCACTGCCAGGAGTGATCAAAATGTCGTTACTTCTCCTCTCTGCAGCCGGTGTGTGACGACATCCCCTCCTTGGGTTCATGTCAACGCCGTCATCAAAACCACCCCCCGCGACGCTAGCTTCCACGAATTTTCTTTGAGGTAGGGGTTAAGTTCAAATTTAATCAATTAAATTTGTGTTTGTTCGTCGTTTTGTATACTTTTTCTTTCACTGCTTGTTATCGTCACAATGGGAGGAGGTCCGACCGCACAAACACAGACGAACCTCCTCCCCTTAGTGTTTACCTTTTTTTTCATGGTGGCGAAGACGGCGTGGTGCCGTTGCACCACACGGGAACGGGAGAACCGTGGCCTGAGCGGGTCGCGGCGTCGTCACGCCGTGCCGGAGAACCCAAAGGAGACGCGGCCAAGAGAGGGCCATGGCGGATGGGCGCGGCTCTATCGCGCCCCACCGGAGCATCAAGGGGTCGCGGCCGGGTAGGGTCGCGGGGTAGGGGCGTGATGTCGTCGCACCGCGCCGGTCGGATAGGGGGCGCGGCCTTCGGCCGCGGCGGAGCAGCAGGAGGACTGACCCCGTGAAGGTCCCACATTTCAAGACCGTCCGGCCGTTTCCAAGAAATCCTGGGGTTCGAAACCCCCGGCAGCCACCTAGGGAGGACACCAAAGGGGTCCGCCGTTTTGGGAAAACAGGGGGGCGATGCCCCCCCCCCTCCGTGTCCAGCTCGGCCTCGAGCCGAGCCGCGGCCCACGCTGGGCTGGGCCTCCCGCGCCGGGCCGGGCCCCACGCTCTGGGCCGGACCCGGACCCAAGTCGGGTCGACCCAGTTTCGGGCCGACCCAGGGGTATCGGGTCGGGTCAGACCGGGCCCGAACCCCCGGATTTCCAGACCGATCTGTTCAAACGCCCATAACTTGGGCTACGGACCTCCGATCGACGCACCATAAATTGTGTAGTTATCCTTGGGTTGAGACGGTCATTTAGGTATATTACACT
Source organism: Viscum album (assembly GCA_963277665.1). Lineage (NCBI taxonomy): Eukaryota > Viridiplantae > Streptophyta > Magnoliopsida > Santalales > Viscaceae > Viscum > Viscum album. The sequence goes on along the minus strand of OY728132.1, from coordinate 1,274,416,971 downwards.
CAAGGTTTAGGAGAACTTTGGGTATGGCCGGGTTGGTTCGAACACGAAACCAACCGGGCCCTCGGAGCGGAAACGCTTATAACTTGAGCTCTGGACATCTGATTGACGTGTCGTCGACTTGGTTGGATTCCTCTTAGTGAGACGGTTCTTTTGGCTTACTCCGCTTGAGGTTTGGACATAGTTGGAGTATGGTCGGGTTGGTTTTGGCTTAAAACCCAACCGGGCCCCTTGGACGAAAAAACTAATAACTCTCAGACCGGGTGTCCGATTGACGCGCCGTCTGTCGCGTTGAGTTCCTTTCGACGAGGCAAAACTTTTTGATACATCAACTCTGGTCTTCATGACAGTTGATGTATCGACCCCTTGGCTCATGGAGCAGACCCTCCTGGAATCGAGCGTGCTGTGTGCGGGAACCCTAGAGTTGGTTGCGACTGCGACGATGATGAAGACTGTACTGGGATCCTCCGTGGGTTCGGTAGTGACGAAGACCTTACTAAAATCCTCCATGGTTTCAACAGCGATGACTAATGTACTTGTATCCTATGTGAGTCCGACAGTATTTGACTACTGTTGTTGTATCCTATATGGGTATGGCAGTATTTAACTCTGTACTTGTATCCTATGTGGGTCTGACAGAGTAGCTGGTCTTGTATCCTTTGTGGGTCCGACAGCTTAGCTGGTCTTGTATCCTATGTGGGTCTGACAGCTTAGATGAATCAGTGGCTACATCTGATCATCTCTATTGTCTTATGAAGTGTATACCTGTGTGAGATGATTCTTAACTTACAATCATTTTCATCGATAAGATTGTTGTGATTTCCTGTGTGGATTGGGTTGTGAATTCCTTTGTGGAATGGGTTATGATTTCCTGAGAGGATTGGGTTTTACTTGGGCTCGTGTGCTGAAGTCGAGTTGGAATTGATGACTTAGGTATATGTATGGGCATATACCTAAGTAGAGTTGGTTGTTACTTTGTGATTGTATCTTTCCTTTTTGGTTTATTCTTTGTGGATTTTGGGAGACCTTCAGGGGTCTCGGGGTCCCTACTGAGTAGCGTATACTCACCCCTTCACGGGCTATGCCTGCACTATGTTGTGTTGGATGCAGACGACGGACAATGCTGATCGAGGTGGGAGCTCGTGGAGCTGGACGGTACCTGGAGGTGGTTCACTAGATGAGACGTACACGGATCGGACGACTGGAGCCAAGGAGCTGAGGAGACTATCTGTACCAACCCTTCAGGTGGGATTACCAAAGGATGGCTCGGATTTGTTGCTTTACTTTTCTGTTGTTGTACTTTCTTTTCAGTTGTACTTTACTTTCAATTGGGTTTGTATTCTGGGCCATTATATTCAATCACTTAGTTTTGTACTCAGTTTACTTAGTGCTTACTTCAGCTTGTGTACTCTATGGTGTTTGTTTACTTTATAAAGGCAATGCCTTCCCTTTTTATCGGGATTTACGTCTTTGGTGTTAGTCACTAGCCCCTGGCCTATGGAAGGCGGGCATGGGTTAGTCACAGCACGAGCCCTGAGGATGGGTCATGACACAATTCTAGTACCCTCACCTTCTTCCAATGGACTTATAGTTTCTATCACTTCTGGTGGATGTTCTTGAGCTTCTTCCAATTTATAGTGAAAAAAAAATGTCAATTTTCTTTCAATAACCATTCATTTAATTCCAATAATAACCATTAATTCATGAATGAACTTGGGGTAGTTTAACACCACTGTACATTTTTATATTTCTATCATCTATGGTGGAAAAAATCTAGGATAAATCTAGCTTGGCATGTAACAAGTGTTGTGATAGGACGATGGTCGAATACAAAAGGTAGTTTAATCCTTATAGTGAGGGGATTTTTAATGATCCAAAGTATACTATTTACATGATTAAAACATTAAAACTTCAATGGGAGGTTAACTTATAGATTAATATTAGTTCCCTGTAGTTATTGATAAAATCACTTAGGGTATTAACCAGTCATGTGGGTTTCTTGTGACGTGCCACATGGTATATTCCTTACTACATGCTCTTATGCCACCCAACTGAAGGCCTCTCTCTCCTCTATACCACCACCAATGTAACTCAATAATGGATTCTGCCGTCAATTTTGGTCAATATTTTTGTCTTTTTACTCTTTATAATTTCCTTTCTAAAATATCTAAGACAATAATTCCAAATACTCAAAAACCAAACTCTATAATTCCATATTCAACTATTCATTTGTTATCTTTTAACTCTATCCAAGTAATTTTATTCTTATAATAAACATTAATGGATCTTAGAAAAATTATTCATTATATAGATATAGAATTTACATTATAGTTTCTCCATGGAACTCAAATATCAAAAACACTTCTTCATTCAATAATAAATGGATATAACAATGCTTACAAGGAAAGTAAATATTATTTTATCCTATAAATAATGAAAATAACCTTCAAAAACCAAAATTAAATACGTGTATTTTAATCATTATTCACTTAATACAAGGTGATGCGGTTCTTGGAAACTCTTATTCAAAATAATTTTTGGATTCTTCTTCCAACTTATAAGCTATTATTTACTAAAATTGTTTTTTATTTCATATAAACATTAACAATCAAGTAAATAGCCATATTAATTTACAACCATTTACAAATAATAAAACATACATAGAGTGGGATAAAAAACTCCCCCTTTATATTATTTGTTTGTAACATCCTACTACACCAAACCACAAGAAAATAAGTAAACCAGTAGTCACTACTTGACCTTAGATGCACCTCTCTATATTCCAGAGGTTTATGACTAGTAGAGGGGGTCTATGGTGGCATTATTGGGTGATAATACACCCATTTTATAATAAACATGGTAGTAAAAATAACCAAAAATCTACAATATGAGTAAATAATCATAGTACTCATATTCAAAAAAACATAACATGTTATATCAATAAAATATGGAAGCATAAATGAAATAAAAATAGTAAATGAGGATTTATTGTCATCCATTATCTACAGCTCAATTTGGGTCTCTGAAACCTTTATGTGTTTCTCTAGTCTAATCATGTAACGCTTGGCCTCTACCCTATCTAGAGCACTCCTTTTAATTAACCTAAATATGTACATAAGGTTTTTATGCACACCCAGGTGCTTGTGTAGGGGGTGAGAAATATAATCTCAATTGGAAACCTCCAATGGCGTTCCTATCATTTATTTTCATATGAAAGTTCACACACATGTGATACACCTATCCTAAATGATTAATAACTATAATAGAATAAATAAATAAATCATTATCATCAATCCTTGTGTCTTAAGGTTTTACCTAGGGTTAAACATAACTTTTTCAATCATTATCAAAGTGTCTCTGATCACAAAACATCTTCATGAAAAATAATATCAACACTAATGGTTGATTCTATGGAGTTATCCTAGGATATCAAGTTGTATCAAGAATAAAGATGACTCCCATGCATCCTATTAAGTTCTTAGTATCAAGTATAAATATAATTCCCATGCATCCAGATAAATTTAATTATATTTGGAATAAATAAAATTTCCAATAATCATGAGAAATACATTAGTATTAGGCATAATGTCAAATCTGTGATATCCTAGGAAATTCAGTATTATAATGTATAATTTTGATTCTAACAAATCTTGCGATACCATTTAGTATCATGATAAAAGGTAAATTCCAATAAGTTAATCAGAGTAAATACAGTATTAACAATACAACCAATTAAAAAGAAAAAGTCCAAGGAATTCCATATAAGACCAACCATTGAATCATAGGTAACCACCTATGCATTCTAGATAGGCATAAAAGCTAATTTCTAGGCAACCACTCAAGAAATTCTGATGGACCTAATGATAAAATCCTAGCACATATCCTTAATATTCCATATTCTATATATTTATTCCTAGGTAACCACCAAGTAATCAATATAAGCATTCATTAAATCCTTGGTAATGTGAACTGGGCATTCCACATTGTCATCGAGTCCATACTCTCCTTATATGGGATTGTAAGTCTAATATAAAAATGGGATGTCTATCCTCCAAAAGTTTGATCACATAACTATGGTCACCCGCTCAATCACATGACATATCATCACCACATTATCCATGTTAAGATCATTACCAAGATTTGGGTTCTGAGTTGAAACACAAAATCATTTATACCCATTTACACAAGAACCTTTTCAAGGGATGAAACATCACTAAAGGACCCTCTAGGGGCCCCATAATTCACATTGTAACAAAGGAATCCTAAACAAGTTTCTAAATATCTATATCAACTCTTATGTAAAAACCCATTACTAATATGGAATGGTATCCCTTATCATTACCACAATAATACCATCGCCTCACTGGCCTCATAGGGTGATCCTCATAGCAATTAGTCTAGAGAGATGGAATAATTCTAATATCACATCCTCAGTTATCAAAGGTTGGTCTTCACACACCCAATCCATACATTTCTTCAACTCACAACTTGTTCCCTATAACTAGGGATCATATCAAACTTACTCAAACCAGTTACCTTGGTGATCCTATGAAAATTCCTCCCAACATACTCATGATCCCAACTTGGGTCTTATATCATTTCTCCTATAGGGGAACTCTTAATCCATAATCAGGAAAGAAAACCTCTCCTTTATATCTTATTGTCCCTAATTCATCTCACTAAATGAATTTAATATAAATGAGATCCTCATAATTGTGTTCTATATATAAAAATAATCATAATGGACTTCTCATATGTCAAATTCTAGCCCCAAGGAATGAAATCATGTAAAAACCCTATAAGGGAATAGTCTATAGTATATACCTATGAGCATATGAGGTGTACCCTTAGATCCCTCCTCTAGGCATGTATCTCTACCAAATACTAGAGTGTGCATCCCAAATATACATAATAGACTAACCCTAAATAGTTTTATACCACACAGGGTATCTTGACATGTACCTCACATGGGGCTTGTCAAGTATTACACATGGCCTTTAGTCATCTCCCTCTCATGGGTTCGGGTCATATACCTTACATGACCATTTACCCCAACATGGGGTCTTTGGATGAGTACATGGACACACCCTGAGTCTTCCAACATTGGGTTTCCTCTTATATTACATTCCATGTTGTCCCCAACTTCAACCTTTGGACTCAACAAATAGAACACAACATTTTTTCTTGAACTACATTTTATGTGATCGAGTTTCCCAAATGGAAACACCTTTTGATTTTTCCAGAACCCTCATTCCAACCCAAATCAATACACCAAGAACCATAAAACGATCTCAATAGTATAAAAATCATAAAAAGGGTTTAAGATAATGAATCTTTGAAAAAAATATGCAATACAATAACCATACTACCTCGTGAAAAAATCACTAAATCTTAGGGTCCTAATCCACACTCTGAGCCTATTACATCCCAATCCAACTTTGTAGATGAAACTGAAGGCACATTTCTCTCTATTCCCTTGCCTCAATTTACCTATTTTAAAGGGATAACCCACCCCCTCCTGGTGTTCATGTTAATCCAATGATTCATAGAAATAAATATAGAATAAAATAAAAAATATAAAAAAACCTTGCGAAAAGACTCAACCTCGGTCCCAAAACCAGGATCACATTTATAACTATCCTATATAAAGCCTCTAATTTTGTACTTAACCATGAAGTTTTAATTTCAATATGGGACTTTATTAAATATATATAAACATTTATATCAATATAATAATTTATATTTATTTAATAAATGGTAATATATTCGGAAAAATAAGTCCATCTAGAAATTTTAAAAAATTTCATCCTAGGGTAAACACCCCATTCTAAGATAAATGGAATTTTATAAAAATATTTATAAGATCATTGACCATTAGAAATTAAAATTTCACCTCTTATAATCTACCAAAACATAAAACTTCAAATTTCCCTTGAAATTGAAATCCCAAAAAATATGTGGGTCTTTACAACCTCCCCACTATAACAATTCTCATCCCCGATAATCCTCAGTGTTATTTAAACTCTAAACTAAACCTTACATGGATATCAAACCATTAAAAAAATTTATGTTTTTTTTTCAAAAATGTTGATTGAGATTATACTACAAAACTCTAAACACAAGGTGCATTAGTCATTGAAAATTGATCCACCACTCATACCCATCACTAAATCATTGAGATGGTGTTTAACCAACATCTTCAAAATGGATTAGATCATAAGAGTTAATTCCAATCTATTGGAATCGCCACCATAATAATATCCTATAAAAACACATTCTTAGTGGTATAATAACTTGTGTGATGTGGTTTCCACATCACCACACCCAATTTCATGAAAAATTCCATTAGATCCTCTACTATTCAAAAATTCCTTAAAACACTATGTTACACCCACTAGCGTGCCATATCCTTACTTGACCATGATTCATTTACTTTTGAATTCATCTTGGGATCATTAAACACATACACTGATGTCTGAACCTGACTCTCATCATAATTTTAGTGTCATATCATCAGCCTATCAAACTAGTTTTCATGATCTCACCATGAGGAATGGCTCATCTTCGATATGACTAACACTTGGATAACATCAATCCATCCTGAACCTGATTATAACATATAGACACCACCCAAAATCATATAAAAACCCCAAATAAATTATTCACCAAGAAACCAGATAAAATTGCATTGAACTTCACATAGCCATTCAAATCTACCTCGACCATCCCACAACCAGTCTCATCACTATCATGACCCAACAAATGTGGGTTCATGTCATCATAACAAATGTTCCACCAATTAACTCAGGTAATTATTGAATGTGATCATCTCATACATTCCAAATCACTATCATTAAAAATCATTTTCTAATAATTATGTGTTTACTTGAAATATCACCCTTGAAATTTGTTGAAATTCTATATGAAATGAGGGTTACACCCTCCAATGGACATTGTGGCACTCTCCACCATTTGTATTTTTTTATATCTCTCCTTTAACATAACCTCAATAGGTTTTATCATCACATAAATATCCCTCCTTCTAAACCATGTTTATTTATACTATCAACCCCTTTCATCATCTATCAATGGTGTCATCATCATCATAATGGAAACACCTATCATTTCTATCCAAATCATTTTAGAAATAAATCCAAAAAATATTTCACTAAAATAATTGATCCTCATGAATTTCATGGTCCCCCAATGATCTATAAACAATGATCACAACAAGTAACCATCATGATTTTACTTGATTACATATACAACCAATGGTTGTACACACCTATACCACCCATTCAAAAAACTTGACCCATGATCCCATGAGTTTCATGTCATCAAACATAGGATCATGAGCCTACACCAGCAATCATACTCTCCTAGTATGCCAAAAATCATCTAAATAAATCACCGTAGTTCTCACTTTCCAATAGGCTTGGCATATCAGAATACTAATGATAATAACAAGATCAACCACTATTTAGGAATCACATCAAATCTAGAAGAATATATTTATGATATATCCATCCCAAATATTACCGTAATAGAGTTTAATTATGTATATAATTTGGAAATGTACTTTAAATCCCCAAGTTCAATCATCCCCCTAATATTTCCCATTAAAACTGAACTTCAATGCTCATTCACCATAAGTTCTTCACATCCAAAAAGCATAAGTCATCTACATGGCTACATCATATGTCTGATAGAACCTCTCATGCATTGATCTTAGATATATTAATCTACCCATTCCCCCCAATTCTATGGTCACTTATAACCCATGATCTAACCCATATCTCTGGTTACCCTCTTATATCTCAAAATAATTAGGATCTCCCACAAATCTCATAAACCATGTCTTATATAGGTCACATGTCATGGGTTAGTACCTCTACTTAATTCAAAAAATATCATAAGGAAACTCACATAACAAATACCCACTCTAGGGGTCTCATATACATACATTTGAGGCATTACATTCCAAGTCATCAATTTACTTTATAGAACTACTCCACAATGGGAATCCACATATAGGACTACCTCCCCAAGGACCACGATCTAATCCAATGACATATACAAAGGAATTGTCCCATGATGATTTGATCAAAGTAACCACAATTGTTAGGTTAGGTTAATTAAAATTATAACAAGAAGCTACATGTGAAAAAACATATAGGTTTTTCTTGGCACTTTAAGTAAATGAACTTGTTTAACATCCACCCTCATGGGGCTCGTCATCAAGGAACCTGATGTATGGTTTGACCATCCAAGGGTCACTATACATCCCTTGAATTGATAGAGTATATATTAATCATCACCAAATAAAATCTCAATATAATATCCACATGATCTATCATCATAAGAAATATAATCTAGTTTGGCTGAGTATAATTCCTCCAAGAAGTTAAATGGGAAAACTTAGTATAAGTTTTTTTTAACACTACAAATAGTTTAACACTCATCGTTATGGATATTAATCAGACATAATAATATTAATGTCATGTGAATCTAACATGTCAAATATGATTGATGTAGAGATGCCTCTTTATACTATAGTCTAAGAGCCAAAAATAACAATAATAATCTCAAATGAAGATATCATATTTGAGTAAATATCCCGAATATAACATCAAAATCCAAGAACAACAATCTCATACCATTGGTTACCTAAAATTCTGACAAAAAATGTTTTTTAAATACAATAATATAAGGTCTATCACAAGATCCAACTCATTCATATATCACTTGTCTACCATCTCTCCAAATTGTAAGACAAAACAGTGGCTTGGATACCATATTATAATGTCCCACCACCACATACCACTTAACAATTCCTATATAGGTGGTTATTACATGACCTCATAAACAACTCCCTATACTATAGAGGTTTATCACTAATATCATGGGTCTAGGGTGGGACTATATAAAGACTATACCCCCATATTTGAGTAGCAATAGTATCAGAAATAAAAAAACATATTCAGAAGTGGTAAAATATCAGAGTATGCCTAAAAAATAAAATATAACATGCCATATTAATGAAATATATAAGTATACTATCATATAGACTCATGGTCATTCCATCACATAAAAATTTATCGCTAACTTGGAAGATCACATATATAAAATAAATAAAATAATAAAGTGTACATGAGGATTTAATATAATCTCGAAGTCATACATCAATACTAGTCTCCAAAACCTTGATGGGATCTTAAATTATGATCATGAAACACAAGGCCTCTTTCCTATGCACTAAATATATTATGCTAAACCTTGAAGAATACATAAGGTCTTTATGTGTACCAAGGTTACCATGTAGTTGGTGTGAAATAAATTCTCATTAAGACACCCATAATGGTGTAACTATCATATAAATTCATATAAAAGAGCATTCACATGTGATAATCCCATCCTAGTAGTGTGATTATAGGAATATAACAAGTTAATAAATCATTATTATCATCCCTTAGGTTTTATGGTGATATCTATAATCACCTAAGCCTATTTTATCTAGTGCTAAAGTGTATCTGAGAACACCCCCTCTTCACAAAAAAATATTATCATTCTCGAGGGTTGATCCCTAAAAGTTGATCTTGTAAAATCTAGTAGTATATCACATAAATTAAATTCCCATTAATCCAAGTAAATCCAATAGTATCAAGCATTAACTTGATTCCTAGGTTTCCTGGTTAATCCCATAGTATTGGTCATAAATAAGATTCCTAGGTTTCATGGGAAATTTAGTGTTTCAGACATAAATCTAATTCCCAGGTGTTCTAGTGAATCTAGTAGTATCATGCATAAATTTAATTCAAAATAATCCCAGTAAATCAATAATTATCATAAATAAATCCAGTTCCCATGTGTCATGGGAAATCTTTAAGTATTAAGGTCCATGACCAATTCTAAATAGGTAATCCTAGTAAATCTAGTAATATGAATACAGAAGATTCTAAGGGGAATGTCCAAGGAAATATATATAGAACCAATGGTAAAATACTATGTAACCACATAGGTATTAATATAGGCATATAATTTGATGTATATTTTACCACACAGGAAATACACATAGACCTGAAGGTTGAATCCCAAGACATCTCTTGAGCATTCAACATAAACCAGAAGGTCAATTCTTGGTTCACCACCCATGAAATCCATATATGAGTTTTTCAAATTCTAGGTAACCTGACCTAGGCATCCCATATTATTATCATGGGAATTTTATCACTCCATGAGATAATAAGTCAAATATAAAAATGGGTAAGCCATCCACCAGAACCCATCTCACCAAACTGTGGTTTTTCTCTCAATCGTGTGCCTATCATCACCATTATAGCCTTTTCAGGTTCATTCCAATGGTTTCAGTTATATGGTGACACTAGTAGTCATCTATACCCTTTACCACAATCATCCTATCAAGAGTTGATACATCACTGAGGCACACTCTAGGGGCCCCTATGTTACATCATAGCATAGACACACTACACAGGTTCTTTGATCTCCAAATCAACTCTTCAGTCAAAACTCATCACTTAGAGGGAATAGTGCCCCTAATCATTTCCATAATAGTATAAATAAATCATTATAATTGTAGGTTTAGCCTCATGGTCATTGTAATAAAAAATTTCATAAATCCAAAATCACATCCTTGGTCATCCTAGATCGGTCCTAATTCACACAACCAATCCAGTTCCTCAAGTCATAACTCATTCTCTCTATCCAAGGACTATATAATACAATATCAAAAAAAGGACCTCAAAAATAATATTTCAAGTCCTCCCAACATATCATGATCCCCACTTAGGTCTCACATGTATCTCATAGGGGAACTCTTAATCCAAAATCAGGACGTGAAACCTCTCTTTCACATCTCTTAAGCCTTAAACCGTTTCACTAAAGGCCTTTAATCACAATAATGTCCACATAAATACATTCTACATATAAAAATACTCATAATGGGTTTCTCATATGTCCAATTAAATATCAAAGGAAAAAAATCAAGAAGACCTTTTTAAGGGGATAGTACATGGAGTTTGCCTCGAAGTACACAATGTGTACCCTCAAAGCCCTCCTATAGGCACGTATCACTGCCCAATTATGACATCTATATCTCAACTAATCTGCATGTACTAAACCTACATAGTGTGAATATAATATGGGGTATCTATCCATGTACCTAACACATGTTTTATCCATGTACTATATATTACCTCTAGTCGTTTACCTCACATGGAGTCTAGTTTTATTCCTTACACAACCATTTTCACCTGCATGAGGTGTCTGGAAAAGTACTTAACCACACTCTGGGTCTTCATACATGGTGTGTAATTTTATAATACATACATTTTAGTCCCTATATTCTTTCTTCTTCCCCAATGAATAACACACAACATGTGTTCTTGAACAACATAACATGTGATCTATTTTCCCAAATCAAAACCCCTTGTGATTTGACAAAATCCCTCACTTCTCATCAAATCATACCACTAAGGGCCATAAAATCATCCTATAAATCCAATAATCATAATTAAACTTTAAATAAATAAATCTAGTGAAAAAATTATGAAAAAAATAATAGGCTTACCTCACAGAAAAATCATCAAAGCTTCGCGTCCTAGTTAGCATTATGAGTCCATTGTATCTTACTCCCACTCATTGGATGAAACCAGCAGAAGAACCCTCTCCCTCTTACCCTCTTTAATTTTTTCCACAACCAAGATATAACCCTTTCCCATTTAAGAGTATGCAAGAATCCGAAAGTGTGGAATAAGAAAAAAAATAAAAAAATAAAAAAACAAAACCCCATTAAAGGCCCAATTTCAATCTAAGAAACCAGACCAAGTTTATACCTAAACTAGGTAACCCCGCCCCATTAAAAACTCAATAAAGAAGTCATAATTTCAATTAGGGACACTTTTTAATTGAAATAATCATTTACATCAACAGAATAATTATTATTTTTAAAATAAATATTAATATATCATAAAACATATGTCGGACTCGAAATCTCATCAAATTTCAGTTCTAGGGTAAACACCCTACTATAAAATCAATAAAATCATTAGAAATATTTATGAGAGTTTATTTTAGGGTAAATTAATATTTATCCCCTTAAAATAATTTCGAAGAACAGATTCAAATTTCCCAAAAAAATTACTACCTGGAAAAAAAATGTGGGTCTTTATTCTATCAATACCCACATAAAATGATATGTCAATATATGTAACATTCCTTATATTCCTAGTTTATATTTCATGTAAACCTATATCTTTATCATAAATAATTTCATTTTAATTTCTCATAGACTTACTGAAAATAAATTCAATGTACTTGAGAGACTAACATCAATTCATACTCGATAAATAGACCATAAACTATTCCACTCAAAGTCTATGTGAGACATGCTCAGAACAGAAAACATGAGGGTTTGATTTAGAAGATAAGTACTTCCATAAACAAAATAATAGGATAAAAATTGAAATTAAACATTTAATACCTTTATTATAAGTTTTACATAAATTTCAAGCGAACACAATTGGAGATATCAATTGAGATACCAATTTTGAAAACAATCTCATGAAATATATCAACCTAAATTAATTTACTCACTTAACATTATTATTTATGTCATTGATTAAAATTAACTTCTAACCCTTAGTATTAGACTCTAATTTTTTTTTCAAAGTTGAGAGAATAATAAATCATATATTTTTCAATGGAATTTGATCGACCACATTCTTGAATATTAATATTTGCATGAAATAATAATTTTGTAATCTTCTTTACGATCTTCTTCACTTGTCTCCCCCTCAAAGTGACACTCCAAACTATATTTATCATTTTGGAACTCTTCCATAGATATATTATGAGATTTTACATATATATAATCCACCAAAATGGATTAATTAATGTAGTTGTCCATATTTGATAACTTCCACATCATCACCATTGATAATATTATTCAATGTAAAAATTTTTGAATAATAAATTTGAGATAAATATAGGATGGAATATTATGCACTTTTATATCTAGTATTATCATTATATACTTCTTCTCAAGTTCTCCCACTGAGAATATACTTTACCTTAAATTCCATGTTTTGTATATACTAATAAAACACACAAAGATAAGGGAATAAGTTTGATCACCTTGATCCTAAAAGTGAAAAAAAAGGATGATGATATTTTATCAACCAAGTTTCCTCATTATTTATCCTATTAAATTGGTTTTTCAAATATTATTTTTCTTTAAATGGCATAGATCTCATATAAATTTCAACTTATTGGTGTGAGTTACTTTTTTCTTCTTTATCCCATAGACTAAGGGTATCACTGGGTGAAATATTCATCTTATTTAGGATTTAATTTAATGTTGTTAATATAATTAAGAGTTTTTTTGTAATATTAATAGCCTTTATTCATATCCCATGTAAAAATTCTATATTTATAGAGTTTAAATTTATTGATAATATAACATGATATCTCGATTCTTCAGGTGTAATCTCTTTCTTTATTTTAGTATAATCTTTTACTTTTTCATCTTCTAACTTCATTGGTTTTCCAAAATCCGTTGTCCAAATAACTAAGAAATCATTTTTTATTTTGGAAGCTTTTTTAAGTACTCCAAATGTATTCTCATGTGTTTCTTTATTCATGTAGTTCCATGGACCAGATTGACCACTATGTGGGGAAGGGTGAATCTGCGGTTTATTTTTATAAATTCATTTTACTTTGAACTAATTATCTAGAACATGTTAAGTTTCATTATCCACTCAATTATAATAATAAATATCACATCATGTGAATTGTTAAAAATAGATAGAGAATCACACAATATTTATGAGATTTTGCTTAAATTCCTGCTCCTAAACCCCCCCAGTATGGATTCTCTACTACAATATTTTTATCATTTACAATGGTAAATATTAAATCACACCTTATCTCTCTTGAATACTCCATGAGGTTCTATATAATACATTCTATAGGGTTACCAGAATCCACACTAGCCTCCTCCTTCATCCACACATGATACTTCTAATTCTTTGGCTCCTATCAAGAGACTCATTTTTCCTCCAAATCGAATGGAAAGACTTAAAATAATCCAAACTCCAACAAAGAGAGTTATACCTTTATTTAAGTCTAATCTACTATAGGATACTGTGTTGATCTTTTTATATGAGCTCACTCAATCTGACTTGATCTTATACATGTTTGTGTATCTTCAATAGCCACTAATCAAGTCTTTTAGTCTTACTCATTAATTCTAATCACATGTATCTGATTAGTTGCCTTAGTGAAACTATGCTCAGGTTGTTATTTCATCCTTATAAATTATGAATTAATGTCCTAACTTATATTTGTTTATGAGATGCACATAAACTATTCAACAATATTCTATGCAATAATAATCTTGTAAAACTCGCTTCTATTTCTTCTTGTAGTCTCAAATCAAATCATTCATGTATGAAATATGCATAGTTCATGACCATTTCATATTTCCATATTATATTATGTGAATTTATAATATTTATATTTCTTTGATAGTTATAAAGTGATCATGTATGCATAAGCATCGTCATATTCATGTATATATGCACACACTATTTACTGTCTACCTCACATAAGTGAGTACACAGCCATCTAGAATCAAACCCTTTGTGAAAATAGCTTGGTTGAGGATGATACTATTCTTAATAATTGAATTTATTATTTGGGAACAAAATTAATTTAAAGTTTGAAAGTTATATCCCATTATCCTTTAAGTAACATTGTTTTTATATACAATGATTCTATATGTCTCAGTATGTTTACACGAACCAGTGAGATTACATGTAGGAGTATCATGAAATATTGAATGGATTTTTAGAACCAAATATTCATGAAGTGGTTTGAGTGTTCTTTTCACAATTCAACTACACATGGAATCCTATTCCCCTTCACATAAGAGTATCACAGGATGGATTATTCTTTGTGAAAGTAGGATCTTTTTGAATTCTTAGTTTTCTATGGAAGATAAGAGCTTTCAAAATACAAAAGAAACAACCACAACTGAGGTGATTCTACTTTTATAGGAATTGATAACCACCTAATTGCATCACATCAACATCATATTTCAATCTGTGTTGAGGATTCACTTTTTATATTGTGTCATTAATTTTATAAACACCAAAGATTTTGGTTGTTTCTCAAAATAGTTATGCTGAAAAACATGGAATCACTTGTTACACAAGTTCACATTTTATCCTCACATATACATGGTATGGATCATTTCTTCATATCATTCCTAAAGCTAAAACTCTTATATATTTACAAATATCCTCTATAGATTCATTTTCATTCGGTCGAATTCTCAACCTTCAAATTATTCACATGTATAAAATACATCATTTCATGCATGATGTAAAAATTATTACGATTCATTCTCATGATCTTGGCATGATCACATTACATCGGTGTTGATCCATCAGATTTTAGGCATGAACTCTTAAAAAAAGTAGCCTCTGAGCATTCAAGAGGCTGAATAAGATTGGTCAAATTGATCAAACAACCTAGATTAAAAAAATGACTGGATCATGTTTTTTTGTAACCTTTTACTAGAGGATCAATACATGTTGTGGTCTGAATCCAATATCAGTTCTCACATAATTATCACACTCCCTTTTATTAAAACTTGTGTCATGTTCTAGTTGTGACAAGGCATTGTGGGATCAACACTAGAATACATACTCACTCATAGACAATTGTCTATATGACCTAGCTGGACCATCCACAACAGCATATAGGTGCATGATCTGGCGAGCCTATATATATCCCACTCTCTTCACATTTCCCTCATTCTTCGATTACGAGAAAGTTCTTGCATGGTGATCCATGCTTCTAATGAAGTTGAGATGGCCTACATCTTAGCTTGGGGAAGGCCCTCTTTTTTATTAAAGGCCTAATCAAATATACTAAGTAATATAAAACGTATAAAATATAATTCCAATATCATCTCAATTATTCTTCATGTAATATATATATATATAGATATTCCATGGACATCTTCTTTAAGTATTCCACAAATAAATCAAGAAAAATAATATTTTTCATGATCTTCATTAATTCCTATTCTTCTGTTTATGAAAATAAAAAACTTCATGGTCTTCCAATTGTTGTATGAAATTTTATCTCCTAAGAATATGTCTTTAGAAATTTAATAATATTACTAAAAATAATTAAATTTTGGATATATATAATTGATCAATCATGAAATAAAATGTCATCAATTGAGTCCATAATAACTCTATAAGCATCACCACTTCATCCACCAACACATATTGACTTATTAAAAATAAATTAAACTCATTATCAAAAATATATCCCTTTGTATTTTGTAGTCAATATCAACACATATCATTGAAGTCAATATGTTGTGAACACCTTCTCCCATTTATTGAAAATCTAATGAAAAGGTTAAGTGTGGGTTTTAACATCTCTTATTCAAATATAATTTTATTCACCCTTAGACAATTATTTTTTGAACACTTTTGGGATAAAGTTGATATAACATGGTACGTTTAGTAAAGAACCCTTAATTAATCAACTCGAGGTCTATCTAGGATAACCTAGTGCAAGAAACATGAAATATAGGAACAGGGGTGTCTATGTTATCCATAAACTATCATGCCTATAAAATCATTCTTATAAAGTCTCAATTCTCTTATAAGTGGTTTCAAATAATTAAATTTATCAAATAAATTCAAAATCATGCACACACTTCAATAAACCCATCAAAAACACAAGGTTAAAAATATATATATCTCCTTTTTTGTAAGATCTTGACCTTTTAATAGAAATATTTTAAGCTCATTTTCAGGTATTGTTTTACTTTTGTTGATTATATCTTGTTTGGATTTTACAATTGTGATTTTCTGGGTGAAATTAGAAAAGATTGAAAGGGTTTTTGGCAATGCATAGTTGGGGAATTATTTTCCCAAACCGTGTACCCTTCCCAAGAAAACCATGAAACCCCCAGCATAGGGGAATTTTAGGGTTGGTTCGTAGTTTGGAAAATCATGCGCCCTCCTAGTAGTAATTGCGCTACCCCATGAGAGGATGTTCATTTTTAGAGGAATGGTAAGGGGAAACTATGTTCCCCAAGAATAATACTATGTGTATATATTTTTAATCCCCTAAAAATTATTAAAAAATTTCATCAACAACCATCTTATACCTCCAAACTCCCTAGATCAACCCTAAATATATTTATCATATTTTTGGAGGTTCTTAAATGAATTTCAAGGCATTATAGCCTATATTCATGGAAAATCTAATCTCCAATTAAATATTTGTACCACTCCAGATAAGATTTCTCATCCCAATTAGGTTTCTCTCCATCCCATATTTACCTCATCCTTTGAAGGGATGCTTTCATCCTTTGTCAATGGATCTATATTTAAGTTTTTATAGATCTAATCTATTTGATCTTGGATCTAGGTTTCATATCTAGATCTTCTTCTTCATCATGTCCTTGGTTATTCCACCTCAAATTGGGGATTTTCATTGGTGAGTGTTCATCTTCAATTTTGAGGTAGGTGGTCTAAATAAAAAATACCATAGTATTAATTTAATTACATGTAGGTAATTGTAAAATTAGAAATTTCCATGATTGGGAAGTTATGTTGATGTTTGAATTGATTTAATTTAATTTCAATGTGATATTAATTTGGGTTAAATTAGGGTAATTGAAATAGTTAGAATTAGATTAAATAATTGGTTATTTATTTAATGAAATATTGTGATTGTGGAATTGATGGAAAATTGGGATTTTGTAATTATTCAATTAATATGATTTCAATTAATTGAAAATGGGTATTATGTGATGATTGACTTGACCTTAATGGGTTAATTGGTGAAATTAATTGAATATTGAAAAATGGATTAATGGTGAATTTCACATATTATTTAATATGATTAAAGTATTAAATCATGAATTTTTGTGATAAATTGTAATGGTATACCATGATGTGAAATGTTTATGAATGGGTTAATGATGATTACCCGGGATAAATGTGATATATTTGATATATGTGTTTAATTGATATATGAGGGTGGGATAGGGATTGCTGCTTCAAAATCCCACTTGTGTGTTTAATTGATATATGAATGTAGTAAATGGAATGATTCTTTAAAATCCCATTTATGTGATTTATTTATAAACATGTGTGGGAAATGGAAAGGTGTTTCAAAAGACCAAAGTGATAAATTGATAATGTGTATGGGATATGGATTGATAATTCAAAATCCTATAGGGATAATGAGTGTGGGACATGGGTTGTTTCTTCAAAATCCCACTCATTTGAAACATGTGATTATGAGTGTGGGATAGGGACTATTGCTTCAAAATCCCAAAGGGTCCTAACCATGGAATTCTAGGACCAAAATTTTGGCATTGGACAATACTTTAAATTGGTTGTAATATCAATTGAAATTAAATGATAATTTATAACCATTGTATTTTGAAATCTGATATCCCTTGGGGATAGTTCAGACTCTAGCATGGGCATAATTAGTTATTGAGGGTTTGGTAGTCCTAGGTAACCCAGAGGTATACATGGTTAAATAAACAATAATTGAATGTATGTAAATTGTTTATTTTATTTCTTGTATTTTTTTAATTATACATTCCATACAATGTTATCTAGTGGGTATTATTTTAGACACCATTAGTGATGGAATACTGATTTGTACTCAGACCCTACTCAGATTCCTTGACTGATGCCCAAATGGACTTCATGTTTACATGATAGAATAAGTTAAAGAGTCCAATGTTATATGGTTGAGTTTGGATGGATCGTGGATGATGGAACCAGATGTGATTCAGGATCCACTGGGAGTTATTAGTGTCTTTATTTATTTTGGGTTTTTCGTATTGACACTTGACACATAGTTGGCATGACATATCTATTGTCAGTTTTGGATGTTTTATTTCCAATTTCAATCATCATGTGATACTGGTTTGGTTTTCTTATTAGTTATATCATTTGATATTCTTATTTATTTCTATCATTGTTCTACTTTGATGAAGTGGGTATAGTCTCCCCATGATTAATATTAGACCCTTGCTATTAGTCGGAAGCCTCTAGCATATGGGAAGGCGCACCTGAGGTCATGTGACAGACCAGCTCAGGGCACCAATGTGTGGCACCCGGTTCGGGATGTTACAAAGTGGTATCAAAGGATGGTTTTATTGTAATTTCTTTACTTTGGTATTACTATTTGGGAATGTTAAATAGGTAATTTTGATGATTAAGGCCTTGGTTAAGAGGTCAATCATGGTATTATTTAATCCATTTATGCAGGTAAAAGCCAAGTAAATAGGGTGGGATTGTTGTTATTGATGAGTGCTATTAGATTTGAATGTTATTTCACCATGAGTGATGCAATTTTTGTGTGATAAGATTATTTTTTCTGATTTTTTTGAAATTTGAATCATGGGCCAGTATGGCATAGGATTGGAGTGTGCATGTATCATTCTAGCCACCTAGGAATTATTATGTGACATGCATAATTTTTAGGCATGCATGGGAAAATAGGTTTTTGATATGTTTTTTAAATTAAAATGAATAAGGTTCCTAATATAATTTGAATGTTGTAAAATGATTAAAATTATGAATAAATTGGAGTTTAATGATGAACTGAAATAATTAGAATGAGTTTACCCTTGTTAACTGTGACTTTTAAGTACAATGGTTATGGGTAATGACAAATCCTTGATTTTGACCGTATGGTAGGGGTAGGGGATGACTAGTTATGTATTTATGTGTAACCTCATAAATGTGTTAAAGTTGTGTTATGTGTCTTAATACAAGTGTTTGGAATTATAGAGATACGCCTCAATAGAGACACTTGTTGATAAGATAACATGAGGTTATGGTTGGAGATGATCCACTAGTAATAAAACTTATGGAACCGATAGTGCTAGGTGACGAAGTTGTAGAGTAGTTTTGATAGAAATTTTATTTCTTCATGTAGTATATATAAAGAGGACTAGGGTGGGTTGTGAAGAGTATTTCTGACCTGATATGGGAGTTTTAGTTGTATCACCCTCCGATGTTTACTAAAGAGGGTGGTCCTGAAGTAGCTATGTTCTGGATTGAGTATATCCAAACTATACTTGACCACTTGGATACTATTACTGAGAAGAGATTCAAATTGGTTTCTTACATGTTACATAGTTAAGAAAAGACTTAGAGGGACATATAGACTAAGGATGAATAGCTGGATAGTATGGAGTGCAAGGAATTTTAGGAGAATTTTCTAGAGCACTTTTACACTGAGATGCTCAGTAAGGAGAGAGAATATAAGTTTATTAGCTTGAATTATGGGAATATGTTTGTTATGGAATATGATGGTTTCTTTACAGATATATAGTGATTTGATCGATCATTGGTAGGAGGTGAGGCTACTATGGAAAAGAGATTCCAAGATGGGATTAAATGTGAAATTAAGTCCCATGTGAATATATTTAGGATGGGAAGTTTTCAAAGTGGTGAATCTGGAGGTCATTTCTGAGGGGAACTTAAAGGAAGACTCTAATAGAGGATGGTTGTATTTTGATGGATGGTTAAGAGGTATGATTTCTGAGAGTAGAAAGCATTGTTATGAGAATTTTGACCAGGGAATTGGAAAGTAGAGTTTCTAGTGGGAAGGATCAGATACATAGGACCTTACTCGGGTGTCTTCTCACTAGTGAATAAGGTTGTGTTACTTTCATAGAAAGTTCCCACAACCAACAGTAGAGTTATGATATTGTGAAACGATGGAAAATATAGAGAGGTTCTTTAGGAACCCTCAGTATATTAGTAATGATGGATTAAAAAGATGGAATTATAGTGTGGTAAGTTGGTCTTCTAAATGATATCAATCTGGCAGCTAGAGTTATACTGGTTATGGAAGTAGAGGCAGTAGACATGGTTCTTCTAGGAAGGAGAACATGTTTTAGTAGAGTGTTGTATCTATGGGAACTCATAATAAATTATAGGGAAGAGGGAAAGAAAATTATATACAGTTTATCCTACTCTGGTGGATAGTGAGGTTGGGCCATCAATAGTTATAGGTCCTAATCTTGTAGTTTCTAAGCTTTCCATTTCTGTATTTGATACAGGTACCTCTCATTATTTTTTATCTACACAACTTGTGAATGTTTTGAGCCTAGTTTTGGAGTTTTTGAGTAGGGTTATGATAATAGATACACCTTTGGGAGTATGTTCAAGTGACATCTGTCTTTGAAAGGGGTGTTCTCTTGAGGTTGGGGAGTATCATTTTCTTTGGTATCATAATATTTTTAACATGATAGTATTTGACCAAATTATGGGTATGGATTGTTTATTATTATACTAATCCCACATTTATTGTTACATAAGGATAGTGGTTTTTATATCTCTTGATGGTGACAATTATATTCATCATGGAGAGTGAGATATCAAGGCAGACCACACAAGGCCATTTCATCAAAAACTAGGGGAGTTCATTTCCCAAGTTGCTTGTTTATTTTTTTATAATGGAGGTGTAAAGAAGGATTTCTTTCCACCTTTAGTGGATTGGTTTTAGGATGTGTTTTCTGAATAATTATCAAGGCTTCCGCCTCAGAGAGATGTGGAATTTACAATTGATCTCATGTCAAGGGCTAATTGAGATTATATTCCACCATATATAATGGCACCAATAGATCTTCAAGATCTTAAGAACCATCTTTAATAGATTATAGATAATAGGTTTATCTTTATTAGTATGTCACCTTGGGGTTCTCTAGTTTTGTTTGGTAATAAGGATGATGGGACACTACTCTTATGTGTTGATTACTGAAAGTTGAATTAGATGAAAGTGAAGAACTGGTATCCAAGTCCATGTATCTAAAATATTTATTACTAGTTAAGGGGTACTTGTGTTTTCTCCAAGATTGACCTAAGATTAGGGTATAATCATTTGAGAGATTAACCTTATGATATGTCAAGGATTTAAATTAGATTAGGTGTGGAATTTATGAGTTCTTTGTAATGTCATTCGTGTTGACGAATGAACCAGATATGTAAATGTCCTTGATGAATAGAATCTCCCACCCACACCTGGATCAGTTTGTGGTAGTATTTTTGGATGACATCTTGGTGTACTACAAGACTAAATATGATCACGGCCAATATATTGGCATCATACAGAGTACACTAATAGAGAATTAACATTACTCCAAGTTATCTAAGTGTCAATTTTGGATTGATCAGGTACATTTCTTGGGTCACATCATCTCATAGGAAGGTGTGTCAATGGACCCATATAAAGTTCAAGAAGTTGTTTCTTGGAAGCATCCCAAGATTTTTTTTGATAACTATAGATTTCTAGGGTGAGTAGGATATTGTAGTAGGTTCATACAAAAATTTTTCTAATTGGTATCATCGTTTTTTGATTGACCAAGAAGGGAGTAAAGTTTTAGTGGTCTTGATCATATGAGAATTATATCTTGGAGATGAAGAAGTGTTTCAAAATGGCACCAATATTGATCCTGCCTAAACTAGGTGAGGAGTATATGGTGTTTTGTTCCATGTATGGGATCAGTCTTGGAGCAGTGTTTATGTAAGGAGAATGATATGTGGTATATGGGTATCAATAGTTTAGGCCACATGAATGAAACTAACTTACACACAAACTCGATTTAGCTATAATGGTTTTTGATTTTAAGTGTTGGAAGCACTATCTATTGTGTGAAAACTTAAAGTTTATATTGATCACAAGATCTTAAAGTAAATCTTTTCATAGAGAGATTTGAATCTCTAATACTGAATATGGGTTGAATATTTGAAGTCCTTTGATTTTGATCTAGCATATATGCCTAAGAATGGAAATAGTGTTGCAGATTCTTTAAGCATGAATACTCTAAATTAGGTAGTTTAAGAGTTTAATGTTCAGTGGAAGATGATGACTTCACTGGTTGAGATGCATGTTATGGTTTTGGAGGGTCAGGAGTAGATGACTTTCATATCAGTTTAATAAGATTCTATAATTTTTATACGAATTATAGATAGATAGTATGAAGATATTTGATTTTTGTATTTAAGGTAAATCCTCAAAGATGGGGAGTCACCTTCCAATTATAAAATAGAATAGGATGATATCATCTATTTTGGGGGAAATGTTGTTGTGCCTACTTGTATGAGGGAGGATCTGATACATGAATTTCACACCTTGAATTGGTTGGTGCATCTAGGTGTGACCAAAATTTATGGTGTCCTACGATGATATTTTTGTTGGTTGGGAATGAAAAAAAAGATAGTAGGGTTTTTGAAACAATGTTACACTAGTCAATAGGTGAAGGTTAAGCATAAATTACATAGAAGTTTTCTACATCCATTTCCTATTTTGTAATGTAAATGGTAAGGTGTTACTATAGACTTTGTGGTGGGTCTCCCGAAGATGACTTGGAATAATGATGTTATTTTTGAGGTTGTGGACTAACTGATGAAAGTAGCACATTTCTTTCCTATATGAGTGAATTTCTCCATGGATTAGTTGAGAGACTTCTACATCCATGAAATAGTCCATTTATACAGGGCTTCACATAGCATAGTTTCATACTTTGACTTGGGGTTTACTTCACGCTTCAAGAAGGGATTATAGAATGTTCTTGGTAAACAAGTTATATTGCGTATGACATTCCACCCAAATATAGATGGGTTGTCAGAGTGTACTATTCAGGTTCTTGAGGATATGATTTGATAAGGTGTTATTGAACTCAGCAGGTCTTTTTATAATAAATTATCTTTGGTGTATTTCACCTATAAAAATTTATCCGGAAACTATACATATAGAACCATATGTGGATTCTTATGGAAGGCCATGCAAATGACCTCTATGTTGGATGGAGGCAGGTGATTCAGAGCAGTTGGGACCAAGTTTCGTGCAGGACACATTGGGCCAAGTTTAACTAATCAAAATCATATGGTTATGAATTAGAGTAGTTATAAGTAATATGTTGATATTATCCAATTACCCCTAGATGTTACAATATGGGATCATGTGTTCCTTCAGGTGTTTCCTAGGTTGGGTCACCGCAAGATACAGAGACAGGGAAAATACACTCCAAGGTTTATTGGGCCATTTTAGTTTTTGATAAAATAAAGCTAGTAGAATATTGATTGGCTCTTCCATGAATGTATATTTCTATGCATTATGTATTTCATGTGCCAAATATTTCGTGGTATCACCTCGACCCTTCTTATGTGATCATTGTGGATGATGCTGAGCTTGAGACCGACATGTAATTTGAGAATCACTTGATACGTGTGTTGGATTACAGTGAGAAAGTGTTGTAGGGAAAGACCATGCCATTAGTTCACATATTACGGAAAAATGGGAGTGTTTAGGAGGGAAATGGTAGAAAGGATTTGATATGCAGACTCATTGGCCTGAAATATTTACCTCATAATATTAGAGTTTCTTAGGAGTATAGCTCGAGGATAAGATGTTATAAGGTGAAGAGATTGTAAGATCCTAAACTTATACTGGAGATGTATCGAGCTCATTATCTCATATTATTTTACCTTTTTTGAGTATATATTTTTTGGTTTTTTCCTTGGGTATTTTTTTGGTGAAATTATAAAATGTAGGAAGGGCTTTTAGCAGAACACGGTTGGGGAACGGTTTTCCCAAACTGTGCCCCCTGCCTCAGTTAACCATGAAACTCTAGGTAGAGTGGAATTTCATAGTTGGTATATCATTTGTAAAACTGTGTTCCCTACTAGTAGTAACTGTGTGGCCCCCTGGGAGGAGGCGCATGGTTAGGTGCATTGTTTGAGGAAACTGGGAGCCCTAAGTAGAAAACTATGGGTGGATTTTTAATCTCCCTAAAACTATTAAAAAATATCAAACCTCCATCTTATACCCCCAAATGTCATATCTCAACCCTAAACCTATTTCAATCATTTTTTGATTTTTGAGAGAAAATTATAAGTAATTAAAACCTCTATTATTAACGAATTGAAACCTAGATTGAAGATTTACATCTATCCTGGTAAGAGATTCTCATCCTGATTATGTTTCTCCCTCTCTTTTATTTATCTTATCATTTGAAGGTATGTTTTTATCCTTTGTAAGTGATGAAGATCTAGGTTTTGATAGATCTAATCCATTGGACCTTGTACCTAGGTTTCAGATCTATAACTCATTCTTCTTTGTGTTATTGGTTGATCATCTTCAAATTAGTGATTTCCATTGGCGAGTGTTCGTCATTAATTTTAAAGTAAGTGGTATAAATTAAAAATCACATAGTATTGACTTAATTACATATATTTAACTATAAAATTATAAATTTCCATGATTGGGAAAGTTTTTTAATGATTTAATTAGATTAATTTAATTTCCATATGATAATGATTTGAGTTAAATTGGGACAATTGAAATTTGTAGAATTGGATTAATTAATTGGTTAATTAGTTATTAGAATATTGTGATTGTAAAATTGATGGGAAATTGGGATTGTGTTATTGGTCAATTAATCTGATATAAGTTAATTGAAAATGGGTATTATGAGATGGTTTAATTGACCTTAAAGAGTTAATGGGTTTTATGAATTGAATACTATAAAATAATTTAATGGTGAATTGTACATATTATTTCATTTGATTAAAGTATTAAATCTTGATTTTCTGTGATAAATTATAATGTTATACCATGATGTGAAATTTTAATGAATGGATTAATGATGATTAACTAGGATAAATGTCATATATGTGATATATGTGTTTAATATATGTGTGTGGTATATGGAGTGCTGGTACAAAATCACACTTGGGTGTTTAATTTATATATGATTATGGGACAGGGAATACTACTAAAAAATCACACTTGTGTGGTTGATTGATAAATATGTGTAGGACGTGGATTTTTTATTCAAAATCCCATAGTGATAAATTGAAAAACATGTGTCGGACAAAGACTACTACTTCAAAATACCATAGTGATAAAGAGAAGGGTACATGGACTGCTACTTCAAAATCCCACTTGTGTGATACATGTTATAATGAGTGTGGGATATTGACTACTGCTCCAAAATCCCATGAGGGATTATCAATAAAATTATAGTCCAAAAAAAATTCATTGGAAAATGGTTTCAATTTTTCATAATATGAATTAAATTAATGATAACTGATAATCATGGTATTGTGTTATGTGATATCCCTTGGGGATAGTTCAGACTTCGACATGGTAGAAAGTGGGTATATAGGGTTTGGGTTTCTTAGGAACCTTGGGGTTAATGTGGTTAAATAAAGAATACTTGAATATATATAAATTATTTACTTTATTAATTTTATTTTATTCATTATAAAACTTAATACGTTGTTATTGACTGGATATTATTTTAGATGATGTCGGTAGTGGCCTACTGATTTGTGCTCAAATCATACTTAGGGTGCCTGATCGGTGCCTAAATAGACATTATGCTTATAGGATAGGATTAGGGTAATATTCCCATTTTAGATGGATGAGTTGGGGTGGATCATGGATGATAGAATTGGATTTTATTTGGAAACCGCTGAGAGTTGTTAGTGTCAATTTATTTTGGGTTTTTCATATTTACACTTGATAGGTAGTTGGCATGACATATCTATTGTTAGTTTCAGATGTTTTATTTCCTCTTTTGGTCGTGATGTGATACTAGTTTGGTTTTATTATGGGTTATATTATTTGGATATTCTTTTTTTTTATGATATTTTATAAAGAGGTTATAGTCCCTCCATGATAAATATTATACCCTCACTAATGGCTGGAAGCCTCTAGAATATGGGGAGGAATGCCTGAGATCATGTGATCGACTGGCTTTGGGCACTGGTGTGTGGCACCTGGGTCAAGAAGTTACACTTTTTCCACATTTTTTCATTAAAAAAAATAACTCCCCCTTAATTGATATGATTAATACAATTGATAATTAAGGATGAAGGTGTGATTAGAATACCTCAAACTCAAATTTTACATATCTATTCATATTTTCCACCTTCACTATATAGTGAAGTTTTAACATCGTTAACTCATAAATGATCCCCTTCCAGGGATGAATCAATCTCCTTCAATTACCTACATGTTATTAAAAAATTACATATATTTATATAAAGGAATAAGGTTGGACCATTTCATTCATCAAGATTAAAATTCATGATAATAATAACCTCTCAACCTGACCCATTCTTCTCTCTCAATGTTTGTCAACTTCTCATCAACATTATGTGGAATGTCTTTTTTCACCTCAGTTTATGTACACACTTTCTTTCTTTTGTATTTAAAAAGTTTTTCTTATTTATCTAATTTCTTTGAAAATTTCAATTGATTTGGATAAACAACTAGCCATTCTTTTTTTACATTCACTATCTTCTCAGAATCTTCACATGACTTTATATAGTTTTTCTTTTGATTCTTCTTCCCATTATTAGTATAGGTAATATCTCCTAGTAGTGTTTTCGTGAATTTTATAACTTGTGTGACCCTTGTGATAACATCTTCTACAAACATATTTTAAGACTTTATAACTAGCTTTTCATGGAAACTTGGATGAATTTTTTGTCAAAACAGTATTTCTAGAACAACATAATCTCATATATTCACCATGAATACCCTTTTATTCATACCTATTTCTAATAAATGAAATGTTATACAGGAAATATTAGGATTTTGAATATGAATTTCCTATCACCTACAGTAACCATTGAACTTAGATCTTTCCCCTTCTTTTTTATTTTATCCAAATACGGGTGGTTGTTGTACTTATTCAAACTAATAATAATTTTTACTAGGGGAAGTGATATTCTTGAAATATATATCTTTATTTTTTATGTAGGAAATAACATCTCATTATTATTATTATTGAATATTTTTTTAACAATATTCTTATTTTTTCACATCCTAAGATTGGCTTATCATCTTTCATTTTCTATGGATTTCTCTTGTATAGTGCAGTTCTTACCTTTTATTTAGCTCTGCTCCCACTAAATATAGGCCTTATTTTATCCTCATGAATTGTCATTCTATTCCAACATTAAAATTCTTTATTCCCAAACTTCTAGAAACACCATAAATTTCTTATGACCCTTCTTATATTCTTTTTAAGTCTATTATGTTTAGAATTCAATGATTTTTAACCTTGTTTTTTTTTCAAATGCAACTAACACTCTTTGGGACACTTATAAAAAAATAAAACTTCATACTTGTTTTAACATCCATCCTTGATGTGGTGGGTTTATCTAAATTTTTCACCATTCAAACTTTCCCAAAGTTTGGTTTAAAACCTATACCAGCACTTGGAGAAAAATTAGAACATAAGATAGTTTTTGGGTTACGGGATAGCTTCTTCTTGGAGGATCATTTCATTTGGTGACTTAACGGTCTAATTATATTCTTAGAGTCCTGATACTCAAAGAACACTTTTGTAGAAAAAAAAATTTTATATTAATGTATGAATTTCTAGCTTGTGGTGATTGTTGATTCTTCAATTTCACCTCCAACACTAAACACTTTATGTTGGGGGAGTTATTCTCATCCTCAAATGGTCTCAGCTTATCTTCTCAATTATCTTTCAGCTTCTTAATTTTTTTATCATGCATTTTTATACATTCATAAAAGAGATCTAAAGATCCTCCAACACATTAGATTTGTATTATAGTTGAAAATAATTGACAACCATACAAAATTTGTGCAATTTTTCAAATGGATAGAAATATTCTACAGATACAATCTCAAAGAATTGTTTGTCACAACACTTCTTTAAAATTATTCAACAGATTCAACATATCTTCCATTTAAAATTGAAATTTTTACAAATTGGATTTCATAAGTTTAGTGAGATTATTGGATAAGTCAATTTTTTTAACGATGTCTCTTCAATGGCATTATATTCATCTTCCAACTATAATTTTTCATCCTAAAGATACTTAATGACTCCAAAAATATTTTTTACCACTTGTTTGTTGATGTTATTCATATGTTCATAAAATATAGAATGAAGAACACTAAGTGATCCATCATCCTCATATAATTATTGAGATTCATCAGAAGAATAAAAATCAAAATAATTATTGTAATATATACCACTTTCACAACCTTATGTTGGTGATGTCTTTGCCTTTACTATAAGATTATTCTTCATCTTCCATTCCTATCTCTTCTTTATATAATTTTGAGTCTTGAGAGAATTTTATATCTAAGTTAACTCACTAATTTATATAAATTTTCTCTTTATAAATACCCATTATAATATTTATAGGGAACCTACACTATGAAACCACCTTTATTGACCCATGCCATATTGACCACTAAGAGGTGGTGAATTAGTGGTCTCTTTTTATAAATTATTTTTCTTTTGAATTCAACCAATTCAACTTTTTAGAATTCATTATCCACTAAATAATTACTCTTAGTATCATCATTTGTGTAGTAGTTATAATAGAGAGAGAACAAAAAAAATTACATGGTTCATATGAAAGGCCAACACCTTTCCATGTTGGTTATAGCCCCCAAAATTTATTATCCACTATGATATTTTTATCAATTATAATGGTAAATACAAAAAAAATATAAATATCCTATATAGTCATTGTATTTTCATTATACTACATCTCACAATGTTACCAGAATCATCACTGACCAAATCCTAAATCCACATAAGATACTTTCTTCTCTAAATCCAACCAAGAGATTCCTTCTTTTTCCAACTCCAACTAGCAGACTTCAACTTCTCTCAGTTCCAACTAAGATATTTCTACCCTTATTAAAGGTTCATCCAATATATGATGTAATGTTGATCTTACTCAATTAGATTTATGAGTCATAATTTCTCATGTACCTATTAAAGTATCTTTAATAGCCACTAATCAATTCTAATGGTCTTTCTCAATAATTATGATCACTAGTATTTCATCAGTTTTCTAGTGAAACTATGATCAAGCTATTATTTATTCCTTATGAATTATGAATTCATTGTCTCACATAGATGTTTGAAAGAGATACACACAAATTTTTTTACAATATTTTATGAAATAATAATCTTCCACAACCGACTTTTCTTTCATCTTGTAATCTCAACTAAAATCATTCATGCATTCAATATGCATATTGGATGACTATTTCACATGTCCATATTAATTTATGTTCCTCTATATTGTTTCTCTATCTTTGATAGTTCTCAACTGATCACTTATACATGATAATATTCATACTCATGTATATATACACACACAGTTTACTATCTACTTCATGTAAGTGAGTACATGACCTTCTAAAATAAAACCCTTTATAAAAATAGATGGATTAGGATTATATTATTCTTCTATATGCAATTTATTCTTCACACACACAATGAATTTTAATTTCATGGTTTATCTCCCTTTCTCCTTCACATAACACAGTGTTATTAAAAGCTGGTTCATGGTGTCTTCATATGTTTTCACAAACTAGTGAGGTTAAGCATATGAGTATCATAAAATTTATAAGGCCTTCATAGAACCAATTATTTGTGAAGAAATTAGAGTTTACTTTGCACAAGTTGACTACCCGATGGATCCTCTTCTCCTTCACAAAATATTATCTTGGGAGGGCTTATTCTTTGTGAAGGTAGGATATTAATTGACACTTTTTAAAAAAATGAGATACTTATCAGTATGGAGGCAACAACCATGGTTGAGGGGCTTCTCCTTTTATAGGTAATAATCACCACATCAGCTCTTCTTTCCAATCCACATTGAGGATATGATTTAATTACATGTCATGACTTTCATAAACATCAAAGAGTTTGTTTATTTCTAAAAATATTTATTCTAAAAAAACAATGTGTCCCTTGTTATGTGAGTTCGTTTTGTCTCCTCACATGTATGAAACATGGATCACATGCTTCATCTCATTATTATATCTCAAACTCCAAAAAGTTTACAAATGACCTCTACAGGTCCATTTGAATTCAAATCATTTTTCTACCTTTAAGTTATTCACATGCATGAAATATGTAGCTTCATACATGATTTCAACAATATTATGAGTAATTCTCAAAAGTTTAGTGGGATAATAGTAGCTCAGTGTTGATCCATCAAAGTTTTAGCATGAACTCTAATGAATAGTATCCTTTGAGTGTTTAGGTGATTAGGGAAGATCAATTAAAGTGATCTAATGGCCCAAAATAATACAATCGATCAGAATGTGGTTTGTCCATAAATATTTAGAGGAGGAATAGTACCATATGTTATATGTGACCAACAATGTTTCTCACCTTGTTATCATACTCCATTTTATTAAAAATCATGCCACTTTCTGATTATTCCAAGGTAGTAGGGGATCGACACCCATATACACACTCACACATAGACTGCATCCCAGCCATCCTAATTGGCCCTTCCACATGCACGCTCAGGAAGATGCTCCTATAAAACTATATATGGACCAATCTCTTCTTAATCGCCTTATGCCTATATTATGGGATGGCTCCTATATTGTGAGACATTCTCTTATAAGTGTGTTTGAGCTAGCATGTTTCCAACTGTGGGGTTAGCCATATTTTTTATTAAAGGATCATTCAAATATACTTAGTAATATAAAAAGTATAGAAAATAATTTCAAACCCACCTAAATTATTATTCATTTAATATATATAGATATATATTTCATGATCATCTTCTTTAACTCATCCATGAAAAAATAATGAAAAATAATATTTTTTCATGTACTTTATTAATTCCTCTTCTTCTCCTCATGAAAATAAATATTTGAATGTTCATTCACTTATTGTATGAAATTTTATATCCAAATCACTTGTATTTGAAATTTAAATAACATTCCAAACAATCATTAAATTTTGGATATAGAGAATTTCTCAAACATGAAATCCAATGTCATTATGTGAGTATAAAAATTACCCATGCATCACCACTTCATCCACCAACACATATTTACTTATTGACAACAAATAAAACCTGGGATCAATACTCCACACCTTTATTTTTGTATGAATAACTCCCATTGATCTTATCTTACTTTATTTGAGCATGATATTCATTATACTTATTGTCCAAGGATGACTCACCCTAATTTTGTAGCTACTTGGGTGAAATGTGGTTATAAAATTTCTCCAAATTTCTACCTAAGGTTGTCTCGTCTTTCTTAAAAAACTTATATAGTGTTTGTTCTCATTTTATTTTGATACTTATGGAAATGAAAATGAACCATACCTATGAATACAACCATTGAAACCATCAATGATATTTCTATGAATTTCAAATATGTTTGAGTTTGATCGATTTATCACTTTCAATTGTGGATGTTTTTATTCTCTAGATTCCTCCCCCTTGAAATGAGAATCCTTTGTACTTAATTAATTGATGTATTATACCAAAAAAACAATGTCATATTCTAAAAAACTATTATCGAACTAAAAATTCCTTATAAACATTAATATTTTTTCAAAACTTCTTACTATCCATATTTGAAAGATTGTTTTTTTTTCAGATTTATCTACCCCTTGTTGGGTTAATTTTTGTGAAACAGTACTTATATTCCTTATTTTATCCACCATGGGAATGGGGCTATGATTTTAATTACTTTTATTCAACTATTTTTGTAATGATTTATTTTTAAACCTACACCTTCTAAGAAAATATATTTAGAATAAATAGTATATTTTGTAATGGATGTTACATTTTCATTAAGGCTTCAAGGGAATGATAACTAGATTAATGAAATGATCTTATTTCCATATAATAGAGGAATCTTGATACAAGAATCCTTTGTAGAATAATTTTTGGTAGTAGCTTATTTTATATCTACTTATTTTGAATACTTGGATTGATTAAATTATATATTTTATAATTTGACTTCAAACTCAAGAAGTTTTATATTGGGGATACTTTTCTCATTATCCACCAATTCCAAAATATTTTTACACTATTTATTAATTATTTCAACTTATTCAACATCCATTATTATTTTTCTCATAATAATGTGTCATGTTCCTTTTTATTCTTGGATTTTATCTTCAATTGTATATACTTAACATCAATGTTATTTTTCAATTTTTCCTTTAATTCATAGATACTATCCTTAAACTCTTTATTTTCCTCATGCTTTTTCTAGATTTTATTCATCCAATCATCTTCAAAATTATTTCAAATTTATTTAATTAGTACATGCATATATTCTTTGGCTCCAAAATGTTAAGAGTATATTATAATAGAGTGAATATTTTTTCCAAATAATTCTATTATATTTCGAACTTCTCCTCAATCTGGGTGATCTATTTTTACTAAATTTCAAAAAATAAAAAAAATCAAAGACATTATTTCCTTGAAAAAAACATAGCATATCGTTGAATACCCAAACTGATATATCATGAGAATATATATAAATATAATTATCAATATTAATGATTATTTATTCTTAAAGATATTTTTAGAAATATTTTACACTTACCACATGATAACTTGAATCCCTTGATCTATTTGAGATAATGGGACTATCCACTTACTTAGTTGTAGATTGAAGCAAAATTTCTTATACATTTAGTTTATATATATCATTTTTCACTATTATTTTAAGAAGGGATATAGATCTTATTTAGATTATTCTTATCTTTATTTCTCATATTCATTATAGACTTGGTAGAAATGAAATTATGATCATAAATAAAAAAAATATTCACTAAAATGGAAATTTATTGTAAATTTTGAAAGGGAAACACAAATATTCAAAAAAGATAGTAACTAATAAGTAAAGGATTCAATCAGTGGTCAAGTTAGCTCAAATACCAATTTTGAGGACTAATTAAGGGTGCATTCAACACTAATAGAGGGGTGCATTAGTATTTATGACTTTTAATCCAATTTATACTTTTATCCCTTTTAATTTTACCTTTATCACTTGTTAAGTTGAATGGTTTTCTTACTATATCTTGTCACCTTCATTCTTGCATGGAAAATAACTAAACGCACCCACACAATAAGCATGATATATTTACAAGGTTCATATTGTAACATGAAAGTTTAATACTTGATGTGATATTGATTCCACCACATCACATGGCCCATTAGTATCAGTATAATAACTACAAATAGGTGGGGTTTATTCTTAAACCCATGATAAAAATATCTAAAAAATATTTTGGATCATCCCACACACCAACAGTATCTTTCTAGATCTTTTTACTTTCATTCAAATTGTTTTCAATAGAATAAGATTATAACAAGATGTTATACCAACGAATAATAAAGCTGACAATTTTTTATGTGATTCTTGGTATTATTATCCTTCTTCACCTAATTGTAAAATAGTATTAAAACAAAACCTTCTTCTTTTGAATAAAAATAGTGAGGCATGTAACTTATTCTTCCTCTTCATAGCGGTAAAATTTAACAATTACCTTTCATTTATAAAAAGAATAATTATTATCACTACATAGACAATGAATAAACTTCCTATTTTTTATTTTATTTTATTGTAATAATTATAAGACTATTTATGAGAAAAACCAATACTATGTGTCCTATTTTATTTCTCTCTTCTTCTCTCACGAACCAATCTAGGTCGAACCTGAACCGGTCACCCAGTCCACTCTGTGACAAGTCCTGAGAGGTGTTCCTGATTCTATCGGGATGGTGATAAGCACCGATGGAATAATTAGAGTGATGAGGGAAAATTTTCATCCAAAAATAAATAATAACTAATCAATGTAAAAAATGGAAATCCCAACATACATTTATATAAATTTGAAATGAACATTATTTATACAATAAAATTAAAATACAACTGAAACAAACAACTCAACCAAACAAAACTGACAACCAAATAATTCCATGTGACCCCTCTAGTCACTCTTCAACATAATGATAATTTGTTGGCCAAGGATATGGGGACTCAATCTAAAACCTTCACAAGGGTTAAAAACAGAATAATATTATAGGTGTGAGTATTAAAACTCACTAGGTTAGCCTTATATTCTATTACCAATACACTTCCCTTAAGATAAAAGAAACATCAATTTCAAGTTTCTAATAGAATATATATAAATATTTTTTCCAAACAAGGTTCTATGCTACAAACATTACAAAATAAAACATATTTTAATTTTTCATAAATAGGAAATGCTATTAACCAATTTCAAAGAGATGTAACTTCAAAATGGAAACATTTTTAAAAAGGGTTGATTTATAGAATGTGCACCACTAAATAAAAAACACATGATACTTAATTTTCCAACAAAACTTTCTTTATTATGATGGTTAATACAATATATCCAATGAGGACAGTCACAGGAACACCCTGAGGCACTAGTTCATTGTGGGCCTCAAGTAACTCGTATCTCAATGTAAAAGTAACTATAATAAATATATGTTCTCATACACGAGCCACTAGTAGGGAACAAAACACATAACCTAGTGGTACAAAAAATCATCACCATAGTTTATTTAGTGTTTTCATCATCAAAATTTCTACGTGAAATAGGGACAAAACAACTTTGGATCACTAGCATACAAGTACACGTCCACCCACCTAGATACTCGGGTTCCCCTCTTTGTGCTCAATCAAGTTCTAGATATTATCAAATACACATTGCACATGAAAATTAATTTTTTTTAAATCATAAACACACAAAAGATATCACAAACTTGTTTCACATTTCTTTCACGGGTCAATAAACCACTTAAAATTTTCATAAAACAATTACAGTAAGTATAACAAAGCTTTGCACATAAAATCCATTTAAAAATGATATTTAAATGAAAAATGAACACTAGTACCACAAAAAATAGATTTGACCACCCCAACATCATTTTATAAATCAATTTCATGAATCAAAATATGACCCCAAGTTGTACAATATAGAACGCACATGAAAAAAGATTTTTGAAGAAGAATGCCAAACGATCCTTTAAGGGTTTCACCAAACCAACGTTTATCAAAACCACTAGTTCCAATTTCCATAAATAGTTGTAAAAACAACATTGGAATAAACAAAACATTTAATTTAACCCCTTATAAATCTTGGTTACACATTCAAAACCCAATCATTTCTATAAAGATTCTAAATATACTATTTATTGGGAACACATGCCAAAACACCATAAAAACCCATACTCATTTAATTATAAAACCCAAAACCAGATTTGAACCTGCATAAGGAACCCTAATAACATTGATTCACATGATACCAATATTTTTCATAAGCCAAAACAATCATTTAATATCACTTTGAGCATAAAAAATCCAACCTGGCACTTTCCTAAAAATGTGGCACGCAATATTTAATGAAACCAATTCTATTTAACAATAAAAAACTCATAAAACCAACTTTTCAGGAAAATTTTTTATTTAAATGGATAAAACATGTTATAAACATACCAAATCAAGTGATAAAGATAATAGAAAATTTAAACAAACACTTGGTGTGCACTTTTATAACAAAACAACCCTAATTTTCACAAAACAAGGCATAAACACCACTTTGCACACCAAATACAATTATTGAAGGAATATAAAACAATACACAGAATATGTAGAGGGTTAAAATATCATTAAAAAATATTAATCTTAAATAAAAAGGACATTTACAATGTGGAACCTACCTCAAAACCAAGGTGGAATGGAAACACATACCCGATAACACCTTCTGAGGGTTTATAAACCCTAAACCTATGAGTACCAGCCCCAAACGAGAAAAACCCCCCATAAAAAATCATGGGATAACATAACCCTAGTTCTTTCATGATCAAGGGAGAAGATAGAGCCAAGAAAAATTGGAAGGAGGAGGAGTAAGGAGGAGAAAGGATAATGAAACTCACCAAGATAACTAGAGAACTCTTCATCTTCCCTTATATACACCACCTTATAGGGGATTTAATGGCTTGTAACTAAATTGATAGTATCCTTAGGTCTAGAAGAACCAGGGAAAGAATATTTTGGGGTAAAGAGAAAAAAATTAATGATTCATAAAAAAACAAATTACCTTACCAAATCTATATGATTTGAGAATCCTTGAGGAATTTCACCCTAATCCAGGACTAAGATTATCTCTAAAAAGGGAAAATGGAACATGGGGGGTGTGCCTAGGTTTTATGGGATCAATTTAGAGGTTTGATAATAGACAAATATTAAAACATGGATAGGATATAAAAGAAAAAAAATTATTATTTTTCAAATGGAAATGGGCTTATGGGATGAACCAGTACTTCAATAAATAACCCAAATCCACCATGATTATAAATTAATAAGGGGTCAAAACAGATATGGTGGTCTGAATATGTCATGGGAGGCCAATTTGGAAACAAATTTTGTATTTAAATCCAGAAATGGGCTCACTGTTGGACCAAATCTTGATGTAACCACCATCTTCTCCAAAAACCCCCCAAACAGGCTATGGTGCACCCATGGTAGGATGATTAGACATAGACAGAACTTAAAAACTAAACATCAAACTAACCCAAAACCCAAGAAAATAATCGAGGTTTCCAATTAACCACATCAAAACCAATATATGAAAAACCGGGGGTGGAAATTCTCTCCACCATTAAAGCTTTCCTCCCCCGAAAAGTCATAACACTTTCCAGTTGATTGATCAATGCCTAAGGATTCATCATCAACAAAATCTAGACTCTTAGTCCAAGTACATTTCACCCACAAAAATTGAACTTAAGCCTCTTTCCCAAAATAAAACAACAACTAACAACCACTTCCCAAGAATCAATAGAAGGATCAAGCCACTCATCCACAACCAATCCAAGACTATATTGTTGGGTCTTCTCCCAAATATCCCATTGAACACCCCAAACCAATGACCACTCACAAAATCCAATGAATTGGAGGGATGTTGGAATAGACTCCCTACCATTAGAGAACAACTAACATATAATAAATCCATAAAAAGATCGATTTATGAGACCCCGAGTGGGTCTCCCCACCATTAAGAACTATCTATAAATCACTAAATGAGAATTCAACATGCACTAGGAATGGTCCTCTCCAAAACAAGCCCACCAAAATTCCCTCACAAAAACCTACCAACCCATAATAAGAGGAGCACAACATGAAAATTTAAACCACCCACTCCCAAACGAAGGGGACAAGAACTGGGCCGACATTTTTTGCACAGATCCAGACCCCCACCACTCAGGGGGGGGGGGAAGGGGACCCAATCATTAGGCCACTAAAACCACAAAAGAAACAAAGGAACTACCAAACACTCTCCACCTACGAATAGGTAAAACAAAGACCGAACTTGATTAACATAGGCAGTCCACATAGATACAACCACATCTAAGAAGGCAAAACCATATACATTGCATGAGGGGTAAGTCCACCACGCTCTTTACGACAAGAGAAAATTCACAGTGATGAGGATCCACAATAAAAATATAGAAAATACCTTACCACAACGATGAAGGTATGACCTTAATCAAGCTCCCCACACCTCTGGTGATTTTCTAACTTTGTGAAAATATTCACTCTGAGGCATATGGATAGAGCCCTGATATTTGAAGCATCTATTTCACCACATCCAAGAGTTACGTATCACAACACCCCATGAAACTCACTTTCTCAACAACAAACATTAATCTAAATAGGAACTCAAAGATACATAGCACCATTATATCTCACTCTGATCAAGGAGTAGAATGGACAAGGAATGCGGTGAAACACATCAATATCACCGAACACAACTTCTATATTTAAAAGAATTATCACAATAGGAAACCGCTTTAAATAAAGCCCAAACATCTCTCTATTCCATCAAACGAGTTTAGTAATCATCCAAAGAGGTTGATTTAATATTTGAAATGAATCCTTAGGCTGATCAACCAGAAGTCTTGCCAATAGAGAACCATCAGTGTCCACACCACAGTATCCATCATATCCTTAGAAACCCACTGAACATTGCTCCAAAAAAGGGCCACCAAGAAGATCCCATATCAATACACACAAAGAGTATCACTTCTAGATCACGAGTAAGCATACCAAAAAAACCACACTTCTAAAACATGAAAAACAAACTCACATAAACATAGATTTATAAAAAACACAACAAATTTTCATCTAAAAGGACTTTTTAAAAACAAACTAACTTTGTGTATTTTCACATTCACTAATGGTACTTCATCAAATCTCACTCGCATTCACATTACCATGCCACCATAGGTACCAAACCATTATTCCATACCAGGTATCCATCAACATATCTATAAAAAACCATGCGTGTGAGCACCCATGAAAACACCAAAGGCTAAAACAACCATCCTCATTTTACAAGCCACAAAATTAAACCCATTTCAAAAATCATGTAATTTCCATAGGCACAAAAATAACCAAGTCAAAAACCATTTTAAAATTTTCACACAAAAAACCATTTTACTAATCTTGAAAAATAAACCCCATATGTCTCTATAAAAATCACCTCCATTTATTCAAAACATTATTTAGCTTCTCAACAAACCGCACTTTTTGAATAACCATTTGATTTAAAACCCATTCCATTTCATTTAATAAAACTTTCAAAAAAAAATGATATTCCGAACAACCCTTTCCCATTTAAAAAACTCATCAAGGACTCTTCTCTTAATTTGAAATCCAAAAAAGGCCAAAACCCTTTTTTTGAAAAGATCCAACTATTAAAAACTGATTCTAAAACCCAATTAATCCAGTTCAAACACTTTTAAACCACCCAAAACATCCCATTTTAAACAAATTTTCAGAATCATCTTAAAATAATTAATTCCTTACAACCATTTTATTACAATAAACCATAAGTTTAGATTAAGGAAATTCGATACTATTAAATCATTCCACTTTCTCCACAAAAATTTGTTTCACAAAAACCTAAAATTATCAAAAAAATATAATATTTATCATTGAAAACCAACTTCCAAAATTATCACACAAGGATTTTCAAAACAAAATTCAGAATTCAAGAAATGTCAAAGAGACCCACAGAAGAGAATTAATGTTGGTGGGTGACTTGACCATATGGTTAGAAACCATATGGCAAACACACAACCAACATGGAGATCCTTATTTATACCATTCCCCAACTCCACATGGCTTTCCAGGCCCTGAGAGCTCACGAAATCCATTAGTCTAACTCCCCTTGTTGTATCCCAATCACCAAAAAATCCTTAAGAACCAAAGAAAATAATAAAACTGGATATCCCATGGACACCTAAGGATTAGAATGAGAAAGAGTTCACAACGCACTTCCCAAACCTACCCCTTAAGTTTTGAAAATCCTACTATGTCTATATTTACATCCCCCAAATAAGAAGGGTGCTATAAAAAGTAAGGTCTTCTAAGTGCCTACCTCCTATGATACCATTTTTTCACAAACTAGTCCGGGTCAACCCTAAACTGGTCACCCGAGCCGCTCCGTGACATGTCCTGATAGGCCTTCCCGATCCTACCAGGATGGTGACAAGCGCTAAGGGAATCATTAGAGTGACAAGGGAATGTTTTCTCTAAAAAATAAATCATAACTAATCAATATAAATAAACAAACAGCTCAACATACAATTATATAAAGTTGAACTGAACATTATTTATACAACAAACTGAAATAAAACTGAACTAGACAACTCAACCAACCAAACATGAAAGTAAACTAACTTATTGTGACCCTTCTAGTCACTCTCTAACACAATGATCATGCATCACCCAAGGTGGTTAGACTCATGCTGAAACATGCACAAGGGAAACAAACAGAACAAGACTATAGGCGTGTGTATTAAAACTCAGTTGGTTAGCTAGATATTCTATTCTTAAATATCTCTTTTTAAAATAAAAGAAACATCAATTTCAAGTTTGAAATAAAATATATATATAAATATTTCTTCCAAACAAATTTCAATGCTACAAACATTAAAAAATAAAAATTCATGCAATATTTCATAAATAGAAAATTCTAGTAACCAATTTCAAAGAGATACAACTTCAAAATAGAAATGGTTTTCAAGGGGGTTGATTTAGAGAATGTTCACCAATAAATAAAACAAACATGATGCTAAATTTTCCAACCAAATCCACTGAATTATGATAGCTAATGCAATATATCAAATGATCACAAGTCACAGGAACACCCCTAGGCACTAGGTCGTTGTCGGCCCCAGGTACCTCGTTTCTCAGTGTAAAAGTAACCATAAAAAATATTTGTTCTCATGCACGATCCATTAATAGGAAAAAAACACCCCTAAACTAGTGTTAACCAAGATCATAATCATATTTCAGTAAGTATTTTCATCATCAAACTTTCCATGTGAAATAGGAACAAAACCACTTCGGATCACTAGCATACTAGTACACATCCTCCCACCTAGATACTCAGATTTCCCTCTTTGTGCTCAATAAAGTTACAAATTTTATAAAATAAACTTTTAGCAACAATATTAGTTTTTTAAAAATCACACACACACCAAAAATCTCAAAAACATGTTTCACATTACTTTCATGGGTCAATAAACCACTTAAAATTTTCATAAAACAATTTCAGGATGTATAGCCATGATTTTCACATAAAATCCTTTAAAAATGATCTTTAAAGGGAAAATTCCAACCAGTACCACAAAAAAATGATTTGGAAGCCCCAACACCATGTAATAAATCAACTTCATTAATCATAAAATTACCACAAGTGGTACAATATTGAGCACACATGAATCCCCATTTTTAAAGTAAAATGCCAAACACGCCTTTAAGCATTTCACCAAACCAACGTTTATAAAAACCACTAGTTCCACTTCTTATAAATAGGTGTCAAAATACCATTGAAAAAAAACATTTACTTTAACCCCTTATAAATTTAGGTTACACGTTCAAAACCCATCCATTTTTATAAAGATGCCAAATGGGCCATTTATTGGGAACACATGGCAAAACAAGATAAAAACCCTTACTCGTTTCATTATAAAACCCAAAAACATATTAGAAACCATATAAGGAACTCAAAAAAATTTATTCACATGCTTAAAATATTTTTCATAAGCTAAACCAATCATTTTATATCACCTTTAGCACACAAAATCCAACTGGGCACTTTCCCGGAAACGTGGAATGCAACATTTAATGAAACCAATTATATTTAATACTAAAAAGGGAATAAAACAAAATATTCTTTCCAAATATTAATTTAAATGCCTAAAACAAGTGATAAACGTCAAAAACCATGTTCTAAATATAAAGGAACATTTAAACAAACACTTGGTGTGCACTTTTATAAAAAACAACCCTACTTTTCACAAAACAAGGCATAAACACCACTTTTCACACCAAATAAAATTATTTAATCCTTATAAAAAAATACTCATAATGTTTAGAGGGTGAAAATACCATGAAAAACATGAATCTTAAATAAAAATGACATGTGCAATGGGGAACCTACCTCAAAATCAAGGCGGAATGTAAACGCACACCTGATAACACCTTCGGAGGGTTTATAAACCCAAAACCTATGAATACGAGACCCAAAAAAGAAAAACCCCCCATAAATAATAATGGGATAACGTAACACTAGGTCTTTAATAACTATTATAGAAGATAGATCCAAGAAAAATTGGAAGGAGGAGGAGGAAGGAGGGGAAATGAGAAGGAAACTCACTTTGATAACTAGATAACTTTTCATCATCCCTTAGATCCACACCCTTAGAGGAGATGGAATGGATTAGAACTCAATGGAGAAGATCCTTAGGTTTTCTTTAACCAGAGAAATAAGATGTTGGGGTAAAAGAGAAAAAAAATGAATGATTCATGAAAGAAACAAATTACCTTACCAAATCTGGATGATTTGAGAAGCCTTGAGAAATGTTTCCCTAATACACGACTAAGATGAGCTCCAAAGAGGGAAAATGAAAAATTGGGGTGTACCTAGGGTTTTTGGACTCAATTGATATGTATAATTACTAAAAAATATAAAAAAATGAATATTATCTAAAATAAATAAATTATTTTTTTAAAACTAGAAATGGGCTCACTGGCCGACACAATACTTGAATAAATAAGCCAAATCCACCATAATTATGAATTAATAAGAGGTCCAAACAGAAATGGTGGTTTTAATAGGTCATGGGAGTCCAATTTCTGAGTGTAACAAGTGAAAAATGTTGAAAACTAAGGAGTTATAAAATAAACAAATTTTGTTTTTA
Organism: Viscum album; assembly: GCA_963277665.1. Taxonomy (NCBI): domain Eukaryota; kingdom Viridiplantae; phylum Streptophyta; class Magnoliopsida; order Santalales; family Viscaceae; genus Viscum; species Viscum album. The sequence goes on along the minus strand of OY728132.1, from coordinate 1,274,373,802 downwards.
AAACAGGAAATGGGCTCATTGTTGTCCCAAATATTGAAGTAACAACCCTTTTCTCCCAAAACCCCAAAACAAGCTATGGGTAACCCACGGTAGGATGATTAGAAATATATGGAATTTCATAAATCAACATTAATCTCACCCAAAACCCTATAAAAGTATCGGTATTTCCAATGAACAGGATCAAAACCAAGACATGAAAAACTAGGTGTGACATTTTTAGTGCACAATTTAATGCATTGGAATTTTGTTCACTATGGATCATTGAAACACAGAGTTTTTTAAGTTTTATTTTTTTCAGGTATCACATCCTTCATCGACGCTAATATCTTAAAATAATATGTTATCTATTTTTCAATTTCTAATATTTGTACAGTATATAATAAATAATTCAGTGTTCATTGCTCCATGTTCTTCCTCTATTATTTTTATTTTTTATATTCATAAATATTTTAAATATTTATATTTATCAACATTTCAAAATCTCCTAAACAATCATTCTTTAATAATATAAAATTCATGAAGACTTAGGTTCTCAAAAATCCAATATAATTATCTTCTTCTTTAATACTTCATTTAACTACATGTGTATATATAAAAACCATGTGGTGACTCCCTTCAAATTTACTACAAATTCTCAACACTTTATTTCTTCTTTTAAATCTAATTCAGCATCTATGTATGCTTGCATTCATACATATCACAGTGTTTTCATGGATCCTTACTTCCAGATATGAAAACCTTATGGATTATTCTTACATATCATAAATAGAATAAAGAATAATAGGATAAACAAAACATCATGATATCTGGTGTAATGAAGAATTTCTTACTTTGCATTAGCTGGTCACTTTATCTACATTACTAATTTTTCATTAAATAAGATTTTCTCAAAAACTATTAATAAACATAAATTTTTATAAGGTTAAAATAAACCTTATGAAGCCCTTAAATTTATGAAATTTTTGAAAATTATAAATTTCATAAATCATACATGATTTATAAGGTTTGATGAACCTCATAATGGGATCAACCTTACTAAACCCCCAATCTTATGTGGTATAAACATTACAGCCTTCTACATTCCTTTATTTTCCCAATACCCTCACATTAATAAAATAGAAATGAAGTAACCATGTCTTTATATGTATCTTCTTAACCTTCTTATGATTCATAGTTACCATAGTTTGATAAGTATCCTTGTGATTCCATGGATGGATACATTTTTTCTTTTAAAATATTTATAATTGCTTTTGTAAAATATCAAATACAATAATAAAAAATACTCAAAAACCAAACACCAAACTTTCATTTTCCACCCTTATCTTTTAATCTATTAATTTTATCCAAGTAATATTATTTTTTAAAGAAACATGAATGGATCTTATAAAAATTATTATTCCTAAATATATAGAATTTACCAATGAAACTCCTTGATGGAACTCAAATATCTAAAAACCTTTCAATTAAATAAAAAATGGATCACCCAATACTTCCAATGAAAGTACTTATTTCTTTATAAAAATAATGATAAAAAATTAAACACCAACTTTATATATATTCCTTTCAATCTTTATTAACTTAATACAGGGTGACATAATAATTGGGAATTCTTCTTCAAAATATTCTTGGGATTATTATTCCAAATTACAAGCTATTCTTCTCCAAAATTCTTCATTCTTCCATATTGAAAAAAAACAAAAAATAAATGAACATATTCATTAAAAACCATTTAAAATAAAAACAAAACACACAAATTAGTCTCAACAAAGGTAAAGACATCCAAGACTCACTCCATACAGCACCCCCAGCCTCATGCTCCAGGATTCGACACTGAAATTACATTACTTACAACACTAGATTTGATTCAAATCTATGATTATTATATCTTTATCACATTTTAAATATGAGTAACTTTTATTTTATATTTTTAGATAATTAAGACAAATCATAAACTACTATATCTCAATCCTTTTTATCAAATAAGAACTCTTTCTTTCACTATAATAGATTATAATAAATCCATAATGATTCTTCAATGTCACCCATGAATTCTCCACACAATATACTCTTCTTGGCTTAGCATACTTAATAATTTCCTTCATAACCTATGGAATGGGAAACATAAAAAGGGGTGATATTAAACACTCATTAAGGGTAAACACAATAAATTATAACATGAGAGCCATGAGGCAGAACATCATATCATGATAAGGATTATCATAATCAAGTAAGAGCTGAATAAATATATGATATAATATAAAAATTGATTAAAAATTATCATAACATAAGTGTATAAAATTATAGGAATGAATAGAAAACATAAACATGACATCATAATCATAATTCAAGGCTCCATTATTCAATCACAAAACATAGTTGGCTAGGACAACTACCCACACACCATCATTTTCTTGGATCACTGCTCATACACCATAATATCTCAGGAGATGAAAACATAACCCAATACATTTTAGGGCTATATAATTTATTAATCACTCATTACATAATGAAAATAATATATAGTTGTTTCATATGACTTTAATCAATATATGATAAAAAACTAAGGAATTAAAACGGTTTTTATATCCTCATTAAATGGTTTCCACAAGGAATCATTCATAATTTCATAAATAAAAATAAAATGATAAACCCATAGAAAATGAATGGTTATACAATGTCTTTTAGTATCATTATAGGTAAATACCACTTAATAAAGATGATTAAGAATATGGTATTTACACTATATAAGAATATGATATATAGTATAGAAAATAATTTCCCTAATCAATCAATGTATTATGCAACTAGGTCAACACCCATTGTAATGAAACATAGTTCATTCACATAAAAAGGTAATTGGAAAAAAAATCATGCATATACTAGTGGATTATTAGGCAAAAAATCATATATTTATCCTCGCATAGATTTAAAATATATTTTCACAATCCATCCAGATACATAATGTGGATGGTATCATTGATATAATACCCTTAATCAATAATATGACATAGATTCATTACTCTATAAGAATTATTAGGAAATTTTATTTAAAAATGAAAAATTCTCTTACCCTTCAGAAACATTTAAAAAGTAATATTTTATTAAACCATAAGAATAAGAATTCCTTTTTTAAAATTTGAAATCATAGAGAGGAATACTCTTAGAAAATAATAAAGGTGGCGGGAAGATAAGTTCACTGATACATATGTGAAAGAGATTTTTTTTCAAAAATCACACATAGAGAAACATTTAAAAGATATCTTATAAATAAATTCAATTTATTTGAAAATTACATTTTTAAAACAATTTGTGAAGAATTCATTTTTAAACATTTTAAAACATATCCTTATAAGGAAACATTTTTGAAAACTAATCATGTGGAAAGCTTTGAAATTATATTAAAAATTTTAGTGAAAATCACATCATGAAAAGGATTATAAAACCATTCATTTATAAGATCTTAAAAGAATTATTAATGTCGCATGAAACATTATAGAAAATACTTTTGACAATTCGAACATGGGTATGGAAGAAAAAGAGTTGTGTTCTTGGTTGGGATTCATTTCTTTCTATGATACCTTTTTAAATAGAAATTGATACCAAAAGAGAGAAATTTTAATGAAAGTGATTAATTTCCTCAATGATAAATGAAATAAAAAATATTAAAAATGAAATGGGTGGAGGAAAGTGACTTGTAAGATCAATTTTAATAAGAAAACTTGAAACTCGGAGAAAAAGAACTTGAGTCAAGACATAATTTAATTTTTAACAAAAATACTTAAAGGATAAAGAGAATGAAAATGAAATTAAAATACTAATAATAAAATATATATCAAGATAACATAATAATTGGGTAGAATATGCCCAATAAAAAATTAAATTTTGGTTTTAATTAAAATGTGTCTCAATGAAGAGAGTTTGAGACAAAACTTCCTTACCTAATTTCCCTGCCTAGTTGACCAGACTCCAAATTAATTTAAAAAAGAATAACTATATTAATAAAATACTTTATATCCTTATTAATTTCTATGGAAATTTTATGTACCATATTTATAATAATTTATTATGAATATAATGGTTCATCATATCTTATTTCAATCATCATGTGCTAACACTATTAATTGTCATGAACGTGTTTTGTAATGTTAATATTGATCATTGATCCTAGGCTACATATTGTTCTATAATATATTTCCAAGTATTATTTTTAATTTTAAAATTTCATCCCATTAAAGTTTTAATTATTAATCATGAATATTATGTAGGAGACAAACTTCTTTCGACAATTTTTAATGTATAGAGATGGTATATTATTAACATGATTAGATATTAATATTATAACACAATAAACCTTAAAAAATATTTAATACATTATTATTACATGTAATTAATATTATATAACATTCCTTGATCTTTCAATCTATATATAAATTACAAAACCTCTCAATTAGGTGATAAACCGACCAAAACAAAGTCATGTCAAAATGATCGAATGAGTAAGAAGGTGATACTGAATAATGTTAATGTAATCTACAAAAAAGATTATAAATGTAATATATATTATATATCACTATTAAATCCATTATTGGAACCATTAATTTGGGTGTTTATGATAAATTTAATTCATCATTTGTAGAGGTGGTAGTTTCCACGTACGCATGATTAATGAACCCATTTCTTAATGAATGGAAGGAGTGATGGTATATCAAAATTTATCATTTTAAAAATTATAATAATTTTATAAACATAATATGAGTTTATTTATTATAATTTTAGGTCCATAAATATTATTTGGATAAGATAAATAAGATTCATCATTCATAAAGGTGGTAGTCTGCACATACACATGATTAATGATCTCCTTTTTTACTGAATGGATGGAAAAGAGATAAATGTAAAATGTGATAATTTAATAATTTTATAAGTGAAATAGAAATAATAATTATTCATAAAACCCATCCTTTATATCATCCATAATATATGGTGATTAATAACAAACCACATCGTGTTGTAGAGGCAGTAGTCTACACGTATGTAAGATTGGTGCATTTTTTTTTTATCAGATGCATGGAGATGGATAATTATTGTTAAATAGGTTTAATGAAACTTTAGTATATAATTTATACTTCATATATATTTTTTAATGTATTTATGGACGTAATTAAAAGTAAAAATAGAAAAGAGAAACACAAATAAGAAGAAACACTCACATCAGTGCCTTAGATTTTCTTTAGAAGTCTCCTTGTAATTGAAGGGATAAATCAAACTAAAGAAGTAAAAGGCTTAGGTTCATTTAATATTGTGAAAGGATGATTAAATGGTTATAGTTATTCTTAGTAAAAAAAAATTAAATTACTTACCTTAAAGGGGTGGGGTGCTATCTTCTATAAGTGAAGAAAAAGGAGCTTTCAATGGAAAACAATGTTAAGTGAGTGGTAATAATGGAATGGCTTGAACTTCAAGTGAGTTAGGTGATGTAAGGTTGGGAAAGCATGTAAGTAATATTTTAGAACCTAAAATATGACTTATAGAAGGTATTATGGTCATGTGAACTTAGTAAAATGCATCCCGCATTAAATTACTCTCTTAAACACTCATTACTCTTAATTTAATAATAATCATGAAAATTAATTGTTCATATAAAAATATAAGAGGAAGCTTCCAAAAAAATTTACATGATGAATCAAAATTTATTCTCCATTTATTATAATACAATTTATAAATAAGATAAATTTTATTTTTGAATTAAAAAATATAATATATTGAAGGACAACCTTTATAATAAAATATCACTTAGGTTCAAAAATGTTAATTTTGGGTCTATAAACATGATAAATTATTTAAATATATATATATAAAGGTTTTTATTAGTATTTAATTCATTCTTATGTTACGATAATATCATAATTAATGTTAAAATTAGCCAAAATGGTATATTTAACTATTCAACTTAAAATTAAATATTTGAGAAAAAAACCTAAAAATCATACTAAGATGATTTTTTTATTATAAGTTAAAATATAATGTTAATTTTATCTAATAATATTTAAAAAAATATATATTTAACTTTTAAAATAAAATATAAAATATAAAATACTTTTAATTTAAAAAATACTTTCCTAAACATTAATTGTTTCTAATATTATTTCATACCAATTTTATAATTTTAAAATTTTAATATTATATATAGATATATTATAAGTTATCATAATGATCTTTTAAAGGTGATTAATTTAATATACAAATTTATCACAACCTTCATTTTAGTATGTGTGAAGAAAGATATTACACTCAAAATTCTATAAAGGAAAATTAATATATTGAAATCACATGAAGTTACATTCTCACCCTTAAATAAATTTAACCCTCATAATTATTAAAAATAAATATATTGTGGGTGTGAAAAAATAGACCTTAATTAAAATAACATTTTAAAATAAAAGGTTACATAAGTATCTTAAGTAAAATAAAGAGAAAAATCTTTTTCATTTATCGATTTAATTGATTGATTCATTTTCCCTGAGAAAATGGATACTTTATTTTCTTATTTTGAATGAATAAAACATTTTCTACTTCCTTTTAGACATTCCCTAGTGTGTTTCTAAACACATTTTTGAGATAAAGAAAATTTTATCATTTTCCCTTCATCGTCTTCATCACTTGAATTTTCACAATACTCCATCCCTCTCTTCTTTTGGGTGATAAGGAATTAAAATATGTTCACCCTATAAATCATAATTTTTTACAGTTTATTTTTCATAATACAATATTTTTAACCCCCATTTCTTGTCCCAATAGATTATAGGTTGTGAAAATCACCATATTTTCCATTGTATCCATTTTTAGTTTGGTTCCTTCTTTCTCCATATATTACTTTAAAATAAATTTTAGGGATGAGAATACTTAAATTATTAAATTTATAAAAGAAAAACTATAATATCATAATAAATAATTCATAAATTATGTAAATACCATAACTTATGAGTATTTAGGTTTAATCTAGGTTATCCATGGTCATTTTTCTATTTAGTTCTCTAATATAGTTATATTACATAAATTCATATGTTCAAATATTTAATAATGGTTTATAAAGAGAAGGTGAATTAACCCAAGAATATCCTCTAAGGGTGCCATACCAAGTGCATAGAAAGGGCCCATTAACTATTCACCAAAATGATGACCGATATATACTCGACCAACTATTTTTGGGGTTGTTACCCCTAGATTAATTTGTAATAACATCGTATCCACTTGCTAGTATCCAAAAAGGGATGTAATTATTAGGAAAAAAACAATCCTTACATAAAAAAAATTACGGAGGTTCTCCTATACTTAGTCTTATACTAAGGGTTGTCACTAAAGTTCTCTTATCATAATATCCAAACAATAAAAGACATTCAACACTATAAACCTAAATGTTTTTCTATACCACTAAAACTAATATCATCCATAACTCATCAAACTGGGATTTCATTCATAAATATTTAATCATTCTAAACCAATAACACCATAACATCAAAAGTTATCTAAACACTCCATTCATACCAACTGTAGTTACCTTGGACCCATACATCTATATCTTATTCTAAAAATAAATAACTTACAACATTGGCATTTATACACATATATTATTACAATATTATTCTCACATTTTCAATCTGAGGTCCTTTTAGTTTAGAGTTTTTGAGAATTATGAAAAATCATGAACTACTAAATCTCAAGTATTATCCTCAAATGGAAAATCCATTTTTTTCAATATATAATATTATAATAAATTGATAATGATTCTTAAATTTTTCCCATAAATTATCCATAGAAGATACTCTTTGAGGACTAACATAGTTATTACTTTACTTCATAACCTGGGTAAAGTGAAACATAACTAGGTGTGAGCTGAAATTCTCAGTTAGGGTAAATATAATTAAGTTTAGCATTAGAACAATGTGGTACAAAATGATATCATAATAAGGATGTTCATAATCATGGAATAATTTAATAAAGAAATTATATCATGTGAAGATGGATTAAATAAATATCATAACATTAGAGCATGGAATCATAGGAATGTGGAGACAAAAAACATAACATTATAAGAATAATTAAAGGCTCCCTACCTCATTAACATAACATATTTGGCTAGTATAATTTCCCATACACCATATTTTTCAAGGATCACTACCCCCACACCATGATATCTCATTAGACGAAAGTATTATGCTTATAGGGATATAATATTTCAGTCCCACAGATCACACAATAAAAATCATACATATGTGTTTCATATAGTGTCAATCAATATATCATAAAATATTAAGTAAGTAAAATAAATTTTATATCCTCATTAAATTATTTTCATAAGGAACCATTAATAATTTCATCAATAAATATAACATGATAAAAAATGGTAAATAAATAGGAATCCAATTTCTTTAAGAATCATTATAGGTAAATACCTCGTAGTAAATATAATTAAGAATATGGTATTTACACCGTATCACAAGATGATATATATTTAACAAAAAAATTACCCCAGTTAATCATTGTATTAGGGATCTGGTTGAACACCCTTCATCAATGTAATGGAACATAGAGCACTCCCATAAAAAGGGAATTGGAAGAAAATCATACCTATACAAATGGATGGTTAGTAAATAAAAGGTAAATGATATATCATCCCATAGATGTATAAGATATTTTTATAATTAATTCAAATAAATAAAGTTGAAGGTATCATTTAAAGAATACCCTTGATCAAGCATATGACATTGATGAAGAACACCGTTAGAAGCACTAGGAAAATTTATTTAAAAAATAATGTCCATTATCCTTTGAAATTTTTTTAAAAAGAATATTTTATTAAACAATAATAATAGAAATTTCTATTTTTTTAAAACATAAAATCATAGACATGAATTCTCTTAGAAAATGAAAAAGACGAAATAAAATTATGTTCAAATGAAATCATGTAAAAGAGATAATTTTTTTGGGTTGAAAACAACCCATACAGAAACATATAAAATATAAACTTCTAAAAAAATTAATAAATCCAATGTAACTAAATATCCCTTTTAAAACTATTTGTAAATTAGGAATTTTGGAACATTTTAAAACATTACCTTAGGAGGAAACATTTTTGAAAAAAAATCATGTGTAAAACATTGAAAGTCCAATAATTTTTTTAGTGAAAATCACATCATGAAAAGGATAATAAAACCATTCATTGATAATATTTTAATATAAGTAAAAAAATTCACTTACTGTATTATAGAAAATACTTTCAATAATTTAAACATGTATATGGAAGAAAAAGAGTCGTACACTTAGGTAGGGAATCATTCCTTTCAATGCAATATTTTGAAGTACAAAGAGAGAAATTTTAATGAAAGGTGTTAATTTACTCCAATTAATAGGGAATGAAATATATTTAAAATCAAATGGTATCATATATAATACTTGTAAGGAAAATGTCAAGATTAAAATTCACAACTCATGGAAAAATAACTTCATTGAGACTTGAGTAAAATTTTAACCAAAATCATTGAAGGATAATGATATTGAAAATTAAAATAAAATACCATGAATAAAATATCTATCATTATAAAATAATAATTAAAAATCCTATATGCACCATATAACATTAAATTGGAGAATAAATTAAAATGTGTCTCAAAGAACAGAGTTTGAGACAAAAATCTATTACCTTATTTCTATGCTTAGTTTATCACACTCTAACTACCTATAAAATAATATGACTATATTTATCATCTAATTAAGAACCTTATTCATCTACAAAACCATTTTATGAACCTCATTTATAATTATTTACTATGAATATAGTGGTTTATTATAGCTTGTTTTTAATATCATTTGTTTACATTTTAAATTTTCTAGCACATGATTTGTAATGTTAATGTTGATCCTTGATCTTTGATAGTGATTAAATCACTCCTATGATAAAATTAATTTTTTAATATATAAACCAAGATTATTTATAATGTTCCACATTCATCTTAAGTGAGTTTTAATTATGAATCTTGAAGATTAGGTCAAATAAAAACATGTTTCAGTAGTTTTTAAATAAACAATGATGATATATTATTAACATGTTTAGATATTTATATTATGACTAAATAATATTTAAAACATATTTAATAACTTATTATTACATTTCATTAATAGTATATAACATTTCTTAATATTTCAATATATATAAACATTACAACATCACTCAAGTAGGTGGTAAACCTACCAAGATAAAGGCATGTCATAATGATTAAATTGGTAAGAAAGTGATATTAAATAATGTTTATTTAACATTTAAATAACATTATACATGTAATATATATCATATATCTTTATAAAATCCATTCTTATAGCCATTAATCATGGGTGGCAATGATAAATGGAATCCATCTTTAATTAAGGCGGTAGTCTACACATACGTACAATTAAAAAAACCCATTTCTCAATAAATGGATGGAATTAATATATACAAAAATTTGTCATTTAAATTATAATAATTTTATAAACATAATATTAGTTCATTAACTATACTTTTAGACCAAACTATGTTATATGGTTAATATAAATTAGATGTGTCATTCATAGAGGTGGGAGTCCACACATACACATGATTAACGATGTCCTTACTTAATGAATTTATACAATGAAGGTAGATATAAATTTTAATCACTTAAGAATTGTATATATAACATCCCAAGAACCTCACTCCCAGATTCAATGATAAAATCATAAAATTTACATTTCTAGATTTGATACTAATAAATGTGACCTACTAAAAACCATACAAAACATACAACATCATACAAAATAATGGATCACTTACATACATAAGGAAATTTTAGGTTTATATGTTTATAGAATTATTAAAAATTACATTATAGTGTGCATTTCCACACAGTAACCATTTTTCCCACACAATGATTTCTTTATAAATACAATTTTGCTTCATTCAAGGTAACTTCAATATCTAGAACATCATCTTGTGAAATTTTATAATCTTCCTTAAACCCAATGAAAAACATTCTAAAACATGTGATAAGCAAAAAAATCTTAGTAAGGGACATAAAAATAATGAAATAAATTCATTATCTCCTGAACACTCATAAAAAATTTCCTTTTCAAAATAAATATTTGTCACATCCATGTCCTTATTTTAAGATATTTTTTTCTTCTATTATTAGCCTATATTTCCCCCTATTTTACTCTTTAAATTTGGATGATAAGGAGGGTTTTTGGGTTGCCAAAACAGGCCAGACAGTTCGGCTGCATGGTTTTCTAAATCGTGCAGACAAAACGTGCACAGCTGTCCAGGTCATAAAATTTTTTTTTTTTTCAAGTTTTACCTTCCAATATTAACCCTAGTGCACCCCTTTATTCACCCATTTGACCCTTAAATCCATTTAAGGCTCCCAAACTCCCTCAAGATCTTTTGGAATCCAATTTTGAATGTGTTTTTGGTGGTGGAACTTCAGGATTCTTCAAGTAACTGAATTCCTCTCTTATACCTTCCTTTTTCCTTATGGTTTCTTCCCTTCTTATTGATGTTACAAATGTAAAAAAACTAGGGTTTTGTACCTAGGGTATAATTTTGGGTTTATTGGTTGAATCTGTTGGATTAGGGTTTTTTTTCATCACCTTATGGTGCGGCGGTGGTGCGGTTGAAGTTTCTCACAAAGATTAAGGGTTTTTGACATCTAAGGTAGGTGGTTCCTTGTGAAATCATTATTTAATGAGTTATATTTCTTTATTTACATTACTATAATGTTTCTTAATGATTTTGTGTGGTGTTAAAATTATTTTTTATAGAATTGGTTAAGTGTTTGATTCTAAAATTTCATTTTGTTTCTTTAAATTGTGTGCTTTTCATGTTTAATTCATGTGGTAGCATTTGAGGAAATTTTATAATATATAAAAATTGATTATTAAATGTTGATAGGGATGAAAATTATTCTTTTTTATGGTATTGGGGTGCATTTTTTCATGAAAGTGGGTTTTGAAATGGATTTTGTGTGAAAATCCTTGTTTTACTTCTTGAAATTATTTTATGAAAATTTTAAATAGTTTATTGAGTTACACAAAGGGTAAAAAAATTCTAGGAATGGTTTGTTGTTTTTATGATTAAGAAATTTTATTATTATATAAAAATGGTATTTTATAACATGTGGAACATATTTGATCACAAAGAGGGAAACCCGGATATTTGGGTGGGCAGACTAGGACTAGTATTCTAGTGATCTAGTAGTGGTATCGTCCCTATTTTACTTATAAAGTTTGACGATGAAAACACTAACTAATCATTGATGATGTTGGGGGGCCACTATTCCATTGGGTTTTCACCTCCTAGTGTCTCATGCACAAGAATTTTATTGGTTATGGTTACTCATACACCAAGATACGATGTACCTAAGGCCCCACAGCTAGAAAGTACCTAAGGGTGTTCCTGTAACTAGTGCTCAATGACTATATGATACCCACCATCAGTATATAGTGTGTTTGGTTGGTAAATTTAGTATCATGTGTGTTTTATTTAAATTTTTTCATTCTTTAAAGTTACCCTCTTGAAAAAAAAATTAATTTCAAAGTTTCATCTTTTAGAAACTAATCTAGAATTTCTTATTTATAAAAACATGCAATATTTTTGTCTTAAAATGTTTATCACGTGGAATATTTTCAGGTGGCATCCTATTGGGATTAGGATACACCCTAATTACACCATTGGGTGTAAGGATCCTTGGCAATGTTTGACATAGGTAAGGTAAAGTTCCTTGGTGATGGTGGTTCAAGTTGTTAGCTTCTTTTCTCGGTATGGAATTGCGAAGATGGATTGTGGGTGATGCCCCATTTCATGTAGTGGTTTTAATGTTAGACTTGATGATATTTTTTATTTGTGGCCCTCTTGGGGTTTTTTTTTAAACTATGTAACTCAATTCTGAATTTTTGTTAATACTTGTTTGGTGTGAATTTTCAAATTCATTTTATCTATTATTGTTGGTTGTTTTATGTTTTTAAACTCAGGTAAATTGTTTCTAAACATTTATTTATGATACCTAGAAACTTGTGTTATCCCATGGGGATATGGAATGCCCTTCAGACCTTTTCATGGACTAGATAGGGTGCCGATTTGGATAGTGACCAGATCTGGTTCATGACAAAATGGTATTAGAGCCAGGTTAAGCTCTTTGAGTCATGTTATTTTTGATGAATTTGGTTAGATAAGAGAAAGGACTGTATGGACTCAGAGTTCTAGTTATGAGCAGGGTTTCTGCCTTGTACTTCTCATGATAGACCTCGAATACCCATTTGATGTTGAGATTTTTGTTTGAATTCACTTCCAAGTGAGACGTGTGGGCTTCAGACAGCATGTGGACAATGTGTGGGCATGAAGTTGTTTTTTATTTCATTGTTGATATGTGTTTTATTTATTTATATTTGTTGTTATTGCTAAATTTTTTTCTGAATTGTTGTACAGATGTTTTCTCCTATTATTGTTGCCTATTTTTAACACCCCAAACTTCCATGGTACGCTTCTCGCTGAATAATACAGTAGCATGTGTTGTACGCAACTTCGAGTTCTAACACACACCACAACCAATCAAACTAGCCGTTATGAATAGTAATATCTACTTTTTGAAATTTTATAAATTTTATCTCTCTAAATTGACTTCATTCTTGGATTCGGAATATTTAAATTATCCTAGGGTAAAATTTTGTAACTTTTCGGATAACATTTATATTTTGATGAATAGTGAAAATTATTAAATTTTAATTAAAAACAACTTTTTTAATCAAAATAATTAATAGTGATAAATTATGAATTTAAGTGGTTTTAAAGTATATTTAGAATATATTTTTACCATTTAATACAATTTTGGTCATTGGACATAATTTCACAATTAAACTGGACATCAACAAGTATCAATCTCTTGATAGTTATTATATATTAAAAACACGCTTTTTGTTTTGACAGCAGGAATTAATTTTAAATTAATTTCTGCCACTTCTGTGTTTTGAATTTGGAAAAATGGATTCCATATTTTGAATGAGGATTTCCAAATTGTGTAAATAGGTAAATTTTATTTTTAGACATTTTGAATAATTACTTCGGTAAATATTTTATTTACCATGGTTAAAGGGTAAATCTGGTAAATAAGGGTTAAAAAATAATATTATAATAATACTAAATTACTCTAAAACATGTCCTAACCTTATTTGTGGATACATTTCTGACCATGGGAATCTTTGGGTCGATTTTGGGACCCCATGGAGCCACTTGTAGGTGATAGGGACACTTTATTTTTATTAAGTTAAAATAAATACAAAAATGACATAAGCATATATCTTTTAGAAAAACAATTTTTACAAAGGATTATATATGTTGGATTTTCAACTATAAATATTAATTATAAAGATAAAAATATTTCCTACATAATGGTATTTTATTTATAATTTTTATACATTAAATAATGTAATTTATTTATGACACAATGGCAATGCAGTAATTACCTAATTAATGAAAAATTAGAATAATTGATATTATAAATACCCAAAAAAATGTAATTTGATACTTTTTATAAATACCAATAATTTTATAGATAAATTTGACATGTTAGGACTTATTTAATTAATGTTTTTCGAAGTAATCATTCTGTTAGGATTTTTACAAAAATCAATTATTGAATAGTGTCAAAATTGACATAAAAGAGTTTTTAAAAGAAATATTATATTATTAATTGATATTAAACTCCTAAAAATGTAATGTTCGGCCAAAATACTTATATCATGATAGGTGTATATTGAATGGACCACTTTGAGGTCTCTTGGGTGTATATAATAAGTTTATTAACCATATAATATAAAAATACAAAGTGACATTGTAAAAGTGAAACTAATTAACTAAGAGTTAATACTTAAATATAAGGTTAATATAGTAATTCAAACCTGTATAAATCCTATTGGTTGAGAGTTTTTAGACCTATCCCCACCTTAACCTTTAAATAATCCACTTTTGAGCCATTAGAAACCGAATATGAATTTATTATAAAATAATATTTCCAGCTTTTCCAAAGGTTCCCCTCACCCCTCTTATAAAAGGGCACTCCCCCTTATCATTAATTCACACCTTAAAATACTTTTGGTTCGGCCAACCCCTACCCAAATACTCTCTAAACTTCCCTCACTTCATCCTAGAGGAATTCCTTTAGTCATAAAGATAACCTAAGTAGCCCTTTTGATCAAATCAAAAGGAATAACCCAAAGAAGATGTAATGATTTCACCACCCTTTTCAAGTTCCTTTCTTCTTCCACATCTTATTTCTTTATTATTACCATTCTAAAATAATATCTCCAGTATATT
The DNA here is from genome assembly GCA_963277665.1 of Viscum album. Classification (NCBI taxonomy): domain Eukaryota; kingdom Viridiplantae; phylum Streptophyta; class Magnoliopsida; order Santalales; family Viscaceae; genus Viscum; species Viscum album. The sequence continues at coordinate 1,274,358,426 of OY728132.1, read as the reverse complement.
ATATATAATTTTATGTTATTATAAACATGTTACAACCAAATTTCAGTATTCTATCCATCCTTTGAATGACATGTCACCATACGTGCGTACGTACAGCTTACCGTCTCCACGTCGTGGTGTAATTGTTATTCAAAATATTATTATTTAGATGGGTATAATAATTATGTGTATCTCATGTAAATAATAAATATAACATGATAATTATTCTTTATATATGATATACCATCCAATTAAATATTATTTTAATATCAAAAGAATGATATTTTCGCTCGTGCGTCCGTACGGACTACCGTCTCCACAAACGCGATGCGATTCATTCTCCATCGTCTCCATTCAAGTATAATTCTCATTTTAAGATTAATAATAATGTTTAAGGACTTAATATAATTCTGGATATGAATAATATACAACTTATCCATAATAAACATGGCTTAAATAACAAAACATTTAAAATAAAATGAGTAAGTTAACACCTGAAATGACAATAATATTAAGATATTTTTAACAAAGCAATGTTAAAAGATCATATATGACATCATATTAATGTATATGATTTTTGTATAATTCAATAACAATTATTTCACTATTATACAGGATGTTAACCTACCGTCTACCAAAGAAAATTTACAAAGTAAGGGGTTTCTTATCTCACTTTTAATTCCGTGAGATTTCCATTGTTCACCACTTATTTATTGCATGTGGTGTGTGTACTTCCCATGATTGTATTCATTGTGTAATATAATTTAATTTGTTGATATCTACATAATCATTTTAGGATCATTATTTCATGGGTGTATGTTTCTTAAGTTACCAAATTGATAAGGGAATTTGAAATTTCAATTTCCACTCATTCGGATTTACAGATACTTCGTTGATTATTTTACTCCAAGATTATGTGCAGAATCACTATTCATTTTATTATGTCATAATTTCCACTCCCCTTTCTGTGGATATAGTTTTGATACACATAATCACTCCATTGATAATTTCTCAAGTGATCGTTATGAACTTGATAAGAGTAATTTTTAACTCAATCTCTATTTGTTGAGTTAAATATCCAATTCATTGGTGTTGTTTTTATAAGAATATGTGTGAATGTCCTCTGATTGAATTACACTAAATATCCAATCATATTGAGTGTATTTATATTTTTCACACATAATTATGTCGTTGATTTATACTTAACCTAAGGATATGGTCTTTATAATAAATTTCATCTCAATTTACATTTTATTGAGACTTCTTTGTTGTTATACACCAAATCACTTTTATATAGTGAATATAATGTACTTTGACATAGTATATCATGAATCCCTTTATTCTCATGATATTACAAAGTTTTTATTACCTCAATTATTTGTATTCAAGTGTCTCTCTTTTGGTTAGAAAATCTAACTGAAATATCATTTTCATTGTTTTAAAGATTATTTATTCCAAATCTTTCTCATTAATGTCCATGTTTTAATAATAGTTTTAAGGATTTATTTATATGGACATTAAAGTTATCAAATCAAAATTTCTTTTAAAATTTTCAAAGTGGTATGGGACACTTCTATTCAAAAATATAATTTTAAGTGGCTTTTTGACAAATAGTGTGACTTTTAAACATTTTCAAGAAAAAGGGGGATATTTCTCTCAATAGTTTGATGATTATTTTAATATATGTCAATATCCTTCATTATTCTCGATTGAGGTTAATTTGATACAATACAATCTTCCATATTGTATCGAATGAGTTATGTTTGACTATGGATGTGCTATTTTTATACCACTCATGGTTTTTGTTTAAAGTATTGACATTTCGTATGCTAGTCTTAATACGAATGTTTATGTTATGTTTTGAACTTTTCATATGAGGAATGCATTGGACTTAGTAAGTGACGGGTAGAGTCCGCTATAGCTTTTTCATGCATTAGTAGGTCTCATGAGACAAACTAGTGCCTTGGCACAAGGCCTTGACAAAATCTTATTTGTAGTCTTGGCATGAGGCCTTGGATATGTGGTTATGATAGTCTGGAATTATGAATTCCATCATTATGAAAGTGGTTATTGATATTTCATGTGATTATTCGATTCGTAGAATATCCATGTGAATAAGTAAATGGCATTATTTCATCTTATTTTGTCCATATTATGTTGAAGTTAAAGTTTAAAAGGCTTTTGTTTTATTTATACTTTGCCTTATATGTTTATTCTTATTTATGAAAGTTTCAGCTATATTGTTATCCTTACTGGACATTTGAGCTCACCCCTTTCTATGTTTTATTTTTCCCAGGATGTGAAGATGTATTTTATGAATGACCTGTAGGGATAGTATGAGGGGATAAGAGTGTGGAATATGGAGACTATATTGTTGTAGTTTTCATTTTATGATGTAATGTAAACTTTATAAATGTATCTAGTTATTCCAAGGCTACTAAACTAATCAGTCTTTCGAGACTTTATCTTTCTTGTGATCATGCCAATGTTATGTAATAATGCACCGACTCTGGGTAACTAGGGTCGGGGTGTTACAGTTGGTATCAGAGGAGGTTTTTTACAAACCTTGGAAGCTAGATTTAGATAAACTCTGATTAGAGCACATAGGCCTAAGATGGACTTTGAGGATTAGTATAGAAGAACTTCCTAGAGTTTTGGTATTGTAGAGATTTTTTGAGTTTTCCGAGCAATACATCCCTGTCTGGATATGAGCAGGTAGAGGCGGCTCTAGCATAGATGTACCTAGGGGTAAAACCCGAAAACACCGCTTTGAGCTAGACTCGAATGAGAACTAGTGCACGACAACGGGCCTTGCTACACTCTTGGTTATGACACTCCCAGGGGAAATGCTTAGGATAATTTACATTTTCTTTGCAAACTGATTTGAATTATTATATACAAGATGAGAGTAAATGACCTTGGTGAGAATATGATAAATTATATTCTCTAAATGATTCTATGACTACTGTTACTCACACAATGCTTACTGGTTTTTGTCAATTTACGGATTCCAAGGAAGTCATAGTGACTTTGAGAATGATGTACAAGGTGGGAACGGTGGTGTAAATGAGAAAAAAAATGAAATGTTGATAGGAGTAAAAGATATAGTCTTCATTCAAAATCAATTTTCCAAAAATATGATCAAAAATATATATATTAACCAACTCCTGTACTCAATAAAAAAGAGAAAGGTGATGAATAATAAGAGCTCCAACAGTGGATGCCATGGAGAAAAGAATCCTCAATTTCCATCATGCAGGAAATGTGGAAGGAGACACTAAGGAATGTGTCTCAATGGAACAAATAAATGCTTTACATGTGGGAAGGAAGGACATAAAGTGAAGAATTGCTGAAGAAAAATGAATAGTACTATGGAAGAAGATAAAAATGGTCCCAAGAATCCATTTACAGTCATTTGTCGTAAATGTAGGGGACCTAGCCATTACCCGAGTGAATTCCCTATTCTATAGGATATTTTCTTGGTCAAAGAAGAAGCTATGTGGAAATAAATGGTTGGAGAAATGTTTAAAAAGTATTAGTGCTCCTTATTTATGGGTTTACTTTGGAATAATTTTCTCTTTATTTTTAACCCTACAGTTTGCCATGTGAGAATGATATTTGAGTAAGAATTATCTTTTCTCTTGTGGATATAGTTATAAATAACCATTTGGTTTTATATGATCATTGGGTTTGAGGCAATTACAAGTAATTATAATTTGGGATGAAAATGCAAGGTATGAGATAACATTTGTGGTTAAATTATGTTATGGTTATTCTACGGAATTTATCTCATTTTGGTAATGTTATAAAATATAGTTTTTGAAAAAGGACAACACACAGACCGTGTGACAACCCGTCACGTCGGACAAAGCTGTAGGAATCTAACCCACAACCAAAGTGTGATTGGGATTTATCGCCGACCACTGGACTACGTGAAGTCCCTGGTTAGTGTGACTATTATTTTTAGTTAAATGATTTTATTGATCAATAATAATTTGATTTGGGATCTTATGTCTTATCAAATGAATACCCATAGTATAGTAAATTTATTTGGTGATTAAGTGATAAATGTTATTTTGGAAGATGTTCGCTTTGTTGGGAACACTATATGCCCATGGAAAATAGAATAGTATGGGATTTCATTTGAGGAGTGATGGTGGATTTTTTATCTATGTTTTTATTGTGGATTTATAGTGATTTGGGTTATTTATGGGAATGATTAACCTATAATAGAGAATATGTGATTAGGTTAATTACTTTTAAGTATGTGACTTTAAGAGTAATTGATGTCATTTGGAGATACCATTTAACGTGGAAGACTACATAACCAAATTCTTCTATGTTTTGAGTTTCAATATTATTTTGGATTTTATTAAAGGATTTTAAGGATAATTATTTTTTTAACTTTGGGGTATTGTTGGTTTAATTTTAGAAATTAAGATTAATCTTTCTTTATCTAATGAAATAACATTTTGAGGGATCGTCAGATCTTATCCTAACCCTTTTGGTTTTGATTAATCTCTAAAGAAAGGTAAATATATAGTTTATTCTTCTTGTATCATGTGATTCTATAAGAATTTTATTGTAGCTCTTCTAGTGTGACCAAGTCTTCTCGAATAATCATCGTTTAAAAATGAGTTAGTAGTAGAAATTTATTAAATAATGAAACTTTACTTAAAAATTAAGTATATCCCTTTATGTTCTTAGTGAATCTCATAAATGAATTCCTCATCTTTTTGTAATGTAACTTATTAAAATGTTGTCCGTTTACTTTTCCTAGTGGGAAACTAATGACCATTTGTCCCATCATAAGTTTGTGGTTTTATTACTGTTAACTTTCTCCTGATCATGTTTTCTATCCCTCTCCATCAGAACTTTACACTTAGTTTATCATCCATATCCATGTTTTTCTACATGGAATCCTAGTATAGGTTATCTCGGGTGACCTTTGTACTTCTCTTTCTTTCTTTTAAAGTGATAGTTTTATTGACTCATTTTCTGATGTGGGACTTTCCATTATATTCCCAAGCCCAATTTTAAAAATTGTGAGGATGCAATTTATTGAATTAGGGGAGAATTTAACACCCCAAACTTTCACGGTACGCTTCTTGCTGAATAATACAGTAGTGTGTGTTGTACCCAACTTCGAGTTCTAACACACACCACAACCAATCAAACTAGCCGTTATGAATAGTAATACCTACTTTTTGAAATTTTATAAATTTTATCTCTCAAAATTGACTTCATTTTTGGATTCGTAATATCAAAATTAGCCTAGGGTAAAATTTTGGAACTTTTCGGATAATATTTATATTTTGATGAATAGTGAAAATTACTAAATTTTAATTAAAAACAACTTTTTTAATAGAAATAATTTACAGTGATAAATTATAAATTTGAGTGGTTTTAAAGTATATTTATAATATATTTTTACCATTTAATAAAATATTGGTCATTGGACATAATTTCACAATTAAACCAGACATGAACAAGTATCAATCTTTTGATAGTTATTATATCTTAAAAACACGCTTTTTGTTTTGACAGCGGGAATTAATTTTAAATTAATTTCTATAACTTCTGTGTTTTGAATTCGGAAAAATGGATTTCATATTTGGAATCATTATTTCCAAATTGTTTAAATAGTTAACTTTTATTTTTAGAGATTTTGAATAATTACTTCGGTAAATATTTTATTTACCATGGTTAAAGGGTAAATCCGGTAAATAAGGGTTAAAAAATAATATTATAATAATACTAAATTTCCCTAAAAAGTGTCCTAAACTTATTTGTGGATACATGTATGACCATGGGCATCTTTGGGTCGATTTTGGGACCCCATGGAGCCACTTGTAGGTGATAGGGACACTTTATTTTAATTAAGTTAAAATAAATACAAAAATGACATAAGCATATATCTTTTAGAAAAACAATTTTTACATAGGGTTATATATGTTGGATTTTCAACTATAAATATTAATTATAAAGCTAAAAATATTTTCTACATAATGGTAGTTTATTTATAATTTTTATACATTAAATAATGTAATTTATTTATGACACAATGGCGATGCAGTAATTACCTAATTAATGAAAAATTAGAATAATTGATATTATGAATACCCAAATAAATGTAATTTGAGACTTTTTATAAATAAAAATAATTTTATAGGATAATATGACATGTTATTATTGATTTAATTAACTTTTTTTGAAGTAATCAATCTGTTATAATTTTTACAAAAATCAATTATTGAATAGTATCAAAATTGACATAAAACAATTTTTAAAACAAATATTATATTATTAATTGATATTAAATTCCTAAAAATATAAGGTTCGGCAGAGAGACTTATATCATGATAGGTTAATATTTAATGGACCACTTTGGGGTCTCTTGGGTGTATATAGTAATTTTATTAACCATATAATATAAAAATACAAAGAGACATTGTAAAAGTGAAACTAATTAACTAAGAGTTAATACTTAAAGATAAGATTAATATAGTAACCCAAACCTGTCTAAATCCTTGTGGTTGAGAGTTTTTAGACCTATACCCACCTTAAATGTTAAATAATTCACTTTGGAGCCATTATAAACCGAATATGAATTTATTATAAAATAATATTTCTAGCTTTTCCAAAGGTGCCCCTCACTGCTCTTATAAAAGTGCACTCCCCCTTCTCATTAATTCACACCTTCAAAGCTTTTTGGATCATCCAAACCCTGACCAAATACTCTCTCAAATTCCCTCACTTCATCCTATAGGCCTTCCTTTATTCATAAAGATATCCTAAGGAGCCCTTTTGATCAAATCAAAGGGAAGAACCCGAAGAAGAGGTAATGATTTCACCAGCCTTTTTCAAGTTCCTTTCTTCTTCCACTTCTTCTTTATTTGTTATTACCATTATAAAATAATATCTCCAGTATATTATATATACTTTTATGTTATTATAAACATGGTACAACCATATTTCATTATTCTATCCATCCTTTGAATGACATGTCACCATACGTGCGTACGTACGGCTTACCGTCTCCACGTCGTGGTGTAATTGTTATTCAAAACATTATTATTTGAATGGGTATAATAATGATGTGTAATTCTTTTAAATGATAAATATAATATTATAATTATTCTGTATATATGATATAACATCCAATTAAATATTATTTTAATATCAAAAAAATGATATTGTCGCTCGTGCGTACGTACGGACTACCGTCTCCACAAACGTGATGAGATTCATTCTCCATCGTATCCATTCAAGTCTAATTCTCATTTGAAGATTAATAATAATGTTAAAGGACTTATTATCATTCTGGATATGAATAAGATACAACTTATCCATAACAAACATGGCTTACATAACAAAACATATAAAATAAAATGAGTAAGTTAACACCCGAAATGACAATAATATTAAGATATTATTAACAAAGAAATGTTAAAAGATCATATATGATTTCATATTAATGTATATAATTTTTCTATAATTAAATAACAATTATTTCACCATTATACATGAGTTTAACCTACCGTCGACCAAAGAAAATTTACAAAGTAAGGGGTTTCTTATCTCACTTTTAATTCCGTCAGATTTCCATTGTTCACCACTTATTTATTGCATGTGATGTGTGTACTGCCCATGATTGTATCCATTGTGTAATATAATTTAATTTTTGGAAATCTAAATGATCATTGTATGATTCTTATTTCATGGGTTTATGTTTCTTAAGTTACTAAATTGATAAGGGAATTTGAAATTTGAATTTCCACTCATTCGGCTTTACAGATACTTCTTTGATTATTTTACTCCAAGATTATGTGCGGAATCACTATTCATTTTCTTATGTCATAATTTCCACTCCCCTTTCTATGGATATACTTTTGATACACATAATTACTCCATTGATATATTCTCAAGTGATCGGTATGAACTTTATAAGAGTAATTTTTAACTCAATCTCTATTTTTTGAGTTAAATATCCAATTCATTGGTGTTGTTTTTATAAGAATATGTGATAATGTCCTCTGATTTAATTACACTAAATATCCAATCATATTGAGTGTATTTATATTTTTCACACATAATTATTTCGTTGATTTATCCTTAACCTAAGGATATGGTCTTTATAAGAAATTTCATCTCAATTTACATTCCATTGAGACTTATTTGTTGTTATACACCAAATCACTTTTATATAGTGAATATAATGTACTTTGACATAGTATATCATGAATCCCTTTATTATCATGATATTACAAAGTTTTGATTACCTCAATTATTAGTATTCAAGTTTCTCTCTTTTGGTTAGAAACTCTAACTAAAATGTCATTTTCAATGTTTTAAAGATTTATTATTCCAAATCTTTCTCATTAATGTCCATCTTTTAAAAATAGTTTTAAGGATTTATTTATATGGACATTAAAGTTATCAAATAAAAAATCCTTTTAAAAGTTTCAAAGTGGTATGGGACACTTTGATTCAAAAATCTATTTTTAAATGGATTTTTGACAAATAGTGTGACTTTAAAACATTTTCAAGAAAAAGGGGGATATTTCTCTCAATAGTTTGATGATTATTTTAATCTTTGTCAATATCCTTCATTATTCTCGATTGAGGTTAATCTGATACAATACAATCTTTCATATTGTATAGAATGAGTTATGTTTGACTATGGATGTGCTATTTTTATACCATTCATGGTTTGTGGTTAAAGTATTGACATTTCGTATGCTAGTCTTAATACAAATGTTTATGTTATGTTTTGAACTTTTCATATGAGGAATGAATTTGACTTAGTAAGTGACAGGTGGAGCCCGCTATAGCTCCTCGAGGCATCAGTAGGTCTCATGAGACAAACTAATGTCTTTGCACAAGGCCTTGACAAAATCTTATTTGTAGTCTTGGAATGAGGCCTTGGCTATGTGGTTATGATAGTCTGGAATTATGCATTCCATCATTATGAAAGTGGTTATTGATATTGCATGTGATTATTCTATTAGTATAATATCCATGTGAATAAATAAATGGCATTATTTCATCTTATTTCTGCCATATTATGTTGAAGTTCAAGTTTAAAAGGCTTTTGTATTAGTTATACATTTCCTTATATGTTTATTCTTATTTATGAAAGTTTCCTCTATATTGTTATCCTTACTGGGAATTTGAGCTCACCCCTTTCTATGTTTTATTTTTTCCAAGATGTGAAGAAGTATTTTATGAATGACCTACAAGGATAGTATGTGGGGATATGTAGACTATATTGTTGTAGTTTTAATTTTATGAGGTAATGTAAACTTTATGAATGTATCTAGTTATTCCAAGGATACTAAACTAATCGGTCTTTCTAGAATTGATCTTTCTTGTGATCATGCCAATGTTATATAATAATGCACCGAATCTGGGTAACTGGGGTCGGGCCGTTACAGTTGGTATCATATGAAGTTTAGTACAAACCTTGGAAGCTAGATTTAGATAAACTCTGATTAGAGCACATAGGCATAAGATAGACTTTGAGGATTAGTATAGAAGAACTTCCTAGAATTTTGGTATTGTAGAGATTTTGTGAGTTTTCTGAGCAATACATCCCTCTCTGGATACGAGCAGGTAGAGGCGCCTCTGGCACAGATGTACCTAGGGGTAAAACCCGAAAACACCGCTTTGAGATAGACCCGAACGGGAACTGGTGCACGACAACGGGGCTTACTGCACTCTTGGTTACGACACTCCCGGGGGATATGCTTAGGATAATTTACATTTTCTTTAAAAACCAATTTGGTGTATTATATATAAGATGAGATTAAATGACCTTGGTGATAATATGATGACATGATATTCTCTAAATTATTTTATGACTACTGTTACTCACACAATGATTTCTGGTTTGAGTCAATGGATGGATTCCAAGGAAGGCATAGTGACTTTGAGAATGATGTACATGGTGTGAACGGTGGTGTAAATGAGAAAAAAAATGGAATTTTGATAGGTGTAAAAGATATCATCTTCATGCCAAATCAATTTTCCAAAAATATAATCAACAATATATATTTTAACCAATTCCTGGACTAAATAAAGAAGAGAAAGTTGATGAATGATAAGAGCTCCAGCAGTGGAGGCCATGGAGAAAGGAATCCTCAATTTCCATCATGTGGAAAATGTGGAAGGAGACACCAAGGAAAGTGTCTCAATGGAACAAAGAAATGATTTACGTGCGGGAAGGAATGACATAAAGTGAAGAATTGTCGAAGAAAAATGAAGAGTACTATGGAAGAAGATAAAAATGGTCCCAAGAATCCATTTAAAGTCATTTTCCATAAATGTAGGGGACCTGGCCATTACCCGAGTGAATACCCTATTCTATAGGATATTTTCTTTGTCAAAGAAGAAGCTATGTGAAAATAAATGGTTGGAGAAATGATTAAAAAGTATCAGTGCTCCTTGTTGATGGGTTTACTTTGGAATAACTTTCTCTTGTATTTGTAACCCTACAGTTTTCTATGTGAGAATGATATTCGAGGAAGAATTATCTTTTCTCTTGTGGATATAGTTATAAATAACCATTTGGTTTTATATGATCATTGGGTTTGATGCAATTTCAAGTAATTATAATTTGGGATGAAAATGCAAGGTATGAGATAACATTTGTGGTTAAATTATGTTATGGTTATTTTGCGTAATTTATCTCATTTTGGTAATGTTATAAAATATAGTTTTTGAAAAAGGACAACACGCAGACCGTGTGACAACCCGTCGTGTCGGACAAAGTTGTGGGAATCGAACCCACAACCAAAGTGAGATTGGGATTTATCACCTACCACTAGACTATGTGAAGTCCCTGTTTAATGTGACTATTATTTTTATTTAAATGATTTTATTGATCAATAATAATTTGATTTGGGATCTTATTTCTTTTCAAATGAATACTCATAGTATAGTAAAATCATTTGGTGATTAAGTGATAAATGTTATTTTGGAAGATGATCTCTTTGTTGGGAACACTATATGCCCAAGGAAAATATAATAGTATGGGATTTCATTTGAGGAGTAATGGTGGATTTTTTTTCTATGTTTTTATTGTGTATTTATAGTGATTTGGGTTATTTATGGGAATGATTAACCTATAATAGAGAATATGTGATTGGGTTAATTACTTTAAAGTATGTGACTTTAAGAGTAATTCATGTCATTTGGAAATACCATTTAACGTGGAAGACTACATAACCAAATTCTTCTAAGTTTTGAGTTTCAATATTATTAAGGATTTTATTAAAGGATTTTAAGGACAATTCTTTTTTTAACTTTGGGGTATTGTTGGTTTAATTTTAGAAATTAAGATTAATGTTTCTTTCTCTAATGAAATAACATTTTGAGGGATCATCAGATCTTATACTAACCATTTTGGTTTTGATTAATCTCTAAAGACAAGGTAAATATATATTTTATTCTTCTTGGATCATGCAATTCTATAAGAATTTTATTGTAGCTCTTCTGGTGTGACCAAGTCTTCTGGAATACTCATCCTTTAAAAATGAGTTAGTAGTAGAAATATATTAAAGAATGAAACTTTACTTAAAAATTAATTATATCTCTTTATGTTCTTAGTCAATCTCAGAAATTAATTCCTCATCTTTTTTGTAATGTAACTTAAAAAAATGTTGTCCGTTTACTTTTCCTACTGGGAAACTAATGACCGTTTCTCCCATCACAAGTTTGTGATTTTCTTATTGTTAACTTTCTCCTAATCATTTTTTCTATCCCTCTCCATCAGAACTTGACACTTAGTTTATCGTCCATATCCATGTTTTTCTACATGGAATCCTAGTATAGGTTATCTCGGGTGACCTTTGTACTTCTCTTTCTTCCTTTTAAAGTGATAGTTTTATTGACTCTTTTTCTGATGTGGGACTTTCCATTATATTCCCAAGCCCAATTTTAAAAATTTTTAGGACGCAATTAATTTTAGTAGGGGAGAATGTAACACCCCAAACTTCCACTCTACTCTTCTTGCTGAATAATACAGTAGCGTGTGTTGTACGCAACTTCGAGTTCTAACACACACCGCAACCAATCAAACTAGTCGTTATGAATAGTAATACCTAATTTTTGAAATTTTATAAATTTTATATCTCAAAATTGAATTCATTTTTGGATTCAGAATATCGAAATTATCCTAGGGTAAAATTTTAGAACTTTTCGGATAACATTTTTATTTTGATGAATAGTGAAAATTACTAAATTTTAATTAAAAAACACTTTTTTAATCGAAATAATTAATAGTGATTAATTATGAATTTGAGTGGTTTAAAAGTATATTTAGAATACATTTTTCCCATTTAATACAATGTTGGTCATTGTAAATAATTTAACAATTAAACCGGACATGAACAATTATCAATCTTTTGATAGTTATTATATCTTAAAAACACGCTTTTTGTTTTGACAGCGGAAATTAACTTTAAATTAATTTCTTACACTTATGTGTTTTGAATTTGTAAAAATGGATTCCATATTTGGAATCAGTATGTCCAAATTGTGTAAATAGGTAACTTTTATTTTTAGACATTTTGAATAATTACTTCGATAAATATTTTATTTACCATCATTAAAGGGTAAATCCGGTAAATAAGGGTTGAAAAATATTATTATAATAATAATATATTACACTAAAATGTGTCCTAACCCTATTGGTGGATACATTTCCGACCATGGGCATCTTTGGGTCTATTTTGGGACCCCATGGAGCCACTTGTAGGTGATAGGGACACTTTATTTTAATTAAGTTAAAATAAATACAAAAATGACATCAGTATATATCTTTTAGAAAAACAATTTTTACATAGGGTTTTATATGTTGTATTTTCAACTATAAATATTCATTATAAATATAAAAAGATTTCCTACATAATGGTAGTTTATTTATAATTTTAATACATTAAATAATGTAATTTATTTATGACACAATGGTGATGCAGTAATTACCTAATTAATGAAAAATTAGAATAATTGATATTATAAATACCCAAATAAATGTAAATTGAGACTTTTTATAAATACCAATAATTTTATAGGTTAATATGACATGTTATTATTGATTTAATTAACCTTTTTAGAAGTAATCATTCGTTTATGATTTTTACAAAAATTAATTATTGAATAGTGTCAAAATTGACATAAAAGAGTTTTTAAAACAAATATTATATTATTAATTGATATTAAATTTCTAAAAATATAAGGTTCGGCAAAGAGACTTATATAATTATAGGTTCATATTTAATGGACCACAGTGGTCTCTATGGTGTATATAGTAAGTTTATCAACCATATAATATAAAAATACAAAGAGACATTGTAAAAGTGAAACTAATTAACTAAGAGTTAATACTTAAAGATAAGGTTAATATAGTAACCCAAACCTGTATAAATCATATTGGTTGAGAGGTTTTCGACTTATAACCACCTTAACCTTTAAATAATTTACTTTGGAGCCATTATAAACCGAATATGAATTTATTATAAAATAAAATTTATAGCTTTTCCAAAGATGCCCCTCACACCTCTTATAAAAGGGCACTCCCACTTCTCATTAATTCACACCTTCAAAGCCTTTTGGTTCAGCCAACCCCTACTCAAATACTCTATAAACTTCAATAAATTTATCCTATAGGCCTTCCTTTAGTCATAAATCCATCTTAAGGATCCCTTTTGATCAAATCAAAAGGAAGAACCCGAAAAAGAGGTAATGATTTCACCACCCTTTTTCAAGTTCCTTTCTTCTTCCACTTCTTATTTCTTTGTTATTACCATTATAAAATAATATATCCAGTATATTATATATACTTTGATGTTATTATAAACATTTTACAGCCATATTTCCGTATTCTATCCATCCTTTGAATGACATGTCACCATACGTGCGTACGTACGGCTTATCGTCTCCACGTCGTGGTGTAATTGTTATTCAAAACATTATTATTTGGAAGGGTATAATAATGATGTGTAATTCATGTAAATAATAAATATAACATGATAATTATTCTGTATATATGATATACCATCCAATTAAATATTATTTTAATATCAAAAGAATGATATTGTCACTCGTGCGTACGTACGGACTACCGTCTCCACGAACGTGATGAGATTCATTCTCCATTGTATCCATTCAAGTCTAATTCTCATTTGAAGATTAATAATAATGTTTAAGGACTTAATATTATTCTGGATATGAATAATATACAACCTATTCATAACAAACATGCCTTACATGACAAAACATATAAAAGAAAATGAGTAAGTTAACACCCGAAACGACAATAATATTAAGATATTATTAACAAAGCAATGTTAAAAGATCATATATGATATCATATTAATGTATATTATTTTTATATAATTCAATAACAATTATTTCACCATTATATAGGAGGTTAACCTACCGTCGACCAAGGAAAATTTACAAAGTAAGGGGTTTCTTATCTCACTTTTAATTCCATGAGATTTCCATTGTTCGCCACTTATTTATTGCTTGTGGTGTGTGTACTGACCATGATTGTATTCATTGTGTAATATAATTTAATTTGTGGATATATACATCATCATTTTATGATCCTTATTTCATGGGTGTATGTTTCTTAAGTTACCAAATTGATAAGGGAATTTTAAATTTCAATTTCCACTCATTCGGCTTTACAGATACTTCATTGATTATTTTACTCCAAGATTATGTGTGGAATCACTATTCATTTTCTTATGTCATATTTTCCACTCCCCTTTCTGTGGATATACTATTGATATACATAATAACTCCATTGATAAACTCTCAAGTGATCCGTATGAACTTGATAAGAGTAATTTTTAACTCAATCACTATTTGTTGAGTTAAATATCCAATTCATTGGTGTTGTTTTTATAAGAATATGTGTGAATGTCCTCTGGTTGAATTACACTAAATATCCAATCATATTGAGTGTATTTATATTTTTCACATATAATTATGTCGTTTATTTATCCTTAACCTAAGGATATGGTCTTTATAAGAAATTTCATCTCAATTTACATTCTATTGAGACTTCTTTGTTGTTATACACCAAATCACTTTTATATAGTGAATATAATGTACTTTGACATAGTATATCATGAATCACTTTATTCTCATGATATTAAAAAGTTTTGATTACCTCAATTATTTGTATTCAAGTGTCTCTCTTTTGGTTAGAAACTCTAACTAAAATATCATTTTCAATGTTTTAAAGATTTATTATTCCAAATCTCTGTCATTAATGTCCATGTTTTAAAAACAGTTTTAAGGTTTTATTTATATGGACATTAAAGTTCTCAAATCAAAATTCCTTTTAAAGGTTTCAAAGTGGTATGGGACACTTTGATTCAAAAATCTATTTTTAAATGGAATCTTGACAAATAGTGTGACTTTTAAACATTTACAAGAAAAAGGGGGATATTTCTCTCAATAGTTTGATGATTATTTTAATCTATGTCAATATCCTTCATTATTCTTGATTGAGGTTAATCTGATACAATACAATATTCCCTATTGTATCGAATGAGTTATGTTTTACAATGGATATGCTATTTTTATACCATTCATGGTTTGTGTTTAAAGTATTTACATTTTGTATGCTAGTTTTAATACGAATGTTTATGTTATGTTTCGAACTTTTCATATGAAGAATGCATTGGACTTAGTAAGTGATGGGTGGAGCCCGCTATAGCTCCTCGATGCATCGGTAGGTCTCATGATACAAACTAGTGTCTTGACACATGGTCTTTAGAAAACCTTATTTGTAGTCTTGGCACGAGGCCTTGGCTTTGTGGTTATGATAGTCTAGCATTATGCATTCCATCATTATGAAAGTGGTTATTGATATTGCAAGTGATTATTAGATTAGTAGAATATCCATGTGAATAAGTAAATGGCATTATTTCATCTTATTTTTTCCATATTATGTTTATGTTCATGTTTAAAATGCTTTTGTTTTAGTTATACATTGCCTTATATGTTTATTCTTATTTATGAAAGTTTCCGCTATATTGTTATCCTTACTCAGCATTTTAGATCACCCCTTTCTATGTTTTATTTTTCCTAGGATGTGGAGAAGTATTTTATGAATGACCTGAACGGATAGTATGAGGGGATAAGAGTGTGGACTATGGAGACTATATTGTTGTAGTTTTCATTTTATGATGTAATGTAAACTTTATGAATGTATCTATTTATTCCAAGGCTACTAAACTAATTGGTCTTTCGAGAATTGATCTTTCTTGTGATCATGCCAATGTTATGTATTAATGCACCGACTCTGGGGAACTAGGGTCAGGGCGTTACAGTTGGTATCATAGGAGTTTTAGTACAAACCTTGGAAGCTAGATTTAGATAAACTCTGATTAGATCACATAGGCCTAAGATGGACTTTGAGGATTAGTATAGAAGAACTTCCTAGAATTTTTCTATTGTAGAGATTTTGTGAGTTTTCCGAGCAATACATCTCTGTCTAGATACGAGATAGTAGAGGAGGCTCTGGAATAGATGTACCTAAGGGTAAAACCCAAAAACACCGCTTTGATCTAGACTCGAACGGAAACCGGTGCACGACAACGGTCCTTGCTGCACTCTTGGTTACGACACTCCCAGGGAATATGCTTAGGATAATTTACATTTTCTTTGCAAACTGATTTGAAGTATTATATATAAAATGAGAGTAAATGACCTTGGTGAGAATGTGATGACATGATATTATCTAAATGATTTTATGACTACTGTTACTCACACAATGCTTTCTGGTTTTAGTCAATGGATGGATTCCAAGGAAGTCATAGTGACTTTGAGAATTATGTTCAGGGTGGGAATAGTGGTGTCAATGAGCAACAAAATGAAATGCTGATAGGCATAAAAGATATCATCTTCATTCCAAATCAATTTTCCAAAAATATGATCAAAAATATATATATTAACCAATTCTTGGACTCAATAAAGAAGAGAAAGGTGATGAATGATAAGAGCTCCAGCAGTGGAGGCCATGGAGAAAGGAATCCTCAATTTCCCTCATGCAGGAAATGTGGAAGGAGACACCAAGGAAAGTGTCTCAATGGAACAAAGAAATGCTTTACCTGCGGGAAGGAAGGACATAAAGTGAAGAATTGCCAAAGAAAAATGAAGAGTACTATGGAAGAAGATAAAAATGGTCCCAAGAATCCATTTACAGTCATTTGTTGTAAATGTAGGGGACCTGGCCATTACCCGAGTGAATGACCTATTCTATAGGATATTTTCTTGGTCAAAAAAGCATCTATGTGGAAATAAATGGTTGGAGAAATGTTTAAAAAGTATTAGTACTCCTTGTTGATGGGTTTACTTTGGAATAATTTTCTCTTGTATTTGTAACCCTACAGTTTTACATGTGAGAATGATATTTGAGGAAGAATTATTTGTTCTCTTGTGGATATAGTTATAAATAAACATTTGGTTTTATATGATCATTGGGTTTGAGGCAATTACAAGTAATTATAATTTGGGATGAAAATGCAAGGTATGAGTTAACATTTGTGGTTAAATTATGTTATGGTTATTTTGTGGAATGTATCTCATTTTGGTAATGTTATAAAATATAGTTTTTGAAAAAGGACAACACGCAGACCATGTGATAACCCATTGCGTCGGACAAAGTTGTGGGAATCGAACCCACAACCAAAGTGCGATTGGGATTTATCGCCTACCACTGGTACGTGAAGTCCCTGGTTAATGTGACTATTATTTTTATTTAAATGATTTTATTGATCCATAATAATTTGATTTGGGATCTTATGTCTTATCAAATGAATACCCATAGTATAGTAAAATTATTTGGTGATTAAGTGATAAATGTTATTTTGGAAGATGTTCACTTTGTTGGGAACACTATATGCCCAAGGAAAATAGAATAGTATGGAATTTCATTTGAGGAGTCACGGTGGATTTTTTATCTATGTTTTTATTGTGGATTTATAGTGATTATGGTTATTTATGGGAATGATTAACCTATAATAGAGAATATGGGATTAGGTTAATTACTTTTAAGTATGTGACTTTAAGAGTAATTGATGTCATTTGGAGATACCATTTAACGTGGAAGACTACATACCCAAATTCTTCTAAGTTTTGAGTTTCAATATTATTTTTGATTTTATTAAAGGATTTTAAGGACAATTCTTTTTTTAACTTTGGGGTATTGTTGGTTTAATTTTAGAAATTAAGAATAATGTTTCATTCTTTAATGAAATAACCTTTTGAGGGGTCATCAGATCTTATACTAACCATTTTGGTTTTGATTAATCTATAAAGACAAGGTAAATATATATTTTATTATTCTTGGATCATGTGATTATATAAGAATTTTATTGTAGCTATTCCAGTGTGACCAAGTCTTCTAGACTACTCATCGTTTAAAAATGAGTTAGTAGTAGAAATTTATTAAAGACTGAAACTTTACTTAAAATGTAACAACTCGAGATTTTATAAGATACATTCTTTTTAATTTCATTCATATCTTCTATTGTACGACACACCAAGATTATCTTGCGCTATACGTAACACTGTATTAGCTTGCAGTATACGCAACACTTTTCTTGGCTCTTGTTACACACAATTTCAAGTTTGTTTGATAGAAGTTATTCTATGCAACATTGACTGTATATATATATATATATATATATATTCAATGTATAAATAAAATATGGTTGGATTCTGTTATATGCAACAACAAAGGAGTTGTGCACTACACGCAACCCTAACTTGGCTTGCATTACACGCAATCGTGACCTTCCTCGATAGCGTGTCTTGTACGCAATACCGGATTTTACTAAACAACGATATATTATTATAATATTGTTATGAACTAGCCGTTATGAATAGTGTTAACTAAATTTTTAATTTTATAACATTATTATCCATCTTACACATTTCTAGAACATGGTATAAGAACAAAATAAATTTTTTGGGTAAAATAAGAATTTTTCAAAAAATGCAGTTTTGCCGCCTTTTGATGGCGCACCCACTTTAAATCTAGTTTTTGACATGTTTATAAGTTCAATTTGACAAAATAAAATTCTTCTTTTGAATCAGGATATAAAAATTTACATTATATAAAGTTTTGATATTTTTCCGATAACTTTCATATTTTAATGAATAGTAAAAACACGCTATATTTTAATTAAAAACAACTTTTTTCATCGTAATATCTTATGTGGTTAAATTATAATATTGAATGCTTTTAAAGTATAAATAGAATATATTTTTACCATTTAATATAATTTATGTCATTAGCATTTATTTTACCTTGAATTCGTAGGTTAAATCAATTCAATCTTTTGCAATGTTTTAAAGAAAAACCTGTTTTCTTTCGACAACGGGATTAATTTTAATTTAATTTATGCATCTTTTGTGTATTGAATTTGGAAAAAATGGATTCCATATTTGGAATCAGTGGGTCCAAATTATGTTAATAAGCTACTTTTTATTTTTGGGCATTGTGAATAGTAACTACGGTAAATTTTATTTACTATAGTTAAAGGTAAATCGGGTAATTAAGGGTAAATATAAGATTATAAAATTACCCTAACACTTGTAAAAATCTTATTGGATGGCTAAAAGTAGACCCATATAACTTAATAGTCGGATTAGATTCATTTTATGGACTTTTGTCCATGAAAATAATTTAATTATTATTAAAACCAAAGAATGTGACAACATGTCACTTTCTTAAATCTTATAAGTATAATAATTTTAATTTAGTTATACACTTCATGAAACTTAGAACATAAATAGTCTCCAGAAATATAATACAATTATATACATCATAGGAATTTATTTATAATTTTTAGGGATTAAATAATTATCATTTATTATGACACAAAGATGATGTGGTAATTGTCTTATTAATAAAATATTGACATAATTGATGTTATAAATGCCCAAATAAATGTAATTTGAGAATTTTTATGACTTACATTAATTTTCTAGGTTAATATGACATGTTATTGTTGATATAAGTAACTTGGTTCGAACTTATCATTCTATTATGAATTTCATAAAAATCATGTACCAAATAGTGTCAAAAATGACATAAATTAGTTTTTAAAAAAATATTATATTATTAATTGTTATTTAATTCCTAAAAATATAAGGTTTGGCCAAATGACTTATATAAGGATATATATATTAATAATAAACAACTTTGGGTTCGTTTGGATTGTTATGGTAAGTTTATTAACCATATAGTGTCATAAAACAAAAAGACACGGTAAAAGTTAAATTATTTAACTTAGAGTTAAATCTAATTGATAAGGTTAAAATAATAAGATAAACTTGTCTAAATCCTATTTGATGAGATTATTTTTACCCATCCCACTTTATCTTTAAAATAAGACCATTTTGAACCATTATAAACCGAATTTTACCTTAATATAAAATAATATTTTGAGATTTTCCTAAGGTGCCCCTCTCCTCCCTTATAAAAGGGCACCTCCTTCCTCTCCTCCTCACACCAATTTGAGAATTCAAGCTCGGCCAACCCCTGACAAAATCTCTTCTCCACTTCCCTAGTATCATCCTAGAGGTCCTAATCTTCTTTGAAGACCATCCTTAGTTCTTTAAGTGGTGGTTAAGTAAAGGCGCGTCAAAAAGAGGTAATATCCATTACCAATCTTTTTCAATTTCTTTCTTCTTCAACTTATTATTCTTTTGTTGTTTAATGATAAAGTAATAATATCAGTATTTATTATATAATGATATGTTATTATAAATATTAAACAACTCTAATTAACCTTCTATCCATCCTACGGAAAAAGGAAATCACCGCGCGTGTGTACGTACGGAATACCGTCTCCACGCTGTGGTGTAATCTATTTTCCACCACAACCTTACTTGGATGGGTATAATGGTGTAAATAATAACTATATATGATTAATTTAAAGTGATATTGATTCTGAAATAGTATACATACACTCCAATACAGTCCCACGATCATGAGAACGATATCATCGCTCGTGCGTACGTACGGACTACCGTCTCCACAACGCGATGAGATTCATTCTCCACTTTAACCATTCATGAATGATTATAAAGTATATATAATAAGTAATCATGAAATATATGAAATAAAAATGATACTGGATTTATGTGTATATATATGTATTTCATCTACTTAAATCCTTTCAACTCAATAAGGAAACGAAACCAGCGTTCATGCGTACGTACGGCCTACCGTCTCCATGAACGGTGTATTTCTTTCCATTTACTGATTTATTATATATATGTATATTCTGAATATATATTATATATAAATCATGTTTTATATTCTGGAATTATGTAATCATGATATAAGTAATCGTATGAATAATTACAAGTCAAAACACGGATGACAAATGAAACAATTTTACCCAAAACGCTCTTTAACATTGAATTTACAAAAGAACGGGTAATATAAAGTCATAAGTGAACCACATATGATATCATAACAATTAATATGATTCTGTAATAAGTCAATGACATTATTTAAATCATTATATAGGAGGTTCGGACACTTACGAAGCAAATCGGACCTAAGGTAAGGGAAATATCACAATCTCATTTTTATCCGAGATTGTTTATACTTTGGCATTTACTGGGGTGTATTTTATCATCCACATCCATGTTTCCTCAATATGTAATATTATTTCCATTCACCTACAATTGTTTAAATCCTATTTTACCCTTCAGTTAGTTTTTAGTAAAATATATGAAAGGAATCTTTTGTCGTTTTTCGTACGAGGTACTTTTTTGACATTTCCGAAAAAAGTACGAGAAGAATGTTTTTCAAACTTATACGGCATGAATAGATTTTTAAAACATTATTTCCAAAAAGCTTACTTTAGAAGTTTTCAATCTTATTTTTAATAAACATCTTTTAGTTTAAAATTGTATGACATGTTAAGAAAGGAAAAATGTTTTTGAAGTAGAAAGGATATTTTCCTCAAGAATGGAGTTCAAGTGTTTTATCAATTTATTTTCCATCTAAGATAATATAAGGTTTTGTTTATATCCCTATTTTTACATTTATTTGATTAGGTTATGATTATTTTATGATGGCATGATGTTTAAGATTCCCATTTTTATTACATGGGTTATGCTATGATGTATGGTTTATGATTTTGTGGCACACATAAGAATGGTATCATTATAAGATGGGTGGGACCTATATCTCCCTCAAATGCATTGGGTAAAGATTTTATATCTCGTGAGATAGACATGGCTGGAACGGTAGGTTATACCGGTTCAGTGAAATAGGACTGAAACGAGGGTGACTCGGTTCAGAAAAGGACTTTTCCCACTAAGATAGTCTTGGCAATGAGTCTTGACTAATAAGATATGATTCTCTATGATTATGTGTGTATGCCACAAAGTTTCATGTTTTAAGTTATTATTATTGGGATTTCATTTCACTACTATGATTTATCCCATGTTATGAAATTATGCTCTCTTTTGCAGGTTAAGATTTCCAAAATGTAATGTTCTTATGAATATGATGTGATTGATATTTATTTTGTTTACCCTTACTGAGCATTTGAGCTCACCCTTTTATGTTTTCTTTTCCCCAGGATATAAAGAAAGGTTTTAGGTAAAAAAAAGGAAGATCTTTATGGGAGATGTTGAAGATATTTCACCACGATTAGAAGATTATATTCCGAGTTTCCAAAGAAACTAAACTATTACGATCCTTGTGTGTGTGTTTTTGTTATGTACTAAGTATTCCGAAAAAGTAATGTAATGTCCATGTACGTTAAGCCTCGGGTCTCTATAGTTGGTATCAGAGGAAAGGTTTAGTCAACCTTTGGAAACTAGGATGTGAAAACGTTAGTGAGGTCCCTAGAGATATTACTAAGGTATGTCTAGGGATGTCCCTAAGGATAAGTATACGTATAGGATATAGTCCTAGAACTACGGTAACGATCTTATAATTTAACCTAAGATGTTAGATATTAAGGGTACTCCCCCTTTACTATGTTGTTTTCCCTAGCATTATTTTTGCCTCTCACACTATTCTTTTTGGGTTTTAGACGATGGCTGGAACCCGAAGGAACCGTGTTGATAACTGTAATGGACAATGCAAATATTGTCCTCCTGAACAAACAAGTGTTATGGGAGATGGAGTGCAAAATATTATTGCTGTACTTACACAAGCTATGAATCATTTTGGACTTCCAAATGAGCAGATAAGGGAACAATATTCTATTGAGTCCTTCATGAGGCAACGTCCGCCTTCTTTCAGTGGGTCTTTCGATCCACTTGTTGCTGAAAAATGGATCAGTACCACTGAAAAGATATTTTCAGTTCTTCAATGTTATGAACATGATAGTCATCTTAGCAGTATATCGTTTGGAAGGTGAAGCTGATCAATGGTAGAATCTTATCAAGAATACGAGGCCAAGAGATGAAATTGAGTCCATGGAATGGGACAAGTTCAAGAACTTGTTTTTCAGTAAGTACTTCCCTCGTATTCTTCGAACAAAGATAGAAAAGGAGTTTCTTGAGCTGAATCAGAAGGATGATGAATCTGTTGGTATATACGAAGAGAATTTTACAAGACTTGCAAGGTATGCATCTAGAATTATCATCCTACCTGAAAGTAAAGTTGATCAATTTTTTAGTGGCTTAAAACCAAGTCTTCGAAGGGCATTAGCTATAAGAGACTTCAGTAGCTATGAAGAAATTGTGTGTTGTGCTGTCAAGGTAGAAATGGAAGTTGGTGTTACATATCCATCTCATGGTTTTGACAAGAAACGAAAGATGGAGTTCAAGGAGAAATCTCATAATAATGGTGAAAAGAAGATAAATGTTTCCTTATGCACAAAGTGTGGAAAGAAGCATGGTGGATATTGTCTTAATGGGGCTAGAAAATGTTTTAAGTGTGGAAAACAAGGTCATCGAGCAGCAGAGTGTCGAAGTAATGGAAAAAGGGTTTCTAATGATGTGAATAAAGAAAACACTGCAGAGAACGCAACACCAAGACTCCAATGCTTCAAGTGCAAGGAAATGGGGCATTATGCTAATAAATGCCCTAATCCAAGGGTTAGTGATGATCGACATGAGCAACCGCTTAAGGAAAAGGACAAAGGGAAGTCACATGTGATCACTATTGGCGATGTTGATATGACAATGATGTGGTGGAATGATTAAGTGTTTATGTAATGGGATTCCAAAAAAATGTTGTATCATGGAGTATTGGAATATTTATGTATTGTTCTAATGTAGTATTCAAAGTGATTGAGATATTTTTGGAAATAAGATGATATGCGCATAATGAAGGGAAAAAGAGAAAATGAAATGTTTAACAGTATTCATGAGCTTATGATTGATATAAGGACTAAGTGATATCATGGTTTGAGTATATAGAATTTTGAGGATTTTGGTATGTGGAAAGAGTTAACTTTTGACTGCATTTATGTTTTCACTAAGGTTCAATGGGTATTCATTTTTTCAGGAGAATACATGATTAAGGTATTCACATGATTGGAATGTGACCAACAATATATATATATGGGGGATAAATGATGGTATTCACATGCTTGGTTGATGACATTTCAAGTAATCGTTTTCTTTATACTATGAGCTTGGACTGAAGTATTTTAGATAAGCCTAAATATTGGAATATATTATGTTGGACATATACTATGTATTGTTTAAGGATAGAACTTTTTTCGATATTACTAATGGGATTTTATAGTAAAGTAGTTTTAGAAAAAGGACAACCTGCAAGACGGTCGGCAGTCCATCGCGTCGGACAAGGCTGTGGGAATCGAACTCACAACCAAAGTGCGACTGGCCTTTTTCGCCTACCACTGGCCTACAGGAAGTCCTTGTTTAGTAGAAACTAGTTTTATTATATTAAGAAGTATAAGTCCATTTTAGGAACTATATAATATTAATCTCACTATAGATGGACTTATGTATTTTTTTTGATAACTTTTCTAACCTTTTGTTTGAGACAGATGGAATGACCCATCATTCTATCACATGATCTGCTAACACATCACGAATGACAAATTCAACTTCATTTCTTTAAGAGATAAAGTGGAAATTGTCCAAAGAATGACAAATGGTGAGACTATACCAAAATCACGAAAGTATTTCTTCTAATTCCAATTTCATCAACTTTAGGGAAATGATCTTGAAAAAACCAAAAATGTTGTCCTACTGCCCTTATATCCGATGAATCAGATGGTACCTTAGATCACCACAAATCTTTGTGATTGTTGGCTTTTTCATAGCCATGTTCTCTACCACTCTCCATCAGAACATGACGGTTAGATTTCTCTTCCATGTCCATATTTTCTCCTATATGGAAACCCAGTGATGAGTTCATTTGGGTAACCGTTATATTTCATACTTTAGTTTTTAAAGTTCAGTTTTGGTATTTCTTTTTACGATGTGGGTTTTTATGAATAGTAAACGATTTATAACCTCGACGAATTTCGAGGGAGAAATTCATTTTAAGGGGGGTAGAATGTAACAACCCGAGATTTTATAAGATACATTCTTTTTAATTTCATTCATATCTTCTATTGTACGACAAACCAAGATTATCTTGCGCTATACGCAACACTGTATTAGCTTGAAGTATACGCAACACTTTTCTTGGCTCTTGTTACACACAATTTCAAGTTCGTTTGATAGAAGTTATTCTACACAACATTGACTGTATATATATATATACATATTCAATTTATAAATAAAATATGGTTGGATTCTGTTATACGCAACAACAAAGGAGTTTTTCACTACACGCAACCTTGACTTGGCTTGCATTACACGCAATCGCGACCTTCCTCGATAGTGTGTCTTGTACGCAATACCGGGTTTTACTAAACAACGATATATTATTATAATATTGTTATGAACTAGCTGATATGAATATTGTTAACTAAATTTTGAATTTTATAACATTATTATTCATCTTACACATTTCTAGAACATGGTATAAGAACAAAATAAATTTTTCGGGTAAAATAAGTATTTTTCAAAAAATGCAGTTTTGCCGCCTTTTGATGGCGCACCCACTTTAAATCTAGTTTTTGACATGTTTATAAGTTCAATTTGACAAAATAAAATTCTTCTTTTGAATCAGGATATAAAAATTTACATTAGATAAAGTTTTGATATTTTTCCGATAACTTTCATATTTTAATGAATAGTAAAAACACGCTATATTTTAATTAAAAACAACTTTTTTCATCGTAATATCTTATGTGGTTAAATTATAATATTGAATGGTTTTAAAGTATAAATAGAATACATTTTTACCATTTAATATAATATATGTCATTATCATTGATTTTACCTTGAATTCGTAGGTTAAATCAATTCAATCTTTTGCAATGTTTTAAAGAAAAAACTGTTTTCTTTCAACAATGGGATTAATTTTAATTTAATTTTTGCATCTTTTGTGTATTGAATTTGGAAAAAGTGGATTACATATTTGGAATCAGTGGGTCCAAATTATGTTAATAAGCTACTTTTTATTTTTGGGCATTGTAAATAGTAACTACGGTAAATTTTATTTACTATAGTTAAAGGTAAATCGGGTAATTAAGGGTAAATATAAGATTATAAAATTACCCTAACACTTGTAAAAATCCTATTGGATGGATAAAAGTTGACCCATATAACCTAAGTTTCGGATTAGATTCATTTTATGGACTTTTGTCCATGAAAATAATTTAATTATTATTAAAACCAAAGAATGTGACAACATGTCACTTTCTTAAATCTTATAAGTATAATAATTTTAATTTAGTGATAAACTTCATGAAACTTCAAACATTAATAGTCTCCATAAAGATAATAAAATTTTATACATCATAGTAATTTATTTAGAATTTTTAGGGATTAGATAATTATCATTTATTATGACACAAAGATGATGCAGTAATTGTCTTATTAATGAAATATTGACATAATTGATGTTATAAATGACCAAATAAATGTAATTTGAGACTTTTTATGACGTACATTAATTTTCTAGGTTAATATGACATGTTATTGTTGATATAAGTAACTTGGTTTGAACTTATCATTCTGTTATGAATTTCATAAAAATCGTGTACCAAATAGTGTCAAAATTGACATAAATTAGTTTTTAAAACAAATATTATATTATTAATTGTTATTTAATTCCTAAAAATATAAGGTTCGGCCAAATGACTTAGATAAGGATATATATATTAATAATAAAAAAACTTGGGGTTCTTTTGGCTTTTTATGGTAAGTTTATTAACCATATAGTGTAAGAAAACAAAAAGACACGGTAAAAGTTAAATTATTTAACTTAGAGTTAAATCTAATTGATAAGGTTAAAATAATAACCTAAACTTGTATAAATCCTATTTTATGAGAGGATTTAGACCCATCCCCACTTTATCTTAGAAATAAGACCCTTTGGAACCATTAAAAACCGAATTTGACTTTAATATAAAATAATATTTTGAGATTTTCCTAAGGTGCCCCTCTCCTCCCTTATAAAAGGGCACCTCCTCCCTCTCCTCCTCACACCAATTTGAGCATTAAATCTCGGAAAAACCCTGCCAAAATCTCTTCTCCACTTCTCTAGTATCATCCTAGAGGTCCTGGTTATCTTCAAAGACCATACTTAGTTCTTTAAGTGGAGGTTAAGTGGAGGCGCGTCAAAAAGAGGTAATATCCATTACCGATCTTTTTCAATTTCTTTCTTCTTCAACTTCTTCTTCTTTAGTTTTTTCACGATAAGGTAATAACATCAGTATTTCATATGTACTGATATGTTATTATAAATATTAAACAACTCTAATTAACCTTCTATCCATCCTATGGAAAAAGGAAATCACCGTGTGTGCGTACGTACGGAATACCGTCTCCGCGCCGTGGTGTAATCTATTTTCCACCACCACCTTACCTGGATGGGTATAATGGTGTAAATAATAACTATATATGATTAATGTAAAGTGATATTGATTCTGAAATAGTATACATACACTCCAATACAGTCCCACGATCATGAGAATGATATCATCGATCGTGCATACGTACGGACTACCGTCTCCACGACGCGATGAGATTCATTCTCCACTTTAACCATTCATGAATGATTATAAAGTATATATAATAATTAATCATGAAATTTATGACATAATAATGATACTGGATTTATGTGTCTATATGTATGTCATCTACTTAATTCCTTTCAACTCAATAAGGAAACGAAAACAACGTTCATGCGTACGTACGGCCTACCATCTCCATGAACGGTGTATTTATTTCCATTTACTGATTTATTATATATATATATATTCTGAATATATATTATATATAAATCATTTTTTATATTCTAGAATTAAGTAATCATGACCTAATTAATCATATGAATAATTACAAGTCAAAACATGGACGACAAATGAAACAATTTTACCCAAAACGCTCTTTAACATGGAATTTACAAAAGAACGGGTAATATAAAGTCATAAGTGAACCATATATGATATCATAACAATTAATATGATTCTATAATAAGTCAATGACATTATTTAAATCATTATACAGGAGGTTCGGACACTTACGAAGCAAATCGGACCTAAGGTAAGGGAAATATCACAATCTCATTTTTATCCGAGATTGTTTATACTTTGGCATTTACTGGGGTGTATTTTATCATCCACATACATGTTTCCTCAATATGTAATATTATTTCCATTCACCTACAATTTTTAAAATCCTATTTTACCCTTCAGTGAGTTTTTAGTAAAATATATGAAAGGAATCTTTTGGCGTTTTTCGTACGAGGTACTTTTTTGACTTTTCCGACAAAAGTACGAGAAGAATGTTTTTATAACTTATACGGCATGAATGGATTTTTAAAACATTATTTCCAAGAAGCTAACTTTACAAGTTTTCAAGCTTATTTTTAATCAACAACTTTTAGTTTAAAATTGTATGACATGTTAAGAAAGGAAAAATGTTTTTGAAGTAGAAAGGATATTTTCCTCAAGAATGGAGTTCAAGTGTTTTATCAAATTATTTTCCATCTAAGATAATATAAGGTTCTATTTCTATCCCTATTTTTACATTTATTTGATTATGTTATGATTATGTTATGATGGCATGATGTTTAAGATTTCCATTTTTATTACATGGGTTATGCTATGATGTATGGTTTATGATTTTGTGGAACACATAAGAATGGTATCATTATGAGATGGGTGGGACCTATATCTCCCTCCAATGCATTGGGTAAAGATTTTATATCTCATGAGATAGACATGGATGTAATGGTAGGTTATACCGGTTCAGTGAAATAGGACTGAAACGAGGGTGAATCGGTTCAGAAATGGACTTTGTCCACTAAGATAGTCTTGGAAATGAGTCTTGACTAATAAGATATGATTCTCTATGATTATGTGTATATGCCACAAAGTCTCATGTTCTAAGTTATGATTATTGGGATTTCATTTCACTACTATGATTTATCCCATGTTATGAAATTATTCTCTCTTTTGCAGGTTAAGATTTCCAAAATGTTATGTTCTTATGAATATGATGTGATTGATATTTATTTTGTTTACCCTTACTGAGCATTTGAGCTCACCCTTTTATGTTTTCTTTTCCCCAGGATATAAAGAAAGGTTTTAGGTAAAAAAAATGGAAGTTCTTTATGGGAGATGTTGAAGATCTTTCACCACGATTAGAAGATTATATTCCGAGTTTCCAAAGACACTAAACTATTACGATCCTTGTGTGTGTGTTTTTGTTATGTACTAAGTATTTCGCAAAAGTAATGTAATGTCCATGTACGTTAAGCTTCGGGTCTCTACATAAAAATTAAGTATATCTCTTTATGTTCTTAGTCAATCTCAGAAATGAATTCTTCATCTTTTTGTAATGTAACTTAAAAAAATGTTGTCCGTTTACTTTTTCTACTGGGAAACTAATGACTGTTTGTCCCATCACAAGTTTGTGGTTTTCTTATTGTTAACTTTCTCCTGATCATGTTTTCTATCCCTCTTCATCAAAACTTGACACTTTTTTTATCATCCATATCTATGTTTTTCTACATGGAATCCTAGTATAGGTTATCTCCGGTGACCTTTGTACTTCTCTTTCTTGCTTTTAAAGTGATAGTTTTTTTGACTCTTTTTCTGATGTGGGACTTTCCATTATATTCCCAAGACCAATTTTAAAAATTGTGAGGACTAAATTTATTGAATGAGGAGAGAATGTCACACCCCAAAATTCCACGGTATGCTTCTCTCTGAATAATATTGTAGCGTGTGTTATACGCAACTTCGAGTTCTAACACACACCACAACCAATCAAACTAGCTGTTATGAATAGTAATACCTACTTTTTGAAATTCTATAAATTTTATCTCTAAAAATTGACTTAATTTTTGTATTAGAAATATCAAAATTAGCCTAGGGTAAAATTTTGGAACTTTTCGGATAACATTTATATTTTGATGAATAGTGAAAATTACTAAATTTTAATTAAAAACAACTTTTTAAATCGAAATAATTAATAGTGATAAATTATGAATTTGAGTGGTTTTAAAGTATATTTATAATATATTTTTACCATCTAATACAATGTTGGTCATTGGACATAATTTCACAATTAAACCGGACATGAACAAGTATCAATCTTTTGATAGTTATTATATCTTAAAAACACGCTTTTTGTTTTGACAGCGGGAATTAATTTTAAATTAATTTCTGCCACTTCTGTGTTTTGAATTTGGAAAAATGGATTCCATATTTGGAATCAGGATGTCCAAATTGTGTAAATAGTTAACTTTTATTTTTAGACATTTTGAATAATTACTTCGGTAAATATTTTATTTACCATGGTTAAAGGGTAAATCCGGTAAATAAGGGTTAAAAAAATAATAGTATAATAATACTATATTACACTAAAACATGTCCTAACCTTATTGATAGATACATGTCCGACCATGGGCATCTTTGCGTCGATTTTGGGACCCCATGGAGCCACTTGTAGGTGATAGGGACACTTTATTTTAATTAAGTTAGAATAAATACAAAAATGACATAAGCATATATCTTTTAGAAAAACAATTTTACATAGGGTTATATATGTTGGATTTTCAACTATAAATATTAATTATAAAGATAAAAATATTTCCTACATAATGGTATTTTATTTATAATTTTTATACATTAAATAATGTAATTTATTTATGACACAATGGAGATACAGTAATTACCTAATTAATCAAAAATTAGAATAATTGATATTATCAATACCCAAATAAATGTAATTTGAGACTTTTTATAAATAGAAATAATTTTTTATTTTAATATGACATGTTATTATTGATTTAATTAACTTTTTTCGAAGTAATCATTCTGTTATGATTTTTACAAAAATCAATTATTAAATAGTGTCAAAATTGACATAAAAGAGTTGTTAAAACAAATATTATATTATTAATTGATATTAAATTCCTAAAAATCTAAGGTTAGTCCAAGAGACTTATATTATGATAGGTATATATTTAATGGACCACTTGGGGGTCTCTTGAGTGTATATATTATGTTTATTAACCATATAATATAAAAATACAAAGAGACATTTTAAAAGTAAAACTAATTAACTAGGAGTTAATACTTAAAGATAAGGTCAATATAGTGACCCAAACCTGTCTAAATCCTATTGGTTGAGAGGTTTTCAACCTATCCCCTCCTTAACCTTTAAATAATCCACTTTTGAGCCATTAGAAACCGAATATGAATTTATTATAAAATAATATTTCTATCTTTTCCAAAGGTTCCCCTCACCCCTCTTATAAAAGGGAACTTCCCATTCTCATTAATTAACACCTTCAAAGCCTTTTGGTTCGTCCAACCCCTACCCAAATACTCTCTCAACTTACCTCACTTCATCCTAGAGGCCTTCCTTTAGTCATAAATTCAACCTATGGAGACCTTTTGCTCAAATCAAAAGGTAGAACCCGAAGAAGAGGTAATGATTTCACCACCCTTTTTCAAGTTCCTTTCTTCTTTCACTTCTTTTTTCTTTGTTATTACCATTATAAAATAATATCTCCCATATATTATATATACTTTTATGTTATTATAAACATGGTACAACCTTATTTCATTATTTTATCCATCCTTTTAATGACATGTCACCATACGTGCGTACGTACGGCTTACCGTCTCCACGTCATGGTGTAATTATTATTCAAAACATTATTATTTGGATGGGTATAATAATGATGTGTAATTCATGTAAATAATAAATATAACATGATAATGATTCTTTATATATGATATACCATCCAATTAAATATTATTTTAATATCAAAAGAATAATATTGTCGCTCATGCGTACGTACGGATTACCATCTCCACGAACGCGATGAGATTCATTCTCCATTGTATCCATTCAAGTATAATTCTGATTTAAAGATTAATAATAATGTTTAAGGACTTAATATCATTCTGGATATGAATAATATACAACCTATCCATAACAAACATGGCTTACATAACAAAACATATAAAAGAAAATGAGTAAGTTAACACCCGAAATGACAATAATATTAAGATATTTTTAACAAAACAATGGTAAAAGATCATATATGATATCATATTAATGTATATGATTTTTTTATAATTAAATAAAAAAAAATTCACCATTATACAGGAGGTTATACTACCCTCGACCAAGGAAAATTTACAAAGTAAGGGGTTTCTTATCTCACTTTTAATTCCTTGAGATTTCCATTGTTCACCACTTATTTATTGCATGTGGTGTGTGTACTGCCCATGATTGTATTCATTGTGTAATATAATTTAATTTTTGGATATCTACATCATCATTTTATTATCCTTATTTCATGGGTGTATGTTTCTTAAGTTACCAAATTGATAAGGGAATTTGAAATTTCAATTTCCACTCATTCAGCTTTACAGATACTTCATCGATTATTTTACTCCAAGATTATGTGTGGAATCACTATTCATTTTATTATGTCATAATTTCCACTCCCCTTTTTATGGATATAACTTTGATACACATAATCACTCCATTTATAAATTCTCAAGTGGTCAGTATGAACTTGATAAGAGTAATTTTTAACTCAATCTCTATTTTTTGAGTTAAATATCCAGTTCATTGGTGTTGTTTTTATAAGAATATGTGTGAATGTCCTCTGATTGAATTACGCTAAATATCCAATCATATTGTGTGTATTTATATTTGTCACACATAATTATGTCATTGATTTATCCTTAACCTAAGTATATGGTCTTTATAAGAAATTTCATCTCAATTTACATTCCATTGAGACTTCTTTGTTGTTATACACCAAATCACTTTTATATAGTGAATATAATATACTTTGACATATTATATCATGACTCCATTTATTATCATGATATTACAAAATTTTTATTACCTCAATTATTTGTATTCAAGTGTCTCTCTTTTGGTTAGAAAATTTAACTAAAATATCATTTTCAATGTTTTAAAGATTTATTATTCCAAATCTTTCTCATTAATGTCCATGTTTTAAAAATAGTTTTAAGGATTTATTTATATGGAAATTAAAGTTATAAAATCAAAATTCCTTTTAAAAGTTTCAAAGTGGTATGGGACACTTTGATTCAAAAATCTATTTTTAAATGGCTTTTTGACAAATAGTGTGACTTTTAAACATTTTCAAGAAAAAGGGGGATATTTTTCTCAATAGTTTGATGATTATTTTAATCTATGTCAATATCCTTCATTATTCTCGATTGAGGTTAACCTGATACAATACAATATTCCATTTTGTATTGAATGAGTTATGTTTTACTATGGATGTGCTATTTTTATACCATTCATAGTTTGTGGTTAAAGTATTGACATTTCGTATGCTAGTTTTAATACGAATGTTTATGTTATGTTTCAAACTTTTCATATGAGGAATGCATTGGACTTAGTAAGTGATGGGTGGACCCCGCTATAGCTCCTCGATGCATCGGTAGGTCTCATTAGACAAACTAGTGTCTTGGAACAAGGCCTTGAAAAAATCTTATTTGTAGTCTTGGCATGAGGCCTTGGCTATGTGGTTATGATAGTCCGACATTATGCATTCCATCATTATAAAAGTGGTTATTGATGTTGCATGTGATTACTCGATAAGTAGAATATCCATGTCAATAAGTAAATGGAATTATTTCATCTTATTTCTGCCATATTATGTTCAAGTTCAAGTTTAAAAGACTTTTGTTTTAGTTATACATTGCCTTATATTTTTATTCTTATTTATGAAAGTTTCCGCTATATTGTTATCCTTACTGGGCATTTGAGCTCACCCCTTTCTATGTTTTATTTTTCCCATGATGTGAAGAAGTATTTTATGAATGACCTGCAAGGATAGTATGAGGGGATAAGAGTGTGGACTATGGAGACTATATTGTTGTAGTTTTCATTTTATGATGTAATGTAAAATATATGAATGTATCTAGTTATTCCAAGGCTACTAAACTAATGAGTCTTTCGAGACTTGATCTTTCTTATGATCATGCCAATGTTATGTAATAATGCCCCGAATATGGGTAACTAGGGTCGGGGCGTTACACTATTCTAGTAACATACATCCCCAGAAAGCTCACATGCACCTATGGGAGGAAACCAGAGAGATTTCTCCCTCACCGCCTGATCTGAGGTTGTTAGAAGTTGTAGTCTAGGCTGCCCAAGCTCTATGATATGGAGAATCTCCTTATCCTACTCCTTTCCTTTTCCAGTTATAAAAGATGAGTTTGGTCCTAGGAAGTAAAAAACCCATAAGTTTCTGAAGAACAAGACTCCTACATTCCGAGGTAGCATGGAAACCCAAGAATTATAGGAGTGGCTTGAGAATATCAAGTACATGTTAGAGTTCCTTGACACACCTGAGGCGGTTAGGGTGAAATGTTCCTTACTTCTACTTGAAGTTCTCAACCATATGTGGTGGGAATCAATACTTCAAACTGGGAAGCATTAGCAGATGAGATGGAAGGACATCAAGGCTATCTTAAATTACTAGTATTGTCCTAAATTCTTGGATTATTCCAGATCTTGGGAGTTTATAAATTTCATCCAGGTGGACCATTCAGTGATGGAGTATGCCAACCACTTTTCCAAGCTATCCTGATAATTCCCCAAGATAGTCTTTAATGAATAGATGAAGGCTCATATATTTGAAAAGGGATTGTGGCCATAGATCTATTCTCAGTTCTTCCAGTTTAATTTGAAAACTTATACAGAGGTGGTTGATCAAGATTTTATGGTGGATATTGATCATAAGAGAAGGTCTTATTTCTTTGGGACAATATTAGTGATGGAAATTGGCAGTTCATATGATAATAAAAGGAAGCGAGGGGATTAGGGGAAGAAGGGGGGTGGTAGTTCAGAATATCTTCCCAAGTTTTTTTCATCTGTGGATTCAGATGAAAGGTCCATTGTGTGCCACTAGTGTGAGAGGCTAGGTAATAGCCAACCTATAGGTACGTCTTATTTGTGGCCTTGTTATTAGTGTGAATCTATAGGGTATTGTTTGGTGATTTTTTAAGGTGGTGTGTCCCCTCAAGAGTAGGGTAGCATCTGTGGCTTTCATGAGAGTGTCTGTTTAGTAGAAGCTATCTAGGATGGTGGGATATCGGTTTGGTGGATTTGGTATAAGGTCTTGATCGTCTTTTGGGAAGATCTAATTTAGGGAAAATTCAAAAGAGAGATTCCATTCTCATTTATAGTCTAGAAATCTTCATTTTGTGGATCAAGAACTAGTGGGATCAGATGAATGGCCTTCGATGGTTTGAGGAACCATTTTGATTACATCTTCTTTAGTTGTTCATATATTTGATACTAGTGCTTATATTTCTTTTATCTCTTCCCATATTTTGAATCTGTTGAATTTTTCCATCGATTTGTTTTCTTTGGTGATGGATTTGGTAACTCCATTGGGAAAGAAGAAATAGAAAGTTCACAGGTGCCTGTCATGTGTGCTTTCCATGTTAGGAGTTGAGATAGAACGTGACATCCTAGTATTGGATATAGACCTTTTTTATGTAATCCTATACATGGATTGGCTAGTGCACTTTTAGGCACATATCGATTGTTATTGGTGGTGGGTAAGTTTCTTGGAACCAGATGGGAGTCCTCAGGTTTTCCTTGGGGGTTGGGATCCTCGGTTGGGTTGTGTGGGAACACCACTCCCAAAATTGGGAAATCTTATCTTCCAGTTATCATTGCTCGTGCTAGATGATGATGGTCTTGATTCTGAGGGTGGATTACCTCATATAGTGGATGAGTTATCAGAGGTGTTTCCAGATGATTTTTAGTATTTTCCCCAAAAAGGAAGGTGGAGTTATTGATTGATTCGGCACTGGGAACACAGCTAATAACTCTTCCCTCATGTAATATATCCCCCACCTATTTGATGTGATTAAAGATATAGTAGGAAGATTTTGAATCCAAAGGATTCATTTGTCCGAGAATCTCTCCTTAGGTCACTCTTATTATTTTTGTGAAGAAGGCCGACGAGTCTCTATGTTTGTGAATTAACTACCAATAGCTGAATAATGTAATCATCAAGAACAAATATCTTTTTCTCCAAATAGATGACTTGTTTGATCAATTGAATAGGGAAAATTGGTTTTTAAAGATATACTTGTGTTCAGGGAACCACCAATTTAGGGTGATGGAGGTGGATATCCTGAAGAAAACCTTATAAAATAGGAATGGCCACTTTAAGTACTTGGTCATTCCCTTTAGATTGACCAATAACCCAGTGGTATTTATGGTGGTTAGGAATAGGGTGTTCCACCAATATCTTGACTGTTTCTTTTTTTTATTCATGGATGACATCATGGTTTACTCCAGATCCAATGAAGATCATACGTATCATTTTTGTATTGTGTTGGGCACTTTGCAGGATCATCGCCTTTATGAAAAGTTGTCCAAGTGCACTTTTTTGATCAATGAGGTGAAGTTTCTGAGTCATGTCATCTCGAAATAGGGGGTTTGGTGGACCCCAAGAAGATCAGTGCAGTTGTGTCATTGAAGCATTAGAAGGATGTGTTCGAGATCAAAAGTTTAATCATCCTAGTAGGTTAATATAGGCAATTTTTTCGAGATTTCTCTCAGATTTCTTTTCCAATTACCACACTCACCCAAAACGTGGTGAAGTTTGAATGGGTCCCAGAATTTCAGGTATCTATCGCGGAGTTGAAGTTTCGATTGACTACCACCTCTATGTTGATCTTACTAGAATATGGAAAGGGCTATGTGGTGTATTTTGATGCTTCAGGTATGGGTATCGTGTGCGTGCTTATATAGGGTGATTATGTGGTGGCATATGGCTCTTTCCAAATCTAAAGATAAAGAAAGAAT
Source organism: Viscum album (assembly GCA_963277665.1). NCBI lineage: Eukaryota > Viridiplantae > Streptophyta > Magnoliopsida > Santalales > Viscaceae > Viscum > Viscum album. Next base: position 1,274,321,004 of record OY728132.1, on the reverse strand, counting down.
TACTCGACCCATGACTTGGAGTTGGAATCGGTGATTCGTGATTTAAATACTTGGCTTAACTACCTATTTAGGTAGAATTTTTTGGTCTACTTTAATCATAAGAGATTAGCCTACATCTTCTCACAAAAAGATCTTGATTTGAGGTAGCGTTGTTGGATCGAGTACTTGTAGGTGTTCAAATTTGATATCGTCTATACCCAATGCAAGGGTAATTTGGTTGTTGATTCCTTGAGAATAAAAGTACCAGTGCAATCTTGGAGGAAGTCCAGTGATGAGTGGGATCTTATGGTACTCTTTCCTCAGATGCATGAGGAGACCAAGGAGCTCAATGGAGGTGAGTTCTTGGAAAGCATTTAGTTGACTCCTACTCTTTTAGGGTTTATTTAGAAGAAGTATCTCAGTGATGAGTTGTGTCAGTGGTTGATTCGGTTTATTCATAGTGGGGATATGTCTTCAGATTGGTCTTCATCTCCTAAGGGAATCTTGTGAATCAACGTCTATTAAGTGGTGTCTTTGTCTCTAAGGAAGGTGGTGATGCGTGATAGCCACCAATATTTTTGTGTCATTCATCCTGGGGGTATAAAAATGTATTATAATGTTTTTAAGTAGTTCTAGTGGACAAGTATGAGACGATACATAGTTGACTTCATGTCGAGATGTTATACATGTTAACAGTTAAAAGCAGATCATCAAAGGCCCTCTAGTTTACTTCAGTAATTACCCATTCCTACCTAGAAGTGGGATGAGGTCATCATGGGTTTCATTTTTGTCTTAAATCATACAACTCATGGTAACAATTACATTTGGGTAGTGATCGATACTCTGACCAAATCATCCCACTTCATTTCGATCAGAGATACAGCTAAATTGGATGAGTTTGGATGATTGTATATTCAAGTGGTGGTAAGGATTCATGGTGTGACATTAGTATTTGTCTCAGATAGAGAGCCATATTTTAACTCTTGATTTTGGGAATGCCTTCAGAAGGCTTTGGGGTTACATATTAAGATTATCAAGATATACCATCCTTAAACGAATGGTCTGATGGAGCAAGAAAATTATATTCTGGAGTACATGGTTCATGCATGAGTTTTGGACTTTGTAAGTTTATGGGATAGACATTTGGGATTGGTAGAGTTTAAATATTGTAACAGTTACCAATCCTCTATTCAAATAGCTTCTTTTGAGGTGCCCTATGATCAGCCTTTTCATTCCCCCCTGTGTTGGGTTGAGGTAGGTGAGACCTCACTATTGGGGCCTAGCCTTGTGCAATAGATGTCTGGGAAATTCAAGTTAATCAGGAAGTGGTTATTGATAGCTCTAAGTCTCTATAAATATTATTCTAACCAGTGGTTTCGATACCCTGAGTTATCTATGGGTGATCAGGTATTCATGAAGGTGGCCCCTCGTCTGAGCCATCATCGTTAGGGGAAGCAGGGAAAGCTAACGTTGAGAAATGTCGGACCTTTTGTGATCAATAAGCGGATTGTAAAGGTGGTATACATGATAGATTTGCCTTATTAGTTGACTTCTATTCACGATGTATTTCATGTCTCCCAATTGAAAAATTACAACCTGGATCCATCCCACGTGTTGAATTCAGAAGAGTTGGAGATAGAGCCTGATTTATCAGTGTTTGAATGGAAGGTACGAATAGTGGATTCCCAAGATAAGGTGATTTTGGGAAATTCTATTCCACTAGTATAGTGTCTTTGGAATCATGTGAATGATGTTCATGAGACATGGGAGTTTAATTTATGGGATGAGAAAGAGAACCCATTCTTGTTTTCTGATCAAGCTTTAGGTTGAATTTCTAAGGCAGAAAGTTTTTTATAGTAAAGAGAATTGTCATATCCCTATCCTTCCTTTCAGGTATTTTTCTCTTATATTCTTGGTATATCTTCCCACACTATTTTAAACCTAAGTTCCTCATGAAATTTGGAAGAAAATATGGGTTTTTAGTGTCCAGTATAGGTCACACTGTTTGTCCATACACTTTACTAAACCGTGTAGAGAAATCATGCACAGGTGTCCAAGTCATAATTTTTTTTCCAATTTTTCAGTTTCGTAATTAACCATAGTGCTCCCCTTTATTCCATCATTCAACCCTAACATCTATGGAAGTCTCCCAATATCCCTAAAGATCTTTTGTAACCTATTTTTGAAAGGGTTTCTGGTGGTCAAACTTCAATATTCTTCAGGTGAATTCCTCTCTTGTTCCTTCCATTTTCCTTAGGGTTTCTTCCCTCTTTCTTGAAGTTACAAACATCCAGAAACTATGGTTTCATACCTAGGGTATAATTTTGTTTTTCTTGGTTTAATATTGTAGATTAGGGTTTTTTATCCCCTTTTGTTGTGTCGGTGGTGTGGTTGAAGTTTCTCACAAAGATTTTTCATTTTTGACATCTCAGGTAGGTGTTTCCATGTGTAAGCATTATCTGATGAGTTATATTGATTTATTTACCTTACTATAATGTTTTTTACCTTTTTTTGGTGTGAAAATTTTTTTTATATAATTTGTTAAGAGTTTGATTCAAAATTTTTATTTCTCTTTAAAATTGTGTTTTTTTCATGTGTAACTCATGTGGTATCATTTGAGATAATTTTATAATATATGAAAATGGTTTATTAATTGTTGATGAGGATTATAATTTTGTTTTGGTATATTATTTGGGTTAATTAGTCCTTGAAAGTGGGTTTTGAAATGGTTTCTGTGTGTAAATACTTGTTTTACTTCTTGAAATTGTTTTATGAAAATTTTAAATGGTTTATTGAGTTACACAAAGGGTAAAAAACATGTTGGGTGATGTTTGGTGTTTTTATCACTCAAAATGGTATTATTGGTTGAAAATTGTATTTTATAACATGTAGAACTTGTTTTATCACAAAGAGGTAAACTTGGGTATCTAGGTGGGTGGACTAGTACTTGTATTCTGGTGATCTGGTAGTGGTATCGTCCCAGTTTCAGTTAGAAAAATTGATGATTACAACACTAACTAAACATTAATGATTCTTAGAGACCACTCATCCATTGTTTTTACCATCCTAGTGTCTCATTCAAGAGAATTTTATTGGTTATGGTTACTCTTACACTAATATAAGATGTACATAGGGCCCTACAGCTTGCTAGTTCCTAGGAGTGTTCCTATAACTAGTGCTCAATGACTATATGGTACCCACCATCGACATATGGTGTGTTTGGTTGGTAAAATATAAGAATGTCTGTTTTATTTAAAATTGTTCATTTTTTAAAGTAACCATCTTGAAAACCATTTTAATTTTAAAGTTGCATCTTTTAGAAATTGTTCTAGCATTTCTTGTTCATAAAAAATTGCAAGATTTTTGTCTTAAAATGCTTATCACATGGAATATTTTTGGATGGAATCCTATTGGGATTAGGCTCACACCATACTTACACCATTGGTTGTAAGTAGACTTGGTAATGTTTGACACAGGTAAGGCCAAGGTCCTTGGTGATGGTGGTTTAGGTTGTTAGCTTCTTTTATTGGTGCAACGTTGCAGAGATGGCTTGTGGGAGATTCCCCTTGTCATGTGGTGGTTTTTATGTTATAATTTATAATCATTTTTATTTTTGTCCCTCTTGGGGTTTTATTTAAAAATATGTTTCTCAATTATGAATTTTTTTTTAAATACTTTTTTTCTATGAATTTTCAGATTCAATTTATTTATTATTGTTGGTTGTTTTATATTTCTAAACTCGGGTAAATCATTCCCAAACCTTTATTTATGATATTAAGGCACTTGTACCAGCCCTCGGGGATTGGTAATTCCCTTCATTACATGTCACGGACTGGGTTGGGTTCCAGTTTGGATGGGGACCAGATCTGGTTCATGATAAGTTTTCTCTAAAATAAACATTTTCTTACCCAAAAAAATCAACTTTTCTTCCCAAATAAATTAATTAAAAATTTCATAATAAATATTAACGGAAAAAATAAAAAACTTAAATGTTAGTTTTCAACCATTAGAAACTCATGAATGTTTTTCAAAAAGTTATAACTTTCACCTTTAAGAAGTATCAAACACTTTTCTTTAAACATAAGTGTGTTGGTCTACCTTGTGAAATCATGATATTTTCTGTGAAAACCACAAAAAGATTAAATAAATCATATATATAAATTGGGATATTATATTCCACATCACGCTTAAAAATGGAATAAAAAATATGGTCATCTTCTATAATTCTCTAGATAACCTAACACATTGGAGGGCTATAACAAAACTGCATGCCTTTGGTTTATAAAAGAACCACCATTCCTTATTTAATAATGTAACCTCTCATCCTTCGTTTATAAAGGAAATTCCCATCATCATAAAAAATTCCAAATAACCATAAAATAATCATAAAACATTAAATATTTCATTTTCATCATTACACACATTAAAATATTCCTTTTACCCATAAATAAAAATTTCTAAATATTAAAATATCTATTCCATTTAATAATCTTTTTCAAAATACACATAACATAGTGGATGAAGTTTTTTCATTGAAAATAAAATAAATATTATAAATTAATCCAATAAAATAATGGTTATAGTGGTAGAAAAACATGTTGAAGATATATAAATTAATATAGAACATTCCTTCTTTATTTTTTGTCAAAATCTTCCCTATAAAATACATAAAAATATTTATTTTGAAAACATTTGAAATAAAGTAAAAAAATAAAAATAAAATTTTCTTTATAATTAATTAATTTCAATATCAATAAATCGATACAGTAATTTTAAATATATTTACATGTAAAAAAATATTTGGAAAATAAATCTTTAAAATATTTAAAATGAGGTTGTTAAAGCGAAGTGTCACTTACCTCAAGTCTGATTTATCATGTATGTTAATTATATTTATGGATAATAGAATTTTGATAATTAATTTATTTCTTAAGAACCTTTTTCAAGTTCATTATTCCTTTTATTTTAATTAATACCATGTTGTATTAAGTTACTTAACCAATTAATTTGGTGTCGGATGTTTTGATGATATTCAGTACATATGTTCGAAATGAATTTTGTAGGTATACTAGGATCAATGTGGTTTTTACTCCATCATCTAAAAAATAATAATCATGAAATTATTATCATTTATATATATATATATATATTATTTTAAAACTAACCATGAAATATGATTGTTAAAAATGAAATGTGTTATAATCATGATGATGGTAGGTCGTACGTACGCATGAGTAACGTTTCCATTTTTCAATGATCATTATGGAAAGATGTTAAGTGTAATTTTATCTTTCCATAGTGATAATTATATCATAAATATCACATTTTAACTTAAAATAAAATTATATGTATCATCCAAATGATGTCGTGATGAAAAAAATTACATCGCTTCGTGGAGGTGGCAGTCGACACATACATACAAACGAAGTTATCATTTTTAAAGAAATGAAAATGTAATAAATTAAATGATATATTATCTGTACATAATGATAAATATTTCATGAATATAATATATATATATATATATATTAAATCCATTATTATATCCATCTGTGTGAGGTGGTGATGGAAAATAAATTACATCACTTCACGATGTGGTTGTATGTCATACACACGAATGATGGTTTTGTTAACCATTTGAGGGAGGAATTAAATGGATATAGTTTATTAAATTAAAATAATAATATATCAGTATATTATATATACTAATATTTTTATATCATCATGTTTGAATTTTATTTTATGGGTGCAGAAGAATAAATAAAACTAAAATATTCAGTTAAAAGTTATACATCTTCTTCGGACTATCTCCTTTTATTTACACCTTAATACCTCTAAGGTTGGTATTTTTCATAAACCAATACCTCTATAATTAGAGTATGGATAATAATAATGTATTTGGTTAGATATTTTCTTAATAAAATGTCTCTTTAAGTGTATAGATTAGAGGAGAGGTGGCGCCCTTTTATAAGAGAGAGTAAAATTACTCTTGGAATTACATAAAGTATGAAATTAATATAAATTAACTTTAATGGAAAAATGAATAAAAAAATTATATATTTAAAATATATCAATAGTTTGAGTCTAAATACTTCTGTAAAAAAATTACAAGTTTATACTATGTTTTTACCCTTACCTTTTTATCTTAACCCTCTGTTAACTTCATTGATGATTATCATGATAATAAAGGTTTTTGCTCTTTAAGTGTCAGGATAGTTACTATAAAAGGAAAATTAGAAGATAAATGTACCATAGATAATATTTTAAATCATATCTCAATAAATTGTCTAAATCTATATTTTTTAGTAGTTTTAATCATTTAATAAAACATTATTTATTATAAAAAAATATTTTATGTCATTTTTTTAATTACATGAAATATTATAATATAATATGTGTATAGATCATGTAAAATAGTTAAAAAATTAAATTGATGCTAATACAAGTAATATAAGGTATTTATTTAATAATCCAATCAAATTTTTTCTAGTTTTTATATAATGTTTACACTTATATTTTGGATTAACCCCTTGGTAAACCAATTTTGACCTTAACCATCCTAATACTTTTTTAATATTAAAGGGTTATAATTTCCCTTATAAGGTGAAAATTGGATCATAAATTCTAATATGTTATATTTGACTTCCATATTTATGAATCCATTTAAATCACACAAAAAAAATTATTTTTTTAGTTTTTAAAATAATTTACTTTATTTATATACTGCTTGCATAAGCATTTTGTTAGCATTACATAAGTACTTATGGTATTTATTTCATCAATAAAAATTTAAAATATATTTTAATGTAACAAAATAATTCATATTTAAAATAACCTTTTATAACAATTCATACATACTTTTTATTCCTACATAAAATTTTTAAAGTTAACAAAACAAAGAGAATGACATTTTTTTACTTTTCTTTACATAAAATACTATAATAATAAAAATAATATAGAAAAATGAAAAAAAAATCATATATTTAAATTTTAGATGATTATGGGTGAATTATACTAATCCAATACAATTAAATCAAGTGTTACAATTACTTTTTTTTCTTATCACATTATGTTTACCCTTAATTAACACATTTTACTTTTACCATGGTTAAAAAATTTACTATGTTTACTATCCATAATGACTAAAAATAAATGGGAAACATTTATAAATTTTGGAACTCCTAATTAAAAATATGGAATCTCTTTTTCAATATTTAATTCAAAGAAGTGGAAAATTTTATTTTAAAAATAAAACCACAAAATATGTGTACAAATAATTTTTCAAAAAAATGCCTATGAAGTAAAAAAGTTTTTATACCAAATTCACATATAAGATTCATTCTAAAGGCAATAGTTTTATTTTTTTTAATCAATAAGAACTAATAAAATTTTAACACATATCCAAAATGGAGTATGACTTGATAAATACTTTAAAATAAAATACAATTTTCAATAAAAATCAATATTTTTCACTATGAAATAGAAAATCAATCTTTTCAGAAAAATCCTGAAATTTTACTCTAAGCTAAATTTTACCTAATAATTTTAAAAATTATATAATTTTTATCAAATAAAATTTCCCAAATTTCAGGAAATTATTTATAATATTCTCTCACAAAAATAAATAAATACTATTTTGGAAGAAAGTTTGTTTTTAAAAAATAAAACGACTTTTCTAAAAAATGAGTACTTATTTACTAATAATTAATCAATAAATTCGTATTTATTAAGAAAATTATATATATATTTCATAATTTGGTTAATCCTATTTAAACCCACTAATTAAAATACTATATTATAATGGTCATATTTAAATAATAATATTTTTTTGTTCATTTATGCTCGGTGTTGCATATTTTGTGTGCTATCAAATTTAGTATTTCATTTAAAATATCTAGATACTACATTATCCCACACACTTAGAAATTGCATCCTCAAAATTTGAACTTGTGAACAGTAATAAAATGTTTTATATTTTAAAATACTTTTATTGAAATCTCATATCATAAAAAGGGTTAATAAAACTTCCTCTTGATAACAATGAAAGGGAAGTACAAAAGTCATCTACAATAACACATAACTAGATTTCCAAATTGAAAAACACTAGTAGGAATTGAAAATATATAAATGGAGGAAAAACATAATTTCTAAATAAATATGTACAGTGAAAGATATCATTGATCACCAGAAAGTGAATGATCATGAGAAAGTTAATGACCACAAAACCATAAACTAGAAAGATATCAAAATAGTCCTCGATTCATCAAAAATAGAGGTAATATGATAAATTTTTTGTTTCAATATAATTTTCCTATATTTGATGATTTATAATACCATATACACTAATAATATAAGGAAATATTCTTAATAAATATAATTTTAACATTTAATCAATTACCACAACAATCACATCCTTTTCTCATAACGATGAGTATTCACGATAAATTTTTTTACACCAAAAGAACTAAAATAAACTTCTAATGGGTCACATTATCCAAAAAAGCATAATTGTTTGTTCCTCCTATATTTATACATTAATCAAAATCAAAATAGTCAGTAAAATGTAAGATAATTCCCAAAATGGAAAATCTTTTATACAGATAAACAAAAAAGTAATCTATAAAATTCAACAGTAATGCCAAAAGTTCAAACTAAGTCATTCTATGACTAACTATTATTAAAATTATTCAGAATATATATAACTATGATTGAAATCCAAAGATTTTAATTACATGATAACATATTCTTTCAAGAATAATTTATTATTTATCTCCAATCAATATTAGTCACTGAGAAAGTCATATATTTAAAAATATATATTCCCTCATTATATAATCTCTAAAATATGATATTCATTTCCATAAATAACCTAAATTACCATAAATTCACATTCAAAATATATATTCCTCCCAAATACAATTTACCCTTTATTCCTTACATAAAATACCATAATATTATGCTAACATTAATCATATAATGTTCCCCAAAATTATAGTGATCTTCTTTAGAAATAAAATTAACCACTTTACTACCAAATCACTTTTCTATACTATTATTATCTATACCATAAAACATATATTCCCAACGTAAAATTAATCTTAATATTTCAAATCATTTAAGTAAAAATATTTCACACTAACCATGACATCATGTAGGCCAATGGTAGTCATTACACCTTGGTCCCCACCCAAGGGCACACCCACTTGCCCGAACGGGTCATCTAACTAATGATTGTCCCCACATTCCAACACATGTCCTTTCCATTTTTCTTTTTCCTCACTCAAATACCTTCCCAATAGGTCACCCATATTGATCACTACTTCAGGACAAGCATGCTTAACTATGGAGTTCTAATAAGGTAGGCTCCCGAAAATAAATGTTCACATTGTTGACATGAGTTATATCATTTAGTCATTTAACCCTTTATCATTTTTGGGGTGTTAAAAATTTAACCTCCAATGAAAACATCCAAATATCTAAAGTTATATAAACACTAATATGATAAAAAAACAACATCCCAAGATCTACACTCCTAAATATGGTGATAAAATCATAAACTTTAAATTTCTAGCTTTGATACTAATAAATGTGACTCGATTTCAACCATCAAAAACTTAAAAAATTATAAAAAATATTAGATCACTTAAATACCAAAATAACATTTAGTTTTAGATTTTAATTAATTATAAAAACTATTTCATATTGATATTTCCACACAGTTTTCATTTTTCCCCCAAAAAGTGTTCTTTATAAAAACATGCTTGCTTCATTTAAGGTAAATTTTATATTTGGAACAGAGACTTGTTAACTTTTCTACTCCTCCTTAAACCCTATAAATAACATTTTAAAATATGGGATCAGTGAAAAAATCCTTGTAATGGACATAAAAATAAATAAATATACTTTTTAGTCCATGAACACTCATTAAAATTTTTATTTTCAAAATAAACATTTTCTTACCCAAGAAATCAAATTTTCTTCTAAAAAATCAATAAAAAAATATAATAAATCATAAATGAAAAATAAAAAACATAAAGTTTTATTTATAATCATGAAAAACTCATGAATTTTTTTCCCAAAGTTATACTTTTCACCATTAAGAAGCAACAAATGCTTTCCTTTAAACATATTCTCATCATCTTACCTTATAAAATCATGATAATTGTTCAAAAATCATATAAATCATAAATAAATAAAGTACAAAAGTTGTTAAAAAAATTATTATCTCTCTTATAAATGGAATAACCAATATGGTCAAATTCCATAATTCTCTAGAGAACCCAATGCATTGGAGGACTATAAAAAACCCACAAATCTGTGGTTTATAATGGAACCAACCATCCTTGGTTAATAATGTAACCACCCATAATTAGTTTATAAAAAACTACACATCATCATTAATAGTTCCCAATAACTATAACATAATCATAAAACATGAAATATTATATTTTTATCATTATACTCATTAAAATATTCACTACACCCATAAATAAAAATTTCTTTCTATTGAAATATTCATTCCATTAAAACCTTTTTTGAAAAAAACCCATAACATAGGGAAGGATGGTTTTCATTTGAAAAAAAATAAAATTTTATAAAGTAATATAAACATCAAATAATGTTTACGTTGGTGGGAAAACTCATAGACGTTGTATATGTTAAAATAAAACATTCCTTTTATCTTTTCATCAAAACATTTTATATAAAATATGTAAAAATATTCCTTTTAAAAAAACCTTTGAAATAAAGTAAAAAAGATATAGAAAATGTTCTTTAAAATGCATTAATTTTCATATAAATATATTCACAAAATAATTTTAAAGATATTAATAGGGAAGAAAAATGTTCTAAAAATAAATCATTAAAATATTTATAAGGAGGTTTTTAATGTAAAGTGTCTCATACCTCGAGTCTGAATCATCACATAAATTCTTTAAATTTCAGAATAATAGACTTATTTTAATTAATTAATTTCTTAATAAAAAATTTCAAATTAATTATTCTTTATATTTTCTATAATAAAATTTTATATTTTATTACTTAATTAATTATGTTTTCATGTGGCATTTTGACAATACTCAACTCATATATCCAAAATGACTTTTGAAGGTTGGATAGGGTCAAAGAGGTCATTATTTCATCATCTAATGAATAATAATAATAACATAATTATTATTTAAACATATCAATTATTCTTTCAAAACTAACCATGAAAGGTGCTTATTGAAAATGAAATGTGTTTCAATCATGGAGATGGTAGGGCGTACGTACGCATGACTAAACATTTCCATTTTCAACGATCATGATTAAAAGAATTTAATTGTTATTTTATACTTATATAATTATTATTATATCATAAATATTATATTATATCTTTAAATAAACTTATATATATCATTCATAAGATGTGGTGATGAAAAATGAATCGCACCGCTTCGTGGAGGTGGTAGTCCACATGTGGGCACAAACGAATTTATCATTTTTTAATGAATGGAAAGGTAAGAAGGTAGATGATATATTATCTTTAAATAATGAAAAATATGTTATTAATATAATATATATGTATATGTTAAATCCATAATTATATCCATCTGTGAGTGGAACTGATGAAAAATAAATTATATGAGTTTGTGAGATATTAGTCTACCATATACATGAATGATGGTTTCATTTTCCATTTGATAGAAGGAATATATTTATATAGGTAACTAAATTAACCTCATAACATATAAATATATTATAGATACTTTTTTTATCATATAATTATTTTTTAATAATATTTGAAGGTGGTGCAAGAAGGAATAATATTAAAACATTTGGTTAAAAGATATACCCCTTCTTCGGAATATCTCATTTTCTTTACACCTTAACCCCTATATAGTTGGTGTTTTGACTAAAATAAGAACTATAAGTGAGGGTATGGATTATAGTAATGTATTTGGGTATATAGTTTCTAAAAAAACTATCTTGAAATCTGTAGAGAATATGATAGGAGGTAGAGAGTGATGGCAGGTTATGGGGAGCGAGAGGCGATGGGGGAAAACCCAAAATCTAGAGATCCTAGAATGAAAGAAGACATAAATCCCACTAGATCTTCAGGAAAATTGATTATACCTAAATATATCATGCATAGTGATCTTTTTCACCTTCTTTCCAAACCTAATCTAAAGGAGCATGATCCTAGACCTCATGCTTCTCCATGGAGGAACTTTTTAGAGGTGGTGAAATATACTGTCTCCTTATCTTTTATTAATTTTGTCATACCCCCACTTATAAGGGTCATTAGGAAGGGGAAATTGTGAATTTAGTGGCTAAATTTTATTTCATTGACGATATCGTAAGCTTATGCAAATATTCCATAATTCCATGAGTTATAGTCTCAAAGGGTGAACAATTTTGGAAGTTTCATAACCACGCTCAGTGAATTGTGGAGGTATGGGGTTTTCATGACTAGAAAATGCTAGAAATGAATCATGGATACTTTATTTTGGTCTTTAAATTAGATTTATGTAATATTAGGGCTTTAAGAATGAAATTTATATCTCTAAATCTAGTATTTCTGAGAATTCCAGAATGGGATAGAAATTTTGATTTGGACACTGTAAGAAATACCCACACTCAGGTATGGATTCACATCTGTAGTTTCAACTGGATTTGTTGGCACCTGAGAATTATCTAGGATATATCATCATCTATTATAAATCCCATCAAGTTGGACAATAAAACGGACAACTCAAGGTTTGGGAACTATGCTAGAATCTTGGTGGTAGTTGTCATGTCTAGTACACTGGTGGAGGAAGTTGTGCTCACAACAAGATACAATACCATGCATCTTTAAATTCAGAATAAAAGAAATCCTAAATTTTTCACAAAGTGAAACTTTTTTGGAAATTAAATAGATGAATATAAAAGGGATATATAATGTCATTTTTTTAAGATAAAATGGCTTGATGTGGATGCATGTAGGAAAAGGTAGGGGAAGATTTGTATTCCCACTGGAGCTTAAGATAAAATTGATACCACATGTGGGAATGATAGAGTTGGTTTGAAGTATAATGCTAAATCTTTACATCCATCTTATAATGGTAGTGTTGAGTCTAGACTCTAGGTATTCATTAAAGTTTCCAATCAGGATAAGGTGCATGGGACCAATCCTCATGAGAATGGTGTTTCTGGGGAGAAGGACAGTGCACTGGTGGAAGTTCACACCTCTAAAGAACCCTGCATTGAATGGGTACTCATGACCGACTTCAAGGTAACAAAATTTTTTCTACAATAAATACTAATGTTTTTGAATGAGATCGGGAAAATACAGACTATTTTTTATGAAGATTACCCAGGTATGAAATAATATGGTGATGTGATTACACAAAAGGTTATTTTAATTCTTGAAACTCAAACCACTCATGCTACTAAGGAGGTGGACATTGTGACCCCTCAGGAACCCAATGCTATGAAGCATACAGTAGTGAATGCTTCACACAAATCTAATTCAAAGAAAATCTAACATGAAAAGACTTTGTATAAAGCATGTGAGATCCAAGGAACTGAACTGGAAGAATGCATTATGAATCAATTTGGGTTCATTAAATCACCTGAGTATACAACAAATACATGCTCACAGGGTAGGGCATTAGAATAGGATACAGGTGAGACTCCAACTAAGGAAGGTACATGCAAGCAGCTAAAATATTCTGAAGAAAAGCATCCTCAACAAACTGACCATGGTGAATAGTAGGGGAGTTTTTATAGTTTCCACCTCTAAGGTGGCCAAAAAGAAATATTTTATGGATCAACCAGTGAAAATTGAGAAATCAACCAATAGATTCACTCCTATAAATAGTATATTCTAGTCTGATAATGTTGATGACACACAAACGATTACCCAATCTGGTATTTCATCGTAAGAATATCATATCTAGAAATTCATTATAAGTAAAAACAAATAAGATTCTAAAATGGTCAGCAGTAAAAAATGGAATAAAAAGAAAAATAAGGGAAGTAAAGGACAAGTCTAGGTGAGTGAGGCACAAAAAAAAGGCCCTCACACAAGGGGTAAAACCCTTAAGCAATGAAGATATTCTATTGGAACTATCAAGGTCTAGGTAATCCCTTAATGGAAAAATCCCTTAGACATTTTATTATGGACTATAAACCAATAATTATTTCAATTGATGAGCCAAAATTACTATTTTATAATTGAAATACATTTATGTGGATCACTCTTGGATATATGTTTGTTTCAAAAAAAACATGTATGAATCAAACATGGATCATCTATGGGCTCTACATCATGAAAGTATACAGGTCAATGATATTAATAATAAGTCTCAAATCATTTCTATATCTTGAGGCATCTTAGGTATTAATTTATCAATATCGTTTATCTATGCATCCACAACTTACATCAAGAGGAGAGAATTTTGGAAAGAAATGGTTGAAATTTCTGAAATAATGAATCACAAATGGTTGATTCTTGGGGACATCAATACTATTCTAAAACCAAAAGAAAAAAAGGTGATAATTTCAACCACATTGGTTCTATCTAGTTCTCCTCCTAAATTAATCAATGTAATCTTATTAAGATTTTTATTTTTGGGGCTGATTTAACCTGGAGTAGATACCTCCAAATGGTAGGAAAGCAAATAAAAATGATATATGATTCATTCAAATGGATGATAGGGATACTAAAAATGGTGTCTCTAGATTAACACTTCTTAATAAGCATTCTGATCACAATCCTATCATGGTGGAAATATCCATGCATATTTCAAGGTCAACGCTTATTCCATTCTGATTCAATAATGGGTGGATTTTGATTCCTGGATGCATGGGAATTTTGCTGGAGGAATGGAAATTTGAACCTATTGGTATCCCTTTTCTTAAATTGTTTAGTTTGCATATATATTCCAAGAATCTATTTAAATAATGGGGGGAAATTCATTCTCCAAGATGGACTTGGACATTAAAATGGAAGAATATTGTATCACTCATAACCATATTATGAATCAGTAGTAGGATGTTCCATTCCAATCTAAGATTCAATCTCATAATAGGCTATACGAGCTTCTTATTATCAAGGAACAACTTGAAAAAAAATCTGAATGTCATATGGCTCAAAGATGGGAATAGAAACTCCAAAATTTTTTACAGACTTCACAAAGAGAGGAGGGAAAGAATAGGTAACAAGGAAATCAAAATTAATGTAAATCTCTTCACCTATGAACATGAGATTTATTAGGTGATTTAGGAGCATTTCCAGAGATTATACTATAATAATATACTTTTTAATACTCAAAAATGCTTGATAACATTATTCCCCGCATTCAAGAGAATTATAATCAAGCACTTATAATGGCTCCATCCAAAGCGGAAAACAAAGATACCCTATTCTCGCTCAATAAGAACAGTAATCCTAGTCCGTATGGTTTCACTAATAATTTTTTTATGTTTTATTCATATATCTTACAGAATGATGTAACATAGGAAATCAGGGAATTTTTAATTCACTTCTTTATTCCTTATGGGGTAAATGAAAGTTTTGTTGCCTTGATACCCAAAAAGGAGAGTTCTATTGACATCAAAGACTTCAGGCTTGTTCCCTTGGGAATATAATTCCCAAGCTCATTAATAAGATTCTTATACACAAGATGGGGAGACTTGTTAAGGATCATATCACAATGAATCAATTTGGTTTTTTTTCTTAGAAGGATAATTCAGTATTGTCTTTTCGCTACCTTAGAAGGTGTTAATTTAATGAGGAATAAAGTGAAGAAGGTTAATTTTCCCTAAAAATTGACATATCCAAGGCCTTTGATATGTTGAAATAGATTTTTCTTCTTGATATTATCAATAGGTATAGCTTCTCAAATATGTTCATTAAACACATTCATGCCATTATCAGTTCTTCTTGGTTGTCCATTATTATTAATGGAGATCCCAAAGGTTACTTTCTGTGCACCAGAAATGTGAGACAATGTAACCCACTTTCAAGTCTCCTCTTTGTCATTTATGAAGATTACTTGAGTAGATGCATCAATGATTTAGCTCAACTTGGTCTTTAAAAATAAATCAAAGATGATATAAATGACTATGTTCCTTCATATCTATTTTATGTGGATGATATTATTTTTCGTGGTTAATCCTTGAAAAAGACTATATCCTCTATTAAGGCCTTATTTTCTTAGTATGAAGAATTTTTTGTCCAATCCATAAGTTGCGATAAATATTTCATTATTTTTAGAGATGATTTACATATTGGTAGACAAAACAAGATAACAAGAATACATGGGGTTAAGAGAGGTTCTCCCCATTTTATTATCTTGATGTCCCTTTATTTTGGGGCAAGGTGAAAAGGATTTATTTGGAATACATTCTCTTAGGCATTTTTAATAAAATGTCCCGATGGAAGGTAAAATCTATGCCTCATGCTTCTAGAGTGTGTATTGTTAACTCTGTGACCAACTCCAATTATTTTTAATCTTTCTCACTTTATAGATCGCCTCAGAATCCTAAAAATGAATAACAAGGAATGGTCCAAAATTTCATATGGGCTGGTTCAATTTATTAAAAGGAATCTGGATTCTTTTTCATGGAAGTAATGCATTAAACCCATTGAATTGGGGGGTCTTGGAGTCAAATATATAAATATATTCAATGATGGTATTATTTGATAATTAATTTGGAGTCTGATTAATTTTGATGATTCCTATGAATTTCTATCAAACAGGTTTAATGAGAGACTTCTAAATGGTTATAAATATCACCTTATATCCTTTGTTTGGACTTCCATAAATAATTCCTTCAAAAACATTATTCAGTACACCAAATGGATTGTCAGAAGGTTATCTGATCTTAATTTTTGGAAAACTAATTGGCTAGATAACCCAATACATAATATCAATAGCAGTCCATTAGATTTTTCTTACATGAGTATTACTAATTTCTTATCACAAATAAATCACTTTAAAAACTACTTTATATCCAAACCAGTCTGGAAATGTAAAGGTATAGTTTTATGGATTGTGACACCCTCATATGGAAACCCAATCGGCTTGGACAGTTTAATCCCAATGAATTATATATGATAGAATGTGGTGGTTCTACCAGACCACCTTAGTGGCTAATTACTTTTAAATCCTGATTCATTTAGCCTTAAAATTTCTACTCCTATAGAAAATATGGAATTCCATCCTACTTACTCAAGACTAAATATAGAAGTCTATATTCCATCTTTCTTCTGTCTATAAAATATTTCTTTCAGAAGGGGAGGATGTGAACTATATGTTTGTGTAATGTGTCTTTTCATGAACTCTATGGGAGTATATAAGCTCAATTTTTGGCATGATACTTGACAGATTCATGCAGTGTTACGATATCATGGAGGTGATCTGCAATGCTACCTTCAGTGATCAAATACAAAACCTGCTTTATGTTGCAGCTAGGATTTTTTAATTGTATAGAGGGATCTAAATGTTAAAGTATTTGATATAAATCAACCCTCTATTCATATGGTAATTCTTATATTGCATAAGGATGTTTATGTGGCCTCTATGCTAAAAAAGTTGTTATGAATAATACTATGCATGACCTAAATATTCTCATATTATTGGGTGTTGTAGTTCAACCAAGGAAGCCTAAAATGATCAAATTCATTTGTCATATCCCTTTAATTAGCTCATGGATTAAAGTTAACATTGATAGGGATGCCTCTACTATGCCTCGTTCCTCATGTTGTATGGGTGTCTTTTGTACAGAGCATAGATTTGTTAAAGGGTTTTTCTATCATTACAATAATATTGGGGTATCCAATGAATCCTAAATTTTGGTTATGGATTATGTGATTGGGTATACTTTCCACTAAAATTGGAATTCATTGTGACTTGAATCTTAATCCAAATTTGTTGTGAAGGCCTTAAAAACAAAAACAAAGGTCATTCCTTGGAGGATATTACCTCGATGGACTGAATGTCTCAACAATGCTACTCAAATTGATCTGGTAATATTACATACATACCGGGAAGCAGACCAAGTGGTAGATATATTATCAAAGAAAGCGGTCATGGAAATGGATACGATGTGGTCCTTCAAGATCCCAACCTACTGTGATTATTTAGTGGATACAGATATGTGTGGTATGTCTTACTCTTATTTTTGTATTAATATCTTGTAACCCTGACTTTTACTTTCAAGTTTTTTATATATTTTCTATTAGGACTGGATTCATTTGGATCCTGATCTTTTTGAGTAAGAGGATAGGAGGTTCCCTTTCATAAGAGAGGGGAAGGGAACTCTTAGAATTAAATAAAAGTATTAAATTAATATAAGTTAATTTTCATGTAAAAATTGATCCAATATTATATTTATAAAATATATGATGATTAAGGATCAAATTATCTCATAAAATAACATTTCAAAAAATTTAGACTATATTTTTACCCCTATCTTTTTGTTTTAAAACTCTGCTAACTCGCTTTATGATTATTGTGATAAGAAAGTTTTTTATGCTTTAAGGGTTAAGATATTTACTATAAAATGAAAATTTTCCCATAAATTTTCCATGGTTTATATTTGAAACAATATACCAATTACTTGGATTAAGATAGGATTTTTATGAAAATTAAATCATTTAATAAAACATTTTTTTATAAAATATCATTTATGTCATTTTTTGAATTACAAGAAATATTATAATATTCTATGTGTCTAACTCATGCAAAATGGTTCCAAAATTACATGTATTATACTATAAGGAATATATGGTATTAATATAATCATAGAGTAAATTTTTAAAATGTTTTTCCATCATTTTAAACCTTATATTTTATATTAACCCCTTGGTAGACCAATTTTAACCTTAATCATGGTAATGAATTTTTATATATTAAAGGTTTATAATTTTACTTATAAAGAAAAATATGGCTCATAAATGTCCAAGGGATGAAATTTTTAACCATTTAAAATACTAATTTCCCTATTTCATGGTTTTTTTAAAAAAAAAATAATTAATTAAATAATATATTATTTAACATAAAATATTATTAATGTCATTTTAAGAACTATTCACATAATTTGAATTTGAAAAAAACTTGATAGAAATAGAATTTCAATATAATACTTCAACACAGCTATAATATGTTATATTTATCTTCAATAGTTTTGATTCACTTTAACTTACCCAAAAAAATTCTATCTTTAGGGGTCTTAAAATAATTTTCTTGATTTTTATACTACTTGTACATGCACTTGTAAATGTAGGGTAAGTATTTTGGGGTAATTATTTCATTAATAAAAAATAACAAAACTTACCATGATAAAAAAATCATTTATAATTAAAATAATCATTTATACATGTTAGGTCAACTATGTCGAATTCCATGAGAGGGGGTAAATTAGGGTATGACATATTGAAATTTCTTCCCCTTTGGATCTTGTTTATTTGTTAAATAAAACTCTATTCTATCTTGATCCTATTGTAAAGTATGAACAAAATTTAAATCATGCACGAGGCACAGCAATTTTTACTTGGTTAACCCTCACTAGGCTTCGTCCAAGAAGAATACATCGTCGGTGTGCCGATGTACCAAATTCACTAATGCTCACTGTTAATAATGAGTACAAGGTTTGGGATAGATCTTTGATGCTCAAACTCACTACCTTTACAAGGTTTATGGTATGATCACTGCATTTCCAAGGGTCACTCCCTATGTATCTTCCTCTAATTAACTTTTGGTGGGAAGGATCATGAACTTCCTCTTTCTTTTCTCAGTGATCTTTAAAAGTAATCCACTCAATATTTATAGATTTGTAGGTCAAACATAGTTTATAGACATGTAGGTACCTTTATTTTCATGAATTATGCATCCTCAGCTGTAGGTAGATGCTCTGTCAAAGACCATTTTTCACTCATGGATGAAATCCACCTTTCCTCATACTATTGGGTAATGGAAATGACTTTTACAAATAGATTTTAAGATTTTTCAAGAATCCTAGTGTGTTATGTGAACCACATGATCCTCCTGCATAATATTTAGTGGGTTTGCTATGCGAAACACCTCCTCTGTGTACCGTTGCTGCTTCTGTGAACTGGAGTCACTTCTGTGAACCACCCTTCATCCACAGACTGCCTCTACCTTCACTATCGCATACTGCCTCCACATACCAACTCCGTAAATATCCTCTGTGAACCACTTCTATATACTTACTCAACTTCTGTGTATTTCATGCAGAGTTCTTTCTTCCTCCTTTGTAAGTTTTAGTGCCTCATAAAAAACCTTCCATGGAATTACTTCTGCGGACTGCCTCACCCTTCGCATAATTGCTTCCCTAAAACCACTTCTCCTTCATGGAATCCTCCTCACAAAACTCTTCTCCTTTGAAGACTCTCCTACATACCATTCCTTCTTCTTTCATGTATTGCATCCTTTGTGGGGTATATTTTCCTGCAAAAACCATCGGCATAATTTCTTCCACGTGAACCACTTCAGGATTCACGGAATTCTCCATCATGAACTTCCTTCAGACTTCTACAAATTCTCAGAGAAAATATATTATCTAATGAAAATTTCTCTCACCTCTAATAATTGGGATTATCTCTCTTTAAATAAGAAAATATATCCTCTTGATCTTCTAAATTGAGATTTACCAAATCTTTGATTCAGCACCATCTTTACTATGTATCGCTTCTGCCACCATGAACAGCATGCCTTCCACAAACCATTTTTTGTAGGTGGTTTACATACTAAATTTACTTATATGTGTCACACCATTTCACCAACCTCTATGCCTTCCATGTACTGTGATCCCTTCATCGCTTACCATTCCTGCCACTCAGTATGCGGTCGTGAACCGTTCATAGACATGGTACGCGATCCATGATCTGAAGTACATGGTTCAATTATTTTCCGATTTTCTTTGGAGTTCTTCATATCTTTCACTCCTATGAGAAATACATTCCTTTTACAACATCAAACTCCAAATTTTTAGGCCCAAAAATTTGGCACACTAGGAAATTGTGCCACCTTAAAAACCTATCTTCGGCAAACACCAACCATGCTCATTCACGGTCATCTGGATTTGTCAACAAACAAAATCACACACAAAACATACTGATAGGACACCTGGATATATTTTTTCCCAACAATAACTGATAATACCATCTTTTTATACCTATATAAAAATTTAAAGTTAATAAAACAAAAGAGAATGACATTATTTACTTTTATCTATATAAAATATTATAAAGGTCTGGTTCATGAACAAATTGTAAAAAAGTTAATATATTCTAAGTTTGAATGAATATAAAAAAAATATACTCATATAATAAACTTAAAGAAAGTGTTAAGGTTACTTTTTAGTCCCTTTCATGTTATTTTTACCCCTAATTAACCAATTTTACCTTTAACGTGATAGAAAAATTTATTATGATTTCTATTCATAATGACTAAAAATAAAAGGGAAATGTTTTACAATTTTTGACCTCATGATTCCAAATATGAAATCCATTTTTAAAGATTAAATTCATATATGTTTTATAATTTAATTTAAAATTAAACTCAAAAAATGCAAAGAAAAATAGTTTGTTAGAAAAATGTCTTTTTAAATATAAAATTGTTTTTATATAAAATTCAAGTATAAATGTAATTAATAAGACTATAATTGAATTATTTTCAATAAAAATGAACTAATTAAATTTTAAAAATAATAAAAAATAGAATATTACATTGTAAATACTATAATTGAATATACTATTTTCAATAAAAATAAGTATTTTCCATTATTCAATAGAAAATCAATCTTTTTAGAAAAATCCAAAAAACTCAATATATTCTAATTTTTGAACAATTATTTCAAAAAATTTCTTTTTTTAAAATAAAATTTATAAGATTTCCAAAAATTAATTATAATATTTTCCCACAAAAATCAATAAATACCATTTTTGGAGAAAAATTGTTTTTGAAGAATAAAATTAATTTACTAAAAATTGAGTGCATATTTTAAATAATTTATCAATAAATTTTTATTGATTAGGAACTATATATATTTCATAATTATTTTAATATTATTCAAAATCTCTAATTAAATATCTAGGTTATAATGGCCATATTTAAATAATAATATTTTTTGGTTCATTTAAACTCAATGTTACGTATTTTTTATGCTATCAAACATAGTATTAATTTTAAAATATAGGTATATTGTAGTATAAGTGACTTAAAATTCATTTTTATTCATCAAAACTGTCCTTTATACCATATATAAGATACAGTGATGAAAAAAATTGCATCATGTCGTGGAGGTGGTAGTCCACACATACACACAATCGATGCATTTTTTTTTATCAGGTGCATGGGGAGGGATAATTGTTGTTAAATAAATATAATGAAACATCAGTATATAAATGATACTAAATCTATTATATTAATGGATTTATGTAAAATAATAAAAATAAAAAAATACTAAGAAGAAGAAACACTCATTTTAGAGACTTAGATTTTCCTTTGAACTCTCCTTGAAAATGAATAGCTTAAGATGAATAAATAATTACAAATGGTTTGGTTCATGGGAGAGTTTTCAATGAGGACTAAATTTTCATATTTATAAAAAGTAAACTGAAATAGATTTTTTACCTTGAAGGGGTGGGGGTTCCCCCTTTTTAAGTGAAGAATAGGGAACTTTCCATGGAAAAGAATGTTAAGTAAGGGGAAAGAATGGATTGGAAGGAAATTTAGTTGAGGTAGGTGATTGAAGGTTGGTAAGACATGTATTTAAGACTTTAAAACATAAAAAATTACTTCTATAATGTATAACGATCATTTTAACTTAGGAAAATTCAATCCAGATTAGATTACACTCTTAAACACTAATTAGTCATAATTAAATATTAATCATGGTAATTAATTCATTAATAGAAATATAATTGGAGCCTTACAATAAAATTTTGAAATGATGAATACAAATTTGGACTCAATTTAATCTAATTCAATTTTCCAAAAAAATAAAATTTACTTTCAAATTAAAACATATAATTTATCGAAAAATAGATTTTATAATTAAATACCACTTATATTGTAAAATGTTAATCCTGGGTTTGTGAACATGTAATATTAAAAATATATATAATTTTAAAGAAAATTAGTTTCATAAAAATTTATTTCATTCTTATGTTATAATAATATCATAATTAGTGATAAAATTAGAAAAACCTATTATTTTTCACTATTCACCTAAAAATTAAATATTTTAGAATAATAAAAAATAAATACAAATATTATTTTGATATTATAAATTAAAATATAAAGTTATTTTTATATAATTTATTTCTAAAAATTATATATTTAACTCTTGATACAAAAAAATATATAAACTGCTTTTACTTAAAAAAATCCTTATGAAAATCAATTGTTCCTAGTATTATTTCCTAGAAATTTTCTAATTTTAAAAAAAAATATTATTATATATGGATATCTTATATGTTATCATAATGGTATTTTAAATACAATTAATTTAATTTACTAATTTATCATGACCTTTATTTTTGTGTGTGTGCATAAATATATCACACTTGGGATTGTTCATTGTAAAATATATAAATTAAAATCACGAGGTTTTACACTCCATGTATACGGATTTTAAGAACCTTTCTTCCAAGAAAAAGAAGATCGAAAGGTAGAAAAGGGAATAATCCATGAAATGATTTTCATGTTGTAAGAAAGGCTATTGGAAGAGGAACTACATTGTAGCAAGGAATCTAGGGGATGCTTCAGGTTTATTTTTTATCAAATACAACTTATATATATCTAATATTTAAGTATTATATATATATATTGGATCTCGCATTTGTATACAAATATAAGATCCAAGTATATTTAGAAAGTTTGTGGAAGGTGAGGTGGATATTTAAGCAGTCAATGAAGAAAAACCAACTACCTTTGCTATTAGAAACTAGCCCGAAGAGCTTATTTTTATTCGTTTTCTATATTACCCTTTTTAAGGGTTTATGGGTAACCCTTAAATGGCATGTATACTTTGTGAAATTACATGACCCGAAGGTCTTAGAGGAATTCATCCAGACTATAACTACTTGAAACCTCCCCTCCCCAGTGTATACATCATGATATCAACTCTCCACCTTCGTATTGATGTTCATCTAGGCTTTCGATGCATGCACGGGTTAGTCCTAATACCAATTGTAATACCCTATCATTATTTCAAATCCATCAGCCATGCTTTGGTGAATGAACCTTCTATGAATCCTCATCTAGAGCTTGTTCCTTATAGAGTCTACCTGGTCCATTAAAGCACAATTAAAATGTGTCCTAAAGGCCTTAAGGTGGATTGTAAGCCTTACTGTCCTGAAGGCCATGGGTGTCCCAAAGGAATTAAAGGACTAGAGGGCCAAATCATTGGGCCAAAAGCCCAAATAGATGAATAGTTATGTCTATTACAGTACCGAACAGTAACTGCTATAGTACTTCTAAAGTAACCTGGAATTATGTATCTATCTGAATTTATTCCTGGGTCTCTTGGAAACTACCACATTACATTTCCAACAGGAATGATTTTATTCTTGTGTAAATATAATTATTTGCATAGTTTCACTAAGAACATTATATCCATGTTGAGTGTAGTCATATATAGCTTTGTATTCAAATTTTTAAATAAAATATGGTTATTTTATAAATATATCATCTTTATTCTATGAAACACCTCAATAACAATCACTATGTTCTAGAATATAATAACCAAGTTTTGGAAATCGATAAAGATCAATTTCAAATTACTCACATCACACCCAATTATGTAGTCACTGACTTAGTTATTTAAATGATAAGTTCTTAGAAAAATTCAATCAAGATTGGTATTTATATTCCTCTGAACAAAACCACTCAACAAATTTTTTTCTTATAATAAAGGCAAACTGACTAAATCACCATTTGGTGTAAAGGGTGAAATGGACATAGATCTTCTAGAATTAAGGTAAATTGATGTGTGTGGACCTTTTATAATTAAATATAGAGGTAGATACTCGTACTTCATAACTTTTATGGATATTTTACTAGAAATTTAAGTATCTAATTAATGAGTTATAAGTTAAAATCCTTTATGAAATTCAAGTAGTTTATGAATGAATCATAGAATTGGATTGGAAAGAAGACAAAGTCGCATCGATATGATTAAGGTGGAGAATATCTTAACCAAAATTTCATCGATTCTATCTCAAATCACTCCTCCTTACACCAAAGTGGAATGGTGTTAGAGAAAGGATTAACCACACTTTTCTTGACTTGGTGAGGTCGATGAGGATTCATGTAGTACTTCCATTGTCATTTTAGGGATATTCATTACAAGTTGTGGAACACATACTAAAACAAGTTCTAAAAAAGTGTTAAATAGAATACTATACACATTAATGCATGAGATGAAATATATATTGTTACATACTAGTGTATGGGGTTGTGATGTTTCTTTTAAGGTTACTCATGGAAACAAACTAGAACCTTAGGGAATGAAGTGTTTATTTAAAGGATATCACAAGGGGTAAAAAGGGATATTACCTATATGGACCCTTAGAAAAATAATTAAATCATGGAAAGGGATGTCATAATCCATGATAGGGAGTATAACTACAAAAAATTATAGTGGTAGTAATATTTACTTTGATGAAGTTGATACTCAAGATACACAAGAGTTGTAATAGGAACAAATTCTATAGGTCCCCATGGAAGAGTTTTTTCCAGAGGCACAAGTGTTTTTTGGGGTCATAAGAATGGTTAGATAACCAAAGATATATGGTTTTCTAGTCACTAAGGATGATTAATTGTTATTATTTAATAATAATTAACAAATCTTCTATAAGGAGGTAATAAGTAGCTCATAAGTTAAAGTATAAAAAATCCATAAATTTTGATATGGATTCCATGTATCAAAAAAAGTGTGGGTTCTAATTGATACACCAGTAGATGTAAATCATGTGGGTTTTAAATGGATATTCAAGAAGAAACTTGATATAGATGGTAATTTTTTACCTATAAGGCATGTTTAGTGGCTAAATGGTTTAAAAACATCAATTTATAGACTATGATGAAACAATTTCTCTAGTTTCTATAATAAATTCATTATAATTATTCTTTCCATAAAAATTTCCATGATTATGAGATTAGGAATATGGATTTAAAAACCAATTTCCTTAATGGAAACCTCAAGGAATATTTCTATATGACACAAGAAGAGGGATTTTTAAATCTAAAAGATACCAATAAGTTATAAATATTCCATAGGTCCATTTATAGTTTGAATAAAGCATCCAAATCATGGAACATTCTCTTGGATGAATCCATAAGATAATTTTGTTTTATAAAGATAAAGGTGAACCCTCTATCTATAAGAAATTTAATGGGAGTGTGGTTGTATTGATAAAATTATATACTGATGAAAAATTACTCATTGAGAATAAGATAATATCCTTACAGTTAGTTAAGATAAAGTTGAACATATGCTTCTCTATGAAGGAAATAGGTAAATCAGATTACATTATTGGGATCAAGATCATTTGTGAAAGATCCAAGACCCTATTTTGAATAATTCAAGGTACATGCATTGATAATAAAATGGAAATATTCAGTATGGATCAATCCAAAATAAAAAATAATAATTTTTTATATAGCATATATCTCTCAAAGAAAATGTGTCCTAAAACATGAGAGGATAAATAAATTATGGATAGTATTCCTTACACATTAGCTATAGGATTGGTCATGTATTACATGCCATGTACCAGACTAGATATTTTATCTACCTTGAAAATGGTACAAAAATATCAAACAGAACCAAGATACCTCTATTTGATGTTATTCAATACTATCTTGAAGTATGTGAGATATACTAAGGATATGTTCTAGGTTTATAGAGGAAATGAGGAGTTAATCATCAATGGATATATTAATATTAGTTTATAAATAGATCAATACAATCTGAAATCACTATTAGGATATTTCTTAACCCTTAATGGAGGATTTATGAGATAGAAGAGCTAAAATAATGTAGTGTTCATAGATTCAACAAAATATTCTGATCATATTATTCCTTTTGATGCATATAAAGAAGTATTTGTTAAATGAAACTTCATTGGGGAACATTATTTAGTGCCTAGCATTAAATACCCTATAACATTACATTATGATAATAATGTATCATTTATCTCTCTAATGAGCTAAGATCCCATCAACATATAAAGAATATATATAAAAATTATTATCTATTTAAGGATGTTTCTAAAATGGGTGAGGTCACAATAAGTATATTTTCTATGGTAGATAATGTGGTAGACCCATTTACTAAAGTCTTATATCAAAAGAGGCATTCCTATCATGTGAGAGTTATCAAACTCCAAATCATTAGCAGCCGGGTCTAGCATAAGTGGTATTATATTAGAGTTGGTTCCATATAACTAACTAATTTTTACTTTCGATTACCTCCATATTCATTATATTAAACTATAATAAATATCTTATCTTGTGATGATTATTATTATATATAATATTTAATATAATAATTTTCCTAGAGTATCTATCCCATTGAAAGTTCATAGCAATTCCCCACTATGATGAAAACCCTGAAGTGTTATGTAAATATTCTTAAATACATGTTCTATGGTCTGATGACATCACTTAACTAGAAACAAATGATATATTCCATCATTGGTATGATTTTCATAAGACTTTGAGAATTTATCTCATGAATTATTCCCTTTGTAATATGCAAGAGAATAGGTTATGAGAATAATATCACATGTAGTAATTCTACATGTTTTATGTTCCATTGGATATTTCTATCTTTTGATGTGTGTATTAGTCTATAGACTTTTTCACAATTGTGATTTTATTTTGAGTTATTTCCCTATTTTATTTTGATCTTATCTTTACTATGTGTATTTCCTGGGAGTTTTTTAGAAAAATAGTATTTTTGGACCCAATAGTAGGTGGTGAATGGTTTGTGCATGGTTTGTAGAAATAGTGCGCCGACCTCGAGGATATTGTTTGACTAACTATGTACCTAGACCAGTGGTTATATCTCAGGTGCATGGTCAATTTAATGGGCATGTGTCCCTCCCTAGGAGATCATGTAGCATTATTTTCCTTTGGCAGGAGGGGTCGTACGGTTCAGAAAACTATTCAGCCTACCCAAATAATTACAAATGTATAATTAACCCTTTTCTATCTTTGAATTTGACCCCAAATCAGCCCTTACCCACCCCATTAAAGTCTCACGGTCCTAGTAACCTCTCCCCTACCTCTTGGATCACTTGGACCACATTTATTTTGTGTATTTAGTATAGAACCTTTAAGATCCCTTCAAGTAAGCCTCTCATCCTCTCATTTTTTCCTTCTTATAGGTTTATTTTTCTTTCCTTCTTAGATTCTTATTTCTTCAGTGGGTTTATTACCCTAAAGTGAGTTAAATGTTGTCTCTTTGGGTTTAATCTTGATTTTTATGTTGTGCATTTTCCATTTTAGGGTCTCCTTGTTGTGTGGTTTTGTTTTTTCATCAGATTCCGGATGTTTCCAAGATTGAGGTAGGTGATTCTATCCTTTATCATTGTTTGATGATTTTGGTATTCTTTTAATGATTATTAAATTTATTCTATTATTTGTTTTGGGCAGTATAAATCATATTTTCAAATGGTTTTGGTGTGAATAAGGATTCAAAAGTAGTTTTTTACTATTGAAAATAGTGGTTTCATGTGTTATTCTATGCTGGTGTGTGTGTGTGTTCATGTGAATGGGGTGGTTTATGTGTGATGGAAATAGTAATTAAGCACAAAAAAGGGATCCTAGGTGACTAGATGGGTGGACTAGGATGAGTAAACTATTCATATTGGCAGGGTTGAGGACCGGTTCCCTCTAACAGGATTGAAACTACAATAGTAACTAAATATATGATGATGATTAGAGACCACAATACCTTGGGATGAAGTCCCCTCTAGTGGATCATTCATGAGGGCATTATGGGTTCTAGTTTCAATACCATTTCATCGAGATATTAAGTTCCTAGGGTCCCACAAACCTTAGTGCCTTAGGGATTACCTATGGTGATCATGTGGTGATATTCTTACCTTAGGCCTATAGTGGACTTTAATTTTAACTTTTATTTTCAAAAAATGTCCCCCTTAAATGTTTTACCTAAAATATTTCCTTAAAGAGTTTCTTTGAAATGTTCCCTTTCCTTTTTATAAAACATTGCATGTTCATTTTTCTTATAATGTTATAGCATGGAATCCATTTGGGTGGTATCCTATGGGGATTTAGATAAAACCCTAAATACACCCTCAGGTGTATGTATACCATATTTTTTTGGACCCAAATAAAGTAAATATGTTTTGTTGTTGTGATGGTGGATCTGGTTACTAGTGTTAAACTTCTTATGGGTGTTAGTGGAGGTGGCTTGAGGGTGTTGGACCTCTTGTTTCATGGATATTTTTGGTAGTGTAGTTATTCTCCCCCAAATTTTTTTTAATTTGGTTTTTGGATTAAAATGTAAAAGGATTAACTCTTTTTGTAGTGTGGACCTTTGGTCATTGTATTCTTTTTTGCTTATATTCATTGGTTATGTTGTGATCAGTTATTCTTGTGGTTTCCTATTGTTATTTCTCAGGGTGAAATTGTTCCTAGATGTAAAGTTCAATTCCCAAGCACTAGTTTCCAACCTATGGGGATCGAGAATTCCCTTGGTTTCATGTCATGAGTCGGTTTGGGTATTGGGTTGGATGGAATCCTGAACCGGTTCATGAAAGACTTGATATTTTATTAATTCATATCATGATTCAGGTTCTTTTATGCATTAACTAATGTCATTACAACATATTCTCATGGAGGGGTAAGATATTTTGGGTGAATCATGATTGATATAGAATTAATATATAAGTTGATAAAGTATTTTTCCATTCTATGTTAATAAAAAATAGACATCTTTAACCCTTTGATTGGAAAAGAACTTGCTAATTATATTCATTGTCCTGTGTGGTTTTTATAACATGTTAATTTCAGTAAAATTAAAGTGAACATATAAATCATATAGGTTGATGATACATGCAATGTGATCTACTTGATGAGATATCAAGATAAATGAATTATATTAAACAATGAATGTTTGTATGAGGTTTTTGTTATTGAGGAATTAACATCTTTCTTTATAGATTTCTTAGCATGTTTCTAGATACTTATCTTGGACTTTAGATGCATCAGCTTAATGTTACTGAGAATGAGGCATAGAAAATAATATACTAAGTGTATCTAAAAGCTTCATTAAATTCAACATAAATTTAATATTATAATAAAAATTATTCTAAAGTGTGGAATAATTATTATTATTTGAGTTATGTTGATTTCTAATATTCATTAATGATTTATTCAAATGAATATATATGTGAGTTAAATAATAAATAAATATTTATTCTTGGATTTTATATAATATATTATTTATTTATTTAATTAATGAATAATGTTGTGATATTATTTATATAAATAAATTATCATTATTCACAATTCAATAAATATCAAGGAGGAATGATGGGATTGAAAAACCAAGTTAAGGGTCTGGTGGGAATGATATAATAAATATCATTTAAATAAATACTAATTTATTTATGGATATTTATATTACCAACAAGACATTTTTGCATCAAAGAAATATTATTATTATTATTATTACTATTAGACATGAGGTTTTATAAGGATTATTTTATTGGATAAGGGATTATGTGAAATTACTAATTCATGATGTAGCTCTATATATACCTAGTTATATTATTTATAGAAGAAAATTTCAAGAAATTTGTGTGCACAACAATATCTAGAGAAAATAATCTTAAACCAAAAGATAGAAATATCTCATGAATGATCTCAAGAATAGAGAGATGTTAAATCCTATTCTTCCCTCTCTGGTATCTAAGAGAACAAAATAATCCATTAACCACAAAGTAGTTCTAGTTACGATTAATAACAAATGACACAAGTAGTGAGAATCATTTGTCCTAGCATCGGGTGATTCTATAGTGATGTTCAGAGGTTTGCAGAACACATATGAATTAATAATAGAGGAATTATACACTTTAATAATTCAATTAAATAAAGGTATGATAAGAAGAGGTCAGTCAATTCATTAATGAAGAAATAATTAAAAGCTAAGTTAATTCTCTGTTATATAAATTAATTCTAAACTATATGTAAAATACCATGTGTCCATAGATTATGAGGTTTCTATTCATCATGTTATAAGGATAAATGTGAGGAAATTGGTGAAATAATATTGTTGGTTATAGTACTAACCACTTCTGATACACCCTATAACCTGCACTTCATTCTCTTCCTTGTCATTTAAATATAGAAGAATATCATCTATAAAGATTACCACAAAATGATCAATTTAATCTATAACAACTCTATTCACCAAATAAATAAATATAGTAGTATTATCTATAAGTCCAAAAGGCATCACTATGAATTCATAGTGCCCATATTATGTTCGAAAGGTTGTCTGAGGTATATCCTACCTTTTCACTCTTATATGATGATACCTAGATCAATGTTCTACATTTTTGAAATGTTGATCCCCATGAATTTAATCAAAAAATTATCAATATGTGGTAAAGTATACTATTTCTAGAGTTTGATCATGTTAAGGTCATTATAATCAATTTATAGACACATTCATCAATCTTTATTCTTTATAAATAGGACCAATTCTACCCTAATTGAGGTACTTGGGTGTATAAAGAACTTGAATAAATTTTCTAATTATTTTTCTTCAATTACACTAATTCACTAGGGTTTATTCTATAAGGACTCTTTATAACATCTTGAACTAAGATCCACTAAACTAATTCCCCAATATGGTTCTCCAAATGACCTCAAGCACACCTCCTCATACGCCAAAGGTTTCCGACTAGTAGTAGGGTTATAAGGTGAACATTGAGGAGACTATACCTTTCTATTAGAGAGTATGACCATAAAAAAATAACCATATACCATACATTCCAAAGTACATGGAATGAATAAATAAACTAAAATATAAGCATGTTTTAATAAGATTAAATATTGTAAAGGCTTGATCATCAATTCCACACATACAACATCGACCACCCACTGGGTCAATCATACATATACAAGATAAACTAAAATAAATGAATAAATCAGTCTCTAAGACCAATTACAGTACATTTAATATACCTAGTATCTAGCAATATAATATTATTCGATCTAACCAATCTGATCATGCAACACTCAATATAGGGATCAGCCCAAATTTTTTTCCTAAAATAAACATATGAGAGCTTCTCGGTTACCCATATGTTGTGGTGACATAAGTAGGGTGTGAGTATAACTCAGTACCCTGCCAAAAATATTGTATAAAGAAAATACTAGTTAATTAAATAGTGTATGAATATAAACAATGGAATAAATTAATATTATAGAAAAATATATACAATCCAAGGAAATCAACATTTCATCAAGTACCCACTGGCCCATGGGTTATAAGGTGACACCCAGGCTGAAAAAACTTGCGTCAACCCAAACTATTTATCTAAAGAATAACATGATAGGATACATACTATAAAAGTCAAAAGTGGTTTTCTATATTCATTCAACTCAAGGAGGAGTAAAACATACATCCATGATAGTTATCTCAAGTACCTGGTCCATTAGTGCCCCTAAAGTCAGTCTAACATCTAAAACAAAAAATTAACATCAATATAAAATGTGGTCAGAATCTCTATCTAGAACCTAATAATATAAAAAAACTATTGGTGTCGATATGAGTCATTAGGAGTAACACTATAATCATTATTATAACTAAAGTTCTCATAGAATCAATCTATCATTCACATAAATAAAAAAACAACAATTCCTGGAGCATCAGTCCAGTACCTAAACCATGGATATAGAATGTCAACCCACCATAATTTCGAAAATGGTATACCAGCATGACTACAGAATAATTCCAGCACTAAAATCACACATATACTATTAGTGTCTTCATCCTTAGTTTGATGCCAGATCTAGAGATTATACCACTTGAATTTGGATACTCAATCCTATATCTAAACCATTCCATTATTTCTCAAACACAAAGGTTCAAAACCTTGACCGTAAAAATATTTAGAAATTTACAAACATTTTTAAACCATTAACATTTACCAAGGTCCCAATGGACATTAAATACTAAAACCATCCCAAAAACCTTTATTTTCATCAAAATAATAAAATACCCACCAAGTAATCTTCCTAAAAGTGAAACCACACTCCCATTTCTGATCAACCACTAAAATATATTTATAAGCTCCTTTTATGAAATCATTTAGAGCTCAATGCCTCATTTTTAAAACAAGAACCATTTAAAAACATAACATTCACACTTTGAAACCTGAAAATAAGGTCAAAACCAATGAATATAGATTAAAATAATTTCAAGGGCCTTATATGGGTTTCACAAAAACTTAACATATGAAAAAAAACACATTTTATATTCTAAAAAGTCATAACCATTCATTACAAAGTTCTACCCATTATCTCTTTAACCATTTAATTAATCCAACCAACTGTATTAACCAGTTTAAGCTCATAACCCACCAACTTTACCCTTCAAAACCAAACATACCATTTCTAGGGAATGATACACACCATGGGTGGCGGTAGTTACATTCTTATCAATACTAATGAATCTAATATAATCCACGAGAATTATAAGGTATCAATTTAAATCCCAAAATCATTTACTTTAGACAAATAAAAAACACACTACACATGGGATTTAAGGAAGAAATAATATACACATTTAAATAAATTAACAATACTAAGGTTAAAGATCTTAAACTGACTACATCATCAATGAAGATTTCCAAAACATATTCAAAGCACGATGGCCTTGACAAGGCCCGTCCAAGTCTCATCCAAACTCCTGGCATCCAAAAGTTCTCATATCAACCACCCAATATCTAATCCCATGCCAATAAAAAATAATTGATTAGTTATAACACTTAAAATTAGTTGAATCGTTAAACCCCAAACTTGACATAATGATAAAAAGTTCATTAAGTGCTCATCTCTTATCAAAACATCACGAATCCACCATGCGGGGCCCGCAACATACTCCTGACACAATTACCAGGAAAACCCTATGAGGTTATACCATTAGAACAACTAATTAAATTAAACACTTTGGAAAAAACTTAATAAAATTCACCATTGTCCCATAACTTAACGAAACATCATTAAAAGACATGTCGAATTCATATTGGGATTTCCTCTATGATATCCAACAAAAATCCCCATGAGAAATGGATGATTCCACCATGACTCGGTTTCAAAAAAAACCTAAACCATAGAACATGAAAATTAGAGAGGTTAAAGAAAATTAGGGAAGGAAGTAAATAATGCTCAATTAATACCTCAAAATGTAGAAGAAAACCACTAAGAACATATCCCTTATGAGGCTTGAAGATGGGAGGAATGGAGGAGAAGGCCTCATTTGGTTCATGTGAACAAGGGGAAGATAAAGAAGAGGGGTAAGTCAAAATACCATAGGGGAAATGTTAAATCACCATTTTAATGAGATTTTGGGTAGCCACATAGTTTGATTGCATGGTTTTCCAAACAATTCACCAACCATACAGTTGGCACTGTCCAAGCCAACAACCCCACATGGTTTGGTCACAAGGTTGGACAAACCATGCACCAACCATTCTCACCCCAACAAAAAACTTTTATAATTAGGTGTATGGTTCTTTTGAAACCAAGTGAATCACATGAACTATGCCTCAAACCATCCCTCAACTTGTATGGTTTCCCCTTAAACACCTCATGGTTTTTCCTTAACCATGTGGTAACCATGTAGCACAACTATACTTGGTTCAAAATGAACTGAAAAACTATTGAAAATTAAATTTTTTTACAGTTTCTCCTAATCCATTCACACCAAACTGTAAAACTAGGAAAAAGACGCAAAAAAAATTTTGAATCTTAACCTGAAGCCTCTGAAGCTCATATGAACACTTGATCTACCTCTCGAGACTCATTCCTTATCTCAAAATAGCACTTTGATGCATTCCATATCTCGATATTCCATTCTAATTCTTGTTCCAAAATTTTACCCATTAAGTAAATGAAAATTCAAAATCCTTATAAATTTTTTGAACCATCTTGATGTGGGATCATACGACCTACCCATAATAACACTTCTCTTTCTTTAGAATCCTTACTGGTCATCCTACTCCACCCAACCTATGTTAGTCAATAGATTTTATCCAACATTCTGATTCAGTTTCTGAAATCCTGAAACACTACCAAGGAACAAAATCCAACTCAAATCCCTCAACTGGCCAAAACCCCAAGCTAACACCCATTGCCAAAACTGAAACACCACAATTTCACTTACTTGATACCATACAATATAAACTTTTATTACCACATCACCCTATAATTCATCAAGCTATGGTTCTCCCCATCATAATATTTTTCTTACAACAACATACTTCTGATACATAACACCCTTTCCATCAGAAAAACCTAGAAAAAGATGAACCCACACACCCACTATGCGCCTAACATGGTTCTCAACTTATCGCTCCCCAATACCCATGTAAACACCAATCATCATTGGAAACTATCCTCGACATCAAAAATTAACCGGAGTGGATGAACCCCTTCTATATATACACAAACATTAAACAACTTTATTTTTCTTGAAATCCCAATCCAATTTTCAAAAATATCTCATTGTTACCAAAATGGCATATTGGGTGTGATTTTCAACTTCGCACACCCACCTTCTATGCTAATTTGGTTCAGAATTTCCTCATCTAACTCACCCAAAAAATGATCAGCTTCCACCATCAACACATTGATACCTCACCTAATTATTATCCCTTCACTCTCAAATTCATTAAATGACCATATGAACACACCCAATAGATTTTATACATAAATCTTTGGGTGGTTACATAGTCAGATCACCCATTGATCCAAAACTGTCATTGTGCCCTACCGTACTTCTGACGCACCTCCAATATAAGAACTATGAACTAATATTCACATTTACTTCAAGACTGAAGCCAATTCTCAACCAAATCATCCACTATGTCTGATTTCCTACTAACATTCACTATACAATTTAGACACATGACTTAATTTTTTTTCATTAGCTTCACAATGCCACCTTGATCGATCCATAGCCAGTTCCACATGCTTATGACCCTTATAGAATGAGGTTTTCACCTCTGTAACTGATACATCACTACCCACCAAATGATTTTTGTCATCACTAACTCACCAAATAAAACTCAACTACCTTGAACAATGCTCTAGCCATTTATAACCCAGGAATCAGACATGGCCACCTCACCCTCACCTAGGCAACCAAATGAAAAATCAACTATCATTTGTTCCTAACATCCACAAATGGAACCCATGGTATTCACTGATATCCGAGACATCACAATGAAATCATTAACTAATGGTTTATGGTTCACTTCCCACAATACAACTCCACTTTAATCACTCTATAAGTGAAATTCTATGAATATCCCCTCATTAAAATATAAAATATATTTAATTATCTAGGATTATAGATATTTCCCTTTCAGTGTACCTAGGACAATGTCAATATTTTGGGCATGATAATATCTAGGATAAAACTAAGCTAAGATGTTATCAATGAATATGACCACCACTCATACATTTCCATTGTCACCTCTATTTATAGGGACCCTCCATACCCATCCAAAGTTTAAAGGACTCCCTAACCACAAGCATCACATTATACCCACATCAACTCTCAACCAACTCATGGATGCCTATTTAACCCAAGAAGCTCAATAAATTCTCTCACACGGTCTAATACACAAGTTAATGACACATCATTTCACCCTCAATCATGACTATAACATCCTGGTAACACTCAACCATTACACGTTGTTTTGTAACCCAACACAAAACATGTTTACGACCTCAGTGAGTCAAGTCTAATGAAGTCTTTGCTCACAATCCCTCTCTGGTGTCCATGAATACCCCATATTCCCATATCACCCAACAAAAAACTCACTTGGATCTTCATAAAACCAAAGGAAACTCATTTATCCAAAACCACTTGCATGACCACTAAATACTTGAGCATCATTGAAAAGTTCCACTAACTTCATGTACGCTCTCACTGCATTCCTAGAGACACGTCCAAATATAACCAGGCTAAGAACCTAACTAGTCCTATAAAAACTTAGGTAATCATAGAATAAATCATTTTCGTATTTATTAACATGAATTAGATGGTAATATTAGTTATAAAAATATTAAGTAATTTTCAATCTAAAAAGAAATTATTTTAATTAAACACTTTTCATATAGGATTTTATTTAAAAGATTAATTTTTATATTTTATAATTTAAATTATATTAAATGAATATAATTTTTTAATTCATAAAATAAAAAATTTACATTGGTTAAAATCTTAATATTTTTTGAAAAATATTGATTTTTCATTGAATACTGAAAAATATTTCTTTTATAAAAAAAGTCATTTATTTTAATAAATTAATTAATTTATGAGTATAAATATATTTTAAATGTGATTTATAGTAAACTAAGTATAATTTATGATATATATAATCCACTTAATTACTTTTTAATTAAATTTATATTTTTTTTAATATAAGTTTGTTTTTTGGTTTAAAGACGGTTTTTTGTAAAAATTGTTTTAGAATGTATAATGTTTATCCTTTATAATTAATTAAAATAACCCATAATGGGTATTATTTTAAATGAAATGTATAAAATATATATAATTAAATATTATTTTAGTTTCATGAAATTATTATTATTATTAATAGAGTTAATTTAGAATCATTTTTTCTAAAAGAATACACTTCTTGAAAACTCATTGTCTCGCCCCAACTGTAGGATTAATATTAAAATTTATTTTGAAACATATGTGTATATAATTTAGAAAAATGGATTATATATGTGGAATAAGAATAATTTATAATTTCTACTAAGTTAAAATTAGTTTTAGACAAAAAATAGTGAAAGTAATTAAAATTAATTATTTTGATTAAGGTAAAAAAACGAGTTTACTTAGTGGTTAATATTAAAATATAAGGTCTATAAATGAACCAAAACATGTCCAAAACCCATTTTAGGGATATATTTAGACCATATACCCTCTTTTATTGAATTTTTTTTATTATTTGAGGCACATTAGGTAAGACATACCTCCCAATAGTGTTTACTTTTTGATATTTACAAGAATGTCACTCCTCCTCCACTACAAAATGGAATTCACTCTCCCCACTTATTCACACAAACCAAGCCATTTTTCTTGAAAAAACCCTTAAAAAATATCTTCTAAACTTCCCCCATATCATACTATAATCCTCACTTTATTCATAAATCTAATCAGGTAATTCCTTTGGTGAAAACCAAAAGGAGTTACCCAAAGAAGAGTTAACATTAATCAACATGCATTTTTTGTTTTGTTTCGTACTCCACCCATTAAACAATTTTTATAAAATGATTATATATTAACCTAATTATTATAAATATATTGAGATGCATTTATGTTAATTTTCAACCTTAAAAACACACACTTCTATCAAATGGGTTACGAAATCATTATTCGTATGTACAGCAGACTACCACGTCACACATTGAAAAAGTGATAATGTCAATCATGGACGTGTGGACTACCGCCTCCTCAAAGTGATGTTATTCTTATTTTTTTCTCACAAAATCATAATAATTATATATATAAGTATATAAAATTAAATAATATGGTATTTATTATGTAATTATCAATTTTTAAAGATGAATTTTACAAACCTTCTTTCTATAGGGATCATTGAAAAATGGGAATGTTATTCATGCATAAGTACGGCCTACATTCTCCTTGATTAAAATGTAGGTTAATTTTTAAACCATCCTCAATGATTTATTTTAAAATAATAATTTATGTATAAATATGATTATTATTTAATGATTATTATTTTTTATATATTTAAATAATGATCTCTTTGACCATAGTCGACCTACCAAAGTTGTTATTTATATATAGATCGAATATAGTCAAAACACCCAACTAAAACTTGATTGATTAAGTAAATGTATATAAATTGTTAATAAGTGAAATAAACATAATAATTAACTATAAAAATCTTCTCAATAATTTAAAAAATTAACATATGTTTATTATTCATGAAGATAAAGACAAACTTGATGAATCTGACTAGGGGTAAGGGACTTTGTCTCAATATTCTTTCATTGAGGCATGTCTTGATTTTATGAACCTATATTATTTTATAAGGTTTATATACGACACTTATAATATTTTATATCATGTATTTATATATTATCATGGTATTTAAAGTTTTTTTAATGTTATTATTCAATAGTTTTTATGATTCAAGTGTTTCCAAAGTGATAAGGGACTTTTCCTTTAAAGATATCATCTTCTAATGTTTTTCCATCGAACTCTATTTATATTCAATTTATATGTTTTTAAATTATTTTATATGGACATAAAATATTTATAAAGTATATTTTATACTTTATTTTAAATTTTATGTAAAATAAATCTATTTATGTGTTCTATACGGAACGTTTTGACAAGTGACAAAAGGAATGTTCTATTCTTAACATATATAGAAACAGTCACTTTTCTTCCATCATGACCATTATTTTATTTATGGATTATTTTACAAGATTTCATGTTTCCTTTAATGAAAAAATATCATTCATTTAATTTGGGTATTTTTCTATTGAAAATAGTTTTTCAAAATAAATTGGCTATTTTTATATTGAAAATGGGTTATTAAAAGAAAGAGGTATTTTTTCCTAGGAGTTTAAAAGTGATTTTAAAATGTTTTATGATGGAAAATTGAAATCATAAAAATATTTTATTAATGATATAGTACTTTATAGTTATACATTGGGGTGGATCAGGTATTTTCGTGTGATCTCATTATAGCTTATATGATGGGGTGTCCCATATAGCATCGGGTGAGCTTGTTATAGATTAAATAATGGTTGCACCCAGAAAACACACTAATGTATTGGGTAATTTTCTTTATCTTAAAAGAAAAGGAGAGAGTTTCCAAAGGGTTTATCTGTAACGTCCCGGATCTGGATTCCACTCAAAGGTTCCTCGTACCCGGTTGTCCACATGGTTTTGAGCGCATTTCCCAAAACATCAGAGGTTTCCAACTTGTAGTGACGGACTAGGTGTGATAGTGTGGAAACTATTCCCTCATTGGTAGAGTATAACACAGAAGAATAAAATAATGTAACAACAGCGGAAGTAGTAATACCATACAATAGAATTATACAACAGAAGACTGATAATATAAATAACCAGATTTTATATCATACAAATATGATGTTGCATGTTACATGTTCTAAGAAAATATCCAAAACATGTTACACTACAGTAATAGAAAATATAAGTACCAAGAGCACCAAAAAAGGAACAAAATTAACTTAGAATCATCACAAGCCTCGGCTTTCTCCCATGCTCTCCTATGCCTAAATAGAAATCAAGTACCTGTAGAATGGTACTTAACCTTATCGACACCTGTAATAGAATAATCTATTGGGGCCCAAAAACATCACCCAAATAGGGTTTGAGACTAAATACCAGTAGGCAACCACCCAAGATCTGTTCCAATCTGTCAGTGAATATATATGACAAGCAGTGTACAATAGTGAAAGCATTAAGTTTGGAAGTACTCAAAAGTAAACAGCCCTGCAAGAACTTGTTTCCATTTACATTCATTTCATGTTCATTAATTAATTCAATTACATTGAATTATATAATTATTAAAATCTGTCCTAACCTCAAAAATAAACTTGTAAAAATAAGCACATCATAAACCTCAAAAGGTTTTCTAGACAAGTAAGTGAAGACTGAATCCAAGCTTGAACTTTGGCTTGGCAGATGCATCATAAGTCATTTCATTTAAATATTCAATTTATAACCCAAGACAGTCCATGACATTCCTAAGTTGGAATTCAAGTATCACTTTATTTGCAATTATATCTGCAACCTAGAAGCTTGTCCCAGTGAACCTCTCTGGAAACCCGATATCAATCTTGGTGAAAACCTACCAACATCCTACATGCCCGTCCCAGAGAACCTCTGTGGAATCCCAGTATCAATTGATGTGTGGTATAATTCCATGTCAAAAAAATCATTATTGGTGGTCCTATAAGGAATCCACAAGCATCACTTATGACATGTGAACAAATATAATAGAGTTAGTCCATGGAATCCCTCAATGATCCATGTTTCAC
This sequence comes from Viscum album, assembly GCA_963277665.1. NCBI lineage: Eukaryota > Viridiplantae > Streptophyta > Magnoliopsida > Santalales > Viscaceae > Viscum > Viscum album. The sequence continues at coordinate 1,274,279,695 of OY728132.1, read as the reverse complement.
ATGGAAAATTTAGTAAATCCTCTATGAGCCCGACCACTACATTTTTGGCTCACTCACGACTTGAAAATAACAACTAGGCCAACCTCATAAGGATTTTCCTTACAATTACTCACATTGGAAAATTTCACATAATAAGAAATACACGTAAAGTAAACTTTTACATGGATTCACAATATTAAACTCAAGTGTTAAATTCATATAAAAATCCTATCATGAAATTTAAACTATCATAAGGCTTAACCGTGATTTTATCTCAAATGGGAAAGTTCATAATGGGAGTAATACATCCAAAAAAACTTAAACAAGTATTATCATAAACATAGGTCAAGGAGAAAACCATTCCAATTCCCTTAACCAAAACAATTACATTTTAACAACTTTTTAATTCCATCATTAACATCAATTCATTTTAAACAGCCCATAAAAATGGAATCAAATGCATACCCATAGGCATCCTAGACCAAATTGTCATCCAAGGGAAACCCACCCATGGGGTGGCCCTTAATCATGGAAATCAACCTAAAGCATGCTATGAATTACTTAACCAATTACCTAAATAACAATAGGCTATAACCTAGGTTAATTATTAATAAAGGTGACACCCAAAAATGGGTGTGTGGCACTCCGAAATATATAATCAACTTGATAGTTAATGAAAGTCATGAGACCACCTACCTCATGGTAGTATGACTATCCTCATCCAGCGTTGGCCTCTAATTCAACCTAGAACCGAGTAGATCTACAAAATAAGAAAAAAATATCAAGTCTTGATAACTATGTTGGGAGAATAAATAATGAATAAATGATCAATATGAATCAATAACTCACTGATGGGATTCCAATGCATCTGAAGGTGTTCGAATCGGAGGTCGGACGACAAAACGAGAGAAAAAATGACCTCTAGTGATATTGTTCATGATACCTAGGCGAGGGGTTCTATATTTCTAAAGGAAATAAGGTTACTGCCCATTTTATACAAAAAATAATGTGCAAGGCTTGTACTAGAATGTACATGGCATGTACTAGCTCGATCTTCTTCTTCAGCTGACTTCCTCTTCCGCGTCATAATTGAGTCATGTCAACATCCTTACATGGGATGTACTGGGATAACATGGCATGTCACCCCTATTCACATTGTGAAACAGTATTTCAGATATTACTTGGAATGTTTTCTTCATTTTTCTCAAGTATAACTCAGAAATAAATGATCTGGACCTTAAAGAAAGAACCAGGTTCTTACAAACTCCCTCCCCCCACTAAATCAATTCGTCCACGGATTTCCCTTCCAAGGGTGGAGAAGAAACATATGAGAACTAATCTACACACTGTGATTGTACCACGGCTCCCCTCTCCTAGGTCTTGTCTTATACCTGGTCGTGCTTCCATAGAACTCGTACTAAAAGAAAATACTAACCATGGATAACCTTCATGATGTGATCCACAATTCGTATAAGATGATCCTCAAAGGACGCATCTACCTGTAACTCAACCTCTTCAGGATGAAAAGTGGGATACAGGTCTTAAAAGTAATGTCGCAACTGAGAAATGTGGAAGACATCGTGCATATCCCTATATCTCTAGGATAACTACAACCTATAGGCAACCATCCTGACTCTCTCCATAATATCAAATGGTCCGATATATCTTGGTGAAAGATTACCATGTATCATGATCCTCATGTGTCCCAACCTCGGGGAACCACGTAGGAAAACTCAATCCCCAACCTTGAACTCCATAGGTCATCTATGGTGATGGAAAAAATATTTCTTAATGGGACTGTGTAGTATTCATCCACTTCCAAATCACTTGATCATGTTCAGTGGTCTCCTAGACAAGATGAGGTCCCAGTATAGATGCCTCTCCGACCTCCAGCTAACATAGGGATGATCAGCATGGTGTACCATATAAAGCCTCATATTACGCCATCTTATAATTATCCTAAAATCTATTTTTATAGGATAACTCAATAGAGGATATGTGTTTCTCCCAAGAACCCCTAAAATCTATAACGCATGCCTAAAGCATGTCCTCCATCACCTGAATCGTGCGCTCTGACTGGCCATCTGTCTAATGGTGGTAATATATGCTCATAAGCACCTATGTAACTAGATCCCTATATAGACTTTTCCAAAAATGATAAGTAAACTGGGAATACCTATCAAAATCGATAGAATTTGGAACCCAATGCAGTCGTACAATCTCATGGACATACAACCTTCCATGCTCATCAACACTGAAGGTTTCCTTGATCAGTAGGTAGGGTAAAACCTTCGTGAGTTTGTTAAGAAAAATGAAAATGGAATTTTTACCACAACACCTCCACCATTGTAAAAACCCACCAAGAACTCCCTTGAGCATTCTAGTTATGCTACCAATGATATTTTCCTTTAAATGGGTGAACCTGAACACAACTGAGGTCTTATTTGTGGCCTCATAGCAAAGAATGGTCGAGCCTTGACCGATCTCATAAAAATTGGTCATGAAACCATTCATAAAAATACATTAAGGACTTTCACATAACACCCACCTTAAACTGATGGAGTGTTCAAACTGGTTCACTTGAACCATTCATGAGGAATAAAAAGGACAATGAGTCAAATCAGCACTGGATGACTTATCTTAGAAACACCCATCTTAGAAGGTTGGTGTATTGCAACAGAAATACAACACCTTCTCCAAAGGCACCATGCATCCACAAATAATCCATTCACTAAATCACATACTTTTCACTCAGTGACTCTCCTTTGTGAAACCATCCACTTATCATTAAAAAGGGGTCATGCCACAACATGAGTAAAGGTGAAAACCAGATCCATATCACTGGAATCATTACCCTTTTTCAAAGAATCACATGTGAGCCTGAATATAAGTCTGATATAATGTCAGATTCATCAACCTGGAGTCTAAGGACCTCACCAGGGTGTTCCATACTCTCAGTTATAAGTGTGACTTTGGTAGAAGTCCAAAAGTCTACATAAGAACACTGAATGAACCCAGAGCGGCATCCACCTGGCGGTCACCTCAAAGAAATAGGTAGGCATCCAGGTTCCTTCCAAGTTGTTCCTACATGGGAACCCAGTAATCACTTAGGATTAACCAATTCTCATTTAAAACCATGCATCCAGCATACAAAACTGAAAAAGATTAAGAACTAGCCCAACAACTTTCAACTGTATCGCGATGTATAACTAACACTCTCTTAGTGCATCCAAGAAGATTTCAAGATAGGGGACATGCTTATCTCTTAAGAAAGAGCACACTAAGAGGATTTCAAGGATCACTGGAAAAGGATAGTATAACCACTACTTGTTGACCTCCTGAAAGAAACACGGAATCACTTGTCCACGCATCTTCATTTAACTGACCACAATACCTTTATCCCAAGGCATTTCCATGATAGTACATGCTTAACCACTGAGGTATATTCATGATCATCAGTTCCTCACAAGGAATGTACACATATCCAAACTCAACAACATCGTGTTTTCAAGCTAGTATCAATGTGAAACAAGACTCATAAGTCTTAAAGGAATTCAAGTATAATTTTCCATTTCTTAATGGTACTTGATTATGATCCTTATAAATAGATAGATACATTTAAATAGAACCAATGTGATGCTCCCAACTTAAGAGTTTTCTAGACGTTGAGAAGAAGGACTGGCCCCTCTCAAAAGCACTAGTTCAGAACTAACTTAAATTCGTGAGGGTTGTTTCATTAACCATGATCATCACGTCATATCACTTGGCATGAAAGATAAAAATAAACCGATCGGCGTGTCAAAACACCCATGTCCCAGAAATTCCTTCCAAGTAGTGGGACTAACTTGGTTCCATAATGCTCATGTTACTCAACTCAGAAGATAGCCTAAGAACATACCCAAAAATTCAATGCTCAACGATTTAACCTACTCAAGGGATCATTTTAACATTTAAACATGACAGATATTGTGCATGTCAACATATACTACCCTAAGTTTACAAGAGAAAACGACACATTCTTGGTACTATTCATAGGTTATCCACCCTATAAACCCTTGTACCATATGGATCACATAAGAACTGGCTCAAAATCCCAAAATCTACACCACCACTTATATGGATGATGATGTAATAATTCTCCCATCATTGAAGGAAAGAGAGGTTCACATGACCTCGTAAGCATCTCACCATGCTGGAGGAATGTCTAACCAGTTGAACCAAGCATTACTCAATGATCATTTCCACATTAAGGGTCAATATACCACAAATCTCACTACTCAAAATCACATATATACAAATAGGATAGGTCAACACCTTCCTCTAAGTACTCACCCCTCTGCCTTCCCCATGGGTCGGGTCTAGGTGTCAAACAATGAGAGATACTACCAAGAGCCCACTATTAAGGTTGGTTCTGGTCATGTCTAACACTAAGAGGAAACCTACATGGGATCCTTAGTTAAAAAGAAAAAGGAGTAATCCTACACGGGGTCCTCGAAGGAAAACAACACAGGCATCCTACAACAGGATTCCTTATAAATGGTACATAGGAGAGGGATCGCAGAAGGGACTCCCTAGATCATCTTGTAAGAGAAGTCATCCCTCAAGGAATCCTTAAAACCAATAGGTCTCATTGACACATAGGCCATAAGGGTATATATCACATGGTAAATTCCTCAATGAATCAGTCATGAGAGATAGATCACAGCTCATCTCAGATCAAAGGTCTCAACTAGGTTGGTTTGAACACCCAACCAATCATCCACACCAAGTCTCACTCATATGTGATAACTAAAAATGGTAACTGGAGGAAGAACCTATCCATTTAGATAAAAGCCCCAAAACACCTATTAGGAGTCATTAGAATGCTATACAGTTTCACCATCATGATCTACATGGAAAACTACTCACAAAGGACTACTCTTAGGTCCAAAACTGACAAAGGGGAACAAAAAAAAGACCCTCAAAGGGTACCAAAAGAGGAATACACAGCATGTAGACACCATGCATGGTGTGTACCCTTAAACTCTCATATGGCCATGTACCACCATCGTCCTGGGAATTTAAACACCCTAGGTACGTGGTGTGGAAGTTGGATACATAGAATATACACAAGTCTCCCCTAATGGAAATGTACTTTTACATGTCCAGAGCCACATGGGGTCTGCCTGTGTAAAAGTACATGTTGTTTAACTACAGTACAGGACATGCACTTTAAACCATTAATCAGTGTTCTATCTCACACGACCATACACACGGCCATGTTCCACATAGCATGTACTAAATAAAATGATTTCCTCTTTAACATAAGAACACATGGTGTGTGTTTATAGTACCATATTTCGTGTTGTCTAAATTTTCAAACAGAAAGTCCAATAACTCCATGGAACTTCCTCAAAACCCCTTTTTTTAAATTAAACCAATGGTATTCCAAATTCTGATCCATGGGATCCTATACTCCACGTGAATCAAAGTTTGGAATCCACATATAGCACATCATAACACAATTCAATCTAAAAGAGTAACATGGTCCACCAAATTCTGATCCAAGAGGTCCCATACACCTCAGGGATCAAAGCTTGGCATTCACACATAGCATATCATATCATGATTTACTACAACGCCAAACCATGACTTGTACCAATACACCTATCACAACAGTAGGCATATCTATCATGGTACATATCACAACAACATGAAATCAGTAATACTCCTAAATGGAATAGAAATAATGCATGGCATGTGATTTCAAGAAAGTTCCTATATGATGCATGAGGTGTAATACTTTCATCTCATTAGGTTTCAACAAAATAGAACCACAATTATATCAATAATAATAGAATAATACAATTGTGTCACCCAATGGTGAAATTGAATCAACTATAATAGCTCAAAACCCAAAATTCACAATTCAATTTGAGGTAATTTGAATTTTCCTTGTACGCAGGGTTGCTACTCCCAGGCATAGCTAATTACCAAATCCTATTTCTTTTTTATCCTTATCTAATGGATACAAATAGTAAATCATACCAGAAAATAATCCTATGATACCACTTTGTAGCATCCCAGATCTGGATGCCACTCAAAGGTGCCCCATACCCAGTTTACCACATGGCCTCAAGGGCATTTCCCCAAATGCCAGTGGCTTTCAACTAGTAGTGAGGGACTAGGTGTGATAGTGGGGAAACTATTTTCTCATTAGAAAGGTAAAACACAATAGAATACAATAGAATACAATAATATAACAATAGCGGAAGCAGTAATACCATACAACAGAAGTAAACAACAGAAGACTAATAATATAAATAACCAGATGTCATAGCATAAAAAACGATGCAGCATATTACATGTTCTAAGAAAATAGCCAAAACATGTTACACTATAGTAATAGAAAATATAATTACCCACAGTAAAAAAATGAACAAAAGAAAATCAAAAGTATCACAAGCTTTAGCTTGGTCCCATGCTCTCCTACTCCTAAACAGCAATCAAGTACCTATAGAAGGGTTCTTACCCTTATCCACACCTGCAACAACATAATCTATTTGGGCCCAAAAACATGACCCAAACAGGGTGTGAGACTAAATCCCAGTAGGTAACCACCCATGATTTGTGCCAATATTTCAGTGAATATATATGACATGTTGTGTACAATAGTTAAAGCAGTAAGTTGGAAAGTACTCAAAAGTAAACAGTCCTACAAGCACTAGTTTCAAATTACATTCATTTCATGTTCATTAATTAATTCAATTACAATGAATTATATAATTCTCAGTATCTGACGTAAGACCAGCAATCCCCATGTAAAAATAATCACAACATATAGCTCAGAAGTCAATCTAAATAAGTAAGTGAATATTGAATCCAAGGTTTTTATTTGGCTTGGTAGACGCTTCATAAGTCATTTAATTTAAATATTCAATTTATAACCTGAACCCATCCATCACATTCCTAAATTAAAATTCAAGTATCACTCTAAATGAAATTCTATCTACAACCTACAAGCTTTTCCTGGTGAACCTCTCTAGAAATACGGTATCACTCTAGGTGAAAACCTACCAACATCCTATAAGACAGTCCCGGTGAACCTCTCCAGAATCCCAGTAACACTCTAGGTGTTGTATAAGTCCATGTCAAATAAGCTCGTTACTAGTGGTCCTCTAAGGAAGCCTCAAGTATCACTCATGACATGTAAACAAATCCAATAGAGTATGTCCATGGAATCCCTCAATGATCCATGTTTCACTCGGAAAAATAATTAAATCCTCCATGAGCCCAACCATTGTATATTTGGCTCGCTCACAGATTGAACATAACAACTAGACCAACCTCATAAGGATTGTCCTTTCAATTACACACATGGGAAAATTTCACATAATAATAAATACACATAAAGTAAACTATTACATGGCTTGAAAATAATAAACTCACATGCACAATTCATATAACAATCCTATCATGAAATTTAAGCTATAACAAGGCTTAACCATTATTTAATCTCACATAAGAAAGTTCGAAATTGGATAAATACATTCCAATCAAGTTTAAACAAGTATTTTCATAAACATGGGTCAAGGAAAATACCATTCCAATACCCTTAACTAAAATAATTACAATTTTACAACTTTTTAATTCCATCATTAACATCAATTCATTTTAAAAAACCCATGAAAATGGAATCAAAATCATACCAATAGGCATCCTAGGCCAAATGGCCATAAATGGTCATCCAAGGGAAATTCACCCATGGGGAGGCCCTTAATCAAGTAAAACAACCTAAAACTTGATTTGAATCACTTGACCAGTTACCTAAATAATAATACACAATAACATTGGTTAATTATTAATCAAGGGTACACCCAAAATGGGTGTGTGGCACTCCAGTACATATAATCAACTTGAAAATTAATGAAATCCATGATACCACCTACCTCGTGGTAGTACAACTCTCTTCGTCCAGTGTCAGACTCTAATTTGACCAAGAATGAAGTAGATCTACGAAACGAGCATAAATTCTCAAGGATAAATAACTAGGTCGAGAGAAGAAATCATGAAGAAAGGATCAAGAGGAGTTTAGAACTCACCGAGGGGATTCCAATGCATTCAAAGGTGTTCTAATCGGAGTTCAGATGATGAAATGGGAGAAAAAACGATTGCCAGCACTACTGTTCATGATACCCAAGAAATGGGTTCTATCCGTCTGATGAAAACGGGGCTACTGCCCATTTTATCTAAAAAAAAGTGCATGGAATGTACTAGAAAGTATAATTGGGTACTAGCCTAATCATCTTGTTTTTTTTAACTTCCTCTTCTATATCATAAATGAGTCTTGTTGACATCCTTACACGGGATGTACTGGGATTACACAGTGTGTAACCCCTAGTCACATTGTGCAATAGTATTGCATCCAATACTTGGCATGTTTTCCACCTGTTTCTCAAGTATAACCCAGAAAGAAAATATCTTGACCTTAAAGGAAGAACTGGGTTCTTACATTATCCAGTGGATTTAACAGGGCTCCAATTAATTTTTTCATGGGTTTAAATAGGTTGTGAATGTTATGACCTAAGTTACCAATAAGGGTTTTCAATTGATTTTTATGGGTTTAAATTATTTTATTGGAGAAAAATGTATGCATGCTTTTCAAGTAGAAATTTTTTATTCCATATGTTCAAATAAAATTGCAGATAAATGAAAATTTCAATTGGGTTTTCATGTGTTCACTAAAATAACTATTTTCCTTCTTTTTTCATCCCTTACTGAGCTTTTATGCTCATACCATGTTTTTAATTGATTTTATTAGGATTGAAGGATGGGTAAGGGAAAGGAAGAAGTTAAGTGGAAAGTATTATATATTTTCTCTGAAAAAAACATGATTTATTTTAAAAGTTTTATATTATGTGAAAAATGGATACTAATCAGAAGTGTCCACTTTGTATTTTTTTTATGTATGATTTATAACCTAATTATCTAAAACTCTAAACCTAAAATGATTATCAAATGAAACAGAATGAATTTTTGACTTAAAACACAAGATAATTTAATTTTAAGTCTGGGGACTTATAAGTCCTACCCCTGGAAATCGCATATTCCACTAAACGATTAGTAATTCAACTACTTTACATATAAAAAAACTATGCATATTCATGTGCCTCTCAATATGAACATACAGGGTATACCTCAAATGTATAGTCGTTACACAAAGAAAACCTACACACCTAAAACCACATACCCTCAAGCACCTCTTGCACTTCTAATTAGTCTCAGAACCACCAAGAATAGCCATATGCACATACATTACCTATTTTCGGCACATAGATGAATCTTCCTCTCTAGAAACCAACCACATGACTGAAACAATAGAACACAAGTGATCTTTCTCAAAACTAAAGTCATCCTATGTGTCAAACCCCATACTAGGTTTCACCCTTCATGAATCATTGTAAAAAGTATAAAGCATCCACTTGTGCCTCACACACATAAAGTTATAACCAACTTGTTTGACCCCAATCATGGTTTATCCTCAAAGGTCACACTATAATAACTCCCTAAATTGGAATCATGTCAAGAAGGTCACTAGGCTTTACCACCTAACCCCACTAATCAATCCTCATGAAAGACACTAGGTCTATCCACATAGGTCTATACCAAATCACTAAAGTCAATAAATCACAAGGTGTCATGAACTCTCGTGTCCTAATATCACACAACATTAAAATTTCAAAACACCCATATCTAGGGTCTCATATATAAAATTATTCATAATCCAAACCAGCCACACAAAACCGAGGAACCCATCCCGTCCAAGAATATTCACATCAAACCACTCCATGGAGGACTAGGTCACATATTCAACCTCGAACAGACCCACTCACAAGGGTCCAACAGCTATATACTCATACCATACTGACCCACCAAGGTCACTATACCAACAGTGGAAAATGGACACACTAGCATTCTCATCATCAAGTTCCTCACCGTCTATCCACAGAACCTTCCATTAGAAACAAATCCATAAAATCACACAATAGTAAGCCTATAACATGAAGATCCTCTATGAATACCACGATGCATGAGATTCTTATTGCCTCTATAGTCCAAGATCCAAAACCAAATCACGGGTCTCTTTCCAAAGGGACAAGAGCTAGAAATCCATCATGAACCATCACATATAAACAACATGTATATTTCCCAAGGTGAAAATTTTATACAACTATAACATCAAAAATCAAAATAATAATCACATACTTGTTAACCTGAACTACCTATCAGAATATATGTTTGTGACGTACTGTCTTGAATCCATCACAAGCTCTAACACAATCCTATATCTCTAAACTACCAAATCCCAAATAGAAAATAAGAAGGTAACTGCTTTGATACCACTTTACAATTTTCTAGCCCAAGACCCACTAAATTGGTACCCCAAGCCAGTTTTCCGCATGAATTCAAGTGTGTATCCTCATACACTATAGGCCACCAACTAGAAGCATGGTTTTATGGTGAACTATAAGGAGATTATAGCCCCATATCAAAGTGCACCACCTGAAGTAAATAACCAAGTATCACACACATTAGAGTATGTGAATATGATAAATAAAATTAAATAGATGAATATTGTAATAAGTTGAAATACAATAAAGTCTTGAATATCCATCCCACAAATACAGTAATAATCGACCACCAGGTTGATCAAACATATAAAAAATAAACTAAAAAAATAAATACATCAGACACTACATCCAACTTATATCCATGTCATATACCCAGTATCCAACATCGTAAAATCATCAGAGCTAACCTACTCGATCATGAAATACTCTACATGGGGGCGGCCCAAAACTATTCCAAAAATAAAAACATGAGATCTTCTCAAGTACCCATGTTCTATGGAAGACCGAGATGGGTGTGAGTACAACTCAGCAGGCCACCACTAATAGTGCCTAAAGAAAATACAATTCAGTACAATATTGTACATAGATAAAAAAATGGATAAATTAATAGAACCAAAAAAGTAATACAATCCAAGGAAATCAAAAACTCATCTAGTACCCACTAAATATAAGTTCTAAGGTGAAAACCAGGCCAACAAAATCTATATCGACCTAAACTGTCCATCAAAAGAATAACATGAGAGGATACATACTATAAAAGTAAAAAAAAAGTGTTTGTTAAATATTTACTCAATTCATAGAGGTATAAAATATACATTTTAATCACTCATCTCATGTTCCTTGGACATTAGTTCCTAGAACATCAATTTGACATCTAAAATAGAAAATAACATCAATATCAAATATAGTCAGAACCTCTGTCTAGTACCAAACCATATACAAAACTATCAGTTCCAATATGATTCATCATACCCAATACTCTAATAATCATTATATCCAAAAATTCTTGGAGTATTAGACCATCATTAACCTACACAAAAAAAAACAATTCATAGAACATCAATCCATCACCTAACCCATGGATGTAGAGCATCAGTCCACCATAATTTCTCAACCAGTATACCAGAATTCCTAGAGCCTTAGTTTGGAAATAAAATCACAAGTATACTATTATTTTCTAGATCCCTAGTGTGATTCTGGATCAAGATAGTATACTAATTGTGTCTATATCCTCAATCCAACATCTAAACCATTCCATTATTTCTCAAACGCATAGGTTCAACACCTCAACCTTACAAACATTCAAAAAATCACCAAACTTTTTAAACCATTAACATTTACCAAGGTCCCAATGTTCCTTCAATACTAAAACTAGTCCAAAGAATTTATTTTAATCAAAACATTAAAATAGCCACCAATTCATCTCCCTAAAAGGAAAACCACACACCCAATTCTAAACAATCACTAAAATCCATTTATAATCCCCTTTTTTGAAACCATTTAGAGCTCAACACCTCATTTTTAATATAATAACCATTTAAAAACATATATATGCCTCTTTGACACCCATAACTAGGTCAAACCCATAGAACATAATTAAAAACTGTTTCAAGGGACTCATAGGAATTTCTAAAAATATTAATATATAAAAACAACACATTTTATCCTCTTACAAGTCATAACCATTCATTACCAAACTCTACCCATTATCTATTTAACTACTTAATTAATAAAACCAATGAGAATAAATAGGATATGCTCACAATCCACCTAATTTAAAATTAAAAACCAAAAATTACCATTTTTTGGAAATGGTACACCCCAAAGGTAGTTATAGTTTTGTTCTTATCAATACCAATAGATCTGACCAAATCCCTGGAAGGTCTAAGGTATCAATTTAAAATCCAAACCCATTTACTTTAACCAAGGAACAAACACACCACAAAATTTATTTAAGAAACAAATAACATAAACATGTAAATAAATTAAAAATACTATGTGTAAAACTCTTAGACCACCTACCTCATCAATGAATCTTTACAAAACATCTTCAAATCAAGGAAGCCTTTCCAAGACCCATAAAAGTCTCATACAAACTCCCTGTATCCAAACGAGCTTATCTCAACTATCCAAGATCTAATAACACACTAAGAAACAATAATTGATTAATTATAAAATGTATAATTAATTAAGTAATTAAACCCAAATCTTAACATAATGTTGAAAAACTCACCAGGTTCTCATCTCTGATAAAAATATCATGAAACCACCACAGGAGGTCCACAAAATACTCCCAACACTATTCCAATTAAAATACTTAAAATTTGATACTATTAAAACAACTAATTAAATTAACCCCTTAGGAAAATCCTTATAAATTTAACCATGGTATCATACCTTAAAGAAACATCAAGAAAAGGTGTGTGGAATTTATCTCAAGATCTCATCTATAAATCCAAAGGAGAGACCCGTGAGAAAAAAATGATTCCACCATAATTCTATGGAATCACCAACAAAACTTAAATTATAGAAGTCCAAAATTATAGAGGAGAAAAAAATGATGGAAAAAAGTAACTATATTTTGATTCTTACCTCAAAAAAATGAATAAAACTAGTAAGAATGCCTCCTTGATTAGGATTTAAGAAGTGAGGAAGGGAGGAGTATCCCTTGTCTGGTTTGTGAATGAAAGTGGATGGTAAATGGGAGGGAAAAGTTAAAATCCTAGGGAGAAATGGTAGAATCTCTATTTTCATAATATTCTAAGCAACCGTATGATTTGGTTGCAGGGTTTTCCAAACCGTGTGACAACCATTTGGTTGGAACTATCCAAGAAAACAACCCTGCATGGTTTGGCCACACAGATGGCCAAACTATGTGTCAAAAATGAACAAACCACTGGAAAAAGTTTGTAATTAGGTGCACTATTTTTCTATAACCATGTGCAGACCATGATCCATGTCTCATACCCTCCCTCAGCTCACATGGTTTCCCCTTGAACCCCATACAGTTATTAAATAACCAGGTATTAACTGTGAAGAACAACCATGCTGAGTTCAAAATGAACTGAAAACCTCTTAAGCTTCAAGGTGTCTCATGGTGTGTCCTAAAATATGCACACCAAACCATGCACATATGAAAAGCATGATAAAACTTCCAAAAAGTTAACCTGAAGCCTCCAAAGCTAATTTGAAGTCCCAAACAACCTCTTGAGACTCATTCCTCATCTAAAAATTTACTTCGATTCATTACAACACTCATAATTTCATTTTAAGTATTGTTCCAAAATTTTACTCATCCATTAAATGAAAATTCAAAATACTTCTAAAAATTTCAACTCATATGAATGTGTGATCTTACACTCTTGTTCATTTATCTAGGTATGAATTCAATTGAAAACTCAATCACATGAACTAAGGAAATAAAAGGTAATTATTTAGGAAATACATCAACATCTTCCCTCAAAATTTTCATATCCTTGATATTGACTTTCTCTAATACGAAGTTAGTCAAATAACCCTCATTATTGGTTATTAAAGCACATACAAGATAAATGGCTTCCATAGAGATTTCACAATCATCCCCACATAAACATAAGATCATGGGATGATATGGAATATGAAAGGGCATTTTTCTATCCAAGTAGTTGATATTATTTTTATGTTGAGAGAGCTAACGCATGCCCAAAATAACATAAAATTAAACCGGTTAAATTATAATTTTATTTTAGGAATTTTATTCCCCAAAATTTCATTCTTAGAAGAGTTATAGAATTATGATTCAATTATTAAAACACTAGGTTTTTTCATCAATAATTCAATATCCAATAATTAATCTAATGAATTAATTATTTTAGAAAAAAATGAAGAACCTTGTGGTACTAAAATCAAATAAGAAATTTTCAATTATTACATGGAAAACAAGTGTACCTTTCACCAAATATTTTTTATGATCCACTTTAGAATTGGTGATTACATAATATTTTATATTCACTCTTATATTTTTATATTGCTGGTGTTGAGTGTACCCATTGAATTGTGCGTGGTGTATTATGTTGAAATTTATTTCTTCCATTATGTTGATTGGAATAATCAAATATTATCAAAACACATTTTATTGATATCCTTATTTTATATATTTAAAACATTTTTTGGTTCATTTTAGGAAATTTCTTGGGTTATTCTTATAACATATATTATATATAGAAATTTTAATCTTATTTCTTCTATGAGATTTATCATTTCATATTCCATAAACATATATTTTCCTATTATTTTCCCCAAATACTTGATTATAATGTGAGTCTCCACTTTACACTTTTACATTTAGATCAAATTGAACAATTTTATCATAGTTACCAAATCCCCTTTTAGCTAATAATTTTCCATGACTTAGTCTTAAGTGACTAAAGAGATGATTAATTTTTTTTTTGGATCAATGATAAAACCAATGGTTTACCTTATAAGTCTCGTTAATTTTTCTTTATAGTAACAAATTTATATGACCTCCTATTATTTTATCTTAATTAATTATCACCCTGTTTTGATTTAAAGAGTTTGGGGGAAATATTTATTGAAAAAATCTTCTTAAAATCATCCTATTAATAGAGATAATTTCTTTATTTTACCTTGTGTTATTAATTATATATACTATTGATCTAATTTTCCTTCTAAATAGTAAATATAAAAAAAATTCATGCTCTAAACATTGAAGAGTAGAAAATATATCTTTTTCTACATTGATCAATTTCTCAACAATTAGTGGATCAAAAGACCCACTAAATTAGGGTGGTTTTATCGCATAAATGACACAATAATAGATCATGTAATTGTTTATAGATTAGGATATCTGGGCAAGAATATCCATGATATTCTACAAACCAACTCTCGTCCTATAGGTTGTTCGTTAGGATAATAATTTCACTTTTCATCACACTCATTTTTCACTTGGTTTCTCCAAATTTTAGTCATTAACTAAAACCAAAAATCTTATTATTAATATCAAAATTAATATAAAGACTATACAATCATGTTATAATGGGAATAAATTCAAAAATTCCTTAACCTATGACACCTTTTAATGACACTTTAGTTTCAACTCATGTTATACTCATGGTTCAACCTAGGTTTATTTATGTTTTATCCTCTTATTCTTCATAACCTAGTAAGTAAAATTAACTAAGAAGCACTAAAATACCAAATGATATAACCAAACCATAAATTATATACATATTATAGAATTATACTTTATTATATGTTATAAATCATAATACACCACACCCCTATAAAAAAACATTTAATGTCTTTAAGGATTAGATATATAAACATTTTATTTTACAATATAGTATGTTTTTATTCTATATATGAATTACACTTGAATCCAACCAAGTAATATCATATATAATATTCCTCTTTATTACCTAGAGAACGTAAACTTAAAGAAAGAGTTATCTTAAAATCTCAATAAGGGTTAAAATGTAATATATATCAATCAAATTCACATAGGTGGTCATAAAGAATATCATAATGGAGTGTGAATAAAATGAACATGTTAAAATAGGAGCATAATAATAAAATAAAACATAAATTTATAAGAACCAGGTATCATAACATGAATTGTAAAATAAATATAAGAAATCATAGAGGATTGTGGAACATAAATAAGTATTTAAAATCATAAAATTAGGTCAAGTATCACTTCCAAGACCATAAACATAGATTGAACAAAAGCAATCTACAATTTAGTGGATTAGGATAACCTCATGTATCCCATAATATTATGTCACATGAGACATAATATTTACCTAATTAATTTGAGAACTATATATTTCTAACCCCATCCATAACATAACGATAAACCATACATAACTGTGTTATATTAATATTAAAATAATCATAAATTCATCATTACATAATTAACACGTGTAAATGAAACAGGCTTCATACACATCATAAAAACAAAAAAAAACATATATATAAAGAAATTGTATGATTAAATTAAATAATATCCCTAATGAAACATAAAAAAACTAAATTATATTTACATAGAAGAAAGCCCCTTTATAAAAAGATGTGAAAATTATTTTGAAAATAAGAATACATATCCTTTTCATTTTGATAAATTTTTTAAAATAAATAATTTATAAATAAAATGTTTTAAAAATAATATGATAGTAAATAAATATTAATTGGAAGAATAATTATAACATATAATATAATATTCATAAAGAAAACAAAATAAAATGGTGGGAGAAAGTAATCTATCCAGAAATAGAATGGAAGATAGAAAAAAAATATTTTTCCCACCTTTATATGTAAGTAAATTTAAAATTGATAGAGACCTTAAAAATCATAAAATTATAGGGATAAAATATAATAAATCTGTGAAAAATTATAATGAATATATATAGGGTAGAAAAATTTTCCAACCTAAAAGAGAGATCAATACAATTTCTCTTAAAAATGTTATAATTAGTGAAGTATGAATCAATAATTGAGGAATGAAAATAAGACATGAAAACCCCCAATATAACAAGTGTAAAAAAGATATGTATTTAAGTGTACATAAAACTGTACAAATGGAAATATATATATATATAATCTCAAGTAAGTATAAATGGGATAGAATATCCATACCTTCTCTCTTGACCTTCTCAAATTCACACTAACCACTAGTAAAATCAATATAAAACTCATAAATATATAATTAAGAACTTTATTTATATTTAATACCATTTAAATTTATAAATTTTACCCATGTATTATATATAGGATAATTAATTATAGTTTATTTTTATAAAAACTCTTGCCCCAGTATCCTAGATATGGTTGTTACTTTATTACATTAGCACTATATAAAAGTGATCACATCCTGGGGGATAGAATAGTTTAGTAGTCTTAGAAAAATAGATACATGCTTGAATATAACAATTTTTTTAAACATAAAAATAAAACATATTATTTTCCTTGAGAACATTATTATTTCCTATATAATATCGTTAAATATTAATCATAGTACACTTCTCATAATCCTTGGGAAATAAACAAAATAAAAGGGTGATATTAGATGCTCAGTAAGGGAATGTGTATAGTGGAAGCTATAGTATAATAAATAAGGAATGAATAATATGGTAGGAATAAATAATGATCAAATAATTCCATATAAATAATCACATAAACTTGAGACATATCCATGGGTAAAAAAACTATTAAAATAATCAAATGTAAAGTAATAACTAATTTCATAATGATGTAATGCATACTATCTAACATCTTAAACTTTCCATCAAGTAATCATGCTAAGATGTCATACTTAAATGGGTAAGGCATATTTCAAATACCCAACATATTTTTACCCATTATACCTACCAAAATATCAATGGGATATATAATTTTTGGGCCCAACCATCACTTAATAAGTCTAATGCATTAATTATATGAATAAAAAATACAACTTAATCAACATGCCTTAATAATTAATAATTATATTATTGGAAGATATATCATAAGATATATCAATGATTTCCATATTAAAAATTATTATAATCCATCTAAGGAAATATATTTTATGGTATCAATAGATTATATCCTCATTAAATCATAATATTCATCAAATTATTTTGACATAGGTGAAAATACATTTAAAATATCACTAGAACAATTATATAGTAAAATTCTCATTTTTCTTTGAAATTACATAATTAAAATATAAAAACTAAAAAAATATTAGGAAATACATTTTATTTGGAAATAACCAAGGAAAATTTTATAATAATCTTCAAATCAATGATTATTCATGATAATGGAAAAATCCACTTGTGCAATGTATGTTAAAATAATGGTTTTGTTCACACCATCGATAAAAAATAACTTGTTCAAAAAACAACAATAATATTCCTTTTAAAACAATATAGAAAGTAAAACATGGGTAAAAATTATTTAATTAATCATTTTATATTATAAAAATAATTCTTGAAATAATTTTAAGGAATATATGGACATGGGAGAAAAATATTCCTGACCGAATAGAAAAACAAAGTCAGTTTTCCTTAAAAGCATTATTTAAAAATTTTGAGTACTTAAAGAGAGAGAAATAAAAGTTAAATATATAATTTCAAGAAATATTCAGATTATAATAAAATATATTGGGTTTAAGATATAAATATCATATAATACACTCAACTTAAACTTAAATATAAATAATTATGAATAAGGATGATATTGTGAAATAAACCCATAAATCAAGTATGACTTGCTTCATAAGTGATTTTAACCTCATTAATAATAATAAAATTTAGTATAATTATATAAAATAACTATATATATATACTTATAATATCATATATAATCTACTTATAACATTTCAACTCTTATTTATTGATAATTATATATTAAAATCATCGTTTCTGAGTGTTAATTGCTTCATTTTTCATGTAAGTTTTGGTTTGTTACTTTTGTTCCTTGAATATTTATCATTATTCCATCACCTCAAAAAAATTAATAGTTAAATAAATATCATATATATCCATTATTTAAATATTTATAATCATTATTGAAATGTTTACATGAAAAATAAATCACATCCCTTCATGGAGGTGGTAATCCTCACGTATGCACAAGCAACATTATCATTTCTTAACAAGTGGGAGGGTAAGAAGTTAAATGATATATTTTATCTAAATTATTATTATTATTTCATAAATATAATATATATTCATTATTTCTATATTTATAACCATTCAAGTAAAGTGGTGATGAAAAACTAATTACACCGCTATGTGAAGGGGATAGGTTGTACATACAAATGAGTGGTATTTTTGTTTTCTATAGGATAGAAAGAAGATGAATATGGGTTATTCCACTATAACAATAAAATATCAGTATATTTAATATACTTATTTTATTATATTATCTTTTTTAAAGAATATTTTAAGGGGTATAATAGGAAATCAATGAAAACACTCGGTTAAATTTATACCTCTTTTTCAGAAAATAACTTTTGGCTTGCTCCTTAAGCCTTCTAGGTTGGGCCTTTTATAGTACCATAAGATTTGTGACAATGGTATGAGTTTTTTAAGGTATTTTTTAACGTATTTATTGATATAAATGTCTTAAGTGGTTTGAATAAGATAGGAAAAGTGTTTTTCTATTAATAGTGATGGAAAGGATACACTTGGAATTATATAAAAAAGTAAATAATATAAAGTCTTTTTCTTATGAAATTGGCTCAACATTATCATGGATTTGAATTAAATAACTTTGAGTCCTAAATAAAACCAACCAATGAGGTATAATAAATTGTTTTGTGTTGTATTTAATGCTTATCCCTTTATTTTTAACCCTTTTAACCCATTTTACAATTAATCGAGATGATAAATTTTTACCATGGATTCTATTCATTATGAAAAAAATTATGTTGAAATAGTTATTATATTTTAATTATTATGATTAAAAATATGGAATCTATTTCACATGACTCAACTCCATGAAGTATCAAAAATTACTTTTAATATAAGTTTTAAAAATTCAACAAAACCCATTTTTAGAAAAATGTTTGTTTGAAGAATAAAAATAAATATACAAAAAAATAAAGTAATATGTTGATCCCAATGGAATTAATTGGATTATTTTAAATAAAAGGATACTTGTTGGTCATTAAAAAAACCAAAACTGAAAGGGACCATGTAAATACTTGACTAAAATAAAAGGACTAAAAACTTTTTCATTTGAAAAAAAACATTGTTTAGATTATCAAAATGATAAACATATATTTCTAAGTTTAACATTATATTTTCATATGATTTATACGAATTTTTTAATATATATTTATTCCTAAAAAATAATAAAACTTCATGTTATATTTATTTAATTATAATTTCATAAATGTGACAATTTTTTAAAATCATCATTTTCACTATTCAACTAAAAATTAATTATTTATGAAAAATATAAAAAAATCATATGAAGATAATTTTGACATGATTAATTTAGAAATGGAATTTATTTCTTAAAATTAAATATATAAAAATTTTGAATTTTGGTTGTAATAACATTATTAGATAAATATATGTGAATTATGTTATAGTTTCTTCAAAAATAAAATCTTACTAAATATAATTAAATATCAGGTGTTAGAATTTTTATCATCAAATGTTAGAATAATCAATTATATAATGATTAATTTGTTAAGGTTATTTTTATCATCATTATGTTTTATTAAGTTCAATGTTCTTATATTTTTTCAAGGCATTGGAATCATAATATTATAATGATTTATAAATCGCAATTTCATTTTCTTGAATATATAAGCATGGTTTGAAATAATAGAATTCAAAACTCACATGTTTCAAGTAACATTACTAATAATAACAAGTTAATTTATATTGATCATTATATTAGGTGGAACCATTTTTGAACCACAATCATAAATTAAATTTCCCATTAATATCATATATTATAATTATGTATACTCATCTATAATGAAAAAGATTATTATAGTATAGAATTATTCATGTTACCGGTTGAATCAACCCAAATAAGAACATGTTATTTGAATGAATGATAAATATTATAGAGTTAAAAAATTATAGTTTTATATGTTTATTTTTAGCAATTATTTTTTATATTTTTTTGCAAATATATTAGGAAATATATCTTTTCTAGTGGTTGAGTTTATTTTTTAATAGTTTATAAAAAATCTACATTTGGTAACCTTACTAGTTTTAATTGAATATATAATGACAATTGGATAATATTTTTCCTTAGTAATCATATCTAACAACTTATTTTATGTTTCAGTTAAGTCGTCCTAGTCCATTAAATCTTGGTTTATTTCTATGTTATAAGGGTGTTTTTTTCATGTAAAATGAGACTTTTATCCCTTTATTATTGGAAGTTTTCAGAAATGGTACTCTTATAAGCTCTAAAAGCTTTCAATAACTTGTCTTATTAATAATTTTGAAGTAAAACTAAAATTATTATTTTTAAAGAGTCTCAATCCATCAAAAAATTATATTTAAGATGGGATGGAAAATTTTACATTTCAATAGTGAGATATTCTTGAGAGGAAGGTAGATTATTGGACTTGGGTAGACCATGGTCTTTAGTGAGTGGATTGTAATAAAAATAAAAATAAATTTTTTTTTCCTCTATACTTTTACTATGAAATATATCACCACACTTTAAATTTATATCTATCTCAAAAATTTATATCTAAGAAATTTATCTATTTTGTTTTAATTTTATTTCTCTGTGGCATCAAAGCACTCTACCATAATGTAATCAAATTTTTCTTATTTAATATAATCAAAAAACTACACATCATATACATAAACTATAAAATATTCTTCATAAAAAGTGAGTTTTTTATCACTTTTTAAGATATTAAATTTCAATTTTTCATCACTGATATTAAAAATTCATTTCATTACAAAAAAATCAATTAATTTCTCATTCCTAATAACTAAGAGTGAATGAACTAAAATGAAAAGTACATCTTTATCACACTCAATGACAAGCACTAATAAATTTTCAAGTAGGATCACCTTACCAATCTTTATTAATATTTCATCAATATTAACTAAATAATAAGTTCTTGATCTATCATCTAGTTGAAAGGTTACCTTTATGGGCCTAAATTCAATAATTAAAAATTATTTAAACAATGTAAAAAATAAAATTAATATTGGAACCAGGGTCACAAAAATAATTTTACTATATAATACTTCCAATTTAATTTGAAATGAAAAAAAACTTAGTTATTGCATTATAAGTAGTATTTTATTTTCTAAAAAACACTACATTCCTTGGTAAGATATGTTGTTAAAAACTATACAATATTTTTTATTCTTTTTTATAATGATTTTAAGTAATTTATAATAGTAAGGGATGTTATTTAAAATATAAAATATTGACATATACACTTGAATTATTCAAAACATATTTGGGAATTTTTGAATATTCTATTCATTCTTATTTTGATTTAGCTATTCATTATGGGTTATATGTGAAAAAAAATTAACATGTCTGTGGTGACATCACATTACTCTCCATGCTTTTTTCCTTATTTTTCATCCACTTATGGTATTTTTATTTTCAAGTTTCATATGAAGTAGAAGAGGTTTTCCAAAATATTTTTTTTACTATCCAACGTATTCAGAATTTGTTTTTCTTGATTTTCTAGTTTAGAATCATTAGGAATTTGTTTGTGTTTTCTCATTAATTTCTAATGAAAAGGGATTTTATTATCATTTTTTCAATTTTTTCCTTTTATTTGATACCATATATTCTATTTTCATAATTTTATTCAAAAAAAATAGCACTATAATTAAACATAAATTGGTTTTTATAAAACATGTTCAATATTAGTTAACTCATATTTTCCTCTATAAAATTATTAGAGATTTCAGTTTTACTCTTTCTAGTTCCTCAGTAGTTCATTGAGATTTAAAACAACTTTTGGTTGTGAAAATAATGTTATTTTCTCTAGTATTTACCTTAACAGTATTGAGTGATTTACTTTTCTCTTTATCTTTCATTTTCTAATCCATTTTAACAAATTGTAAATTTAGATTATAAATACTATATTGTTGGGAATCCATTTAAGAAATAAATTGTTTAACTATCCATTATCAATTACCTTCATAATTAAAATTTTTACCAATGTTTTATTATTAGAGTCTTATTTGGTTTAAAAAACTAGGTGGTGGTGGTGGAGTATTCCAATAAATAATTACTTACTATTTTTAGAAAATACAAGGGTGATATTTATAGCTTAGATTATATTTATTAGATATTGAGTAAAATTTAATTTTCTACCTACCACAAAACCTAGAATATTTTTCATTTTATATGGGTTGTATAAGAATATCAAAGTTAAGATATAATGGTTCATAATTATCATATATACAACAATGTAAGCACTACACCCTAATAGATCGATCTTGTTTTTTATCATGAACATGATTAATATTTAGGGTTATTAAAGAATGTATTTATTTTTGAATTTTATCCAGATGTGAATTTATATCAAGGACAGTGGTTACTTGATTTTTAACAAGTATCCTCCTCCCACTAAATTTTTTTAGAGATTTTTGGGAATGGTTTTTACACCTTAGTGTCACTATTATATTATTTTATTTAATTTTGGATTATTTTTAGTTTTTATAGTGTTTCAATCATTCCTAGATGTTTTCAGATGGATCATTAAGTCCCTATGAGTTATAGGACGGATCTTTAATAGGCCACTTCATAGCTCTTTGAGTCTATTCAATAACCTAACTCCTTGAATTTTTGATTTTTTAGGGAAAATTAATGAATGTGTTATGGAGTGGGGGTTGCATCATGTTGTGTGTTGTGTAAGGGGGTTTGGAGTTTTATAGAGGTTTTGTGTAAGGCTAAGGGGGGAGGAAAAACCATATGGTTCAGACTTCATTATGGTGGATACTACATAATGGTAAGTTTTGGTGTTTTTTAAGGGCAAGCCTTAAGTTGTGTAAGGTTGGTGTGTAAAGGAAGAGGGGAGTTTCTTAAGGGTGTGGTGGTTGGGTCATGGCATAAAAGGGGTAGCTACACCATGGTGGGAATTTGGAAAGTGTCTCCATGCATTTTCATAGAGAGACAAGTCGTAGCGACCAAGGGTGAGGGGTCAAGTCCCTAATTTATTTTTCAAGAAAGTTGCATTGTAGTCCCCAAACCATGCTCCAAAAGAGCCTCTCTAAGAAATGTTTTTTCATTGTGGATGGGACCACACCATAGCCCCTATTTTACATTTTTAAAAAGGGTATGAAGACCCTTTTACCCCCTCAAACCCCTTTTGTTTTAACCTCCTTTCCTCCACTCCTATTTGTACAAGCCAGGAACATGAAAGATGGATATCTACATCCTTAATCCATCAATTTTTTTCTCTTCTTTCACTATTTCTAAGAACAATTTTCAAGGTAAATGCCATATTCCTCTTTATTTCTTTCACCTTCATCTTCATATTCCTTATTCTATTAGTTTCGTTGTCTCCAATAAACCCTAGGGGATTATAGGTTTGGTTTAGGGTTCTATGGTGTATTAATATTATTAGTTTTGTTTGTTAATTATTGGAGGATATGTTTCTCTGATTGTTCAAGCATTATCCATCAAATATGATGCCTTTTGGATTGATCATCATTGAATAAAGGTATATGCTTTGTGAATTTCATTAACTTAGAATGTAATTTATTTCTTTATCTTTATAAAATTTATATTTATGAAGTTACACTAATATATATAATAGTTAAATGGGTTTTATAATTATTTTTATTTGGTTTTCAATTAGTATAAAGGGGTTTTATCATGTGGTTTTGATTTCAAAAATTATTTTCAAATGCCTTGTTTTTTTAATAATGTATTAGTAAATTATTTTGGATGATTAGGAGTTTCCAAAAAAAATTGACCCTATTTTTTCTGGAATTGGGGGTTATAATGGTTTTATAAAAAAACTAAAATAAAGAAAAAAAATTGGGATCTTAGGAAGTTTTTTATAAAAAACATACATGTTTTAAATTTTTTTTAATATAGTTTATAAATTAATTTTTTAAGAATGATTTTGAAATGGAATTTTCAAAGGATGATAAAATTTCTTGGTATACCAAGTGGTGTTTTTAGTAAGTACCATTTGGATATTTTAAATTTTATTTCACAGTGTGGGTGAAAGACCATCAATGATACCCCTTCTCTTTGATATACTTGTGTGAAATGGATGATATAGATAATTTTTTTAAGGTTGTTATAGGGTATATAATGTATATTTTATGGTGTTGAATTGATCATGTGACTTGTTTGGTTACTTACCTAATATTATTGTTTTCATGGGAAAATGTTACAACTGGAACTCTTCTAAATAAAATTTACCTTGTGATTTTAATTAAATGTATTGTTTTGTAATATGGTTATAGAAAACACATGCACTTCTTTGGGATTTTAAAAATATCATTAAAGTATAATTACTATTGATAATATAGTCTTTGAATAGTGATCACATAGTTACTATAAATATATGTTTTTAACAAATCAAATTGACCATGATTGAAACCATTTATGGGATAAGTTCAAGCTCATCGAGATCATGGCCCAAACCATGTACGCGCTAACCACCCCATGAAAGTCTCATCGTTGCACACCTTACTCTTAGGGAATTTGCAGGTGTATTGAAGGGATATATATGAATACCCTAGATATATGAGTATGTTAATTATTTTTTATAGAACAATGTATATATTTTCATCCTATTATTGTTACTTTAAAAATAATTTTTATTTTGATATAATAAAACACAAATAGTATTTTTGGGTAATATTCAAATTTAATTAAGGAAATTATTTTGATGAATTAATAGATTTTTGATATTAATAATATTTTAATAAAATATTATTATTAAATAATTTTTATTAAATGTAAATGATCGTATAATTTTTTGTGAAGTCAAATGTAATTTTTATATGGGTTCGAAAACTGTTATTGTTAAAAAAAAATTAGAATTTCTTAATAAATATCGATTTTGTTTTAAAAGTGAAAATTAAAATATTTATAAAATTATTTAGATAAAATTAATTTTATATTTAGAACCATAATGTAAAAATTATCCAATTATCAGTTTTTCATAATTTTTTGAGACAGTCAAATTTTCAAGTTAAAATTAAATACCGTATAAATATACTTCGTGTATTAGGACATCATAATGACCAAAAAGTGATAAAATAAATAATATAA
The DNA here is from genome assembly GCA_963277665.1 of Viscum album. Lineage (NCBI taxonomy): Eukaryota > Viridiplantae > Streptophyta > Magnoliopsida > Santalales > Viscaceae > Viscum > Viscum album. The sequence continues at coordinate 1,274,253,590 of OY728132.1, read as the reverse complement.
AAGGTATACATCACCAAATATATATTTATATTTAAAATTATGATATTTTAATTTTAATTTATTAATTTAATAATGAAATTATGAATCCTCCAAAACCATTTATATATTTTATGGTTTTTAAATCATTTCTTTAATAGGATGACTCGCCTCCAAATAAGAAAGGGTATTATTTTATTAAGTTTGGACCTTTTACTTATAAAATAATGAAAACATATTCAATATAACATAATAAATGGTAAAAACTATGGGAAGGTATGCGTATTTTATTATTTTATTATATAGATTCCAAAACTTGAGTTTAAGAAATAATAAAGAAACCCCCACTCATTTCCTATACAAACCCACCCAAAATATCATTTCTCTTCACTCAAAATCCTTTGTTCGCATACTTAATTTGGCATCCCCTCTCGAGGTTCCTCCCAAGGTTTTCTAATGTAACACTTCAAGATTTTTTTTATGACTTTTTTTAAATTTAATCTCTTCGATAGATTATGTTGCATGAAAAACCGTGTTTTACCATCTTTTAACGGCACACCTATTTTAAAACTATATTTTAGAAATTTTTTAAATTTAATTTGTAAAAATAAACTTTATATTTTAATTTTTAATGTCAAAATTATCTTAGAGATGATTTTTTATATTTTTCTAAAAAGTTTCATTTTTTAATGAATATTAGAAAAAACTACATTGTAGTTAAAAGCTGCCTTTTGGTTTAAATAATTATTAATATTAAATTATATTTTAAATTGTTTTTAAATTAAAAAAAGATCAATTATACATATATTAATCCAATTTAGTCTATTGAAATCTTTTTTATATTTTAATTAGATATAAAAACTTATTGAACTTTTGAACATCTTTACTTTAACTCCTTTTCTCACCACATATGTGGGATTAGCACTAAACATAATGTATCCAATTATGTGAATTTAATTTTGAAAAATAAACATAAAATTTTGTAATTAGTATGATATTTATATTCTAAAGTATCAACTTAATTCTTGTACATTAGGAATAATAACTTTAGTAATTTTTTTATTTACCATAGTTAATGGTAAATCAGGTAATTAAAGGTAAAAATAATATTATAAATATTATAAAATTACCTTAACACTTGCCCTAATTTTATTGGATGAATAATTTTCATATCTGACCATTAAATTATCAGTTATGACACCATTTATGGCCTTTTAGATGAGAATATAACCTTTATAACATTATATTCAAATAAAAGTCAATTTTGTCATACTTCTATTTTTAACAAGTTAATTATCATAAAATAGAGTTACCTAGCTGATATATTTGACTATAAATAGTATTTTGAAAGATAAAATTATTATATTTAATATTGTAATTTATTTTTAATTTTTAGGGAATAAATAATTACCATTATGGCTTACATAATGATGATGCAATAATTATTTAATTAATGGAAATATAAAAAATTATTTTAAAAATACTAAAATAAATATAAGTTGATAAAATTAATCGCATTCCCAAATTTTCTATATGATATAGACATATTAGGGATGTATTGAAGTTTTTTTTCAAATATATAAAGTTTTTATGACATTTTTTAAAAGTCAAATAATAAATAGTCTCAAAATTGATATTAATGATATTTAAAATAAATAATATTTTATTAAATGATATAAAAATTATAAAAATTTAAAATTCATCCAAATGATTGGTGTGAGGATGAAAGTGTCAAACATTACTAATTTATGGTTCATTTTAAATCTAATAGTAACTATATTATACCTTAAATATTAAAAAGACAAGTTATCGTGGTTAGGGTTAAAGGATTTAACTAAGGGTTAAATCCAAAATATAAGGGTAAGAATGTGACCTAAACATTTAAAAACATTATTACATGAAGAGGATTTTTCTCTTGCCACCTTAAGATCTAGTTTGAATTGTTTAATTGAAACTTTTCTGTGAAAATAAATGTAAGTTCTTGTACCATTTCATTCCATTACTTTATGAGAAATGTGTAATTTGAGGTGTCCTGGGAAGACAATGTGAATTTTTTTCAACACTTTGAAAAATTTATAGTTTTCCAAGATTCCCAATGGTTCCCCATCCCAATGGTATCTCATTGATAGTTCCTCATCAGGTGGATTCTCGTCTGGCGGTATGTCACTAATGGTGCCTCATCCGGTGGTGCATCGTCTAGAGGTGTCTCACTAACAGTGCCTCGTCTGGAGATGCCTCATATAAAGTGTTTCTAGTTCTTCCAATTTTTCCCTTTTGATGTCTTTCTTGTATGTAAAATTAGTTTAAGGACAAATTTAAAATGCTTTGAGACCTATTCAAAGGCTATAAATATTATCTTTATTTCTCGAAGGTTCTAAAGGCTTTGAAATGGTCAAACCATGTAGTCTTGGTTAGATCTTCCATTAATGGAAATATAAAATTGTATCTAATTTCTATTAAATCAGATTTTATTTTCATAAAGTTGAGACTCCTTGACCTTTTTCTGTACTGACATCTTTCTCTTCAAACCAGACATCCACAAAGGCTTCTTCCATAGATATTTTCTTAAGTTTCATTCATGATTCTCTGTAAAGTCACATGATGTACACACACCATTGTTTTTGGAACAACCAAGTATTGTCGATCATTCTTATTCTAGGTAGTATTTTCTTCATCTTTCATATTTTTGTATCATACGGGATGGGTATATATATTTTTTCCATAAAAAGATAGTTGATTCCGAATTAATAAAGATAATTTAATTGGTTTAAGAATCTATATATTGGGGCTAGGTAAAAGTGATGCATGATCTTGATATATGTTGATTTCATTAGATCATTTTATTTTTATGGGATAACTACCCAATGAAAATTCTAGTTGTTAAGGGTCCTTGTTTTAACATGGGATGGTTTTTGGAATGCATGTTGTTTGGTTTTTGTTGAAAACTTATATATATAATTTGGTCAACTACATATATTTGGCTAATAAATAGGTTCCCCAAGATCATACAGTTTTTGTGATAACCCAAAATTAACAAGTGGAATTAACTAAGGGGTTCCTTATTAAATCTAAAAAGGTGTTTTTCCATGGTACGTGAGGTGATGTGATGTGTGATATTGATGTGGTTTGTGTGTATGGGGGAAGTGGATGACATGTGATTGTATAATGGGGTTATGATGGGTGTGGTGTGATTATGCAGTAGAGATGCAGATATTTGGTTTTTCTATAATAATTTTCTAGATGTGGTTGTGATTTGGGGGTTTGTTTTGGTTAGTATGGTGGTTTGGGAAGGATGAGTTTGAAGAAGGAACATATTTATTTTTATGGGTAATTCACCCAGAGTTTCTCCATTAATAACATTCATAAAGCTTCACCCCATATATAGAGGTCATGGTATGATGTTTCATTAATGTTAAATGTGCCAATTTATTGTAGTTATTCACCTATTGAATAACTTTTTCTCTTTTTCTTGATATGTATAGTTCCTAATAGTTTCTAGGGTGGTGATGGAATAAATGAATAATTGTTTAATAATGTTTGGAGTGACTTGGGTTGGTTTAGTTAATGATATGAAAGTGGTTAATAGAATACTAAATTAATGGGTTTTGAGCATAGAGGGAATTTTATGCCACTTTAATTTATTAGGGTTCTTCACCTTATGAAATAACTATTGCAAATACTAATAAATTCATTTAGAGGTGGTAGCAAAAGTGACGGTTTTGTGATATGGTTTGTTTTTTTGTGAACCCATAGGTTGGGATGGAGTATTTGATACTATACATATATTTTTATACTCTTTTGATTTCTATTTTAACTCTAATCATATTGAGAACTATGTGTCGAACACCCTTATAGTCACATGGGGGTGTTTTTTCCAACATATGATGAGGAGTATAGATGGCTAGGTACCCATTATTTCATGCTTTCTCCTCTAGGAGTGGTAGGTATAGCACAGGATGTGATGGTCAGAGGTCTATTAGTTCTTTAGATGGTGTTTATAATAGCCCAGGTGTATTTGGGAAAGGTGGTTTGTAGCCTAGGTGTGTTCAGGTGAGATGTGATAACCCAGGTGTTTTCAGGTGATATGGTTGGCTTCCCAGGTGTCTTCAGGATGCGTTTTGATGTGCTTTCCCAAGTGTCTTTGGGATGAGATGTGATTTTATGTGTTGTGAGTCCCATGTGTGTGTATGTGGGATGTGTTGTGTGTCCCAGGTATGGTAGGTGGGATGTGTTGTGAGGCCTAGGTATATATGGATGGGATGTGATGTGGTATATGAAAGTAATGGGAGTGCCAGTATCTACGACATTGGACGAGAGCAGTATACTAGTGGGAAAGTGATGTAGGGTAGCCAATAATCGATGTGCTTTATAATGTATTATATTAGTTGGTGTGCGTTACTTGGTGAGCATGCCTTAGTGAGGTTGGGTTTGGTTAGTATACATGTTTAGGTGTTCTTTGGTTCTACTATTTTTCTCACAGGGGAATTAGTATAATTCTTTCACATGTTCACAAGAGACTTTTTATTTCTAACTGAGTATACTTGTATGCTCAACCTACATATATAAAATTGTTTTCAGGTTTCTAGGATGATTACGTGGACTATGTAGGGTGTTACTAGCTAAGGCCTTAGAAAGGTTGTTATGTCACTACTTTGGCTTACTTTTGCATATTTACTTGGAAAATTTACTATTCTTGTATCAGCTATACTTTTTTCATGCATATGGGATGTTTTCTTTTTGAATTATCTTTCATATATGTCTTGTATTTATTGTGGATAATTCATCTTATCTTATGATTTTGTTTCTTATAAAGGGAAATGCCTCCCATATTGTGAGATTTGTACACCTTTTGTGCTAGTTTCCTACCTGGGGCCTACTAGAGGTGGGCCTTAGGTTCATTATCTCCCTTTATTCATTGCGAGCCAAGTATGGGTGTCTTTGGGGGGAGGTTCATTACATAGTGGTATCAGAGGTTACGGTTGAGATATAGGATGGTTTTGGAGTTATGAATAGTGAGGATTCCAAGGTGTGGGGTGGAAATAGTTTTGGTTGACCTTAGTGTGTGACATAGGCTTGAGAGAATTTCTAGGACAAAGTATTTTAGGGACCCCCATGATCCAGTGCATGGAATCGGAGCATATTGAATGGCCAAGTGAGGTGGACCTTCTTATAGGGTAGAGACCTAGGAGTGGTACATATATCATAATGAATTTTGTTCTTGTTTGGATTGGGTTGTTTTGGAAAGTTTATAATGGATTAAAATAAATATTAATAAACAATCATACTACTCAGGATTAGAAATTCTTTTTTACCTTTTAGATATGGATTTTATTCATTGACTACATGTGTCTCAGGTAGTTGAGGTTTTTCTGGCTGATCTGGTTGATTGTCACAAGGTTTATCCTATTAAAAAGGATGATCAGTGGCAGAAGATGTTGCATGCTTTCCAGTAGTAGGATTTAGGGAAGTACCAGGGCAATGTTTCATACATCGATACAGAGATTTGGTTAGAGGAGCTTGATATCTCTTTCAGTTTGATCTAGGTCTTGAAAAAGTACAAGTTCCCTTTGGTAGTTAGTCATATGCGGGGTACTGCATGTTAGTGGTGGACATTGTATCTGGGAGAGTAGAAGGAGGTGGATGTTTTGTGGTTTGACTTCTAGAAGGATTTCTGGTCAGAGTTCCTTTCATTAACCATAAAGGCTAAGAAGTGGCATGAGCTACTCTCCCTTTAGTAGGGAATTATGTCAGTGTGAGATATGGGAATAAATTTTAAGTCCCTTCTATATTTTTTCGCAGACCTTTTCCTATATGAGGAGTCTCATGCCAAACATCTTGAGGAGGCACTTCATCTATTTATCCAGTATGTTGTTACTCCTTTTAATTTTCCAATGTATTTGAAAGTTCAGAAAAAGGTAGAGGTGATCGAGCAGATTAACTCATGATAAAATCTATCATGAGAGGGGAGACAACAGACTTATTTAAGAGGAAGAGTTGTTAGTGGAAGATCTAAGGCACTAGGACCTTCAAGTTTTTGACCATATAGGAGTCAAACTCATCATCTTCCTTTTCGACCTTTTGGTGCTAGTAGTTTCCATGATTTTTCTAGGAGATTTACACTAGTGTGTTTTGGTTTTGGGGTTTGTATTCATCACTAGATTCAGTTTCCAGTAGTTCCCCAATCTCATTTTGGTGTAGGTGGATAGGTTTAGCACCGGCCGTAGATTTAGTTTTCAGTGAGATCGTTTCAATAGTTGGGTCATAAGTCTTTTACTCTTCCGAGGAGAGATAGAGCGAGTAGAGGCTGACCTCTATATTTTTCTTTTTTTCAGGGACTATGACCTAAGAAAAACCATGGAAGTAGTCCTCATCAAGGAGGTAGAAGAGTTGGGCATGGTCAGTTGCACACAATGGAGGTAGTAGTTTCCATGGGTCCAGAGACCGTCAAAAGTATGATCAGTTTGTTTAGTACCCTTGTTTTTTCCTTGTTTGATTCAGGAGCTTCACACTCCTTTATTGGACCCTCTCTATCCCATACTCTGGTACCAGTCATAGAGAGGCTTCTCATACCCCTGATATTGACTATGCCAGTCAAAGTCCAGACCAGCTTGTTTGATATGTTTTGTGGGTGTAGACTGATGATGGGACCACATTAGTCTCATGGGTATCTTTTCTTGCTACAGATTCAGCCATACGATTTCATCTTCAGCATTAAATGGTTGTATTCTGTAGATGTTGTTTTCTATTTCTTTCATAGGAGAGTTGTGTTTTCAGATGTGGATGTCCAACGTGTGGTTTTCATTGGTGGTCATAGTTTTCAGGTGGGAAGTTGGCATGTGAAACCCCTTATTTACTTATTGGTTGTGTTGTCGGTGGAATCAGCAGACCCTAGGATGGTAGAGGTTCCCAAGATCACTGGGGATCTCCTGGATGTTTTCCTCAAGGAGGTTGGGATGCTACCCCCTCGACGTGATGTTGATTTAGGGATAGACTTACATCTCGGTGCTTCTTTGATTTCAATTAATCCTTATCAGATGTAACCTTATGAGTTATGAGAGTTAATGATTCAGATAGATGATCTAATGTCGAAGAGTTTTATCTGGTTTAGTGTGTTGTTATGGGGTGCTCCAGTGTTGTTTGTAAAGAAGAAAAACAGTGGTATGAGGTTTTGTATATACTATCGAAGATAAAATCAGGTGAAAGTCAAAAACTATTACCCTCCTCCAAGGATATACAATATTTTCTACTGGATAATAGGGGAAATTTGGTTTACTAAGATCAACTTATGGTCTATATATCACAAGTTTAGAGTGAATGACAGAGATATCCCAAAGACTTCCTTTATATGCTGGTATGGTAACTTTGAGTTTTTATTCATATTTCTTGGTATTATGAATGCACTAACCATGTTCATGAGGATAATGAACTCCTTGTTCCATGAGTTCCTGGATCGATTCATCGTCATATTCATCAATGATATCTTAATCTACTCATGGGAGGAGGAGGAGGACACTGAGCCTCTCAGAGTTGTCTTACATGTTCTTCGACACCACCGTCTCTGTGGGAAGTTTCCCTAGTATAAGTTCTGGACATGATAGGTTCTTTTCCTTGGGAATGTGGTGTCTTAAAGGGGTGTGGATATAGACCTATCTAAGTTTTAAGTAGTCGTTTCTTGGGAATAAACCAAAAATGTGGCAGCGATATGAAATTTCCTTGGCCTCGTAGGCTATTATCGGAGGTTTGTGCCTGATTTCTCTCAATTTTCAGAACCTTTGATAGCTTTAGTAATTAATAACCAATATTTTTTGTTTATTAATCAGTTCCAAGCAGTATTTAGTTACCTGAATGAGAATTTGGTCAGTGCTCCAGTGCTCTGGCTGCTTGAGGAGAGGGTAATGTTTGAGGTGTTTTGTGATACTTCCTATCTGGGTTTAGGATGTGTGATGATATAGAAAAAGGAAGTGATATATTATGGGTCTCAGAAGTTATGACCTCATGAATGTAACTATGCCACCTATGATCTGGATCTAGAATCAATTTTGTTTGCACTAAAGTTGTGGCAGCATTACCTCATTGGGGAGTACTTTTTGGTCTTCACGGATCACAAGAGCTTGAGGTAAATATTTTCATAGTGTGATCAGAACTTGCGACAGTGTACATGGATAGAGTTTATTTAGAATTATGATTTTGAGATACCCTATACCTTTGGAAAGAGAAATTTTGTAGCCTATGCTTTGAGCAAAAAGTCATGGAAGGAGGTTGTTCGGGATTCTTTAAACTCTTGGAGAGCGATGGAGTTTGCATTCTTGCACTTAGATGAAAAATTTAATGGTGGTAAAAGTTATTTGTTTCATATAATGGTGGAGTCTTATCTAATGCAATAGGTTTTGAAGTCTTAGTGAGGAGACTTATAGGATTAGGTGATGTTCCATCATGTTGTCTATGGTGATGCTCTAGAGGAATGGTTAGAAGATGGTGAAAACTAGATGTTGTTTTGTGGAAAGTTGTTTATTTATGGTGATGCATGTTGGATTTCTTCGTGAGTTTCATATATCACCTTTAGCGGTACACCCAAGAGTTTCCAAGATATAATGTGTCATGAGGGAAAAGTTTTAGTGGCCCGGGATGAAATGGGTGTTGGTGGTGTTTGTGAAAAAATGCATGGTTTTCTAGCTAGTAAAGGATGAGCATCCAATTCCTGGTGGTTTTTTGCATCCCTTGGATGTTCCTAAGTGGAAATGGGATGAAATATAGATGGATTTCATCACAGGGATACGCAGAGCTCAAGGAGGTTGTAATGTTATCTAGGTGATCATGTATCAGCTAACGAAATCAGTTGACTTATTAGTGATCAAGGAATCAAGTGCACTTGATTCTTTGGATAATAAGTATAGGGATGAAGTAGTATGGTTTCATGGAATTAAAAGGTCCATTTTCTCAGACTAGTATGCACGGTTTACCTCACGTTTCTATAGGGTATTGCATCATGATTTTGGAACTTAGTTATGCCTCAACACTATTTTCCACCCTTAGATAGATGGGTAGATAGAACAAACTATTCAGATGTTGAAGGATATATAGAGAGCGTGTGTCTTGGACTTTGGCGGATCTTCGGTATGATACCTATCTTCAGTGGAGCTTTCCTATAATAATATTTATCTCTCTATCATTGAAATGGACCTATTTGAGGATTTTTATGAGATATCATGTTGTCATTTGTTATGCTGGATATAGGTTGGGGAGATAGGAATTCTTGGCCCTAATGTCATACAGAGAATGACAGAGAAATTTTAGCTTGTTCATGAGAGGAAAAAAGCATAGAAGGTCTGGAATAATTCTTATTTCGATCTAAGAAGGAGGCCCTTGGAGTTAGAGGTTGGAGACCATGTGTTTTTTAAGGCTTCCCCTCGAAATGGGAAGTATAGGTTTTACAGAGGGATTAAGCCTTCCCCCATGTTTGTTGGGATCTTTGAGGTGTTGGGGAGAGTTAGAGAGGTGGCCTATTGGTTGGTTTTTCCACCGCGGTTAGAGTGGATCCACGATGTATTTCAAGTTTCTCAACTTCATTGGTATCTTCATGATGACTTCCCTATCATTGAATGGGGAGAGTTAGATATCAAGGATGATGCGACATTTCTAGAGCAGCTAGTAGAGATCCAAGATCATCAATAGAAGGTGTTGTGTGGACATACCATACTCTTGTTTCATGTGTTATGAAGGCATGGTGGCCGGTAAGAGAGTACTTGGGAATGAGAGACACATATATGTTCCCAGTACCCAGAGTTTTTTTGAGTTTTTCCTTGTTCTGTTTTTCCTTGTGATGTGATGTTTAAACCTTGTTTATTTTAAGATAAACTATTTTCTCTTATTTTTTGATGTGTGTGGTGAGATTTGTGGTAAATTCCTGACATATGAAAAGGGTAGGACCTGATTCCTAATCAAGACACATTCACTAGGATTTGATTAAACCCATACAGGTGATTTAGTGGCATCTAGACCGGATAGTATCTTGACATAGAGAACAAAATTACATGATTCATGTGTTTAGGATGGTGTAGTTTTTTGTGGTTGTACAGTGGTTGTGTGGTAGTGTGGCTATGTGATAGGAGGTAGATTTTTTTTTGTGATGTATTTTGTGGTCATTTGGGTTGACCTATCAACAACCATGATGATAAGTCCTGGTTAATAGAATTCGTATGAAGTGTTCTTGAGTGTAGAGGCTTCTACTCCAAATTTAACATGTTTAGTTGATGGAAGTGTTTTAAGTGTAATGTCATCATTGAGAGGTATCTCAAGGGATGGTTTTTCGGAACCTTCCTCTTTTTCCCTTTGGGTTTCTTTTGAATTCTGGAATGAATTAATATTTTGGGAGGTATCTATTTTAATGGCCCGGACCATTCCAATCCATTACTTTGTGGGAAATATGGTGTTTGAGGATTCTTGGGAAGATAGGATGAATTTTTTTTAATGCTTTGAAAAAATCACAGTTTTCCATGATTCCCAAAGATGCCTCATCCCAATGGTGTCTCGCTAACAGTGCCTCATATATCGGTGTCTCATCTAGCGGTATCCTACTGAAGGTGCCTCATCCATTGGTGCCTATTCTGGCATTGTCTCACTAACGGTGCCTCTTCTGGTGGTGCCTTGTGTAAAGTGTTTTCAGTTCTTCCAATTTTCCCTTTTTTACAACTTTATTTGATGTAAAATATGTTTAAGAAAAAATTTTCATTGAGACTGATTCAAAGGACATAAATTATATCTTTATTTCCCTAAGGGTCCAAAGGATTCAAAATGGTTAAATCATGTAGTATTGTTCATATCCACCTTTAATGGAAATATTAAACTATATCTAATTCTTGTTGAATCAGATATGATCTTCCTAAATTCAAGATAACCTACCCTTCATCCATACCTGCTCCTTTATCATTAGACTGAATGTCCACAAAGTCTTCTTCCTTGAAGATTTTCCTAGGTTCAATTCTTGATTCTCTAGATAGTCAGCTACTGTACACATGCCCCTCTTTTTGGAACAACCAAGAAGTATCTATCGTTCTTCTTTCTAGGTATGATTTCCTTTATCTATCATATTTTTGTATCTTGCAGGGTGGGTATATATATGTATTCTCTTGAGAATATATTTTATTCTGAATTAATAAAGATAATCTAATTGGTTTAATAATCTATATACAAGGGCTAGGGAAAAGTGACAAGTGAGATTGTTGTATGTTTATTTCTTTAATTCTTTTTATTTGTATGGTCTAACTACCCACTAAAAATCATGGTCGTTTGGGGTCCTTGTTTTCACATGGGTTGGTTTTTTGAATTAATGTTGTTTGGTTTTTTTGAATAATTATATATAAAATTTGTTTAACCACGTATATTCTACTGATAAATGGATTCCTCGGGATCATACAGTTTTTGTGATAACCCCAAAATTAAAAAGTGGAAATATAAAAGGGGTGCATTATTAAATATAAAAATGTGTTTTTCCTTGATACATATGGTTTCTGATAGTTTCCCAAGTATTGATGGAATAAATTAATAATTGTTTAATAAATTTTGGAGTGACATGGGTTGGTTTGGTTAATGAGATGAAAGTGGTTAATGAAATACTAAATTAATGTGTATTGAAAGTAGAGGTAATGTGAATCCCCACTTTAATTTATCAGGTCTCTTCACCTTCTAGAATGACTATTTTAGATACTAATAAATGCATTTAGAGGTGGAAATAAAGTGATGGTTTTTTAAGATAGTTTTTTTGTTTTTGAACTCATAAGTTGGGCTATAGTGTTTGATATTATAAATATATTTGTATATTCTTATGATTTCTATGTCCACCCCACCCATGTTGAGAACTATGTGATAAACTATTTCATAGTCACGTGGGGGTTTTTTTACCAACATCTAGTGAGGTGCACGGTTGGATGGGTACTTATTATTTTCCACTCTCTCTTCTAGGAGAGGTAGGTATAGAACATATTGTGATGGCCAGAGGTCTGTTAGTTCTTTAGATGGTGGTTGTGATAGCCTAGGTGTGTGTGTGTGATGTGGTTCACTTCCTAGGTGTCTTCAGGATGATTTTTTATGTGCTTTCCCATGTGTCTTTGGGATGATATGTGATGTGATGTGTTGTGAGTCCCATGTGTGTGGATATGGGATGTGTTGGGTGGCCTAGGTGTGTGTGTGTGGGTTGTGTTGTGAGGTACATGTTTATGTGGGTAGGATGTGATATAGTATGTGGAAGGGATGGGAGTTCCAGGATGTACGATTTTAGGCAAAATTAGCATACCAGTGGTAAATTAGTGTGGGGTACCCTATCATCAATGTTCCTTTTAATGCATTATATTACTTGATGTGTGTTACTTGGTGAGCATGACTTGGTGAGTTGGTTTTGGTTAGTATACCTGTTTAGGTGTGGTTAGGTTCTGTTGTTTTCTCACGGGGGAATTAGTATGCTTTTTTCAAATGTGCATGGGATACTTTGGATTTCCTACTATGTATACATATATGCTCACCCTATGTATATAAAACAATTTTCATGTTTCTAGGAGGATTAGGTGGATCATGGTAGGCATTACTATCTCGGGCCTTGGGACGGTTTTTGTGTTGCTTCTTTAGCATGATTTTGGGTATTTACTTGGAGACTTTACTATTTTTGAACTATTTCTACTTTTTACATGAATATGGGATTAATTTTTTTTCTCTTTCATATATGTCTTAGAGTTATTCTGGATGATTCATCATATCTCTCAGTCTTGTTTCTTATAAAGGGTAATGCCTCCCATATTGTGATATTTGTACACCCATGGTGATAGTCACCAACCTAGGGCCTACTAAAGTCAAGAATCAGGGGTCATTATCTCCCTTCCTTACTTTCCATCCCAGGTGGTGTATATTTTGAGGGAGGGGTCATGAAAATAACTTGTATATTATTTAAATCAAAGATAATTACAAAATGTCACGCTCTTTGTATTTAATATATTTTATGTGTCCACATAGGAAAAAAAAATAAAGACATAAATGAACCTAAATGTCTATTTTAATCTTAATAAAATTATTTCAATTATATAAATTTATTTTTAATTTTTATAAATTGTATAACTACCTTAAATTCTTATTCAATTCTAAAATTGTATTTATTTATTTAAGATAAAAATAAAAGAATTGATTTTAAAAGTATTAATTTTGATATATTAGGGATGATTTAATGTGTATAATGAATTTTATAGATCTATAGGATATATTAGAGATGTTTGAAATCATTATATTCAAATTATCAATTTTTCATGATGTCTTTGAAGTCAAATTAAATTAATAGTATCAAATTTGAGAATAATGATATTTTAATGAATTGATTTATTATTAAATTATTTAAAAATCACAAGAACGTTAAATAATCACAAATGGGATAATTTTTAGTATAAAATATCTTACAACATTCATTTATTATCATTTTGAAATTATTTTTCTCTAGAATAGACTTATTATAATTTAATATTTTGAGGATTTCTGAATGTTCCCCTCACCTCAATTATAAAAGGGAACCTCTTCCCTCACTTACTCAAACCACTTTGACACTTCTAACTTAACCAAAATCTACCCAAATAAGCTATAAAATTCCCTCCCCTAATCCTAGAAGCCTCGCTTTGGGAAAAAATCAAACTAAGTATGGATTTTGGTATAAACCAAAAGGAGTTTCCCAAATAAAAGGTAATGTTCTTCAATGATCAATTTAGTATTATTTATTTCCCCACTCCTAAAGTTATTATTATTCCATGATTATATAATAACATTATTACCCCAAATATACTAATATGTTTTTATTTTAAAGTTTATATCTACACCTACACACACTTCCATCAAATGGGTAATGAATTTACCATTCGTGTATGGTGAACTACTGCCTCACGGAACAATGTCTTTTATTTTTCCATTACCACCTATCATGGTTGGGAATTATGATGGAAAATATATTTATATATGATATATATTATATTTATTATGTCTTTATTCTTATGTAATTATTATATAACTCATAAATTCATGCTTTCCATTTTCTGTAAATATGATAACATTGTTTGTTGACGTGTGGATAACTGTCTCCTCAAAGCGATGTGATACGTTCACAATGTACATAGAATGTATAAAGGATGGTTTTTTATAAAAAAATGGGACACATATTACATAAAAATTATAATTTAATTATAATATACATATATATCATTTAAATTTCATTCTTCTAAATACGATAAAAAAAAATGGAAGTAGTGTTCATGCGTACGTACGACCTACTGTCTCCATGAACGGTGCATTTAATTTCATATCTTTAAATATTATGGATTATTATAAATACATATATACAAAATATATGTGATATTTAAATCTTGTTTTACATTATGGATATGATTAAATCACGATATAATTAATAGGAACAACAAGTAACATGTCAAGACGTACTAAAAACTGGGGAATTTACATTAGAAATAGTGAAAACAATGAAATATTACTAACAAATGGTAATAAAATTTTATGATAGGATCATATATGATATAATAAATATTAATATGGTTCTCTAATAAGTTATTAAAATTCTTAAAACCATTATAAATGAGGTTAAAGAATGTTCTCAGCAAAGGAAATGCAAGGTAAGGGACTTCGTCTCAATCTCCTTTCATTGAGACATAGTTTGATGTTATACACCCACCTTCTTTTATGAGGTGTATATACATCCCCTTTGACTTATCATGTAATTAATTTATTTATTATCATGATATTTAATGTTTTGTTAAATATTTATTCTTTCATTGGGCTTATGATTTAAATATTCAAAGTGGCATGGGACACCATGAATGCTTAAATATATAATTATGACATAGTTTTCTCTATGTCCATGTTTTCTAAAAATGTTTTCAAAAATATTTTTAATATTATACAATTATTGTTTAAATTAATTTTTAAACCTTTTTGACTTTTAAAAAAACTAAAATGTATATTTTTTTATTTTTCTGAACAAGTTTCTTTGAGGCATTTTTGACAAAACAAATATTAAATGAATGTTTTTTTAACTAATATGGTATGAGAGGATTTTTCTACCATCATGAAGACTTAATGTTTTGAAGATTACTTTAAAAGTTTAAAATATTATTTTAAATGAAAATATTTTCTTTTAAAATTGAACAACCTTTTAAATAAATTATTTCAAAGTAAATAGAGGTATTTATCTCAATAAATTTTAATGATTTTATTAGACTATTTTCATTTATATCAACATAAATTTTTATATTTTATGATTAATTGAGGTTGATCACTTATGATGTCATATTTTAATGAAGTGTTTATGATCAGTTTGACTATGGATGTGCAATTTTGATACCATTCATGGTTTATGGTTAAATTATTCACATTTCATATTTTAGTCCTTCAGTATGAATGTTTATGTTGTTAATGTTTCACCCATTTCATATGAATAATACATTGGACTTAGTAAGTGTTGGGTGGGGGCCACTATATCCCCTCGATATATCAGTTGGTCTCATGAGAAAAACAAGACTAGTTTATTACCCATTATTGTACAGTGTCTTGGTCAAATCCTTGACAGTATGTTTATGATGTCCCGCATTATGCATTCCCTCATTAGAAGATTAGTTATTTATATTCAATGTGATTATTCGACGAGTAGAATATCCATGGTTGATTTTAATTCTTATGTGATTATTTATAGTGAATTATATTATCATCTCTCATTCCTTACATATTATTCTCAAGCTATTTATTAAATGGTTTGTGTTTTAGTTAATCACCTTTCCATAATCATTTATGCTTGTTTATGATATCTTCTTCTTCATTTCTTACCCTTACTGATAATCCGATCTCACTCGTTTATTATGTTTTATTTTTCATAGGATTCCAAGATGTATATTATGATTGATATGTAGGGTTAGTCTAGGATAATTATGGTGTTCTCAAAAGATTCACTTTATTGTATTTTATAATGTAGTTGTAAAGTAAGGACCATGTATGTAATTTGGTTTCCAAAACCACTAAATTGATCGGTCCTTCAGGATTTGATTCCTTGTAATCATTCTAATGTAATAAAATAATACACGATCTCTAGGCTTCTTGGGTCAAGGAATTATAGTTGGTATTAAAGGTAGGTTTAGAAACAACCTTGGAAACTAGATTTAGGTCATCATGGATTATAAAACATAACCCTATGACTAAATTTGATCATAATTCTAAGTATAGAATATCATCTTATAGGTTTTTTTAATACCATGGATATCCTAGGTTAAACCTATAGAATCATATATTGATAATAATATTTCATTATTTATGAATCCTATAAATTATTCTTCATGACTATATCACTATAACTAGTGTTACTCACATTGTTCTTTGAGTTTTGTTCAATGGTTAGAATTATAAAGGTTATAAAAGTAATGGTTGTACTAATGATTATGATGATGATGAAGAGACTACAAAAGAAAAATAATATGATGCATTAAAAAATAAGATGATGAAGTATAGTTAATGGTTTAAGAATGACGTATAATGATTAATGTTATTGTGTATTTGGATTCAAGAATTATTTCATCAATAGTGCTCTGGTTATAAGAATCATGATATGTGTGGATTGTACTACTGTACTTCTTCTTTAAAAATTTGGAAGCATAAATGTTTTCGTTAATTTTAATGTGATCAAATATTTGATAAGTGACAACAGAGCTACATTACATCATTTTGTGGGAAATCTGATGTAAATTTTATTTTGGAAATTTAAGGACCTTCCTTATAAATATTTGGTCTATGAATTTGGAAAGATGTATTTTGGATGAGTCTTAATGTGGGAATGGATTAAGTTGAACATTGGATATTATTTTTTGAGGTTAATGTATGATTTTTAGATACCTTATGATAAAATTTTTAGTTTCAGTAAAAATTATAGGATGAAGGAAATACTTTCAAACCTTATGATTCATCAAAAGTACTTTCGGTATAAACCCTCACCTTGAATATCCATCTCCATGTGTATGAAATGAAGCAAAAATAGATCTAAGAACAACCAAAGGATGAAATTATGAAATGGAAAGAAATCAATTAATTTTTCTTGAGTGCCTTATCTAGATAGTAAAATAATCCCTCAACTTTAGGAAAAGGATTTTAAAACAAATACGTTATTTTTTTACTTTTCTTACTAAGAAATCAATAGTCTTTTAACCGATCATAAGGGTTGTGGTTTTGTGATGGTCAAATTTATAATGATCATATTCTCTATCACCCTTCATCATAATTTTATAGTTATGTTTCTCTTCCATATCTATTTTTTCACTTTCCTATAATGTTCTCATATTCAAAAGCCTAATTTTGTGGTGACCTTCACATTTCATTTTCCACCTTATTAAGAAGATATTTTATTAACCCTATTTTTGATGTGGGTTTCCCAAAAAATAATTTTCAAATATCAACATTTGATTTTTAAAATAAAATTTCAAATTGGATGGGATAATTTAAAACCCCAAAATTTTATGGTATGACTTTTTTTAATTTAATCTCTTTGATAACTTAAGTTGCGTGCAAAACCGTGTTTTACTCATTTTTAATGGAGTACCTATTTTAAAACTAAATTTTAGAAATTTTAGAAAATTAATTTTCTAAAATAAAATTTATTTTTTAATTCATAATTTCAAAATTATCTTTGAGTGAATTATTCATATTTTTATGAGAAGTTTCATTTTTTGATGAATAGTGATAATACTATATTGTAGTTAAAAATTGTCTTTTCGTTTAAATAATTATTAATGTTAAATTATATTTTAAATTGGTTTTTAAAACCAAAAAAGATCAATTATACATATATTACTCCAATTTAAATCATTGGAATATTTTTTAAATTGAAATTGGATATAAAAACATATATAACTTTTGAATATTTTTAATTTTACCAACATTTATCATTAAATTTAATTTAGCCACATATATGAATTGAATTTTGAAAAATATAAATACAAGATTTTAATAAGTATGATATTTATATTCTAATAGGATAAACATACGTTTTGGACATTATGAATAGTAACTTTAGTAATAAAATATTTACCATAATTAAGGGTAAATCGGGTAATTAAAGGTAAAAATAATATTACAAAATTAACCTAACACATGTCTTAATTTTATTTGATAAATATGTTTTTCTATAACCATTAAAATATCATTTATGATACCATTTATGGCCATCTAGATGATAATATAACCTTTATAATATCATACTCAAAGAAAAGTCAATTATGTCATACTTTTGGTTTTAACAAGTTAAATATCTTAAAATAGGATTAACTAGGGGGTATATTCAACTATAAATATTATTTTGAAGGATAAAGTGATTATATTTAATATGGTAATTTATTTTTAATTTTTAGGAAATAAATAATTACCATTAAGTCTTACACAATGATAAGGCGGAAATTGTTTAATTAATGGAAATATTAAAAATATATATTAAAAATACTCAAATAAATAAAATTTGAAAAAATTAATGACATAAAAGAATTTTATAGAATAAATATACATATTAGTGATGTATTAATGTTTTTTTTCTAATATATCAAGTAGTTAAATATTTTTAAAAAGTTTAATAATGAATAGTGTCAAAATTGACATTAATGATATATAAAATAAATAATATATTATTAGATGATATAAAATTCATAAAAATATAAAAACTATCCAAATTATTGGGAAAAGGTTCAAAGTTTCATCCATGACACATTTATTGTTCATTTGTGTCACACCCTGACCAATCTATTATTTTATTTTATTATTTTATCTGGATTTTAAATTTTTTGCTCAGGTTCAAGGGAAATCCCAAACGAGATTTTGTTTTTTTAGTTTTGACAGAAGTGCGCGTTTTTAGGTTGATGTCATTGGGCGTATGGGTGGAGTGCAGTTTGGAAACACCGTGCGGCTTCGCCAGGCGACGACACAGTCCGTCTGTCTTTGGAAAAGTTAAAATGAGAAACTTTTTCAATTTATTGTGTTATTTAAAATTTCTATTGTAAATGATTTTATTATTATTGTTAAAGTGGATTGAGTATTCTTATTATTTATATTTTTGTTATTATAATTACTAATGTTTTTTTAGTATTATTATTAATAAGGCTTTATTGGTATTATTATTATTATTATTATTATTTTTATTACTAAAGATGTTTTATTATTAGTGGGTGTATTATTAATATTTTTTTATTAATGTTATTATCATTTTATTTTTATTTAGTTTTATTCTATCATTTTATTTTGTTATTTTTTTCCATCTTTTTCTTTTCATTTCATTCTTTCTTTTTATTTTTATTTTCACTCTCCCTCTCCCCTTTTTCTCTCCTCATCACGAATAGCCCCCCCCCCCCTGTAACCCTATTTTTCTTTCTGTCGCCACCCCCTGATCTCCCTCAGCCTGCGCCCCTCCTACCTTTTGCGCACACCCTCGGCCCCTTGCGCTTCTCTGCATGCATGCCCAGCCGCATCTCCAGCCGAATCCATGCCTCCATGTTCGGCCCTCCCCCACCACCTCCTCCTTTTAGCTTACGCACCGGTCGCACCCGACCCCCTTCCTCCTTGCCTGTCGTGAGAAGGTAGTCGCAGCGCCGCACCCTCCTGCTTCACCCACGCACGCCTCCTCCGGACTCCATGCTCGCCTTCTCCAGGCTCAGTCAAGACCTCGCACCCCCTTTCACCATGTCCTCCCTGTCTCTACTCCACCCGGTCGAGCAAGCCCCACCAGTGCGCCTCCCTTCCTACTGCGTGAACCCCCCGCCTCTCTTGACTTGTTTTACGCATGGCACCTGCATAGCCCTCCCCTCCTCTCTGTCGGCCTCGACCGACAGTGCTCCGGTCTGACCAAATCCCTCGCAACTACATCCTCTTCCTTCTTCTTCCCCCACACACTGTTTTGCCTCCACCTAGCAGCCCGCACAACCAGTAGCAGGCCTCCCCTACTTCAGTCGAACACAGAAGGTCATCCGACCTCCGACCCACTACCAGCCAGCACAACCCCTCTTTTTTCTAGTGAAAACCCTTCCGACGCATCCCTCTTTCCCCGAGCCGACGCGCCTCCTGCTCTTCGGCTGTTTCAGGCATCCCTCTGGCCTGCATGACCCCTCCCATTGCCGATGCACCCTATTCCAGCACTCCTCCCTCCGGTAACTTGTCCTACCAGCGCAAATCCTTCTGCTCATTACCTTTCCGGAGCGTTCCTCCTTCGGTAGCCTCCCCTTCTTGGAATTTTTTTTCCTTTGGATGTAAGGTTATTTCATGGTTACTAGGTTCTTTGAGAATATTTTTAGTATTTCTTAAACCCTATGTGTTAAGGTTCGATTTCTTGAGTAATCCTATATTTTGGATTCAATCTTGGTTGTATAGGGTTTAATTAAAATTCTAAAGTGTGTAATTGAGGTGTAAACGGTGTTTCATGCCACTTTCAGGGTCTTCTTTATCAATTGAGGTGAGTTTTCCATTTTTAAAAATCTTCTTGATTTAGTATTCACTCGTTTCATGTTTTGCGCTTTGTCTGTGATAATTAATTAGTGGTTTGTGATGATATTAAAATTGTTTTATAAACTTTTATCTAGTTTGATAAATATTATATATAGTGCGGATTGTGTTTTTGGAATATTTAGAGGCGCGCTTGATTTTAATGGCATACTTTTGGATTATGGTTTTTAAAGCGGTGCGTGCATGGTTTTGAAATGATTTTTGTCGTGTGGTGCAGTTTTATTTTCTTATGCAATTAGTTTAATTAACGATGGAAGTGGTGTGTATTCTACTCTATAATGTTGAGGATGTGTGTTTGATCTTAAAAGAGGTTTTCGAAGGGTTTTTTTGTGTGTAAAGGTGTGAGATACCTTTTGAAAATTGTTTTGTAAATTTTAAAGTGGTTTAATAAATAGTGTCAATGGTGCGAGTTGTGATTTGAAAACGTGTCAAGGTGGTTCTTTCACATTGTTTTCTTGTTTGGGTTGTTTTAAGTCCATGTTTGGGTAATTTTATTTATTGTGAATTTGTTGTAGTGTGTTTTCAAGGTAACCCCACGATATTGCGGTCATCAGCTTGCGCTTGCTTGTACGCCTGCGTGAGGCGTGTCGTGCCATCGTGTTTGGATAGAAAGCTGAGGTAGGTCCCCCACTGCACTCACCTTTACATTTAGAATTTATTAATTGCTTGATGTTTTATTAATTTTAATAAATGATAAATAATATAAGATAATTAATTTTTAAATGATTATTTGGTGTAAAAAGATTCGTTTATTTTATACCGAACACTTGAAATATTTTCTCGACGAATGGACACCCAGTACTGAAAGAATTCCCCTTTGGCTTTTAAACATAATTCAAGGAATTTCAAATGTAGTTTTGTTTTAAATGATAAATTATTTCTTCTAAATCATGAACGAGTGTTTTGGATTTTTCTGAGAAATGATGTTTTTCTTTAAAATTGGTGAAGGCCCGTTTGGAACTTTAATTAAATAAATTATTTTGGAAAACCCACTCAAGGGTGATCTTTGGTGTGCATTGATTGCATGATCTGTATTTGATGTTTGTACATCGTGACTGGTTGACTTTCATTGTGGATGCACCCCTTTTTATTGTTTGTGTTTACATGGGAACCTGGCATAGTGAGTGAATCTTCAGAGAACGATTACTGCACTAGTTTATATTACGCACTGGCTAGTGGCCCCATAGTAAGGGAATATTGAGTTATTGCTTCTATGGGGATTGGGCCCCTTGGTTAGGCCATGAAGGGATATACCGAGCGTTATGGTTTTATGACGTCATCGAGTTAGAGCATGATTTCAAGAAGAGTCACATGTATAGTATGTTCTAGATTGTTCACGATCTCCTAGGTTCGACCCATGTTTCCTTTAGTGTTTATTTGTATGTGGCGGATGATTGAGAGGTCTAGTTAGGTAGCTGGCTCTTGTGGGCCACTTCTTTCCCATTTCCCTTAGTGTGCGTTGAGTGTTGTGTGGTTTTCCCTTTTTACTGAAAACTAAGATTTGGATTTCTAAATTGTTTGCAAAAACGATTTTAAAATGCAATGCACATGTTTCTTTCAAACATTAAACTTCTTTTTAAATTAAAAAGGGCAATGAACTGTTACTTGTTTTAGAAATGAAAGTATGTGTGGAAACTAATATTTTATATCATATAGTTAAAACCTGGAATTAATGAATTATTTATTTAATGTTATGTGCGTTGAGAATAGAATTATTCGGGCCTACCTACTGAGTTTTAATACTCACACCTATAGTGTTTTCCTGTTTTTAGTTTTTTTCCAGGTTTGACTTGAGCTTGTTCGTCGTGGGTGAGACTTGGTTGGGGTTTGAAGAGTGACTCTTGAGGTCACAAGGAATTTTGGTCATGGTCAGGTTAGTTAGTTGTTGTTAGTCACCCTTTATTTTTCGTGTTGTTTAGATACTTTGTGTTGTTCTATTTTCTTTCCACTGCTTCATTTATTTTATTGGGCGAAATCGTTCCCTCTTGATCTCTTTTGATGCCCTGGTGCTTGTCGCCAGCCGGGGAGGATCGGGAACGCCTCTCGGTCCATGTCACAGACCAGCTAGGGTGACCGGTTCTGGGTCGACCTGGGTTGGTTCATGACAGTTTGGCATCTTATAGTAACTATATTATCCCTTAAAGAGTAAAGAATAACAGTTGTCGGTGTAATAGTTAAAAGTTTTAACTAAGGTTTAAAGCCAAAAGATAAGGGTAAAAATGTGACATAAGCTTGTATAAAAATAATTTTATGAATATTATTTGACCCTTATCAACTTAATATCGAATTTAAGTTGTTTAATAGACACTTTTCCAAGAATATAAATTATATATTATTTAAATCAAAGATAGTTACAAAACAAAACACTCTTTTTATTTAATATACTTTATGTATCTACATGGAGAAAAATCAGGTTGTGAAAGAAGCTAAATTTATATTTTAATATTAATTAAATTATTTAAATTATAAAATTTTAATTTTAATATTTAGAAATTATATAACTACCTTAAATTCTTCTTCACTACTAAAACAATATTTATTTAACTAACAAAAAAATAAAATAATTGATCATAAAAGTATTAATTCTGATATATTTGGGATGATTTAATGTTTATAATTAATTTTATATATCTATATGATATATTAGATATGTTTGAAATCATTATATTCGAATTACCAATTTCTCATGATGTCTTTGAATTCAAATTAAATGAATAGTATCAAACTTGATAGTAATGATATATTATTGAATTAATATATTATTAAATTATTTAAAAATAACAAAAATGTTTAATAATCACAAATAGGATAATATATGGTCTAAAAATTCTTCCTCCATTTATTTATTAACCATTTTGAAGTCTTTGTCTCGATAATGTCCTTATTATATTTTAATATTTTGAGGATTTCTGAAAGTGTCCCACACCTAAATTATAAAAAGGCACCTCCTCCCTCACTACCTCGCACAACTTTGAGCCTTATAACTAGACAAAAACCCTACACAAATAAGATCAAAACATCCCTTCCATAACAGTATAATCCTCGCTTAGTTAATCAATCAAACCAAGGAAGTTTTTGGGTATAAACGAAGAGGAGTTACCCAAACAAAAGGTAACATTCTCCAATGATCACTTTAGTTTTATTTATTTCCCCACTCCTTCATCTATTATTATTCATTGATTATATAATAACATAAGTATCCTAAATATACTTGTATTTTTTAATTTTAAGGTTTTTACATACACCTACACAAACTCCCATCAAACGGGTAACGAATTTACAATTCGTGTATGGCGAAATATCGTTTTGCGGAACGATGTCATTCGTTTTTTCCTTTACCACCTATCATGGTTGATAATTATGATGTAAATTCTAATTATATATTATATATGTGTTATTTATTATTTATTTATTCTTATTTAATTCTTATATAACTCATACATTCATTCTTTCCATTTTGTGTAAATACAATAACATCGTTTGTGGATGTGTGGACAACCACCTCCTCAAAGCGATGTGATACATTCACACTATATATAGAATGTATAATGGATGGTTTTAATAAAAACATGTAGATTATATTAAATAAAAATTATAATGTAATTAAAATATACATATATATCATTTACATTTCATTCCTTTGAAAATGAAAAAGAAATGGAAATAGCGTTCATTCGTACGTACGGCATATTGTCTCCACAAACAGTGCATTTAATTTCTAATCATAAAATATTATGGATTATTCTAAATAAATATATGTTGAATATATATTATATTTAAATAATGTTTTACATTCTTTATATGATTAAATCATGATCTAATTAATAGTAACAACAAGTAATATGTCAAAACATACACGAAAAACTAGTTAATTAGCACCCAAAATAGTGAAAATAATGAAAGATTACTAACAAATGGTAATAAAATATTATAATATAATCATATATGATATCATTAATATTAATATTCTTATATAATAAGTTATTAAAATTATTAAAACCATTATATAAGAGGTTAATAACATTCACACAAAAGGAAACACAGGGTAAGGGACTTCGTCTCAATCTCCTTTTATTGATTCATAGTTTGATGTTATACAACCATATTATTTTATGATTTGTATATGCATAAATTTTGAATTATCATGTAATTTATTTATTTATTATCATTATATTTAATTATTTAGTTAAATTTTATTCTTTCATTGGTCTTATGATTTAAATATTCAAAGTGGTATGGGACACATTGAATGTTTAAGGATTTAATTATCACATCTTTTTATCCACCCCCATGTTTTCTAAAAATGATTTTAATATTGTCCAATTATTACTTAAATTTATTTTTAAGCATTTTTAACTTTTTAAAAATTATTTAAAATGTATATTTTTTCGTTTTCTAAACAATGTCCTTTGAGGATTTTCTGACAAAAAAACAAAAGGAATGTTTATTTTTAACTTATATAGCACGAGTGGATTTTTCAACCATCATGAAACCTTAATATTTTTAAGCTTCCATTAAAAGTTAAAAATATTATTTTCAATGAAAATTTTTTCTTATAAAATTTCAATTCCTTTTGAATAAATGATTTCAATGTAAAAAATGGGTATTTCTATCAAGAAATTATAATGATTATATTAAACTATTTTAATATATATAAATATAATTTGTTGGATTTTATGCTTATTAGAGGTTGATATATTCTGATACCATATTTTATTAAAGGTTTTATGATTAGTTTGACTGTGGATATTCTATTCCAAAATCATTCATCGTTTATGGTTAAATTATTCACATTTCGTATGCTAGTTCTTTAATATGAATGTTTATGTTGTTTATGTTTCTCCCCTTTCATGGGAGGAATGAATTTCACTTAGTATATGTCATATGGGCCCCTCTATAGCCCCTTGATGTATCGTTAGGTCTAATGAGACAAACTAGACCAGGTTCTTACCCATTATCATTTAGTGTCTTGGATGAAGCCTTGACGGTATGTTTATGATGTCTTACATTATGCATTCCCTCATTATGAGATTATTTATTGATATTCCAGGTTATTATTCAACTAGTAGAATATATATGGTTAAATTTCATTCTCATGTGATTATTTATATGGTATTATTTTATCATCCTCCATTTCATCCATATTATACACAGGTTATTGATTAAATATTTCTTGTTTCAGTTAATCGCCTTTAGATAACTGTTTATGTTTGTTTATGATATATTTTGTTGTATTTATTACCCTTACTAAGCATCTGAGCTCACCAATTTCTTATGTTTTATTTTTTCCAGGATGAAGAGTTGTATATTATGACTCATATGTAGGTTTTATCTATAATAATCGTGGTGTTCTAAAAATATTCTCTTTGTTTTATTTTATTAATTAAATTGTAATGTAAGGTTTATATATGTAATCTAGTTTTCAAAAATTCTAAACATATTGGTCCTTTAGGGTTTTATTCCTTGTAATCATGCCAATGTAATAAAATAATTCACTGATTCTGGGCTTTTGGGGTCGGTTCATTACTCCCAAGATCTCAAGAATCTCCTCTCAAGCATTTGGAGGCATGTACTCAAGTGAGGGACCCTCACCTTCTCTTCTTTATTAAAGATTCTTTATTTTCTCATGCCTTATATTTTCAATTTTTATTATTGGGATATGTATTTACATTTCCATACTACTACCAATTTCATATCCAAATTATAAGAGACTCATTTCACTCTCATCAACCCATTTTATTAATTTTTATGTGATGTTGTTATTCTGTCAAAATTACACCACGATTTTCCATACCAAAACAATTGTGTAGTGAATACCATACCCATTTACTATTAGTGGAATTAACCTTTATATGCTTATAAATCTTTGATTTGGTGCTTACATGTATGTATTCTACACTCCTTGATTGTGGAATAAAATATTATGATGAATAAATCCTTGTTGTATGATCTATGAGCCACACTTAAGAATGATTTTGAAATTAAAGTGACAAGTGCACCCATAATTATATAGCGCTCCAATGTATTGGGTAATTTTTAGTCTCATTAGATGTCATGTTCAGACATGGAGTGAACCTTATTCCTTTATAGGAATTTTTTCATCATGATGTCTGGGAATTTAGCCATTACCTATGTTTATGATTGAGTTTTTTAAGTTGTTTTCACATTTCTCATGTTATGATTATCATGCTATATCCTACCTTATTATTCATGTTACTTTTATTCCACATTTATATTCCTATTGTCTTACATGTTTTACCTTATTCATTTATTTTTTCCTTGATATGATTTATCTATCACCCCTTTCATATGTATGTCCCTAGGTCATCCCATGTCATTTTAATAGCCATAGAATATTATGATAATGTTAAGGAATTTTTAAATAAAGATTATTTATTTACTATTTCAAGTTGTTATGTAATGTAAAAAATTCCCAAAGGCACTAGACTTCTTGATCTTCTAGTTTGTATTAACTATAACATTTTTTAATAAATATTTTATTTATGTGAAATAAAGAGTAGGGTTGTTATATTTGGTATCAAAGAAAAAGTTTAGTTATTTTTTGGGATTTTTATTAGAAAACTCTAGTAAAATCCTTAGGGATAAGACTAAGTATAAGAAAACATCACAAAATTTTGGTAAGTATAGATTAAGTCTTTTATCAAGAAAATACATCCACATCTAGATACTATAAGTGGACATGTTTATGGAATATATATGCCTAGGGGTAATAAATCTGACAATGTGTGTTGATCTTGACTTAGTATAACCTGGTACAAGACAATGATCCTTACTTTGCACATGGTTTAACACTCCTAGGGGATATACATTGGTAAATTCATAATTTCATTATGAACCATTATTAAGGTAATAAAAAATCCCATAAGAGTATGTGTTAGGAAATAGATCATCAATAACATATATTAAAGCCTAGAAATTAGTAAGTTAAGAAAATACATGTAATTTATAAGTTATTTATTGAATTTCATTTGATTACCCCTTTATGTGTTTAATAGTTTAAAAAATAATCATCCATAATTTTCCTTTTATTTTATCCAATGGATAGAAATTGGAGGAACCGAGTAAACAATCCACATGAAGGACACATTGATGACCTCTCCAATGTGATCCCTAACTAGATGGGATCAAGAATTGTGAACATCATGACGATTCTCTCTCAGATGATTCAAGTTCTGAATAGAAACCTAGATTAGGAGGAGTGTACAAATTCATCTAAGAGAGAACAAGTTGTGATCGATCCCTTTATGCAACAAAGGACTCTAACTTTTAATAGGTCATATGATCCCTTAATCATGTAAAAATGGATCAATTCTATTTAGAAGATATTCTCCATCTTTCAATGTTCCAAACAATAGAAGTTTCTATTGGATGTTTATCATATAGAGGGAGAAACTGGTCAGTGGTCGACATTGATCAATAATATGAATCTTGAGGAAGAGATATAAGTGATGGGGTGGAAGGAATTCAGAAAAATGTTTTTTGATAAATATTTTCCTTACACTTTATGACTTAAAATATAAATGTAATTCATTTACCTTAAGAAAATATATGACAAATATATATGGGTTTATGAAGAAAACTTTGTAATACTTTCATGATACACCTTTGGATTTTTCATTCAACCATAATGAAAGGTTGACTGCTTCTTTGGTGGGATAAAAACTAGTATATGAAAATCTATAGCAATACATGACTTTGATATCTATGAGGAAATTATTTGATGCACCTTCAAAGTTGAAATGTAGATCAGATAATCTCAAGAGTTTCAAAAGGATAACAAGAGAAAATTATATTTTAATTCTGGAAATCTGTTGGTGAAATCTAATGGTGCCAAGAAATTTCAACATCCCACTTGTCAAAGTTATAGAAAGAATCACCCCAAATACTACCTAATGGGGAAGGTAAATGATTTAGGTGTGGGAAGAAATAGTGTCTAGCTAGTGATTTCCGGCAGGAGAAACCCACTAATGAAATGGAGGAAATGAATACTTTAGTGAACCCTCAGTGCATTGTTCATAGCTTCAAATGAAAAGAATCATGTCACTTTTCAAACCAATTCACTACTCCAAGGGTTTTCGGAGACAACCCATATCCTCTAAGACAGAAATAGATATATTTTTTCATCACAGCTACTTAGGTGGATCCCAACAATGAAGTGGTGATAGGTATACAAGTTATTCATTCAACAATAGCGAACATACTTTTTTATTCTAGTTCAAATCATTCCCTCATATCTTAAAAGTTTAGTATAAATATTTAAACACCACCACAAATCATGGAAGTAGATCTATCAAAAAAAATGAAAAATGGGGAAATTATTTCATACCCAGTATATAACTACTCCCCTGTACAAATTTGTGGGTTGAACTTCCAAGAGAACCTTGTCATTCTACCTTTGGTGTAATTTGATGTAATTTTGAAAATGTGTTGGATTTCCCTATATAGAGCCAACATAAATTTCTATATGATGGAATTTAATCTCTGTATTTATAATCGACCCCTGATTTTTTATAAGTGAAAGGATGATGAATCTTTTTTAGCACCAATATCTCAAGAATGGATATTATTTCCCTACGAGAAAGTGTATCTTGCTCAAATGATTATGTTTAAGGAAATAATCATACTAGAAGACAATAATATTATGAGGGAATACATTGATGTGTTTCCCTAGGAATTTTCTAGTCTTCCTCCTAGCTGAGAGGTTGAATTTTCAATCGATATTATACCTAGGGTCTTTCTATTATCCAAGACTCTGTATATAATAGATGTTATGAAACTTGAGTAAATGAAGAAACAACTACAAGAGAATCTAGATAAAGGGTTCATATGCCCAAGTTCTTCACCATGGGGTGCACCAGTCCCTTTTTTCAAGAAGAATGATGGGTCAATGTTCCTTTTCATTGATTATCATGAGCTCAACAAGATCACGATAAAGAACAAGTATCCTATTCCACATATTGATGACTTGTTTGATTAGCTATGTGGAGAACAATACTTCCCCAAGGAGGATTTGTGGTTAGAATATTACCAATTTAGGGTGAAGAAGGAGGATATCCCCATGACTACTTTTCATATAAGGTATGGGCACTATGATCTTATAGTAATGTCATTGAGACACACTAATTATCTATAAATATTCATGAAATTGATTAATAAAGACCTTAGATATTACCTAAAAAAATTATTATAGTATTTTTAGATGATATTCTAATATTCTCTAAAACCAAAGAGGAGAATGAGGAGAATTTGAGCTTTGTGCTAAAGACCTTTCAAAAGGAGAATCTTTATGTAATGTATATAAAATGTGATTTGTGGTTAAAGGAAGTATCATTATTGGGGCTTATAGTCACAAGAAATGGGATATCTGTAGACCCTTAAAAAACAAAAACAATTGAATTGTGGATTAGGAAAACATATGTGACATATATCTATACTTTCCTTGGGTTATCTAGGTATTATCATCGATTTTTGAAAAAAAAATATCATGATTGTCAAACCCTATAACCAAGATAAATTAGAAGGGGTTAAAGTTTTCATAGAATGATAAATGTGAAGAGAGAATCAAGGATCTGAAAAGGAGGCTTATAATTTCACTTATGATCACACTACCCACAATTGGAGAGCTTTTTGTGGTGTTCAGCGATGCTTTGAAGAAGGGATTGGGTTGTGTGTTAATAAAAATGAAAAATTCAAAGCCTAGGATTCAAGGAAGTTGAAATCTCATGAACATAACTACTCAATGCATGATATAGAGAGGGATGCAGTGATGTTCACTTTGAAAATATGGAGACATTATATCTTTGGGGAGAAGTCTGAAATATATAGGGATCATAAAATCCTCAAGTATATATTCACACAGAAAGAGATGACTATGAATCAAAAAATATTTTTAGAGATAACCAAGGACTATGACTACTCAATTCACTACCATACTAAGAAATCTAATAAAGTGGAAGATGCTCTAAGTAGAAAGGATCCATAAATTCTTTCATTGATGAGAATTTATAATTATCAATCTAATCATATTTAAAACGGATGGACATGGGAATCACATAGGAAGTAACATTATCAATCTGTTCACAAATTATTTCTCAAAATTATCTTATGGATAGGTTAAAGGATTCTTAAATAGATAATGTAGGAATTTGGAAGAAAGTGGAATCTATAAGGAAAGTAAAATCCTGGGATTTCAATGTTAATGAAGGAGTTTTGAGATTTCGGTCAAGAATATGTGTACCATCAAATACCGAGTTAAAGAAGGAGTTGTTGGATGATGCACATAGATTAACCTTATCTGTCCATCCAGGAAGCAGAAAGATGTATCAAGATCTCCAAGAGAAATATTGGTGGTGCAATATGAAGATGAAGATCACTGAATATACATCAAAATACTTGGTATGTCATCAAGTGAAGGCAGAAATGAAGAATTCTAAGGGGATATTACAACCATTACCCATACCAACATGTAAATGGGAAAACATCACCATGGACTTTGTCACTAAAATTTAGAATACATCTTGAGGAAAAATATATATGGATTGTTATGGATAATTTTATAAACACATATCACTTTATCTCAATTAGAGAGGATTTATCACTCAACCAAATTGCATAGATATACATCAAAGAAGTGATGAGGCTTCATGGAGTACCACTATTGATTGTATCTAATCGAGATTCGAGATTTACCTCTATGTTCTGAAAAAGTCTCAATATGTTCTAAAAACTGAACTAAACTTCAGTATGGCCTATCATTATCAAACTAATGGCCAATTGGAGTAGATAATTAATGCATTGGAATACATATTGTAAGCATGTTCTATGGACTTTAAAGGAATATGGGACCAACATCTACCTTTGGTAAAGTTCTCTTATAATAATAGTTTCCACTCAAGAATTCAAATAGAACCTTACTAAGACCTTTATGGGAACATGTAAATAACACCTTCATGATGGGATGAAGTTTGGTAACAAAAACTTTTAGGACTTGAAATGGATGAGGAAATGGTGGAAAAGGTTAAGACCATTCAGCGACACATCAAAGCTTCTCAGAGTCAACAGAAGAGTTATGATGATAATCATCAACGAGACCTAGAGTTTTTTGTTGGAGACATGGTATTCCTCTTTATATATCTATGGACGAAAGTGATGAAATTTGGGAAGAATTGAAATCATAGTCCAAGATACATCGGCCCATTTGAGATCCTTAATCACATTTGAGTGGTGGCCTACTAACTTTCACTCCCATCTAACCTATCTCAAGTACATTATGTATTCCATGTATCCTTATTGATAAATTACATACCAATACTCTCACATGTACTCAATTCATAGTTGGTACATTGGATAATTACCTTTTAGGTGAGGAGTGTCTGTTAAAGATCTTAGATCATAGAGAAAAATTTATACAAAATAAGACAATTCACCATTGTCAAAGTGTTGTGGATAAACTAAAAATTGGAAGAAGAGACATGGGAACTAGAGGATTTTATGAAAAAAAAGTTACACTTATCTATTTTAGTGTGGGAAATGAAAATTTCAAGGGAGAAATTTATTAATGGGGGAATATTGTAATGACCCGAACTGTTATAAATAAAATTTTACTTTTGATTTTAATTAAATGTATAATTATGTAATATAGTTATAGAAAACACATGAACTTATTTGTTATTTTAAAAACACCATTAAATTATCATTACCATTGATAATATAGATATTGAATAGTGTTCACATGGTTATTATAAATATAGGGCTTTAACAAATCCAATTAACACTAACAAAGGAATTGATGGCCTAAACAAATAGGAGAATACCCTATGAATCCCATTTATTAGAGATTATGAGGAAGATATAATCTTTGTAATTTGACCTTGACCAATCCCAAACTGATATCCAACAACTTAATCATGATATAAACCATTTATAGGAGAATTTCAAGCTCTTTAAGATCATGGCCCAAACCATGTACGTTAAACCACCTCATGAAAGTATCACCATCACGCACCTTAATCTTAAGTAGTGTGTGGGTGTATTAAAGGAATATGTATAAATACCCTTGTTATATGAGTATGTACATTATTTTTTATAGAATAATGGATATATTTTCATTCTATTATTATTATTTTGTATATTATTTTTATTTTGATATAATAAAACACAAATAGTATTTTTAGAAAATATTGAAATTCAATTAAGGAACTTATTTTGATGAGTTAATGTATTTTTGACATAAAAAATATTTCAATAAAATAATTTTATTAAATAATTTTTATTAAATATAAATGATCATGTAATTTTTTATGAAGTCAAATGTAATTTTTATAAGGGTTCGAAAACTATTATTGTTAAAAAAACCGAGCATTTATTAATAAATATCAATTTTATTTTAAAATTAAAAAATTAACATAATTAGAAAACTATCTACATAAAATGAATATTATTTTGGGAATCATAACGTTAAAATTATCCTATGATGAATTTTTCATAATTTTCTGAGACATTCGAATTTTCAGTTAAAAATTAAATACTGTATAAATATACTTTGTGTATTATGACATCATAATGAACCAAAAGTGGTGTAATAAATACTATAAAATATATCAACTAAAAAAATATGTTCTATATTTAAAATAATGAGATTTTACATTTATTTTATTAATTTTATAAAACCATTATGAATCCTCCAAAACCATTAATATATTTTAAGATTTTAAGAACATTTATTTAAGAGTATGACTCACCTCCACATAATCAAGGGTATTATCTTATTAATTTCATCCCTTGTAATTATAAAATAATTAAAACCTCTCCTATTTGGTTAAAACTATGGGAAAAATCATGTGATGGTTTTTGATTTTGGTAATTTTATTATATAGAGTCCAAAATCTATGTTTGAGAAATAATAAAGAAATTCCCACTCATTTCCTATATAAACCCACACAATATCACATTTATCTTCACTCAAAATCCTTGTATCGTGTCCTTACTCTTTCCTCCACTCTCTATATTCCTCCCAAGGTTTCCCCAATCTCTCAATAAGCTTCTCCCAAGCATTTTAAGTCACACCCTCAAGTAAGAGATCCTCAACTTCTCTTATTTATTCAAGTTTCTTTATTATCGTATGCATTCAATTTCCAATTAATATTATTGGGATATGTCTTTAAATGTCCCTAATAATTACCATTTTTAAAAAAAATTATTAGAGACCCATTTTTCTCTCATAAAACAATTTTATGAATTTTTCTGTGATGTCATTATGCTACCAAAACTTCATCATGATTTTCCATGAAAAACTAATTGTGCAGTGAACACCATACCCATTTCTTATCAATTGAATTTTCCTTTATAAACTTATAAATACTTGACTTGGGACTTACATTTATATATTTCACACTCTTTTATTGTGGAATAAAATATGATGATGAATGAATCCATGTTTTATGATAAATGTGGCACACTTAAGCATGAGAGTGAAATAAAAGTTATGGGTGCACCCAGAATTATATAGCATTCCAATGAATTAGTAATTTTTAGTCTCATGAGACATCATATTGGTATCAATTGGATTTTTTAAAAATCTATATTTATACTAACCATGTGATCATTGTACAATGTGTTTATTATCAATGGTAATTATACTTTAACGGTATTTTTAAAATCCCAAAGAAGTACATGTGTTTTCAATAACCATATTACATAATAAGACATTTAAGTAAAATTACATGGTAAATTTTATTTATAACAGTTCGGGTCATTACAATATTCCCCCCATAATAAATTATTCCCTTGAAATTTTAATTTATATCACTAAAATAGATGAGGGTAATTCTTTTTCATCAACTCCTCTTATCCCCACGTCGCTTCCTTGAACTTGAGGTTTCTCCATAGCACTTTAACAAGGTGAATTGTCTTATTTTGTAGAAATTTATATCTGTTATATACGATCTTCACTGGATGATCCTCATAGGAAATTTAATTCTACAATGGTACCACCTCTAGATTGAGTACATGTGAGGGGTATGGTATGTACTTTCTCAATAGGGATATATAGAATATATCATGTTCTTGAGATAGGTTAGGTGGGAGTGAAATTCGGTATGTCACCACTCTGATGTGATCAATGATCTCAAAGAGGTTAATTTATCTTGGACTAAACTTTCCCTTCTTCCCAAATCTCATAATTTTCTTCCATGTAAATATGCTGAAAAAAACTATGTCTCCGACATCAAACTCTAGGTCTTGTCACTGATCATCAGAAGAACTCTTTTGTCGACTCTGATCAGTCTTTATGTGATACGAAATGGTTTTAACATTTTCCACTATTTCCTCAACCATCTTAGGACCAAGAAAATTTTATTCCCCAACTTCACCCCAACATACAGGTGTTCTGCACCTCTTCTTGTAAAGGGATTCTTAGGGAGACATTTGGATGCTTGAGTAGAAACTGTTTTTTTGTAAGAGAACTCGACTAAAGGTAGATGTTGGTACCATCCTCCTTTGAAGTCCATAGAACATGCTCGCAACATTTATTCAATTTTATGAATATTCCTCTTATATTGGCCATCTGTTTGAGGATGAAAATCCATACTAAATTTCAGCTTAGTGTTTAGATCGTTTTCGATACTTTTCTAGAACTTTGAGGTAAATCTAGGATCTCGATCAGATCCAATAGATAAGGGTACTCTATGTACCCTCCCCACTGCTTTGATGTATATCTGTGAAATATGGTCAAGTGATAATTCCTATCAAATTTCTATAAATTGAGCTATCAATTTTGATATTGGTATGGGTAATGGTTTCATCATCCCCTTATACTTCTTCCTTTAAACCTTCACTTGTTGACATACTCGTAATTTTTATATATATTCAGTGATCACATTCTTTGTATTGTCCCACTAATAGTTCTCTCATGGATCCTGAAATATATTTGTGATTCCTAGGTGTATGGAGAAGGTTGAGCTATGTGCATTATCCAATAGCTCCTTCTTTAACTCAAGATTTTATGGTATACATATTCTTGACCCAAATCTCAAAAAATACATCTAAATTAACATTGAACTTTAAGTATTTCCCTTTCCTTATAGCTTCCACTTTCTACTCAATTCCTACATCATCTCTTTGATAATGCTTTAACATATCCAAAAGATATGGTTGAGAAATAATTTGTGAAAGTAATGATGATGTTCCTTACTTTATGATTCCCATGTCTATCCTTTTCAAATCTAATAAGATCATATCCTTCTCAATTCTCATCAATGATAGAATTGCTGGATCTTTTCCACATAGTGTCTTCTACTTTATTTAATTTCCCATGATGGTAGTAAATTGAGAATTCATATTCCTTGATTATATCTAACCATATTCGTTGATTCATATTCATCTCTTTCTATGTGAATGTATATTTTAGGCTTTTGTGATCTGTGTATATTTCACACTTCTCCCCAAATAGATAATGTCACTATATTTTCAAAACAAAGATCATTGAATCCAACTCTAGATCATGAATTTTTTATTTTAGTTAGTGAATTTTCAACAGCCTTGAAGCATAGGCTATGAATTTTTTACTATGCATTAACACACATCCCAATCCATTCTTCGATGTATCACTAAACACCACAAAATGATCTCAACTTGTGGGTCCTGTGAGTACAGGTGTAGTGAAAAGCCTCATTTTCATCTCTTTTAAGCTCTCTTCACATTCATAATTCAAAGAAAACTTTACCCCCTTCCAATTTATATTGGTTAGGTGGTTTCACAATTATAATAAATTTCTCAAAAATCAATAATAATACCCAACTAACCTAAAGAAACATAGGATATTTTTCAGGGATGTTGGCATCGATCGTCCTTCAATTGCTTCTTTTTTTGAAGGGTCCACAGATATCCCATTAATTGTGATGATATTACCTAAGAATGAAACTTCCTTTAACCAGAACTCACATTTTCTATAATTTTTATAAATCTTATCCTTTCGCAAGGTCTTTATTATAGTTCTCAGAGGCTCCTCATAATCCTCCTTGTTTTTGGAGAATATTATAATATCATTTATAAATACTACTATAAATTTTTCTAGGTAATCTATAAAGACTCTATTCATCAAGTATATGAAGATTTTTGGAGAATTAATGAATTTTAATGACATTACTATGAAATCATTGTGCCCTTTCCTTGTATGAAAAGTGGTCTTGGGGATATCCTCCTTCTTTTCCCTAACATGGTAATATAATAACTGCAGATCCGCCTTGGAGAAGTATTGTGCTCTATGAAACTGATCAAACAAGTCATTAATCAATGGAAGAGGATACTTTTTCTTTATTGTGATATTTTTGATCTCATGTTAATCAATGAAAAGGTGCATTTATCCAGTATTCTTCTAGGTGAATAGGACTGGTTCACCCCATGGTGAAGAACATGGGCATAGAAACCCTTTATTGAGATTATCCTATAGTTGTTTCTTTAACTCCTCAAGTTCGACAACATTCAGTATATATAGATTCTTAGATAAAGGAAACACCCCAGGTATAAGATCGATTGAAAATTCAATCTCTCGACATGGAGGACGACTAATAAATTCCTCGAGAAATACATCAGTGTATTCCCCCAAAATAGGAATTTCTTTGAGGATGGTTCTTTCCTTAGACTCAATAATTTAAGTTTGATATTCTTGATTGTAGGAAAATAATATCCATTCTTTAGATGTTTCTATTAAATAAGATCGATCCTAATCCTTCCACTTGTACATAATCTAGAGTCATTTCACAATATGAAGATTTATTTCCTTCTCACGGTAATTTATGTTGGCTCTATATAGGTAACGAAAATCCATACTGAAAATTGCATCAAATTCCACCAAAGGAAATATGAAAAGGTTCATTGGGAAGTTTATTCAACAAATTTGACAGAGAAGGAGTTATCTACTTGGGATGAAATAATTTTTCTATTTTCTATTTTCACTAAAATCTCTACTTCCATGATTTGTGGTGGTGTGTGAATAGTTATACTAAACTATCATGATATGAAAGAATCTATATAACCAAAATCATAATATACATTTACTATTCTTGAATGAATAACTAGTGTACCCATCACCACTTAATTGTTGGGATC
This sequence comes from Viscum album, assembly GCA_963277665.1. Lineage (NCBI taxonomy): Eukaryota > Viridiplantae > Streptophyta > Magnoliopsida > Santalales > Viscaceae > Viscum > Viscum album. The sequence continues at coordinate 1,274,215,940 of OY728132.1, read as the reverse complement.
CACCTCTATGGTTGTGATGGAAAAGATCATCCTTTATTCTTTGGAGTTGGTTATTTGTCTCTGAAAACCCTTGTCGTAGGTCATTGGTTTGAAAAGTGCAATTTCAACTTACATTTGAATCAATGAAAAATGCATTGAGGGTTGACTGGAGAATTCCTTTCCTTTTTTGCATTATTGGGTTTATCCTATTGGTAATCCCTAGATAGGTTCCCTTCCTTCCCACACCAAAATAATTTCCTTTCCCCCTTATGAAATTTCTAGGGTTCTTCTTTTTGTACCTTTGATAAGTAGGATGTTGAAATTTCTTGGCACTGTTATATTTCTCCATCAGACCACCATAATTAAACTACACTTTTAAATTCTTATCCCTATGATACCCTTGAGATTAATCGATATTCAATTTGACTTTGAGGATATATCATAAAATTTCCTCACAGCTATCTAAGTCACGGATCGCTAGGGATTTTTGTATACTGGGTTTTAGCCCACCAAAGAAGTGGTCAAGATTTCATTCTGGAATAACGAAAAATCTGGAGGCCTCTTATTCAAGTCTTGTGATGTTTTCCTCATATTCCCTAATAGATTTTTTGTCCTTTTTCTTGATGGAAGGGAAGTCCCTTTCCATTTTAAGTTGAAGAGTGTGAGAAAAATATTTATCAAAAAAAAATTCAGAATTCCTTCCACCCCATTTTTTCAATATCTTCCTTAGGATTTGTATTATTGATAAATTACCACAACTTATTTTATTCTTCCTCCATATAATAAACAACCAGTAAGTACTTATCTTGTGTAGAACATTGAAGTATGGTGAATATTTTCACAGTGGAGTTGATCCATTATTTCACGATTAAGGTATCAGATGACCCACTGAAAGTAAATGGACTTTATCACATAAAGGACTTAATTTCAGGTTGTTCTCTATTAGGGGGATTTGAAAACTCCTCCTGATCTAGGCTTCTATTCAGAACCTAAGTCAACTAAGATAGGATCATCTTGAAGTTCACAATTCCAACTCCAATTGGGTTGAGAATCTCATTGGGGAAGTCATAACATTTCCCTTCACATTGATTGTTTACCTAGTTCCTCCTATTTCCATTCATTGGATAAAATTAAAGAAAAATTAGGGATGAGTATTTTTTAAAACTATTAAACACATAAAGGGGAAATCCAATGAAATTAAATGGATAACTTATAAATTACATGTATTCTCTTAACTTATAAATTTCTAGGCTTCAGTCTATGTTATCCATGATCTATTTACTAACATATACTCTTATGGTATTTTTTTTTTGTTCCCTTAATTATGGCTCATAATGAGATTATGAATTTAACAAATCATATCCCCCAGTAGTGTCAAACCATGTGCGTATTAAGACCTATTTTCATGTACAAAGTTACACCGAGTCAGGCTCAGAACACTTTGTTAGAGTTATAACCCCTAGGTACATCAGTACCAGGACCATGTATACTTATAGTGTCTAGATAGAGATTTATTTGATTAAGAAACCACTTACTCTATAAATAAAAAAATTTAGGAATGTTTTCTTATACTTAGTCTTATCCCTATGACTCTTTCTATAGTTTTCTAATCCTAATTCCAAAAATAACTAATCTTTTACTTTGATTACAACTATAACAACCATAATCTTTATTTAATATTAACACATGATTTATTACATAATACAACACTTAATACAACCTTAAATATTGGTAAGTGTAATGTCTTTTCAAATTATGTACATTACATAACAACTTAAAATAGGAAACACATCAGCTTTATTGAAAACTTCATTAACATGATCATAATATTCCATGGCTTTTAAAATGACATGGGATAACCTGGGAACATACATAAGAAAGGGGTGAGATATAAGTCCTAGTAATTTAATAAGCATGGAATAAGGTAAATAATGTTATAAAATTGGAATATCAATGGATAATAAAAGGAACATTAATAATAAGGCACGATATATCATGATAATACTAACATGGGAAATGTGGAAACAACTTAAAACATTGCATCATGAATATTAGTCAAGGTGAAATACCAATACATCATGATAAAAAATGTTCCATAAATAAATAAGGTTCACTCCCTATCCCAAAATGGCATCTCATGAAGCAAAACAATACCCAATTCATTGTAGAACTATATAATTCTCGGTGAACCCATCACTTTCATTTCAATCTCATGCTTAAGTGTGCCACAAAGATCATACAACATAGATTCATTCATCATCATATTTTATTAAAAGATAAAAGAATATGGAATACATAAATTTAATTCCAAATTCAAATATTTATAAGTGTTTAATGTTTAATACCCTTGACAAGAAATGGGTATGGTATTCACTATATAAATGTTTTGGCATGGAAAATCGTGGTGAATTTTTAGCAGCATAACGACATCACATAAAAATTCATAAAATGGGTTGATGAGAGAAAAAACTTTCTATAATCATTTTCAAATAAAATTACCAATATTAGGGACATGTAAATACATATACTAATAATATGAAATTTAAATATAATGCATAATATAATAAAGAAACTTGAATAAAGAAGATAATGTGAGGATCCCTTACTTGAGTGTGTGACTCCAAATGCTTAGGAGGATCTCCTTGGGAGATTGAGAGCATATTGGGAGGACTATAGAGAGGGGTGGGAGGAATAATTATGTGATGCAATAATTTTGAGTAAATAGAAATGTGATATTTTGTGGGTTTATATAGTAAATGAGTGGGGATTTCTTTATTATTTCCCAAAGTTAGGTTTTTTACTCTATATAATAAAATAACTGAAACAGCAAACCTTACCTTGGTTTTTTCCATGGATTCTACCAAAATGAAAAGGTTTTAATTATTTTATAAATAAAATATATGAACATAATAAAATAATACCATTTATTATGTATAGGTGAGTCCTATTCTTAAAAAAATGATTTTAAAACCTTAAAAATATTAATGGTTTTGGAGGATTCATAATGGATTTATAAAATTAATAAAATAAAACTAAAATCTTCTTATTTTAAATATAATAAATATATTTGTTCATTTTTACATTTTATAGTGTTTATTACATCACTTTTGGTCCATTATGATGTCATAACACACAAAGTATATTTATATAATATATAATTTTTACCTGAAAATTCGACTGTCGTGGAAAATTATGAAAAGCTAATCATTGGATAATTTCAACCATCTGATTCCAAAAATAATATTAGATTTATCTAAATAATTTTTTCTATATTTTAATTTTCACTTTTAAAAAAAATCAATATTTATTAAGAAATGATGAGTTTTTTGACAATAACTATTTTCGAACCCTTATAAAAATTACATTTGACTTCATAAAAAAATATATGATCATTTATAATTTATAAAAAATATTAAATAATAATATTTTATTAAAATATTATTTATATCAAAAATCCATTAATTCATCAAAATATGTACCTTGATTGAATTCGAATATTACCTAAAAATATTATTTTTGTTTTATTGTATCAAAATATAAATCATTCCTAAAGCAACAATAATAGGATGAATATATATCCATTTTTATATAAAAAATAATTTACATACTCATATTTATAGGGTCTTGATACATGTTTCTTTAATACACCCATAAATTCCCTAAGAGTAAGGTGTGTGACGATGATACTTTCATGAGGTGGTTTAGCTTACATGGTTTGGGTCATGATCTCAATGAGCTTGAAATTCTCACATAAATAGTTTCAATCATTCTTAAGTTACTGGATCTCAACTTGGTATTGATCAAGTTTAAATCCTATAGATGGTGTCTCCCTTGAAATATTTGATAAATGGGATTCATAGGGTATGATTCTACTGGTTGAGGCCATCACTTCCTTTGTCTGTGTCAATTGGATTTGTTAAAACCCTTTATTTATAATAACCATGTGATCATTATTTAATGTTTATATTATAAATAATAATGATACTTTAATAATATTTTTAAAATACCAAATAATTTCATGTGTTTTCTTTAACCATAATACATAATAATACATTTAAATAAAATCACAATGGGAATTTTATTTATAACGGTTTGGGTCATTATACTGGTAAACCATACTGAGCCCATGGAGAAAGTTTCAAAACTATTCCAAAGCCCACTTCATGGTTGGAACATTATTACCATCTCATGTGACAAAACCATTCACATTTTTGTTTCTTTTATATAAGTTTCCTTTTTCATCCCCTTTATTTTGAATTGATCTCAATGGTGCTTACCATTAGTGTGATGTTAATTAAGGGAATTTTTGTTTTATAAATGATTTTATTGAGCACAGTTTAAGTAATTTTTATATCTTTTTGTTTTTTCCTATCCTTGGGATTACTAATTCACAATTTATAAAATTATTTTTCAGTTGGTAAAAATAGAACTTGATAATTTTTTTATGATAAGTTTTTAACCTTCATTAAATTTATTAAATTTTCCATTTAAAGTTTTTTAAGGGATATCTATTTCAAAATGAAATTTTGAAGGTATTTTGTAATTAAAATTGTTTTAAACTCATGGAATTCATTAAAAGATTGATGGTTTTGAAAAATAAGTAGGGAATTTTTTGGCATGAGTGTGAATTTTTATTAAAAGTTTTGGTTTTAAAATAAAACTAATTAGATTATTGGGTTTTTTAAATATAGTTTTTATGAAAAAAATTTTGTTTTAAAGGGTGATTTATTTCAAGGAAAATGTTTCTTGATAAAAATTATTTTGTGAAAAATTCTTTATATGAGTGTGGTTTTAGAGGTAATTTTTTTATTTTTTTTAAATAAATTTTCTTTTGGATTTGTTTTGATTTATTATGGAATTTTGTGATTTCATTTATGAAATATGGACTGATTCATGATTAAATTTTTGTGAATTTATAATATTCTTCCTATATATTATTTAAATAAAAATGGTAAATATTTTTTATGGGATTACCTTCAGGGTGGTTCTCCTCATGGTTTAGGATTGATGTCTTCACTCATAAGCTCTAACCAAACTCGGGATTGAGCGGTGGGTCAAAATACTTATAAAAACGTGGAAACTTTCCAATACTATTTGAATTAAATATTTCTTTTTCCCATTGTTATATTGATGAAATTTTAGCTTGTTTTATCATCATATGATTAATTCATTTTGAGGTCTTTATTGATGAAATCTTATCAAGTAAGGAAATATTTGAAGATTGGTGCTTTGATTTTGGTTGATTAGATTAAGGATGTCAAGTCTAGTGGGTAGAAGAGGTTGGTTGAACCAAATTTGAAAGATATCACTGGTTAGGGTTGGTCTCCTCATAAGAATAAGAAGTATATTTGTCCATCCATTATAGATAACTTCAACATTATAAGTTGTTTTGTCCAGAATCACTAATGTCGTGTCATTAGATTATCCACCTAAGACATCTTTAGAGGTTTTGTAAACTAATTTTCCTTAAATGGAAGACTTGGGTGTAATTGGGTTTCGGGTGATTAGTTTCCTTATTACTTTATGTGGAATGTATTTAGTAATTTAAACTGGTTTATATTAAGGATTTTTTCATTAGTAGTTTATGTGGAATGTATTTATTAATTTAAACTGTTTTATATTAAGGAATTTGTCATTATTTTCTTATGGATTATAATGAATAGTGGTTTGTGTGTACTTTATTAATTGGGAGGTGTTTCCTTTATATTTCTGGTTTTGTTGTGTTCATTTGAATATGGGTTCTTAATGGTTTCAACATGGGATGCTATTAGGACTTTTCTTGGGAAACTCAGACTGATGTGGACTTAGGGAATTTGATCACTTGTCAGTTTTGGTTTTTGTTTGTTTGGTTCACCATGCCATAGTGTTCTGGTTTGAAGGTCCTAGTTTACATATTGAGTACTATGAATTGGGGTTTTTAGCTCATTTTTTTCTTTTTTATTCAAGATTATGATTTTCCCTTCATGAGTTTTGTGGTTGAGATGAATTATTGAAATTGGTATTAGTTTTATCTTTGTAGATATTGACTTCTCTTTGGGTCATGTTTGACTTGGGAGTTAGAGTTTATTCCATGGATGATTCTTGTAGATTCATTATTTTGGTTCATGTTTTGGTTTATTGGTGTGTATCTCCTCAATATCACCATTTTAGATGAATTATAAAAAGTGGGGAGACCTGTGCTTGATCACCATCTCTCTTAGACCTCATATCTGGTTATCATAATTATGTTTTCCATAGATATGTTCACGGTTTTTAATATTTTTAATTATTTTAATCATATTTTAATATATTTTAACAAATAATAAATAAAATATATGAAAAGGGAGATATGTTACATTGTGGAGGTGATAGTCCCCACAAACACAAATGAAATTTTCATTTTTCCCAGTGGAAAAGATGAAAGGTGGTTAATAGTTATTAAATTATAATAATAATTTTTTTATAAAAATAATACTTATGTAATTAAATTTTAATGAGAATTTTATGAAACACCCCAAGAAATCAATGTTTGATAGTGTATTTGACATGCTACACTAAGATTAAAAAACCTGCGATATGTATAATCGTTATAACTAAGCTATTAAATTGGATGTTGTGAATAGTATTAACCATTTTATGATATATATATATATATTTAATACTCAATATAAAGTATTGATAAATGTTTAATAAATCATGAATAAATTCTTAGTTAAGTAATTTTATTCTCCAAAAATTTATTTTCTTCAAAAATAATTTTTATTGCCACTCATTAAAATGATATTATAATTAATTTTTGGAAATTTTAGAAAATTTATTTTATAAAATGAAATAAATTTTCTAAATTTGAAAATCAAAAATTACTTTTAGTGAAATTTTTATATTTTTAAAAAAATATTGATTTCATAGTGAATAATGAAACATTATGATTTTTGTAAAAATGTAATTTATTTTCAATAAATTAAGAAATTTAAATGAAACATTATGTTTTTAATATTATTTAAATTAAAATAAGTATTATTTATTTTTATTTTATACACTTAATTACTTTTGAATCAACTTTATGTTGAATTTTAGTATAAGTTAGTATCAGGGTTTAAAAACAGAATTTTTTTAAAATTGTTTTAATGTGCACAATGTTTATCCTTTTTAATTAATTAAAAAAAACCCTAATTAATAATTATTTGAATGAAATTTATATTATATATATATATATATTAATTTAAATTTATATATTTAATATTTATTATCATTGAGTTAATATGAAATCATCTTTTCCATGAAAAATACACTTCTTGAGCACCCAGTTTTTTATTGTGTCGGTGAGGTTAATTTTAAATTAAAATTTTCCAATTATGTGAATTTAACTTAAAAAATTATATTTCATATTTGGAATAATAATAATTTATATTCTCTAATAATTTAAACTTAACTTTTGACCATAATGAATAGTGAAAACAATAAAAATTAATTACTATAATTGTGGTGAAAACTATTTTACTAGGGGTTAATCTTAAAAGATAAGGTTTATAATGACATAAAAACTTGTCTAAAACCTATTTTATGGAAATATTTATACCTTATACTATATAATACTCATCATTAATGCATTTTTACCCTTTTTTCATGTGAAAAATGTGGGTACGCCTTTTTCTTTTCAAAAAATACAAGTGCGCCACTCGCCTCACTTATAAAAGGTCGCCCCCACTCCTCTCTTATTAACACATTAAAACCATTTTGGTTCTGAAAAGACTTTAAAAAAATAACTTTAAAACATCCCTCCTATCATACTATAAGATTTATTTTGTGAATAATTTCATCCTTGGAATTATTTTGGTGCAAACCTATGGAGGTTACCCAAAGAAGAGTTAACGTTCTTCAATGATTATTTTTATTTATTCCTTCCTACACCACATTAAATTATTATTAAACCATGATGATATAATAAAATCAATATATTTAATATATTTATATGTTTTCAGGTTATTTTAATGACCTACAAGCATCTACACTTCCATCAAATTGGTTACAAAATCACCATTCATGTATACAGCGAACTACCACCTCACAAACCGATGACATTCATTTTTCCATTACCACTTATCACAATTGAGTATAGTGATGTATATAAAGTATATATGTTATATTTATAACATAATTATACCTTTTTAGTAATTATATAACATATAACTTTATAATTTATATTCTGTATGGGATACGATTACGTCGCTCGTGTGTACGGTGGACTACCACCTCACAAAGTGATATGATTTGTTTTTCACTAATGATTTTCATGGAAGTTGATAAGGGTAAATAGAATAAATATATGTGATAAACATGACACAATTATTATATTAATTAAATAATTTTCATTCTTAAAAGATAATATATCATTTTATTTCTTACCATTCCACTCACTAAAATATAATAATGTTGTTCGTGTACATGTGGACTATCACCTTTATGAAGCAATGTGACTCTATTTTCATCACCACACCACATGGATGATATATATATACATATATAAGTATATTCAAAGAAATAATATGGTATATATGATATTATTATCATTATTTAAAGTTAAAATATTTCTTACCTCTTTTCCATAATGATCATTGAAAAATGGAAACGTTACTCATATGTATGTACGGCCTACCGTCTTCATGATCATAACATAGTTTATTTTTTATAACCATTTTTCATTATTGGTTTTATAAGTATAATTCATGAATAAATATGATAATTATTTCATTATTATTATTCTGGAAATTTTGAAACAGTGTCCCCTTTTACCATGGTCAACACACTGAAACCATTTTGAAACAATAAACCAAACATCCTCAAAATACATAATGTGGACTTAACTGATTAAGTATTAAAATATGTAATTATAAATAAATAAGATAAATGATTTAATTATAATGTGTTAAACCTAAAAAAAATTTTAAAAAATCAAATAATTGGTGTAATATTATTATACATGAGTTAAAGGGCTTGCAAGGAAAGTCTAGACTCGAGGTAAGAGTTTTCTCATCGCACTTTTATTTCTATGAGATATATGTCATATTCACTAATTATTTACATTTTGTGGTGTATATACTACAAATTTTACATGTTATATCATTAATACCTCATAATTAATTATATTTAAATTTTAAATTTGAATTATTTCATTCAAGGGGTTTTGACCTTAAGTTACCATGTGGTAAAGAATTTCATAACTCAATTTATGTTTATTAGGTTATATTAATTCTTCATTTTCTTTGATATTATAATATTTTTAGGGTAATTAATTTTGATTATATTATTTTTTTTATCTAATATTTTTTTGTTTGGATTTAAATTTGATACACAAAATTGATTTATTAAATAATTTTTTCTTCAAATTCATGATCCTTGTAAAGGTTTCTCATCTCAATTTATCTTCTTTGGGACATATGTTATGTTATACAACTATCATCACTTATGAGGTGTATCTAATGACACATTTATATTTTATATTATGAATCTCTTTATTTTTATGATATTAATTTTTTCATTTGAATTTATTCTTTAATGGATCTTACGATTCAATGTTACTAAACTGGTAAGAGTTTTATGTTACAATATATTCATATATTAGGATTGTATATGATTAAGTATCCAATGTTGAAATATTATAATATACTGCTCAAGAATTATAATTAATTTTATTCTACTATGTTTATTCATGACATTTCCAAGTAATATTACAATTTTCCCACTCTTTGGTACTTAACACAATTGAGAAGATGTTTTTAATAAAATCAACTTTATTTCTCTCTTCGGTTGAAAACCCTTTTTCTCTAAAAACCTTATTTTATAAAAAAACAAAAAAAATAGAATTATTAAATTGATTTATTAAAGACATTTTTTACCCATGTTTTAATTTTTATAAAAAAAATTGAAAGGAATATTCATATTGTTTTCTAAACAATGCATGTTTTGCTTTTATTGAAAATGTGAAAGGAATATTTGTTTTAACATGTATAGTATGAATTAAATTTTCCACCATCATAACCATTATTTTCTTTGAAGATTAATTTATTATTTTTCAATGTTATTTTCAAATAAAAGTATTATAAAAAAATTATGTTTTAAAAAGTGTTTTTCAAAATGGAAAGGATATTTTCCTCAATAAATGTTATAAATGATTTTTAAAGATTAATTTATAAGTTTATAAGGTTTTTTCAAAGAAAAGTATTTTCATAATATTTTAAAAAATTTAGTTTTAAAAAAGTGATTTTTAAAAATGCAAATTTTATTTTACTCAAAAATTTATTTAATGATATTTAAATGGTATTCTCAGTCAATAAGTGTCAACAAACCTTGTTGTTACATATGCTCCAATGAGAATATTTTGTAATGATACCATCATTATTATTTCTCTAGATGGTTTAAGATTGTTTCAAAAATCTTTTCATGGAACCCATTTCATTTCAATGGTTCAATCATGTTCTTAAAAGAATAATGGTTGTTTTATGTGATTTACAGTAAAATGAAAGCTCTATGTAACTAATTCATGTTGTGGTTCTTGGGAATTATATTTGATGGGTATACCCAGATAGTTTCAGATGATCCCAATATATCTTACACGATGGGTGCACATATATATCCCTCCAATTCATTAGATAGTAAATATGTTCTCCAAAAAAATTATATTGTAAGTTGAATGTATGGTTATTCCATTTATAAGGGTTCTATAAGGGTTATGGAAATGTTCTATAATGATGATATTTCAAGATAACAATTGTCACAACCCTCTCCATACAAAGATACCGCGATGATAGGAGAGTGTAATGATTCATGAGTCCTACCTCTAATAGGTCTTAGGTTTGATACTAATAGTGAAGGTATAAAAATCTCATGTATGGGAGGAATTACCCTCTATAATATAAATAAGATCAGGAGATAAGATGAATCAATCGCAATCAAATCCATAATATATATATAATAAATCTAAAAACCATCCTACAATGCATGTGTAAGTAAAACTTATATAGATAAAGTTCGAAAAACAAAATACAAAAAAAATCAAATCTAAATCAGTGACATAGAAGCTATCCAAATGACTGATCTAGTAATGTACAACATGGTCCCAAAAGTCATCCTAGAAACCTAAAATCAGTTTTATATACTTATAGTGAGAATATAGGTATACTCAGTAGGGAAACCAAAGTCTCTCATGCACATGTGAAAAGATCATACTAATACACCCATGAGAAAAACAACAGAACCAAACATCATTGATACAGGTATACTACCAAATCCCTAACCTCGCTAAGGCTCACTCACCAAATAATCCATGAGAGTAAAATAATATAATATGAATCATATCAATTAAGGGTAACCCACACCACTTTCCTATTGATTTTCTACTCTCACACCCCAATGTATTACATCCGGATGCTCCCATATCTTCTGAATAACATCACATCACACCATATCCTGCCTAAGGACACCTTAGAAAACACATCAAATTCCATAACAGGGTAGTATGGATTCATGGAATTGAAGGACATAAACCTCATGTCATCCTCCTACCACGCATGAACCCCACTATAAGCCATCTCACCACATCTCTCTCAAACACACCTGGCCCATCACATACTCATAGCATCACATTTATACAATGGAGCTTTTGACTTCTTTACATCAAAGTCAGTTCATATCACCAATGCCTTGAAGAGGGAGCAGGTAATAATGGGTATCCATCCATCCATCATCCCATAAGGATGTTAGTAACCCCCCCCCCCCCCCGTATGACTACTTGGGTGTCAACATATAGTGCTCGATGAGGGTGGGTGAGTATAGAAATCACAAGAACAAAAAGGTAATATACATATAGAGTTATAGCACACAATCCCCATCATAATAGTTTACAAAGGCACAAAAAATATCACAAGATACCCCAAATATTCTTCCAAAGCTAAATGCATAACCCAACATAAGAAAAAAAATCCAAAAAACACTTTTAACTTTTAGAACCATATTTTTCCAATTTCTAGATTTCATATTACTAATAAATTCCACTATAATATCCACCATTAATTTATACATCCAACATTAGTTAGAATTAAATTTTTTGTCATTATCATGAATTTAATTATATAACTAATTGGGAAACTAGTGTAACCAACCACCGTCACAACCTTGCTGCACCACCACACCACAAACACCATCTCAATCTCGTTGTACAACCACACTACCACCACCATCACAACCCCACTGCAAATCACATCCAATGCCCCACACCCATCATAATCAATCCATCGCTAAGGCATCACATCATCACAGATAAACCACGATACAAAACAGCATCCACAAACACATTACACCACAAGCCATAGTATTTAAAATATTAGGCATATGGGATTTATTCAATTACACTTTTTTATTTAAGGGTATTATCAAAAAATCCATATATCCTGGTAAAACCAATTCCTTAAATGACTATAAGTGGTTAATTATTTATTTATAGTGGTGTCACAAAAATTCACACAACATGGGTATCACAACATATAAGAAAACATCATAAACAGGGGATACCAAAAGCCTTCACATTCAGTGATACAATAAACATAGATAATCTCAATACCATAATCAAAATATATAAAATCATGTGAAGCATTCCACTACCCCTTTTCATTTCATTACATAAGTTAATTATATTTGTTAATCTGGATGAAACTATCTTCCCAAGAGAAAAAAAATAAACCCATCCCGCATGATACACAGAAAGAAGAAATGAGGGAATTCCTACCTGGAATAAAGGATCCTTACACCAACTTGTTGCACCAAAAATAGGGGGTGTGAGTATAGGAGTAAACCTTATAAGGGGAACTCAAATGGACTACAGCAACAAGGATTCGTGACTCCAGGGGAAGAAGGATTTGGAATCTCTTGTCTCAAGATAAAGTAATCCCAAAAGAATTAATGAAATAATAATCTTTTAAAATATTAGATCCCAAACCATTGGGATTAGATATGGTTTTAATTTTCCATTAAAGTCAAATATCATTAAATCTATCCATTTTTAACATTTAAAAGGTATCTTGAATTTTTATAAACTGAAGGTATGATTATCGACCATTAAAATATATTTAAAATCCCATAATTAAGTAATTAAACCTATTTTCACCATAAAATACATCAAAATAGAAAAGGTGTAAATTTTGTAAAAACTGAAAACATTATTCACTAGATGACCACCAAAAATGACTTACCATCAGAATGACCAACCATCAGAAAGACCTGACTCTAGAATGACCTACTTTCAGAATGACCCATCGTCAAAAATGACCCACCACCAGAATGACCTATCACCAGAATGACCAATCGTCAGAATGAACCACCATTAGAAATGACCTACCACTAGAATGACCTACCGTCTGAAATGACCTACTTCCAAAATGACCTACCATCAAAATAACCTGCCTTTAGAAATGACCTACCACCAAAATTAAATACCTCCAAAATGAACTACCACTAGAATGAATGATTGTTAGAAATGAACTACCACCAAAATGACCTACCACCAGAATGATCTACATCCAAAAATGTCCTACCACAAGAATGACCCTCCATCATATTGACCCATCGTCAGAAATAAACTATCCCTAGAATGACCCGCCATTAGAAATGACCTACCACCATAATTACCCTCCATTAGAAATGACCTACTAACATAATGGAATACCTCTAGAATGACTCGCCATCAGAAATGACATACCGCAAGAATTACCTACTTCCATAATGAACTACTGCCAAAAATGACCTCCCTCCAGAATTACCTACCACCAAAATTTTATATCATCCCCTAAAACTCTATTTTTTCTCCAAAACCCCTTCCTTACTTCTCTCATCACCTCTGGACTTTCCATGGACATATCAACCACTAAATTTCTCTTAAAGTAATGGGTTGGAAGTTTTGGTCCATTACATCATATACCTTTCAAAAAAATCTCTCCCTCGAGAATTCAAAACCGACCCTGAAGGAAGGGTAGAAAGGGACTGAACAATCATCCCTTGAGATACCTCTTAATGATATCATTACATATAAGACACTACCACCAACCAAACTTAATAACCAAAATTCCCATAATTTCTGAAAAAAAATGTACTACCTTAAATATTGGAATCAGGTAACTCCATCCTCAATATCAATATATTATCTGTCCTGGGTGTCACTGACTTGCACGCATGGGTTCAATCACATAATAGTATATTGTGTCTTTATTGGGAGTTAGGTATTCCCTTTTTCACATGTCATAACATTATCACACGTCACACTTCACATAAATTGGAAAACAACATATCTCATAAAACACCAAGGTCTAAACAGCACAACACAAAGTAAAATAAAGGAAAAACTAAATACAACTCTAGTTACTGGGCACTAATCTACTTCTCATGCTTTCATGTACTCTTATCTAGGACACCATGCCTCCACGGTACAAAAACTGAGGAATGGTTCTCCAACACATCACCTTATCTTGACAGTCTTGGATGTCCACTAGTCACTCCACAAATGTCGCATCATCCTCCATATCCAAATCTTCCAAGTTAATGGCATGGGATTCATTATAAAGATACCAAATGAGATGAGATGTATATAAGACATCATGGATCTGTTCTTGTAGAGGCAGAAGTTCCAACCGGTAAGACACATCACCAACATGTCATAACATCTTGAAGGGACCAACAAACCAAGGTAATAGATTACCCCCTTTATTAAACCACCATTTTCCATGTCAAGGGGAAACCTTCAAGAACATGTGGTACCCACCCTCAAATTCCAATTACCTCATTCTATGATTGGCATAAAAAATTTTCCATCCTTGTGCTACTTTCATCCTATTTTCAACTAAATAAACCTTCTCAGTCATTCTCTGCACCACATCAGGTCTTAGAATAGTTGACTCCCTAACCTATGATCATTATAAAGGACAATGACATGATCACTTGTAAAAATCCTCAAACGGGACCAAGATAATGGATGATTGATATTTATTATTATAAGAAAACTCAAAAAATGGAAGGTGTCATTCCCGTGATCCTCTAAAGTCCCAGATTCACATCTGCAACATATCCTCCAACGTCTAGGTAGTCTACTTTATCATCCCATCCATTTGAGTTCAAATTAGTGTTAAGGATTAATTGAGTTCCAAAATCATGATGAAGTCCCTTGTAAACTCATGAGGTAAAATGTTCAAGTCAATTTAAGATAATGGAACTGGGGACTTCGTGTAGCCTCACCACATCATCCAAATAATTTTTTTCCAAAACATCCACTATGCCTAACTCCTTGATTTCAAGGAAGTGAGTCTATTTTATCAACCAATACACAATTACACAAATATAATCACAACCTCTCTGATATTTTTGTAACCGTATGATGAAATACATTGAGATTCAATCCCATTTCTACTTGAGAACATCCAAGAGCTGTAACAATCATCTAGAAACACAAGGCTCGACCTTTACCTACTGAAAAACCAGACAGTGATCCACAAACTCCGCCACTTTCAATTTTTTCTTGGGCCACCAAAACTATGTCATCAAGCCATGGTATATCTTGGAAACTCCTGGGTGTAACATAAAATATGATCTATGAAACTCATGAAGGACTCAACCGTGCATCGTTTCCAGAAAAAACAACCTCCCTAAAGCACCATTTGGTTCTGACCATCCCTCTAGAGCAACACCATGGACAGCATGATCGTGCATCACCTCTACCTCAGATTCTCACCACTGATACTCCTCCACATACTTCATCATTTAATACTTAACCTTTATATAAAACAAAACTCCTCTACTATCATCCACCCTTGCGTCTAATCATAGGACTGTAAACTCCTCAATCACTCTCCAAGCATCTACAGACTCCCAAACAACATCCTTCTTTGAATTTTTATCAAATCATTGGCCAAAAAAATCCCCTATACTGAGGTTTATTAGATATCAAAATCATAGTCCTCAAGAAACTCTATCCACATCGACTTTCACAAATTTATATCATGCTAAGAAAATACATACCTCAAACTCTTGTGATATTTGAAGACCACAAAATGCTCCCTAATGAGGTAATGTCATCGCAACTTCAGTAAAAACACCATTACTGCTAGCTCTATATCATAGGTTTAATAGTTATAATTGTGAGTACATAACTTCATAGACCAAAAAGATATCATAGTATTCTGCTGCAACAAGACACATACCAAACCTAGAAGGGACACTTTGTAGAAAACCTTGAACAGCACACCCTCCTCAGAAAACTAAAGCACTGGAGCACTAACCAATTTCCTCTTCAGGTAACCAAACTCTGATTGGATCTAATAAGTTTACACAAAATATTGTTCCTTCCTAGTCAATGTTATCGATGGAATTGCAACTCAAGAGAAATCAGGCATGAACATCAAATAATATCCTATGAGACCAAGGAAGTTAAGAACCTCTGCTACATTATTGGGTGACCAAGATACAATTTCCTCAACCTTCAATGGGTCCACTAGAACACCCTACTAAGATACTAAATTCCTAAGAAAATACGCCTATCATGTCCAAAACTTACACTTAAAAAACTTTCCATAGAGCTGGTGGTGATATGAAAAACTTTAAAACAGCTCTGAGATTCTCAACATGATCCTCTTATAACCCTAAGTAGATCAATATATCATTGATGAATATAATGATAAACTGGTCTAGGAACTCACAGAACATATAGTTCACAAGCCTCGTGGACATGGATAGCGCATTTTTAACACTAAAAGGCATGACCAAAAACTCAAGGTTCTCTTACCTGCATCTGAAGGTAGCTTTATGGATATCTCCATCCTTCGCCCTTAACTAGTGATATCCTGACTGCAGATTGATCTTAGAGAACCAACTATATCCCCTCAACTAGTTAAAAAGACCAGTGATTCTAGGAATAGGATAGTGATTCTTGATCGTCTCCTGGTTCAATCTATAGAAGTCTATGAATAACCTCAAACTACCATCTTTCTTCTTAGCAGGTAACACTGAAGCACCCCATAGTGATTCACTAGGTCAGATGAAACCCCTCTACATTAAATCATCTATCTAAATACTCAAATTTTGTAACTCATAAGGCACTATCTGATTGGGATCCATCAAAATTGGAGAATCACTAAACTGTAAGTATACATGAACTCAATGTCGTGTTGAAAGGCTCATGTCACAACCTCATTGGAGAAAACATCCAGGAACTCCCTGAAAACCTTGGGAGTCTCTGATGTCCCTATTTATATTTATTCCATAGAAAAATCATCCACCAAGGAAAGAAGGGGATCCAAATGTTGATTTCTCATCTGGAAACCCCTCTCACCAATGAAAACCATGCACTAGCCTTATATATCTGATAACAGGGCTCTCCTCTAGAAGAAGTAGATAATAGAATAAACACAATACAACTAGTCGATGTGGAGGATAAAATCATATGGATGCATCATAAGTCAGAAAAATATACACATTACTGATGTTTCCCCATAATTGGTGCACATCCCTGACACACATCAAATAAGATAGTCATGCCTGTGAGTAGCATAGTCAACATGAGGGGCATGGAAATACTCTTTATTTCTATTCTTAGAGCATAGACTATAGAGGGTTAAACAAAGGAGTATGAATCTCCCAAATCAAACAAGGCACAAAAAGGTTTCATGATAAATTGAGTATACCATGAACTATCTCTGGACCCTCTAGTGATGCTTCTTCCACTGCCTACAACTGACCAAATCCAGCTCCTATGCCACTATCTTGATGTCTGCCTCCACAACCACACTCAGGTTGAGGTCCCTAAGGGTTAGGTATACCCTGAGGTTGACCTATGCCTACCACATCTACTCTCAACAGGGGGAATAAGCCTACTTCCCCAATTGATATAATTGTCTCACTGGTAAGTGATATTAAGTATAGAACCAAACCTATACACCTCTACCAAACTGGTATCGAGTAGACACTGGGAACTATTCACAATTATGGCCACAAACCCCATAGATGAAACATACTGGTGTAAATTCCCCATGAAGAGTATAAAAACCATTAGCCCCAAATGACTGGAAGGAAAGCTATTGAGTTATAATCCCTACGAGTCAAAACCTCAAATGCTCTGGCACCCAAGACCTACCCCTAACAATTCTACTCTTGGAGGAACCCTATTAGTTTCCCTCTCATAGTAAACCTCCTCGTGAGTGCATCTGTTCAATCACCTCTTCCTTCTATTGAACCTCCAAACATGTTGAAAACCTCAAGGGAGTAATTACATACTGGATCGAAGGACAAAGTGCCTTATCAATATTACTCTCTTGGGACTCCTCATCTGGGAAAATATCTGAGGAAAAAAAAAGAAGGTCCTTGAACTTGATCCCAATATCCTGCACATACATACTCTCCTACTGAAGGGTGAGTAGCTCCTACCTCTTCAAAAACTTCATGGTCGATGAAAATAAATCTGCCTGAAACTCTTTATGGAAGTCGACCCATGAAATATATGCCTCCTTTCACTCAACAAGGTATAGCATCCATGACTGACATATTGCTCCTTATATCTCACTAACTACCAAGGAGGACTAATACTTCATCGGAGCTCATATCAAACTGAAAGTGATTTCTATCTCCTCTAACCATCCCTTTGTCTCCACATTATAAATTCTTCCATCATACTTCCCCAAATCCTACCACTGAAAATATTTTAATTTCCTCTACCACTAATCATCATCCTCAACTGGATGAACCCTTGATCAATCAACTGGGTCACCCTGCGAAACCTCTACTAGAAAAGGCACACATGGATGATGACTAGGAGTCAAGGATGAAAGAGAAACAAATATTTCCTAAGCTCGGTGGTATGTAATTTTATTATGATTAATTTTAATTAATTTTATACATTTTAACATTCCCAAAAAAACAATTCAAAAAAGAACATGAGACATAATGATGCATGTACCTCCCCTAGGTCTCTACCCTATGAGCAGGTCCATCTCACTTGGTCATTCAATAAGCTTAGATTATCTACACTAGATCATGGGGGCCTAAAATATTGTGTCCTAGCTAGTTTCCCTAGACTATGTCATTCACCAAGGTCAAGTCGCGCTATTTCCAAACCAAATCATACAATACTCATTGTACCTAACTATGAACTTCATCCTATCTCTCAAAAATATGATTTGATATTACTCTGTTATGAACCCATATCTCTAAAGATACCACAATGATGGGAAAGATATAATAACCCCTGAGTCCTGCCTCTAGTAGGCCCTGGGATGACGACTGGCACTGAGGGCATAAAAATCTCATGTATGAGAGGCATTAAAATCTATAACATAAATAGGATCGATAGATAAAATTAACCAATCGTAATAAATTTCATGAAATATATATAAGAATTCTAAAAAAACATCCCACGATGCATGTGTAAATAAAAATGATATAGATAATGGTTTCCAAAGTAAATATACAAAAAAAAAACTAAAGTAATGAAACAACATTTTTCCAAAGGTCTGAGCTAGTAATGTCCAGAACGGTCCCCAAAGTCATCCTAGAAACAAAAAATCAGAAATATATATATAGTATGAGCATACAGTTATACTCAGTAGGGAAACTAATTTCTCCCATGTACATGTGAAAAGAGAATACTAATGCACCCTTAAGAAAAACAGGAGAACCAAACAGCATCTATATGGCTATACTAACCAAAACCCCAAACTCCCCAAGACTCTCTCACTAAATAATGCATTCAAGTATAATAATATAATATGAAGAATGTTGATGAAGGATACCCCACACCATGTTCCCACTAATTTTATGCTCTCACACCCCATCATCTAACGTCTTGGCACTCCCACCTATTCTAAATAACATCACATCACATCATATCTCACCCATAGACACCTGGGACAACACATCACATCCCATAAACATGGTATTAGGGTATCGTGAATGTGAAGGACATCAACCTTGTGCACTCCTCCTACCACACATGACCTCCATCATAAGCCATCACACCACATCTCACTTGAACACACCTGGGCCTTCACATACTCATCACATCACATGTAAACAGCGACACTTTTGACTTTTGGATATCACAACCCATGCATATCTATAATTCTTAGAAGAGGGATAAGGGAAGAGTGGGTAGTCACCCATCAATACTCCCACCAATATATTGGGAAAAACACCCCATGCATGACTATTCAGGTGTTAGAATATAGTTCTCAATAAGGGTGGGGTGCATATAGAAATCACAAAAAAAAAATATGGTTTCTAAATATATATTTATAGCCCGCAAAACCCATCCAAATGGTTAAAAAGAAACAAAACATCTCACAAGATACAATAAATAAACTTTCAAAGGTAAATACATAACCCCACACAAGTAGAATAAGATCTACAAATCACTTTCCACTTTTAAACCCACATTTTTTCAATTTCTAGATTTCATATTACCAAAAAAATCACTAAAACATCCCCTATTAATTTAGGAATCCAACATTCATTAGCATCACATTTCTTGTCAATGTCATTCATCTAATTCCATAACTACTTGGGAAACTAGTGTAACCAACCATCATTGCAGCCCCACTTAACCACATCACCACAATCACCCTTGTAGCCCTACTGCATAACCACACTACCACCACCAACACATCCCCAATGTATATAACATCCACTACCCCCACACCCATCAAAATAAAGACACCACTCATGTATCACATCATCACAGCCAACCCACAATAGAAAAGTGCATCCAAAAACATATTATATCACATACCATAAAATTTTCCAAATTAGGCATAGGGGATTTTATTCAATTCCACTTTGTTATTTAAAAGTGTTATCACTGAAGTTGTATATCCTAGTGAAACCAATTCATTAACTGAGTATAAGTGGTTAGCCATTTATTTATGAGGGTTTTATAGAAATTCACAAAACATGGAAATTACAACATATAAGAAAACAATAGAAACATGGGATACAAAAGGATATCATATTTAGTGATATATGACAAACATAGATAATATCAACACCATAATAAAAATATGTAAAAACATGTGAAGACTTACCTTGCCCCTTTTAATTTCATTTAAATCGGTTAATTATATTTGTTAAACCGAATGAAACTATCTTATCAAGAGACAACAAAATAAACCCATCCCACATGATACACAAAAAGGAGAAACAAGGGAATTCCTGCCTAGGATAAAGGAGCCTAACAGCAACTTGTTACACCAAAAATGGGGGGTGCATGTATAAAAGGAAACCTTTTCAAGGGAACGCAAATGGAATGAAGCAACAAGGATCCATGAATCCAAGAGAAGATTTATTTTGAACGTCAAGAGAAAGTAAACCATAAATAATTAAAGAAATAATTATCTTTTAAAAGATTAGATCCTAAACCACCAGGATTAGATATGGTTTTAATTGGTCATTAAAGTCAGATATCATTAAATAAATGAATTATAAACATTTAAAAGGTCTCTGGACTTCTTAAAAGATGAAGGTATAATTGTCCACCATTAAAATAGATTTAAAAACCCCTTAATTAAGGCATTAAACAATTTTTTTCATAAAAGACATCAAAATGGAAAACTATAAATTTTGGAAAAATTGGAAACATTGTTCATTGACCTACCATTAGAAATAGCATACTGCCAGAATAATGTACTACATGAATGACCTACAGCTAGAATGACCTACCACCAAAATGACCCACTATCAGAAATGAACAACTGCCAGAATGACCTACCACTAGAATGGCTCGTTATCAGAAATGACCTACCACCAGAATGACCTACCCCCAAAATAAATTATCAACAAAAAAAATCTATCTCCAGAATGACTAACTGTTAGAAATGACCTTCCACCAGAATAACATTCTGCCAGAATGAAATTTCACCAAAATGACCTACCGCCAGAATGAACCGCTGTCAGAAATGACCTACCACCAGAATGAATTACTTCCAAAATGACCTACCACCAGAAATGACCTACCGCTAGAACACCCCATCGTTAGAATGATCCTCCCTTAGAAATAAACTATTTTCATAATGAATCACCATCAGAAATGACCTACTACCAGAATAACCTACAGCCAGAATGACCCACCATTAGAAATGACTTACCATGAGAATGAACTACCTCCAGAAATGACCTACCTCTAGAATAACCTCTCGCTGTAAATTTTCATCAACCCCTAAAACTCCCCTTTTTTCTCCAAAACACCTCAAAACCCCTCCCTTACGTCTCAAAACACCTATTTACTTTCCCATGACATATAAACCACCATATTTCCCATAAATTAATGGGTCATAAGGTCTAGGATATTACACTAACACATTGTATCTATGATTTCCATGGGTTTATAATGTTTTCTTTAATCAATATTTATATCACATGGCTCGTGATTATTGATTATTATGTCTCTTTCCTTTGTTAAATACTTATGAAATGTTTTATGATTGATGATTCAAGTATTGATGGGTATGAGTTCTTTTATGATTATATCATGTAATCTAATTATTTAATCACACCCTTATAAAATTCTTATGCTCATTGGTGACATTCAATTGTTAATTATTATATTTATTCTTACTGAGAATTTTAGATCACCCTTATTATGTGTAATTTTACCTAGGTTATTAGGATTTATTTTGAATGAATTATTTCATGAAAGGTACATATGGATGATGATGATGACTTAATGTGAAATAATAAAACCTATGTTAGGTGGGAGATATGCTCATTTAATGACATGGGTATTGTTTATGAATGAGTTTATCTTAATTCTATAAAACTATAAATCTAAAAGGTCATTGAGAATATAAGTTATCCAATTTTTCCTATTTATGTTTTAATGTTTGGAAGGAAAAAAATTAGGTCACCTTCATCAATATCAAAGTTGAAAATTTAAATTTTAAGTTTTTAACACTAGATCTAGGAGTGTGAGTTCTGGGCTGTTATAGTTGGTATCGGAAGAAAGGTTTAGCTAAATTTTTAGATTAGGATATTTTCATGTGAGGTTATCATGGATACCATATTAGGTCTTTAAGTTTAAGGTTTATCATAAGTTCAAAGTCTTATACACCCATTTCAGGTTTTAAGTGATGAGATCTTAAAGTGATTAATGAAACTTTAGGAGAAATTTTATTTGGTTGAAGTATATGTAAAGCTTTTGTTTAATGTGAAGTATTACTTCAAAATCTGTGTACATAAGTTTTAATTTATTGATAACCATTAGGGTTTATATAATCTTGGATATTGATGTAATTATGGGAACAAAATTTTTATCATATAGATAACCATGGGATTTAATAGTGATTCAATGACTAAGTTATTAATGTTTCTTCAAAAGGAGATCACCATAATTTTATGCTTATAACCATAAATGTATGAGATGAAATTAGAGGTTAAAATAATATTTAATGTTGTGGTTATTTGGGATATAGGTTTATTTATTTATTAAATGATTTATTTTGAATTTTTGGGATTATTGTTAAATTTTAGAGATTAATGTATTATTTCAACATATGATGGCTTACTCATTTTGGTAAACATATTAAAATATACTGACTATTTTGTTTTTTATTAATGTATAAAGAAAATAGGAATAGATTTTTATCCATTTTATGGTTATGTGGTCTTTAAAAGCTGATTTTAGTTCTTCAAACAAGAAAAATTCATCTTGAACACTCATCATTTGGAGAAAAAGATGAAATTTTGCTCGGAATTGGATAAAGGATGAAATTTTACATGTCAAGTAAGTATATTTCACTATTTTTTTAGTCTACATGGTAAAATAATTCCTCAAAACTAGGGAAAGGATCTTAAAAAAAAGATTTATCCTAGTAACTACATTTATAATAAACTGATAGTCTTTTCGCTCATTAAAAATTTATGGTTTTGAGGTCCTCGCTTTCTATTGATCATTCTCTTTCAATATCAATGATCTCAATCACTCTCCATAATAAATTATGTGTTTATTTTATGGCTAAATCATCACTTCCCACCTATTATATCCTATCTGGAAACCCCTTATGTGTTATTTTAGATAACCTTCATACATCCTTTTCTCTCTTATTAAGAGGATGTTTTTATAACATCCCAAAAAATTTAGAATCCTAATAAGTGATTATTAAAATGGATTGCCCTATAATTTTAATAAATCAAAGTAAATATTGATTCATTGGTTAAGTTAAATAATTAAAATTATATAATATTACTTTAAATTACTTTTTTTAATATATTTATTATAAATGATGATATATTAAATTATTTCATCAATTATTCTTTCATAAAAAAATTATATTTTTCAAATCTTATGTTATAATATTTTTAATAAATTATTAATCTAAATAAATAATATTTTTATTTTAATTTAATATTCAAAATTATTAACAAATACTATTTTTTTAAATGTGGTTTATTTAAAAATAATATTTTAACATAAAAATATTTATTTGATTATTTTTTTTAAAACATATTTTTTGTATAACAAGGTCAGAAGTTTATTTGAAAAGATTATAAAATTATTATAAATAATCAAATTGAATTATATGAATTGTTTTTTAAACTAAAATAATTATCATTTATCATTGTTAAGGTTAAAATATAAATTTATAAAAAATATTTTGTTCATAATATTTTTTAATAATATGGAATTTGTTTTAATACAAATAAATAAATTATAGGAATTATAATAAAGTTTTACAGAATATACGTGTGTACCTAATTTAAAATTAATGGAAATATAGTTTTTATAAAATATATGAAATTATAAATATATTCATAAATGAATTATAATAATAAATATATTAATATAAGACTTATAATAATTATAAATATGAATATGATTTTATTTTGAAAAAAATATTATGATGATTTTAAAATAGTGTATATATATAAATATTGCATAAAAATAAGTTTAAATGAAAAGAGTATAATAAAGGTAAAAATAAAAAATTAATAAATTATGAATATTCATGTTTTGAAATATTAAATTTAATATTATGAAAAATATTAAGTTATTTTTACAAAAATAAAAATATAACTATTATTTTAAATTATGTTTATATTAAAGTACTAAATTATGATTACAAAATAAGAACGTATATATATACATATTATTATGATTATATAAAATTAATAAATATGTATATTATTAAAATTTTAGTAAAAATATATATATATAAATAATAATAAAATGAAATAGAATCATTAAATGAGGAAATCGACCTCATTTGGGTGTAGATCTTGAACTGGTATCCTGAGAATCCTAGCATAGAAGAGGGATTCAGTTTCAAGAAGGTTTGACATAGATGGATAATCGAGCATGGATGAAGGGCTCGAGCATAGATCCAGCGCAGAACCGAACACAAAAGGAGTTTTAGCTAATAGAGATGTGATTTGAGCTCTAATTTAGTGAAGATGAGGGGTTTAAAACTCTAAAATACTATATCTAAGTTTAAATTCCACCAAGATCGGTTGTCGAACAGTTTCAAACTCGGATGGATTCAATTTCCTTCCTCCTTCTGTATGTTGATTTTTATATTAGAGGTAGGTGTTTTTATTTCTTTTTAGTGTTTCAATCCTCTCATTTATAGGTTATTGAATACTTATTTGTCATCAGTAGTCACTTTTTCCATTGATCTAGATTTTTTTCATCTTAATTTCTCTATATAGTTGGGATTTTCAATGTTTGAATTAAAATCAAAAAGCAATTTTTTATGTTTTTCAAAAAAATTGTTTTGGCATGTTCTAGAGTTTTCTTCATTTATCATTTTGGCTATAAATATTTTTCACCTTTGATTTATATCAAGGTAAACTTTTTTATAAAATGTCTCTAGTTGGCACAATTATATTTTTAATTCTTGTTTAAAATGAAAATGGTTTTTGAATCTTTTTTCAATAATTTCCACATGGTTTTTCTGGAATTCATGAAGCTTAACGATTAGGATTTGACTAAACCAAATCAAAAAAAATGAATAATAATGGAATATTGGTATCAAAATTAATATCTTATTATGTATATATTTTTAGTTCATCAAATTTGGCTAGCATAAATATATATAATATATATTCTCAATTTAGGTTTACTCTTTCTCAGTAAGCAATAAATCTGAACCAAATTATTTGAAATCCAGTCCACTCTTGTTTCTTCTTATAATGTTAAATAAATTTATTCACAGCCTAACAATAGAATATATAAAATACCCTTGTTTCTTGATATTAAATCATTAAAATACTGCACTTTGTGGGTGAGGAGAGTCTGGTGAGGTAATCTGGTGAGGCAGACTACTAGTGGAGGGGTCATAGCCCTATTTTACTTTGTTTTTTTGTTTTTTTCATTAATAAGAAACACTCATGGGTGTAAAAGAATGAGTCCTACATGCAAATAACTATAAGGGGAGTAAAAAATAATTTTTTTTAAGGAAAGAATCCTTAATATGTACTATATTTTAGAAATTTTTATTTTCAAACAAGTAAGATGAATTCTTTAAAATTTTATTAAAACCATTTATTTGCTTCGTGTAAAGGATTGTCTATTTATTTTAAAAACTCTTTTTATTCAAACTATTTCCTATTTCATTCATTAAAATTTATTATTGTTTAACTCTAATATTAAAGAGTTGTTATTTTATTAAATCTCTATGTTAATAATTCTAATAAGAAAAGTTAATTTTGAAAACTATTATTTTATGTTAATTACATTCATATAATTTTGTTCGTAAAATTATATTATAATTAAATTCATGCATGTTTCTCATAATAATTTTTTAAATTTCAAATCATTTATATTTATGAATTTTTATTGGAATTATTTCTTCTGGAAAGAGGTATTCATACAAAAATAAATCTTTTTTCATACTAATAAGTTATAAAATTATTTTATTATTTAAAAATAATCTATGCACTATTCTGAAATTTTTTAATGGGTTATGAATGAGAAAGTCAAAACCTCTAAGAAATTTTTTTTTAATTCATCACTTGGGTATCAAAGATGTTATGGTATGGGGAGTGAACCCGTGACATCAAAGGGGACGATTTCCTACAAGTGATATTGTTAAGTGTCCACGTGGTTTATCTCAAGGTCTTCCAAGTATCATAATTAATCCATAAAAGTTATTAATTTCAATGTTTTTTAATTATAAATCCAATAAATTTTTCAAAAGATTATTATTTTGGAAAGTAAATGGTTTTCCAAACTATACATATTTTTAAAAGATTTAGAGATAATTAATATCAATTGTTTTCAAAATATTTTTGGAAAATTATTATTTTTATATAAAGTGTTTTATTTGATATAATTTTTTCAAAATTGATTTATAGTATTTCAATCAAAAGTAATTTTTATTGGTTTTAAAACCCCTTACTATGTAATTTTTTTCACATCCCATGTTTTAAAATATTTTTCATAGGTTTATTATAAATTCCAATGGTTCTTGTTTTGTATAAATATGTAGTGCACGTGAAGACAATTAGTTAAATTTTGTAAAACTGTTATAATTTATATGTTTTTGTTTAATTCTCTAAAACCTAGACCAGAAATATTTCTGAAATATATAATATAATATGTATTGATTCATTTATCTTTTATAAAACCAATATATAGTGTGTTTTAACAATGAATCTATAATTTTGAGTTCTGCTCTTTACATTTGGTATCAGAGGAACGGTATAGATAAATATGGAGATTATACGTTGCTGAAAAATATTAAGTGAAATATTTTTATTTTAATATTCTAGGTAAATAAGTGCCCTAAAAAATATAGAAGTTCTAGTTTTTCCTCATTCTAAAGTTGGAAATTCAGAATTCTCTTAAGTCTGGTGAAATAATTGGAAGGGCACAATTCATTTAAGAGTGGGATAATGTAACATCCTAGAAATTTGAAAATATTAATAAGTGCATATTAAAATTTCTTGCTCTATAATTTAAATAAATCAAAATAAACTTTGATTTATTAGTTAAGTTAAATATTTAAAATTATATAATATTACATTAAATTAATATTTTTAATACCTTTTTTATAAATTATGATATATTAAATTATTTCAATAATTATGATTTTATGAAAAATTTATAGTTTTCAAATATTATGCTACAATATTTTTAAAAAATTACTAATTTCAAGAAATAATATTTCATTTTAATTTAATATTCAAAATTATAAACAAATCTCATTTTTTCTTTAAATGTGGTTTGATTTTATTTAAAAAAATATTTTAATAAAAATATATTTATATGATTATTTTTTAAAAAAATATACACTACAATAGAATAGGCTTTTAACAACACTTGGCTTTATCAGGGCTAGCTAAGAGTGCTGATAAAGACCCTATTTATTAGCGCTGGAAAAGGCACTAATAAAAGCCCCTCTATTAGTGCTAAAAATACTGATAAAGATGGGTTTGTATCAACGTTAAAAAAAGCACTGACAAAGATGGAAGTTTATTAGTGCTAGTAAAAAAATTTTGATAAAGGGTGTCCCTTTATCAGTGCCAGTAAAAAAATGATAAAGGGGGGGCCTTTATCAACACTAGAAAAAAGTGATGATAAAGTTGGTGATTGTTGACGCTCCTTCCGTCACAGAATCTAAAGATCGGAAAAGGGGAAGATCTGAGATTAAAATGGTTTGACCTTTGAAGAAAACATCAAAAATCGACAAAAGGATGAACAAGGAGAACTTTGCCCATAGGCCACGCAAGTTTCCTCATCATCGCGCAAGTGGACTTGCGCGACGCACTTTGGCGCGCAAGTGACTTGCATGACATAAATGGTAACCGCCCAGGGTCTTCTCCTGCCTATAAATAGACCCTGTGGGCCCCCCATTCGAGAGAGAATTTTTCAAGAAACTCGGATCTAAGCTCCCGACGCCCAAGTCTTTTCTCAAAGCTTCCGAAACACTTCTAAGGTAATTTCTTACCTAGAACTGAAGATCTAAAGAGAGGGAGAAAGGCCTAAGTGTTGAAACTCATCAACACTTGCGCGCCTGAGTGGCCAGACCTTAAGGGAAGTGGCCACACTTGCGTGCTGCCTTACTCTTTAAATAGAAATTGCATGTCCCTTTTCTGGAAGAACCTTAATAGGATTCTAAAGGCCTTAATGAAGAGTCGCTCAAATATTACAATGCTGGTTGAACACCGCGCAAGTACCCTATACATGTCGCGCAGGTATACCTGTGCGCCCACGCAGTACCTGCACGCCTTCCAAGACTTGCGCGCCCCTGCCCTTTTGAGTGCCCTTCTTGCCCATTTTACCCCTCTTAAGACATTACCCCTTTCCTATTCAAGATTCAGTCTTCAAGACACTCTTCAAAGCCATTTATGGCATGATTTCTTGATTTGACTTCCTTATCTGAAAGGAATTTGGTGGAATATCTCTCAAAACATAGTGATTTACATATCTTTATGTCACTAAAGATTGAGAGTTCATTCATTCAACCTCATCATTTAAATCTTTAACCTGGGTCTCCTTTTCAGGAATAATCCCCAGTCCTAAGTCCTTTAAACTTGGGCATCCTCCTCAGGAGTAAGCCCCAAATTCTTAAAGTTCACAAATCTGGGCATCCTCCTCAGGAGTAAGCCCCAAACCTTAATCCTTAACCTGGGCTTCCTTTTCAGGAATAAGTCTCAGTCATAATTTTGGGTTTCCTTTTCAGGAGTAAGCCCCAATTCCCCTAACCTAGGCTTCCTCTTCAGGAATAAGTCCCATTCATAAACTTGGGCTTCCTTTTTAGGAGTAAACCCCAAGTCCCTTAATTTCTCTTAACCAGTCCTAATTTACTTTTGATCTGGGATTCCTTCTCAGGAGTAAAACCCAATTATCAATCATCTCCTAATCTGGGCTTCCTTTTCAGTAATAAGTCCCAAATTAGAGTATTCAAATCTCCATGAAGCACATATACCTTTATGGACCTTGTTTCTGGATTTTCTCCCTAAAGTAAATCCTAATCTTCATTTATCTGGGCAGTCATACATACATAAGCCCCAAACCATTTCTTATGATTACATATTTCATGGCCCAATTGTCTATTTTATTACCAATACCTATTGTTTC
This sequence comes from Viscum album, assembly GCA_963277665.1. Taxonomy (NCBI): domain Eukaryota; kingdom Viridiplantae; phylum Streptophyta; class Magnoliopsida; order Santalales; family Viscaceae; genus Viscum; species Viscum album. Next base: position 1,274,185,888 of record OY728132.1, on the reverse strand, counting down.
TCACACCAAGCATGACTCACGTGATCTTAGAGATTAAAAGTAATTATGACATCCTTCTTTGAGCCATCAATCATAAACATCATACTCCCTTACTCGAACTACATGGGTTCTGATTCCTTTTCCGAAACAAAGGATACATAGGTAGCCCATCTACGGGTTCGATCCCAACTCTGAAATAATCCATGTCCTTATGAATGACAATAAACTTCAAGTGCCCCACTGAGTGGCTTTAAAACCAGCCTAGTCATCATAATGACCAAGAGAATTTTATATAAATTTTTTGAAGGATACCATTGACCAAGAATCTCTAAATAGATATAGATGATTCTCTATTGATGAAGAACCTCGAATACATATAAAAGATTCTCTAAATTTCTTACATATTTAATCATTGATTTTCAAAACTAAAGGAAAAGCTTATTTTATACTTGGTAATGTAATAAGGATTCACAAACATAACTTAAATCTATAAAGAGAGTCCCGGAGTAGACAATAATTCCCCTCAAAAAGGTGTGATGAGTCCGACCTCCCATCCTCTCGACCAATGCAAATTCCAAAGCCTCATCAGTCCACAAGCTAATGAGCGCCTACCTTTGGAAAGTAGGTCCAAATGGATGCGGAATCATTGGATGTTTCCATTTCTACGAACAAACCCGTTAGAAACCGATCGGAACGTTTGAATCTCCCATCCAGGAGGTCATCCCCGAATTCTGAGGGAAACAGTGATCTTTATCAATGTTTTTTTACAAGCACTGATAAAAGGTAAATTTTATAAAAAAAATTAAATCATTACAAAAAATATTAATATTAAAATATATTTATATTAATATATATATATAATATTTTATTAAATATGATTTATATAAGGCTAAATACATATTTACACTTAATATATAATATATTTCCTGAAAATGGATTATAAAATAGTTAAAAAAATATTAATTAATAATTTGTTAAATATTATTGATTAATATCCATCAGATAACAAGTTTAAGACATAAAAAATAAAAAAAAATTAATAAAAATACTAAAATAAGTTGAAAATGTGACTCGAACTTTAAGCGATCATAAATTTTGATCTTGGTTTCTGTTTTAGATCTACCATATATCAAATAGAATCTTGCAATGATCTCTACACACTGGGGACCCAAGAAAATCACCAATCACATTTTAAAGGCCAAAAATAGCCTATAATTTCTCCAAAACTGAGTTTTTAGTCGAGGTATCCCAATTTTTTAACGTGCAATGGAATTTCAGCCTCATTTAAAGGGGTATTATTGTATTTTTTTTCATTGAAGATGGAATTTATTCCAAGGTATTTCATTCATATTGTTATTATGGTTTTGAATTTTTATCACTTTTCATATTGTACTATTATTTATAATCAAATATATAAAAGTATATACATATTTTTTTTATATTCACGCATAAAAATTTAATTTCATAAATAAATATATGCATATTTGCATATAAAATATATTTCTCAATATATAAACCTCATTGAAAAAAATAATATGCTTTTTATTTAAAATACAAATGTATTAATATTTATATACCTATATAGTTAATGTATATATAATGTTTATATATATATATATATATATATTTGTGTGTGTGTATTGACAAACAGATATAAATTTATCTATATATTATAATATATGTATATAAATATTAATATATAATATATTTAAAATAAATATAAATATGTATAATTATATTTATTGGTGCACACATAAATATAAATATATATATGTATGTAAATATTTCTAAACACACATATACACACATAAAAACATATTTTATATATGTATTTAAAATATATATATATATATATATATATATATGTGGATAAAAATGTAACAAAATATATATAAATATATAAATAAATAATTAAATGGAAAACAAAACTATATAGGGCAGTGGAAAAGGTGCGGGCATATGAGCTGAAGATCTTAGGTTCAAAACTTGCTAGAGGTAGGGGTACGCATAAGAGGCTAAAATTATATAAAGCATTAATAAAGGGGGGAACCGACTGGGTGAGTCGGTAAGAAGCAATGGAAAAGGGGTGGGAATCATTGATAAAATATGGGGTGGGAAGTGATCTGAATAAAAATATTTTTGTCCCCCTTTATCATCACTTAAAAAAATGTTGATAAAGGGGGGCCTTTATCAGTGCTTTTTATAGCACTAATAAAGGGTGTCTTTAACATCACTAATAAAGGCCCCCTTTATCAGCACTTTTTTTAGTGTTGTTAAATGGGTCATTTATCAGTGATTTTTTCAAGCACCGTTAAATCCAACCCTTAAACATCACTCACATTATCAGCACTTCTATAGCACTGATAAATCCCTTTTACTAGCACTCTTAAAGTCCATTTTTTGTACTAGTGATATGTTTTTTATAACAAGGACAAAATTTTATTTGAAATAATTATAAAATTATTTTAAATAATTATATTGAATTACATGAATATTTTTTAAAATTAAAATAATTATCATTTATCAATATTAAAGTTAACAAATAAATTTATAAAAAATATTTTGTTCATAATATTTTTTAATAATATGAAAGTTGTTTTAATGACAATAAATAAATTATAGTAATTATAATAAAGTTATATAGAATATGCTTGTGTACCTAATTTAAAATTAAGAGAAATATAGTTTTTATAAAATATATAATATTATAAATATATTCATAAATGAATTATGATAATAAATATACTAATATAGGATTTATAATAATTATAAATATCAATAGGATTTTTTTTAAATATTATGATGATTTTAAAATAGATTGTGTGTGTGTGTGTGTATATATATATATTGAATAAAAATAATTCAAAATGGAAATATTATAGGAAAGGTAAAAATATAAAATTAATGAATTAAGAATATTCATGTTTTGAAATATTAAATTTAATATTATGAAAATTATTAAATTATTTTTATAAAATTATAGATATAAGTATTGTTTTAAATTATGAATATATTAAAGTAAAAATTTATGATTATGAAATAAGAATATATATATATATATATATATATATATATATATATTTATGATTACATGAAATTATGAAATCTATATATAATTAAAAATTTAGTAAAAATATATATATAATAATAGTAATGAAAATAAATAGCACCATTGAAATGATGAAATCAACCTCATTTGGGGGTAGATCTCGAATGAGTTTTGGGAAATTCACAACATAGAAGAGGGGTTATACTTTGGGAAGGATTAGTCTTGGATGGATAATTGAGCATGGATGAATTGATTAAGCATGGGTCCAACACGAAACTGATCACTAAAGGAGATTCGACTGCTGGAGAGGAGATTTGAGCTCAGATTGAGTGAAGGAGAGGGGTTTTAAACAACAGAATACTAGATCTGAGTTTGAATTCCAACAAGATCAAATGCCAAAGGGTTCCAAAAACTTATAGATTTGGTCTCCTTCTACCGCCTGTATATCGATTTTTAGATCAATAGTAACTATTTTTTTGTGACTAAATACTCTCTTTTTTGGGTTATTAAATACTTTTTTTTGTCAGAAGTCCCTTTTTCCATTGATCTATATTTTCTTCATCTCAGTTTCTCTGCACAGTTTTGATTTTCAGTTTTTGAATTAAAATTGAAAATTTATTTGTGTATATTTTTCAACAATTTTTGTTGGGATGTTTTTTATTTTTTTTCCCTTGATTGTTTTGGTTGTCGTTGTTCTTACACTTCGATTTATATCAGTATAAAATTTTTAAAATACATCTCTATTTGACATATTTTTATTCTTAATGATTTTTTAAAATGAAAATGTTCAGTGTATTCTTTCTTAACAATTTATTTGGGGATTATCTTGAGTCCCTAAATCTTAATTATTAAGCTTTGACTAAACTGAATCAAAACAAGATGGATAATAATGTAATGTAGATATAAAAATTAATATCTTGATGTGTATATATTTTTATTTCATATAATCCAACCAAAATAAATATATAAAATATATATTCACAATTTAGTTTTATTCCTGCTCGGAAAGCAATAAATTCAAACCACGTGATTTGAAATCCAAACCACCCTAGTTTATTTTTCTAATATTAAATACATTTATACACATTCCAAGAGTAATATATATAAATTATCCTTGTTTATTGATAGTATTTAATTCAAATATTGCACTCTATGTGTGAGGAGAGTCTGGAGAGGCAGTCTAGTGAGGCAGACTACTAGCATAGGGGTTGTAGTTGTGGTTTAATTTTTTTTCTATTTTTTTTATATGAATAAATCCTCTCGGGTATCAAATATTGAGTCCTACATGAAAATAATTATAAGGTGAGGAAAAACTTGATTTATTTTAAAAAAATATTTATTATGTACTATATTTTGGAAAGTTTTATTTTCAAATTAGTAAGAGGAATTCTTCAAAAATATATTAAAACCCTTTGTTTTATTTGTGTAAAGGATTGTCTATTTATTTTTAAAACTATTTTAAAGAAAAAATATTTTATATTTAATTTAATAAAGTTTTTTATTGTTTAAATATATTTTTAAAGAGTTTTTTATTTTATTAAAATCTTTATGTTAATATTTCTAATAAGAAAAGTTAATTTTGAAAAATATCATTTTATTTGAATGAAATTCATATAAGTATGGCCATATATTATCTTATAATGACATTCATGCATGTTAAATATAATATTTTTATCATTTGATGAAAGAATTTATATTTATAAATTTTTATTGGAATTATTTCTTCTGGAAAGAGGGATTTCTCCAAAAATTAAGATTTCATCGTACTAAGAAGTTCTAAAATTATTTTCTTGTATGAAAATAATTTACATAATATTTTCAAATGTTTTAATGGGCTATTAATGATAAATTCATAAACTCTAAAAACATTTTTTTAATTAAAACTTGGGTATCAAATATGTTATGGTATAGGTATTGAACCCATGTCCTCAAAGGGGATGTTGTCCTACAAGTGATATGGCTAAGTGGTCACATGGTTTTTCTCAAGGTCTACGAAGTATAGTAATTAATCCATAAATGTTATTATGTTCCTAGTTTTTAAATGTGAAATCTAAGAAATTTTTCAAAGTATTATTATTTTTGAAAGTAATTTGTTTTCCAAACAATATGCATTTTTAAAGATTTTGAGATAATGAAGCTTAATTATTTTTAAAATCTTTTTGGAAAATAATTGTTTTTATCAAGTGTTTAATTTAACAAAATTCTTTCAAAATAGATTTATAGTATTTAAAATAAAATAAATTTTTAGTGGTTTTAAAACCCCTAACTAGGAAATTTCATCCTTATCCCATGTTTTACAATATTTTTCATTGGTTTAGTATAAATTTTAAAGGTTCTTGTTCTGTATAAAGAGGTAGTGCTCACAAATACAAATAGTTAAATTTTTTACAACTCTGATAATTTGTATAGTTTTTTCTAATTATCTAAAACCTTGAATGTAAATGTTCTTGGAATGTATAATGTACTATGTACTATTTTAGTTTTCTTTTATAACAAAAATATTATGTTTTAGTATTGAATTTGGAAGTGCGGGTTTGGGTCTATACAATTTTATTAACCCTTTTTATGATGTGGGTATCCAAAAAAATGTACTTTCAAATATCAAACTTTTGATTACTAAGATAAAGTTAAAATTGCAAGGATGAAATTTATTAAAGGGGGAGGGTGTAACACCCTGAGTTTTTAGAAAATAAAATTGTGGTCGAGAGCGCATGTGACATAAAACACCAAGCTTAAATGACCCATAATATATATAACCATTATAAACTATCCATTTAATTAGTGGGTATGAATAGCATTAACAACTTTATGAAATATATATATACATTTCCTACTCAATATAAATAATTGATAAATATTTAGTTAATAATCAATCAATTTTTAGTAAAGTAATTTTAATATTCAAAAATATTCTTATTCAAAAATTATTTTTATTTATATTCCTCAAAAACATATTATAATTAATTTATGGTCATCTAGATTCTAGAGAAGTAGAATAATGACTAAATAATATCTTTGGTCTTCTAGAGCTTCTCAAGAATCTAAAGATTAAATTAACTACCTTAATTCTTAAAGGCCTAAGTTAGGTTTGGTGGAAGTATATTGTGATGAGTATTCCATGATAGGATCTTTCCTAGACAAATTTTAAGGGTTTTTTTATCCATAATTATCTCTCTGAGGAAGTGAAAGTTTCTAAGGTGATGTAATTTTATAGCCTTCAATAGAGAAATTGGTTGATTTTGGAGTACATTTAGTGTTTCATCAATCTGGTTTCCTGTATTCTGGAGTTGACCACATATGATTATTTGAAGGATCATTATTTTGAAATTCGCTATTTTCCCAATATTTAGTTTAGGGTATTGGGGTTTGGTTTAACCTCATAAGGAGAACTATTAAGGTAATTATTTTGGGTTGATGTGATCCTTACAATAGTACTTGAGTTGAATGATATTTCTTCTATTTCTAGGAGTGGTTAAGGGTGATCTACTAAAGTAAATAGGAAATATTCTGGGGCTAGGTAGGTAGGTGATGGTATCAAAAGGCCTTTTGGTATCACTTCATCAACTTATTCTGGTGGAATGAAATAGTTGTTTCATTAGTGTAGAAATTTGGGTCATAATAATCCTTCATGTTAGAAAGTTATATAGACCTATCTTTTTTCTATCTATTTTGGTCATTTGTATAGGTTTTATTAAGGATTCATGTATGAAAGGATTGGAGCTAGATCTACCCCTTTGAACGATTCTTAGGTATAACTTATTGAACTTGATCTTGAGTAAGTATCTACTTGAGATATTATTCACTCTTATTTTTTACTTTTATTTAGGTTCTATCCCTGTTTTTTTAAGGTTATTATAGTTATGGATATTTTGGATTTTGAAGAAATGCCCAGCTTTGTTGAGGAATGTGCCATATTATGGAAACTATGGATCATGGATGATTATGTTTTAGGATTTTTTTAATATCGTTAGTGTTTTATTCTAATCATGAATCATGTCCTTGGTTTTGGTTGGTCATGCCTAAAGGATATATTTTTAAGATGAATTCTAATATATTGAGGAGACCATCATAGTTTTCCTAGCCTTTTTTCCTATTGTATTCACTTGGATTTAGTGATATATTATATGGTTGTTGATAATGTCTTTCGATTTTATTTGAGATATTATTCGAGTTCATGAGATAAATTTGGTTCATTAGAGTACTATCATAAAATTTGTCTTAGTGGATGTTAGGGGTTTTCTAGGTTTTTTTAATTAATTCATATTTTGGAGGTTGAGTCTTAGACTTTATAATGATCAATTGAATTCACTGAGTATTTTTGGGAATACAAGGGATTATAATGAGGATAATTTTAATCCCCAACATTGGTTTTTCCCATTAATTTATTTAAATATTAATTTTTATTCATGACCTTGAGTTTTATATTAAACATGTTCTGATTTCCAAAATTCTCTAAGACTTCTCCCATCATAGAGTCTACTTTCACTATCACTGCATGGCTTTAAAAACCATGTGGATGACCCTTTAGTAGCTATCCAGAGGCACACAGTTCAGTGGTAATTCTTTAATAGAAACAATGTGGGTTACCCTTATATAGGTCCTTATCAGATCATTTTTTAACATGTAAAATTATTCTACATGGTTAGTTCATGGTTAGAGGGATACTATGTAGGGTTATACTTCCATTGGAGATATCTGGAACACTAATTGAATAATGTTAAGAGAAATCATGTGGCATCTAGGTATAGGCTTGATTTTTTAATAGAGATTTTTTTCATGGTTGGCATGTGGTTTTCCTAACTGTGCAGCCAAACCATACAGGTTTCTAGGTGTGTCTAGTGAAGGGCACATGGTTTCTACATAGTTTGATAACCATGTTTTCAAACCATGTAATCTTACAATAACATAAAAATATGGAAATTAAAAATATACCCCACCCTTATTTAACCAAGTAACCCTATATTATACTCTCATTTGACTCACATAACCTATGGATCCCATCCCCCTAGATTATCCGTACTTTCGAGGCAATTTCATGGGATTTCTTAGTGAATTGAGGCTAATTCTTCATGGTTATGATCATTCCTCCATCTATTAATTCTCACTTCCTTCTTAGTTGATTATCCTCCCCCCCCCCCATTATGTTCTTCCTTAGTCTAATCCTATGGTGATCCTTGTAATACTTCATGTTTAGGACATGCAAATTATATTTCTTGTTATATTCATCCCATATTCAAAGTTACAAACCATTCATACTCTAATTGAGGAAGGTTACTCCTTGAATTATCCTTTTAATTTAAGAACCATGATTGATTGTTAATTTAAATTTATGTTTTGGATATAAAATGATAATATTAAATGTGTTTAATTATTTTTTGGAAATAAAACTATGTATTCATTTGATTCTCATGTAATGTGATGTTTTCTTCTTTATTTTCAAAGTTTGAGGTTTGTTTTACTTGAACATGCCCACCAAGTGTTTCACAGATTGCTCAGATGGCCTTTATAATTAAATTATGAGATTTAAAATGTTATTTTGGATTTCAAATGGGTTTCTAAATGAATTATTTAACTTTAAAAGTTGTACTTAGTTCTTTGAAAAGGGTATCTTAATAATTGTTTTTAAATAAATTGGAGTCCCATTTGGCTCATTGAAATTGGATTTTCATAATGAAAATACCCTAAGAATATGCCACTAATATAGTTTATTTTCAAATAGATTAGGGACACCATGGTATATGACGCATTTATTATATTAATGGATTTATAAGTGTAGGTTTATTCCTAAGAAGGGATCTCAAGGGTGAATCCTTGTTTATTATTTGTGTTTCATGTAATAGCTTGTGTGTTTAATGTCTTATTATTGTTTTATATTTCTTATTGGCCCACCATTGTTTTATAGATCATGGAAAACCAAGATTAGCTAGTGCAACTTCAAAGAAAACATAATACGCTTGTTTAGGATCATGCTCTGACTAGTGAACCATAGAATGGTTACACACTACTTTAATAATGTTCTCCTCTAATAGGCCAGGAAAGGTACGATTGGTCGTTAGGGTGGTTATATTGCATCAGACATTCTGATAAGATGGATCATGTTTATTATGTCCTAGAATTTCCCCTTAGCACTTAGGTACTCTCATAGTCACTAGTACTTGTATTTATTATATGGAATATGTTTTCTATATTTATATGATAGTTTTCTACTCCTTACATTGTCCTCATTTTACTATATCATTATTATAATTGTTGTTATTGTTATTGTTATTGTTCATTTATTATATCCCTTTTTCAATGATCTAATATTTCCATAATCAATGTTCAGAGTTTTTAGAAAGGTTTCTAAACTCTCTTTTTTAACTATTACACATGGGTATTTTAAAAGAAAGTTATTTTGAAAATTTTTTAAACTTCACCTTTTAAATTGAACTATTTAAAAATAATAAGGGCAATGATTTGTGATTGATTTTTAGCCTAAAATGAAAAACCTTCTTTTGTAAAATATATTTTAAACCAAAAAGAGTTGGATGTTTTATTTAAAGGTAATACATGGGGTTTGGTTCCTTTGGAAGCCTACTATGCTTTGTGATCATTCCTATAATGAATCTTATTTTTACATGTATTACTTCAGAATATTATATGGATTATTTTCGGAGTTAACTGCTGATACAACATGAGATTATGAGGCCTGATGATCCTAGAATTAATTTTTGAAATATATTAAATATATTAAATATCATGCATGGTATTGCTTCTAAAAAGGAGGAATAACTCTTAAATTGAAGATCATATTAGAAATCTAAGGCCACTTTTGAGTTTAGAGCATGTTTTTTACCCTAGGAAAAACATTATCTATATTGGAATCAAACATTAGGCATAAACACCTTCATGAGAGAATAATTAAATAAATTTAATTGTATTTATTTAATTATTAAATTTAAAATAATAACCTAATAAGCTTTATAAATATGCTTTTATGGCCAATTTGTAGGGTTAGCTAAAAAACCCTGAAAATTGAGAGAGAGCGTTAGGGGAGAGAATTATTGCTAGATATCATCAGATCGGATTGGGATTGAGGATTGTTGCACCATAAAAATTAAAGGATCTAACCAATGAAAATGACACAGATTTTTTGTTCATCAGCAACCAATCCATCTTGAGTTAAGATATTATGTTTGTTTAATTTCACCTCATTCCTTATTCGAGTCGAACAAGGATCAATTCCCTGAACAAGAATTTATTCGCTCGTCAGCGGATGATTTTATTTATGGTTGATTTTATTTGTTTTTTAATTTATACCTCATCATTTGTATAATTACATAAAAATGGATAGAGATAAAAAATAAACAAAGTTCAAGGTTCGTTCCTCACATTTTATATTTTATGGATTTCTTCCCAGTTTTTGTGTACGTTCATTAGGGGAAATTTATTTGACCCATGGTTCAATTAAATACCAGGTAATTGATCATTACGTGACCATTCTTAAATGAAACAGATCTATACTGTGGGTGAGACATGTGATGGAGGATGTGATTTAGGTGCAATGATGATAAAGTATGATCATAGATGGATTACGATGGATCAACGGTTTCCATTCGTCTCAGTTTGATGGTGCGGCTACAGATGGCACATGGGGACAATTTTTTAATAGATTCGAAGGCCAGAACTTGGTGATTGGTGACAGAAAGGGTCGGATAACCTCATATTCTTGTTTTATAGTGAGATGTATAGTGGTGACAAGATATATAGCAACGTATGAATCATATCTAGGGTTCTGTGAAACCCTGGGTTACACAACATGTAATCCAGAATTACATTTCATGTGGGGCACCATGAGCGGTGGTTAGGGTTTACACACAGAGATAAGGATCACAAAATGTGTGATCCCTAACAAACGGTGTGTGACCCTTGATGAATAGTTCAACATTTATAGGGTATACATTCCTAGGAAGTTGAGGATTCACATGCCTTCTGGGCTAGGCCATGCATCATGTACACCCCGGCAGGTGGCTCAATATGTACAAGTGGTACATGCCCAGGAGACCATGTGGATACACCTACTATGTGGTGGGACACACGTAATCTACTAGGACACGGAAACAGACATGGTAATGGCTTGTTATACACTAGTAGAAATCTATTCCAAAGGGACACACCATGTAATTATTTTAAGATTTCATGGATCCCTTTCCCTCTTCATCTTAGAAAATTTTCATCAAGATACGTTCCTTTGATCCTTTATTTAAGGATTCAGTATGGATTCATGTTCTATGTATAAGATGGTGATCCCTTATGAGGAACTTTATTCATGGATAGAGTTGTTGGAATCCTTTCATGATGCCCAGAGTGAGATCTTATATCATCATTATTTCCCTAGGTGGGGTTCCTTAAATCATCATGACTAATACTATATAGGATCGATCCCCACTTAGTGGGTTAATATAGATTTGGTTATTGGTATAAACCTTGGCCTTGGGTGTCATCCACATTTATGTATTGATATATTCATACTTCCTATATGCTTCTTCTTAGTTATACTTAACAAGAATGACCTCTAGAATGAGTTTTGTTAGTAATAGTATAGCTCATGGAGTGTATTCTCTTAAATGAGTGTGACATCTAGTATAATGTATCGGTTTTATCTATGGATCAGGCCATTAAATATTTTGGTTTAAATCCTTAAAATAATCCCTAATCTAATTCCTATGAGATTAAATGAGATCTCAGGGGTGTTTGGTGCTCATTTGAAGCACGGAGCACTGAAAATGGAGGAAGTAGATTGGTCTGTGCAGTCTGTCTAAAACCGTGCAGCCTAGGGCATGTGCCTGTACGGACTGTTGAAAGTTTCAAGCAATGGGTAGATTCATAGTGTGCACACAATTATATAAATCATGCATATTTAACATTTGTGGTTCTTTTATGACAAAAAATAGGAAAAATTTAAAAAAATAAAAAAATGAAAAAATGGGGGAAAATGAAAAAAATGGAAAAAAAATGAAATGGTCTTTCCCCATTTCTATTTTTTCCCTTTTTCTTTTGTTTTATTTTTCTTTTTTTTTATTTTTTTTTCTTTTCTTTTTCTTTTTTCTATTTTATTTATTTTTTCTCTTTTTTTTCCTTCCTCTCTTCTGTTCTTCCAGGTATGGTATAAGCTCCACTCCTCCCTCCTCATTAGTTTAATCTTTCACCCTTTTTTCTACTCTATTTTCATCATCATTAGAAGCATTGTAAATTTCTTGGTAAGTTATCTCATCCACACTCATTTATTTCAAGTTTTCTTTCCTCTATTTTTTTATATTTTTTCAAAAGTTTTTGGTCCTATTTTTGGGTTTTTACTAAATCTATTGATTTCATCCATTTTATATTGAATCATGGGTTGATATCGGATGTGTGGTGTTACATGACATTGAGGTAGAGAGTCTACCATTTTTTTCACTCATTTCGTTTCTTTTTTGCATCGTCTCATTGCACCAATTGTCATAACCTTCTGATGAAGCTTTAATATTGCATATTAAATTAATTTAATTGTTTGGTCATTTCCATAATTTCCTTTGCTTGCAGTGAAACCCATTCCGGGGGTGTTTTCCTTACTTTCGGCCTCCTTTTGGGTATTCCATCCTAAATGGACTATTTTCTACTATTGTTTTAAATATGGAAATTTCATTTTGTGTGTGTGACACTTTAGTTAAATGTCTTAAATTAAATATTTAAATGATTTGTGATGAGTGTTAAACCATGAATTGGGTCCCTCTTGATAATGCCTAAGCTTGACTATAATTGTTTTTCCTATGTGTAGTTCCTTATACCTTTTACATACTTGATGTATTACTTAAATGGAGTATTACTTAATTTATCAATTTATCCTTTCAAGTTATATGATTACCTTTAATTATAATAAAATCCTTCTACTTTGTGCTAAGATCTTATACTTCATGCAATGTGCCTTGCTTAGTGGTATTGTACTCAAATTCCCATGTTTATTCCTTGTACAACATATTAAGGATTTTTCATTGTTTAGTTCTCATTTCTAGAGACATTTAAATGGTTTTAATGGAGAGCAATGCTTAGTCAATCTTGCTAGCTTGAGACTTTGGAATGTCATGAATGACATGTAAATAGAGGCATGTTGGTTCCATAATCCTTACTTATAATTCATTTCTCATGAAAATTGATTATTACTTATGCCTTTGTTAATTTCTTAAACTATATAGAATGCCTTGTTTATAATTTCCAATGTAGGTTTTAATTTCCCTACTTATGTAGTGTATGAAATTTCTTATACATGGTATTTTATTTTAATTGGTGTGAAATTATGATGCTAGAATAAATGTTAAATATACTTAAATAAATTTTTGATAAAAAAAGTTATGTTTTTAAAATAAAACTCCTCCAATTTAAGTGTTCTATATTCTAAATTTAAAAAATTATGATTATGGACTAAATTCATGTTTGGATGTTTGGATTTAGTGTTTTTTCATATGATCTATACCATGTGCTATTTTCTCACCATATTTTATTCCAAGATCCTCACCTTATTTGTGCTCTTTTCTTTATCCATTTAAATGGTGTGAAATGGATTAAATATTTTTTTCTAAACTTTTTGGATTGAACTATTAAATTTCATGTGATGACTTGCAATTTTTTAAATTCCATGTTTACCGCTTATGTATTTCTTATGATGGATGTTATTTCCTTGAAATATTAAATGTTTCATTGATGATTAGTTTAAATTGTATGGCATGAGATGGTTATTTAAATGGAATGCAATTATAAATGATTGCCTTGATATATTAATGTTTTCCTTTCTTGGGATGTGCTTGGATATTTGACTCACTTTACACAGGCTGAGTGAGAACATGGGTTCCGTATTAAGGACTCATGGATGGACTCTTGTGTACAAGTGGTTATACCATAACGCATCGGGGGAGATGCTTTGGATTGATATATGAGGGTTTCCCAAGAAATTTAATTTACTCTTGAGTGATATTGGTTCCCTATGGGAGAAACCATGGATGATCCTATTGTTCAAATGGCTATGTCATGCCTTGGGTGATATTGAGCCCTCTAGTGTGATTTATGGGACGAACTCAAAGTCACTATGCCTAGAGTGATACCAGGGACTCCTAATGGGTCGCCTAGGATGAACTTGATGGTATTGGATTACATCAGATGTACCATAGTGATACCTGGGATTCTTCTTAGATCGCCAAGGATGGGCTTAGACTCCACCATTATAATTGATGAACTTAATCAAATTTCTTGGATTGCATGGGATGCATTTATTAATATTGTTTAGATAATTCTTATGTTTTTGTGATAACTCTATTTATCTTATTAGAACACTTAGAAATTACATGAGAAATAGAACTGAAGCCAAAGCACAAGCTTGGTGGTATGCCTTCTTGGCTTTTCATGTTTATGTTGGCCCCTGTATACATATTCTCCCTTGCACAGGTACTTTATTCAGACTCCTGGAATAGGCTGAATTAGATGGTATGGTATGGTTTTCCACATGGGAACCAAGACCAAGTTTCATTTATTTTATTTATTTAACTTCCTAAATTTATTTTATTTGTCACTCTATTATCTATCAAAATCATGAAATGGAAAGTTCTAGATACCATGGGTGCCAGCCTACTGAGATTATATCTCACACCCTACCTAGGCGTCGTTTGGTACCCAAGTAGACTTTATGATCCCAAGTATGGATAAAGGAAAGCATTCTGCTACCATTTCTTGATTTATTTACTGTTTAGGATGAAGATTTGGGAGAAAGGGATATAACCTATGATCGATATGTTGTGTAACAGTTTTTGGTCTTTTGGTAGTTTTTGTTAACATGTAGTACATTCTTGTACCCTCGTACCCATACACTCTTATTTTTCATGGTATCATACATCAATATCATCATGGTATTTGTTATAACTATTCATCTTTTGTAGTTTTTATTTATTCTGTTTGGGTTATTTATCTATTTCTGCTATTGTATGCTTATTATTATGCTTCTGCGACTTATTATATATTGCTTACTATTGTGTTATACCTTATCCTATGAGTTCATAGTCTCCCCATGGACACACACAAGGTCCTCACTACTAGTCAGTAGCCTCAGGAATTCAAGGAGATGCACTTGAGATCTTGTGTTCTACCGTCTTAGGGCCCAGTTCAATGGAACTTAGGGTGAGATGCTACAAAGTGGTATCAGATGCTTATTTTTCTTTTGTCCTACTATTTGGATTATATAGGAGACTAGAACATAGGGATTAAGATCTAACCCTGTTCTTGGATGTAGCTAACCCATGTATAGGGGAAACCCAAATTTTCTAGGTTGGGAATTGTAGTTATTTATTATGCCATTTATGTTTGATACGACTTCACCATTGGGTGACGTACTTGTTTTGTGATGTTGTTGATATTGGTATTATTGAGATGATAGTTTCTACTACTTCAGCCTAATGATATGAGTTCATTGCATTATATGCATCATATGAGGCACTATAGGACATAAAAATGACATGAATATTTTCATTCCATGTCTACTTTCAACATGAATCTTCTTGCTTGCATGTAAGTGTTATTGTGCCTAGTTATTATATCTTACAGTGCCTATTTTTGCTATAAATATAGAATTGTGCTAATTCACTTTTTAGAGATATGTTATGAATTGGATTTATTTGACATCTAATTT
Organism: Viscum album; assembly: GCA_963277665.1. Taxonomy (NCBI): domain Eukaryota; kingdom Viridiplantae; phylum Streptophyta; class Magnoliopsida; order Santalales; family Viscaceae; genus Viscum; species Viscum album. The sequence goes on along the minus strand of OY728132.1, from coordinate 1,274,170,172 downwards.
TAATTTATTTGGTGTATGGTCCCTTATAAATTGGAATGGTGAACCACTTAATTTGATCTATTAAAAAGGGAATTAAATGTTTAAATGAATTAAAGTAATACCACCTATTAAAATTAAATGGACACCTGATGTGATACCTTGACTTGGTCTTACATGGGTAATGGTAGTAGGTCGTGTGTCCTATGATCATTCTAAGGTCTCATTTTCTTCTTATCTCAGTCTGGATCATGGAGCATGTTGTCTATGTGTTATAATCAGAGGAATACCATGTACCTATCCTCTTTATTACTTTTCCTATCTATTGTTTCGTGCTTCAAGGAGGCCTTGAACCTGCCCTTACTAACTATTTTCCTTATCTATTATCTCTATCTATGATAAAATCTTGTATGAGTTACGCTCTTGGAAAGTGTAGAGTTATACCACCACGACTTCCTCGAGTTGTATGCCTAGAGAGTGGTGATGAGGATACTCTAAAGGTGGTGGGCCCTAAGCCACCCATTATAACTCCTATAGTGACACTTGAGACACCTCCTGATGATCTTCCACTATGCATTGATGGTCAGTTTAGGGATAGTTTTCTCATGTTCATTCAGACTGTTCAGGGCATTCCCAGACCTGCCCCGACTATGGAAGAGCTTACACGAGACTTTCAATAGTAACATCATCCCACCTTCTTATAGGATGGTGTTCCTCAGGTTGTAGAGTCTTGGATAGAATCTATGATATCCACCTTTTATCATCTTTAGATGGATCCAAAGAGGAGTTTCAAGCTTGTTATCTATATGTTTCATGACTCCTCCAAGCAATAGTGGGATGTTATTTCTCAGTTAGAGTGTTACCTAGACCTGAACAACTGTAAATTTAAGGTATACCAATGGTTTCAAACCATTTTTATAGACTATAAAACTGTTGGGATAGGGTATCCCAACAGTTTACTAAATTGTTGGTATATTGGTATAGGTATTTTCCAATGGTTCAAAACTATTTCTATATATCTATCCTTGGAATATATACCCATACATCCATGCCTAATACACCAAAAATTAAAGATAGAAACACCATACTTGATTAAAAATAGTACAACCATTGTGATATATCTAAATCCATTCATTGCCTATTACACCTCCAATACAAATCTATAGCCAGACACTACCTATTAAACTACCAATACAAATCACACAAAATTGATTAATTGGTCTAAACTAATCTAAAGACAAATAATTCTTGAACAAAACATACCATATAGAAACAAATTAGATACGCTTTATCATTATATAACTTTCAATATCATATAGTCTCATACATTAAAGAAAAATAACTAAAAAATGTATAATAAAATGGAGGAAGTAGTGGGAGAAAATTGAAGCAAAATGCATTGTGTAGTTGGTCATCATGGCTAAAGAACAGCCCCCTCACCCACGACACCATCAGCAGAGGTGACATATGAGAATTCCGACCGCAGGTATCTATCCCTGGATGTATGCTTCAACTTCTCCACCTGCCAAACATGGGAAATAGCCCAAAATATAAATCATTAAAATAGGATTACACGGCGTTTGGTTTGACAAAATCATTTTGATGAACCAAACATATCCTGACAAAAAAATTGACAAGCAATAATATTACATATTTCAGTCATCACTTTTAGTGCTTGTGCTCATAGATGTCAAGATAATGGAACCCTAACTCGAATGGTAAATGCACCCGCACATTGAACACCTTTCACCCTAGATTCACCCTTCTAGATTGATCCAAACAAGCCTAGAAACAATCAGCAGCATTGTCTTTGTGGTTATTCAGACCCCACCTGATGGCCATGCCACCATAATCAACATATATTTCAACAATTCATTTAAGTGGGAATATCCTTCCAGGTATTATGTCTCCTACATAGAGTAAAAAAATAAATTTTAATCCAAGTTACCAAAATAATACACAACTCTGAGTTGGGTCCAGATCCATTACCAAATCCATATTCACTTTCGGGCTTATCGTCTGACTCCTTTTTAATGACTTACCTCGGGATCCATAGACCAATTTCTTGGGGTAGCATCAGCCAGTTTTCCTCCATATCCTTAAGTAACAATGATGCAGACACACTTTTTCACATCACAGAGAATGTAATGGTATAAAATGTTACATTCATGGCCCATAGAGAATGGAATGATAGAAAATGTTTTGTTCATGTCCCATAGAGAATTTTTTAGTTACACGATTATCATTGTAATTAGTTTTAACATGTAGGAATATACAAATAATACCTTAATTAATTCAATTCTTACATCCACTAAACTATATCAGATAAATGTAATTAATTTGTAAATTTTTTTATAAAGATAAATCCAAATTACTTTTAATAATTTAATATGAAGTACCTATTTAAAATTATTCCCTTTATAAAATATCTTTATTAAACAACCAAAATAGAATGTAATATATTATATGTCTTAGAAAAATAATAAATTAAAACAATCATTCTGGAATGAACATGATTAAAAATTCATGTACACATACTTATACTCTCGATCTCCAACATCTCAAGTGACTTATCCACTCATGAATAAATCATCTTCAACTAATAGTAAACCAATCATAATAAAAATTATATTTTAGAATTATATAATCAAGTTAACCAATAATCTTCATGGGGCTCATATGGTTTTATATAGGCTTCTATTTGAGATTGAATTCCTCTACAGATTCAACCAATTTCTATATTTTCCTATTTATCAACATTCAATTTGTTAATCAATTACCACATATTGTATTTTATACCACACTTATTTAATTTCAGTTGATTTCATTCCCATTTTATTATTATTATTATTAATCATATTCCATATCCACTAGGTAACTAAAAAAACACCACCACACAAAAACACATCAAGATTATAATAACCACCAGCACATATCATCACTAAGCCATCACCATATCATAACCATCACACAATAACAAGAATCTTCCATTCACCACTAACCATCCCTAAATACATCCCATGATAATCAAACCACAACCTCGCTACTTGAACACAATATACATCATAAATTCCCAAAACTATCACCACAATTTCCCAAAAAGATCCAAAAACACAATTTAAAAATAAAATACACTCTAGAATGCACAGAAATATATTTTCACCACTATAATTACCTCAATTTCAATTTAAAGTGGGATTTGAAAACATTTCCTCATCTCTTGAATGGATATTTTCCCAAAATTTTTAAAATCACACACAACTAGTTTATTTCTATGTTTAACATTATAAACTTTTATGAATGATGAGTTCAAACAATCAATCACATAATGGGTTCCTAAATCAAAGTGGCTAAAATGAACAAACAAAATATTGTTCAAGTTTATAGTCAGATTACAATAGAATTGGAATTAAAAAAACCAAAATAAATGGATGCAGAATATAAATCTCATTTAGAACTTACTAATTTAAATTGGAAGATGAAATGATAATTTAAAAAAAGATGGATCACTACTGGTGAGGTTGTGTTTTCAGCCTCTAAAAAGGAGGGGTTCTCTAGTTATAAGAAACTAATCCCCCCCCCCCTCTTAGAGTGATGAAATATTGAGAAGAAATAGGCCAATAATCTTTGATTCATTTATAAATACTAAGAAAATACACAAAATAAATCAAGTCATAATATATAACATAGTGAAAAATTATCGATTTGAAGTGGAATACAAAAAAGGACTTAAATCGGGATGGGTCCTGCTGGGAAGAACGGGAACCACATGCATTGTAAAGAACCGCTAGGAAGAATGGGAACTTCTTGGAATAATGGAACCATAGTTTCTGGTAATGGGTAATTGGGAGGAACCTCAATGAAGAATGGGAACCACTGGGAAGAAGGGGAACTATAGTTGTGGGAAAAACAGGGTGATGTGAATCTGGTTTAGGGTTTTTGCACACCAATCAGGTCTGGAGTCAAGAGAGCTGGGTGTTTTTTATGGGGAAAATCTATCCCTATGGGTTTTAAAAACCATTGGTACATCCCACACAAACATATTCCAATAGTTTAAAATAACCATTGGTAATTTGTGAACACCTACTTCAATGGTTTATATAAAGTGTTGGGATAGGTTTATTTGTTTCACCCTATACCAACAGTTTAAAAACCTGTTGGTATATGGTCGCCTATTCCAATGGTTTATATAAACCATTAGAATATGTCTATTTATTTCACCCTATTCCAATGGTTCTATTAAACTATTGAGAAATACTCTTATACATGGCCTATTTCAATGGTTTTTCTAAACTGTTGGAATAGTGGCATTGGGATAGGGGTATTTTCAGTAGTGATGGTTTGGGAAGACTTACAAATGGATTTATATGATCACTTATTTCTATAGACTCTGAGATAGTATCATGCCAAGGGGTTATTTCATCTTCATAAAAGCTTCATAAAGGTTCTAGAGTATTATTCTTACTTCAAAGAGCTTCATCGTTTCACTCAATCTCTAACTGGTGATGAATTGACGACTATATATAGATTTAAGGATGGGCTTGGATATGTCATTTTCTCATAGGTAAATTTATTTTGGTTAATGAACATTATATATATCATGAACTAGGCCCTAATAATGGAACGAAATATTAAATAAGCTGGTCATGTGAGCCAGGTTGGTTCAGTTCTGAGGTAGGGTGATAGTTCTCCTAGTAGTAAGAAGTGTCGTTTTGAAGGTACATGTGGGAGAGATGCTATCATAGTGACACAAACTGATTCTATAGTGTGTCACCAGTTTCTAAGGGTATCCCATAAGAATACCCATTACACAATTAACCTAATATAATGTCGATCTTATGGAAGGATGATTCATATTGAGCGGCTTTGCCATTATTTTCCTCTAGCATCTAGTGGTAGGGGTTCTATACCATCACCATTATCAAGTAATGGATCTGATACTCCATGTCAGGATGGGGGTTGGTATTCTACTAAATTTTTAGGATAATAAATTAGTGGTCTTGGTTGAGGAAGTCAGACGATATAGCCTCGACATCAGTAGAGTGGATCTGATCAGGCTAGTTAGGAAGCACCTAAGGGCCATGGTTCAGGACATGTATATGCAATACAGCCAGTGCCTTGGGAGAATATTCTAGGGCCTTTATTGTTAGAATTTTTACTCTGGTAAACCTTTAGATTAGATTCTTCCTTTCTATAATGTTGTTCTTAATCTGACCCTTTTGTGTGGGTGGCTTAAATTTTTTTGGTGTTTTCCTTGAGTTTTGGCTTGAGAACGGGATGTGAGCATTTCTGTAGGACTCTTCCTTTTTCTTACTGAATCTGAATGATAAGACTTGATCCTAGTGGAACTTTATGGATGTGACTTATTTTTTAATTTATTTTCATTGGGTACCATTGGCTAATCGAATTAATACCATCGATAAACCTATGGATAGTATCGAGGATGTGTCTTCTATTCATGTAATCTTAGGGAAGTATGCATCGATATAAACGATACACATAGTCTTTTAAATGATTCATATAACTTTTTAAGTTCAGTGTTATTTTTTTAGTATGATTTTAAGGAAACTCCAAAGGTGGTGAGCATATCGTTTGATCTGGTTAGGGGTGCCCTTCTAGTAGAAGGAACACAACCAGGGAAGACCTTCTGAAATGGTCGATTCTCTTTGAAAATTCCCTGAATCTAGTGTCATTTGTTTTAGTCATTTCCTGCTTGAGTGATCGAGGGTTTTGTGACTAGGTACATGCACAACCTCCTAATAGATTCAACATGAAAATGTTTGATATTCCTCCCTTTTTCCTTTCCATCATTGGTTTGAAAATGTGTGGATCACTCCACCCTTCTTTTGGAGAAAGTGTCTTAGATAGTTTTTATGATCATTCAAATACTCTTCGTATAATATTGGTTTAAGGAAGACGATGCCCCCAATCTTGGTATCATCTAGGTAAACTGAGAGAGAATTGGTCATACACCACGTTAACATTTTAAAAAAATATTTTGGGATTGTTTTGGTGGTTATGATCAAAGTCATCCTCTAGAAACATGGTTTTTTTAAAGGTTTAGTTGATCCTGAATGATACCTGGTTTTTCCAAAGTAGTAATTCCTGGTACAGGCTCATGGACACCATCTTTTCTCCTCTTGACATAAATTTCAAGTGGTTTTAACTTGGGTTTCAGTCAATGTTCTTGAGGTAAGGAATTTTTCCTATACCGACATCTTGATCGTAAGCACTGAATGTGGTTTTCTTTGGATGATATCCATGGATTATGGTTTCTAACTAAAAATATAGCTAGTTTTCATATGATCTTAGAAGGGGTGATTTAACCATGATGATCAAAATGTGTTGGACCAAGTGTATGTTTCTATCACCATGTCATTCCATGATAGATTGTGCAACCCTTTGGCTAGAGACATCACCAAAAGTTGGTTATGAGATTCACTGAGTGTGCTCTATGAAAATATTGAGCTTCTTTTCTTTAAAATGATCCATATTTAACTTTTGGTATTTGTTGACCATCTAAGCCGAGAATTTTGGGAGTGTTCAGCTGATAGTGGCTTGGCATGGCTTCCTCTAGTTTCATTTAAAAGAAGTCATCTTTGACTCAACCCTTTAATTGGTTCATGTTTCATGTTCCATGATATGAGCATCATTTTAATGATATGGGCACATGTTAAAAGAAATTTATGATGGTGAGAATGTCATGGTTCGGAATTGGCCTTTAAAGATAGAACATTTTGTGAATCAACATTGTTAGATTTGATTAGGAGATGACAATTACTTTATGTCTCTAATTTTATGAACTCGGAAAAGCTTTGTCTCAATGCTTTGGTTCAATTTCGAGTGTTGATTTGAGTTATAAATATTAGGTTTCATGAGTTAAGTTGAATATTGAAATTTCATTGGGAGTTGGTAAATGCAACATGACCATTTGAACAAAACTCCATGACCCTAGTAGGTCAGTTGATGTTTTTATTGTTCCTGAAGGCTTCTCCAGGATGAGAAGTTCTAAGGTGGGGAAGTTGTAATGTCCCAAATTTATCTAAGGTGTGTTACATTAAAAAATTTTACTTTAAATATTTAAAATAGCCCCTAATTTGATACCTAGGAGGTTAAAGGAGAACATGGGGGTTTTTGGTTCTTGTTTGAAGCCTGGAACACCGAAAATAGAGGAAGCAGACCAGGCTGCACGATTTGTCTGAAATCGTGTGATCCAAGGTGCGTGACTATGCATCCTATTGCAAGTTATGAGTAATAGGTATATGCATGGTCTGTGTATGGTTATTTAAATATTTTTTATTATGGAAAAAATGGGAAAAAGTGAAAAAATGGAAAGAATGAAAAAAAGGAGAAAAAAAATGGAAAAAAATGAAATGGGCTTTCCCCCATTTCTATTTTTTCCATTATTCTTTTTCCATTTTTCATTTTATTATTTTCTTTTTTCTTTTTTCTTTTGATTTTTCCTCTTTTAATTCTTTTTTATCCTTTTTTTTCTTTCCTTCCTCTCTTCCTTTTCTCTAGACATGTGCGCATCTCCCTCTCCCACTAAGCATGGTCTGAGCTTTGCTCCTCCCTCCTCTATAGTTTGATCTTACACCCCTGTTTCTACTCTATTTTCCTATCCATTGAAAGCACTATAAATCTATCAGTAAGCTCTCTTATATTCACTCATTTATTTCAAGTTTCCCTTTCTCTCTATTGTGCTATCTCCATGTGAAATGTTTTTCCCTATTTTTGGTTTTTCTCAAAATCTCTCGATTTCATCTATTTTAGGTTGAGTCAAGGGTTGATGTTGGACATGTGGTATACCATTACATTAAGGTAGGGTTTATACTCTTTTTCCTTCTTGTTTCTTGTCTTTTTTGTGTCCCACCATTGTGTCTCTCACCATAACCTTCCAGTGAAGCTTTAATATTGTATACTAAATTAATTGAATTGTTTAGTTGGGTCAATAATGAATGTTGCTTGTGGAAAAACCCATTCATGGGGTTTTCACCTTGCCTTTATCCTCCCTTTGGTTGTGCCATCCTGAATGGCCTATTTTCACCCATTATTTTAAATATGGAAATTTTTTGGGTGTGTGCGGAACATAGTTAAATGTTTTAAATTAAATGTTTAAATGATTTAATATAGGTGTTAAACCATGAATTGGGTCCCTCTTGATAACACCTAAGCTTGACCATAATTGTTTGTCCTATGTATAATGTCTTATAACTTTAACATACTTGATGTATTTTTTAAATGAAATATACCTTAATTTATAAATTGTTTCTTTCAAGTTATATGAGTACCTTGAATTATAATTAAATCCTTATGCTTTGTACTAAGATCTTATACTTCATATAATGTGCCTTGCTTAGTGGTATTGTACTCAAATTCCCATTCTTATTCCTTGTGCACTATATTAATGCTTATTACTTGTTTAGTGATCTTTTATAGATCCATTTAAATGGTTTGAATAGATGTTTATGCTTAGTCAAGCTTGTTAGCTTGATACTTTGGAATTTCATGAATGACTTGTAAATGGAGGCATGTTGATTCCATAAGCCTTACTTGTAATTCATTTCTCATGAAAATTGATTATTGATTATGCCTTTGTTAGTGGCTTGAACTATATGGAATGCCTTGTTTATAATTTCTCATGTAGGTTTTAATTCCCCTGCTTATATAGTGTGTGAAATTTCTTATTCTTGGTATTTCATTTTAATTGGTATAGAATTATGATGCTAAAATAAATGTTAAATATACTTAAATAAATTGTTGATAAAGATAGTCGTTTTTTTATAATAAAACCCCTCCAATGGAGGTGTGTTGTCTTCTAAGCTAAAAAAATATGATTAGAGACTAAATTCATGCTTGACCATTTGGCATTGGTGTTTTTATATATTCCTTATACCATGTTCTATTTTCTTTCCTTATTTTATGTCAAGTGCCTTACCTTACTATTTATCTTGGATTGATCCATTTAAATAGTGTAAACTGAATTAAATATATTTATTAATCTTGTTAGCTTGCACTATTAAATTACATGTGATGACATGAAATTGTTTAAATGACAAGTTTTCCAATTATTATTTGCTTATGATGGATGTTATTACCTTGAAAATGTTACGTTATTGATTAGTTTAAATTTCATGGCATGAGATGGTTATTTAAATGGCGTGAAATTATAAATTCCTACATTGATATATTGATTCTTACCTTAATTGTGATGTACTTGGATATTTGACTCACTTGATTTGGGCTGGGTGAGAATATGGGTTCCATATTAAGGACTCAGAGATGGAATCCCATGAATAGGTGGTTATACCATGAAGCACTGTGGGCGATGCTTTGTCTTGCTAGGTGAGGGATTACCGAGTGATTTAATATACTCTTGATTGATACTAGTTCCCTATGGGAGAGACCATGGATGGACCCATTAGAAATATGGTCATGCCATGACTTGGTTGATACTCGGTCCTCTAGTGATATACCTAGAATGGAATTAGATTCACCATGCATCAAGTGATACCAGGGAATCCTTATGGATCACCTAGGACGGACTCAGTGGTATTAGATTACATCGGATATACTATAGTCATTCCTGGGATTCTACTTAGATCTCCAGGGATGGGCTCGAACTCCACCACTATAATTGATGGACTTAATCAAATTTCTTTCATTTCATGTGATGAATTTATTAATATTTTTTATAGAATGCCTGTGTTTTTCTGATACCTATCTTTATCTTATTATCATACTTGGGGATGACTTGATAAATAAAAACCAAGCCAAATAAAAGTCTTGGTTATATGACTTCTTGGATTTTTCATGTTTACGTTGGACCTTGTATACATATTTTTCCTTTCACACATACTTTATTCATACTCTTAACATAGGATGAATCATGTGGTACGGGATGAGTGTCTGCATTAGAACCTGAACCAAGTAGCAGTTTCTTTATTTATTTAACTGCTTGAATTTATTTTATCTGCCACACTATTATCTGTCTACAGCACAAAATGGAAGGTTTTAGACTTCGTGGGTGCCAGCCTATTGAGATTATATCTCACACCCTAATCAAGCATCTTTTGGTACCAAAGTAGAATTTATTCTCATAGGTATGGATAAAGGGAAGTCTTCCACTTCTGATGCTTTATTTCTTTGTGGTTTAAGATGTAGCTTTAGGGATAGAGAACCAAGCCTATGATTGAGATTTTATGTAGCATTTTTTGGTCTTTTGGCAGTTTTTATTAGAGTGAAGTACATGCTTGTACCCTCATACCCCTACACTCTTATTTTTCATTGTATCATAAATTGACATCATCAAGGTATTTGTTATGACTATTCAACTTCTGCAGTTTTTATTTATTTATTTTAGGTTATTTATCTACTTTTTTTGCTATATAATTATTCTTATGATTCTACTACTTACTATATATTGTTTACTACTATGTCATATCTTATACTATGAGGGATTAGTCTCCCTAGGGACACACCCAAGGCCCTTGCTGATATTTAGTAGTCTTTGGAATTTGGGGAGATGCACTTGAGGTCTTGTGGTCCACCACCTCAGGGACTGGTTCAGTGGGACTAAGGGTTGGACGCTATATATGAGATGAGTTCCAGTAGTGTAAGTATATCTCATGGAGTGTGTTCTCTTGGATGAGTATTTTTTGGAGCCTTCGAGCAAGAATCCTAGGATGGTTTTACGATTTTGACCTTACCTTGAGGTTGTGTGTCTACTATGAGTATATTTGTATGTTTTATTATATGTATCATGTTATTATTTTTATATCTTGTGGTGATATGATTACTCTTGGTGCTTTATTCTATGTGATTTTGATATTTCCTACTATGTATGATTATACTCACCCCTACATGGGATCTACCTACACATGTCATATATTATGCAGACAAAGGATTTTTTTAATAGATTCCTTAGAGGATTAGGAGAATGTTAATATTAGTTTAGGATGTACAAACTGTATTGTATACTAGTGTCACATTTGATAGTAGTCCCCTCCTTCTGAGCAGGTTGGACTTTATTTCCAATTTGGGGTGGGCTTGTATTTTTTTCCTTTTCATGTTTTATATTACTTTATGTCATACTCTGATTGTGGGATTATAGATGTATGAATTCATTGTTATTTTTTTATTTTACATTTCATCATTTTATGTGATTTCTAATGTGTTCTAAGTATATATAATTTAGGTTAATGCATCCCTTGTGTGTGATATGCCTTCTTGGAGCTAGTCACCATCCCCTAGCCTATTGGAGGTGGGATTAGGGTAGTTGAGGGTCACACCCCATTAGGTTAGGTCATGATAGAGTGGTATAAGAGGGAATTATACATTAGTTCCAGAGTCTATTATATTGGTTTTGGGAAATAGTATCAAGTTTTTTGAGTTCATCTCTCAGGACAGGGATTCTAGAGTTTGTGAGGCGGTCGAGGTATCCATACACCAGGACTCTGAAAACTAGCTTTTTTGACTTGGTATATATAGACATTAGTTGTAGGGAAAACATTGGTACATGTATGATATGGGAATGGGCTGTGGTTTCTATGTCCTTATTTATTCATCTATTCATATATACTCATTGATTGTTGTACATATTATCTATTTCAGGATGCCTTCATAATGTTTTTCTTCGAGGATTTAGCAGTAGGATCGCAAGGAAAATCCCCTCAATGATGAGGCTTTGATATAGGTACCTATTTAGGAGGTGTTACATCTAGGTGATTATTCAGTCTTACCAACACCTATTGATTGGAAGATGGTACTGGCGGTACCAACAGATGAGGTGCTTATGTTGTTCTCACTTCATGAGTTTTAGTGATAGAAACCCCTCAGGTTCTGAGGTGATCCAAACTCTCAGGAAGAAGAGTACTAGCATGAGGTAGTGATGTGAGTCATTCTTCTTTTTAAGACACCTGTAGACTAGATTTTGGTCCTATTAACTAGCCTTATCTTTAGTTATATAGGATGATGGTAGGTCTTAGTGACCGAGTAGTATGATGAGGTTACTCTTTAATTGTCATACTTCAATAACCTTTTTAGAGAAGAGTTTTATCTAGCTATGTTGAGGGATATGTACAGTCAGGAGCTTCTATAGCTTTAATAGGGTAGTACAACTATGGATAGGTATTCATTGACGTTCTCCAACCTCTCTTGATACTCAATAGATATGGTACGTGGTCAATTATTTTTAGACCAAACCTTCAATTGAGGACTATGTAGAGACATCTAAACCATGATGATACCTATATTCATACCTATCTATTCTAGGGTTTTGGAGGAGCTAAGACTTTAGTGAAAGATATCTAACAACACAAATAGGGACTTGTACATGGTAGATGTTTTAGGATATGATCCCAGGACAGAGGTTATGTAGTTTATAGATCACAAGATATATTTAGTTAGCCTTAATATAGGTGGTGAAACTCCTATGATGGTCAGGGAAATATTTCATGAGATTTTCTGGCCTGATGTGTGGCTAATAGAGAGATATTGGATGATCCACCTAGTCATAGGCAGCGGCAGGAGTAGGTAGTTTTTTAGGGTGGAATAAGTGGAGGAGGATCTGGGAGAGTAGCTGAAGGTGGTATAAATTTTAATTGTTACCCCCCAATCATCCTCGCCAGGCTCAGGGAGCTAGTGGTGAGGGGAAAGGGTAGTTGCGGGTAGTTGAGACTTACAACCTAGAGGATATAGGGATGATAAAAGGTATGATATTTGTCTTCTATGTATTATCTATAGTATTAATAGATACAGGTGTGAGACACTCCTTTCTTTCCACTACTTTGGTTAAATATTTAGAGATTCCATTTGAGTTGTTGGCTTGACCCTTGCGCTTGGAGACTCCAATTGGAGGTGACTTAGCAATCACACACTTCTACCAATGGTGTTACCTGACTCTTATAGGCGAGAATTTATTTTTGGATCTCTTCATAGTATTGATGATGCCTTATGATGTCATCTTAGGTATGGAGTAGTTATCTATGATTCATTCCCATATAGAATATTTTAGGCAGAGGATGTGGTGTGTCTGTGGGGATGGGATGAGGTTTTCTTTTGTGGGTGAGAAGAAAACCCTACTAAAGTAGGGTAAGCTTAGTCATAGGATAATGTATCCAATTACCCATCAGTTGGCTAGGATGACTCATGGTGAAACAAACACTATGATCTTGTTGTTTCCTTCATTGGTGGTAGAGTATAAGGATTTCTTTCCTAGAGACATTTCAGGATTACCTCCCTTCTAAGATATAGACGTATACATTTATATACACCTCGGGACGACCTTAATATATGTATCAACAAATTTGATAGATCTCGTAGAGCTTTGAGAGATGAGGTTTAAATTGGAGGACTTGAAAAGTAAGGGCTTAGTTATGCCCAAAGTTTCACCCCAGTGTAAGAACCTGGGTTTTTAAAACAGTTCAAAATCCCGACCCTGTTTGATTTTTTGACTTGTCACTGAGAAAACTGGAGAAATTGGGAAGTTTTTGGAAATTTCGAGACTACACACCGTGTACTTTTAAGTACATTTTGTGTATAGGTTAGGCGAGTGTTGGTCTTGTGCTCACTGAGTACATGTCGTGTAATGACCGTGTATAAATTTCTTACTACACGGCGTGTAGTTTTTGACATGTCATGTAACTATGACTGTGTGGAGGCCATACATGGCGTGTAGGCCTGTTGGTCGGGTAGAAACCTTTAACCAAGTACACGTCGTGTCCTTCTTGGACATGCCGTGTAGTCTGGCCATGTATGAGGGATATACATGGTGTGTGGGTAAGTCAGTGAGGAAGAGAAGGAAAACCAAGTACATGCTGTGTTCAGACTAGTACACATCATGTAATCATGTCGGCAGGATCTAGAAAGTAATTCAGTGGAAAAGTGTCCACCATATGAATAGTTAAATGATACACATGGCGTGTAGTCTTGAATTACATGTCGTATACTTTCTTTTTTTCTAAAACGGGTAGTAGCCTCGTTTTTTAGGAAAAGGGCATAGGGGGTCTTCGGGTTTCATGAACCAGGACACCGGAGCTTGTTTTTGCTCCCTAATCTTTGTCCAAACTCCATTTTAATCATAGTATGATTTGTTGGAACCACCTCGGTAAGGCCTTGATTCCTCTTGAGCCTTTTTTCTTGATTTCTATCCTAGAACGAGTTATAGGGGTTTGAGCGGTTTTGATTCTTTTATAGATCAACCACGTTTTAGACCTAATTAGAGGTTGTTATCAGAGGATTAGCATCGTATGAGTCTCGGGTAGGTGGTGCATACCTCTTTTTTTGTTTTTGTGGTCATTTGGGTGGCGCAGCCTTCGGTGCATTTTCGGGTATTTTGAACGGGACCCGTTTTATCTTCTATTACATATTGAATTGATTGTTTGACCTATGGGATGCCTTTGGGTATGCCCTGGTACCAGTTTTTCTTGAGCGGGGTTGGGCGAGGGTCCGTTGCTCATTGGGTAATTTTGGTTAGGGGATGCCAAAATGGTTATATTTGAATTATATTGTTTTAAACTATTGAGTTTAGTAATTAAAACTTGATACAAATTGTTAGAGGCCTTAAGGACCTCTGTGCTAGTATGGGACAGTGCTTGCTTAGTGAAAATCAACTGTTTAGATTGTTTTTCTTGTATATGTGTTCTGTTTAAATCTGTTATATATGTAATTGATGAATTGCATATGTTGTAACCCTTTTGGTTATGTTGGTAATGACCTGGATATTCTTGAGTGATGTTGATCACAGGTTGGGCTTGACCCAGGTTACGTTGGGTGGTTCTGACCACAGGATTGGGCGTCATGGGTGTCGGTTTGAGGCAGGATGACTGTCAGGTTGGGCATGGCCTAGGTTACTGGGATGGAAAGGCCATCAGACTTGAGCGACATGGTTTCAAGGACACGAGGTGTCATAGGTGTTGTGGCTTGGGTACTATTTTGGTGATTACCGCTCACCCGGAAACTTTGAGTAGTGTGCACACAGAGAGACTCTATGATGAGATGGTTTTGACCACTCATGTGGGTAGAGACCCCGTTAGTTGTGGTTTAGGTACTATCAGTTTGGGGGTGCTTGCCGTAGGAAGCCACATAGAAGGTGAGGAGACTTCAGGGGATAGCATTGAGGCTATCAAGTTGGGGGCAGAGGCTCGTCGTTATTTGAGGGCAGATATCGTTGTCCCTCTGGATACTTTATTTGAGGGCAAACATCGATGTCCCTCCAACTACTTATTTTGAGGGCAGACATCACTGTCCCTCCGGTTACTTATTGAGGACAGGCAACGTTGTTCCTCTGGGTTACTGTTTCTCAGGTGTACCTTCGGGACGTCGGTACTTGAGACATGTGGTGTCATGGGGCACACGGTTCCGGGTTACATGACAGATATTTTGGCATTGGCCGAAGCAGGTGACACTCCATGGTGTCTGCTGAAAACCAGTGGAGTTTTTGTTTATTTGTGCATCGTTCTATTTACTACTTCCCTTATAAATGCATGACAGCTTAAACACTTATATTAGGTACTCACCATTGGGTGGTATCCAACTGAGATTCATCTCACACCCTACACGGGCCCTCCGGGATGTGTGCAAACTTTATGGATTTACGTATAGAAAAGAGGACAACTTTAAGAGCTGGGTTGTATTAGTTATTGCATAGAGATGGTATATACCTTGAGGTTATGCCTATCTAGAGTTACCATGTTTTTCTTTATTCCTGTATCAGCATGCTTACCTATTTTTTAGCTACAGTTGGTTGCCATTGGCAGACTTTTTATATTCAGATATGAATGACCTACTTTGGATGCATGTTTTTTTTGTTTAGTAGTAGTTACAAGTGATTAAAATGTTTTTGTGTTTATTTCTGTTGTTGTTGTTTACATTTATTGCTTCCCTTGTTTATTGATATTGAATGTGCTTCCGCTCTTCGGGTCTGGTTCCAGTCTGCTAAGTCATTTATTCCACTGCAGCTTTATTGTTATACTTGGAATGATACCATTGTTATTATCCTTTGAGAGGGTTTAGCCTCCCCACTATACCTATAAGACCCTCACTGCTAGTTAGCAGCCTTTGGCATTCCGGGAGGTGCACCTAAGGTACTAGCACCCGACCCGTTTAGCACTGTTCGGGTGGTTGTTCAGGTCCAGTCGTTACAAAGTGGTATTAGAGGAGTTCTTGATAGGGATTTAGTAGCATCATTTTACTGGATACTAATGAGATTGAGACTTCTATTTTATTTTTGTTGGTTTTACTATTTGGGATATAGTAGACTGGAGATAGGTTGTTATTGGAACTGGGTTTCGAGCTTGTTCTTGGGTGCCTACAGCCCCAGGTATGAGATATGAACCAAGTTACCTTGGATGGGAATTGTTGTTTTTTTTTCTCAAATTACATTTTATATGATTTCCACCTCGGTGGCTCACTTGGTGTGTGATGTTATTGATTGTGATATGTAACCCTTGACCTAGTGTGGTAAGAGAGAATTGGACCTTGGTCCGGTATGGAAAGGCTTGTTTGATTAGCTTTTGATGGGCACATTTTTAGGGTATTTCAATTTCATAACTGCACATATGCTTTGTGAAGTGATAATTCCATGCGAATGATATCAATTGTCATGCTTTGTATGAGTTGAAATGTGAATAGGTGAAATTTCCAATAGAATTTCTTGTTGTTTCAATGTGTATTTCATGCTTTATATTTTTGTAGAACTGCATGTGATAGGGTATTTGGGTCTGGATCTTGTACAAGCAGGCAGGTACTATCGGTTGAGGTGATTTTGATCACCAGGATTGGGTGAATCGGTCGTCGGTTTGAGGAAATGTTAGTTTTCAGGACAGGCATGGCTCGAGGTACTTTTGATACTTGGCTCTGTTAGGGGCGGGTAAGGAGGCCATGAGGCCAGGATGTCATGGGGCATGATTGCAGTGGGGGAGAGTAAGGGTGGTAGTTGTGTGTTGCCTTTTACTGTTTTCTTATCTGCATTTAATACATATTGTTATATATATATATGGGTTGTCTGGCCATTTATGGTATTCAGCAGGTTCCTTTTTGGGCGACTCATATGGAACGTCAGATGGGAGATGGTACAGTGCTGTAGGTGCAGGATCAGGTTTAGGATTTGGCGCAGGCAGAGATGGAGCCGCAGGTACAGGCTCAGAGATAGGATCAGGTTCAGGATCCAGTGCAGGTAGGACAGCAGCCGGGTTTGGTAGTGTTTGGACATAGCTCAACGAGCAGCTCTGAGCTAGCCTAGTGCGTGTCTTGCAGGGGATCGACAGAGGCGCACAGTGTATAGAGCCATCTATGGAATATCTGACACATGAGTTTTAATCATAGCACCCGCTGCTTTCTCAGGGTGAGGGTGGTCTATAGGCAGCTGAGAACTGGATAGAGAGCATGCTGATGATCTTCGAGCAGCTCGAGACGCCTCTAGGGCGGAGGGTCAAGTTTGCGACATACATGCTGCGAGGACCGTCAAAGCATTAGTGGGATGTGCAAGTTCAGGCTTGCAGGCATGAGGTACTGGTATGGAAGGACTTCAAGGATAGGTTCTTTGATCACTTTTACCCAGAGACACTAAGATAAGAGAGAGATCGGGAGTTCTTGAGTCTTCAGTAGGGAGACATGTTCGTCATGGACTATGCAACTACTTTCACTGAGTTGTCTCACTTTTCACCTGGTATGGTAAGTGATGACATGTCTAGGTTGAGGCACTTCGAGAATGGATTATGACACGCCATTCGGATCCAGGTGAATATCTTTAGGTTGGGTTCTTTTTTAGAGGTGGTGAATCAGGCACTCATAGCAGAGGGAAACCAGTAGGATAAGCCTCAGGTTGGTCAAATGACGGCTTCAGGTGAGGGTTCAGACAGCAGGAAGCGAGGAATGGATGAGTTCTGGTAGGTAAGTCGGGCCAAGGACTCAGCTAGACCACCTCGTAGCAGTTCTTCACTGGTTTGCTTTCTATGTGGACATCCAGGGCATGTTCGGACTCATTGTGATAGGCCTCCAAATGAGTTTTGGGCATGTGGACAGGTCGGGCACCTTGAGAGGTTTTGCAGGTAGCCTTCTCAGATAGCCGACAGACAAGGACCAAGACAGATGGTGGAATCTAGAGTTTGTTCAGGTTCGGTACCAGGAGAGGGTAGCTGAGGTTCAGCTACATGGGGAGGACATGATAGAGACAGTAGGATCCAGTTGAGGGGCTAGTGGTCAGTGGCTGGAGCAGCACCGCAGGGAGGTCAGGAATCAGGCAGTCATACTTTAGGCCAGGTGCATGCTGTGGATCTGCCAGAGGCTGATCAATCTAGTGAGCCGATGATGGTTAGAGGTACACCAAGGGTGTGGCTGTGATTTCCATGTTTCCTTTTGGCACGACCTATAGAGGCATGTTTTTTTTGAGTGCATGTGATGCACAGGATCTATGTGGAGTAACCAGATGCTAATCAGTGGTATTGGCACCATATCAGGTGCGTGATATATTTATATATATTTATGATATGTGTAGCATCAGGGGAATCGAGGATTCGGGTTACTTGAGGTGTCATGGGCATCAGGGGCAGTGAGGATGCAGGTTACTTGAGGCGCCTTGGGCATCGGGGCATCAAGGATGCGGGTTACTTGAGGTGCTAGGCACCTGGTTCGTTTTTGAGCATCCATGGGATGCAGGACCTTGTGGAGGCGGACACTGATGAATTGCAAGATATGTTGGGTGTTGGGAACGACACAGGAGCACCAATGAGGCGCAAGGGTGATGATGCTTCACGGAAAGAAATATGCGTTTGGAAAACAGGTTAGTGAACCTTTGTTTACTTTGAGTTTTGTCGTGTTGAGACTGAGTTAGGTGATTCCTAAGGTGGGGATCCCCTTGAGGAATTTAGCTGAGACCTTTGAGACCGATGAATTTTGGGTTAATTTCATCATGGTGGTATGTTCGGTTCCATCTTCGGGTTTCTTTTGATATCTCGAGGATGAGCTATATTAAGGTGGGGAGATTGTAAGAACATGGGTTTTTAGAACGGGTCAAAATCCCGACCCTGTTTGAATTTTTGACTCTTCCATGAGAAAACTGGAGAAATTGGGCAGTTTCTGGAAATTTCTAGACTACACTCCATGTACTTTTAAGTACATGCCATGTATAGGTTAGGTGAGTACCGGTCGTGTGCTCGTCGAGTACATGTCGTGTGATGACCATGTATAAATTTCTTACTACACGGCATGTAGTTTTCGACACGCCGTGTACCGGTGACCGTGTGGAGACCATACACTATGTGTAGGCCTATTGGCCAGGTAAAAACACTTAACCAAGTACACATCGTTTCCTTCTTGGACACACCATGTAGTCTGGCCATGTATGAGGGATATATATGGAATGTGGGTAAGTCGGTGAGGAAGAGAAGGAAAACCAAGTACCCACCGTGTTCGGCCTAGTACACATTGTGTAATCATGTCGGCAGGTTCTGGAAAGTAAGTCGATGGAAAATTGGCCGCCATATGAACAATTAAATGATACACACAGTGTGTAGTCATGAAGTATATACTGTGTACTTTTTTTTCACTAAAATGGGTAGTAGCCTCATTTTTTAGGCAGAGGGCATAGGGGGTCGTTGGGTTTCACGAACCAGGCTGCTGGAGCTCGTTTTTTCTCCCAGATCTTCATTCGAACTCCGTTTCAATCACGGTTTGATCAGTTGGAACCACCTCGGTAGGGCCTTGATTCTTCTTGAGCAGTTTTTCTTGATTTCTGTCCTAGAACGAGTTATAGTGGTTTGATAGGTTTTGATTCTTTTGTAGATCTACCACGTTTTAGACCTAATTGGAGGTTGTTATCGGAGGAGTAGCACTGTATGAGTCTCAGGTAGGTGGTGCATACCTCTTTTTGTGTTTTCGTGCTCATTTGGGTGGCGCGACCTTTGGCGAGTTTTCGGGTATTTTGAGCGGGACCCGTTTTATCTTCTATTACATATTGAATTGATTGTTTGACCTATGGGATGCCTTTGGGTATGCCCTGTTACTAGTTTTTCTTGAGCGGGGTCAGGTGATAGGTCGTTGCTCATCGGGGCATTTTGGTCGGGGGATGCCAAAATGGTTATATTTGAATTATATTG
Source organism: Viscum album (assembly GCA_963277665.1). NCBI lineage: Eukaryota > Viridiplantae > Streptophyta > Magnoliopsida > Santalales > Viscaceae > Viscum > Viscum album. Next base: position 1,274,150,100 of record OY728132.1, on the reverse strand, counting down.
CTTTAAATTGTTGAGTTTAGTTATTAAACCTTGATACAATTTTTTATAGGCCTTAAGGACCTCTGTGCTGGTATGGTACAGCGCTTACTTAGTGAAAATAAACTGTTTAGATTGTTTTTCCTATTTATGTGTTTTGTTTAAATGTGTTATATATGTAATTACTAAATTGCTTATGCTGGAACCTTTTTGGTTGTGTTGATCATGGCCCAGATATTCTTGAGTGATACTGATCATAGATTGGGCTTGACCTGGGTTACGTTGGGTGGTTCTGACCACGGGATTGGGCATCATGGGCGTCGGTTTGAGGAAGGATGACTGTCAAGTTGGGCATGGCCCTGGTTACTCGGATGGAAAGGCCATCAGACTTGATCATCATGGTCGCAGAGACATGAGGTATCAGAGGTGTTGTGGCTTGGGTACTATTTTGGTGATTACCGCTCACCCGGAAACTTTGAGTAGTGTGCACACAGAGAGACTCTGTGATAAGGTGGTTTTGACCACTCGTGTGGGTAGAGGCCCCTGTTAGTTTCGGTTTAGGTACTATCAATTTGGTGGTGATTTTCATAGGAAGCCACGTGGAAGGTGAGGAGACTTCAGGGGATAGAATTGAGGCTATCGGGTTGGGGGAAGAGGTTCTCCATTATTTGAGGGCAGATATCATTGTCCCTCTAGATAATTTATTTGAGGGAAGACATCGCTATCCCTCCAACTACTTATTTTGAGGGTAGACATCACTGTCCCTACGGTTACTTATTGAGGACAGGCATCACTATTCCTCCGGGTTACTATTTCTCAGGTGTACCTTCGGGACGTCGGTACTTGAGACACGCAGTGTCACGTGGAACATGGTGTCGGGTTACATGATAGAGATTCCAGAATTGGCCAAAGCATGTGACACTCCATGGTGGCTGTTGAGAACCAGTGGAGTTTTTGTTTATTTGTGCATCGTTTTGTTTAATGATTCCCTTATAAATGCATGCATGCTTAAACACTTATATTAGGTATGCACCATTGGGTGGTATCCTACTGAGATTCGTCTCACACCCTACACGGGCCCTTCGGGATGCGTGCAGACTTTATGGATTTACATGCAGGAAAGAGGTCAGCTTCAGGAGCTAGGTTGTATTAGTTGTTGCATGGAGATGGTATGGACCTTGATGTTCTACCTAGCTGGTGTTACCATGTTTTTCTTTATTCCTGTATCATCATGCTTACAAGTTTTGTAGCTACATTTGGTTATCCATTGGAGTGCTTTTTATATTCAGATATTTATGACCTACTTTAGATGCATGTTTTATTGTTCAGTAGTAGTTACAAGTGATCAACGTGTTGTTGTGTTTATTTCCACTGTTGTTGTTTACATTTATTGCTTCCACTGTTTATTGATATTGAATGTGCTTCTACTCTGTGGGTCTGGTTCGAGTCTGCTGAGTCATTTATTCTGCTTCACCTTTATTGTTATACTTGCACCATTACCATTATTATTATCCTTTGAGATGGTATAGCCTCCCCACTATACCTATAAGATCCTTGCTGCTAGTTGTCAGTCTTCGGCGTTTGGGGAGGTGCGCCTAAGGTAGTAGCACCCGACCCGTTTAGCACTGTTCAGGTAGCTATTTGGGTCCGAGTAGTTACACCTAGATAGCCCCAATTTTGTTCCCCAAGAAGGCGAACAAGATCTTTAGGTTTTATGTTGATTACTTTCACCTAAACTAGGTGATTGTAAAGAAAATGTATCCACTACTGAGGATCAATGACCTATTTGATCAGTTGAGAGGAGCATGATTGTTCTCAAAGATTGACCTCAGATTAGGTTATCACCAAATTTGAGTACGGGGTGAGGATATCTGAATATGGAATTTAAATGTCACTATGGTCACTATGAGAACTTGGTAATGCTGTTTGGAATAATGAACTACCCATAAGTGTTTATGGTACTCATGGACCAGATATTTTAGCCTTTCTTAGACATTTTTGTGTAAATCCTCATTAATGATATCCTAGTATACTTATAATCCAAGGAGTAACACACAAGACACTTGAGGATGGTCCTAGATGAACTTTGAGAGCACAATATTTATGGGAATCTCTCAATTTTACACTTCTATATTCATGAGATTAACTTTATGGGACATGTCATCTCAGTAGAGGATGTAGTAGTGTACTCGATGAAGGTCAAGGAAGTATTATCTTGGTATCCACCCAAGAGCATGACTGAGGTTTAAAGATTATTTCAGTTGGCAGGATACTATTAGATATTTATACTCAATTTCTCTAGGATATCATCTCCCTCGACAGCATTAACCCAAAAAAGTAAACCTTTCTTGTGGACATAGAGGTTCCATAAGGCTTTCCCGAATTTGAGGAAGAGATTCAAGAGTGATCACGCCTTGAGATTTCTAGATGAGGGTGTTGATTATATAGTGTTCTATGATACATCAAGGACAGGTCTTGGTTGTGTTTTGATGTAGATGTAGGTGGTGATTTTCTATGGTTCATGTCAGTTGAGGCCACATTACAGAACTAAATGACCCCTAATATTGAGCTAGTAGCGGTATTTTTCACACTAAAATGTAGTGAAACTACCTTATTGGTGAGAAATTTATAGACTATTCTAAACATAAGAGACTCAAGTATATCTTTTCTCAGAAGGATATTAACTTTAGATAGAGTCAATGGCTATAGTTCCTCCAAGACTATGACTTTAAGATTGTCTATACTCCTTGGAATGGAAACATGGTAGCAAATGCCTTCAGTAGGAGATCTTGTTCAAAGTTTCTATGTAAGACATCAGAGCAGTTATCCTCTTTTCATTTATCCTTTATGGTTGGGGATGGACAAACTTACCTTTAGTCAATAGTTGTTACCCCTATGCTTTTATAGTAGGCCAGGGAGGCACAACTTGGGGATACCAACTGTGAGACCCTACATACTCTGATATCAACTGGACATGATCCTGGTATAATTTATAAAGGTGGGGAGAATGTTGTTTTTTTAAAGGAAGTATGATGGCGCTAGTTTCAATGATAGAGGAGGTATTGGGGTAGTTTCATACTTCACCCATATAGGTACATCCAGGTTTGGAGAAGATGTACCAAGACCTTTGGATAAAGTTTTGGTGGCTCAGGATGAATAAAGAAGTTAAATAGTTCATCTCTTGATGCCTTTCTTATCAGAAAGTGAATTTTGAGTACCAGGTTCCAACTATTTTAGATCAAACCCTTGAGGTACTAGAGTGGAAGTGGGATGGGATATCTATAGACTTCATGATGATCTAACCAAAGATGTCTATAGGACATGATTTCATCTAGGTGATAGTATACCGACTCACCAAGTTGGCCCATTTACTAGATATTCAAGAGAATAGTTTAGTTTAGAGCTTGAGATGCTTGTATGTGTAGGATATTGTCTAACTCCATGGATTTCCCTTGATGATTGTTTCTGAATATGATGCTCGATTTACATCTCAGTTATGGAAGGGATTTCAGGATGTATTTGGGAATCAGTTGTGATTGAGCATGGAATTTCACCCCTCACTAATGGAAAGCCTTAGTGGAACATTCAATTCTTTGAGGACATGTTGCAGGATTTCATGTTATAATTGGATGTAGTTATGAGGATCACATACCATTGGTGGAGTTTTTGTACAAAAATAGATGGCATTCCACCATTGGTATAATACTATTTGAGGCCTTTTATGGGTGACCCTTGTAGTCACCGCTATGCTAGACTGACTCAGGAGAGTCAGCACTTATGGGCCTAGAGTTTGTTCAAGCCACTATAGAGAAGTTTTAGATCATCCAAGAGTATATGAGGACTGCACAAAGCCATCATAAGTCCTATTTGGACTGATGATTGAGGCCTTTGGAGTTTAAATAGGAATACCATGTGTTCTTTAGGGTATCACCTCAACATGGATTGGATAGAATTTCTCAGAGAAGTAAACTATCTTCGAGGTTCATTAGTCCTTTCTAGATACTATGTAGAGTTGGTGTGGTGGAATACCACTTAACTCTTCTATTTACAATTACATTGGGTACAAGATGTCTTCCACGTGTTGCAGCTGCGGAGGTACTTGCATGACACAACACATGTTATCGACTGGAGTGAGCTAGATATTGAGAATATGGATACATTTTTTGAGTAATCGATGGAGATCGAGGATCAGAATAAGAGGATTATTTGTGGTTGATCAATTCCTCAAGTTTGTGTTTGGTGGCAACACAGGAATCTTCAAGAGAGAACCTGGGATAACGGGACCCAGATGCATTCTCAATACCCACATTTTTTTGTATAGTCTTTTTTTTCTTTTAGGGATTAAAATCCTCATGGTAAGGATAATTAAAAGACTGTGATTTTTTTCATGTATTAATTTAGAATATTATATGGATTATTTTTCAAACTAGGCATTGAGACGGTGTGATATTCTCAGGAACAATGATCCAGGAATTAATTTTTGAAATATATTAAGTATAACAAATATAACACGTGAATATTTCTCTTGAAAAGGTCAAATAATTATTAAATAGAGGCTCAAATAAAAAATTTGAGGTCACCGCTAAGTTCAGAGCATGGGTTTTACTCAAGGTTTATCATAATCTATGTTGGTGTAGGATGCTAGTCTTGAGAGACTGCATAGGTGAATAATTAAATAAGTTTAATTATATTTATTTAATGATTTAATTTAAAATCCTAACCTAATGATTTATATAAATATACTTCTATGGCTAATTTTCAGGTTTATCTGCATAACCCTGCAAATTGAGAGAGATATATATAGGAGAGCATTCTTGGAAGACAATGTAAGATCGGATTAGGGTTGAGGATCATTGTTCCATTATAATTCAAGGATATCACCAATGACAATGACACAGATTAATTATTTATTATATACCAATCCATATCAAGATGGGATGCTTTATTTTTTTTAATTTCATCTCATTTGTTATCCTAGTCGAATCCAGATAAATTCCATAAAAATAATTGACCCATGCATCAACAGTTGATTTTATTTATGGTTGAATTTTTTTGTTCATTGATTTATACCTCTTCATTCATATAGTTATTTAACAATAGATCAAGGTTTAAAATTAAAAAAGTTAAATGTTTTTTCCTCACATTTTATAGTTTATGGATTTCTTCCCCGTTTCTTTATACATTCATCATAAAAAATTTATTTGACCCATAGTTTGATGAAATACCAAGTAATCGATTGTTGTGCGACCATTATTCAGTGAATTGGATCGATAACATGGGTATGACATGTGATCAAGGAGTCAATTGAGTTGTGATGATGATGAAGTATGATAAAATATGGATCGTTATAGATTGATGGTTTCCATTCATCTCGGTTTTACGGTGCAGTTATAGATGGCGTGTGGGGATGATTTATAAATAAATTTGAAGGTTGTAACTCAGTGATAGATAATGGAAAGGGACATCCAACCTCAGATTCATGTTTTATGGTGAGATATGAGATGATGATGGTTCAGACTAAAATGCATTAAATGGATCTAGAATTCTATGAAATATTGGGTTACATGATGTGTAATCTGTAATTAAACATCATGTGGGACCCATTGAGTAGCGTCTAGGGTTTACACTTAGAGATAAGGATCATGCAATTTTTGGTCCCTACCACATGATATGTGACCCCTACCAATGAGTTCGGCATGTATAAGGTTTACACGCCCAAGAATCAGGGTGGAGTTACACATCGTGTATACAAGGACATGCGCAATATAAACCTTGGAAGGAAGCTCATCATATACATGTGGTACACACACAAGATTCCATGTGGCTCTATACACCATGTGGTGGGACACATTCCATGTACTTGAAGATGAAGATAGATATGATCATGATTCATGAAACACATGTAGAACCTGGTGCTGAAGGGACACGCCATGTACTTCTAGTACATGCTGTGTACTTTTTCAAGGATGGCTTGCATCCCTTGTCCTCCTCAGCTTGAAAAAGTTTCTTTAGGGTGAATTTCCTTAATCCATTACATGAGGGTTTAGTATAGATTTTAATCCTATGTATAGGATATTGATCTCCTCTAAGGAACTTCATTCTTGGATAGAGTTGTTGGAATCCTTCTATGTGGCTTGGAGTGAGATTTTGTATCATCATCATTTCCCTAGGTGGGGTTCTTGGTATTTTCATAACCAATAATACATGGTTTATGATCCCATTCTTAATAGGTTAATACATATTGGGTTATTGGTATACCCCATGTCCTTGGGTGTGATTCCCAATTGTATATCGATCTCTTCAGACTTCCTTCATGATTCTTCTTAGTTATACCTAACGAGAATGACCTATGGGATGAGTGTCATTAGTATTATTATAGCTAGTGTATTGTGTTCTCCTAGATGAGTGTGACCTCTAGGATTAGTTTCAGTAGTGGTAGTATATCTCATGGATTGTGTTCTCCCAGATGAGTGTTGTTTGGAACCTTCGACCAGGAATCCTAGACTGTGTTTATAGTTGTGAACTTACCTTGAGAATGTGTGTCTACTGTGAGAATACTTGTATTTTTTATTGTATGTATCATATTATTATTGACAGGTCCAATCATTATATGACTACTCTTGGTACTTTATGCTTAGTGATTTCAGGGTGTCCTACTGGGTATTGTTATAATCTTTGTTGTATGGGCTCTGCCCACATGTGTCATGCCTTATGAAGATGATGGATGTTTTATAGATTCCCTAGAGGACTAAGAGAAGGTGGAGATTATTTTTTTCTAGATGGACTGAGTTGTATACTGGTGTCACATTTTACATCATTCCCATCCTTCTTATCATGTCATACTTTATTTCCAGTTTTATGTGGGCATGTCTTTGGCCACTTTTTATAATTTTTAGTACTCTATGTCGTACTTTGATTGTGTGATTATATATGTATGCATACATTTTTATCATTTTTTTTTACATTTCATCATTTTATGGGCTTGGATATGTGTGGGGGGTACTTTAGGCTAATATCTCTCATGTGTGTGATATGTCGTCTTAGTGCTGGTCGCCAACCCCTAGCCTATTAGAGGTAGGATTGGGGTAGTTGTGATTAGGGCCTCATCGAGTCAAGTTGGGATAATTCATATCTATACATTTTAATTTCAAGTTCTACTTCAGCTTAATCTCATTAGAGTGATAGTGGATTTAAGGTTGGATGGTGACTCATGGAGTCATGCAAATATTGGGTTGAGTGGTTTTCTTTTTATGAAATTATTGTATCATCCAAGATAGCCCCTTTGGTGTCTGATTCTATTATAGTTGTATATTTTTCTTTGATATGGATGTTTATTTATTTTTTATTCCCTTTTTTAAAATTATTTATAATACTATTTGTTTGATTTGGCATGGAGTTCTAATGTATGGACAGTCCATTTCATAATTTTGGTATATTTATACTACTCATTAAATCTTTTTTACCATGATTTCTATATATAATTCCCTGGTTATTATTGCCAACCCATGAGGATTGAGAACACCCCTCAGGTATTTCATGGTCTAGCTCTAGTGGTTGTTTTTGGGGTGAACTAGAGGTGGCTCATAACATATAAAGTTTTAAAAGCTAATTTGTTTATAAATTGTTCATAAATATTTATCTCATGTCTAAATTTATGATATGTTTATTTATATAGTTTTATTTCTTTATATATTCATGAATATAAATTTTACATTATTAATGGACGTTTTCTTTAGTTTAATGTGTGAAAATACTTCTAAATTGTCATATATACATCTATTAAATTACATGCTAGGTATGATAATTGATTACTTTCCTTTTAAATGGGATTTATCTTGTTTAGGTTATTATATTGAATGAAGAGGTTAATTTTTGTTTACACATATTAGGTATTATAATTATTATTGAATTGAGGTCACTCTTGAGAAAAAAGCCATGGGTTGAGTGAGTTTGGATCAAACTGTTCATTATCCTAGGAGCTTAAAATCCATCAAGAAAAGTGGAAGTTTTATACCTATCACTCCATGCTTACACATGTAGGGATTATTTATTTCATAATATTTTAATCCTTAAAATGGAAGAGATTCATGTACCTTGTTAATTGGATGAATTTGGATATGTGTAAATATAATTAGATTTTAATTTTGGTTAAGAACACATGTTGTGGGTTATATAAAGAGTTACACTTCAATATAGTTTAAATATATTGATTTTGTGGAAATAATTTGGATTCAAAAACAAAATTATTAGAAACAAAAATACCTGATAAGGGAAAACATGAGATAATATGGTGAGATATAAAAGACCCCTTTAAAATACTAAATGTAATATTTTTTCAAAAGTGAACACATGCCATGAACTCATTCATCCAAGTGTGTGGATTAATGTTAAAGTTGGGTGCCCATGGATTGTGTTATGTAATGCATAGTGGGAATGGATAACCCTAAGAGTTAGGTAACCAAATCCCATTATGATATCTAGGTTAAACTTAGCTAGGAAACCCTATGAGATGGGATACCATAGGGATAAATTTTTTTAATTCCATGTTATGGAATAGAATAAAGAGTCATCCACTCAATTATTTAGGAGTTGTATCTGATATGATTGGAATAATGGCCTACCTCAATAATTAAGTGGTGATATAAAAATTAATGTGTATAGTATATTTTATAAATGTATTTATTAAATGAACATAAAACATGGTACACATATGATAAATTCTTCTATTATAGATAAAATGGTATCGTCTCCATTAAACATGACTTTATGATAAACATGACTTTGTGTGTTAAAATAATACCTTCTGGAGTAATCAAATATTGATGTTATTTATAAAGTGGATCTATATTCTTATGATAATCATAAATGAATTCACTAAAGGTTTCAAAGGTATTGTTTAAGTTAAAGAGGGCCAAAGGAACTTTATTTTTCACTCTTATACTTGTTATAATTGGGTATGTTGAATGAATTAGAGGGACTGGGATTTCCTTTAATGCATGATCTAGTTATGCACTTATTGAGTTGGTATTTTCAGATTGGTTTTGAAAATATTAATGAGTTTAATAGAATTTTTTCCCTATTTTTTAAAATTAATGAGGGTAGATGAACTCAGCCAGATATTTAAAGATTGTGGTACTATATTGTTAGTATGAATGTATAAAATTTTAATTTATAAGAAAAAATATATATTTGAAATTACAAAATTATTTCTTTGAGTATCCAATCAAAGTTTTTGAAACCTTAAAAAGGTGACAGGAAGGAGGAATAATGTTTCCATAGTATGGAATTATTTGAGATACCTGAAGGGGACTTGGTAAACTCTATAGAGAGTTCACATTAGGTACTGATGTTATAGAAACCAATTATTCTCTATTAAAGGGTATATGATAACAAATAAACATTTTACAAATGTTTTAATTATATATAAATTAAAAATAAAGGAAATGATTGATGGAGCTTATAGTTTACATTCAAATTTATTAGAAAAATCTCATACTACTAATATTTTAATTGAAAAGGAATATATCAAACTCAAATGAATCTATAAAAATGATGTGTATAGTTATCTCATTTCTTTTATGTGTTAAGGGAAGTTATTTGTTAACAAAGAGTTATTATAAATAAAATGAGATGATACACATGGTTTATAATTAATTAAATTCTATATTATATTTGAAATGTATATAAGGATAAAAAAATTATCCAAGATAAAAGATTTTATTTGAGGTATTTGTTAAAATATAAGGAATCTAGATTCCACTACCCATTAGTGGAATATTTTAAAGAATAAAGTCTTTTTTAAAAATAAATGTCTAAACAAAAATAATACCATATGTGATATGGTGGTTAATATTTTATTTAAAAAATATTCCGACTAGTATAAAATAAGTGTTATTTCTTTAAAATGAAGGAGTTTTGTATATTATCATGATATTATAGAGATAAAAAATATTCTAATAGACTAGTAGGGTTACATTTTGGAAATATATTTTTTTTTCAAAGGTATAACAAATAAATGGTTGTACTATCTTAAATTCGAAGTGAATATCTCTTTATATAATAAAATAATTTAGGGTATGTTAGTAAATAAATAATGTAAAGAGTTACATTTAGTTACCAAAACCAATCTCAAAGAAAACTTTTAAATAAAGGTTCCAAGAAAGATGATGATTATAAACATGGGAAGAGTTCTATGTAGAAAATAAAATTTATTAACATCATAACATTAAATTTTATGATGTAATGGAGTTTAAATACCACATTTAACAAGTTAAACATTAAGAATATGATTCCTAATCACACTATTATTAAAATTATATTTATTCATAGATGTTACTCTTTAATAATGTTTAGTGGGATGATTTTATTAGATATTCACATAGAGATTTGGTAGAAATTTAATAGAGAAGTAATGTGTCTAACAAAACCTAAAATATAGTAAACATGATTCATTTTAGTATCCTTTAATGTGAGATATGATATTAGTTCATATTTATGGGTTTTATTATATTTTTAAATGAGTTTACAAATATAATAAAATATAACATGTTATATAAAGTTATTCTACACTTCATCACTCATTCGTGTTGGTTTCATTTTAAACATGAAGTGAAATGATAATTAAAATCTCATAGTATGAATTTGATGTATACCTAAATAGTGTTTGTCATAGAGTATTATAATTTATGTTGAAATTCCAAGGTTAGTATGAGTAGGATTTCATATTAGGATATATAATATACTCATAAGATATGAAACAAGTTTTTTGTTGTATAAAACCCACAAAGTATACCATAAATAGTCTCATACACTATGTATTTAGTATATTGTGGGTTTGTGTTTCATATATGGGTTTCCCTAATACCTAAGGTAAGATAATATACCTAAAATGAGATCCTTTATACTTTGATACCTTTTATATTCCATCCTTGAGGATAAGATAATAAAGTGGGGGTTGTTTATGTGGTTAATCATGTCATCAATTTATTTTAATAAAAAATGATATTTATCCTCTCATATAATGATTATGACATATATTCCCTTGATTAAGATAGATTTAAGGGGTGTAAAAACATATATATATAAGACATGTAATTTGATTATTTATTTGATGAGGTGAATATTATGTGCTCTTACATTAGGGTGAATGGCATGTGATGCATTCAACTATTTGGTTTGTATATACTCATAGAATCGATAATATATGAGTATTTATATGGGATATACATGATCCATGTCTTATAGCTTCTTGATGTCCAGAAAAAATGGATCATATGAAAATAAATTGATATTTATGATACATATGATAGAAATGGGTATAAATTTATATGTTTTGTTTTTTGAGATCACAGTAGATACTTTTTTTTCTTGAGTATAATTGATGCTTTTCTAGATCCCACTCTTTTATTACATATATGAATATAGGAATTCATATTTATTTTCAAGACTATAAGATCTTGTGGGTTTGCACATTTTAGTTAACTAAATGGTAATTGAGTTTTATTAAACTTTGAGATCTACTCTAAAAGTGTTTAAAAGATTATCCAAAATGAGTTTTAGATATATTTGTACAAGGTATTTCATATGATGTGATACATGGTGAAGTTGATGGTAGATTTATAAAAATGTTTTGTAAATAACCAAAAGGATTATATGATGCAGTTTTAAAAAATTATTGTATATAATTAAATATAAGTTAAAATACCATAAATTCTATTAGGAATTAGTTCAAGTAAGATATTGATATAGATATGTCCTAAATCCATAAATACATATGATTTATTTTGGATATATCATTTTTGATGATATATATATGTCCTAGTGTGTGACATAATTGGAACCTTAGCGTATTGAATACCATTGTTAAGGGTATATTGTGGGGAAATATATGAGATATCATACCATTATCATGTTCCATATCATAATTGTTATGATGTGTGTGAATCATATCATACAAATTAGTTAGGAAATTGAATTATTAAACATTAACATTCGAATCATTATCTATATATAGCTATAATTAATCATAAACATTAATATGTTAAAATATATCAAAGATCAAGTATATTTAAGTGTTAAATACATGGATTATCTTTAAAAAGTTTCATAACTTCATGAAATGATCAAACATTATGTAATATTTGATTAAATGCATAGAAGGATCAAATATAATCCCTAAGAGAGTATAAAGAAGCTAAAGACTAAAATTTTGTGTTATACTAACTTATTCTCCTAAATCACTCTTCTACTTCCCCATTTTAATTGAGAGGTATTAACATACCATAGAAATAATAATAAACCCACCCAAGCATTGGGTGGTTTAGTTTACCCCATGAATAGACCATGGATAAATGAGTCTTTTGATACTTCTTAGGGATATTTATCAATAATATTAATAAATATGAGATTTTTAACCATATTTGTTATAAGGTACACATTTTATTTATCTTATAGTTTACATGGTTTTAGTTTCATAAAATGGAAATATTTGATTTTTGGTTCCTTCAGGTCTTACATTACTTGAATAGTTGTTATTAAATCCTTATTAGCCCTTTAATTAACACTTATATCTTGTATTACCTACCCTATATCTTTGAGATGATGGATCACTTAATCTGATAGGTAGATCATTTGAGTGAATAGAGTCTATTAGATTCAATATAGTATATTAAAAATGTTTTTAATCACTATATAGAATTAAAGTGGATAATGTTTCACCCATTATTAGTAAACTAGACTAATTCATCCAAATTTTATGGCTAAATTGGTCCATCATAAGGCCTAAATCACTTTCCTGGTCACTATGGATTATCCCAAAGTGTCGTCCTGGTCTCCATGGGTTGTAAACAAGTTCAAAGGGTATCATACATATACTTTGATAATGATTTCACCCTCTAAATAAAATAAAATAAATAACTAAATATTATAAAATATATATGATATGGAGTATCCATATGTTTCACATCCATGCTATCAAATAAATATTTTCAAAAATAATAGGTCTATTAGGATTTCTTGAAATTTTGACCAACTCTGAGATGGGGGTGAATTAGTATTGATACCTTTTCCTTTTTAAATTGATCTATTTTTTATTCAATATAAACTTCCTAAACACACTTGCTTCAGAAATATAAATAAATATCATAGATGATTTATTAATGAGGTTCGCCTCCATGATGGATGACTACAACCCTGGTGTGAGGTGGTTATTATCACATAGACACATGTTTAAATTTTTATTATCAAGATGAAGATATATGAAATAGTATATCATTGAACCAATTATAATTTCTAGCACTAACCAATTTTAAACAAGTACAAACATGTTATAAAAAACACAAAATAATATTCATAAATAATAATCACCAGGAAGGATCAAGTTTTCTATGGACTTGGAATATTATATATTTATCATTTTTCTTTTTATAGAAATCCAATGGTATGTTCACTTCTCAAAAAAAATATTCAAAAATGTTGTAACATTATCTCTAATTTTATTAGTTTCCTAACCTCATCTTTTATTCCAAAAACTTAACATCTTTTTCATTAAGACTCGTAGAATATCACAGAGCTGATTTCTCTAATATTTTATTTTCTATAGACTAATTGAGATTATTATATAATTTATTCTTTAATAATCATTCTTTTTAATAAACAAATATAACTTATGATTATTTCATCAAACAATTTTAAATATTTCTAAATTAAAATATTCATCTTTTATTCCCACTAATTTTGGCCTCTTTTTCATTTATTTTTCATTTAGATTCAAAAAAATCAATGCATTATTTTTCATGGATATTTAATCATTTAATTCTTACTCAAAACTCGGATTCAGTTTCCATTGAATATCCATGTAAACTGAAATTGGTATTATTACACATATACATGAATACATTCACATATCTATTACAGTGTGAAGAAACACTCAAAATAGTAAACACCTTCTCCATATCATCAAATAATCTCAACTTGAATCAAAATTAATTTGGATAAACGTGATATTTGAATCATTTAAAAATAGCATAGTATCTTCATATTTAATACCAACTTTTCAACTAGATGAGTTCATTTGGAAAATTAATTTTTCATATGCATCCTTTAAATTTTTTTAGAAAACTCGTATACATTTAAGATTAAATTTTGCATGTTCCTAAAATAATATTACACACACTCTGGAAACATACACAAAATCTCATATATGTATTTTATGATTCAATATATCCTATTAAAAATGTTATGTATCCTTTGAAGACACGAATTAAACCTTTTGTGTGAATATGTATATCTTACGAACCTCTACAATATATTATATTTATCATATTTAAAATCTTCAATATCACTTAGAAGATATTATGCGTAATTTAATAGGTTTTATGTATTATATATAAAAACTTATGTATCACTTGTATGATATTATGTATCTCATTATAAGTATTCCAATACTTTTTCAATTATCCATCTATGAGATATTCAAAAAAAAATCCATTTTTTGTTGAAAATATTTTTTGTTATGAATGAAATCCCAACTTATTCAAATCCCCTTATAACTTCCAAATAATATATTTGGGATTCTCAACACACCTTTAATCAAACTTATCCACTTTGAACTATATTAGATGATTTAAAATAACTCATTCACGTGTATTGAAAAAAAATATGACATCATCCTTAATAGGTTCAATAAATTCAAAATAAATAAGTAATAGGAATAAAATATAACATAAAACATGCCATGAAGGCATTAATAAAAAAATTAAACCAAGTGATACATGATATTTCATAATACAAAGGCAAAAAAAATGTAAGGAAAATAAAAATGTGTTTGATACCTGATACATATCAATAATAAAGGCAATACATGTATCTCAATGTGACCTATGGTTACTACTTGAACATCACCATTATCAAGACATAGAGATTGTGTATAAGGAGCACCACCAAAATAGGATAATCTCTTTCCTTTACCTAAATTGGATAAAAAAATTCTACCTACATAAGATATCTATTTTATATAATCATATAGATGAAAAACTTTTAGAAATATTATGGAGTTGAAACTCCCTAAACCTAAGTATTTAAAATTTTTCATTCAAAAATTTTTCTATTTGAGGTTGAAAATGTGATTAGAATATCCCCCATACAAATATTCTATGAATTACCTCTAATTTATCTTAGTATGACAACAATTTTTCTTTATTTCAGTTATGAGAGATTTTAAATCAGTAAAGGTTGTCTTCCTAGTATGCATGCAATAACAGTGAACAAATATTTAGTTTTCATCACAAAAAACTAGTAAATAATTTCATATTTCTTCAATATATAATAATAAAACAATAATAGTTTTTATCAGTCACATCAACAGAAAAAAAAAGTATAAAATACATTGAAATAATAAAATTTTATTCCCCAGTAATGACACCAAATTTTGATCAACTTTCTTATATATTTATCTACTTCAATATTATCATTTGTCTTAGTCTCTCACATCCTCCTATTTATAAAAACTAGTAACATAGCTCAAATATCCATAAAACACTTCAAATAATTTATATATGTAAGTTTTGTTCTATTTGATGGTGTATTATCATTATCATAAAATATCTTCAAAAAACCCTTTAGCTCAGGAACAATATTAACAACTCTTTAATACACCTCCATATCTATATTTATTATAGGTTAATAAGTAGATTATTTAAAAAAATTATCTATTAAATTATATCTAGTTTTGAACTCTAGATAGATATGTTCAAGCACATGAAGATATATTCCAATTGATATAACAAACTTTAATAACTATTATAATTTAATGAATGTGATGTAATTGTCAACTAAAGACACCACCATAGCACAGTGGTTTAGACTATGTCATTGTGTGACTTTGGATACACCATAGGATGGTGAGTGTCACCACATTTTTTTATTTTCATGGGTATTATTGTGTTTTGTGGTAATGAAAGGTTTATCCATGACCCCATATATTAGCTATTTTACTTTGTTAAAAATCATCATAAGATGATTATTCAAGGAGTTTGAATGTCTAAAATAATTTTCTAAAAAATAAAGGATTATTATAGGTGTTGAGAAGTATGTTATAAGTACTTGTAACATCTGAATAATTATAAAATTACACATTAATATAACTGAATATTTTAGTTCTAAAGTGGGTCTTTGGATGGATATATAAATAGGCTCAATCCTCAAACATGGGGGTCAATCTCAATCATTGAAACTCATCAAGTGGATTTTCTACCAATTTATTGAATATCTCCTATATTTAAACATGGTTTGGGTAAAATGTGGTGTTGATAGGGATCTTACAGGATCATGGAGTGATTCCCATGATCCATGGATACCTCTAGAGGAATAATTATTTAAGTAGTTTCTTAGTGATCTTGATAAAATTCATGTGAAAAGCCTCAACAATCCAGATCAATTTTTTTAAGGTACATCATTATTATTGTTATTAACTTATATTCATTACAAATATATATATATATATTGGGATTAATCTAGTTTTTTATTATTCTTTTTCTATATTTAGATGTTATGCATCCATCTAAAACCCTTCAGAATTATCGTAGCTAATCTATAAATGTTTGGTTTGATCTATGGTTGAGTGAAGAAAAATGGAAAATGTGTTTAAATAGTAATTATGTAATATCCCTAGAAAAAATGGTCATTTTGGTTCTTCAAATCAAACAACCATGGAATAAACATTATGCAAAATTTAATTTTAAAACCTTATTATCAATTAACCATGCCATAAATGAAAAAATTACTATTTGGGTGTCTTTAAGAAAAATGAAACAATCAGAGCATTTTAGTTTGATAATCTATGCCATAGTGAACCAATATCTATGCCATGGTGACCTAAAAACAAGGACTAATAATGGAATAAGTTAATCTATTTTAGACATACGAGGTCTTACCGAAAACAGCATGCTCCATATAACAACTAAGAAAAACTTTCACCAAAATGGTCAAAATACATGGTGTTTATAGAGAACCAAAATGGAATGAATTATTCCATGGTGAAATATATTTTGAATAAAATTTTACAAAAATTAATATTTTTGTTAAAATTCAAAAAACAACATCACCTGTGTAGGCCCCCCAGGACCATGCCTCGTCCGAAGGGGGGTTAAACCATATCAAATATGTTTTATAGATTTAATAAAAGTATACATGCTTGTATAATTTATGAAATGTTTAAAAAATAAAAAAGGAAAAGTATAAAATTATTTATATTAATTTATAAATATTTTATAAATGTAAATATAAAATATTAATATTAAGGCCTTATTGAGAAAATATTTAAGCCATTAAAAAATGAGTTTTGGGTATTGATGTGATCAATAGTTTAAATAAAATCCAATGAGAGATATTTAATTTATATAAATTGTGAACATAAAAAAATAAATGTCTATTATCTAAAAATAAATATTTAATAAAATATCTCATATTGTGGAATATGAATGATTTTATATTAAAACCATGTAAATGATAATATGAAATTTTCACATTGGATAAAATTGAATTGTTCAAGTTTATCTATTCCCAAATTATAAAGTGTTCGTAATTTATTTATTTATGAATTGTTTATAAATTATTTACCCCATGCTTACATATATTAATTGTTCACTTATTTATTTATTCCTTAATTTATTCATATATATAAAGTTTTATATTATGAATTATGATGTATTATTTAGTTTGAATAATTAAAATGCTTATATATATTGTTATACATGCATATCAAGAGTTACATGCCAAGTTTGATAATGGATTTAGTTTTCTTCTACCTTGAAATTGACTTATATAAGGTCATAAACCTAGATAAAGAAGTTGATTATAGTTTAATACGTTTTAGGTGTTAAAATTATAATGCAGTAGAATTCTATCTTAACTAAATTATCCATAGGAAGAGGGACTTTGGGTCAGACTACTCACTGTCCGAGAGGTTTATTCCTTATCTATAAAAGTATGGTTTTGATACCAACCACCCAAGATTACTCTTATGGGGATTTTTTATTTTGTATAATTCTAATACTTTACATGAAATAGTTTCATGTATGTTATGCATGGGATTAATTTGGATATGTATAAACATGGTCAAATTTTTAATATTGGGTAGTAACACAAGATGTGATTTTTGTGAAGAGTTACACATAAATATGGTTTGAATAAATTGATTTGGTGGAAGTAATAGGATTCCAAACTAAATCTATAGAATCATGAATACATGTGAATATAATAACCTAATATAAAATAGTGATATTAAGTCCCCTTAAAAATACTAAGTGTTATATTCCTTTTAAAATGAAACTTTTCAATATTTAAAACATGTAACTAGGTAGGCAATGAAAATTTTGGGTCCCTTGGGTTATCTTGTGTAAGGAAATCAAGTAATTAGGTGACCCTAACTATTAGGTGTTTTGCCTCATGCCCTTATTTGATTTTAATGGTCATGAAAATTATCTAAGTGTTTATTCTTTTTATTATATTTAATTGTTTTATGTTTTGATAATTACATTATAATATATTTCATAATGCATTTTTTGGATAATTATTAATATTTTTGTTATTATTTATTTTATTTTTATTTTATTTTATTTTTTTATTTTATTTTTTTTTATTTTATTTTATTTTACTTTACTTTATTTCATAATTTATTTTTATTATACTCGTTATTCTATATTGTAATATTTAATTATTTTTGTAAATAAATAATTTTCTAAGAATTATTTTTACCCTTACGTAAGATCACTTACTCTTACAGAAGTCTGTTTTTACCTTTATGTAATTTTTAGGCTTTGTATTTTACACTTACATAACTCATATTTTACACTTATACATGATTTATAAATGCGATTCTACCCTAATGTGACTTCATTGTACCCTTATGTGGGATAAGGAATTCTTTTTTTTCCTTATGAAACTTGTTTCCTACCCTTATGTAATATTTAGAAATTGTTTGTTACACTTATACAGAATTCTATTTACTATTATGTAGCATTCTAAGTACCCTTATGCATCCTATTTAATTTTCATGTTACCTTTATGCGAGTTCCTTTTTACCTTTATACATTTCTAAGTTAACCTTAAACATGTATGTATTTTACCCTTACATAGTGCTAGTTTCACTTCTTTACCTTTTAGTACTATTATCGAACCACCTTACCAAATATTGTGTCCTGTTTACATTCTACAATTTGATTTATTTATCACTTTCATTCTTTCATTTTATAATTTGTTTAATCCATCAAACATGCTTAATAGATTTATTTTCAAATCACTCTTTAATTATTCTTCTACTTTTTATATTATATCACTTTTAATACATTGACTCTTTTACATAATTTTTTATAAATTGGATTTTCTTACATTAATTTTTTCAATAACTCCCCCCCCCCCTCATGACATTTATTCTATTATATCTAACCCAGATTTGGTATCAACGATGTTTTTGAATTTCTTTAATTTCTTGGTTTATAAATTATATCAATGTTAATATATTCAAAATATATAACTAGTTTTTTAAATAAAGTTCTATTTTTTTAATGTATTTTTCAAACACTCATTATGGACCCGAAGGAAAATCATTGGTCCATGCTCCATTTTTTGATGGTACAAATTATGATTATTGGAAATCTAGAATGTCGAATTTTCTTAAATCTATTGGTTATCCTATTTATAAAATTCTTATGCATGTATATTCTCTTTCTTTTGATAAATAATATAAATAGAACCCTACTGATATTTTAATTAGATGGTAAAGCTATGAATGAATTAAATTATGGTTTATATATTAATGATTTTAATAGATTTTATTCTTGTACAACTACTCATAAAATATTGAAATTATTATAATTTATGCATTACTATGAAAATAAAGTAAAGGATTATAGGATTGACATAAATAGGAAATATTTTTAGAGTTTCTCTATGTATCCACACAAATCTATAACTGCTATGTTTACAAAATTTAAAAACATTTTTAATATCCAAAAATATCTTGGTGAAACTATTTCTAATGAAATGTTGGTCAAGAAAATACTTTGAGTTTTACCAAATAGTTGGGATCCAAAATTCACCTCAATACAAGAGGATAAAGATTTAAAAATAATGCATGTCGAGGAACTCAAAGGTTCTCTCATGACATATGAGATAAACGTGAAGAGATGAGCTAGAAAGGAGGATAAGTATGGCAAGCATACTAAAAGATCAATTTATTTAAATGAAAACAATAACGACTCATCTGGGAGTGACTCTGACATTTCCAACTTTAACAAGGTGATGAACAATGATAACAAAAATATGATAGCCTCTTGAAACCAAAAAAAAGGAAAATCAAGAATTATAGGTGATTGTTTTTTTGTTGTAAAAAGAAGGGCCAAATAAAACCAGATTATCCATTGAACAAGAAAAATTCAAAAGTCAAGAAGCAAGGTAATAAATCCTTAAAGGTCTCAACTTATAACGCCAGCATGGACTCAATTTCAATATATAAATCAAGTGATAAATGTCTCATTTGTTTCAAGACACTTTTCAAGGATGGAATTAAGGTTAATTCTAATATCTATCTTTCTCTCTCTCTTTCCTCTTCTTACTCTTATACTTCTTCTAACTTGTCCTTAACTTATTAAGATATTATCATTGTTAAAAATAAACTTAAAATTGGTTTTTGTGATATTCTTTCCAAATTTTAAGATATTAAAAAAAACATAATCTTTTTTGTTTCTCATAATGATCAACTTATAAAATAAATGGATTATTTGGATTTAAATTTAAAATATCAATCAAATGTTAAAAGTTTTGAATTTAAAATTAAGTATTTTAAAATATCTCTTTGTCATTACACTTAATGATAATAAAATTTAAATAAAATTTTGGGTTCTCAAAAACCTTTTAAAAATCATTATGGTTTTGATTTTTCAAAATAATCTAGTTTTCCCAACAATTATAAAAAGAATACGTTTATAAAAGTAATTTCTTAAAATAAATTTTATAATTATTACAATAAATTTAGATATCTAATTTATGAATTAAATTGTAAAAATTCTACATATGTTTGACCTAAAACCATTCATATTTATTTTCATATTTCAAATGTAAAAACTTGATCCAAACAAGTGTGGATTCAAAAATATTGATTAAAAAACTTAAGTTGACTTAAGATATGTGTATCAAAATATATAGTTTATTAATAATATGTATAATAAGGGAAATCCATGAGAAGATACATAGTATATGGATGGATATTTATTAGGAAATATTTGTGGTGATCCTTTTTAATTCAATCATCTTAAAGATTTTGATAGAGGACATGTCACCTTTGGGGAAGATTCAAAAAGAAAAATTACCTGTATAGATATGATTGGTTTCTCCCATACTACTCTTATTAAAGATGTTTTATTTTTCAAAGTCTTGAATCATAATTTACTAAGTATTATTCAATTATTTGATATCTATTTTCAAATTATTTTTAAAAATAATTATTGTAAAGTTTTTTATAAAAGAATGATTTTATTTACCATATTTCATTTTCAAAATGTTTATACTAGAGATTTAAAATCTATAGAAATTAAAAATGTTAAGTGTTTAAGTGTAAAAGATAATTATTATTGGATTTGTAACTGACACCTAGGTCATTCTAATATTAATTATCTTCTCAAACTCAACCATACCTAACTAATATTATATTTTCCAAAAAAAATATTTAAAGATAACTTAGTTTGTGAACCTTTCTAACTTGGAAAGAATAAAAGTCTTCATTAAAACCTAAAAACCTTATAACCACTTATAAATCCTTGGAACTAGTTCACCTTGACCTTTTTAGACCCACTCTAGTTGCTAATATTGGAGGTAAAAGTTACAACTTTGTAATTATCGATGACTTTACTATATTTACATGGGTTTTCTTCTTGGTTCGTAAGAATGAGGCTTGTAATGTATTTATCAATTTTTTGAGGAAATTAAAAGGTGGAAATTCATACAAAATATTTTCCCTTAGAATTGATCATGGTGGATAATTTGATAACAAATAACTTGATGATTTTTGTGCTTCTCAAGGCTATCGTTGCTATTTTTCCTCTCTTAGAACATCTCAAAAAGTGGGGTTGTCAAATTATGAGATATGACCCTCCAAGAAATTTCTAAGACTCTTATTAATGAGTTTTCCCTTACTCAATATTTTTGTGTTGAGGCATTCAAAATTTATTGATTTATCCTTAACCATGTCCTTGTAAGACCCATATTAGGAAGAACTCCTTATGATATTTGGAAAGAAAAAATTCCAAATGGTGGATTCTTTAGAGTCTTCAATTATAAATGTTTTACCCTTAATTACAAGGATAATTTAGGAAATTATTACCCAAAATAAAATGTTGGAAAATTACTTGGGTACTCAAAATCAAGTAAATACTTTTGAGTCTTCAATAAGAGGACCAATACCCTAGAAGATTCAGTTCATATCAAATTTAATTAGGATCTTCCTAAATTATATTGACAAGGTGAGGATGATGTTAACCAACCTAGTTTGATCCTTCCTCAACCTCAATATTCTAAAGTAAATGAAGATTCTCCTAAAACCATATACTCTCATTTACCCAAGTCTTGGACTAAATCCAAAGATCGTGCTCTTGAGAATGTTATCTAATAATTACAATATATAACTCGCATTATAAGATTAGTATTAAATGTGACTGAACATCAAGATTTTCACTTTCATCTTGAACCTTGTTACCTTAATGATTATATTAATGATGAAAATTATATACTTTCCATATAAGAGGATTTGAACCAATTTTAAAGAAAAAACATTTGGAATCTCATGGAATGTCCCTATAATCATCCTATTATTAGCACCAAGTGGGTTTTTTGGAAACAAAAATCAATAAATAAGGAAATTTTATTTGTAACAAGGATTGACTTGTTACTAAATTTTATAATCAATTAGAAGGTATTGATTATGGTGAAACATTTTATCTCATCACTCAACATGAATCCATTGTAATCTTATTGTAATTCACTAATGATTTTAATTTCAAAAAAAATTCAAATGGTTGTCAAAATTTATTTTCTAAATGGTTTTAATTCAAAAAATATTTATGTGGACCAACCACCCAGTTTTAAAAATTATAAATTTTAAAATTATATTCTAAATTTAGAAAATATCTATATGGTTTAAAACAATCCTCTTAGGCTTGGTATGAGAGGTTAACCAAATTTATTTTATAAAATGATTTCGAAATGAGAAAACATGATTCCACCCTTTTTCTCAAAACCTCTTAAAATGATTTATTATTTATTAAAATTTATATTAATGATGTTATTTTCAACTCAACATAAGAAAATATTTGTAATGAATTCTCTAATTTAATTAATAAATATTTTGAAATTAGCTTTATGGGAGAACTATAATTCTTACTTGGTTTTCAAATTTCCAAAAAATTATGATGAAACATTTTTAAACCAAAGTAAATACACTGTTGAACTTCTAAATAATTTTGGCATTGATCATAATAAATAAATTATAATTCCTCTAAGTATAACTTTTAAACTGACATTGGATGAATTCAATCAATTGATAGATAAAAAAACTTATTGAAGTGTGATTGGAAGTATTTATTACCCTACTATGGACCATCAAGAAATCATATATAGTGTATGTGTTTGTGATTTTTTTCAATTCAATCCAAAGTAATATCATATGATATCCCTCAAAATAATTTTTAGTTACTTGAAAGGAACAAAAAACTAAGGATTATTTTATCCTAAGGAAACCTATTTTGAATTTTTTGTTTTTTCTAATAATGAGTTTGGAGGATTCCAACTAGATATAAAATTTAATGGGGGAACTTCTTATATAGTAGGAAAATATATCATATATTTAAGTAGTAAGAAGAAAAAATCTTTTTATCTCTCTATAACTGAATCAAAATATATAGTTGTTGGGAGTTGGTATGCCCAAGTTATATAGATGAAATACACTTTCTTGTGCTTTAGTCTAACATTTTATTTTATACCAATAAAGTGATCCCACACTAGTGCGATTAGTATTTCTAAAAATACTATTCAACACTCTCTAACAAAGAACATTTACTTGAGACACCATTTTTTATGAGATAACTTTCAAAAAGGTGATATAATTATTGAATTTCTTTGTACAAACCATTAACTTGCTGATATCTTCACTAAAGCTCTTCCTATTGATCACTTTGACATCATCAAAGGTGAGTTGGGCCTAATTAGCTTATGATTCTTATATCTTAATATCTTGGAAAGCTTGAGAAGTTTTTTTAAAATGTTTTTTCAAAAAAATTACAAAATGGATTTCAAATTTTATTTTATTTTTAAAAAAAATTAAAACAATTTTATACATTTAGAAAAATAATGTGAGTATAATACTCAAATAAAAATATTTTTTTAGATACAAAAAGGGGATTTGGTTCTAGCATAGATTCTTCTAGGGATTTATTCTTAAAAGAGTTTATTTGGTATGTTAACCCTTTATCAATCCTGGGAATGGTGAGTGGGATTTTGCTACACACCTAGTTTTACACTCTTATGGAATTTTTTATGGTTTATTAATATAATTTTACTAATCCTTAGCAATCAAAATTATTTTTTTCAAAATATTTATTCTCTAATTCTTCTTTATATTTTTTGTTTAGTTTAATGGTTTTGGTCCCTTTAAACTATCTTAATGCACTAATTGAGATAGAGATAATCTTTTTAATACTGAAATGATCCTAGAATAAATGATTTTTATGAAAACAATTATTTACAAAATTAAAATTTTGTTTTGTTCTTCATTTTAAAAGTTATATTTATTTATCTTTTCAAAATATATATTTTTTCAAATTTTTATTTTAACTTTTAAATCATTTTTTTTTAAATTGAAAATCATTCTTTTAAAATATTTCAATATTTTAAACTATATTTTTAAAAATATTATTTTTTTTCTTTCTAAAAATATAATTAATGATTATAAATATAGATTTATCTTTTATCTTATTTTTTCTCTAAAATTATGTTTTACTCATTTTTGATAATCTCAAAGGGGGAGATATATTATATTTTTTGAGATATATCTAGTTTTATGGTTTTAATATCTTTTATTCTCTTGTTTAATTTAATTATTTTTCATGTGCTTATGATCATCAAAAAGGGGGAGATTATTTTTCTTCTCACCTTTCTTTGATTTTAATGATCATAAACATTATTTAAGTGTTTATTATTTTTATTATATTTAATTATTTTATGTTTTGATTATTACCTTATAATATATTTCATAATTTATTTTTTGGATAATTATTAATATTATTGTTTTTATTTATAATAATTTTTTACTTTATTTTGTTTTACCATATTTTATTTTATTTTATTTTATTTTATTTTATGTCATAATTTATTTTTATTATTATTATTATTCTATATAGTTATTTTTAATTTTTTTTAGTAAAAAATAATTTTCTAAGTACTATTCTTACCCTTACATAAGTTCTCTTACCCTTACACAAGTCTGCTTTTACCTTTATGCATGTTTTAAGCTTTAACTTTTACCCTTATGTAACACCTATTTTAACCTTATGCATGTTTTATAATTCTTCTTCTACCCTTACATAACTTCATTCTACCTTTATGTGAGCTAATAAATTCTTCTATTACCCTTACAAAACTTGTTTCATATCCTTATGTAATGTTTAGAAATTATTTGTTACCCTTATATAGAATTCTATTTACCTTTACTTAGCATTTTCAGTACCCTTATGCAGCCAGTTTAGTTTTCATGTTACCTTTAAATTAGTTCCTTTTTATCTTTATGCATGTCTATGTTACCCTTAAACAGGTATTTATTTTACCCTTCTGTAGTGCTAGTTTAATTTTTTTACCTTTTGGTACTATTATCGAACTGCCTTACCAAATATCATGACCTATTTTCTTTCCATAATTTAATTTTTTTATCGCTTTCATGCGTTTATTTCATAATTTTTTTAATCCATCAAACATTATTAATCGATTTATTCTCAAATCACTCTCTAATTTATTCCTCTGTATTTTATATCATTGTGCTTTCAATTCTTTGATTATTTTATAAATAAGATTTTATAAATTGGATTTTATTTATTTATTTATTTATTTATTTATTTAAGGTAATCCCCTCCTCCAACCATTTCATCTCTTATCTTCTACCTATATTATGTACCTCATTTTTGGAATATAATTTGGGTTACACTTAGTTTTCAAACCCTAACCATCAGGATACCAAAGGAATATATTTGAATGAATCCATATAATGGATTAACATAAAGAGTTATCCAATTAACTATCCAAGATTAAGATATGATATAATTTACATGATTGTCTACCTGATATCATCATGGGTCTAATTCATTGGGAAATATTAATCTTGGTCAACTAATGAATATAATGAATTCATAAAGGTATTATAATTTTAATGGGATCTCATTTAATAAAAGTCCCTTATCAAATGATTATAAAATGTGATTCTAATCTGATAAATAATTCTATTATAGACATAAATAATATCATCATCGTTAAAAATTAATTTAAAATATATATTTAGAAAGGATAAGTTTAATGTAAAAAAACATCTTTTGATGGTATTGAAAAAAACATAAGAATTATTCTTAAGCAAATTCAAAAACTTTGTGTGTTAAAACAATACCCCTCTAAGTAACCTTATTCTTAAGTTTTTCATAAATTGAATATAGATGATTATGATAAGTATATAATGATTCACTAAAGGTTTAAAATTCATTGAGGTCATGATAAACTAAGGAACTTTTAGTTTGTACTCATATACTCAATGTGAATGAGTATGCTAATGAAATGGTAAGAATGGATTTTTTATATAAGACTTGTTTTGGTTAATGAATTAATTTTGTGATCGTCATTGGAAATAATCCAACAATGTGATGGAGTTCTATAAATTTTTAACCTATTTTTTTCAAAGTGTTGAGAATAGATAAACCAGGGAAATATATGTGCATTTTTTAGTGTTATATCAACAATACAAGTGTCTAAAAGTTCAAACAAAAAGAAGAAAATTTAGTTGAATGTTCTAAAAATGTATCATTAAAATAGCTAGAAAATTTCATTGAAAGATAAAGGTAGAGTCTATAGGGAAGGAAATTATTTATATTATATGGAAATGTCTAGGATATATTAAGGAGTTTGATAAACTCCGTGAAATAATATATAAGCTATCAATGTTATAGAAAATGATTCTTTTATTTTGGAGGTTATATGATACTAGATATATATTTTACAAATTTTGTAAGTATATTGTATATTTTAATTAAGAAAATAATTTATGAAGATAGTAGTTTTATTTTAAATGATGAGGAAATGGGTTGCTAAATTGTGGTTTAAATGAAAATTAATAATTCAATCTCAAATGTATCTTAGTAAAATTTGTGTATTTTCATCTAATTATCTTGTATTCTAAGAGAATTTATTTATTAACAAATATTTTTTTATAAACAATATCATATTATATATTTAATGCACACGGTTTATGATACATTAGATCCTGTGTAAAACCCCTAAACTTATTCAAAGGTATGAACCCATTTAAATGTTTTTAAATCACGTATATTTTTATTAGTTATGAGGGTTTTGAGGTTCTCAAGTGGTTTTGGAATGGTTTCATGACATGAATCAGGGGTTAAATGATGGTTACTAACATGATTCAGTGGTGAATCATGTGTTCAGTCATGATATGGATTTTTTCTAGAGTATTGTGGTTGCATGGATATTTTCAGTAATGGGATTTGAGAGTGAAAGTCAAATGTTTGTGCCTAGAGGTAAGGTTGTTTGAGAGAGACCCCCTACAGACACTTCTCATGGATGATATGTCCTTATAGGAGATTTTGTAATGCCCCTTGGATATTTTAATGTGTGTTGTGGTTTAAATTTTTTCCTAGACATGTGAATCATAGTCTTTTTTGGTTGTTATAGGTATCAAGATGGTTCGGAAGAGATTTTGGGGGTTAACAGGAATGATATCCAACTTTTTGGAAGCTGTAAGTGGTCATTAATGGCATGGAACATTGTGTCACACTGTGACAAATCATGTTCATTCCCTCAAGGTGTGCGGTCTGGAACTTTCACGATGTGAAAGAATGTTTCATGTTGTAAACTACTCTTAGGTAGTGTTTCGGGTATTTCAAACTGGTTAATTCATTGAGGACCCTCAAACTCAACCCCCTCAAATACTTTATATGATTTTGGATAGAAATAAATGTTTTTTTCTTATGGGATCTCCCCCGGTCTCATTTCTTGGTGGATTAAAGAATTATTCATTACAATTGATCCCTCTTGGTAAGTTGGATATTTTCAAGATCTGGATGTCTCATTTATTCTCTATTTCTTGTTATCCCTCTCATAAATCCTAATTTGGTGTTGGTGGAATCTGATTTTGGGATCTTGACTTTATAGGTTCATTTTGAACATCGGTTCTTGGTGATTAAGCTTCATTATGCATAAATATTTTCCTAAAAAGTCTGAACATTTTCATTTTACATATGATGTATAGTCACACCAGTATATCATGCACTTAGCTTAAAATTATAAATAAATATCGGGTTCCTTAACTCATGAAATTGTACCTCTCCACAAGTCATGAACAACCCATTGGCAGGCATAAAATTACTTTATCCACCCATGTGGTGTGTGTGGCCTTGATTTTAAATGTGGAAAATTAAAAAGGGATTCCAGGGAGGTTCCAGGGCTTAAGTTATTTGACCTGGATTAAACAATGAGGGATTCCCAGGACATACTCTACGATCTGGGATAAATGTTAACTATGTGAGAATTATTGAACATAAACCTATGGAATGATTAAATTAATTGTCTAGGCATTTGGAAATGTGATACTAGTTTGGTCCACTTTGGATTTAATAAAAGTGTTTGGGATGACTACATATACATATTTGGTGCCACTTTTGATTTGATCCATAGGGATTATATGACTACTGATACATATTTGTTCAACTTTGGATTTGATCTAAGGGTTTGGAATGACTACTAATACTGATTTGGGATGTTTTGGATTTGATCCAAGGGGTTGGGATAACCACTGATACTAATTTTTCCTACTATAGATTTCATACAATGGGTTATGATGACCACTATACTAATTTGAGACACTTTGGATTTGATCCAAGGGGTTAAGATGGCTATTAATAGTTATTTGGGCCACTTTTGATTTGATTCGGGGGTCAAGATGATTATTGATATTATTTTTTGGATGCTTTTTATTTGATCCAAGGTGTCTAGATGACTTCTGATACTGATTTGGGCCACCTTGGATATTATCCATGGGGTCTAGATTACTATTTATTTGGGATTTCTTGGACTTCTTCCTTTGACCCAGTTACGACTCTATATATACTATGGATAGAGGCATCCATCTTTGGCTGAAGCAGGTATGGTTGACCTCATGTGTCACCTTAAAACAAAAGGGTCAACATTGGTTATTTATTTATGTATTTATGTTTCTATATTTCTGTTATGTATATCAGAATGAAAATATTACTCAGAATAGATATTATTTATATACTCTTGGTGGTGGCCTATTGATTCATACACACACCCTTCATGGGATGTTGATTGGTACCTGAGCAGATTTAATGACTACATGACAGGAAAAGGAAAAGAACCTTATTACTAATCCATGATTTAGACTACTAGGCTGGAGTATGAAAGGTTGAGATCATTTTAAGGATTATTTTAATTTAATCTATGTGTTCTTTTGGGATGTTTGTGGATATTCTCTTCTATTGTTCAACTTTTCAACATTCATACAATTTATTTTGATATAGCATGGGTTGTGTTTGATTATTTTTCAACACTTTCTTGGATGTTGTTTTAATAATTTAATTATCTAGATAATGTATAGGATTTACTTTATTTCCAAAATTATTTTACTCTTATATGAATATATAGTCTCCCCACTATACCACTATAGACATATGATATTAGTCGGTAGCCTCTGGCATATGGGGAGGTGCTCCTGAGGTCACGTAGAGATCTTCCTTCAGGAACTGATTTGTGGTCATGGTTTGGGGGATGTCACAAAGTGGTATAAAATCCCTATTTATTTTTATAACTATTTTAGTAAGTTGGATATTATATAGGGAATTTTTGGAACATGGTTTAGAAATTGTACTTGGGAATGGTTAACCCACGTATTAGGTATGTCCACATTGCCAAGGATGGGCTTGATGTTATTTATTTTCACTTTTACTATTGACCTATTTTCACCATAAGTGACACGTTATTTGTGATTCATGGTTTATGGGATTTTTTATATTGGATGAAACAGAAAGAGGGTGTGTGTTCATGCATCATACCAGGTACATGGGATTCACATGTTATTTTTTTATTTCATGTGGTTTTTTACTCTAACTACGATAAGGGTTGGTTATGTAAAGTGTATAGATCCATTTATATGGAATCTTAATATATAAATGTATGGTGTAATATTACTTAATTTATTTATAAATATAATAAAATCATATTATGAGATCACTTTCCTTTATTATTACATTACATCAGAAAAATAAAATGCTAATTACAACTTAAAAAGTGTTTTCCTCTATAATTCATAATTAACATTTTATTTAAAATAGCCTCAATTTTCAAAAGTTATAGATAAATTAAATTGTTAAAATAGTGTTTCATGGTAACTTTTTTAAATTATTATGTATCATCTACTGAATAAAATCTCAATTTTAATATATAAAGTGTTTCCTCTATAACTTGTAATCAACATATTGTTTACTTATCCCTTTTTATGAAATTATGATTAAAGTATAGTGGAAAATCATGATGATATGGATCCTATGTATATGATGTGTAACTTTATATGTATATAATGTTGACCCTGTTTATAGGTAATTGGGGATACTGAGAGTTCCTGAGTTACATAATCTTGTGATGTGAGATGTAGATGATGGTGGGGCATTGTGACTGTTATTGCTTCCTTAACTAAAAATTAAATTTTTATTAAAAAAAACTTTTATGGAAAAAAAAGTGAGAAAACTTCAAGTTCAATAGGAGATCAAACACTATATAATATAACAAAATTATTAAAGTCCAACTTAAAACGATTAGACACGACTTTCCTAAATAATTTCCAAGACAGATCGGTTGCCTTTTTATCTAAATCATATTTGATAATATCTTCGAATTGAGAATCCAATATGTCCCACACTTTCAAAAACTCCTACACTATTATCTTTTTGTCATTGAAGCCTCTAGTCATAATTAAAGGTTGTTTGTCAATCCAAGCACCCTGCTCCTTGTTTGTGACCACTTTAATTGGTCTTGCATTCATCCTTTATGCATCCTCATTAGAAGCCTGAATGATTAAGACCTCTTCCAAAATATCTTCCTCATATTGCATAAGAAAATACCATGATTTTTTCATGGCCATTGCATCTGTGATTTCCTCTCCCATGATCCCAAATTTCATCCCTCCCTGTCAGATGTTGAGTCCAACCTTTCATTCTTCTGCACCTTAGCTCCTCCCATAGAAGATTTTTTATCCTCAGAAGGAATCTGTTTGCACATATTACCAGAAACCAAATACACTTCTTTATTAAATGAATATTCCCTTGGGTTATCCTTTATTCCATTAAACCTTTCCTTATTTGAAGATCTAGTTACTATTGTCTTTGGGTTTCTCGAATAATCTTTACAGGGTCTTAGATTTTTCCCCCCTTGAGAACTGGGAGATTTACAGTCAAGATGTTTCCTTGCTTCCCTTTCCTTAAACCAGATCAAACCAAATCCTCCTAATCATAGTTTGAACTTGTTCATGAAACCCCATCTTGGTAACTTTCCTCCTCATCTTCTGAGTTTCTACTTCTGACCTATTTACGTTTCCATCTTGGAATGAAGGTTTTCCATCTTTCAAGATCCTCATTTTGTTTCCCATCCTCATTCAAAATATATAATAGGTTATGCACAAAATATGGTTTTGTAGACTTGTATAGATCATGAACCTATCATCATGGTAACACTACCTCAATCAAGTTAGATACATGCGTCTATTTGAGCACCCTAATGTCGGCATGAGAATTAGCACCATCGTGATCAGAGAGTTTTATGATCACATGATATTAAACACACTTTATAGCCTTAACTATCTCATCAAAAGAGGGATAATTCATGGGTTAAGTACCTCCACCTACCTAAGATGATTCCATGTTATCACCACTTGGACCTCCTACTACCTCCTCATTAAGATCATCTGCATTTAATTGAGAGACCACAAGCCTAGAATCCTACCCAACCTTCTAATAATGATGAAGTATTCCAAATATATCAACCACCATCGGGTTATAAGGAAACCCCTATGGATACTTCTATATGAAAACCTCCTTCACTATACCTTTAGAAAACAAACATTCATCTGAGATCCCCCTAGATATTTCAAACCCAACCGGCTCCTTGTCCCTGAGAAGTCTGATTCGCATTGCCTCTAAATATCCTAATTGGTCACTAGAAACACTAGTCAGGCCAACCTCTCCTGAGTTCCCTCTTTTGAGTCCCTCAACTAGCTTTAAAATTCCATTCTTACCCCCATGCCTACATTTTTTCAATGCATGTCCAATTTTATTTCATGAAGAAAAAAAATCTACCCACGATTCAAAGAGGATCAATTGTTTATACCAGAACTCCTCACCAACAGAAATATAAATAAAATTAGGCGTAGATTTCAACACATCAATTTCAAAATAGATTATAGGGGAGATTGGATGACACACTAAGTGGGTTCTTCTATCCAATCACAAATACCTATTGACTAGATTTCCTCTATTATGCATGAATGTAAGTTTTAGATAAACCTAGACTGGGTATTTGGCTTACATATGGAAAACTTTAGATATACATGTATGAGAACCATAGATGGGGGTATGTTGGTTTATGAGTTATATTTTGGTGTGATCTATGGAATGGTATATTAGTGAGATAATCATTTTTATGGAGTAATAGGATGTTATCTTACTATTATTGGAGATCAATTTGATAAATGGGGGTATCCCAAGAGAGGGGTTAGCCTGTCTTATAGATTTATTAGAGATGAGAACCATGGTAGGTTATTTATGTTTACATTAATTTCTATAAGTGCTAAAGAATTATTTTAATGGGAGTATAGATACCTTGTATGTTATGGATGTAAATGCCCAACCCTGATATTGTGAGTAACATTTCGATTTTTAGAGGAGGGGTTAGTAAGATGATTGACCCTAGTAGTTGGATGATCCTAGATAGTTAAACCAAGAATGAGAAAATAGTTGGTAGATTCTTTGGGTGTTGTGGCTATACTCAAAGTGACTAATAATTATTTGGTTTTCCTTGGCTTGAGTAAGAGGCCTCAAACTCTTTGGAAATTAAGCACCAATCAATATTTTTCCTGCTAGATGAGTTGACATGCGATGAAAATGGTAATCTTGGTTATTAGACACATGATCCTAATATTAAGAAGATATAACTTTATATAGTTGACTTAGGTATTATAGAAGAGGTATATTGGGGTTTACACTTGCTGGGTATGTTTGTTTGGTAACCAGAGCTATTGAG
This sequence comes from Viscum album, assembly GCA_963277665.1. Lineage (NCBI taxonomy): Eukaryota > Viridiplantae > Streptophyta > Magnoliopsida > Santalales > Viscaceae > Viscum > Viscum album. The sequence continues at coordinate 1,274,116,500 of OY728132.1, read as the reverse complement.
AATCATTGTGAAAGGTTAAATGAGATACTCCTTTACCATGTACTAAGTTTTTGTGTTTTTTTAACATATATGATAGTTGTAATTATTGTATCCTATTATTATCCATGTGGAGGTAAGATTGGGTTGAATTTATGTTAATGGATTTATATTTCATGTGATATATGTTGATGGGTGGTTTTTTAGGAGTCTCATGATATAGATATTGAGTTAGGAATTTTATGTGACTCTTGAGGTAAGTCCATGATAATGGATGTAAAATTAATGATGGTTTCATGTGATAATCCTAGTATACTAATAGACCATTTTGGGACCTATGTATTAAGTCCTTATAGACCTGTTATAGTTAAGACTTTATGAAGTCCCTATTTACTTTGGTGGGACCTAGGACTCCTTATTTTACCTTGAATTTGTGGAGTGTGGTCATGGTTTTATAATTATATCAATGGAAAATTTTCTATGATATGATGGGGGAAAGGTATGAGAAGACCTATTTGATTGAGAATGGGAAGAGGGTATAGACCCTTGAGGATTTTAAGTATATTGTTCATATCAAGAGATGATCTAGGGAATGACCTGGTGTAGATTATCTTAGAAAATGGATGCATCAGGGTATGAATATGTGTGAGTCAAATTCTTTATAAGTTATGATGAACTAACCTTGAGTTCATGAGTAATTTTCTAATGTATAGATATACAGATCATGTGAGAGATGATTTGTGGCCATATGTGTAAAGAGTGAGTCATGATGTGATGAACCTTGGGACTGGTGAGACGTTGAGTGGTTAATCCACTCTTTGTGGTGTCTAAATAATCAAGAAAGTGCCTCATATATGGAAAACCAAGCACTTTTGTGAGTATAAGTTTCTAAAAGGTCTTGGTAGGGCCCTTAGCGTCACAAATGAGAGGGTCACATAGTGGTGAGAAAGGTTGTGGACCTTGAGTTAGAACTATCATGAAAGGGTGCGGCATATCTTTTTTTGATAAAATTTTTAAATGGTTTTCTGGGGAACTCTGGTGTTAATAGTGTCTTGGGAGGGCCTGAGTTGAGAACTTATGCTAGTAATATGAGCAGGGCTTGATAATTCCAATGTTTGGCTGATGATGGGTATCAGATAGGATCATGTTCATTGATCAAAAATAATGAAGTCTTATTATGGGGAGAACACCATGGATCATTTTAGTGGGTGGTACTTTTTTTGAGTAGTTTTCAATGAATTTCAGGAGTAACATGTTTATAAACCCAACCTGGAGGTAGTTTCCATTTTTTAACATAACTTTGGTATGAGTATCTAAGTTAGGAATAAAAATTGGAAGGTTCCCAAGTATAGGTATTAGTTATTTGGAGTTGGTGGAATTGGTATGAACAATATTTGATAGTTATTAGATACAAGTGTATGGTCATGTGATGTGTCTAGGTTTGATTAATAGAAGCAGGTTAGTGAGTGACTGAATCTGTGAGACTTCAATGCTCTAAAGTAACATGCCAATGTGAATAATGAAAAGGTATTTATTTTAAGATTAGTATTAGGTGTGATGTTATAGGTTGTAATAAGAATATTCAAGTGAGAAATATACTGGTGTAAACTAGTGGTAGAAGCCTATGAGGTGTGATGTTGGTATTTTGGGAGTTCGGTAATGTCATCAGAAGTCAAGCATCATAGTGGGGTTGGTTGAAATAATTAATGTTGATATGTGTGGTGTGGTGATTTTTTGATTCTTGTAAATGGGATAACATTTATATGGATCATGTGGTGGGTTTTCCAAGGATTCTATAGGGTAGCGATGTGATTTGGGTGGTAGTAGATCAGATGACAAGGGTGTCTCACTTTTTGCTGATCAGGGAGATCTTGTCGGTGGGTGTGCCCAAGAATCACTATGTATGGGATTTCATACAATTTCATGTGGTTCCTCATACCTCTATTTCATATTAATATGCTCATTTCATATCACACTTCTAGAAGAGGATACACAAAGCATTAGGTACGTAGGTACAATCATGAACCACCTATCATCGACAGATCAATAGATGCTCTGAGTGGAATATGCATAATTTTGGAGAACATTTTGGGATAATATGTCCTAGTTTTTAATAGTTTTTGGTATAACCACTTTTTTTAGTGTCACCCACCTCTATGTCGTATGGATCCTAGTGAGTTAGTTATGGTTGTTCTGAGTCTTGTGAAAGAGACCTAAAATTATGTTCATTTGATCTGTAAATTAATGGAGTATACCCAAAGTTGGTAAAGGTCATATACAAACTTATAATTTATCATGTGTTTTAGTTTGTAAACTTTTTTAGTCTCTTGATTCAGGTTTTGAACATATTTCATCAATTAACTCAATTTGCAAACCTGTTTCATCACTCGTTTCATGGTGTGAACCCGTTTCATTACTTGATTTAGGGTGTGACCCTTTTTTCATTTGATTCATGGGTGAACATCTATTTCCTTGCATGTTTATGGTGGTTAACCATGTGAATAAATATAGTAAAGGTTTTGGTTGGAACATCATAACTTAAGGAAGTAAGGGAATTTGGTTTCGTAACTCATGGGTATGAGTAAAACTTTGTGTCCGGGGTCACTAGTAAGAGGTTGATATTGTGGCTAATTCATCCTTTGAGGGGTGTAAGGTTTTCATTTTTGATCATAGTTAAATGGATATCCTCAGTAAGATAGTTTATTTTGTGTGTATTTCATATCAATTTTGGTTGTTACTAAGAGGATACATGGGAGTGGGAATCAGATATAGTGGCTTAATGGAAAGAGTTGATTGTCGATGAGGCATAGTGACATTATGGAATACATCTTGGTGATGAACTGATGTATGGTGGGGAGGTTTTAAAACCCCCAAACTTCTTCCAAGGTACCAACTCATTTAAATTCTAGTGAACCATGTTTATTTTTCTTAGTTATGAAGTTTTTGGAGTTCATGAGTGGTTTGTTAAGGACTTTGTAACATGATTCAGGGGGTGAAATAATTATTTTAACATAATTCAAGGGGTGAATCATGTGATGAATCATGGATTTGATTATTAATCAAGCGTTTTGGTTGCATGGATGTTTCCAGGAAAAATTTTTAGAGAAGTTGGATATTAGGTCCTGGAGGTTAGGTTGTTTCGGATAGAACCCCTATAGACACTTCTTAGGGATTATAATTCATTAGAGTGGGAGTTTATAATGACCCTTGGATATTTCTAGGCATGTTGGGGTTTAGATTTTGTCTTATACATGTGTATTGTGGTAATATTTAGCTATTAGAGGTGTTGAGATAGTTCAAGAGTGAGTTTTTAAGGAATGTGATGGACTTGTATCTATTTGAGAGTTATAAGTGGACATTAATATCATGACACGATGTATCACATTATTAAAAATCTTGGCCAGACCCCTATGGTGTGTTGGACCAAACTTTCATGATTTAAAAGTGTTTATCGCGTCATGAACAGCTCTTGCATAGTGTTTTGGGTATTTTAGAATGGGGGAATCATTAGAGATCCCTCAAAATCAACCCTATAGACTCCCTTACATTATTTCATATGTGAATATAGAGTTTTAGATTTAGGGGGATCCTATGACCTCATTTATTGGTGGATTAATGCATCATTCATTGTGATGGATCCCTCTCGGTAATTCTAAACTTCTTTAAGACCTAGATGTATTTTTTATTATCAATTTATTATTCTCCTTCCTATAAAACTTAATTTAGTGTTGATGGAATCTAATTTTCAGATCTTGGATTGTTGGTTCATTTCTATTAGTGGTTTTTGGTGATTAATATTTTTTATTGTAATGTCCCCAACCCAGAATCCACTAATATAGTGCTCCAATTTGGATTACCACGTGACCTCAAGCACACCTCCCTATACTCCAGAGGTTTACAACTAGTAGTGAGGGTCTAATAGATCATGTGGGGATACTATACCCTTTTTACCAGATTAATCCAAAGTAGATAACATATGAAATAAAATAAAAATAAGTGATAAACCAAAAACATGAATTACCAACCATTTCCCAAACATGGTACAACCACAACCGAAAATAAATATTCCATTTCATGCTAACGGTTCCAAAATTTAAATGAAACCCAAAGGAAAGACTAGCTTCTAAATATCCAAAGCGGGTCCTGACTCCAAGTCCAGATCCTAAACCATGCACATCCCAAGACCAACTCAACTCTCTATCATAGGGAATTTACCCTTGTATTGGCCTACAACTATGAAATCTTCTCAAGTACCCAACGGCGGCCCCAACAGGGCGTGAGTACAACTCAGTATGCCACCACCAACAGTGTCTATAAAATATCCAGTCTAAATAGATAGTGCATTAAAGTACTAAATAAATTACAAGATAAACTGAAGATAACTTGGGTGCCATTAGTTAATATTATTCACTTTAACCATTTTCATCATTTATTCCATTTTCATCACATGTTCCATGGGTTAAGCATTTATATCATTTACATTAGGGCCTAAGACGTTCAATTACCATGTATAAGGGAACAATTCAAGTTCTCTGTCTCACTAGGGATAAACATTTCATAAAAAATTACATCACACTTACCGTGGATCCTTAGTCTAGGTAGTCTCATTAAATAAATCGGTTAGGGTCCTAGATCCTCAGTCCGACTCCCTAACACAATAATTCTATGGGTGGGTTTAGAACCTCAGTCCAACTCGATGTGTAGAAGGATCCTTGGTCCATTACCCCACACCACCAAACCATGCGCACATGCTTATATATCCATTTACCAAATAAACCATATCAAAAACCACACAACCAATACACATAACATTTACAATTCACATTTCATACAACATATGAATCATCATCAATCCTTAACCCATTAGAACATTTATTATTTACTTATCCCATCCCAATTAACCCATTTCACTTTTTATGCCTTAACCCATTTAGAATGCTCAATAATTCTCATACAATAACCCATTTAGAATGTTCATCAATTCCCATGAATTAACCAATTTGAAATATTCATCAATTCATATGCCTTAATCTATTTATGCATTTTCATTACAAACTCACAATCTATTTGACACATTTGCATTAATTCATGTAACCCTTTATCATATCATTCCAAACGATAACTTATTACATTGATAGCAATTAGACACAACTAACATTGGTGTCTCTTTAAAACTCAATCCAACATTTCAACATATTTTTCATGGTATCTATTTAAACACAAATCAACTTTATGCTTAACATTGTAATTTTTCCTTGTTTGAGAATGTTAGATCACCCCATGGGTGGCCCTAAATTGTTCTAAACAATATCAATGCATCCCATAGGGATAGTGAGAGGTTTAATTCATCATTTATCCAACCATTTTACAAAATATAACTAAAGGAATAAAATTCACAACAATAGAGAACCAATAACACAACCACATATGCACAAATCAACAATGAGACTATGGGATATAACTTGTAGACCACCTAACTCGATTTTAAAGACAAATTCATGATTAAACTTAGAATTTGACTCAAATTAAAACACCAATTAAATCCCCAACCTAAGATCCATTGGGAAAAAGGGTTTTAGGGCTTTGGAAGAAGATAAAAAAACACAAACCCTAATCTAGAAAAGAGAATCAAGAGGAGTGTTAGACTTACTTGAAGCTTCGAGATACACTCAACGACACTCTAAACAGCCTAGAATCAAAGTAGATCGACCCATGGGATGATTTGGGATCTTTGGTTCCTCATTAGGGATAGAGGAGAAAGAATGGGAAAGGGAATCAGGTGAAACACTTACAATACCAAGGGTTATGGTAATTTCTCACTTTTTAATGGGGTTCATAGTTTTGACACATGGTTTTCCAAACTGTGTGTCAACCGTGTGCCTGCCTCTATCCAAGAGAGGTCCAAGTCACACGGTTACCTGGGAATCCTATATAATTTTAGAAACCATTCACCAATAGTGTGAAATGCCTCTATCCAAGGTTTCATGGTTTGGATTCTCCCTTGCAAGGTTTACACTAACCATGCGTCAACTATGTGACATGAACAGGATGGCCCGATTATTCTTTCTTTCATATCTCTAACCCCAGGAACACCCCTAGGATTCATCATACACCCCGTAAACATTTAATTAGACAAAATTAAATTATTTAAACCAAAATTTAAATAAGGATTTACCTCCAAGAAGTCTAAGATCTTACAACCTCTCCACCTTATAATGGCTCTTCCTCAAGTCATACTTCCAAGTATCATTGAGCTTCTGAAGCAAATAAATTTTTCCACTGAGCCTGCATTTTTGTTTCTCACTCCCAATTTTATTCTTGAAAATTACCATGATACCAAAAAACTATAACCAAAGGCATAGTCTTTCCCTACAAGTCTTTCTCATAATGATCCACGATATGAACTAGATGCTCCTCAAAGGACACATCAGCCTTAAGATCAAAATCCTAAAAATAAATCAAATGAGATGGGTCAGGTTGATACATTTGAAGCTATGAAACATGAAAAATATTGTGCATACCACTAAATAATTGTGGAAGATCCAATCGGTATGATACTAGTTTGATTCTCTCCACAATATCAAATAGCCCCATGTACTTGGGTTCCAACTTAACATGTTTCTAAATCTGATGATGAACCAACCTTGGCGACACTCTAAGAAACACACGATCACCTACCATAAACTCAAGAGGTTAATGAAACTGATCCTCATATGAATTATGCCTAATATGATCCATTTTCATACATTTCTGAATCAACTAAACCTATCTTGAATTCTCCTACACAAGACTCAGTCCCAACAGTTCTGATTCTCTAGCCTCTAACCAACACAACGAAGATATGCATAGTTTATCTTAGAGATCCTTATATGGTGCCATATAAATCATGTATTAGTAAAAAAAATTTGGAAAACTCAACCAATACTAGATTATTTTCCCATGATCCACCAAATTCTAGGATACATTCCCCCAATACTTCCTCTAACACCTGGAAAGTATGCTCTGACTGCCCGTTTTTCTGCAGATGGAAATCCATACTCAAGAACACTTGGGTACCAAGCACCTTCTGAAATCCTTGTCAGAAGCATGATGTGAAATGAGAATCATGATCCAAAACTATAGTATGAGGTATCCCATGCAACCACACTACCTCTAGAACATACAAATCACCCAACTGATCTTGGTGAAAGTCTCTCAAATTGGCATGAAATGAACCACCTTAGTCAATCGATCCACAAATACCCATATCTCATCATTCTTATGAGGTGTAATTGGGATAAATAACATTAAATCCATCATCACGTCATCCTATTTCCATTATAGAATGGGAAATGTCTATAACCAACCACCTGACCATTAATGCTCATCCTTTACCTGCTGAAAGGTAAGGCATTGCGGCACAAAACCTGTAACCTCTTTCTTCATCCCTAGCCACCAATATTTCCTATGAATATCATGATACATTTTGATCAAACTAGAATGCACTACCCACATAGACACATGAAACTCCTACATCAACTCATCTCACAAGCACACTGTCATAATAACAAGGCCATGAACATAAATGATCTCATAATCTCTAATGGTCCAACCGGAAGGTGACTCTCCACCTTTAATAATTTCCCTCAAGGCCAATCACTCTGGATACTCATATTTCCTCTCCTTTATCTGGCTCAGAAACATGGACTCAACTACCAAGGATGTATGGGTCATATACCCTTGACTATCCTGCACCTATGGATGTATCTCAGCAAACAACGTCATCATCCTCCACTCAGAACTGGATTCCTCAACCAATTTATTTTGAGTCTTTCAACTCAAAGTATATGCAACATAGTTTCCATTTCCTGGCATATAAACCAACTTGAAGTCAAAATACTACATGTAACCAACCCATATTCACTTCCAAAGATTCAAATCATGATGATGGAACATGTAATTGATACTTTTATGATCTATATACACTGTGAACCACTCTCCCAACAAGTAGTGTCACCAACACTTTAAGGAATAAACCACCATGATCACTAATCCAGTGCTCCAAGTCAGGTTGCCACATGACCTCAAGTGTGCCTCCCCTTATTACATAGGTTTTTGACTAGTAGAAAGAATATAATAGATCACATGGGGAGACTATACCCTCTTTACTAGAGTAAGCCACAATAGACAACATATGAAATAAAGGGAAAATAAGAAATAAACTAGAAACATGAATTACTAACCATTTCCCAACTAGGGTACAACCACAACCAATAATAAATATTCCCTATCATGATAACATTTCCAAAGGGGAAATAAACCCCAAAGGAAATACTAATAGTTAAATCCCCAAAATGGGTCATAACTCCAATTACAACACCAAATGCATCACAAAACAAGGTATACCCCTTACTAGGATTAGGTAAGGTCAGAATCAGTGTAGTTGTTAACCTCTTATTTAACTCTTGGAAATCATCCTCACATGCCCCAGACCATTCAAACTTGATACCCTTCTTAGTCAAACCTGAAAGTGGTACTGCCAAATTGGAAAAGTATTTGATAAGCCTTCAGTAATATCCATCTAGACCTATAAAACTCCAAACATAATAAACATTCTTGAGCTGATCCTAAGACACAACTACCTGTACTTTCTTCGGGTCTATCACCACACCTTCCTATAAGATTATGTGACCTAAGAAATTTACCATATTGATTCATAAATGACACTTGGATAGATTGGTGTATAGACTATGATCTCTTAGTGTACTTAGGAAGATTTCAAGGTTTTTGGAATAACCTTCATGAGTCTTAGAGTGCACCAATATTTCATCAACAAAGACAACTAAAAACTGATCAAGGTAAGGGTAAAACATTCAGTTTATTAGGTATATAAACATTATCAGCACATTGGTCAACCCAAATGGAATCACAACAAAATTATACAACCCACACCTACTTATGAAGGTAGTTCGCAGTATATCATATAGTCTCACCCTCAACTGATGATATCCTGACCTCAGATCAATATTAGAGAACATTGAATCACCTCTCATCTAGTCGAAAATATCATCAATTCAAGGAAGAGGGTATCAATTATTAACCATCATCAAAATTAATCTTCCTATAATCGATATATAATTGCAATGATCCATCGGCCTTCTTATCAAACAATAATAGTGATCCCCACAGTGATGTACTAGGATGAATAAACCCTTTATTATCCAATTTCTCTAATTGAGTTTTAAGATCCTGGATTTTTTTCGATGCCATTCTATATAGAGGAATGGAAAATGGTTCTTCTCCTGACAATAACTCAATTATGAACTCGACATATCACCTGGACAACTACCCTGAGAAGTCATCAGGAAACACATCCTAAAATCGATCCACCGCTAGAGTAAATACAAGTTTCTTTACTCCCCTGTCATCTAGAATAAGGTACTACACTTGGGCTGTAAGTTCACCCAACTTCTGACAAACTGGCTCTACATGACCTGCCTAAAAATACCACTCTCCATGATGAACATAATTGTCTCCCTCAAGAGATGTGAATGTTACCCTATGATGGTAACAATAAATATGTTATTATTATAACACTATCCAATCCATACCCAAAATTAGATAAAAACTTGAAAACTCAAGCACAAACAAGTCCCACAGAAAATGGTACCTGGCAACCTTAAGAGCACACCCTTTAAATTGCCTGATATTTTCTACTCACACCCCTAATGGTGTATCAATCGACATAATCCCACACAAATTCTCCACCGTTAGACCCAACATAACCATAAACTAAGTAAAAATAAAATAATTTGAGGAATATATATCAAATAAATCACTAGAGAGTGTGAGATCTACAAGGATCGTACCTTGAATAGTCAATGGTCTAGCCTTGACACCTCCAAGTGTAGACTGAACTGCATGAAGTTGGATTCCCCCTTTTCCCTAGGCCTTAGACTAAACTCTTAGTGTTACACTGCCCTGCTAGTATAGATTCTCTCATCCTGAAGTACTACTATTGACACCTCTACCGGTATGGCCAGTAGATCTCTAACTACCTTCCTTGTATGAGGTAACCAACCCTCTTTATGCACTCAGCATTGGCCTCGATCCTCCATTAGTACCCATTTTCAAGGGTTTCTATAGAACCTATGCACATTCCCCAACCTTCCACATGCTCAACACTCAACTCATGGTTGGGGACACTATCCATACATGTGCCCTAGCCTATCACAATAATAGCAGAAAATTCAGTCGCTACCCTATGAGGATGGTTCCCTTTTTTGACTAATATTTCCACTACTACCTTGGTGTAAACTATCGAAGCAGCCCTTCCTACCATCAGAAGTTTCACCACTATTTCATCCAACTAGAACTTCATACCCTCCACCAGAAGCCTCTTTGAGGTTACCTCCTAAAATAAGGGCATGACCCAATACTTCATAAACCCTCTTTAAATGGAATATATTTTCCTATAACAATATCATGTCTAATTCCATCCTAGAAACATCTAATTGTAGCTAACTAATACCCTAACAATGATAGAATGAAGTGTTTCAAGTTAATGAAGCAGCTAGTATACTTCATCACCAACATAGACCCATGGGTTAACCTCATAAACTCTACAACCTTCTCATACCTTAATGCCTCTAGAGATAAATGCTCCAGAATCTTTTCCTATAAGTATTTACACAACATACCATCTTCCTACTGAGTCTGGACCAAAACAACCCACCAATGCTTTGCCTGACCCCACAGCATGTAAGCTGATAGCTTGACTCTCTTTTGAAGAGGAGTCTCTAAGTGATCAAGAATCATCTAAATGGAATATATAAAAAATCTAGATACATCAATTCCACCCTTTCTTACAAAAGTCAGAAGGTGTTATAGTTGAAACTCTCTATTCAGCTCAAACATACTCAGCACAACCCGACCTAGGTCCTATTACATCATCTGCATGAAATGAGTGAAGTTCTCACAAAACTACTCTTCTCCCTAGTTACCCTAGATCACCAAGTTTCCTTACTCCATTTCTGGAGGACCATTCTCATTGACATCTTCCAGTCATCCAACCAACACACAACATCATGGTGGCATCTTCCTATAATTCCAAACATTCACCTCAGAACACATAACACAAAGCATCCACGATTTACATAAAAGAATTTTATCCACTATCTATAAACAACCCATTTCACATACACTATCCCAACGGGTATCGTCACATCTATAACACTACCCCCGACCATCCCTACCATGGGTCATGGTTAACATGGGGTAAACCAACTTGCATAGTTACAAGACTTTCATTAGACACCTTTTTAAACCATTTCCACTTTCACAACTAATTAAAACTAACCTTTTAACTCGTTTTTAACTTTTTATTGAACATCATTCTTTAACCATTCTTTCACATTATTTCCAATCACCCATTTTCATCATCTTTATTGGACATAATTTTCTTAAAATTTTCAAGAAAGTAAATGAATCCTATGCTTCATGTCCCACGCACCCATCCCATGTGTTCACATCATGATGCATGCCACCTATATACCTAGGTTTCTATAATGATGCATGAATGCACAACCTCATGCCATTTTTTCCATGAGTGAAATACCATAAAATAGTCACATCACACAGCATGTGCATCATCCAATGGTGAAATATCATCCAATTGTAACAACACACATCAAGAACAACAATTCCCACCCTAGGTTCTTGGGTTTTCCCTCATACATGGGTTATTTACTCCCATGAACGACCTCATTTCCAAGGCCCAAAGCTTCCTAATCTTCTATCTACCATCCCCAAATAGTAATGCAAAAGAAAATACCTACCTCTAATAACACTTTGTAACACCCCCAACCCGAAATCCACTAATCTGATGCTCTAATCTGGGTCACCACATGACCTCAAGAGTGCCTCCTCATACACCATAGGTTTCCAAATGGCAGTAAGGGTCTAATAGATCATGTGGGGAGAATATAATCTCTTTACTAGAGTAAGACACAACAGATAAAATATGAAATAAAGGAATAATAAGAAATAAGCTAGAAACATGCATTACTAACCATTTTCAAAATAGGGTACAACCACAACCAACAATAAATATTCCATGTCATTATAATAGTTTAAAATGTGAAAGAAAACCAAAAGAAAAGACCAGCTATTGAATCCCCAAAACAATTCTTGACTCAAGTTTGGATCCTTAACAATGCACATCCCAAGCCTAATTCAACTCCCTAGAATAGGTCCTTTACCCTTGTCCTGACCTATAACCATAAAATCTGATCGGGTACCCAATGGTGGCCCAAGTAGGGTGTGAGTACAACTTAGTAGTCCACCACCAACAATGCCCACAAAATATCCAATAAAAATATATAGTGCATGAAATTAATAAATAAATGACAAGATAAATAGAAGATAACTTGGGTTCCATTTGTTGATAATATTCACTTTAACCATTTTCATCATTTACTCCATTTTCATCACTTGTTTCATAGTTTAAGCATTTACATCATTTACACTATGGCCTAAACTGGTCAATTACCATGAATAAGGTAATAATTCAAGTTCCCTATCTTACTAGGTATAAAAATTTCATAAACAATTACATCACACTTACCTTTTAGCCTCAGTACAAGTAGTCTCATCAAATGAATCTGTTAGGGTCTTAGAGCCTCAGTCCGACTCCCTAACCTGTATATTCTAGAGGTGGGTTTAGAGTCTCAGTCCAACCCAACCCATGGAAGGATCCTAAATACATTATCCCACACCACCAATCCATGTTCACATGATTATATATCCATTTACCACATAAACCATATCATAAAACATACATAATCAATTCACATAACATTTACAATTCACATTTCATACAACATATGAATCATCATCAATCCTTAACCAATTATCAAATTTATCATTTACTTAGCATATCCCAATTAACCCATTTCCATTATTATGTATTAACCCACTTATCATGATCAATAATTATCATGCATTAACCCATTTATCATATTCATCAATTTCTATGAATTAACTCATTAGGCACATTAATCAATTCATATGATTTAATCTATTTATACATTTCCATTAAGAATTCATAATCCATTTGACACATTCACATTAATATATTTAACCCTTTATCATATCATGCCAAATGTTGCCTTATTCCATTGAAAAAAACTAGACACAACTACCATTAATGCCTATTTATAACTCAAACCAACATTTCAACATATTTTTTATGGGATATATTTCAAAAAAAATCAACTCTATGCTTAACATTGTAATCTTCCCATGTTCGGGAATGTTGGATCACCCCATGGGTGGCCCTAAATCGGTCTAAAAATCTTGATGCATCCCATGGGGATCATGGGAGGTTAAATTCATCATTTATCCAACCATTTTTCCAAATCTCACTAAATACATAAAATGAAAAATAAGAGAGAATAAATAACACAACCACACATGCACAAATCAACAATGAGACTACGGGATATAACTTGTAGACCCCCTACCTCGATTTCAAAAGACAAATACATGCTTAACCTTAGAATTTGACTCAAATTAAAACCCCCCTTTAACCCCCAACCTAATATCCACTAGAAAAAAAGAGTTTTTAGGGCTTCAGAAGAAGAAGAACAAAACTACAAACTCTAATCCAGAAAAGATAAGTAAGAGAGGCATTAGACTTACCCAGAGCTTCGATCTGAACCCAATGGCACTCCAAATAGCCTATAATTGAAGGAGATCGGCCCTTGGGAATATTTGGGAGCTTTGTTTCATCACTAGGGATAGAGTAGGATTAATAAGGAATAAAATAGGGTGAATCACTTAAAATCCCAAGGGAGGGAATGGTAATTTATAACTTTTTAATGTGGTACATGGTTTGGCTGCATGGTTTTCCAAACCATGCACCTACCTCTATCCAAGAGGGTTCCAAGTCACACAGTTACCTAGGAATTCAATAAATTTTGACAAACCATGTTCCAACCATGTGAAATTATTCTCTCTAAGGTCACATGGTTTGGCTTCCCCCCTTTCACGGTTTACACTAACGGTGCACCAACTGTGTGACATGCACAGGATGGTCTGATTCCCCTTTATTTCATATCTTGAACACCTAGAACACCCCATAGCTTCCTCAAACATCTGGTAAAAATTTAATTATCCAACATTAAGGAATTAAAACCAAAATTTAAACAATAACATACCTCCATGAAGTTTGGTATCTTATAATTATGCTTCAGGTAGGTAATTCTAAAGATTTTACCTAAAATTCATATTGGTTCTGGTGTGTGTATGATGTGTGGTCACACCAATATGTTGTGTTCTTGAACTAAAATAAATAATTATCACCATGATCCTTAAATCATTAAATTGAACCTCTCCACAAGTCATGAATATCCCATTGGTGATAATAATGAAACTTTATCCACCCAAGGGGTGTGCGTGACATTGATTGTTAATGGGAAACATTAAAAAGGGAATACATAGTGGTGTTCAGGATTTAGTGATTTTACAATGATTAAATGGTAATGGATTAATAATACATACTCTATGATTTGAGATAAATGTTGACTATATGAGACCTATTGAACATGAACCTAAGGAATAATTAAATTAATTATCAATGAATTTAGAACTGTGATACTGGTTTGGGACACTTTGGATTTGATCTAAGGAATTGGGATGATAATTGATGCTGATTTGGGCCACTTTAGATTTGATCCAAGGGTTCAGGGTGGCTAATGATACTGATTTGGGCCACTTTGAATTTGATCTAGGGGTCGAGATGACTAATAATATTGACCATGTCGGTCTACTTTGGATTTGATTAAAGGGATCTGGATGACCATAGATACTGATTTTAGGCCACTTTGGATTTGATCCAAGGGGTTAGGATGACTGCTGATACTAATCTAGGCCACTTAGGATTTGATCCAAGGGGTTGGGATGAATACTAACGCTAATTTGGGGTTATTTTTATTTGATCTAATGGGTCAAGATGACTATTGATAAAATTTTGGGCCTCTTTAGATTTAATCAAATGAGTCGAGATGACTACTGATATTGATTTAGTATGCCTTGGATATGATTTGTGGGGTCGGTATGACTGCTGATTTAGGATTTCTTGGAATCATTTATTAGAATCTTTTGTGACTCTATGGAAACTATGGATAGAAGCATCCAGGTTAGGCTGAAGTGGGTATGGTTGACCCTGAGTGTCACCACTAGTAGAAAAATATGTTTTTACATCAATTTTTTTAGGTTTTTGACATCATTTTAATAGGTGATATAAATGTAAGTGGTGTTGTGAATATATTTTTAATGTTAGTAATTAAATCTGATGTTAAAAAATTGATAAAAAATAAGACTTTTGAAGTTATTTTTTCTCATAATCGATGCTGAAAGTGCAACTTGATGGCTGTCGACATTGGTTTTTGTTATGACTGACATAAAAAGTGCTACTATATGACTTTTGGTGTCAGTTTTATGTTATAACCAATGTCTAAACTCTATAATTTTTTTAAAATATATCATTTCTCATTACTCACTTGGATGAAAATACATGATCGATGAAGTATAAGATTATATAAACTAAACCAAATATAGAAAAATAAATATAAAGGTTTAACTTAAAGATTCAAATTAAATCTTCAACTCACTTGGATAAAAATACAAGATCTATAAAGTAAAACATTATAGAAACCAAACAAAATCAATAAAAATAAAGTTAAATCTTTGATTCAGTTTTGATGCTTGATACAGTGTCTATCAACTTAATTTTATTTGGAGGGAAGAACTAATGAGTCATTTAATGTTATGGTTTGTAAGGAATTTTAGACTCCATACTATAAATATCGTGAAAAATATTTATACATTTAACTCAATATGATGAATTATCCTTCATCGTATAAAAAAAGAATCATTAAAAATTATATTGATCGATGAAACTATTCATAATTAATTAATGAGAGAATAGTTATAAATACCATTTTAAAATTATCGAATGAAGAACTGGTGGAATGATATTGAGGATCAAAATAGTAAATGGAAAATCAATAAGTGTGGAGAGTGAAAACATATAAAATATCCATAAAAAGTATAACATGTTATAATAAATTTTGAGCGTCAATTGAAAAATTAGAATGTGCAATGTAAAAAAACAAAATCCTACTTTCATGTGATGAAAAATTTTACTTTTGACATCGGTTATGTATGAAATTGATGTTAAAAGGACCAATGAGAATATTTTTAATACAGTTTTAATAAAACAAAATTTTAAAAGATAAATATATATATTTATATATTTATGTGTATTTTAGAAAAAATTGACATCAAAAAAATTTAAAATTTTTTTACATCAACTTTAATAAAAATGTATTTCAAAAGTGAAAAAATTTAATTTCAATTTTACTAAAAACCAATATTAAAAGTATATCAAAAAATTAACATTTATTTTTTGTAAAAAAATTTAAAATTCCCTCCACATTCATTGTAACATCGGTTTTTGAAAAAATGATGTTAAAATGCCAATGTAGAATCATATTTCTCTACTAGTGCACCTTGAAACCCGAGGGTCTACAGGGTTATTTATTTTTTGTATTTATTTTTCTATAATTTTATTATCAATGTAAGTATGTTCCTATTACTAAGAATGGATATGATTTAGATATAATTGGTTGTGGAATACGGAGTTAAACTCAGACCCTAATAGGGATATCAGTTAATACCCAAGAAGTCTTCATGACTATAGAACGGGAAAAGGGAAATCACCCATGACTGATGCATGATTAGGACTAGAAGGTCAGAGCACGGGAGATTGGGATTTTTTTAGGAGTATTTTGATTTAATATATTAATTATTTTGGTATGTTTTTTGATATGGTTTGTTGTTTTTTCCCTATTTGACATGCATACAGTTCATTTTTATATAACATGGGTTATGTTTGATTATTTTTCATCACTTTCATGGATGTCATTTTACTATTGTATTTATCTTAATAGTGTTAGAATTTCCTTTATTTCCATTGTTGTTTTACTCTGATATATAGGAATAACCTCCCCATTATACAACCATATACCCACACTTCTAATTGATAACATCTAGCATATGAGGAGGCACATATGTGGTCATGTAGAGATCCCCCATCGAGCACCAATTTGTGGTCGAAAACCGATGGATGTTACATCCTGTAACATTATTCAAAAGGATGGTAAGCATAAAAGGATTTTTATCTAAGATAAAAGGGTTTATCCAATATATTTATTAAAATATGATGGAAAGAGTTCCCACAACCCAATAGTGGAATATTTTATAAAATAAAGTCTTATTTTCATAACATTTCTCCAAACACATAAAATATCTTGAGATATATTGAACAATAATTTATTTATTAATATAACCACTAAAATAAATATGTATTATCTCCTATACAGAAAAAATTTTGTATCTTATCATGATATTCTATAGAGAATATAACTTCTAGAAGTCTATAAAAAGTATGTTTTTGACTTAGAGAGGTTCAAAGTTGATAAATAAAATACAAATTAAATATTATGCTAGTCAAAAAATAAAAGTTGATTTCACTTAATATCCAAAATATTACAGGGTGTGATAGTAATGATAAATCTAAAGGTTAACATTTAGTTACCATAATAAAGTAAATATCACTTTATATCCTAAAGGGGTCTAGGATGTGTTGGTAAGGAATATTGTAAAGAGTTACATTTTTTACCAAAAATATCTCAAGGAAAAAATTTGATAGAATTTCTCCAAGAATGACGATAATAATGTTTATATATAGAGTTATAAGTAGATAATAGAAGTTATTAACATTATAACATTTTATGTTGTGAATTAAAGGGGTTAAGATGCCTGTTTAAGGAGTTGAACATTATGAATATGATTCTTAAGTCTTACCATTATTCATAATGGATTGCTTCATATATGTCACCCACTAAAGTATTTTAGTGGTATAATTTATCAGATGCTCATATAGTGATGTATCCGTAATTACATAGAAATATAATGAGTTTAATAAAACCCAAAAAGTGCAGAAAATATGAGGTTGGTCTAACAGTCTATCATATGTAATATAATTAGATAGGTTATTATGTATAGTTTTTTTAAGTATTATTAAGAGTTTAAGAATATAAAAGGTATAGTTTTATACAAATGGTAGACTCTATATTATCATCCTCCATGTTGGCTATATATTTTAAGAATTGAAATGGTAATTTATGTCTAAATTTATGATTTTGATGTATCCATAACCGAATTTTGTTATGGAGTACTATAGTTTGTGACAAAATGTTAAGGTTAGAATGATTAATATTTCATATAGAGATATAAAATATTCTCATGAAGCACAAGACTAATTTTTTTCACTAGAAGACCCCCCCCCCCAAGTATATACCATATAGAGTGTCATGAGCTATGTATTTTGTATACAAGGAGTAAATTTTTAATATTTGTATTTCCCCATACCCAATATTAGGGATATTCCTAGTATAAGAACCTTCATACTTTGATACCTTTATTATGCATGGCTTGAGGCTTAGCTATTCAGGGGTGGTTGGTTATGTTGTTAATCATGTCATCAGTTCGAGCTTAACCAAGGTAGGATTTGTACTCTCATATTATGTGTATGACATATGGTACCTCAATTGAGATAGATTGGAAAGTGTACAATAATACCTAGATAGTATATATGATGTTCTTATCTATTTGGATAAGGGGTGTGTGATGTTCTCATTCAGTAAGATGAATGACATGTGATGTATTCATTGATGGGATTGACATACTCCTTGTATTTTGGTTACTTGATTTCTTGGACAAAGGTATCACATGAAAATTAATAGTCGTATATGATACAACTGGTGGAAATAGGTATTTAGATATATGTATTTGATAGATATCATGTCAGATATCTTCATAGATTGAGTATCATTGACACTTTTTTAGAGGTTACTCTTTTATTATATTTATGGATTCAATAATTCATATTTATTTTCAATGTTTCTAAGGCCTGAGGGGTCACACTTTGTGGTCATAAAAATGAGGATAAAGTTTATTAAACTTTTAGAGATACCCCAAAAAAATAGGATATCCATAAAAAGTACTAAATGAATATTCACAAGGTATTTTATATGATATGATATACCATAAATTGATAATTGCAGGTTTCGGGTGTAGTAGAAGTGCATGTTGGGAATGAACAACTCATCTTTTTTCCATAATCATTGAATAATATGATATGTACACAATTAAAAATTCATCACCAATGGAATTAATTCAAGGATTAATTGACATGAATGCCAAAATTGGAAGATGAGGATGATCACATGTAATTTATAATTAATTTATATGTAGATCTAAAATTACTTGAACTTGAAATTATTTATTCATTGATGGTCAGGTTGAATTGATCTTATCATACCATAATTTTGTTGTAGGATCCATGTGAAGAATACTTATGTAGGTGATCCTTATGTGCACCACAATCTCTGAATGTCATCGTAGAATCTCTGGGTGCTAGCATGGTCATTCCCGATCGCCTGTATCCTTCATGGTTGATCACAGAAAAATTATCTTCAAGGATAAAGAATTATTGATGTTCTCTTGATGTATTTATAGGGGATAGAGAGAACACTATAGATCTCTAAATATTTCTCTAGGGTTTGAGAGTGATTATATCTATCCATTTTTTATAATGAATATCTCTTTGTAAAGATATATTACTAAATATACATTAAATAAAGTTTAGATTTTCCTATTTACATATAATCCCCCTTACCAATTACTTAATTCTTAGTGAACCCCATGTCTTAAAAATAATATAATTATTATTTTCTTCCTCACATGTGGATGGGGTGGTAGGGGGTAGGGGTTTGGGGTGCAAGTCGCATGGTCGAGTCCCCGGGCCTATTTATTTCATAGAATCTTTTTATGCATTGTGTGTTGTCATTGGAAAATGTACCAACTTTTTAATAATATAATTATTATTCACTTTAAATTTTTATCACCTAAGAATAAATAAATATCATTTATATCATTTCCAATATTACAATTAAACTCAGTCTATTTTCCCTCCTCAACATTTACCGAACCTTCAATAATGACTATTTATTTAATAAATAAATAATACTTCATTATTCCTCAATAAATATAATAAATATTATAGTTTCTAAACCTTAGAAATAAATATTTATTATTATTATTTAAATCACTTATTCTTTTGAATAACTTGTGATTAAATCTTAGAGATCAACCAAACCCAAATAAATATTAAACCACAAAACTTGAATAATATTTATTCCTAAATGTTAAAGTCATCATAGAATTTAACCCAGATTTTGGATTCATTTTGTAACGCCCCGACCCCTCTAGACCAAAGCCGATGCATTACTTGTTACATTGTCATGGTTATAAGGAATGAAATCCGAAAGTAATGATCAGTTTAGTAATCTTGAAGAAACTAGATACATAGATGTAACTCAAATTACATTGGGAAAGGTAACAAAGTACAATACATAACAAAAACTAATAAACCGCATCCAACAAAACTCAATAAGGTATCTAATATTCATAACCAATTGAAAGTAAAAAAATTGAAAGGGGTGAGATCAAACACCTAGTAAGGGTTAAAAATATCAAAATCATGAATCAATAATAACTAAATTATAAACAACTTAGCATAGTCAATATGGCATGGTGAATAAATGAAAAACTCATGCCATTAATAAACTGAGAATGAAACTACATCCATAGATTTTGTCATAGTGAAAACATAATGGATAGTAATAACTGATAATGAATAAAGAGAATGATTATTAATTGTACATCATGTATCTGGAACATGATACTATAATACCATTAAAATGGTTTAGTTATGTGGGTAGAAACCCATCTGATTTTTTGAAACAAACTCGAAGGGTTTGTCACCAACTGATTTGTCTCATGAGACCTGTCGATACATCAAGGGGGTGTAGCGGGACCCACCCTCAGCTTCATGTCCAAATAATTATTTATACATATATTCATCTCAAGATAAATATGCCTTTACATTATCCGTATATAATAGATAATACAGATTCATCAATATTTCCTCAGTCAAAACAACATTCAAAATAAATACCATATGTAAATTGGTATATGGATTAGACAATAATAATACCCATGATATGAGAATATGTAAATTTAAATGAAATGTAATTTCAATTTAAAAGTGATCTCAAATGGGTAGTAGGCACACCACATAAGAAAGATTAGGTTCACAATACTAACCAAGTCACAACGAAGTGAAAATTGAGACAAAGCTCGTTACCACGTTGTAATCAATTGAGTCGTATGACCAAAAGTTAATAACCACCAAATGAATCAAAGAACACCATGAATATTAAAATAATTGTGATAATATATATATAATGTAATTATACCTATACCATATAAAATAAATAAGAGGCGAGCAATGGAAATCACATAGAATTGAAAGTGAGATGAGAAAACTCCTTACAAACATTTCGGCATGGTAACGAGTGTTCTTGAGAGGGCTTAATGAGAGGTACAAGGGGTATACCATTATTTATATATCATAAGGGCAGTATGGGGGTGAGAAAACATACCCTATCATTATTAATTAAAAATAAAAGGGCATAATAGGGGAAATTCTTGAACTAAAGTGAGAGAGAGGATTCCTTACCTTAAGCTTGAAGGTGTTCTTGATTGTTCTTAACAACCTGAATAATCAAATTTAGCTTCATTAATTAATAATTCCAAAACCTCATAAACATTTAATTGATATGGTATAACCTTATTAAGTTCATTAATGGCCTTTTTTATGGGTTAATAGATTCAATTTTATTGTTTTGGAAGCATTTTCTTACTAGGTTTTCATGATTCATTTACTTGTATTCATGAATGGAAGTTCATTTGAAATGTGGTTAAACATCCATAATAATTAATATATATTATTAATTACATTATATAGATATAAATTATCTTATAATTATTCTGTTTATATACCATGAGGATGACTCATTTGATGAGTTAATGATAAACCCTTGGATTTGGCTTGGCAGTTTTGTGCACAATGAACTTGTTTTGTATTATTATTCCATTTTATGAGTGTGTAAGGATTACATAAAATAAAACATGATAAAATAAATATATTATGATCTGGTTAAACCATTGAAAATGTTTCATGACCAGTCTTGAAGATAGTAATGCAAATTGAAAACCCGTCTTCCTTGAGTGTGATAAATTAACACATCTCGGACGGTGTTTGCATTTATAGTATAAAAGGATGGGAAAGAGATATTATAATGAAATATTCCATTATCACAATTAAAATCCAGTACATGTATGGTAATAGAATTATCATGGAATTTGGATGAGTTGAGGTGAGAAGAGAGAACAAAATAATGGAACTTGTAAAAGGAATTGAAATAAAAAAAGGAAGAGAGGTTCACTTATTGAGTACTCCTCTTTGAGAAACTCCTTAAGACCTTTGATTTTGGCCTTTTGGTGAGACCAGTAGGTATTTGACATGTGGGAGAAGGTTAAGGAGCTATTTTAGTAGAATTTAGGAAAGTCTTGAAGATTGAGTGGTGTGGGAGGAAGAGGGGGTGAGGGTGGTTTATATAATGGAGGGGAGAAGAGTTTTCTTAATATTATAATCATTAATTTATTATTTCTTCTCAAGATAGGAAATAGTGAATATTCCTTGACTTATAATAATAATAAGAGCATGTGAGTTCAATTTTTGGGTGCTTACATCACTCATGATACTACGAATAGTTAATTTAATTTATAATATATTTATATGGTAAATTAATGTATTTTACTATTCACCAAAAATTCAAGTATTTCAGAAAAATACCAAAAAATCACCCTAACCATTTTTCAACGTGTAGAATCCAAAAATGAATTCCATTTTACAAAAACAATTTTTTAAATATGATTAATTAAATATTTAATTAAAATCATTATTTAATCGAAAAATATAAACACTTAAAATATTCATCTTCATTTTTAAGGTGCCTGAATTTATTTATACATTCATGGGTTTTAATACCATTCATAAGAGTCATATTACTATTCATAAGGATAATTTTCTATTCATAAGGGTAGGTTACTATTCATAAGGGTAGGTTACTATTCACCAAAAATTAAGTTAATTCTATTAGACTCTAAATATCATCCTGAACACAACCGTGTATGTTGGATTTTCAAAATTCAAATCGTAGAGTTGGAAAATTTAAATTTCATGGCTAGGTTATGACTATATTATTTAAATAACCATGATTTGTTCCATAGAGTCTTAGTGATTCATGAAATATAGGCTATATAATGAATACAGTGTATTTAAGAGAAACATTTCATAAAAGTTTTGGGGTGCTACATTATTCCCTCCTTCAAAAACTTCATCCTCGAAATTTTTAATTGATAAAGACCTTCAAAAGGATGTGGGTGGTTCTTTTTCATAACATCCTTAGGTTTCTATGCCTCTTCCTCCATATTATGGTTTCTCCAAAGAACCTTTACTATACAAGTTGTCCAATTTCTCAATACCTTCTCCCTTGTGTCAAGAATCCTGATAGGCTCTTTATAGTATGACAAATCAGGTTCCAGTTCTATTTCTTCATAGGTGATTACATGTGTTGGGTCTGGAATGTATTTTTTTAACAATGACATGTGGAACACATCATGAACTTTGGAGAGACTTGGCGGCATCGCTAAATGGTAAGCTACATCTCTGATTCTTTCTAGAATTTCAAATGGTCCGATGTACCTTGGGCTCAGTTTCCCTTTCTTACTGAACCTTAAGACACCCTTCCATGGAGATACTTTCAGAAACACATGATCTCCCACTTGGAATTCCAAGTCTTTTCTATGGTTTTCAGCATAACTCTTCTGCCAACTTTGGGATGCTTTAATATGGGCTTTAATTTTCTTCACCTTTTTCATGGTCTCTTTAATAAGTTTTGGGCCTATAAGTTTCCTCTCACCAACTTCATCCCAACAAGTTGGAGTTCGACATCTCTTTCCATATAATGCTTCATATGGGGCCATTTGAATACAATAATGGAAACTATTGTTGTAGGAAAATTCCACCAATGGAAAGTATTGATCCCACATACCTTGGAAGTCAAGAGAGCATGATCTCAGCATGTCTTCTAGAGTTTGAATAGTCCTTTCAGATTGTCCATCAGTGTGGGGGTGATAAGCAGTACTCATACGAAGCTCAGTATTCAAAGCCTTCTGGAGACTTTTCCATAATTTTGATGTAAACCAGGGATCTCGATCGGAAAAAATCGATAGAGGTGCACCATGAAGTCTTACAACTTCATTAACATAAATTATTGTCAGGTGCTCAAGTGGTAAATCCTCTCTTATAGGAAGGAAATGTGCTGATTTTGTGAGATGATCAACAATTACCCATATTTCATCGTTCCTTCTAGGTTTCATCGTTAGTCCGGTGAAAAAATCCATTATAGTGTTATCCCACTTCCACATAGGAATAGGTATAGGTTTCATCACTCCTCTAGGATGTTGTCTCTCTGCCTTCACTTGTTGACAAACTAGACACCTTGACACGTATTCAAAAATTCTCTGCTTCATATTATCCCACCAAAAATATTCCTTCAGATCTCTATACATATTTGTGCTACCCAAGTGTATAAATAAATTTAAGCTATTATCATCATCTAATAGTTCCCTTTTTATCTCAAGTACTGATGGAACACATAACCTCTTCCCAAATTTCAGAACTCCTTCTTCATACACGAATTCTGCCAATCTCCCATCCTTGACAGCGTTAATTTTCTTATGTAGATTCTCATCATCAAATTGAGATATTTTTATCTTCTATAGTAAATATGGTTTGTTAATAATTTTAAAGAGGAAATATTTTTCCCATTCCTTAAAAATTCTCATATCCATCTTTAGTAGATCCATGAATATAGGATCTCTCTCAATCCTCATTTGAGTCATAAGTCCATGATCTTTCCTACTTAATGCATCTGCCACCTTATTTTCCTTTCTTGGGTGGTAGTGTATTGAACAATCATAATCTTTGAGTAACTCGAGCCATATCCTTTGCCTCGTGTTGAGTTCTTTTTGTGTAAAAATATATCTCAAACTCTTGTGGTCCGTATAAATCTCACATTTTTTCCATAGAGATAATGTCCCCATATTTTCAGAGAAAAGATTACAAATGCTAACTCAATATCATGAGTTGGATAATTTTTCTCATGAGTCTTCAATTGTCTTGATACATAAATGATAACTTTATCATTTTTCATAAGGACACAACCCAGTTCATTCTTTGATGCATCGCTGTATATCAAAAATCCCTCATTTCCAAATGGAAGAGTCAAAATTAGAGCATTGACCAGTTTTCTTTTCAATTATTCAAAGAATTCTATAAATTATTTTGTCCATACAAACTTAACTCCTTTACATGTGAGCTTGGATAGCAGGTTATCCAGTCGGAAGAAATTCTGAATGAAATGCTGATAGTAACCTGCTAAGCCAATAAAACTGCATACCTCGGTTATGTTTATTGGTGTAGAACATTCTTGGATTGAATTTGTATTCACAGGATCAACTAATATTCCATCCTTAGAGATAATTTGGCCAAGAAAAGAAACTGATTGAAGCCGGAATTCTCATTTTCTAAACTTCCCATATAATTTATTTCTTCTAAGAGTTTTCAGAATAATCCATAAGTGATTCTCATGGCCTTCATAGATTTTTGAGTATACCAGGATATCATCGATGAATACCACAACAAAGTTATCAAGATATTCCTTGAAAAATATATTCATTAAATCCATAAAAATAGAGGGTGCATTAGTCATTCCAAAAGGCATCACTATAAACTTGTAATGCCCATACCTGGTTTGAAATGTTGTATTAGGAATATCTTACTTCCTTACATGTATCTGATAATATCTGGATCGAAGTTCAATCTTCGAAAAGTATTGATCTCCATAAAGTTGATCAAATAAATCATCAATCTGAGGCATAGGATACTTATTATTTATTGTAATAGCATTTATTTCCTTGTAATCAATGCATAGCCTCATGAATCTATCTTTCTTCTTGACAAAGAGGATAGGGGCTCCCCATGGAGAAACACTAGGTCGAATAAATACTTTTTCACTCAATTCATCTAGTTGTTTCTTTAGCTCTACTAATTCCACAGTGGCCATTCTATAGGGAGTCTTTGATATAGGTCTTGCACCAGGAATTAAATCAATAGAGAACTCAACTTTCTACTCTGGAGGATGTCCAGGTAAATCCTCTGGAAATACATCAATGTATTCTTGCAATATATGCACATATTCAATTTGAAGATTTATTTCCTCGCCCGTAGATATTGGTTTATCTTCCTCTCCAAGTATTTCATTCAGTAGATCTATTGGGGTGGATCTAGATAATAATCATATGGCGAAGATTCTACTCTAAAAATAAGATATTCTACACCATTTTCAAAGATTTTAACTTCTTTATTCTTGCAATAAATCTTCACATCATAATTTGAAATCCAATTCATACTGAGAATTATATCAAAGTCGTTCATTGGTATGATGATAAGGTTATCAACTAAATCACGTTTTGGTGTCCGGAGGGGGACTAATCTACATGCCTTTGCTGCAATAATACATCCCCTAGGAGTTTTGACTGACAAATCCTTTATTAAATCAAATTGGACATGTATAATTTTCTTGGAAAACTGGGAAGATATAAATGAATTTGATGATCCATAATCAAATAAAGTGTTGGCTAAGTTTGAGGAAACAATTAAACTACCTTCCACCATATCATTAAGAACTTTAACCTCTACGGTTATAATTTCATAAGCTCTCCCTTGCTCTCTTGGCCTTTTCTGAGGCAAGTTTCCTTGGAACTTAGGAAAATCATGTGCATAGTGTCCCATATCTCTATAATTGTAGTATTTAACATCATCAAATTGTTTCTTCCCCTTGCATTCATTAGGTAGATGACCCTTTTCTCCACACTTATATCAAACTCCAATGCCTTTCAAGCATTTCCTGAGATGATTCTTTCCACAATTCTCACATAATGGGAATTTATTCATTACCTTGTTCTTCTTTGATGCTTTACCTTTCCCTTGATTATTGTAGTACCTCTTTTTATCTTGGTTTCCCTTGAAAAAAATTTATCTAGAAAATTCCTTCTATGTTTTGATGGTACTTGATACAATTTCATCATATGATGAAAATGTTTGAGAAGCCAGTTCCCTTCAAAGAATTGGCTTAATACCTTCAATGAAATGATCAATATTGTCTACCGAGTCACGTACGTAATATATGGCATACCTGGCTATCCTTGTGAAGATAGCCTCATACTCTGCAACATTGTCTTCTTCCCTTTGTTTTAAGCCAAGGAATTTCCTCTTCATTTTGGTTCATTGCTAACGAGGGAAATATTTTTTGAATAATATTTCCTTAAAAGTTATTCATTCCATATCTTCTATTTCTTTTTCCTCTGTGGTATTCTAAATCAAGGACCACCATTGATCAGCATCTCCCTCGAGACAATATACTACCAATACTACCTTTTCATTTTCATTGCATCTTAATGTAATTAATATATTTTCAAGGGACTTGATCCATTTCTCAGCAACCACTAGATTATTAGTCCCACTGAAAGATGGGGGCTTCTACTGCATGAAACAATCTAACACAAGTGTGGAATGGTTATTCATTACAATCAGAGTAAGTTGTCTAAATATGGTCATGATTTGATCTGCTCTAACATTGACTGTGTTGACTTGATCAGTGGGGAGATCCCTACATTTCCCATGAGTATTGATTCCTCTTATTCTATTAGATTCTATTTCTAAATAAAGGGACACACTATATTAGGGTATGAATCATAATGTATAATCTTAACTTAACAAAATACTTAGTATAAATTGAGATCCTACGCATGGATAATCCCATAATCAGAAAAATGGTTTCTTTGAGGAATAATTTACATTTCAATCCTTCATAATGGTTTGTAAAGAAAATATGAATTATCCTAAGCATATCTCCTGGGAGTTTCGTAACCAAGAGTGCAGAAAGGCCCATTTTCGTGTACCAGGATACCTCGGGTCAAAGCCTGAAACTCCTTGTCAGAGCTTTCACTCCTAAGTACATATGTGCCAGAGCCACCTCTACCTGCTCGTATCCAGACAGGATATATTGCTTCAAATATCCACATAATCTTTTCCATAAAAAAATATCGGGACGTTCTTGTATGTTTGTCCCCAAATAATATCGGCTTTCTTCCCTAATCTACATTTTCTAATCTAGTTCCCAAGTTTTCTACTAAAATTCCTTTGATACCAATTGTAATGCCCCAACCCCTCTAGACCAAAGCTGGTGAATTACTTATTATATTGGCATGGTTATAAGGAATGAAATCTCAAATAAATGATCAGTTTAGTAGTCTTGAAGAAACTAGATACATATATGTAACTCAAATTACATTTAGAAAGGTAAAAAGGTAAAATACATAACAAAAATTAATAAACTGCATCCAAGGAAACTCAATAAGGAATCTCCTCTATATAACC
Organism: Viscum album; assembly: GCA_963277665.1. Taxonomy (NCBI): domain Eukaryota; kingdom Viridiplantae; phylum Streptophyta; class Magnoliopsida; order Santalales; family Viscaceae; genus Viscum; species Viscum album. The sequence goes on along the minus strand of OY728132.1, from coordinate 1,274,087,942 downwards.
TGTTGAAGGTAAATATGTGAAAGGGGTGACCTCAAATGCCTAGTAAGGGTTACAAATAGAGGAATCATTAGTCAATAATAACTGAATTATAAAAAACTTATCATATTCAATATGGAATTGTGAATAAATGAAAAACTCACGCCATTAACAAACTAAGAATGAAACTGCATCCATAGATTTTTTTTACAGTGAAAACCTCATGGATAGTAATAACTAATAATGAATAAATAGAATTATTATTAATTGGAAATCATGTATCTGGCACATGATACCAAAATGCAGTTAAAACAGTTTAGTTCTGTGGGTAGAAACCTGTCTGATTTTTGGAAACAAACTCGAAGGGTTTGTCGCCAACTGATTTTTCTCATGAGACCTGTCGATGCATCGAGGGGCTATAGTGGGCCCCACCCGCCACTTCATGTCCAAATAATTCTTTATACATAGATTTAGAATAATATAAATATACCTTTACATTATCCATATAGAATAGTGGATACAGGTTCATTAATATTTCCTCAGTCAAAACAACATTCAAAATAAATACCGTATGTAAAGTGGTATACGGCTTAGACAATAATCATACCCATGATATGAGAATATGAACATTTAAATGGAATATAATTTCAATTTAAAATTGATATAAAATGGGTAGTAGTTACACCACATAAGAAAGAGTAGGTGCACAATACTAAGCAAGTCACAACGAAGTGAAAATTGAGACAAAGCTCGTTACCACGTTGTAATCAATTGAGTCGTATGAAAAAAAGTTAATAAACACCAAATGAATCACAGAATAACATTAATATTAAGAGAATCATGATAATATATATCAAATTTTAGTATACCTGTACGACATATAAGAAATAATAGGCGAGCAATGGAAATACCACAGAATTGAAAGTGAGATGAGAAAACCCCTTACAAACATTTCGGCATGGTAACGAGTGTTCTTGAGAGGGCTTAATGATAGGTACAGGGGTTATAACATTATTTATATATCATAAGGTAATTATGGGTAGGTTTTAAAACATACCCCATCATTAGTAATTAAAAATAAAATGGCACAACATAGGGTAAATTCTTGAACAAAAGTGAGAGAGAGGATCCCTTACCTTAAGCTTGAAGGTATTCTTGATTGTTCTTAATGACCTGAATAATAAAATTTAGATTCATTAATTAATAATTATAGAACCTCGTAAACATGTAATTGATATGTCATAACCTTATTAATTTCATTAATGTCCTTTTTTATGGGTTTAAGAGATTTAATTTTATTGTTTTGGAAGCATTTTCTTACTAGGTTTTCATGATTCGTTTACTTGTATTCATGAATGGAAGTTCATTTTAAATGTGATTAAAATTCCAGAATAATTAATATATATTATTAATGAAATTATATAGATATAAATTATCTTATAATGATTCTGGTTATATACCATGAGGATGACTCATTTGATGAGTTAATGATAAACCCTTGGATTTGGCTTGGCGGTTTTGCGCACAATGAATTTGTTTTGTATTATTATTCCATTTTATGAGTGTCTAAGGATTATAGAACATAAAACATGATAAAATAAATATATTATGATATTTTTTAACCATTTAAAAGGTTTAATGACCAATCTTGAAGATAGTAATGCAAACTGAAAACCCATCTTCCTTGAGTGTGATAAATTAACACATCTCGGATGGTGTTTGCATTTATAGTATAAAAGGAGAGGGGAAAGAGAGATTATGATGAAATATTACATTATCACAATAAAAATTCAGTACATATATGGTACTATAATTATAATGTCATTTGTATGAGGTTAGGTGATAAGAAAGAACAAAATAATGGAACTTTTGAAAGGAATTGAAATAAAAAGTAAGAGAGGTTCACCTCTTGAGTACTCCTCTTTGAGAAACACCTTAAGACCTTTGATTTTGGCCTTTTGGTGAGACTAAAAGGTATTGGACGTGTGGGAGGAGGTTAGGGATCTATTTAAGCATAATTTAGGCAAGGCTTGAAGCTTGAGTGATGTGGGAGGAAGAGAAGTGAGGGTGGTTTATATAATGGAGGGGAGAAGATTTTTCATAATATTATAATCATTAATTTATTATTTATTCTCAAGACAATAAATAGTGAGTATTCCTTGACTTAGAATAGTAATAAGAGAATTTGAGTTTGATATTTGGGTTCTTACATCACTCATGATTCTAGGAATAGTTGATTTAATTTATAATGTATTTATACGGTAAATTAATGTATTTTACTATTCACCAAAAATTCAAGTATTTCAGAAAAATACCAAAAATGAACCCTAACCATTTTTCAACGTGTAGAATCCAAAAATAAAGTCCATTTTTCAAAAACCATTTTCTAAATATTATTAATTAAATATTTAATTAAAATCATTATTTAATCAAAAAATATAAACACTTAAAATATTCATCTTCATTTTTAAGGTGTCTAAATTTATTTATACATTCATGGGTATGGATACCATTCATAAGAGTCATATTACTATTCATAAAGGTAAGTTACTATTCAGAAGGGTAGGTTACTATTCATAATGGTAGGTTACTATTCACCAATAATTAAGTTAATTCTATTAGACTCTAAATATAATCCTGAACACAACTGTGTATGTTAAATTTTCAAAATTCAAATCGTAGAGTTGGAAAATTTAAGTTTAATAGCTAGATTATGGCTATATCCTATAAATAACCAAGTTTTGTTCCATAGAGGCTCAGTGATTCATGAAATATATACTATATAATGAATACAATGTATTTAAGAGAAACATTCCATAAAATGTTTGGGGTGCTACACATTTAGTGTGTGACCCTCTAGACTCCTTTCTTAATGTCATTAGGCAAAACCACTTGGAGTCTAAGTTTAGCATCTAGTAACATGACAAGGCACCCATAGAGAAAAAATTTAATGTCGTAATGACATAAAACCTCCTATGGACACTCACTATATAATATAATCCTATTGTCATAATATCTCTAATAAATATGGTTTCATACTAGTGTCATCAACTTGTGTGCTTGATATCATTTTCTTTGACTTTTTAAAAATGAACTTTTACATAGATTTAAATTTTGATGCAAGATGTAGTGTCCATTGACTTAATTCTCTTTGGAGGGAAGAACTAATGAGGCATCTGAAGTTGTAGTTTGTAAGGTATTTTAGATGCCAGGTTGTAAATATCATGCAAAATATTTATACCTTTTACTTAATCTGATGAAGTATCCTTCATCATATAAAAAATAATCATTAAAATTTATATTGATAGATGAAACTAATTATAAATAAGTAATGGAAGAATAGTAATAAGTACCATTCTGAAATTTTCAAATAAAGAACTAGTGGAATGATGTTGAGGATCAAAAGAGTAAATTGAAAATCAATAAGTGTGAAAAGGTAAAACATATAAAATATGTATAAAAAGTGCCACATGGTATAATAAATTTTAGGCATCAATTGAAAAATTAGAACCTGCACTATGAAAAAATTAAATCATGCTTTCACATGATGAAAAATTTTACTTTTGATATCGTTTGTGTATAAAACTGATGTTAATAGTTCTAATGAGAATATTTTTAATTTGGTTTTAATATAAACCAATTTTAAAAGTTAAATATATATATATATATATTAGAAAAAAAATTAAAAAAAAATTACATCAGCTTTACTAAAAACTTATTTCAAAAGTAAAAAAAATAGTGTCAGTTTTACTAAAAACCAATATTAAAAGTATATCAAAAATAATTTTAACATTTATTTTTATTAAAAAAATTGAAATTCCCTCTATGTGCATTGTTACATTGGTTTTGGAAAAACTGATGTTAAAATGCTGATGCGGAATCATATTTTTTTACTAGTGCACCTTAGAACTTGAGGGACTACAATAGTTTTTTATTTTTGTGTTTATGTTTCTTTAATTTTATTATGCATGTAAGAATGAACCTATTACTTGGAATGTATATGATTTGGATATCATTGGTGGTTTAATAATGAGTTAAAATCACACCCTTCTGGGGATGTCGGTTAATACCCAAGCAGACTTCATGATTGTGGAATGAGAAAAGGGAAAGCACCCATGACTGATGCATGATTTGGACCGGTAGTCCAGAGCATGAGAGATCGGGATTTTTTAAGGAATATTCCAATTTCATTTATTTATTCTTTTGGGATGTTTGTGGATGTTTTTTTTTTTCTTCTATTTAGTATTCATATAGTTCATTTTGATATAACATGGGTTATGTTTGATTATTTTTCATCCCTTACATGGATGTCATTTTACTACTTTATTTATCTAAATAGTGTATATGATGGCCTTTATTTCCATTTTTTATTTACTCTGATATAAAGTAATAGTCTCCCCACTATAAAAACATAGACCCGTGTTGCTAGTCGATAGCATCTATCATATGAGGAGGCATGCATGTGGTCACGTAGAGATCCTTTGTTAGGCACCAATTTATGGTTGGAGATCAGGGGACGTTACATCCTATAACATTATTTAAAAGGAAGATAAGGATAAATGGATTTTTATCTAAGAAAAAAGGGTTTATCCAATATATTTATTAAAATATGAGGGAAAGAGTTCCCACCACCCAATAGTGGCATATTTTAGAAAATAAAGTATTCTTTTCAGAACATTTCTCTAAACACATAAAATATGGTATGAGATATATTGAACAATAATTTATTTATTAATATTTCTGCTAAATGAAATATGTATTATCTCCTATATAGAAAAATTTTGTGTATATTATCATGATATTTTAGAGATAATATAGCTTCTAGGGGCTATAAAAAGTATGTTTTTGACTTGGATAAGTTCAAAGTTGATAAATAAAAGTGAAATTAAATATTATTCTAGTCAAAAATTAAAAGTGAATTTAACTTGATATCTAAAATATATTAGGGTGTGATGGTAAATAGAAATGTAAAGGGTAACATTTAGTTACCATGATTAATTAAATATCACTTTATATCCTAAATGGATCTAGGATGTGTTGTTAATTAATTTTGTAAAGAGTTACATTTGGTACCAAAAGGATCTCAAGGAAAAAAATTGATAGAATTGTTACAAAAATTATGATAATAATGTGAATAGAAAGAGTTATAAGTATAGAATCAAAGTTATTAATATCATAACATTTAATATTTTGAATTAAAGGGGTTCAAATACCTATTTAAGGAGTTAAACATTATGAATATGATTCTTAAGTCTCACCATTATTCAAAATGGATTACTTCATATATTTTACCTACTAAAGGATTTTAGTGGGAGAATTTATCAGATGGTCAAATAGTGATGTAGCAGGAATTACATAAAAATATAATGATTTTAACAAAACCCAAAAAATGCAGCAAACATAAGGCTAGTCTGGTAGTCTATCATATGTGATATGATTAGATAGGTGCTTATGTATACTTTTGTTAAGTATTCTTAAGAGTTTAAGAATATAAAATGTTTCTTTTTATACAAATGGTAGACTCCAAATCATCATCCTCTATGTTGGTTGTATATTTTTTGAAGTGAAATGGTAATTTATGTCTAAATGTATGATTTTGAGGTATCCATAACCGATTTCAATTATGGAGTATTATAGTTTCTATAAAAATGTTAAGGTTAGGATTAATATTTCATATATAGATATAAAATTTTCTCAAGAGGTAAAAAACTAGTTTTGTGCACTGGATGACCCCCCCCCCCACACACACACACACACACACAAACACACACAAGTATATACCACATTGAGTGTCATACGCTATGTCTTTTGTATACTAGGGGTGACTATTTCATATTTGTATTTCCCCACACCTAAGATCGGGTATATACCTATCATAATAACCTCCATACTTTGATACATTTATTATGCATGTATTAAGGCTTAACTAATCAGGGGTGGTTGGTTATGTTGTTAATCGTTTCATCGGTTCTAGATTAACTAAGATGGGATTTGTTCTCTCATATTATTTGTATGACATATGGTACCTCAATTGAGTTAGATTGGAAAGTTTATTATCATACCTAGATATTATAAGTGATGTGATTATCTATTTGGATAAGGGGTGTGTGATGTGCTCTTCTACTAAGATGAACGACGTGTGATGTATTCATCAATGGGATTGACATACTTCATGTTATCTGGTTACTTGATGTCTTGGACAAAGGGATCATATGAAAATTCATAAATATATATGATACATCTGGTGGACATAGGTATGGAGATACATGTCATTGATATATATCATGTTAGATCCCTTTATAGCTTGATTAGCATTGAAACTTTTCTATAGGATAATATTTTCTTATATTAATGGATTTTAGAATTCATATTTATTGTCAATGATGCAAAGGCCTTAGGGGTCACACTTTTTGGTTGTGTGAATGAGGATAAAGTTTATGAAACTTTGAGAGATATCCCAAAATTGTTTTTAGGATATCCAGAAAAAGTCCTAGATGAATATTCACATGGTATTTCATATTATATGATATACAATGAATTGATAATTGTAGGTTTTGGGTGTAGAATAAGTGCATTTTGGTTATGGAAAACTAATCTTTTTTCTATAATAATTGAATAATATGATATGTTCACAAGGAAAACTCCATCACCAACAAAATTAATTCAAGAATTAATTGACATGAACATCAGAAATAGAAGATGTGGATCATCACATGTAGTTTATAATTAATTTATAAGTTGATCTAGAATTACTTGAACTTGAAATTATTTCTTCATTGATGATCTAGTTGACTCGATATTTTCGTACCATCACTACATTGTAGGCTCCAAGTGATAATACCTCTAATGTTGATCCAAATATGCACCACAATCTCTAAATGTCACTGTAGAATCTTTGGGTTCCAGCACAGTCGTTCCTAATCACTTGCATCATTATGGTTGATTGCAGAAAAATTATCTTTGAGGATAAATAATTCTTAGTGTTCTCTTGATGTATTGAGAGGGGGGAGATTTCACACTCTAGGTCTCTAAATATATCTCTAGGGTTTGAGATTGATTATATCTATCCATTTTTTACAATATCTCATTGTAAATAGATATAACTAAATATACATTAAGGAAAGTTTAGAGTTTCCTATTTTCATATGATCTATCTTACCAATTCCTTAAATATTAGTGAATCTCATGTCTTAATAATAATATAATTATTATTTTCTTGACATGTGCATCACCTAAGAGTAAATAAATATCATTTATATCATTTCAAATATGATAATTGAACTCGCTCTGTTTACCGTCCTCGACATTTACTGAACCTTCAATAATGACTATTTATTTAATAAATAAATAACTCTTCATTATTCATCAATAAATATAATAAATATTATATTTTATAATCCTTTCAAATAAATATTTATTATTGTTATTTAACTCGCTTATTCTTTTGAATAACTTGTGATTAAATCTTGGAGATCAACCAAACCCAAATAAATATCAAACCACAAACCATGAATAATATTTATTATTACATGTTAAATTCATCATAGAATTTAATTGAGATTTTTGATATATTTAGTGTGTGACCCTATAGGCCCCTTTCTTAGTGGCATTGGGGAGAACCACCTAAAGTATAAGGTTAGCATCTGGCAACATGCTTGGCCACCCATAGAGAAATAAGTTAACATCGTAATGACATAAAACCTCTTATGAACACTCACTATGTAATATAATATATTTGTCATAATATCACTAATCAAGTAGGATACATACTAGTGCCATCAACCTATGTTCTTGATGTCTCTTTCTTTGACTTTTAAAAAATGTAACTTTTTTTATAGAAGACTATAGACATGGATTTATTCAGTTAGTTTCATTCCTATCAAAGGGCCTAAGATTTCAACTTTTATCATGGTACAGAATGGATAAATCCTTTCTTGTATTATCCATTAATGTAATTTCACTCATGAAGCACCCAAAATGTCCTACTTTTTTGAAATCATATATCATTATGGTTTTTATCAATACATCAAAGTATATGACTTATGATATTCATTAATAATAATCTTAAATACTAATGATCAAAACACACATTCTTAGATAGAAATGTAACACCCCAATATTCCATGGTACGTTTCTCTTTGAATAATACAATAGCTTGTGTTGTACATAGCTCCGAGTTCTAGCACACCACAACCAATCAAACTAGCCGTTTAAAAAAGAGTTATGAATAGTAATACCCACTTTTTGAAAATTTATAATTTTTTTTCAAAATGAACTTTCTTTTTGGATTTGTAATATCAAATTTATCTTAGGGTGAATTTTAGTATTTTTCTGAAAACTTTCAATTTTTGATGAATAGTGAAAAACTCTACATTATTGTTTAAAATTGACTTTTTATTTAAATAATTATTTTTAAATTAAAATTTATTTTAAAGTAAAAATAGATACATAATACTTATATTAGTCCAATGTAATTCATTGGAGTAATTTTATAATAAGATTAGATATATAAAATTTTATTGAACTTTTTAACTTCTTTTACCCACCTTCTAGGCACATTTGCAAATTTGCATAAAACGTAATTTTACCACTTCTGTGAATTGAATTTCAAAAATCTGACAGACATGGTTGCAATTAGTAAGTAAAATGTGGTTCAATATGATGAAAATAATTTTTGGTGAATAGTAACTTTTGAATTTTATTTTCCACGATTAGAAGTAAATAGTGTAATTAAAGGTAAAAATAATATTATAATAATATCAAATTACCCCAACACATGTTCTAATTGTATTGGATAAGTGTATTTCTACAAAAATCAACCTTATGAAAAAAATATGATCCTTTTTTATCCACTTGTATTAGATTATGACATTTATTATATTTTATTTAAAGAAGTGTTAAAAGTGTTAAATTCAAATTTTATTAAATAAAAAAATTCATATAGAGTTATACATAAGATAAATTATACTATAAATATTCATTATAAATATAAAAATATTTACTGAATCATGGTATTTTATTTATAATTTTTAGACATTAAATAATTAAAATTATTTATGACACAATGATGATAAAGTAATTACCTTATTAATAAAATATTTAAATAGTTGATGTTATAAATATTAAAATAAATGTACATTGAAAATTTTTATGTCATACACGAATTTTCTAGGTGAATATGACATGTTAGGGCTTATTCAATGTATTTTTTTCAAATTAATCAAGTTTTTATGACTTTCAAAAAAACAAATACTAAATAGTGTCAAAGTTGACATAAATAAGTTTTTAAAACAAATACTATTTTATTAAATGATATAATATTCCTAAAAATATAATATTAATACAAAGGAATTATATAATGTTAGATATTTCATTAATGAACCACTTTAGGTTCTCTTGGAATTTTATAGTAACTATGTTAACCATTTAGTATAAAAATACAATAAGATATGGTAAAAGTTAAACTATTTAACTAAGAGTTAAATCTAAAAGATAAGGTTAATATGGTGACCTAAACTTGTCTAAAACCTATTTTTTTAGATTATTTAGACCCATCCCCACCTTATCATTGAAATAAATTCATTTTTAACTATTATAAACCAAAAATAATTTTATAATAAATTAATATTTCAAGATTTTCCTAAAGTGCTCATCACCTCTCTTATAAAAGGGTACTTCCCCTTCTCTTAAATTCACACCTCCAAAGCCATTTTTCTCGACCAAAACCTACTAAAATATCCTACCAACAACCCTAAATTTAACCTAGTGTCCTTACTTTGGTCATAAAGCCAACCTAAGGAGCCCTTTTTTTCAAATCAAAAGGAAACACCTGAAGAAGAGGTAATTATTTCATCACCTCTTTCAAAGTTCTTTTTTTCTTCCAATTAATCTTTCTTTGTTGTTACCATACCAAAATAATAACTCCAGTACCTTCTACATACTGTGATTTTATTATAAATATGTTACAATCATATTCATTATTCTATCCATCCTATGAATGACAAAGTCACCATACGTGCTTATGTACGGCTTACCGTCTCCACGTCGTGGTGTAGTTTGTTATTCAACACTTAATTATTTGTATGGGTATAATAATGAGTAAAATTTATTTAAATAATAAATATAACATGTTAATGATTATTTATATATAATATACCATCCAATTACATACTAGTTCACCATCAATAGAATGATATTATCGCTCGTGTGTACGTACGGCTTACCATCTCCACGACGCGATGAGATTTCATTCCCTATCGTAACCATTCAAGAATAATTTTCATTTTATGATTAAAAAATAATGTTTAAAAACTTAATATCCTTATATATATTAATCAACTACATCTTATCCATAACAAACATGACTTACGTAACAAAACATATAAAGGAAAACGAATCAGTTAACACCCAAAATAATGATACTACTGAAATATAATTAACAAAGAAATATTGGAGGATAATATATGATATCATATTTATTTATATGGTTCTTGTATAATTTAATAACAATTATTTAACTATTATACAATATTTTAATGTACCCTCGACTAAGGAAAAGTACAAAGTAAGGGTTAATTTTACAATTTCTTTATTATCTGAGGTTGTTTATACGTAAATATCTACTCTGACTTCTTTATCATCCACATATATGTTTTTTAAAAATTCATTTCAAAACATTTTTATAATTTAATAAACTATGGGTTAAATTCATTTATACCCTTGTTTTACTTTTTATAAAAAAAATTAAAAGGAATATTTTCATCATTTTCCAAACAAGGTACTTTATGACCTTTTCGACAAATTAAGGAAAGAATGTTTTTAATAAACTTATATGGAGGGTGCAGATATTTTCTGCCATTATAAAACCTTCAAACCTTCCCTTACAATATTATAAGAATATTTTCAAAATAAATGTTTTCTTTTATAATTACGTGACTTTAAAATTATTTCAAAGTAGAAAGAGATATTTCTCACAAATAGTTTTTGGATTGATTTCATATGTGTCAACATCTATTATTGGATTTTATGTTTAATTGAATTTGATTTATTATGATACAATATTCCATATTGTATTTATAGTTTTATGATATGTTTGGCTATGGATGTTCTAGTTTTATGTCATTCATGGTTTATGGTTAAAGTATTGACATTTCGTATGCTAGTTTAATACAAATATTTATGTTATGTTTCACCCTTTTCATATGAGGAATGAATTGGATGTATTAACTGATGGGTGGGGCCCTCTATAGCCCCTTGATGCATCGGTAGGTATCATGAGACAAACTAGTGTCTTGGCACAAGTCCTTGATAATATTTTTATTTTTAGTCTTGGAACAATGCCTTGACTATGTGGTTATGATGTCCAGCATTATGCATTTCATCATTATAAGATTTAGCTATTGATATTACTTCTGATTGTTCATCTAGTATAATATCCATGTGAATAAGTAAATGTAATTATTTTATTTATCTTTTCCATATTATGCTGAAGTTTATGTTAAAAGGGCTTGTGTTTTAGTCTTATACATTGGCTTAAATGTTTATACTTATTTATGATAGTTTCTACTTTATTTCTATCCTTACTGAGAATCTGAACTCACCCCTTTCTTATGTTTAATTTTTCACAGGATGCGAAGAAGTATATTATGACTGACATGTAGGGGTAGGCTAAGGGATCTGAGTGTGTTCAAAGGATACACAATGTTGATTTTTTATTTCATAATGTTATGTAAAAATTATGTATGTATCTAGTACTTATAAGGATACTAAACTAATTGGTCTTTCGGGACTTGATCTCTTGCGATCATGCCAATGTTATGTAATAATGCACCGACTCTAGGTAACTGGGGTCAGGTCATTACAAGAAACATCTAATTACATATATAAATGTAGATTTCTTATTGGCATATCTTTTTCTCATAATCTCTTACTCTGGAAACTACCAAGGGCACACACCATGAGAGGGTGCATCAAAGTCCTATGAGTCTCCACCCTTGATATCCTATATCATTTTTGTTCCATAAAATGATATCATTTAGCTACAGAACATATATATTCAAGAATACTATAATAGAACCTCCAGGTTCTCATCATAGTTTCTTTCAAAACTTTGTCTCCTCTGAAAGATTGGATGCTCTGGAGAGGGCTTCATCTTTGAATAGTAAGGCATTCTGTGTGGTCCTATCCTCCAAGAATGACTTTTTTAAAGATTGGTATCATCTTAGCTGATCATTGAGAAGATCGTGCTTCTCTCTCTTCCACTAGTCGATGTACATCCACTCAGGGAATGATTCTTTGATGGTGTCAGTTTGGTTGAGCCTCCTGGAGCTTCCTCTTCCTTTCTTCAACCTAGATTTCCTAAAAGGCGTCAAAGACTCACTAGGACAATTTCTTAGTGCATATGACAACTCCCTTCATCTTTAAGAGGATTTTGTGGATCACGTTTTCATGGAGTTGGACTTATCCATACCTCCTCCACTATAAATCCTTCTTCGGGTGGGGGGTCATGTTTCTTGGAGGCAACCTCTCCCTTTCGATATGATGGTAAGTTTTTTCACTACATGCCACCTTCAAAGTTACTCTTCAGCCATGTGCATAAAATCTTTTTCCTCTTCTAAGTCCCCTCAGCATAGGGATTATTAGGTTTGTTTTACCTCTCTAGTGAAGTTAGTGAATGATAGGTAGGTCCTGTATTGTGTGGTTATGAATGCAGAAGAGGAGCCTATGAAGGATGCTTATTCCATATCATCAATGAAGGTGGGTGTGGTAAACCAAGGTGAGGGTCGGTTTATTTCAATAGCTTCAGGTTTTCTGGTAGAGACCTCATTTCTGGATTTTGAGTGCTATCTTTCTCTGTCAGATTATCCTTCTTATTAAATTTTGTTTATAGTTTCATAGAAGGCTCCATGTCGTGATTTAGTGGTTTTCAGTCTTAGTTTAGTTTTTGGTTTTTCTCCCAATTTTCTGGGTGCTGCTTCTATGTCTTCAGGGAAGGATATTGTCTAAGGAAATGAAGTTTGTTTCTCTTCTCCCACCTTAACTTCCTGAAATCCCAGTGATCCAGGTACATCAGTTGACTCGTCAATTACTCTCTCCAATGGATTTAATGTTTTATTGAACACTTCATCTCTGTTTTTTGTTATAGATTATTTAGCTTAGTCAATTTGTGATCTTATCACTCTAGTTACTAGTGTATGTACAAAATCTCACTTCAAACGGGAATTTTATCTATCCTATTCTCTTGAAAATTTCTCATCAGCACCTAGGGCTAGAATTAAGCATCGTCTACTTAAATGATATCCATCGTTATTTGGAATTCTTTAGGTCTAGGTTCTTTGGTTAAAACTAATTTTATAATCATTGAAATGATTTTTACTAATGAATCTCTTATTTTGGTTCTAGAACCTAAATAAAATCACTCCAAAATCAAATATTTTTCCTCAAATTTGGGTTTATAGGGTTTCATGCAAGGAGATGCTACTAACAAACACATCTGGACTTTTTGGAAGAGATTAGTGTCAGTGGAGCAGCTTGAGGTTTCTAGCCAACATATTATTAATAAGGCAGCTTTAGTAATCATTTGTGTTTCATCTCTTTTGTTTATGTAAAATGTGACACTATGGCAAGGGAATATCTATGGCATGACTTAGGGTTTTTAAATCCAAGAGAGACATTATGGCTGGTTGGGGGTGACTTTAACACAATACTGGATTTGTCTGAGAAGAAAGGTGGTGGTCTTTACCCATGGAAGGTAAGGATTGACTTCTTTAATTTTGATTCCACTAACAGTTTTATGTGCATGGGTTACTTGGGTGATAAATTCACACGGTGTAATAACTATAAGTGTAGAAAACTCACATGGAGTAGTATGGACTACTACTTTTATAAACTTCATTCTTTATCCTTTTTTTCTAAGACCTCTATATCTTATCTTATTATATACTTATCATATCACTATCTATTACTTATCGACCTTGACTCCAGAATAGATACCATTAACCATTTCTTCTTCTCTAGTCAATTGGAATCCAAACCCGGTTTTCTTAATGAGGTCAGTACATCATGGAATAAGCCTATGCAGAAGATGTTATGGGCTAGTTTTCACAATAAAATCAGGAGGTTAAAAAGATGACTTAGGAATTTGGAACAATATCTGACCTTCTTGGTTTAAAGATTTGGACTCAGTGAAGGATGGTATTGAATGATAATAGGTAAGTCTTGAGTAGAAGAAGTATGGTGATATCTTCATTGATCTAGTACACACACAAAAATAGATCTCATAAATGATCTTAAAAGAAGAAAGGGTGTCCTGTGAATGGTCTAGGGTTATATTTCTAAAGGAGGGGGATAATAACTAATCATATTTTCATGCCTACATCAAATAGAAGAACCAAAATTGTATTCCAAACATTCACATGGAGGATGGCTCTTTCATGAATAATTTAGAAACTGTATTAGGTATGGTTACATCCTTCTTTAATTATCTTCTAGGTATTGTTAATCCTTCCATGCATGATGGGTATCCGAGTGGTAATCTAGATATTTTTTATTGTATTTCTAGTGTGGTCTCTAATCCTATCAACTCTTATTTAAGTAGTATTCTGAAATAGTATGGGGTGTGGTGGATTTTTCTCACTCTTAATCCTGAAATTTCTCTCAAACCTAAAGGCTTTATTGGCTCCTTTTATGTGGTGTCATAATGACTTATCAAGAAGAAGCTTGTGTATATAATCCAAGACTTCTTTTGGGGTGTCTAACTTCCTAGGGTGGCGTGTGCAAAAACTCTAGTTCTCATTTCTAAGGTCAAAGATCCTACCTCCCTCAATAAATTTAGACCCATAAGTATGTGAAATTTTCACTATAAATTTTTGGAAAGTATCATAAACGGAATACTTTTAATCCATTTACATAAATGGGTATCGGAGAACCAACATGGATTTATTTTAGGAAGATCTACCCAAGATACAATTTTTCTATCTTGGGAATTTATTAGTGATATAAACATTAAAACCCTAGGTTTCAACATCACGGTCAATATTCATATGGATAAGGAATACGACATAATGTAATGGAGTTTCATAGTCAAGTTTATTAATAGTATGGGTTTTTTTACATGGGTTGTAGACCTTGTCTTAATATGTTTTATCTCTCCTTGGCTTTCTATTTCTCTTATGGGAAAAAATGTGGGTTCTTAAAGTTGGTATGGGGGCTCAGGTAGGATGATTCCTTATCCCCTAGTATATTCATTCTTGTGCAATACTCTTTTGGTAGAATTATTTACAAATGCATAAAAAATGGAACCATTAGCCCTTCTGGTGGAGGCCTAATATTAATGGAATTTATCATCTTCTTTTCAATGATGATATGATTATTTTTGTGAACATAAACAATAGGTCCATATGAAATCTTAAAAAATTATTAAATGATTATTGTAAATGGAGTGGGAAAAACATTAATAGAGAGAAAACCATTATTTTTTTCAAAATGTTATTCAAAGAGGAGGGCCTCAAATATTGAGAGGATGGTTGGAATTTCCAGAAGAAAAAAAATATTCCCATAGAGTATTTGGGCACTCTGATATCCCTAGGTAGAGTAAGGATTATCCATTTTGAGGGGATGTTTGATAAAATTTCAAATTACATCAATAATTTTAAAAATCACTTTATTTATTTTATAGGACGAATTACCCTTCTTAATAGTGTGATTATGTCCATTACTATGTATATTTTATCTGTTTTTAAGAGTTACCAAGAGTATTATAAGGAATCATTGAAAATATCATTCTTAAGTTCATATGGGATGCACACTCAGATGGGTGATACTACTGAGAATCATGGGAGATTCTGGAAAAACTGGTTGATGTTGGTGGGTTCAACTTGAGGAACATTAAAACTATCATGAAAATAATGCAATAAAAACTATCATGGTACTCCTTGGAGGGTTTCTCATTGTGGGATATTTTCATCACATGGAAATATATCACTAATATGGATATAATAAAGGGTCATTCCTTGGGACCATGGTTTAGAATTCAAAAACCTATTCTGAAGCTCCACCAACATTCTCAAAGGATTATTGGTTGTGGTGATATAATCTTGTGGAATCAAAACTGGGAAGGAGATCTTCTGGGTTATTTGGTGTGCATGGCCCCAAGTATTTCTTTTCATCAGTATATATTGTATTCATCCTTCATTTGGGTCATTATCAACCATCAATAATTGGATATATTTCATAATATCACTTTGAACGATGAGTAGGATAAACTAGTTTTTACTAGCTCTCTGACAGGTCTCTTCTCAGCCAAGGTGTATAGCTCATTGATGCATGTGAGTCCTGTTACAGATGAGTGGGGAGGTTTTCTCTGGTGTAGTGATATTCCTATGAATTACTTCTTCCTTTTTTGGTTCATTAGGTCATATTCCATCTCCACAGACAAAGAGGTTAGGCATAAAGGCGTGTCTCTTGCCTCTAAATGTATATGTTTTCTTAACTCTTGGGCAGAGTCTACTCTCCATTTTTTCTTCCAAAGTGAATAGGAATATAAGTTTTGGGGGAATATTAGTGGTTTATTTGGTTTCAATTTATAGTTGTACACTACCACTAATTTTTTATGTAACTGGTTTCATGGAGTTGGAAATAATAATCAGTAACAAAAGGCAAGAGTGGTCCTCTTATCAGCAAGCTATTGGTGCATTTAGAATGCTAGGAATAAGGCTCGGCATGAGGGGACCCCAAGATCTCAGTTGGCCTTGGAAACTCGATCTCATAACCTAGAATTGGATCTTGGAGTTCTTCTAAATTAGTTGGATAATCATCCTTTACTGTATAGGTGCATTGAGGATAGTTCTTCCTCCTCATTTTAAAGGTAGTTGGATCAAGGAAAATGGGTTAAATGGTTTTCTCTAAGTAGTGGTCTTAAACTTAACATGGATGATTCATGTAATAATGGTATTATGATGGGAGGATGTGTTGTTCGTTACTCGAGGGTCTTGGTTTTAATGAATTTTTATAGATCTTATGGACATGGAGATTATCTTTTTGTGGAGGCATGTGTGCTAAAAATGGGATCCATATTTGTCTTAACAATAATATCACTCTGGAGTTTGTGGAAAAAGATTCTCTAATTATCTGCAATTAATTTCATGGAAAATGTTCTGTTCCCTGGTCCATCATTTATCATATGTGGAGAAAAAAGATCCTTCTTAATAAGGAGGTGGTTGTTAGGCACACATGGCATGAAGGGAACAAAGTCATGACCATTCTTGCTTCTTGATGCACTCTTAATTCATCCTCTATTATTTTTTCTAATATAGCATCCCTTCCCCTAGAATGTGTTGATCTAGTGAGGGATGATTCTCTTGGTCACCATTAATTATTTTCTTTTTGAACTCTTTTGGATCTTATGGCCTTTGTCTCTTAACAATTTTTTTATTGTTATGGTAATCATCAAGTACTTAGAAGTTGGTTCTAGGGAACCAACTCTGAAAGACTCTCATTTTCACTAGAGCCAACTGCTAACAACCTTTATTCCACAAACTCTCACATTCTACCCATTCCTCTACTAAGATAGATCCTTCATCGAGGGGGGTGCCACATATTCTTCCATGGATACTCTACTCACAGAACTTCACCTTCATGAGAAAAATCCCTCAAGAGATGAAACATTGAAGTATATGATTTTTCCTTTGATGTGACATTGTCCCTTTGGAAAGAGCCACTACTGCATTATTATCACAGTAAATTGTGATAAGGTATTCACTGTTAGGAAATACATCAAGAAATTAGACATAGTTTTGAATTCAAACTACTTATTTGGCTACATCTTAAGTCGTGATATACTCAGACTCTACTGTAAAATCCGAAACAACTAGCTACTTTGAACTCTTACAACTCACATCTCCTTTTTTGAGACTTAAGACATATTCTAACTATGATTTTAGATCATTTTAAACTATATAAAAGCTACCATCTATATAACCCATGATGACTAGCTCTCCATATCCTCATATAATAGGAACATGTCCTTATTTCTCCTCAAATACGTAAGGATGGTTTTAACAACAGTCCAATGTTGTTCACCTAGATCAGTTTGATATCTTCCTACTATGATCAAAGAATATTCAAAATTAAACATTGTACATAACATGTAATAAATTATAGATCATATTATAGAATATTTATAAGATATTACTCATTCTATCTCTTTCCTGTTATGTCTTAGGACACATCGTCTTGCAAAGATGTATACCATGTGACATTTGAACCAATCTCCTCTTAGAATGTTCCATACTGAACCTATTTAGTATCTGGTCAATGTATATACTTAGAATTAATCCAAGTAGCATCTTTTATCTATTACTCATGATATTGATCCCTATAATGTATGATTCTCCACCTAAGTCCTTCATATATAATCACTTTCTCAATCATGCATTAACCTCTTGTAAGGATAGTATCTCATTTCTAATTAGTAATATGTCATCAACATATAATACTATAAAAATGTTCATACTCCAAATAAATCACTTATAAAAACATGGATCACATCTGTTATTAATGAAACCAAATTATTTTATAGCTTCCTCAAACAAAATTTTCCATTACCTAGATGCTTTCTTTAATATATAAATATATTTATGCAACTTTCATTCCTTTTTAGCATAACTTAATGTCACAAACCCTTCTCATTGTATCATATATACATCTTCTTAAAGGTTCCCATTAAATAAAGTGGCTTTGAAATCCATCTACAAAATATCATAGCCATGGAAAGTTGTTATAACAATTATAGAATTCTGATAAATTTAAACAAGGAAACTGTAGAAAAGGTTTCATCATGATCAGTGCTTTGACGTTGTTTAAACCATTTGGCCACTATATTTCCTTTGTAGGTATTTACATTAGCTTCCATTTCAAGTTTTATCTTGAATTCCTATTTTCAACCAATAGGATTTACATCAAATGGCGGATCGATCAGAACCCAAACTTTCTTTTGATACATGGAATCTATCTCAAAATTCATAGCTTCTTTCCATCTTACAACTTATAATCTCTTTACTGCCTATTTGTAAGATAGATGTTCATTTTTGTTAATCAATAATGATTCACCATCATCAGTGACTAGAAAAACATATATTTATGGTTCTTTTACCTCTCTGGTGATCATACGCAGTACTTGTGTTTTAGGAACAACTTCTTCCATAGGGACCCATGGAATCTGGACCTATACCAAATCTTGTGTATCTTGAGCATCAACTTTATCGAATTCAATATTTATCTAAGTATCCTTATTGAGTATTTTCTCCCTATTAAGAAATATAACCTATATTATGATGATTAATTTCTTGTCTGATGGGTTTTACATATAGTATCCCTCTGTTTTCTTAGGATACAATATAAAGATACACTATGTGCCTTAGGGTGCTAGTTTATTTCCTGATATTTCCTTAAAAAATGCCTCATAGCCCCATGTATGAATATGTGACAAAACATGTTTCTTTACACTCTACAAATTAAATTAAATATCGTTCACTGCTTTAGTTGGTACTCGGTTTAGTATGTATGTTTTTTTGTGTAATGTATATCCTCAAAAAGAGAATGAAAGGCTCATGTGACTCATCATCAACCTTACTATGTCCAGCAAGGTATGGTTCCTCCTTTCACTACATAATTCCACTATGGTGTATAATGATAAGTGATTTGATATAAAATCTCATACACCTATAGAAAGTCAATAAACTCTTGGTTAAGATATTAACTACCTCAATATGATCAAAGTTTATATATCTTATTACTAAAATGATTCTCAACTTTATTCTTGAACTCTCTGAACTTCTCAAAAGATTCAAACATATACCTAATCAATTAGATGTAACCATACCTACACAAATCATCAGTAAAAGTCATAAAATATGATAATCCACCTCTAACTTATACTTGAAAATGTTTATATAAATCAGTGTGTACCAATTTAAGAATCTATGTGGCCCTTTCACCTTGACCACAAAATGGTAGTTTAGTCATCTTACCTTTTAAAAAAGTATGACATGTTTCAAGTAGTTTAATATCAAAAGAGTCTAAGTAACCATATTGATAGATATTTTTCAAATGATTCTTGTTTATGTGGCCAAGATAGTGATTCCACAATTGGGTGTGAAATAAGTCAAATGCATTTTATTCATTATCAATTTTCAATATATATTTTTTTAAATTAATACATAAATACCATTATTCAAATGTTTCATACCATAACATATGCTATCTTTATAAAATTAGAAACTATTATTTCTAAAGTTGAAAATAAATCCACTCATATCTAAACAAGAAACAGAGATGAAGTTCTTAGTAACACTATGAAGATAATAAAAATTCTTCAAAACCAAAATCATTATTATTGAAAATGTGATGTGGTAGTCTTGAATGTCTAGAGAATCCAACCTCGCCCCATTTCCAGTCCATAGATTCACCTCGCCTATGAAAACTTTTCAAAATCTATTTGGTTTATGTATTTGGATACAAATTTCAGCACCACATGCAGTATATAATACCCAACTTTTAGATGTAGAAAGATCACACTCGATAGTAAACACACCTGAATATTTCCCTTGCTTCTTTGGCTAAGTTCAGTTCCACTTCTAGTGGATTTTCTTCTCGCATGAAAAAACACACTACATTATACTCCTTTTCATGTCACTATATATTCTTCTTCTTGGAAGGATAGTGCACTGGAAACTTGGACATGGAATTATTCTTAAGACCCTTTGTATTGTTCTTCATTTTATTATTTACTATAATGACTGCGGGTTTTTCATGCCCTGTGTATTTATTAACTTGGATAATAAGAGTAAGAAGTCCTAAAAGAGTCTTCTTGATATTACTCGTATTATAATTCACAATGAAACTGGATAAGGTTTTAGGTAGTGAAGACCGAATGTGATTTTTGTGTAACTCATTAGGGATCTTAAACCCCAAGATTTTTTATCTTTCTATGTAGCCAATCATCTTGAGTACATGAGGCCTAGGTGGTGATGAATCTTCAAGCTTGCATATGAACAGTGAATTTTAGATCTCTTATCTCTCTTATCTCACCTTCTCTTGATAAAGATCATGAAAGTGAGAAATGTTGTTATATGAATAAATATCCTCATATTGATTTAGAAGCTCCCTAGAAAGGGAGGGTAGCATGAAACATTGGACATTCATTGCGTTGTTTACATGTTTTAGGTTTATAGATACTTCTTCCACGCTAGCCTCTTTATCAAGAGACTCGGAAAGTGAGGTTTCCAACATGCATAATTTCTTTCATGGTGTAATATAATGTGTAAGCACCTATACTATTCCAGGAAATTTGATCTGGTGAGAAGGCTATCCTTCTCTAGTATGGATCGTAGTGATATTTTTAAAGTCGTGTGGCTTTCCATTTCTATTAAATTTAAAAGTATATTATTATCACTTCCTTGATTACTAAATTATATTAATAAATTTATTTTTTATTAAATTTTTTTAATCTCCCACTATTTTATCAAAACCTAATAGCCCTCTCCATTTTTTTAGAATATCCTATTGCATAGATATTCTAGTGGCAAGGACCCATATTTCCCTTCTCATAACCTAGACATAGGATTCATAGTTTATTTGAAGGGTTTTAGGTAGGTGTGACTTTCCAACTGCATTAACTCATAGTTCATTGATCTATTGAATGGATTCCCAAATCCTGACATTCTAGATAAAGATTTATTTAAATCATGCCTCTCAATTACATCAAGTCCTAGTTGGGTAGTCAACCCTTGATGTGAACCAAGTTAATTTAACCCAAAACTTCAAGCTAAAAGTTCCTTGATAATTGAAAACACCCCTACTTGGGTCGGTCAAGCACTATGAACTATGGGTTTGACCCTAACTTAAGTAATTGAAGGCTACAGAGACTTGATATTCTAGTTGAGGGGTTTTTATCCATATGCATGAAAACCCAGTTTACTTAAGTGATTAATCAAGTTTGATAAATTTTATGAATAATATGGTTTTATTTTATCCCATCATTCATGCTTGTTAATTCATTTATTGAGTGATCACACAGCATCCACACACATAAATAATAAACCATGCAACTAAAAAAAATAAAATATAAGTGTCATGAGATTCTCTATTTTTTTGTATATATAAGATGATAAACTAACACTCAACCCTAAGAGAAAACACCTTGAACTTTAGCTTAGTTCATATTGCAGCATTCCACTTCAGCTCCTATGTATCACCTCGATTAGTTTTGTCTAAACTTCAGGACTAGAATAGACGTCTCTCACCTTGGAGCTCCATCCTTACATAAGATTTTACTCATATGCGTGTGAGGGGATCCAATGGATTGGATAGGGCGTTTTCATAAAATAAATTTTGGGAACACAAGCCCTTACATAATGAGAAGGGGATGACTTATAGAACATCATTTCAATTTAAAGATAACAATAAATTTAAATGATACCAGTCACATACACAAGTATAGTATAAGCTCATGATAATCCACCCAACATGAAACAAACATACATTTTCAATCTATCTATCAATTACTTAAATTCATTATTTAATTAAGATAAAATGCCACGAATTAATCCAATTAATTCAATTTATATTAATATCATTCATTCATACTTAAAATTCCATCATTCATAATTTTAAACAAATTAAATAAATTAATTTTATTTAAAATTAATAGAGTGCACAAGTTTACTTGGAGGCAGCGGCATGTACTCGTCCAAACTACCCAACATGATCCTTGGGATTTTAAATTATTTTAGCAACCAACACACATTGTGTGATAAGTAATTACATGGTGAAGTTCCCAGTCAGGATCCAAGTATCACTGGGAGGGGGAGGGGGTGAATCAGTGATATCTTTTTCTTTTTATGTTTCCTTCTAATTTAAACAACATCTACCTCCTGTTAAAGAGTTTCTTCTCTACCGAACACACACAACCACAGGAACACAAGATTTACAAGGTTCACTACTCAACAAGAGTAGCTACATCCTTGGTATGGTATAGAAATAATCTAGTACCACACAATCCACTAGAAAACAATCCTTTGATGTGGAATGCAATGAGTAGGATATACCCTTACACTCGTATAGAACTTGGAAAACAATCCATAAGCGCATGTGCACCCTCTTAGAACAAATAGGGAATTACAATATTTCAGTGCTTCTTTACAATTGAATAGTTATATTCTCTGAAGTACAGATCTTCACTTTCCTACCTAGAAGCTGGTAAGAACTCCAATACGCACAACTGAATATGTGCGAAGACCCCAAATTTTTCGCGCAATCTTTAGGGTACCTTGCACGCAATTCAAATGGGTTGCGCGTAAAAATTCACTTTTAGTGCGAAAAACTTTTTCACACAACTTCCCTTTTTCCGCGCAACTTTCCACTTTTCGCGCAACTTCCCACTTTTTCGCGCACCCTTCTTCTTTTCATGAAAACCTCTTTCTTTTTGAAAAACTCACTTAGCTCAAGATTTTACGTGCACCAGAGCTCGAGATTTCTTCTAAGTGTCGAGCATAAACAAATGAGAGGGGTTCACCTCATATTTATAGGCATTTTTTACCCTGCGTGAAAAACACTAATCTGCGCGTAAAACCCCCTTCATGCGCGTAAAAACTCTTTCATGCAACTTCATATTCCGTGAAATGCTCCAATATTTCACGCACCTCATGCCTTTTCCAATTTTTGAGCTTCTGATCTCGAAACACCTTTTGCACGAAAAACTTCATTCCTCTATTTCACACACCACGCCAATATTTCGCGCAGCCTTCATTTTTCACGTAGCATGTTGATATTTCGCGCATATCTATCTTTTTCACGCATCCCGCAGATATTTCACACATCCCGCTAATATTTCGTGCATCCTGAAAACATTTCGCGCGACCTTCATTTTTTCACGCACTCGGCCCATTTTTTCACGCACTACATGCCTTTGTCATTTTTCGATGTTCTAACCTTGAATCATTCCTTGCATGAAAAAATATAAACCATCTTCAATCTTGCGCACAACATCCATTTCCAAAAACACATCTTCATCTCTCGATTTTCAGGCCCTAAAATTTGGAAAACACTGGAAAACGACGCCGCCTTAAATTGTGCTTTTGTGCCGCCTCCAGATTGTCCATTTCTTTTCCATTTCTATCTTCACTGCTTCCCATAACCATTCTTCAGATTTTATCACAAATTCCACTATCGTGATATATATCCTTTGATAGACCAGATCTAGCATCGTCAGAATTGCAATGGGAAGTAATGAAACTTCCCTATCTTCCAGCAGCATCACTCCTTCCAATCAAAACTGTATATGACTGGCATCATCATTTCTCCTCCTTTCCATCATAAGGCTTGTATCACAAGTTCTCCTGACTTATTATATTTGTGAAATACATATCAGCAAAGCATCGTCTATTTTTAAGTCCTTTACAAAGTGAATTGATTTATCTTCTTTGACAACAAAAGACAACACTCTGCAAACGCTAACTCTTCAAACTTCTTTCTCCATCCAACTTGGTCCCAACAATCTCCCCCTTTGGATTTTGTTGTCAACCAAAATTCATAAATCACTGAACTTTGTGATCTTATGAAATGGATTATTTATCAAAAATTCTAAGCCTACATGAGCTAACTCATTGTAGGAAACAAGAATTATTGATAGTCAAAACCATGTTGTCCAAAAGCGGTGACTATGAAATCTCATGATCGTATCTCCTCAGCCTTCATCGGGACATCTTTCTAGCTTCTTCTTCAGCATTATTCGCTTCATCAACTTTCCTGGAAAACAACATTGTTTCCTACAACCACTCCAACAAATTAGTTATAATATTTCACACACATACATGCTGGATTCACAGCTTACCCACAACTCCCCCTTTATGCATGCATCTATAAGGATAGATTTATGAAATGATTCTCCACCTTGAAAACACTATCAAAAGACAAGATGATAGTGGGGATAGTCAAATGTACCTCAACCTTGATGAGAAGTAGGTTGGACACCCATGTTCAACCTCAATTTTGCAAATGGTTCCTTCGGTAAAGGTTTTGTGAGTATATCAGCAACTTGTTCAGATGTAGGAACATAATCCAGTCTCAATTAATTCTTCTCCACCTTCTCTTTGATGAAGTTGTACTTTATGTCAATGTGTTTTGAATGAGAATTTTGTACCGGATTCCTTGTAATATTGATTGCACTCTGATTATCACATCCCAAGAGCAATGGTAGCTTCACTTCAACAAGTAGATCTTCCAACTGAGTCTTCATCCACATTAGTTGAGTTGCAGCTTGAGTAGAAGCAACATACTCAACTTCAGTTGTTCTAAGAGTTACTGAATTCTGTTTCTTTGTATGCCAACTAACACAACTTTTCCCCAAAAAGAAAACTCCACCAGATGTGGATCTTCGATCATCAACATTTCCTTCCTAATCAGCATCAGAATACCCAAATAGATCAATATTTCTTAAGCCATCATACCTGATTCCAAAATTTGTTGTGCCTCTGATATATCTGAGAATTCTTTTTCTAGCAATCAGATGTGATTATTTAGGAACACTCTGAAATCTTGCACATAAAGTGAAATCATAAACGATGTCGGGTCTTAAGGCAGTCAAATACAATAGACTTACAATCAACTTTCGAAACTCTTTCTAATCAACTTCCTTACCTTCTCCATATTTAGACAACTTGGTTCCCACTGAAATAGGTGTTGACACTGGTTTCAAATTTTCCATGCCAAACTTCTTCAAAAGTTCCTTAGCATACTTTTCTTGAGATAGAAAAACATGATTCTTATTCTGTGAAATTTGTAGCCCAAGAAAGTACTTCATTTCTCCCAGTATGGACATCTCAAATAACTTCTTCATCTCCTCAGCAAATTTTTCACATGATCTTTCATCATTTCCAGCAAATATAATATCATCAACATAAACAATAACAATCAGTGAAAACTCCTGACATTCCTTGATGTAGATATTGTTTTCAAATCTCTCTTTCTTAAAGTTCATCTTCTTTAAGCAAGTATCTAATTTAGAATACCATGCTCTCAGAGCCTGTTTTAGCCCATACAAAGCCTTCTTCAACCTGCACACATAACTTTCATCCTTTCCAATAACAAATCCACAAGGTTGATCAATGTATAATTCCTCGTTAAGGTCACCATTCAAAAATGTGGATTTTACATCCATTTGAAATATTTTGTAACCTCGTTGTGCAGAAATAGCAAGAAAGATTTGGATTGTTTCTAATCTTGCCACCGGAGCAAATGTTTCATCAAAATAAATGCCTTCAATTTGTGAATACCCTTTATAGATCAATCTTGCTTTGTTTCTAATAACTTTACCTTCTTTATTCAGCTTGTTCGGGAAAACCCACTTTGTACCAATGATGTTCTTGTTGTCTGGATTGGGTACAAGTTCCCAAGTATCATTATTCTCTATCTGATCAAGCTTTTCATTCATTGCATGAACCCATTCTGGATGCTCCAATGCTTCATTTACATTATTTGGTTCAACTTTCGAATAAAGAGATGTATGTGATATATCATTTGTTGTTCTTCTTGTTTGAACCCTCTGATTTTTATCTTCAATAATGTTCTGAGCCTCCACTTGCTTCCTCAACCTAGGATGAGTTGTTTGAACTCCATCTTCATCACTTGAGATTTCTGAGTCAGATTCATCTTCTTGAGTAGGATTAACATGGTCTGCAGCATTATCAGAATTGTTAAAAAAATCTTCTCTATCCTACTCAACTTCCACATCAACATATGAGTGTTTTTCTTTCTCAACATTTTCAACAACTTTTAAATCTAAAGAATAAATAATTATTTCTATTTCTTTGTTGATACATCTATATCCTCTTCCTTCTGAAGTATAGCCAAAAAAATTCCATCATCTCCTCTTTGCTCAAACTTTCCAAGGTTTCCACCTTTCTTCTTTATAATGCATAGACTCCCAAAAACTATTAAGTGTTTTAGACTTGGAGTTTTTTCGTAGAAAATTTCATAAGGATTCATATCTGAGTTTGGTCTAAAGAAACTTCGGTTCTGAATATAGACAGTAGTTCTCATGGCTTACCTCCAATAATAATGAGAAAGACTATGCTCAAGCAACATAGTTCTCCTCATTTCCACCAAACTTCGATTATTTCTTTCAGAAATCCCATTTTGTTGAGGTGTGTATGGTCAACTGAAATCATGACGAATTCCATGCTTCTCCAGATAACATTAAAACTCTTCATTCTTATACTCGCCATAATTATCAATTCTCAACTTCTTCACTAAATACTCACATTCCTTCTCTTTTTTCCTTCTGAAACTCTTAAACATTTTCAGAGCATCTGACTTATGTCTCATGTACATAACACAAGTAATGCGAGTAAAGTCATCAATGAAAGTAATGAAGTACTTATCTCCATTTATTGATTTCTTTCTCATTAGTTCACATATATCAGAATGTATAAGTTCCAAGGGTTGTTTTGAATTAATTTCAACTCTCTTATTCATAGAATTTGTAATCTTCCCTTTTTCACAAATAGTGCAGCACCAATCTCTTTTTCTTGATAAATCAGGCATATCTCGAACACTATATCTCTTTAATAACTTGCACATATTTCTTTGACACATATGTCCTAGCCTTTTATGCCATAACTGATTTTCATCTTCCATACCCATGTAACAAGAGTTTTGCACTTCACTAACTTGGAACAGATTCCCTCTTGTACGTTGGCCTCTTGTAACTATATTTTCATCATCTTCACTTTTCACAACAAATCCATCCTTTCTAAAGATAACCTTGTTGCCCTCATCATAGAGTTGTGACACACTAAGCAGGTTATGTTTCATCCCATCAACATATAGTGTTTTTTTGGATTTCATATTTTCTTTTCCAATGATGGTTGATCTAACACCTTTGATCCTTAGAGATTCATCATCTCCAAATGTCATTGTTCCTTCTTTGAAGTATTTCAAATTTTTCAGTAGATTTAAGTCTTTTTTTATATGAGAGGAACACCCACTATCAAGAATCCATGGAAGTTATCCTTTTGTAGCTTTCAAAGCAGTTTTGACAATGAGATATTTTTTTTCTTCCTTTTCTTCCACTTTCTGTTGTGCTTACTCCAATTTCCTAGCCAAGTCGATGTGTTCTGGCTAGAAAACCATGCACTCTTTCTTTTCAAACTTATCAGACTTCTCCATTTTTGATTTTAAAAACTATGGATTCTGAGGATTATTAAGAAACTTTTGTTGCTCTGGTAACACACTTAGGCAACCCTTAGCAAGATGTCCAGGTCGATCACATCCTTCACAAATAGTTTCTAGTGGTTGGAATCGATTCTCAACTTTCACACCTACTTTCTTGGATATCTTCTGAAATTTGTTTAGAGACTTTCTATTTTGAATGGATTGACTCTCCCTCAATCCATGTCTTTCAAAACTTGTGGAATAGTTGTAATGTTTTTGGTTGAACCAGCACATATTTTCCATGTGTCTGAATCCACCACAATACCAGCAGTAACCATAGAAAGAATATTTTCCTCTGAAACTTCTATACTGACCGGAGTTGTGAACATGCTTCTCAATGGCCTTCTTAATAGAACTCTGCTGACCATGAACCTTTATGTTTTCATTTGTAACTCTCTTCTTCGGCTCAGATTTATCAGTACCATAGGTATTAGAAGTCTTTCTTGACTCAAGATTTTTATGCACTTCTGATTTTTCAACATTGATGACTTTGGCCACATACATGATCTTTCCAGCCTTGTTCTTATGATAACTAGATCCATATTTCTTTTCAACCTTTGAAGATAACTTTTTTAGATCCTCATTTGGTTCATTCTTACTAGAACATTCACCAACTTCTGAGACAGATTGTTTGAAACTGACATTCATTTCTTTAGCTTGATAAAGTTTCTGTTGGAAAAGTTCCAGTTCTTCTTCTTTTGTCTTCAGCTTTACTTCAAGATGATCATTTCAATTCTTTGCATTCTCAAGATAATTCTTCAGATCATCAATATCCTTTTCCATATTGATTTTCTCATCATGAGAAATTTCTTCATTATTTAATGTGGAATTTTCTTTTATCAACTTCTTGTTTTCCTTCTCAAGCCTTCTGATCTTTCTCAAACATTCCTTCAGATATTCTTTTAGATACTGTTCAAGTTGAGTTTCTTCTTCTTCAGTACTACTGCTCTCATAATCATCATTATTCACTGTTGCAAAAAAGGTACTCTCTCTAGCTTTCTCAGCAATAGATTTTTCAGATCCAGTCTCGTTATCATCATCTTCATCATCTTTTGACAAAAATCTTCTTCCTTTTGATTTGAAGAACTTTTTATTCTGAACTCTACCATAATATTTATCTTTTCCACCCTGTTTCTTCCATGACCTTTTTGGTCTTCTGTCATCTTCATCACTGACATCATCTTTCCCTTTTTTAGGGCAATTAGCCGCAAAGTGGCCAACAGCTCCACATTCAAAATATTTCAAAGGGAGTTTTCCTTTGTATTTCTCTGTGACTCTTTTAACATTTTTAGAAAACAAGGATAAAATTTCATCAAAATTTTGACATACCTCATTTTCAAATTCGGATTCACCAGCTTCTTCTTCAATATGAATTTTCTTCAACTTCTCTTTCTTTTCTGCCTTGAAAGACATTTCTCTATTGGATTTTTCTTTGCTTTTCATGGTCTTCTCTCTTCTCATCTCATAAGTGATTAGAGTACTATGCAAATCATCAAGAGATAATGTTTCTGGATCCCTGTCTTCCAGTGATGAAACTTTAGCATCAAATTTATCAGGCAAAATTCTCAAGATCTTTTCAACAACTGTAGCATATTCCAACTTTTCACCAAGACATCTGATTGTACTGACAATGTCATTAACCTTGGTAAAGAAGTACCCAATAGATTCAGATTCTCCCATTTTCAAGTCTTCATACTTCAGCTGCCAGATTTGTAGTTTTTCCTTCTTCACTTTTGTATTTCCATCATAGATGTTCATCAACTTATCCCAGATGCCCTTGGTTGTAGCGACACCTTTCACTCTTAAAAACTCGCTCTTAGAAAGTGATGAGAGTAATGCATTTTTTGCCCATCCATCATTCTTAAGATTCTTTTTATCTGCGGGTGTAAGAGGAACCTTTTCATCAATAGCAGTAAATTCATCTGTTGTAGTTTCAAGAACTTCATATCCAAGAGACATAAGATATGGCATCATTTTGTCCTTCAAGATGTGATAGTTCTTTCCATCGAAAATCGGAATCACCTTACTGTTCACGCAATTTAGATTCTCCATCACAACTTCTCTTCAAACACTTCAGCAAAGAATAAATGAAGGGAACCTCGCTCTGATACCAATTGAAGTTCCCAGTCAGGATCCAAGTATCACTGAGAGAGGGAGGGGTGAATCAGTGATATATTTTTCTTTTTATGTTTCCTTCTAATTTAAACAACCTTCGCCTCCTATTAAAGAGTTTCTTCTCT
The DNA here is from genome assembly GCA_963277665.1 of Viscum album. Classification (NCBI taxonomy): domain Eukaryota; kingdom Viridiplantae; phylum Streptophyta; class Magnoliopsida; order Santalales; family Viscaceae; genus Viscum; species Viscum album. Next base: position 1,274,057,457 of record OY728132.1, on the reverse strand, counting down.
ACTAAACACACACAACCACAGGAACACAAGATTTACAAGGTTCACTACTCAACAAGAGTAGCTACGTCCTTGGTATGGTACGAAAATAATCCAGTACCACACAATCCACTAGAAAACAATCATTTGATGTGGAATACAACGAGTAGGATATACCCTTACACTCATATAGCACTTGGAAAACAATCCACAAGCGCGTGTGCGCCCTATTAACACAAATAGGGAATTGCAATATTTCAGTGCTTCTTTACAATTGAACAGTTGTATTCTTTGAAGTACATATCTTCACTTTCCTACCCAGAAGCTGGTAAGAACTCCAATATGCACAACTGAATATGTGCGAAGACCCCAAATTTTTCGCGCAATCTTTAGGGTACCTTGCGCGCAATTCAAATGGGTTGCGCATAAAAATTCACTTTTGGAACGAAAAACTTTTTCGTGCAACTTCCCTTTTCCGCACAACTTTCCACTTTTCGCACAGCTTCCCACTTTTTCGCGCACCCTTCTTCTTTTCGCGCAACCCTCTTTCTTTTCGCGCAACTCACTTAGCTCAAGATTTTACGTGCACCAGAGTTAGAGATTTCTTCTAAGTGTCGATCATAAACAAATGAGAGGGGTTAACCTCATATTTATAGGCATTTTTTACCCCGCATGAAAAACACTAATCTGCGCATAAAACCTCCTTCATGCGTGTAAAAACTCTTTCACGCAACTTCATATTCCGCGCAATACTCCAATATTTCACGCACCTCATGCATTTTCCAATTTTCGAGCTTCTGATCTCAAAACACCTTTTGCGCGAAAAACTTCATTCCTCTATTTCGCGCACCACACCAATATTTCGCGCAACCTTCATTTTTCGCGCAGCATGTAGATATTTCGCACATAGATATCTTTTTCACGCATCCCACAGATATTTCGCACATCCCGCTAATATTTTGCGCATCCCTCAAACATTTCGCACGACCTTCATTTTTTCATGCACTCGGCCCATTTTTTCGCACACTGCATGCCTTTGTCATTTTTCGATGTTCTGACCTTGAATCATGTCTTACGTGCAAAAATCTAAACCATCTTCAATCTTGCACGCAAAATCCATTGCCAAAAACACATCTTTATCTCCCGATTTTCAGGCCCTAAAATTTAGCAAACACTGGAAAACGGCGTCACCTTAAACTGTGCTTTTGTGCCACCTCCAGATAGTCCATTGCTTTGCCATTTATCTCCTCACTGCTTCCCATAACCATTCTTCAGCTTTTATCACGAATTACACTATCGTGATATATATCCTTTGATAGACCAGATCTAGCATCGTCAGAATTACAATGGGAAGTACTGAAACTTCCCTATCTTCCAGCAGCATCACTCCTTCCAATCAAAACTATATATGACTGGCATCCTCATTTCTCCCCCTTTCCATCATAAGGCTTGCATCACAAGTTCTCCTGACTTATGATATTTTTGAAATACATATCAGCAAAGCATCGTCTAGTTTTAAGTCCTTTACAAAGTGAATTGATTTATCTTCTTTGACAACAAAAGACAACACTATGCAAATGCTAACTATTCAAACTTATTTCTCCATCCAACTTGGTCCCAACACATGGTTTGTACTGTCAAACAAATAACACATAGAAATCATGTGAATTACATTTCATGTGATGCTCTTGACATGTGTGAAGTGCATTATAAGAAAAGACCATACACAACTTTTAGTTTTATAATTTAACACGAAGGTTAATTTAATATATAATCAATAATCCTATTACATTGCATGTGCTATCAAATAACTGACACATGGAACACATGTGAATAGTTTTAATTATATAATTAATTTTTCTCTTTGTGTCAAATTAAACACACTGTTTGTAACAGACTAAACAAAATGGTTTAGGTTACATAGCATATTCGCGCTTATGCTTGTGTCCACGACATACGCCTAGGGACCATTCATGTTCTCCTCCTGCATACATGTATGAGGTTTATAACATGTAATATTTCTACACAACATGTGTCCTAGAAGTTACACGGTTTTTCATTCCCCATGTTGTGTAGTAGATACATGACACGCTTGGACCCTTGTGTTCTCCATCGTAAGAACATGAGGACTACACATTGTGTACGTGTGTTACACAGCATGTAGTTTTTCAAACTGCATGCCTTCTGATCTAGATTTGCATAGATCTTTTTTTATTTCAAATAATATGATATCATCGACTTGATCTGATAACCATGTGAGACACACAATAGATACATGGTTACACGACATGTAACTGAGTACATAGTGTGTGATCTTGTGATATCCGACCAAAATTCTTGGCATCTTCATATGGAATTTTTGGATGTTGCTTCATTTTAATTTAGCTTGTTTATTGGTTATGTGAGCGAGAACAAAGAAAGGGAAGATAAAGTGATGTTTATATTCCAAGAACGGATAGATATGAAGTAAAAAAATTGTAAACGCGTTCCATTCAATTAGTGATTGATAAATAATTATAAATTAACCATGTGGTCGCTCTGATCTCACTTGTAGGTTTCAAGCACAATGGAAGCGCCTGTTGGGAATGGCCAACTTGGATTTTTATCATAATCATTTATTAATCCAAGATGTATGCAATGAAAATATCATGACCAATGGAATTAATTAAAGTATTAATTGACATGAATGTCGGAACCAGAAGAGGAGGATCATCACATGTAATTTATAATTAATTTATAAGTAGGTCTAGAATTACCTCGACTTGTAATTCTTTCTTTGTTGATGGTCTAGTTAACTCGATCTTATTGTAATGTCATTACGTTGTAAGATCCAAACACAGAATCCCTCTAGCGGTGATCCACACATGCACCGCAATCTATGAATGTCATCATAGAATCATTGGGTGCTAACATGGTCGATCTCGATCATTTGTATTGTTCGTGGTTGATCGCAGCCGAATTCTCTTTGAGGATGAAGAATTCTTGGTGTTCTCTCAATGGTTTGAGAGAGGAGGAAGAGATAGCACACTCTAGATCTCTAAAACTCTCCCTAGGGTTTGAGAGATCTTCTTTATATTCATTGTGCACGACGAATCTCTCTTAGAAAAGATATGTAACTAGATATATATTAAGGAAAGTTTAGGGTTTCCTATTTGTATATAATCCCCCTTACCAATTCCTTCATAGTGAACGTCAGGTCTTAATAATAATATAATTATTATTCACTTGACATGTGTATCACCTAAGAATGAATAAATATCATTTATATCGTTTTCAATCAGACCATTCAACTCGGTCTGCTTATTCTCCTTGACATTTGTCAAACCTTGAATAATGACTATTTATTTAATAAATAAATATCACTTCATTATTTTTCAATAAATGTAATAAATATTATATTTGTCAAACCTTGCAAATAAATATTTATTATGATTATTTTAACTGACTTATTCTTTTGAATAACTTGTGATCAAGTCTTGGAGATCAACCGAACCCGAATATATATTAAACCACAAAACCTTGGATAATATTTATTCTTACATGTTAAATTCATCATAGAATTTAACTGAGATTTTGGATACACTTAGTGTGTGGCCTTTTAAGCCCCTTTCTCAATGGCATTAGGCAGAACTGCCTAAAGTCCAAGGTTAGCATTTAGCAACACACTAAAGCACCCATAAAGTAATAAGTTAATGTCGCAACGACATATAACCTCCACTGAACACTCATTGTGTAATATAATCTCTTTATCGTGATATCTCTAATCAAGTATGTTGCATACCGGTGTCATCAACCTATGTGTTTAATGTCTCTTTCTTTGAATTTTTAAAAATGAACTTACCCATAGAAAACCATGGTCATAGATTTATTTAGGCGGATTTATTCTTATCAAAAGATCTGAGATATCAACTTTTTTCAAGATACATAAGAGATATATTTTTTCTCGCATTATTCATTAATGCAATATCACTCATGATGCACCCAGCGTATCCTACTTCGCTGCAAGCATATGTCATTATGGTTTTTATCAATACATTAAAGTACATGACTTCTTAAAGTATAAGGATCAATACATATGTATGCAAATAGGAACATCCAATGACATATATAAATGTTGATTTCCTATTAGCAGATCTCATTCTCATAATCTCCTGCTCTTGGAATTATCAAGGGTGCACACCATGTGAGGGTATCTTAAAGTCCTATGAATCTTCGTCCTTGATAGTTTGTATCATTTATGTCCCATAAAATAATATCATTTAGCTATAAAATGTATATATTCAATATTTCTATCATAACGCCTCAAGATTCTCATCATAGCGGAGAATTGCTATGACCTTTCAGTATGACAGATATTCCTTGGATATTATCACATAATATGTTATGTAGCTGAATAATCATGATGTGATAAGAAACTTCATTAATATCCGAGATAACAAATACATGTAATCATCAAGCACTTAGAAGTTGGTTTTAGGACGCTAACTCCAGCAATACAAGCTTTTCCAAATAGAGTTTTGGAAATATCCAAAAGGTGTTTTGGATATGGTTTCACAGTTTGTTTCATATGATGTGACATAAAGTGGATGTGTGTTAACTATATAAGGCTTTAGTATAAGTGAGAGATTGATGGAATTGTACATGAGAGGCACCACCAGAGCATGGTGGTTTAGACAACATCATGGTCTCCCTTTAAAATACACCACGACATGGTGAGTCACCACACCATTGTGCTTTGCATGGGTATTATCGTGTTCTGTGATAATTCATGGTTTAGGAATGATCTTATACACTAGGTATTATACATTCGTAATAATCCTCATGAGATAATGATATGAGGAGTTTGAATATCTAGAATAATCTTTCAAACATTAAATGATTATTGTGGGAAGCAAGCTATATGTTTCAAAGAGCTGTAATGTTTGAGTGTATGTAAAACATATAGTCGAACTTTTGAGTTCTAAAGTGGGCTTTTGGATTGTTATATAAACGGGGTCAATCCTCCAACATGGGGGGTGGTTGCAATCCCGATCATCGAAACTCCTCAAGCTGATTCACTATCAACCTCTCGCTTCACTCCCACCTTTATATAATGTTCGAGCAAACAGTGGTATTGAGAGAAATCCTACCAAAGTGTCGGGCGATTCCCACGATCCATGGACACCCCCAGAAGAGGGAGTTTTTCAGCTGCTTCTTAGTGATCTCGATCAAACACTTATGAAAAGGGTTGACAGGTCGAATTGACCGGTGTAAGGTACATCATTCTTATTATTCTTCATTTATATTCATTTCAAACGTATAGATAGATTTTGGAATTAATTGGGTTTTGAGTATTCTTCCGCCGCGTTTGGATGTTCGACATCCCTCCAAAACCCTTCAAGATGAAAACACGCTTCTTTGAATCGTGCTCTGATGAAAACTTCAACCAACTGGCTCAAATAAGTTCCTCCGACTTTAATCAAACAATTGAGCTGATTTTCAGTCTTTGATGTAAGACCTTGCTTTATATCCACTTACAAAACATTTTAAGGATCAATAAAAATTCAATATATTTTAAAAATGTATTTTTTAGTACCCGCAAAAGAAAATTTAAAATTAAATTGATGATAGTTCAACAAAAATACACTTGAAATTTCAGTATCATAAAGTTGGGAGGTAGCTGAGGGGTCATTCACCTGTTCCCATCTCTCATTGACTTTTTTTGGGGGTATCATGACTCACATCGATTGTGATTTATATCGAAAACATTTAGTTTTTAAATAATAAAAAAAGTTCCGCAGAGGTTTAATGGAATCGATCTTAATTTAAGGGAAAATTTTTTATTTCACCCAATTGTAATATATTATATCATATTAATTGGAATTAAATAATTTAAAAAAAGTACATGATTATTAGAATGTGACTAAACTGATTACCCAGTAGGTTTGGATGGTAATTTGAAACATGATCGGATCAAATTAATTAATAATAATTTATTAGAGTACATTATTAATTATATATGTGTGTGTGTGAGTTTGGGGGATTGGAGTTTTATTTGAAAATAAATCTTCAAATGCTAAATTTATAATCAGGTGTTTTAATCAGTTCTATAGCGAAACTCATATTTTTAAAAAACAATGAATTTGATGAATGTAATTTTAAAATAATGAGCTATAAATGATTTCAAATTTTATAATTAATTAACGGGTTCCCATATTTCCTAGATAACCGTCCATTTATACCCATCAATAAAAATAAAATAAAACGAATCAGATTTTTTTTTTTTTTTTTTTAATAAGTAGGTAGTTGTGGAGGGGGCGGTTTGGGAGGCGCACTTTAAACCTAACCCCGTTTGGATCATTTGAGACCCGAGGCGTCTTATTTTGATTTCTTGGTAGCCAACTATGCATTTCAGATTTACCGCTTGATCAGACGGTCGTTATTTTTTTATTTTTTTATTTTTTTATTTTTTTGTTTTTTTTTTTTTTTTTTTTTTTTATTTTTCATTTTTTTATTATGATGGTCAAGAAAGTGGAAAACAAACAAAAATGCTCACTAAATACGCGCGGAACCGAGACTTCCCGTAAAACCACCACAGGGTTTAACCACTACAGATGGTCGTTATTATTTATTTAATGTTTATGTAACTAAATTATGCATGAATAACGATCTGACACAGTGATAACTGAATGTAAATGACAACTGTGCATTTTATAAAGAAAAATCACTACTATACATCGCGTGATATTCAACGCTAAACAAAAAACACTGATAAATGAGGTGTTTTTATCAACGCTAGTTAAAAACAATGATAAATATGGTCATTATCAGCGCTAAGAAAAACAATGATAAAAGATTAACTTTTGTCAACGCTGATAAAATCTCAACCGTTAATAACGGGAAAAAACGATGACAGAGAGCACAATAAATAATTTAATTTATATGTGAATATTTATATATTTTTAAATAAAATTTATATAACAATAAGTATATATATGTAAATATAATATATAAATATGATTTATATAACTATATTGATAAAATAAAAAATTGTTATCAATCTTATTTTCATATTTTAAAGATAATTAAAAATTATCAAAATCATGTTAATCAATAAAAATGTTTAATGGTATATCTATATACACCAAAATGTATATATACATATAAATATGATATATTCATATTTTATTTAAACAACTATATAAATATATAAATGAATATTTTTATTTAAATATGTAATCCATATTGGATTTATATATTTATATTCTTATTAAATAATTTAAAATATATGTACATGCATTTGTATATATGTGTATGGATGCGTATGTATATGTGAATGCATATATACGCCAGTATGTGCGTGTATGTATGTATTGTGTGTGTGTGCATGTGTACGTGTGTGGGCGCGGGCACACGCGTGTCTACACATACTACACGTCACATAAACATACACATACATACGTATACAGACATATGTATGTATGTGTGTATATTTGCATGTATGTATGTATGTGTGTATATTTGCATGTATGTTCAAATGTCACTACAAAAAAAACATCAGAGGGGGTTATACATAATCCTCTCTAAAATCATTTTAGTGGCGGTTATGCACAACCATCGCTGACCATCGAATTTAGAGGGGGCTCAAAACCCCCTTTAAATTTTATAACATTTTTTCTTTGTAATATTTGGTTGGATTTTAGAGCCAGTTGTATCAAAATCACTGGTTATTTAATAATTAGTGGTCATATATGTTCGGTTGGATTTTAGAGGCGCTATATATACATATATATAATATTTGTTTGGATATTATATGCTATATATATAACATGGAAATTGTTTTATAGGGGGATATGTGCGACCTTCACTAATCATCAAACTTATAGGGGGTTAAGAACCCTCTCTAAATTTTCTAACATTATTTTTTAATACCAAATTGAATTTTTAAAGGGGTTCTGACCCCCTCTAATTTAAGAAAATAGAGGGGGTTCATAACCGCTACTAGTCAATGAAATTAGTGGTGGTTCACAACCCCCTTTAATATCTTAAATTATTGGGGGTTCAAAACCCCCACTAATGTCTTAAATTAGAGGGGGTTCAAAATCTCTCTAATATCCTAAATTAGAGGGGGTTGTGAACCTCCACTATTAAAAAAACAAATTCTATAATATATATATATAATTAAAACACTATATATAAATGTATTTAAATACATTCTATGAACATATTATATAAAATATTTATATGATTATATTTAATTGTATTTATATGTATACATACACAAATATAATTGTATAATTTCATGTACATTTATATATATTTATTTGTATAAATTACATTTCATATAATATTAATTATATATAATATAAAAGCATAGACATATTTTATAAATATATACATAAAAAAATATGTGGCATGTGGCTCTATTAGAGGGAGTTTAAACCCCCTCTAATCCTGCCTTAAATAGAGGCGGTTCCCAAAACCGCCTCTAATGTGTCAGCTCTAAATCTATTAGAGGCGGTTTTCAACCGCTGCTAATATGATACATAAATTGGATGAGGTTAAAACCCCCTTTAAAATGACATTTTTTATGAAACTAGAGGGGCACTGCAGAATTAGTTATTATTTTACCAGCGGTTCTTCAAAACCATCTCTAACAAGAGTAGGCGGACACATTAGTAGTGGTTTCCAACAGCTGCTAATATGATACACAAATTAGAGGGGTTAAACCCCCCTCTAAAATGACATTTTTTTGGTGGAATTAGAGGGGGTTTAACCCCCTCTAATATAACCGTCACTAAATTAGTCATTAATTTACCAACGGTTTTTCAAAACCGCCTCTAAGAAGAGTAGGCAGACATTAACGATGGTTCCTCGTAACCGCTGTTAATGTATTTAGATGGGGTTAAAACTCCTTCTAAACTAAAAAATAACCCCATATAATTGGTTCATTTTTTCATAATGTGTATGTATGTTTATGTGTATTGTAACATCCCAAAATTTTATGAAATATCTTCTTTCAAATTAATTTAAATTATTTGATAACATGCATTACACACAATGCATAGTTTAGGTTCGATTATACGCAACACCAAATTTATATTGCATTGCACATAACATCAAGTTTATTTGATAACTTGTGTTATGCATAAGATCGATAATTATCACTTAGCCGTTGGAAATGACAGAAATGAATAAGATTAACTAAATTATGAAAATATGGTTTATACATGTTTATAGAACGAATTAACTGGTTACCATTAAATTAGAAATGAAAATAAAACCAATTGAATATAAAGGAAATGTTTTTATAAAAAAAACTATTTTATGCACCCAAAGACATTTTATTTTAATAAATTAAATTAATTACTATTATTGAATGATATTAATGAAATCTATATATAGTATATTCAATCTAATATATATAATTAATATCATATGATATACAGTTTATACAAATAAATATATATTAATGTACACAATATTATACAATTATATTTATGAAAATACATATATATTAATGTATATAATATTAAACAATTATATTTATTGAAATACATATTTATTAATGTGCATAATAATAAGTATATGTATTGAAGTGCATTATATAAATATTTATATGAATTGTATTTCAAATAATATTAATTATATATTTGTATAAATTGTATTTCATATTATGTTAATTATATATAATATTCATGTTAATTATATATAATATAAAATTGTATTTCATATAACATTATATAGATATTTGTATAAATTTTATTTCATATATAATATTTGTATAAATTGTATTTTATACAATATTAATTATATATTTGTATAAATTGTATTTCATATAATGTTAACTATATATAATATGCATATTAATTATATATAATATAAAATCGTATTACATATAACATTATATAAATATTTGTATAATTTTTATTTCATATATAATATTTGTCTAAACTGCATTTCATATAATTTTAATAACATATTAATTATATATAACATTATTCTAATAAATATACATTAATTTACTTAATAATAAATATATGTATTGGAATACATTATATAAATATAATAAATAAATACTTATATATATATATTATAAATAAGCATGTACATAATATATAAACATGTATTTAAGTATATAAATAATTTACATACATATATTTATAAATTTATAAATATATGTGTATATACATAGCATAAACAGAATTATATAATATATTTAGTCAAATGCATGTAAATAAACATATAAAATATATAGTTTATATAAATGTATAAATTGAATATAATATAAATGTATTATAATATAAATACATAAATACATAATATATTTATATGTATTAATTTATATAAATATATATAGGTTATATATTTATATGTATTTAAATATTTATTCAAATAATACATATAAATATATTAATGTGTATAATATAAATCAGTTTGCCATAGTGGTTTAATGTGGATGTTATGGTGGTCCCTGGTTCGAAACCCCAGAGGGTTCTAATTTTATTAAAAGACAGGGGAACTTGGGCGCAGCTGCGCGAGAGGGAGTAGGATGGACCGCCTGGACACCGGTGAACGAGAGTGGGGTTGACCAAAGGGATGGGTGGGGGCGGGCCACACAGGGAATGAGAGGGGGCAAACTGGAGGCAGGCCACAGGGAACGATGGAACCAGATGGGCGGGGGGTGCGCTCATAGGCGAACTGAAGGGGCAGGGGATCCTCTGGGTGGAAGCATTAAAAAAATGATAATTAGAGCCAATTTTAGAACCGCCTCTAATACGTGGCATGTGGCGCTATTAGAGGGGGTTTAAACCCCCTTTAACCCCGCCTTAAATAGAGGCGGTTTTGGGAACCGCCTCTAATGTGTCAGCTCTAAGTGGGGCGGTTTTCAACCGCCGCTAATATGATACATAAATTAGAGGTTAAAACCCTCTCTAAAATGACATTTTTGATGGAATTTGAGGGGTTTTTAACTCCCTCTAATATTACCATCGCGAAATTAGTTATTACTTTACTAGCGGTTTTTCAAAACCGTCTCTAACAAGAGTAGGCGGACACATTAGCGATGGTTTCCAACCACCGCTAATATGATACATAAATTAGAGGGGTTAGAACCTCCTCTAAAATGACATTTTTTGGTGGAATTAGAGGGGATTTTAACCTCCTCTAATATAACCATCACTAAATTAGTCATTAATTTACCAACGGTTTTTCAAAACCGCTTCTAACAAGAGTAGGCAAACACATTAGTAGTGGTTCCTCATAGCCGCTGCTAATGTATTTAGAGGGGGTTAAAACTCCTTCTAAACTAAAAAATAACCCCATATAATTGGTTCATTTTTCCGTAGTGTGTATGTATGTTTATGCATATGTGTAACATCCCGAGATTTTATGAAATATCTTCTTTCAAATGAATTTAAATTATTTGATAACATGCATTACACACAATGCATAGTTTAGGTTCAGTTATACGCAACCCCAAATTTATATTGCATTGCACATAACATCAAGTTTCTTCGATAACTTGTGTCACGCGTAAGACTGATAATTATCACCTAGCTGTTGAAAATGACGGAAGTGAATAAGATTAACTAAATTATGAAAATATGGTTTAGACATGTTTATAAAATAAATTAATTGGTTACCAATTAATTAGAAATGAAAATAAAACTAATTGAATACAAAGGAAATGTTTTTACAAAAAAACTATTTTATGCGCCCAAAGACATTTTATCTTAATAAATTAAATTAATTACTATTATTGAATGATATTAATGAAATCTATATATAATATATTCAATCTAATATTTAATATCCATCCTATGTGTTTTCTAGACATGATATAAAAATAAATCCAATTATTCACATAAAAAGCTGTATTTTTCTAAATGCATTTTTACAACTTTTTGATGACGCACTTGTTTTAAAACTAAATTCTGACACTTTTATAAATTTTATTTGACAGAATAAACTTCACGTTTGAAAGAAAAATATTAAAATCAGGTTAGGGTGATTTTTTTGGTATTTTTTTGTGAAGTTTTATTTTGTTGATGAATAGTAAAAAATACTGGAATTTAATTGAAAAATGACTTTTCATATAAACAATTTATAATGTTAAATTATATTTTGAATTGGTTTTAAAGTCACAATAGTTTAATTATACATATATTAATCTAATATAGGTCATTTGAAAAATTTTCATATTAAATTTTGATATAAAAACATTGCGATCTTTTTAACCTTTTTCACTTTAAAAATCAGTTTTTATCACGTCAGCGAGATTAATTTTAAATTAAATTCCACCACTTATGTGAATTGAATTTAAAAAAATGGATTTCATATTTGGAACCAAAATAATTTATATTATCTAATAAGATCAACTTAATTTTTGACCAAAGTGATTAGTGAAAACAATTAAAATTAATTACAGTGATTAAGGTAAAAACGAGTTTACTTAGTAGTTAAACTTAGAATATAAGGTATACAAATGGCCAAACACTTTTCCAACACCCATTGGCTGGACATATTTTAACTCTTATGACCTTATGCTCGAAATTTATGAGTTTGTGGGACACTTTTCCATGAAAGTGTCCCATATAATATGTTAAATAAAGAAAAAGACAAAAAATGCACATTTATTTTTTAAATTTTTTTATAAAGATTTGGGGATAGGGAAAAAACTACATAAGTTCTATTATAAATATTATTTTGGAAGATAAATGAGTTATTTCTATCATAATAATTTATCTATAATTTTTATAGATGATATAATTACATTAAATCCTTAAGAAACGTCAACGCATGGATTATTTAGTTAATAATAAAATAAAATAAATGATACTAAAAATATTAAAAATGAGGTAAATAGAATGAATTTTTGTGTTCCATTATTTTTAAAGATTAATATATCATGATACACAATTGTGAACTTAATATATTTTGAATTTCATTATTTTCTTGATATTTTTTAAATTCAAATTAAATAAATAATGTCAAAATTGATATTAATGTTATTTTATAATAAATGATATTTTATTAAATGATTTAAAAGTACTAAAATCCTATCTTCTACCAAGTGATTTGTAAATTTTAATAAATATCAAATATGGTCAATTCATGGACCAATTTATATTTTATAATGAACATATTGACCCCTAAATAGTAAAAACATTGTTGGCACGATTATAATTAAAACAGTTTTTTATGCATTACACGCGCTTATGTTAAATTTAATTTCCAACACACATGAGATTTTTATTTTATAATTTGGATTATATATTTAAAATCAGTGTGTCTAAATTTTCAAATAAGTCTCACTTTAATTCAGTCTCAATGGATGAATTATATAAGTTAGAAAACTAGTTACCTTAATGAAAAACCAAAATGAAAAAAATAAGCAAACTTAGGGGTTAAGGAAAAAAATGTTTAAAAATGTATTTCTTTTGTGTGGTAGAGGTGTTTCTAGACCAAATAATCCATCCCCTCTATTATTATTTAATTTTGGAGGCACATGAGGTAAGAGAGACCTCCCAATAGTAAATACTTTTGAGTATTTATAAGACCGTCACTTCTGAACTATAAAAAGACACTCACTCTCCCTAATTTTTCACAGCTATCAATCCTTTTGGACCATACAAACCCTACCCAAATTACTTACCAACTTCTCTACCCCCATCATATAAGCCTTAGTTTGGAATAAATTAAACCTTTCAAGGTTTTAGTGCAAAACGAAGGAGGATACCCAAAGAAGAGGTAATATTCTTCTAAATGCGTTCTTATTTTATTTCCTTCTTCACTTCCTTCAATTTTTATACCATGCTTATATAAAATCATTAGTATACTAAATATAATGATATTTTTTTTATATAAAGGGTATTAATTTCACCCACACACACTTCCATCAAATGAGTTACAAAATCATCATTCTTGTATATGATAGATTACCGCCTCGCGAAACGATGTCGTTTGTTTTTCTGTTACCACCTCTCATGGTTGGGAATAATGAAGAACATAATATTTATATATGATATTTATAACATAATAATACCTCTATAGTCATTATATAATATACACTCTTTTTATATTTCATTCCATAAGGGATACAATAACATCGCTCGTGTGTATAACAGACTACCACCTTGCGAAGCGATGTGAAGTGTTTTTCACTAACGTGTTAGATGAAAAGTAATAAGGGTAACTATAATGAATATATATGATATAAGTGAAATAATTATGATATTTATGACATAATTATATTTTTTTGAAATATATTATATCATTTTATTCTTTCTATTTCACACACTGAAAAAGTGATAACATCGTTCGTGGATGTGTGGACTACCACCCCCTCGAAGCGATACAATTCTTCTTTTTTCATCACCACATAACAAGAATTATATATATAAGTATACATAATTAAATAATATGGTATTCAATATATAATTATCATTCTGGTAAGATAAATCTTACTTACCTTCTTTCCATAATGATTATTGAAAAATTTTAACTTTACTCATGTGTACATACGACCTACCGTCTCCATGACCGTAACATTGATTCATTTTTCATAACCAAATTTCATGATTTCTTTTTAGAGTATAATTGATGTATAAATATAATAATTATGTCATAATTATTATTCTGTATATGTTTAAATAATGATCTCATTGGCCTTAGTCGACCTACCAAAGTCAGTTTTGACACATAAGCTGAATATGGTCAAAACATCCGACTTAAACTTATTTGATTAAGTAATTATATATAATTTTTTTATAAGTGAAATAAAATTAATAATAAACTTGGAAAATTTCTCAAGAAAGTAAATAATTAACATAAGTTTATTATTCAGGAAGATAAAGAACAAGCGTGATGAATCAAACTCATGGTAAGGGTTTTTCTCGTATCACTTTTATTTCCGTGAGATATATTTCATATTCACCAATTATTTTTGTTGTGTGGTGTATATACTGCACATGAATATGTTTTATGATTATTATACTTAAATTTATTAGGATTTACATATCCATTTTAGGATCTCTCTTTCACGGGGTTTACATTTTCAATTTTATCAAAGCAGTAATGGTTTTTTGTCTCAATTTGCCTTCTTTGAGGCGTTTGTTATGTTATAAACCTACATTATTTTATGAGGTGTATATATAATCAATATTTTTCATGTTATATCATGAATATACTTATTTTTATGATATTATATTTTAAAAACCCTGATCCCAGTATCCCAGAGCCGATACCTTACTTTATTACATTCGTGCTAAGTACAATTGATCGCATCCCAAAGGACTGAATAGTTTAGTAGCTTTGGAAAACTAGATACAAACATAATTATTACATTAAAACTTGAAATTGAATACAAAATAGTAATTCAATTATAAAACACCCCTATTATCCTAGATTACCCATGCATGTCAATCATAATATACATCTCAATATCTTGGGAAAAAATACAACATAAGAAAGAGGTGAGATCAGATGCTCAGTAAGGGTAAGCATACAATATAAGTTATCATAAATAAATATAAATAACAAGGAAAGATGAATAACTAAAAACACATTCCATTAAAATATAATCTTGAGCATAATATGATAGGAATAAAAGCTGATTAAATAATTCCATATAAATAATAACATGAGAATGAAACTTAACAATGAATATTCTACTAGTCGCATAATCACATGGATTATCAATAAATAATCTCAAAATGAGGGAATGCACAATGAAGGACATCATAGACATACTGTCAAGTCTTCGGTCAAGACACTGTATATAATCAGGTAAGACATCAGCCAATACCCAAACTAGTTTATCTCATGAGACCTACCGATGCACCGAGGGCTTATAGCGGGCCCCACTCATTACTTACTAAGTCCAATGAATTCCTCATATGAAAGGGGTGTAACATAATCAACATAATTTTTTTATTTAAACCAATACACTAAATGTAAAATACTTGTCTCATTTAATAAACATAATCATAAACTATCCAGAGGAATATGATGAATGATATCAAAATAGTACATCCCCAATTCAACTAATCACAAACCATTCAATAATATATGATAAATGGTATCATAAGAGATCAAAATCAATGAATAATAGGATTAAAAAAATTATTTTTACATATACACTTTAATAGCATCATTGAAAAATTCTTGAGGAAAATACCCCCTTTCACTTTGAAATCACTTATTCTTAAAAAGCTATGCAATTATAAAAGAAAACATTTTCTTTGAAAAAAACCATGTAATATTATAAGAGAATATTAAAAAAAAAATTAAGGAATAATGAATTTCGGAAAATACACTCATGACGTATAAGTTTTTTAAAAAACATTCCTTTTAAATTTTGAAAAAAGAAACATTTAAAAGAGTATTTTTAAAATAAAATCCTTTACAGATATCATATCATTGATGTGATCGTTAATTAAATGAATTGATTACATGTATTAGATGTAAATCCACATAAAACAAGTGGAAATAAAAATTAAGATAATAAAAATTCATTTTAAACATAATCATAGCATGAAATAACCAATGGATTAGAAGTTTAACCAAAAGAATAGAAATTGGGTTAAGAATTTCCTTACCACTTTGTAACTAGTCAAACCATATTCCCCATAAAAGAAATAATTATCAAATGAAGCATAAAATACCATGAATATAATGAGATTAAGGATATAATACATAAAATATAATTATATACACCACAAAAAAAAATTAGTGGTGAATAAGACATATTTCTCACAGAAATAAAAAGTGAGAGGAGAAACCCCTTACCTTATGTCCAAAAGCATTCTGCACTTTTACTTAATATACTGAATAATCAAATTAGATTGATTAATTTGTTAATTCATAACCTTTTAAACATATATTTGATTTATTATAATTTTATTAAGTTTATTTATGACTATTTTGATGAGTTATAATGTTTAATTTCAGTATTCTGGGAGCGTTCATTTCATGGTTTTATGGTCAGTTCTCTTGAGTATAAATACAAGAGTTCTTTTCAAATGGGAATAAATTCTAAAAAAGTAAAATTATTTAGTTTTAATTAACTTCCATAAGTTTAAATTGTCTAATATATCATTTGGTTATATGGTATGAGGATGATTCATTAGATAAAATGTTGATGAAAACGTCTTAATTTATTTTGGTGGTTTTTACGACCATCACAAACTTATGTCATTTTATTTAATATTATGTTTATATATTGGTTCTAGAACATGATATAAATTATAATATTTATATTAAAATCTTATTTAACCATAATAATGGTTTTATGATCAGCCTTGAAGGTGGTAATGAAAAATGAAAACTCGTCATCTATGAAGGTGGTGAATTGATTCATCACGAACGATGTTTTTATTTTTAAAATAAAAGGAGAGGAGAAGAGATTTGATGATGAATAATACATTAGCACAAGAATATTCCAGTATATATATTATAACGAAGTTACCATGCCACTTTTTATAGGTTAGGTGAAGCGATTATAATAAAATAAAAGAAATTAAAAGAGAAAGAAGGAGGATTTTACCTCTTGAATATCATCTCCTTGGGAACCTCCTTAAGACACTTTGATTTGGTCTTTTGATAAGACCAGAAGGTATTAGATGTGAGGAATAATATTGATAAGGTAATTGGGCATAATTTAGACATGTTTCAAGGCTTATAAGGTGTGAGGAGAGGTGGTATTTATAGGGGAGGAGAGGGGTGTTTTTTAATTATTTTTTTCATTTATTAATTATTTTGGCTCAAGACTATCAAATTTTTTTATTCTTGTGACTAAGAATAGTAACCAGTGCATGTTAGTTCTAACTAATGGGTTATTACATTAATAATGACTAAAAAATTCATGTATTTAACTTATAATGTTAAATACTGTAAATTACCATATTTCACTATTCATAAAAAATTCAACCATTTTAGAAAAATCCCAAAAAATAACCCTAACTATTTTTCAACATGTAGATTTAAAAAATGGTATCCATTTTATTAAAATAATTTTCTAAATATGAGAAATTTAATTTTTAAATAAAATCACAATTTATTTGAAAAATACTGATTTTAATATTATAACTGATTTTACGACACTTTGAAAAATTAATCATGGTCTCATAAAATTATCCTATGATTATAATGAAATAAATTATTAATTTATAAATATATTTTATGAAAATATATATTTTTTTTAAATTATTATATTAATTATAAAATTTTAAATAAACATTTATGTTTCACAGAAACACCAAAACTTAATTTATCATTTTTAAAAATTTATTAACTTATTTCATGATATAAATATATAATATTTTTATTTATGAGATACCTAAATTTTATTTATACTTTTATAGGTGAGTTTATTATTCTAATAAATAGATTACTATTTCCAATGGTCACATTACTATTCTAACAATCTTGTTAATATTTGATAGTATATCATGGTTCATTTAAGCTCAGTATTGCGTGAAACACAAGCTATTGAAGATGTTAAATTTAAAAAGAGACATACCTTATAATACTGGGGTGTTACAATTTCCCTCTCTTTAATAAATTGTGTCCTTGAAATTTGAAACTGTACTTAGAAAATCAAAGTTTGATACTTAAAAATTCCTTTGTGGGGAACCCACATCGTAAATAGGGTTAATAAAACACCCTCTTAATAAGAGGTAAAGATAAATGGGAAGGTCAACACAAAATTAAGCTTCTAAATAGGAGAGCATTAACAGAAAGTGAAAATATGGACATGGAAGAAAAATATAACTATCATGTTCTGATAGAGAGTGATAGAGAACATGGTCATTAGAAAGTCTACCATCACAAAACCATAAATTTGAGATCGGTTAAAAGACCATTGATTTCCTAGTAAGAAAAGTAAAAATATAACATTTTTGTTTTAAAATAATTTTCCTAGAGTTGAGGGATTATTTTAATATATATAGGGACTTGAGAAAATAAACTTACTTGATTTCTTTCCATGTCATAAGAATAATATCATCATTTGGTTGTTATTCGATCCATCTCTACTTCATTTCTTAAACCAAAAGATGGATATTCAAGATGAATTTTTATACATGAAGCACTTTTATCAAAAGATCCATAAGTCATTCCTTGGCCTTTAAATATTTACCAAAATAAAAATGACTAGAACATGTTATCCAATATGATAAATCATACTTTAACCAAAGTTAAACTTAATCCATTCCATAAGTAGTTACCTTAAGACTCATTCACAATACATTTTTCCAAATTCAAAGTCCAAAAATTTAGAAGGAAGGTCACTAAATTTACAAAATCAACTTAACATAAGACTTCCCCAAATAATGTAGCTCTTATTATCATATAATAAATCTATTAATACCTTAATCTTCTTTAAACCTTTATGAAACATGCATGCTTCCAAGATTAAAATCTTAGGTAGTTGAAAATATTCCTTAAATCCAAACATCTAATAATTCTAGTATAACATAAACCATAAAATCACCAACCACCTTCATGGTCACTAATACTATCCCACAAACATCAATTTATTATTTTTTTAATACCAAGCACATATTTAGGGTTATATTACCCAAGTAACATGTTTTCAATAAGATCAAATTACAACATAATCACTTCTATTTATTACTAGTGATATTCATCACATGCTTTCAATTCCTTAAAGAATAAGTACCGTAGTACAATCCTTATATATCTCATGATTCTTATAACAAAAATATTATTTTTAAAATAATTTTACAACATAAATCTTGAATACAAAAACACAAATACTTTAATTATTCCACTTTGTCTGTAGTAATAGCATAAGATCAACCTTTATACCTTTCATTATTTTGAGAAATATTCCCTTGTTGCTTAGGACATTCATTTGTGTAGTGCCCCATCTCCTTACAATTGAAGCATTAGAGAACTTATTTATTTTCTTTGAAATCACAAGCCTGATATTCCTTCTCTCTAAATTCCCTTTAAGCAAGTACTGGGAAGTTTCCTTCTACAATTATCACATGTGGGAAAATTCTTCTTTTCCTTCTTCCCTTTATCCATCATTTTCTCTACCATCCTTTTCTTCTCTTGCTTCCATTCAATGTCATAAAACGCAGAGAATTATTTCTCTATCTTTATAGTACATGATACTATATCCTCATATAATGAGAATGTTTGGGTGACTAAAAATCTTTTTATAATTGGATTAATACCATCAAATAAATGGTTAATATTTCTCTTTGTATTACATATGTAGTCTGCAACATGCCTGGATAACCTTGTAAAGTTAGCTTCATACTTAACAAAATTTTCTTCTTCATTTTGTCTCAAACTCAAGTATTTTCTCTCCATATCTTCTCATTATTCTCTAGGAAAATATTTTTTCAAGAAAAGTTCCTTAAAATCCTTCCATTTTGTGTTTTTAATTTTCTATTCCTATTTAGTGTTTTGAATCAATGACCACTATTATTTCACATCACTTGAGTGACGTTAAACTACCATGATAACCTTATCCCTTTCATTACTTCCTAAAGTGATAAATATCTTCTCTAAGGAACTTACCCATTGCTTATCTATAAATGAGTTTTTAGTTCTATTCAATTATGGAGGTTGTTATCACATGAAGCAGTCTAACATTGTTACACCATGTTTTGGTTTAGATTACTCCATACTGGTAAGGTTATTACTCATAACCCGATTCATTTTTCCCATTATAGTTATAATTTGTTTAACTCCAACTATAGTTCTATCTCCAACATCATTATCTTACATAGGAGGGAAATCCCTACATGGATTACATGAATTGATATGGTTTCTATTCCTTCCACTAGGTGTCATTTTTAAACAATTCCATACACTATATTAGATCACAACATTATGAAACATAATGTATCATCTAAAACTAGTGAAACACTTAACATAAATTGAAAATTTAGGTATAACTAATCTCTAAATCATAAGCTTGGTTACTTTGGGAATATCTCAAAGTTTGTTACAGGGTTATATTTACCTAATATATGTTTTCCTAAATCTAATTTCCAAAGTTTATATTAAATTTTCTCTGATACCAACTGTAAAGACCCCGACCCTAGTAGTCCAAAGACAATACCTTACTTTATTACATTATTACTAAGTACAAGAGATCAAATCCCAAAGGATCAAATAGTTTAATAGATTTGGAAAACTAGATACAAACATAATCATTAAATTACAACTTGAAATAGAATACAACATAGTAATTTCATTGGAAAACACCCTTATTCCCCTAGATTATCCCTGCATGTCAATCATAATATACATCTTGGAATCCTAGGGAAAAAATAAAACATAAGAAAGGGGTGAGATCAAATGCTCAGTAAGGGTAAACATACAAAAAAATCTATCATAAATAAATATAAATAATAAGACAAGGTGAATAACTAAAAAATAATTCCATTAAAACATAATCTTGAGCACAATATGATAGGGATAAAAGGCAATCAAATAATATCATATAAATAATCACATGAGAATGAAACTTAACCATGGATATTCAACTGGTCGAATAATCACATGGATTATCAATAAATAATATCATAATGGGGGAATGAATAATGCATGACATAATAAACATACCATCAAGGCTTCAACCAAGACACCATACATAGTCAGGTAATAAATCATCTAATACACAAACTAGTTTGTCTCATGAGACTTACCGATGCATCGAGGGGCTATAGAGGGACCCACTCATCACTTACTAAGTCCAATTCATTCCTCATATGAAAGGGGTGTAACATAATCAATATAAACACTTGTATTTTAACTAGCATATGAAATTTAAATATTTTTCTCATTCAATAAACATAATCATAAACCATCTAGAGAAACATGGTGAATGGTATCAAAATAGTATATCACCAGTCAAACTGATCATAAAACATTCAATAAAATATGGTAAATGGTATCATACAAGATCAAACCCAATGAATCATAAGATTTAACAAAGTATTTTTACATAGATACTTTAATAATATCACTGAAAAATTCTTGAGGAAAATACCTCTTTTCACTTTGAAATCACCTATTTTTAAAAAGTTGTGTAATTATAAAAGAAAAAGTTTTCTTTGAAAATAACAATGTAATATGGTAAAAGAAGCTTAATTTTTTTAATGTGTAATAAATTTAGGAAAATCCACTCATGCTGTATAAGTTTTAAAAAAAACATTCCTTTTAAATTTTGAAAAAAGAAACTTTTAAAAGAGTAATTTTAAAAGAAAGTCCTTTACAAATATCATATCATTGATGTGAGCGTTAATCAAATAAATAGATTGTGTGTATCAGATTTAAATCCAAATAAAATAATTAGAAATAAAAATTAATACAATAAAAATTCATTTGATACATAATCATAGCATAAAATAATCAATGGAGTAGAAGTTTAACCCAAAGAATGGAAATTGGGTTAAGAATTCCCTTACCAATTTGTAATCAGTTGAACCGTATGCCCCATAAAAGAAATAATTATCAAATAAAGCATTGAATAACATGAATATAATGAGATTAAAAATATGATATATCCAAGGGTAGTATATACACTACACAAAATAAATTAGTGGTGAATAAGTCATATTTTTCCTAGAACCTGGATAATCAAATTAACCAAGTGGATAATGTTAACAAAGCGGATAATAAAATTATATTAATTAATTATTTAATTTAGAACCTTATCAACATGTATTTGATTTATTATAATTTTATTAAGTTAATTTATGGCCATTTCGATGAGTTATAATGTTAAATTTCATTGTTCTCGGAGTGTTTGTTTCATGGTTTTATGGTTGGTTCCTTTAAGTATAAATATGGGAGTTCTAGTAAAATGTGAATAAATTATCCATAAATGAAATTATTTAGTATTGATGAACTTAAAAAAGTTTAAATGGTATCATATATCATTTGGTTATATGGTATGAGGATGATTCATTAGATAAAATATTGATGAAAATGTTTTAATTTATTTTGGAAGTTTTTATGACCATCATGAAATTGTATCATTTTATTTAATATTATGTTTATATATTGGTTACAGAACATTACATAACATATAATATGTATATTAAAATCTTATTTAACCATAATAATTATTTTATGACCATACTTGAAGGCAGTAATGAAAAATGAAAACCCTTCATCCACAAAGGCGATGAATCGACACATCACGGATGATATTTTCATTTTTAAAATAAAAGGAGAGGAGAAGAGATTTGATGAAGGATAATACATTAGAAAAAGAAAATTATAGTATATATATGATACTGGAGTTACCATTCCACTATGAATAGGGGAGGTGAGGAGAGGATAACAAAAGAAAAGAAATTAAAAAGAGAAATAAGGAGGATTTTACCTCTTGAATACCGCCTTCATGGGAACCTCCTTAAAACACTTGGATTTGGTCTTTTGGTAATACCAGAAGGCATTGTATGTGGGGAAGAATCATTTTAAGGTAACTGGATATAATTTAGAAATCTTCAATTCTTAAAAGGTGTGAGGATAAGAGGTGGTGAGTGGTGGTATTTATAGAGGAGGACATGAGTGTTTTTTTGATTATTTTATTTATTTATTTATTATTTTGGATCAATACTATAAGTAGTTTTGATTCCTGTGACTAAGTATAATAACTAGTGCATGTGAGTTCGAACTAATGAGTTCTTACATCTGTAATGACTTAAAAATTCATGTATTTAACTTATAATGTTAAATACCATAAATTACCATATTTCACTATTCATAAAAAATCAACTATTTTAGAAAAATAGAAAAAATTAACCCTAACCATTTTTCAATTTTTAGATTTAAAAAATGGAATTAATTTTATGAAAATAATTTTTTAAATATGATAAATTTAATTTTTAAATAAAATAACCATTTATTAAAAAAATACCGATTTTAATATTATAACTGATTTTATGACACTTTGAGAAATTAATTATGGTCTTATAAAATTATATTATAATTATAATGAGATAAAATATTAATTTATTAATATTTTTTATGAAAATAAATTTTCTTTTAAAACATTATATTAATTATAAAATTGTAAATAAACATTTACGTTCCCTAAAAAAACTAACACTTAATTTATCATTTTTAAACATTTATTTTAATATTACATGATATAAATATATCATATTTTTATTTATGAGATACCAAAATTTTATTTATAATTTCATAGGCGAGGTTATTATTCTAATGACCAGCTTACTATTTCTAACGGTCATATTACTATTCTAACGATTATGTTAATATTTGATAGTATATCACAGTTCATTTAAGCTCGGTGTTGCATGCAACATAAGCTATTGAAGATGTTAAATTCAAAAAGATACATACCATAAAATCTTGGGGTGTTACATCTATGTTTCATTTAATGTTATTCCTTCATGGATATTATGATTCAAAGTTACAAAATTGGTAAGAGTGTTTTGTTAAAATCTCATCATTTATCAGGATTATGTATGATTAAGTTTCCATTATTGAAATATTATATTTTTAATTAATTATATTATTCTATGGTTATTCATGATACTTACGAGTAATTGTACTATTTTCCAACTCTTTGTTACTTAAAATGTTTGCAAAAGTGTTTTTAATAAAATACGACTTCATTTCTCTCTTCAGTCGGAAATATGTGTTCTTTCAAAACAATGTTTTCTAAAAATGTTTTTAAAATGTTTTTAAATGATCTTTTAAGCTAATTTTCAAAGGAAAGGATTTTAAAAATGTTTTATATTTTAAAAAGTGTTATAAATTATTTCTAAATCTTCTATTATAAGTTTTAAGGTTATTTTAAAATAAAAAGGTTTTCAAAATGTTTTATGTTTTAAAAAGTTATTTTCAAAATGAAAAGGGAATTTTTCTAAAAAATGTTTTTAATGATATATTAATGGTATTTCCATTTTCAACACCAAAAACCCTTGTTTTTATTTATTCTCTAATGGGGATAATTTGTATTGATACCATCCTCATTATTTATCTGGATGGATTTTGTTTTTTTCAAATACATTGTTATAGAACCTGAATCTTTTCCATAGGTTAACCATGTTTCAAATAGATTGTTATGAAACCCATTTCTTTTCCATGATTTAACCATGATTCAAAGATATGATTATGGAACCCATTTCTTTTCCATAATTTAGTCATGTTTTGAAAGGAATAAACATTGTTTCAATGATTCTTGATGAAATTAATTCTCTATGTTCTTTATTCATTATTTAGTTCTTTGACATTATAAATGATGGGTACAACCAGATAGCACCGGGTGAGCCCGTTATAGCTTATACAATGGGTGCAACCAGATAAAACTCTAATGAATTGGGTAATGATTATTTTATGTAGAGAAATATATTAGAAGTTAGTTGTATGGTTATTCCAATTTATAAGGGTTATATGAGATAATATTCCAAGATACCAATATTTTTTTATCTATACTTGATATGGGTTTATGATTCTTCATTAGATAAAGATTGATATCACATGGCACATGACTATTGATTCTCATGAATTTTTATTTTTCAATGCCTTATGAAATGTTTTCATGTTTGATGATCTAGGTATTTATGTGTATGAATATTCTTATGTTATACTCATTCACTTTGATTATGTCATCATACCATTATTATCTTCCTATGCTCACTAATGAAATTCATTTGTTAATGCTTACATTTTCCTTTACTGAGCATCTAATCTCACCCCTCTTATATTTCCTTTTCCTCAGGTTATAAATAAAGGGGTTGAATGAATTATGTATAGAAGGAATTTCATATGGATGATGATGATGTCTTAATGTGAAAAAGGAAAGATGGGTTAAGTGGGAGAAATTATCTTTTAAATTCACTTGAATTGTTTATGTAGGAGTTTTCCCTAATTCTCTAAAACTCTAAACATAAAAGGTCCTCTAGGATTTAAGTAATCCAATTTTTTATTTTGATGTTGTAACATATGGTTGGAAAAAATGGTTCACCCTTATCGGCATTAAAGCTGAAAATTTAAAGTTCAGGATTTGAGCACAAGATTCGGGATTGTGGGTCCTGGGATGTTATAGTTTCTATCAAAGGTTAGTTTAGATAAATTTAGAAATTAGGATTTTTTCATGAGAAGTTTTCTTAAGAGTTTTGGATACCATCATAGGTATATAAGATTAAGTATGGTCATAAGTTCAAAGTCCTATACACCTTATTTTAGGGTTTTAATTAGTAATTATTTTGAGGTTATTAATGACATTTTAGGAGACATTTTATTAGGTTGAAGTATATGAAAAACTTTAGTTTAATGTGAAGTATTCCTCTATTTGCAGAAATAATTTTTAAGGTATTGATAACCTTTAGGTTTTATATGATCTTGGATATTGAGGTAATTATGGGAGCACAAGTATTATCATAAAGATAACCACAAGATTGAAAAGTGATTTGGTGACTAGATGATTAATGTTACTTAAAAATAAGATTGCCATCTTTTTGGGCTTGAAATCTGGAAGGTATGAGATAACATTTGAGATCTAATAAACTCTTTAATTTTGAGGTTATTTAGGTTATTTAAGATATTTGGTTATGGAATGATTTAGTTTCAACTTTGGGTATTACCATTTAATTTTGAAGATTACTTTATCATATGAAGGTTTATTCATATCAGGAATTATCTTATAATGTGCTAACCATTTTGGTTTTGGTTAATGTTTAAATATTGGAGGAATAATTGTTATCCCTTTTATGGTTATTTGGTCATTACAATTTTATTTTAGTGCTTCGGGTGTTAAAAATTCATCTCGAATACTCATATTCTAGAGAAAAAGATGAGATTGTGGTGGTAATTGGTTAAAATATGAAATTTTACTTTTCAAGTAAGTATATTTCATTATGTTTTCAGTCTAGATGGTTAAAGAATCCTTCAACTTTAGGAAAAGGATTTTGAAATAAAATGTTATCTTATTACTATATTTTTTGACGATATTAATGAAAATTTCCACACCTATTTGGTTAGTGATTTTGTTTTCATTGAATTACTATTTACCATGTTCTCTATCACTCTCTATTAGTCTATGGGAATTAGTTTTCCCTTCCAAATATATCTTTTAATTTCCAACCAATATTCTCCCTATATGGAATCCTAGTTATACATAACTTAGAGTGACTTTTATGTTTCCCACTTTAATTTTAAAATGATATTTTCTTTATTTCATTTGTACGATGTGGGTTTCAATAAAGGATTTCAAAAAAATGTTAATCCTTTGACAACCAAGATTAATTTTTAGGGATAAATTCATTTTGAGGGTAGGATGTAACAACCCGAGATTTTATGAAATATATTCTTTAAAATTAATTTAAATTATTTGATATATTTCATTACAACCAATGAAAATTTTATATTGCGTTATATGGAACACCAAGTCTATATTTCATTGCACATAACATCAAGTTTCTTTGATAACTTGTGTTACACACAAGGCTGAGTCTTATCAGACAATAATATACTGTTAATATCATTATTTAACATGATAGTTATCACCTAGTCGTTGGGATGATGGAACTGAATAAGATTAAATAAATTATGAAAATATGGTTTACATTTGTTTATAAAATTAATTCATTGGTTACTAATTAATTATAAATGAAAATAAAAACCAATTGAATATAAAGGAAATGTTTTTATAAAAAAGAATTATTTTTATGCACCCAAGGACATTTTATCTTAATAAATTAAATTAATTACTATTATTGAATAATATTAATTAAATATATATATAATATATTAAATATAATATTTAAAATTCATATATGTGTTTTCTAGATATGATTTGAAATTAGATTCAATTTTACGCCTAAAAAGCTTTATTTTTCTAAAGGTAGTTTTACGACCTTTTTATGGGGCACTTGTTTTAAAACTAAATTTTGAAACTTTTATAAATTTTATTTGAAAAAAATAAAATTCACATTTGAAAGCGTAATTTCAAAATTATATTAGGGTGATTTTTTTGTATTTTTTTGAGAAGTTTCATTTTTTTGATGAATAGTAAAAAATACTAAATTTTAATTGAAAAATGAATTTTCATCTAAATAATTTATAATGTTAAATTATATTTTTAAATGGTTTTAAAGTTAAAATAGTTAAATTATAGATATATTAATCCAATATGGGTCATTTGAATAATTTTCATATTGAATTTTGATATAAAAACATTGTGAACTTTTGAACCATTTCACTTTAAAACCCCACTTTCTCATCATGTCCGTTGGATTAATTTTAAATTAAATTCTTCTAATTTTGTGAATTTAATTTGGAAAAATAGATTCAATATTTTGAATTTAAATAATTTATATTATATAATTAGGTTAACTTAATTATTTTCCAAAGATATTAGTGAAAACAATTAAAATTAATTACAACGATTAAGGTAAAAATTAGTTTACTTAGTGGTTAAACTTAGAATATAAGGTATACAAATGACCCAAAAATTGTCCAAAACCCATTGTATGAAAATATTTATACCTTTATGACCTTATTATCAAAATTTATGAAGTTTTGGGACACTTTTCCATGAAAGTGACCCATATAATAAGTTAAATAAGGAAAAATAAAAAAATATACCTTTCTTCCTTTAAAGTTTCTATAAAACTTTGGGGATAGGGAAGAAACTACATAAAGTCACTTATAAATATTATTTTTAAAGTTAAATTAGTTATTTTTATCATAATAATTTATCTTTAGTTTTTATATATTATATAATTACATTAAATGCTTAAGAAACGCCAACGCATGTATTATTTAGTTAATAATTAAATAAAAAAAATGATACTAAAAATATTAAAAGTGAGGTAAATAGAATGATTTTTTGTGTTCAATTATTTTTAAAGATTAATATATTATGATACACAACTATGAACTTAATGGATTTGAATTCCATTATTGTCTTAATATTTTTTAAATTTAAATTAAATAAATAATGTCAAAATTGATATTAATGTTATTTTATAACAAATGAAATTTTATTAAATGATTTAAAATTACTAAAAATACTATATTTTTCTAAGTTATTTTTAAATTTTAATAAATATTAAATATGGTCCATTCATGGACCAATTTATCTTTTTTAATGAACATATTATTCCCTAAATAGTAAAAATTTAAAGCATCATTTTTGCGTGTTACATGAACTTATGTTAAATTTAATTTCAAACACACATGAGATTTTTATTTTATAATTTGGATTTAATATTTAAAATCAATGGTTCTAAGTTTTATAATATGAACCACTTTAATTTTTTCTTAATGGATGAATTACATAGGTTAGAAAGTTGGTTACCTTAATGAAAAACCAAAATAAAAAAAATAAGGAAACTTAGGAGTTAAGGGAAAAAATGTTTAAAAAATGTATTTATTTTGTGTGTTAGAGGTGTTTGTTGAAAAAATAATACCTTCTCTTTATTATTATTTAATTTTTAGGCACATAAGGTAATTTAGATCTCCCAATAGTAAATACTTTTGAGTATTTACAAGACTGTCACTCCTCTTCAACTATAAAAGGAACTCACTCTACCCACTTCTTCACACCTCTAATGCCTTTTGGAACATCCAAACTCTCCACAAAACCCCTCAAAAATTCCATAACCTCATAATATAAGCCTTATTTTTTCAAAAAATCATACATTTCAAGGTTTTAGTGAAAACCTACGGAGGATACCCAAATAAGAGGTAATGTTATTCTAAACACATTCTTATTTTATTTCATTCCCCACATCGTTAATTTTTTTTTATTCCATGATTATATAAAAATATTAATATCCTCAATATACTGATATGTTTTTATGTTAATGACATAACCTACACCTAGACACACTTCCATAAAATGGGTTACAAAATCATCATTTGTGTGTACGATGGACTACCCCCTCACGAAACGATGTCATTCGTTTTTCCATCACCACCTCTCATGGTTAGGAATAATGATGGAAATACTATTTATATATGACATATATAATATTTTAAAAAAATAATACCTCTATATTAATTATATTATATACACCCTTTTTATATTTCATTTCATAATGGATACAATAACATCGCTCGTGTGTATGACAGACTGCCGCCTCGTGAAGTGATGTGAAGCGTTTTTCAATAACATATATATAGAGGGTAATAAGGGTAAATATAATGAATATATATGATATAAATGACATAATTATTATATTAATGACATAATAATATTTCTGTAAATATAATATATCATTTTATTCTTTCTATTTCACATAATGAAAAAGTGATAACATAGTTTGTAGATGTGTGGACTATCGCCTCCTCAAAACGATGTGATTCTTCTTCTTTTTATATCACCAAATCAAAATAATGATATATATAAGTACATATAATTAAATAATATGGTATTTATTATATAATTATAATTATATAAAGATAAATTTCACTTTATTTTCATAATGATAATTGAAGAATGAGAACGTTATTCATGCGCACATACGACCTACCGTCTCCATGATCATAATGTTGATTCATTTTTCATAACCATATTTCATGATTTATTTTAAGATTATAATTTATGTATAAATATGATAATTATTTCATGATGATTATTTTTTATATGTTTAAATTATGACCTCATTGTCCTTAGTCTACCTACCAAAGTCAGTTTTGACACATTAGCCAAATATGGTCAAAACATCCAACTTAAACTTAATTGATTAAGTAATTATATATAAATTGTTTATAAGTAAAATAAAATTAATAATAAACTTTTAAAAGGTTATAAATCATGTAAATAATTAACATAACTTTATTATTCAGGAACATAAAGAACAATCATGATGAATCATACTCAAGGTAAGGGTTTTTCT
Organism: Viscum album; assembly: GCA_963277665.1. Taxonomy (NCBI): domain Eukaryota; kingdom Viridiplantae; phylum Streptophyta; class Magnoliopsida; order Santalales; family Viscaceae; genus Viscum; species Viscum album. Next base: position 1,274,026,630 of record OY728132.1, on the reverse strand, counting down.
CATCTCACTTTTATTTTTGTGAGATATATTCCCTATTCACCACTTATTTTTATTTTGTGGAGTATATATTTCCTATGAATGTATTTTATAATTATTATACTTAAATTTATGTGGATTTACATATCCATTTTAGGATCTATCTTTCATGGAGTTTACGGTTTCAATGTTACCAAAGTGGTAATGGATTTTTGTATCAATTTGCCTTCATTGAGACATTTGTTATGTTATACACCCATATTATTTTATGAGGTGTATATATACTTCCCCTTTGTCATGTTATATCATGAATAAAATTATTTTAATGATATTATAAGTTTCATTTAATGTTATTCCTTCATGGGGATTACGATTCAAAGTCACAAAATTGGTAAGAGTCTTTTGTTACAATCTCATCATTTATTGGGATCGTATATGATCAAGTATCCAATGTTTAAATATTATAATTTTCATTAATTATATTCTCATATAGTTATTCATGATACTTATATGTAATTTTACCATTTTTATACTCTTTGGTACTTAAAATGTTTGATAAATTATTTTTAAGAAAATATGACTTCATTTATCTCTTTGATCAAAAATCTGCATTCTTTAAAAACAATACATTCTAAAAATGATTTCAAAATGTTTTTAAATGATATTTTAAGCTCATTTTTAAGGGAAAGTATTTTAAAAATGTTTTATGTTTTAAAAAGTGTTTTAAATGATTTTCAAATCTTCCTTTGTAAGTTTTAAGGTTATTTTCAAAGAAAAAAGTTTTTCAAAATGTTTTATGTTTTAAAAAGTGATTTTCAAAATTAAAAGGGTATTTTCATAAAATTTTTTAATGATCTTTTAATTTTATTTCCATTCATCAATATTAATGAACCTTTTTGTTATTTATTATAGAATTGGAATATTTTTTATTGATACCATTCTCATTCTTTATCTAGATGGATTAAGATTGTTTTAAAGAGATTTTTATGGAACCCGTTTCTTTTCCATGGGTCAACCATGTTTCAAAGAGATATGTAACTTGTTTCTTTTCCATAGGTTAATAACGATTCAAAGATATTTTTATAGAACCCATTTCTTTTCCATGGTTTAATCATGTTTTGAAAATAATAAAGGTTGTTTCAATGAGTTATGAATAAATTGGTTATCAATGTGATTTATTCATTATTTAGTTTTTGGACATTATAAATGATGGGTGCACCCTGATAGTATCAGGTGATCCCATTATATCTTATACAATGGATTTACCCATATCTAATTCATTGAGTAATGATTATGTTCTCCTAGAAGTTGGTCATATGGTTATTCCAATTTGTAATAGTTTTATGAGATGGTGTTCCAATATACCAATATGATTTATCTATGCTTGATATGAGTTTATGATGATTCATTTGATCGTTATTGATATCACATTTCATATGACTATTGATTCTTATGACCATTTCTTTTTCAATTACTTATGCCAAGTTTCCATGCTTGATGACCTAAGTATTGATGGGTATGAATATTCATATGTTATACTCATACACTTTGATTATTTCATCATACCACTATGTTAGGTACCGGGATGGGCAGAAGAAGTTGATGGGCCAAGAATTTAATTTTTTTGCATCACCAGAGCGATGTAACAATGTCAACTCCAATGATCTTATCCTGGTACAGTCTGAGGACCACACATGGATTTCACAGAGCACAAAAATAAATCAAACATGTACCTTGTTCATATCTGATGTGTGCAAGTCTGTTGCAGGATGCTGGTGACCGTTGGTCGAAGATTCTGACGCCGAATCCCACTAGATCATCCATACACGCCTCTTAATTTTTCTCGTGCGTCATTAATTGGAATCCGGGTGCTAGCGCGATACTTCAATGAGATCTTCGACGCAACAGTGATCACCGCAAGGTAAGAGTCTTCGATCCAAGAAGGATGAGCTTAAAGATCTTCCTTGCTTGAGAGAATATATCTCTAGAATACAAGAGGAGAGAGAGTCTCTCAATTATAACACATGAATAGTTACATGGGGAGAGCCTCTCTATTACTTATATAGGTAATATCTAAAATACTCGGTATGGATTCTCGACCCCTGTGTAATAGATATTCCCAGTATAAGTATTATAAATATTTATTTATGACAAATTAAATTATTCCATAAATAATATTTATAATTTTATCACTAACTAAAATATATATTGCATGATAAACTTGAGTTTATAACTCGACTCAAGTTCTCCTAAAAATATTAAACGAACCCTGGATATTTAAATCCATTCGAATAATATTTTATCTTTGTATTTACTTAATCACTTGTAAATACATGTTATAAATAAATTCAAAAAATTATTCCAAACTTGAATAATTAAATAATTTATTTATTACTTGGTGATCCATAGAACTTGGATAATACTCGGACCCATTGGTGTCCCCCACCAAGTTCTATATTCCTATTCCCAAAATAGGGTAGTTTCTCAAAGCGCTATAGTGTGCGACCCTCTAGAACCTTATCTCAATAGTAGTGAATAATATTTATTGACCAAGAGAGGGGTCTAACAAACCAGAAAGTCCCATATAGAGATAAGGTAAAGTCAAAGCAACAACTAACTTCCTAAAAACATGGTCTGTGTAATATAATCTCTTCATCATTGATATCTCAATAAAGTAGAATTCACACTAGTGTCATCATCCTTAATATTTATTTATTTTATTTATTGATATGTTTAGATGGTCTTACCTTCCCCTACCATGGACATGGATTTAATGAAGGTGCAACCATCCTAATCAACCAGGCCCAAGATATCTCTTCCTCAACTCGAAATCGAAAAATCCTATCTTGACCATTCAATAAATGTCATGTCACCAATGACATACCCAACACAAACTACCTTGCCACGACTTAATTTACATGGTTTTAGAATTGCATAAAAGTATGCAATTAAATGACATACATTGATAATGATCTCAAGTCTAGAGACCATTACACATGTCTGTAGATAGGAATGACCAATGACACCTGAAACATGTGGTGTTCCTATTATGCGGGTCAGTTCTCATGATCTCAATAACTAGAGATCATCAAGTGCGAAATTCATGAGAAGAAGTATCAATGCTTATGATCCCTCAACACATGATGATCACACATCATCTGTGTCCTTTTAGAATGATGTATCTAGACCATAGGACATTACTTTAAGATTACTATCCTGGCATCTTAGGGTTCTCATTATAGCCTGGTATATGCTATAACCCTTGGGTATGACATATAATCTAAGGAAATTTCTATAAACAAAGTGGATGCAGAAGTATCTACACTATTATAGAAAGGTAAACACATGCATATATAATAAACTATATATATGTAGTGGTAATAAAAGTACAATACAAGTTGGGTCTAGGGAACCCACTTTCAACACTCCCACTTGCACTAGAGCCAACTGCTAACAGGTTTCAATCCACTGGATCTCGCATGAGAATCAGGCTTCTGCTGAGAAACAGATTTAGTCAGGGGGTCTTCCATATTGTCCTTTGTGGATACTATTCTAACTGCGACTTCACCTCTTTGAGTAAAATCTCTCAAGAGATGAAACTTCTGAAGAATATTCTTTGTCCATTGGTGAGACCTGGGCTCCTTGGAAAGCACCACTGTAGCAATATTATCACAATATACTGAAACATGGTCTGCTCTTTTAAGCACAACACCAATGTCTGATATAAAGCTTTGTATCCAAACTGCTTCCTTTGTTGCATCAGAAGCTGTAATATCTTCAGACTCTGCTGTAGAATCGGCAACCATAGCTTGCTTTGAGCTTCTCCAGCTCATTGCACCACCATTTAGGAAAAAGATACAGCCTGAATGTGATTTCAGATCATCACAATCTGTTTGGAAACTAACATCAGTGTATCCTCTCACTACTAGTTCCTCATCTCTTCCATACACCAAGAACATATCCTTAGTACGCCTCAAGTACATTATGACAGTTTTAACAACTTCCCAATGCAACTCTCATGGATTTGATTGATATCTACCCACCATGATTAAAGAAAAGGCTACATCAAACCTAGTACATAGAATGACATACATGATATAACCCACTACCTAGGAATAAGGGATTATATTCATTCTTTCAATATCCTCCTGTGTCTGTGGACACATTTTCTTGGAGATATTTATACCATGTGACATAGGCAACAATCCTCTATTGGATTGTTCCATATTATACCTTTTGAGTACCTTGTCAATATATGTACTTTGACTTATCCCAAGCATCCTTTGAGATCTATCTCAATATATCTTGATCCATAGAATGTTGGCTACTTCACCTAAGTCTTTTACGGAGAAGCATTCATTTAACCAAGTCTTAACTGACTGTAAGACTTGCACCTCATTTCCCATAATTAATATGTCATCAACATATAACACTAGGAAAAAGATGGCATTCCCTTCAAACTTTTTATAGACATAAGGCTTACTTTCGTTTTTGAAAAAACCAAATTCTCTTATAGCCTTATCAAAATGAACATTCCATGACCGTGATGCCTGCTTCAACCCATAAATGGATCTCTACAACTTGCATAATTTATTGGAATTCCTTGACTTGAAAAACCCTTTGGGTTGAGTCATATAGACGTCTTAAATCAACTTCCCATTTAGAAAAGAAGTTTTGAAATCCATTTTCTAAATTTCATAATCCTGAAAGGCTGCTATTTCAAGAAATACTATGATGGATTGAAGTATTTCTACTGGTGAGAAGGTTTCATCATAGTTGATGCCTTGATGTTGCCTACAACCCTTTTTAACCGGTCTTGCTTTAAAGGTATTAACCTCACCATCCATGTCCAGATTCTTTTTGAATACCCATTTTCATCCAATGGGCTTTACATATGCTAGAGGGTCTACCAAAATCCAAACTTTATTTTGGTATATGGACTCCATCTCAGAATTCATGGATTCTTTCCATTTAGTAGCTTCTTTTCCTTTTATTTCTTCCTTGTAGGTTTGAGGTTCATCATCCTCAAGGACTAATGTGTCACCTGACTCGGTGACAAGAAAACCATAATTCTCTAGTTCTTTAACCTCTCACTTAGACCTACACAATATTTGTGTCTCAGGAACAACTTCTTCCACTTGCTCTTGTGAAGATTGTTCCTCTACCAACTCTTGTGCATCTGGAGCATTAACTTCATTGAAGTCAATATTTCTCACACTATTTCCAATAGAAATGTGTTCCATTTCTAGAAATATGACGTAGCTTACCACAAAAACTTTTTTTTCTAAAGGGTTATATAGGTAATATCCTTTGGTTTTCTTAGGATAACCTATAAAGATGCAGTTTGTGCTTATAGATGCCAATTTGTTACTTGGTAAAGTCTTGATAAATGACTTGCACCCCCATAAACATATGTGTGTCAGAATGGGTTTCTTTCCATACCATAACTCATATGGAATCCCATATGTAGCTTTAGTTGGTACTCAGTTAAGGGTATATGCTGCTTTCTGTAAAGAGTATCCCCAAAAGGATAATAGAAGAGTTGCACGACTCATCAATGAGCTGACCATGTCAAGCAAGGTCCTATTACTCATTTCACTAACACCATTCCATTGTGGTGTATAAGGAGTGAGTTGGGATACTATCCCACAATCCTTCAAGTGATCAATTAAATCTTGGTTAAGATATTCTCTGTCTCAGTCTGAGTGGAGTTCTTTTATCTTTTTACCAAGTTGGTTTTCTACTTTATATTGGTATTCCTTAAAAATCCGAAAGGAATCAGACTTATAACACATTAAGTAGATATATACATACCTACTATAGTCATTATTAAAATTAATGAAGTATGAAAAACCACTCCTTGACTCTACTGAAAATAGACCACATACATTAGTATGTATTAATTCCAGTACCACATTGGCTCTTACTACCTTTCTTGAGAAATGTGCTTTGGTCAGCTGCTTCGGTGCTGGTGTAGTGGTGCAAGGTCGAGGGCCAGAACAATAGCATTTGGTGAGGTTTGGGGTTTGATTCCTGGGAGACCACTCTTGGGGGAATTTCCACCTCCCATGTACCGCTCGTCTTGCTGGGTCACCCGGTGTCTCACCGGGTGGGCAAAATGGGCGCACTTCACTTGGTTGACGGATTGCTGTGTCAAACCATCACTGATCGAGGTGTTACCTCGTGGGATGCGCTGTCATCTCGGTTGGCAACAATTACTTCCCGGATGGGGCTTCTCTGGATGACCTCTTCGTGGGAAGGGGGTTCTCAAGTGTAGAGGGTTTGAAAAATCCACTCTCGGGGATTCCCTTTTCAAGAAAGAAACGTGCTTTGGTCATTTTTTCTTGTAAACAAGATTGACATACATCCAAGGGTTCTAACTGTACCGAGTCTAAATAACTTTATCGATGTAATCTTTGTAATTTCTTCTCATTCACATGACCTAGTATGAATTACTATAGGCAGGTGATATAGAAGTCATATTGTAACGACCCGAAATTTTGAATAAATCTTGTTTCCTAATTTTGTGTGTTATTTTATTTTTATACTCAACAAAACTGTTTCATTTGATAACATGAGTATAATTAAAATGAGACTGTTGGGTTTCGACTGTTATATGAACATTGGTCAATATGACCGTTGGAAACTAAATGTTGTGATTATTGTCTCTAAATACAAGTGATCTTGGTTAATTAATATAGAAAGAAGATTTGATGGCCTCATCCAGTAGTCTCGGGCCAATCGAAGCCCATCTAACAGAACTTGGGAAAGAGGTAGCACCACCAGGCTTTGCTCTGGACCAAAACCAAGCCAAACTTTATCGTGTGAAGCTAGAATGGAATTGCCTTCGTGAGAAGTTCAAACTGATAGAATTTATTACTTGTGCAATGTTGGCCGAGCCGCCCTCAGATTCTCTCACCTTAGCACACCTTACACTTAGGTCCTATGCTGGGGTTATAAGGGGCTATGTAAGGAGACCATAACTGCTTTGTGTAATCCTTTGAGATAAATAAAATTGTGTTTTATTCTTATGGTGAAGATTGTAAATTTTCAAATGTCCAAATAAATGTAGGATGTATATTATTGATGAATTTTGGAAAAAGGATATTTTAAAATATTTATGTAAACCTTAAATAATTAATGATGTGTAAATATTTTCAAAAAATGGTCTTCTACAAATGTGTTCAGTAAGAAATTTGGAGTCTAATAAGATCAACCTAATTTTTAGTGAATAGTAATTTATGAATAGTGATTTTACGCTTAGGATTAGTAATGTGACCAAATGGATTAATAATCTCACTTAAAGAAAGTATTAATATAATATAGGCACCTTGATTAAGAAATGTGATTCAATAAAATAGGTAAATAACTTTTTCAGAAATTATTAGTCAAGTATTAGTTTTTTCAGGTGAATAGTGTTTTTTAATTAAAAATTAAATTAAAAATATTTAGAAAATTATTTTTATAAAATGGACTTTATTTTTGAATTCAGAACATTGATATTATATTAAGGTAATTTTTGGGGATTTTTCTGAAAAAAATGAATTTTCGGTGAATAGTGTTTTTATTTAAAAATTAAATTAAAAATATTTGGAAAATTATTTTTATAAAATGGAGTTTATTTTTGAATTCAGATCATTGATATTATGTTAAGGTAAATTTTTGGGAGTTTTCTGAAAAAGTTGAATTTTCAGTGAATAGTAAAAATACACTTTTAGGGTTTCAGTATGTTTAATGACATCATAACTACATCATGATGATGTCATGAGATATTTTAAGGTATGGTCGACTTTTGAATAGTAAGATAAGGTATTAGGTTTCCCAAGTGGCCAAAACCACGAGGAAATACCACTTGTTTTGCCAATAACACCAATGAGGTGTCCCTTGGCCATTAATGCCTTGTCCCCTCACTTCCCCTATAAATACCAAGCCATTATCTCATCCTTTCCATTACAAAATCCTACTCAACGAAGTTCTGGTCTCATTACTTCCCAAGGAGTCCTCTCAAGGTTCCCTCAAGCCTCCCAAGGTCCCAAACTTCAAGATTTTGAAGTTACTCTTCAAGGTAAGGGATCCTACCTCTCTCTTTCTTTTCAAGTACCCTCATTTATGTCATTTCTTTTAAGCCCCATGTTATTATGTTGGGGGTATTATTTTATATTCATATTAATTTCCTTTTCTTTTTCATACAATGAGATACCCCCTCTTTCTCTCATCATTTCATTTTATGAATGTTTAAGTGGCGTCGTTAGACTGCTGAATTTTTGTAAGGGATTCTTTCACTCTTCCCATTTTCAAAGTTCTACTTTCATGTAAAGTCTTTAAAGTTACTTTTTTCCATGTTGGGGTATGATCTATATATTCATAATACTGTCCTTTTTATGTTCATATGATGAGATACCCTATTTGATCTCATCAGTTCATTTTTTGATGTTTTAAGTAACGTCGTTAGGCTGCCGAATTTTCATAAGAGAAATCTTATTTTTCTCTTCCTTTAAAGTTCTTCATTTCATATGATATATATTTCAAATTTCATTATAATATTCTTAAATCTTTTATATTCTATCCCCCTACTGTTTTATGGATCATTTATTAGTGGGTGACCCATGTCCCCTCTCTTTTCAATGTTTTCTAAAACCCTGTAACATAGCCGTTATGCTGCAGAATTTTCGTCTCAAAATGTCTCTATTTTTTTTCTCAAAATTATTTTATTTTATTAAGTTAATACTCAAATATATTTATTCTATAGGGGTATTCACATATATATGAAAATTTTCTATTTTAAATTCTTTGATTTACATACATGAGACCCGCTTTCCTTTTTCTGTGGGTTTAAAGTGACATAAAGATCACGTCTTTAAAGCAGTTTTTAAAATGTTATGACTATGAAATAAAACCCATTTATTTTATGATATATGGGTTGTTTATGAAATTATTGATGATTATATATGTGTCTCACATGATAATAAAGAAAAATTAAGGGTGCGCCCTGAAATCACTCCAATGCATTGGGTAAAGACTTAATCTCTAGAGATGACCATTTTTAACGATACCTTGGTGAATAACCTTGGAAATTTTTAATGACACCTTGGGGATGGACCTTAGTGAAATGGAAATGATTGTCTATGTTAAATGTTGTAGCCACATATTCAAGTTATTAAACACGTTATTTTTATTATGATATGCCTGATGATCTATTTCTCATGCCTTAAAGTTATTTTTCATGACTTTTTTATGTATCTCAAGTTCACATGTAAAATGTTTCCCTTGTTTACCTTACTGGGAATTATGCTCACCCTTTCCTTTTATGTATGCTTCCAGGTTATGAGATTCTGTAATGAACTTAGGATGAACAATGAAGAAGCCTTTCAAGTGTTTAAGAAGAATGTTTTATGTTGTCATGTATTAAGTTCCTGGTTTCCAAGACACTAAACCTTAAAGATCCTCAGTTTTGTATAATATAATGAAAGTTAATGTGATAAAAAGGCGGGATGCTATAGTTGGTATCAAAGTATGGTTTAGTTATTTGTGGAAATTAGGATATTAAAACTTTAGGAATAACCCTATAGAAAAGTTTAAATATAGGAAATTCTCCTGGTATTTTGGTGAATATTGAGTAAGTTGGTTCCAAACAAATAGACCCCTGTCTGGATATGAACAAGTAGAGGTGGCTCTGGCATAGATGTTCCTAGGAGTGAAAAATCTGACTAGGTGTTTCGGGCTTGACCCGGGGTAACCTAGTGCACGACAACGGTCCTTGATTCACTCTTGGTTTGACACTCCCGGGGGATATGCTTTGGTAAATTCATAAGCTTTGTATGAACCATTATTAAAGGGACAAAGATAAAATAAAATAAAGATTCACATAAGAATATATGATCATGGATAACCTAGATTGGAACCTATGGGATCACAAGTTAGGGTATACTTTTCTTCTACAAGTCTATCCTTCTATGCTTTAATTTTCCTTTTCATGATTATTTGCTAAATATTTAAGCCCCCTAATTATACTTTCTTTTCTTAGTTAATGGAGGGAAATGGAAGAACATGTCCCAACAACCAATGTGATAAGAAATGTGACGATTGCCCTATTAATATGACAGAGATGACGAGAGATCAAGTTGAACATATTGTGATTATGCCAAACCAGCTATCAAAAATCACAATTAATAATTGGTACCTAGTTGAATGCCCAAATTTATCAAGGAAGAAGAAGACGAAGTCTCAAGAATATTCATCTGATAAAGTTGATAAGAGAAAGAAGACCCAATTTCCTTTGTGCAAAAAATGTGGAAAGGGGTACCAAGGAGAATGTCACAAAGGAACCGGGAGATGTTTTAAGTGTGGGGTGATAGGGCATAAAGTAGCCAATTGCTTTAAAAAAATGGATAATGCGATGAATAGAGATAAGGTTCGATCTAATGTACCTTATACTTTTCAATGTCATAAATGTGGAGAAGTTGGACATTATCCAAGGCAATGCTCTCTTGGAAGGGATGAGAAGCATGATGAGCATCAACAATATTCAAGGACAAGGAAACAATGCAAGTCCTATGCTGAGATGGATCATAATGACTAAAGTACATGTAACTTCTTCGCAATAATTGTCTATGTCATGTTGTATTTTAGTTCGTTCCCCATGAGCATATCTTTAATGTTTTCTAAGAACATCGAGTCACTACCTAAGATGGTTTTATATCATTAAGAAAAACATCTATTGTTATGTATCACATGTTGATGTTGTGAAGCTGTTCTTCTTGAAAAAAAAGAGACGATTAGGGGATTAAAAGATGATTATTATTTTGGAAGACATTCACTATTTTGGGAACCCTATATGATCGAGGTAAATAGATTACTACGGTATTTTCGTTGAGGAGTAAAGGTTGACTTATATTTTTAAGAATCGATGAATTTAAGGTGAACTTATAGTAATTTAGGTTACTTATGGAAATGATTAACCTATCTTGGGGAAACTATGTTTAGGTTAGTTACTTTTTTTATAAGATGTTAGGAGTGGTTGATGTTGTTTGAAGATGAACGATAAAGTTTATCTTGGAAGACTATGTTATCAAATCATTCTTATATTTGGGTTTCAATCTTAGTTTGTTTTATTTTGAGGAATTTTAAGGACAATTATTTATGGAATGGTCTATGATGAACTTTGGGTAGTACCGTGGAACTTTAAAGATTTAAAGTAGTTTCCCTTCCTATGGGGTTCTTTCTTTTTAAAGAGTTGTTTTCTCTTACCCTTTCTGTTTTTGGGATAAATGTTTAAAGATAGATAGTTATTCTTTTGTGGATTACATGATTCTCTAGAAGATAATTCTTTTGCTTTGATGAGACCAAGTATTTTTGAATGCTCATCGTTTGGAGAAAAGATTAGTCTTGGTAAAAACTTATTAAAGGATGAAACTCTACTTGAAGGTAAGTATTTTTCCTTGTGTTATTATTCTATGTAGTAAATGAATTCCTCAAAATTATTAAAATGAACGTAAAAAAAAAAACGTTGTTGGTTTAAGTTTCCTACTGGGCAATCAAAGACCGTTTAACCCATCACAAGTTTGTGATTTTCTGGTGGTTAAATTTCTCTTTGACATGTTTTCTATCACTCTCTATCAGAAATTGACCGTTTATTTTGTCCTCCATATCCATGTTTTCCTACATGGAATCCTAGTATGGGTTAACTCGGGTGACCTTTGTACTTCTCTTTCTTTCTTTTAAAGTAATAGTGTTACTGACTCTTTTTCCGATGTGGGACTTTCAATGAAATTTCCAAGCCCAATTTTAAAAATTGCGAGGAGGCAATTTCTTAATGGGGGAAGATTGTAACGACCCAAAATTTTGAATAAATGTTGTTTGCTAATTTTGTGTGTTATTTTATTTTTATACTCAACAAAACTGTTTCATTTGATAACATGAGTATAATTAAAATGAGACCATTGGGTTTCGACTGTTATATGACCATTGTTCAATATGACCGTTGGAAACTAAATGTTGCGATTATTGTCTCTAAATACAAGTGATGTTGGTTAATTAATATAGAAAGAAGATTCGATGGCCTCATCCAGTAGTCTCGGGATAATCGAAGCCCATCTAACAGAACCTGGGAAGAAGGTAACACCACTGGGCTTTTCTCTGGACCAAACCCAAGCCGAACTTCATCGTGTGAAGCTAGAACGGAATCGCCTTCACGAGAAGTTCAAACTGATAGAATTTACTACTCGTGCGATGTTGGCCGAGCCGCCCTCAGATTCTCTCACCTTAGCACACCTTACACTTAGGTCCTATGCTGGGGTTATAAGGGGCTATGTAAGAAGACCATAACTGCTTTGTGTAATCCTTTGAGATAAATAAAATTGTGTTTTCTTCTTATGGTGAAGTTTGTAAATTTTCAAATGTCTGGATAAATGTAGGATGTATATTATTGATGAATTTTGGAAAAAGGATATTTTAAAATATTTATGTAAACCTTAAATAATTAATGATGTGTAAAGATTTTCAAAAAATGATTTTCTACAAATGTGTTTAGTAAGAAATTTGGAGTCTAATAAGATCAACTTAATTTTTGGTGAATAGTAATTTATGAATAGTGATTTTACGCTTAGGATTAGTAATGTGACCAAATGGATTAGTAATCTCACTTAAAGAAAGTATTAATATAATATAGGCACCTTGATTAAGTAATGTGATTCAATAAAACAGGTAAATAACTGTTTCAGAAATTATTAGTCAAGTATTAGTTTTTTTCGGGTGAATAGTGTTTTTTAATTAAAAATTAAATTAAAAATATTTAGAAAAATATTTTTATAAAATGGAATTAATTTTTGAATTCAGAACATCGATACTATGTTACGGTAATTTTTAGGGATTTTTATGAAAAAATGAATTTTCGGTGAATAGTGTTTTTATTTAAAAATTAAATTAAAAATATTTAGAAAATTATTTTTATAGAATGGAGTTTATTTTTAAATTTATAGCATTGATATTATGTTAAGGTAAATTTTTGGGAGTTTTCTAAAAAAGTTGAATTTTCAGAGAATAGTAAAAATACAGTTTTAGGGTTTTGGTATGTTTAATGACATCATAACTGCATCATGATGATGTCATGAGATATTTTAAGGGATGGTCGACTTGTAAATAGTAAGATAAGGTATGAGGTTTCCCAAGTGGCCAAAACCATGATGAAATACCAGTTGTTTTTCCAATACCACCAATGAGGTGTCCCTTGGCCATTAATGCCTTGTCCCCTCACTTCCCCTATAAATACCAAGCCATTATCTCATCCTTTCCATTCCAAAATCCTCCTCAACAAAGTTCTGGTCTCCTTACCTCACAAGGAGTCCTCCCAAGGTGCCCTCAAGCCTCCCAAGGTCCCAAACTTCAATATTTCTAAGTTACTCTTCAAGGTAAGGGATCATACCTCTCTCTTTCTTTTCAAGTACTCTCGTTTATGTCATTTCTTTTAAGCCCCATGTTCTTATGTTGGGGGTATTATTTTATATTCATATTACTGTCATTTTATTGTTTGTATGATGAGATACCCCATATTTCTCTCATCATTTCATTTTATGATTTTTTTAGTGGCACCGTTAGGCTGCCGAATTTTTGTAAGGGATTCTTTCACTCTTCCCATTTTCAAAGTTCTACTTTCATGTCAAGTATTTCAAGTTCCTTTTTTCTATGCTGGGGTATGATCTCTATATTCATAATACTGTCCTTTTTATGTTCATATGATGAGATACCCTATTTTATCTCATCAATTCATTTTTTGATGTTTTAAGTAATGCCGTTAGGCTGCCGAATTTTCATAAGAGAAATCTGATTTTTTTCATCCTTTCAAGTTCTTCATTTCATGTGGTATATATTTAAAATTTAATTACCATGTTATTAAATCCTTTATATTCTTTCCCCATACTGTTTTATGGATCATTTATGAGTGGGTGACCCATGTCCCCTCTCTTTTCAATGTTTTCTAAAACCCTGTAACATAGCCGTTATGCTGCAGAATTTTCATCTCAAAATGTCTCTCTCTTTTTTCTCAAAATTCTTTTATTTTATTAAGTGAATAATCAAAGATATTTCTTATACAGGGTTATTCACATATATATCAAAATTTTCTATTTTAAATTCTGGGATTTACATACATGAGACCCTCTTTCCTTTTTCTGTGGGTTTAAAGTGACATAAAGATCACGTCTTTAAAGCTGTTTTTAAAATGTTATGACTATGAAATGAAACCCATTTATTTTATTCTATATGGATTTTTTATGAAATTATTGATGATGATATATGTGTCTCACATGATAATAAATACAAATTAAGGGTGCACCCTAATAGCGCTCCAATTCATTGGGTAAAGACTTAATCTCTAGAGATGACCATTTTTAACGATACCTTGGTGAATAAACTTGGTAATTTTTAATGACACCTTGGGGATGGACCTTGGTGAAACGGAAATGATTTTCTATGTTAAATTTTGTAGCCACATATTCAAGTTATGAAACATGTTATTTTTATTATGATATGACTCATGATCTCTTTTTCATGCCTTAAAGTTATTTTTCATGACTTTTTGATGTATCTCAAGTTCACATGTAAAATGTTTCCCTTGTTTCCCTTACTGGGACTTCTGCTCACCCTTTCCTTTTATGTATGCTTCCAGGTTATGAGATGCTGTAATGAACTTAGGATGAACAATGAAGAAGCCTTTAAAGTGTTTAAGAATAATTTTTTATGTTGTCATGTATTAAGTTCCTGGTTTCCAAGACACTAAACCTTAAAGATCCCCGGTTTTGTATAATGTAATGAAAGTTAATGTGATAAAAAGGTGGGATTATATACATATTTGTTGATTTTGTCATTGATTTCTATTATGGGGTTCTCGAGTTCCAGCATGTATAAACCATTATTAAGATATTCCATACCATAACATATGTTATCCCTATAAAAGAGAAAAAATTTATTTCCAAACTTGAAATAAAATCCCATAGTGTCTAAACTCGACACATAGATAATGTTCCTGGTTACAAAAGGTACATAATATCAATTATTTAAAACTAGAACTAAACCACTTAGCAAGGTTAAGTGATAGTCTCCCACTGCCAAGGCTGTCTAACTTGCACCATTTGCAACTCAGAGATCCACTTCACCTTTTGTAATCTTCTTGAACCTAATTGGTTCCTATATATGAATATCAACTTTTAGATAAAGATAGATTTAATTCAATTAAAAAAATACCTGAAGTAGAACGATTAGTTTGGTTCTTCTTTTCAACTCTTCAATTCTTCTTCCAATGGCCTTTCTTGCCACATCCAAAGCTGACAACTTCAAGCTCATTACTTTGCCTATGAATCTTTGTCTTCTTTGTAGGACGATGCATTGGTGTCTTTGTCCTTGACTTGGCCTTAGACCCCTTTTCCTTGCCCTTGTTTTTCTTTTTCACCATAAGAACAAATGAATTTTTATTTTTCATATCCTTGTCAGCTTAGCGAACTAAATCCAAAAGGTCCAGGAGTGACTTTGTCACATCATTCATGTTATAATTGAAAATGAAAGTTGCAAAGATTAGATGTAAAGAGGAAAGAATGATATCCACTCCTAGTTATTAGTTTAATTTGAACTCAAGGGCTTTAAGCCTCTCAATATACCAAATTATCTTGAGTACATAAGTACCGACTTGGCGCCCTTATGCTATCCTGCACTTATAAAGGGAACTTGAGTTCTCATACCTTTCCTTCCTGGCCCTCTCATGATATAATTCTTAGAGATGTGAAATCATATTGTAGGCATCCTCATCCTTATACATTTTTTTCAATCGACTATACATGGATGATAACATGATGCATTGAACATCAAGTGAATCATCTATATGCTTTCTCCATTTATCTTTTTCCTCCTTACTTGATCCCTGAGGAGGCTTAGAAGGAACTGGGGATTCCAGCATATATAACTTCCTTTCTTGGCGTAGTACTACGCGCAAGCACCCATACCACTCCTGGAAGTTATTTCTAGTCATGATATTTTCTTTATCCAGAATTGATCGCAGTGATAAAGTACTTGTGGTATTGGTGATTTCCATTTTAAATCTACATCAGATAAACATTAGCAGTTAGTACTTTGTCTTGATTACCTTTTGACATTTATGATTAATAAATTATTATATCATTTTAATGTCTCCCACTATTTTACCTAACCTTAATAGCCCTCAATATTAGATTTGGAATACTCTATCACTTGAGTACTCTAGTGGAAAGGATCCTTGAAACCTCCCTCATAGTCTACAAGCTATGGTTACGCCACTCCTCATAGGGTTTCAAGGTAGGCATTAGGCTGGCCAACCACTTGACTCATGGTTCCTTGTATTGTTGAGTAAAGTCCCGGCTTTTGGAATCTGAACCTGATTCCCTCAATATCTTACCTCTAAAGTGACAAAAAGTTAGCTATAGTTAATCCTTGACTACTCACTTTAGTTAAGTCGACCCAGTTTTCCCATGAAAATTCCCTAGTAGTAAGAGGCACTCCAATTATGGCCGAAAAGCACCCCAAACACTCAGTTTTGTTTAAATGTGAGAAATGGAAGACCATTTGGACTTAATATATCTTTTGAGGGATTTTTATATTTATTGACGAATATAATCATTTTCTATTTATATGTTCAAACTAGATTGTCACGCTCACAACTGCCAACGAGCCCGTACTCGAGTGGTAAGGGCTCCTGCTTGGCTTCCAAGAGACCCGGGTTCAAAACCGGGTGGAGGAGAATTTTCGGGGTTACTGTAGCAGTAATGTAGCAGTCAATACAGCAGTTACTATTCGGTACTGTAGTAGCCAGAACTATTCACCTGATTTGGGCCTTTGGGCCACCGGTTTGGGCCTACGGGTCTCCAGGGCCTTCGGGTCATCAAAGGCCTTTGGGCCACAGGGCCTTTGGGTCACGTAGACCATGAAGTAGCCCAGTTCACACAGAACAGGCCCTAGAAGAGGATCAGAGCAACATGAGTAGAATCCACCAAATGGAGAGCTAACCGGATTGGAAGAATGAGAGGGTATGGCAGTCACCATCGAGACCAGGCACCGTGCAGCTTTGTACGGGGAAATGCTAGCCGATCAGCAATGCAAGGTGGGGAGCTAAGGAGATCAATGATTCAAGAAGTTGGGGAGGGGAAATTCTAGTGGGCTGGGCCTACGGGTCATGTTATGGGCATGGTATGCCTCTGGGCCTTCGGGTCATGTATTGCGGGTCATGTCGGGCCTTGTGACTTGGGCCTACGGGTCATGTACAGGTTCCCCTTCAACCCTTAAAAGGGGTATTATCTATAATAAAATAAAAAAGAAGGCCTTCGGGCCATTCAGGTGCTCACAACTGAACATGCAATAGAAATACATTCGTCACTTCTTTATGAATTTTATCTTGTTCACTATTCTATGTGATTAAGTAATAATCCTGCTTTCGCATAAAAAAATAAACAATATATAAAGGTAAATCATGCAATCCGACTAGTCTTGAGAATTCTATTAAGATCGATCCATAACAGATCAATCTTCACCTAGGGGCATCCATACATGAGTCGACACCTAACTCACGTCGCAACTATCCTCAATGCAATGTGCTTGGCTCCCATCTGAATTACCTCCCCAACTTGGTGGGGGTCTGCGTCTTGAATCATCACTGTATAATTTCAAATATACTCGTACGTAGGGGAGGGGGTCTAGGGGTACAAAATACAACAGGTGCATTGGACGCGCAAGACCTTATACATATTTGAATTAAAAGATGATTCACAGACCATCATTTATCTAATTAATTATTACAATCATCACACACATTGAATAAATAATTAAATAAATAAACAAAACATGCACGATTCAGTCTCTTTCTCAAGACCAGTCGGTATAAATAAAGCGTAATTAAAATTAAACTACAATAAATTTAAATAGTACGAGGGTTCCCTTATGAATTAAATGAATTTAAATAAATTCAATTAATTTATTTTATTAGTTCCAATTGTTTAATTTAATTTTAATTCTAAAAATTAAATTAAACAATTAATTTAATTTTAATTCTAAAAATTAAATTAAAATATTAATTTAATTTTAATCTTAATTAAATTAATGTTTCAAATTTTACTTAAACATAAACCCCAAATTAATTCTAATTAATTTAATAAAAAAACTAAATTAATTAAAATCTAATTATCAAGGTTACCTCTAGCAATAGAATGAGTTCGGTAAGACTGCGAACCGCCGCGAGGGTGTCTTACTAGAGTAGGGCCAAATCACGGCGTGATCGCGATGTGACCATGGCGTGACCACGGTGTGTCCGCCCAGTCCAGCAAAACCCTGCGGTAGTAGCGTATTCTGGAAAGGATGACAGCAGACTCCTCCGGAAAGGTGAGAGGGAGGTGATGCATTGATTCGGCAAGCCATGAGGGTAGCAGTGAGGTGTTCCAGTCCAAAAATCCGTACTAGTTTGGTGGCGCTCTAGACAGGGCGACGCGTGAGGCCTTCGGCAAGGAAGGGGAGGCGACCAGGGGCGACAACATGTGGGGATGAGGCTGACGAGCTTCGGGATGGTGTGGGCGGTAGATTCCTCTGGTGGGGCGCAGTGGGTCAGCAGCCTGGCGCGGGGAGGACGGGGTGACGCCACAAGAGGGAAGGGTGGCCTGGGTCAGAGTGGTGTGCGAACTCAGAGGGAGGAGGAACGGTGACTCGGGGTGGTGCAACCTGGGGTGGAGTGGCGTGACATCCTGATGAGGGCAGTGACCTGAGGCCGCCCCGCACAAGGAGAAGGGAGGTAGGGGCGGCTGCCTGGTCGGCTAGGGTTTGGAGGGGGGGGGGGTGGCGGCTTTGTGTGGAAGAAGATGCTGGGTCTTTTTTCCTCTTTTTTATTATTTTATTTGTGTTTTGTCTTTTGATAAAATAAACAACACTCCTTTTTTTAAACATAGTCTAAAAGACTTAAAAAAAGGCTTATAGAAAACATTAAAAGTTTAACCCCAAACTTTGTTTTATTTTAGAAAAAATAAAAATGAAATTATATTATAATATATTTTATTAATTCTCAAATAATTGATCTCTTCTAAAACTATTCTGATGACTAGATTCTGGATGAAACATGGCTGGATTTTGGTACTTTGAAGAACACATGAAAAAAATAAAACATGTTCTTCAAAAGAAAAATCCGAATAGCTTAAAACTGACAACGTCGATCACATTAAAATTTTCAAATGGCGGTAACTTGGCCATTCTGAAATGGGTCGATGTATGGTTAGATCCGTTGGAAGAGATTTAATGCCCCATACTTAAATTTAATTCAATTTAATTTTTCTTTGACTCTGAGAAACCATGTGTTCCTCTGATACCACTGTTAGGTACCGAAACAGGCAGCGAAAACCGATGGGCCAAAAATTTAAATTTTTTCGCATCACCGGAGCGGTGTAACAATGTAAAATCTGGTGATCTTATCCTGGTATGGTCCTAGGTCCATATGTAGATTTGATAGAGCACAAAAATAAATCGAACATGTACCTTGTTTGGATCTGATGTGTGCAAGTCTTTCGTAGGATGCTGATGACTGTTGCTCGAAGACTCTGACTTCGAAGCCCTCTAGATCATACACACACGCCTCTTAAATCTTCTCGTGTGTTTTTCATTAGAATTTGGGTGCTAGCGCAGTACTCCAACGAGCTCTTCAACCCAATGGTGATCACCGTAAGGTAAGAGTCTTCAATCCAAGAAGGATGAGCTTGAAGATCTTCCTTGCTTGAGAGAATCTCTCTCTATAATCTAGGAGGAGAGAGAGGCTCTCAATTCTAACACATGAATAGTTACCTGGGGTGAGTCTCTCTCTTACTTATATAGGGAATATCTAAAATACTCGGTATGGGTTCCTGACCCCCATGTAATAGATATTCACAGTATATGTATTATAAATATTTTTTTATGAAAAATTAAATAATACCATAAATAATATTTATAATTTTATCACTAAATGAAATATATATTAAATATACATTTCATGATAAACTTGAGTCTATAACTAGACTCAAGTTCTCATGAAAATATTAAACTAACCCTGGATATTTAAATCCGTTCGAATAATATTTTATCTTTGTATTTACTTAATCACTTATAAATACATGTTATAAATAAATTCATTTTTTTTATGAACTTGAATAATTAAAGAATTTATTTATTACTTGGTGATCTATAGAACTTGGATAATACTCGGACCCCTTTATGGGGCCTACCAAGTTCTATATTTCTATTCCCAAAATATGGCAGTTTCTCAAAGCGCTATAGTGTGTGACCCTCTAGGCCCTTATCTCAATAGTAGTGAATAATATTCCCCGAACAAGAGAGGGGTCTAATAACCCATTGATCCCCCTATAGAGATAAGGTAAAGTCAAAGCAATGACTACCTTCCTACGAACATGGTCTGTGTAATATAATCTCTTCGTCATCGATATCTCAATAAAACAGAATGCACACTAGTGTCATCATCCTTAATATTGATTTATTTTAATTGTTGATATGTCCAAATGGTATTACCTTCCACTACCATGTCCATGGATTTAATGAAGGTGAAACCATCCTAATCAACCAGGCCTGAGATATCTATTCTTAAACTCAGAAGCGAAAAATCCTATCTTGATCATTCAATCAATGTCATGTCACCAATGACATACCCAACACAAACTACCTCTCCATGACTTAATTTCCATGATTTTCTCCTTGCATCAAAGTACACAATTAAATGACATACATTGATAATGATCTCACGTCTGGAGACCATTACACGTGTCTGTAGATAGGAATGACCAATGAAACCTGAAACATGTGGTGTTCCTATTATGCGGGCCAGTCCTCATGATCTCAATAGCTAGAGATCATCAAGTGTGAACTTCATGAGAAGAAGTCTCAATGCTTATGAGCCCCCAATGCCTGATGGTCACACATCATCTGTGTACTTTCAGAAATATGTAACTGGACCATAGGAAATTACTTTAAGATTACTATCATGGTATCTCAGGGTTCTCATTATAGCATGGGATCTGCTATAACCCTTGGATACGACATGTAATCTGAGGACATTTCCATAAACAAAGTGGATGTAGAAGTATCTAAACTATTATGGTAATGTAAAAACATGTATATATAATAAAATGCATACATGCAGTGGTAATAAAAGTACAACACAATTTGGGTCTAGGGCACCCACTTTCAACACTTTATTCTCTTCTTATGCTCACTAATGACATTCATTTTTCAATGCTTACGTCTTCCATTAATGATAATTTGAGATCACCCCTCTTATGTTTCCTTTTAATCAGGTTATAAAGAAATATGTTTAACAAATTATGTCTAGAAGGAATTTCATACAAATAATGATGATATCTTAATGTGAAAAAGAAAATCTAGGTTAAGTGTGAGAAATGCTCATTTAAAGTCATGTGAATTGTTTATGTAGAATTTTTTCCTAATTATCAAAAACTATAAACCTAAAAGGTCCTCTAGGATGTAAGTGATCAAAATTTTCCTTTTGATGTTATAAGGTTTGGTTAAAAAAATAGGTCACCCGTATCGACATCAAAGATGGAAATGTAAAGTTCACGATTCAGCACAGGATCCAGAAGTGCAGGTCCTGGGCTATTATAGTATGTACGTATTTGACATGTGTATATGTGTATATATGTTTATGTTTATGTGTCATGTGTAGTATGTGCATATATACATATGTATGTATATGTATGTGCATGCAAGTGTATGCATTTGTATGTATGTATAAGTGTATACATGTGTGTATGTGTATGTGTATGTATATGCATGTATGAGTATGTATGAGTATGTGTATGTGTATGTGTATGTGTATGTGTATGTGTATGTGTGTGTGTGTATGTATGTATGTATGTGTATGTGTATGTATATTCTTATGCATGTATGTGTACATATATGTGTATGTGTATGTATACATGTATGTGTATGTGTATGTGTATGTATATGCGTATGTGCATGTATGTCTATGCGTATGTATGTGTGTATGTGTGTATGTGTATGTCAGTGTATGTGCATGTGTATGTATGCTTATGCAGTATGTGTATGCATGCATACCTATGTGTATGTATGTGCAAGAACATGTATGTAATTGTCTTTATGTGTATGTGTATACATACATGTATGTGTACGAATATGCATGTATATATATGTGCATGTGCATGTGTATGTGTATGTATATATGTGTAGATTCATGGGTATGTATATGTACATGTATGTCTATGCGTATGTATGTGTGTATGTGTATATATGTTTATTCATCAATTATTATTTCTTTATTTTTAATATTTCTCTATTTTAAGTATTTTATGTAATTTATTCATTTTTAATATTTATTCATTTAATATTTTTAACTTATATTCAATTTTGATTGTTATTTATACATTTTTAAATATTTATACATTTAATTAAATAATAATATTTTTAATTATTATTAAAAGTTATAAAGGTTAATAATTAATTATATATTTTTATATATAATCAATACAGTACACACATGAATAATTAACATTATTATTATTATTATTATTTATTTATTCATTTTTATTCATTTTTTATATGTTTGAAATTCATGTAATTAATGTTAAGAATTCACCTTTTTTAAAATATTTTTTGTAAATTATTCAATTTTACTTATTCAATTTTAATATTATATCATTATTTTTTTTACAATTTTGATATTTATTAATTTTTAATATTTTTTGAATTTATTCAATTTTTTAAATTTATAAATATTTATTTACTAAATTTTAATATTTTCAATATGTTTGTAATTTATATGATTAATATTTATTCATTTTTATTTATTATGTTTTACAAATTTTAATATATTTTAAATTTATATAATTAATTTATATAAATGTATTTTAATTTTAATATTTTTGTATAGTCGATATAATTCATTTTTAATAATTTTGTTATTTATATAATTAATATTATTTATTTATTCTTTTTTATTTGTTTTTAGGTGTTTATAATTCATGTAATTAATGTTATAAATTCAAATTTGAAAATATTTTTTGTAATTTAATCAGATTTTATATTCTTTCATTTAATATTATTTATTCGTTTTTAATATTTTTTAAATTTTAATATTTTTGGAATTTATTCATTTTTTAATATATATATATATTTACTAAGCTTTATTATTTTCAATATGTTTGTCTCGTTGATCTAGCCATCAATGCATAGATCTGGCCTTTCGTACTGGGTCTTGCTTTAGGCGGTGATGGGTTGCGGGCGTAGTGATGACGATGGTGGAGCGAAGGTGCTTCCTCCTCAGGTGACAGATCTTGCTCGTTGGCTGGATCGTCTTTCTTTCAGGGGATCTACCTTTGGGTGGATCTGGATGGAGTTCATCGGGCTCCCCATCAGGCTCAAATCTAGTTTTCACTATCTTTGGTGGCTGATTCTAGTCTACCCTATTTTGATCTGGTCAGCGGCGCTGATGGTCTGGATTGGGACGATGAAGGGCCTCTGACAATGGTGGGATCTACTGTTTGTGGGGGGTCTTCGTTCGCTGGAGATCTCTCTCAGTTCAACAGGTGGTCAAGGATGCACTGTGTGGGCATGGGCGGCGGTCAATGGCGTGGCGCAACTTGAGGTAGTGTGGTTGCTTCTTGGCCATCTTCGATGATAGGCAACTCTGGATGTGCAAAGATGGACTTTCAACAGTGGTCATTGGTAGTGGTTGTGGGGGTCAACAAGCATTGACAATGTTTGGGCATAGTGGATGAGATCTCTCAGGGTTCAGTATATGCGGATGATCAAGGAGGCTCCTCCATTTTGGATTTCCCTGGATTCTGGGATTTTGGGCCTTACCTCCAGACCATCTTTTGTTTATTGTCTTGGTTTTATACCGGTGGGCTCTTAGTCCACTAAAATCTAGGCTATGCATCTCTAGGTGTTCGAGCTTGTAATGAGTTTCCCTTAACCCAATTCCAAAGGGGTTTCACTATTTTTTTAATAAAAAGGTTTGTCCCCAACCTGTTTTGTATACTATTTATTTGTTCAATATTCTTTATTTTTGTGTGTGTTTATAATTCATAGAATTAATCTTATGATTTCGCTTTTTCAAATAGTTTTGTAATATATTAAATTTTATTATTATTTTTTAATATTATTTCATTTAATAATATTTATTCATTTTTGAAGGACCCCGGGACACCCTGAGAGGGGAGGGGTGAATCAGGGTGACCACTTTTTCTTTTAATTTGTTGGATCTTGTTCCCACGTTGGTAGGAACTTGTTGAACCTGTATGATGATTACGATCAAAATGAAAACATTCACATGCACAGAGAAGACACGGTCATTTTTACTTGGTTCACCACTAAGGGCTACGTCCAAGGAGCATACGCCGACAGGTTGTCAGTCGTACCTAAATCCACTATGCTTCACTAGCTGCGGATACAAAAGTTCGGGTACAGACACTCTGTCCCAGGCTCACTGCCTTTACAATAGTTCAGGGAAAGCTCACTGCGTCCCTCGGGTCACTCCCATTGACTCCCCCTGGCTGACTGCCGTTGGTGAAGTCCCACTCAGTTTATAGACGTGAAGGTCTCTTCTTCATTTGCATAAGAGTGCATCCTTTGTTGAATGTAGATGCGCTATTGAAGTCCGATTCTCACCAGAAGAAGAATATCACTTTTCCTTGAATGAACCGAGTAGTTTCTCGGCTTTCGTGCAGCTCCAGTAAGGCAGGCGTGCTTCAATAGTGTCTAGGTCTCCTTTTCAAGCCCGGCGCGCAAGTCTCCCGGCGGCGCGCAAGTCTCAGGCGCGCAAGACTAAACTGGCGCGCAAGTGTCACTGAAGCACCTGCGCGACACTGCCTTCTTGAACTAAATACTTGCGCGATCCACTTCCTTTCTCTTCCAAACTGCCTTGGGAGAACAGCCAAACACCGGCGCGCAAGTTCTACTTGCGCGACAAAACAACCACCTGCGCGACTCAACCACCTGCGCGACGAGAGCTCGAACAATCTCTCGGCCTTGAACTCCGTTGAAAATGAGGAGGGGTGGTCTAGTATTTATAGGCAAACTGGACCCCCTGCGCGGCGGCGCGCAAGTCCCTCGACGGCGCGCAAGTCCTGTCTCCAGAACCTCTGTCGCGCAAGTTACTTGCGCGACCCAACCAACACTTGCGCGACCTTCTTTCCTTAGCCAAATTTTGATGTTCTGATCCTCAAAAACATATGGCGCGCAAGTCTTTCATCCTCCAAGAGCTCGGCGCGCAAGTATCTTTGCCAAAAACACTTTACTTTATTTACGAATTTTCAGGCCCAAAAATTTGGCAAACACTGGAAAACAGCGCCACCTTCACTACTGTTTTCTTCCTGAACGGTATGATCGCTTTGTTGGTTCACACCCTGAACTTCCACTGAGGATTGACAACAAACACAAACCATTTGCCAAATCAAGCTTTGAAGAACCTGGTTCCAACAATCTCCCCCTTTGGGTTTGTTGGCAATCATAATAAATTCAAAACGCAAGAATCAACTCAGCTAACACTCTAAGTCTACGTGAGCAATGCTCGGTGTAGAAAACAAGAGAGAAAGCTTGAATTGGGTCTTAGTGTGTTGAAATCGTACACGAAATTCTCCATCCCGATGTATCCTTATTAAACTTCTCATCACAAGCTTACACTTCTCATCACAGAAGAATTTCTTGCCTTGAATTTATTCAAGAGAGAAAGCTTGAATTGGGTCTTAGTGTGTTGAAATCGTACACGAAATTCTCCATCCCGATGTATCCTTATTAAACTTCTCATCACAAGCTTACACTTCTCATCACAGAAGAATTTCTTGCCTTGAATTTATTCCTTTCTCCCCCATTGACAATAAAACCAAAGACCGAAAAGTTCGTTCAACGTTCAGCTCAAGCCATACTCCCCCTGGATAGTATCTCCCCCATAAACCTGCATCACAGCCATAAACAGATAAAAACAGTCAAAACACACGGGGAGAGGGGACTTCCGGAGCCTCCTTATGCAGTAGGAGGTGGTCGAACACCGAGGTTCAACCGATGCCTCTCGAACACAGCCGCGGACAATGGCTTGGTTAGGATATCAGCCACTTGCTCATTAGTTCCAACATGATCCATTTTAATCACGCCTTGTTCAACCTTTTCTTTGATAAAATGATACCGTATTTCAATATGTTTCGTACGAGAATGCTGAACCGGATTCTTCGTAAGATCAATTGCACTTTTGTTATCACAATAAATCACCATTGGTTGCTGCACCTTATCACCAATATCTGTTAGCTGCTGCATCATCCAAAGAAGTTGAGTGCATGCTTTTGTGGCAGAGATATATTCAGCTTCAGCAGTACTAAGAGAAGTACTTTCTTGTTTCTTGCTCAACCAGCCGACACATTTCTGCCCAATATAGAAAGCTCCACCACTAGTGGACTTTCTATCTACGACATCACCAGCCCAGTCAGCATCAGAAAATGCTGATAATTCACTGTCCCTGCCTGCAGCAAAAAATAACCCGAAGTTATGTGTACCTTGAATGTACCTCATGATTCTTTTTACTGCTGCCATATGTTCCTCCTTTGGATTACTCTGAAAGCGGGCTGCAAGGCATGTTGCAAAGACAATATCTGGCCTTGTCGCTGTTAGGTACAGTAGGCTGCCAATGATCCTCTTGTACATGGTGGGATCAACAGAGTTCCCATCCTCATGCTTTCCAAGTTTAGTTCCAACTGCAATCGGAGTTGACATTGGTTTGGAGTCTTGCATATTGAACTTCTTCAGCAGCTCTCTTGCATATTTTTCCTGGGAAATGAATGTGTATTCCTTCTTTTGAATCACTTGGAGCCCCAAGAAATATGTGAGCTCCCCAATCATAGACATTTCAAATTCTGATTTCATGTGGTTGGCAAATTCATCCACCGATTTCTTCTTACTGCCACCAAATATGATATCATCAACGTAGACAAGAACCATGAATTGATCTTTTGGAGAATTCTTCACATAGAGATTGTGATCAACTCCTCCTCTTTTGAATTCCAACTTCTTGAGATATGAATCTAGCCGTGAGTACCACGCCCGTGGTGCCTGCTTCAAACCATATAGAGCTTTCTTTAGTTTGCAGACCTTTGTTTCATCGGTACCCAAGACAAAGCCCACTGGTTGTTCAATGTAGACTTCTTCTTCGAGTACACCATTCAAGAATGCTGTCTTGACATCCATTTGATATACTTTATATCCTCTTTGGAGTGCCATGGCAAGGAATAGCCTGATTGACTCCAGTCTAGCCACTGGAGCAAAGGTTTCTTCAACATCAATGCCTTCAATCTGAGAGTATCCTTTACATACCAGTCGTGCCTTGTTTCTGATGACACTTCCATGCTCATCAAACTTATTTTTGAAGATCCATTTGGTACCAATCACATTGTGACCTTCGGGTCTCTGGACAAGATCCCATGTCTGATTCTTATCAATCTGATCTAATTCATCATTCATGGCTTTCACCCAAGATTCATCTTTTGCAGCTTCTTCGAATGAGGATGGCTCTACAACTGATAGAAATGCAGATTGCGTGGTATTCCTCATCCTTCTGGTTTGAGTGGGTGCACTCTTATCCCCAATTATGTTGGATGGATCAATCTCAGCTCTTCGATTTCTCCTGCGAGGCTCAGTAGTATTCTCTTCAGCCATAGTTTCTTCTTCAGATTCTTCTTCTGAGTCAACATCATCATGTGATTGATGAGTGTTTTGAACAGCTTCCTCTATTTCTGCATTTGTAGGTTCTTCATGTTCACATTCTTCATGACTTTCTATCACATCAGCATATGACGTCCGTGAAGCATTTGTGGTTTTCTCTTCAATTATCTTAACATCATTGCTTTCCACAATCCTTCCCAAACGATTGTTGAAGCATTTGTAGGCTTTGCTGTTCATTGAGTAACCGAGGAAGATTCCTTCATCTGCGTTGTCACCATATTTCCCCTGATTTCCTTCTTTGTTCCTGATGAAGCACTTACTTCCAAAGACACGAAAGTATTTTAGAGATGGCTTCCGTCCATGCCACAGTTCATATGGTGTCTTAGTCTCACCCATATAAAGTCCTGTTCGATTCTGAATGTACACTGCAGCTTGAACAGCCTCTTTCCAGTAATGTCGTGGAATACAACTCTCAATCAACATAGTTCGTGCCATGTTGTTCACCTGTCGATTCCTTCGTTCAACAACTCCATTTTGTTGTGGAGTTCTCACAGCAGCTACCTCATGTTGTATCCCATACTTCTCCAGATAATTTTCAAATTCAATGGACGTGTATTCTCCTCCATTGTCAGATCGCAACACTTTGATTGTTCGTCCAGTATCATTCTCGGCGATTCGCCGATATGTTTTCATGCAGTCAAGGACCTGTCGTTTCCGGTGAATGACCATCACACATGCCATTCGACTGTAATCATCTATGAAAAGGACAAAGTACCTTTCTCCATGAGTTCCAGCAACATTTATTGGACCACAAACATCTGTATGAATCAGATCAAGAAGGTGAGATGCCTTTTTCTTCTTTGGCCGATATGAACTGCAGACCAGCTTCCCACGAATACAAGCATCACAGGATTTTTCACGCTCTCGCTTCAGGTTGGGAATGTCCATGACAATTCTCAATTTTGATATTTTCTCCATGTCTTGTTGATTGATGTGTCCCAATCTCCGATGCCACAGATTGTTTTCTTCTTCAACAGTCATGTAACATACATTCTCTTCACTATCAACCTGATACAAGTTTCCTTCTGTTCTGCATCCCTTCATGAGAGAATTGCCAGTTTTTCCCTTGATAGTGCAGCCTTTCTGATTAAAAGTAACAACAAGTCCTGAGTCACAGAGTTGACTCACGCTGAGGAGATTATGACGTAGGCCATCTACGTAAAGGACTTCAGTCTTCTTTAGTTCTCCATTAGCTAATTTTTTACTTCCACTCCCTTTGATTTTCAGAGCCCCATCATTACCAAATCTTACTGTACCATCAACATTCTTTATGATATTTGTAAGTAGACCGGAATTACCTGTCATATGAGATGAGCAACCGCTATCTAGAATCCAGGTACTGTTGTTCTTTGTAGCTTTGAGAGCCACCTCTGCAAGGTTTGATTTCTCAATCTTCCTCCTTTCCTTCCATGAGACATTAGATTGAGTATATAGAACTGATGGCCTTTCAACTATCTCTTCCGCAAACCCAGGTTCTTCATAGTCAAAGTCTTCTTTAAGAGGTGAGAACCTGTTTGAAAGAGAAACATCGTCTTGCTGACGAGACTTGACATGTCTGGAACTTCTGTATGAGGTGTCAATGTCCCTTCTCTGCCTGCAATTAATGGCCTTATGACCAAAGTTAGAACAATGAAAACAATATCCATAGAAATTATTTCTTCTATAAGAATTAGGATATGAAATTGTTCTCCTTTGTTGAGCATCTATATCTTCTCCATTCAGATAGCTTCTTGCCTCTTCACAATAAGACATGGTATGGCCCAGATAGCCACAGAACTGACACTTCATGAGAGGAAATGTCTTCTCACTTGAATTTCTCCTTATACCTTCTTCCTTAGGAGAATAGTAAGAATGTCTGTCATTTTTGAATGTTTGAGGATAATTTTCAGGTCTCCTTTTAGTTTGGATTGAGGGTTCCTTTTTCAGCACTCTAGGTAACATTTCTTCATGTTCAACTTTCATCTTTTCTTTCTTTTGGATATTTTCACTTCCAGCAGTTGATGACTCAGCCTCACAGCCAATTCCACTCTTTCCCATGCAAGCAGGTCTTTGATCACTCAGGACTTTTCCAACCCCTTCTGAACCACACTTGGCTCTTGCAAGTAATTCTGCATCTGAGAATCTTCCGAACTGTATTTTCTTCCTCGATTCTTTTGGAACTGATTCTGTCTCCATTTTTCTCCTTAGAGTAACTACTTCCTCCTCAATACCCTCAACAGTCTTGGATTTTTCATCCAGTCTGGATGTGAGGTCATTGATGACCTTTGCCTGCTCTTCAATTCTCAGCTTCAGATCAACTGCATCATCATTGCTTTCAATTATTTTAGACTGTACCTTTACAAATTCTTCTAGTCTTTCAATTTCAGCTTCAAGTTGATCAACATATTCAGTTGATTCTTCCACAATTGATTTCCACTTATTGCAGCTCTTACATTTAATCTTAAGCTTACTAACTGCATCCTTAAGTTGCACCTCAGGATCTACACAAGTTCGCAGTTGTTTTTCACCATCAGTATCTTCTGACTTTTCAACAGTGGCCATCATAGAAGCATGGGTCCCAGTTTTGAATTCTGGTTCTTCTTCATCACAGAATTCATTGTCATCTTCTTCCTCTTCACAGACAAAACTCTTCTTTTGCATTTTCTTACCAGATTTGAATTCTCCCTTTTTGAAGAACCTTCTTTGAGGCTTCTTGAAGTTTTCATCTTCACTGTCATCATCATTTATATTCTTCAAGCACTGAGAAGCAATATGCCCAACTTTTCCACAACGGAAACATGCGAGAGGTAACTTCCCTTTGAATTTCCCTTTCCCCTTCTGGAACTTCTTTGCAATGAGAGAAAGAATTTCTTTCTCTTCGTCATCATCACCGCTACTATCCTTTGAGATTTTCAATTTATCCATGGCCTTGAATGCCATTTCCTTGCTCACCCGAGTCGTAGCATCTTCTGGTTTGACTCTCATTTCATAAGCTACCAAACTGCTCAGTAAGTCATCTAGAGAAAGTTTGGAAAGATCTCTTTCCTCAAGAGCTGACACCTTCGCATTATACAGAGGTGGAAGTCTTCTTAATATTTTCTTTACAATATCAATGTCTTTGATTTCTTCGCCCAGACCCCGAATTGCTCCAACCACTTCAGTAATTCGATTGAAGAAAGAGTCTGCATTCTCGTCTGGATGCATCTTCAGATCATCAAACCGATTGTGTAGCACTTGTAGTTTCGCCTCCTTCACTTTGCTATCACCTTCATAAATATTCTCAAGTTTATCCCACATAGATTTTGCTGAGGTGCAATTCATCACCTTCAGGTAAATCTGATCAGAAAGGGCTGCAGTGAGAGCATTCTGTGCTTTAGCATCTGCATCAAGAAGTTTCCTGTCTGTTTCAGTCATAGCCAGACCTGTTGGATCAGTGACCTGTATTCCTTGAACAGTAGAAAAAAGAACTTCCATTCCAAGAGATCTTAGATGAGATCTCATTCTGTTCTTCCAGATCTGGAAATTGCTTCCATCGAAGTGAGGGACTCCCCTGACATTGATCGCGTTTTCCATGACGAAGAAGGCCAGATTCAACACCAGCAACCTTTACGCTCTGATACCACTTGAAGGACCCCGGGACACCCTGAGAGGGGAGGGGTGAATCAGGGTGACCACTTTTTCTTTTAATTTGTTGGATCTTGTTCCCACGTTGGTAGGAACTTGTTGAACCTGTATGATGATTACGATCAAAATGAAAACATTCACATGCACAGAGAAGACACGGTCATTTTTACTTGGTTCACCACTAAGGGCTACGTCCAAGGAGCATACGCCGACAGGTTGTCAGTCGTACCTAAATCCACTATGCTTCACTAGCTGCGGATACAAAAGTTCGGGTACAGACACTCTGTCCCAGGCTCACTGCCTTTACAATAGTTCAGGGAAAGCTCACTGCGTCCCTCGGGTCACTCCCATTGACTCCCCCTGGCTGACTGCCGTTGGTGAAGTCCCACTCAGTTTATAGACGTGAAGGTCTCTTCTTCATTTGCATAAGAGTGCATCCTTTGTTGAATGTAGATGCGCTATTGAAGTCCGATTCTCACCAGAAGAAGAATATCACTTTTCCTTGAATGAACCGAGTAGTTTCTCGGCTTTCGTGCAGCTCCAGTAAGGCAGGCGTGCTTCAATAGTGTCTAGGTCTCCTTTTCAAGCCCGGCGCGCAAGTCTCCCGGCGGCGCGCAAGTCTCAGGCGCGCAAGACTAAACTGGCGCGCAAGTGTCACTGAAGCACCTGCGCGACACTGCCTTCTTGAACTAAATACTTGCGCGATCCACTTCCTTTCTCTTCCAAACTGCCTTGGGAGAACAGCCAAACACCGGCGCGCAAGTTCTACTTGCGCGACAAAACAACCACCTGCGCGACTCAACCACCTGCGCGACGAGAGCTCGAACAATCTCTCGGCCTTGAACTCCGTTGAAAATGAGGAGGGGTGGTCTAGTATTTATAGGCAAACTGGACCCCCTGCGCGGCGGCGCGCAAGTCCCTCGACGGCGCGCAAGTCCTGTCTCCAGAACCTCTGTCGCGCAAGTTACTTGCGCGACCCAACCAACACTTGCGCGACCTTCTTTCCTTAGCCAAATTTTGATGTTCTGATCCTCAAAAACATATGGCGCGCAAGTCTTTCATCCTCCAAGAGCTCGGCGCGCAAGTATCTTTGCCAAAAACACTTTACTTTATTTACGGATTTTCAGGCCCAAAAATTTGGCAAACACTGGAAAACAGCGCCACCTTCACTACTGTTTTCTTCCTGAACGGTATGATCGCTTTGTTGGTTCACACCCTGAACTTCCACTGAGGATTGACAACAAACACAAACCATTTGCCAAATCAAGCTTTGAAGAACCTGGTTCCAACAATTTTAAATATTAATTATTTTCTACATTTTTTGGAATTTAATCAAATTATAATATTTATTTATACATATTTATTTACTATGTTTTAATAATTTCAATATGTTTGTAATTTATATGAACAATATTTATTCATTTTAGATTATTAAGTTTTAATATTTTTAATATATTTGAAATTTATATTATTAATTTGTTTAAATTCATTTTTTAATATTTTTGTAATTTAAATAGTTAATAATATTCATTTTTAGTAATTTTGTTATTTATATAATTAATATTATATATTTATTGTTTTTTATTCATTTTTATGTGTTTGTAATTTATGTAATTAATGTTATGAATTCACTTATTTTTAAAATATTTTTGTAATTTATTCAAATTTATTTATTCATTTTTAATATCCATTCAATCAATACTATTTATTCATTTTTGTTTCTTAAGTTTTATTATTTTTAATATGTTTAAAAATTTTACAATTAACTTATTTAATTGCATTTTTTAATATTTTTTGTAATTTAAATAATTAATATTATTAATTTTTTTGTAATTTTTTATACTATAAATATT
The DNA here is from genome assembly GCA_963277665.1 of Viscum album. NCBI lineage: Eukaryota > Viridiplantae > Streptophyta > Magnoliopsida > Santalales > Viscaceae > Viscum > Viscum album. The sequence continues at coordinate 1,273,993,418 of OY728132.1, read as the reverse complement.
ATTTATTTATTCATTTTAATTTATTTTTATGAGTTTGTAATTTATGTAATTAATGTTATGAATTCACTTTTTTAAATATTTTTTCAATTATTCAAATTTATTTATTAATTTTTAATGTTCTTTCATTCAATATTATTAATTATTTTTTAATGATTAATAATTTTTACTATTTTTAATATGTTTGAAATTTATAAAATTTATTTATTTAAATGCATTTTTTAATATATTTTTTAATTTGAATAGTTAATATTATTTATTTATAGTATTTTTTTATTTATATAGTTAATATTATTTATTTATTCATTTATTTCATTTTTATGTGTTTTTAATTTATGTAATTAATGTTATGAATTAAAATTTTTAATATTTTTTTAATTTATTAAAATTTATTTATTCATTTTTAATATTCATTCATTCAATATTATCTATTAATTTTTAATATTTGCATAATTTATTCATTTTTTAATATTTATTTAAAAACATTTATTTATTAAGTTTTAATGTTTTCATTATGTTTGTATGTTATATAATTAATTTATTTAAATTTATTTTTAATATTTTTATAATTTAAATAGTTATTATAATTGATTTTTAATAATTTTATTATTTATGTAATTAATATTATTTATTTATTCATTTTTCTACATTTTTGTCAGTTCTAGGTTAAGCACCGATAAAATTCTATTTTATTAGCGCTAAAACATAAATGTTGAGAAATATAACTTTTTCGAGTGTTTTTTTGTTGAAGTTGGTGTTCCAGAACTAATTGTTTGTACTTTTGATTTTATGTATATTTGAAGATTTGAATATTTATAAAACATCTTATTACATATTGTTCATCATTCTGTATGAATTTAATGTAATAATGTCATAGAGTATCCGTTTCATTGATAAGGTCAAAGCAGTTCCCCACTATGATGAGAATCTTGAAATTTCATGATGATATTCCTAAATATAGTTTCATGGCTAGATAACATACTATGACGAGGAACATAGAATATTGATTGTTATATGTGAGTACTCATATCAAAATGAGACTTCTTCCCATGAAGTTCATACTTGGAAATCTTTAAGATGAGAGACTATGAGAATATACCTACTTGTAGGAATTCGACATGTTTATGTGTCATCAGGTATTCCTATCTACAAGTGTGTGTAATAGTCCTTAGGCTTTAAAATTATTATTAATGAAATTTATAACTCACACACTTAGATTTATTTCATAAAACGTTACAATACAATTCATGGTGAAGTTGGATATGTTAGGTGCATCACAAGTGATGTGTTATTAATTAATAAGCAGATGAAGGATTTTTCCTATCTAACTTCATAAAAGATGATATCTTTACCATTTGATCGAAATAGAACCGTCACATTAAATTCCATGGCTATGGTGTAATTATGAGTTTGTTTCAGATAGTCAAAAAAGATGTATCAAGTACATAGGTTGATAACACAGATGTGCAACCTGCTTGATGAGATACCGAGACAAAAATATTATATTACATAGTAAGCATTTGTGCATGGTTGTCGATGTTGCGACATTAACTTCTTTCTCTTGGGTGCATTGACCTATTTCTAGACAAAAATCTTAAAATTTAGGCAAACCCACCCAATGCCAATGAGAAAGAATCTTAGAGGGTCACACACTAATTGTTTCCATTAATCTTGATTAAATTATATTATAATTTAATTATTGGAAAAAATATTATTCTCAAGACTGAGAACTAATTTTATTCAATTTTTATTGATCACACAAACTAAATAAATATTTATTCATCACGTCGTTCTTTGGGAGGTTCATGGTTCGAATCCTGGGAGTCCGGTTTTGGGGTGAGCCTCTCACCCGGGATCCGCCCACCTTGCCGGGTTTACTGTTTTCCTTTGGGCGAGAAAAATGAAGCACGACCCAACTGATAATGGATCACTGTGACAGACCATCGCTGCCGGGCCGTTACACTCCGGGACGCTCTGCCATCTCGGCTGGCAATAACTCCTTCCCCGGTTGGGGGGCTACCTCCAGGTAATGACCTCTTCATGGGGGAGGGGGGTTCCTCTGTGTGGAGGGTTCAAAAATTCCACACATGGGGATTCCCTTTTCCAAAGTAAAGAAAAGGATTTATTTGGGTATTTGATAAATGCTTATGAGGATGAGCAGATCAAGATCTTGTCTGGTGATAAATATTAATTTGCAGTTTGGTAAAATAATATTTATTGTTTCCCTAGATATCTCACACCATAAAATAATAATAATAATATTATATGACATGATGTTAGATAAGGTTTATTATATTATTTAAGGGTAATTTCACAATTAAATAATATTTTAATCTAAACCTTAATTCTATAAATATATTTCTATGTGTATTGTGTAGGATTAATCAAGAACTGAGAATCGTTGCGCACACCAAACTTCTCTCTTGACTCTTCATCCTTTCATTTACTCAAGAAAGATAAGAACTCTTTTAAGCATGAAGGATCTTGAATCAACTAAGACGAATAACACAAGATGATCGATCCACTGCGCTAGCACTCGAAATTATATCAGTGTTGTTTAGAGATCAAAGGAGCACACATGGATCACCACTAGAGATATTCTACAATTGGATCTGACAAGTACAATGATGGTAATCCAAAAAGGGTCTTTCGAAGGATCGACATTAATAATGAGGAAATATCCAATGAGGATATATAATTTCTTTATATCTATTTAAATTAATTATAAATTTAACATTCAAAGATCCTCTCTCTCTAGTTCCAAGGTTCTTATGTCAATATTCGATGAAAAATTTCACTAGTCACGATCTTTATGTATTTAAAAACTTGTGAATGATCAATCAAATCTAACAAAAAACTTTATAATAGGTTTATTACATCCGCCACTGTAAAACACAACACAAGGAAGAAAATCACAACAAACATGTAGGCCCAGGGAATTGACCCCGCAACCTGCCTCCGATCTCCCCAAACCCTTACCACCCTAAAACCAATGGTGGGGCTCTGAAAAAATCCTTTATGATTATTCACCCACCAGGAACTTTCTATGTGTCCATAACCTTCAAGTGGTATTAGAGCATTCACATTTTAAATCTATAATTATTTTTTTGATTATTGATCTATATGCATAATAGTGGTTAAATCTTTCATTTTTAGATCATTCATTCTTAAATATGAAGTTTAATTAAAATGCTTTTAACCATTTAATTTTCATCATTCAAGATTCATAATTTCATGAAGTATAATAACAAATGGATAATGATCAAAGATGCCATTGAGAAGTGCCAAAAATTTTACGGCTGGTGGACTTGGTTACATGGTGTGTAGCCAAAGTATACGTTGTGTACCCAGGTTCACTGCACTAGGACGTATCATGGGATACACGAAACATAGAACAATTATTACACATGGTGCATTTATTACACACTGCGTGTAGATCAGACCAACTTGAAACATGACTTTTTAGATTACATGGTGTGTAGTTAGTGTACAAGTCATGTAGTCTACACAATTTAGGGGTTAAATTAACATTAATCGTGTATTCAAATACAAGGTTAATGATCATATGGGATTGAAATCTAGGATAATTAATGGGACACATGGTGTGTAGATGGTGTACACAGTGTGTAACACATTAATTCTCACACCTGAGGTACACGCTGAATCATTTGATAGTTTACGCAGACACATGACATTTTGACCATAAAATGTGTATCCCTTTAGTAGATGTTTTTTAGTCTTGATGAGATACATGTTGATTTCCTAGTAATTTATCCTTATCACATGAAAAATATACCACACAATGTGTAAAGGGTTAGTACATTCTATGTAGTCCGACCAAGGTTCACACCAAATCCCCATGTGTTTCTCTCAGATATACGACAATTGATGATCATAATGTGTTGATAATAAGTAAAATCCATGTAGTCTTCCAATAAAATAAAAAATTAAATTGCCTTAAAATATTTAATTACAACATTAAAATCTAATTACACTGCTGTCATCAAATCTGTTTGACAATGTAATAACGGTTTTGAAGAATTAATAAATGTTCAATTAATTTAATGCAATTATTTGTAATTATTGGTCATGAAATTTATTTTCCATGAATTAATTTATGAATTGAATATATAAGAGACTTCATATGGTCACTAAGATAAATAAAATTAATTAATTAAGTAATTAAATAATTAAATAAATAATTAATACAAGCACACTCATCTTAATAATAAATAATGAATAGAAATTAATGTTAACTAGTATATTTTTTATATTTTTTGCATGTGTATGACTGATCATGAGCTTGACCAAGACCTATGTATGTGTTGATTTTATTTAATTTAATTTATTACAAGGTTTTATAATTATTTAATATTAAATTAAATATGATGGTTTGTGAGCCATCCCACCCTTTTTTATTATACAAGACTTGAGTGTCTAAGATGATTTATGTTATTTACATTAAAAAAATCCTTTGGTTCCTTTCACCTGTGTGTGAGTTATAAGTTAAAGTAATAAAAAGATTATCCCAAGGTGTGTGGAGGTGGTTCAAGATGGAGCTGGGATGATTCCAACCCAGGTGATACCGAGGTAGATATGTAGAATGCTGCAACTCATGCCAAGAATGACACAATGAGTTTTCCCCTAGTTAATAGGTTGATTTATTCTCTTCTAAATAAATCAACCATTAAATAAGTTCACGATCAGGTCATTTATTGAATTCTTTCTTATGAATTATTTATTTTATGGATTCAAAATCACAATCACATAAATAAATGGACTAATATGAAAATATTTAATTTAAATAAATGGATTATGTGTAAATGTTTTATCAAAACATGGTAAATCAATTAATTAAAATAAACTTAATATTAATAGTATATGTAAAGGATAAAACAATAAATATTTATTCATAAGAAAAAAATCTCTTAAGTTAATATTAAGTTATACAAAGCCTTCCATTACTTGATTGAGAATGAAACCATAAAACTAAGTGTTTACATGGCCATAGTATAGACACTTAATTTTATCGAGGATTTATTATAAGGGTTTTGGTCTAAGTTAAATAAACTTATATTGAATTTAATGTCCATAGTATGTTCAATAAAAATTTGTAGGCAAGTGTTGAGAAAATCTCAGTTAGTATTTCTTGATCGGGGAGTCCACTCAACGGTTCAAGGAGATGCCAGTTTGCAATTGGAAAGACTAACTACCTAAATACCTTCTTATGGTTTTCATGGCCATAGTTTGGATCATAAAGAAGGTAAACATGGATCCTTACCACTATAATGTCTTGAGTGATAGGACATTCCAAGTTCAATGGTGAGGTCCTTTGAGACTTGATAAAATAGTGGGAGAATTAATAAAATATAATTCATTATATATCACATAAATTATAATCAAGTAAAGTAATGATAACATGCTCTTTTATAATTATAGAACAATGGAATTTTTTTCATTCACTTTATCCCTACAATCAATATTGGAGAAAGACCATCTTCTTATTGGGAGAAACTTCCAAGAATGGTTTAAACACCCATAGGCTGTGTTGCACCATGAACATAAGTATTACATGCTAGAATCCTCACTACCCAATCAACCTACAAAGGAGGTGATTAATTAAGAGTTCTCCATCTGTGTTAAACAATTGTGCGATGTTGTTTACATTTAGTTTTTTAATTCTTTCATCCATGTCTAGTGAAATCATAATGTCTCATGAATACATGGATGCTTATAATATGCTCTACCATCTTTGTGGTCTACACTAGGAGAGATATAGACATGAAAAATTTGAGATATCAAAGGTGATATTTCAAATTAAGCATGGAGAAGGTGTTCCAGATGGGACTCACATAGCCAAAATCCTTAGCTACATTGATCACCATATGGTTCTAGGGTTTAAATTGTAAGACGAACCGCACACTGATCTCATTCCTGCATCACTTCCTCAAATATTATCCAGTTTTGTTGTTAATTTCAATATGAAAAACATAGAGAAGACTATTTCATATCTTCTCACACCACTTTACCAAGTTGATAAGGTGATAAAGCGCAAAAATCCTTAGCTACATTGATCACCATATGGTTCTAGGGTTTAAATTGTAAGACGAACCGCACACAGATCTCATTCCTGCATCACTTCCTCAAATATTATCCAGTTTTGTTGTTAATTTCAATATGAACAACATAGAGAAGACTATTTCATATCTTCTCACACCACTTTACCAAGTTGATAAGGTGACAAAGCGCAAAAATCCTTTTATCATTATGATGAATAAAAGGAAAGGCCAAATGAAGAGATCTTAGTCCAAATCTTATTCATAATTTTCTTATAAGAGGAGAATTATTAAGGGACAGACAAGGGAAAATTATTCTATCTATTTCACATGTGAAAAAGGGGTCACTGGATAAAAAAATTCACCTGGAAAATAAGTAAGGGAAGTTTCAAGTGTATTTGTTATCGAGTGTAATTTAGTTGTTTCAATAAATTGGGTATTAAATACAACATATGGTGCTCAAATATGTATTAAAATACATGAAACGAGTAGATTCTAGGAGATTTCATGAGGGGAAGTAGACTTACAAGTAGCCTATGGATCCAGAATTGCTACCATGTCTATTGGGGACTACCACCTTACATTTCCAATGAGAATGATATTGGTTTTAAAAGATTGTCATTATCTTCCATTTATTACCAAAAAAAAATTATTTCTATATCCATACTTGATACAAATGGATTTATTTTCATGTTCAGGAATATATGTTGCTTATTTTATAAAGGTATAATTTGTTATGGTAAGGCATATTTAAATAACGGTCTTTCTATGTTGGATTACACAAACCAAGTAATGACAATCGATAATGAAACTACTTTACATGACTCATACCATGCCCAACTATGGAATCACTGACTAGGTTATGTAAATGATTTTTTTTACAAAATTGAACTAAGATGGATATTTAGATTCCTATGAAATAAAACCACTTGGTGTATGTCACGCATGTTTATAAAGAAAAATGACCAAAGACCCATTTAGTGTAAAAGTTTAAAGGGACAAGGAGCTTCTTGAATTAGTTCACAATGATGTGTGTGGACCATTTATAGTTTAAGAAATGGGTGGGTACACACACTTCATAACTTTTATTGATGATTTTAGTAGATATGGATATGTCTAATTGATGATGTATAAGTCAGATTATTTTTAATAAATTCAAAGAATTCAAGAATAAAATTGAGAACCATCTTGGTAAGAAGATTAATAATCTCCACTCAAACCATGGTTGAGAATATCTTAATCAAGACTTAATTGATTATTGTGGAATTTTAAGATTCTATCCAAACTCACCCCTCCTTATATGCCTTAATGGAATGCTGTAATAAAAAGTAGGCACCACACTTTGTTGACATAGTGATATCAATGATGAGTCATGAAAGTCTTTCATTATCCTTTTGGGGATATAAATTAAAAACAACTACATACATACTAAACTGAGTTCCAACTAAAGTAGTAACTGACATTCCATATCAAGTTTGGTATGAAAATAAACCCATGTTGGTGCATATATGAGTGTGGTGTTTCAAAACATTTGTTAATTCCATTTATGACAACAAACTTTCACCTCGAGGCACTAAGTTCATATTTATATGTTATCCTAAGGAAACTATAGGATATAACCTACACAACCCTTCATAAAAGAAAGTTTCAGTTAAAAAACACCCCACCTTTATTGAATGGGATCACATATCTAAAAGAGATAGTGGGAGAGAGATAAACATTGATAAAATATAGGCTCAAGATAAATAAGAGTTTACATAGGAAAAAATTCCACAAATACCCATCGAAAAAGAATCCCCAGAGACACAAGTACAATGTAAGAGTACAAGAGAGGTTAGAGAACCATAATGGTATAGTTTTCTAGTCACTAAGGATGGTGACTCATTATTAGTTTATAATAATGATCCTCTAACCTACAAGAAAGTAGTAAGTGGCATAAATGTTTCCAAATGGAAAAAATCTAAGAATTCTAAAATAGATTCCATGTGCCAAAATGAAGTATGGATTTTGGTATATCCTCCAATGGATGTAAAGATAATTGGATGTAAATGGGTATTCAAGAAGAAACATTACATGGATAGACAATTCAGTAATTTTAATACATGAATAGTTGAAAAAGGGTTCAAACATCATCAAGTCATATAATAAAACAAAACCTTTTCACCAATTTATATACTGAAATAAATAATAATTCTACTTGCCATTATGGATTTCCATAACTATGATATTTGGAAAATGAATTTCAAAATAGCCTTCCTTAATGGGAACCTTAAAGAAGATGACTATATAACACAACCTAAAGGGTTTTTGACTCTAAAGGACTCCAACAAGGTATGAAAATTACAAAGATCCATTTATGGATTAAAGAAAGAATCCAGGTCATGGAACATTTTATTTTGATGAATCCATAACTGAATTTGGTTTTATAAAGAATTAATTCAATCCATATGATTATAAGTGGTTTAGTTGGAGTGCGGTCGTTTTCTTAATAGTATATGTCAATGACATAAATCTTATTGGAACTGAAATACCAGTCTTACAGTCTATCAAATCCTAGTTGAATAAATTCTTCTCCATAAATTACTTATTCAAAGTATCATATATTCTTGGGATCAAGATCTATCATGATATATCCAATAGGTTTCTTGGTCTAAGTCAAGGTACATATATTGATAAGATACTGAAGCTATTTAATATAGAATAATCCAAGAGGGGATTGTTTCCAATCTCACATGAAATCCATCTTTCTAGGAAAATGTATCCTCAGACACATGTGGAAAGATAGATAATTGAAAGGATTCCATTTATGTCAGTGATTAGGATAGTAATGTATGATATGGTATATACTAGGTTAAATGTTTCCTACATCTTGAGTGTAGCTAAAAGATATCAAGATGATGTAGGTGACCACCATTAGATGGAAGTCAAGACTATCCTTAAGTATCTGAGGTGTAATATGGATATATTCCTAGTCTACAGAGGAGACAAGGAACTAGTCATCAGAGGATATGAAGATGATAGTTTACAAATAGATCGAGATGATTTAAAATCATAGACGAGATATATCTTCACTATCAATGGAGGTGTTGTGAGCTGGAAGAGCTCAAAACAAGATATGGTTATAGATTTTACATTAGTTTCAAAGTATATCGAGGCTTTTGAAAAATATAAATAAGAAGTTTTGATGTGTAACATCATCCGAGATATTGATTTGGTACCTATTAGTAAATTCCCATCACACTCTATTGTGATAATATAATAGTGGTGGCTCTTGGAAAGGAGAAAGGTCACGTCAGTGGACAAAGCACATACTTGATGAATTTTTCTCAAATAAGTGAATTCATAGTGATTAGAATATCTATGGAAGATTACATGGAATGACCCTTGACTAAAGCCCTAAATCAGTAGAAATATAATCATCATGTGAGGGAAAGTGGACTAAAAGTCATAGGAATTTGGCTCTAGTCTAAGTGAGAGTCTATTGGAGTTTATGTTTTAGAACCAACTATTTTTAATTTATATTACATTTATATTCAAAGATTTAAATATTTATAAAACATCTTATTACATATTTTTTATTATTCTTCATGACTTTGATCTAATGATGTAGTACAATATATTTCACATTGATAAGGTCATAGAAATTCCCTATTATGACGAGAACCTTGAAATTCCATGACGATATTATTAAATATAGTTCTATGGTCAGATAACATACTATAATTGGACACATAGAATATTGAATATCAAGTGCGAGTACTCATAAGTAAATGAGAGTTATTCTCATGATTCTTTCACTTGGTAACCTATAAGACATGATATTATGAGAACAGAACCACCTGTAAGAATTCCACATGTTCATGTGTCATTAGATATTTCTATCTGCAAGCATGTGTAACGGTCTTTAATTTTTTTGATTATTAGTAGTGCATGTTACAACTTTCACACTTAGATTTATTTCATAAACTTGACGATACAGTTCATGGAAAAGTTGGATATGTTGGGTGTGTCATGGGTGATGTGTTATTAATTAATAAGTTGAAGAATGATTTGTCCCTTCCATATTTATAGAAGACAATACCTTATCCCTATGATTGAAATGGAACTGTTACATTAAATTCCATGGTCGTGGTGCAATTATGAGCTTATTTTAGATAGTAAAATAAAAATATATCAAGAAAATAGGTTGATGACATAGACGCGAAACCTTCTTGATAAGATATTAAGACAAAGGGATTATATTATACAATAAGAATTTATGTGTGGTTGTAGATGCTGCAATATTAACTTCTTTCTCTTGGGTGCCTTGACTCGTTGCTAGACAATAATATTAAACATTAGGAAGGCCCGCCTAATTCCAATGAGAAAGAAGATTAGAGTTACACACTAAGTGTTTCCGTTGATCTTGATTAAATTATATTAGAATTTAATTATTAGAATAAATATTACTCTTAATATTGAGGGATAATTTTATTTAAGTTTTATTGATCTCACAAACTAAATAAATATTTATTCATCAGATTTTGAATAAAAAATTTATTTTATTTATTGAATATTTATTAAATATTTATTCACTAGACTATGAATATAATATTTATTTATGAATACATATTTAATTAATATTTATTTGGGTATTTGATAAATGGTGATGAGGATGAGCGAACCAAGATTGTTTGCAGTGATAAATATTAATTTTCAAGATGGTAAGCTAATAATTATCATTTCCCCAGATAACACATGCTATAAAATAATAATAATATTTTTATTATATGGAATGGGGTTATATATGGTTTATCATTTTATTTAAGGTCTGTTGTACAATTAAATAATATTTAACCTAAACCCTAACTCTATAAATAGATTGGTATTTCTATTGTGTAGGGTTAATCTATAATTGAGAATCGCTATGTACAACGCACTTCATTATTGATTCTTCCCACTCTCATCTTCTCAAGAATGAGAAGAACTCCTTAAAGTGTGACAGATCTTGAAGTAATTAATATGAAAAACTAAATATAATCAATCTACCATACTAGAATCCATCATTCCATCGATGTTGTTTAGAGATCAAAGGAGCATGTGTGGATCACTACTAGAGGGATTCTACACTTGTATCCTAAAAGTGCAACACCAATAATAAGAAAAGGGTCTTTCGGATGATAAATAATATTAATGAATAAAAATACTATGATGAGGTATCATTTATTTAGATATATTTAATTTAATTATAAATTTAATGTGAAAAGATCCTCTCTCTAGTTTTGGGATTCATATGTCAATATTCAATGAATTTTTTTTATTGGTTATGAAGTTTATGTCTTGCATAATTGGAAAATGATCCATCAAATCTAACAAAAAACATAATTTTTATTCTCTTACTAGGCACTTCCACTATTCCTAAAACCTCCATTTTTCAGTATTGATAATAGTGATGATTTATTAGCACTCAAAAAACACTAACAAAAGTGGTATTTATCAAAGCTTATATTTTTATTGCAGATAAAATAGACTTTTATCGGCACTTTTCAATAAGTGGTGATAGAAATTTTCACCCTATTTATGAAAAAATCCCTAGCAGTCACATCTTCTTTTCGCCACACTCAAGATATTATGGAACTGAAGGTTTTATATAGTCAATGTCAATTGTTTTAGACAAATCAAACCTCAAAACCGAAGGTATAAAATTACAATCTTGTTTTTAAGGAATCTTAGTCAATATTTCATGTGTTTTGCATGATTTTTTGAGTTTATCATTCCGTTAATCCCACAAGATCCTCAAAAATATGATTAAATATCACATAACTATTAGGGGTATGTTTAATATGATGTGAGTCATTCAGAATTCACTTTAATCACACACAAGTGTAGATTACCCATTTTATTCACCCAAAACCCATGAACTTCCTAGTAAATCCTATATGTATGCACTTTGCACCTAAAAATCAATGAAAATATCATTTTATAGTATAGTATTATACCATAATTAATTCTAAAATTAATAAAATAATATAAAGAATGAAAATAATCCATTGAAAAATTAAACTCCAAAATATTATAAAATAAAAAAATTTGATAAAATAATAAAAATATGGGGGAATATTTGTAATTAAAAAAAATTAAAAATTCTTTTATAAATTCATACCCCTTACTTAAGAATACATGTTTTCAGGTTTTCCACTTCTTGAGATCATGAATACTTTGCATAATATTGCAATGTGCCTAAATCTCCACTCTAATAGAAAATTTGTGCGCAATCATAAGATCTTTTTCATGAGTTATATAGGGCATTTAGTTTGGTGGTTTTATGTAAAAAAAGGATTTAAAGAGGTGTTTTTATCTATTAATATTCAATGTATGAAATTCCAAAAAAATAAAATAAAAAATCACTTCTTTTTCTCCCTTAAATGTATCACCAAATAGAATATTTTTACCCCCTTTTAATGGTAAGATGCATAAAAAATTTAAAAATTCCAAAATAAAATTATAAAAATCGTTTTTCCTATTATAATTAATATAATTCCACCAATATTGTTAAACTTTTTTTTAAACATTTACATTATTTTCAATGAAAGGTGAATGAAAATTTATAAAATTTCTAATTTTTTTTAGAATTTAAAATTTTCAAAACATTAATTTTTATAGTTTTAATAACAAGGTTATTTATTTTTTTAATTCCATTACTCATTAAAATTATTTTTGTGGTTAAATACATCCAATTCATGGTTTAGAAATTTTAAAATTTGGGTTATTTTGGTTAAAACATTCATTTTTCCCATTCTACTCACAATCTTAACTATTTTTAAAATCTCATGGGATATTAAAATTGTTATTTTTATTATTTCAAAACAAATGATTAAAATATGATATCTTTAATAAATTTAAAAATTTAATAACCATAATTTATGTGATTACTTTATTTAAAAAAATTCCAAAACATTGTGAAAAATAAGTAATTTGTTTTGATATATGTTTTGAGAGTGAAATATTGTTATATATAACCTAAAACTTATCCATTTATAGAAATCCATAGGTTTTATATGAACATTTATAGTGATAGGGAGTGAATTATCTCCCTTGGTGAATCCATTTCAATAAAATGAACGATTTATGATATGTGACTTCCTGTAATAGAAAAATAAGTGTTATAATACTTAAACTTCATATAATTCTTGGTCTTTATACACTCTAACAAGTTATCAACACAATGAAAATTTATATCAAATATTATGACTATATGTGTGTATATATAAAGAATAAGATTTTAGGGTTATAATATTAGGTATTATGTGTATTTATTAATTATGTTAAATTTGAATATTTATGAATAAAATATTATGGATATAAATTGAAAAGGGATAGATTCCAATCATATGACAAAAGAGTATGAGGATGGGGTGAATGAGTTCATCAAGTTTGAAAAAGATCATGCATATAACCCTTATCAAATTCTTTTTATGTGTTTATATTTTTGTTATTCAAGAATAATTAATCAAGAAGAGTTGAAATAACATTTTATATATCATGGAATAGATCAAAGTTATAAATGCTAGACTAAGAACGAGAAAGAACTGAATGTCACTAGTGACCGGGATAACACTGCATTTTATGGATCACCTGATATGATTACAAGTGTGAATGATGATGAAGACTGTATCGAGGATATGATTACAATTGTAAATGATGATGAAGATCATATTGAGGAAATAAAAATGATAGTTGAAGATGAACTTTGTGATTTCTCAAAAATGTTTTAGAAATTAAAGCGTCATGAAATGACACCATTGTATGTTGGTTATACTAAATATATAATATTTTCATCCATACTGATGCTATATAATGTAAAATATGGAAATGGATGGAGTGACACCGACTTTATTGAAAAAATTTCTCTCTTGAATGAGATAATACTAGAAGATAATGAGCTTTAATTACAAATATATGATGCTAAATGAATTATATGTTCAATGGATATGATCTCTGAAATAACACATACCTATCCAAATCACCGTATACTACTTCACAAGGACAAAAAACCACTTAAAAAAAGACTAAAGTGTGGGGCGTCTTGATATAAGAAAGATGAATCAAGTCCTTTGAAATTTGTATGGTACTTTCCAATCATTCCAAGGTTTATGATCTTATATGGAGGTGAGGATCCTGCAATACAATTGACGTGATACACAAATATAAGAAATCAATATGGGAAACTTCGCCACCTAACAATCTCTCCTCAGTAGAAGAAATTTGATCACAAGTATCCTGAATTTGGAAATGATTTGAGAAACCTTCATCTTGTGCTATCTATAAATGGAGTGAATCCTTTTGGTTTTCAAATTAGTACTCATAATATATGGCCGGTTATGTTGGTAAATTATAAATTTCTACCATGGTTATGCATAAAGCGAAAATATATTATATTATCTTTACTTATTTTAGGACCAAAATAGTGAGGTAATGAAATTGATGTTTATTTGGATATATTTGTCAAACATTTGAAATTAATGTAGAATTTAGGTGTTATGTTGTATTATGATTATTGAAATTAAGATTTCACATTGAGATCCATGTTGTATGGGATGATAAATAATATTCATTCTTATAGAAAATTTTAAGGATATAGCGTTAAAGGAACTCAAGGGCATCCTATTTGTGAACAAGGTGCACACTCAATTAGGTTAAAAAATTACTAAAAAACTATGCTTCAAGAACATCGCATATTTCTACCCTAATTACATAAATATCAATCTTGGATAACATCATTTGATGGTAATTCAGAAGAAAGGACATCACCATATTCACTAACAGGTGATCAAATATTTTAGAAAGTAAAGGATATGAACACCTCCTTTGGTAAAAATTCATCAAAAAACCTTATGAAAACTGATTGAAAAAAGAGATCATTTTTTTGAATTATCATATTGGAATTGTTTTAACATAAAACATTTTCTTGATGTTATACATGTGGAAAAAATGCATCTAATAATGTCATTGGCATGTTACTAAATGCACCAGAAAATCAAAGGATGACATTAAGGCTAGGATGTACATGATTGAAATGGGGATATGGGAAGAGTTGGTGCTAGTGAAGGGTGAAAATAGACTTTTATTCTTCCAGTTACTCACACTCTTTCCCGAAAAGAGTGATATTAGTTTTGAAACTTCATGAATGATATAAAGGTTCCAAAGGGATATTCATCAAATATCAAGAATATCATGAGAATGACTGAATTAAATTTAAATATCCTGAAATCACATGACTTTCATGTTTTAATGTAATATCTAATTCCTATAGCTTTATTCTACATTTTTCCTAAAAATTTACACCATACATTAACCAAGATTTTTTTTATTTTTCAAAGATACATAAAACAAATTTATAATCTTGGATAAATTGTTAACTATGGAAAATGAAATTACTATCATATTATATAAATTATAGATATTCTTCTCATTATGATTATTTTATATGATGGTTCACTTGGTTGTAGAGATTCGACTATGTGGTCCTGTACATTACAGATGGATGTATTCCATTAAAAGGTATATAAATATTTTGAAAGGGTATGTCAAAAATAGAATTCATCTAGAAGGTTTTATTGCAGAGAAATATATTATTGAGGAATCCATTTAATTCTATACCAAATACCTATCCGATGTGGAAATCATTGGCCTGCCAAAATATCATCATAGCAAGTGACTTATGGGTAAAGGTATTTCCAGAATAGATGTTGTTGGAATTACCATTACAGAGTGGGAGTGGACTCACCTTTATGTTTTACATAATATTTTATAGGTTGTTCCATATGTTAAAACCCATAAAGTAATTCTTAGGCATTTGAATCCATTAAGGGATGAAATTTGGATATTAAATACACATAATCAACATTTTATAAGATGCTTTCGAGACCATATTTTTAAGGAGTCAAATTCAAATTCAAATTCAATTTCAGAACAACATCTATGGCTATCCAGAGGACCAAGTGTTCTTGTATTACCATATAATGGTTATGTAATTAATGGTTATATATTCTATACAAAAGAATATGATGAACACAATACCATAAAAAATAGTGAAGTTACACTTGTGGATGGAGCGATACATGTATTTGGTACTAAGGAAATAAATCCAATTTATAAGAATATGTAATAATTTTTAATCATAAAAAAATGATATTTGGATTATAAAAAATTATAAGTGATGATTTTTCAATGCAAGTGGATTGATAATAGTAGTGCAGTTAAAATTGATGAATTTAGATTCTTGAAAGTGGATTTCATTAAGAGTAAAAGGATAAACTATTCATAATGGAGACATAAGCAGTACAAGTATTTTATGTCCTAAATACTATATATATAAATTGGTCAATTATTCTATCATTGACCAAAACCACTACAGGGTTATATGTAAATTCAACCGAGGATGACCCTTTCATTGGGATGTTGAAATCATTTTTCATCATTCCCAATGTAGATAGGGTATTGTATGTTAGAGGATATCACTATAAGAGTATTTTGATACTCGATTGAGGGGTTAAATCCCTCAACCTTCAAAGAAAAAATAGATTTCAATAACTAGGTTATATATATTTTTTAATATACATTACATTACCTCATAATATTATTTTTTCACCAATTGATTTATGTAATTTAAATTAAATGTTCAACCACTTCTGAAGATAATGGATTTTGCAGATTCTAGTGCACCCAATCCTAAGAAATGATAGGGTTATCAACATGTTGATGCTTCTAATGTAGAGGAACATCAGGTTTCTCTACATAGTGATGATACCAATCCCGATGAATAATTTATTAATGATGTTGAAATTGAGGAAATGGTAGAAGGTGAAAAAACTACGTCCCGTAAAAAATAGTATCATCATAGAGTGATAGTGTTAAAAAAAATTATTAAGGTAATAAGTTGAGGCATTAAATTCAAGTATAGATAGAATTTACTTGACTATACTATTAACACTAATAAGTCTACTTTAATTAGTTACACTAGCATTATCACTTGAATGCACATGCTGATTTATGTAGATACACAACACAATGTTATGTCCATGATTAAGGAACTAATTTTAGAAGAGATTAGGGAAACATTATGATATAATTTCTATATTTTAATAAAAAAATAAATAATGAAATGTTGATTTACTCTTCATTATCCCTTTTAGAGTGCATTTATACTAGATGAATGTCAAATGGAATTTTTATTAATGGATGTTAGAAAGTCTCATAGAGGCTTTTAGAAACACATCATATTAGGGATACTGAAGGGAAAGTAAACTTGAACCCACCATAGATGTATGTAAACATGATAAACCAAGAAACATGAAATATGTTTACTAGACATCATGAGAAGACATATTTTTAGGTATATTGTGATTGGAAATATTTTACTTGTAAATACATGTATTAAACACTTTTATTAATAATTGTGAATTTATGAAACAACAACTAGGTGATGAAAATAAGCAGTGCACATCAAAACCAATATAACTCAACCATAAATCAAGCATGGGGTTTGCTTAACTTAAAAAATGGTATGTATTTTAAATCAATATTAATATATTTATATGGCATGAAATAACAACATAATTATGTTCCTTTTTTATATATAGATTTATTAATCAAAATTCAAAGACACTTCCATCATGTTAGGTCAGAATAATACAAAGTAACATAAGGGGGGGGGGGGTGAATTGTGTCTTTTCAAAACTCTTGAAAGATTCTAGATTTTAAACCTCTTTAGTGATTTATAAAGATATGAAATGTTCTCTTCAATAATGAATATGAGCAGCGGAAAAATAAAATGAATGGACATAACAATTTTATAGTGGTTCGGGGCACAAATACCCCCTAGTCCACTCCCAAAACTCTCTCTCTATGATCTTGGTGAATTTCACCAGCAAGGTCCTCTTATCATAAGATATTCAAATCCACGACTGAGTGTAGACAGTTTACACCTTTACTTTAAGGATAAAACAGATCCTTTGGGTTCTTTAACAAGGAACCAATTATCCACAGCTCAGAACAAGAAGTTGATACTTAAACCACAATTGAGTACGAGCAGTTGATACTCTAATAAATAAAAAGAGTTTTATTTGTTGATGGTTAAGATTGAACTTCACAATTGCAGCAAAAAAAATTAACAATAAATGGATCTTCTTCTTCATAAATGAAAGTATTCTACAAATAATAGTTCTAAAGTGATCCAAGTTTCAAATGATCTTAAATTATAATATTAACACGCATTAATAATCTTATAGCAGTGTGAATTTGAAATATGCATGTTTTCAAAGTGTATCCTCTTCTGCAAATAACAGAGTCAATCGTTTGTTGTGGCAGATCTATAAAATATATTCACAAGTACATAGTCATATGTATGAATGTTTTATATTCATATATTGAAAAGATACATAAGTAGAATATATATCATAAACTACTTGATAAAATATTCCCAATCCAAGAAAATTGCATGATAGATCATGGATATTCAAATTCAAAATAATTTTGGGGATCCGTAACTTTCCTTAAGAATATGAGTGATTTTATTCATTGAATACAATTCTTTAAATCAATCACAACATATTTTGAATCGGTCATAAAAAAACCTTTAACTAGCCTAAAATTCTATCAAGACAATTGTGGAAAACTCAGATTAAATTGTAGATTTAAATCTTTGATGTTGAATAGTCAAACATAGGGTTCCTTTAAAAAATGAAAAAAATACAAAACATAGGGTTCAACTACATAGAGTTCATTCTTCAAACTTAAGGTTGATAGTGTATGGTTGATCATAAACATAATGTTAACGAATCACATGTTTTTTCTCTCAAACGCAGGGTTCCTTACTTACGTAGGGTTATTTAACCACACTTTTTCTGATAACATAGGGTTGATGATCCATACATACTGTTCTAAATATAGGGTTTATTTCTTACATGCTATTTTCAAGCATAGGGTTCATTCTTTACATTTCATTTATCAATGTAGGGTATAGACAATGTTTCCAGAATATACTAAAATATACTCCGAACACTTTTACGATTATTCCTTGTGAATTAAAATCTTAAATATAATTTTGGAATAAATATTACAATGAATATTAATTTTATGAAATACACTTAAATTAATATCATTATTAAAACAAACAAGGTTATTTTTAAGCAAAAAAATCAATATGATTAATAGAGTATTGTTGAGACAATACATGACCAACAATATTCCCCTTTTTGATGATCAAAAAACCCATAAAATAATTAATAGAAAATATAGGATTTTGTAAATACATTTAAATAAAAAATGATTTTGATTTTATAGTAATATTTTGGTTAAAAATATATGAACGAAATTTTGAATAAAATGTTGTGTTTACCCAATTTTCTCCCCCTTTTTGTGATATAAAAAAGAAATTAGAAAAAATATTATAACACTTTTAATTTTTCAAAGAATAATAAATGAGTGTTTGTATTATGCTATTTGGATAAATAAGACATGGTTTCTGGAAGTAGAGATAAATATATAATAAAATATAGAAATGGAGTACATAAAGTAATTATTATTAGAAAAATTGTACAAATACATTTTGAGGTTTTGGATTAGGAAAAGGGCTAGACAATAGGTCTGGTAGAAGGCGAAAGAGTTTCGTCAGGGGAAGGTTTTGGTGTTGGTTCTGGGGATACCTGAGATGCTTAAAAAACCTCTTTAAATTCTAACAACTAAGCTTGTAACCTTTCTGAAATATTGTATGCCAACTTCCTTATCAAAATCCTCAAATCCTAGCTTACTTTCATATTTTCAATCAAATTTACTTTTAAGAAGTCATGGAGATTTTCCTCTATCTATAAAAACTAAGATAACTTGACACTAAACTGATTAACAAGTAGCCTAATTCTAGGTTCAATTTAAGTGAGTTTATAAAAAAAATAACTCTGATTTTCCAACAAGACAGATAATGGTTCAATATTTCACTGAAGATTCTGAAGCCTTTCATTCATATCATCTATTACTGTTGTGATAGCCTGAAACCTTTTGATCTAGTCTGGTGAAGTTAGAGGGGCATAAGTATAAGCTCTATACTGATTGACACTCTCCTTGATATATTCAAACTGACTTACTAAGTACCATTTCAAATATGAAAAATCTATTTTAGAAATAGATTCTGATTTGAGCTTCCCAATCTGATCCAACATCTCTCTTTTAAACGCATCAAAATATTTTTTTGACATAGAAGTCTCTCTAATTTCTTGAATATGAGTCTGAAAACACTATAATTCCATCCCTAAAAAAAATTAATTTGTTAACTCATCATAATATTTTCTTGAAGCTTCCAGTTTCTGTCAAATATGTGAATTCTCTTCCTAAGACTTATTAAACTTTATAACCAGGTCTTCAATCTAATTTTACAGAGAGTCAGATATTCTTTCTTCTGGATTCTTTGAATGAGAAGTAAACTCCACAATAGATTAGGGGTTATCATGATAATTATCCATATACTTCTCACTTGAATAGGATATACTATCAAGGACCTCTATCCTTTCTCCAAAAATAGATACTGTTCTTTCTCAAGAAGGAACAATGGCAAAGATAGCCTAATTTTCAATGACCTCAGTGGTCTGTGTGACTAATTTCTAAACTTGTTAAGCTTCTTGAATATATTATTCTTGATGATCGGGTTGAGGAAAAATCTATATCTATTGATCTTGACATTCTGCTTGTTGATCCTTAACTTGTTTTGGTTTTTCCAAATTAACTAAATGAGTCTCCTCTCAAGATCCTGAAATTGGATCCTCATGCTATGGGTCTTCTCTGTTCCTTAGTTTTAAAATAATTTCCTCATGAAATAATTCTTCTTATGAACCTTATTCAATAATATCTGTATCATCACATCGAATCTTTCTCTTGTTAGGCTGAGTAAAACCTTCTATTTTAGATTCTCTAACTTATTCATTCCTTAATTTACTTTCCCCCCCTGAGAAAAAGATCTAGATTTTTACTGTCCATCTGCACTAATAGGCATTATCTCACCTTTTATTGTACTCCAAAATAAACTAAATTTTCTTAGAGTCCCAGAATTAAATACATTACTATGATAACATTTAACTTGAGAATCAAAATGTTGAATCAAAATTTTCCTAAACAAAATAAGATATAGGATCCTTCCATAAGGGTAGAATGACATTCTTGCCTCTAAATGGAAACATTAACACAGATATCTCAGCATATATTTAGGAAAATTTAACTTGATATAACTAATAAATAAAAACATGATATACATGTCTGGATATAAAATTTTCTCTATCCTATAAACCCGTAGAGAAATAGCAGTTTGAATTAACTTTACTAAAACCTTTTGGTATACCTCTAAATCCTTTACAAATGTTTTCCTTATATTTTTTGAACCAAATAAAAATGAAATGATTTCCTCTAAATTGTAATATTTATTTCCAATTGATCAGAGATTAAAGTAGAATACTCCTTCATGAAGAAATTTTAAAATTTGAAAAATTTCAAATAAAGAAATTAAAAATTCCTTATCTTTTATTCTATAATATAAAGTATCTTTTGATTCACCAAAACTAAACTAAACACTACTATAAAATTTATTTAGTTCTACCTTATAAAGAAATTTTTTATTTTCTTCAATGAACAAAAACTTTAAACCTTGAAATGCTAGATCTTATTTGAGTAGAAGGTTTATCCGATACAACCATTCGAAATATATGACTTTTACTTGAAGAATATTTCTTGAGGGAACACAATGATGCTTCAGATCACTTGGTTCACCTTCATCTATTCACTGGGTCTTCATTATTTCTGAGAATATGAGGGTTGAAGGTTTTTTTATTCTAGAGTTTAGGATAAAGATTATGGTTTTGGGAGGTGAAACTTTTCGAAAATGAAAAGGTAAGGGAAGTTGAGGGGTTTTTTGATGGATGATGACACGATCTAGTTTCTCATGCCGATTATGTAAGGTAATCATTTTTTTAATTTTTGAAAACATGCAATTTAAAACTAAAAAGGAGAAAAATTTATTTAAACAAATAAATGAAATACTAATTTGATAGTAAAATTAAAGTAAACAAATAAGTACAATAAAAAAATTTGATGGAAATAAATTGAAACAAATAAAAAATATAAATTCATTAAGTGAAATAAATTGATAAATAATTATTTAAAATTAAATAAACCTAAATCCCCCTTAATAAATTCAAAACTTATAGTGGGAATTTGTTTAGTAAAAATATTAGCTAATTGATATTTAGTATTCACAAATTCTAAAGAAATACCCTTTTTAAGAATATGATCCCTTGAAAAAAGGTTCCTGATATCAATATGATTAGTCCTAGAATGACTTATATGATTTATTTAAATATTAAAAACACTAGTATTATCATATAAAATAGTTATATTATTAAAATTAAGTTTAAAGATTAGTAGAGTGTTTTTCATCCACAATAATTGTTCACATCAACTACTAGCAGATACATATTCTGGCTTGACTGTTAACAGAGCAACTAAGTGTTATTTCTTACTTGACCATGATACTAAAGATTTTTCTAAAAAGTTATAGGTTCCTAAGATGATTTTTCTATCTAATATACATTATATAAAGTCAGTATTTGGATATGAAATTAAATTAAAATCAGAAGTTTTGTGGTAAAGAAGAGATTGAAAAATAGTTCCTTTTAAATATCTAAAAATTATTTTAACAGCAGTAAGATGATATTATTTTATATTTGAATGAAATATAGCTCATAAACCTAAAAAATATAATTTATAGTCTACTATCAGTAAGATATAATAAACCACCAATCATACCACCATATAACTTTTTGTCAACTATTTTTTGAGCTTCGTCCAAATCAAGTTATACATTAGTATACATAGGATTTGTATATGTCTTGATGTTCTCAAGTCCAAAATTTTACAATAAATCAATAATATATTTAATTTAATTCAAAACATTTCCACAATTTTTTTGATAAATCCAAAATCCTAAAAATAAATTTAACTCTCCCATCACACCCATTTCAAATTCCTTTTGCATTAGTTTTGAAAAATCATTACAAAACTTTTTATTTGTTGAATAGAAAATTACATCATCAACATAAATTTTTACTAATAAAATATTAGAAAAAACAGTTTTCTTATAAAGTGTTGGATATTACAATCCAATAGTAAATCCATTTTTCAAAATAAAATAACTTAATCTTTCATACCAAGCTCTAGGTGCTTGTTTAAGGCCATAGAGAGCTTTAGTAAGTTTAAAAACAAAATTTATTTAATGAGGGTTTTCAAAACCTATATGTGGCTAAACATAAACTTCCTCTAATAAATATCCATTTAAAAAGGAAGATTTAATATCCTCATGATATAATTTAAAATTCATATGAGTTGTATAAGAAAAAATGATTCTAATGTATTCCAATCTAGCTATAGGGGAAATGGTTTCATCATAATCTATTCCTTCTTCCTGATTATATCATTTTTCTAATAATATAGATTTATTTATAGTTTTGAACCCTTAATCATCTTGTTTATTTCTAAAGACCCATTTGGTTCCTATTATTAGATAATTTTATGGTCTTCTTACTAAATCCCAAACTTCATTCCTTTGGAATTGGTTTAATTATTATTGCATTTATAATACCCAACTCTCATCTTCTAAATATTCTTTAGTAGACTTAGGTTCTAAATAATATAGAAAGGTAGATAATTTAGTTAGGTTTCCTACACTTTTTCTAGTTCTAATTCTCGTGTCTAGGTCTCTTATAACATTTTATAAAGGATGGGGTTTTAAGGTTTTAGATTGTCTAGGTAAGACACTTTTTAGGTTCTTCAGTTTCATGTTCTTATGAACTGGACTGAATTTTATTAATATCACTTTCAAAATCAATTTTAGGGGTTTCAAGTCTCATGTTGTCAAATGAGTTAGTAAATTCATATGTTAGATATTTTTCTTTAATGAAAGGGACAATTTCATCAAACTTCACATGAACCAATTCTTCAATAATCCTTAACTTTTTATTAAACACTCTATACGTTTTAGAGGTAGCATAATATCCTAAAAATATTCCTTCATCAGCTTTTGGATCAAACTTACCAAGGTTTTCCTTATTATTCAAGATATACATATTTAATCTAAATAATTTAAAGTAATTTACATGAGGTTTTATATTATTCAAAATTTTATAGGGTGTCCTTTTAAAAATAAGTCTTATTAAAACTCTATTTAGGATATAGAAGGTTGTGCTTACAAATTCTACCAAAAAATAGGTATGAATACTGTATTTATTCATAATAGTTCTTTACATTTCTTTAATAGTTCTATTTATTCTTTCTATAATTCTATTTTTTGATCTATTCTTAGTGTAGAGAAGGTTTGTTTAATACCAAGATTTGAGAAAAAAAATTAAATTATTGATTATGAAATTCTCCACAATGATCACTTCTTAATGAAATTATTTTAAAACCTTTTTCATTTTGAAAATTTTTGAAAAAACTTTTAAAAATAGTGAATACTTAAATTTTTAGTTTTAGAAAATATACCCAATTAATTTGAGAATAATCATCAAAATAATTAGTAAGCATATAATTTACCATCCAATTTTTCTAATCTTGATGGTTCAAACAATTCAATGTGCTGTTTGGTAATTTGGCATGAATCATAGAATCTATCATTGTCAAAATTAAGATAATAAAAATCATAAACTAATTGTTTATTAGATAATTTATGTAAAAAATATATATTTCAATGTCTAAGTATTCTATGCCAAATCCATGAATCATTTGTCTTAGTAGTTAAACAATTCACTTTATATTTACATAGGGAATTTAAATCCAAAGTATAAATGTTTTCAATTATTGGTACTCTAAATTTAAGCATTTTATCTTTAAACATAGAGTAGGAATTTTTAGAAAAATAAACATAGAAACCATCATCATAGAGTTGAGAGATACTTATCAGGTTGTTCTTTAACCTTTTTACATGAAGTACTTTGTTGATTGAGATAGTCTTTGGATCTGCAACCATTCCTACTACAATAATATTTTCTTTTTAATTATCACCAAAAGTGACTAGTCCTCTATTAATTTGAGTCAATGTATGGAAATTTAATAAGTCTCCACTCACGTGTATGGAACAACCACTATCCATGTACTATATATCATTTTTTTTTCTTGTGACCTTTTTCTTACAAAATAATTTAAACACATGTTTGTTTTAGTACCCATTTCTTCTTAGGTCTAGTAGTGTCAATGAGAAATGATATAGGAATCCAGACCTTCCTTATCTTTCCCTAGTTTATATTTCTTTCTTCAAATATTTTTTAGAAATAAAATATTTTTTAATACCACTAATTTAAGGATTTATCAAGTAAAAGTTGTTATTAAAATGACATTTTATTCCACAATAATAACAGGTAGCATGTTTTGAATTGGGCATAAAATAATTCTTATATAATTTAGATTTTTCACCCTTTCTTCATATTCAAAATCATTTTATTTTAATAGGATTATTTCAAAGAATCTCATTTAGAGTCTTTTCTCCTTTTGTAAAAACAAGAGGAACACTTTTATAAGATTCTAATTCATCCTGTAATTATTTTATCCTTTTTTCTTTATCAATATAGTGTGTTGTAGATGAATTAAAACTTTTAATTAATTCTTTATGTTGTTTTATCATTGTGTCTCTTTCACCTAAAAAATCATTGTGAAAATTTCTCAATGATTTATGATTATTTAATAAATAATCATATTTCTCTTCTAACATTGAATAATAAGTATCAAATTTATCATTTTGAGAAATTATCATAGTTAGATGTAGAATAATATCAAGTTTTTACATCTTCTTCTTTATCCATAAAGTAGATATTGGCATTGATATTTTGTGGTTCTTTCTCTGAATTAGATTTTGAGGAGATGTTGGAGTGTTCAGATACACTCTATGTGGATTTCATGGCTCTTTTTTTCCTTTATAATCTTGATCATAATTCTTATCATATTTATTTTCTAGATTTTTTATTTAATCTTTCAATTGAGGGTAATCAGGTCTAATGTGCCCTAGATTTTTTCATTCATAGAATTGAACTTATTTGGGTTCTTTCTCATCCTTCTTAAAAGATTTTATAAATCCACATTTTTTCTTGTATAATTTTCTAAACTTTATGGATAGTTGATCTAGTTTCATTTAAGATTCTAAGAAGTATTAGCTTTTATCTATTTTGACTTCTTTTATTTTCGATTATGCTTTTGAGACATCACTTTGAGAGAATTATTTTCCCTTTTTACTGTAATCTAACGATCTTCAACTTCATCTTGAATTTCTTCCTCATACGTCATCAATATTCCAATCAGTTCCTTTATTATCAAATTATTGATTGGTGATGATTGTTAGATAGCTGTAGATATTCCATTCCATTTAGAGGGTATTAATCTGAGTACTTTCAGTGCTTTATCAGATTGATTGATAGGATCTCCTAAGGTAGTAATGTTATTTTCAATTTTAGTTAACCTTCCATTCATCTATGCGATGATTTTACCATAAAACATTATAAAAGTGTCAAAATTTATTTTGGAAATAGAATATCACATATGTATGATGTTATCTGTTACTTTATATGTGACAACTATTTTTTCCACATCTCATAGGCAGTAGGACACTATGATACACGATTAAACTCATTAGGACCAAGTCAGCAGATAATTTCATTCATTGCTTTTAAATTGATGTCATATTTAGCTTATTTTTTTTTCAGTCCAAGTCTGTAGTTTTTTGGGAATCAAATTAGGAGTAATTATATTTGAATAGACTTTGAATCCAAGATTATTTAGATAGATAATCATTTGATATTTCTATCATCCATAATTTTCTTCATTGAAGTATGGATCACAAACCACATTTATTATCTTAGATTATTTATTTCCATCTTCTTTATATAGAACTTATTCTTTTTAGATTTATATATCTTTATCACAAAATATCTTCTCTGATTCCAAATTTTGGGTCGGAATAATACAATGTAACACGGGGGGGGGGGGGGGGGGGGTTAATTGTGTCTTTTCGAAACTCTTGACAGATTCTAGTTTGTAAATCTATTAGTGATTTATGCAGATATACAACATTCTATTATGTAATGAATATGAGAAAAAAATTAATAGAAAGAATGAACACAACAATTTTATAGTGGTTTGGGGCATAAAGATCCCCTAATCCACTCCACCAATGATCTCTCTATGATCTTGGTGAATTTCACCCTCAAGGTCCTCTTATCACAAGACCTTCAAATCTATAACTGAGTGCAGGTAGTTGATACCTTTACAAAAAGGATAAAACAGAGCCTTTTGGTTCTTTAATAGGGATCCAATTATTCATATATTAGAACTATAAGATAATTCTTGAACCATAACTGAGTACGAGGAGTTGATACTCTAATAAATCAAAAGAGTTTTATTTGTTGATGGTTCATATTTAACTTCTAAATTGCAGTAGTAAAAATTGATAGTAGATGGATCTTATTCTTTAGAAATGAAATTATTTTATAAAGAATAGTTCTGAAGTGATCCCAGTTACAAATGATCTTCAATTATAATAGCAACAAGCATTAGTAATCTTACATCAGTATGAGTTTGAAATATTTATATCTCTAAAGTGTAGCCTCTTCTGTAAATAACAGAGTCAATCATTTGTTGCAGAAGATTTGTAAAATATATTCACAAGTACATAGTCATATGTATGGATGTATTATATTCATATATTGAAAAGGTTCAAAGGTAGAATATATAGTGTAGACTACTTGATACGGTATTCCAGATCCAAGAAAATTGCCTGATAGATCGTGGATATTCAAATTCAAAATAATCCATGGGATTTTTAACTTCCCTTAAGAATAGGAGTGATTTTATTCATTGAATAGAGTTCTTTGAATCAATCATAACAGACTTTGAATTAGTCATAAACAATCCTTTAATCATTCTGAAATTCTATCAAGACCGTTTCAGAAAACTCGGATAAAATCTCAGATTTAAATCTTCACCATTGAATAGTCAAACGTAGGGTTCCTTCACAAAATGAAAAAAATACCAAATACAGGGTTAAACTATGCAGCATTCATTATCTAAACATAAGGTTGATAGTGTAAGGTTGATCATAAACTTAAGGTTAATGAACTATACATTTGTCTCTCAAATGTAGGGTTCATTACTTATGTAGGGTTCTTTAACCACACTTTTTTGATAAGGCAGAGTTGATGATCCATATGCACTATTCTGAACATAGGGTTCATTCCTTACACACTATTTTCAAGTGTAGGTTTCATTCCTTATGTTACTTTTATCAATATAAGGTATGAACAATGTTTCCAGAATACAATAAAATACGTTCCAAACACCTAAACAAATATTCCTTGTGAATTAAAAGCTTGAATATAATTCCAGAATAAACATTGCAATAAATATTAATTTACTGAAATACTCTTAAAGTAATATAATTAATAAAACAACAAGAGTATTTGTAAGCATCAAAATAAATTTGATTTATAGAGTATTATTTAGATAATACAAGCCTGACACATCCCATGTCACATGCTATGGAAGAAGTCTTGTGTAAGTAAAGATAAAATACTAGTAGATGAAAGCACATAAAAAGTATGAGAATCATGTGTATGTATGACATAATAAAAATTTTCTTTTATTTAAATTGGAATTACATAAAAAGTAATACTAATTTTATTATATTTTTATCTAGTTCAGACATATGAATCTTCATCATCTATACTCGATGAAAAAATATTTCAATGGACTTGAAGTGGCCAAAACAATATAGACGCGTCAGAGGTGTTGATTTTAGATCATTTCAATAAAAATATTAAAAAAAAATGCATAATGGGATAGTGATAAGAAAATAGAGGAGTTTTATATACAAATAACTTATCTAGAAGAAAAAATTAATTGGTATTCTGAGTTCTTAGAGAATGTTATGGGGAGGAATCAAAAATAAGAAACAACAAAAAAATACTACTACTTAAAGATACCCTCATCTTTGAGGCAAGCCATTCCCCTCAAAGGTATTCCTTATCAGAGGTAATCATTTTGTTTGTAATTTTTTTTGTGAAATGTGAATTAGGTAGATATTTATACTTTTCCTATATTAATATTCAATAGGGTTAAATTGAATATGATTTATATCTATCATTACCCACCCATCACCTTTTTGTGAGGGGTATATTTTACAATATCTATATAGATATTCCATACCACAAACAACTTCAAAAAGTTCATGTGGGAGTATAGATTCACATATTTCCCAAAACAAGAAATGACCTACCTATCCCCCTTGATGATCTGAATGTTTACACAGTTGAAATTTCTATTGGAAATTTATTATCATGGTCATTTGATCTTGTAAAAATACATGTTGACAAGGAGGTATTCCATTCTTATTTTTTTTATGCAAAACCTTTAATAATTAATGAATAATGACTAAACCAAGAAATGTTATTATAGATGGAGAAAAGGAAGGTGAAATTAAAGGTCAAATAAAAATAATCTAAAGGATAAACCAATCAATCGAAAAGAGCTTTAGAGAGTGCCTTTACCCTACCATTTCAACTTCCAAATTTACTAATATTACAAGTTCATATGATTATAACATCTAAATATGGTGGTATAACAATTATTGATTTTGAATAAAAAATGTAAGTATAGGCCATTACAGACTTTATTAGTCTTGAGAATGTAGATTAAATTCTCAAGCATGGATGTCTTGGAGTCTCAGTTATAAATGTATATACGAGGTGTGTTTTTATAATTTGTTTGTCCAATAGAAAATATACTATTTTAATTTTAGTTAAATACTATCCATGTTTTTTATAGGTATATATATCAGTACAATTTTAATGGAAAACCTTATGAACAAAAATTTGGACTCATTAGTCCTCACACAACTTCTACACAAAAAATATGATTAGAAGAAAAGGAATATTAAGTAATAATGGACCAACTGGCCAAAATGTTTGAAATAAACTTATAGATGATGAACTCTTCTTAATACCCATGATATAGGGGAATAAACCTATAACTTAATCATATCAAATATATTTTTTTCTTTCATTAATTATTCATTTTTATCTTTTAGGGAGCAACTTTTGATCATTGCATTCAATTTGGATACTCTAAAGATTTATTATTGGATTCAATGAATGAATTAAAAACAAATTGACCACATATCATGAAGTTTATCAATTTTTAATAAAATAAATTCAAAATTTTACAAATAAACTTAAATCTATATGTTTTATATTATGTTTTAAGGAAAATTTTATTATGATAGGGAAACATTTAAATATCATCAAAATCATGGTATGAGGGTAGTCCATGAGCACAAAAAGATTATCAAATTCGACAACCGGATAAGTATTATGGTATATATAATCCTATTTCACTATCAAAACATATATAAAAATAAATTTCTTATTTTTATCAATATTTTTCAGTGTAAAAAACAAACCAATGGAAAACTTTGCGATTTTTATATTTGAAAATATATGAAAGATATCATATTCCATAAAAAAACTAGAATCTATGAAGATATATTTTTGATTATAATTAAAATTTCATTTGAAATATTTATTATTTTTTGCTTATTTATATTTATCTAGTACTAGAAAGACTGTAGATAGTCTATGTATTCAAAAGAGGAAATAGATTTGTTTAGAAATGAATGGGAATAATACATGGTGCTACAATATATGTAGACATCATGAATATGTGACTTATTACTAATTATTTATTTAATTTTATTATAATCTTATCAATTTTTAGTTCATTTTCTTATAATTTATATCTGATACTTATTTAGACAATTTTCATAGAGATCTTGAAGAAATGATTTCATAAATAATAGATTTCTGTTCGACCATTTTTCTCTCTATAAAGAGTATCAAATATTGGAGAAAAATAAATTCTTTACCAAGTATTCAACTAGAATGAAACACTCAGGTAATATTTGTTCTCTTTATAGATATTTTTTTCCATTATTTGATCTGTTTATGTTTATTAGTGTGCGTTTTTAGTTTACTAATGACTCGAAATGTGTGTTTTTCAGTTTAAAAATGACATTTTTGTTAAAAATGCGTTATGACCACTGAAAATAGATAAATAATGTTCATATTGTCTTAATACTTTAGGAAAAAAGTCCATAAATTATTTTTGACTTTTAGTAATCATCTTTACATCAATCCGATACACGGTGGGACCGGTATGGATTAAAGTGTACGTTTTCAGTTTAAAAATGACAGTTTAGTTAAAAAAATGTTATACTCATTAAAAACCTATAAATCACACTAAAATTTCCTTGATACATTAGGAAATAAATCCTTAATTCGTTTTTGACATATTGGAATCAACCACATGTCAATCTGATACATGGTGTAATCGTTATTACTCAAAGTTTGTTTTTATTTAAAATTGACATTTTAGTTTAAAAGATGCATGAAATAATAAAAAATGAGCAAAAACATTCATTTTTTTATAGTTAAGGAAAATGATACATAATTTATTTAAGAAATGTAGTAATTTGGTGTACCTCAATCCGATACATGGTGTGACTGATATAACTCAAAATGTGCGTTTTCAGTTTAAAAATTACATTTTATTTAAAAACACATGCCACTCAATGAAAATGGAAAAACATGATTATATTGTCTTAATACTTTATAAAAATGATCCATAACTCATTTGTGACATGTATGAATTAGTTCTAACTCAATTAGATGCATGGTGTGGCTGGTATGACTCAAAATGTGTGTTTTTAGTTTAAAAATGACATTTTAGTTAACAAAGTGAGTCACTCATTGAAAAATTATAAAAAAAAGTTTTATTTTCTTGATAATTTAGGAAAAGTATCCATAAGACATTTGTGATGTTTAGGAATTTGCTGCATGTCAATCTAACACACGGTGTGACCAGTATCAATCAAAGTGTATGTTTTTATTTAAAATTAACATTTTAGTTAAAAAATGTGTGATATACTCAAAACCAATAAAACACATTTATATTATCTTGATACTTTAGTAAAACTATCCATAAGTCCTTTGTTATGTGTATAAATCATCTGTACCTTAATCTGATACATGGTGCGACCAATATGTCTCAAAATGTGTATTTTCATTTTAAAAATGAAATTTTATATTAAAAAGCGTGCCACTCACTACAAGATAAGAAAAAGTTCTTATATTTCCTTGATAATTTAGGAAAAAAAGTCCTTAACTCATTTTTGATGTGTAGGAATCAACTGTACATCAATACAACACATGGTGTGACAGGTATGACTCAATGTGTGTGTTTTCAATTTAAAAATGATATTTTAGTTAAAAACCTATTTCACTCACTAAAAACCTATAAAAAACAATTATATTATCTTTATATATTATAAAAATGATACTTAATTCATTTTTTATGTTTATAAATCAACTGCACATCAATCCGACACACAATGCGACCAATATGACTCAAAGTGTATATTTTTATTTAAAATTGACATTTTAGTTGAAAAGACACGTGACATACACAAAACCAATAAAAACCAATCTTATTGTTTTATTAATTTATTAAAATTATCCATAAATTCTTTTTAACATGTAATAATCAACCATACCTCAATATGATACACGGTGTGACCGATATGACTTGAAATGCGTGTTTTTAGTCTGAAAATGACATTTTTATTAAAAATGTGGACCACTCATTGAAAATGAAGAAAAAATGTCCATATTTTCTTTATAAATTAGTACAATGATACATAAGTCATTTTTAATTTTTAGTAATCATCCATACATCAATTTTACACACACTGTGACCGGTATAACTCAAAGTGCTTGTTTTTAGTTTAAAAATTACTTTTTAGTTAAAAATGTGTTTTACTCACTAAAAATCTAGAAAAAATACTCATATTATCTTGATAATTTAGGATAATTATCCTTATGTCATTTTTTATGTGTATGATTTGAATCAACCACACATCAATCTGACACAGAGTGTGACCAGTATGGCTCAAAGTGTGTGATTTTTCTAAAATTGACATTTTACATCAAAAGACACATGATATACTAAAAACTGAGAAAAAACATTCATAATGTTTTAATACTTTAGTAAAGTGATATAGAAATCATTTTCTACATGTAGTAATCATATGTACCTCAATCTGATACATGGTGTGATCAATATGACTCGAAATGTGTGTTTTCAGTTTAAAAATAACATTTTAGTTAAAAACATGTTTCACTCACTAAAAACTGATAAAACACACTCAAATTGTGTTGATATTTTAAGATAACTATCCATAATAATTTTTGATTTGTATGAATTATCTTCACATCAATATGATGCACAATGTGACCGGTATGCATCAAAATATGTGTTTTCAATTTGAAAATTACATTTTAGTTAAAAATGTCTATCACTCATTGAAAACCTAGAAAGAAAACACATATTGTCTTGATTCTTTAGAAAAAAAATCCATAAATCTTTTTTTATGTGTCAGAATCATCCACACATCAATCAAACCCATGGTGTGCTTGATATGAGCCAAAGTTTATATTTTTATTTAAAATTGACATTTCAGTTCAAAACACACGATACATACTTAAAAATGATAAAATTCACTTATATTGTCTTGATAAATTTGTAAAATTATCTATAAATCATTTTTGATATGTAGGAATCAACCACACATTAATCTGACACACATTGTGCCCGATATGACTTGAAGTGTATGTTTTCTATTTAAAATTGACATTTTCATTCAAAACACATGTCACATACTTAAAACTAAGAAAATGAATTTTTATTTCCTTGATACTTTAAGACAATAATCCATAAATCATTTTTGATGTTTAAAAATGAACTACACACTAATTTGACACACAATGTTCCTAGTATGTCTTTAAGTGTATGTTTTTAGTTTTAAAGTGACATTTTATTATGCATTGTTTCATATTTATGGTTTATTTATTTCTATATTGTATTATTATAATAATAAATGTTTTTATATATGTGCACTATTTTTATTGAGTTGGGTTGGTTTATTCAGCCACTAATAGCATGATTGGACACTTTTGAGAGGGGGTCGAGGTGTGAAGAAAATAAAACATTAATGTTTTTTAATTTTTTGATGTTTGTGATAAATTATACATACCAATGTAATCATAAAAACTAATGTTTAAATTTTTTGTAATTCAATTTTTTATTGTATTTTTAATTTAAATTTAATTGAAATTCAATTTAGTATTTTCTGCTATAGTGTTCTACCATTTCAACACTACACTCCTATAGAATGGATTTTATTAGTTTTAGGAATAACAATGATAAAGTGTCTCCTTTATTGAAACTAATAAAGTCCCACTTTATCAGTGCTAAAATATCACCAATAAATTACCCCTTCATCAGTGCTAAAATAGAACCAATAAAGTACCCCTTGACCAGTGCTTTTTTTTAGTGTTGATGAAGGGCCCTTTTATCAGCGTTATTTTATAGTGATGATAAATGCTGTTAACTTTTAAGTCAGTTACAACATCAACACTTTTTAGTGATGATGAAGGCCATTTATAGCACTATTAAATTTTATATCTATATTAATGAATTTAGGTAATTGTTTTTGTTATTACACTTTAGTAACTAAATAAAATATAAAAATCAAAATTATAGACATCAAAAATATTGAAAAAAAAACAGCAATATAGTAAATGCTAAATTTGATTACATATATCAATATATATATATATATATTAGAATATATATATTCAGAATATATGTATTTAGGATATATATAAGAATATAGCAAGAATAGATATCGAAATACATATTATAATATATTAAAAATACACATCAAAATATTTTCAAACTACATATTAGAATATATATTTAGAAAATATTTCAGGATATATATATTTAGAATCTATATAAAAATAATTCAAAATATATTTATAATATATATATATATATGTAAGGGTCGAGATCATTATAACCCATTCATTTGTATGTTTCTAAGGTTCAAGGTGTTTGGGGGAATCTGAGAGTAGGTTCAATGGAGTTTGAGTGATGAAATATAGAAGTAGAAAGAATTATCGATGTGAATTATAGTTCATGACATGAGTGAGTTATTCGAAGCCTGAATGGGGATTCACATCTTGAGTAAGGGTAGTTCGCAGAGGGGAATTCATGATGTGAATGGATGAGGGGTTAGATTTGGTGAATCTATCTCTTAAAACTCGTGATGTGAACATGTGGTTCATAATGTGGATTGATCTTGATTTATAGGTTACGAGCAACACATTTCTCGACGGGGTTTAAAATCGATCCATTCCTGACATGAATGACCCATTAATGCCATGAAAGTGCATATAGAATAAGTATTATAAAGTTTTTGTACCCTCAATTTCTCTCAAAACCCTCTAATTTATCCAAACATTAGGCAACCAAAGGTGTGTTTTCAAGGTGCTTCAAATCCCTTTCAATTGGGTTTTATCCCTAAATTCTCAAGTTTGATCCATGGTGATTTGAGGTGAGTTTTTCCTCTTTTTATCACAGTTTCTTCTCCATTTGGTTTTATTTCCTCTAGTTCTCCCTCTCCATGCTACAATGGTTAACCTATTTTATTCTCATGGAGTTATTTTGATGTTTGGTGATGTGTTAATGGTGAGGCATCCATAGGGACCATTTATTCCTTGTGGGAGAGGTGATTAGAGATCTTTTATTATTATTCTATTTTCATTCAAGGAATGTTAAAAGTCTTAAGGCAGGGGATCTGTTGTTTCTCCTTTTTTATGTTCAATGAATAATTTATTATAGTTTATATCATTATTTAATAGTGGAATTAACCTTAATAAATATTATACTATAATTAAAAAATAATTGTTATTTGGTTCATAATGATCGCATGTGTTTATACCATGTTGACGGTTTGCCTCTTATTTTTCTAGATAGTGTGCTATTTTTTATTTACAATTTTGTTTAACTTATTTTTGAGGTTTGTATTTGGATGAAGAATTTAAAGTTGTTAATGATTGATGACTAAATAATGAAGAGTCATGATTAATAAAAGTCATTCTTCCTTATAATTTATAGAAATTGAAGTTATGATTCAAGCATGTTCAAATAACTTATAGCTATTGATAGTTGATGCCTTAGGTTTCCTATGGTTGTAACTTGTGTTAAATGAATTGGTTAATTAAATATGGTAAAAATTAGTTGTTGGTTAAAGGTAACTATGTATTTCAAATTGATCTCATTTTATTATGAAGGATTAATTCCTTGGTTCTAGGGCCTAGATGCCATGTTTACTATTTTTTTGTTTACTTGACACATCTTGTGTTTACTATGGATGTGAGATTTTCTATGAGACATTATGCGATCCTGGGATGATTGATGGTTTTGTGAGAATTGGGTGGGTAATCTTGGGTTTGTAGAAACATTTGATGCTTATAATGACAGGTTGGATGGTGATATGCATAGTGGTGTATGAGATGGAGCAGGCTGAAATAGATCTTTTCCATTGTTTATTGTATTGAAAGTTGGTTTCTTATTTGTTTGAATTTTCTTAAAAGGTCGGATGGTTTCGTTTCTTTTTTTTTTCATTTCTTTTCCCCATTGCTTAATGAAACTGGACGTGTATGGTTTATGCCTCTTTTTATGGTATCTTAGGATGAGTCAAAGAGTACCTAGAATTATGGAATAATAATGAATATTAAATGATTTAACCCATGGGGTTAGCGACTTAACAGAATACTAAAATTATGATAATTCTTGAGAAACCATGGAAGAGATTATATTATGCCTAGATGAAATGGAATTTGGTTGGTAATTAATATAATTATGACATATTTAATGGAAATAATTAATTTAAATTCTCTTGAAATTTTTATGTAATTATAGGATATCCAGTCCTTAGCATTGGCACTCAGGTGTCAGAGAGGTGATAATTGAATTTGAGGTTAAGTATAGGAAATTTCTATTAGTGTGTTTGTGATTCATATATATTCATTCTGGTATATGATTTCATATGCTACCCCACCCATGTTGGTAGGGTGACCAATATTGGTGGAATTTGGAAGGTGTTTTCCCTAACATCTTGGTTAGCGAGGATGGATGGCTGACTACCCCCTCTTCCCTGCTCTCTTCTACTAAGAGTATTATTATGCGATGATATGCATGGTGGTTATTTATTCTATATATATTTTTTAGAGGGATATAATGAATTGTGGTTATTTCACACACCTGTATCTTCATATATTCTTTTCTAAGTATTATTATAGGTGTGCTATGTATGGGTTGTGATGGATTGAGGTATAATACAAAACGTATGGTATATGGTGTATCCTTAAAACTACTTAGTTACTATCTAGATATGGGATGTTGATGACGAGATTATGAGACACCTGAGGTGAATATTTTTATAAAATTTCCATTGAAGCATGTGGCTTATTTGGAGAGATATTACTTAGGATGTGCGATTTTGGGGTGAGAGAGGAAAACCAGAGGGGAAGTGATAGTGGGGAACCTTCACTTTTATTTTATTTTTTATATTATTTGTTTTCATTATATGCGATACTTGGTGATAGATCTACATTAAGGCTAGGAAATTAGCATATTTGTTTATGTGATGAGTAAGTTTCATTTCTTATTTTATAGGCTTTAGTATGATTTCTTTATCTTTTATATGAGAGGATTTAGGAAGTATCCTACTAAGTAGACCAATTATACTCACCTTGAATCTTTATAAACTATTTTTTATGACCACATGACTCTGTTTGTGAATAGAATATATATTACCAGTGTGTGGAGTTTTTCAGGAGATTTTTGTTCTTTGAGGTTAATATAAAGGATTTTATTTTGGATCTTTTACTTTACTTGGTAGTTGTATAATGTTACATGAATTTATTGCGATATTTTATTTATGAAAAGCAAGATTTTTTTGGAGGTATCGTCATATCTATCATTCCTCATTCTTATTAGAGGGAAACACCTCCCATTCATGTGTATGATATACCCTCAGTGCTAGTAACCATACAATATTTTATTGGACTTAGACTTTGGTCACCATTAACTTTTCTTCCCTCATTTCTAGCTTAGGCGAGATACCTTTATGGGGAGGGGGTCATGACATAGTGTCATAAATAGTCAAGTTGAGGGATAAGATAGAGTTTGGAGGTAGGAACT
Organism: Viscum album; assembly: GCA_963277665.1. Classification (NCBI taxonomy): domain Eukaryota; kingdom Viridiplantae; phylum Streptophyta; class Magnoliopsida; order Santalales; family Viscaceae; genus Viscum; species Viscum album. The sequence continues at coordinate 1,273,955,148 of OY728132.1, read as the reverse complement.
TATGATGAATTCATGGGTTGGTATAATAATGATGTGATATGATATTAGTTAGTGATGTAAATAAGGGAGACCACCCAGGACACAGGTATTTATGGACCCCTATGATTTGATATAAGGACCTTAAAGTTTACTGAGTTTACTAAGAAAAGTGATACTAGTTATGAGGTAGAGAACTAGGAAATGACCATACATAATTTTTTTGAACATATATTTGAAATGGAAATACATTTTGGTTAGGTTGAACTTTAATTAATTAATCTTAAATATTTCATATTTTAGGTTTAGGAGTCCTTAACTATTTATTCTTTCATAGGAATGGCTCTAGGTCAACATCCTTATCAGGTTCACATCAAAGAAGTTCAGCATGATATGCCAGAAGACCACTATAGGTTTGAGGTTGATAATGATAATACTTGGAGGAGGAGACGTTGAGAGTTTCAGTGCCAAACATTGTATAAGTATAAGGGATCTATTGTAGATTCACTGATAGAGGATTGGTTAGAGGAGGTGGAGGTAACCTTTAGTTTGATTTGTGATCGGAAGGAGAACTGAGTTTCTTGGGTGATGATGATGCTATGTGGGGTATCTAGTCAGTGATTTTTCTTGTTCCTCAGGGATTGTGAGGAGTTAGCTATTATATGGGAAATGTTTTGAGATTAATTACAAGACAATTTTCTTTCTTTGACCATAAAGGAAGACTGTCTCCATAAGATGCTTACCCTTCAATAAGGAATCTCCAAAATTCAGTAGTTTGAGGTCCATTTCAAGAATCTTATCTAATATGTTTCTAGTACCATATGAGGAGGCTTGGGTGAGTCATTTCATGGATGATTTATGTCCAAAGATCTGACACCAGGTAACTCCTTTTATGGAACTGACATATCTCGTGGTACTAATGAGAGAAAAGGTTGTTGAGAGGATTCACACCAGGACTAGATCATCATGATAGGGGAGTTTAAAATATTCTCCATGTAGAATAACTATGGTTAAGGGTTCCTAGTTTGCTAGATAGAAGTTTTTTCAGACAACTAGGGGTAGGTCCCAACCCTCTTCATGCCATTTAACTAGGGTTGGAAGCTCTTAGGACCCTTCCAAGGGACCAAACATTTTTTTATTATGCATGACATGATCATAAATGGAGGGAGTGTCTAACCTTTTAAGAAGAAAACATTCAGCTGGTTTTCTAATTCATGTTCTTCTATTGCAACAATATCATATGAGGAATAAGTACCAAGGTGCTCCAACCTATGATCAGCAGATAGGAGATAGTGTAGAAATAGGAAAACCCTGTGATTCTCCCCATATTTAGAGACCAATGCATGACTATTGAGGCGGTCTTCATCATGGTCAAAGAGGTCATAAAGTATGTTTTAGTTAGATGAAAGTTCTAGAGTTTCCAGTGCCAGATGATCCTATTGTAAAGAGTATATTGTTCCAATATATCTTTGATTTATTTTTTTTGATGATTCAAAAAATGCCTACTTTTATTATAACAAGTTTATTAAGAATTTTAGATTATATTTATCTTACACTATGTGTTCAAGTATTTATATTATGCAATCCTTTTTTCTTATGATAATTAAGAAACATCTTTAGTTGTTTAGAATCAGAAAGTATCATGAATGACATTTTCTTATGATGTTTGACTAAGTCACCAAAGGAAGAATTTTAGTCAGAATGAAAATTTGAAAGGAATTTATTCTTCTCAGAAGAATTTTTAGTCATAAGAAGTTGAAGAAAAATTATCGATAAGTCTGTAATGCTTTATCTCACACCAAAGAATTATCTTACACTACGTTGAAGACTGATTATCTTTCGAAAACAAGCTTCTTCATCTTATAGAAGACATACTATGATGAACAATATGTTCAGATGATATCCTATAAAGATCTGTTAGTGAAGAAAGTCATGATTAATTTTTCTAATATTCGGATATGTCAATTCATACCTTTTGAGTACATCAAAATAATATTATCCATTTAAGGATATATCGGACTGTACAAGACTTACCATGAATAGTAAAATTAAGATAATGGGAAAATCTCTGAAATCATGATCGCAAAAGCAATTCTATATTTAGAAAGATAGGATACATACTCTTATTTTTATATCTTATCAAGATCACTGCATGGCCTATTTGACTGTTAGAGTTATCCTATACTCAAGTTAAAACAACATATAAAAGGAATAGTTTGCAATAACACAAAATGAGAGACAATAACATAAAGAATAAAGAAAGGTTGATTTTACCTTATCTAACATCGAAGAACTTTACATATTGAGAATCAATATGTATAGTTCTAAACCTACTAGTTATATTAGTTGCACTGAAGATCATCCTGATTTATTCTTGATGTTTATCTTTTCTCTGGAAGAGTCTTCATCTACTGTCAGTTTCCACTTACAACTATGCATCGAAAACATTTCTCAAATTTTTTACCTCATTATACTTTGTTTTAACTCAGTATAAGAGTGTGTAAGACCTTTTATAGGTCTTGTAAAGGGATATCTTGGTTAAAATCTCATGGACCTTTGTATTAAGTGACTACTACTTGTACTTAGCTGGGAGCCCTTGGAAAAAGGGCTATTTAGTAAAATTACTAAGCTCATGAAGTAGACCATTGGTGGAGTGGATTTTGGGATTTATGCTCCCCAAACCATTATAAATATCTATTTTCAATTTCCTTTTTGCATGTTCTACATTTTCTGATGCATTTACTTTTAAGGAATAAAATTGGACGTACATACTTCAAAGAGGGTGGTCTAACTTCAAAGAATTTTTTAATAAATCAATTCACCCCTCTTGAGTTATTCATTCAATCATTATCTGATACAAAAATTAGTTTCAAAGCTTGTGACTCTAGAGTTCACAAATGTCAAAGGTTAAAGTCTAATGATCTATCTTCTAATAGATATAATAGCTGGTAACCAAGAAGGAATGTTAATGGTTAGATCTCCATACTTCAATGGTGATAAATATGGTTTCTGTAAAGCTTGTATGATTATCTATCTAAAAAATCTTGGTCTGAAAGTCTATCTAAAAGTAGTTAAGCCCTATGAAATTTCTAATTCAGAACCTAACACATGGGATGCTACAACTAAAGTGAATTATGATTTAAACTCTAAATCTATGAATGTAATAATTTTTAGGTTAGGACCAGATGAGTTCAATAGGATATCTTAATATTATACAGTGCATGAAATGTGGACTACTATAGTAGTAACATATGAAGGTAATGAAAATGTGAAATCTATTAGATATGATACAACCAAGATAAAGTTAGAAACTTTAAAAATAGATTAAGGAGAAAGAATTACTCAACTGAATGGAAGACTCATTGAGATCGTGAACAACATTACTTCTCTAGGAATGCCTATCGGCCATCTTAAACAGGCATTGATAGTTATTAGAGTATTACCACGTAAATGGAGTGTAATTTCAACTGACATCAGGAAATCTATAGAATTAAATAACTTCAATATAAAATATCTCATTGAAAATCTCATGATGTATGAAGTTGAAATAGAAACTGCAAATAAAGATCCCAAAATGATCAAAAAGAAAAATTCTACCTTGAAATTTTTTACTTCTAAAGATGAAAGAAAGAACTAAAGTACACCAGTGTCTGAAGTATATGAAGAGGAAGAATCCTCAAGAAATGATTAATTAAATGATAAGCTTTCTCAATTTTATCAAAAGTTCAAGAAATTCTATAACAAGATACAAGGATTTAGAAGACCCTTAAATAAGCATATAAAGCATGGTGAAAAGTCTAAAGAGTTGAGATGATATGAATGTAAAAAGACAGGACACATCAAACCTGACTATCCGAAAATCAAAAAAAGGAAAGAATAAAAAAAGGAAGTACTTCAAAAAGACTGGATATAAGAAATATAAGAAATCTATGAAAGATACATGGAGTGATCCTAAAGATTCTAGAAAATTCATGTCATCTAAATCAGAAGTTGAAGTTGCAAATAAAAATCCAACATATGATTTATGGAATAATCAGATGAGTTACATTCTTATTATTATGAGCATGAATGTGAATAATAAAATAAAAATTGATTATATAAAGAGTTATATGAATACTGTGCCATGTTAGAAATCAAGTATGAAATCCTAAAAAATAAAAATAAAGTTGTTAAAAATTATTATAATAAAATCATTGGTGAGGAAGAAAATATGAACAATTAGATTTTATAACTAAAATATTAATTGAAAAAATATGTTGTTTTGAATGTTGAACAATTAAAAAAAAATGAAAACCTACAAAAGGAGGTTCAAAATTTCAAATATGCTGTAAGTGTTTTTTAAAAAGGATAAGACTAATTAAACAAAACTATTGGCCAAAATAAACTAAGAAAAGACAAATTTGGAATTGGAAGCAAATGTGAAAGATATAAGCTTTATAGAAAATATTTCCTTCTCTGTTTAAAAAATAAATATCATCAAAAAGTTACTTGTTTTCATTGTGGTGAAATGGGACATTTTTCCAATATTTTTGATTTGAAAAATCCTCAAGTTTGTGGAATTAAAAATTATTTTTATTCAAAATTTTTTTCAAAACAAACTGTAAAGTTTTTTGAAAATAAAAATTAATTCTAGAAGCCTATATATATTATATCTAACATATCTGGACCTAAAAGAATTTGGGTACTAAAAAATCTGCTGTTTGATTTATCATTATAGGAAACTGGCCATATAAAAAAAATAAAAAACAGTTCATGGACAATAGATGTTCGGGGAATATGAGTGAAGATTACTCCAATTTTAATTCTTTATCCAAATTAGATATAGGATATGTGACATTTGGAGATAATTCAAAAGAAAAGATAGCTAGTATTGGTTCAGTTTAAAATCCACAGTTTATTATTATCAACAATGTACTTTATGTTGAAGGCTTGAAACACAATTTGACAAGTATTTCTAAAATTTGTGATGATGGTTATTCTATTGATTTTTCAAATAATGCCTGCTTAGTTTTTGAAGATAAATGTCTCAAGTTTAAAGCACGTAGAATAGATAATGTTTACACATTAGATCTTAACTCATTGTGTAGACAAAATGTAATTTTTTTAAATACAAAATTTGATGAATCATGGATTTGGAACAGAAGGATTTTACATTATATTGTTTATTTCTTGAGAAAATTGTCTAAAAATTATTTGATTTCTCACTTTAAATATATTAAATTTGATATAAAGAAACTATGTGATGTATGAAAAATAGGAAAGAAACATAAGTAATCTTTCAAAACAATTAAATAATTTTCTACTTCTAAACCTCTTGATATTATCCATATGGATTTTTTCAGACCAACTAGAACTTCAAGTCTTGCTGGTAAGTCATTTGTTTATGTGTTAGTTGATGATTTTTCAAATATTTACATGGGTTTAATTTTTAAGACTTAAAAGTGAATCTTTTTCTATTATTATTAATATTTGAAAACTCTTGAAAAATGAAAAAGATGTCAAAATCATGTCTTTGAGAAGTGATCATGGGGGTGAGTTTGAGAATCACAAATTTAATTATCATTTCTCTAAGTAAGGAATTAAACATACATTCTCTGCCCCTAAGATACCTAAAAAAATGACGTTGTCAAAAAGAGAAATAAGACTCTACAAGAAATTGTTAGGACTGTGTTATGTGAATATAACATGCCCACTCACTTATGAGATAAAGCTATTAACACCTCATGTTATATAATTAATAAAGTATTGAAAAGACCTATTTTAAATAAAACATCCTATGAATTGTTGAATAGAATAAAATCCAAGGTAAAATAATTCAAAGTATTTGCATGTAAGTTTTACATCTTGAACACTAAGGATAATCTTGGGAAGTTTGATCCAGAGGATAATGAAGGTATCTTCATAGGATACTCTAATACTTCCAAATATTATAGAGTTTTCAATGAAAAGTCAAGTATTTTTGAAGAATAAGCTCATGTAAATTTTTTTGAGAGTGATCCTTTTGGTCACAAGATGACTCAAATTAATAATCAAAATGATTCAGTCAAAAATATGAGACTTAAAACTCTCTTTCATTATAACAAGGATGATGATTTGGAACTTGATTATCTTAAACTGAATCTAATAAGGATAGAATCTAGTGAACCAAAAAGTGTGTTTCCTAGAACACCTAGAAACCTTAAAGATGATCCTCTATAGACAGTTATAAGAAACCTAGATGAGGGAGTAAGAACCAAAATAAATGTAGGAAATTTTTTAGAATTATCAGCCTTTCAATCCCAATTAGAACCTAAATCCATAGAATAATCCTTATCAGATGAAAGTTGGTTCTTAGAAATGAAAGAAGAGATAAATAAATTAAAAATAAATAAGGTATGGGAACTATTTGAAAGACCCTCAAACTATACTATAATTGGAACAAAATGGGTTTTTAGAAACAAGAAAGATGAATATGGTGTAATAATAATAAATAAAGCTAGACTGGTTGCCAAAGTATATAATCAAGAAGAAGGAATAGATTACTAAGAATTTTTTTTCTCCTATAGCTATATTAGAAGCTATTATAATCCTTATAGAATATGAATCCTATATAAATTTTAAATTATATCATATGGATCTAAAATATTCCTTTTTAAATGGTTTATTAATGGAGGAAGTGTATGTAGAATAACCTCTTGGTTTTGAATATCCTCATTTTCAAAATTCTGTGTTTAAAATTACCAAGTCTCTATATGGAATTAAACAAGACCCAAGGGTGTAGTATAAAAGATTATATTCTTTTATTTTATCAAATGGTCTTATAGTAGGAATATCAGATCCTACATTATTTAAGAAAAATTCTTTCTCTAATATTTTTCTAGTAAAAATATATATAGGTGATGTTGTTTTCATATAAAAAAATTAAACACTATGCAATGAATTTTAAAAACTTTTGAAAAAGGAATTTGAAATGATCATAATGGGAGAAATAAACTATTTTCTAGGATTTCAAGTTTATCAAAAATATTTTGGAAATATTTTAAATAAAAGAAAATAAATGCCCAACTTACGTAATAATTTTTGAGTATGACTTACTATTTTCAAATAAAATACATACTAAACCCACTTAATAAGTTTGGACTTGAAAATAGTAATAATTTCTCAACTCCTATGAGCTACAATATCAAAATTGACTCAGATGAAACTGAAAAACCAGTTTATATCAAGTTGTATAGAGTAATCATTGGAAGTTTGTTGTACCTTACTATAAGTAGACCAAACATTATGTTTTTAGTATATCTTTGTGCAAGATTTCAATCTAATCCAAAAGAATCAAATTTAAATGTTGTGAGAATAATTTTACGATTTTTAAAAGGAACTGTAACTATTTATATTACTTTTCCTAAATCTACTGATTTTAATTTAATTCCATACTCAGATGCTTATTTTTCTAGATGTAGATTAGATAGGAAAAACACCCCAGGAACTTTTCATTTTATTTGTAAATATATCAAGTCTTTTTCAAGTAAAAATAAATATTATATAGCACTATCAATTTCTAAAGATGAATATATTTCCACAAGAAGTTGTCCTGGATACGTAATGTGGATGAAACACACCTTAATGAACTTTGAATTTAACTTTAACTGTGTTTAGATCATATATGATAACACTAGTGATATAAACATCTCAAATAATCCAATGAAGCATTCAAGAACAAAGTATATTGATTTAAGATATAATTTCTTAAGATATCATGCACAAAAGGTAATATATTTTTAGAATTAGTTTTCCTAGAGAAAAAAATTAGAATATATTTTCACTAAACCCTTATTTTCTTATAGATTTTATTTCATTAAATTATAATTAGATATGTCTAATTTTAAAAAGTAGTTTTTTTATCTCTCATATATGAAGTAAGAATGTTATATGTTTTATTTAAATATTTTTTGTGTCTCTATTTGAAGTAATTATCATATAAAATAGACAACGTCACCTATATTTAGTAATAATTACTCTGATATTACTATACGACCCTTCTATTACCATGAACAAATAAAAGGGATTGAGTATCAACTCTATGCGCAAAATGACTCTAAAACCCCTTAAACCCTATTTCTCTTTGCATGAACCATTTTTACCCTAACCTTATGAACTTATAATCCCTCAACTACTCTAAAAATATAAAAAATGAAAGTAATCGATAGTTCTTTATCTAGAAGAATGAAATGAAAAAGGATATTAAGAAAAGTTTTAAGTGGGAGAGCCAATGATTTCAAATGGATGGACATAATAGACTTCTTTTGAAGAATTTTTTCAATCATCAAGGTTGAGAATATGTTTTTATGCATCATGAACCTTAGTAGTCTTCAATAAATAATCTCATGAGTTCTACAAGTCTTCTACTTTCCACTTCGGCGATGATAAAGATATAGTCACTGAAACTGTCAATCAAAAAGAGCTATCTCTAACATCAATTAAGCTAGCTGAAGCATTGAATGTTTCTCACAAATGATACCCATTATTAAATACCTCTTTATCTTCCATGGATGACATTAATACTATATAGATCATGAAATATCTCTTCAAAAATTCCATCATAGAGAAAAATAAAGCAAAGAACCTAGAATCAAAAAGAAAGGTGTTGATCAAATTTATTGAGTCTAGGATTTCTCAAAGAAATGGTGAGTTCAAGAAAATTATTTTTGAAGATATTTTATTACTTTATTTTCTTATTCTAGAAAATTCTATAAAATTAGCAGGATATATCTTACAATATATTTTTCATGTCCAAATAAGTCCATGAACTTCAACCCATATAAACAAATCTTAACCCAAGTTTTTTGTAATTCTGGATTTGTGTTGGATGACAACAATTAAATGCTATGTCAACGTTTGAAAAACCCAAATTCAAGTGTTTTGAAAAAGAGTGTCTTGCATTGGAATTTTTACTTGAAAAAATTATCGCCTTTTCAATTAATTCTAGAAACAGACCCTACACAGATTCAGAGGTAGAATTCTAGTCTACTTGAGACACCAATAGTGGTGGATGAATCATCTCATTATTTTGAGTCTAGAAAAAGCAATAGTGATGAAAAAGAAACTATTAATATAAGAAGAATAGTTTGAATTGGTATTTCATCAATCCCACAATATATTTTTCAGGAGAGCACCCCTCTTTCTCCTACCTCTCCACCCTTCTAAATTCCAAATGAAAGGATATCCAAAACTATCACTTGTATGTTCTAAATTGGTCAAGATAATAAAATATTTGTAAGGTCAAGAATGTCTCATCTCCTAGTTAAGTCTCATTCTCAAGAGATGGGGAAAATGACTGGAGAAATAATTAAAAAAATAGCTTCGTAAGAATTGCGTCATGTGGAAACAACACCCAATGTTGATGAGAATCAACTAATTCAATAAGAGAGTTCTTAAGTTCATTAGGAAGGGGTTTCCCCTATTCCTCAAGAAACTCAGAAAGAAGAAATTATAGAAATCAAGAAGACTGTTTATAAAAAATATCACCAGATCATTTCAAAGTTAGCATATAAAGTTGAGACCCTAAAAGATCAAATCTCTAAATCACATAAATAAATTATAACTCTATGTGATAATATTTCCTCAAAAGTATATGTATAGGAAGTATGAATATTGGTATAATCTATTTTAGAAAAGAATTCAAAATGAACCCTTATTGGAACCATGCTTAGTTCATATGTTCACTTAAGGATAATGGAAATATATCAAGAAATATACTCAGTAATTTTTCTATAGATTCTATTAAATATGATGTTGTGACTAGATAGATGTGTCAAAACATGTAGAGAACTGTTGTTTATGAAGTTAGAAGACTGCCAACTGCAATGAAGGAAGCTGTTGGATCTGTTGATAGATCAATATAATAATTAAGCTCTATACTCAACCAGAAGCTAACAGAAGCTCAATAGAATTATATTAAAATAAATAAAGACATAATATTCATCATTAATCTTCTATGAAGGGTGTCTTACTCCATTTCAAACAACTATAGAAAAATAGAAAAGAAAATTGAAGATCTTCATGAAGCAGTGGTGAACAATATCGAATAGAATTTCTCAGACGATGATGAAATGAAAGTTGATAAATTTACAGAATCCTCATAAAGAGTTGATCCTTATATGGAAAAATAAATTTTGTCTGTCATGGGGATGATAGATAATCATTTTGAAGTTTTAAGGAACCTGGTATCTAGTTGTGCTAAGAAAGGAGACCTCTAGAACTTTGTTGAATTTTTTTCTCAAAGAATGTGAAATGGTTTTACAAATCTCTTAGAATTTTTCCAGAACGACATGGTAAAAAGATTTATGATTGTTCTGAATCTCTTTTTCAGATTCATGGGAGAAGTATTCTTGGACCTCATATTATAGATTATTATCCATACACCTCTCAACATCTCAAAGAAATATTTGATCCATCAGAGGATCATCAAAGGGAACATCAAAGGTTTTATAAAGATACATCTTTATTGTCACCTAAATCGTTCTTTAAAATTCCCTTTAATCATGAAGATGACTTTTACATAGTGAGGGAACAAAAAGATACTCACAACATTCAGTCAACACTAGTTAGGTTTGATCATGAAGATTGTGTTGGTCTTGGAGCATCCTCACTAATGTTAGGTGATGTTGTTGGCACAAAAACTAATGCTTCTCTGCCTTCATCTTCGTTACCTCAAGATCAACCGATCTATTTCAAGAAACAACCTTTAAAAATTTGTTTTTATCAAAGTAGTTGAGACTCATCCATTTTGAGTTATTGAAATTGGTTTCCTAATGATTCAACTTTCTAATAACATTTGAATTATGCCAACTTTTTATGGAATTTGAACATCTATATCCATTTACCTTAATATATTTTTTGGATGATCTTGATATTTTACCATATATTTTTTTCCTAATACTCTTAATATATTTTATGTGAAGTTGATCATTATTAAGCCTTTATTTTTATCTAGTTTACAGATCATAATTTCTTTTCAATGTTTAGTCTTATTATCCAATTATAATATCATCTCAATGTTTCATTATAAACTCTATCTACTGCTTAAAGACTATTCTGTTAACTGATATTTGTTTTCAATATAATTTTTTTCCTTATTACACTTCCTTGATATCACAAAAAGTGGGATAAGAAAAGGAAAATAAAAAATTTATCTTGTATTTAAAAATTGTATCTTATTTCAAAAAGGGGAGAAAAAAATTGTTTTTCAGAAGAAAATAAATAAAAACATCCTTCTCTCTGAAAAGATGAAAACTAATACAAGAATTTTTTGTTTTTCCATTGCATGGGTTTTGTGATCATAAAAAGGCATAGATTGTTGTAAAAAGTATATTTTTCCAATATACCTTTGCTTTAGATGTTTTAATGATTAAAAAAATATATACTTTATAACAAGTTTGTTAAGTGTTTCAAATTATATTTATTTTATGATGTGTGTTTAAGTATTTATCTTACGCAAGCATTTTTTCTTATGAGAATTAAGAAACATCTCTAGTTGTTAAGAATTAGAAAGTATCACGTAAGACTTTTTATTATGATGTTTGACTAAGTCACTAAAGGAAGACTTATAGTCAGAATGAAAATATGAATGGATTTTATTCTTCTCGGAAGAATATTCATAGCTAGAATAAGTTCATGAAAAATTAATGATAAGTTAGTAACAATTTATCTTATGCTAGAGAATTATCTTATGCTATATTAAAGACTAATTATCTTACAAAAACAAGCTTCTTCATATTACAGAAAACATCCTATGATGAAAAATATGTTCATCCAATATCCTACGAAGAACTATCAATGAAGAATTTCATGATTAATTTTTTAATCTCTTGATAAGTCATTTCATAAATTTTAAATACATTAATATAAGATTATCCATTTAAGGAAATATCGGACTGCACAAGACTTACCATGAATATGAAAATTTAGAGTGCAACGACCCAATATTTTTTCAATGGAAATTCCTTTCTTATAAATATGTCATAATCACATGAAATAGCAACATAATAAACTACTAAGTGTTATTTGACCCTTAAACATAAGTTTTTCACTTCTGTGATGTGAATTTTGAAAATCTGACATACACGGTTGTGATCAGTAAGTTATTTGGAGTCTGATAAGAAAAACTTAATGTTCAGTGAAAATAACCTACCCTTATGAATAGTAACATACCGTTATGAATAGTGATATAACCTAATAAATATTAACCTTAACTATGATAGTATATAAATAATATTCAAGTGTAAGTATGATATACCTATACTTTGGAATAAGTAAACAAATGTTTTAAAACTGTTGTTTTTAGAATAAATTATGATTTTAATTAAATATTAAATTAATCATATTTGAAAAATTATTTTTGAAAAATGGAATTCAGTTGTGGATTATACACGTAAAAAAATGGTTAGGGTGAATTTTTGGTACTTTTCTGCATTACTCGAATTTTTGATGAATAGTGAAATACCGTAAAATACCGTATATACAAAATATTAGTTAAATACACTATTTATGACATCATAAGTGATGTAAGACCATTTGGTTTGAACTCACATTCATTTTTCATGGAATCATCACTATTTCTTGTCTTGAGGGATATAAATAAAGTAATGATTAAAAAATTATGAAAACCCTCCTCTCCTCTACTATAAACCCCCTCACTCCCTCTTCTCTTCACTCTTCTAAACCTTGAAGCTCCTCAAATATCTTCCCAAATAACCTTTCCTAGTCACTCCCCATATCCAGGAATCTCTTGGTCTTATAAAAATACCCAAATCCCTTCCCTTAAAGAGGTTCTCAAAGAGGTTATTTCAAGAGGTAAAACACCTTTCTTTTTCATTTAGTTTCATTTCAATTTATATTCTTTTATTATCCTCTCCTCACCTCCTCTATGAAAATGAGCATGATATATCCACTGTCACCTATATACTTAAATTATATCTTGTGAATAGAAGAACCATCATCGATATCCTTACTCTCTCTCTCTCTCTCTTATTTTATAAATGAAATCAAGGTCTATGGGGTTCCAATTTATATCCTTCGTAGAAGACGAAGCATCATTCTTCAATTTCCCATTAATTACTGGTCATGAAACCATTTTTATGGTTGAAACAGACTATAATATATTTATTATAACGTAATTAATATTCAGGAACTAGTATACTTACATATTATTAAATTGTATGACCAAACTAGTTCTTAATAATCAAAATACCGCTAAAATAATGTAAGTGAATGTCATAAATATTTCATTTAATTATTTATACTATTTCCATGTAACCAAATGATAGAAATCACCATTAAAACTTATGTATGTTCATAAATAATATGTAATTTCAATTCTAGAGATTTACATCCATTCCACATGAACTCCATTACCTAAGAACAAGTGAACCGATTATGAAAATAAGGAAAACAAACACTCCGGAACAACAAAATTCAATATAATAACTTATCACTAAGGGAATAAATGAACTAAAAAGAATTATAATAAACTAAATAAATTTCTAATAAGTTATTAAATAAGTTATTAATAAGTCTAATTTCATATTCCAGGATCTTAAGTTCAAGAGAGGATCACATTCAGACTTAAGGTAAGAGTTTTTCCACCCAAACATCCATTTTCATCCGGGTTACTTATATTGTCTAATTACCTCAATGGAATTCTTATATATTATTATTTAATCCTCATAAATTATATTTTAGTGTTCTACATATGTTTACCAACCAGAATCCTTTATTATTTTATGAGTATTTTCACATTTTAAAAGGAACATTCAAACTCCATGCGCGTCTTTTGCATTCATCAGAGGGGAAAACAACATGATAAGGCTGACTTTATTAGCATCCAAAAATCTTGTGGGATATTTCTTCTTATGTAGGGAATCCGATAAGGATTGATAGAAAAACTAATAACCCTAGTTTTGGACACTATTCTAGGATTCTTGTGGAGGTGTATATGTCAAAGACTATAGTGGAAGAGGTTGTTTTCACCACTAGGGATGATAGCATTAATCTTGAAATAGGGTATGAGAGGAAACTGAAATTTTGTATCAACTGTCATATTTTTGGGCACACATTATCTGACTGCAATAGGAATAAGGTTTGTTCCCTATGTAACATTCAAGGGCATGATGTTGGGAGTTGTCGAAGGAGGAAAACTGATCAGGGCCCCTCCAATCCTGATAGCAAGGGGAAGGCAGTGAATGATAAAGTGGAGGTTCTGGGAGTTTCCTTGACCTCAAATGTTGATAATGCTCCCATTGCTGAGAATGGGATCATTGAATCAGGGAATACTTCGCATGGTCCTTCTAATGTGGTGATTGCTGAAGGTTTTAAAGGTGCACAGGATATGAGCAATGCTGCTCTAATTGAAGGAAGGAAGAATCAGGATAATGAGGCACTTATAGAGGATGTTGAGCTTGCTGGTCAGGATTCAGTAGGTCATGATGCCCTTGGTCACGACTCCTATGGAGATAGCTCAGCAAGATATGAGAGATCTGATCTGCCCAGTAATGAGGGTTCCGGTGACCATATTATACAGGACTCAGCAACTTATGTTCCTCCTTTGGGAGAATCTCAACCAGGGCGTAATATTGAGGAGTCTACATATGAATTTTCTTAGTTACCATTATCAAAGGTTTCTAGAAGAAAATTACCTGCTACCATAACAATTCCAATCAGCTCAGACAATAGGTTTATCCCTATTTCTGTTGATGAAACAGAATCTGTTCAGGCTGGAGATATTTCCAATGAATCAGTGGATGAGGATGAATCAGATTATAAGAAATTCCTAGCTGAAAGCTATGCTGGCCCCTGCACCAGGTGAAGGTCATCCAATCAATGAAGATAATGTTATGGAATTTTGAGGGTCTTGAGAATTCTCCCACGGTTAGAACCTTGAAGCATATCACCATGACCAATAAGCCCTTGTTATTGGGGATTGCTAAACCAAGAATGAATTTTTCGAGATGGGTGGCCTTCAACTAGAATGCTATTGGGTAATCCCTGATTGCTACCAATCATCCAGAGAATGGGACTGATTCTTTATGGGTGCTAAAACATAATAGTGTCATCATTGATTCTTTTCAGATTGATCAACAGACAGTTACTGTATTCTGCTATCATCAGTCCAATTCCCTCTGTGTGACTTTTGTTTATGCCTTTAATCAATATATCAGAAGGAGATTATTATGGAACACCTTACTCCCCATATTTGAGAATATGTTGACTAGATGGATTCTGCTTGGTGACTTTAATACCATCTTGAGGCCAGAGGAAAAAAATGGAAGCAACTTCTGCAGAGTTTCAGCCAACAACTTTCATCACTGCATTGACCAATGCAGACTGAGTGAAGTTCCCAGTTTAGGTGCAGATTTTACATGGAGAAGATACACTCTTAATGGGAGGAAATCAAGCAAATTAGATAGGTGTCTGGCGTGTATGGATGAAAGAAGTGACACATTAGAGATTTCTGGCATTACCCTTCCAATAATACATTCAGAGTATAATCCTATTTTGGTTGACCTATGTTTTAGTACTTTGAGATCATCCCCTTTACCCTTTAAGTTCAAAAATGCATGGTTGGTTGTGCCAGGGTGTAGGGAAATAATAATGGAGGCATGGACAATTGATGTCATAGGTAGATCTTTGCACATTTTAACTTCCAAGCTGAAAATCGTCAAAGCTAGACTCAAAGAGTGGAGTAAAAAATCCTTCTTCAACATCGAGAATGATATTAAAGGGGCTGAATCCAATCTTTTAATATGTCAATAAAGGAATATACATCAGGACACCCCATCTCAAGAAGAGATACAAGCTACCTTTAAGCTTGAAAACCTCTTGTCTCTTAAGGAAAATTTGGACCGGAATCAGCTAAATGTTAAGTGGGTGAAGGATGGGGATAGGAATTCAAGTTTCTTTCATTGTATGCATAGGGAGAAAAAGATCAGGAGAACCCTTAAGGCTATTAAGATTGATAGCACTTTGTTCACATCTTATACTGAGATTGCTAATGATGTGACTTGTTACTTTGAGAAGTTATTCTCTAATTCTGGGGAGAGAAACTCAAATAAGATAATCATATGTGTTGAACCGAGTCTGGATGACAATCAAAATAAAAAACTCACTGAGGTTCCTTCCTACAAGGAGATTCATTATGCACTCTTCCCCTTAAACATGGACAGTGCTGCTGGTCTGGATGGGTTCACTAATAAATTCTTTATGTTCTACTGGGACATTATTCATATTGAAGTTATCAATGCTTTCAGAGAATTCTTCCATCATTATTTTATGCCATTTGGGATGAAATCCAATTTCATTTCTCATATACCGAAGAAAGAGAATGCATTAGATACTAAAGACTTCAGGTCTGTTGCAATTGGGAACTCCATTACTAAGGTTATTAGTAAGATCTTTGCAAGCCGGTTGGGTGAAGTTGCTAAGAATCTTATCTCTGATAATCAATTTGGATTCGTACCTGGTAGGAATATTCAGAACTGTCTCTTTACTGCCTCAGAATGTATAAATATTATGAGAGGAAAAGTTCAAAATGGAAACATGGCCTTGAAGGTTGACATATCAAAGGCCTTTGACACTATACAGTGGGATTTAATGTTCACAATCCTTAAGATGCATGGATTCTCAGGGAAATTTATTGGTATGGTCTCTTAAATTTTGAAAAGTGCACATCTATCCATTCTCGTCAATGGATCCCCTAGGAGCTTCTTCCAATGCACTAGAGGAGTTAGGCAAGGTGATCCTTTATCCGGGATTCTGTTCTCCATGGCTGAAGATTACCTTAGTCTGTGCCTTAATGATCTTGTCAATACTGGCTTTTATCAAAGAATGAGAGCAGGTATGAATTCCTTTGCTCCCTCACACTTACTTTATGATGATGACATACTTTTGTTCTGTGAGGCCAACAGGGGAACTATTACTTACATCAAAATTATTTTTTCACATTATGAAGAGGTTGCATGCCAGGTTATCAGCTGGAATAAATCCTTCGTTGTATTTGGAGAAGGAGTTCAAATTTCGAAGCAAAATAGGGTTGCTTGTAAGCTTGGTGTCAGAAGAGGTTCTTTGCCCTTTAATTATCTAGGGATCCCTTTGTTTTGGGGAAGGGTGAAACGTGTCCACCTAGAAGGAATAGCACTTAAAATTACTAATCAGTTGGCAAGTTGGAAAGGGAAGACCATGTCTCAGGCTGGTAGAGTTTGTCTTGTCAACTCTATTATCACTTCCATGTTTGTTTATTACTTTTCTGTTTACAAATGGCCAAGAGCTCTCATTAAGGAATTAAGTGTATTGATACATATTTATATTTAGACTGGGTCAATCCATCAAAAGAAACTTTTCACAGTTTCTTGGAAGGATTGTATAAAGCTAGTGAATATGGGAGGAATGGGAGTTAAGGATATCAGAATATTCAATGATGATCTTCTTCAAAATTTCACCTGGAGACTTTTGGCCAAGCCTGATTACTCCCTTGAATTTCTTGTTGGAAGGTTTATTGACAGGCTACAAAACAAAAAGTGTATGTACTTGAAATCTTCGATTTGGATGTCAGTCAAAAGTTCATATTCTAGCATCATGTCTCAATCTTTATGGTTGGTCTGTCCTGAGTCCCATTTGAATTGCTGTAACACTCCATGGTTGTCCTCTCCCATTAAGGACTCTATCACCATTCCACCTTCCTTAGAAAATCTGTCTACATTTGATATTTAGGGGAATGCTTCTGTCTATGACATCATTCCTAGTAATATTTTTACTGAGATTACAAATTATATCTATGTTGATACTGATGTTCTGATCTGGAAACCTGCTATTAATGGATCCTTTTCCAGCCAGGACTACTACAAGCTGATGTGTGGTGTATCATCTGGAATTCCTTCCCGGGTGGAGGCTATTCGGAAGCCCTATATATTCCCCAATGAGGCTATGTTTATCTAGAAAATCTGGAAACAATGTATGCCCATCCAATCTGCTTTGCAGCGTACATGACTCAACATTGCTCCGGTATGCCTCTTCTGTCTCAAGGGTGATTAATCTATTTTGCATCTATTTATACAGTGCACCTTTTCTGGCTGATTCTGGGCCTATCTACAATCGATTTTTCACTGCTGTTTTAATTTATGCTCAATTGAGTTGCTGCTGTCCTCAGCTCTTCAGTCGGATCTTAGTGAACAGATTAAATCCCTGCTTATTGCAGCTTCTGTTTCGGTGTTCTCTTATATCTGGAAGTCTCGGAACAACATTGTGTTTAACAATGGAAAGCATGTTTTTGGGAAGGGGTTATGATGATCCATCGAAGCATCAAACTTTCTTTGATGAATCAAACCAGCTCAATGAACACCGATTTATCTGACTTTCTCATTTTGAGAACTCTTGGTGTTAGTGGCAGGGAAAGAAAACCGAGAGTGATGAGATACATCCGGTGGATTACACCAATCTCTGATTGGTTAAAAGTGAA
This sequence comes from Viscum album, assembly GCA_963277665.1. Lineage (NCBI taxonomy): Eukaryota > Viridiplantae > Streptophyta > Magnoliopsida > Santalales > Viscaceae > Viscum > Viscum album. The sequence goes on along the minus strand of OY728132.1, from coordinate 1,273,936,685 downwards.
CGTTGATGGGGTGGCTTCTGGTGCACCAGGTCTTGCTGGGTGTGGTGGAGTCTTCAGAACCCATCGGGGCTTCGTTAAAGGCTGTTTTTCCATTATATCAGGCATGCTCATGCGATTGAAGCTGAACTGTGGGCGATGATTAAGGTCATCAGGTACGCGGCTCGCTATGGTTGGCATAGAGTATGACTTGAATCAGACTCTTCTATTGCTGTATAGATTCTGAAAGAATGATCCTGGAATGTTCCATGGAAGATGCTGCCTGTATGGATTTCTTGTCTCAGTCTTGCTGACCGTTTATCCCTTGATGTTTCTCATGTTTATCGTGAAGCAAACTAGGTTGCTGATGCCCTCTCCAAAAGGGCTATTGTGGAGGTTAGTTCCAATTGGTCTTTTTTTCCCAACTACTATGAAAATCTGGTTAGGAATGATCGAGATGGTGTTCTTTACTCACAGATTTGTAAGGCTCCCCTTTTCTGAGTTGTACTGTACTATTTATCTTTTCATTTAATAATTTTATGGGAGCAAGTTTCTGCCTATCTCTCAGACCTTTTGGCTATTTTCATCTATTTCAACAATATTGTTGATTATTATGTATCATTGGGATTATTATTTTATGATATTATATAAAATATTTAATTGGATGGTTTATGATTAGTTTTATTGTGGATGTTCCATCCTAAAAACATTCACCAACTTACTCTGAATGGTTAGTGTTTATGTTTAATGATTGGGGAAAGTTAAATTCATTTCATATGTTAGTTTTAATATGAATGTATATGTTGATTATGTTTATCCCTACTCATATTAGGAATTCATTAGACTTATTATGTGGTGGGTGGGGCCCACTATATCGACTCGATGCATCGGTAGGTCTCCTGAGACAAATAGATGTGGAATTAGCCGAGGCCTTTCCCAATTTGATATATGGTTTTGGACAAGGCCTTAATCATTTTTAGAAGTCTTGGCCGAGGCCTTGACGAAATGTTTCAGAATGTCCGGAATACGATCATACCTCATTATGAAGCTAGTAATTTAAAGTTCATGTGGTTATTTGACTAGTAGAATACTCTTGATTATGTTATATTATGGAAATATTTACTCAGATCATATTCTTGCCATATTATGTTCAGGTTTATTTTTAAAGGAATGTGTTTTCAATTATTCACCATGTCTAATGTTTATGTTATTTTCTACTATATTTATTACTCTTATTGAGAATTTGAGCTCATCCCTTTCTTATGTTTTATTTTCCCAGGATATGAATAAGTAAATTATAAATGACTTGCAAGCATAATCTAGGAGGCATGAATGTTTCTAATAGAATAAATTAGTGTTTTTTTCCTTTTAATATGTAAAGTTGAACTTATTTATATATCTTGTTTCCCAAATCTACTAAAATACTTGGCCCTTAGGGATTAATATTCCTTGTTTATATTCCAATTTAATAAAATAAGGCACCGGATCTGGGCAATTGGGGTCGGGTCCTTACAGTTGGTATCAAAGGAAGTTTAGTAGAAAACCTAGAAACTAGATTTAGAAAATGTAGATTAGGGAACGAATCCCTAAGTTAGTGTTTGAGGATAATCATACAAGAACATCATGGTATTTTGGTAAGAAATAGATTATTTGTATATTTATAGAAAATACATCCCTGTCAGTATACAAATAGGTTGAGGAGGCTCTCGCACAGATATACCTAGGAGTGGAAGCTCTGACAAGGAGTTTCGGGCTTGACTTGGGGTATCCTCGTACACAGAAATGGGTCTTGTTGCACTCTTGGTATTTAAACTCTCAGGGGATATGCTTAGGATAATTCACATTTTCATTACAAGCCATTATAAAGGATTGAAATGTAAAATTCTCCTCAAATAATCCTTTTTTTTGTGATTATGGGGTTAGACATGCATAGGATTTCAATTTATGATAAGTATTTTTCTAAGTTAAGATTATGATTATACCCTTATCTAGTGTATGACATTATCTAGAAATGGTGCCTAGTGAAAGAAATGGAAACCACATAAACATGCGTATCCCATGTAGGGATTTCCCTTCGACACAAGATAACGATGTTGGCTCTAGGACTGGTGCAAAGCAGCTTATTACTATACTGGGACAACTTACTTAGGTTATGAATAATAACCTTAACCATATGGAGCATCCAGATCCACCACATAGAAAAGCTTTATTAGATCAATTTATTCGACAACAACAACCGTAATTCAATGGGACTATAAAGCCATTTGTAGTTGAGTAGTGGATAAGTTCCCTAGAGAAAATATTTATCGCTTTTGGATGCAGTGAAAGAGAGAAGGTTGTCATGGAAGTTTATTTTCTATAAAGAGATGTGAATCAATAGTGGCCATTAATCCAAAATAAAAAAAGGAGGAAAAGATTTAAGAGATGGAATGGAGGTATTTTAAAGAAATATTACTAGATAAATAATTTCCTCGTGAACAACAAGAAGATATAGAAAGGCAGTTTATGAACTTGAGGAAAAAGAAAGATGAGAATGTTTTTAAGTATGAAGATAACTTCACAGGGTTATCAAGTATTTCTGTGGGCTACATATGAAATCAAAGGATAAAAATTGATCGATTATTTGATGGCCTAAATCCATTCCTCTAACGGGCACTGGTCTCCCAAAATTTCTTATCATATGAAGATACAGTTTCATGTGATATCAAGATAGAAAAGGAATTCTCTAAGTCTTACGACTTTAAGGTAAATCAAGAGAAGAATAGGGATGATAAAAACTCTAAAAAAGGAAGTAAAGAAAAAGGGAATAAGGGAAGAGTTGAATTTCTACCCTGTGATAATTTTGGAAGGAAACACCCTGGTGCCTGCTTAAAGGGAAAAGTAGTATGCTTCAAATGTGCACAGAAAGGACATGTTGTTGGTGATTACAAGGGGAATAAGGAAGATAATATTGTTCAATGCTATAATTTTCAGGAGATGGTACACTATGCTAATTATTTTCCAAAGTGTCAAGGAAACATGTCACAAAAAAGGCCAAGGGAGAAGGGACATGATTATGCAATAAAAAATGATGATATTGAAGTTCCCAATGAAGTGGTGGTTGGTACTTTAATTGTTTCATAAAACTTAGCCAATAATTTATTTTATTCTGGATTGTCACATTCATTTATATCTTCCTAGTTTTCTAAGAAAATTAGACATGACCAATTTGATTTAATATAGGAGTTATCGGTAAAAACTCTTAGTGGGTGTATCATTGCAACAAAGGCATGTTGATTAGTCCCCCTCATGACACATAAATGTGATTTATTTGATAACCTTATCATAATAAAAATTATTGACTTTGATATAATTCTTGGTATGAATTTACTATCAAATTATTATGCGAAGATCTATTGCAAGAAGAGGGAAGTTATAATTTTTGAGAATGGTGTAGAATCCCTTATCTTTAGATAAAAAACCTCACCATTAGATTCTCATCTAGATCCACCCCCAGTAGCTCTACTGAATTTAATTATTGGATAGTAAGGTAATGCAATAACTATGGGTGAGGAAAAGAATGTTCAAATTTAAGATGTATATGTTGTGCAAGAATATGTTGACGTCTTTTCCGAGGATTTACTTGGACATCCTACATAGTGAGAAATTGAGTTTTTCATTGACTTAATCCCTAGTTAAAGGGCCATATCAAATAACCCTTATACAGTGGACACTGTGGATTTAGTGGAACTAAAGAAAAAACTATAGGAATTGAGTGACAAAGTATTTATTCGACCTAATGTTTCTCCATGGGGAGCCCTTATCCTCTTTTTCAAGAATAAAGATGGATCCATGAGGCTGTGCATTTATTATAGGGAAATAAATGATATTAAAATAAATAATAAGTATCCTCTTCCATGAATTAATGATTTATTTGATCAACTTCATAGAGCCCAATATTTTTTAAAGATTTATCTTTGATCTGGATATCATTAGTTTCTTGTGAGGAATGAAGACATTTCAAAAACAGCATTTCGAACCAGGTATAGGCATTATGAGTTTACAGTAATACCTTTTGGACTAACTAATGCTCCATATATTTTCATGGATCTAATAAATAGAGTTTTCAAGGAATATCTTGATGAATTTTTAATGGTGTTTATTGATGATATACTGGTATACTCTAAAAGCTACGAAGATCATGGAAATCATTTGCGCATTATTCTGAAGACACTTAGAAGAAATAAATTATATGGGAAGTTTAACAAATTTGATTTTTGGATTCAATAAGTTTCCTTTATAGGACAAATTGTCTCTAAGGATGGAATATCTGTAGATCCTGTAAAGATAAAGGCTATGCAAGAATGGCCTACTCCAACGAACATAACTGAGGTACGTAGTTTTATTGGTTTAGTAGGTTATTATCGATGTTTAATTTAGAACTTCCCGTTTATCCAACCCAATTACCAAGCTTACACAAAAAGGGGTAAAGTTTATATGGAAAAAGGAATGTGAAGATTTTTTTAACGAATTGAAGAGAATATTAGTGAATACTCCATTCTTGACTCTATCATCAGGGAATGATGGATTTGTGATCTTTAGCGATGCATCAAAGAAAGGACATGGTTGTGTCCTTAAGTATAATGATATATTGATTTCCTATGCATCTAGGCAGCTAAAAATTCATGAAAAAAACTATCCAACTCATGATCTTGAGTTAGCAGTGGTAATCTTTGATTTGAAGATTTGGAGACATTACCTCTATGATGAAAAATGTGAGATATATACAGATCATAAGAGTTTGAAATATATATCCTCACAGAAATAAATCAACATGAGACAAAGGAGATGGATTGAGATACTAAAGGATTATGATTGCACAATACACTAACACCTGGGGAAGAAAAATAAGGCGGCATATGCTTTGAGTAGAAAGGACCACAAAATTCTGAACAAGATGAGAGTTGAAAGGGATCCTTTATTCATGGATCTAATGAATATGGATATGGGAATTATCAAGGAAGGTAACACATCACTAATTTTTAAAATGGTTTCCAAAACTTCTTTACTGGAAAGGATAAAAAGTTCTCAGGCTGATAATGAGGAGTTTCAAAATAAAATTAAAGCTATAAATGATGGGAAGTTGATTGAATTCGTATATGAAGGTGGAATTTTAAAATTTAGAACGAGGATTTGTGTTCTCGCTATTTATTAGCTAAAGAGGGAACTATTGGATGATGCTCATAGCTCTAATTTATCTATACACCCTGGTGGCACAAAGATGTATATAAATATAAAGGAACAATTTTTGTGTAAAAACAAGAAGAGGGAGATAGCTGATTATGTGTCGAGATGTTTGGTTTGTCAATAGGTGAAGGCTGGAAGAAAACATCCTGGAGGAGTCATGAAACCCCTTCCTATACCTATGTGGAAATGGTATGATATTACGATGAAATTTTTTATGGGTCTACCAAAGACTCCAAGAAATAATGATGCGATATGGGTCATTGTTGATCGTCTTACAAAATTAGCACATTTTCTTGCTATAAGGGAAGATTTATCACTTGAACGTTTAACAAGACTATATATTAATGAAGTTGTAAGACTTCATGGTATACCCTTATCAATTGTTTCTGATCGTGATCCCCATTTTACATCACAATTATAGAAAAGTCTTTAGAAGGCTCTAGATACTAATCTTCATTTGATCATTGCCTACCACCCAAAAACTGATGGACAATTAGAAAGGACTATTCAAAATTTGGAAGACACATTGAGGTCTTGTTCACCTGACTTTAAAGGTACATGGGATAAATATTTACCTCTCATATAATTTTCCTATAATAATAGCTTCCATTCAAGTATTCAGATGACACCATATGAAGCATTATATGGAAATAAATGTATTACACCAACATACTGGGATCATGTTGGTGAAAGAAAGATCGTAGGCCCAGAACTTATTGAGGAAACAACAAAAAAGGTGAAGATTATCCAAACCCATATCAAAACAGATCAAAGTAGGAAAAATAGCTATGTTGGTATTCGAAGGAAGGATTTTCAATTTCAAGAAGGAGATCAGGTTTTCTTAAAGGTATCTCCATGGAAGGGTATTATACGATTCGGTAAGAAGGGAAAATTAAGTCCCAGGTACATCAGACCTTTTAAAATTATGGATTGAATTGGAGCTGTAGCTTACCATTTGGGAATTTTGCTAAGGATCTCCAAAGTTCACAATGTGTTCCACGTATCAATGTTAAGAAAATACATGCCAGACCCAACACATGTACCCACCTATGAAAAAATAGAACTTGAACCCGATCTGTCTTATTATGAAGATCCTATCAATATTATTGATACCAGAGAACAAGTATTGAGAAATCAAAAAACACGTCTGGTAAAGTATTTTTGGAGGAACTATAAGATAGAGGAAGCAACATGGGAGCCTAAGGAGCTTATGTTGAAGACATACCCAAATATTTTTAGATAACATTTTGTGAATTTCGAGGATGAAATTTTTGTTAGGAGGGGAGAATGTAACGACCCAATATTTCTTCAATGGAAATTACTTTCTTATAAATATTTCATAATCACATGAAATCACAAAATAATTAACTACTAAGTTCTACGTGACCCTTAAACATAAGTTTTTCACTTCTGTGATGTGAATTTTAAAAATCTGACATGCACGACCGCGATTAGTAAGTTATTTGGAGTCGGATAAGAAAAACTTAATTTTTGGTGAATATTAACCTACCCTTATGAATAGTAACATACCCTTATGAATAGTGATATACCCTAATGAATAGTAACCTTACCTATGATAGTATATAAATTATATTCAAATGGAAGTGTGATATACCTATGCTTTGAAATAAGTAAATAATTGTTTTAGAACTGTTGTTTTTAGAATAAATTATGATTTTAATTAAATATTAAATTAATCATATTTAGAATTTTTTTTGAAAAATTGAATTCATTTTTATATTCTACACGTCAAAAAATGGTTAGGGTGATTTTTTGGTATTTTTCTGAAATACTCAAATTTTTGATGAATAGTGAAATATGATAAAATGCCGTATATAAAAATTATCAGTTAAATACACTATTTATGACATCCTAAGTGATTTAATACCACTTGGCTCGAACTCACATGAATTAATTAATATTATTTTACATGTAATCATCACTATTTCTTGTCTTGAGGGAAATTAATAAAGTAATGATTAAAAAATTATGAAAACCCTCCTCTCCTCCACTATAACCCCCCTCACTCCCTCTTTTCTTCACTCCTATAAGCCTCTAAGATCCTCAAATTTCTACACAAATAACCTTTCTTAGTCAATAACCATGTCCAAGAAGCTCTTGGTCTTACCAAAAGACAAAAATCCCTTCCCTTAAGGAGGTTCTCAAAGAGGTTATTTCAAGAGGTAAAGCACCTTTGTTTTTCATTTAGTTTTGTTTCAATTTATCTTCTTTTATTATCCTCTATTCACCTCCCCTATCCAAATGAACATGATATATCCAGTATCATCTATATACTAGAATTATATCATGTGAATAGAATAATCATCATCAATATACTTACTCTCTCTCTCTCTCTCTTTTATTTTATAAACAAAATCAACGTCCATGAGGTTCCAATTTATAACCTTCGTAGACGATGAAGTTTCGTTCTTAAATTTCTCCTTAATTAATGGACATGAAACAATTTTTATGGATGAAACAGAATATAATATATGTATTATAATCTAATTAATATTCAGTAACCAGTATACATACATATTATTAAATCGTATGACCAAACTAGTTCCTAATAATCAAAATACCGCTAAAATAATCTAAGTGAATGTCATAAATATTTAATATAATGATTCATCCACTTAACATGTAACCAAATGGTATAAATGAACATTAAAACTTCTGGATGTTCATAAATAATATTTAATTTCAATTCTGGAGATTTACATCCATTCCACATGAACTCCATTACTTAAGAAAAAGTGAACCGATTATGAAAATAAAGAAAACGAACATTCCAGAAAGATGAAATTCAATATAATAACTTATCACTAAGGGAATAAATGAACTAAAAATAATTATGATCAAATAAATAAATTTATAATAGTTTATTAAATAATTTATTAATAAGTCTAATTTTATATTCTAGGAGCTTAAGTTCAAGAGTGGAACACATTCAGACTTTAGGTAAGGGTTTTTCCACCCAAACTTCCATTCTCATCCAAGTTACTTTTATTGTCTAATTACCTAAATTAAATTCTTATGTATTATTATGTACTCATAATAAATTCTATTTGAGTGTTCTAAATATTTTTACCAACCATAATACTTCTTTATTTTATGATGAGTCACACGTTTTAAAAGGAACTTTCAAAATTATTTCCGAAATACAAGTCCGTTTCAAGGGAGTTTCTCAAATTCTTATCTATTTTAAAGAGAAATATATAATCTATTTTTGGAAACCAATATCTTTATAAAATCAATCATTTTATTGGGAAGAAAATATCTTACTTCAATTCTGGTTTTATACAAATACTTTTACAAATGAACTATTCTTTTCAAAATAAAAGAGCATTTATCTCAAAAATTACTCAATGATTTTATAAGAGTATTTTGGTCTGTTTCAACAATATTGTTGATTCATATGTATTATTGGGATTATTATTTTATGATATCATATAAAATATTTAATTGGATGGTTTAGGATTAGTTTTATTATGGATGTTCTATCCTAAAACAATTCATCAACTTACTCTGAATGCTTAGTGTTTATGTTTAATGATTGGGGAAAGTTAAATACATTTCATATGTTAGGTTCAATATGAATGTATATGTTGATTATGTTTATCCTCACTCATATGAGGAATTAATTAGACTTATTATTCGATGGGTTGGGCCCACTATATCCCCTCTATGCATCAGTAGGTCTCATGAGACAAATAGATGTGGAATTAGCCGAGACCTTTCCAAATTTGATATATGGTTTTGGCCAAGGCCTTACTCATTTTTAGAAGTCTTCGCTGAGGCCTTGATGAAATGTTTCAGAATGTCTGGAATATTCACTTCCCTTATTATGAATCTAGTAATTTAAAGTTCATGTGGTTATCTGACTAGTATAATAACCTTGATTATGTTATATTATGGAAATATTTACTCAGCTAATATTCCTTCCATATCATGTTCAGGTTTATTTTTAAAGGCATGTGTTTTAAATTATTCACCCAGTCTAATGTTTATGTTATATTTTTTTTGTATTTATTACTCTTACTGAGTGTTTGAGCTCACCCATTTCTTATGTTTCATTTTCCCAGGATATGAAGTAGTAAATTATGAATGACTTGCAAGCATAATCTAGGAGGCATGGATGTTTCTAATGGAATAAATTAGTGTTGTTTTCCTTTCAATATGTAAAGTTTAACTTATTTATATTTCTTTTTTCTAAAATCTACTAAAATACTTGGTCCTTCAAAATTCATATTTCTTATTTATATGACAATGTAATAAAATAAGGCACCGGCTCTGGGCAACTGGGGTCGGGTCCTTACATAGAGATTGAGAAAATCTTTGACATCACGATTGAAAATGAAATTACATATTTGGAAATAATTGATAAATAATATTATTTGAATATCTTTTCAAGATCACTACATGACCTATTAAACCACCAGAGTTATCCAGTACTCAAGTTCAAACAACATATAAAAGTAACATTTAAAAACAATACAAAATGAGATATGAGAACAAAAAGAAAAAAGAAAGGTTGATCTTCCCTTTTCTAACACCGAAGATATGTATATATTGAGAATCAATACATATAGTGATAAACCTATCAGTTCTATCAGTTTCACTAAAGATCATCCTAACCTAAACTTTATGATTATATTTTCTCAGGATGAATCTTTATCTTCCATCAGTTTTCACTTGTTAATGTGCGCCACAAACATTTGTCAAAATTTTTATCTCATTTTATTTTTTTCACTCAGTGTAAGAGTTTGTAATACCATCAATATGTCTTGGAAAGGGAGATCCTTCTTGAAAGATCTTGGACCTTTATACTAAGTGGTGTCTGATTGTACGTAGCTAGGAGCCCTAGGTAAAAGGGTTATTTAGTAAAAATCACTAGGCTCATGGAGTAGAGAATTGGTGGATTGAACTTGGGGATTTTTATTCCCCGAACCACTATAAATCTTTATTTTCAATTTCCCTTCTTCATTTTTTACATTTTACACTACATATACTTATAAGGAATAAAATTATACATACATACTTCAAAGAGGGTGTTATAACTTTAAATAATCTTTTAAGAAATCAATTCATCCCCCTCTTGAGTTATTCAATCCGTCATTATCTAGGACATTAGATCCGAACATCCTTTGAGGTACACTATGCTTTTTTAATAGTGTGTAATATTTTTTTGATTCAAGAGCTACACACTCCTTTATTTTACCTACCCTAGTCCATGATTTGGTACTTAAGGTGGAGATAATTCCAATTCCCTTAAAATTTATTTTTCTTTTCTCAACCTAACCTGAACCACTAGGTCTGAGCTAGAGTTCCACATGAATTCATGCAAGCATCCATGTATACAAGTGTTTGCTGACTAGCAGTGAGGGTCAAAGGGGAATGATCAGGAGACAATTCTTTTAGTACTAGGTAAATATAAAAGAAAAATAAAGGAAGTGATAAATAATAAATGAAAAAAATAATGAATAAATGGATAATAATTAGAGTAACATCATACAAAAAAGTATCAACCCATGAAAAAGTAGTATGGAATGTTAGAAAGATAAACTAAAACTAAGTAGAGGATTTAAACAGGTGGTGGATCAATATATAGAGAAAAGTAGCTAAATAAAAATATCACCAAACATCTAACCCGAGGTCTATCCCACAACATCTGTATCCACCCACTAAACCTACTCAACTATCCACCATAGGTCCCTTGGCCTTTTCCAGATTCTTGATCCTGAAATTTACTAGTGTATTGAGATGACAAAGTAGGTTGTGAGTAAAATACATATTAGAACACCACCAAAGATCCTTAACATAAGTTCATAAGATATATGGGTATATTCCATGAAAGTAAATAGAGTAAATATAACAAAAAGTATATAACACAAGCACAACATATATGCCAGGTCCTCAGAGACTAGCTCTACCTAATTTAGATCCATGAAACAAGGAACATAAACCACCTACCTAAGAAACCCCCCTTGATGAGTAGTCCAAACAAATGTTTGACACATTCTACTAGTTGGGATATCCCATTTACATTCCAACCTATCATATAACACATCCCTCTCAGAGGATAGTCTAATAGGCTCAACCTGCACACTCAAATACAAATGAAAAATGAATAACACATACAATAAAAGATACCAATGACAAATAAAAATCATTTCACATTAGGTAGGAATCATAATCATCATAATCCAAATGCAATAAACACAATCAAAATTATCATAGGCTACAAATTCGCACCTCATGTGATCAAGAATTAAATATAGGTCTCATGAGGCTACACACATATTCCAACAATCATAGTAAGAACCCATATAAAACATGTGATAAAATCAAGGGCTTCCTACCTTAGGTGAAACAATGATCGATGGATAGGGTCACCGCCTAAGTCTCGAAGTACCATCAAATCAAAGAACCAAACCCAATTCAACACAATTTATAAATATAGGATAAAGTTTGAGGAGAAATCACACCATAGAGGTAGGTCAAGGTTAAACATATTTGATAAGATCTTTTTTCAATAATGATCTAGGTTTGATTGATGCATAGATGCCAATTATCTGAATTTGGGTTCCAATTATATCAAAAATCAATAACAATCTTGTTATACCACGTAAAAAACCTTGTTTAGATCATTAAATATAAGATCTAAATGGGTTTTTATTAAGGAGAAGAAAAGGGTATTGATCTAGAATAAATGAGAACTCATTGAATTGAAAATAAAGGATCAATCCTTTTTTAGGTATTGGAAAGATGATACAGAAGAGAGTATAGGACCCTAAAATTACCAGAGAGGGATCCTAGCTCATTGTGGATAAAATAGATAATGATATAATGAGAGAAAAAGGATCATATATTGGGGATTTAAAAAAATTCCACATAAAACAATGGGCCTTACTAGGCCCTTAACGATGCCACAAGTTGGACAGTGGCTAATGGGCATAAAATATTCTACCTGGGAGCCCCAGAAACTAGCCAATGGTTTCTAGGTATATTCACTTATACCTAGGGACCACACTGACTGGCTTGTGGGAATGTTGTAGCTTAAAAATCTACAACATGTCCACTGAGCCTATATTTTTTTATTTCTAGCCTCACGTACACCCCTATCCCACCTCAAATCACTTTAAAACATGATAAAAAAGATATATGAAATTTAAAAAGAGGTATACATGAAATAGATGTGTCACAATTATCACCCTCTTATGACTTATCATCCTTGAGAAGTATCCCTAAAGTTATTCTTGAACAACTTGGTCCACTATGCCTGAATGTCCGTTTCTCACTCACATGTATATTCTTGAATACATCCATGCTACCATAAAACCAAAAAAATATGAACAACAATTACTTGGATCACCTTATCACTTAATTACACTATCCAAATAGGTATATCCACAAAAGATACATCCAGTTCTAGCTCAACATCCTCACAGTCGATAACATGCACATGACCAGGATCATACTTTCAAAGGTGAGACACATGGAACACATTATGAATACCTTAATAATTCAGAGGAAGGTACAAACAATAGGACACCATACCAATGATTCCAAATATCTCAAATTTAACAATAATCAATGACACTAAATTTACTTTCCTCCTCAAATGCCTATTCCCTAATAGAAGGGGAACCTATAAGAAAAACTTGTTACCCATAGTGAACTCCAAGGACCATAACCTTTAGTTAGTATAATACCTCTACCTATTTTGAGCCATGAATTACAATTTTTTAATCAATATCACTCACTATAAGGTCTCCTATACCATACTCAGCCTAATGACTAAATATTCACTTACCTCATGAAAGCATAATAGTGAACGACATGGAAAACCATATAGATTTTTAAACAGATCTATCTGAATCAAGTAATGAAAATTATTATTGTAGTAAAACTCTAATAAAGTCAAGTGATTATCATATTCTCCTAAAAAATACAAATAACTCACCTAAATCATGTATTCAAAGATCTAGATCATTCTCTCTGACTTCCCATTTTTCATATGATGGAAATATGTACTCAGTTTTAATTGAGTCCCTATCACCTTCTATAGGCCTTGCCAAAAATACTATGTGAACTGGGTGTCTCTGTTAGATACCACACTTTATGAAACTCCATGTAGCCACGTGATCTCTCAAACATATATATTTTCTATCTCATCCACTGATCTAGTCTATCAAATCAATATAAAGTCAGCTACCTTGGTCAACCTATATACCACCACCCAAATAGTATCTCAACCTCTTAGGGTCCTAGGAAAACCTGTCATGAAGTATGTGTTCACCTCATCCCACTTCCACATAGGCATTGGAAGTGGTTGGAGTAACCCTCCAAGTCTCTAATGCTCTGCCTTTATCCTCTAATGAGATAGACAATAAGAGACAAATCCTACAATGTTTATCTTCACACCAATCCACTAGAACTACCATATAACATCATGATAAATCTTGGTCGATCCTAGGTGCATTACCCACTATGAAGCACTATAGGATCTCATCATTTCCTCTCTCATGGAATATGGAACCATCACCCCTCCCTAAACCAAGAGCACTTAAAATCTATCTACGGTACACCCTAGAATATAACTATTCACTAAAAACCACTCACACATCACAAAACACTTTATATCAAGCTCCTAACAGAAATTTAGTAATTATAACAACTATGATGTGATCACTAAGGGTGAACAATCCACTACCTCTCGATCCTCAACTATTCCCACCTCCCAGTATTCTAAAAAATCCATAAATTTCCATTCTACTTTTGATGTTCACTCTCTAACTTCCTATATCTTCCCACTCAATGCATTGGAAACTAAATTTCCTTTCCTAGGATAATACTATGTATCAAAGTATAATGTCTTCAATTACTCTACCCAATGCCTATGAATAAGATTTAGATCATGCTAAGAGAAGATATACCACATACCCTTGTGGACCATATATATGATAAATATCTCACCGAAGAGGTAGTGTCACCAACACTTCAATGCATAAACCACAACTACCAAATCTATGTCTTTGGTAGGCTAGTTCCACTCATGGGGTCACAACTGATGAAACCCGTAAGAAAATACATTATCACCTTGAATCTTAAAAACTCCTAAGAAAATGTCACATGTTCTTCAATATAATATATACCCAACTTCAGGCTCAAGGAGAATTAGGATTGGAGCTGACATTAACCACTTATTTATCTCTAAGAAGGATTATTCTCAAAATTCCTTCCATTTAAACTCAACTCCTTTCTTTATAAGCATCATTATAGGCACTTTTAGGTAAGAAAAGTACTGAATGAACCTCCTATAATACCCATCCAACCTGATAAAATGATGAATCTAAAACACATTCCTCAATTATTCCCAAGATATGAATGCATCAAAATTCTGTGAATCAACTAATATTCCTAGTTGAGAAACCTCATTCCCAAGAAATTACACCTTTTATATCCAAAAGTGACACTTTTAGTACTTGGTGTAAAGATGATGTGTTCAAAGTTTACTCAATACGATCTCTAGGTGTATAACATGTGATTACAATGTCTTAGAATATATTAGGATGTCATTAATGCACACAATGACATAGTCAAAGTATGGGTGAAAGATCTTGTTTATGAGAGCCATGAATAGGTACATAACATTCATCAGTCCAAAGGGAATAACAATATACTCATACAACCCATACCTACTACTAAACTCTATCTTAAATATACCTTCCTCTCTGACCCAAATTTGATGGTATACAGAACATTGATCAATCTTAGAAAACCACCAGGCTCTCCTCAATTGATCAAACAAGTCATCAATTATTGGAAATAGATAACTATTTTTCATAGTGATCTAATTCAACTTCTGGTAGTCCACATAAATTCAAATACTACCATTATCCTTCTTGGTAAACAATACCAAAGAACCATAATGGGAATTCTATAGTCTAATTAATCCTTTAGATTCCAGATCATCAAGATAAACATTGAGCTATTTCACCTTAGCTGGTGCCATGTGATATGATGGAATTGATATGGGTTATGCTTTGAGAACAGGATCAATATCAAATTTAACTCCTATATATAGTGGTAAACCTGAGAAATCATTCAGAAAGACATCTCAGTACAGGTTCACTACAGGAGGAAAATAGGAGGGAGATACTATCTTGTCTGCTACAAGGATTATACCAACCACCTGAACTAAAAATACATCTCTTTGATGAGGATTTGGTCCCACTCTTCCTTCCCCAACATTCCATTCACTAGTCAATACAAACATTTCCTCATTAAGAAATGTAAATGTTACTTATCTCTAATGACAATCGACATGTGCATGAGATTTGGTCAACTAATCCAAGCCAAAGATCACATAAAAACCCATCATCTCTAGAATTATGAATATCCACACATTTTCAAATATTGTAACCCCCACTGAACATTTTGTACATTTATAAAGATGTTACACTTTCTTCCCAAGGGGTGTACCAATAGATAAAAACTCATAAGAGTACTTAAATAATAAGTCTAACCTAATAACCACTTGAGTATATAACAATGAATGAGATTATACTATAACAAATAAATCAATAGATAGTGTAGAAGAAATCAAGACCACACTTCATGCATTTAAGGGTACCTCTCCACCATCATCAAAATTATAATCAACCACATAATCCCTATTATCCGCTACTACATGACTCTCCATTGGCTCATGAGTCACCTAATTCACCAACCATTACGGGGTCTGCACCTGCTGTTGAGGTCCTATGATTTAATTTTCTATGAAAAACCATGAAGACCTATCACAGAACCACTTTAGGTTCCCAGTCTTTCAACACTAGTGAAAATTATTGAGAGAAAAACCACTACCCCAATTTCCTTCCTCTCACTTTATTTTCTTTCTCCCATAATGAGTAACTGAGACTAAAATAGAGAAAGAACCTGTTGACCCACTGACAATAGGAAGAAAACATGTAACTTAGTCTTCCTCGATAACCTTATCTATCGCCAGTTCCTTACAAAGCACTACAACATAGGTCATCAGATTGAAGTTCCTGACCTATCATTTCAACTCTGGAAAAAGACTAATATCTAAATTTCTAGCATTCAATGCCTCATTCCCTACCAGAATAAAATTAAAGTGGATCAACTCGATAAATCATGATGAATAAGAGAACACAGTCAGAATTCCCTACTAGAGATCCATGAACTCATGAGTATGGTTCAATTTCAATGAATTAGGGAAGAACTCTATAAAGAAAGAGGTGCTTAAAAGTCACCCATGTTATACCTTTACATCTACTAACCTGAATCATAACACCCCACCATTGTCTAGCTTCACCTTAAAGCATAAAGGTTACAATATTAACCTTCCTATTATTAGAGGAATCTACTAGGCCATAGATTCTCTTGATGAATCATATCTAGTTCTCCACATCCTGGGGTACTCTAGTTCCCTGGAAGGATAGTGGATACTGAAGATAAAAGTCACATGAATAATCAACCATCATCAGTCTACCCATGTGGGCTCCTCTTCCACGAACATGCACTAGTCAAAAGAGTCCTATATAGACTTGTTCTATATCTTGACCCATTATAGAAATTAAGAGAACCTACTCAGTTTCATCCTTCTATATAATAGGTGGTTCTATTGGCTGAACAATATGTTTATGAGGTTATATTTCCTAAAATACCATATTTAACCTCATATAAAGACACCAACTTAAATAAAAAGGGATGAAATAGATCACATGCATATGAAATGGTTTTCAATAAGTTAAACCTAAGAGGCTACCCACAAGAATAAGGAATAACCCTCTAATAACTACCCATAACCCAAGACAAGACTCCAATATCATTATGTTATTCAGAACTATACATATATACAATCAAGTAGATAATACTCAAGATCAAATAAAATAATGAAATAAATAATACACTAAAATCACATGTCAAAATTTCAATAGGTATTTAATTATTTGGGATTTATATAATGAAAGAAACATGAATATGACATGTAATACCATGTGCCTAAACATGATGCAAGAATTCACACCAAATCCCATGAATCAGTATACAAACATCATGTGCATTACCTAATGTGATTTTTCAATAAAGGTAACATTGGAAAACAAGAGCATGAATCTCAATTTTATGGAAACTTTTAGGAACACTATACAATGATGACCAGGAACTAACATAGTTCTCCTACTCGAGTCCCAACCATCCTATCTCATGTCTACCCACCCTATCCCAAGTCAAGTAAAAGATAAAAAACAAGTTAGTAAACCCAGTTGTAAAATCCTCACTAGTTTTTATTGTATGAGATGTTTCAAGTTTATGAAATTATATATTTATATGATGTTTTTATATGATATGTGTGTTTAGTGGTTGTTCTTTAATATTTGGGGTCTCAAGTTGACTATATAATGAAATGGATTTGAAAGGCAACATTGTGGCTAAACAAGGCCATCAGTTTTCCGGTGGGGATCCACCGACCATCCGATGGTTCTGAAAGTTAGACTATATAAGTGAAGAACCCAGTGGCCAATTGGTTGGAATCCACCGACTAGATAGTGGCTAAGCTAGAATTCCTATAATTCTTCCAGGCACACCATCTAGTAGGCGACTAGTCATCGGCCAGCCAGTGATGTCCACCAACAATATGGTACACCCAGTACATGGGTTCTTTAAATTTACCCCATGATTTTTAATTCTATATGGTTTTCACTTCATTTTATACCAAATTCTAACCTTAAGGGACCATTTATAATTTTATACTCCCTCTCATGAATCAAAAATCTCCCATTCCTCTCTCCTTGCCTCTCCAACCTTTGGCTGATCCAACAAAACAAGGATGGTGAGTCCTCTTTAGATCCATGCTAAATCCATCTGTAAAATTTATAGATGTGCATGGATCTATATTAGATCTATGAATTACATGAAAATACAATGTAACTTTTTCCATTTCTTCATAGATTGGTGGAGAATATAGTATGTTGAAAATTTTTCTTGAGCAGATGAAGATCTACTAATGACAATTAAAATTCAACGAGTTCATGTTTGTGAATCATCCTCCCCAAAATATTCTTGATAGAAGATTGATAATAGAAATTTAATCTGTTAATGATTCCTTGGTAGGTTGGTGGAGGATTCGATTTGTTAATAAACCCCCTTAATTGATGATAAAACTCTCAAGAATGGTGTAAGTTTTGGGTAAGTCATCATGAATCAAACATCTCAAGGCTTTATTTTAAAATCAATAATGAATTCAAAACCTTTTCTTTGATAAAAAAAGTATATATTGAATTGGAATCCCATCCTTTGATGTGTCTTGGAAGTGATTCCATTGACGGACTCCATAAGGAATCCTTGTTTTGTGTGATTATTCTCCATAGGTGTGCGACATGGTTCCATCTTTAATCATTTGATGAAATTTAGATTTCTTCATTAATAAACACAAGGTAGAATGTTTCTTACCTTTTTAGTCCCTTGTATAATCTTGTTTTCTTGATTCATGATGTGTTGTAATGAATTTTTTTCTTGG
Source organism: Viscum album (assembly GCA_963277665.1). Taxonomy (NCBI): domain Eukaryota; kingdom Viridiplantae; phylum Streptophyta; class Magnoliopsida; order Santalales; family Viscaceae; genus Viscum; species Viscum album. The sequence goes on along the minus strand of OY728132.1, from coordinate 1,273,917,934 downwards.
TTGAGAGTGATTACTTATGGGTACGTGCATTGATGTGATACCCATATGCAATTTTTGATTCCATAATTATTTTTAGAGTATCCTATTACCATTATTGATGATGATCACATATTGTTATATGATATTACTATATTCTCAAGATGCCATGATATGCTTGTCTCATCATGATCTACCTTGTTGTGTGTTATCTTTCCTTCAGAGGTTTGGTTCTTGTAATTTTTGGGATAAACCATCATGATATGTTACCCCTTAGAGGGAGAGCATTCATGGAGTTCAATGATGATGAAAATATACCCATACATAGGGTTGTATCATAATTGACTTATATCCCAAAGAATATTTGATTCCTTAGGGATTCTAAGGAGTGTGTTGGAACTTGATTCCTTATAGATGCCAAGTAGTATGATCAATCGATGCCCCAAGGATTTCGAGTGACATCTCAGAAGATTTTTATCTAGTTATTGATTTTTTTCAATGATCTTTGATCATGTTTCCAGTATAGAGCCAAAGAAGGTTAGACCAGGGCTCATGGTGGATTGGTTAGCACATGGGTACTCGATATGTGATTTTTTTATTTGTGCATTTATTGTTATCATGACATACACATGTTATACATGTGCACATTTGTTAAGGGAGAATTAGTGGTGTCCTACTAGTTTTTATTCAAATATGATTGTTGAGCTGTGTGTGAATAATTTATGTACTAGGATCCAAGAAAGGGAAAGTGGACCATGGAAAATTTATGAGTTGTGGAGCATAGAGCTAGTGGAGAGTCTAGGATAGATTCTGAAGTATTACCATAGTTTTATTTATTTATTACCTTCCTAAAAATTACTCTAGTTTGGATTGACACATAGATCTCCCATTTTTTATTAATTGTATGACTTGAGTACCATGATATTATTACATTATGATTTTTTAGTTTTCCATATGATACTCTAATTATTATAATTTTTATTATTATTGGTGTATGGACATGATATTGAGGGTATAGTATCCCCTCTAATGGTCTTGGTACCCTCACTATTAGTCATCATCCTCTTCCACATAGATAGACACACATGAGGTTTTTTGGATCTCTTACATGGACCTGGTGGTTCATTTCAGGGTATTAAAAAATGGAATTAGAGAATAATTTTCTTTTTTTCTTTTTTGACTAACTTGGAACAGGGTAAAAAGAATATTTCTATATAGGAATCAGGTAGGAGAGTTTCCATGTGCTTGGTTAACTCATGCATAACCAACCTCCAAGTTACCATTTATGGGAATTATGTTATCGTTTTATGATATTTTAGGAGTGTTCATGCATCATGAAAATTCACATAGGATCATATGCCATATATATGCCTATTTTTGTGCTTCATATTAGATCTTAAATATAATGACTTGATTTGTGATATATGTTTCAGATAAAGTTACACTATGTTGTGTGATATATTCATTTCCTTGCTTTTGTGATATATCTATGCTAAAATTAATTACTAAAACTTAAGCATGATGTAATGTTTGTATATATATGATTGTGACTAACATATAGGGATGTATAACCTTGGTTAGTTCTTGGAGGATTATAACTTGTGTTTCCCTTGATGTTACATAAGATACCTCCCTATAGAAGAATGATAAGACCACCATATGACATGGGATGAGGTAATCCCACTAGGGAGGACACCCCTATTCCACCACCTTATATGTAGGAGGGTGCTATAAAGAATGATTATAAACATTCTATCATAGTATTGGAAGTATTCCCACTTTATTCAGGATTCACTCTTCTTGTTCCTGCATAGAGGTGAGGGGTTCTTAGGTCTATTTTCAATTTCACTATATAATTATAACTCCGATATCCTCTAGCCTTTCAGGGAACTAGAAGATGAAAGGATACGAAGGACTAGATAGAAATCATTGATGGTGTCTTAAATCTCAATGAGATACCTGAGGATTGGAAGGTGAAGTTAAAAATTTTCATGTTTCATAGACCCTCCAAGAGGTGGTGGGGTGTGATAGGGAAGGTTAAAAATCATGTGGGTCTCACCTGGGAGACTTTAAAGAACCTATTATTTAGGTATTTTCCCCCAAAATGTTAAATATTTACCAATCATAAGAGTTTATGGAGCTATAACATGGGTCCATGTTAGTATCTACATACTCCGCTCATTTCAATGAGATGCTTTATTTTTCACCACTCTTGGATGAAAGAAAATAATAAAAGGTTTTTAAGTTCAAGATTAGATTTCATTATGACATCAGATGGTAGTTTTGGAGTTTCAGGCTTATGATATACCCAATGGTTTTGTAAAAGGCCTTGAATATAAAGAAGGTCCTAGAGGAAGATCAAGTAGTTGGTTTTCTTACACCCTTAAATAATTAAGTGTGTAGACCTCCTATGACTATGATGATCATCTCCTATGGTCATAGATAGAGGAAAACTGGGGACATGAATTAGGGTGGTGGTATACATGTGGATTGGAGTACAAATTTTTTAGCCCTTAAGAGGATACCCAAATATCTTCAACTGTTGGAAGGTCAGATATTATCGCAAGTTCTTCACAGTACCTTAGAGAAAATTTTAATAGTGTGGAATGAAATGGAAGCTTCCATAGTTTTTCTTTAGGGATTCGAGATTGAGTTTCCATAGAGGTGAAATATGAATGTAATATTTGACCTAGGGATCCAGATAGGATCCTTAACAGTAGGCTTAGATGATGAAAACTAAGACTAATCATGTAGCTCAGGGACTAAGTTGTGAAGCTGAGGTAGGATATGTATATATAGTGGATTAGACTCTGGTAGATGGTGGTGATGGACCATATACTATTCGAGGTATGGTCTTTATCACTTCTACATTGTCTAATGCCTTGTTTGATAGTGGTTATCCCCATTACTTTATCTTTTTATAATTTATTTCCATACTTGACTTACCAGTAAAGTTATCCTCTAAGTTACTTATCCTTGATACACCATTATGCAAAAAAGTGTACCATTTTTAGTGATTCCCAGAGTGTTGAATATTTATTTCTAGTTATGGAAATTTTTGGGACTTTATGATTCTAGATATGACAAGCTTATATGTGATTCTCAGCATAGATTGGTTGAAAAACTTTCAATCCAACATCGGATACTATCAGAGATGAGTATCTTTTAATTCACTAAAGGTAGAGATTTTTTTGATAACCAAAGAATGGTAATTTAGAGTAGGTAGAGTTGGTACAAACATGAGTCAAATTAGGATGATCATGATGTGGATAGAGGGCTCAAAACTTTCTAAAATATCAGTGGAAACCCCCTCAGTTTTCTTCTAGTTGTGGATATCTATCAGAATATATTTCTAGAAAACTTCACATAAGTCACCCTGATAGAGGAGTTGTCTTTGATATAGAGTTCATAAAAAGTGACCAACCCATTTCATTACCCATTTATCACATATATCTAACCTATTTGAAGGATATCAAGGTGATTATCAATGAATTAGAGCAGAAGAGATTTATCCATCAGAGTTATTCACCATGGGGTGAACCTATCTTGTTCACCAGAAGGAGGATGGTAGTCTTAGAATCTGCGTAGATTAACAGAAGCTGAACCAGGTGATGGTAAAGAACATATTTACTTTTTCTAGGTTCAATGATATCTATAATACTTTATAGGGATCATGATGGTTTTCTAGGATTAATATTTGATAAGGTTATCACCAGTTGTAGGTTATAGAGGAAGGCATCCTGAAGATGAAATTTTAGAGTAGGTATAGGATGTATGTGTACTTGCTGATACTTATTGGTTTGATGATTACATCATCAACAAGATCTTCCATGCATATCTAGACTCATTTGACATTGTTTTCATTGAATACATCTTCATCTACTCACTGACCCTAGAGAAACATGCCACACATATTGTGATATTTCTGAGTAAACTTTGAGCACATAAGATTTATGCCAAGATATTAAAGTATAACTTTTGTATTCAGTAGGTGAAATTCTTTGGGCATGTGGTTTCATTGACCAGTATATCATTAGACTTATAGAATGTCGAGGTAATGATTTCATGGACACATCCTTAGAATGTAATAGAGATCAGAAGCTTCCTAGGTTTAGAAGGATACCACCAAAATTTTATCTATAAATTCTCTTTATTATTAGCACCTACGACTGAACTAATGAAGAAGGGAGTGAAGTTATTGAAGGTTTTGGGCACAAAGGAAGCGTGGTTGGGTCGGTACCCAACTTTTATTTTTACCATGATCAATGATTATTCCGGGATCAATATGAATGCTAGTCTCCATTAAATATAATCATTGATTTAGATAAATAAAGAAGAGGCCTGAAACCTTTAGAGAGGATCTTACACATCATGTTTGTAATTAATTTAATTAATTTCATAAAGAAAATAATACTTGGTTCTTTAGTATTTTATTCGTTTATGATGTTGATCGTCCAGAATGACCCTTATGAATTATCTTGTTGCGCTTGTAAGGATCCAAACTAAAATCTCTATAGCGGTGATCAACACGTGCTCTGACGGCCTCCGATTGACACCGCTCATTCTCCGGGTGCTAGCGTGGCGAAGCGAGTGTCTTGTGTCAGTCATTCTTTATCTCTTGTTCTTCGATCTTGAAGAACATCTCTCATTCTTGAGAGGGGAGATAATAGTATTCGAGAGAGAAATTGTCTTGCTCAACAATTCTCAATTCACCAGGCCTGTGATTTTGTTTTTTGGTGTGTGGAACAATATTCATACTTGCCTATTTATATACATGGAATTTTAGTTACAATATTTAATTGTATAGAAACAATTAAATACATTCATGAACATACAGAAAACCCATGCATTTAATAATAATACCGTGTCATTATTTATGGTGCGCCAACTTGCGCAAAACAAAATTATAAATTCCACATCACAAAATAATAGCAAATCCATTTTAATTTATGACAACTAGTTAAATAATTATTTACCATCTTACAAATAATTATTTTACTACCGAACCAACCTTGGATTGCTCGAACTCCACTTCCATTTATTGAACACTCAAATTAATAAATAAATAATTTATTCTCTTAAATAAATATTTTATATATAAATGAGTAAATAAATATTTATTAAATGTTTAATAAAATAAATAAATATATTTTATTTAATTTATGAAATCATTTTAACTAGAATAAAATTATTCCATGATCTTCAGAATAATATTTATTTCATTAATTAAATTCAAATAGAATTTAAACGAGACCACAAAAAACACTTAGTGTGTGACCCTCTAGGATTCTTTCTTGTTGGCATTAAGCGGGCTTGCCTAAAGTTCAAGAGTACTCTCTAGAAATGGGTCAAGACACCCAAGAGAAAGAACATAAAGTTGCAAAAACAACATCCACATATGAACACTCACTGTGTAATATAATCCATTTATCGTAATATCTCATCAAGAAGGTTTTATTATTGTGTCATCAAATTTTATGCCTGATACATCATTCTTTAAATACCTGAAACAAATTCGTCGTTACACCATGACCATGGAATTTCACCTGACAGTTCTATTTCAATCAAAGGGACGAGATATCAACTTCAATAATTGGAAGGGAAACATCCTTCCTTGACTTATCCATTATAACATACCACTCGTGACGCACCCAACGTACCCTACTTCCCGCCAACTGTCTGCGTGATAGTTTTCATTAGTAAATCAAAGTGCGTAATTCGTGACACATATTAATGATATTATTAAAGTCTAAGGATCATTACACATGCTCGCAGATAGAAAAATCTGATGACACCAAAACATGTGGAATTCCTACTAGCGGGTCTGTTCTCATAATCTCCTATCTTGGAGATTGCCAAGTGCGAAATTCATAAGAGAAAGTCTCATCTTCTTATGAGTACTCGAACCTGATGGTATGCATGCTATGTGTCCCACCATATCATGTCATCCAACTACAAAACTATATTTAAGAATATTATTATAGCATTTCAAGGTTCTCATCATAGCGGGGAACTGCCATGACCTTATCAATGCAACAAATACTCTTGGACATTATTACATCATAGTCATGAAAAAAAATGAACAGTATGTAATAATACATTAAATATCCATTTAATCAAAGTAAAACAGTTGGTTTTAGGACACCAACTCTTAAAAACCCCCACTTGGACTAGAGCTAACTGCCTATGACTTTCAGTCCGCTAAAACTCACATGATGATCTTGTTTTTGCTGAGTCAAGGCTTTAGTCAAGGGGTCTGCCACGTTGTCTTCCGTGGAAATACTGCTCACTGAAACTTCACCTCTCTAAGAAAAATCCCTCAAGAGATGATACTTCCGAAGTATGTGCTTCGTCCACTGATGTGACCTTGGCTCTTTTGCGAGATCCACTACTGTAGTATTATCACAGTATAGTGTGATGGGATCTTTACTACTTGGTATCACATCTAGCTCCTAGATGATGCTTCACATCGAAACTGCTTCTTTATCTGCTTTAGAACCTATGATATACTCAGACTCTGCTATATAATCTACGACCACAATCTGCTTTGAGCTCTTCTAGCTCACTGCACCTCCATTCAATGTGAATATGTATCCCGTTTGCTACTTCATGTCATCTTGATTAGTCTGGAAACTAGAATTTGCATATCCTATGATGAATAGTTTCTTATCTCCTCCATAAACCAGGAACATATCCTTAGTACGCCTCAAATACATTAGTATAGTCTTGACTACCATCCAATGGTGGTCACCTGGGTCAGCTTGATATCTTCCTACCACAATCAATGCATAGGTGACATCCAGCCTAGTACATAGCATGACATACATGACTGACCCAATATCTAATGTGTATGAATTCCTTAACATTATCTTTATTTACTCATGTGTCTGAGGACACATTTTCTTGGAAAGATGAATGCCATGTGACGCTGGAAACAATCCCCTCGTGGATTGTTCCACCCTGAATATCTTTTGTATCTTATCAATGTATGTACTTTGAATTAGGTCCAACAATATCTTGGATCTATCACGATGTATCTTTATCCCAAGAATATACACTGCCTCACCCAAGTCTTTCATGGAGAAGCATTGATTCAACCATGCCATAAAAGAATGTAATACCGGTATCTCATTTCCAATAAGTAATATTTTATCAACATATACTATTAAGAAAACGAATGCACTACCACTAAAATGTTTGTAGACACAAGGCTCACATTCATTCTTGATAAAACCAATTTTTTTATGGCTTAATTAAAATGAATTTTCCATGATCTGGATGCTTAATTTAATCCATAAATGTATTTTTTCAACTTTCATACCTTATTGAAATATTTTGGAGTCACAAACCCTTCAGGTTGTGTCATGTAGACATCTTCCTGAAGGTTCCTGTTAAGGAATGCTGTTTTTACATCCATTTTCCAAATCTCATAGTCATGGTAAGACATAATGGCAAGTATAATTCTGATGGATTTCAGCATTGGAACTAGTGAGAAGGTTTCATCGTAGTCAATTCCTTGATGATGTTTAAACCCTTTTGCTACCAGTCGTGCCTTATAGGTACTGACTTGTCCTTCCATGTCCAGTTTCTTCCTGAATACCCATTTTCAACCAACAGGATTTACATCAACTGGAGGATATACCAAAATCCAAACTTGGTTTTGGTACATGGAATCCATTTCAGAATTCATGGCTTCTTGCCACTTGGAAAAGTCTATGCCACTTACTACTTCCTTGTAGGTTAGAGGATCATTATTATCAACTAATAATGAGTCACCATCCTCAGTAACTAGAAAACCACACCATTTCGGTTCTCTAACCTCTCTTTTACTACTACTCAATACTTGTGTCTCTGGAATAGATTCTTCTTCCATGGGGATTTGTAGAATCTGTTCCTGTACCAACTCTTGTGTACCTTGAGCCTCGACTTCATCAAAGTATATCTCACTCCCACTATCTCTTTTGGAGATGTGATCCCTCTCAAGGAATATGGCATGTCTTTCCACTATAACCTTTTTTATAAGGGGTTTTATAGTTAATATCCCATTGTTTCATTGGGGTATCCTATAAAGGTACACTTTGTGCCTCAAGGTGTGAGTTTGTTACCTAAAGAGGCCTTAACAAATGCTTCACTACCCCGCACATGTAAATTCGATAACATGTCTTTTCTTTCACTCTAGAACTCATATGAAATACCACTTATCAATTTAGTTGGTACTTGGTTTTGTATGTGTGCCACTTTTTGTAACACATATCCCCAAAAGGATAATGGAAGACTCGCATGACCCATTATTGATCTCACCATGTCCAACAGGGTGTGGTTCCTCCTTTCTCTCACACCATTCCACTGGGGCATGTTTGGAGGAGTGAGTTGGGATAAGATCTCAAACTCCCGTAAGTAATCAATGAAGTCTTGATTAAGATATTATCCACCTCGGTCTGAGCAGAGTTTCTTAATCTTCTTACCAAGCTGATTCTCAACTTTATTCTTGTATTCTTTGAACTTATAAAAATAATCTGACTTATACCTCATTAAGTAGATATATCCGTATATACTAAAATCATCAGTAAGAGTTATGAAGTATGAGTACCCCCCCTTGATTCAACTGTAAATGGTCCACACACATCAGTATGAACCAATTAAAGAAGTTATTTAGCCCTTTCACCTTTCCCACTAAATGGGGATTTAGTCATTTTGCCTTATAAACATGCATGACATACACCAAGTGGTTTTAGTTCAAAAGAATATAAATATCCATCTTTATGTAACTGTGTCAAGCATTTCTCATTTACATGATCTAGCTGGTGATGCCAAAGTTTGGTGTGGTATGAGTCATATGAAGTATCTTTGTTATCGATTTCCATTACTTGGTTTGTGTAATCCAACACGTAAAGTCCGTTGTATAAATATGCCCTACCATAACAAATGATATCTTTGTAAAAGAAGAAACATTCATTTCCAAACATGAAAACAAATCCATATGTATCTAATCTAGATACAGAAATAATGTTTTTAGTAATAGAAGGAACCTAATAACAACCCTTTAACACCAATATCATCTTAGTTGGCAACGTGAGGTGGTAGTCCCCGATAGCTACAACAATAAGTCTGACTCCGTTGGCTGCTCATAGATCTACCTCCCCTCGATCAATCTTTCTGAATTTACTTGGTTCCTGTATTTGGATACATATGTGAGAACCACAAGTTGTATCTAATACCCAATTTGTAGAAACAGATAGATTTCATTCGATAACAAATACACCTGAAGCTTCTCCTTGATTCTTAGGCTTGGTGCGGTTCTTCTTCCAGTGTCCCTTCTTTCCACATGTGAAATAGACATCCTCCTATTCCCTTGCCTCCCCTTTGATCTTACTTTTCTTGGAATGCTATGAAGAAGCTTTGGAATTAAAGCTCTTCACCTCCCCTTTCCTCTTATTCACCATAAAGAAATAAGGCTTTTTGAACTTCATATCTTTGTCCACTTTGAGAATGAGGATAAGAACATCAGATAGAGACTTCTTAATGTTGTTTATATTGAAATCGGCAACAAATTTAGAGAATCTCTAAGGGAGTGATGTGAGAATGAGATCGATGCCCAGTTATTCTGGGAGTTTAAACCCTAGAACCTCCAGGTGCTCAATGTAGCCAATGATCTTGACTGCATGAGGCCCAACCGGGGAACCTTCTCCAAGATTACTCTGAAAGAGTGACTTAGAGATCTCAAACCTTTTCTGTCTTGCTCTCTCCTAGTAAAGACCATGGAGGTGCTTGAGTATGCTATTTCATGAAACTTCAAGAGCTCACTAGACATTGATGATAACATCAAACATTGAACGTAGACCGCATTGTTCATATGTTTCTCATAGACCAAAAAATAATCATCACTCGCCTCCTTGGAAGGAGGATTAGGTAATGCTAACTCCAGCATGTAAGACTTTTGTTCATGGCGTAGGATAACCCGAAGGCATCTAAACCATTTCTGGATGTTACTACTGGTAAGGATGTTGTCTTTATCTAAAATTAATCACAGGGATAGTGTGGTTGATGAGCTTGTCATTTTTATTCTACAATTAAATGAGCATATCATTAGTACTTTATTGATTACATTTTATGATAAATAATAAATTTTATTAAGTCTCCCACTATTTTATCAAGTCCCAATAGCCCTCACCATTGAACTCGGAATGTCCAGTTTCCATGACATTCTAGTGGTGAGGATCCATATTCCCCTTCTCATAACCCCATCAAGGGTTGGTCAAGCTATTATAAAGTATTTAGGTAGGCGAGTCTTTGCTAACTGTGGGTTTTAAGCTCCTTGATATGTTGAGTGGACTCCCCAATCCTGAAATCATGACTTTGGATTTCCTCAACTTTTACCTCCAATATTACACCAAGTCTAGAAAGGGATACTCCTCTTTATGTAATATGGTTAAGTCAAACTGAAACCTTTCACAAGGGATTCATGTATAAAAATAATTCTCCCAACAAGGGTTGGTCAAATATATAGTTTTATTGAGTTTTTCCCTTAATCAAGTAACAAAAGGCTTGTTATGACTTAATATTTTATTTGAGGGATTTTTATCTCTTATGCGTGAATTGCTTATTATAATTATAAAATGTATGTTAATATTAAGTGGAACTTAATTAATTAATTAACCATGTCTTGATAATATTTACGCATAATTCTAGTTTATTTTAGTTCCATCTTACATGCTTATTTAATTCATTAATTATGTGATCGTGACAACACATCCATAATGATAAACCATGCAACTGACATAAATAAAATAAAGTAAATGGAATGATCACGAGCTTTTCTAATGGTTAGTTTATCTAGAGGTTGATAAACTAACTCTAACCTAGGGGAGAAACACCTTGAACCTTTTTGGTTCGTGTTTACAACTTCCACCTGTCCACCTATGTATCTCCTGGGATTGGTTTCATCTCATCTCTAGCTTAAACCACCTCCACTAGCTTGGGAGTTCCATCCATTACATATGCCTCTTTTTTAACTAACATGTAGGTGAAGGGTAAAAATGGGTTTTACATAAAAGAAACCTTGGGCAACCAAGCCCTACATATTAATGATGATAAGTCTCACATGCCAACAAATTTAATTCAAATAAATAAATTAAAATAAACCATCCACATACAAAGGTCTTGGTATAGCTCATGATCATCCATACATTCAATGATATTTACGCATAAATAAAACTAGAAATAAATTATTTAATTGTTCTTGTTTAAGATAAATCACGCTCAAATCAATTAATTATCATCTTTAATCAATCGATCCTTTTATCTTAAACCCTTTTCTGAATTTCCTTGAGATTCTCATCCATCATAATTTTAAACAAATAAATTCATTTAAAATTATCTTTGTACATAACTTATACCTTGGAGGAAACTCGGTTAATTCCTATTCATAACTACCCAATGAGTAGAAACGAACATTACGCAGATGTTAAATTAGATATATATATAAAACACCTATCATGTGTTGTGCCTTGGCTTTACACCCACATGATGGTGCACGTATTAAGGGTTTGTATAATATAATAATAAATTTTAATAAATCTGCGTAATTTGGATGAGTACACAATGTGTAGTTAAAACTACATGGAGTGTACTATTTTTAACTATATATCTGAAGTACACACCCTGGGAGATGAAGTGTGAGTGTACTTTATAAATATTTGGATTACACGGCATGTCCAGTGGGCCACACGCTGTGTAGTACCTCGTTACACGGTCTCCAGCCGGGAAAGCCGTGTATAGGGTACACGGTCCAACCCTAACTCGAAGGGACTACATGCCGTGTCTATTAATCCATACAACATGTAATCCAAAAACTACATGACACCTATTCCTTATCAACACACAAATTCATTTAAGACTTAGAAAGACTCCAACACATGACTTGGTTTGACAGAGCGGTCCGATGCATTGAGTCTTGACTACATGGCATGTACTGCCGAATACACACCGTGTGTTCTAGTGTTGTATGGCCATGAATCTTTGGAACCTTTAGATGAGATCCTCTATTTTATTTTAATCTAAATTAAAAGAAAAAATAATTTCTGTGAAGTGAATGAGAAACAAAAGAGGAGGAATAGATCTTGAGATTCATATTTGTAGAATGATTAACTTGAATTGAAACAACTAAATTATTAAATGCGCAATTCATCACCAAAATATTTAAATAATTATAAACTATGATGCAACCCCTCTAATACTACTTGAAGGTTCTAGGTGCAGGGAAAGAGTGGTTGGATCAGTACCCAACTTTTATTTTTACCATGATCAATGATTATTCGGGGATCAATACGATGATGAATTCCAGTCTCCATGGAATATAATCAATGATTTAGATAAATAAAGAAGTGGACCAAAACCTTTAGATAAAATCTTTCACATCATGTTTATATTTAATTTAATTAATTTTATAAAGAAAATAATACCCGGATATTTGATATTTTATTTGTTGATGATGTTGATCATCCGGAATGACCCTTCTGGATTATCTCTTTGTGCTTGTAAGGATCCAAACTATAATCCCTCTAGTAGTGATCCACACGTTCTCTGATGGCCTCCGATCAACACCGCTCGTTATCTGAGTGTTAGCACAGTGAAGCGAGTGTCTTGTTTCATTCGTTCTTGATCACTTGTTCTTCAATATTGAAGAATGTATCTTGTTCTTGAGTGGGGAGAGAAGAGGATTCAAGAGGGAAATTGTCTGGCTCAACAATTCTCAATTCACCAGGCGTGTGGTGTGGTTTTTTGGTGTATAGAACAATAGGTGTAGTTTCCTATTTATATACATGAAATTTCAGTTATAATATTTAATTGCATAGAAACAATTAAATACATTCAAGAACATAGAGAAAACCCATGCATTTAATAATAAAACCACGTCATTATTTATGGTGTGCCAACTTGCGCAAAATAGAATTATAAATTCCACGTCACAAAATAATAGTAGAATTATTTTAGTTTATGCCAACTAGTTAAATAATTATTTACCATCTTGCAAATAATTATTTTACTACTAAACCGACCTTGGTCCGTTCAAAATCCACTTACATTTATCGAACACTCAAATAAATAAATAAATAATTTATTCTCTTAAATAAATATTTTATTTACAAATGAGTAAATAAATATTTATTAAATGTTCAATAAAATAAATAAATATATTTTATTTAATTTATGAGATCATTTTAACTTGAATAAAATTATTCCATGATCTTGAGAATAATATTTATTTCATTAATTAAATTCAAATAGAATTTAACTGAGACCACCAAAAACACTTAGTGTGTGACCCTCTAGGATTCTTTATCATTGTCATTAGGCGGGCTTGACTAAAGTCCAAGAGTACTATCTAGAAATGGGTCAAGGAACCCAAGAGAAAGAACATAAAGTCACAACAATGACATCCACATACGAACACTCACTGTGTAATATAACCCCTTTGTCGCAATATCTCATCAAGCAGGTTTCATGATTGTGTCATCAACTTTTATGCTTGATACGTCGTTCTTTGACTACCTAAATAAAATATTCATTACACCATAGACATGGAATTTCATGCGACAATTTTATTTCAATTAAAGGGATGAGATATCAACTTCCATAAATGGAAGGGAAAAATTCTTCCTTGACTTATCCATTAATAACATGCCACTCATAATGCACCTAATGTACCCTACTTCCCGCCAACTCTCTGTGTGACAGTTTTCATCAGTAAATCAAAGTGCATAAGTTATGACATGTATTAATGATAATATTGAAGTCTAAGTATCATCACACGCACTCACAGATAGAAAAATCCGATGACACCAAAACATGTAGAATTCCTACTAGTGGGTCTGTTATCATAATCTCCTATCTTAGAGATTACCAAGTGAGAAATTTATGAGAGGAAGTCTCATCTGCTTATGAGTACCCACACCTGACGATATGCATGCTATGTGTCCCATCATAACATGTCATCCAACCACAAAACTATATTTAAGAATATTGTTATATCATTTCAAGGTTCTCATCATAACGGGGAACTGTCATGACCTTATCAATGCAACAAATACTCTAGGACATTATTACATCATAGTCATGCAGAACAATGAAAAATATTTAATAATACATTAAATATCCATGTAATCAAAGTAAAACTATTTGGTTCTAGGAAACCAACTCTTATAGTTATATTGGTTATAGTAGTGTGAAGAGGTGTTTCTTGAGCTAAAAATAAGGTTGAATACAACCCCAGTGTTGATCCTACCTGAGACTAAGATCAGATATGATATATACTATGATGGTTCAAGCATTGGTTTGGTATAATTAATAATGTATAGGGAGTGGATAGTATCTTATGGGTCATGTTAGCTATGAATCCATGAGAAGAACTATCATACCCATGACTTAGAGATGGTATCCGTGGTCTATGATTTGAAGTGTTGGTGGCACTATCTCTCTAGTGAGAGGATTTTTGTCTATACTAACCACATGAGCCCATGATATATATATTCATATAGTGGGACCTAAACTTGAGATAGAGGTATTGGGTAAGGTATATATATTTTTTAATTTTAGATAGCCTATAAACCAGGTAAATGTAAAATTTTTGTATATGCTCTTATCCACAAGACATAGGTAGCTTAAGAGATTAGTGAATAACCTTTGGAGGAACATTGGATCTTGATAATATTTTTTTCTGATTGGAGGTTAGATGCTTTAGAGTATTAGATATCAATTACATTAGATATATTGGTGGTAACATATTCGTTAGTAAACCAAATAAAGGCTGGACATGAGTTTAACCCTATGTTTGCTATGATGCAGGAATATCTAGAAATAGGTGACTCGATACCTGGGTGTTCATTGGACATCAAAAATGGGATCCTTGTACATTAGATAGTTTTAGTATATGATTCTATTAGGGAATATATAATAAGAGACTTCAATACTGTTAAGCTGGTGGTACATCCTAGTGTAATAAATATGTACCCAAACTTTTAGGTTTCATCTCTGATGGTCAGGGATGAAGAGGGATATTTCTATATTCATTTCCCAATACCCTACCTACTTAGGGATAAAGGCTAAGTACCAGTGTCTTGGTGGTTTTCTACAGCCTCTTACGGTGACCATGTGGAAGTGGGAAGACATCATGATGGACTTTGTTATATGGTTACCCGTGATCTTGAGGTGCTATGATGATGTCTGTGTGATTATCGATTGACTGATGAAAGTTTCTAATTTTTTTCCAATCTCCGAGTCTCAATTTGTAGATGAGATATGTAAGATATATGTCTTTGAGATAGTATTCTTTCATGGAGTTCTCTTGAGAATCATATATAATAGATAGAAAGTTTTTATGTTTTGATTTTATTAGGGATTGTAGAAAACCTTAAGGACTTAGCTAAGAATGAGCATAGTGTACCATCCTTAAACAAATAGACAATCTGAGCAGATGAGTCACATATTAGAGGATATGCTTCAGGATTGTGCCCTAGACGTTGATGAAGCTTTGGGTGATTACCTAGAATTGGTTGAGTCCATATAAAATAAAAGTTAGTAGGCTTCGATTTAGATGAAACCTTATGAGTATCTTTATAGTAGGCCATGTCATTCACTTCTTTGTTGGAATAAGGTTGGTAAGGTAGCAGTTGGGGGGTCCAACATGGTGCATGAGTCCTCCAAGTGAGTGTAGCTAATTCAGAATATATTCATCATAGCTCACAGTAGAAAAAAGTATTTTCCAACTATAGAAGGATAAATTTGAAGTTTTCTAAAGGAGATCAGGTTATTATGAGATTGAAACCTTAGTTAGGCCACCAAAAATTGAGGAATAAAGGTAATCTAGCACCACACTATGTTGGAACCTTTGTGATCACCAAGAAAGTTAGGAAAATGGACTACCATTCAGATATTCTTTCTCACTACTCAGGTCAGTATGATGTGTTTCATGTGTCTTTACTTTGGAGTTATATATATGATTCCACACATATCATTGATAGTAAGGATTTTGAGTTAGATCCAAACACATTTTATGTAGAGCACATGACACAAATCATAGACTAGAGAAAGAAATATATTTGAGGTAAGATAATACCACTATTCTAGATTCTATGGAATTGTGGAAAGATCTAGGAGGACACCTAGGAGTGCGAGATAGATGGTTGGGCTAAATGGACCGAGTTTTTTGAGAAAAACCTTTGAAGGTACTTGTCACGAACCAGTCTGGGTCAACCCTGAACCGATCACTCGGGCCGCTCCGCGACAAGTCTTGAGAGGTGTTCTTGATCCTCTCAGTATACTAAAAAGTTACAAGGGAATCAGTTAGAGTGAAAAGGGAATTCTTTTTTCAAAATATAATCAATAACTAAGTAGTGAAAAGAAATGTACAACCAAACATACATTTATATAAAATTGAAATGAACATTATTTATGCAAGAAAATAAAAGTACAACTAAACAGTATAACCAACCGACCGAACCTAAGGACCTAACTAACACCATGTGATCCCACTGGTCACTCTCCAACACAACAAATACTCATTGCACAAAGCGACCGAACTCAATCTGAAACCTACACAAGGGATAAAAATAGAAGAAAACTATAGTTGTGTGTATTAAAAATCAGTAGGTTAGCTTAATATTCTATTCTCAATGAACTTACTTAAAAATAAAAGAAACATCAATTTTATGTTTGAGATAAAATATATAAAAATATGTTTTTAATGAGGTTCCATGATATAAAAATTACCAGAAAAAAACTTTCATGTTTTATGAACAAGAATGCTAGTAATAATTTTTCAAAGAGGTTCAACTTCAAAATGAAAATAGTTTTCAAGAGGGATTCATTAAAGAATGAAATTTTTTAAATAAAACACACGCACTACTTAATTTACCAAATAAACACATCGTATTCCGAGGGAGATTGAGAAATAGCTAATGAGAAAAAGTCATGGGAACACCCCTAGGCACTAGTTCGTTGTGGGCCCCAGGTACCTCATATCTCAGTGTAAAAGTAACCATAAAAAGTATCCATTCTCATGAATAAGAGCCAATAGTAGTTGAATCATCCATAACCTAGTGGTCCCCATCATCATCTTCATCATAGTTTAGTTAGTGTTGTCATCATCAAACTTGGTATGTGAAACATGGACAAAACCCCTCCATATCACTAGAATACTAGTACACGTCCACCCACCTAGATACCTAGGTTTTCTGTTTTTTGTGCTCAAACAAGTACACATATATAAAATACCATTTTCTCATGAATATTACATTTAAAAATCATACAAATTTCAAACATCCCACACACATGTCTCACATTTCTTTCACGGATCAATAAACCACATAAGTTTTCATAAAATAATTTCAAGAAGTATAATGAGGCCTTGCACATAAAATCCATTAAAAAATTATCTTTTAAGGAAAAAAACCCACCAATAACATATAAAATAATATTTTTCATCCCCAAAACCATTTAATAAATAAATTTCATGGGCTATAAAATGGCCCTAAATGATACAATATGAAATACACATGGAAACCATTTTTACAAGAAAAACTCCAAACATGCCTTTAAGAATTTCTCAAAAATAACATTTTACAAAGGTAAAAATTTCAATTTTAATAAAGATTTGTATAAAAACCATTTACATAAGAAAAAAACTTTCATAAATCCCTTAAAACATTTAGGTTACACATCCAAATAATGACCATTTTTATAAGGATGCCAAACATGCGTTTTTTCTGGAAACTCGGGACAAAAAATGTTTACCACCAAAAAAAAATTTGTTTATAAAACCAAAAATACTTTGGATAACCATAAAAGGAGCACAAAATACAATTTTTAATGCTTAAAATGTATTTATAAATGCATAAAAATCATTTTAAATCACAATAATCACATAAAATCCAACCAGGCAATTTTCCAAACACATGGCATTCCCTTTTAAACAAACAACTTATTTTAAGTACTTGAAAAGGGATAAAATATCATCTTCATGCCATAAATTTATTCAATATACTGAAACATGTTCAAAATACCATAAAATAGGTTTATAAGCTAATGGAACATTTAATTGAACTAGCGGTGTACATGTTTACAACAAAACAACACTACTTTTCACAAAACAAGGATTAAACAACCGTTTTTCACACAAAGAAAATTATCCAAATGCTGAAAAAAATAATAAACATATATATCATGTGTGAAAAATAAGAAAATTATGAAACATAAATGATAAAGTCATGTTCAAGGGATATCCTACCTCAAAATCATGGAGAAAAGGAACCGCACACCTGATATCACCCGCCGCGGTTCCCAACAATATATATCTATGAAGACCATCCCTAAATGAACCAAAACATCATAAAAATAATGGTATAACATGATACTAGGTATTTTATATCCATGGGATAATAGTAAACCAAAATAAAGTGGAAGTTTAAAGAAGAGGGAGGAGAAAGGAGAAGGAATCTCACCTTAGAAACTAGAAAAGTCTTTATCTTCCCTTAAATATACACCCATAGGGGAAAGGGAATGGATTGTAAATTGTTGGAGAGGATCATTAGGTCCGGAAGAACTAGGGAAATAATATTTGGGGTGAAAATATAATAAAATAATGATTTATGAAAGAAAAAAATTACCTTACCAAATCTGGATGACTTCAGAAGCCTTGAGAAATTTCTCTCGAATCCGAGACTAAGATGAGATCCAAAGAGAGAAAATGGAACTTGGGGGTGAGACTAGGTTATTGGTCTCGATTGGGAGGTGTAATAACCAAA
Source organism: Viscum album (assembly GCA_963277665.1). Classification (NCBI taxonomy): domain Eukaryota; kingdom Viridiplantae; phylum Streptophyta; class Magnoliopsida; order Santalales; family Viscaceae; genus Viscum; species Viscum album. The sequence continues at coordinate 1,273,899,158 of OY728132.1, read as the reverse complement.
AAATATAAAAAATTAATAAGATATAAAAGAAAAAGAATTATTTTTTTAAAACTAGAAATGAGATCATGGGCTGGCCCAATACCTGAACAAATAACCCAAATCCACCATGATTATTAATTCCTAAGGGAGTCAAAAAGGATATGGTGGTTTTAAAGGTTATTTGAGGCCATTTTTGGATGTTTAATGAGTAAAAAATGTTGAAAAAGAAGGATTTATAAAAGAAACAATTTTTTTTTAAATCTGGAAATGGGCTCACAGTTGGCCCAAATCTTGAAGTAACCACCCTTTTCTCCAAAAACTCCCAAACAAGATATGAGGAAATCACGGTAGGATGATTATAAATATATGTTAGTTCAAAAATCAACATTAATCTCACCCAAAACCCAAGAAAATTATCATGATTTCCAACAAACAAAATCAAAACCAAGACATGAAAAAAACTAGGTGTGACAATTCTCCCCACCATTAAAGATTTCCACCCCTGGAAAGCCACAAGACATTCTAGATGATTGATAAAAACCTAAGGATTCCTTATCAATATGGTCCAGTATCTAAATATAATTAAACCTCATCCACCATTAATGTAATGAAATCCTCTTACCTTAAACAAAACTCCAACTCCCAACCACTTCTTGAGAATCAACCGAAAGATTGAGTCACTACCTCCTCAACCAAACCAAGAACCAGATTGTTGGGCCTTTTGGAAATGAACCAAATGATCACCAAAACCAAAGATAACTCATGAAAACCAAAGATTTTAGGGGATTCTAGAATGTTCTCCCCAATATTAAGAAATAACTAGCACTCAACAAATTCTTAGGAGGAAACTCTATGAGAACCATGGTGGTTCTCCCCACCATTAAGAACCTTTGATAAATGACCAAATGAGAATTAGACATGAACTAGGAACAGGTCACTCCCACCCAATCCCACCAAAACTCTCCCACAAAAACCTACCAACCCAAGTTAAGAGGAACACAACATGAAAATTTAAACCCCCCACTTCTGAACGGAGGGGACAAGAACTGGGCCAACACTCTCTACACGAATCTAAACCCCCACCAATTGGGGGGGGGGGAGGTAAGGGGACCTAATCATTAAGACACTAAAACCACAAAATAAATAAAGGAACTACCTCAATACAATGGTAGTGGCACGAGATTAACAATACTACCCACAGTCCTGGGACTCCTGACTATGCACCAGCTTTACTCCAAGACCTATGGCTAGAGATCTGATGGATGAAGCATCACCTACCTTGCAGTCATAACTTGATAATCACTAAATTTAATGCTTCCCCTTAGTTCCACATGGTGACACATAACACTCTTAGGCTGAAACAACAGATCAAGGGACACCATGAAACTCTCTTACTCAAACAACACACTTTTACCCAAACAAGAACTTGGAGATACAAAACACTATTTTCTCTCACTCCGAATGAGAACCATAATGGAAAAGGTACATGGAGAAACACATCAACCTCACCAATCCCAAATACCCCAACTGATAGGGACACCATAACAGAAAGGCACTTCAAATCGAGTCCAAAAATATCTATTTTCCAAAAAACAGGCTGCAGAATCATTCGAAGAGGTGGATTTAACATTTGGAATGAATCATTAGGTTGACCACATAGAAATATTTCCAATAGAGAACCATACATGGCCACATCACAACATCCAGCGCATCTTTAGAATCCCACTGAACATTTCTCCAAAACTGAGCCACTAATGAGATCCCATATCAAGACACAACAAGTGTATGAATTCCATATCACAAGGAAGAATAGTGAATAAAAAACAATTATAAGATATAGGAAAAAACAGCCACATAACCATATATTTATAACAAACACTAAAATTTTTCAACTTAAAAATATTTTGAAAAACAAACCAAATTAGTGTATTTTTCATTCACCAATGGTGTTTCATCAAGTCTCACTCATATGCACATTTCCATGCCACCCCGGGCACCCAACCTGCATGCCATACCAGCCATTCATCCATATATCCATAAAACCATGCATGTAATCACCCATAAAAAAACTAAGGCTAAAATAAAACAATCATCACTCAAAAAAGAATCATGTACCTTCCAAACACACATTAACCACCAAATCAAAAACCATTTTAAGATTTTACAAAACAAACCACACTTCATCAAGAACCATTTGATTAAAAACCCAACCCATTTAGTTTAATTGAACTTACAAAACAACTATTCTATTCCAAATATCCCTTTTCCATTTTCAAAAATTCATCAAGGCCTCTTTTCATAATTCGATAACCACAAAGGCCAAACCCCTTTCCAGAAAAACACCACCCACTCAAAACAAAATTTACAAAACCAATTCATCATATAAAAATACTTTTCAACAGCCCAAAAAAACCCATTTAAAACAAATTTTTGAATCAATTTTAAATAATATAAGCTTTTCAAACATTTCATTTCAATATCCCATAAGTTTAGATTAAAGAAATTCAATCCCATTAAATCAGGCCCTCTTTATCCCTAAGATTTTTTTTCACAAAACCCAACATTCCAAAACCATTCTCATATTAAATTTTAAAAACACATTTTCCAATTTTCAACAACCAAACATTCCTATAAAACCCATTTTTACAATTCTCACATAAGGATTTTCAAAACAAAATTATGAATTCAAGAAAAGTCCAAGAGACCCACAAAAGGGAACTAGTGTCGGTGGGTGACTTGACCATACGGTTGGAGGCCATATGTCAAACACACCACCAACACAAAGATATTTCTTAGGACCATTACCTGACTTCACATGGATTTCCTGTCCCTTAAAGATCATAGATACCATTAGTATAATTTACCTTGTCATATCCCAAAACCAAAAAATAAATGAGAACCAAAGACACTAATAAATACCGAAATCCCATGGACACCTGACGGTCGGAACGAGCAAGAGTTCACAACGCTCTTCACGTACCTACCCCAAAAGTCAAAAAATACTACTCCATATTCCTTGACATACCCAAATGATAAAGGGAGCACTAAAAAGAAATGTATTATAGGATCCAACCTCCTATGATACCATTTTGTCACAAACCAGTCTAGGTCGACAATGAACCGGTCACCTGATCCACTCCGTGAAAAGTCCTAAGAGGTGTTCCAGATCCTCCTAGGATGGTGAAAAGTGACAAGGGAATTAGTTAGAGTGATGATGAAATGATTTCTACCAAATATAATCAAGAAATAAGTAGCAAAAAGAAATGGAAAACCCAACATACATTTATATAAAATTGATCTAAACATTATTTATGCAAGAAACCGAAAGTACAACTAAACAATACAACCAATGAACCAAACATGAAGAACTAACTAGAAACATGTGACACCACTGGTCAATCTACAAAAAAATGAATACTCATCACCCAAAGCGATCGAACTCAAGTTGAAACCTTCAAAAAGGCTAAAAATATAAGAAAAATATAGATGTGAGTATTAAAACTCAGTAGGTTAGCCCGATATTCTATTCCCAATGCACATCCTTTAAAATAAAAGAAACATAAATTTTAATTTTTAGATAGAATATTTAAAAATATGTTTTCCAAATGAGGTTCCATGCTATAAAAATTACAAGACAAAAACTTTCATGTTTAAAAAACAAGAATGCTAGTAACAATTTTTCATAGAGGTGAAACTTCAAAATGAAAATAGTTTTCAAGAGGGATGAATTAAAGAATAATTTTTTTTAAATAAAACACACACTATGATGAATTTACTAACTAAACACACCATATGAAAATAGTGAGTACAAAATAGATAATGAGTACAATTCACGGGAACACCCTTAGGCACTAGTTCATTGTGTGCCCCATGTACCTCATATCTCGGTGTAAACGTGACCATAAAAAATACAAATTATTGTTAAAATGAGCCAATATTAGAAGAATAATAAATAACCTAGTGTTTCCCATCATCATAGTTATCATAGTTTAGTTAGTTTTTTCATCTTCAAACTTCCTACGTAAAACAGAGACAAAACCCTTCTAGATCACTAGCATACTAGTACATGTCCGCGCACCTAGATACTTGGGTTTTCCCTTTTTGTGATAAAAAAGTTACACTTCTATAAAATAACATTTTATCATGAATATTTCATTTAAAAATCATACACATATCAAACAACTCACAGACATGTCTCACATTTCTTTAACGAATCAATAAACCACCTAAATTTTAAGAAAATAATTTCAAGAAGTATATCGAGGCCTTGCACATAAAATCCATTAAAAAAAATTCTATTTTAAGGAAAAAAACCCAACCATACCATATCAAAAAATAATTTTCATCCCCAAAAACATTTAATAAATTAATTTCATGGACCATAAAATGTCCCCAAATGATACAACATAAAATACACATGGAAACCATTTTTACAAGAAAATTTCCAAACAGGCCTTTAAGCATTTCTCAAAACTAACATTTTACAAAGGTAAAAATTTCAATTTTAATAAATATGTGTATACACAGAATTTACATCAAAAAAAAAATCATAAATCACTTAAAACATTCAGTTTACACATCCAAAACATGACCATTTTATAAGGATGCCAAATAGGCCATTTTCCAGCAACTCAGGCCACAACATGTTTACCACCAAAAACACATTTGTTTATAAAACCAAAATTACTTTGTAAATCAATAAAAGGAAACAAAAATAACATTTCTCATGCATAAAATGTATTTATAAATCCAAAAAAATCATTTTAAATCACACAAAGCACATAAAATCCAACCGGGAAATTTACCAAACACATGGCATGCACTTTTAAACCAAAAACTTATTTTAAGAACTTAAAAAGGGATAAAATACTATTTTCATGCCATAAATTTATTAAATATACTAAAAAATGTTCAAAATACCATAAAATAGGTGTGTAAGCTAACAGAACAATTAATTAAACAAGCAGTGTACACATTTATAATAAAACAACACAACTTTTCACAAAACTGGGCTTAAACAACCATTTTGCACACGAAGAAAATTATCTAAAGGCTGAAAAACAATACTAAACATATATATAATGTGATAAAAGAATGAAAATTATGAAATATAAATGATAAAGTCATGTTAAAGGGATATCCTACCTCAAAACCATGGCAGAAAGGAACAATACACCCGATATCACCTGCTGCGGTTCCCAACAATATATATCTATGAATACCAGCCCTAAATAAACAATAAACCCATAAAAAATCACGGGATAACATAACCCTAGGTCTTTCATGACCATTGGGGAAGAGGAAACCAAAATAAAGTGGAAGGAGAAGGAAGAGGTAGGAGAAAGGAGAAGGAATATCACCTTAGAAACGAGAGAACTCTTCATCTTCCCTTAGATATACACCCACAGAGGAAAGGTAATGGATTGGAAATTATTGTATAGGATAATTAGGTCTGTAATAACCAAGGAAAGAATATTTTGGGGGAAAATAGAAAAAAATTAATGATTCATGAAAGAAACAATTTACCTTACCAAATCTGGATGATTTCAGAAGCCCTGAGAACCCTAATCTGAGACTAAGATGAGCTCTAAAAGCTCCAAGGAGGGAAAATGGAACTTGGGGGTTAGACTAGAGTTATTGGTCTCTATTGGAAGGTAATATAACTGAAAAATATAAAAAAATAAATAATATATAAAAGGAAAAAAATATTTTTTAAAAACTGGAAATGAGATCACATGCTAACCCAATACCTGAATAAATAACCCAAATCCACCATGGTTATGAATTCCTATGGGGGTCCAAAAGGATATGTTTGTTTTAATAGATCAGGGAGGAAATGTGGGAAGTGTAATAAGTGATTTTTTTTAAAAAAAATAAGGAGTTATAAATGAAACAAATTTTGTTTTTAAATTTGGAAATGGGCTCACGGTTGGCCCAAATCTTGAAGAAACCACCATTTTCTCCAAAAAACTCCAAAAAAAGCTATGAGAAAACAATGGTAGGATAATTAGAAATATATGGTAATTAAAAATTAAAAATTAATATCACCAAAAACCCAAGAAAATGATTAGTATCTCCAACAAACCAAATCAAAACCAAGATAAGAAAAAAACCCGGGTGTGACAGTACTTCTTGAGGATGAGAAGTCATTAGAGGGGGGGAATTGCAACATCCTCACTTGTTTTTTTCATAATATTTTCAAGTTTATGAATGTAACAACTCTGGTTTCCATATTTAGATCCTTATAATTTTTTAATTTATCTCTCTATATTTTTTATTGGAGTTGGTAATGTGTTTTTGGATTCACAGGACCCTAGAATTAATATATTAGAAGTATTAATATATTTTTAAATCACATGCATACATATTTTCAGAATAAATGTTTTTACCATTTAATGAGACCTAAAATGGGAAATACAAGACCACTATTTTTCTGGAATTTGGGTTTTACCCTATCTGCGATATAAGGTTGGTCAGTGTTGGATGTTTCATGGGAGGCAGGCGTTGGTAGATGGATTAAATAAATTAAATGATTATTTTTTTATTTTATTTAATGACCAAAACATAATATTATATCTATAAATATAATATTATGTGAAATCTATAGGGTTATCTTCATAACCCTATGATATTATATAGGAGGAATGGAGATCTATGTTGGCATCAAAAACTTAAGAACATGGATAAACAATAAATGATAGATGGAATCATGATATGAACGAAGAATACAATAAGATATTTAGCTTGATCATTAGAGAACATGTTCTTCACCAATGATCAATCTATTTTTTAGGTGGAAATCATTATTTTATATATTTTTAACCTTTTGATTCAATTTAAGAGCATGGATTATGTATATTATTTATTTCATGGTTCTAGTTCTTTGCCCGTGATAAGGAATTAATTATCATTTTGAACATAATTATATATATATTTTTTGCGGTGATTATATTTAACCCCTATTGTTTTTTAAATCCATGATAATTGGATTGGATCAAATTATACACTGATAATATTACTTTATTATTGTGTTTTTCACAACACTATTATTCACGTTCTTCATCGTTGGCCCATGGGGTCAGCGATTTGACATTGTGGGGCCAATTTGAGCATGATTGAAGTCATGCCCTGATATTTTAAAAGAATAACATTATGTTCAATATAATATATAACAAAACACACCAATATTATATGATAAAGTAACACCTTGATACTTTATTATATTTTTCTTTTTAAATGAATTCAATTTCTTCGAGAGTTTGTGTAACACACAACATCAGGTTTTAACACACTGTAATGTACTATTAATATTATTATTTAAAAAAGACCATTATAACCTATTCATTAAACTTGGTGGTATGAATATGAATAAACACATTTCAAGAAAATAAGTGTGAAGGTTTAAGATAAATAAAATATATTGATAAATAAGTACTTATTTTTTTGGTAAAGTCTTTATATGCTTCAAAAATACTTCTCTTTAAAAAATGTTTTTTATTTATTTTTGTGAAAAAATAATAAAATTAATTTTTGAAACTTTCTTAAAATTTATTTGATAAAATAAAATTAATTTTTTTAAATTTATATGTCAATATTATATTATGGTTAATTTTTTGGATTTTTTTGAAAAGATTAATTTTTTAATGAATAGTGAAAAATATTGGCATTTATTTAAAACTACATTTTCATTTAAAAAATTTATAATGTTATATTTTTTAGATAGTTTTAAAAGTAAAATTATAAAAACAATATATTTATCAATCCAATTTATCTCATTGGAATCAATTTTATATTGTATTTTTATATTAAAAAATTATATACTTATGAAAAGTTTCTCTTTGGAAACCCTCTTTTTTGTTGCGTCTCTGGGTTTAATTTTAAATTAAAATTTCACACTTATGTAAATTGATTTTGGAAAAATTGATTTCATATTTTTAAAAAAAATAATTAATATTATTTAATAAGTTCAACTTAATTTTTTATCAGAATAAATAGTGAAAACAGTAAAAATTAATTACCGCGGTTAAGGTTAAAACGAGTTTACCAGAGGATTAAACTAAAAAGATAAAGATTAAAATGACCTATAAACTTGTATAATTATTATTTTATGGTAATATTTAGACATAATATCATACATGGTTAAATAATGAGCCATTATGGATCATTTTGGAATGTGAAAAACATGAGTGATGCTTTTTTCTTTTCAAAAATTCCAAGTGTGTCCTCTCCCCCACTTATAAAAGGATTTTCACTCTCCCCCTCTTAAAAATTCTAATGACATTTAGTTCAAACGATACCTACCCAAATATATTTATTAATTACATACCATCACTCTATATGCCTTAGTTTTTTAGGAAACACTCCTAACAAGTATTTAGTTATAAACCTAAAGGGGTTCTCTAAAGAAGAGGTAAAATTCTTAACGTGCGTATTTATTTTATTTCCTCTTAAAAATAATTAAAATTTTATTCAAATATAAAAAAATAATAAAAAAAGTATCTAATATATACTTATATTTTATTATGTTAATATAATAACCTATATCCATCTCTACTTCCATCAAATGGAAAATGAAACCGTTGACCGTGTGTACGACGGACTACTGCCTTGCAAACCGATATAATTCTTTTTCCATCACCACATTTCAAGGCTTGATATAATAATTGATTTAACATATTCATATGATATTTAATACATTATTATTATTATATAATTATTATATCACATATAACTTCTTACTTTCCATTCCGTGGTGGGATACAATAACATTGCTCTTGTGTACGGTGGACTACCGCCTCGTAAAGCGATTTGATTAATTTTTATATTAGGCTTGACATGGAAGATATTAAAAATAAATTTAATGAATATATGTGATATTTATAACCTAAAAATAATTCTATAAATTTAATATCATATATATATTCTTACCTTACAATATTTTGGAAAACAATAATGTCACTCGTGTATAAGTGTGGACTACCGCCTCCACGTAGTGATGTGAAATATTTTTCATTTTATTTATACATGTAAAGTTAAAAGGATAAATTTAATTAATATAAATGTTATAAATATAACTTAATAATAATTCTTTTAATGTGAATTAATATTTATTTTTCTTCTTTTGTATCCATTTGGAAAATGGAAACAACTTTCATGCGTACGTACGACCTACCGTCTCCATGAATGATATAATGCATTTTCTTTATTTAAATTTTATGGTTTAATATAAATAAATATATAATAATTATATATTATATTTATATCATTTTTTAAATTATGTAAATTATCTAACCATGACCAAAGTAAAAGGTCCAAAAATACCAAATCAATACATACATGAAAAACGAAGCAATTATCACCTAAAATAGTGATTTTAACAAAAAATTATCAATAAATAGGTTATAAAAGAATATAAGTAAATAATATATGGTATGAAATATAATACTATTTTCCTGTAATATATTTATAATAAAACTATATTTTTTTATAAAAAAGGTAAAGACACGTACGAAGGAAATCAGATTCGAGCTAAGGGTTTCTCATCTCATTTTTACTTCCCTGAGACGTATACCACATTCAACACTTAGTTGTTTTGTGTGGTATATAAAATTATAATTTTGATATGTTATATGATAAATTCATTTATATTAGTGGTATTTAAATTTTCATTTGAATTTATTTATTTTATAGGGTTTATGATTCAGAAATTACTAAAGTGGTAAAGATTTATTTATACAATATCATCATTTATCCAGTTTTTTTATGTTTAAAAATTTTATGATGAAATATTATGATATATCAATTAAAAATAATAATTAATTTTCTTCTAATATAGTTATTCATTAACTTTTCAAGTAGTAATGCCATTTTCATATCTTTGGTACTTAAAATGATTGAGAAAATGATTTTAAGACATGCTAACATTATTTCTCTTTTCTGGAGAAAATGATTTTCTCATCCATGCCCATGTTTTCTAAAAATGTTTTAAAAAATTCTTTCAAAAAATTATCCAAATTAATTATTAAATAAATTTTAACCATGATTGTATTTTTACAAAGTGTTTTTAAATGAATCTTCTTATTGGTTTTTGAAGAAGGTACTTTTTTATTTTTTTACCAAAAATTTGAAAGGAATATTTGTTTTAATATACTCAACATGTATGGAATTTACTAACATCATGACCAATAATTTAATTGAATATACCTTTATATGGTTAAAAGGTTATTTTCAAATAATTTTTTTCCTAATATCCTATAAATTTTCAGTTTTTAAAAGTGATTTTTAAATTAAAAAGGATATTTTCCTCAAGAATGTTTTTAATGATATTTTTATGGTATTTGGATTAATCAATGACAAAAAACCTCATTTCAATAATGATAAATTAGTAATATTTTTTAATTATACCATCTATATTATTATTTTATATGGTTTATGATAAATTTTATTGGGGAAGTTTTATTTTGATACTATTCACCATATTACTATGAATGGTTTATGATTATGTTTATTAATTAGGGAAAGTATTAATATTTCATTTGATAGTTTTTTTGATATGGATTTTTATGTTGATTATGTTTCACCCATTTCATATGATGAATGTATTTGGACTTGGTAAGTGATGGTCAGGGCCCACTACATCTCGTCGATGCATCGAGTGGTCTCATGTGGTAATGTAGATTGAGTTTTTGGTTGAGGCCTTACCAATTTTTATAAGATGTCTTAGAATGAGTCCTTTATTATATATATATATATCTTGGAACAAGGACTTTATGAAAAGCTTGAGATATCCGACATTCTCTATTCCATCATTATGAAATAATTTATTAACATTAATGTGATTATTTGATCAGTTATAATATCTTTGGAAAAATATCAAGATCATGTGATTATATATATAACATTACTTAATAATTATTTATTTCATATATATTATTCTTTATGTTCAAGTTATTGATTAAATGGTATGTGTTTCTGTTATTTACTTTTTCATATTTATTATTCCATATTCATTTATGATAGATTACACTGCATGCATACCCAAAATGAGCATTAGAGATCACTCCTTTCTTATGTTTGCTTTTCCAAGGACATTAGGAAGTTTTTTGATTGATATACAAGGATATTCTAAAGGGAATAATGTTGTACTCAAATAAAATACTATGTTTTATTTTTTGTTTTCAAAATGTAATATGATATTCATGTATGAATCTAGTTTACCAAGACCTCTAAACTATTTGGTCCTTCATGATGTGATTCCTTATATCTTATGCTAATGTAATAGAGTAACCACCAAGTCTAGGCTACTAGGGTTAGGGTATTTACAATGAAACCCATGAAATCATGACAGATGTGCAATCTACCTAGGGATTGATGGTTTGGGGATGGATTGCGGTCTATTTGCGGAATGTGGGTGTTGGATTCATGTGTTGGACTACTAATATTGATTCAAAATATCCCATGCCATTTAGGATTTTATTGTCTAAAATACCCTTCATACTTTTCTGATGGTCTTGTTTTTTAAGTGTTCTCATTATGTTTTATTCTATCTTATGTGTTCAAAAATGACTTTCATTAAGTATGAATTCTATATTATTTTAACCGAAATATTACTAAGTCTTAAAAATCATATAGGTGATGTTTTTATCTATGTGGTGAAAACAACTATGTCAATCAATCAGCTACATTGTGAAATCACCTAAATGGAAATTTTCTATGTCGACAAGATCACCTATGCAAGTAATCACCTACATAATTATTCAGCTATATAAAATTGTTTTGTGGAGTAATCGGTTACGCAAATCCCCTACGTGAAGAAATTGATAACATCATCTCATTAAGATATGTTAGTTTTTACTACATGGGAAAAAAGCCTTTGTGATTCAATTTGTCTACATGAAGAAAAATTGGATACATGGATTCAAATATGTAATTGGAAATGGTGTGATTCAAGTTGGTATTTATTACCATTGAAGTACTTGATTTAGACTTTAATACTCCGGTATAATATTTAAATGCTTGATTACCTATTTAAGGTAAAATTAATTATAATAAGAGACAAGTACCAAGATAGAATACAAGGAAAAGAATACTTTATTTGTCTCTACTATTTCTGAGGTATTTCAAAAAAAGTACATTTAAATAATCCCTTATTCTATGGATCATGTGCTATGAATTTAAATAATAAGCAGTGCATGCATTTCTATTGAACAAACTTTTTTCATGTAAAGTGAAGTGCATAAGAAAATATAGAGAACTCATTATATAAATATCTCTAAAAACAATTCTATATTTTTCTACACAAATAAATAATAAGAATGATCTTTTCCTCAGCCATGATTATTGATAATCCATGTTGAGTTCAGAAGACTCTCCTTGATATATTTATCTTCACATCATTTCTCTTGGATATATTTCATTTCCATTAGTTGTATCACCTACGAGTTAAAATCTATAAAAACTATCTATTTTTTTATCTTTCATTATAAAGATTCCTGGTAAAAGAAAGTTTAAAGTATATTTATTATAAATAATTTTTAGAGCCTAGTTAAAATATACTTTGATTTTACCATGTTTCGGCTACTTACACTTAGTTGTGAAGTCCCTAGAAAAAGTACCATCTGTCCTTGACAAAATGACCGGTCCAGTGAAAATCATCACACTCATGGAGAAGAGTGGTGGTAGAGTAGACTAGGGGAGTTATATTCCCCAAACCACTATAAATATATAAGTATATATATTTTTTTCTTTTTGATTTTATTTCCACTATATGGACTATTAAATAATATATTAGAAGTCAGTCATAAAATAAAGAGGGTGGTTTTTCTAGCTGAAGAAAAATTTAATGAACCCAATTCACCCACATCTCGAGTCTTAATACGACCAATATCCAACAAAATTCAGTGTTATTGGAAGTTATTCTTTATTTTTTTTCTATAAAATGTTGATATCTATAAATCTCTTAAACAATGGATATAATGACTGAAACATAGAAGGGATATCTATAGTCCGAGAAACCTATTTAAATGGTGAGAATTATTCCTATTAGAAGGCATTGATAATCATATATCTAAAGAACCTTGTCTAAAGTTTTATCTCAAAGCCATAAAGCCTTATGAAATTCTAAATACATAACTAGAAACTTTGGATACTGATACCGAAGTATGATATGATATGAATTATAAATCTATTAATTCTATAATCTATGTGTTAGGTTGGATGAGTTCAATATAGTTTCTCAATTTCAAAGATCCCATGAAATGTGGGAAACAATTTCAGTTGCTTATGAGGGAAGAAATAACAAATGAGATCTCAAATATAATACCACCAAGCTAAAGTTTGACACTTTTAGAATGATGGATGGTGAAAATATCACATAATTGAATGTAACACTTACATAAATTGTAAATAATGTTACCAATTTAGGGATACCTATTACTGAACCAAACCGATCTTTGAAAGTTATTAGAATACTACCACCAAGGTGGAGTGGTATTTCATCTGCTATCAAACAATCAACAGAGGTCAAAAATTTCAAAATAAAATATCTTATCGGTACACTAATGATGTATAAGGAAAATATGGAAGATAAGGCTATAGAACATAGGTTAGTTAAGAAAGATAATACTGATTTAAAAGACTCAACTTAAAAGGATGATATGATGTGTAAAGAAGTTCAAATAGACGATTCATCTAATGAATATTATTTTAGTAGTTCTTCAAACAATGATATTTCTCACATTCCCAGAAAATTAAAGAAATAATATAAATAGAGAATAAGTTTTAAGAAACCTTTTTAATAATTATAAGAATTTATATGTAAATTCTAAGGAAATAAGATGTTATTAATACAAGAAGTTTAGACATATTAAGCATGAAGATGAAAAAAATTCAGAAAATAAATACTTTAAGAAATCTGGTTATAAGAAGAATGAAAAAATTCCATGAAGGCAACATGGAGTGATTTATAGGATTTTAGTGATGTTTCATCTTTATAATTACAAATTGAGCATTCTAATTAGAAATCCAACATGTGTTTTATGGCACATACAGATAAGAAAATACGGGTAGCAAAACAATTTCTTATTTAATTCATCTTTAAAGTTATAAAGGTCTAAGAGAACCATTGAAACATGATATATAGGTAGTATATTCTCAAGGAATATGAGTGTATAGTTTTCTAATTTTTAACCCTTATAAAAAATAGATAGAGGACATGTCACTTTTAATGAAAATGCTAAAGGAAAAATTAAGGGAGCTAGATCTTTTGGAAATTTGAACTCTATCCTAATAAAAAAATCTATCAATGTAGAATGTTTAAAAAACAATATCATACAAGTCTCTAAAATTTTTAATTAAGTTTATTTTTTTTCAAATATTTTATGTTTTGTTTTTAAAGATAAAATTCTAAAATTTAAGGCAGCATGATTAGAAAATGTCTATACTTTAGATATTAATTCATTGAGTAGAAAATGTGAACTATTTAAATGTTGAAACAAATGAGTAATTGATATGGAATAGAATATTGGGAAATTTTAATGTTCATTCTTTGAAGACATTGTCCAAAATGAACTTAGTTTTATATTTACCTCAATATAGATTGAATAAAAAGAATCTATGTGATTCATGCCTAATGAGAAAGAAATAAAAGTCATCTTTTAAACCAATTAAAGAGGTTTTTACTTCTAGACCCCTAGAACTTATTCATATGGATTTTTTGGGCTATCTAGAGTTTCAAGTCTAAGAGGAAATACTTTTGTTTATGTTTTAGTTGATGATTTCTCTAGATTTACTTGGGTTTTCTTTTTAAGTGTTAAAGGTGTTTCTTTTTCTGTTTTTATAATTTTTTACAAACTGGTTCAAAAAGAGAAAGATGAAAAAATTACTGATTTAAGAAGAGAACATGAAGGAGAATTTTAAAATCATGATTTCAATGCCAATTATTAAAAAAATAGAATCAATAATACCCTTTCCTCCCCCAGGGTGCCTCAACATATTGGTGTTGTTAAAAGGATGACATGACATTGCATGAAATTTTTAGAACTATGTTATGTGAATATAACCTGCCTAATCATTTTTGGGATGAAGATATGAATACAACATGTTATGTTATAAATAGAGTTATAACTATACCTATTTTAAATAAAAAACCTACAAGATATGGAATAATAGATATCCAAAAGTTGGATACTTTAAGGTTTTTGGATGAAATGTTTATATTCTAAACACTGAGGACAATATTGGTAAGTTTGATCCAAAATATAATGAAGGAATATTCCTAGGCTATTGTACAAATTCAAAATAATATAGTGTTTTCAATAAATGATCAAAGATTTTTTAAGAATTAACTCATGTGAAATTTGATGAAGGTGTTACTTTTTATCACAAAGTAATTCAAATTGATAAACTATGTTATTATTTTGAGAACATAAGATCTAAAACTATTTTTGATGACAAAAAGGTTGAATAATTAGAAATTTATTTTCCAAAAACCAAATATTGAAAGGTTTAATTCCATTGAACCTAAAAGTGTGCTACCTAGATAGAATATAACCCTTAATAACCATCCTTTAGAAATTGTTATAAGAAGTTTAGAAGAAGGGATTATAATTAGAAGGAGTATAGGAAACCTTGTAGAGTTTTCTGCATTTTTATCTCAGTTAGAACCTATGTCTATAGAATAAGTCTTAGTTGATGAAAGTTCGGTTGTAGCTATGTAAGAGAAATTAAACAATTTCAAGAGGTATAAGGTATGATAATTAGTTGATAGACCCACTTAATATCCTATTTTAGGAAAAAACAGGCTTTTAGGAATAAGAAAGATGATCATGGTGTTATAACTAGAAATAAGGCTAGACTAGTTTCTAAAGGGTATAATTAGGAAATAGGTATAGACTATGAGGATACATTTACCCCTGTATCTAGATTAGAATCCATTAGGATTATTTTATCCTGTGAGTCATATATCTATTTTAAATTATATTATATGGATGTAAACATATTTTTTCTAAATGGATTTATAATGGAGTAAGTTTATGTTGAACAACCTATTGGTTTTAAAAATCCAAATTCTCTAAATTTAGTTTTTAAACATTCTAAAGCTCTTTAAGGCCTTAAATAGGCACCTATATCTTGGTATGAATGTTTCAATTCTTTTATTTTGTCAAATGGTTTTTCAATAGGTAATTAAGATCCTACTCTCTTTAGGAAAACTTTAACTTCAGATATTTTTCTAGTGTAGATATGTGGTGATAATGTAATTTTTGGTTAAACAAAAAAATCACGAAATGAGTTTTAAAAACTCATGAAAAAATAATTTTAATTGAGCATGATGGGTGGGTTAAATTATTTTCTAGGTTTTAAAAAATATCAAAAAGACTTTGTGAATATACTAAAACAAATAAAATATATACTATACTTGATTAAAAGATTTGGAGTTGAAAGAGGTAAATTACATACTACCCTATGAGTTCTAATGAAAAAATTGACTTAGATGAAGCTGATAAACTAGTTGACAATAAGAATTAAAGAGGAATGATTAGGATTTTATTTTATTTGACTAATATTAAACCAAATATTATGTTTATTTTATATATTTTTGCTTGATTTAAAGATATTCCTAAATAATCACATTTGAAAGCTTCCAAAATGATTTTAGGATAAAGGAACAGTTTATATTTCCTTGATTTTTCCAAAAAAATATGATTTTAATTTAATATCATATTTAGATTCCGAATTTTGTGGCAGTCGACTATATATGAAGAGTACTTTAGGAACCTTCCATTTCCTAGGTAAATCTCTGGTATCCTATTTTAGTAAGAAGTAATGTTTTTTGGAATTATCTACTACTGAAAGAGAATATATTACTGCTATTAATTATTGTGCACAAGTACTATGGATGAAGAACACCTTAATGGAAATTGTATTTTTTCCAAATACAAACATTTTTATTTAATTTTAAAGGTTAAGAAAAAATACAGCAATAAAATATAAAGAAGATAGAGTAACATGATTCATGGGGGTATGAAATAGTAGAGTCCTAGGGTGCCCGCATAGAATAGACTGGTTCCTTTAGGTGGAAATGATCTGAGACCCAAGAAATAATATAGTTGGACTCCATGCCTCACCGTGGATTCCAAGAAGTCAGCAACAATATTCCCTTCATGCCATGTGTGGCTCACCTCCATGTTGTTGTGTATCAGCCATTTGCACCTTCATATAGTATATTCAATGAACTAAGGGGTAGGCCCTAGGATACATAGATAATTATAGACTGTAATAGAGTCATTTTTAACCACTATAAGTTGGATAATTTTTTGAGTACACAGCAGGAGACCAGTGAGTACTGTGAGGGCCTCCGTATTGAGGGAATCCCCTCTACCAAAGAATGCATTAAATGCAAGAACCATATAGACCCTTATGTCCATGATCACCCATCCACTCTGCATCATTCCTATTACATGAACCGTTAGTGTTGATTTTTCGGACTACGTGGTGAGGGTTCAATCGTACCCACTTTCCCGGTCTAGTATTGGACTCATTGGATATGTAGGTGCTAGCAGTACTGGGCTGTGATGCCCTTGTGTTTCACTTCATTTATTTATTTCCAAATGGACTAGTAGCCTACGATAATTTTTTTAGGAATCCAATAATTCATTAGAGAACAAATCATATAGACTTAAGGAATCATTTATTAAGAGATGATGCTAAAAAATGTGACATTTATCTTGAATTTATCTCCAGAGAAAATTAGTTAGTATATATTTTCACTAAACCTCTTGCATGTGAGTGTTTGGATTTTATTAAAAGAGAATTATGATTATTCATTTTTAAATAAACTTAATGTGTTTTTATTTATTATGATTTACTGAATTTATTCTATTTATTTTTTTTGAAATTTAATATTGAGAATTCTATTAAAATATTTAGTTTAACGACATGTGAAAATTACTCATATTTATGTTTTTTATTTATTTAAACATTTTAAATTTAGAAAATATAAATTCTTTTCCTCATTTCCTTTTTGTTTTTTATTTATTAGTCAGAATTAACCCTAAAATGAAACTGGGTATGTAAGAAAATTGGGTCTTCGATATGTGACCAATTATAAAATATTATCTCAAACCTTTTTCCATTCGCATGCATAACCTACCTTTGAAGTCAAACATTATCGCCAACCTCTCAATCCATATTTGAACTTCAACTGACCTATTTGAAATGGGAAATTTGAAGTGTGTGGATGATGTAAGCTCAAGTTAGTCTAAAAAATCTAAATGAAGTGGATAGAAATTTCTTTTAGGAAAGGCCATTTATATGGAATGGACGAAGACAACCAAAATTATATTGAAGAAAGCACTTTAGTTTCGAGGATGTGATTTTGTATTTGATGAGAAAAAGTTGGGTATTATTTTTAAGGAATAAATTAATGTGTTCTTGATGAATACTAAATTTTAGTTTAATCAAACAGAGGATGTAATCTATTCAAATGTTAAAGGAAATATAATGGTAGTTTATTCTATTTAAATGGATGATATCTTTCATTATCCCCACGAGGGGGAGTTTTATTTTAGTCAGACTCTTGTTGGGACAAGCTCAATAGATCCAAAAGAACTATTCTTGTTTTTTTGGAGCATATATTATTTAAAATAAACTTGTGAAAGAGTTTCTTGTTGAATGAAAGGTTTTGTGTATATTTGTGAAGATGGCTATAACCGAAAGAGTACGAGATATGGAGAAAGTTCCTTTTCAAGATATGTATTTGATGCACATATTGATCAATAATGTAAAGATGAATTTTCCAAGATTCATGATGAGGTTCATACTTTATTATTTCAATGGAAAATTAAAATTAAACTACTATCCTTATGATATATTAATTTATTTAGTTTTGAAGAAGAAAGTGGTAGATTTAAATGAGGATAATGTAGTGAAATATCATAAAAGTAATACCCTATAATCAGTTCTCTTAAATATGATTGGTTATTCCTAGGATTATATTTCAAGTTCTTTGATGGTATTTAGTCAGGAAAGTATGACTTAGGGAGAGTTAGCTCAAACCTCATTACCTAGTGATGAAAAATTTTCCGAGGTGGTGTATTATAAGGGAGTAGAGAAGACAATTTCTATAATAATTGAGTATTTAGTTCTAATTATCAGTTCTGCTATTGGGCAGCCTGTCTAGATTCAAGAGGATATGTCTACTCAGAACCAAGCTATTGGTGAAGTTTTTGTGTTTGATGAGGAAGATCAACATGTGGATACAATTGTGGAGATGACTATTTTTTATTGTTGAAGATATCCCATCTATGACTGGGCCTATGGATTCTAATGTTCAAATAAGACTAGAACTATAGGAAGTATGTGTTGAAGATCATACAATTATTCATAGATCACGTATTGATAAAGAAAGAGGTGATAATGTGGTTATGGAATTTGAAAATCATGCCCGAGCACCATCGATACCATCATCACCATTAACTACTCCTGGAGTAGTTCCTTTTTTATGAAAAAGTTAAAAAATCTTGGAAAAGGAAGTGGTTTCTAAGGAAGTAATGATAGATCTTGAAAATATGATAGTATATTGTTTGATTTAAAAGTAGATCTTGCTACATGTAAATATGATATTAGAGAAATCAAAGAGTTTTTTATCTATAAGTCAGACTTTAATAAGTTAGTTGGAGTGATGGCTACCCAAAAAACTAAGATCTGTATTCTTCAGACAGATCCATCTGGAAAACAAGCAAGTTATAATATATTTTTTAAGAAACTTTAATAAATGAAAGCCTTGGTAAATGGTTTGAAATATATTTTCCCTACAAAGGATGAGTTTAGTGATATTGTTAATTTTATTTCATATGAAAGGGATATTTTTTTGGATCCCCCATAAATGTAATTGGGTTTACATCAAGAAGTTCTTGATGAGATAAAATATTTTAGATATGAAGTGAAAGAGACTCTGCACACTATGAAAAGTGTTGTGTTAAGTCTATTTGAATTTATAAAGAAATTTCAGCCCTCTAATAGTGAATTATAATCTCCATTTCTTCTAGATCTAGAATGGAGTTAGTCAGATGGTTTCAGAGTTGATTTATACTTGTTCTTAGATCCAATGTATCCTTGATGATATGATTTCTCCAATGATGTTGAATGATATGAAAAATGATCTTTTTTTTTTCAATTTCATGATACCCAAGAAGCTATTAAGAAGCTTAGTATTGGGTTAGATATGTGCATGAATGTCCATGTTGGTCATATTTAGAAATATTTTGGAGATATGATAGAATAAAATTTAGGTGTTTTAAAGAAAGTAATAGAAATGGTTTAATGATTCATTGAACCTATCAATAAAAGAACTCAACTTCTATTCAAGCATATTAAGAAGATATTTTAAATAGTTTTAGATCTGTATTCTGAGAAATATTCAAGTTCAAAATCATAATAATCTGAAGTGGTTTCATTTCTAGTTATAGGAAGGGAGTTGGTTTTTTACAAACCTGTAACGACAGTTCCTTAAATGGAATCAGTTATTCCTTTTCATATAGTTTCAAGTCCAGTTGAATCTAATATTTCTATTGGTGTTTTAATTTCTCAATATTTTTTCAATAAAATTAAAAAATTTGTTCAAAGTTTTATAGAGTGAGTGGAAAGCATAGATTTAAAGTTGAAATCAATGTCCAGTAGGATAATTTACATGTAGATGTATGTGAATCTATTTATGAATAAGATTTTTGTGTACATGCATTCTAGTTTATCTACTATAGACATTTACCCTCTTCTTCACCCTCTTGCTATTAGTGATTCAAATAGTTTCTCTCATGGCCAGTTAGAACATCTTAATACATTTATCAAGAATTGATTAGAACTAATAGCTCAAATTCATAAGCAAGAATCTATTTTGATTATTGAATTTTGTAAGTCTAATGTTGTTCTAAGGATCGACATGTGTAATGAAGAAATATTTTAGTTGAGAAGAAGAATACCTCTTGTTCTTGATCCTTATATTATATCTTAGAAAACTAGGTAGATAATAGATGGTGTTTATGATAATTTAGAACCATCAATGTCAAATCCATTTATCTCCAAAACTGATCCAACCTTAAAAGAACCTTAACCGAAACCAAAATCTTTGTTTGACCCCACTCTAATCCCTGGGTTCTTAGACTAATATTTTATTATTTTATTGAGTGTATGTATAATTTTTATTCAACTTAATTAATTAAATTCTTCATTATTTCATCATTTATAATGTGTTTCTTAGTTATTGTTTTCAGTTGATATTTTTTGTCCCTTTATTTTATTTAATGAACCTAGTTTTTTCCATAATTCCATATTCAGTTTTCATATTATGTCACGACACGTCCCCCGAGGTCCATGTCATGACTACCCCAACCCCGCCTCCCAAAGGCCAGGGGTTGGCGACTATCACCAAAGGTATTATCCTGCAAATGGGAGGCATTTTCCAAGTACCTGTACACACGTACATAAATCCCAACCAAATGTAATATAAAGTAAAATCCAAGGAAACCATGCATGAAATCCACTAAGTAAAACACAACCAGAGTACAATGTAATGTAAAGTACATGGTGGTAACCTGGTCCAGTATAAAATCCCATTAAAAGAAAAAATATAACAAAAGTAAAACTCCAAGTCCCTAAATCTCGTCTGCCGGGAAGCCTACCTGAAGGGTAGGTGAAGGGTAGCTACCCGTAGCTGTAGAAGTACTCCCCATCTGTCTGATGTCACCGAACTCCACCAGGTCCTTTTCCTCCCAAGACTCTCTCAAAGCATCAGTTATCTATACAAGACACGACACTTGTGGGATAAATCCTGTGTAGGGGTGAGTAAAATGATACTCAGTAGGGGACCGCAAAACCACAAAGGTAAATCACAAGAGAAAAACCACAAAGAAATGCACATTCATATCTACTGAGGTATATGCCCATACATATACCATGAACATTCAAATATACTCATTTCAGCCACTAAGAAAACATGTGGTCCCAACCACACAGCTAGCTTCCGTATTTTCATCAAAGACTTAAGTCATAACACAAAAACCAAGAGACCACACTCCACCAGCTCAACTATACCTAATGGAACCAACTTGAGAGATGTGTTATGTCTGAGAGAACGTTCTCCATTAGGAACATTATACTAGGTCTGAATCTAGTGCCCGACACTAGAGGTTTATTCATCACAGACTTGCGCCTGATGCAAGACTAAGGAAACCCAAGTGAAGAGTCCCACCCCTCACCACTGCGCAAGTTTGAGGGAGCACTGCTCCAGTCTATCCTGCGATACCCCAGTCACTCCTGAAAAGAGTGGCCCATGTCTCAGTCCATCGAGGGAGCACTAACTCCTACCTAGATATCGATCTCTTCAATTGAAGAGGCCCACTCCTCTTAACTATGTCATGTAGTCAAGGGACCTCCAACTTTTATAGAGGACTCGCTCCCCATCACTTCTCAGAGATGGGGGAGTATGACTTCGTAAGTGAGGACCCATGCCCTAGTTCTAAAAGGGGAGCACTAATCATGAAGGACTCACACCCTTAATCAGTAGGGGAGTACAACTTCATATATCAAGGACCCACACCCTACCTGGTAGGGGAGTACAAGTCAGTGACTAGAGGACCCACACCCTGGTAATATAGGGGAGTAACGACTCTGTCAGTTTGTTCGCTATGGGGGACCCGCACCCTAGTACGTTAGGAGAGTACCGACCCCAGACTAGAGGACTCAATCCCTGGCACGGTAGGGGAGTACCGATTCTTCCGTTGCACTTCATAAGGAGGACCCACACCCTAGAACGACATGGGAGTACTGAATCCTACAATAGAGGACCTTTTCCCTACCCGATAGGTGAGTACTAACTCTATATGCATTAGATATGGAAGAACTATGACCTATTCCTTCAGGAGAGTACCGAATCCAAGATTAGAGGACCCTCTCCCTAGTCCCACAGGTGAGAGAGAACTCTAATTTTATGAACATCTCTGATAACCCGTGCCCTAGTACTTCAGAGGAGTAACACCCTTAAGGAAACTACGCAAAGGAAAAAAACCTACAACCATGACATGGGGAGTTCCATATCTACATAATAGGAGGTATAAGGAGTACCCGCACCTTGAGTCATCAAAGGAGTAACCATCCTAACTTTCCTTCATAAGAACCACCCCAGTTCTGAAGAAAGTTTTCTTTCACCGGAAGAGACTACACTTCAAACCAATAGTCTATCCTACAACTTTATAAAAAAACTAATTTGGAGTATCTCAAATAGGACCCTCACATCCCAAGGGTCCAAACACCACATACGACTATTCAAACAGATGCTCTGTTTAGAAGTTATGGTTGTTTTAACGAAACGAAGGCCGGTGGGGTCCAGGTCTGGTCCGACCCGACCCAGGCCTGATCCGACCCAATGGGCCTGGCCGGGACCGACTGGGATTAGTTCGATCTACTGAGCCATGGGTTTGGCCCTACCTGCTTGGCTAGGCTCAGCTTGCCAGCAGCAACCCAGCCCACCTTTGAGTTGGCCAACTCCTCCAGACCGGACACGGTTGTTCCGCGTCTGTTGTGCACTCAGTAGCACCAGCTGGCACCTCCACCTTGGTCAACCGGTCCAATCACACAAATTAGTTCATCCAAAAAGACCCTTGAAAAAGCCGTAGGGTCCAATAGATGCTACGGTCCGGGGCCATGGTTTCCTCCACACAGCAGCCAAGTGGCTGCCACTGATAGATCCCCCACGACGTGCCTCCCTTCCGTCTAGAATGAGGCTGGTGCCGCTGGCTCTACTCCCGAAGACCCAATAGAGTTTTCTATGGACCACTGGACACACTTTGGTGATCTATTTTTTGTTCCATAGGGTGCTTTGGAGTCCTCAGGTCACCCTATTCACTGCCTGGGTTTCAAAACCTTGTTGCGATCCATCCTGATGCAATGTCATTTGAGCGGAAATATTTCCCGCACAGCCTCATTCCAATCACCAACACTACTGTCACACCTTCTTTTTTACATTTACATACAAATCCATGACTTTGGATGTTTGTGCTATGGATAGATTGTGCAACGACCGTTCAATCGCCAAGTGTTGAGTCCCGAGCCATGTGAGGGCTGCCCGCGGTGAACGAAGAATGAAGGGAGGAAAATGCGCAAATCAATAAATATTGAATGGACATCAATATATGTTCATGTAAATTGGGTTCATTACCATTAGAATTTTTAACCAAAAATTCACCAAGAAGATCTCCCATTAAAACCCCAAAAAACAAACCCTCCGACAAGAATGATCGAACCGTAGGTCAACCTGTTCATGGGTTGATCCACGTTCACCGTTTAAAACTAAGAACAGGGAAGATAAATTCAAATAAAAACCCATACCTTGATTCAGTTCCTTCACTGATGAATAAAATCTCCGCATTGTCATTGTTCATCCACATTTGATCTAAATCTCGTTTGTCGATTCGTTGATCCGTCACCATTGGTGATCTTCGTTCATCGTTCGTCATTCATCCACAATGATCCTCTAGATACTCGGAGCCTTTATCTCTACCTAATCAATAATTGATCATTGTCAAGCCATTAAGGGGTGTTAACTTCCTTTCTATTACTAATGCGATGTGGCGTCGTTAGGCTGTTTCATTAATGAAAGGACATTTCAGTTACGCTCGGGTGGAAATCCATTATGCTGCAACAATTTCAAATACAAACAAAAATAAAATAAATTCAGTTTATTTTATTTAACTTTTTTTTCAAAAATCCCAAAAAATAACTTTACTGGTCGACCCACAGTGATTGAAGTTAAGTCCTTTCTTGGAGAATCCCATTGTTCTGAGTTCAACGGTGCCCTCTTATTTTCGACCCGAGCACCGGTTCCAAAGATAGAAAATAATACTCACATGTTTAATTAATAAACTCTAAAAAATAGTTTAAAAAACTATTTCAGCCACTCTGGGTCTTAAAATCACATTCTATCTCAGAGCCTAGTCTTGTAAAAATCACATTTAAATTTGAAAAAAATCTCCATAGAATTCCGAGACATTACATTCTCCTCAACTTAAGGATTTTCATCCATAAAAATCAAAATCCTAAACTCAAGGGAAGATAACTTAGTTCATCAAGGGTCTCTGTGCTGCTTACAATCATTCACCTCAAGGAACCTCTGAGATCGACCACTTTCATGTCTAGCTTCTGCTAGGTCAACATCATGCAACAATGGGTACATGTCTCTTTAGCTGCAAGAAGTGGGAAAATCACTAATCACTCCGATCCATTTGTAGTCATGGGGTCTTGTGGCTCAACTTCACACTAACCTAACGTAGATACAAATAGAAACCCACAGTTCACATCCACTCCTAGATGAACTGTGCTAAAGCCTCCACAAGCGTTATGCATTCAAGGTTGATTCTAAACACGCATGGGTATTTTGGAATGAAATAGGGCTGCCCATGAGTGAACATTGGGTCTTACTAGGTCCTCTTTCTACAACCTCCAATAGCCACAGAACTTTCCAAAACTGGAACACTTCCACACTCACTAGTGGCATCTCAGCTTAGTATGAATGGTAAAAAACCATTTCATACTACAAAAACATCATGGGGTCTAACTTTACCACCAAAGAACAATCCAAAACATGGATCTTTGCGAGAGTCCACCATGTGCTTCATGGGTTTCCGTTTCCCCTCAAGGGAAAAATATTCTTTACCATCACAAAAACACCCCATACCTTGCCTAATATAATCAATATAGGTATGAATAGTAGTAGTTTGTACCCAGAATTACATCATAAGGCCTCGACGCCACGAATAAGAGATCCAAACTACAACTCTCACCTCCAAGAGTCAGGTCACACCATTAGAACCAATGTGTGATCAACGGGTATCCTCCAACAAAAGTCTCTAAGCGTTAGGGTCAAGTACACAGTCCAACCATAACCTTGAAGTCTCAAAAAGAACTCAAGGAAAAAGGAGGAAAAATATCACCTGTGTCTATTTAAAAATCCAGTTGAAGGAAAAGTCATAGATCATACCTCAAATTTATCTTGGAGCATCTTGGTCATAAGCCAAGATTGCATGTAGCTGTCCTCACCCACGACCTCCAGCTCCCTAAGCTTGGCATGGAACACATGGGGGTGGTGGTGGCAAAGCTACAAACTTCCTACAACCTTCTTTTACTTGTCTAGATTCTCTAAGTTACCTGCCATCTTGTGTAACTCCTTTCTCCAAGTGTCATCTCTACTAAGGAGGCTCGTCTGTTGGCTCCCTCTCAGCGACATGATGGGTTGTAAAATCTCCAGCGAGATTCCCTCAACCGTTTCAAGCGTAACACCACATATCCTACGTCTGATCATCTCCTTGGATGTGCTCTTGCACCACAAACCCACATGTATATGTTTGAGCATGGGTATGCCTTATACACTACAATCCTATTGGCTATCATCTACTAACTTTAGAAGATACCTCTTACTTTTGACCTCTACTATAGGTCTTATCCATATTATCATATCCCAAGTATTTTTTCACCACTAGGGATCTCTCTAGTATCCCAGCATACATCGGAATGATATGGGTATCACTGATGCCCAGATCTCCTAGCGTAGTCCCTGCTCAAAGGTCCGGGACCTGAAGTAAGGGTCCTACACCATATCTGTATAGTAGTGAGAAAGATCCATGAATCTCATCGAGTAATATTCTACCGTCATGCTACCCTACCATAGGTGTAACATCTTCTGTATACATACAAATCATAAACTCACCAGAAATAACTCCTACCTAAAGAGGTGCTCAAAGTCAATCTAGCTGAATTTTACCTCGTCATATGTCTAGATCATCAAGCTCCACCATCTCCCCGCTGAACTTTGAAGAAATACCGTGGCTAAGATCAACATCTGGTCAAGAGGTTTCCTCACTAGGTGGAAAAATCACGTAACCAACCCAAGCCAATCCTCAACTACCTTAGGATCTATCTTATCTCAAAACCTAGGAGGTATCTACCTCTAGAACTCTTGTAACACACTCAACTTGTGTGCATCCTCCACTGGTAGTTCTTGTAGCAACTCCTGATCGATGGGTGGTTGCATCATTGGTGCACCACCCAGAGGTAATGCCACAAATTCAGTGCCATGCACTGAAGCCTCCACTCAGGTTAGATCATCATTACGATCACGTTGTAGAATCTTATATAGCTGTCATCATGGTGGCATCCTGAAATATATCATGATAAACCATGGTTAAAGAGTATATCTGGAGAGCTAACTCAAGAAGAACATGGAAAGAACAACCATTCCTACATGATGAATATACCCTTTATTTTCCCACAACTAGTGTTCTCATATACTGAGTCAAAAAATAGGTGTCCAGAGTCCTGGTGTATAGATAAGTTGGCTGCTGCACCAACACTGGAGTCCCTGACCTGAAATCCAAACTCGAAACACTTCACACTATTGCCCCAAACAAAAAACAATAGACCCTTGGTCTTTGAGGTATGAATGGCCACATATGATACCAATTTTTCATGACCCGTCCTCTAGGGCCATGATGTGACTACCCCAAGCCTTCCTCCAAAAGGCCAAGGACTGGTGAATAGCATCGAAGACATTATTCTACAAATGGGAGGAATTTTCCTAGTACCTATACACACTCACAAAACTCCTAGCCAAAGGTATTAGAAAGTAAAATCCAAGGAAACCATGCATGCAATCTACTAAGTAAAACACAACTAGAGTACAATGGAAAGTAAAGTATAGGGTGGAAACCCAGGCATGTATAGAATCCTAGTAAGAGAAAAAAATAGGACAAAATAAAACTCAAAGTCCCTGAAGCTCTTCTACTAGGAAGCCTACCTAAAGGGTAAGTGAAGGGTAGATGCCCGAAGCTATAGAAGCACACCCCATCTGTCTGATCCCACCAAACACCACCAGGTCCTAGTCCTCCCTGGACTCCATCAAAGCATCAATCATTTTCACAAGACATGAAACGTGTGAGAAAAATCCCATGAAGGGGTGAGTAAAACGATACTCAGTAGGGGACCCCGAACCCACAAAGGTAAAGAAAAAGAGAAAAACCAAAAAGTAATGCATAGTTATATATACTCAAGTATATTCCCATACATATACCATGAAAATTTTGATATACTCATTTTAGCCACTAAGAGAACATGTGATCCCAACCACACAACCAACTTCAGGATTTTCATCAAAGGCTCAAGTCATAACACACAAACCAGAAGATCACACTCCATGAGCTCATCCATCCCTGATGTAACCCATCTATCATATGCACTCCATCTGGTAAAATCCTACCTTTACAAATGGTACATCCGAGAGAACGAGCTCCATCGGGAAAATTATACTAGGTTCGAATCTAGTGCCCGACATTGGAGGTCTAGTCATCACAACCATTCACCCGATGCAAGACTAAGGAAACCCAAGTGAAGAGGCCTGCCCCTCACCACTGTGAATTTTTGGGGGATCACTACTCCATTCTATACTGCGATACCATAGTCACTCCTGAAAGGATTGGCCCACACCTCAGTTCATCGAGGGAGCACCAACTCCTACCTAGGTATCGATCTCTTCAAGTGGAGGGGTCCACTCCTCGTAACTATGTCCTGAAGTTGAAGGAGATCCAAATTCTATGGAGGACCCACTCCCTGTCGCTACTCGAATATGGGGGAGTATGACTCCATAAGTGAGGACCCACGACCTAGTTCCAATAAGGGAGTACTACTCATGAAGGCCCCACACCCTGAATCAGCATGGGAGTACAACTTCGTAGATTGAGGACCTGAACCCTACCCGGTAGGGGAGTACCAATCAGTGACTAGAGGACCCACACCCTGGTAATATAAGGGAGTACAGAATCTATCATTTTGTTCACTATTGGGGACACACCCCCTAGTATGTTAGGGGAGTTATGACCCTAGGCTAGAGGACCCACTTTCGAGCATGATAGGGGAGCATCGACTCTACCGTAGCACTGTGTAAGGGGTAACCACACCTTGGAACGATAAGGGAGTAATACCTCCTACACTAGAGGACCCTCTCCCTACCCGGTAGGGGAGTATCAACTCTATATGAGTTAGATATGGAGGACCTGTACCCTATTCCTTCATGGTAGTTCCGAATCCAAGGTTATAGGAATTATTCCCTGGCCCCATAGGGAAGTATTGACTCTTCCTTCACGAACATCTCTGAGAACCCACGCCCTAGTCCTTTAGGGGAGTAACACCCCCAGAAGAAACTACGCAAAGGAAAAAAACCCGCACCCATGACTTGAGGAGTCTTATATCTACATAAGTAGATGGATAAGGAGTACCTGCGCCATGAGTCGTCAAGGGAGTAACCGTTCTAACTTTCCTTCATAAGAACCACCCCGTTTCTGCCCAAAGTATACTTACATCAGAAGAGAAAACTATTCAAACCAATAGGTTATCATCAAACTTTCTAAAAACATCATTTAGAGTATTTAAAAAGTACTGACTCTTCCTAAGGGTACCAACGCCGTAGAAAAATCTTCAAACAGATGCTCCGTTTAGAAGTTACAACCTTTTTAGAGAAATGGGGGTCGGTGTGGTCTGAGTTCAGTCCAACCTCAACAGACCAACATGACCCAACTCGACCCAATGGGCCTGGCCCAGACTAGCTATTCCTAGTCTAACTCACTGGGCCGCGGGTCCAGCCCGACCTGCCTTGCTGGGCGTGGCCCGTGAGCAGCAACCCGTCCCACCTTTGAGCGGGCTGGATCATCTAGACTAGACGTGGCTGTGCGACGTCTGTTGTGAACCAAGCGGCGCTAGATGGTGCCACCACCTTGGTAAACCATTACTATCACACGGACTGGTTCATCTAGAAAGACCCTCAACAAATCCATGGGGTCTAGCATATGTCGCGACTGGGGGTCACGACTTCCTCCACGCAGCAGTTGAGCCGCTACTGGCTCCAGCTTCACCACGGCACACCACCTTTGTGTTCTGCCCTTCCGTTCAGCACATGTCTGTTTCCGCCACTGCGTGCTGCTACCGGCACCGGTGTCCTGATAGAGTTTTCCACGGACCATCAGTCATGCTTTGGTGGTCCAGTTTTCCATCTATATGGTGCTCCAGAGCCCTCGGGTCGCTCTCTTCACTGCTTGGGGTTAAAAAAATTGTTGTGATCTATCCCAATTCAAAGTCATTAGTGAAGTGATATTTCCTACACAAACTTGTTCTGGTCACCCCCACTTCTATCACACCTTCTTCGTGCCATGTCCATATGAATCCATGACTTGGATCGTTGCGCTAAGGATTGATTGCACAACAACAGTTCAGTCACCAAGTATTGAGTCACGATCCAAGTGAGGGCTGCCCACGACAAATGAAGAACAGAGGGAGGAAAATGAACAAAGAAACAAAGATTGAATGGACCTTGATCCATGTTCATGTTAATCAGGTTCGTTACCATTAGAAGGGTTAACAAAAAATTCAGCAAGAAGATATCCCATTAGAACCCCACAAAACAAACCCTCCTTCAAGAATGATTGAACCATGGGAAAACCTATTCATTGGTTGATCTGTGTTCATCATTTAAAACCAAGAACGAGGAAGATAGATTCAAATAATAACCCCTACCTTGATTCAGTTGTTTCACTAATGAAGAACGTCTCCACATTTTTATCATTCATCCACGTTATATCTGAATGCCGTTCGTTGATTTGTTGATCCGTTGTCGTTGGTGATCGTTATTCATCATTTTTCGTTCATTGACAGGGATCCTCTAGAGACCCAGAGATTTCCTCTCTTCCTCTTAAATGATTGATCGTTGTCAAACCATTAAGGGGTGTTAATCGTCTTTCTGTTACTGATGCGATGCGACATCATTGCGCTGTTTCATTAACGAAACAACGTTTTTGTTACACTTGTGTGGAAACCCATTATGCTGCAAAGATTTCGAATTCATGCAAAAATAAAATAAATATAGTTTATTTTATTTAACCTTTTCTTCAAAAATATCAATAAGTAACTTTTCTGGTCGATCCATGCCAGTAAACGTTAAGTCCTTTCTAGGATAATCTCTCCATTCTAAGTTCAACAGTGCCATAATATTTTCGATCCGAGCACCAGTTTGGGAAATAGAAAATCCCACTCACATGTTTAATTAATAAACTTTAAAAACAAGTTCAAAAACCCATTCTATCCACTCTAGGTCTCAGAATTACATGCCATCTCAGAGCTTGTTCTTGTAAAAATACCATTTAAATTTGAAAAAAATTTCCATGGAATTCTAGGACATTACATAATACATTTAAATATTTTAAAAAATATAAAGTGAATCATTAAACTATGTTTTACCTCTCTTTCCATTAATTTTTGTCAATATAAGAAGTGGGAGAAGTTATCTACCTTAAAAATAGGGGAGAAGTTTCTAACTTTCAAAAAGTCAATAATTAACTAACAAAGGGGGTGAAAGACTACATATTAAAATCTCTATATATATTATACATCTAATTTATATTAAACTTTTTAATTTTTTTTGATTTATACTAGGATATATAATGGGATTTGTGACCATAAAAAGGGGTAGATTGTTGGACTACTAATGTTGATCAAACATATACCATGTAATGTTGGTTTTGATGATCTTAATTACCCTTCATACTTTGCAGATGATATTGTTTTCTAAGAATGTTCATTAGGTTTTATCGTACTCTTATGTGTTCGACTTTTTATTTTCATTAAGTATGCATTCTGGACAATTTTAGCTGAAATCTTCCTAAGTCTTGGAAATCATCTACGTGACATTTTTAGCTACGTGGTGAAAATATCTATTTCGATCAATCAAATACAATGCGAAATTTCTTACATATAAAATATTTCTTACATAATCCATCACCTATGTGCTTATTAGACTATGTAAAATAGTTGTGTGGAGTAATCAGTTATATGAATTGCCTATGTGAAAAATCCTCTATATCATTTCAATTGGATATGTTAGTTTCGACTATATGATTAAAAATACTACAAGATTCAATTTGGCTACATGAAGAAAGATCAACTCTATGGATTCAAATATTCAATTAGCTATATTGCATTACAAGTTGGTATTTATTACCACTATAGTAATGGAGTGATATTTTAATGTTGCTGTATAATATTTAAATGCTTGATTACCTATTTAACATAAAATCTATTATAATAATATCCAAGTAATAATATGAAAACAAGGAAAAGAATAGTTTTTTTGTATCTACTATTGGTGATTAATTTCAAGGAAAAAGGACGTGTCACTGATCCATGATTCTATAGATCATGTGCTGTTCAGTTAAATAAGAAGCAATTCATGCATTTTTCGTGCTGTGGATTTTTTTATTATAAAGTCAAGTGAATAAGAAAATATAGAGAACTCATTTTCTAAATATATATAAAAACCATGATATTTTTTTCTATGAAAATAAGTAAGAAGAATTCTCTTTTCATTATCCATGATTATTGACAATCCTTGATGTGTTTAGAAGACTCTCTTGGTGCTATTTATCCTTCAGATCATTTTTATTGGAGATCTTTCATTTTTTTAGTTGTATCTTCCAAATGTGAGATTGAATAAGTAATTTTTTTTTATATTTTGTTGTAATGGATCCTGGTAAAAGATCCTTTGAAGTCTATTGATTTTAAATACAATCTGAAGCCCAGTTGAAATCTCCTATGATTGTACCAACTATTGGATACTTTTACTTAGCCATGCAGTCCCTTAAAAAAGGATTGAAATTCCTTATAAAAAGGAATAGTCTCATGAAAATCATCACACTCATGGAGAAGAGTGGTGATGGAGTGGACTAAGGGACTTATATTCCCAAAACCACTATAAATATTTGAGTCTTTTTAGCTTCTTTAGGATTTTATTTCTATTGCATGCCTTGTTATGGAAATAATTAGAAGTCAAACTTAAACTAAAGAGGGTGGTTTTTATAATTGATGCAAAATCTAAAGAAATAAATTCCCCCCTCTTGAGTCTTAATACGACCAGTCTTTAGAAACATCATGTATTTGGACCCAGAACGACGATGGGAGGTGTGAAGGATACAACTCAGGTGATCAGAGTTCCATTTTATCGCTACCGATGGCTGGGAATTGATGATTAGGGAACTTATCCTATGATTTTGGTGGATTAACGTGAGTTAAAGGGTGATAAAGGTGGTGGAATGAGTGGATCTAGAGACCATGTGAAGATCAGATCTTTTGTCTGTGAAAAATGTGAACACACACCAGACACTCCAAAGGGACACATGATGTGTTCCTCAAAATATCATGGAGTCTAGGGTTTCATTATGATTTAAGTATCACATATTTTGTGGTCAGGCCCACACCATTTGACACTACCCAGGTAGCCAAGCTGTGTGCCGAGTTCACATGCCAAAGACCCCATGTGATCTAACACACCGTGTCCCCATAGAGACATTTCATATTAAGTTACATGGTTGGAAAATCTATGTGATGGGAAGAACACAACCAGGACTTTCGTAAAAGACACATGACATGTGACCCTATGTACACATCATTTACTTTTACCAGAAGCTTTTACCTTGCATATCTTCTTCTTTAAGACTCAAATTTGGGTCCACAAGTAGCCTATACTAAGTAGTTTTTCAAATAGGAAATAATGGTAGAATTTATTTTGGAATCAGAGATATGATGTGAGGTTTTACAAGTGATATTATTATTTTATTTATTCTTATAAAATTATAGTGATCGGTTTTGATCATCAAAGAGATGCTGGAGTTGGTACTTCCCTATCACACCAGGGTGCTGATCCCCATACACTTTATATATATAGAGTTTGTACTCACCCAAACAATAGAGGGTTCATGTAATATATAAAAAAAGTGGTAATACCCTATCATCGAGATCCAATTGGGAGTAGGTCATCCACTAGATATAGTTATCCCTCGAATGTAGTGCATAGTAATGAGAAGCAGTCCCTCTACTAAGATTCTTGTGAGGTTGCGCATGGTGATTTCCATCGAATATAAGACATTTAAAGTTAAAAAAAGACTCATCATAATCCTTAGATATATTCTAAGATTTAAAATTCTCCCCTTTTTATGTTGGGGTTTTAGTATGATCATATCTGATGATTGAGTTCCTTTTCCCTCTTTGTCCATGTGTTTATCCGACTGTTTTATTATATTTCCTTCCTATTGGTTTCTGGAACATCACATCAAGTATGTTTATAATCACCAATCTATGGGATATTCCCTCACATTTCATGTATTATGTAGATTATATGCAGATCATTAGATACTTTGGTGGACCTAGTATTAGAGGAGCATAGCAACACTTGGAGGTTCTGGGCATGTTCAGTGGCTAGTCTTAAAGATTGTGAGCCGAGATCTCTTTAGTTTCCCCATTTTTTCAGCTATTGTCATGTGGGTACCTCCTTTATAGTTGGGTGTGTATTTTTACCTTTATATCTTTTATATATTACCATGCTCCACTTTGATGTATTTCTTAGAGGTTGTCACATGCATTGATTACTGTCTATGTGTTTCAATTATTATATATCTCTATACCATTTCATGGAGTTAAGTGCGTACATGAATACAAGTAAATTAGGATAATGCCTCCTATTTTAGTGATATTCCTACTCAGTTCTTTTCCCCAACCCCTGGACTATTGGAGGTGGTCTTGGGGTGTCACTCTCGGCTTAGTACTGGCACAGGTGGGGACCTTGTGGGTCGGGTCATGATAGAGTGGCATCAAAGCTGGTTCTACCTTATTTATAACGTTTGGAGTTAGTTATGTTGTGAGGACTAGTATGGGAACTTTGGGAAATATTGTCGGAATATCTCATGTTTGTATCTCAGACTATGGAATCCAATGATGATATGGAGACTAACAAATCCATACACCAAAACTTTGAATACCTACTTTTCGAATTCTCATGTCAAGGCACCAATTGCAGGGAAAAAATGGTACATGAATTATATAGGATTGGTTCTTCTAAATTTTAAGTCATTATTGATTCAAATCCCTAGATATTCTATTTTACCATGGAACAACTTGATAATTTTAAATATGCATCCATGATGATATCCAACTAGGATTTTGATATAAGATCATGGAAATTATCAGTTGACGGATGAGTTCTTAGTGTAGGTACTTATTCATGAGGTTTTACCTATAGGTGATCATAGAGCAGTGATTCCACCTAATAGACAATGCAAGGATACAACTCTAGTGGTTTAGGTGGACGATCATCTGTATGTTTAGTAACTAATATCCCCAGTAGGTTAGGATGATGATGAAAACAGGCTTAGTGCATTGTATGAGTTATAGAAATATTGACCGATCAAGTTTCATAATGATCCAGATCCTCAGGAAACAAGGGATGGTTTGAGGTAGAGGTCCAAGTGTTCCATCTTGTGCAGACCCCAAATGATCAAATGGTTTCACTTATAACAATTCTTCTTCATGGATTAGCAAGGATATGGTGGGGTCTAACCACTTAGACCCATATTGTGATGATTCTCTCATGGAAAAACTTTTAGTATTTGTTCTGTGATGAGTAATATCCTTTTATTTTTTGCTCTGTGTGAATTCAGGATCTTCTTGAGCGACAATAGGGTGATATGTCAGTTTCTAACTATGAATCTAGATTTATTGAACTAACATGTCACTCTCATAATATGGTATAGGATAGACACTTCAAGTCATAGACATTTGAGTAGGGACATTATAGAGATATCTGAGTTAGTATGGTATCCTTATGCATTCTAACTTATACCAGAGTGCTAGAGCGAGACTTGTTAATAGAGAAAATTATAGATGAGGGACATCAGGTAGCTAGATCCAACAATATACATCATATGTTGAGTCATTTGAAGTAGCTAACATGAATCATTCTTTAGGGTTTAAATGCAAAATACATACTCATGCCTAAACTCAGACACATGGATTTGCAGCATAGGGTTCACATATAGGATCTAACCAGCTTGGAGAGGGGAGATGCTATGATTTTGATGAAAAAACTCACATGGATCATGATTTTTTGACCCAATTTGCTGTAGATGGTGGAAGGATAGTGGATGGAACTCTATGTTATAGGAAGTTTCATTACCAGGGATCTCCTAGGCATGGTTATGGAATTTCCTAGGGAGATGATGCTAATAGAAGAGAAAGAAAATACCTAGAGGGAGGAGCGGTTGGAAGAGAAAAATACTATGACCTACTCCCATCCCTGCCACTAGGTGGCCCATGCCAAGCCTCGAGGGATGGTGGTCGTTGGTGTGGATAGTTGCAGGCTATGGAGAGATATAACTAGAATACTCATGAGATGATTCAATGCACGATTTGTATCTTCTCTAATTTATGCAAGATTCATTCAATTATCACTATTGGGACCAATTTTGTGCATAAGTTGTATTTGTTGTCAATATATGTCAATGAGGTTGTAAATGAAGATAAATATGAAGAAGAACCTCCAAAGTTAATGGAGTTTGGTTAAATTTATAATACTTGGAGAATTTTTATGGACCCATACCATTGGATTCCACAGATGATCAACTCTCCATGTTGTGAAGTCAGAATATTGATGCATTGATCATAAGTTCAGAGAACTTGTGTCAAATGTGACACATTGTTTACAACAATGAAGATTGATGAAGTATCATCCATGTGAGGATGATTGAATTGCTCTGGTAGTCATTATTCATGTGATAATTTCTTTGGAAGTCATGTTTGAAAAAGAATAAAAGAGGAGAAAAAGAGAAAGGATGCATTGGCATGGCATTTGAAGATGGCCATGTATGGTGGTTGAAGATGAAGAGGAAAAGAGAAATAATTCACGGGCTTAGCTTTCTAAATCAGATGATGCTTTTCTAATTTTTATTTTCCAAAATATCATAAGTTTAGAGAACTTGTGATGAAAGCCTTATGAAGGAAAGGGGGGGAAAATTTTATGGCAATCATATTCTATTTTGATTGGAAAGAATGATGTTGTTGTAATATAGGAAAGTTGCAGTACTTTTTGTTGAAAATATGATAATGAAAAAAATGTTCGATCAAAGACTATATATCACAATTGATATGGTTCATGATGAAAGTAGTTTTTTGTTGAATAACCCAGATGACAGTAAAACAACATTGGTGTTCCTACCGAAGTAGATTTTAAAGTAGCACTGTTTCCCAGTGTTTGCCAAATTTTTGGGGCTGAAAATAGGGAGATGGAGAAATGTGATTTTGGAAAAGAATATTGCATGAAAGTATGAATATGGATGGGTATGTTATGCACTAGTGGAGTTCCAAGATCTAAACATCAAAATCTTGGAAAGGAAATACTCGTGTAAAAGATTGGTTTTTGTGCACAAGATTGAAGGGAGTTTGGAATGTTGCGCGCAAGGAAAAATTCAAGGCCAGAACAACAAAAAATGGAAAATGCATGAAGTGCATGAAATATGAGGTTGGAATGAAAGATACTTATGTGCCTAATGTGACGTCAAATTGGGTTTTGTGTGACACGTCAGGATCTTTCCTGACACATTGGGGTTTTTTCACGTGGGGGTCGGTGATGCCTATAAATAAGAGGTGACCCCCTTGCATTTGAAAGGGGTTGACACTTAGAGAAATCCTAAGCTCTGGTGCATGAAAAATAGTAGGTGCGTGTAAAAATAATGTTGTGCATAAAAAAAGTATTTGCATGTAAAAATTAGCCTATATATAAAAAAGAAGTTGCGTGGAAAAATTTTACCATCCAAAAGTGGATTTTTTTGCGCAAGCAAATAAAATTGTGCGCAATACACCCAAAAGGTTGTGAAATTTTTTTTAGGCCCCACATGCCTTCAAAAAGTGCTATTAACTCTTGAATTATCTTTTGAAGAAGGATTACCACACCCTCTATGTGAAGAATAAACCACAAACAAGTGACTGGATTTCTCAAACCCTCGCCGTGTTTCTTGAAGGATATCCTGCGAGTACACAACCAGTGAATACTGTAACACCCCGAGCTTCCATGATACGCTTCTCATTCAATAATGCAATAGCTTGCATTGTATGAAACTTCGAGTTCTAACACACCACAACTAATCAAAGTAGCCATTATGAATAGTAATAACCACTTTTTAAATTTATAGAAATTTTATATTTCAAAATGGACTTCATTTTTGTATTCCTAATATTGAAATTAGCCTATGTTGAATTTTTTGTAATTTTCTGAGAACTTCCAAATTTTTATGAATAGTGAAAAATACTTAAAACCACTTTTTTAATAAAAATAATTTATAGTGATAAGTTATAATATTGAGTGGTTTTAAATTATAATTAGAATATATTTTTACCATTTTATCCAATGGTGTTCATTAGAATTAATTTCACTTTGAAATTGGACATAAACAATTGTCAATCTTTGATATAAATTGTTTCTTAAAAACACGCTATTTGTTGTGACAGCGGGAATTAATTATAAAATTAATTAATGCAACTTATATGTTTGGAATTTCATAAAATAGACATCATTTTTGAATTCGGAATATCAATTATAGCTTAGGGTGAAATTTTGGCATTGTTCTGAAAAACTTCAATTTTTGATGAATAGTGAAACCACTAAGTGGTAGTTAAATAACTGATTTTTCGTTTAAATGAAATATTACCACTTCTGTGATTTGATTTTCAAAAATCCGACATACATGGTTTTCATTAAGAAGTAAAATGTGGTTCAATGAGATTAAAATAATTTTTGGTGAATAGTAACTTTTAAGTTCTTAATCGCGATTAGAGGTAATTAGTGTAGTTTAAGGTAAAAATAATGTTTTAATAATATTAGATGAGCTTAACACTTGTCCTACACTCATTGGATGTGTGATGTTCGACCAAGACAATCCATGAGTCAACTTGGGGACCCCATGGAGCCACTTTAGTTGGAAAATGACATAAATACCTTTTATTTAATGTTAAAGTAAAAAATGACACAAACATGAAATGTTTTACTAAAACAATTTTTAAATGGGGTTATACAAGTCATATTTTTGACTATAAATAGTCATTGGAAAGCTAAAATGATTTACTACATCATAGTATTTTTTTTATAATTTTTATACATTAAATAAATTAAATTATTTATGACATCATTATGATGCAGCGATGACCTCATTATTTAACGATTTTAATAAAATGAAAAGATAATGTACAATCCAAGGCTTAAACTTGTCCAAAGACTATTGTATGGGTATATTTAAAACCCTTATCACCTTATCCACGAATTATATAAGTGTGGGACCTTTAGAATCCTAAAAGCATTGTATAA
The DNA here is from genome assembly GCA_963277665.1 of Viscum album. NCBI lineage: Eukaryota > Viridiplantae > Streptophyta > Magnoliopsida > Santalales > Viscaceae > Viscum > Viscum album. Next base: position 1,273,859,914 of record OY728132.1, on the reverse strand, counting down.
TAATGTAAATTCCCTTACTTTCCAAGAGTGCCCCTCCTCTCCTCTTATAAAAGGCCCCCACCTCTACCACCTCATTCACACTTTCAAGCCATTTTGCTCGGCCAAACTCTGCCCAAATACCCTCCCAACTTCCCTAGCTTACTCCTAGAAGCCTCACTTTGGGCATAATTCTTCCCAAGGAAGCTTTTGGCTCAAATAAAAAAGAGTTACCCGATTTTTTGGTAATGTCTTCTCTAATGTTGTTTTGTTTTATTTAGTTTCTAAAACCCCTTAAACTCTTTTTATTAATTTCTTTTGTAACAAAAAAAGTATCCTCAATATACTAGGATGTTGTTATAATAAGGATTCGAGCTACAATTACACACACCTACATCTAATGGTTAAAGAACATACTATTTCTGTGGATGATGAATTTCTGCCTCACGAAACGATGATTGTTAAACACTCATATAACACCTTCAAAGGTGGCCATTAAGATGTCACTATATTTATATATGATATATAATATGTTTATGTTTTACTTATGCTTCTGTATTTCTCATTTATGGCATACTTTATGATTTCCATTATGGGTAAATGCGATAATTTCATTTTAGGAAGTGCGGACTACCGCCCCCTCAAAGTGATTTGAATCGTTAATGCCATATGTGGGATGTATAAAGGATGGAGTAAATGGTATTATAAACTATATTATACTGGAATTATATTATACATTTATATCATTATGATTTCATTACATTAAATATGAAATAGAAATGAAAGTAGCGTTCATGCGTACGTACGGCTTACCGTCTCCATGAACGGTGCATTTCATTTCTTACCTCTAAATGTTACGTAATATTATGAATGAATTTATATACTGGATATATATGATATATATGATATCTACATAATGAATATAATTCTGGATATAATGGATATTTCACCACATGAACAACTTGTAATTATAAGAAGTTTATTGTTGACACAAGTACCAAAGATCGACAAAACGACCGTTATTAACATAAATAATTACATAACATTCATAACATTGTAATAAGTGATATAAAAAGGATAATGAAATTGAAAATGGTTCTTAATAAGGTAGATATTAACTCTAGTTTATTATTCAGGAGGTTAAAGAATGGTTGAGTCAAGTCGGACACGAGGTAAGGGAACTTCTTAACCCAATTTATATTCTTTGGGTTAATCTCCTAATTTCAAATTATGTCATGATATTATTATGTCCTATCTTGTATTTTTACTTTATTTATGTGTACTTATAGTGAATACACATGATAGATGTACTTTATCTTAAAAAAAATGGTCTTTGTAAAGACTTCGTCTCAATCTCCTTTCATGGAGGCATATTTTGTTTTATACACAACTTTCATTTATACGGTGTATAAACCCCTATGATTTTTACATTTATTAAAAAGGTTTTATTTTATAATTATGTGATTTTTAAATGATTTCAAAAAAGATATATTTCTCTAAAATATATGAAAATCCAGTGAAAATGTATACGTATTTAACGCAAGCTTAAAAATGTTTTCAGAAAACCTGACTCTCGAGTGTGGTAGACAGGAAGGGATTGGGCGTGGACCCATCATGGCCTATAATTAGTCGAGCAGTCTCAGAAATAGTTATTTTGTTTTCAGAAGCTTGCATTATGTTTTCAGAAAAACACTGGAGTATATTTGAGCAATTTTAAACGTAAGTATCTTCTAAATAAAATTGCATCGGCAGGTCTCATGAGACAAACTAGTGTCTTGGCACGAGGCCTTGACAAAATCTTATTTGTGGTCTTGGCACGAGGCCTTGGCTACGTGGTTATGATAGTCTGGCATTATGCATTCCATCATTATGAAAGTGGTTATTGATATTGCATGTGATTATTCGACCAGTAGAATATCCATGTGAATAAGTGAATGACATTATCTCATTTTACTTTTGCCATATTATGTTGAAGTTCATGTTTAAAAGGCTTTTGTTTTAGTTATACATTGCCTTAAATGTTTATGTTTATTGATGAAAGCTTCTGCTATATTGTTATCCTTACTGAGCATCTGAGCTCACCCCTTTAAATGTTTTAATATTTTCTAGGATGTGAAGAAGTATTTTAGGAATGACCTGCAGGGATAGTCAGAGGAGGATATGAGTGTGGACTATGAAAACTTTGTTATTAGTTTTTCACTTTATGATGTAATATAAGACTTATGAATGTTCCTAGTGTTTCCAAGGCTACTAAACTAATCGGTCTTTCGAGACTTGATCTTTTGTGATCATGCCAATGTTACGAAGTAATGCACCGACTCTGGGTAGCTGGGGTCGGGGCGTTACAGTTGGTATCAGAGGCAGTTTAGTACTAACCTTGGAAGCTGGATTTAGATAAACTCTGATTAGAGCACATAGCCCAAAGATAGACTTTGAGGATTAGTATAGAAGAACTTCCTAGAATTTTGTTATTGTAGAGATTTTGTGAGTTTTCTGAGAAATACATCCCTGTCTGGATACGAGCAGGTAGAGGCGACTTTGGCACAGATGTACCTAGGGGTAAAACCCGAAAACACCGCTTTGAGCTAGACTCGAACGGGAACTGGTGCACGACAACAGGCCTTGCTGCACTCTTGGTTACGATACTCCCAGGGGATATGCTTAGGATAATTCTCATTTTCTTTACAAACCACTATGAACGGTTATGAGTATATACTTCCTCAAAGAAAACCTTTTTATGATTATGGATTATATCCATAAATAGTTCAATTTATGTTAAGTATTTTATAAGTATGGAATTATGTATTTTGATTCATAAACTAATCTAGTTTATGAAATTGTATAGAAATGGCGCCCAGTAGAAGGAATGTGAACTCCATCAATACGTATGATCCAAAGAGTAAGAAGGATCATATCTTTCATGGTATTAAGCCAACATTTAGAAGGGAAATATTATCCCATGTGTTATCAACATATGAAGAAATAGTATCATGTGTTAATAATATAAGTAGATAATTCTCCGAGTCTTATGGATTTGAAGGGAATGGGAGTTTGTTATAAGTGTGGAGAAAAAGGACACCAAGTGCATGACTGCAAGGGTAAGAAAAAGGTTTCAAATGTACAATGCTTCATCTGCAAGGAGTGGGGACACTACGCAAACCAATGTTCAAATCATCAGAGTATGCCCCAAATGATGTTATTGGATAATAATCAAGTTATGACACTACCAAAGATGAGGAGGAATGATTAGAGTTCTTATGTTCTTATTAAAGAATTTTGTAATTTGAGTGTTGCATCAATAATGTACTGGTTATAATAATTATGGAGTATAAAAGGATTGTACTGCAGTACTATTTAATCTAGGACTTGAGATTGTGTGGAACCAAGAAAAGTGACTCCACAGTAGGGTAAATTTTTGGAAAATATATGGTTGAGAGAAAGATAAACCATAATATGGTTCTGATACCGAGATAGTGATTTTGGAATAAGACATGATTGATTCGGATAAATTATGTTGGATATTCTTAACATCCTTGAAACTGATTAATGATTTGTATACATTTTTGGATAGAAGGAGTATATCTAGTTTTCTATAAGGAATAAGGGATCATGAATGTAATAAATAAGGATTTATGGTAATACAGTATGTTGCAGTGTTTTAAAAGAATACATGATGAAGGTGTTCACATGTTGTTACGCAGAAAAAAAGGAGCTTCATTATGTTTACCTTCCTCATAAAATTTGGACTGTGAGTTGGACATAAGTATTTTGGATAACTATAAAGGTTGGAATGGAGTATATTTTACATTGGATACTATTGTTAAGGTTATTTTTGGATATTTATAAAAAGGACAACACACAGACTGAGTGACAACCCATCGCGTCGGACAAAGCTGTGGGAATCGAACCCACAACCATAGTGCGATTGGGATTAATCGCCTACCACTGGACTACGTGAAGTCCCTGGTTTTTACAAAATAGTTTTTCTAATCTAAATGGTATGTGTTAAAATTTGGAACCTTATGAAATTAGGATAAGTATAATATTTTTGAGTTCTATTATCTTTTTTAGCGAAAGATGAGTTGAAGGTTGAAACTCTAATTGTCAAGCATAAATATATATATACCTATATCTTATTCAATGAATAAATTAATTCTTAAACTTTAGTAAAGGGATATTAAAACAAAAAAATGTGTTATCCTAATACCTTATGTCTTGTTGAACTGATGATATTTTAAATCAACATAGATTGAAGGCTTTGAGGCCCTCAATTTGACAGTTGACTGTGATTGATGACCTCAATCACTCCCTACAAATATTTACGTTTTTCCTCCAATTATATGTCTCTAATTGCCACCAATGTTCTCCTTATCGAGATCATAATTTGGTGGTGACTTTCTTATTTCCATTTCCCTCTTATTAAGACTAAAATTTATTAACCTTATTTCTGATGTGGGTTTTCCACAAAGGTATTTTCTATTTTCAACCTTTTATTTTCCATGAAAAATTTCAAATTGTGAGGACGCAATTTATTGAAGGAGGGGAGAATGTAACACCTCGAGCTTCCATGATACGCTTCTCATTCAATAATGCAATAGCTTGCATTGTACGCAACTTCGAGTTCTAACACACCGCAACTAATCAAAGTAGCCGTTATGAATAGTAATAACCACTTTTTAAATTTATAGAAATTTTATATTTTAAAATGGACTTCATTTTTGTATTCCTAATATTGAAATTATCCTATGTTGAATTTTTTGTAATTTTCTGAGAACTTCCAAATTTTTATGAATAGTGAAAAATACTTAAAACAACTTTTTTAATAAAAATAATTTATAGTGATAAGTTATACTATTGAGTGGTTTTAAAGTATAATTAGAATACATTTTTACCATTTTATCCAATGATGTTCATTAGAATTAATTTCACTTTGAAATTGGACATAAACAATTGTCAATCTTTTGATATAAATTGTTTCTTAAAAACACGCTATTTGTTGTGACATCGGGAATTAATTATAAAATTAATTAATGAAACTCATATGTTTGGAATTTCATAAAATAGACATCATTTTTGAATTCGGAATATAAATTATAGCTTAGGGTGAAATTTTGGCATTGTTCTGAAAAACTTCAATTTTTGATGAATAGTAAAACCACTAAGTGGTAGTTAAATAACTGATTTTTCGTTTAAATGAAATATTACCACTTCTGTGATTTGATTTTCAAAAATCCAACATACATGGTTGTCATTAAGAAGTAAAATGTGGTTCAATGAGATTAAAATAATTTTTGGTGAATAGTAACTTAAGTTCTTAATCGCGATTAGAGGTAATTAGTGTAGTTTAAGGTAAAAATAATGTTTTAATAATATGAGATGAGCTTGACACATGTCCTACCCTCATTGGATGTTCCATGGCCGACCAAGACAATCCATGGGTCAACTTGGGGACCCCATGGATCCATTTTAGTTGGAAAATGACATAAATACCTTTTATTTAATGTTAAAGTAAAAAATGACACAAACATGAAATGTTTTACTAAAACAATTTTTAAATGGGGTTATACAAGTCATATTTTTGACTATAAATAGTCATTGGAAATATAAAAGGATTTAATACATCATAGTATTTTTTTTATAATTTTTAGACATTAAATAAATTAAATTATTTATGACATCATTATGATGCAGCGATGACCTCATTATTTAACGATTTTAATAAAATGAAAAGATAATGTACAATCCAAGGCTTAAAATTGTCCAAAGACTATTGGATGGGTAGATTTCGAACCCTGATCACCTTAGACACGAATTATATAAGTGTGGGACCTTTAGAATCCGAAAAGCATTGTATAATAATGTAAATTCCCTTACTTTCCAAGAGTGCCCCTCCTCTCCTCTTATAAAAGGCCCCCACCTCTACCAACTCATTCACACTTTCAAGCCATTTGGCTCAGCCAACCTCTGCCAAAATACCCTCCCAACTTACATCCCTTACTCCTAGAAGCCTCACTTTGGGCAGAATTCTTCCCAAGGAAGCCTTTGGCTCAAATAAAAAAGAGTTACCCGATTTTTAGGTAATGTCTTCTCTAATGTTGTTTTGTTTTATTTAGCTTCTACAACCCCTTAAACTCTTTTTATTAATTTATTTTGTAACAAAAACAGTATCCTCAATATACTAGGATGTTTTTATAAGAAATATTCGAGCTACACTTACACACACCTACATCTAATGGTTAAAGAACATACTGTTTCTGTGGATGGTGAATTTCTGCCTCACGAAACGATGATTGTTCAACACTCATATAACACCTTCAAAGGTGGACATTAAGATGTCACTATATTTATATATGATATATAATATGTTTATGTTTTACTTATGCTTCTGTATTTATCATTTATGGCATACTTTATGATTTCCATTATGGGTAAACGTGATAATTTCATTTTAGGAAGTGCGGACTACCGCCCCCTCAAAGTGATTTGAATCGTTAATGCCATATGTGGGATGTATAAAGGATGGAGTAAATGGTATTATAAACTATATTATACTGGAATTATATTATAAATTTATATCATTATGATTTAATTACATTAAATACGAAATAGAAATGAAAGTAGCATTCATGCGTACGTACGGCTTACCGTCTCCATGAACGGTGCATTTCATTTCTTACCTCTAAATGTTACGTAATATTATGAATGAATGTATATAATGGATATATATGATATATATGATATCTACATAATGAATATAATTCTGGATATAATGGATATTTCACCACATGAACAACTTGTAATTATAATAAGTTTATTGTTGACACAAGTACCAAAGATCGACAAAACGACCATTATTAACTTAAATAATTACATAACGTTCATAACATTGTAATAAGTGATATAAAAAGGATAATGAAATTGAAAATGGTTCTTAATAAGGTAGATATTAACTCTAGTTTATTATTCAGGAGGTTAAAGAACGGTTGAGTCAAGTCGGACACGAGGTAAGGGAACTTCTTAACCCAATTTCTATTCTTTGGGTTAATCTCCTACTTTCAAATTATGTCATGATATTATTATGTCCTATATTGTATTTTTACTTTATTTATGTGTACTTATATTGAATACACATTATAGATGTACTTTATCTTAAAAAAATGATCTTTGTAAAGACTTCGTCTCAATCTCCTTTCATTGAGGCATATTTTGTTTTATACACAACTTTCATTTATACGGTGTATAAACCCCTCTGACTTTTACATTTATTCAAAAGGTTTTATTTTATAATTATGTGATTTTTAAATGATTTCAAAAAATATATATTTCTATAAAATATATGAAAATCCAGTGCAAATGTATACGTATTTAATGCAAGCTTAAAAATGTTTTCAGAAAACCTGACTCTCGAGTGTGGTAGACAGGAAGGGATTGGGCGTGGACCCATCATGGTCTGTAATTAGTCGAGAAGTCTCAGAATTAGTTATTTTGTTTTCAGAATCTTGCATTATGTTTTCAGAAAAACACTGGAGTATATTTAAGCAATTTTAAACGTAAGTATCTTCTAAATAAAATTGCATCGGTAGGTCTCATGAGACAAACTAGTGTCTTGGCACGAGGCCTTGAAAAAATCTTATTTGTGGTCTTGGCACGAGGCCTTGGCTACGTGGTTATGATAGTCTGGCATTATGCATTCCATCATTATGAAAGAGGTTATTGATATTGCATGTGATTATTCGACCAGTAGAATATCCATGTGAAGAAGTGAATGACATTATCTCATTTTACTTTTTCTATATTATGTTGAAGTTCATGTTTAAAAGGCTTTTGTTTTAATTATACATTGACTTAAATGTTTATGTTTATTGATGAAAGCTTCCGCTATATTGTTATCCTTACTGATCATCTGAGCTCACCCCTTTCAATGTTTTAATATTTTCCAGGATGTGAAGAAGTATTTTAGGAATGACCTGTAGGGATAGTCAGAGGAGGATATGAGTGTGGACTATGAAGACTTTGTTATTAGTTTTTTACTTTATGATGTAATGTAAGACTTATGAATGTATCTATTGTTTCCAAGGATACTAAACTAATCGGTCTTTCGAGACTTGATCTTTTGTGATCATGCCAATGTTACGAAGTAATGCACCGACTCTGGGTAGCTGGGGTCGGGGCGTTACAAATACTCACTCTTGTCATGCTTTGTGAAGACAAATCCATAAAACATACCTAGTTATGTGAAGAAGAATCACACATCCTCTACATGAAGAAAAATACCTGTGGATCTCTCTGCTCGCACGAAGTTAAACTCTATGGTTTCACAGCTTATAAACACTATTTGTAGGGGTGTTGTTGTTTGTGTGAAGAAGAACGATATGTGCAACTAAACTCACATATTCACAAAGGAATAAGGAAGTATATGGTACAATCATGTGTTTTTATTGAGAATTGAAGAAAGAGATTAAGAAATTACAGTACTATTTCATATTATACTATGTCAAAGAGAAAGAAGAGAAGAGAAGAAAAAGAACAGAGTATACCCCAATTAAAGGCTGGCAATTATTTAAGGAAATTTGATTTAGATGATTCTAAGTGAAATGATCCTTAGTGTTTTAATAATCACATTGGTGAATGTTATTCTAGAAAAAAAAAAGAATAGTGCAGTCAATTGTTTCATTAAGAATAAGAAAGAAGAAGAACCAGTGTAGTTGGTTTTGCACTAAAGAAGAAGGGAAAAAAGAAGAGAATTGATTGCCTACTAATTTTCAAGTAATCTAGTTAATATCACTAAAATAGATCAAGATTATACCCTACCTTTTCATGAAGGAAGATGACTATATTAATTAGCAGTATAAAGAACCAGCTAGAGGATTCAAGTTGGAAGAGAATTATCTTCCTTCCCCCTCAGAGTGTATGGACTCACACTGGGAAGCAATTATCTCCTTCCCTCCTCCAAGTGTAGGGAGCCACAATGACTAGAGGATTGTTTTCCTAGTCAACCCACTGTAACAACATATCACATTATAGTGGAGAATCCATGCACTGTTCATTCCCATGTAGGAAAAGGATGTAGATTCTCTTATTGAGTTGTGAACCTTGTAAAAATATCGTGTGCATATTTTTACTACTTTCATAATACTGTATGCAACAGGGAAAATACAATAAGAGAATCAAGATCTTAATAGGTCAAGAGATACAAGGATAAAAAGTTGTAATTGGTTTAAAAAAAATCTACAACAATGATTCACCCCCCCTCTCAGTGTTAGGAATATCCCCAACTGGTCCTCTCAATCTCCATACACCTTGTATGAGAGATAGAGTTTCCAATAGATTATTTGACCCATAAGTTGCGTCTAGAGGTTCCTATAGGGAGTGATTATTTTATATTTCACATCTTTCGGTATTATTAATTGGCACTCAATGGATATATTTTCTCATGAGACCTCTTAGTCATTACAATGAAACCTTATGATTTTATTTTGGGTATGGACTAGTTGTCGGCATTGTGTGACTTGATAGACTATCATCCCAAGATAATTAGATTCATAAATGCATATGGGATGAGATTCTCCTTCATGGGAAAGAAGGATATTATATTTGAGTGAGTGGGGATTATGAGAAATAATATGTAACCTATCACCCATTAGTAAGATTGTTTTTCCCTTGGTGCAACGAGATCTTAATACATCTAGCTTCTAGTTTTAGTGGAGGATTATAAGGAAATTTTTCATAAATATTTCTCGGGACTACCATTGTGGTGGGAGATTAACTTCTTTATTGACTTGAACCCTATGATTTCCGTGATATCTTATGTGGCATATCATATTTCCACTAACAAGAACTTAGATATGAGGGTGTAGTTTGAAGACCTTTGAGAGAAAGGTTTTATCTGACCTAGTGTATTCCCTTGGGAGTCCCCATTGTTGTATGTGAAAAAATAGGATGAGAGTTTGAATTTTCTCATTGATTACCATTGACTGAATGAGGTTATGATCAATAATAAGTACCCCTTTCCAAGGATTGATGAACTTTTTGTATAGTTGAAATGTGTGAGTTGGTTTTCAAAGATTGATCTATAGTCTAGATACCATTAGTTGAGGGTTCACGAGGATGATATTTTGAAGACAACATTATGATGTCACTATGAGCATTATGAATTCCCAATGATTTTTTATGTGTGATTAATTCCCATGTTGTGTTCATTGAAATTATTAACTAGATATTCCATCTATACTTGTAGTAATTTGTGTTTGTCTTTTCTTCAGCAATGACATTCTCATATACTTTGTGTATGAGGAGGATAATTTAGAGCATTTGAGAATGGTCGTAGACTCACTTCATGGAAAAAAATTATACGGAAAACTATTGAAGTGTCAGTTTTTGATTTGAGTGGTTCAATTTATGGGGAATGTCATATCTAATCATGGCGTAGGTATGAATCCTATGAATATTGTTATAGTGCTCACTTGGGAACCACCTAAGATTGTGTCAAGATTATAGAGTTTCCCCGGTTTGGAAGGGTACTATCATAGGTTTGGTGAAGAATTTTATAGGATTGTAGCCCCTTTGACCGCCTTGTCATGGAAAGAGTAGTTTTTTAGTTTACCTAAGAAGTTACAAATACTTTGAGGAGTTGAGGTGGAGACTGATCAGTTCCACTGTGTTGAGACTTATAGGGGAATAATTTGAGTACATAGTGTTTTTCAATGTCTCCAGATCTAGGATCATATGTATGTTTATGTAGAGGAAAGCAATGTTTACTTATGGTTCTAGGTAGTTGATACCCCATGAGAATAACTATGTGACTCATGAATTAGTTTTGGAAGTTTTAGTATTTGACTTAAAGATTTAGTGGCATTACTTTTGGGATAGTGTCTTGTTGTTTTCTCAGACTACCAAAGTCATAGATACATATTTAACTAGAGATCCCTCAACCTTAGATAAAGGCATTGGTTAGAGTACCTTCAAGAATATGACATAGAGATAGTATACACTCTAGAGAAGGTAAATGAGGTGGAATATTACCTTAGAAGTATATCCAAATTTTTTTGGTGGAGGACTTGTCAGATCAGCTAGCATCATTAAAGGTGACCCTACTAGAAGAGAGAGGTGAAAACCGCCTTCTATTGATGGTGGTGAATCCACCAATTATTCAATGTTTGATAGATAATTTGTTGGGAGATGTTGGTTATGAGGTTTCATATGACTGGATATCCTAAAGAGATAGACCAGATAAATTTTCTGAAGGTGGGGAGCATGTCCTCCCTTTTTAGGGATGGATGGTGGTTCCAATCGCATTGCGTGAGGAGGTGTTGAAGGAATTTTCTTGCTCCCCCTTAGTGGTACATCTAGGAGTGGTAATGATGTACCAGGTCCTTCGGTGATAGTTTTGGTAAGATGACATATGGTGGGGTGTGGTCAAGTTTGTTTCTTAATGAATCACATGTTAGTTGGTAAAGGATGAACATAAAGTTCTAACAGATTTGAATCAACCTCTTGAGATCCCTGAATGAAAGTGTGATAACATATAAATGGATTTTTGTGATGGGGATTCCATGGGTAGTGAGAGTCCATGATTCTATCTGGGTAATTGTTGACTAAATTACCAACTCGACACACTTATTAGCATTTAGGATCCTACTTTATATGGGGAAGCATGTGTGAGGTCTTATAGATCACTAGCTCGAACCCAATAGTTTGGGTCAGGGTGATACACTGGTGCTCTGATACCATTTTGTCACACCTCAACTCGAGAAACCAAGTTAGAGCTAGACTACATGAAATAATACATTCCTCCAAATACATAAGAGATTTCTAACTAATAGCGAGGGATAAAGGGTCATCATGGGGAGACTATTCCCTTAGTACCAGGTAAAAATTAGATTACAATAAAGGAAGTGATAACTAATAAACCAACAAATAATGAATAAATAGATAACCATATGAGTAAAAACATAAAAAAATTATCAACACATGAAAAATTAGTATGAAATGTTATAAATATAAACAAAAAATGAGTAAATAATACCCAAAGGTAGTGGATCAATATACACATAAAAGTAACTAAACAAAAAGAGCAGCTGACATTCAGGTCAAGGTCTATCCAACATCATCTGCATGCTCCTACTAAATCCACTCAACCATCAACTATAGGGACCTTCCCCTTCACCGGATCCTTGACCATGAAATCTATAATCACATTAAAATTATCGAGTAGGGTGTGAGTACAATACTTAGTAGTACAACAACAATGACCCTTAACATAATTTTATAAGATATAATGGTGCCTTCCATATAAGTAAACATATTACAAATAATAGAAAATATATCACACAGAAATAACATATATTTCAGTTCCTCAGAGATCGACTATACATACTTTGGAACCATGCTGAAAAGAACATTAACTAGCTATTAGAGACACCCCCATGTTAGATCATCCAAAAACACATTTGAAATATCCCACTAGTTGGGATTTCCCATGTACATAAAGAAATATAATCTGAAACATCCCTCTAAGGGGGTAGTCAAATAAGATCAACCTACATGATCAACTATATATAACATAAGAACAACACATATTATACAAGATACCAATGATATATCAACATCACATTATATATGGTAGGAATCATAATCATCACAATACACATCCAAACAACACAAGCGTAGGTCTCACAAGACACACACACACACAACTAATGTGGTTAAGAATCAAATATAGGTCTCAAGAGGGTATATACACATGTTAAAAATCTTTCTAAGAACCTATATAAAACATGAGCTAAAGTCAAGGGATTTCTACCTTAGGTAAAACAATGATCGATGGGTAGGGTCTTCACCAAGTCCAAAAGCACCACCAAATACTATAACTAAACATGATTTGAAATGATTTAAAAATATAGGATCATGTATGAGTAGAAACCACACACTAAAGGTAGTTCAAGTTCAAACATACCTAAAAAGATCTTCTTTTAACAACAGTTTCGGTCTGATTGATGCGTATATGCAAATTCTCTGAATCCGAGTGCTGATTCTATCAACGATCAACAAAACCATTATTAGAACATGTAAAAATTCCAATATCTAATCAATAAATATAATATATAGTCAGTTTTCATTGAGTACAAGAGAAAGGTATTGATCAAGAATAAAGAAGATCTCACTGGATTGGAAATGTAGGATTGATCCGTTGTTCAGGCATCAAATGAAGGGGAGGGAAGGGGTTGGTTTTGCTGGGGAGGGGCATTTATTTTTTGTATGATCTTGTTTTTTGAACCTTGTACTATTGGGGCACGATTTAAGGACTTTATCCATTGAAGTCATGTTTCTTGGTTTCTCACTTTTTCCTTAAAAGAGTTTCTTTAATAAAAATTTAATTTTCAGTCAGTCAAGGGGAGGGAAGGGGGAAAATATCCCCAAAATCATCAAAGAGGGTTCTTGGGTTAGTAGGGATAAAATAAGGAAAGCTAGAATGAGAAAAAAATAAGCAGTGGTTGGGTTTTAAAAAAATTCCACATAAATCCGTGGACTTTTCTAGGCCCCAAACGACACTACTAGCGGCCATTGGCCACTAGGAAGAATAGATTTTGTGCATGAGCTTGACTGGCTGACCGGTGGGTCTGTTGTAGCTTAAAAAGCTACACCATGTCCAAAAACCTATATTTTTTAAATTTTTGACCACCCTAACACACATATCACACCTCAAATAAATTTAAAACAAGTTCAAAAATATATATAAAATTTTAAAATAGGCATACATGAAATAGAGGCTCCACAACACCAATTAGAGATTGATTTAATTTTCATAAAATATATTGAGATTATGAGATAGTGCTAGGGAAACACTGATATTGGGAAGAATTCATATGTTTGAGAATATAACCATATGAAATTATCATCAACATGGATTTTATATATTCAGTATAGGATATATTGGATTTCTTTAGAAGGTGGATCATGTTTTATGACGATGACAAGGAGTCTGAAATGTTCTTTAGTGAGTGAGACCCTCATATGGGTTAAAGACATATTTATTCCTTGTCTTCCTTGATGGTTGAGTTTATGATGAGTTATTCATAGGTTCATAAGTCAGTTTTTCCTAGGGCCATGGAAGATTACTCTAATGTCCTTCCTAAATTAGTTGTGGTGCTACCCACTCAATTGGAGATTGAGTTTGGGATATAGCCACAACTGTGAGATTATTTTATTTCGATATCTCTATATGGGCTGGTGAAATATAATTTGCTGGAGCTATAGATTCAGATCAATGATCCGTTAGAGAAATGTTTTATTTGGCTAAGTGTGACACTATAGGGTGCTCATATTTTGTTCATAAGGAAGACTAATGGTAGTCTACATTGTGTATTGATTATCATCACTTGAACATGTTGACATTAAAGAATAATTATCTTATTCCTTGAATTGATGATCTATTCAATTATCTAAAAGGATCTAGTTGGTTCTTGAAGATTGATCTATAGTTAGATATCACTAGATGAGGGTGAAGGATGAATATATATTGAAGACTAATTTTTTATATAATTATGGGTATTATGAGATTGTTGTAATTTTTTTCCTTGTTAGAAACACTCTAGATGTGTTCATGGGACTAATGAATATAGTGTTTTAAGAGTTTGTGTACTATTTATAGGTTGTTTTTATTGATTAATTCCTTGTGTACTTTGTGTTTGAGGAGCACACAGAGCATCTGCAGGCTGTTTTGGGAGTTCTTCATCATCAACAGCTATTCGGGATGCTATCAAAGTGTGATTTATAGGATCATTAAGTTTTAGGGAATGTCTTGTCCCAGTGTATAGTTTTCATGGATCCTTATAATATTGAGGTGGTTTATTCTTGGGAAGTCCCCAAGACTATTTTAGAGGTGTGAAGTTTCCTTAGACTGAAAGGACATTATAAGAGTTTCATACCCAAATTATCTTATATTGTGACTCCTTTGAGAGAATCGACTAGAAAGGATAAAAAATTCTTATGGACTAAACAATTATAGGCTACTTTTGATTATCTAAAAGAGAATATGGACAGTACCTATAACATCCTGACTTGGGAGACACTAAAATGGTGCCTCGATCTGGTCAATCACATGGACTCAAGCACACCTTCCCATATGATTGAGGCTGCTGACTAGTAGTAAGGGTCCAATGATGGTATGATGGGGAGACTATAACCTAATGATAAATCTAATACAGTGGTACAATAACAACAACAACAAGAACAACAACAACAACAAAAACAACAACAACAACAATAAAAATAACAACAATAATAAAAACTGAATAAAGAAATAAATAATAGAAGTAGAAAAAATAACTGAGTAGTGGAAGAAAATCATGACTAACAAAACTGGACAAAGCCAAATAAACAATAATGCATGCGTGCCCAGATAGAGCTAAATAATCTAAAATAGAAAACAAATAGTAGGTGATAAAATATAGTACATGTATATAAAAAATGAAAAAAAATCTCCAAGGGCTATCTCCATGAGCATACTGAGATCTTTCATAGTCACATGCTCCAATATCTCAGGTACAAGAACAAGAATAATCTAATGAACCTGACCTGCAACCATGAGGTTCTTTCGAGTACCCCAGTGCAATGGAGACCTGAACAGGGCGTGAGATATACTCAGTAGGCCACCACCAATGGTGTATAAAGTTATATAGTTTATGAATACAAAATAAGAAGTGTGTAGGTATACCAAAATTAATTAGTGGATAAATAAATAAATGAAAAAAAGTTTCCTCAGGTTCCTTAAGGGCACCTGGTTGACCACACCTAATTCTGCCTAAGTTGAAATATCTCTGAACACATTCCTTCAGGTATATAATTATATGTACATACACATATATATATATATATATTGACAACATTATAACATATATATATATATATATATATATAAGTGTAGTAATAGTCTAGACCTAAGGTGTAACTTAGGAATCCATGAATGAAGGTCTCTAAAAAACCACTGATCAAGTTTGGGTAGTCATGTGTATGTGAACTGAGACCATTAGTTGGTCAAGGACCTTGGGTACATATCCAAGGTATCCAATAATAACAACTATAATAAGAAGATACCATAAGTCATTTGCTAAAGTAAACAATCATAATATTTTTTTTTCAACCCATGGGCCCATCCATGGCATCCCGTAATAAAGAAACCAAGTATCAACTAGGGAGTCACATAATTTAATTTAATTTCTGATACTATCCTTACCATTCCAGAAAAAGGAAACCCAAGTATTTCTCAAACATACTCTTAACCTATGAGCCTGTTGGGAAAAAATCCCTTAAGGAAACATAACGACATTTTTGGGTTGATTGTGCTTGTTGACAAAGAAGGTTTCCATGGTGAATTGTCAAGTTCCAGAGAAGTTGTTGAAAATACATGTTGACAAAGAACCATGACAAAGGAATAAACGATCTGGAGGCGGTATAAAAGAACATATACAAGGTGGCACTGTTTTCCAGTGTTTGAAAAAATTTCAGGGTCTAAAATTTAGATTTTGGTGAGCATCACGAAAAGTGGATATCCTTGAAGATCTTATTTAAATATGGAAAAGGCACGAGTTTCACGAAGATAGGCCTCATGGTTTGGATTTTGAAAATACCAGAAGAATGTTGACCGTGATTCTTCGCGATTATGAAGAGCATCGCGAACAGTAGAGGTTGAAGTGAATCGTGGCAGTGAAGGGTTTTGCGAGGGAGATTCGTAGCGAAGGCGCGAAGGAATTAAGGGATGCTCCGTGATTACGACGAGCTCCATGATTGGAAAATTTCCATGGTGCTTCGTGATTTTGAGAGAATTTTGGCTGCAACTTCGGAGCATCACAATTTGAGATGACATGGCATTGAATTCGTGCAGAAGGTTCGAGGGTTGGTGGAATCACCTAAAAATAGGCCTCAACCCCTTCGGGAGAAGTAGAGAGAATTTTCAGAGAAAATATTTTTTGATCTCAGCTCGCGAAGGTGGTTTGCGAAGGAAAAGTGCTTCATGAAAGAAGAGATTCGCGGTGGATAATCTAGCTCCGTGAAAGTTGCGAGCTCTGCGTTGGCTCAGTGAGATTCACGAGGGAAGTCACTTTGCGATGACTTGAGCTTCGCGAGAGTACTTCGAGAGAGTGCTTCACGAAAAGGTAGGAGCTTCAGGAAGGCTTGTTTGAGCTTCGTGAATTTGGGATCCTTGTGAAGTAGGGTGCTTTGCGAAGGTATTTCCAAAGGAATTTCCTAGTGTTTAGAGGAAAATTCACATTCATCTATGGATGAAAGTTCGACTTCAATAGAGCATCTATCAATAGTTGAGGATGCATGTATTCATCCAAATGAAAAGACATACATGTCTATAAACTATGAGTATATCCCTTCCAAGTGTAGTGAGAAATGGAAGATGAAGAAGGTTATTATTTCTACCGGTAGTGAGACAGAGGGAGAGAAATAGGGAGTGACCCTTGAGAAAGCAGTCAGCTGACCCTAAACATTGTAAAGGTAGTGAGCCTAGGAATAGATGTAATCTAGCCCGAACATTTTTGGTAGTGAGCTTTAGTGGATTTGGTAGAGTGACACATCACCATTGTATGATCCTTGGACGTAGCCCGGTGAGGGTGAACCAAGTAAAAATCTCTATTTCAACCTTCTTAATTCCTTTCATCACATTTAAAGCATCATCATCAGTGAAAGATAAAAATAAGTGATCATCATAAACACACAAGTGAAAACAGAGTGACCCTAGTAATAGAGAGGTCAAGATCCATTGGGGTAGGAATAATTTCAATTAATAAATATCCATACCTTAATTCACCTACCCTCTTAGGGTATCTAGGCCCCTTTTGGTCCTAACAATTGATATCAAAGGGATATGTTTATTTTATCATATTTGTTTTCTCCGACTTGGTGTAGGCAATTTGTGTGGTTCAATTATTATGATCTTATATTAGTGTGCCATGGAAAAGGGAAATACATCCAAGAATAAGTAGAAGTCAGGTGGTATCCCTCAGTGCGGAAGTGTATGTGGAGAAAATGTGATTCAGTTAAAGGAATATAGTAGTGAACCAAATGTTGATTTGGATAAATTGTACAGTGAAAATTCATACTCATTCAATGATGCTGAAGGAATGAGTGAAGAACCTGATATTCCAAGTGATGTTGGAACTACTGATGATGAAGAATATCTTATAAGAAGAAAAGTAGAAGTTGTCTATAAAATAAAGGAAGTGGATCAGAAGTTGGATGAAGAGATTAAATCTAAAGATATTCAGATTCAAGCACTAGAAAATGAGATCAACAACCTAAGAGGTTTGAATCAAAGGCTTATTGATGTTGCTACTAATCTAAGGGAGAAGAATGATTCTCAAGATGAAGAACTGAAAAAGAGATCCGCAAAGGTAGAAAAATAAAAAGATGATGTGAAGGGAAAAAATATGAATTCAGATGCAATTCTGAATTTGAAAGCTAGAAATGATGATCTTACTACAGGGCTATCAAAACTACTTCATAAGAATCAATGGTTAGAAAAAGAGAGTGCAGGTTGTTCTAATTCTGTTGCTCAAGAAAAATTGAAAGTAAAGGAGCAAGGTGAAATGATAGATAAGATCACACATGAATTGGAAGTTGATATGAGTAGTGGGAAGAATCTCAAAAGATATCTCAATGCTCAAATTGAATGAAGAGATAAAAATATTCAGCAACTGGAGGAAGAGATAGAATCAATCACAAAAGAAATGGAAAAATCTAATTCCAAAGACAAGCCCAAGTTGGAGGATGCCTTGCACTTGTTATTTGATTATCCTTCGGTAGGTGATGATGAAATGAAATCTAGATATACTACTTTAGAGGAGAAGCATGAAAGGATTGTATCATCCCAAAGGCCATCCATTTTGGGAAAATCTAGAATTGGATATAATAGTCCCACTTCTATATGTGATAGGAAGAGAGAAATGAAAAGCTCTAGAGATAAGAAAAACCTTTTCGGTGTTGGAGATAGAACTAAAAAGGATTTAATAGGAAGAAATGATAGAATGTACTATTTCTATGGGATTCATGGTCATACATCAAGCTTCTGTTCAAAGGCATAAGAATACATCTCAGGCTGTGAAAATAGAAACATTACTAGATCTAAGAATAAGAATATGTGTCATGAGAAATCAGAAAGAAGAGTATCTCAAAGGAAATCATTTGTTAGATGCTATTATTGTGAAAGAATTGGACACACCATGAGTATGTTTTAGGAAGCTCGGAAGCTCGATGTCAGAGGAAGAACTCAAGAAACATCAACACATCGATAGAGAAATGTTGAAATGAGGTATGAATTTGATGGAAAATGTTTTATATGTTCTAATTATGGGCATATGGAAAGAAATTGTAGCAAGAATAAAGTAGGAAATGAAAAGGAACTCGAGAGGATATTCCTGACTCCAGTGGTGTATAATGAGAAATCCTATACTGGAAGAGAATGTGGTAGATTGAAAAATAGGTTTACTACCTCCGGGGAATCACAAGGAGATAAATGAAATGTGTATCAATCACCTTCTCTATCACACTCACAAAAACCCTTGTGCAGAGAATGTGAACAAACTTGGAAGATTAAGGATAGACCTAGTCCAGCTATGAGAAATAAGAATGCACGTTTAGTGGAGAATTCACCACCAGTGAAAAATAGTGTGGTGACTCAGATATCTAATAGAAGAAAGATGAACAAATAATGCATTGAAAAATCTACATGTTGTGCTCCTCAGTGAGATGTGGAGGAGAGAGAAAGACCCCTATAATAGTGGAAGAAGAAAGGGAAGATGACAAGTAGAGAGATTCCTACCCAGAGAAGGAATCAAGGGAAATGGAATTTTGGTGGAACATCAAAGAAGGAAATGTGTACTAGTGGGTTTAAACCCCAAATGATGAGAAAGTACAGGCCTTCAGAATTTATATATCAGAGAAAGACTCAGCATGTGGGAAATGAATGCTTAGTCATATGGCCAGAGAAGTTGAAGTTATCTAGGTAGCTAGAAGAAGTAGGGAAGGAGTGTGATGCGCTTAAAGAAAGAATCAATGGGTTGAACCATTAGGATCAACCACAATCTTCACCTTCAGGATTCTAGAAATAGCCCCTCTCTATATGTATATAAATTCTATTAACTGATGATTCATGTGTTTCAAGTTTTAGGGAGATACAATCCAAGGGGAAGTGGCATCTAAATATGAAAAGTGGAGAAGTGATATGCTTCAGAGTTTCAATTGACTCAAATAAGGTACCAGAGTTGATGAAGAAAGGGAGAAATAGAGCATAATAGGATGTGATTGTGTTATTAACTTTATCTCTTGTTTCCTATACCGAGTTCTAACTCAGTAGGCTTAGAGATTATTTTAATGGATCAATGTCGAGTGCCATATTGGTATAAATGATGCAGGTGGAGAAGAATGGTTATGGGTCTAAACAGTGGGGCTAACCATAGTATTTTTTTCATAACATAAGGGGAGAATTCAATATTATAATCAAATGCAAGATCCATCAAATAAATAATTGGATGACCCTGCTCAGGTGTTGTCTATCGAGAGAAGACATATTGCAGGAGAAGCAACAATAATCATGCATCTCACGCTTATCTATTTTGTTCTATCAATGTGGTATCAACTAACTATTTTCAAGATACCAAGAAGTTTTGAGAGAGTATCAACAATGTTTCAACAAGAAGATCAGAAAAGTAGTTGAAAGAAATGATGCCACTGAACAATGACCCAATGACTAGTTGTCTATTGAAAGTGATGAAGTGGTAAGAGACTCAGGGAGAGCAGAAGAGGAAAATGATAATTCAGAAGCATATATCGATAATGAACCTGAGGAATTCAATTCTATATTAGCATGAAAGTTGAAGAGTCTAGTTATAACTGAACATGAAAGATATAATTGGTAATTAGATGTGGGAGATTATTCCTTTCCATTTCAGTGTAATAGAAGTTCAATGTTTTCCAGATGGATGTCAAATCTGCATTCTTAAATGGGATTGTGGAGGAAGAAGTGTATATCAAGAAACCAGATGGTTTTCTCATTCATGAGGATGAGAACAAGGTTTTTTGGCTAAAGAAGGCATTATATAGGCTGAAACAAGCATCTAGAGCATGGTACTCAAGACTTGATCAATATTTGAAGAAGCTTGGTTTCCAGCATGGTAGAGTTGATTACAATCTCTATTTCAGCAACAACAGTAATCAAAGGATGATGGTGCTAGTTTATGTTGATGACATAATATTTGGGGGGTCATATGAATCTCAGTGCAAAAAGTTTTACGAATTCATGAAAAGCGAGTTCAAAATGTCAATGATTAGAGAGCTAACATTTTTCCTTGGTCTACAGGTGACACAAGGAAGGAATGGAACATTCATTTCTCAATCCAAATATGCCAAGGAGGTTTTGAGATGTTTTGGCATGGAAACTTAAAAGAGATGAAGACTCCGGTTTCTACCCTGATGAAACTATCTAAAGATGAGGATGGCAAGTAAGTTAATATCACATAATATAGGTAAATCATTGGAAGTCTGTTGTACTTGACTACGAAAAGGCCTGGAATTGTATTTTCCACATTCCAAGCAGCGGGATATCAGAGTAATCCCAAGGAAATCCACATTCTTGCAGTGAAAATAATACTTCATTATATCAAGATCATAATGGATTTTGGCTTGATATATAGTGATAAGTCTCAGACAGAGTTATTGGGATATACTGATGCAGATTGGGCCGGTTCAGCTGATGATAGGAAATCAACGTCAGGAGGTGAATTCTATCTTGGTGGACAATGTATTGCTTGGCTATGCAAGAAGCAAGATTTCATCTCACTAAGCACCGTAGAAGCCGAGTATATTGCGGCCACTCAAGCTTGCACACAATTATTGTGGATGAAGCAACAACTTAATGATATGGCCATTGAAGTGAAGTCTCAGATCGGAATCCAGTGAAATAACTCAAGTGATATAAATCTTAGCAAAAATGCCATCCATCACTCTAGGACAAAGAAAATTGAGATAAAGTATCATTTTATCAAGGAGAAGTTTGAGCATGAAATCATGAAATTGGATTATGTGCCTACAGAGTTACATGTTGCAGACATTCTGACAAAGGCCTTACCCAAGGAAGCTTTTGAGAGGCATCGACTAGCTCTAGGAGTTCATTCAAATCCCCGCACCTGAAATAGTGTAGATGTGGGACCCCCCCTCTCCCCTAGGTATTGCACGTTTTTCTCTAATTCACTAATATGTGTTCTTTCCAATGTTGCAGACCACAAAGGGGTGGCCTTTGGGTTCATTGACAAAGGGGGAGAAATAGTGACTTCTCAAAGGGGAAAACTATAGCTAAGGAAGGGAGAAAATTTCTTAGTAAAAGACATGGGGAGAAGATGAAAGGTGGAGCAACGAGATAGGGGGAGAGTAATGAAATAGATGGAGTGTTTTTAAATTTTAAGATTCTAGAAGTGATCGACCAAAGATTAGATATCACGAGAGATAAGAAATTGTGATAAAAGCATAAGAGTGATGTTGGAATGGTTTGAGAAGGGTTCCAGCGATCAACAATTGGTATCAATTTGGAAATTCGTATTAGTTTTGTGTCAAAGGATGGTTTCTAAAATGAAGTGATTCATTGATGAACTTTTCATACTACTCTTGTTTCTCACGCCGAGCATTGCTCATGTGGGCTTAGAGTATGTGGTGAGTGAATCTTTGGTCGCTATCTAAATCGCAAGAGGTGAAGGATGGTTGATGATGAAAGGAGACTTAGTGAGGTATCAAAGTGTATAAAATTATTCTAAGAAGAGTTGTCAACAAACCAAAAGGGGGATATTGTTGGGAAAAAATCCCTCAAGGTAACATAGCGGCATTTTTGGGTTGATTGTGTTTGTTGACAAAGTAGGTTTCCATGGTGAATTGTCAAGTTCTAGAGATTTTGTTGACATTCCATGTTGATAAAGAACCATGAAAAAGGAATGGATGATCTGGAGGCAGTGTAAAAGAACATATACAATGTGGTGCTGTTTTCTAGTGTTTTCCAAATTTTTGGGGTGCAAAATCTGGAGTTTAGTGAGCATCGCAAAAAGTGGATATCCTTGAAGATCCTTTTTAAATATGGCAGAGGCATGAGTTTTGTGAAGATAGGCCTCATGGTTTGGATTTTGTGAAGACTAGAATAATGTTGACAGTAATACTTCATGATTATGATGAGCTTCGCGAATGTCAGAGGTTTAAGTACATCGCGGTGGTGAAGGGTTTTTCAAGGGAGCTTCGCGGAAAAGGCACTGAGGAATTGATGGGATGCTTCGTGATTACAATGAGCTATGTGATTGGAAAATTTCCGTGGTGCTTCACGATTTTGAGAGAATTTTGGTGGGAACTTCAGAGTATTGTGATTTGAGATGACGCGGCGTTGAATTTTCACAGAAGGTTCTAGGGTCGGTGGAATCACCTATAAATAGGCCTTGACCCCCTCGGGAGAAGTGGAGAGAATTTTCAGAGAAAATACTTTTTTCTCTCAGCTCACGAAGGTGGTTTGCGAAGGCAGAGTGCTTCTTGAAGGAAGAGCTTTGCGATGACTAATCTAGCTCCGCAAAAGTTGTGAGATACACATTGGCTTAGTGAGCTTCATGAGGGAAGTCTCTCTATGACAACTTGAGCTTCGTGAGAGTACTTCACAAGAGTGCTTCGCAAAGAGGAAGGAGCTTCACGAAGTCTTGTTTGAGCTTCGCGAAATTGGGAGCCTTGTGAAGTAGGGTGCTTTGAGAAGGTATTTCCAAAGGAATTGACTAGTGTTCAGAGGCAAATGGGTATTCATATGTGAATGAAAGTTGGAATTCAACAGATCATCTATCAACAGTTGAGGATGCATGTATTCATGAAAATGAAAAGACCTACAGGTCTATAAACTGTGAGTGGATCCCTTCCAAGTGCAGTGAGTAAAGGAAGAGGAAGAAGGTTATTCTTTCTATCGGCAGTGTGATAGAGGGAGAGAAATAGGGAGTGACCCTTGGGAAAGTAGTGAGCTGACCCTAAACATTGTAAAGTTAGTGAGATTGGTCATAGATGTGATCTAGATCGAACGTTATTGGCAGTGAGATTTAGTGGATTTGGTACAATGACACATCACCGTTGTATGCTCCTTGGACATAGCCCAGTGAGGGTGAACCAAGTAAAAATCAATGTGTTTTCCGTCTTACTTCCCTGCATCGCATTTAAAGTATCATCATCAGTGAAAGAAAAAAATAAGTGATCATCCTAAACACACAAGTGCAAATAGAGTGACCCTAGTAATATAGAGGTCAAGATCCAGTGGGGAAGGAAGAATTTCAATTAAAGAATATCCATACCCTGATTCACCCCCCTCTCCAGGTATCGAGGCCCCTTTTGGTCCTAACAGAGCCTATCCATGGTGTTCCATAAAGAGGAAAATTAAGTATTGCTTAGGGTGTGAGTAAAATCATCTGGCTTATGAGCCTGTCCATGGAATTATATGAAGAGGAAACCCAAGGATCACTCAAGGTGTAATATAATGAAAGTAACCACTAAGCCTGTCCAAGGTGTTTCATAAAAGGAACCTAATTACCACTCATGGTACATGTAATATCAATCAACTAAAGAGACCATCCAAGGAATTCTGTAAAAAGGAACATGAGTATTGCTCAAGGCATAACATATTAATTTAATCATTTAAATTCAAACAATAAGTAAGTCCATATTAGTAAACATGCTATATCCATGAGGATTCCATATCACAATTAAAGTGTGAATAAATAAAGAGGGCAATGTACCTAATCATTCCATCTCACCAGTCAAGTATACATGAATAGGACCATGCCCATTTATTATTTCAAATATCTCATCCAATCACCCAATTTTATTAAAAAAGATAGCACACCTCTTGGGTGGATTTATTATAAAATAGGGTAAAGGGATATAAACCTTATCATTATCAATTAATTATACAATTATCCATTCCATTTATAATAATATGAAGGATAAAAGAGAAACCCATGCCATAATTTAATTCATTAGGACACATCCATTTAACATGTTTCAATTTAATTCATTTATGCATTTATAAACATGCCAAAAAAGTTAAAGAACACACCAAAGGGGTGGTTTGATCAATATACAAGGACAATACTTAACCATATAACAAAAATCACATCAAGAGGTGGTTCGAGTTGAGTTTATCAACCTCCAACCACGTATTAGGGTACTAGTTCATGGTCCAAGAAGTTAATTTAATTAAAAAACATTTGGGAAGTGGCTCAAAGTAGGCATGGAGGGAACACAAAGAAGTATTTTATAAATAAAAAAACCATTAAAGTAAAATCTATAGAACACCTACCTCTTACTTAGGACAATATACTTATCCAATTTCGATCTTTGATTCAATATTGTTTGAGAGAAATTGAAGAAATGGGAAAACACCCTAAAAATAGAGTGAATTATCTCACATTGATTTAGTATTCCACATGGTGAGAGAAATTGAGAAAAGAAGCATGAGGATTTGAGAGCTTATTGATATGATTATAATGCACCTAGAGACGTTTTATTCATCGGTCAGATAAAGAAAGAGGCTCAAAGCTTAAGAGGGAGGAGAGGATCTTGATCAGCCCTCTATTGGGAAAGAAATAGGAAGGAAAATAGGGGTGTAGGATTTAAATGAGGAAGGTAAAAATAATTATTTTCCCCTGTTTTAAGATTCACATGGTTTGGAAAACTGTTCACTAACTGTGTGGTGTTACTATCTAATAGATAGACACCTCACACAGTTTGGATGCATGGTTTGACATACTGTGTGTGTAACCATGGGTAGATACTAGTTAAGTTTCTCTAAGGGTGCAGGCTTGGTGTATGATTTGGAAAAAACGTGCATAGCCCATACAGGTCACCCCTACACACCTGCACCCTATCACAACATTTTTTCTTGGAGATTTCTTAGTTTAAACAAACCTTAACCCTTAAGAAAATGGGATGCGCGATTAAACTAACCATGTGCCTCATTTAGTTTCTAAAAAACCAGTGCTTTTGGAGGTTGATGCTTATGAAACAAAACCAAACTCCTGGTACACCTCCCTATACATAAAACATAACAAAAAACAACACCTTTAAGTGTTCTGACACTCATATTCTTGATTTGAAGATCAAATTAAAAATTCTTCCCATCCACCAAATGAAAATTTCAAATTATTTTGAGAAATAAATCGGTCCAAAAATACCGGACATTACAACCTCCCCACATTAGAACTTATCATCCTTGAGAATAATTGGGGAATAATGAGAATAAACCCCCTACATACTTAGGTTTTGAAGGTTTGTATAAACAGTTTCATTGCGTTTCTAAATTCCCAACACTCCTCCAAGAATCACTTTAATCACATGGCGCATAAGCCGTTCAAATTTGAGCAAATGATCACATTCCAAAACTGAAACCTCAAAATGGTGCTAACCTAAGCCCGCCTAACTAGATACACGATCACATCATAATTTATTTAATTATCTATACTATGGTGGTTCCCATTATATTTTCTACCATTTAAAAACTAATTCCAAGCCATGGTACCTCCAACATTGAAATTTATTATTGATAAAATATTCAATTTCTAATTGACCTCAATTGGCCTGGTCAAGATGACATTTTCATGAAAAGACTTGGATGAATTATACTACATTTTCCTCATCCTGATGACATGCCTAAAGTAGTTCCCCATCGACCACAAGAAAATATATAGAGAGAGAGAGAGGGAGAGAGAGATCTCAAGTTGAAATGCCTCTGGCCGACCACCCTAAAAAATACTTAGCTTAGATGGCCAATACATTTCAAAATCTAAAACCTTATGCCTCTAAATAAAGGTATCTCAAGATTTCTCTGAGATTGTTCACTGATCCTGTAACTAGATTCTAATGATGTTTCATCCAAAACGTTCTCTTATGCTATCGTACCACATCATGGACGTAGGTGTATACCCAAACTTGTACACTTGGATTGACACCCTTTAATTTGAAATAACCAAGCCCGAATTCACATTTGGGGTAACCTTTGAATCAACTATTGTAATCCAAGGAGCTTATCCAAGGTTGTCCATACTCCAAAATTTATAAGTGAGATGTCAATACATAGAAAAAATGTTCATGGATCAAAACACTGACTAATCCTAATGGTAGTCAAATCAAAGAACCAAGAGGTTTTCATGAGTACATCTACGGTGTTTCTACTCGAGAACCCAAGTATCACCCAGGACTAACCACACCTCTAAAACAACCACACTTCTAGAGTGAAACTCCCATAGAATCTATTCATAAAAAAGGGAATTTTAAATTTATCTTTATGTATAACCAATTCTCTCTTAGTATACTCTAGATGATATCAAGGTAGGGGACATGAACACCAATAATCCAAGAGTATGTAAAAAGGATATTAAGAATTACCAAAAATAATTGCGACACTCCCATCATATCCAAGATGAAGTGCTTGGTATGGTTTTGAACAAACTATATCCAGCTTACGTGAAGAATTACAATCATACCATCTCTAACCTACTCCTTTTGAAAGAGCTTTATTGTATCTTCTAATGTATAATCATCAACTAAAAATGATGTATTTACCAACTAAGGCATCCCATGATCACTCAAATATAACCACCAAAGTCTAACCAAACTAATAGTGTTTTCAAATGTTGTGTACACAACAAACCATATCATCGTTGTGATGCCTCACAAGCACATACACATTACAAAAACTTACTATCCCCAAGGGATTTAAAAGGTATCAATAACCATTTTGAAATGGTTCTCCTAAGATATGTTACTTCTACTTGTAAGTACATACTTTACCCAGAATCTACGTGATGCTCCCCACCTTAGAAGTGTCCTAGTCATTATTTACTAAAGATGAGAATTGATTCCACAAAACATGATCCATCCACCACTGACCATTGGTCATGGATGTGGCTAACATGATTTTACTAGGATTTAAATGGAAAGAGATGAAAAACTGTCTTATAAAAGGAACTCTAGATTATATTCACATTTAGATGACTACATGATGATCTCCAGAGCTGTGATCATGATTTTCATTAGTATCAGGTGTAGAATCCAAACTAAACTGATCAGTATTGTTACAAAACTCAATCCTTTTAGAACTTCATCCCCCAGTATTGGGATAACTCAAAAACTTTAACACCCAAGACAATGTACTCTGGAGATGACCCATGATCAAAACATAATAGCTCAAGGTTTAACGATTACCACTAAACTCATTGTGTTAGATGTTGTATTTTTCCAATTAGATAGGTATCACATGTATCAAAGTGTACTACCCTGATATTTCAGCAAATAAACAACACACCCTTGATACTATCCATAGGAATATCATCCCTATTAATCCTAGTATCCGATGTCCCATGAAAATAATTATCGTATATTCATTTTATCCTATACAACTGTAATCCAATTGATAACTTACCGAGTCATCTATCACTAAAGAAGAAGAAGAGGGGCCACATAACCCAATAAGTGGATGACCATACCCTAGGCATGTTTAAACCACGATAACTGATCATTAACTGATTCTAATTCCATTAATAAGGCTGAAATTATTGAACATCTACGCATCAAGACAAGGGTGTAATTTCCTCACCAAGAGTCCTACTCGAGACATCAATACCCAAGAGATACATTTCATCTAATATTGATCATAGGAATTTAGAAATGATTAAAACTCTAAGGGAATATCCCTTCATTAATGCTTGAAGCATCAAATATTAAAACTAGAGTCACACCGTAAAATATCACTAGGATATACCACCTATCACTTAGGTTCAGTGAAACCTAAGAAAATTTATAGAAGCCTATGGGAAACACTCCCACTCCCATCCAAGAAAAAACTTTAGAAAGATTTAAACTAACATTAGTCAAGGTTTGAAGTTAGGAAAAAAAATTTACGGTTTTATTTAATTCAGTTCATTTATTTACATTTTTATCCTTAAAAATATTAAAGGATAAATTTTTAAAACATCAAGTACAGGTTATAGGGAAAAAGTGATTGGTACTTTATTTAGCTAATTCCACAAGGCAAACATGTAAGTTATATCAAACCACCTTTTAAAAATTAATTATTTAATTGAAATCGTATCACATTTATGTGGTTTATCTTATAAACTCCATTTTAATCATCATTTACTTATTCATAAGCTTTCACAATTGGATTAGTTAAAGAAAATGTAAATTTCTAATCTATAGAGGAAAACACCCTTTAGGTTGTAATTGAAATTTTAATTAACTAATGACTCATATAAGTACAAATCAAAAGTAGATAAAAGGTATGTTATAAATTAAAGAGGGTGATGTTCAAGTAGGATTCCACCATATGTCTATACATGGGCCCATATAAGCAGTTCCATAAACTTTAAATAACTATCCTTATGTAACATAAACATACCCATATGGGGTTAGGTGCATGAATGTCAAAATAAAGGAGACCTTCAAAGATACCATCCATCCATTCTGGGTTCATCTAAATGAAACCCAAGACAAGTTAAATCATTAAAATTACAAAACACACTTAGTGGGTTTATCACGTAATCATAATAACCCAAGTCTGGCCTACTTATGTCAAGCCAAGAATAAGATACATAATCAACCAATTCACTTAAGGTTAGAATTTAATAGTTTATATATATATATATAATGGTATAAAAGTATATCAATATCATATATGATGGTTTGATTATATGAGTCACCATCTCCTAATTTATAAAGTACCCATACAATTTATAGATTGAAAATTGGCTCTCATTTAATCACAAAAAATATATTTCATCCCATGCAACCAATGTTCAATGGCTCAAACATGTCATGATCTTTTAGTAAAATAGAACTCCACTATTAATCGATGTAGGAAAACACCACTTAAGTTTTATATAGAAATTTTATTTAACTAACCATTTACCATAACTATCAGAAAGCATGCTATCACATAACAATAAATATAGGTAAACATGGAAATAAGCATAGAAGCATGAATAATTAACATATAAAGCTACTATATAAGTAGACAAAACACCCAAGCATGGTATACAATAAACACGATAATAATAAAAAAATCATGGTAAGTAATTACCTAAGAATGGTAAATATATAAGAATGAAAAATAAATCACAGAAGCATGCAATAACACTCAAGGAACATAATCAAAATAATTATCCAGACTAAAAATTCAACTTCATGGCTTGGAATATACATGGAATATGAATCTATATGTACCTATAATGATGTATGTATTGATAATTTATTTCTATACTAGGATAAGGGTAAAATACCATAAATCTCATAAATCATTTAGAAGTTAAAATTGCACCAATCATTCATGGTGAAATCATAATCAACTATAACGAAAAACAACATGATAAATAGTCCCATCCCTAGACACTTAGTCTTTTCCTCATGCATGGTATGATCAATCATAGACATGGATTACCAAGAACAAAAACCTCCATTGTCTCCTATCTACCATCCTAAAATAGTAAGAAAAAGGAAAACATCCCTCTGATACCAGTTTGTAACATCCTGATCTGGGAGCCACTGAAATGGTTCCCCAAGCCAGTTGGTCACATGGCCTCAAGCATGCCTCCTCATATGCCAGAGGCTACTGAATAATAGTGAGGGTCCAATTATGGTAAAATGGGGAAAATATAACCTCATGATTAGAGTTTCATATAGGTATAATAATAATAATATTAAAACAACAAAATAAATAAATCAATAGTGGAAGCAAAATAAATAACTGAGAAGAAGAAGAAAATCATGTCTGATAAAACTAGACAAAAACAAATATGCAATCATGCATGCATGTCTAGATGAGGCTACATAATCTAAAAAATTAAACAAATATAAGTGATACAATAAGTAAATTTATACATAAAATGATTAAAAATCCATAAGGAATATCTCAAATAGAATCCTGTGATCCATCCTAGTATTGTGCTTCTATCTTATAGGTACAATCATAAGAATAATCTGATGAGACTGACCGGTAACCATGAGGTCTGTTTGGGTACCCTGGTGGACTGGTGTCCCGAACATGGTGTAAAATATACTCAGTAGGCCACAAAAATGGAATCTAAAGCTATATATTATGTGAATATAAAATAAGTAGTGTAAAAGTATATCAAAATGAAGGAGTGAATAAATAAATAAATGTAAATAGGTTGGATCCGGTTCCTCAAGGTATCCTTGAAGACCATGACTGCTTTGACCTTAGTTGAAATATCTCTGAACACTTTCCATTAGGTATATAGGTATATTTATAAATTATATATATATAAAAGCAAAGTACTATCCTGGACCTAAGGAGTAATTTAGCTATCCATGAATGAAGGTCTCTAAAAATTCATGGAGTAGGTTTGGGTAGTCACATGTATCTGACCTATAATCCCATCCCGAATGTTTCATGAAGAGGAAACCCCAGTATTTCTCAAGGAACAATATAATTCAAGTAACCATTGATCCCGTACAAGGTGTTCTTCATAAGGAACTAGAGTATCACTCATGGTACATGTAATCTCAATCATTCTAAGAGATAATCCAAGGAATTCCATAAAAAGTAACCTAAGTATCACTCAAGATGTAGCATATTCATTTAATCCTTAAATTTTAAAAATAAGGAAGGCTATATTAGTAAATAGACCATATTCATAAGAATGACATCTCACAATTCAAGTGTAAAGAAATAAATAGGCCCATGTTATTAAGCATTCAATATCACCAATCAAGTGTAATTAAATAAATCTATGACCATTTATTATTTCAAATATCTCATTCAATCACCCATTTTTTAAATAATATAGAACAACTCTTAGGTTATTTTATTATAAAATAGAGTAAAAGGATGAAACCCATATCATTATCAATTTACTATGAAATTATCCATTTTATTTTTAATAATATAAAGACTAAGAGAGAAACCCATTCCATAATTTAATTCATCAGGACACATCAATTTTATAGGTTCCAATTTAATTCATTTATTAATTTATAAATGTTTCAATACATTTAAGGAACAAACCTAAGGGTTAGTTTGATAAATATACAAGGATGATACTTAATCATATAACCAAACTCACCTCAATAGGTGGTTTGGGTTGAGTTAACTAACCTCCAACCATGTAATAGTGTACTTTTTTGTGGTTTGAGCATTTAATTTAATTAAACCATGTTTTTAAAGTGATGCAAGGAAGGTCTAGTGCACACATAAATGAGTATTATATAATTCGATGAAAATTTAAGGGAAAATACATAAACCAAATAACTTGTACTTAGGATGGTCCAATCATCCAATATCGAGCTTTGATTTGAGCTAGTTCAGGAGAAATCATGGAAATGAGAAAATGACCTAAAAATAGGGTGATTAGAATACATATATTTATCTTTTTGTATGGTAAAATAAACTGAGAAAATAAGAATGAGGAGTTTAAAGATTACCGGTGTGGTTCCAACACACCTAGAGATGTTAGTTTTATAGGTCATATGGAGAAATAAGATCAGAGACTAGGTGGGATGAGAGGAGTAGAACTTGAGTGGCCCCCTACTGGGTGTGAAATGGGAAGGAAAATAGGGGTGGATACTTTAAATAAGGAAGGGAATTTTTTTCATTTTTCCTTATTTTAAGAGTCATATGATTTTTCTGCATGGTTTGGAAAACCATGCACCAGCCATGTAGTACTACTATCTAATGAATATGAACCTTTCACAGTTTGGCCACATGGTTTGGAAAACCGTATGCCTATCCATGTCTGACAATTGGTTAAGTGGCACTAAGTGTGTGTTCTAGAAAAATAGTTTGGGTTAACCGTGCAAAGGCTGTGTGAGTCACCCCTTTACACCTGCACCCTATTGCAAATATTGTCTTATGAGGTTTCATGCTTTAAAAAAACCATTCCCCTTAAGGAAAGGGATCACATAGTTTATCTGCATATTTATAATAACTACATGCCAACCATATGCTTCATTAATTTTCTCTAAAAAATGGTTCTTTCTAAGTCCAATGCTCCCAAAACTTAACTGAACTCCCAAGACACCTCTTGGGGTGTAAAAATTAACTAAAAAACACCTTTAAGTGTTACAACACTTGTATTCTAGATCATAAAATCAGTTTAAAAATTAATCCCATCCACCAAATGAAAAGTTTAAATTCTTTCAAGAAATCAACCAGTCTAAAAACATGAGACATTCTAGTGACCTAGTTATTCATTTTACAGAAAAGGGAGTTTAGTTTGAGGTATTATATGATGTCTAATGTCTTGTGTTTGGTTGTGTCCTTATATAGTAGAGGAAGTTTGTTTCTTATTGGTCTCAAAAGTTATGACTTCATGAATGTAACTATGCCACCCATGATCTTGAGTTAGCAGCGGTCGTGTGTTCCCAAAAGTTATGGTGAAACTACTTTATTGATGAACACTTTGTGGTTTTCAATAATCAAAAGTGCCTATGGTATATCTTCTACAAACATGACCTAATATCATTACATTGATAGTGGATTTAATTCTTGTAGTATAATGACTTTGATATTTCTTATACACCGGGAATGGGTAATGTTGTAGCTAATACACTAAGTAGGAAGTCTCATAGTGGTGATGTGTGTGAGTTTAGAAATTCCTGGAGAGTGGTGGAATAAATATTCATGATATATCTTGATATGGGAGAGGATGGTGGTAGAGGATTCCTTTTTAGGTGATGGTGTAGTCTTCCTTAGTGCAATAGGTGGAGGAGTCCCAACTGGGGGATTCTAAGGTGGAATTTGTAAAAGATCAAGTGGTCTATGGTAATTCCATTTATTAATTTTCTAAGGATGATCAAAAATATTTTTTATTTCAGGGGAGGCTTTTCATCCCTTCAATTTTGTCTAAGGTGGTTCTCTATGTGTTCCATATCTCACCTTTAGAAGTACATCCTAGCATGAAAAAGATGCACCATGATCTGAGGGGTTTTTTGTGGCCTCAGTTAAAGCATTTAGTTGTGAGTATGTATTCTAATGTTTAGTCTACCAGAAGATGAAGGGTGAACATCATTTTCCTAGAGATCTTCTCCAAGATTTAAATTTTACTTAGTGAAAGTGGGAGGAAATTTCAATGGACTTATTCACCAGTTACCTCAACAACATGATGTTATGATTCTATATGGGTGATAATTAAATATTTAAAAAATTCAGATCAATTATTAGTGATTAAGAAGTTGAGATTAGTTGATGTTTTATTGAGGCAGTATCTGGAGGAGGTGGTGGTGAGGCTTTATAGAGTCTCAAGGATGATCATCTATGATCATAGTCCTTGTTTAAACTCTAGGGTGTATATAGGAATTCGACATGATTTTGGATATCAATTTTGATTTATAATTTATTTTGATACATAGATATACATTCACTAATACTAGACCATTCAGACTCTTGAAGACATTTTGTGTTCTTGTGTCATGAATTTTGGGGGATTGTGGGCGAGGCACCCACATTTTGTTAAGTTTTCTTAAAACAACATTTTACACTCCCCCATTGGTATGATACCATAAATAATTTGTATTAATAAACATTATAATCTATTTACTTACAGATAATGGTTGGAGAGTTAGTAATTCTTAGTTCTAAACTAGTGCAGAGTATGAAAAAGATGTTTTAGGCGATTCTAAAGGGGATAAAGGTACCAAAAGATTTTCAAAATTCATATACTGACCATTGGAGGAGGCTTATGGAGTTTGAAATTTGAGATTATGTGTTCTTAAAGGTGACTTATCATTGTGGGTAGTGAAGGTTTGGTCATGGGAGTAAGATTTATTCTCAGTTTATTAGACCTTTTGAGGCGTTGGCATGTATTGGAGAAATCATGTGTTGAATAAAACTTCCTATATTGATGATCCAGATTCATGATGTTTTTCACATGTCAAAAATCTACCTCTATCATCATTAAAACACTATCATCATAAATTTTTGAGAGATTTACATTGATGATGATGCAACCTTTGTGGAGTATCCCATAGAGATCCAAGAATGCTAGGAGAGGGTGTTGTGTGAGCATGTTATTCCCTTAGTTTGTGTGCTATGGATACATGGTGGCATGGAGGAGAGAACCTGTGAATGTGAGTTACAAATACATACTAAGTATTTTACTCTTATTTATTCTTATATAAATATTCATTTTTAAATTTAACCTTTATCTAGATTATGAAATGGTTCTCTTTTTATTGTTGAAATGTTTACAGCCTTTCCCCTTTTTGAGAGGGATCTCCTTTGGGAGAGTATTGTGCAGTCTTGTTCATTGTTCCTCTAAGTGAGATGGTTATTCTCTTATTATGGTGGGATTCGTGTGAGGTATCTAGTGGGGTGGTTGTTTGGATTACCCCTTATTATTTTCATTCTCTCCATGTTTGGTTTTAAATTATTGAGGGTAATAATTGTTTGATAGGTATTTGATATAAGAGTCCAAATCCTTTTAGCCTATTCCTTTGCATGTTCTAAGGTCCAAGGTGCTTGGGGGAAGTTTGGAGTAGGTTTGGTGGAGTATAGTATATAAAATAAAAATTATAAGGAATTGACAACATTAATTGTAGTTCATGCCATGAGCGAGTAGTTAATATACTAAATGGTGATTCAAGACTTGATTAATGGTGGTTCTCAAGGTTTAATTCATGATGTGAACTATCAGTTCAATATGCGAATAGATGAGGGTCATATTTGTTAAATATGTCTCTAAAAATTCATGATGTGAATATGTGGTTCATGACATGAATTAATCCTTATTTATATGATTTGGGTAGCATGTTTCTTGGAAGGTCTTAATCTTGATCCATTCATGATGAGAATCACCCATTCACTCTGTAAAAGTGCAGCTGGTAGAATTCCTATAAATCTTGTTTCACCATTATTTTCTCTTAAAACTATCCAATATCTCCTAAACATCAGGAATTTCAAAGTTTCTTTTCATGGTGTTTTAAAATTGGGTTTGATCCCCACCTTCTAGTGTTCGATACATGGTAATTTTAGTTGAGTTTTCCATCTTTTTTATTATGGGTTAATCTCTATTTAGTTTGCTTCCTCCCATGCTACCTTTTAATTCTATGGTGGTTGAAATTCTTTATTCTCATAGAGTTATTTTTATTTTTGGTGGTATGTTCGTGGTGTGAAATCCATAGGGGCCATTTATTCGTTGTTGGAGAGGTGGTTAAAGATATGTTCCTGTTATTCTATTCTCATTCGAGAAATGTGGAAAGAATTGAGGTAAAAGATTCATTTATTATCCATATTTTTATATAAAATTGTAAATTTATCATGCTTTATCTCATTGGGTAATGGTGGAATTAACTTTAATGAACATTAAACCATAATTAAATAAATAATTGGTTTTTGGGTTGTACCAATTGTATGTGTTTATACCGTATTTATGGGTTGCCTCTTGTTTTTATGGATAATGTGATATATTTTGTTTATGATTTGGTTTAATATATTTTTTATGTTTATAGTTAGATAAAAAATATAAATATGGTAACATTTGATGACTAAATAACAAAGCAGCATGCATAATTACAATCATTATTCCTTATAATTTATTGGAATTGAATTTATGCTTGAATCATGTTTAAATAACTCATTACTGTTGATTGATGATACCTTAGGATTCTTGTGGTTGCAAGATATGTTAAATTAATCAGTTTATTAAAGATGGTAATAATTAGTTATTTGTTAAATATAATTTTTTGGGAATGAGGGAGCTTGTTTTCTTATAAAGGTTTGATGCCTTGGTTCTAGGTCCTAGATAGCTAGTTATCTGTTTGTTTTTTACTTTCTGCCTTGCATTTTCTCTAGATTTGAACCTCGCTATGTGAAAGAATGTGAAACTAGGATGGCTGATTGTTTGGTGAAAATTTGAGGTGGAATCCTAGGTTAGTGTCATCAATTAATTCCTACAATGGTGGGTTGGATGGTGATATGTAAATTGGTGTCAAGTATGGGACTGAGACTAATGGATTGGGTAGGAGATGGGGTTTCCCATTGTTTTTTCTCCTAAAATATAGTTTTATTGTTTATTTGAAAATGATTAAAATTTTGTATGGATTGGTTTCTTGTTTTTGCATTTATTTCCCCCATAGCTTAACATAGATGAATGTGCATGATTTATATATATTTTTATGGTATCTTAGGATGATACATCGAGTTCTTGGAATTATGGAATAATGATGAATGTTAAATTTTTTAACCCGTGGGGTTGGAGGATTAACAGAATGATGAAATGATGTCAATTATCATGGAACCTTGTAAGAGTTTTTATTATGCTTGGAGGGCATGGAATTTTGATGGTAATTTATTTAATTAATAAATTTATAATGGAAAGAATAAATTTTATGTCTCTTGATTTTTTTTGTGCGTATATGATATCCAGTCCTTAGAATTGACAATCGAGTATCTACGAGGTGATAACTACAGTTGATGTTAAGGCTAGGAAGTTTCCATCAGTGTGGTTGTGAGATATATATATTCCTTATGTTATGTGATTTCATATACTAC
Source organism: Viscum album (assembly GCA_963277665.1). Classification (NCBI taxonomy): domain Eukaryota; kingdom Viridiplantae; phylum Streptophyta; class Magnoliopsida; order Santalales; family Viscaceae; genus Viscum; species Viscum album. The sequence goes on along the minus strand of OY728132.1, from coordinate 1,273,822,377 downwards.
CCCACCCATATCGATAGGGTGACTGACACCACTAGAGTATGGAGGATGTTTTCACCAATATCTAGGTTTGTGACGATAAATGGTTGATTAACCCATATCCCCTACTCACTTCTCCTAGGATTATTTTTATGTGATGATATACACAGTGGTTATTTTCCTCATATATGTGTGTAGAGGGATATAATGGCTTAGGGTTAATTTATTCAAATATATCTTTGGATATAGTATATTAAGGACTATTATAGGTATGTTGTGTATGGGCTGTGATGGCTTGAGGTATAATACACGATGTGTGGGTTATGGTGCCTCCTAGATAATACTTGATTACAATCTAGAGAAGTGATGTTGATAATGTGATTATGAGATTCATGAGGTGTGGTCTATTATACAGTTGTGTTTGATGTATGTGTATTTTAGAGAGAGATGGTTTAAGACATGTTATATTGGGAAGAGAGTGGAAAACCAATGGGGAAGTGGTAGTATGATACCTTCACTTTTATATTACTTTGGATATTATATGATTACTTGTATTCTATACTTGGTGGGAGAACCATAGTGAGGTCGATAACTTAGCATACCTATTTAGGTGATGAGTTAGTTTAATTGATTATTCAATGGGATTTAGTATGTTTTATTTATCTTTTTCACAAGAGGCTTTGAGAAGGATCATACTGAGTATACCTGTTATACTCACCATAAGTCTATATAAACTATTTTCAAGACCACAATAGTTGGGTAGTGATTGGGATGGACATTAATATCTTGTGGAGTTGTTTAGGATTGGTTTGGTCTTTGAGGTCACTATTGATGATTTTCTTTTGGTACTTGTAGTTTACTTTATAGTTGTATGAAATTACATGCATTTATTGAAAAAGTTTCTTTATTATGAACACGAGTTGTTTGGTGGTCTCATATTATCTCTTGTTCCTCATTCTTCTTAGAGAGTAATGCCTCCCATTCATGTGTATGATATATTCTCAACACTAGTTGACAACCCAAAACCTATTGGAGGTAGGCTTCATGCATCATTATCTATTTTCCTCATTTCCAGCCTAGGAGGTGAACCTCTGTGGGGAGGGTGTCATGACAATATAACTATATTCAAAATATGTATCAGAATATATATATATATATATATATATATATCGAAAATATCACAATATGTATCGATACTATATATTAATAATTATCACATATATATATCAGAATATATATATATATATATATAGAATATATATATATATATATTCATAAAATATCAGAATATATATTCATAATATAGATGAATATATATATATATATATTCAAAATATACATTCAATATATATATATATATATATATGTTATTTACATATTATATATATATATATATCCAAATATAGACAATAAATTGAGAGAAAGTCAGGGGATCCATGGAAGTTGGGATCATATTGAGGATGAATCCCCAAAAAAATCTTCATATAGTCAGGTATTGTCTAAAGGGAAAGGTGTTGTTGTGGACGATGAAGGTTTTCAATCTGTTCCTTCTAGGAAATCGAGATAGAGGAAAGACTATTCATACCTCAAGCCGACTATGTTCACCAGGTCACATGGTCCCTTAGACGACTCTGTCTGGTATGATGATTATGATGATTCTGGTCAGTATGATTATGACTTGTGATATTTGTTGGAATGAGGGCATAATGCATGTATGGCCCCTTCCATCTCCTTCCTGTACCTGTTTTTTATTTTTAATAAGAGAGTTTTTCCCTATGAAGTTCATGATTCCCAAATATAGAAAATGTGTGTGTATTAGAATATAAATATGCAGAACATATATGTATATAACAAATATATAATCAATTTATAAACTTTTAAAATAAATTTAAGTATACCATATAATGATTATAATAGTCAAAGAGTGACTGTAAATAAATGTATAAAGTAATAATCTAGAAAGATAGTGAAATTATGATATAGGTACCTTGTAATTGCAACCACGTTCTTTGATAACTCCATAAGATAGGTTCAATATCCTATAACAACATTCCCCAAAACTTCCAATTTAGAACGAAAATTGTAATTTGAATGAAAAAACTCAAAGTCAAATAATACAACAACTATAAGAAACCATATAATCACTTATAGTGAAAAATGATATTTATAATACCTTATTTATAAATTAAATCAAATATATAAACATTATTTCATTGTCAAAATTAATTGTTACAAGGGATGTAAAAATTGAAAAACTATTGAAAAGCAGCTTGATAGGTGGAAAAGAAGTGTTGGTTATTTTTATGAAAAAACATTTAATTAAATTTTAAAATAAAAAAAACATAAATTCGTGGTTGATAAGAAATTACATAAGTAATATAAACCAATTTAAATAAACAATCCAGTAATTATTATAAGAAATTTTCTATGGGTATTGTCAAATGAAGTCTAAGCAATATAAATTGTTCTACATAGAAACTTATTATAAGTAATAAATGATATAAATTTTGAATTCATATATTTAAACATGGAATGTTTCATAGGATATTATAAGTGTTCATAAGAGGTTATAGAAACAATGCCATAAATTTTATGTCATTACTTCTCTAGAATTGTAAATTAGATAAAATAAATAATTAAACCGTAGAAAAAAATGAATACAAACTGTATCAATACTGAAGAAACTGCAAGAATTTTAGATGAAAGATATAATAAGAACATATTTGGGTGAAATTAAATAAAATTAATAGTACATAAAAATTTGATACTTCAGATATATATAAAAAAGAAGTTATAAACTGAGAAAAAAACACGTGATTTAGTGTAATAATCATTCTTTTAAAGGAAATGAAAATAAATCACCATAAACAAAATAAGATGGAGACCATTGTATAAATGAATAATTTACGATCACTATAATTTATAGTTATCATCGATAAAATGGTGCATAGTTATATATGTCCTTATAGTTTCAAAGAAATTACAAAAAATGTTTATATGAAAAATAAGTTAAACTTTTATATGAGGAATACCTAATTAAATAAGAAACTAAGGTTATATTTATTTATAATAAATTTCAATGAGAAATATCATCTGATGTACATGTTCCTAAAGTAGAAGTAGGTGTATTTTTCTCATTCCGCAGTAATGTATAACCCAAAGAAAAAGTATATAACATTGTTGATTAAAATGATGTATTTTTTAATTTTATAAAATATAATTTTGAAATTAATGGATAAAATATGAAAATTTAATGAAAACCACATATAGAATGAGTAAATGTGCTATATGATAAAAAATATAGTTCATTATAGAAATAACATTGTGAAAACTTGACCTAGAAGCCACTAAATGGGTACCCCAAGCCGAGGGCCACTTGGATTCAAGCGCACCTCCCTATACTCTAGAGGCTACCAACTAGCATTAAGGGACTCACGTGTGTCTGTGGGGAGACTATGCCCTAATTTCAGAGTGGAGAAAAAAAATATAGATATATAAAATAGATAGATAACAATAGAATAAGTATTATAATAAATAATCAAACTTGCACTGAAAGATAATTATAAACATCCATCAATAATAATCAACTCAAAACCTAAACTGTGTCATATAAAAAAGGTGATGATTATTTCTTGTCATGTATTGACAAAATTGAAAAATAGGTATACATGGAAGCAGTGAATACATGCTATAAAAAAGAATCAAAAGGATTCCAAAAACTATCCAGCATCCCAAAAACTAGCCCGATCATTTAATACCTAGATCCATCCTATGAAACCAATCAAGATCAGGTGTCCAAAGCAGGACGCTTTCCCTTATCAACACTTGTATATATAAAATATTTCCAGTTACCAATGATGGTCTATATAGAGTGTGAGATAAATCTGATCATTCCACCACTAAGGGCGTCTATACAAATCCAGTCTCTAAATATAAACTGACAATGTGAAAGTATATATATAAATGTAAAGTAATTCCAAAATAATAACTCATACCCTCTTCAGCCTCAGGTGGTAATGTATCTGAACATGAGATCATTTAATTAATTCATTTAAGTTTAGTTTATATAAAATAGTCATGTGAGATTTAAATAACACTAAAAAAGTACCATTATAACAAAAAGGAGGATCCAAGGTATAACCAAGGTATCCTTGACCTCAAGGGTTGACCAAATAATAGTAATAACTCATGCAGTCTAGCAGTAAAGGGGGTCTGATAGAGCGCTGTTGTGGGCGCCCTCAAATGATTAGTGTAATTTGGGGTACTTAGGTGCAGCAGAGTGGCTGACCAAGGTCATCTCTCAAAGGAGGAAGTGAATTTAACAACTTATTAGAGGTATTCTAAAAAATAAAATAAAATAGAATAGAATAAAAACACTTCTTTAAAGGATTGGGGGTTTTTGTAGTTTATGAGTCTAGAAGATGTTTGCTGGAAGAATATTGTATATTTTTTTTTGTTTTTAGTTTTGAAATGAATTTCAATTAAAATGACACAACAAGAAGATGTTTTTTAGAAATCTATTTAAAAGGAATAATCGATCTAACTCTACCTCTTCACTTTATTATTAATAATTATCATTTAAATTAACATTCACTTAATTATGATCCCTTAATTTGTTAAATTCTGAACTCTACGAGAATTAACTTTAGCACGAAGATGATGTGAATTTAACCCTAGGCTAACTTCGGAACATGCAATCGCAACACCCTGCTTTGATTGATGTTCTAATATTAGCTTATGGTCAGTGGTAAATTAAGGCTCATATCCATTCTGGAAATGAGGATGAATTGTGTTTAGGGATTATATTTGAACTCTACAAATTTATCCTGTGTGGTCTTGTATTACCGATTAAGACCGCGCTCTCACAATTTACACAAAATCCCGACCTCGCGTGTTTTTGTGTTAATTGCTCAATTGATTGATTAGTTTCTTACAATTTAAAAACAGAATTCATGGATCATATTAAATAAATTACAGTAGCTCAATGATTCAAAATAATTAAATTAAGAGGGTAGAAGATAGATCGATTACTAAAAGACTACTCTTCCATGGGTGGCGTAATCATTGTAGAAGTGTTTTGCATGTGCAAAGGTTTATAATGGGTATAACCCAATAACGCTTCTACTCAAGAATTCCAGCCCAAAGAGGAAGATTAAGAGAAGAATAAATTTAAACAAAACAGAATAAAAGATAAGAAAAGAGAAGAACAAAGAAGTTTATTACACAAATGAAAACATTACAAAATGAAGAAGAGAAGGAGGCTTCGATGAGGGGATCCTTGCTTCAAGAGCTACCCCTCTTACAATGGTTGGAGAATTTGGGTGAAACAAATTCTCCTCTGCCTCCAATCTCCTAATGCACGTCCCAACCCCTCCAAATTAGAAGAACTCCAATTTATAGAGGGGAGGTTAGGAGAGGTTACAAGTGGTTTCAAGTGTGAATGTGGAAATTCGGCCAAATATTTTATTCCAACTTTCACCGACCATTTGACCTCTAAAACTCGTGAATTGACCAGCCTTCCAGAAGGATGATTTGTGCCAAATCATGTCCTAGAGCTTTCCTCAAACTTTGGACCCCATAAAATCCAGGATGTAGAAGATATGGCCCAAATACAGAACCCATGTCCATTCTGCCGAGTCCAGCCCACCATTGGATTAATGTCCCATTTACTCCATCCCAATGCCCTTTTTAGCTCTAGTGTCCTGAATGAAAGTTGTAGAAAATTAAGTTATGAACATTTTTACAAAATTTCAAATTAAAATAAAAATATAAAAATATTTATGTTCGAAATACTACAGTGCACTATAAAGGGTAAAACTGGAATTTTCACCAAATTTTCAAATGAATGATCAAATCCCAAATATTTTATAAATAAACATATTTAGCACAATGTGGGGAAATTATATCATTTATTATCAATAAAATATTCATCAAAATAGTGTTTTATCAACTCCTCCACACTTACCCTTTTGCACTCCTGAGCAAAATCTCATATTAAGTAAACATCAATATCAAATCAAAACCAATTTTAAAACACATATCCTTGAGATCAATCAATTTCACACCAAGAATCAAAAGATATCATGCCTCATAAAAAAAACTTATTTCAAGTTCTCCATTTATATCATTCAATATATTTCCACTTCATTTATCCTCCCATGCATAAAACACTTACCTCGCTTGAATTTTCTCTCATCACTCAAATATCAATTTTTTTGAAATGTCTTTCTCATCAAAACTCATACAAGGGTCACCATAGGCTTGATAGATTCCTACATCACTACCCGATGTGAGTCAAGGACATATGCTTATCATGAGGACTTTTCAGGGTTGTTATGTGGCTTTCGGTTGGTAGGATTAAGATGTGAAAAACTCTGAGGCTGAACGAGGAGGGCTTGACTCTTTTGAAGCAAAATTGCATTAATCTAATTTTCACTTAAATATGGTCTTCTATTCAATTACCATAGTATCAATTCAGCTCCATCATCATGAAAAGTCATGAAAGGTTTACACCATTCATCATTTCAGCATAAAAAATGTCAATCTTCTCAAACATGATTTTCTTGAAAGCTCTAGATGGGCACAACTTTCCACCTCAATTAGAAGCTCCAGAAAAGGCACAGCTTCACTTGTCATGAAAGCTCCAGAAAAGGCACAACTTTCAATATAATGGTTTTCTTCAGTAGAAAACACATCTCTTCAGAATTTAATTTTCCACCAAAAGTATCACAGAATGTGGTGGCACAACACAAGACAGCTTCCCCCACACTTAATCTCAACAAGATTATGCAATTTCACTTCAAGATTTGGTTAGATAGGGAAAATTGGCTTGTAATGTGGCTAACCTAACAGGCTGTGCATGGCTTCTAAGGGCTACAAGGATTAAATATTCAAGGTAGGCCATTATAAAAAAGGATTCTTTGAAATAGGGGCTTTAATACCAAACAAATGCCTCAATCATTTAAACATAAGTACCTCAAACCCTCCATTTTTGACAGTAATAGATCAAATTTTGGTTAAATCAAGTATGGTTTGGTTCTCTCAATAAGTGAGGTGAATGTAAAGAATATGAAAATAATGGTTTAGAAGCCTCACAGGAAAGTGATTTCAAATATAAAGACAGTGAGATTGGCATGGGATTCAAAATTCAGCGTACTTTTCATGAAATTACTAAATATTTGAACTTGATAAAAAGTCATTTCAGCATTCATTTAAGCTTAGTTTCAAGGGATAAATTGTTTCACTTATTGATATGGATTTAAAAATGGAGATGAGAATCATTTCAGCCCAAAAGTTTCAAAAACACACAGAAAATTGTAAAATAAACACACAACAAATTTTTTTTTGGTTTTTTTGAATAGGAAAGAAATTGAAATTACTAAACTAAAAGGTTACCTCCCCCACACTTAAAATATTTCATTGTCCTCAATGTGAACCTATGATATGATATATGCACATGAAATGCAGAATTTTTAAATAGGACAAATAATATAAAAGTGAAAGGGTTAGGAACAGCCTGATGTGCTCAAGTGATGATGGGGTCATGCAGTGTGATAAAATCCACTGCATCAGTAGGAAGTCCCTCAATTTATCTCTTTAAACATTGCCCATTGAATGTAAATCTCCTTCCAGTGTCCTCTTGTGTGATCTCCACTGCACCATAAGGAAAAACATTAGTCACAACATAAGGACCTAACCATCTGGAACGCAACTTACCAAGCATCATCTTCAGTCGTGAACTATAGAGAAGGACTTTCTCTCCAACATGAAACTCCCTTTGTTGGATCATTTTGTCATGAGATGCTTTTGATCTTTCCTTGTAGAGCCTTGAGTTCTCATATGATGATAATCTAATCTCCTCAAGCTCTTGAATTTGCAACTTCCTTTGGATTCCAGCTTGGGCCAAATCCATGTTGCATTTCTTTATAGCCCAATAAGCCCGATGCTCGACTTCCACTGGGAGATGACATGATTTACCAAAAACAATCCGAAATGGGGACATACCAATGGGGGTCTTGTATGCTATTCTATAAGCCCACAATGCATCATCCAAGCGCTTGCTCCAATCCTTCCTATTTGGCTGCACGGTTTTCTCCAAGATTTGTTTCAACTCACGATTTGAAACCTCAGCCTGGCCATTTTTTTGGGGGTGGTATGGTGTTGATGTTTTGTGTGTCACCCCATACTTTCGAAGGAGGGAAGCAAAATTACTATTGAAAAAGTGTGTCCCTTGGTAACTGATGATGGCCTTTGGTACTCCAAACCTGCAGAAAATTTGAGCCTTGACAAAATCCACTACAACATGAGAATCGTCAGTCCTGGTGGCCTTGGACTCCACCCATTTACTCACATAATCAACAGTAACCAAAATATACAAAAATCCAAATGAACTAGGAAAAGTACCCATAAAATCAATGCCCCATACATAAAAAATATCACAGAATAGTATGGGTTGTTGGGGAATCTCATGTCTCTTAGAAATGTTCCCAGTGTGTTGGCAATGAGAGCATGACTTACAAAACACATGGGCATAATGGAATAATCTAGGCCAATATAATCCAGAGTCCAAATCCTTCCTAGCTGTCCATTGGTGTCCAAAGTGTCCACCACAAGAAAGTGTATGACAAAAATGCAAAACAGACTCAAACTCATGATCGGGAACACACCTCCTAATGACATGGTCACTACACATGCGCCAGAGGTAAGGATCATCCCACACAAAAAACCTAGACTCACTTTTTAATTTTTGGACTTGATGTTTCTTTAAATTTGCAGGGATTTCAGAGGCAACAATGTAGTTCACTAAATCAGCATACCAAGGATGCATACCTGAATGGAATAAAGATGCTCATCAGGAAAAGTGTCCCGAAGTGGTACCTGGTCCAAGGTTTCATCCTCTAGTGTGTGAGTAATCCTACTCATGTGGTCCGCCACAAAATTCTTTGACCCCTTATTGTCCTTTATATGAAAGTCAAACTCTTGAAGAAGGAGCATCCAACGGATAAGTCATGGCTTTGCATCTGGCTTCTTCAGGAGGTACCTCAAAGCTGCATGGTCATAAAAAACAACTACTTTAGAGCCCAATAAATATGAACAGAATTTATCTAAAGAGAATATGACAGCAAGAAACTCCTTTTCTGTGGTTGTGTAGTTTGATTGGGCTGAATCCAATGTCCTTGATGCATAGGCAATCACATGTGAACGTCCTTCCACCCTCTGAGATAAGACAGCTCCAACCGCGAAGTTGGAGGCATCACACATAAGCTCAAATGTAAGGTCCCACCGTGGGGACTGTATGATAGGTGGAGTGGTCAGACACTTCTTTAGCTCATCAAAGGAAGTCCTACAAGAATCATCAAACACAAAATCATAATCTTTTTGAAGTAATCATGACATAGGAAGAGCGATCTTACTAAAATCTTTGATGAAGCGCTGATAAAATCCTGCATGCCCTAGGAAAGATCTAACATCACGCACACATGAAGGATAGGGTAAGGATGAAATAATGTCTACCTTAGATCTATCAACCTCTATCCCATGTTTTGACACTACATTCCCTAAGACAATGCCATGCTCTACCATAAATTGACACTTTTCAAAGTTCAGGACCAGATTCTTCTCAATACAACGATTCAACACCTTTCTCAAACTACTTATACATTCATCAAATGATTACCCATACACTGTAAAATCATCCATAAATACCTCCATGCAGGTCTCAATAAAATCAGAAAAAATACTCACCATACATCTCTGGAAGGTACCCGGGGCATTGCAAAGTCCAAATGGCATCCTCCGGTAGGCAAATGTGCCAAAGGGATAGGTGAATGTAGTCTTCTCCTGATCCTCTAGAGCTATAGGAACCTGAAAATATCCAGAAAATCCATCCAAGAAACAATAGTGTGTTTTCCCAGCTAGTCTCTCGAGCATTTGATCAATAAATGGGAGGGGGAAATGGTCCTTGCGAGTGGTCTGATTTAGTTTCCTATAATCAATACACACACGCCAACTGTTTTTCACCCTCATTGGAACTAAATCATCTTTATCATTTTTAACAACAGTAAAACCAGTTTTCTTAGGCACAACCTGAACTGGGCTTACCCATTGTGAGTCAGAAATAGGGTAAATTATACCTGCCTCGAGCAATTTTTCAACTTCTTTTTTAACAACTTCCAGGAGGGTGGGATTAAGTCTCCTTTGTGGCTATCTCACCGGTTTATCCCCATCCTCCAAGAGAATCCTATGCATGCAAATGGAGTAGCTAATACCTGATATGTCAGCCAAGGTCCACCCAATCTCCCTGATGTTCTCCCTAAAAATATTAAAAAGCTTTTCTTCATGTTCAAAAGGGAGATTGTTAGCAATGATAATAGGTAATCTCTCACCACTCAACAAGTATGAGTATTTCAGATTTGGTGGCAATGGATTGAGTTCTAATGAAGGAGGGTGTAGTATGGATGGAGAAATTGATGCAACAAACATATCTGCACAATGAACATCGGTATCAGAATAAAAATCATCACAATCAGAGAATAAAGCACCAAATCCATCAGCATCATCAATAGCCATGTCATAATCAGAGTTCACATGATCAAAATCATAATATGATTCCATTTCAAAATCAAATCTTAGAGAGTCTTGTTCCTTAAAAACGGGTGTATAAGTACTCTTAGACATCAAACTAGAACCAATACTCATAATCTCCCTAAGCATAGGACAATCCAATTCCATGGTTCTTTTACTTGGTGGTTCAAAATGGGAGATAAAAAAAGTAGAATGGTCCTCTGAGGGGTACTTCATGGAATCCATAACATTAAATATCACAACTTCATCTCCAAACTCCATGGAAAGTGTACCCTCATTGACATTTATGATAGTTTTTGCAGTTTTGAGGAAGGGTCTACCTAAGATAATGGGGGCATGAGAACTTACCTGATCATCCTCCATGTTAAGCACATAGAAGTCTGCTGGAAAGATCATGTCTCTTACCCAAACAAGTACATCCTCAAGAACTCCCGCTGGATATGCCGTAGCTCTATTCTCCAATTGCACCACTACTCTTGTTGGCTTCAACTCACCAACCTGCAAGGAAGAGAATACAGAGTGAGGCATCACATTTATTGAAGCTCCTAAATCACAAAGAGCATCAGAGAAGTGCAACTCCCCTATGGTACATGGGATGGTGAATGTCCCGGGATCCTTGCACTTTGTTGGCATTGCTAGAGTTGGTGTAATGAGTTCTGAGACATTCCTTCCAAGGTTGATCATATCATTTCCCTTGAGCCCTCTTTGATTGGTAAAAAGTTCTTTTAAGAATTTCGCATACCTTGGAATTTGCTTAATGGCTTCAAGTAGAGGAATATTGATCTCCACATGCTTGAATGTGTCCAAAACCTCCTTTTTCATTGCTTCTTCAGCCATCTTCTTGGTTTGAACAACCCTGTTTGGAAAAGGAAGGGGTTTAGGAGGTACATCATCAATATTTTTCTTACCTTTATCTTTCTCCTTGGATTGCTCATCAGTTGGTATGGAATGCGGCTTCTCTAGAGTAGAGGTGAATCCCGGTGGAATGGTAGGTCCAGATGTATCATTCATTTGCTTCCCACTTCTCAATGTGATGGCACTAACATTCCCTTTTGGATTTGGAGTGGGTTGGGAAGGTATATTTCTAGAATTCTTACTCACAAGTTCATGGAGGGCGGTGGTAATCTGACTCATTTGAGTCTTCAACTCTCTCAACTCCGAACCTTGACTCTTCAGCTCATTCTGTTGATTAAGAACAATTTGTTTCAAAAGATCATCAGTGTTAGAGTCTACCTTGTGTTGGATATTCCCTTGTTGCTGACTCGTTGATGTTTGAGCTTCGAATCTCCTTTGGGGTTGTTGGAAACCCTGTTGGTAAGGTGGAGGCTGCTGGAAGTTTGGTTGAAAAGGGGGCCTTTGTTGTTGTCCAGATCCATACCTCATGTCTGACTGATCTTTCCACCCTTGGTTGTATACTGTATCAAACTTCTTTTGGGGATATGGTTGTTGTTGTTGCTGCTGAAATGGTCTCCCAGGGAACACTGCTGCACAATCTTCTGTCTCTTGTAGTTGTGGGCAATAGTCAGTTGGGTGGCTTGTCTCAGTGAAAATGCCACATGGCCTTGAAGGAGGGGGTTGGGATGTCTTTTGAGCCAATGAAATCTGCCTCACCATAGTTGTCAATTCTTCTAACTTAGTATCAATCAAATGACTTTCAAGAGAAGAAGGACTTACTTGATGTACTCCTCGAACATGTGGTGTACCTCTATCACCGAATTGTTAAGAGTTTTGGGCCATTTTGTCGATCAATGATCGTGAATATACTGGTGTCTTGTCCACCAATTCTCCTCTAGCTGTAGCATCCACCATGCTCCTCTCCATGGGTGAGTCCTTCATAGAAGTACTGGATGAGTAGTTGCTCACTGATTTGGTGATGTGGGCAGCTTGCACACAACTTCTTGAATCGCTCCCAGTACTCATACATTGACTCCCCTTGTGCTTGCTTGATCCCCGATATCTCCTTTCGAATGGATGTGGTCCTTGATGCTGGAAAAAATCTTTGTAAGAAAAGACATTTCAAATCATTCCAACATGTTACATCTTCAGGTTTCAAATAATACATCCAATCTTTTGCTGCTCCATCAAGTGAGAATGAGAATGCTCTTAATTTGATTTGATCTTCAAAAACATTTCTTGGTTTTAATGTTGATAAAACCACATTAAATTATTTAAGGTGTTTGTTGGGATCCTCACCAGAGAGGCCATGAAACTTTGGAAGTAAGTGAATTAACCCAGATTTCAGTTCAAAGTCCGATTCGAGATTTGGGTATGCAATACAATTTGGTTGATAGTTAACATCAGGTACATCCAATTCTCGAATGGTTATATTAAGTTCATTTCCATTTTTTCCAGCCATTGGTTCCTATTTTATGTTTTAATTTGAATAGATTCCAATCTCAATGTTTCCAAAAGAGAGGAATTCACCAACTGGTTGAATATTGAAACTTCCCGTAGACTGAGAATTTCTGATTCGATCCGTAAGGCTACGTTCAATCTCAAGGTCAAGATCTAAGAGATCCTCAGGATTAGTTCGTGTCATAGATCAAATAAAAATGAAAAGAAATAAAGTGGACCATAGTAAAATAAAAATGAGAAGTTTGAGTTGATGGTCCCAAAAGAAGTAGAAGAAAATAAAAGAATAAGAAGAAAAATCAGATTGGGTAAAGAAGGAAGAAAGAAGAGAGGAAGAGAATAAAATGTAAAATAAAATAAATAACTCTAATTGGTTGAAATAATTACTTGCCACCCCAGAAATGACACCAATTTGATAGAGAGCTGTCGTGGGCACCCTCAAATGATTAGTGTAATTTGGGGTACTTAGGTGCAGCAGAGTGGCTGACCAACGTCGTCTCTCAAAGGAGGAAGTGAATTTAACAACTTATTAGAGGTATTATAAAAAATAAAAAAAATAGAATAGAATAAAAACACTTCTTTAAAGGATTTGGGTTTTTTGTAGTTTATTAATCTAGAAGAAGTTTGCTGGAAGAAGATTGTATAATTTTTTTTTGTTTTTAGTCTTGAAATGAATTTCAATTAAAATGACACAACAAGAAGATGTTTTTTTAGAAATCTATTTAAAAGGCATAATCGATCTAGCTCTACCTATTCACTTTATTATTAATCATTATAATTTAAATTAACATTCACTTAATTATGATCCCTTAATTTGTTAAATCCCAAACCCTACGAGAATTAACTTTACCACGAAGATGATGTGAATTTAACCCTAGGCTAACTTCGGAACATGCAATCGCAGCACCCTGATTTGATTGATGTTCTAAGATTAGCTTATGGTCAGTGGTAAATTAAGGCTCACATCCATTCTGGAAATAAGGATGAATTGTGTTTAGGGATTATATTTGAACTCTACAAATTTATCCTGTGTAGTCTTGTATTATCGATTAAGATCGCGCTCTCACAATTTACACAAAATCCCGACCTCGCGTGTTTTCGTGTTAATTGTTCAATTGATTGCTTAGTTTCTTAAAATTTAAAAACAGAATTCATGGATCATATTAAATGAATTACAGTAGCTCAGTGATTCAAAATAATTAAATGAAGAGGGTAGAAGATAGATCGATTACTAAAAGACTACTCTTCCATGGGTGGCGTAATCATCGTAGAAGCGTTTTGCATGTGCAAATGTTTATAATGGGTATAACCCAATAATTCTTCTACTCAAGAATTCCAGCCCAAAGAGGAAGATTAAGAGTAGAATAAATTTAAACAAAACAGAATAAAAGAGAAGAAAAGAGAAGAACAAAGAAGTTTATTACACAAATGAAAATATTACAAAATGAAGAAGAGAAGGAGGCTTCGATGAGGGGATCATTGCTTCAAGAGCTACCCCTCTTACAATGGTTGGAGAATTTGGGTGAAACAAATTCTCGTCTGCCTCCAATATCCTAATTCACTTCCCAACCCCTTCAAATGAGAAAAACTCCAATTTATAGAGGGGAGGGGGGGAGAGGTTACAAGTGGTTTCAAGTGTGAATGTGGAAATTCGGCCAAATATTTTATTCCAACTTGCACCGCCCATTTGACCTCCAAAACACGTGAATTGACCGGCCTTCCAGAAGGATTATTTTTGCCACATCATGTATCCGAGATTTCCTAAAAATATTGTCTCAATAAAATCCCGGATGAAGAAGATATGGCCCAAATACAGAACCCATGCCCATTCTGCCGAGTCCAGCCCACCATTGGATTAATGTCCCATTTACTCCATCTCAATGCCCTTTTTAGCTCTAGTGTACTGAATGAAAGTTGTATAAAATTAATTTATGAACATTATTACAAAATTTCAAATTAAAATAAAAATATAAAAATATTTATGTTCGAAATACTACAATGCACTATAAAGGGTAAAACTGGAATTTTCACCAAATTTTCAAATGAATGATTAAATCCCAAATATTTTATAAATAAACATATTTAGCACAATGTGGGGAAATTATATCATTTATTATCAATAAAATATTCAACAAAATAGTGTTTTATCAACTCCTCCACACTTACCCTTTTGCACTCCTGAGCAAAATCTCATATTAAGTAAATATCAATATCAAATCAAAACCAATTTTAAAACACATATCCTTGAGATCAATCAATTTCACACCAAGAATCAAAAGATATCATGCCTCATAAAAAAACTTATTTCAAGTTCTCCATTTATATCATTCAATATATTTCCACTTCATTTATCCTCCCATGCATAAAACACTTACCTCGCTTGAATTTTCTCTCATCACTCAAATATCAATTTTTTTGAAATGTCTTTCTCATCCAAACTCATACAAGGGTCTCCATAGGCTTGATAGATTCCTAAATCTCTACCCTATGTGAGTCAAGGACATATGTTTATCATGAGGACTTTTCAGGGTTGTTATGTGGCTTTCGGTTGGTAGGATTAAGATGTGAAAAACTCTGAGGCTGAACGAGGAGGGCTTGACTCTTTTGAAGCAAAATTGCATTAATCTAATTTTCACTTAAATATGGTCTTCTCTTCAATTCCCATAGTATCAATTCAGCTCCATCATCATGAAAAGTCATGAAAGGTTTACACCATTCATCATTTCAGCATAAAAAATGTCAATCTTCTCAAACATGATTTTCTTGAAAGCTCTATATGGGCACAACTTTCCACCTCAATTAGAAGCTCCAGAAAAGGAACAACTTTACTTGTCATGAAAGCTCCAGAAAAGGCACAACTTTCAATATAATGGCTTTCTTCAGTAGAAAACACATCTCTTCAGAATTTAATTTTCCACCCAAAGTATCACAGAATGTGGTGGCACAACACAAGACAGCTTCCCCCACACTTAAGCTCAACTAGATTATTCAATTTCACTTCAAGAGTTGGTTATATAGGGAAAATTGGATTGTAATGTGGCTAACCTAACAGGCTGTGCATGGTTTCTAAGGGCTACAAGGATTAAATATTCAAGGTAGGCCATTATAAAAAAGTATTCTTTGAAATAGGGGCTTTAATACCAAACAAATGCCTCAATCATTTAAACATAAGTACCTCAAACCCTCCATTTTTGACAGGAATAGATCAAATTTTGGTTAAATCAAGTATGGTTTGGTTCTCTCAATAAGTGAGGTGAATGTAAAGAATATGAAAATAATGGTTTAGAAGCCTCACAGGAAAGTGATTTCAAATATAAAGACAATGAGATTGGCATGGGATTCAAAATTCAGCGTACTTTTCATGAAATTACTAAATATTTGAACTTGAAACAAAGTCATTTCAGCATTCATTTAATCTTAGTTTCAAGGGGTAAATTGTTTCACTTATTGATATGGATTTAAAAATGGCGATGAGAATCATTTCAGCCCAAAAGTTTCAAAAAACACACAGAAAATTGTAAAATAAACACACAAAATTTGAAAAACACACAACAAATTTTTTTTGGTTTTTTTGAATAGGAAAGCAATTGAAATTACTAAACTAAAAGGTTCCCTCCCCCACACTTAAAATATTTCATTGTCCTCAATGTGAACCTATGAGATGATATATGCACATGAAATGCAGAATTTTTAAATAGGACAAATAATATAAAAGTGAAAGGGTTAGGAACAGCCTGATGTGCTCAAGTGATGATGGGGTCATGCAGTGTGATAAAATCCACTGCATCAGTAGGAAGTCCCTCAATGCATCTCTTTAAACGTTTTCCATTGAATGTAAATCTCATTCCAGTGTCCTCTTGTGTGATCTCCACTACACCATAAGGAAAAACATTAGTCACAACATAAGGACCTAACCATCTGGAACGCAACTTACCAGGCATCATCTTCAGTCGTGAACTGTAGAGAAGGACTTTCTCTCCAACATGAAACTCCCTTTGTTGGATCATTTTGTCATGAGATGCTTTTGATCTTTCCTTGTAGAGCATTGAGTTCTCATATGATGATAATCTAATCTCCTCAAGCTCTTGAATTTTCAACTTCCTTTGGATTCCAGCTTGGGCCGAATCCATGTTGCATTTCTTTATAGCCCAATAAGCCCGATGCTCGACTTCCACTGGGAGATGACATGCTTTACCAAAAACAATCCGAAATGGGGACATACCAATGGGGGTCTTGTATGCTATTTTATAAGCCCACAATGCATCATCCAAGCCCTTGCTCCAATCCTTCCTATTTGGCTACACGGTTTTCTCCAATATTTGTTTAAACTCACGATTTGAAACCTCAAACTGGCCATTTTTTTGGGGGTGGTATGGTGTTGATGTTTTGTGTGTCACCCCATACTTTTGAAGGAGGGAAGCAAAATTCCTATTGAAAAAGTGTGTCCCTTGGTAACTGATGATGGCCTTTGGTACTCTAAACCTGCAGAAAATTTGAGCCTTGACAAAATCCACTAAAACATGAGAATCGTCAGTCCTGGTGGCCTTGGCCTCCACCCATTTACTCACATAATCAACAGTAACCAAAATATACAAAAATCCAAATGAACTAGGAAAAGGACCCATAAAATCAATGCCCCATACATCAAAAATCTCACAGAATAGTATGTGTTGTTGGGGCATCTCATGTCTCTTAGAAATGTTCCCAGTGTGTTGGCAATGAGAGCATGACTTACAAAACACATGAGCATCATGGAATAATCTAGGCCAATATAATCCAGAGTCCAAATCCTTCCTAGCTGTCCATTGGTGTCCAAAGTGTCCACCACAAGCAAGTGTATGACAGAAATGCAAAACAGACTCAAACTCATGATCGGGAACACACCTCCTAATGACTTGGTCACTACACATGCGCCAGAGGTAAGGATCATCCCACACATAAAACCTAGACTCACTTTTTAATTTTTGGACTTGATGTTTCTTTAAATTTGCAGGGATTTCAGAGGCAACAATGTAGTTCACTAAATCAGCATACCAAGGATGCATACCTGAGATGGAATAAAGATGCTCATCAGGAAAAGTGTCCTGAAGTGGTACCTGGTCCAAGGTTTCATCCTCTAGTGTGTGAGTAATCCTACTCATGTGGTCCGCCACCAAATTCTTTGACCCCTTATTGTCCTTTATATGAAAGTCAAACTCTTGAAGAAGGAGCATCCAACGGATAAGTCATGGCTTTGCATCTGGCTTCTTCAGGAGGTACCTCAAAGCTGCATGGTCATAAAAAACAACTACTTTAGAGCCCAATAAATATGAACGGAATTTATCTAAAGCGAATATGACAACAAGAAACTCCTTTTCCGTGGTTGTGTAGTTTTATTGGGCTGAATCCAATGTCCTTGATGCATAGGAAATCACATGTGAACGTCCTTCCACCCTCTGAGATAAGATAGCTCCAACCGCGAAGTTGGAGGCGTCACACATAATATCAAATGGAAGGTCCCACCGTGGGGGCTGTATGATAGGTGGAGTGGTCAGACACTTCTTTAGCTCATCAAAGTAAGTCCTACAAGAATCATCAAACACAAAATCATAATCTTTTTGAAGTAATCATGACATAAGAAGAGCGATCTGACTAAAATCTTTGATGAAGCGCTGATAAAATCCTGCATGCCCTAGGAAAGATCTAACATCACGCACACATGAAGGATAAGGTAAGGATGAAATAATGTCTACCTTAGATCTATCAACCTCTATCCCATGTTTTGACACTACATTCCCTAAGACAATGCAATGCTCTACCATAAATTGACACTTTTCAAAGTTCAGGACCAGATTCTTCTCAATACAACGATTCAACACCTTTCTCAAACTACTTAGACATTCATCAAATGATGACCCATACACTACAAAATCATCCATAAATACCTCCATGCAGGTCTCAATAAAATCAGAAAAAATACTCACCATACATCTCTGGAAGGTACCCGGGGCGTTGCAAAGTCCAAATGGCATCCTCCGGTAGGCAAATATGCCAAAGGGATAGGTGAATGTAGTATTCTCCTGATCCTCTAGAGCTATAGGAACCTGAAAATATCCAGAAAATCCATCCAAGAAACAATAGTGTGTTTTCCCAGCTAGTCTCTCGAGCATTTGATCAATAAATGGGAGGGGGAAATGGTCCTTGCGAGTGGTCTGATTTAGTTTCCTATAATCAATACACACACGCCAACTGTTTTTCACCCTCATTGGAACTAAATCATCTTTATCATTTTTAACAACAGTAAAACTATTTTTCTTAGGCACAACCTGAACTGGACTTACCCATTGTGAGTCAGAAATAGGGTAAATTATACCTGCCTCGAGCAATTTTTCAACTTCTTTTTTAACAACTTCTAGGAGGGTGGGATTAAGTCTCCTTTGTGGATGTCTCACCGGTTTATCCCCATCCTCCAAGAGAATCCTATGCATGCAAATGGAGGAGCTAATACCTGATATGTCAGCCAAGGTCCACCCAATCTCCCTGATGTTCTCCCTAAAAATATTCAAAAGCTTTTCTTCATGTTCAAAAGGGAGATTGTTAGCAATGATAACAGGTAATCTCTGACCACTCAACAAGTATGAGTATTTCAGATTTGGTGGCAATGGCTTGAGTTCTAATGAAGGAGGGTGTAGTATGGAGGGAGAAATTGATACAACAAACATATCTGCACAATGAATATCAGTATCAGAATAAAAATCATCACAATCAGAGAATAAAGCACCAAATCCATCAGCATAATCAATAGCCATGTCATAATCAGAGTTCACTTGATCAAAATCATAATATGATTCCATTTCAAAATCAAATATTAGAGAGTTTTGTTCCTTAAAAACGGGTGTATAAGTACTCTTAGACATCAAACTAGAACCAATACTCATAATCTCCCTAAGCATAGGACAATCCAATTCCATGGTGCTTTTACTTGGTGGTTCAAAATGGGAGATAACAAAAGTAGAATGGTCCTCTGAGGGGTACTTCATGGAATCCATAACATTAAATATCACAACTTCATCTCCAAACTCCATGGAAAGTGTACCCTCATTGACATTTATGATAGTTTTTGCAGTTTTGAGGGTCTACCTAAGATAATGGGGGCATGAGAACTTACCTGATCATCCTCCATGTTAAGCACATAGAAGTCTGCTGGAAAGATCATGTCTCTTACCCAAACAAGTACATCCTCAAGAACTCCCGCTGGATATGCCGTAGCTCTATTCTCCAATTGCACCACTACTCTTGTTGGCTTCAACTCACCAACCTGAAAGGAAGAGAATACAGAGTGAGGCATCACATTTATTGAAGCTCCTAAATTACAAAGAGCATCAGAGAAGTGCAACTCCCCTATGGTACATGGGATGGTGAATGTCCCGGGATCCTTGCACTTTGTTGGCATTGCTAGAGTTGGTGTAATGAGTGCCGAGACATTCCTTCCAAGGTTGATCCTCTCATTTCTCTTGAGCCCTCTTTGATTGGTAAAAAGTTCTTTTAAGAATTTCGCATAACTTGGAATTTGCTTAATGGCTTCAAGTAGAGGAATATTGATCTTCACATGCTTGAATGTGTCCAAAACCTCCTTTTTCATTGCTTCTTCAGCCATCTTCTTGGTTTGAACAACCCTGTTTAGAAAAGGAAGGGGTTTAGGAGGTACATCATCAATATTTTTCTTACCTTTATCTTTCTCCTTGGATTGCTCATTAGTTGGTATGGAATGCGGCTTCTCTAGAGTAGAGGTGAATCCCGGTGGAATGGTAGGTCCATATGTATCATTCATTTGCTTCCCACTTCTCAATGTGATGGCACTAACATTCCCTTTTGGATTTGGAGTGGGTTGGGAAGGTAGATTTCCAGAATTCTTACTCACAAGTTCATGGAGGGCGGTGGTAATCTGACTCATTTGAGTCTTCAACTCTCTCAACTCCGAACCTTGACTCTTCAGCTCATTTTGTTGATTAAGAACAATTTGTTTCAAAAGATCATCAGTGTTAGAGTCTACCTTGTGTTGGATATTCCCTTGTTGCTGACTCGTTGATGTTTGAGCTTCGAATCTCCTTTGGGGTTGTTGGAAACCCTGTTGGTAAGGTGGAGGCTCCTGGAAGTTTAGTTGAAAAGGGGGCCTTTGTTGTTGTCCAGATCCATACCTCATGTCTGACTGATCTTTCCACCCTTGGTTGTATACTGTATCAAACTTCTTTTGGGGATATGGTTGTTGTTGTTGCTGCTGAAATGGTCTCCCAGGGAACACTGCTGCACAATCTTCTGTCTCTTGTAGTTGTGGGCAACAGTCAGTTGGGTGGCTTGTCTCAGTGAAAATGCCACATTGCCTTGAAGGAGGGGGTTGGGATGTCTTTTGAGCCAATGAAATCTGCCTCACCATAGTTGTTAATTATTCTAACTTAGTATCAATCAAATGACTTTCAAGAGAAGAAGGACTTACTTGATGTACTCCTCGAACATGTGGTGTACCTCTATCACCGAATTGTTAAGAGTTTTGGGCCATTTTGTCGATCAATGATCGTGAATCTACTGGTGTATTGTCCACCAATTCTCCTCTAGCTGTAGCATCCACCATGCTCCTCTCCATGGGTGTGAGTCCTTCATAGAAGTACTGGATGAGTAGTTGCTCACTGATTTGGTGATGTGGGCAGCTTGCACACAACTTCTTGAATCGCTCCCAGTACTCATACATTGACTCCCCTTGTGCTTGCTTGATCCCCGATATCTCCTTTCGAATGGATGTGGTCCTTGATGCTGGAAAAAATCTTTGTAAGAAAAGACATTTCAAATCATTCCAACATGTTACATCTTCAAGTTGCAAATAATACATCCAATCTTTTGCTGCTCCATCAAGTGAGAATGGGAATGCTCTTAATTTGATTTGATCTTCAAAAACATTTCTTGGTTTTAATGTTGAGCAAACCACATTAAATTCTTTAAGGTGTTTGTTGGGATCCTCACCAGAGAGGCCATGAAACTTTGGAAGTAAGTGAATTAACCCAGATTTCAGTTCAAAGTCCGATTCGAGATTTGGGTATGCAATACAATTTGGTTGATAGTTAACATCAGGTACAACCAATTCTCGAATGGTTATATTAAGTTCATTTCCATTTTTTCCAGCCATTGGTTCCTATTTTATTTTTGAATTTGAATAGCTTCGAATCTCAATGTTTCCAGAAGAGAGGAATTCACCAACTGGTTGAATATTGAAACTTCCCGTAGACTGAGAATTTCTGATTCGAGCCGTAAGGCTACGTTCAATCTCAAGGTCAAGATCTAAGAGATCCTCAGGATTAGTTCGTGTCATAGATCAAATAAAAATGAAAAGAAATAAAGTGGACCATAGTAAAATAAAAATGAGAAGTTTGAGTTGATGGTCCCAAAAGAAGTAGAAGAAAATAAAAGAATAAGAAGAAAAATCAGATTGGGTAAAGAAGGAAGAAAGAAGAGAGGAAGAGAATAAAATGTAAAATAAAATAAATACCTCTAATTGGTTGAAATAATTACTTGCCACCCCATAAACGACACCAATTTGATAGAGCGCTGTTGTGGGAACCCTCAAATGATTAGTGTAATTTGGGGTACTTAGGTGCAGCAGAGTGGCTGACCAACGTCGTCTCTCAAAGGAGGAAGTGAATTTAACAACTTATTAGAGGTATTATAAAAAATAAAATAAAATAGAATAGAATAAAAACACTTCTTTAAAGGATTGGGGTTTGTTGTAGTTTATTAATTTAGAAAAAGTTTGCTGGAAGAAGATTGTATAATTTTTTTTTTGTTTTTAGTCTTGAAATGAATTTCAATTAAAATGACACAACAAGAAGATGTTTTTTTAGAAATCTATTTAAAAGGCATAATCGATCTAGCTCTACCTCTTCACTTTATTATAAATCATTATAATTTAAATTAACATTCACTTAATTATGATCCCTTAATTTTTTAAATCCCAAACCCTACGAGAATTAACTTTACCACGAAGATGATGTGAATTTAACCCTAGGCTAACTTCAGAACATGCAATCGCAGCACCCTGATTTGATTGATGTTCTAAGATTAGCTTATGGTCAGTGGTAAATTAAGGCTCATATCCATTCTGGAAATGAGGATGAATTGTGTGTAGGGATTATATTTTAACTCTAAAAATTTATCCTGTGTAGTCTTGTATTATCGATTAAGATCGCGTTCTCACAATTTATACAAAATCCCGACCTCGCGTGTTTTCGTGTTAATTGTTCAATTGATTGCTTAGTTTCTTAAAATTTAAAAACAGAATTCATGGATCATATTAAATGAATTACAGTAGCTCAATGATTCAAAATAATTAAATGAAGAGGGTAGAAGATAGATCGATTACTAAAAGACTACTCTTCCATGGGTGGCGTAATCATCGTAGAAGCGTTTTGCATGTGAAAATGTTTATAATGGGTATAACCCAATAACGCTTCTACTCAAGAATTCCAGCCCAAAGAGGAAGATTAAGAGTAGAATAAATTTAAACAAAACAGAATAAAAGAGAATAAAATAGAAGAACAAAGAAGTTTATTACACAAATGAAAATATTACAAAATGAAGAAGAGAAGGAGGCTTCGATGAGGGGATCCTTGCTTCAAGAGCTACCCCTCTTACAATGGTTGGATAATTTGGGTGAAACAAATTCTAGTCTGCCTCCAATATCCTAATTCACTTCCCAACCCCTTAAAATGAGAAAAACTCCAATTTATAGAGGGGAGGTGAGGAGAGGTTACAAGTGGTTTCAAGTGTGAATGTGGAAATTCGTCCAAATATTTTATTCCAACTTGCACCGCCCATTTGACCTCCAAAACTCGTGAATTGACCGGCCTTCCAGAAGGATGATTTGTGCCAAATCATGTATCCGAGATTTCCTCAAAATATTGTCTCAATAAAAGCCTGGATGAAGAAGATATGGCCCAAATACAGAACCCATGTCCATTCTGCCGAGTCCAGCCCACCATTGGATTAATGTCCCATTTACTCCATCTCAATGCCCTTTTTAGCTCTAGTGTCCTGAATGAAAGTTGTAGAAAATTAATTTATGAACTTTATTACAAAATTTCAAATTAAAATAATAAATATAAAAATATTTATCTTCGAAATACTACAGTGCACTATAAAGGGTAAAACTGGAATTTTCACCAAATTTTCAAATTAATGATCAAATCCCAAATATTTTATAAATAAACATATTTAGCACAATGTGGGGAAATTATATCATTTATTATCAATAAAATATTCAACAAAATACTGTTTTATCAGGGTCTGATTGAAATCCAAGGGGCATTGCCCAAGGCATTCCACTATAAATTATTCTAACTGAGTCCAAGGATCTTATCCAAGGTAAAAATAAGCTAATCATGACTGGGACTAATGTGGTAAATCCATGGTGCCACATGTCTGAAGACATCAAACTATATCCAAGGAGTGTATATGAGGAATCCTAATAATCTAGAAATAATGTCAAGTGAATCATTAGTACTGCATAAAGGCATTGATATACTAAGACAAAGAATAATTTTCAAGGTGGGTATCTCCCTTGGTAACTTTCTCAATGAATCGGAATGGAGTTCTATGAGTGCTTAAAGAATTCCCTCTAGAATCAAAGGTTGGCTTAAGTGTAACCATTCCTATAAATATAAAAAGATGTATATGCAATTGGCACCTTATAAAAAATTCATTTTTATTATTTAATTTATACTATATAATACTCAAGACTTTTAATAAGTCAATTGGTTTACTCCATTACCTTTCATTAATGTGACAAGGTATATCAAGGATATGAAACCATTTATTAATTTGATTCCATATTCAATGATTAGGTTCATTACATTACCTTTCACAAGCATGGAAAGGTAGGATAAGGACATGGAACCACATGAAATTCCATTATAAATAACTAGGTCAAGTGATATCTATAAATAAACTTTCCATTTAACATTATAATGGTTCATTAATTAATTATAACACTTACCTTAGAAGGGTAATGTGATAATTGTATACAATATACATAGACTATCCATTTACAATTCATAATTTATTTTATTATGAAAGGTCATACCATTAGTTGGGTCAAGACAGCACACCCGAATAATGTTTCAAATAAACAAACATGATTTATCGAGGCTTAATTAAGGGATCACCCTACTTGGGGTGGAAGGAATTGAGTTATCAACCTCTAACGACATAAAGAACACATATAGGAAGGACTCTAGAATATGAGAACAATGATTATAAGTATGTATTATAAATTTTAGGGGAAACTCTTGGTGAAACGTCATGCACACAATAAAAATAGTTTATAAAATGGAGAGAATTTTAGGTAAAAATCATTGACCACCTACATTATGTATGTAGAACTGTCTTTATCTAGTATCAGCCCTTAGATTGTCCTGGATCAGAAGAAAATAGTAGAATGGATCAGTGCCCTGAAAATAGAGAATATTATTCTACATCTAAATATCATTTTTGAGAGAAATACAAATGATAAACCGATCCAAAGTATTCAATTACTTATCAATGTCTATCTAAAATGAAAAAAGAATCTCGAAACCGAGCCTGGATGGAAGAACGATTGAAGAACCTATCTTAGGGATTCAAGGGAGCTCAAATGGCAGACCTCCTATGCATGGGAGAGAAAGAAGAAGAATAGGAGTATGAGTAAAAAGATTAGATTTCGACGCATTTAAAACATTTCCTAACATTTACATGGAATGTAAATTATTTACACATCATGTAATGCTCAAGGTTTTAGTTATGGAGAAATTTCATTGCACATCGTGAAATGGTCTACCCAAGAAAATACACATTTTGAATTTTCTACACACTATGTACTTGGCCTACAACCATCCTTTATCCCCTTACTAAACAGAAATTACCTCTTTAAGGTTTGGTTTCCATGTTTAATACAAAAGGGAAACTCAACAAGGGTTTCAACTGAAAATTAAAAGGATCTGAATAGAAGAAAAAACTGGGTTCTTATTATCTTCCCCCCATAAAGAAACTCATCACCAAGTTTCTCTTCCAAGGGTGGTAAAATAATTCCTAGGAAAAACTATGGCCACTGAGAACATACTTCAACCTCACTCTCCCAAGTCCCATCCTGTAACCATTCATGCATCCATAACACCCACACTAAAGGGATAGATCGGTCTTGGAGAGCCTTATTACTCTATTCAGTTTTTCATATAAGACATTACTCAAAATAAGAATAAACATCTAGCTTAACATCCTTTGGATCAAATGAGTGAGATGGGTTTGCATGATAACGTAAAAGTTTTGGAACATAGAAGATGTTATGCATAAAATGATACCTCTGAGGTAGTAGAAACTAATCAGATACTAGCTTGACTCTATACACAATATCAAATGGACCAACATAACGAGGAAAAAAATTAAATTGGCTTTGTATCTGTCTATTCCTATGTCTGGGTAACACCCACAAGAAAACACGATACCCAACCTCTAACTCTAGAGGTTGTCTTCAGTAATTAACATAAGATTTATATCTGGACTGAGAAGTAGACAAATGTTTCCTGATCAGTTGAACCTGCTCCAAAGTATCTTTTCTTAGACAAGGACATAATATTAATGCCTTTTCTGCCTCTATCTAGCACAGAGGTGAATGTCATTCCCTTCCATATAAGTCCACATAAGGAGATATATGAATTATCACCTAAAAGCTATTATTATTGGAAAACTCTATGAGAGGGATATGATTATTTCAAAAACTATTATAATCAAGGAAGCATTCCCAGAGAATTTCCTACCAAACCTATAATGTTTATTCTGATTTTACAATGTTCTGAGGGTGAAATGTTGTGCTCCGAAGCACCATTGTACCATAACAATCTGTAACCCCTACCATATCCTCGATTTTGAATGAGTGTATCTATCTGAAATGATTATGAGAGACCCCTTGTATCCATATAATCTCATGGAAATACAATATTCCTAGCTCATAACTGATAAGGTATCCAAAATAGGAAGAAAGTGAGCTTATTTTTTCAGTCAATCCATAAATACCCCAAACACATCTCTACCTTGAAGAGACCTCAATAAGATGACTATAAAATCCATCTCAATATCTAAACATTTCAATTTTGAGACCAGTAGTGACTGTAAAAATATAGTAGGTATCTAGTGCTCCACCTTTAACTACTGAAAGGTGGAATAATTAGTGATAAAACTTGTTATCTGACATTTCATTCTAGGACACCAATACTGGTGACGCATGTCATGATAAATCTTGGAGATGCCCGGATGAACTGCCAACTGAGAATCGTGGGACTCTCATATCATTTCCTATATCATATATATAGAAACCTAGATACTACCATGTACATGTAGGATATAGTCTCCCTCAATAGACTAATATGGATGTGGGTCCTTTCCAAAAATACCCTCCTAGAGAACTTACCCCTTAGGCTCTTAAAACCGTCTTCTCATAACCCTATCAACAAGGGAAGAGGTAACTGTTAATGATTAAATATAAGACTATTATTGAATCTCATGAAACTTCATACACATCTCAAAAAATAGGGCCATCAATTTTCAATCATCACTGGATTCTTGTACAGCTTGTGCCTTCTTTTTATGACTGAGGACATCTGCTACCACATTGACCTTTCCAAGTGTATAGGAAAATTAAAATTCAAAATACTAAAGGCATTCAAACCATATTCACTGTATGAGAATCAATTCATATTGTATAAATATATATTTTAGGATCTTGTGTTATGTATACTCCACAAAGTGCTCACCCATCAGATAGTGTCTCTAGAAATGTAAGACCTGAAAAAATTATGCTAGGTTGAGATAGTGCATCAAATAATTTCTCTCATGACGCCTCAAATTTTGAGACCCATACACAAAAAATTGATCCTTCTGTATCAATATGAAAACTATCCCGATGCATGATGCATCAAAGAGAACTATATAGCCTCTTCCAGGCTCTAGAAGAATGAGAATCAGTGCCAAGGTAAGCCTTCCTTAAAACTTCTGAAAGGATTTATCACATTATTTAAACCATAATAACTTCACACCCTTCTTTGTAAGGCCCATAAGTGGTGAATCAAGGTGTGAGAAGTCTTTTATAAAACATATTTAATATTAATAAAACCCTAAGAAACTCTACATATCAAACACTTTCTTGGGGTCCTCCTAGGAAACCACAACACTCACCTTCTCTAGGTCAAATGATACTTCTGATTCCAAGATAATATGACCCAAGAAGTGAAATTTGTCGATCCATATCTGGAAATTATAAAGCTTTTCATAAATTTTATGCTCTCTCAGTGAATTCAAAATGATATCAATATATTTAGCATGGTTGATTTTTTTATGAAAATACACCTAGATTCCATCTAAAAAACCATGAAAAATAAATCCAGATAGGGGTGAAAAACCCTATTAATAAAATCCATGAAAATAGAAATTGATTTTTTAAGAGTGAATGACATAATGAGACAATCATATAAACCATATCGACATTATAAATTCATACATAGTATATCCAAAGGCCTGACTCACACTTGATAAAAGCTTGATCTTAGTTTAATCTTCAAGAATACCCTACCTCCTCATTGCTAGTCAAACATATAATCTATTCAAAGTAGTGGATAATGGTTCTTAACTATAAGCTAGTTCAACCATTGGTA
Source organism: Viscum album (assembly GCA_963277665.1). Lineage (NCBI taxonomy): Eukaryota > Viridiplantae > Streptophyta > Magnoliopsida > Santalales > Viscaceae > Viscum > Viscum album. Next base: position 1,273,793,761 of record OY728132.1, on the reverse strand, counting down.
ATACATACATAAATGAAGGGTCCCATCAGCCTTCTTGGTGAAAAGCATTGGTGAACCCAAAGAAGAAGTGATGGGTCAGATAAAACCTTCAGACTCCAAGTCTTCTAATTATCATCTGAGGTCATAGAACTCAGTAGGTTCCATCCTATATGGAATAATTGTCATTAGATATTCTCCTAGAAAGATTTTGATCATAAAATATACCTATCACTTGGGAGGTAGGTTGTAAAAAATAGTCAAGAAAAACATCCCTCAAATGATCTACTATTAGAGGAAATTTTTTCAAACGTATTCCTTGGTCCTCTATGAAAAAACTAGAAATCTAGAAAGTCACTCCACTTAGACCATAATTCTTTGGTCTATCTCTACTATCCTGGCCATCCCACTTACCCTTGTGAAGATACCTGCTTCTCTATGGTGATGTAGTTGATACATTATAGTGATAACAGTCTATAAAGGCATGATAGGGGACTAACCAGTCCATACCAAGAATGAAATTGAAGCCTATCATCTGAAAAAAGAGGTCCCATAACAAGGGATAACTACCTACCTCAAAGGGTAGTTCCTTAAATGGTGTATTTCCTTGGACTTCACTCCCAATGGCATGTCCAGGTTTATCACATAATAGAATTACTGAATTTAAAATGCTATAATTTCCATATTTGATAAGGATATAAAAGGGTGATATGCACCTATATCGAATAAATCATATACAACAGTAAAGGATACTAGAATAGTACCTCGTATAGTTGATGAACCTAAACTCTAATCCTTGATTATCGGCTATAAGGAATGAAAATGGAATAATTCATGGTTCTGTTCTATAGTTGGACTACCCTAATAAGGTCCACTCTGCTGTAACTAATAATTAGAAGTCTGGATATCCCATCCATGATGTCATCCTCAACCTATCATTCCAGTGTTACTCCAACTCCCTACCTTACATAACACAACTGATCCTACCCCTAAAGGTGTAGCTGCTGCAGATCCTCTTCTACTAAAAGAAGGTGTAAAGGTTTAATAGAATATTTGAATATGTATTATGCGACCACAAGCACGATACTCAAGAGGGTATCTATCATAATGAGGCTTCAGATTCACCTATTGTCCATATTGATGGCATATGATAGAGCTAATAGTGTGTATACTCTGGACACCACTACTCTGACGATAAACCTCAAGGCTACACTTCTTGCTACTGAGAGTAATTCTTCCCAACCTCTGAACTGATCCTTTGTGACTGGTAATATCAGCTTATCTTAGGTTTTTCTCAGTGATAAGAGCTTGATTAATAATCTATAGAAATTTATGTAGACAAAATACATTAACCTATGAGTGTATGAAATACTTGAGACTATCCTTTAAACATCTCACTCGCGATATCTCATCACTGGATAAAAGTGGTGAAAAGAATTGAAACTTAGTAAAACACGATGAATAGTCCATGAATGACATAGAACCCTATTCCATGTGCATGAAATCTCTACTCTGTTATCTCATGGTGTATGAGGGAAGATTTACTCATAAAAGGCAGTATGTAAGTCCACACAGACCATGCCCTGATAGTGACTAGCTCGAGTAATCACATTGCACTAGTTTTTGGTGGAATCACATAGCATGTAGGTGGAAAGATTGACCCTCCTCTGTAAAGGTGTCTACTAATTTTGGAAGATATAAAGAGTGGAATTTATCCAAGACTTATCACCATGAGGACCATCATCCCTTGAAATGATGGGAGGATACTGCTTCTGGAACTCACAGGTCAAATCATCCATGTAGATTTAGGTCATGGAGCACCCTGCATTGATTGCATTAGATGTAAAAAACTGCCTTAAAAATGAGAATCAGTTAACATATTAGGTATAATAGAAGGTTCCTCAAGCGACACTATAAGAGGGATCACTGGGGGATCAGGGCCTACCACCTTCAGAGCGTGGTTGTCGCTACCCTCTTGGTGCACGACTAGAAGATTTCATGGTGGAACAACTCTACAAATGAAAAGTACACACCTCAATAAAGGTTTTGAATAAGATAGAATAAATTACGAAAGTAGATTATAATAATAAGGTTCTGATACCCAAGATACTTCCCCAACTACCCATTTAGAAATCTAGGGTATTGTTAAGTGTTTAAGTTCAATATATAGAGGTTCCAGTAGGTGAAAGGTCAATTTCACTTTGACTCTTCATTTACTAGAAATGAAATCATTTTATAAGACAAGTTTTACATTTTAAGTTTGTATTTTTTATATAAATATATTGAGGTTCAATTAAATGGATCATCATTCCCAGCTAATAAAGGCCCATATACCTCATGTATTGAAGTTGGTAGTCACTCAATCATAGCCAAAGATCAACTCATGTAGCCATGGGTATATAGTCGACATGGGTAGAAACCAGCTACTTAAGATGCCACCATCAACCTATATAGAAAAACATGATCTAGATTGATGATGAAACTTTAAAAAATAAATTCCATTACCCTACAAAAGATGTTTTTAGCATAGGAATATATAAAACCATGGCTCACTAAACAATTATAAGAAACACAGGGAATACAAGTAGTGAAATGAGCCTATATGGCATGGCATATACATGACATGTGAACTATAGGTGCCTATAATGATGCATGTAACAATTCTCCTCATTATACCAGGAAAAGTTAAAATACCCCTAAATCATATCAAATTTTACAATTCATGTGCATCACCCAATGGTGAATGTATATCAACTATAATAAGAGAAATATAGAACAATAATTTATGATTCCCAGTCAACTTGGTATTTACCCCAAACACAGGTTAGCTACTCCCTAGAATGACTCATGACCAAGTTCCAACATATTCCCAATCCCCTATCTATATTCCCAAAAAAAATAAGAAAAAATAAAAGGAAACCACCCTGATACCACTTTGTGATGTCCCAACCCGAAATCCACTAAATGGGTGCCCTGAAATAGCTGGTCACATGGACTCAAGCATGCCTCCTTATACACCAGAGGCTGCTGACTAGTATCAATAGTTTAGGGTGTGTATGTGATGAGACTATGATATATTTTCAGAGTTGAGAACAATGTATATGGATATATAAATAAATTGATATCAATATTGGAATCAATATAATAAATAATAAAACTTGAAGTGGAAGATAAGTATAAACATCCATCAATAGTAATCAACTCAAAAGATCAACTATTTAATATACAAAAGATGATGATGATGTCATGTCATGTATCTACAAAACTAGAAAATAGGTATATATATAAGTAGAAAATACATTATATACAAAAGAATAAAAAATAATCCAAAAACTATCCAACATTCTGAGCATTAGCCCAATCATCTACTACCAATCTCTATCCTAAGAAAGTAAGCAAGATTTTGTGTTTGAAGAAAGAAAATTCTCCTTATCAACACCAGCATACATATAATATCCCCAAGTACAAATTTACTTCTAGATAGGGTGTGAGATAAATCTCAGTAGGCCAATACTAATTTCATCTATAAAAATACAATATGTGAATAAAAACTCACATTGTATATGAATATATATAAAATTAAAGAAACACCAAAAACAATAACTCATACCTACTTCAACCTCATCTAGTAATGTCTCTAAACATGAGACCATTTAATTAATTCATTTAAGTTCAGTTTATATAAAATATTCATGTGATAGGAAAATAAAACTAACAAATTATCATGATAATAAAAATGGATCCAAGGTATAACCAAGGAATCCTTGAACTCAGGGGACAAAAAACTCATAGTAGTAACTCATTTAGTCTATAAGAAAAGGGGATATGAGTGTAATGCAAGGGGAATATCCCAAGGCATTCCACTACAAATGATTCTAACCAATTACAAGGATCTCTTCCAAGGTAAACATGGGATAATCATAGTTGGGCCCAATGGGGTGAAACCATGGTGCCACATATCCAAATACATCAATCTAGATCTAAGGAGTGTATATGAGGCATCCTAATAATCCATAAATGAAAACAAGTGAATCGTTCGTACTAAATTGAGGCATTCACATACTAAAACAAAGACCAGGTTCCAAGGTGGGTATCCCCCTTGGAAACTGGGTTAATGAATTAGAATGACATAATCTTAGTGTTCAATACATTCCCTTAGTAATCCAAGGATGAATCAAGTCTGATCATTCCTATAAAGATAAAAAGGTCCATATTTAATTGGCACATTATACATAATCCATTTGTAATATTTAATTAAGGTCATTAAATATTCATTACTTTTAATAATCCAATTGGTTCATTCCATTACCTTTCATTAATGTGGAAAGGTATATCAAGGATATGCAACCATTTATTACTTTCATTCCATATTCAATTATTAGGTTGATTTTTTTACCTTTTATAAGAACGAAGAGGTGGTATAGGGACATACAACCACATGAAATTCTATTATGAATAACCAAGATAAGTGATATCTATAAATATACATTAAATTTAACATTATAAAGGTTTATTAATTAATTGGAACACTCAAATCATATGGGTCAAGTGATAATTGTATATAATATACATGGACTAGACATTTACAATTCATAATTTATTTTATTAAGAATGGGATTACCATTATTAGGGTCAAGCTAGAACACCCAAAAAGTGTCTCAAATAAACCCACATGGGTTACGAAGGCTTAATTAAGGGACCAACTTACTTGGGGTGGAAGGTGTTGAGGTATCAACTTCAAACTACATGAAGAACACATATAGGAAGGGCTCTAGAATATGAGCTCAATTATTATAATCATGGAATATGAATTTATGGGCAATGCCCAATGAATTGGAATGAGAAAAATAATGTTAGTTTATAAAATAGTGATACTTTTAGGGAAAATTCATAGAACAACTACCTTATTCCTTTATCAGTCTCCTCATCTAGTATCAGACCTTAGATTAGTATGGATAGCAAGAAAATGGAAGAATATATCAACACCATGAAAATAAGGCATATGATCCTACATCTAAATGAAGTCTTCAAGAGGAAGAAAAAAAATTGAGATAAAGGATTGAAGCACTTATTGATGGATATAAAATGTGACAAAGATATCTCAAAATGAAGTTCAGACGGAAGAACAATTGATGAACCTAGCTTAGGGATTCAAGGGAGCTCAAATGGTGGACCTCTTGTGCATGGGAGAGAAAGGATGAAAAGAGGAGGTGAGGAAAAAATAGGTGTCCAAACCTTTAAAAAAGTTCTCAAAATTTACATGGAGTGTAAATGATTTACACCTCATGTAATTCTTAGGATTTCCCTTATATGAAAATTTCATTACATTCCATGAATTGGCCTACCCAGGCTAATACACATCATGCATTGGCTACATGTTGTGTGTTCTAAATATGCTCAGTGTACTTGGCATGCAGCTTGCCTTTAGCCCCTGCAACCTTTATTCCTAAACAAAAAGTCCCTACCTAAGGCACGTTTTCTGGTCTTGATCCAAAAGAGAACCTCAAAAATGGTTTCAACCAGAAATTAAAAGGATCCATACGAGAAGGAAAAATCAGGTTCTTACAGACATACCATCATAAGAAAGTAATTATTAGATAACTTCTCTAAATGAGATTTCATTACACCTAAATCCATCTTATCTACATCATAAGGGAACATAGGGAAAAAATCATGTAAAATGTAAACATTTAATGCACAATGGAGTTCTACCAGTTAAAATTATCAACTTTTAGGATAAATTTGTAATTACATAAGTTACATAAATAGTTGAAATGAATATTGCTAATTTTTTTTCTTTAAATAACAACATCATAATACTTTGTACTTTTACCCCACATCAATTCATTTAATTGATCAATTTATTGAAATCAATATAATGTGGTAATAGTAGGTGGCTCAATATATGTCTGTGAACAACCAATTAAGGATTTCTAATGTTGTTTAGGGATTGAAACAATTTAAGGGAATCCAAAAAATAAACCACTAATCTTATAGAAATAATTAAATAGTAAAATTTTCTAAAAGTGGAGTTGTATTTAAATTAAAATTACTTGATATAAATAAGAAATTTAATAGTGATATTAAACTCCATTGAAATGTATTTGATTTTTTTAATTTTAGATTTTATTGAAATAAAATATTGAAACCTCTAACTATTAATGCACTATAGAAATAATTGAAAATGAATATAATAAAGGCATCTAACATAAGAAAAAAATAAATAGAAACTTCCTGTCATCTATCCTTATAAATTACATCAAAAACACATCAAAACATACTTTATTTCACACAAGAAAACATATTTCAAAGATGCTTTACAATTATTTAACAAAATAACATAGTTCATTTGATAATATCACATATGAAGTAATTAGAAAAAATATTTTAGACAAGAATACATACTTTATAAATATATAATTGAGTGTTTTTTTTGATGATTGAAAGGGAACAATTGAAAAATAATTTCCCCCATATATATCCCTCAAAACCAAAATATGAAAGTTAAAATTAAAATAATTAAGCAAATGGAAATTATATGATCAAATTTAATATTAAAACTAAAATATAGAAATCACAATCATTTGGTTTAAAAAAGAATAATCCAAAATTTACCAAAACGAAAACATGCATAATTTATATTGAAAATAAATAGTTTTTCTATAAAATAAATAGAGATATAAAATTCACAAAATAAAATGGATAAATATTTAAATAACGAGACATACTTTTAATAAATTAGTAAAATTTAATTCCTCATAGAAATTAATCATTTAATTTATTTAAGTGATCAAATGATTTTATTAGGAAAAATATATGATGCTATAAGATAATATGTTGATTGGGTTATACTTTCACTATAAAATAGGTTTGGGAAGCAAAAAATAAATAAAATGCACGATTTAAAGGAAAAGTTAAGAAAAAAAATAAAAAACATAAATAAATCGATACCTATATTATTATAAATCATCAAAAAAATGAGTTATAATTTTCCTGATATCACTAAATGTAGAAAAATTCATAAAAAACCCAAAAAATTTAATAATGGTACCTTCAAGATAAAATATAGGTGAGAATAGTTTTGAGAGATCTTGTGGAACTTTAAAGATAAAAATTAAAATAAGGCATGGTGGGTGGGGATTGAGAATATGAGAGTAGAAATAAAATAGATAGAGAGAGAGTTGAACTCACTGACATTGAAAATATAAAATATCTTTACCAGGAAACTTGAATCGACTCAGTGGAGGAGAAGGGTGGCAGAACTACAGGGATATTTATAATAGCACTGATTCACCATGGTCACCTAATACCAGTCATACATCCCTCATCTTCATATTTTTTAGTATCAAACCTCAATAAGATTTTAATAAAATAAAAAATTTTATCGTAAATAGAAACTAATTTAAAATTGAGAACAAATTATATAGCTTTTGATATCAATAGAAGTTTGAATGATTTTCAAAGATAAATGAATACTGAGTATTACAGTTAATGAAAATAATTTTTTAACCATAAAAAATAGGATAAAATTAATGATTAAAAGATGAAAATATATTAGGTTATGAAATAAATTTATCTTCTATTTCATTTTAGGAATTATGCAAACATATGAAGAAAAATATTCCCTAAATTGATTGAATGAATCAAAAATTAATGAACTAATTTTTGAGATCAAAGCATGAAATTATGGAAAAAAGGAATGGGTAGTTGTAAAAAATAAAAGTTCAAAATAAATTAATGGAGGTGGAGGGAGATATGGGAGTGATGAAGGATTTAGGTTTTTGAATAAAAAATCACCATAAGATTAAAGAGAGGAAGAAGACGTGGGCTGACATAAGGGTAATGGAAGGAGGTGGAGGTTAAGATCTATGAATTAGAGGAGGTGGTGAGGCATATGTAAATATTATGGGAACTAAAAGATGGAGGAGGGGTGTGAGTGGAGTCCAAGTTGGGGAGGTAGAAGCGGTGTGAACAATGGGGAGGTGGCGACGACATGAAGATGGAGAGGAAGGGGAATTAGGGAAAGTGAGATTAGAATTGGGGAGAAGGCAATGGGGATGATGATGAATGAGTAATATGTAATGAGAATGAAAAATGGATTTGAAAATTGGGAGTAGTTAACCAATTACAATGGAAAAAACAACTATATTTGAAATTAAAGGGCTTAGTATAATTATAGATTTTTTAAACGAAAAACACAATATTCAAATATATTTTGTTTTACAAATTTTACTCCCACCATGTCTCTCTCAATTATATTCCCCCACTTTAAAATGATTAATTCATTTTAGATATTTCTAATATTTTATGAGGTAATTTTTCTCGCTCTCATATGTGTTGGGTTTTCTACATTATGTATTTAAGTTATTTATATCTGTGTTTTCATTTATATATATATATATCTTGTTTATTATAACAGTATTATCTATGTAATTTCAATTCATACTGGTATGGTAGTAAAATTTTTCCACCTATTCTTGTTATTAACACCTTGAATCTCATTAAATTTGAATTTAATGCTCAAAATATTATCAGAAGTAATTTAATATCATGGATCATGGATGTATAAATATATCTAGCAAACTTTTTTTTGGTATTTTATAAAAGCCACTTTTTGGAAATTGGTAACCATATAAAGATCCAAATCATCCCACATTCAAAATACACCACATCTCAATTTCAAAATTAAAACCTTCAAAAAAATATCAACCGCGCACCTTGAGCCACGATCCGACGACCTCAAAGCATGGGTCCTATTGATTTCTGCGCTCCCTCGAGCCATGACCAACCTCGAAACAAACACTATATGATTTCTGACTTATCCTCATCAACCAGATCACCGAAAAACTTCATCTTCATCGTCGCCGTTGAAGGAAACAATGAGAAACCCACACCCATACTGCACAAACTTCCTCCTCTGTCTTCAAAACCAAAGTGAACCATCCGCTACCTTCAAAATCAGATGCAAACCATCCACTGTCAACGAATCGAAAAGAAAAACAATAGCCTTCCAATCCAAAAATAGAGCCTTCACGAGCTCAAACAAGAAATCCATCAAAGCACACCACCCAAGCGCCAGAGCCAAATCGGGCAGCACCCCACCGCAACCACGATCTCCTCCATCCACATCCGCAGAAACCCGATGAAGAAGATGGTCCAAGGAGAAAGAAGTCAGGTCTTCATCACCTAGGACTGGGAGAACTGACATCACCTCGATGGAAAGTCTCCATTGAGGAATCCGAGCAGATCAGAGCCAACGACGCCTCTCTGGACTGAAGCCGGAAAAATCGCTACCACAGAAGAACCCTCAATAGATTCCTCAACGAAAATCGATGAAATGAAAGAGGAATCAACGATGCAGAAGGATACACTGAAAATGAAACCAACGCAAGAACTCCAACAAACCATCGCATGAAGAAAAATTCAAAAAACCTATAAAAACTAAACCAACAAAGCCCCTCCCCCCTCCATGCCATACCAGAACCGACGCCGAGCCACTCAGGACCGAATCCAATGCCCACAGCCACCAAGCCCAAATCTACCATCAAGGTGCCTCCCGAAGCCTTATCTCGTCGATATGAGGCTATGACGACAACCGAGCCACCGAGGATCACCGATGAGGGGACACCGAAGCCAAGCCGACTGAGGCTGGAAGAGGGAAGGGAGAGAAACCCTGGTTGAAACCCTAACACTTGAGAGAGAGGGTCCGCCACCGCTCTGAGTCCCTAGTTCCACACCTATAAATATATATAGAATTCATAGATATCCTATAAAAAATCAATGAAAAAAATCACTATATTCTATAAATAAAGAAAAAGTGATGTTCTTTATAATATATCTTGATGAAGGATTAAAATATAAATATTTCATGGAAATAGATTCCTACAATATTTAAAAGAGTTTGAGGGAAAAATATGATCATCAAAAGGATGTTATTATTATTACTACCCAAAATAAATGAAATGAAATGAAATATTTAAATTATAAAATGTTCAGTGAATAAAAATTTACTATATATCAAATTGTATCCTGATATATATATATTTCACGCATTTATTTTATGGTTTTTTAATACATTGATTTCTATATTTAATTTATTTGTCTTTCAAAATGTTGGAATCTTTTTATGTTTTATTGTAGGATACGATGGATCTTTGGGAAATGAGGAAAAAGAGATGAGCGCGATATCAAATTTTTGAGGATACAGTGGAGCTAAAAAACTAGAAGAATACATTTACACATCATGTATTTTATTACACAACATGAGTTCATTAGAAGAAGACACTACCACCATTGCAAGTCATGAAATTTTAGACGCTATGAAAAGTCATTACTTGTTGTGTACACTATACATGACATGAAATTTCAGGACATAGGAAGATATGGAAAATTTGCTGATGACATGAATCATGTGTCATGTAAATGTACCCATGATGATAATTTTTAGAAAAAAAGTTACATAAATACGGGATTTAAAGTTCGTGCCAAGGTCTTAACCTGCAAAAACTATAAATCCACACCTCAACTACACAACACGAGGATCATGGAACAAGAGGGGATGAGGTGAGATGGCCAAGATTGAGGAATTTCCACAGAGCCCTACTACTACCACTTCTCTATAGATTTTTATTTATTAATTTTATACACACTCTCATTGCACGCATGAGGGGGTGATTTATTTGTGTTGTGGAATTCATGATGAACGAGGATTTATTTTATGATGTATTTTATTTTTTATTGTAATTTATGTTGGGATTTCAGGTTTGTTCTTCATTTCTATCTCTTTATTAATTATTGTTACATAACCATTATAATAATGGTTAGGAAAAGGGTTTAATTTCTTTCTTTTTTTGATCATGACCATTTCTTGAGTTGATTGAATTTATTTGTTTAATTTGAGGTCTTGGGTTTAGACTTCCTCCCTGAACATTGGGTTTGTTGATTCCCTATGTTTAAATACAGTTTTTGGTTTCCCATTCATTATGATATGAAGTACCTGACCATGAGAAAAGGAGAGTTATATATGGAGAGTGTTTACCATGACCATTGGACTTTCTATGACCTGATTCCAATGATTACGAGATTCTTAATTAATTATTTCATACTTTTTCATCCCATGAACCAGAATTCATTGCTTCCTAACACCCTATTTTCTTCTCTCACTTTCTCCACCAATCACATGATCAATTGATTATATTCATTTTTTTTCAAATAATATTTAGTTTTTGTTTTTATTATTAAATTAATATTTTCTCCAACCCTATCACTGTGTGTTCTATCTCAAACATGAAATTACTATACAACCCTATAGTTTAGTGGTTTTATTATTTTGTGTTATAAATTTATAAATTTGGTAACCATATAGAAATTAACATTTCCCATGGGAATATTATATTATAATTAAATTTTTTTTTATTGAACTTACAAATTCTAATATGGTTCAAAATACTGATACAACTTTTAGCACCTCTCACATAACCTTATAGAAACTGTATCTGTTGGAACCAAGGGTGTTCATGTATAAGAATAGAATGTATTTTTTGTTAGTTTTAAATATACACTAGTTTGATCAAATATCTTACAATAAAAGTGATCTTATGGTGCAGGTGGATTCTGTGTTGAAGTTGGTGGAGTTTTACAGTGTTTACCAAATTTTTGGGGTCCAAAAATTGGAGGATGATTAAAGTTGTTTTTGGAAAAGGATATATTTTTGAGAAAATAAAATATTTATATGAAAGGTTAAATGAGGCTTATAGATTTTATTTCAAGGGAAGATTCAAGGAAAACACATTGAAATAAAATTAAGGAATTTTTTTTCATAAGTCCTAACATTGTGAACAAATTAGAGTTTCACGACCCGTGAAATACAGATAGAGTTGTGTGAAAATGTTGATGTCAAAATGTTGAAGTTCAGTGAACCAAGAAGTTTCACATGAGGGTGATTGTGTGTATTTTAGTTTCATGAAGGGTAAGCGATGTCGATAAATAGGAATGTACCTCCACTCTAAAACACAAATTTCTAAATAAAAATCACGTGTCATTACTTTGTGAAAGAGTTGCATGAAGTGGAGTTTCATGAAGTAGAGTTGCATGAAGTAGAGTTTCACATAAAAATAACCTTGTGTCCATCCAAGTGATATTTTTGAAATATTCAATTTGCGTGAAAGTTGGAGTTGCGTGACAAAACCAAATTTACATGAAAGTTGAGGTGTTTCACAAAATTTCAAGTTGTGTGAAAATTGACTTCTTGTGAACAAGTATAGAAGTTACACAACTGTGAAAGAGTTTCATGAAAAATAGGTTTTGATCATATGGTTTGAGTGAAAAATGAATTCTAGTTCATCAATTTAGAACCTTATTGAAAGGTGAGTCTCTTGCTAATCTGGTACAAAGACTTATATTCCCAACCCATTAACACAACCTTAAAGTTGATAAACTGAGTAAGACTTCTCCTGAGGTTGTGAGAAAGGTGGAGTCTATAGAATTTATTTGAGGGAGGTAGTGTAGAATCCCTAAAATTCATGTAAAGTCAGTGTTCTTAGAATGGATTAATCATTTCGGACCATTTGTAATCCACAATATCTAGTGAATCTCAGTTGATTCAAGCACGATAGACACACTGTTGGCGTATTCTCCTTAGACTCTCCCTTAGAAGTGAACCATGTAAAAATACCACGTTGTGTTTCTATTTTTGTGAATGTGTGTTTAATGTTTTCATGATTATATCAGATAGGTTTGATGAGTTCCTACCAACATGGGGATAATATCCATCTCATTGAAATAAAAAGTTAACACCCCGATTCACCCCTACCCTATGAGGGTGTTGTAGGGTCCTACGATATATTTTTCAAGGATATGAAAAGTATTCTGAATTATTATCATTTTTACTCATGAAAAAGAGGAAAAATGAGTTTTTGAATAAAAAAATATCATATTGCTAGTTACACAATGGAATACCCTAATGAAAATACTACAATCCATGAAAATAATCACTGATAAGGGTGATATAGATGATTAGGTTATTGTGTTAAACTTGGTAACTTGCATAAACAAGGACATAATCACCATCAAGGAAATAATATAAATGATTATGTCACAACCCTCCCCCAATGATACCCCTCTTGGGCTGGTAGTAGATATGGGGGTGACCCATGAAGCTCGTCTATAATAGGCTATATGTTACCAACTAGCACTAAGGATTTAAAAAAACAAAATGGGAGGTATTACCCTCATAATTCTCATGAAATGATAAATAATACAAAAATAAACTCCATAATAATAAATAAAAAATCTATGTACAGGAAATATCATAAAATTCCATACCAAAATAGAAATATGCTACAGAAGTGACAAAAAATACCGATAACTCATGAATGGTCTCCATGAGTTAGTAACTCTTAGGTTGATCACCAACTCTCTCCTCCAGACCTATAAAATATATTTACACACACATAAATATATACATACATACATACATATAAATATACATATACATATATATGGGTGAGTATACAAGTATGCTCAGTAGGATCCTTCCCAAAACCTCTTATACAAATATGGAAGAAACATACTAAATATTCAGTGAATAAGTGGAGAAGATCAAATCATCACCTAAAATAGGTTAACTAAATTCTAATCCACACTAAGTCTCACTCACCAAATAATGAAAAAAATAGAGAACATAATATCAAAGGTATATATATAAAAGAAAGGTACACCAATTCCACTTTTCCAAATAACTAACCATCTTTCACTCCAATGTATTATATCTAGATGCTCCCATAACCTCTATAATCCATAGTGAAAATTCATTCCAACACATCACAGTCACATACACATAGTTACATACATATCACCATCATATCCCTATTATCTCAGAGTAAAACCGAGAGCTGTTGCATCCTATGTAAGTATATACTATACCTTAATCCATTTCAACCCATCCATAAATAAACATGTAATAACCACACAAAATTAAAACTTGAATACATGTATATACTATAACTATAATCCTACATAGCCTATATATACATGTATGATATTAAGATGAGATATTACGACCCATATGAGTATATATCCTATAACCATGATCCATCATAGGCCATAAATTCCTACATATATACTATGTATGGAAGAGAGAGTGGGTAGTGGGAGTATAAATCCTTACACATACTTTACACTATAGATGATGGGAAAAGAACTCGGTACCTAATTCTAAGTATGAGAATCAGTTTCCCCATCTGACTCGGGTGGTGGAGTATAAGAAATAACATAACACAAAGGATAATATAGTACACAACCATTATAAGGGAATATATCCTCCCTAAAACTCAAATTATAACCAACATCCCTCATAAAAAACTGGATACCATCACTAAGGACAATAAAGCCATGACTTTATAAGCACACAATTATTAAGGTTAAATACTATCGCTGTCCATTTATTATCATCACTTTATAAAATCCCATAACCAATTTTGGTTTAATTTTCATGTTAATCATCTAAATCCAACTCAATTTCATTTAATGGTATAATTACAATATTTATATTCATGCACTTTCATTCATTTACTAAATCTAGAGATTTGGCTCATTAATATATCACAATTCTACTACATTCATCTTTAATCAACTTTGGGTGTTTAATAAATTTCCATTATTCCATATATCAAATTCCTTTAAGAACCGAACCCTTTATTTATATTCATTATTTAGTTATCATTACATAATTTTGGGCACTAAGACATGACTAGAACTAATTATTCTCACTCTAAGTAAATTCCAACTTGAAGGGAATAAGAATTAAAAAACAAAAAATAGGATTATAATATCCTAGAAGTAGATAATAAGTTTAAGTATCCAAGTAGAAAACAATAAGAATTTAATATATAAACAAGGATACTAAATAGATCCAACTATCTCAAAAAATTTCCCACACCATTCCATACCATTCATACCTTTCCACCATTAACAAAAACATGTTACTGCTAAAGGTTCCAAGCATAGTGAAATATGGTTGATCCCATTCCCAGAGATGGAATTTAGTTATATTTAATAGATAAACCATACGAATGTGATGAATAATCATCATGCCAAATGAATTTAATAGAATAAACTAGAAGAAATAATCCTAGAACACATGGAGGATCTTGTTTAAGTTAAATTAATAATTAATATAATATTAATAATTTCCTCGATCTTGAGATTATTTCTTTAATGAAGGTGTTTATAATACTAACCTTATTCAAGTTATACTATTTTTTCACTAAGGGGATCCAAAATATAATCCCAATTGATTCAATCCACTCATGATCCAAAATCCCAGAGAGTCACTAATAGAGCTTTGGGTGCTAGCACAAAATTACCAATCATCTTTCATCACTTGCCTTTGATTACAAAAAAATACTCCATGTTAGACGATTTTCTCTCCTATTCTATCGATCTTGAGAGGGAATAAGGGATTGGATAAATTCTCTCAGTCTAGAAAGGAACCCTTGAGATGTTATTTGTTGTGATAATTCTCTAGAAAGAGGATGCATGGTTCACAACACAAATAAATTCACCACACTCTCTAAAATGATAAACGTGGGTATGTATAGAGCTAGGGTTTTATATTGATAATTTGTAAAAGGACCTTAATCAAATAATAAACCTAACATTTTACCCATTTCAATAATAATAATAATAATAATATATTTATTATTTTCATTATATCATGGAAAGCAGAAAAGTAGAAAAATTAAATATTATTTTAATTAAACAAAAAAATCCTCAATTATTTAAATGATATTTAATATTATACCATCTCTGTTACCAAGTCATAAACTCACCTCGTACACCTTCCTCTATATTTACTAAACCTTGGATAATAAATATTATTCATTTAATAAGTAACCAAATATTATATTCACATTCTTGTGAATATATATTTATTGAATATTCAAATCACATAAAATGGTGACTGAATATTTATATTCAATATATATAGAATAAATATTATTCCTCAGTCTTGGGGATAACATTTATTCCAACTGTCAAATTCACATAAAATTCAACAGATATTAATAGAAATAGTAAGTGTGTGACACTTTAGGTATCTTCCTCTATGGAATTAGGAGAACTTTCCTAAAGTCTAGTATGAACATCTAGTGACACATAATTCCATCCATAGAGGAATAATTTAATGGTGAAACAATAATAACCATATACTAATGCTAACTATGTAATATAATCCATTTTTATTGATATCTCATAAAGTGGGTTTCATACTCATTCCATCAATATATGAGATCAATATATCTTAACTTGAATTATTTAAATGAACCCATCAATAACCATGAAAATCATTTTTAGTTTGAAAATTCCATTTCAATAAAAGGTATGAGATATATACTTACAATCATGGAAGGGATAGATCCTTTATTGAATTATTCATTAATGTCATTTCACTCAGGACAAACCCACTATATTCTACTTTTCCATGAACATAGGTCATCAAAGTTTTGGGAAATGCATCAAAGTATGCGACTTGTGATATGAATTAATAATAATATCAATTATAAGAACCAATAAACACATTCTTAGATAATAATATCCAATAAAATATTAACATTTGTAATTCCTACTTGTTGGTTTATCATTATAATATCCCATATTGGAGATTACCAAGTGTATTCTTAATGAGATAAATCATTGTACTCTTATCAGAATCGAGAACCTAATAATCTATATCATTTATGTACCATCATATGACATGAACTTATATAGACTAGAATATTATTATATCACTTCATGGTTCTCGTCATATAAAGGGAATTATATGACCCTTCTCTATGAAAAATACTCTACAGGCAATATCATACTAATATTTCACATAATAAAAACAAATATGTGATAAGAAATGTATTAATATTCAAGTATTTGAATATACCAGAAATATAAGGTATAAATTCATTGATTCCATGGAACTGACTTTAGCCGTCTCCCACTTATACTAGATCCAACCACTAATAAATTTTAGTCCACTAGCTCTCATATAATATTCACACATATATTGATATAGAGATTTAGTATATAGGTCTACAATCTTCTCTTACATGGAAATTATGAATACTAAAACCTCACATCACTATGAAAAATCCCTTAATATATGATACTTTTGAGTGTTTACCTTTTATTTCATTGTCATAAGACCCATATATTGGATAATACCATAATTAAAGTTTATCATGGAAATGATAATACTCTAATATTTTGGTATTACCAAAATTAGAAAAAATAATTTCTAAAATGATTCTTAATCTACATTAGAATACACAATGTACTTAGTTGTTATAGATATGGAAACCACATACTGCAATAAGTTAACCTTTCATATTACCTTTAATTCACTGTGATCCTAGATGAAAATTATTTGATAGAAGACTAGTATTATATACCGTTGGACACTAGTATACCCATTTCTCCTATTACTAGGAACACATCTAGTTATACTTTCTTAAGTACTATCATATAGTTATAACTATAAGTTTGTGTAGTTAACCTTGTTTTATTTGATATTTTCACACCATGAAAATTGTATAAGTAATATCAATCATGAGTGCATATCATGGAATATCAGATAGATTCCTATCACTTAAGATTATGAATTCCTATTCATAATATTTTCCCTTCAAGGAGATATTATATGAAAGGTTACATGGACAATAATTATATCTTGAATTGTTACAAATTTTCAAGATATGTATTTTGACTAGATTAAGGGACCCCACAAATCTACCTCTGTAGATCCTATTCCCCTAAAACTAGGTTTCTACTTAAGTCATTTTTGGAAAAATATATTTCTTTATTCTTAGAACATTGGTATGAATAACTATTTATTTTCCATATGTTATAAACATATTTTCTTGAAAAATAGCAGTTATCTCACTAACCTTTTTGTAGACACATAGAACTAATTTGTTCCAAAGGAATATTCTATGACCATTATGCTTGGATCTTTCTATAAATGGACATGTGTTATTTTTATATCTTATTATCTTTAATTGGTGTCATGAAACCTTTTATTTTTTTACATATAGACATGTTTACTATGGTATCCATTAAAAAAATTATCCTTGACTCCCAAAATCCAAATATAATAATCATAAAATGTTCACCTGACAGGTAGATTTCAAATGGATTTTATCATGATGATTGGAATAATTTTTTTCATAGACTATGCCTTAGAAATCATTTAAATTTTTTAATAATCATTTATGATTTATCGGTATAAAATTGTACAATAAATATATAAATTCTCTTGAATACCCAGAAGAAAAAAAAATCTAGAAACATCCAAAATATTGAACCCCTAAATTCTGATACATGGATTCCATTACCAAATTTACACATACTTTTCAATCTTATAATGTTTTAATTTACTATTTCCAAAATGGTTTCCTTATTCATATTGATTAATATTTCACCAGTATTAGGGAATATAAAACCACCTATTTAGTTTTAAATTGCTACATAGTACGTGTCTCTCGAACAACAAATCCCACTATGCTTAGTGAAGTTTTGTGTTTCTATACCAATTAATGTGCATTCAGAAACTAGTTTTTATTAAAGTATATTCTAATCCAATTTTCTCAAAATGTGATTTTATTCCCTCTTATAATGATATAATAGGTTAGGACTAATAAGGGATATTAACATACTTAGTGGTTATAGTATAATTAACAGATGTGCACTTAGTGTTTCATTGGCATTCCTTTGTAGCTAAAGTTATATTTTAACAAACAATTCTCATTAAAAAATAGAAGCTATACCTAATGCATAACTTATCATATTTCATTTAATATTATATCTATTAGTCAATATAGTCACCACATGGTTAATTATTATATATTTATTTAAAAAACATGTCTTGGAAGATATTATGGAAGATTTTTAATGCATATAAGACATTTCATCAAGCCTCTTTTACTACCATCAGAACTTTTATGTATAAGTTAATGTGTTTTTGGGAGTTACTTCACTCCATATATTAATGATCATTGAATACATGGTTATTATAAACTTTGAAAACCCCACCTGAATGATCATTTATCCTTTACCATTTATATTAATTTCATCATCTATAATTCCTAAAATCTCTTAAAATATTTTTATGAAGTATATGAACTTACCACTTTTCTTCAGCTTTAGAATAGTTTATGTGGTATTTATAAAATTACTCTAATATCTTTTTGAAATACATTTATTATGAAATGATTCTTTTTCAAAATATTGATAATTATTTTTTCAATATACCTAGAATCTTAGCTTAAGAGAGACAAATGCCCCATTGTGGACATGTCAACTACTAATATTTTTACTTGATAAATAAGAATCATTACACAATTAAGTATCAGATTATTATATTTATATTCATCATTAATTTCTAATTTTGGATACCTATGATTCAATAATTTCCTATTTATTAGTTGAGTATGAAATACCATAACAAAATTTATTCAAAAAATGTAATAATTTCTCATTGTATCTAATTAGAAACTAATAAAAATGTTTTGGTTATTATTAATACAAAAAAATAATTTAATTTGAATCCATTAGAAAATAATAAAAACTTTCTCTTCTCTATACTGATCTAGGAATCACCCTTCTTCAGTTTCTGTAAGAATGCCCCAAACTTCAAGTAATATCTCAACACTTTATTAGTTTTTGTAGTTGAATAAAAATATGTAGATTATTTTTATTTAATATTCAATAAGCATGAAAAAATAATTACATTGATGAATATACCCATGTTAGCGGTGTCCACTTTAATTCATTACAATTTTTCTTCCAATAACCTTTCTTTGAACATGAGAAGCAGAGAGAATCCTATTTCTTTTCTTTCCCCTTGATCTCCGTATTCTTAGAAGAGAAATATGGAAAAGTTTTAGAGTTGGTGTTAATCTAAGAGATCTTTTATTTACCTTTTCTTTCATTAACTATAAGGAAATATGGCTTCTCACACTTCATGTTCTTATCTATATAGAATTTCATATTAAGAATATTTAAGAGAGAATTTTCAAATTTTTTCATATTAAAATTTACAAAAAATTTGGATAAGATCTATGGGAGTGGATAAATTATGATATTGGTGCATAATTCATCAGGTAGATTAATCCCAAGATCATATATATGCTTAATGTAGCAGATAATATTAACCACATGTGGTCCAGATGGCACAACTTCTCTATGTTTGAACCTAAAGAGTGCCTTGGAGATCTCAACCCTCTTTTATTTAGCTCTCTCATAATAAATGTCATAAATATGTTTTATAATGGTATATGAATCCATGTTTTCATGTGACCTATGTGTTTCATCAATCATAGATTATAATATCAAACACAAGATATCTAGAACATCATCCAAGTGTTATAATTAAATTAATAGATCTTCTTCACTCGACTCCTTAACAGGTAGATAAAAAACTGGGGAATATATCATGTAAATATTTTGTTCTTTTTGTATTCTAATGGGAAATAACTTATAAAACTATTATAAATTACTTGAAATCCTAAGGTTGTATTTCTACAGTATAGATCATAGGGATATCATGGTCAATGATGTTACTATTTTCTATAACATAATATATGAATTGTTTTAGTAGTTGATATTGATTACCAAAATATTTGATATGTAATAATTTTAATTATCTTATTAATCTCCCACTACTTTATCAATCCGTAATATCCCTCACAATTAGACTTGGAATTTCCTATTTCATGGAAAATCTAGTGGAAAGGATTTATATTTCCTTTATCACAATCTAGACTTTGGATTGAAAAATTATTCAAAGGTATTTAGGTTTTCAATGTTCTCAACTACTGACTAGAAACTCCTTGATCCATTGAGTAGACTTCCCAATCCAAAAATCCTAACCCAAATTTTCTAAATACTTTCCTCTAAGTGGAAATAAGTAATTCTTTAACATTCAACCTTTAATGATAACTTAGTTAAGTTGACCTAGGAATATAGTTAGATTTCCCTAATAGTTGAAAACACCCTAAATTTGGATAGGCCAATACTTTGAACTATGGTTATATTCATGACTTAAATAATGAAAATCTTTAAACATAATATTAATTTTCGGCATTTTTTATCATGCATAAATTTCTTTATTCTATCATTTACATGTCTTGTTTATATTATGTAGATTTTACATAATTAGTTAACCGTGTCATGATAAAATAAATTATTCATCATATATTTATTTTACTTTTTTTCTTTTGTATCTTGTTATCTTATTTAGTTTATGTTATTTCATTTAACATCATATAAACATGCATCAAATATAATATATAACCAATCACTTTGAAAAAATAAAATAAATAAATAAGTTTTATCTTGATATTTCTAAAGTTTTATTTATCAAGATAATGATAAATCAACCTATAAACCTAGTGTAAAAAACTAATTAAATCAGGCTTGTATTAAGTTACAGCATTCCACTACTAACCTTAGTATATTCTTTTTTAGTTTCACCATGGCTCTAGTTTTGAACCAGATCCTCTTCTTAGAGCTCAATCCTTTACATGTTTTGTATTCACACATAGGTGAGGGGAACCAGAGTTATCGGATACATAAAATAAACCATTGATATATATGTCCTACATAATAAATGTGAGAGGGATGAAAGAAATTCCATTATATTTAATTTAATAAAAAATTATTACATATAGAAACTTATGAAATAAAATAAAATTAAATAGAAAGGAAACACATACAATGGATAGTCAAACTCATATTCAGTCACATATATCCAATGACATCACATATATACATGATAACATTCATTTAAAATTTATATATTAATTAAGATAAATTTCTCTTGTATTACTAATTAATTATATCATTAATTATTTATTTATTTATCTTAATCATTAATCCAAGTAGTACTAAAAATACATAAGATAGATATCCACTATATTTTTTAAATAAATTAAATAAATTAATTTTCTGGGAAATTACTCACGTCTATGTAATGTATTTAGAGACAATAGGATGTGACCTATAGAAACTACACAATATCCCATTTTTTCCTATACTATGTACTTTCAAGATAATTTAGTGTACATGATGTGTTGTACTATTACAAGAATTTTAGTTTTATATGTCATGATAAGTATTATTCTTAGAATTTAAGATACATGAAATGTGTTAATATATATGATATGTAAAAATTTTAATGCTCGTGAAGTACATGACGACTATAATGACTCCACATGGAATATAGTGTTGAAATTAATGTGAAAATTAATTAAGAATTTAATATTTTATAAAACCATATCACATGGTGTGTATGGAAGTTACATGAAATATAGTTTGGTTTTAATGGCTCAATTAATTTTATTTATTTTAATTAATTTATGTGGCATACATCTTGGCTGAGCATGTAACCAACATAAACTGTTACATGTTACACAATGCGTTCAAACTGCTACACGTAGTGTACCACTTTATGTGGCTATCCATGATACATTCCTAGGGACTTTACATTTAATCCATGTGGAATAAGACTATGTTACAAGGATTGTATACAAACTTCATGAAATGCAATCAAAGTTATCCCATGTCGCTCAGTTGGAAGTCAACATGCAGTGTGTTCATTTATTACTCACAATGTGGATTGAACATTGGACCACTATATCAAGTTTCATTATATGATATGTATTTCAATTACACATCATAAAACTCTGAAAACTATGTGCCACCATGATAGTCAATACATGGTGCTATTACTGTTATATTACACACTATATAATAATCTCCTACATGAATTTCCATGCTTGGTGAAGCTACGTAGGAATGTGGTTGATCAAGAATACACAATATATAATTAGGTTACACACTGTGTAATAATTTTGAGGATATTTGGACCCTCTGGATTGTATATCCATGTGTTATTCCATTATTATTGTCCTATTATTGGTCATATGATAATGGAAAAACTATTAATCTATACTTAATGAACCAAGAACCCAAACTGATATTAAAATCTAAAAAAATAATCACAATATTTATCAATTGTGTTAAAAAATTACAAATTTGAACATGACCAATTTTATACCACTTAGAGGTTCTGAATGTAACATAAATCGATTAAGCTCATTACTAATGATGAAATTTCATTATATTTATTTGATAATAGATAAGAAAATGAAAAAAAATCTTCATGTTAAATGACTTTAGCCTAATAAACTAGACAAAATGCATCCTAAAACATAGATATGATCGTTTTTACATTAAATATACAATTAATTTAATAATAAGAATTAACTCAGTCTTGAGAATGTTTCTTCAATGAAGATGTTGATTGTAAAAATAATTTTCGAGTTATACCATCATTGTTATAGGTTTATCTAAATTGTAATTCCTCTATCAGTGGTCCACATGTTCTCCACAATCTCAAATAATCACCAATGGAAATACAGGTGCTAGTGTGTAAACACCAATAATCTTGTGTCACTCGCCTTTAATCGTAACACAATACTTAAAGTTAGAGGATTATCTCTCTTTTTCTATTGATCTTGGGAGGGAATAAGGGGGTGGAGAAATTCTCTCAGTATTGAGAGGTACCCAATAAATATTATTTATTGAAATATTTATCTTGGGTGAGGATATATTGTGCATAACAAAAATGATTTCACCACACTCACTAAAATTATATAAGTGGTTATATATAGATACATGGTTTAATAATGATAATTTCCCAAATTACCTTAATAAAATAATAAACCAAATCTATTCCCCATTACAATAATAATAATAATAATATTTATATTATTATTATATCTTTCCATGTGTAAAATTTCAAAAATTAATTATCATTTTAATTAAACAAATAATTACTTTTTTATTTAAATTATATTTAAGATTATACAATTTTCATTAACAATTCCTTAAGTCAAGCTATCGACCTTCCTTGGTATTTATCAAACCTCAAATAATAATTTTTATTTATTTTTATAAATAAATAAATATTATCTTCATGGTATTGAAAATTAAGATTTATTTTATATTAAACTAATATAAATTTAGAGACTAAATATTTACAATCAATTAATCCAGAATAAATAATATTTCTTGGTCTTGAGAATAAAATTTATTTCAATTGTTAAATTAAAATATAATTAAAATGAGATTAATGCAAACACTAATTATGTGACCCCGTTGGACTCTTAATTTGTAGAATTAGGTGGGATTTATAAAAGTCCAACATCAACATCTACTAACACATAAAGGAACCCATAGTGAAAGAAGTAAATGTCACAATGAAGACAACCACATGCAAACACTTAGTTTGTAATATAATCCCTTTGTATCGATATCTTATCAAGCAGGTTTTATAATCATTTCATCAACCTATAAGATTCATATACCATTCTTTTAATTCTTAAAATAAACTAGTCAATCACCAAGGCCATGGATTTTGTTTTAATAATTTTATTACGATAAAATGGATAAGATATCATATTCCAGTCTTGGAATGTACAAATCCTTCATTGACTTATTCATTAATGGCATATTAATCATGACTAACCCAATGTATCATACTTCATTATAAACATGGGTATTCATGGTTTTTTAAAATACATTAAATTACAAGACTCATGATATTCATTAGAAATAATCTCAAGTCTAAGGACCAATACACACATTCAAATACTATCTAATCACATGAAAACATGTGGAATTCATACTTGTGGGTACATTCATATAATCTTCATATTATGGATTACCAAGTGAAAACTTCCTAATATGAAGCCTCACCCCATTAAGAGAATCAATCACTTAATAGCCTCTATTTTTTTGTTTTATCATATGATGTCATTTTATCATAGGACTTGTACGTTCTAGAATATCGTCATATCACTTCTGGTTCTCATCATAGTGGGGAATTGATATAACCTTTTGATGTGAAAAACACTCTAAGGACATTATAACTGCAACGCCCCGACCCTCGTTACCCAGAGTCGGTGCATTATTACATAACATTGGCATGATCACAAGAAAGATCAAATCTCGAAAGATCGATTGGTTTAGTAGCCTTGGAAACACTAGATATATTCATAAGTCTTACATTACATCATAAAATGAAAAAATACTACAACAACATATTGTCTCCATAATCCACACTCATATCCCCACATAATATCCCTACAGGTCATTCATAATTTACTTCTTCACTTCCTGGGAGAAATAAAACATAGAAAAGGGGTGAGCTCAAATGCCCAGTAAGGATAACAATATAGCGGAAACTTTCATAAATAAGAATAAACATTTAAGGCAATGTATAACTAAAACAAAAGCCTTTCAAACTTGAAATTTCAACATGGTATGGCATAAATAAAATGAAATAATGCCATTTACTTATTCACATGGATATTCTACTAATCAAATAATCACATGCAAAATCAATAACCACTTTCAGAATGATGGAATGCATAATGCCAGACTATCATAACCACATAGCCAAGGCCTCGTGCCAAGACTACAAATAAGATTTTGTCAAGGCCTTGTGCCAAGACACTAGTTTGTCTCATGAGACCTACCGATGCATCGAGGAGCTATAGCGGGCTCTACCCGTCACATATTAAGTCCAATGCATTCCCATATGAAAAGGTTTAAACATAACATAAACATTCGTATTAAAACCAGCATACGAAATGTCAATACTTTCACCATAAACTATGAATGGTATAAAAATAGCACATCCACAGTCAAACATATCACAAAACCTTCAATACAATATAGAAGTTTTGTATCATAACAAATCAACTTTAAATAAGCGTAAAATCCATCAAAGGATGTTGATATAGATGAAATCAAAATTCTTTTTAAAGAAATATCTCCTTTTATTTTGAAATCATTTAAGATCCATATAAAATAAAACATTTTCTTTGAAAATATTCTTATAAGCTTGTAAGGGAGGCTTTGAAGATTTTATAACGGCGGAAAATAGCTGCACCCGCCGTATATGTTAAAAAAACATTCTTACCTTAATTCTGTCGAAAAGGTTAAAAAGGACCTTGTTTTGAAAATGACGAAAAGATTCCTTTATAAAACACTTATAAAAGTCAAAAAGGGTATAAATGACTTTAACTCATTTTATAGTAAATATTAAAAATGTTTTGAAATACATTTTTTAAGAAACATGTATGTGGATGATAAAGAGATCCCAGTAGATTATTACGTATAAACAACCTCGGATAATGAAGAGATTGTGAAATAACCCTTACCTTGTACTTTTCCTTGGTTGGGGTAGGTTAACCTCCTGTATAATGGTGAAATAATTGTTATTAAATTATACAATAATCATATACATTAATATGATATCATATATGATCTTTTAATATTGATTTGATAATAATATCTTAGTATTATCGTTGTTTCGGGTGTTAACTTACTTGTTTTCTTTTATATGTTTTGTTACGTAAGACATGTTTGTAAAGGATATATTTTATATTATTCATATCCAGAAAGATATCAAGTCCTTAAACATCATTTTTTAAATCATCAAATGATAATTATACTTGAATGGATACGATGGAGAATGAATCTCATCGTGTTCGTGGAGACGGTAGTCCGTACGTACGCACGAGCGACAATATCATTCTTTTGATATTAAAATAATATATAAATGGATGGTATATCATATATACAGAATCATTAACATGTTATATTTATTATTTACACGAGTTACACATCATTATTATACCCATCCAAATAATATTATATTGAATAACAATTACACCACGACGTGGAGACGGTAAGCCGTACGTACGCACGTATGGTGACATGTTATTCAAAGGGTGGATAGAATACTGAATATGGTTGTACCATATTTATAATAACATCACAGTATATGTGAGATACTGGAGTTATTATTTTATAATGGTAACAACAAAGGAAGAAGAAGTGGAAGAAGAAATGAACTTAGAAAAGGGTGGTGAAATCATTACCTCTTCTTCGGGTTCTTCCTTTTGATTTGATCAAAAGGGCTCCTTAGGTTGGCTTTATGATCAAAATAAGGCCTCTAGGTTGTAGTGAGGGAAGTTGGGAGAGTATTTGGGCAGAGTTTGGCCGAACCAAAAGGCTTTGAAGGTGTGAAGAAATGAGAAGGAGGAGTGCCCTTTTATAAGAGGGGTGAGGGGCACCTTTGGAAAAGCTAGAAATATTAATTTATAATAAATTCATATGCGGTTTCTAATGGATCCAAAGTTGATTATTAAAAGGTTAAGGTGGGTATGGGTCGAAAAAAACTCAACAAATAGAATTTAGACAGGTTTGGTTACTTATATTAACCTTATCTTTAAATATTAACTCTAAGTTAATTAGTTTCACTTTTACAATGTCTCTTTGTATTTTTATATAATATGGTTAATAAACTTACTATATACATCCAAGCGACCCCAAAGTGGTCCATTAATGATGAACCTATCATGATATAAGTCTCTTGGCCGAACCTTAGATTTTTAGGAATTTAATATCAATTAATAATATAATATTTGTTTTAAGAACTCTTTTATGTCAATTTTGACACTATTCAATAGTTGATTTTTGTGAAACTCATAACAGATTGATTACTTCGAAAAAAGTCAATTACATCAATCCTAATATATCATATTATCCTAGAAAATTAGTTTAATTCATTAAAAGTTTCATATTATATTTATTTTGGTATTTATAATATCAATTATTTTAATTTTTCACTATTATAGTAATTACTGCATCATCATCGTGTCATAAATAAAATAAATTATTTAATGTATAAAAATTATAAATAAAATATAATTATGTAGGAAATATTTTTATCTTTCTAATTAATATTTATAATCTAAAATCCAACATATATAACCTTATGTAACAATTGTTTTGCTAAAAGATATATGCTTGTGTCATTTTTGTATTCATTTTAACTTAATTAAAATAAAGTGTCATTATCACTTACAAGTGGATCCATGGGGTCCCTAAATCGACCCAAAGATGCCCATGGTCGACCATGTATCAACCAATAAGGCTAGGACACGTTTTAGGTTAATTTAGTATTATTATAATATTATTTTTTAACCCTTATTTACCAGATTTACCCTTAACCATGGTAAATAAAATATTTACCACAGTAATTATTCAAAATGTCTAAAAATAAAAGTTACCTATTTACACAATTTGGACATCCTGATTTCAAATATGGAATCCATTTTTATAAATTCAAAACACAGAAGTGGCAGAAATTAATTTAAAATTAATTTCCGCTGTCAAAACAAAAAGCGTGTTTTTAAGAGATAATAACTATCAAAAGATTGACACTTGTTTATGTTCGGTTTAACTGTAAAATTATGTCCAATGACCAACATTATATTAAATGGTAAAAATATATTCTAAATATACTTTAAAACCACTCAAATTCATAATTTATCACTATTAATTATTTTGATTAAAAAAGTTGTTTTTAATTAAAATTTAGTAATTTTCACTATTCATCAAAATATGAAGGTTATCCGAAAAGTACCAAAATTTCACCTTAGGCTAAATTCGATATTCCGAATCCAGAAATTAAGTCCATTTTAAAATATAAAATATATATAATTTCGAAAAGTAGGTATTACTATTCATAACGGCTAGTTTGATTGGTTGTGGTGTGTGTTAAAACTCAAGGTTGCGTACAACACACACTACTGTATTATTCAAAGAAAGCATACCGTGGAAGCTTGGGATGTTTCATTTTAAATTTTTGATGTCCCCATTTAGTCAAAAAGTTTAAAATATTGTATTTAAAAAGGGTTCACTATTAAAAGTTGATAAAAGTGCAATACTAAAAATGAATTTGTTCTTGCATTATATCTAAGAAACTCATAATATGGATTCTAAAATTATAAGGATTATATAAAGTTTAAAATTTAGATAATACTATTCATAACCTCTTTTGAATGGCTTTTTTTTGTAAGTCATGGTGTTATTGAACTCGGTGTTGCGTGTAGTGGAAGTTATTGAATTATTTTGAAGAAATAACACACTATGAAATCTCGAGGTGTTACATTCTCCCCTCCTTCAATAAATTGCGTCCTCGCAATTTGAAATTGTTCTTCGAAAATAAAAGGTTGAAAATAGAAAATATATTTGTGGGAAAACCCACATCGGAAATTGGGTTACTAAAATTTAGTCTTAATATGAGGAAAAGAGAAATGAAAGGGTCACCACCAAATTATGATCTCGATTAGGAGAACATTGGTGGCAATTAGAGACATATAATTGGAGGAAAAATGTAAATATTTATAGGTAGTGATTGAGGTCATCAATCACAAACAAGTATAAAATTGAGGTCCTTAAATTCATAAATCTATGATGATTTGAAATACCATCGGTTCAACAAAACATAGGGTATTAGGATAACACATTTTTGACGTTTCAAAATATCTTAGTTGAAATCCCACATCGAAAAATGAATTAATGAGGCCTCTATTTAAAATAAAGAGTCGAAAGTATGAAGATTACCGAAAATAACACATACTAGGGTTCCATGTAGGAAAATATGGATATGGAAGAAAAATCTGACCATCAATTATCTGATGGAGAGTGGTAGAGAACATGGCTATGAAAAGGCCAACAATCCCAAAGCCATAAATTAGTGATGATTTAAGGTACCATCTAGGAAAACATTTTTGTTCTAAGTTGCTTTTATTAATATTGAGGAATTTATTTATGAGATTGGATAAGATCATAAGGATATATACTTTATAATTAGAGTTTTATCCATTAATAAATTTCTACCACAAACTCATCTTTCACTCTAAAAGATAATAGAATGTAAAAAAAATTCTATTTACACTATTCGTATAGGGTTCCAAAATAAACGAATTTATAATTCATCTACAAGATCTTTTAATAAAAACTACATTATTTAATCCAGGAAATATC
Source organism: Viscum album (assembly GCA_963277665.1). Classification (NCBI taxonomy): domain Eukaryota; kingdom Viridiplantae; phylum Streptophyta; class Magnoliopsida; order Santalales; family Viscaceae; genus Viscum; species Viscum album. The sequence continues at coordinate 1,273,763,830 of OY728132.1, read as the reverse complement.
GTGGGCCAGTGGTAGGTGATACACCCTTGTCGCCCTTCGGTTGCAGGTTCAAGTCTCGCAGCCTTGCCGGACTCGACGGGTTGCCGCCCGACCTCCAGGTTGTCCTTTTATGGAAATCCAAAATAATCCAAACTAGAACTATCCAAAATACTTCTGTCCAAACTCACAGTCCAACATTTATAAGGAAGGTAAACATAATGTAGATCTTTTTACCCCATAATAGCATATGAATACCTTTATCATGTATTCTTTTAATACACCGAAACATCCTGAATTACCATATTCCTTATTGATTACATTCATGCTCCCTTATTCCATATAGAATGCTGGATATACTTCATCAATCCAAAAATGTTTTAAACCCCAACGATGATGGAATATACAAATCATTAATCAGCTTCAAGGTAGTCAAGAATATCCAATATAATTTATCCAAATAAATCATGTATTATTCTAAAATCACTACCTGAGTATCAGAACCATATTATGGTTTATCTTTCTCTCAAGCATATATTTTCCAAAAATTTAACCTTCTATTGAGTCACTTTTCTTTGTTCTACACAATATCAAGTCCTTAATGAAATAGTACTGTAGTACAATCCTTATATACTCCATAATTATTATAACAAGTACATTGTTGATACAACACTCAATTGACATAATCAACATAAGAACTCTAATCATTCCTCTTCATCTGTGGTAGTATCATAACTTGATTATTATCCAATAACATCATTTGCAGCATAGTCTGATGACTGGGACATAGGTTCGTGTAGTGTCCAAACTCCTTGCAAATGAAGCATTGTACATTTAAAACCATTTTCTTACCCTTGCAGTCACGTACTTTGTGCCCTTTTCCTCCACACTTATAACAAACTCCCATTTCTTTCAGGCAAGTTCCAGGGTGTTTCTTTCCACAGTTACCACATATGGGAAAATTCTTCTTTTCCCTCTTCCCTTTATCCATCTTTCTCTCTTCTATCCTTTTCTTCTCTTGCTTCCCTTCAAAGCCATAGGACTCAGTAAACTCTTTACTTATCTTATCAACACATGATATTATTTCTTCATATGATGATAATACATGGGAGACTATTTCTCTTATAAATTCTAGCTTAAGACCATGAAAGATATGATCCTTCCTTCTCTTTGGATCATGTGCATTTCTGGAGTTCTCATTCCTTCTACTAGGCGCCATTTCTAAACAATGGCATACACTAGATCGGTTTATGAATCAAAATACATAATCCCATACTTATAAAACACTTAACATAAATTGAACTATTTATGGATATAATCCATAATCATAAAAATGTATCCTTTGAGGATGTATATACTCATAAACCCTTCATAATGATTTGTAAAGAAAATGAGAGTTATCCTAAGCATATCCCCCGGGAGTGTCGTAACCAAGAGTGCAGCAAGGCCCGTTGTCGTGCACCAGTTCCCGTTCGAGTCTATCTCAAAGCAGTGTTTTCGGGTTTTACCCCTAGGTACATCTGTGCCAGAGCCGCCTCTACCTGCTCGTATCCAGACAGGGATGTATTTCTTGGAAAACTCACAAAATCTCTACAATACCAAAATTCTAGGAAGTTCTTCCTCAAAGTTCATCTTAGGTCTACGTGCTCTAATCAGAGTTTATCTAAATCTAGCTTCCAAGGTTTGTACTAAACATCCTCTGATACCAACTGCAACACCCCGACCCTAGTTACCCAGAGTCGGTGCATTATTACATAACATTTGCATGATCACAAGAAAGATCAAATCTCGAAAGATCGATTGGTTTAATAGCCTTAGAAACACTAGATATATTCGTAAGTCTTACATTACATCATAAAATGAAAAACTACTACAACAACATATTGTCTCCATAATCCACACTCATATCCCCACATAATATCCCTACAGGTCATTCATAATTTACTTCTTCACTTCCTGGGAGAAATAAAACATAGAAAAGGGGTGAGCTCAAATACCCAGTAAGGATAACAATATAGCGGAAACTTTCATAAATAAGAATAAACATTTAAGGCAATGTATAACTAAAAAAAAAGCCTTTCAAACTTGAACTTTCAACATGGTATGGAATTAATAAAATGAAATAATGCCATTTACTTATTCACATGGATATTCTACTAATCGAATAATAACATGCAAAATCAATAACCACTTTCATAATGATGGAATGCATAATGCCAGACTATCATAACCACATAGCCAAGGCCTCGTGCCAAGACTACAAATAAGATTTTGTCAAGGCCTTGTGCCAAGACACTAGTTTGTCTCATGAGACCTACCTATGCATCGAGGAGCTATAGCGGGCTCCACCCGTCACATATTAATTCCAATGCATTCCCATATGAAAAGGTTTAAACATAACATAAACATTCGTATTAAAACCAGCATACGAAATGTCAATACTTTCACCATAAACTATGAATGGTATAAAAATAGCACATCCACAGTCAAACATATCACAAAACCTTCAATACAATATAGAAGTTTTGTATCATAACAAATCAACTTTAAATAAGCGTAAAATCTGTCAAAGGATGTTGACATAGATGAAATCAAAATTCTTTTTAAAGAAATATCTCCTTTTATTTTGAAATCATTTAAGATCCATATAAAATAAAACATTTTCTTTGAAAATATTCTTATAATCTTGTAAGGGAGGCTTTGAAGATTTTATAACGGCGAAAAATAGCCGCACCCGCCGTATATGTTAAAAAAACATTCTTACCTTAATTCTGTCTAAAAGGTTAAAAAGGACCTTGTTTTGAAAATGACGGAAAGATTCCTTTATAAACCACTTATAAAAGTCAAAAAGGGTATAAATGAATTTAACTCATTTTCTAGTAAATAGTAATAATGTTTTGAAATACATTTTTTAAGAAACATTTATGTGGATGATAAAGATATCCCAGTAGATTATTACGTATAAACAACCTCGGATAATGAAGAGATTGTGAAATAACCCTTATATTGTAATTTTCCTTGGTTGGGGTAGGTTAACCTCCTGTATAATGGTGAAATAATTGTTATTAAATTATAAAATAATCATATACATTAATATGATATCATATATGATCTTTTAATATTGATTTGATAATAATATCTTAGTATTATCGTTGTTTCGGGTGTTAACTTACTTGTTTTCTTTTATATGTTTTGTTACGTAAGACATGTTTTTAAAGGATAGGTTTTATATTATTCATATCCAGAATGATATCAAGTCCTTAAACATCATTTTTTAAATCATCAAATGATAATTATACTTGAATGTATACGATGGAGAATGAATCTCATCGCGTTCGTGGAGACGGTAGTCCGTACGTACGCACGAGCGACAATATCATTCTTTTGATATTAAAATAATATATAAATGGATGGTATATCATATATACAGAATCATTAACATTTTATATTTATTATTTACATGAGTTACACATCATTATTATACCCATCCAAATAATATTATATTGAATAACAATTACACCACGACGTGGAGACGGTAAGCCGTATGTACGCACGTATGGTGACATGTTATTCAAAGGGTGGATAGAATGCTGAATATGGTTGTACCATATTTATAATAACATCACAGTATATGTGAGATACTGGAGTTATTATTTTAGAATGGTAACCACAAAGGAAGAAGAAGTGGAAGAAGAAATGAACTTAGAAAAGGGTGGTGAAATCATTACCTCTTCTTCGGGTTCTTCCTTTTGATTTGATCAAAAGGGCTCCTTAGGTTGGCTTTCTGATCAAACTAAGGCCTCTAGGTTATAGTGAGGGAATTTGGGAGAGTATTTGGGCAGAGTTTTGCCGAACCAAAAGGCTTTGAAGGTGTGAAGAAATGAGAAGGAGGAGTGCCCTTTTATAAGAGGGGTGAGGGGCACCTTTGGAAAAGCTAGAAATATTAATTTATAATAAATTCATATTCGGTTTCTAATGGATAAAAAGTTTATTATTCAAAGTTTAAGGTGGGGATGGGTCTAAAACAACTCAACCAATAGAATTTAGACAGGTTTGGGTACTTATATTAACCTTATCTTTAAGTATTAACTCTAAGTTAATTAGTTTCACTTTTACAATGTCTCTTTGTATTTTTATATAATATGGTTAATAAACTTACCATATACATCCAAGAGACCCCCAAGTGGTCCATTAATTATGAACCTATCGTGATATAAGTCTCTTGGCCTAACCTTAGATTTTTAGGAATTTAATATCAATTAACAATATAATATTTGTTTTAAGAACTCTTTTATGTCAATTTTGACACTATTCAATAGTTGATTTTTGTGAAACTCATAACAGATTGATTACTTCTAAAAAAGTCAATTAAATCAATACTAATATATCATATTATCCTATAAAATTAGTTTAATTCATTAAAAGTTTCATATTATATTTATTTGGGTATTTATAATATCAATTATTTTAATTTTTCACTATTATAGTAATTACTGCATCATCATTGTGTCATAAATAAAATAAATTATTTAATGTCTAAAAATTATAAATAAAATATAATTATGTATGAAATCTTTGTATATTTCTACGGAATATTTATAATTTAAAATCCAACATATATAACCCTATGTAACAATTGTTTTGCTAAAAGATATATGCTTGTGTCATTTTTGTATTCATTTTAACTTAATTAAAATAAAGTGTCATTATCACTTACAAGTGGATCCATGAGGTCCCAAAATCGACCCAAAGATGACCATGGTCGACCATGTATCAACCAATAAGGCTAGGACACGTTTTTGGGTAATTTAGTATTATTATAATATTATATTTTAACCCTTATTTACCAGATTTACCCTTAACCATGGTAAATAAAATATTTACCAGAGTAATTATTCAAAATGTCTAAAAATAAAAGTTACCTATTTACACAATTTGGACATCCTGATTCCAAATATGGAATACATTTTTCTAAATTCAAAACACATAAGTGGCAGAAATTAATTTAAAATTAATTCCCGCTGTCAAAACAAAAAACGTGTTTTTAAGAGATAATAACTATCAAAAGATTGACACTTGTTTATGTTCGGTTTAATTGTAAAATTATGTCCAATGACCAACATTATATTAAATGGTAAAAATATATTCTAAATATACTTTAAAACCACTCAAATTCATAATTTATCACTATTAATTATTTTGATTAAAAAGTTGTTTTTAATTAAAATTTAGTAATTTTCACTATTCATCAAAATATGAAAGTTATCCGAAAAGTACCAAAATTTCAACTTAGGCTAAATTCGATATTCCGAATCCAGAAATGAAGTCCATTTTAAAATATAAAATATATATAATTTCGAAAAATAGGTATTACTATTCATAACGGCTAGTTTGATTGGTTGTGGTGTGTGTTAAAACTCAAGGTTGCGTACAACACACGCTACTGTATTATTCAAAGAAAGCGTACCATGGAAGCTTGGGATGTTTCATTTTAAATTTTTGATGTCCCAATTTAGTCAAAAAGTTTAAAATATTGTATTTAAAAAGGGTTCACTATTAAAAGTTGATAAATGTGCAATACTGAAAATGAATTTGTTCTTGCATTATATCTAAGAAACTCATAACATGGATTCTAAAATTATAAGGATTATATAAAGTTTAAAATTTAGATAATACTATTCATAACCTCTTTTGAATGGCTTTTTTTTGTAAGTCATGGTGTGATTGTACTCGGTGTTGCGTGTAGTGAAAGTTATTGAATTATTTTGAAGAAATAACACACTATGAAATCTTGGGGTGTTACAATAACATTAATTTTACATAGAAGAACAATCAATATGTAATAATAAATTTATTAATATTAAAGTATTTTAATATAAAATAAATCTAAACTACAAAGTCATTGGTTCTAGGGAACCAACTCCAATAGCTCCCACAACATCATCTCAACAGCCCACACTCACCTTATAAAGAAACCACAATATATTTAAAAATAATATTACAACAAGGTCTAAATAATAATTTTTACATGTAGTAATAAATTATTATTCTATTTATGATAGAAAATAAGGATAAATAAACAATGCTTCGATCAAAACATGCAAACTTAGTGTTAACAAGAACCAAGAGTATTTTAGAACTAGTTATTAGTACCAGCAATCATTATCATTCTTCACAAAATTAATTAATCAATTCATAATGAGTATATTTCAGTAAGAAATTAAACTTAATAAAAAAATACTAATATCAACAATAATCAAAAAAATAACATGCTTAAGTAACATTTCATCATGATAATAACTTTTAAGAAATAATTATAGTTTTAATGAATGCCTCTTTCATTATCCTCCTTGTACCACTATATTTATATTGTTTAACTAGTTTTGAGTATGTAAACTATATAGGGAACCATATATAATATCATAAATAACATCAACACACTATCTAGAGTAATTAATCAACCATAATCACCTGTAAGGCTACACCGCCCCTTTCAATTATTAAATCTGAATTATTATTATATTTAGGTTAATCTCATATATTTACCCTCTAGAAACTAATGAATGATAATAAAAAATTTACAAACAATTAAATAGGAGAAGTTTTGTATCCTCTAGTTTTATATGAATATTCACCTTTTACAAAATTTAAATGGAATGATGGTCAAGGAACCCCAATACAAAACCTTATGAGAACCCATGAACCCTAAAGAAATAATGCCATATGGTATTCTCTATCAATATCTAATAAGAAACCATAGTTAACTAGATTAATTAAACTAAAATTACTTGGAAATAAGAATTTAAGAATAGATAATATAGAGGAAAGAAAATGTTACCTTGCATTGAAGATAGTTGTTGAACAAAGCATGTACTAAAGGATTATTTATAAGGATTAGGTTCATCTAAAAAGATACCAAAAATACTTTGGGTTTATAAGGAGGAAGATAAAATAAAGAGAATTTATTAGAACATTGAATTTATATCTTGGATTGGAAAATAAAGTATCATGGAATGAAAATTATTTGACATGCTATGATTGACAAGATATGAGGATCCTTGCGTGATCCCCCCCCCCCCCCCACGAATAACCCTTTATATTATGGTCATCAACCATTTATTTGATGGAAATAAAGGTTTTATAGAATGTTTATGGGTGTAATTATGTAATAATTATGTGCTTGAGAATCATGAAATTTCCCCTAATCCCTATCAATCAACTCAACCTCAGGGAAAAACCATGAATTTTCTTGAGAACCATGATATAATGACTCTTAAAATGACTGAACCAAGAAAATCAACCTCCATAGATTCATAGTGTAACAAAATTACTTCACTTTTTACCATAATTAAGAGTAAAATCCATATGTAAGGGTATATAGTTTTCTAAAATAAGAAAACCCATGAATAATAAAACACTAAGCTATGATCAACTCCCTTCACACCGCAACTCCTATCATCTTGCTGAAACCTAATATTTACAGTGTGAATTCCACTTAAAACTAATAAAACAAACCCCAAACCATAATAATACTTCCAAACAACCCCCAACTCCCTCATTAGTTCAAAAAATGATAAAGTAAGGTTTTTTGGGAAAATTTAGGCCCTTATATCAAATACTTGTCAAACAATTCTATTCCTCAAGAATAAAAACCAAACATTAGGAAGAAAAATAGAAGATGGGGTCATTATGAATAAAACACCCCATAAGATGTCATTCAAATAGGGATCTCTCTATAATAATAGAACCACAAAATAAACCTGAGAAAAAGAAAAAATCACATAACATTTTCAATCATCTAATAAATCAAGATAAGGCCATACATATCATCTAAAAAAAGTATAATTTTTTTGATATTTAGAATGAATATGTGACTCATGATACCAAGTAAAATCTTATAATACACCATGACACCATAGGATAAACACGAAAGGTATAAAAAACATTCACAACATATTCTCTCGATGGTCTTGAATCTTGATATTTTGTTCCTCAGACATTGTTTTGTCTTCAATATAAAACTCACTCCATTAAATGACATGGGAGTCATAATAAAGATACCAAAAAATCTATTGTACATGAAAGACTTCATATATCAGATCCATCTACGGTGGAATCAAAAATATATATGAAACTTTATAAAAATGTTCGAAAACCTCATAAGGTCTAATAAATTGGGGATAAAGTTTACTCCCATAACAAAACCCTCACTACGTATGATGAGGATATACCTTTAATAACACACTATATCCAATTATAAACTCTAGAGGGATCCTCCTATGATTAACATAGGACTTATAATTATCCTTATCTCCCTTTATCTACTTGTGAATCACTAACACCATCCCAATTATGCTCTGCATTAATTCCGGTTTGAGAAATCCTGAATATCAAACCACAATACAACTAAATTAATATCTATAGGGTCATCCATAAAATTCTTAGAATGATGTTATGCCAACAGTAAATTAATATCTGTTATTATATTAAAATTCAATCAAGGGTTGGGGCTTTACCGATAAACCCCCAAATATAAAATTCATGCATAAAACATGTCTTACAATGTCAGGGTAGTCTTTTCTATCTAATTGTCCATATGTTGATGAAAATTTGTTATGAGGAATAACTGATTGAAAAAGAACATTGGATACATCTCCATACTAATATGGTAAAAATGATATTTGTTCCATATACGATCATCCTTAGACCCCTATAGAGCCTCACAATATCCTCTAAATACCTCCTTGAAAAAACATCCACCATTATCGACTCCTTAATTACTAATAAGTGAGATTATTTCATAAAATATTCAATAAAACAAACAGATAACATAATAACCACACAAAGAATTTGGTAAATAATTCACAAAATCCTATAAAATGTCATCCAAGTTCTACTGAGGGAATTTAAGAGGATAAAGGAACACTCTAAGAACACGATGATTGGACTTTACCTTATAGTAGACCAAACAAATGGATATGAACTCTATGATTGATATATTGATCCCCCAAATACTAAAATAGAGTCCTTAAATTACAATGAATCTTGGCTACATCATGATGTAATAACAAGGGGGATCCATGTGACTAGCGAAGAACCACCTCTCACATCACTAACAAAATAAATAGAGTCCCCTATAAAAAAACTTTTTTTGATCATCCTTAGGCCATACCATAAGAAAATAACCAGAAACAACACTGTTCTTCCAAAATTCCACCTCATGATCTCCCAACAATGATTATTCCACTCGTTACACCAAATATGACTACACCACTATCTGATAGTGACACACTCTTCTATATACTTTCTTTATACAAAGGTACATCATTGTAAGCTCCTCCATCACCCTATAAACATCCCTAGACTTAAAAAAAATATCATAATGTGACTTCCTTATCTACAAACCAACAAAAACATTCCCTTTCCTTACTGTATAGGAATTCTCAAAGGTGTAGTACTTCAAGAATTTTATCAACCATTATTGTCTTATGTTTAAATCACACTGAGAGAAGATACATACAGATAGCTTATGAAATAATTGTCAGCATTGAAGAGACTACAAAATAGTGCATAGATGATATATATAATCCAATTAAAACTCAGAATACATGAGGATTTACTCAATGAATACTACTAAAATCCAATCAATAAACTCACAGAACATAGAGTTCATCAGTCCCATAAACACGTTTTGTGCATTGATGACATCTAAGAACATTACCATGAACTTGTAGTAACCATAACAACACTTTGAAGTAATTATTCAAAATATATTCATTCTTTACCAACATATGATGATATTATGAGCAAAAATAGATCTTATATAACCATATATCTCTATTTTATTGATTTAATAGATCATAAATACATGGAAGAGGATAGTTTTTCTTCATAGTGTCTTGATTCAAGCGATGATAATCAATACACAATAAAAAATTTAAAACTTCCTTCTTCATGAATAGGACCAGAGCACCCTAAATAGACTAACTGGGTCAAATAAAACCTCTCAATAGAATATCATAAATCTATATCTATAACTCTCATATCTTAGAAGGGGTTATCTAATATGGGAATATCAATATTAGAGAGACAACCAACTAAAACTCTATCCCAAACTCATTTTCATTATGAGGAGGTATCATCTCAACCTATTAAAGTAAAACATAAGGGTACTCTTCTACAACCCTGGAAAAAATAACTACATAAAATTCTACTAAACTCAAAATGATCTCAGTTATTATAAATTGAAAGGATTCAACATTTCTATGGATTATTTGATTATCCAACTCACCAATGATCCTGACATGATCATTTTCAACATAAAATATTATAAATCACCTCCTGAAGAAATACATGATATCCTATACTAAATACAACCATTCCATTCTGAGGATGAAATCATATGGATGTATAGAAAAATATAGAAGATCTCTTAAAAACTGATGTTTCCCAAACGTCAACTAAAAATATATACACACATCATACAAGCTAGTTCGACCTCCAACTGGTGTTTTTAATTCCGAGGGAACTAGAAGAATATCCACTTCAAGTCCAAGATTCTATACATTATAGGGTGAAATTAAGGAGTGTGTAGCTCTTGAATTAAAAAAATAAGTCAAAAATGTAAAATAAAGAAAGATGGTACCTCACATGATGTCTGTCGCTCCTGGTACTGACTAATCTAAGGCATATATCTGGATGTATCCTAATTTTAACTCTTTGTATTTGGGGTCAAAATACTCTTTATCCATGATTTTATCTATCAAAGGATAAGGGGTGTCTTGAGGCTATCCTCTACCCACCTCATCTCCTAGATACCAACGAATACTTAGAGAACCTTATTGCGGCCTACTTCAGAGGATACTACTACTATGAAATAACATGAAGTTGGAAGTCAACTCCACACTAACTATATAGGAAGTTCAGAAACATGAGATTATAATTTCTATAAACTCAATAAGAAAAGAGAATAATTCCATATCTCTTGACAGGGATCATATAATTTCTAGATTGAGTGGAATGAGATGAAGGGATCTTAAACCATATCCATACTATCTGAAACTTTGGCTAAGTAGGAAACTGAGAACTTATCCTCATAGTTATACTCATTAAAAAGTACTAATGACTTACCTCTCATGATGATCTAGTAAAATCCAACATTCTATTGATAACCTATCCCTTCAAAAAAACCTCAAGGAACATCAACAACATGAGTTAGGTGACCTGGTACTTGATATCTTGATGCATCACCTCCTAAAAAAGAATTTACATTGCCACTAGATTTGAAAAAAGATCCAAAGTATAATGTGGGAGGTTCTTGAAATAAATTATATACTCCCAAACATTAAATATCCATTAGTGAAGAGAGATCATCTCCAACCGATGATCCACATTCATAGCTAAATAAAGGAACCTAGCCTAAAACTTATCCTAGAACTTCTCTCATGAAACCTCAGACTCCTCATAATCATTAAGGGACAAAAAACACCATGGATGAGAATACCCTAAAAAAATACTAACATCCAAAGAAATCTAGTGCTTCCTCCTAGCATGAATCAACCCAAAAGCAATATCCACCTCCTTCGACTAATCATTTATCTCCTGATTAAGAACACATCCCTCATACTTGTATAAGCATACACATTGAAGATCATGAGTTTTTTCTTCCAAGTTTAATATTTTTTGACCTAAATTATTTGATGATTTTATTCCATGACTTATATATCTTTCAAAATATGAGCCTGATGGGTACATCAAACTAGATCCATACCTGAAAAATAAAAAACCCCTAGAACTCCCTAAACCTAGAACATAGAATATTTAATATTTATTAATTAAGATTCATCATAATTCCCATAATCTTTTAAATCTCATCACAAATATAAACGTACATAACGCAAGATCCTTAATAAGGTATCTACCCTAAAGAAATAATTACTTAACATAGTATGTTTTGAAAAATTAATCTCCTTGCATCAGATCATAGGGGGCCTCAACCAAGAGTGTCCTAGATGGTCTCCCTTCTTACATCACATACTAATTCAAGATGATATAGTTTACCTAATAACATTTAAAAACAACACTAGTGATTATCCCCAATACCCACCGTATATCACAACCAAAATATTTGATGCCGCTTTGTCATGACCCACCCCTAATGGTAGTCCTCTTTGGCTGGAAGTAGAGATGGGAGTGACCTCCAAATCCTTACTCTAATAGGCGACGGGCAGGAGACTAGAGATGAGGGTATAAAACACACAAATATGAGAGACTCTACCCTCTTAATTTTTATAAAATAATAAAATATCCACCAATCAAGACCACATACATGAAATGTAATACAATATAAGAAAAAAATAATTATACCATGAAAATACTTATGGTTGAGACCAGGAATTCCAAAAACTCATGGATTATCTACATGAGCTTGAAACACCCATCTCAATTACCAAATCTCTCCCACGGACATAAAAAAACAAATATATATATATATATATATATATATAGTGGTGAGAAATAATAATACTAAATAGGATCCTCCCCAAAAATTTAGATGAAAATTTGAAAGAAATCTAATTAATCCTCAGTGAATAATTAGACAAGATAAACTAATTTCCTAAATTAGTTCAACTAAATTTATATCCTCACTAAGGATCACTCACCAAATATACACATAAATAAGGTACATAATATCAAATACATATATATAAGAAAGTTACACTGCTTATACTTTCCTAGTAAATAAGTAACCCTTTACCCAAACATCTTACATAATAGTACTCCCAACCCCTCTATAAGCCATAGTGGAGATCTATGAAAACACATCAAAGACCCATATAAATAGTCATATTCATATCACCATCATATCCCCATAATCACATATTAAAATTTAGAGTTGCTACAACCCATGTAAGTATACACTAAACCTTAAGTCACTATAACCCATGAATTAATATACATGTAATAACCATAATCCATTATATTCTGGATACATGTATATACTATAACCATAATATACCAAAACATTCATAGAGATGTATGATATAACTATGAGATATTATAGCCCATATGAGTACATATACTATAACTATGAGATACCATAACTTGCATATGCCCCCCACACTATATATGGAAGAGAGAGAGGGAGGTTAAGGGGAGTATTTATCCATCATTATCCTCAATATCCTAGATGTTTGAAAAAATACCCAAGACCCAAGGCCAAGTATGGGTGTCTATTTTCCCATCTGAATTGGGTGGTGGAGCATAAGAAATAATACAATACAATGGATAATTTGAACAACCATTCTAAGGATAATTATTATACCTAAAACTCAAACTATAACTAATGTACCACATGACTACCTGAATTACATCACTAAGGACATGAAAGCTATACCTTTCTAAGAACACAAGATATAACACCTTGAATTCAATACCCCAAATCCGATGGATATTTTATTACATTGGCATAAAATACATAAATCACAATACAAAATATCAGATAATTTAGTAGTTTCTTGAAACTAGATATATAAATGATCATTACATTATATTGGAAACTTATGATACATCATTTGAATACAAGAAAAATTTATTATTTCTCCTTGAAATTCTATAAACCACACATAGAAATCTGCATAGTTTCCTATGGAAATGGGAAACAATATAAAGGGGTGAGCTTAGATTGTTAGTAAGGGGAAGTGTACAATGGAAGCTATCATAAAATATGTATTTCATAAATAATGTGGTAGGAATAAAAAATTTAAATAATGACATAAATGAGAATAATATATCCATGGATAACATAATAATAAATAAACACATGGATATCAATAACTAATCTCATAGTGATGGAATGTTTAATGTTGGACATCATAAACATACCATCAAGGCCTTATGTCAAGACTTCAATAATAAATGGGTAAGGATTATACGAAATACCCAAGATAATTTGTCTCATGAGACCTATTAATACATTGAGGGGATATATAATTCCACACGACACCCATCAGATAACAAGTCTAATGAATCCCTTATATGAAGAGAATAGATAAAAATACATATGATAATGTTCCTTAAGTAAACTCATGCATAAATCACAACTAATTACTCAATATTTTAACATATAAGAACATGGATATATGAAATTTCAATATTTCCCCATTTAATGAAATAATACAGTTATCTATGTGAATATCCCACAATAAACTTAGAGAAAATAGGATATTCATAATGTAATGGAAAAACCATGATCAAAATTAATGAAAAAAATGAGGTAGTTAAGAGAACTTTCAGGGTGTAGGAATCTCAATAGTAAATAATACTTCACTATGGATCATGAAGACCTCATGATTCATCCAAAGTATATCTCATTAGAGTGTCAAACCAGGTGTGTAGTTAGGTTGATTAGTTATGAACTAAGTGAAGCTAATGTTAATACCCAACCAAACGTTTTTGGATTTATTAACCTGAGAAGATTTTTTATAGATATTTCATCCACTTATTTGTATCAAGATAAAGTTTTAATTATCAAAAAATCACATGCCCTTTACTTCACCAAAATTTTAGGTTGTTTTATGGAAATGGAGGTGTTTGAAAATTATAATGACTTATGAAGGTAGTATAATGTGACAGAATAGTGATATTTCATTGATGATATGATAAGTAATTTATATCAATGAATCATAATAACATTTATAAATGAAATGAAAAGGAAACAAAGAGACTACATAAATAAAGGTAGAGAATAGGTTAGGAACCCTTACCTTGCAATTTGGATTCTTAAATATTGGAAGTAATAACATAGAAACTCTTTATAGAGGCTCTTAAGAGAAAATATTCAAGTTAATTCTTGCTCAATGTATTTGGAGGGGAGAGTAGAGGGAGAATGTTTGAAAGTGATCTCCTTTTATAAGTGAAAAAGAGGGACATTTCTTTGGAAACTTAAGTTAGGTGAGTAGTAAAGATAGAATCACATGGGAATTAGGTGATTTAGGTTAAGAGATGATGGTTTGACATGTGTAATTTACTATCCCACCTAAAAAAGGTCTTATATAAGGTGTACATATCATTTTAATAATCAAAATATTGAATCAATTTAATTCACTCCTTTTACCCCCATTAACTATGATTAAATATTTACCACGGTAATTATTTTTTATTACCAAAAATATAAGATAACATTTCTTACCAAATTTTTATGTAATAATTCTAAATTTGGACTTAATTTAATCGAATTCAATTTATAAATATAACAAAAAAATTTAAATTAAAATAAAAAAATTATATATAACATATTTTGTAGAAAATTTACTTTTTATACATTGAACATTTTTATTCTTATTTTCTTATCCACTACAAATTGAACAAGTATTAATTTTTTATTATATTATATCCACCATTTAAATAATATAATTTAATTTATTTAGATAAAATAAGAAACACTTAAAATAAAAATTATTAAAAGTAAACCATTTTAAGAACAATTTAAAAAATTCACCTTAAAATAATTTTGATATTAAAAATCAAAAAATGATGTCTCTTTTATCAAATATAAATTCTAAAATTTTGAAATATAAATTTTAAATATATTTATGAAATAAAAAAATTTCTACTGAGTTGGTTGGAGTAGATTACTCAAGTGGGGGGTGAATTGAGTATCTATAAAAAATTTTTGTTTAAAAATTATTTTAAAAAAGGTTCGCTAATAAATTTAAATACAACCCAGTTAATCAAAGTAATATGGTTATGAAAGTTTTTCTATTTAAATAACTTCTTAGAAGATTGATTAATTCTTAGTAATCTTAATATTAGTTATTAATATTACTTTTAAACATATTCTAATAAGGAAAAACAATTTAACTTCTCTCCAATATTAACTATCATAGTAAATTTAGTGATTTCTGAACTAAACAATAAAACGGAGAAAACTAAAATAAATAGATCAAAATATATAAAACAAGTGGTTCAGTATCAAGCCAAGACATAAAAAAATCCACTTGGTGATCACCTTCCACCAAGCAGTTTATATAAATAAACTTGATCCCCACCCTGGATCGGGGTTAACAACAGTACACAAGACTGTCCAGGCCACATGACCTCTTCCACAGTTCTTTGTGGGTATGAACTAACAGGTCACACAAGGACCTCTTCCACACTTATCTATGGGAATAAACAAGTGTAAATAGATGTATGAGAAATGATATCATGTATCCTTCAGTTTAATACAGGAGATAATGTGTGTTTTTATACAGACACACACACACACACTGCTTGAAAGATAAAAATAATACACAAAAAAGAAAAAATGATGAGATTAAGTTAGAAGTGATCTAAGTGTTAGTATATATAGCTCTGGACTTTTAGGATGAAGAAGATAAAGAAATCAAGTCCTCTTGTAGAAAATAGAGTATCGAAATCCAGCTAGATCTGGCTCGTGTTCTTCATGGAGTTGATGGTGCGAAAATGTTCTCAACTCTAGGATTCGAGTATTCTTCTTTTATTCTTCAGCAGTGTCAGATTTCATGTATCAGTTCTTCTTTCATGAATGCTCGTTCTTTTTCATTATCACACACACACTTGTTTTTCTGTTGTCACAATTTTTACCGTTTTCACCTCCTTTTATTTTGGTCATGTTGTTCTTTTTATTCTTAGAGTGCATGTGTTGGAGGTGACAGGATGCATGTATTGTGCATCTCATACCTCGTACTGTCAGCTGACATGTCTACAAAGAAACATTAATTATGTTAGTGCATTTAAAAGCTTCAAATATGACCTATAGAAATTAAATTAGAAAATAATAAAATATATTAAGAAATGGTGTCACAGTCTGCTTGGAAATGGTGTATTCATAAAGCGGCATCTCCTTGAAACAGTGTCTCCTTGAAACAGTGTCTCCTTATTTTCCTTTGAGTAGCGAGACAGTTATGATGACATAGTTGTATAGAGATCAAAAACTGGTAGCACAGGTGCAGTGTTTGATCATAGTGTCTGGTCACAGTGTCTGGATGGTCACATTGTTTGGATGGCCATGGTGTCTGGATGGTCACAGTGTCTGGATGGTCACGATGTCTGGGTCACAGTGTCTGGATGGTCACAGTGTCTGGTCACGATGTCTGGGTCAGGGTGTCTGGTCACGGTGTCTGGGTCACTGTGTCTGGTCACGATGTTTGAGCCCTTTTCCAGAAAAACATAACCGGTGGAAGACTCATGGTTTCTCAGACTTAGCCAGATATCTGTATATAGACTAAAACAGTGATATTCATAGAATGGATTAGACTTAATCATTTATCAAGTAAATCCATTATTACATAGACTCAAAATATTTTAAAATCATTAAACATAACACTTAAGAACTTGGATAGGTTTATTTAAATAATAAAGAAACTAATCATCTGTACACATGATTTTAGATAGATTAAACAGTATTATCAGGCTTTATAGAATGTAGAGGATTTGTGATAATTAAAACATGATTAACACATGAAGAGGCCAATAATCTCTCCCTTTTTGATGATCAAAAATCATGTGAGTGAGATATTTATTCTTAGGTAATGTGTCTCTTCTTTAATGTGCATATAGAATACACATTTCTCCCCATTTTGGGATTATCCAAAAGAGTAAAAAAGTAAATAAAAGAATAGATAACAGGAGTTAAGAATGAATTAGATAAAAAGTGTATTTACAAACAGTAAGTAACAAGAAATACAGAAATCATCCCTATCAAAATATAATAGTCACTGTTCTTCAGGACTGGCTTGTCTTCTCTTTGCCTTTGGAAGCAACATCAGAAGAAGAAGCCACAGGAGAATAAGTGGAAGTGAAATAAGGGAGTGAACCAGTGGACAAATAAGGTAAAAGGATACCTTCAAAAATAGAAGGGGCCGAGGTAGGTGTAGTGGAAGACCGAGGAAACTATTGATCATGGATAATAGGACTGATCTGACCTAGAACCTGAGAGACATACATAGATGTAGAGAAAAGGGAAAAGGATGAGAAGATATTCAAACTAGATCTCAGGGGTGCAGCTGCAGGAGCAACAATGGCGATACTCTGAACATGAAGATAAGGCCTCAAAAGATTGATGAATTTAGAAATGATCTCTCCACCATACTGAATGGATTTCTCAAAGTCATACTTGTTCTCCATAAACTTATCCAACAAAGGAGTGAAATCATTGAGCTTTTGGACCTTTGTTTTGAAATCTTGAGTGACAGGAGGGATTCTCAGGTTCTCTATGAGGAAGTTGAAATGGTTTCTCATGTCATTCTTAGAGAAGATCCTATTGAAGTAGAAATCCACCTTCTTATCAATTTCTTGCTAAGAACCATTGGCAATATTGGAATGAATTCTCACCAAATAAAAAACTATGTCATTTTTCTTGACAACTTCATATAGAGATTCCTTGTCAAAGCCACCGAGCAAAAATTGAAGTTATTCTTTTACAACTGTTCTGAGCAGATCACTGTCTAAAGAGGGTTGGGATGGTTTTCCAGAAGTATGAGAAGTTGTAACAACTGAAGTAAGAGATTTTAGTTGATTCAGAACTTTCTGGAGACAACCCTTATACTCATCAATCAACTTTTTAAGACCAATGAAAAGTTCATGAATCTCTTGAACAATCTGCTTCTTTCTTTCAGATACCTCTTCAACTAAGGAATTGAGATTAGGTTGAATTAATGAGGCTACTTTCTATGGAATCTGACTAACAACATCCTCAATAGGATAAGAAAAAGGTTCTGGTCTTGAGTTCTTCACTCTCTGCATTTCTTCAACCATACCTCCAAGAGTTTTTACCTCATAACTGAGCTGTTTGTTCTCCTCTATGACTTCTTGAATCTCATGAAACATCTTGAGTTGAATCTTCCATATGATCTTTTCCGACAATAGGGAAACATCTCTTTCACTTAAATTGGTTATAATAGATGGTTGGGTATTCATGAGTTTTTCAACTCCAGATAATAAGGTATCTCCAAATGATTTCAGATCATCCTTATTCACCATGATTGGAGGTTCTTGTGAAGGTTCAAGGATAGAAGTTGAGACAGGCTTAGGATCTTTGGAAGAGATAGCTTTAGGTGCAGATGTCAGTTTCAATTGAAACATAGTAGATATATCAATTCCTTTTACTGAGACTTCCTGTGAATCATTCACATCAAAATAACTAGAGAATTTATACCATGTATCCTCTAAGCATGGATCAATGGGATTAGGGACTCCAACAGGTTCTAGATTTGGGTGCTTCTCCCCATAAATAGGTGAATCTTTCTCAGTATTGAGAGATTTTTATCCTTGATCTATTTCCAAGATTTCATCTATGATATCCTGACCCATTTCCTTTCTATCCAACAGAAAGGATTGCTCCATTATCTCTTCAACAGATGGAATAATTTCACGAACAATTTTTTCCTCTGGGTGTTCCTCTAGAGAATCTTCTCATACAATAGAAAGATCTTCTTATATATGCTCTTCTACAAAATCTTGTTCATTTACCTTAGCAACAGATACTTTTTCAGCAGTAGGTTGTTCTTCCAAATTAGTAACTTCTTCAGGAACATGTATTTCCTTCTCAATTAAGACTTGAGAAGAGGATTCAATTTTTTTCTCAACCAGAATAGTTTCTCTTGAAGGTGAAACATCCTCTTTCTCCTTTTCCTCATCATAATACTCAAAAATTTCATCTGGTTCCAAAACAGGATAACAAATATCCTTAGGTCTTGAAGAGTGTTCCACTGGATTAAACTTTTCATTAACCCTATCATTATCTACCACCCATGCTTTTATCTATGGATTACAACAGATTTTCATTCTCTTTACTATAACTTTCAAAAAACAAAACTCATAATACTTAATAGATTCTTTATATGGACCAATCAAACCTTTTGCATAAAGCATAGTTGAGATAAGCCTTGAATAGAATAGGGTGGTTGACTTGGAGGTTGTCTTGATCAACTCACACATATAGTGTATAACATATTTTCATAGGTTGATATTATGTCAAATTTTCATGATATGTATGAAAAATACATCCTGATACTTGATTGTAGAAAAATAACTATTTATGAGGATAATCTGATTCTGAACAAACTTAAATAGAAGCCTGGTTTCATTGCTAGCTCAACAACTATGGCTCTTCACTTTGTTTCATTCCCAGTTAAGCTTCCCAATGCTTCTTCCCGAACAAAGATCTCACTTAGAGGTGGAGGAACTCTCTGGTAGTCCTCACAAATACCTTCATGAGATATCCTAAGGCATTCATCCCGTAACATTGAATAAAATTTTCATCTCTGACCATTGATCTAGTTTCTCACAACATAGAAATCTTCTGAATGAAAAGATAATTGAACATACTGATAAAACTGTGCAACTAATTTTGAAAAAATTGGCCTATCCTCCTTTGTGAACCACTGCATACATCCTTTCTCTTTTATCACTTTCAATACCATATAATTACTTGATATAAGACACTTAGGGAATATCTGCTTTTCTGGTACCACTATTATGTCTACCAGATTCGAATTCAGAGGACCTTCGAGTGCTAACTTTAGCACTATTTTCAACTTCTTATTTGAACTGCGCTTCTCAGGAGTAGATGATGATGGGAATTTTATCTTAGGCATTCAATGAAAGTTCGAGAGAGAGAGAGAGAGAGAGAGATGAAACCTAAGAGTTGAGATAGGGGTTAAGGTTTAAGAGAAGAGATCTTGGGTGAATAAATAATGAAACTTCTTTATTTTTTATCATTTAAGGATATCAAGCAACGTAAGGTCAAAAAACGTGGAAAAATAAAAGGGTCAAATAATTAATTACTATGATACAGGTTATAATGTATAAAAAACAATAAAGAATATTTATGGTGAGACCATAATCACCATTCATGGTGAGACCATAATCACCATTCATGGTGAGACCATAACTAGATTTCATGGTGAGACCGTAACTGGCTTCCACGGTGAGATCATAACTGGATTTCACAGTTAGACAGTAACTGTGTGATTTCTAAACCACGCAACCGTATTGTTTGAGATAGTAAGTGCTAGATTGTAACCAATAAATAGTAACTATGAGATCGTTAACCTGAAACAGAAAGTCTTAAGTTAGTAAAATTATAGAATTGTTAGATTGCGACTTGTGAAACTGTAAACTGTGAAACCGTAAACTGTGAAACCGTAAACATAATATTTAAGATTTATCATTCCCAATTCATGTATGATGTAATCTATTATTTCTTAATTTAATGGTTTGGTGAAAATATCAGCAAGCTGATATTCAGTTCCAATGAATTCCAAAGTGATATAACCTTTTTGATAATGATCTCTCAAAAAGTGATGTCTTACATCAACATATTTTGTCCTAGAGTGTGAAAAAAGATTTTGTAAGATATTAATAGAACTTTTATTTTCCAAATTTATAGGTAAATTTATGAATTGATATTCATAATCTAGTAATGTGTATTTCATCCACAAAATTTGTGCACAGAAACTACCAGCAACTATGTATTCAGCTTCTACAGTAGATAATGCAATAGATTATTGTTTCTTACTACACCATGATACCAGGGACTTGCCTAAAAAGTGATATGTTCCAAAGATGCTTTTCTATCTAACTTACAACCACCTAAGTCAGTATCAGAATAACTCACTAACTCAAATGATTGTCCTATAGGATAGAACAGTCTTAGATTAGGTGTATTCTTGAGGTATTCTTATCGTTTTGCATCATTTTAGAAAATTCAATACATAAAGAATTTTTTGAAGATCCAAAGATAATGTCATCTACATAGATTTTAAATACTAAAACATCATTGGAAATTCGTTTTATAAAGAGGGTAGGATCATCTATTCCTTTTGTAAATACTTTGGAAATATTAAATGTACTAATTCTATCATACCAAGCTCTTAGATCTTGTTTTAAACCGTATAAATATTTTGATAATTTAAAAATATGGTTTATAAAATGAGGGTTTATAAAACTAGGGGGTTTCTCAGCAAATAAATCCACAGCTATATACCCATTTAGAAATTCACTTTTGAAATCCATTTGATATAGTTTGAAATTTAGATGTGCATCATAAGCAAGAAAAATTCTGATAGCTTCAAGTCTAGATACTGGTGCAAAGGTCTCTTCATATTCAATTTCTTCTTCTTGAATATATCCTTGTGCAACCAATCCAGACTTGTTTCTAACTATATTACCAGATTCATCTACCTTATTTCTAAACACCCATTTGGTGCCTATGGTAAATGTGTCTTTAGGTCTATCAACAAGTTTCCAAACATTGTTCCATTCAAACTGATTATGTTCTTCTTGCATAGCCATCACCCAAAATTCATCATTTATAGCATCATTAATGTTTTTAGGTTCAAGTTGTGATAAGAAGACTTAATGTTCAACCTTATTTCTAATAGAAGATCTAGTTTGAGTTCCTTTATCTAAGTCTCCTACTACATCATCTAAAGGATGGTTCTTAGGGGTTCTAATAGCTCTAGAAAAGAATGACTAGTGATTTCATGTTCTTCAATAGGGTCAGGTTCATTATGACCTGAATCTATTGAGTTTCTAGAACCCTAAGTTTTCACAGATTCCGTTACAGGATGGTTAAAGGATTTTGAATTAATGTCCAGATCATCCTCCAGGTTCTCTAGAGTGGTCTTACACTCATGTGAATCTATCTCATCAAATTTTACATGGACAAATTCTTCCACACATTTAGTTTTTTTTAAAAACTCTATAGGCTTTACTAGAGATTGAATATCCTAAAATGATTCTTTCATCACTCTTGGATGCAAACTTGTCAAGATTGTCCATAGTATTAAGGATATAGACTTTGCAACCAAAAACATTGAAGTACCTAACTCTCTATTTTCTATTGCTTCACAAATCATATGGAGTTCTTTTAAGAGTCGGTCTAATCAACACTCTATTGATAATATAGTGTGCTGTATTTACAGCTTCATCCCAAGAATAAATAGGTAAGTCATATTCACTAAGAATGGTTCTAGAAATCTTTTGCAATGTTATATTTCTTCTTTCTACAACTCCATTCTATTGAGGTGTTCTAGGGGAAGAAAAATTATTACTATAGCCATTTTTGTAAGCAAAAGGATTCAAACTCTTAATTTTAAAACTCACGGCCATGATCACTTGTTAAGGATTTAATTCTATGTCCACTAAGATTTTCTACAGTTTTGGCATATTTGGTAAAATGATATAAGACTTCGCTTTTGTGATCCAAAAATAAAGTCCAAGTATATCTTGAAAAGTCATCTACAAGAACATAAACATAGTGCTTACCATTTAAAATAGAAACTCTAGATGGTCCAAAAAAATCCATGTGGACCAGTTCGAGAGGTTTAGAGGTTGACACATATTTCTTTGGTTTGAAGGAAATTATGTGTTGCTTTTCTTTTTGACTAGGATTACACACTTTATCATTTAGAAACTCAAGTTTGGGTAGGTCTTTGACTAAGCGTTTTCTAGTAAAATTTCTAAGAGAGTGAGTGTTACAGTGTCTTAGTCTCCTATTACAAAGCCAAGATTCTTTGTGAAATACACTTAAACATGAATAATTTTGAGAAAGTAAAGATTCTAAGTTAAGAGAGTAAAAATTTTCATTTCTTATAGCAGAAAATACTAATTCATTTTTAGAATTAAAAACATTGCAAGCATAATTTTCCAATTGAACATGAAATCCATCATCACATAGTTGTGAAATACTATGTATATTATATTTCAATCCATCAACAAAAAGTACTTTGTAAATCAAAACTGAGTTAGAGTTATTGATTTGGCCAAGGCCAATAATCTTTCCTTTGGAATTGTCACCAAAGGTGACATATCCTCCAATTTTTATTAAATTCTTGGAGAATGAATAGTCTCCTATCATGTGTCTTGAACACCCACTGTACAAGTACCATAATCTTTTACACAAACTATTTAAGCAACTTTCCTACAAAATAGTCAGATAAAAATAGATTTTGGTACCCAAACTTGTTTGGGTCTAGTAATTTTAGTGACTAGTGTTTTACGAACCCATATCTTCTACACAGGTTTCCTATAAGAATTATGTAAAGTATTTACAAAATAAACTCTATTTTTTCCAAAAAATCTTGAAACTGTAGAGAGTTTATCATAACTTGAACTAGCTGAATGTTTTACAGAACTAGAAGTAAAGCAGTTTTTCCTAGACTTAGAAACAAAATTAGTTCTTCCAAAATTTCTTTTACCATGTTGATAGCCAATTCTAGTAGTATATTTAGGAGCAATCTGTTTACCTAGAATATGTACCAAGGTATCTTTACCATTAGTAAAAATTCCAAGATAATTTTTCAACTTCTCATTAGATAGTTTTAGTTCATTGTTATCTTTAAGTAATTGAGGACTTTTCTCCCTTTCTACACTAAGTTTAGTTTTAACAGTTGAGGTAAGAGAATTCTATTTCTTTAAAGACTTGTATTTATACTTTAGTTCATTGCATGTATCTTCAAGAATATTACAATACTCAAACATTTATTCATTTGACATATTTTAAGAGTCAATTTCATATCTAGAATAATAGGAATTGTGTACAGGAGATTCCAGTGTTACCTCATATGTGTTTGTCATAAAACACATATTGGCTTTGTTATCCTGTTCATCATGTGAAGATTTTGAGTCACTTGAAATATCCTTAGAAGAAATCCATGTTTCTTTCATTGCCTTTTTATACTTTCTATCTTTGTCCTCATATTTCATTTTTTACTTGAGTTTGGGAGAATTAGCCCTGATAAGTCATTTTCACTTACATTCATAGTAGACAATCTCATCAGACTTGTCACTTCTTTTCCAACCCTTCTTCCAACTTCATTTTTGATCATATCTTCCCTTAAAGTTAGGATTTCTAAAAAAGTTCTTCTTCTTGTAAAATCTCTTAAGCCTTCTGGATAATTGATCCATCTACCCATCATTATCATGTAATGATTGTTCACTGCTGGAACTTTTTACAGAAACTTCCAATTTCCCTTTCTCTGTGTGTTTAGAGGTGGTGGTTTTGAACGGAACTGATTTTCTTTTGGGTTTATCATCCTATTCCTTGTTGACTTTAAACTCCTCTTTATACATCATCAGTTTTCCAATGAGTTCTTTTACAGGTTGCTTGCTGATGTCACATGAATCTCTAATAGAGATAGAGGTTCCTCTTCATCTGTTATATAGGCATCTGAGAATCCTCATGATTTGTTCTTTGGTAGTGACTTATCTTCTAAGAGAAATCATTGTGTTGACAATTTAATTGAACCAGAGGTACATGTTAGAAATAGAATCATTAGGTTTCATTTTAAAGTTATCATATTTAATAGTGTAAGTATTAAGTCTCATTTCTTTCACACTAGAAGTTCTTTCATGTAAAACAGACAAGGTATCCCAAATTTCATGGGTAGTTTTACATGCAGAAATTCTATTAAATTCATCATATCCTAAATATCAATATAAATCATTCATGTATTTTCAATTGTTATTATAGGAAGTCTTGGTTGGATCATCCCAAGTGATTCCATCAGTAACATGAATCTTATATTCATATATAATTGAAGACCAGATTTCAAAACTCATACTTTCTAAATGCATTTTCATTTTGATTTTCCATTGACCATAATTGGTTCCTTTAAATAATGCTAGTTTTTTTCTTGGATCACCTTCCAATTTATTATCCATAATAAATAAATACTTTTAAAGAGATAGAAATTTATAATTAACATAAATTTTCAGATCTTTAAAGTAGAACTACAATTACAGTTTAATATGGTAAAAAACAGAGTCTTAATAAATAAACATTTGATACAAATGTTGGTCGGAGTAGAGTAATCAAGAGGGGTGGGGGGGGGGGGGGGTGAATTGAGTATCTATAAAAAATTTCTGTTTAAAATTATTCTTAAAAAGGATCACTAATAAATTTAAATACAACCCAGTTAATCCAAGTAAGATGGTTATGGAAGTTTGACTATTTAAATAACTTCTCCAAAGATTGATTTATTCTTAGTAATCTTAATATTAGTTATTAACATTAATTTTAAAGATATTCTAATAAGGAAAAACAATTTAACTTCTTTACATGATTAACTATCAAAGTAAATTTAGTGATTTCTAAACAAAATAGTAAAATAGAGAATAAATAAATAAATAGAACAGTAGATATAAAACAAGTGGTTCAGTCTCAAGATGAGACCTAAACTACTCCACTTGGTGATCACCTGCCACCAAGTAGTTTATATAAATAAACTTGATCCACACCCTTGATTGGGGTTAACAACAGTACACAAGACTGTCCAGGTCACATAACCTCTTCCATAGTTCTTCATGGGTATGGACTAACAGCTTACACAGGGACCTCTTCCACACTTATTTGTGGGAATTCAAAAGTGTAAAAAGATAAATGAGAAATGATATCTTGTATACTTATGTTTAATGAAGGTGAAAAAGTGTGTTTTTATACAGACACACACACCCTACTTGAAATATAAAAATAATACACAACAAAGAAAAAATGACGAGATAAGGTTAGAAGTGATATGAGTGTTGTTCTAAGCAGATTTGGACTTCTAGGATCAAGTAGATGTAGAAATCGAGTCCACTTGCGGAAAATAGAGTATCACAAGTTAGCTGGATCCGGCACATTTTCTTCATGGAGTTGATGGTGCGAAAATTTTCTTGACTCTAGGATTAGAGTATGCTTCTTTTATTCTTCAGTAGTGTTAGATTTCATGTATTAGTTCTTCTTTCATGAATGCTCATGATTCTTCGTTATCACGCACACACTTGTTTTTCTATTGTCACTATTTTCACCATTGTCACCTCTTTTTCTTTTGTTCACATTGTTCTTTTTATTCTTAGAGTGCATGTGTTGGAGCTGATAGGATGCATGTATTGTGCACCTCATACCTCGTACTGTTATCTGACGTGTCTACAAAGAAACATTAATTATGTTAGTGAAATTAAAAGCTTCAAATATGACTATTATAAATTAAATTGAAAAACGAAAAAATAGATTAAGAAACGGTGTCACGATCTATCTAGAAATGGTGTTTTCATGAAGAGGTGTCTCCTTGAAATGGTGTCTCCTTGAAACATTGTCTTCTTCTTTGCCTTTGAGCAGTGAGATAGTTATGATGGAATAGTTGTATAGAGATCAAAAACCACTAGCACAAATGCAGTGTTTGATCATAGTGTCTGGTCATGGTGTCTAGATGGTCACAATGTTTGGATGGTCAGGGTGTCTGGATGGTCACGGTGTCTAGGTCACGGTGTCTGGTCATGGTGTCTGGGTCATGGTGTCTAGTCACAGTGTTTGGACCCTTTTCTAGAAAAAAAACTGCTGCCAGACTCATGGTTTCTCAGACTTATCCAGATATCTATATATAAACTTAAATAGTGATATTCATAGAATATATTAGACTTAATAATTTATCAGGTAAATCCATTATTATAGAGACTAAAAATAGTTTACAATCATTAAACATAACACTTAAGATCTTCGATAGGTTTATTTAAAGCATAAATAAACTAATCATATGTACACATGATTTTAGATAGATTAAATAGGATTATCAAGCTTTAAAGAATTTAGAGGATTTGTGATCATTAAAACATGATTAACACATGAGGAGGCCAACAATCTCCCCCTTTTTGATGATCAAAAATCATGTGAGTGAGATATTTATTCTTAGGTAATGTGTCTTTTCTTTAATGTGCATATATAATACACATTTCTCCCTCTTTTGGGATAATCAAAAAGAGTAAAAAAGTAAATAAAAGAATAGATAAAAGGAGTTCAGAATGAATTAGATAAAAAGTGTTATTACAAACAATAAGTAATAAGAAATACACAAATCATCCATATCAAAAGATAGTAGTCATTGTTCTTCAGCACTAGCATGTCTTCTCTTTTCCCTTGGAAGAAACATCAGAAGAATAAGCCATAGGATCATAGGTGGAAGTGGAATAAGGGAGTAAACCAGTGGATAGAGAAGGTAAAGATATTCTTTCAAAAATAGAATGAGCCAAGGTAGTTTTAGTGGAAGACCGAGGCAATTGTTGATAATGGATAACAAGACTGATCTGACTCAGAGCCTGAGAGACATACATAGATGTAGAAGAAAGGGTAGATGATGAGAAGGTAGGAAAACTAAATCTCAGGGGTGCAGCTGCAGGAGCAATAATGGCGGTACTCTGGACATAAAGATAAGGCCTCAAAAGGTTGATGAAGTTAGCGATGATCTCTTCACCATACTGAATAGCTTTCTCAAAATCATCCTTTTTCTCCATAAACTTATCAAACAAGGGAGTGAAATATTTGAGCTTTTGGACTTTAGTTCTGAAATCTTGAGTGACAGGAGTTATTCCCATATTCTCTACGAGGTACTTGAAATGGTTTTTGAATTAAATAGTAAAATAGAGAAAACTAAAATAAACAACACAATGGATATAAAACAAGTGGTTTAGTCTCAAGTTGAGACCTAATCCACTCCACTTTGTGATCACCTTCCACCAAGATGTTTATATAAATAAACCTGATCCACACCCTAGATCAGAGTTAACAATAGTACACAAGACTTTCCTGGTCACACGACCACTTCCACAGTTATTCGTGGGTATGAACTAAAATTTCACACATGGACCTCTTCCACACTTATCCATTGGAATACACAAGTGTAAAAATATATATGAGAAAGGATATCTTGTATCCTTCAATTTACTGTAGGATACAATGCATGATTTTATACAGACACACACACACACACTACTCAAAAGATAAAAATAATGCACAACAGAGCAAAAATGATGTGATATGGTTATAAGTGCTCTGAGTGTTTGTCTATGCATCTCTAGACTTATAGGATGTGGTAGATGCAGAAATCGAGTCCTCTTGCAGAAAATAGAGTATCGCAAGTCAGTTAGATCTGGATTGTGTTCTTCATGGAGTTGATGGTGTGAAAATGTTCTCGACTTTAGGATTCGAGTATCCTTATTGTGTTCTTCAGCAGTGTCAGATTGCATGTATCGGTTATTCTTTCATGATTGCTCGTGCTTCTTTTTTATCGCACACACACTTGTTTTTCTATTGTCACTATTATCACTGCTGTCACCTCCTTTTATTCTGGTCAAGTTTTTTTTATTCTTATAATGCATGTGTTGGAGTTGAAAGGATGCATGTATTCTACACCTCGTACCTCATACTGTTAGGTGACATGTCTACAAAGAAACATTAATTATGTTAGTGAATTTAAAAGCTTCAAATATGAATGTTAGAAATTAAATTGAAAAATGACAAAACAGATTTAGAAATGGTGTCACAGTCTGTCTAGAAATGGTGTCTTCCTGAAGCAGTGTCTCCTTGAAACATTGTCTCCTTGAAATAGTGTCCCCTTGTTTGCCTTGGAGCGGTGAGACAATTATGATGGAATAGTTCTAAAGTGATCAGAAACTGGTAGCACAAATGCGGTGTTTGATCATATTGTCTGGTCACAATGTTTGGAGGGTCATGGTGTTTGGATTGTCATAGTGTCTGGATGGTCATGATGTCTGAGTCATGGTGTCTGGATTGTCACAGTGTCTGATCACAGTGTCTGGGTCACGGTTTCTAGTCACGGTGTCTGGGCCCTTTCCCAGAAAAACATAACCGATGGAAGACTCACAATTTCTCAGACTTAGCCAGATATCTGTATACAGACTTAAACAGTGATATTCATAGAATAAATTAGATTTAATCATTCATCAAGTAAATCCATTATTACACAAACTCAAAATATTTTACAATCATTAAACATAGCACTTAAGATCTTGGGTAGGTTTATTTAAATCATAAATAAACTAATCATCTCTACACACGATATTAGATAGATTAAAAAGGATTAGCATGCTTTACAAAATGTATAAGATTTGTGATCATTAAAACATTATTAAAACATGAGGAGGCTAACATATAGTGTTGACCTGCTATAAAATAATCTCACGTCTTACATTCTCCCCTAAAATAATTTCATGCATAAAATTTGTGATATATATTAGATCATAAGAAAAATATGGGTAGTCCTTTATCATTTGTTCTTTAGGTTCCCACATTTATTCCTCTAAATTGTGATTCCCATAGTGTAATTTCAATATTTGAGTTATTCAATTCCACAATACTTACTCTATAGTGTCATGAATCTGAATAGGCTCTTCATTATAATAAAAGTTAGGTTCCAACTCTATTTTCTCCATGGTGAGTATATGAATTGATTATCAAATGTAATTCCTTGATAATAAAACATAGAATATTTCATACACTTTATAAAGTTTGGGTGGTATATCCAAATGGTAATCCATAAATACAACTTTATCTAAATTTTTAAAAGGACAAATGTACCTAGGAAATAAATTTACCTTCTTACTAAACCTTATAGCTCCATTTTTTATAGATACCTTTCAGAATACATGATACTATAATTGAAATTACTAATCCTTCCTCCATTTATTAGTATAGATTTTCAATTTTCTTTGAGCTATATTGATATGTTTCTAGATAGCTTGTACCTTCTCACTTGTCTTTTCAATGGGTTTAAGACCAACTATCCACCTTTCCCCAACTTCGTCCTAGTAGGTTGAAGTATAAAATATTTTTCGACACAAGTCATCATAAGGTTCCCTTTTTATACTTGAATGGATGCTATTATTGTATAAAAAATCTACCAAAGGTAGGTATTGGTCCCACATTCCTTGAAATTTATGTGAGTATGACCTCAACTTGTGCTTTAGTGTTTGTATTGTTCTCTCAGACTTCCCATCTATTTGAGGATGGTAAGTAGTGTTTAAGTGTATCTCTATGTTCAAATAATTTTTAATACTCCCCTAAAGTTTTTATGTGAAATAAATATTAGATATAATTGATAAAGGAGCATCATGAATCCAAACATATTTATTGATATAGAATTGTGTGAGATGTTTAAGGGGTAACTACTCCCTTAATGCTAGAAAGTGTGAAGAATTGGTGAGTTTAACCACAATGACCCATATAGTATCATTCTTAATAAAGTTCTTAGGTAGTCAAGTAACACATTACATTGTGATATTATACCACTGTTCAATGGGAGTGAGGTAGAATAGTTACCTGGGGATCTCTACACTATTTGATGAACCATACACCAACTGTGTGTAATGCCACTATCTGAGGTTGTACTATTTTCCTGAGAAGGCTGAATGGTTTACTTAACTGTGTGACAATCGTGCGCCTTGTATAGGTTGGACCTATTTCCCTTCCTTTCATGTTGTGAACCCCTAGAATAAACTTAAGGTCACTCATACACTCGAGAAACATATAATTAATAAAAAAAAGATCAAAACCAAAATTTAAACAAGGAAATACCTCCATGAATTATGAGATCTTAAAACCTCCCCATCTTATAATGGCTCATCCTTTAGCCTCAATTCCAAACACCACTAAACTTTTAAAACAAGGAGATCAGACCACTACACCCGCCTATAATTTCCCTATTTTCTAACCATCTCATTGAACATTACCATGATACCACAAAACTTGAACCAATGACATAGTTTTTCCCCACAATTATTTCTCACTACGATCCACAACATGAACCAGATACTCCTCAAAGGATGCCTCAACCTCAACCATACATTAAACACAAGAACTTCATAATAACTCCTAGGAAAAAAATACATAATTCATAGAATAAGAAAATTTCACACACAACATCACTCCATCGTAGAAGAACCAATCAACACCCCATTAGTCAAATCCTCTTCACAACTCATGACCCAAATCACTTGGCATAATTTTACTCTGTTTCTAAAACTATAACAGTGACCACAACTTGATATCAGCCAATTTAAACACACATTATTCCCAACTTATGTCGATCCACCACTCAAGTACCTATGGTACCATTCTATAGCCATACATCCAAAATGTAACCAAAACCCTTAAGGAACTCAACCGATCATACCCGATCCAATGCTCACCATCAGGGCCAACTCACCTGAATGGTGATCACTTGAACTCCTCCAACCCAAAAATATGATCACGTCATCAAACAACCACTTTCCCATTATGGTTCTCTCCACCCTCCACCATTTTTTGGAACCCCCTTTATTGAAGAAAGAGAAATATAATCACAAGTCCACTTTCACATCATACCAGGTGTGTTCCCTACTCACCATGCATGAACATCCATATAAAATTCACCCAGTACTGGCCTTTGGAATTTCCATTAAAACTACCCAGAAGCACATTCCTACACCATCCACCCAAGGATTATGGTCAAATTTACCTCACTTAAGTTCGCCTTCATTTACAAAGATCACTTTCCACTAAAAACACCAAACCATAGATTGGTCATAGCTTACTACATACATTCCTTTTACCATATCACATCAGGCCACCCCTGACTGGTCTGTCCTAGAACACCCATCTTCCACTGCGGGCATGCTGCCCTTTTTCACCTTCCCAAGGAACTTACTAACATGAAGCCTATGGATACCTTCCAATGCACCTACTGAGGTTATTCCTTGACTTATGGAAGAATTACACCATTAAGGAATCACTTCCCTTCAACCACCATCAAGCTCCATCGAACCCATCAACATTCCCAACACAAGCAATCCTACCACTCATACTCTAACAAAAGAGGGATAGGTTCTCACTCAAACCCATCCCAAAAATTGAAACATAATTCTCACTCTAAAATATCCACAAAAGTGGATTTTTGACTCTCCATATATGCCCACACTCCTAGCCGAGTTGAGCTATCCCCAACTAACCCATCCTGTAATGCTTAACTGAGTCTTCTTCTATCTTTTGTTGGAATTATAGAACCCATCCTCTCTTTCCACAAACCGTTTCCATGTATTACCACCCCTTCAACAAATTTAATGTAGGAATCTAAAATTTTCATTTGGAGATACCCTAATCCAAGATCCACTTCTTGGATCAATCAACCATCATAATCAAGGCCCACTTAGCCTCTCTGATAGACCCAAAATTCACCTCATAGGTACCATATTAGCACCCTAGTTCCATTACATCAACTCAAAATTCTCCTCCCAAATATCCAGGACTGACTTATCATTCCCCACCTAAGGAATGTCATTACCATAACTTTCCTTGAGGAATTACAACCATCATGGTTCACACCCAATAATAAGCCAAACCCCAAAACTTAGACATGGATTTATAGCTCTTCCCGGAATAAGAAAAAAAATCTCACCAAAAAACCGCTGATGGTGTACATCCACCGTCCATATTCACATATACGTCACCATGATTGTAAACTACATGTGTCCTCATCCAACAAAAATACCATAAATTCTCTTGGATTAAGGTCAGGACTTCCTCAACATATGCATAATGATGTCAATATGTTGGGCATGATCATCTCCAGCTAAAGGAATGCTAATAAGTTATCGAAGAACACCACGACCATCTTACCTATCACTGATGTCGCCTCCCACTATAGGACACCATGACCCACCAAATATTTTTGGCTTCCCTACTACACACATATCATTATCACTTAACCACCACTACTCATCCACGATTTACAACCGTGATTTACAACCTCCCACGACCATTCACCAAGCAGCGATGAACCAACTTTTACTTTGTAACAACTGCCCAAACATCACTCAAGTTCTTCCAGTACAACCCTGGTTTCTAACATACAAAATCAACGGTCCACTAAATACATGAAAACCATGGTCCCTAACAAATCCATACATCCCAAATTGGTTTCATAGAGAATGAAAGGCTCTTATCCTATGTCAACTATTTTCCCATCCTGATCAGAATCACATCTTTCCAGTGTGTTCCCACATTTGGACTACTTCAAATCCCTCAAGGTCTTGCATCTTCTTGTAACCACCCACTTGAAC
Source organism: Viscum album (assembly GCA_963277665.1). Lineage (NCBI taxonomy): Eukaryota > Viridiplantae > Streptophyta > Magnoliopsida > Santalales > Viscaceae > Viscum > Viscum album. The sequence continues at coordinate 1,273,729,957 of OY728132.1, read as the reverse complement.
TGGATTTAGTTCACACAATACAGGCATCACCAGAGCCTTTCCCAGAACCCAGTTATTCACCTAATGATGCCTCTTAGTTCATCAACCCCAATGAGACCAATGTATCCTAAAAATATTACCCAACCATCAGAACACTTATACAAATAAGTTAAACCACATGGCCACCATCACCTCAGGTGTCACCTCCAAAACAAAAGAATCTAACCTTTCCTCAGTCCACCTTATATTTTCCATATAAAATAAACATTGAGGTCTTCATTAGTCACCATCTAAATAGACATACCAAACATCCTTAGGATACAAACCTTAGAAACTAACCTTATAACCTATTATAACCACTCAGGTGACCTTCTAAAATAACCATGGTACCACCATTCCATTTACCAAAACTTGATGGTAGTCATATGCATCAATTCCACCTCTAAAGCATCTCCCATGCTTCATATTCCATGGAACTCACATCACTGTCTAGCCTTCCATGAGGTCACCCTTGATTTTTCTGAAAATGTCAACATGTAATCACAACCTGAGTCACATTAATAGACCATTAACCTTCTCACTTATCCCTTTAGGACAAACCCACACTAGGAAACACTCTATGTGTCCCACTATCAAGGTAAAAACATCCACCTATGCGACAGACACACAAAAATCACTAGAAACCCCATCCGATATCTCCTATAGGTCACCTTGAAGGTCGAATGATGCAAACTCCCTAAACTGGTGTCACAACAATCAATAACCATTGTTCCTCTCTTCAAAACATATAGATCAAGTTAATAACAAATCAAGGTTCATGAACAACACTATCACCCCCATTATGATACACATTACTCCTAGTGCACCAAATGACCATTTACTCTAGGTACCACACCAAAGGTAATCATACACATACATCAGCACTATGAGCCAAACACCCACTCTGGGATTAAAAACACAACTTGTAAGGTCCCTACCCACAAGGTCACCAAATTCTAGGTACCATCCTTAAGGTTCAACATGAATTCTATATAATCACAACCCATAAGTGTTTCCACACTTTCATTTGCAAACAAAGACTCATGAACCAAAGGCCACAACCCCACCAATGGTTCCTTAAGAAAATTAACATTCCATATCATAACTATAAATGCCTCATAACCAAAATACAAGTTCTCAAACTAGGGAACTCTCACCGCCCCAAAACACCCATACAAAGGGTCAAATCAGAAATAAAAGGAATACCCACTACCCAGTTCACCCAAAAGTTCCATCAGTATACATAACTTTATAATTAACTTCACTATTTTTGAACTTAATAATTCACATTTTAAACTCCCCATTCACCCACTATTTAAAATCCCCTACCTTATTCAAGAACATAATTCAAAACATTTTCCTCAATAAACAATTCGAAGAATGATCCACATGGTTAACCCATAGATGAAAAATATATTACACTATCAACGTTAAATAACCCACTCCTCATACACTATCCCCATGGTAATTACCACACTTGGAACACTAACCTTTTCTATCCCTGTTGTGGATCATGGTCAAAGTGGGGTAAACCAAATTACTTAATCACAAGTCTTTCATCAAACACATATTTAAACCATTTATTCTTTCACAACATGAATATTCTCTCTTAGGCACATTTCCTTTTCAAAACTTGTTACAATAATCATTTCAAATCATTTAAAACTTTCATTAAACACAATTTTTTAATCAGTCTTTAACTTTTCTTTTTTATTTAACCATTTTCATCATCTTTATTAAACAAAATTTTCTTCAAATTCCCAAGGAAGTGAAATTCATTCTACTCTCTATACCTTACACACCCATACCATGTGTTCCTATCACGATTCATGCCACATATATCCTTAGGTTCCTAAAATGATGCATGAATGCACAACCTCACGCCATTCCGGTCGTGAGAAAAATATCATAAAACAGTCACATCACACATCATTTTTATCACCAAATGGTGAAATATAATTCATTTTTAAAAAAACATACCAAGAACAACAATTACCACCCTGGGTGACTTGGGTTTTCCCTCATACTTGGGTAAGCTACTCCCAAGAATGAGCTCATTACCAAGGCCTCACACATCTTAGCCTATTTTATACCATTATAAGTAATAAGACCATAGAAAATAACTCATATGAAACCACTTTGTAGTGTTCCGGACCCGAGAGCCCCTAACCTGGTGCCTCAAGTTGAGTCGTCACATGACCTCAAGCACATATCCCCATATTCTAGAGGTTTCCAACTACCAGAGAGGGTCTAATAAGCCACATGGGGAGACTATACCCTGTTTACCAGAGTAATCCACAAAAAATAACAATATGAATAGAGAAAAAATATAAAATAACCAATGAACATGAATAAAAAATTATTTCCCAATCAAGGTAAAAACTATAGCCAATAGTAAAATATGTCATGTTATACTATGTAGTGCCAAAGTTAACAAAAACATAAAGTAATTACAATGGGAAAACTCCAAAATAGGTTATGAATTTAAGTTTGGATCCTAAATCATGCATGTCCAAATCCCAAATTAACTACCTAGAATAGGGCCTTTTCCCATGTACTAACTTGCAACTAAGAGATCTACTTAGGTACCCAACGATAGCCTGAGAAGGGTGTGAGTACAACTCAATAGGCCACCACCAGTGATGTATACAAAATATATTGTATAAGAGATAGTTTTTGGAAGTAATAAGTAAATGAAAAGTAAGAAAAGTAAAACTCGGATTCCATTAGTGATCAATATTTAATTTTACCCATTTCTATCATTTTTACCATTTCCATCATTTATACCACCTATATTACTTAATCCATTTCCATCACATGTTCCATGGGTTAGGTATATACATCATTTACACATGGGTCTAATACAATAAATCACTATGTATAAGGTAATAATTCAAGTCCCTATATCACTAGGGATAAACATATCACATCAACGCATTATCCTCACCTCTAAGCCTTAGTTAGGGTGGAATACAACTATTAGTGGAATAATGCTCCATCCCCTTCCCTAACCTATGCATTGTGGGGTGGAGTTTAGAGAAACAATCTTACTCGACCCATGGGCATAGAACCTCAGTAAATACCCCACACTACCAATCCATGTGAACATGATTATATATATATAATCACCACACATACTATATAATAAACCATAACAATCAACTTGCAGATCAATATTGTGTCGTAACCCTTTAACACATTTACCATTTACATTATAAATCCCATTTATCCCAATTCAAATTGTCATGCCCTAAACCATTAATTATATCCATCAAATCGCACACATTATCCAATATTCATCAATTACCTTAAATCACCCCATTTAGCTCATTTATCCATTTACAATCATTTACCCACTTATTCATTTCAAGTATAGTGTATGAGTCACATAACACAACCAATTTATTCTATTCCACCCATTAAGTATATCCCATAATTCACTTGTATTTACCCATTCAATATAATAACCAATTTCCTTATGAAAACCCATTTAAATATTATTCAATTCACAATACATTACCAATTTAACATGTTCATCATTTCATATGCACTAATCCTTTTTGGAATTTAACATAATTCATGAACCATTTGACATAATCTCAATTAACCCCACTACCCTTTTTCAAACCATTCGAAACAACCCATTATGCCATTATCAAAACCTAGGAACAACTATCAATGTTAAATTTTCAGCTCAACTAAACATATTTAACATGTTCACTTTGGTTATTTGTTATAGCACAAAAAACTCTACACTTAACCTTACCATTTACAAGGTTCGGAAATGTCAGCCACCCCATGGGTGGCCCTAAATCATTCTAGTTATCCTCAGCACATACCTTGGGGAATGTGAGGGGTATAAATCATTAATTATCCAACCATTTTATCTAATATTACTCAAATTAACAAATAAACAACATGGGGGAAACAATATCTCAACACACATGCACAAATATATAACAGAACTATGGGATATAACTTATATAACACCTACCTCAAATGCAATAATGAATTCAATCCTGATCAATTCCTTAGATATGGATTCCATCACCCATTGAAGCTTCAACCTAAAATCCAAAAGATAAATAAAGTTTTAGGGGTTATAAATAATATGACCCAAGATACAAGCCTTAATCCGAAAAAGAGAGATTAGAGAGGGATTAGACTCACCCAGATCTTTAATTCGAATCCAATGATGCTCTAAATGGAAAAGAATAAAAGGAGAAATACCCTTGGGAAGCTTAGGTCAATTTTCTTTATCCTTACAATTGAGAGGGTAATAAATGAGTGATAAATTGGGTGGGGATCTAAAAAACCCCATAACGAAAAGACTCTAAATTTTCCAACTTTTAACGGACCACATAATTTACCCACATAGTTTAAAAAACCATCTGAAAACAATTATCAAACCATTTTTCAAGGGGAGTGAGGTCGCACGGTTACCTTGGGAGATCTACACAGTTTTACTAACCATTCACCAACCATGTGTAATTCCACTATCAAGGTGACATGATTTTCCTGAGAAGGACACATAGTTTACTTAACCGTGTGACAACCGTGCCCCTTGTACAGGTTGGCCCAATTTTCCATCCTTTCATGTTCCAAACCCCTAGAACACCCTCGAGGCTCCTAATAAACCCAAGAAAAATCTCATTAACAAAAAAAGAGATAAAAACCAAAATTTAAACAAGTACATACCTCCATGAAGTTTGGGATCTTACATTTTTCATCAGGGATAAGATCAATAGAGAATTCAATTTCATGACTAGGTTGATATGTAGGAAATTAATTATAGAATACATCAATATAATCCCTTATAAGAGATAGATACTCTATCTTAAAGATACCCTTCTCATTCATTAATTCATATTTTTTTAGGATTTAATTAATATGATCCACTACAGGTGGTTCCAAACACGACTTAAAAGATAAATTATCTCCTTTAAAAATAAGGTATTTTATTCTCGCCCATGATAATGTAATCTATTTCAACTGAAAATAAATTATTTGATTATACTTTGATATACAGTTCATACCAAGGATTAAGTCATAGTTTACCATAAGTATAAAAACTAGGCTTGAAACTAAATAAACTCATGGTATTTTAATTGGGTCAAAGAAATATACTTTTTTGCGATTATATTTCCATAAGAATTTATAATTGAAAAATCTTTCCTTAATGTATCAAGGGATGATTCCATACTGTTAGAGAACATAAGAGATATAAAGGGTACATAGATCTATAATAAAATAATGTATTATCTAACCTTGATTTCAAAATCAAATTACTTATTATGACATCATTTAAGACCTCTATTTCTTATATTATGGAAACATAGGATCAAACTTACTCCTTTGGATTCTCCTAGGGCGGATAACCTTGATACTTGGGGAATTTATTTGAATAGTGACCCATCTACTTGAAATTGAATCATTAAAAATCTATAGTATCGCTGTTGAGGATGGATCAGCGCTTGTCTACATCACAAAATTTTCTAGGAAGGCCTCGTGCTCTGGACTGTTTTGAAGGGAGGTGGGTAAGATGGGAATCTCCATCCAGCGGGCTCAAGTTAAACGTGGATGGATCCTGCATGCATGGCACTATGATAGGATGTGGGGTGTTACATGATTTAGGAGGCTCAGTTTACCTGGCCTTTAGTGATACCTTTAGTATGGTTAATTCGTTGGGGGCGGAGGCTCGGGCCCTCCTTATGGGACTGCAGGTATATAAGAGAAGGGGCTTACAGGTGTCCGAGGTGGTGTCTGACTCAGAAGTCTTGGTTAGATATGTTTGGGGATGGTCGGACATGCCTTGGGAGCTGGATTATATCATCAAGAGGAGTGCCTTGGAGAACAACCAATGACAGTTCATGCATCATAGTTGGAGGGAGGGAAATTTTGTTGCGGATTCACTATAAAAGTTTGGAAGTTCTGGGGATGATGTCGTTATTTATGGAAGCTTGGGCTCTCTTCCAATTGAGTGTAGGTCTTTTTTTATGAGGGATGACTTAGGGTTACATTACTTTTAGCCTCCTTGAGTGTATGTGATGTAAGTTTCTTGGCCTAGGCCTTTTATCATTTATATAAAAAGATATTTATATCCAAGTCCATTATCTCCATATTTATAGAAAGATCCCATTCCATTCAAGCAATACATTTGGTTTTTAGTCCTATAGTTATTGCAATATGGGAATTCTACCCTTCCCTTCTTACCCTTTTACAATTTTTTTTTTCAAAATGTTGATTTGACACAATTTTCTTCTATTGATTCACTTTAAAAGTAAAATAATTAGAGAACTCCTTCTTAGTATTTATAGAAAATTTCACAATCTCCTCATAAGATAAAACAATTAAGAGACTAATACCCTAATAAAACCTGGATTTAATACATCAATGAATATATCAACTATTCTTTTAGGTTTATATATATAATCTATAACATGTGTTTCTAAAATTTTAATGATATCCAAATATTCAGTAAAAAATTCCTCTTCATTTTGTCTTTAATTCACAAATTAAATTTCAATGTCAAATCTTTTCTCATAGGGAAAATATTTCTATAGGAATATCACATTAAAATCATTATAATCACTAATTTATATCTCTTCCTCCTTCTTAGTATTTTGAATCAAATAACACCATTTATAAGTATATGCCATCCATTCGTATAAAACCCTGAAAAAATTATCCCTTTTGTTACATCCTAGAGAAATATATATCTTATCTAAATACTTGATCCATTTCTCATCCATTAATTGATTTATGGTTCTATAAAAAGCTATAGGTTGTTGCCTCATTGAGTGATCCAATGTTGTTACATCATGATGAGGTGAAAAAGGTTACTCTATATGGGAAAGGTTATTTTTCATAACCTAGATTAAATTCCAAAATATATTTATAATCTATTCATCTCTAACACTAGCTTCATTGATTTCATTAAGAGGGATATTTCTACACTGATTACGGGTGTTGACATGGTTTTTATTCCTTCCATTAGGAACCATTTCTAAAAAATTTAACATACTTAATTAATTCATGAATAAAAATATGAATCATAGTATATAATTTTTATAAACTGATTAAAAATACATGTCATGTTATCTAGAAATATTTCTAGTATATCTTAAAGGATTATCATAGGGTTTTGTTCTCTAATAGTGTTAATCAAAATATAGTTCCCACGGTTTCTACTAAACTTTATATGATAAAAACTATAAAAACTCAAATATGATACCCTATATTAAGTGGTTATTTTGTTTCATTAGTATATAATACATAGATCATAATACATATAGTCAAAAAGTTTAATAGTTTAATAAAAATAGATACTTAAAGGAACATTACATTATATTGAAAGCATAAGATAAATCATTTGAATACATGAAAACATTATTATTTATACTTGAAATTACATATGTTTCAAGTATTAATCTTCATGTATTCCTAGGTAAATGGGAAAAAAATATAAAGGGGTTAGCTCAGATTCTCCTTAAAGGGTAGCGTACTGATCGTATATCGATTCACTATTCATTTCTACCCTCACAACACTATTTTAAACTGGTTTTGTATTGAAAATTAATATTATAATACAGAATTTAAATTCATTTTTTATTAAATAATTTTGTGTTTTTCACTATTAAAAAGGTAAATTTCACTTGTTTTGATGATTTCATTGAAGGTGGAGCTGATTTAGAGATCCAACAATGATATAAAAGGAAAATGAGCCAAATTTCATAGAATTCCATGAACACATGAATACTATTTTGCAGGTTTAGTGAAATAAGTGCATAAAAATGGGATTAAATTTTGTGATCCGATCCAAAAATCCATTTTATACAACTTTTATGAAGGAAACCAATCCCAATTCGTCATTTAGGAGGCCCAACAAAACCTATCTCTCAAATAAAATAAATCTGCACAGAGTCAAAAGGTTTCCTCTATATTTTGGAAACATCTCTTATTATATACATTATCTAGATACCAAATTTTACATGGAGATATAAAGAAGGTATACCAAAAAGTTTTTTGTTTTTTATAATTCATGATAATATTTTATAGTGGATGAAAATGAAGGTCCAAGTGGAATCTAGAATTTAGGGTGCCCAAAACCACCTCCCATTTTAGCTATAAAAGAACACCTTGGGAACCACATTTAGGAGTTAGAACAAGAGGAAAGAAGCTATAATTTTGGAGTCCAAAAGGACTCCTATAATAAACCCTATAATTTCTAGATTATATGGTATGTTCTACTTCAACATCCTTTTCTTCCTCCCCCCCATGGAGTAATAAACTCCTCGTGATCACCCAGGGTAGAACGTGTTACAAATACCCAGCTTTGTATTTTTAATAATTGAATGGTATTTTAAATTAAAGGTTTCTGTGTTATTTTTCATAATATTATCTTATTATTTTATTGATTTATGTACTGTTATGTCATACTTGACTCATATGATCATATTTGGGGGTACCCTTTCATGGGATGTTTCATACATCGTTCACTATTTCTTCTTCTCTCTTTTAATTATGGTGTTTTTGTGGTTCATATTGGTCAATTGAGCTCTCCTAAATACTATCAAGGAAATGAAAATTTATTTCATGGTATCAAAAATAAATAATATACAAACCTGGAAAGTGCATTGTGTTATTCGTGCATTTCCTTGGTGAGTTTCTATTATTAAGTCGAACACAAATCACCCAATCATTGACCGTATCCGGTGAATCTTATTTTTTTGGTTGAACCCTTGGATGTATAATAGTGTAAAATAAGTAAAATAATAGTTATAGGTGTTAAAAACTAGTGATTAAAAGATAATAACCTTATCTTTTGAAGTGATGAAGGATTAGCATCATGAGATTCCCCCGGGTTGATCACGCTTAATCAAATATATCAATCTCTGCTTTCTTGAATCACTTTATTTTATATGATTTTATATTAAATAAAAAAACCAAAATTTAATGCAATATAATTCCCATTTTTCTTAATTAAAAATTTCTTTTTAAATTAATTATCTAAGGCTCTGTTGAGAGATGACCCTGGGTTCTAGCAATACCGTGGAAATTATAGTAAAAACTAGACATTTCATTTGACGCACTCGATAACATGATCAAATTTTGGAACTATTTAAGGGGTGAAAATATTGTTTTTCTATCTTTATTTCCTTTTATTTATTTATTTTACTTCTTAATTAGTACACCTTTCAATATCCCCCATCCCTTTTGATTATTTTTGTTTTTTGTCTGTTTTTATGTGTTTATTCTTCTATCTCTTTCTTCTACCCCCTCTATCTTTAATTATATAGTATAAAATTATGTTTTATTTTCTCCTTTAACTATTATTAGGTTATATTATTTTATCCATCTTCCATCTTAAAAAGAAAAAAAATATAAATAAACAAAAGAAACTTCACAACTTATTTGCAATACCTGATCAGAAAAAGAAAAAACTACTTGAATTTGACCCAAAAATTAAAAAGAAACTTCACTAAAAAATTAGTTCATATAGAGTAGGAAAATCAAGAAAAACTGATTAACCCCATGTGGAACCTCAAGTGGTCCCAAACCAATCAAAAATTGAACCAAATCAAACCCCAGAAATCATGGCTGCAAATAATTGAAATTTAAAAGAACTGACCACCCGAGATGTGGAGTACCGACCTGCATACATCCAATATCCCAAGTAAGAGACCAAATTCGAGCTGAGATTAGGCCTCATCCACCTTATTTTTAAATTACATGGTCTTCCTATTGAGGACCATCACAAACATCTTAAAGAGTTTCACAAAGTGTGCTCCACCATGAAGCCACAAAATGTGTCTAAAGATATCATTAAGTTTAGGGCCTTATCTTTCTCCCTTAAAGGTATAGAAAAAGACTGGATATACTACATGACTACCATAATTGGAGGTTGTAATTACCTTAAATGACTATTTTTAGAGATTTATTTCCATGCCTCCCAAACTGCATCCATTAGAAAAGAAATTTGTGGCATTAGACAATCACAAGGAGAGACTATTCATGAATATTGGGAGAGATTCAAAATTATTTATTCATGTTTACCCACCACTAAATTAGTGTTGAAAAAAAAATACCTCATGGTATCATTGAATCATTTTTTAGGTGATTGTGTTTTTTGAAAAAGTGGGCCTCTGTGTTGTGTTTGTTGACAAACCAGACCACGATGTAAAAATCTGTTGACAAAGGGGGTTTACATGGTGATTTTTCAAGTTAAAGGGATGTTTTCAGCAATAAATTATTTATTTAAGTACCTATACAGAGGAATGGATAATCTATAGGTGGCACAAAAAGAGAAGATACAATGTGGCACCATTTTCTAGTGTTGGACAAATTTTTGGGCCTCAAAATCGACAAATGGAGAAAAGTGTTTTTGGAAAAGGGACTTGCACACCAGTGTCTTGGAGGCTTGTAAAGTTTCATGCCATATGTTTTTCAAGATTAGAATATAAAAATATGGAAAAGTAAATAGGGTCACCCAAGTTTTGATTTTGGAACGCAAGGTGACTAGGGCGACATAGACTAGGGTGGTTGGACTTGCGTGTCGGGAGGAGACTTGCGCACCAAAGCTCAGGGTACCCAAAATGAATATAAATATAGAGGTAACCCTCCTCATTTGGTGTAAAGATTAACACTTAGAGAAACTTATAGCTCAAATCATGCAGGTGGTTTGGGCGTGCAAGTGGTGGTTTGGTCACGCAAGTATAAAGATATTCAAAAGTTTCACAACAATTGATAGTTGCATGCTAATATTGGTTTGGGTGTAAAAGGCTGTGAGTCACCCAAGTTTTGTGTCAATGAAGGGAGTGTTGTTCAACTGATTAGGTGACACTTGTGTGCCAAGCTTAGAGAAGCTCGCCAAAGAAAAAAAATATCTCTAGGCATTAGAGAAGAATACCAATCATAGAGAAGCACACCAATTACTCTAGGGCTGCGATAAAGTTGGATAATTGTCCATTACCTTCAGTGAAAAGTGAGATTCATCTGTGGGTGAAAGTTTGACATCAACAGAGCATCTATATAAAGAGAAAGATTCATTAATTTTTGATAATGAAGGGACCTACATGTATTTAAAATGTGAGTGTATCTTCTGAAGACGTATTGGGCACACTTCAGTTGAGAGAGTAGTGAGCTTTCATATTGTGATTGGTTGTAAACCAGAAGGGACAATGATACTGCTTCGAACATTGTAAACAGTAGTGCGCTTATAGTGGATTTGGTACATTGGCACATCGATGGTGTATACTCCTTGGACGTAGCCCAGTGAGGGTGAACCAAGTAAAAATTACCATGTCCTGTGCATGATTTAATTTCTATTTATACCTTGCTACAAGAAAGGGAGAGCAGTGAGTTTTTCTTAACAATGAAACAAGATCAGTAGGGGTAGTTGTTTTAATCTGTCATACCCTGATTGACCCCCCTCTCAGGGTATCTAACATAGTGGACCTAGAAATTGGTATCATAGGGAAAGGTTGATATCAGTGTTCCTCTCTCAAATGGAGGTCACTAATCACAAAGTGATTTTGATCTTTGATGAGAACAATTTTCAGCTATGGAAGAATCATATGCAACACTACTTCAAGTCTTTGGGAATTGATGTTTTTATAATAGCAATTCATAGTATAACAACCGATATTAATAGTGGTACATTATTAGAAGCTGAGCGTAGAACATTTAATTTTGATTCCAAGGTAATTAATTCTTTAGGGGGATCCCTATCCAATTATATCTATATGAATGTGTTGTCATTAAAAACATAACATGACATTTGGGAAATTCTATTGAATATTTATGAAGGAGATAGAAAGTTCAAAGAGGCAAAGCTACAAGTTCTGTGAAACAAGTATGAAGATTTGAAAATGGACCCAAATGAGTCTGTTGATGCATTCTTTGACAGGGTAAATATTGGTGTGGAAGATATTCAGGGTCTAGGAGAAGTCATTGAAGACATAAAGATCATAAAACACATCATGAAGAAACGTCCATCTTGGTTCAATCCAAAAGTTTCAGTATTAGAAGATAAATATCTGAATAAGCTGACACTGGACAATTTTCATAGTACCTTGGTTGCATATGAAATGAGTAACGTTCATAATGAGGCTGTGGAAAAGGGGAAATCTAAGGAGGTGTCATTCAAGGCCATGAATAAGCTCAACATTGAGTATTATCAGGAGGATGAAGTGACATATGAGGTGATGTCATTTCTTTCTTCAAATTTGAAAAAATGAAAAGGAAAGTTCAAGGGGAAACTTTCTATGGCTTGTTTTAGATGTGGAATGGTTGGTAATATTGCAGCAAGGTGTCCCAAAAAGTTCCAAGAAGATGATGATTTCGATGAAGCCGAAATTTCTAAGAATAAGTCTTCAGCTTATGTGAAAGGAAAGAAACAATTCAAGAGAAATTTATTTAAGAATAAGAACCTTATTTCAAAATAATGTGACAGTTCAGATGAGTCTGAGGTTTAGAAGGTTGAAGAGATAAAGAACTGCAAAGATCGTGGAGAGAATGTTGTGGTGGAAGTTGTTGGTATTTCTAAGAAACTGGATAAAACTAAATATTTAGAATAAGAAGAATAAGTTTAATTAAGATTCGACATGGAAGATGAATTAGAATAATCTCTTGAATAGATAGATGTTTGGAGAGCAAAAATAAAGAAATCCAACAAGGTTGTACATGATCTCAAACTCTACATGAAATAGTAGGAAGAAGAGAAGTCTGAGCTGGTAAAATAAATCGAAAACAATAAGACTTCCAAGATAGAGAGATCAGAAAAGGTTGATGAACATAAGATTCAGATTGAAGAACAGAAAAGGGAGATTGATGGCCTGAATAGAAAAGTGAAAGGTGAAGTCAAGCGTATTGAAAAAATTGAATAAGAAGCTGCAAGTCTGTGATGAAAAGTGAAGGATCAAGAAAAACTCTCGACCCCCAATGTGACATTGGGAAATAAAATCATTCAAAAGACTAAAAAGGTTAAAGAGGAGCCTAGAAATTTAGTAGGAAAGAAGCATCAATCGATCTTATATGCTAAGGTTGGCTTAGGGATTGATCAGAAATAGAATGAAGTAAGGTTTGAAGTTAGGACACAAGCGCCTGTTTAGAAAATGAAAATTGATGTGGGTACTAAGAAAAATCAGAAGATTCTGAGAACACAAGAGGGAAATTATAATTCCAAAAGTGACATAAAATAATGAACCTTTCATCATGTGTTATTAATCTCTAAAGACGATACACTCACAAAATGTTGATTCTATATCCAGAAGATACCGAAGGGATCAAGAGCCAAGGTGGTAGAAAAATAGAGAATGGTTCTCTAGAACATATTTAGAAGGACACTATTTTTGGTGTAGAGGATTTGGGAACATGTCTTGATACTATAAAACGACCATACATAGGAGTGTTCCAAAGAAGAATCAAAATGTTTGCAAATAGAAAATCAATGAACTAAGAGGTGAGTTGAAAATGAAAAATAGATTTAAAGATTTTCAAGATGAATCTATTCCATCATACTCTGAAAAAGATAATAATTATAAGTCTATACCAAGTGTAAAGAAAAAATATGGACCAAGAAGAAGAGAGTAGAGAGGGCAGTGGTTGCTAAAATTTCCCTTAATGCATCAGACCATTCTGGTGTATGGATCCTTGACAGTGGTTGCACGTCTCACATGACAGACAATAAGGATATTGTTACAGGCATAAAATATGACAAAGAAAGAGTTGTAAAGTTTGGAAATGATGAATTACTAAAGATAATTGGATTGGGAATGGCAAGGTTTGGGGAAAAGAAATAAGACGTGATGATGTCTTGGTTGTAGAAGGTCTCAGTCACAATTTTCTCAACGTCCGTCAACTGTGTGACTCAGGGAATTCAATATGGTTTACCAAGAAGATTTGTGTCATTAAGGGAATAGATGGTATGATGATACTACAAGGAAAAGCAACAAAGGGGAATGTCAACCTTGTAAATAGAGAAGAATATATGTGCTTTTTATCCAGAGACAAAGAAAAAAAATTGTGGCATAAACACCTTGGTCTTCTATGAAAACCATCTCTGGAAGATCTGGTAAAGTGTGAAGTAGCAAGAGACCTCCCTAAGATATCACGTGATCATACACATACGTTTGATTCCTGAAAACAAGGTAAGATCATTATAAAGAAGTAAAAAGAAATGGAAAAGAAGTCAACAAGAGTTCTTTAATTGGTGCATGCTGATGTCTATGGACCTATCTCACCAAGATACATTAAAGTAAAGAGATATTATGTTCGGTTCATTGATGATTATAGAACAATGTCATTGGTATTTGTTATTTCCCACAAGTATGATGTGTTCAGTTGCCTAAAACAATATCAGAGGGATTTTGAAAGGATGCTTGGGTATAAAATTCTGAAGTTTCATACCGAAAATGGTACGAAATTCACAAAAAAATCAAGTGGAAGACTATATTGAGAAACATGGTATAAGATATCAAATTTCTTTAGTAATAACTCCCCAAAATAATGGAGTGGTTGAAAGGAGAAATAGGATCATCAACAACATGGCTAGAACAATTCTTACAGAAAAAATACCTACTAGAGAAATTTTGGAAGGAAGAAGTATTGACGTCGGTCTACATTTCTAATAGGGCTCTATTGTGTCCAAAGGAAGGAAAGACTTCATATGAGATGTGGTACGAGAATAATGAAATGGTGAAGTACTTTCGAGTATTTGGAAGTAAGTGATTTATACTCAACAAAGAAAAACACAAGAAATTTGAGTCACACAGAGATGAGGGAATATTCCTTAGCTACTCAGGAAAATGAAAAACATATAAATGCTTCAATAAAATGCCAGGAAAGGTAGATGAGAGCATTAATGTCACTATTGTGGAAAATAAAGAGAATATTCAATAGAATAGTGAAAAATTTCTTGATGAAAGTGATGAGAAGGAAAGCAACACAAGGGGAGAAGAAGTGGAGGATGATGATTCAGAAGAAGATACTGATGATGAGAATGAGGAAGTAAAATCCATATCTACATAGAAGTTAAGAAGTCTAGATGAAATTGACGGGGACAATATCATTGGTGATCAGACAGCATTAGTTCAAACAATAGTAATGAATTCACTACAGTAGAAATCTCTTTTATCTCAAGTTGAACCTAACTGTTTTGCTGACGCAGCTGAAGATGACAACTGAGTTCAGGCGATGAATGAAGATCTAGACCAGATTGAGGAGAATCAGACATGGGAGATTGTTTTGAGGCTATCAAATAAGAATGTCATTGGGACTAAATGGTTTTATCACAACAAGATGAATGAATATGGAACATTTATTTGAAACAAAGCATGACCAGCGTGAAAAGGATACTCCTAAATAGAGGGAATAGATGTTGATGAGACATTTTCTCCAGTTTCAAGGCTAGAGATAATCAGATTATTCCTAGACATTGCAGTATAATGGAAGTTAAAGGTGTCCCATATGGATGTAAAATCAGAATTCTTGAATGGGGTTCTGGAGGAAGAAGTGTATATAGAGAAGCTCAATGGTTTTATCATTCATGAAGATGAGAACAAAGTTTTTCAGTTGAATAAAGCGCTATATGGGCTAAAACAATCACCAAGAGCTTGGTACTCGAGGCTTGATCACTATTTAAAGACGCTTGGCATTTAACGCAGTGGAGTTGATTACAATATCTGTTTCAATAATGATTGTAATCAAAGGATGGTGGTGCTATTTTATGTCGATCACATAATTTTTGGCAGATCAGATGAATATCAGTGCATACAATTTTCCAAATTCATGAAAGGTGAGTTTGAAATGTCAATGATTGGAGAGATGGCATTTTTCCTTTGTTTATAGGTAACATAAGGAAGGAATGACACATTTATCTCTCAATAAAAATATTTCAAGGAGGTTCTGAGGATATTTGGGATGAAAAATTCCAAGGAAATGAAGACTCTAGTTGCAACCCGGATGAAACTGTCAAAAGATGATGAATATAAGGTAGTTAATATCAAATAATACCATAAAATTATTGAAAGTTTACTGTACTTGACTGCGATAAGGCCTGACATTGTATTTTCCACATTCCAAGAAGCGATATATCAATGTAATCCCAAGGAATGCCACATGCTTGCAGTGAAAAGAATACATCGGTATATCGAGGGCACAATGGACTTTGGATTGATATATAATGACAAATCTCAGTCAGAGTTATTGGTATATACTGACGCTGATTGGGCTGGTTCAGTGGATGATAGGAAATCAATGTCAGGAGGTGCATTCTATCTTGGTGTATTGTGTATTTATTGGCTAAGAAGAAAGAAATATTGAATTTCATTAAGCACCACAGAAGTTGAGTATATTGCATCCACTCAAGCATGGACACAATTATTGTGGATGAAGTAGTAACATGACGATAAGGGAGTTAAAATGAAGTATCTGACCAGAATCCAGTGTGATAATTCAAGTTATATAAACCTTATCAAAAATCACATCCATCATTCAAGTATAAAGCACATTGAGATGAAGTACCATTTTATCAAGGAGAAGGTTGAGCAGGGAATCATGAAGTTCGAGTATGTGCCAACAGAACTACAGCTTGCATACATTCTAACAAAGGCCTTACCCAAGGACTCTTTTGAGAGACATCGACTAGATCTGGGAGTCCAGTCACCTCCCCAAACTTGAAAAAGTGTGGATGTGGGACCCCTATCCCTGAAGTATGGTGTATTTTCCTTATAGTACTAAACTATGTTCTCTACTCTAATGCAGACCACAAAAGGGAGACCTTTGGGTTTGTTGACAATGGGGGAGAAATAGTAACTCCTAAAGGGGGAGAAACTGTGGCTAAAAAGGGAGACAATATATTTTTCAAAGACATGGGGAGAAGTTTATAGGAAGAGCAATGAGACAGGGGGAGTTTATTAAGACAATTGAAGAAGATGAAAGGGGGAGCACCATGATGAGAGTATGTGGTGTTTGAAGTGATAATCCAGATCTTAGATTGGAAAACACAAGACCCAAGAAGTGAATAAGGAGAGTAATAAGTCTAACAATTCTAGAAGTGATCTATCAAAGAATAGATATCATGGCAGCTAAGGATAGTGATAAAAGCATAAGAGTGTCGTTGGAATTGTGTTAGAAGGTTTCCAGTGATTAGAAATTGGTATCAGTTTGGTATCGACAATTGGTTATATAAATGAAATGATTCATTGATGATATTTTCATTTACTCTTGTTTCTCGTGCTGAGTATTGCTCATATGGTCTTAGAGTATGTGTTGAGTGAATCCTTTATCACTATCAGAATCATAAGAGGTGAATGGTGGATGAAGAGTTAATGAGGTATCATTTGATGAAAGAGTTTTCAAAAAACCCAAAGGGGGGATTGTTGGGAAAAAATACCTCAAGGTATCATTGTAGCATTACTGAGGTGATTATGTTTGTTGGAAAAGTGGGCCTCAGTGTTGTGTTTGCTGACAAATTAGACCACGATGTACAAATTTTTTGAGAAAGGGGGTTTACATGGTGAGTTTTCGAGTTCAAGGGATATTTTCAATAGTCCATGATTTATTGAAGAACCTCAAAAAAGTAATGGATGATCTTCAAGGGGAACAAAAAGACTAGATACAAGGTGGCGTTGTTTTTTTGTGTTTGACAAATTTTTGGGCCTCAAAATCAACAAATGGAGAAAAGTGTTTTTGGAAGAGGGATTCGTGCGCCAGTGTCTTGGAGGATTGGAAAGTTGCATGCCATATTCATTTCAAGATCAAAACATAAAAATATTGAAGAGGAAAGAGGGATTCCAATGTTTTGATTTGGGATTGTGAGGTGACTAGGGAAACAGAGACTATGGTGGCTGGACTTGCGCGTTGGGAGGAGACTTGCACGCCGATGCTTGGGGTACCCAAAATTCTTATAAACAGAGGGATACCCCTCCTCTTTTGGTGTGAAGCTCAACACTTGCAAAAAATTAGAGCTTCAGTTGGGTAGGTGGTTTGGGCGTGCAAGTGGTGGTTTGGTCACGCAAGTATATAGATATTTATAATTTGTGCGCCAATTGATAGTTTCCCACCAATATTGGTTTGGGCATAAAAGGGTGTGAGTAGCCAAAGTTTTTTGTTGAAGAAGAGAGTTTTGCACAAGTGCTTAGGTGACACTTGTGAACCAAGCTTGGAGAAGCGTACCAAAGTAGAAATAAGCGTGCCAGGAATTAAAGAAGCACACCAAACATAGAGAAGCACGTCTGTCACTCTAGGGATTCACAAAAGTTATAGAATTTCCTATTACCTTCAGTAAAAAGTGAGATTCATCTGTGGGTGAAAGTTGGACGTCAATAGATCATCTACATATAGAGAAAGATGAATTCATTTGTAATAATAAAGGGACCTACAAGTATTTAAACTATTAGTGGATCTTATGAAGAAGTGGTGAGCACACTTCAGTTGAGAGAGAAATGATCTTTCATATTGTGATTGGTTGTAAACCAGAAGGTATAGTGAGTCTGCTTTGAAATTGTAAAAAATAGTGTGTTTATAGTGGATTTGGTACATCGACACATTACCGGTGTATGCTCCTTGGACGTAGTCCTATGAGGGTGAACTAAGTAAAAATTGTTGTGTCCTATGCATGATTTAATTTTTTTATACCTTTTATAGGAAAGATAGAAAAGTGAGTTTTTCTTAATAGTGAAACGAGATCAGTAGGGGCATTTGTTTTAATTTTTCATACCCTGATTCACCCCCCTCTCAGTGTATCTAACCTAGTAGACCTAAAAATTAGTGAAAAATTTATAATTCAATACTTCTATGAGAGAATTTTCCCCATGGATTGAGGAATGATAGATTTTGCAGTAGGTGGTTCCCTTTTTGATAAAACTCCTTTCACCGCTCGTGATTTAATTGCCAACATGGATCCAAATACACAACAATTTGGTACATGAGAAATTTAACTAACCTAATGATTTAACGAGTTAAGTCATCCATAACTATAACAAAAGGCATATAATAAACTTAATGAGATGAATACCCTTCTATGGAAATTATCTCAAGTACAAGGTAATTCACACTCTCCTCCTGTTCCATTACATTGTGGTATTTGTTATGATAAAACTCATTTTTATGAATAGTTCCCACAACTTCTAGATTTATCTGAGTATTGTATAGTAGTATTCCATGTTAATCTATTCCAAAAAGAACCTCACTTTTAAAATGAACCATTTAGGGAAAATACAAACCCGGGGTGGCAAGAACAACAACAATATCAATAAGGAGGAAACTAAAGCTACCCCAAGAAGAATTTTTTTCAACAAGGCCAAGGTTTGCAACCTGCTTATCTTTTAACTTCTCAGAACAATCCTACTTCTCCTCCTCCCAAATTTGAACCAAGCCTCTAGGACATGGTGAAGAAAATGGTAAACTAGGACCTCCAGTTCCAACAGACCACACAATTGGCTATTCAAGACCTACAAACTCAAGTGGGATAATTGATAAACACCATCAGTGAGATAAATATGGAAGGTTCTAGAAAACTTCCTTCCCAACTTATTTCTAATCCAAAGGATAAAGGCAATGTTTGTGAAATAATAGTTCATAGTGGTAAATAAGTTTCTTCTTCCACTGATTCTACACAATAGGTAATTCCCCAACTTGAAAACTCTCTTTCTCTACCCATAAAAGATTCTAATGAAGAAAAATAAAATAAAAGGGGTAAACAAGTTATTATTGGGGATTACCTTAAACAATCCATTCATATTCATTTCCCCCAAAGAATCTCTAAATATAATATTTTTTTGATAATGAGATTGATAATGAAATAATCGATAAATTTAAAAAGGTATAAGTTAATATTCCTTTATTGGATGTAGTTAAGTAATTCCCTCACTAATCCAAATTTCTTAAAGATATTTTCACCCATAAATGGTGATTGAAGGGGAATGAGAGAGTCAACCTAGGAAGTAATGTTTTGAACTTGGTACAACCAACAATTCCAATCAAATTCAAGGATCCAGTCACTTTCACAATACACTGAACCATAGGGGAGACCTTATTTTCTAATGCCATGATATATTTGGGTCCTTCAATTAATGTAATTCCTTACTCTATCTACACTTATCTATAGGCTGGATAGTATCAACCAACATGAATAATCATAAAAATTTCACCCCAAAGCACAACAAACCCATCCAGAGTGATAGATGACGTTATAATTAGAGTAAACAATCTAATATTCCCTATAGGCTTCTATATTATTGAGATGGAAGATACTTAAACCCAAGTTAATTCTCCTATCATACATGGGGGCCCATTCCTCAAAACAACAAATAATATCATCAATGTTTACAATGGTATATTTTGTATGGAGTTTCATTGAGAAAAGGTTTGTTTTAATATTCTTGATTCAATGAAACACCACTTTGAAGAGAACTCCACTCTTCCTGTCTATTTGTTGGAAGTTCTCTCTAATGACACACAGACAAAATTTTCTCTTCGACCCACACTCTGATTCATTTTCCTATTATTCACCCTTGGATAATTTGAGTTCTGTTTCATGTTTTGAGTGTTTTGTGGGTTTAGAAATGTGTAAATGTTGTGCTTTAATTGAATAGTGTGTTCATTCTGAGCTACCCATGGCCATCAATGATTTAGAAAATCTCATTTACATTGATTCTATTTATTTAGAGAATAAACATGAGTAGATAGATAGTTTCATAGACCTAAAACCTCATAAATACCCTTAATCCAAAAACTACTAATTTTGGAATTAAAACCACTTCAATCTAATTTAAAATATGCCTATCTTCAGTGTATTGACCAATTTCCCATCATTATTTCCAATAAACTCTCTCCATAGTAGGAATCAAAATTTCTTGACTTTTTGAGAGAGTGTAAAAAGGTAATTGGATGGAAATCGAATGATATTACTAATATTATCCTATATATTTGTATGCACCATATAATTTTAGATGATAAGGATAAGCCTGTAAGGCAAGCTCAATGTAGGTTGAATCCCACTCCCCTTGAAGTTGTAAAATTGGAAGCCAATAAATTACATATTTCTGGGATAATTTATCTTGTATCTGATAGTAAATGGGTTAGACTAGTAAAAATTATACCTAAAAAATCTATAATAATGGTTGTGTCAAATGAATAGAATGAACTGATTCTAACACATGTGCCCAAATAGTTGGCAAGTATGTATTGACTACCATTGTTTGAATCAAGCCACACAAAAGAAACACTTTACTTTAACTTTCATTGACTAAATGTTAGAAATATGGGCTGGTAAGTCCCATTATTGTTTCCTTTATGGATATTCGGGTTATTTAAAAATCTTTATAGCCCCTGAGGATCAATAAAAGACAACATTTACCTGTCCATTCGACACATTTTCATATAGAATGATAAATTTTGGTATATGAAATGCTATTAGTATTTTTTAGAGATGTATGTTGTGTATGTTTTGAGTGGTTTGAGAATTGTATGGAAGGTTTTATGGATGATTTCATGATTTATGGAACTTAATTTGATGAATTTTTGATACACCTAGGTTCTTTCCTCCACCATTGTATTAGAAACGATCTCATATTAAATTATGAGAAATGCATTTTCATGGTAGAACAATGGATAGTTCTTGGGAATGTTATTTCAAAATAGGGAATTCAAGTGGATACATAAAAAATTTAACTAATTTCATCACTTATATATCCAAAATTAGTCAGTGAGGTGTGATATTTCTTGGGTCATATTGATTTTTACCACCGATTCATTAAATACATTAGTAAGATCACACTTCCCCTATCTCAATTATTACAAAATGATTCTGAATTTGTATTTGATTAAAAATGTGAGGATGCTTTCAATTAACTAAAAATGAGTCTCAAATCACCTCCCATCACCCAAACACCAAAGTGGTATCTCCTCAATTAAATTATGTGTGATTCCTAAAACTTTTCAATTGGGGCAGTTTTGTTACAAAGGGTAAAGAAGTCTCCTCTTGTCGTTATGTATGCCTCGTGTACCCTTGACCCTGCCGAGGAAAACTACCCCACCAATTAAGAGAACACCTTTCTATTATGTTTTCCTTTTAAAACTCACTTCATATGTTATTGGGTAAAAAATAATTGTCTTTTCTGATCACGATACCCTTCATTTTCGTCTAAATAAAAATGAAGCTAAGACCCGCCTCATTCGGTGGATGCTTCTCCACTAGAAGTTTTACCTTGAGATTGGAGATAAGAGAGTAGTGGAAAATGTAGTATATGACCACATTAGTAGGATTTTACCACTATTGGATCACCATGTTTACTCATCCCTCCTCATTGGAGAATTCATTCCTCATAAGAACCTTTGTGATGTTGTAGACCTTACCCCCTGGTATGAAGAAATTGGAGATTTTCTAGAAACTTCTAGGGTCCCCATAGATTTCAACACTTAAAAATACTAGAGAATTAATTATGATTTTAGATGGTACATTTGGAATGACCCATATTTTTGGAGAATTTTTAGTTACTAAGTTGTTCGTAGATGTGTCCCTAACCATGAGTTCACCTCAATTTCGAGATTCTTCCACACATTTGTTTGTGGGGTCCAGTTTGTCTCTCAACACACTACTTGAAAGGTCCTTGAATCAGAAATTTAATGGAAAACATTGTATAGAGATGACCATTGGTTTTATAAGCTGGGTAATCAATGTTAATTCATAGGGAATATCTCCAATAGGAATGAGATTCCCCAACAACCCTTGTTATTTTGTGAGATCTTTGATGCATGGGGCATTGAATTCATGGGTAATTTTTCAAATTAATTTGTATTTGTGTATATATTATTTTTTGTGGAATATATATCTAAATGGTTGGAAGAAAAGGCTACCAGAACCGATGACACTCGAGTGGTTGTTTATTTTTTGAGGTCCCATATTTTCAGCAGTTTTGGTTTCCCGAGATTCATCATTTGTGATGAGGGCTCACATTTTTTCAATCGCCACATGAGAAAATTTTCTTTGTAATTTGGGGTTTATTCATAAATTATCCATTTCATATCACCCCCAAACTAACAGAAAAGTAGAAATATCATATTGCGAAGTTAATCAAATATTTTAAAAAAATGGAACAACAACCTAATAAGAAATATTGATGTTTGCACTTGGATGATGCACTTTGGGTGTATTGTACAACTTTTAAAACCCCAATTGGAATGTCACCATACAAGATTATGTTTATAAAGGATTTTAACCTCCTTTTAGAGGTATATAACTATGAATATTGGATAGTTAAACATTGTAATATGAATCTATCAGATTTAGGTGAACATAGGAAGTTGCAGATTCAAGACTTAGAAGAAATTCCACATGATACATATAAGAACTCCAAAATATATACAGAGAATACAAAGGCTATCCATGACGTGATGATTAATTATCGGAAGTTTCATATCAATGAAAAGTTCCTTTTGTACAATTCTAGGCTAAAGATCTACCCAGGAAAGCTTCATTGTCGATGGCTTGGTCCTTATACTATTACTAATGTTTTTTTTGGTGAAATATAGGTTTTTCATGAGCATAGTGACTGAAGTATTACAGTCAATGTGTAGAGACTTAAACACTTTTATGGGGATTTTACAAAGAATTCAGTGGAGGAAATCCACCATCAAGAAGAAACATATCAACTAATCCCACCATGTTTTATCATTCTTTACAACATTATCCTTTATTATAGTGAGTACACTGCACACTTTTGGTGTGTAGGTATGGGTATATTTCTATGTTAGCTATTAATTTTCCTCATATTTCTTCTTTTTCTATTTTTGTCTTGCTGGATAGTATTTTTACCTCCCCCACCCCATTCCCCCTCACTTTTTTTAATGAAATGTTATTTTTTTATGTTCACTTTACCATTGAAAATGACATCTGCTTAATAATAGAAGTTCATGAAAATACATGATTAATTTTCCTATTTCATATTGTTTAAACATTTACATTTTTTTATTTCAATGATGAAATATGTGTTTTAGAATGAATTTATCATTGGGGTGTGTTTTTTAGTAAATTGGTTGTTTTTTGATGATATTAATGGTTGTATCTAT
Source organism: Viscum album (assembly GCA_963277665.1). Lineage (NCBI taxonomy): Eukaryota > Viridiplantae > Streptophyta > Magnoliopsida > Santalales > Viscaceae > Viscum > Viscum album. The sequence goes on along the minus strand of OY728132.1, from coordinate 1,273,705,867 downwards.
TTGAAACCTTTAAGAATAATGTCACTCCTAGTATGAGTAGTTTATGGGAAAATTGCGCCACTTAATATCCCCACACATATTTTTCACTAAACCATAAAGTATACATATTTCTTAATTACTATAAGGTAAATATAAGTTAGGTTAATATTTATCTGATTTTTAAAATTATTTTTCCATACATTCATTCCTTATCCGATTTGTTTCATTACAGTACCAGATTTACCTATGCATGTGTACTTATTTTCTGACTGTTGTATACCTTGAAAAATAATATATATATATATATTAAAAAAAATTAATAAAAAAACACACAAAAACATGGTTTGTGTCTTGGGAAGTTCAAAACCCACTCTTTATTAACCTATGATCTTGTTATAACTATTATAATTAATGTCATGAAGAGATCAAACAAGGGTTGAGTGATGAGTGCGAGATTTTTTTAAAGTTAAAATTTTGAAAAAATAATAAGAATAAATGAGGGGAGTGATGAAATGTAAAACATATGGGGATATCTAGGTAGGGAGATTATAGTTTTAGTTATGGGAATTCTTAAGTGAGTAGGTCTTGAAATTTGATTATAAAGGATGTAGGGTAGGTTCAGTGGAAAAAATCATTTAAGTATTTTTTTAAAATAACTAATATTCAACCAATAGAAAGTGGAAATAATATCATGGAATGGTTTTCATGCCGAAACATGGAGAGTTATGGAACTATTTAATTTTTTATTCCTTTCTCATATTGATATCATACATCTCTATGAATTTCATTCTAATAAAATTTATGAGACATCTTTTTCCACGACCATTGATAATAACTCCTTGGTGTGATTTTTTATTAGATCTTATTTCTATAATGGATTAAATTTTCATTAAATATTAAATATTCATGAATTTGGGAAAATATCCATGCATAATTTTTTGAAATGTTACTTTTACCAGGAGTGAAAATGTTTAGGTGTGGGGGTGTGATCGCAAAATGATTCACTATTAATTTCATCCATTTCACCACTATTTTAAACTAGTTTTGTATTGAATATTAAAATTATAATAGAAAATTTAAATTAATTTTTGATTAAATTCTTTTTTACTGTTAAATATGGAAATCCCACTTGTTTTGATGATTTCTTTGAAGGTGGGGGTGATTTAGAGAGGCCACAATGACGTAGAAGGAAAATGGGCCAAACTATATGGAAACCATGAGCACATGTCTAATGTTTTGTATTTTTATAAAAATAATTAAATCCCAATAGTATTAAATTTTTCAATAATATCAAAAACTCTATGTTATTCAAATTTCTTGAAGTCACCCAATCCCAATTCGTCCATTAAAAGGCTCAAATGAGTCGATCTTTCCAATAAAATGAATCTATATAGAGTCAAAAGTTTTCCTCTATATTTTGAAAATATCTCTTAATATATACATTATATAGAAGACAAAATTTTCATGGATATAGAAAGGATGTCATAAAAAAAGTTTTTACTTTTGTAAAAAGTGATATAATATTTTCTAATGGCCAAAAAACATGAACCAATTGGTTTATCAAAATTATATTTCCCAAAACCACCTACCATTTTGGCTATAAAAGAACACCTTGGGGAAAAAATTTAGGAATTCAAATTGGAGGAAATTTGATACCATTTTGGAGTCCCAAATAAGTCTGCGCATCATACCTATTAGTTATGGTGGCTATGGAAAGTGCCACTTCAACCACTTTTTCTTCTTCCCCTCCCATGGAGTTCAACTCCCCGTAATCACCTAGGAAAGAATGGGTTGTAAATACAAATATTTGTTTTTGTAATAATTCAATTGTATTTAAATTCTAGGTTTGTGTGTTATTTTTCATCATCCTCTGTTCTTATTTTATTTATTTATGTACTAGTATGTCATAGTTGACTCATATTATCATTTTTGGGGGTACCCTTTCATGTGATGTTTCATACTAGTATTTCTTCTTCTCTATTTTAATTACAAAGTTTTTGTGGTTCATATTGGTCAATTGAACTCTTTTAAATACTGTAAAGTCCATAAAAATTTATTTCATGGTTTCAAAAATAAATAACTTACAAAATTGTACAACACATCAAGTTCTTTATGGATTTCCTTGGTGAGTTTCAGTTATCAAGTCGAACACAAATCACTCAATCATCAGTGGTATCTGGTGAATCTTTTTGTGTTTTAAGATAAACCCTAGGAGGTATCCTAGTATAAAATTTGTAATATGTTAGTCATAGGTGGTACAAAATAGGGATTGAAAGATCATAATCTTATCTGTTGATGCGATGAAGGATGACCAACATGAGATTTACGGGGTTGATCACACTTAATGGCATCTATCAATTTATGATTTCTTGTATCACTTTATTTTTTATGATTTCATATTAAATAAACAAAACCAAAATTTAATACAATTACATTCCCCTTTTCCTTAATCAGAACTTTCTTTTTAAATTTATTATTCAAGGCTCGGTCGAGAGATGACCTCGGGTTCCTGTTATATTGTAGAAATTATAATAAAAACAGAACATTTAATTTGATATGATAGAAAATGAAATCACATAAAATGGAAGATACGATATCATAAACCTTTCATAAATAATGTAATAGACCAAACCAAAACATTAGGTTTGATCCAGATATTTACACGAACTTATGTGAAACTCCCCATATACAAGAGGTTTCTGACTAGGAGTTAGGGTATGAACACCATCACTGAGGAGACTATAACCTTAATATCATGTCATCTCTATACATGATAAATAAAATAATAAAGACAACATAAATAAATAAATAATTAGTGTAATATGAAAAAACTAAAGGATGACACACTTTTCACATAAGTAAATAAACTAGGAACCTAATGTGGCTATCCAAAACATAGTATAAACATAAGGAGATAAAATAAATAACAAGTTGTGAAGTTCTTCATAGTCCATCCTAGTCCAGCACCAACTCTACACTCCTCTACTCAGATATCATACATGGACACCATGACCATACTTATATCCCTATATATTAATTATTCATGCACATTGGTATTCTTGTGCAGAGTGTGAGTAACAAAATTGTAATGGTCTGAACATTCCTACCCTTTACTTTGTGGGAATTCTGGTGGTGGAGGTATCTGAGGGAATTCCCAAGGAGTTGGGGAGTGAGTGGTGGATATGGAGTTGAGAAAAATAAAACAAAGAGTAGTTCAATGTCATAGAGTCACTACAATAAAAAGGGTAATCAAATAATTTTATAGCATCAGTTTCTGAAACCGCCGATAAATATTTTGAATTAAAAAAATACACTTCCTTGCCCCTCCTGAATCCACCTGTCTCCCCAATCCATATCACCTCCTTCCTCTCTCCTAACTTTCCTATCTACCTCCCCCATTCTAGCTCATTGTCACCCCCCGTTCCAACTTTCCGCCTCCCCCATTCCATCTCGCTTCCACCCCTGTTCTAGCTTGCCACCATCCTCTCCCCTCACTAACCTATAGACCCAGAAATATACCCACACATACACCCCCATACCTCCATGGAACCACCCCCATTCCCCCTTACCATTCTCCCCGTTCCCCTGATATTCCCTCCCTCTCTCCTCCTCCAATTTTTGGTACATCGCAGCCCATGGTTGAACCCCAACGAATTTTAGTGATTTCATTTTTTGATTTTTGGTTCTTAGGGTTTGTGACGAGTGATTTGAGACTTTTTTTGGTGAATTTCATTGAAGGTGATAGTTTTTCCCTGTTTTAGTCAGGTTTTTATCTTTTTATTTGATATTGGATAAAATTAAATTAGGTCTTTTGTATTTTTTAGGGTTCTCTTCATTTTTTAGGGTGGCATTGACTGTTTTGATGTTGAATTTCATCATCATTTTAAAGGGTAGTGATTTTAAGGTAATTTAATTATATTAATTAATTAATTACTTTATAACCTTATTTATGTTTATTTCATACTTATTATTCATTTTAATTCAAGTATTTACATTTTACTATTTATTTATTGGTCTAATCTTTATTGCGTCAGTCAATTTTATTTTTTTCAATTCATGATTCAAAATCTATTTTGATGTAATGATAATAATTGAAGGTCACTATAAAATAGTTCCATAATCTCAAAAAGTTTCAATTTATAGTTTTCTTATCGTTCCCTAGTTAATAGTGTTCAATATTTTAACATATTCGACAATGGGGTTCCAAATCAAAAAGTGATTCTTCATAAGATTGTTTTAAATTATTAAAATTATATTGATTGTTTACTTTTAATATCATTATTATAAGCAATTTATTTCCATTATAGATTTATAAATGGGATATTAATTAATTATAAATATTACATTCAATAATAAAATTAATTTTGAAGAAAATCCACCAAAATATTTATGTGAAAATTAAATGTCCTCACACACTTAGGAATTATAGAACCACCATGGTGAATGATGTTTTTTAAGAATTTTAAGAAGGGGAAACTAATATTTATTTTATTTAATGAAGGTATCAATTTATAATTAAAATATTTTTTAGAATTACTTCTAATTATCACTTATATTTTATAATTGGAAATAAGTGAATCAAAAAGAAAATACTTTGGTTTTGAATAATTTTATTTGAAAAAATAATGGCTTATGAAAAGAGATTGATGAGAGGGAATTAATAATATATCAATAATAATAGAACTAATTGATGAGAATACCATTTAATTATAATAATTAAAATATATAAATATGGTTTTGATATGATATTATAACTAAATAGTTCTAAAATAAAGGTTTCGGATAAGGAATGCTTACCATGATCTTCAAGATACCTCCATTAATAATCACATTGAATTCTGGTTTTAGAACTTTTTTTTATTAATTTAGAGACACAATTTAAGAAATTATTTAACATCAACATAGTTAATGTGATATTATTGGTGTAGGAATTTGAAGTTTTTTTAAATATTATTTTAATTTTTTTTAACGATTTAGGTAATTTTTTTTAAAATTTATGCTTCTAAAAAGAGAAATGTGTATATTTTTAAAACTTCAAATTTTAGTGGTTTTGAAATTATGCTTCATAATATATAATTTTGATTTATTCTGTAAGAATTATGATATTAGTTGAAAGATTAATTTTAACATGATTTGATGGATTAAATGACGACTAATGAGAAGTGAAATAAAGTAGAATAATGACATGGAAAAAAGATATAGTAGAATATTATTGCTTGTGTTAAAAGTTTAAAATTCATGGTAAAATGTTTCATTGTTTTTTCGACCATGGTGATAATTTTTTTTATTCATTTACTTATAATAAAAATATGGAATTAAAATTATGCATGTAAATTTTTGGAAGATATATGAGCATTATAATTTTAGAATTTTTTGCCCAACATTTTCATTTTCATGTATTTTTTGTTACTACTATTTGGATTAACATTTCATGGATTTTTGTTTTAGAGAATGTTAATGTGAACTATTTTTTGGGAATTAAGAATGTTATTTGTTATTGTTAATTCAATTATGATAATGCTGGAATAAATATAATGTGGGTTTTGATAAATATGTTAACTTCTTTTATAAGGGAAATTAAAAGTGTTGTATTGTTTGAAAATTTTGATAGGTGTTTATTGAATTGTCTAAAGAAGTTTAAATTCATGTAGTGCATGATATAAATGAAAATATTTTATTTTTATTCATGTTGAAATTTGTTGTTTTTTTTATTTAAAATCATTTTTATATCCAATTGATAATACTTAAAATTAATATGGGTTGTATATATTCAAAAAAATAATTACATTATTTCTGTAAGTTAGTTGTTTTGATTCCACATAAATAATTATATATTTTATATGACCTTGTACAATCTATCTTAAATTATTTATAATCATGAAATAATATTTTTTATGTGTTTTAATTTTTTTGTAAAGTGTAGGTACATTGTGATATATATGGATAAAAGCCGGATCACATTACCCAGGAACACACCTCAGTATGTTAAGGGTTTGGAGGAGTTTTTAGATTTTGTAATTTATAATCAATCCTTTGATAGGAAAATATTATATACATGTAATAAATGTAAATTTAGAATATGGTTGAAGAGATATGAATTTTATGAACACATGATATTGAAGCAATTCTCTACTCAATACTTGTGTTGAATTTGGAATATAGAATCGAGTGTTACAAATTTTTTGGCACTAATGTAAATCAATAGAATGAGATACCAAATTCATTGAAAATGGAAAATTAAGTAAAAAACCATATAAATGATGATTTCAACAATACAAGGAAATAACATCAAAATCAAAATATCTCAGAATAACCAAGTAAGGGTCCTATAAATAGTAACGTGAAGAGTGCTGTTTTTGGGACTATAGGATAACCAAATCAGGATTGTAACATATCATTGGATCATCGTCTTTATTATCTAAAGAATAATTTAAGAGAGAACATAACTAAGAAGAAAAATGTGTTTAATCCTTTAGTTAATGATGGAAATAAAGATTTTTTATGGTGGATGTTTGAAATATTCAAAACATTATTTTCTGCTGAAGTTGTATCATATCAAATGCCTGTGAGGAATTACAAATAAATAAATGTTCATGGTATTGGAATTTTTGTGTGATTCATTTTCTGAATCTATGACCCCTTAGTCTTTTTATGATTTTAATTTTTTTTAACAAGGATGGTATGAATTATACAAAAATATATGCTTGTCCCAATGATTGTATACTTTATTGGGGAAAGGATTCCAGCAGATAGGATTAAAAAAAATTTATTCTTCTAAATTGAATTAAATGGGTAATGTAGGAAGTCTGAATCAATAAACTACTATGAATAAGAAGAAAATAACACACCTGTAAAGGTTTTTCATTACTTCCCTTTAAATCCTATATTGAAAAGATTATTTATGTCATCGAAAAACACTGAGCACATGAAGTGGCATTATATAGATAATAACAATGAAGAGTTAATGAGACATCCAAGAGGTTTAAAAACATAGAATACATTTGATTCATTACATCTAAATTTCTCATTAGATCCTAGGAATGTTTTATTATGATTGTATGTCGATAGATTTAACCCATTTGGTATTTTTAGCACCAGTTATAGCATTTGTAAAGTTGTTCCGATCCCTTATAATTTTCCTCTATCGATGTGCATGAAACAAATTTTGTTTATAATTTCGATGATTATTCCTAAAAAAATGCATGGAAATGATATTTATGTATACTTTTATCCTCTAATTTAATAATTATAGGAGTTATGGAGAAATAATGTTTATACATATGATGCATCTTCAAGATCAATTTTTCAAATGAATGATGCTCTAATGTAGACCATTACTGTATTCCCTAGACTTGGGAAATTATCTGATTAGAATACTTACATATGTTTGTATTTTTCTATTTTTAACTTTGATTTTGAGACCAAATGAATCCCTTACATAAAAAAGGGAGCTTCTTGTATACTCCAATATTTATCGATTCATCTCATATATTTTGGTTGAACAAGTAAAAATTCAATGGTTCTATTTATCAAAGACCACATATAAAGTGTTTGAAAGGTTATGAAATATTGAAACAACTTGAAAATGTGGAAATAAAATTTGGGAAGATGAATCATTTTCATGATAGCGGGAAACGAGTTCAAAGTACATTGTCAAGTGAAATAAGAATACAATAATGGAAGGGAAAAAGTATATTCTTTAAACTTATGTTTTAGGAAATTAATTTGTTGATGTATAATCTTGATGTTATTCATATTGAGAATAATTTTTGTGAACATTTTATCTTTACATTTCTTAATGAGCATGGAAAATCAATGGACCATATCATTACTTGGAAGGAATTATAAGAAATAAATATAAAGAACAATCTCTGGATAGATGAGAATGGAACGTTTTCTCAGAAAAAATTTTCAATGAAAAATAGGGATTAAGATACATTCCTTAAAATTTTAAAACCACGAAGTTATCTAATGGGTATTCAAGAAACATATCAAGGTGTTTTGACTTAAATCATCGTAGGTTATGTGGATTGAAAAGTAACGATTCATATATTTTGTTACAACAGTCACTACCATTGGATTCACATACATTATTATGGGAAAAGGTTACTGCTGTTGTACTTCAATTTTTCACATTATTCAGACAACTAAGTGATAAAACACTATAACCATATGAGGTTGAAAACCTTTTGTAGATGTTTCTATTGACACATTGTGAAATGGAGATGATATTTCCTCCATCATTTTTTACTATCTTGATGCATTTAAATGTGAATTTGGTCAAAGAAACTAAATTAGGAGGCCTCATACATTGTTGATGGATTTATCCAATTGATAGGTACTTTATTTAAATAATTTTCATCTTAATTAATTTTTTTTGGAACTTCATTAAATACATAATTATGTTTTATTTATTTTTTTCACAGATATCTTGGTCATTTGAAATCATACATGAAAAAATAATTCTCAACATGAAGGCTCCATTTCTGAAGGCTATTTGATATAGGATTATATTACCATTTTTCTAGATACTTGGATTATATTGAGACAATATTCAATTGATTTGGACATGTTAATGATAAATTGAATCAATCTCAACTACATGAGAAATAAAAAATATTTCATGTGACTGACTGATCTGTTGGGAAGAGCTCAAATGTTACATCGATAGAAATTGAATTGTTACAGGCACATAGATATATACTACTGAACAGTGAAATTGTAGCTCCATTTATTAAATATCTCAAGATACAAAAAAATATATGAATGAGAGGCAGAACATGAAATGAAAATGATATAACAAAAGCTCTTAATAAAGAGATTATATAGTGGTTTGAACATTGTGTAAGTTCATAAATACTTCAATAAATATTAATATTATGTTGAAACATATATTTTTTAAATATAATAATGTATATATATCTTTTTTTAGATATTGAATACTGATACTCAGGATGAGTTGTCAGAAGATTTGATGTTTCTGGGTCAAGGTCCTCTAAAACAGGCTAGAAAGTTCAAAGCTTACAATGTGAATGAATTTAAATTTCATACAATAGATTATTAAGAGAGTTTGAGTGATATATTTAAGGTTATCAAATTTGGATACTATATACATTTGAATGATATTGTCTAATTAAACTACTATGGGCATTTTTCAGTTGTTTTATTAATATTAATGTGGGATGATATTACCTGGGGTATTAAAAGATATTCTTTTAAATTTACTCTGGTGAAATTATCTCAATTTATGGATGTTAGTAACCATGAATTACATGATTCAAATATCTTTTCATCGCAAGTGAAAATGGTATATTATATAGAAGATGTCATGGATGAAGGGTGGAGTGTAGTTGTTCACATAAAATAAAGAGGCTTGTATGATATGGATGATGAAGCGGAAATTATGACCTCTAACATTGAATCCCATCAATAATAAGAAATTAATTTTTTTCCATCATTATAATGAAAATATTTTTATTATAAGGTAGGATTAATTAGATAAAATAATGATAAAGTATGACAATGACATGATTGATGGGAAAAATTATTGTATGTGCATGCATTCATTAATTTATCAACCACTTATGTTATATGGATTGTGATTCATTATCATAGATATGTATATTTTGTTTTCCAGTACTGTGAATCTATTATCATTTCTATTTTTCTACATTTTTTTAGAATATTTGTTTAGAAGTTAATTTTATTTGATTAAATGATACAAATGTCAAGGAGGAAGCGATTCACTGATCCTAGTCGACAATCACTATATAAGATAACGACTCCCCATTTAGAAGTGAGGGAGAAGGTCATCACTCCTATTTATTTGCAAGGATATTAGAGGGTGATATTTATACACACAAATTTTAATTTGAATAAATTTATTTCATTTTTTTACTAATACCTTTTTTTTCATAAAAGATGAAAATGATATTACTATGGAGGGAAATAAAAACAATTAAGATGTATGGAATCTAAATATATGTAAGAAAGTTTTCCCATTTTACTATTATGGTGTATTTATAGATACCATAGTATTATTCAGCCACATTCTAGTCTATCTGGTAGTGGAGCTAGTTACCCTTCTGATTACCTATACTGATTGGAGGCATGTGCCTCAATCTTGAAAAAATGAAGCCTTTGATTAATAAATAAAGGTAATATTATTACATTATGGTGTAATTTAATTTAATTATGTTATCAAATTCTAATATTTTAAAAATGAATCTTTTTTAAAGATGTTATTCCACTTTACTGTAGTGGAGAGTGAGCTCGTAGCAATGAAAAACCAAATTCAAGAACATGGGGGTCATATAAAGATGAAAAATGTAATGGTCATTTCTCTATAGAATAAATTGATTGAATTATATCAGGATATTATTGTATCTATCCCTAGTGTTATTTCATCTATGTATGGTAGGAAGTAGGTAAATCACACAACTTAAAAATAATTTATTACACAAACTTTATATTGGGTTTAAGTTTAAATTTAAATATACAACACTTTAATTTTCAACATAATTTTCATTTATGTGTCGGTAGTAGGAAGAAGAGATGGAGAATAAGAGGGTGTCAAGAAGAGTTCATTAGTATGGTATATGGAGTAGTGAATTTTGTACACCAATCAATGTGAATTTTGACCATTTCATATACATTTTTAGTTTTGGGAGTGATTTCTTACGTTCTTTTGCACTCGATTGTACGAAATGATTTAGATACTTAATGTTATCAATGTGATACATCCAAAACTCATCTATTTGATATATTTAATTCAAATTCATGAGGGGGATGATGTATGTAAAAATCTAGTGATTATTTATATCTTGATATGTTATAGTTGGATATCTGTTTTTGTTTGGTGGTTCCAGGGCTGGAGATTCTGCATTTTTTTAAATAGATATATAGAGGTAGTTTAAAACACCACCATATATGTCAAATTATTGTCTATAGGTGGTTTAAACTACCACTATTTAGGGTTGACCTTTTTTAGTGGTGGTTTTTTTAGTGGAAGTTTCACCTTCCAAAAAATGACTATGATTTAATGGTGATTTAAAACACAACTATCCTTTACAATTTTTTGGGAGGAGAAACCGCTACTAAAAAAACCACCTCTAAACAAACGTTCTATGGTAGTTCCCAAAAACCAATGCTAAACGGGCGGAACTAACACGAGTTGAATGCCAACGCCATCTTTAGCGGCGGTTTTTGAAAATCATCAAAGAATCATATGGAGGCAGTTTAAACCGTTTCCAAATCAAAAAGTAGCCACCTCCATATGTTTATTTTGTTGCAGTGAGGGGTGTGATACACCATAAGGGTTAGTAGCTATGGTGTGGAGGTTCCTTTTATGGCATAAGAAGCCCGTAGGTGAAGTTCAATGGTTCCTCTATTTGGGAGGAGGGGGGTAGCTGTGCCGTGGAGCATGGATGCGGTGTAGACCTATATTTCATAAGGCATGGAGGTTTTGGATACAATTTATAGGCTTGAGGTGTGGGTTGGTTATTATACCAAAACGACCAAAACCAGGCTATAGAGCTGAGGGTGAGGTATAAACTCTTCTTGGGAAAAGGGTTCTTGTGGAGTGGTCCTTAAAACTGCACCATAATCCATTCCCAATTTTATTGAATCTATGGTGTTGTGATAGCCATGTTTCTCAGAGCATATTTTAGCAGAACTACTATAGAATAGCATCTCTCACTATGCGATGTTCACCCCAATTTTTAGCAGTTCTACAATGTAGTGATAAGGGATGCACTGTGGTCTTATGTTTTTTAGAGTAGGTATAAAAACCCAATACTTCTTGAACCCCTTAATTATTTAATCTATTCTCTCATTAGTTTGGTTAACTAAGTAGATCCAAAGGTGGTATTTCATCCCCCTTTTAGAGGATTTAAACCCCAATCTTGGGAAGTCGACCCGTGGTGGTTTTAGGTGAGTTTCCTTCCCTTTATCCCTACTTTATGAATTTTTCTCCCTATTTATTTTCTGGAAAGGTTTTTACTAAGGTAATTATATTTTTTAGTTATGTTTTGGTAAGAAAGTGATGTGGGGTGTTGTGTTATAGGAAGATCAAAGTGTTCTTCTTTGTTATGGTGCCTGGTGGTTTTACCCTCTTGTTCTAACCTTTGGTAGAAGTATCAAAATATTATTGATTTAGGGGATACTTGATTTATCATTTAGTTGTATCATTAATGTAGGGATATTATCTTGTTATATTTTGGTAATATATTATTCACCAATCTAATGAAGATAATTAATTGGTTTAATTGAAATTAAAGGGGAAGGGGGACTGGAATCACATGTTTTAAGGATTATGATATTATTGATATTATAATTTTATAGGCTTGATAAATTAATGAAAATAATGAATATTTGTGTATTTGTTTTTGTTTGTCTTGATTTATTTGTAGAACCATGTTTTTGACTTTTTTAAAATAACTTTAAATGAAATTAACTTGCCACTTGTATCTGGTTAATAAAACGGCTACCTTGAAAATTTCTATTTTGTGTAAGAATTACCTTGAAATGTAATGTGAAATGTGATGTGAATTCCCTTATCTAAATCTGAAATAAGAAATGTGTATTTTTTAAAGTGTTTTTGATTTGTGGTGGTGATGTGTGGTTGTGATGTGGGGGAAAATTTATGAGTTTTGGTTTCATATGTTGCTGATGTTATGGAATGTGGTAGTGCTATAGAAAACGAATGTGGTTAAGAAATTGTTGAGATATGGGGGTTGTTAGCATGAAAAATATGGGATGTTTTTGGGGTGTGGTGTGTTGTTCTAGCTTCGTTAGTATTAATTTAATTATATTTAAAAAATTTAATTGAAATGGATTAGATTGAATGGTTAATGAATTCTTGATTAAAATGAATAGTGTGGTCAAATGTGGTGGTTTATTAATTGTTAAATAAATGGGATGGAATAATGAATTGGTTTCTAAATGGGAAATATAGAAATTTGCTAAATTTTAAATGAAATAGTAAATTTTTTTTGGATTATTGTATGGTGTTTTGAAATTAGTGGAAGTAGTGAAGGTGGTGGATTCTATGAGGTTTGGTGGTGATGTTTTGAGTTGGTTGAAAATATCATGTAGAACCCATAGTTTGGGGTTGTGTGTGGCTGTATATATATTTATATATACCTTGTATGTTCCTTGTGATTTCTATATTCACCCCACCAATGCTAAGCACCATATGATGACACCAAATTATTTTTAGGGGTTTTTCCCCAATATCCTAGAGATTAGGATGAATGGATGGATACCCACTCTCCTATATTATATCTTTCAGCTGGAATTGACATGTATGGGCTATAATGGCCAGAATTCAAAAGTGAATGGTAGTTATATTTTATGAGACTGCTTTTGGTGGGGATCTTTCATTGTATAATGAGGGAATGCGATTGATGTACTTCATGTTCATGATACCCTACGACTCTGGTTATGTGGTTGTGGATGTTTTGTGATAGCACATGTGTATACCTATGAGATGTGATGAGCCATGTTTCTATGAGTGATATGTGATGTGATGTGATTTGATGGCCTAGGTGTCTATGAGCTAGATGTGATGGCCCAAGTGTTTTCGATCAGTTTTCTATATGAAAGATATTAGAGTGTTGGGATGTATGAATTTGGGGTGTGAGAGTTGAAAAATTGTGGGAAGTGGTGAAATGTAACATTCAAAAATATAATTATTATTATGTTGCTATACTTGGGTGTTTTATTCAGCGAATGTGCCATTGTGAGGATGGTATTGGTTAGTTGACCTATGTTGGTGTTGTTGGTTCTTCGGTTTATCCCTGGATAATTAATATTCTTTTTTCACATGTACATGAGAGACTTTGGGTATGACCCTACTTATTATACCTTTATGGTCACCCTTCATATATACAAATTCCTTTTTATGTTTCTAGGGGGACTTCTTGGACTATTTTAGGAATTACAATCCTAGACCTTTGTTCGTTTTCTATGTTTCTGACTTAGATTATTTATTTTTTTGTATTTATTTGGTGAATCTTGTTTTTTTGATTTATACATGAACTTTTGAATTCTTTTAAATTAATTTTATATTATTTAATGGAATTCATTGACTATTAATATCCTATATTTTGATTCTATATTATTATAAAGTGAAATGCCTTCTATATGTGAAATTTTTATACCCTTAGTGTTTTTCCCCAAACAGAGGCCTACTGAAGGTGGGAATTAGGGGACAATATCTTTATTTATTCATTATTGGCTGAAAAAGGGTACCTTTGGAGGGATAGGTCCTGGATAGGGTTGTATCAAAGCCTTTTGGATGAGGGAAGGATGAAGTTTGGAGTTAGGAATTATGAGGTTTTTATTGTTTCGTAAAGCAACAATGTTAGTTGATCTTGGTGTGTGACATAGGCTAGGGTATACTAGTTAGAACATGAGGTTTTTGGGCCCCCATGATTCAATTCAAGGACTCTGATCTTACCAAACTACTAAGTGATGTTGAATTGTTTAAAATATAGATACTATGTAGAGGAACATGTGTCATGATTTAATTGTGTTGTTTTCTGAATTAGATGTTTTTGGAAAGGTTAAAATGAATTAGATAGATATTAATGAAATTTCACACTACTAGGCTTAGAAAATCCTTATTTCCCATCCATTTATGTCTCCTGGTCATCATCAATGTGTGGTTTAGGTATTGGAGTTTTATAAGGATGATCTAGTTGATCATTTAAGGGTTGATATGGTTGAGTAGGATGATCAATGGTCGAGAATTTTGTCGACCTTTCAACAGTATTCTTGGGAATGTATGAGGGAAGTATCTCTGATATGGAGATAGAGATCCGGAAAGAGGAAGATGTTTCATGGGTCTAATACTAGAAGGATTTCTAATAAAAGTTCCTTTTGTCAACCATGTAGGTAATTAATAGGATGTAGTTTCTCTCTCTTTAGTAGGGGAGCATGTCAGTGTAGGAATTAAGAATCAAGTTCAAGAAACTTTTGCATTTCACTTTATATCTTTTTCCGGTAGAGGAGTCCCATGAATGACATCTTGAGGAGGCACTCCATCCTTCTATCCAATATGTAGCTACTCCTTTTACATTGTGAACATATTTAGAGGTTTAGAAGAAGGTGGAAGTGATCGAGTATATGAACTCATGAGGAGGTGTAACTTGATAAAGGAACTGAAAGAGTTCCTTGAGGAGAAAAGTTGTCTGTGGTAGGTTTTTGGCACTAAGACCTTCAAGATTTCAGTTATGAGGTATTTGACCTTAGTATCTTCCTTTCTGTCATTCTGGGTCTTGTGTTTTTTGATATTTTCATGGGGGATTGGGCTAGTAAGTTTTTCATTTGGAGGCCATTACCATAATCAAAATCAGTTCCCAATGGTTCAAGGAGCTCAGTATAGTAGATGTGGTCTAGTTCAATGTCAACCACAACAACAGATGCCAGTGAGGTCATTTCACCAATAGGGGAAGTAATATTATGCTTTATCGAGTAGAGAAAGATAAGGAAGTGGTCAACCTCAGGATGTTCTTTTCCTTTTGGTACCTTGATCTGAATGTGGCCATAGAGGTGGATGTTAGTAGAGATTTAGAGTATATAGACATGGTTATTTGGATACAGTGGATAAAGAAGTTTTAGAGGGTCCATATATTAATAGAGTTACAATCAGTTTATCATTTACACTTTTTTTGACTTGTTTTATTTGGATGATTCATTCCCCTTTGTTTCACATAATTTAGTTTGTTCTATAGGAATATATGTAGATGGGACTCCCATGACCCTAGTGTGAACTATGCCCATTAGAGGCCGGACCATCTTGTTTGATGTGTGCAGGGAGTGTAGATAGATTATGGGGCCACATCATCCATGTAGGGATCTTTTCTTTCTATATATGAAACCATATAATTTCATTATCTATATTTAATTTTTGTATTCCATGTATGTAATTATCAACTAATTCTATAGGAGAGTCATGTTCTTGGAAGTGGATGGCCAACGTGTGGTTTATATTGGAGAGGAATGTTTTTAGGTGAGTTGTAGATGTGTGGATACCATTATTTCTTTGATGAAAAATTTGTATGTAAAATTAGTATATTATAGGATAGATGAGGAGCTTAGGTTTTTTTGGGAGTTTCCTGATGTTTTTTTGAGAAGGTTGTAACACTATATCCTTGAAATGATGTTGAGTTTGGGATAGACTTACTACACGATGCTTATTCGATTTCGATGTATCCATATCAGATGAAACCTTATGAGTTTTGGGAGCTAGAGATCAGAAAGATGACCTAATATAGAAAGGTTTCATCCAGCATAGTGTGTTTTTGTGGGATGCTTTAGTGTTGTTTTCCAAGAAAAAGGATGTTAATATGAGGCTGTTTTTATACTAAAGAATGTTAAATCAAGTGACAATCAAGATTCATTATTCTCTTCCAAGTATTTATGATCTTTTTTACTAGTTCGGGGGAGCTATTTTGTTTGATAATATTTATTTGTGGGAAGTATATCACCAGTTGAATGTGAAGGATGATAATGTCTCGAAGACTACCATTATATGTAGGTAAGTAACTTTGAGTTTGTGGTCATTGAATTCAACATCATGAATACACATGATGTGTTTATAGGACCCATAAAATCAATGTTCCATGAATTCATAGACTAATTCATAGTCATGTTCATTGGATACATATTGATCTACTCAAAGTCATTGGAGGAGCATGCTAATCATATTAGATCTGTCTTTTATGTTCTTTGATGCCATAAGATTTAGGGAAATTTGTAAAGGTGTATGTTTTGGACTTGAGAGGTGCATCACCTTAGGTATGTGGTGTCTCGATAGGGTGTGTCCATGGACCTATCAAAGATCGAAGAGATTGTTTCTTGGGAAACACCTAATCATGTGGAAGAGATTCATAGATTCCTTTGTCTTGTAGGCTATCACTGAAGGTTCATATTTGATCTATCATGGATTTCATCCCTGCTAATAGTTATGAACAATAAGGATCGTGATTTTATCTATACCTATCTATTTCATGTTGCATTTTACTACATAAAGGGGAGATTTATCTATGCTCCAGTTCTTGATTTTACAGAGGAGGGGGTGATGTTTGATGTGTTTTGTGACACTTACCATCTAGGTTTGGGATGAATATTGATGTATCAGAATGCATTGATATCTTAAGGGTCCATATATTTATGTCCCCAAGAGTTTATCTATGACACCAATGTTTTGGAGTTATAAACGATTGTTTTTTCACTAAAAATGTGGTGAAATTTCTTTATTGGGTAGTTCGTTCTTCACAGATCATAAAATCTTGAGGTATATTTTCTTTCAGCATGATATGAATCTAAAATAATATATTTGGATGGATATTCTTCATAAATATGATTTTAAATCTCCTACACCTCTATAAAGGTTAATATTGTGGTCAATGATTTGAGAAGTAATTCATAGAAGTATGTTGCTCAGGAGTCCAGATATTCTTGGGAAGTGATGGAGGAGTTTGCATTCCAACACTTAGATGTGAGGGTGGTTTATAGTAGAGGTTACTTGTTTTAGATGATAACTTAGTCTTATATGATGTGGCATGTGGATGTATCTCAGTGGGGAGACTCATAGGAAGAGGTGATGTGTTATCATGTTGGCCATAATGATGCTCTAGAGGGATGGTTGGAGGATGGTAAAAACTCGACGTTGTTTTAGGGGAGGCTATTTATTTTGATAGTGATGCATGAGGGATCCCTTAATAAGTTTAATATATAACCATTGAAGTTATAACCAGGGTCATCCAAGATTTACCATGTATTGAGGGTGCATTTATTGGTGGTCTGAGATGAAATGAGTGGTGGTAGAGTTTGTGGCTTGGAGTATGGTTTACCATCAGATACAGTCTAAGAATCATGTTATTATGATTTTACTTAGCCCTTTGATGTTCCTGATTGGAAGTGGGATGAAATACCAATGGACTTTATGATAGGGTTACCCTAGTATTAGAGATATTATGATGATATCTATGTGATCATGGATCAGGTGTTGAAAACATCTCACTTCCTAGTGATCCAGGAGTCGAACGCTGTGGATATTTTACTAAGGAGGTAAGTGAATGAGGTGGTGTGGATACATGGATTTATATGATGAAATTTCTTGAATAGGGACACTGATTTTACCTCATGAGTCAAGATAATATTGAAACATTATTTTGGTACTCAGTTGAACCTTAGCATACTTTACACCCTTATAAGAATGGGAAGATGGAGTGGACTATCCAGATGATGGATGAAATGTTTTGGGCATGCACCTTGGAGTTTTTTTGGATCTTGGGAAAATAACTTGACATTTACTGAGTTTTATTATAAAAATATATATCAATCATCCAATTTAATGACCTTATTTTAGTATTTATATGGGATATTGTATCATTTTCCATTTTACTAGGCCAAGGTTTTGGAGTCAGTAGTTCTTAATCCTGATGTGGTGCAAATAATGAAAGAGAAGGTTAAGATTGTTTTTGAGAGTATATATGTAGAACATGACTAATATAAGGCTTATTATAGCCATAGGAGGTGGCCATTGGAGTTTTAGGTTGGGGACCGTGTGTTCTTAAAGGTCTCCCCTCGATGTGGGAATCAGAGATTTGGTAGGGAGAGTAAGCTCTCACCCTAGTTTGTTGGGCCTTTCAAAGTGTTGGGGAACATTGAAAAGGTGTCTTATCAGTTGTAATTCCCACAATAAATGGATAGTATTCAAGACATCTTTCAATTCTCTCAGCTCTTTCAGTATCATTATAATGAATCCCATGTCATTTATTGAGGAGAGTTGGATATCAAGGGCCACACGATGTTTGTAGGGTGGCTATTAGAGATCAAGGATCTTCAAGAGAAGTTGATTCAAGGATGAAAAATTCCATTGGTTCATGTAAAGTGTAGTTATAGTGTTCTAGAAGAGATTGATTTTGATCATGAGACTTATATTCATTCCAATTACACTGAGTTTTTTTGAGTTTTGTATTTTTTGCCTTACCTTGAAGATGTGATGTTTGGATCTTGTTGGTTATGATATGTATTTTTTCCTTCATAATGTGGTGTGTTATTAAATATTCAATATTGTGAAGATGATATAACCCTTTCCTAACCAATTTTTTTTAAATTTTGACATGTTTTAAAAGAATGGAAGTGTGTCAGTTCCACACAAACAAAAAATATCTTGGTGTGGGATTTGGATTTCATTGGTTCACATGCTGAGATTTGTGTTATGTGTTGGTAGTGGAAGTAGTTGAATAGGATTTTTGGATGTTGGAATGATGATGTGGATGGTTGTGTGAATGATAGATGGATTGAGGCTGGTATGATGTGGAAAGGTAGTGTAGTTGTGCAAGATTTTTGGTGAACATTTTTTGTTGGGTTGGAATGTTTAGTTAGTGGAGATGTTCAGTTGTAATGAGATCCTTAAAAGGTATCTTACATGATGTTTTTTGTAACATTATCCCATTTTCCATTGTAGTATGGTCTTGAATTTTCAAGGATGAGAATAGTTTTATATGTATATGATGTAATGTTCCAGACCTTCTAACCTATTACTTTATGGGAATTCTGGCGGTGGAGGCATCTATGGGGAGTCCCGAGGAGTTTTGGAGTGAGTGGTGGAGTTGGAGTTTAGAAAATCCCACAAAACGGGTTCTATGACATAGATGGGTGTTCTATTCTATAAGGGTAAGTAGATATAGAGTGGAGGTGTCTGCTGTGTCATTAAAAGAACATAGGTAGAGTTTGGTGGTTCTTTCATTGGTGGTAGGGGCTACACTATGATCTTACGTTTCTTAAACTGGGAATAAAAATCCAAATCCCCTCAAACCCCTTCATTATTTAGTATTTTTTAATATTTCTTGGGTGAAACAAGTGTATCCCAGGGAGGAATTTTATTCCCCTTTCAGTCTATTTCAACCTCAGTCTTTGAAAGAAAATCTATGCTGGTTTTAGGTGATATCCCTTCCTTTTATCCATATTTTTTGTTGTTTTTATCCCTATTTATTTCTTGGGAAGGTTTCATCTAGGGGAAGTCTTGGTTTTGTGATGTTTTAGTAAGAAGGTGATGTGGAGTTTTTGTGTTCTAGGATGATCAAAGTTTTCATTTTCATTATGATTCCTAGTGGTTTTACCCTCTTATTCTGACATTTAGCTGTGGTTCTGAAAGATTATTAAGGCATGAGATCCTTTTCTTCTTATTTAGTTTTATCATGAATGAGGGGTTATGATCTTATTATATTTTGGAAAAATAGTATTCACCCACTTAAGTAATATAATGGACTAGTTTAATTTACATTAAATGGGGAGGGTAATAAAATTATATGTTTTATGGATTTGGATATTATTGTTATTGGAATTGTAATATCTTAATATCTTGCTAAAAATCGTAGTTGATAGAGATTTTTTTGTACTGTGGTTGATTTTTTTCTAGATCTATTATATGTGATTTTTTGAAATAAATTTAAATGAAATTGTACAACAACTTAAATATAGTTAATAAAATGGTTTCCCCTGTAATTTTTGGTTTGTGTGAGAATTACCTTGAAAAATAAAGTAAAATTTGATGTGAAGCCCCTTGTATAAATCTAAAACAAAACATGTGTTTTTTAAAGTGGTGGTGATGTGGGGTTTTTTGGCATGAGAATTATGGGTTTTTATTGTGGTGTGGTGTGTTATACTAGTTTCACGGGTAGTAATGGAATTAAATTGAAAATTATGAATTGAAATGGAATGGTTTTAATGGTTAATGAACACTTTAAAAAAATAGAGAGTGTAGTTAAATGTGTTTGATTATTCAATGTGAAATAAATGGGTTAGAATAATGAATTGGTTGGTAAGTATGAAATCTATAAATTATCTTAATTTGGAAGGAATGGGTGGAATATGTCTTGTGTCTTGTTGTTTATTGTTTTGAATTTAGTGGTAGTAGATAAGGTGGCAGATAATGTGAGGTTTCGTGGTGATGTAGTCGGTTGGTTGGTAATCTCGTGGAGAACTCATTGGTTGGGGTTTTGTGTGGAAGTATATATACACACAAATTTTATATTTATTATGATTTCTATTTGAACCCTACCCATGTAGATAACTATTTGAAGATAATTAAATGTTGTGGGGGTGTTTTTACCAACATCCCCATAATGAGGATGATTGGATGGCTACCCACTCTTCCCCGCACTATATTTTAGGTGACATTGACATGCATAGGCTATGATGGCTAGAGGTAAAAAGTGAACTGTGGTGATGTTTCATGATATGGATTATGTTGGGGGTCATTTATAAAAAGAGGAGGGAATTGAGTTGATGTAATTCATGTTCACAACACCCTATAACTATGTTTATGTATATGTGGATGTGTTGTGATGTCCCAGGTGTATGCAAGTGAGATGTGATGTGATGGACCAAGTGTCTATAGGTTAGATGTGATATGATGGCCTAGGTGTATATGGGAAATATGTGATGTGGTGTGTTTTGATAGACCATGTGTTTTCGGGTAGGTTTCTATATGAAAGATATGGGAGAACCCGGATGTACAACATTGGGATATGAGAGTAAAAAATCATTGGGAAATCAGTGCAACGTACGCTTCCTTGAAATACATCTTATTATGTTACTATAATTAGGTGTGGTATTTAGTGAGTATTCCATAGTGATGATGGGATTGATTAGTTAACCTGTTTAGGTGATTTTTGTTATTCTGTTTTATAATTTGTGCATTAGTATACTTCTTTTACATGTACACAAGATACATTGGGTATGATCCTATAGAGTATACTTTTATTCTCACCCCATGTATGCACATTTTTATCTAGGATTCTAGGAGGACTTCATGGAACCCACTACATATTACTAGCTCAGACCTTTGGACTATTGCTGTGTGAATACCCTAGATTTTCCTTTTTGGGTATTTATTTAGAGGCTCTTGTTTCTGTTTTTTTAACATGCATTATGGGATGGTTTTAGATTACTTTTATATCATATCATGAAGTTGATAGATTTTTGATATCCTACCTCCCTATATTTTTATAGATGGCAATGCATTCCATATTTTATATTTTTATATACTCATTTCTAGTCGCAAACCCGAGGCCTACTAGAGGTGGGACTTAGTGGTCATTATCCTTCTTTCTTCATTACTAGCCCAGGAAGGGTACCTCTGGAGGGAGGGGGTCATAAAAAATACATATTAGGACATCACCAATGCATCCTTAATAAGTTTTCACATATATAAAATGTGTATTTCAGAATAATAATAAATTCTCAAAGAATCATAACAACATACAATCATATACCAAGAAGTTGTGTGATGACCAAGCCTCTACAAACCCTCGACCATACCTGCTTCTGCTCAATGTTGGAAGGATAAATGAGAAGATATCAGAAGTAACCCCATATCACCATAGGGTAGTGAACTTTTCACTTGACATCTCCTGTCATCGTGTGTAAATGCTACTCAACATTCCCTAGGCATCAAGTATATCACACTACTTAACATAAACTAGGCATCAGGTAGCCAATCTGCTCAGTATTCCACTAGGAATTTAGTAACATGTTACTTGGAATAAACTAGGAATCAAGTTGATCCCATAGATCATATATTTCTATGGAGTCTTCATGTATTCAACTTGTTCTAATGTCCATTATTACCATCATTACAATTCATGCACTCCCCCATATAAGGGACAATCATTTCATTAAATTACACCAATTTTGAGCCCTAAGTACAATGCCTCTAAAGCCATGGTAACATACATGATAAGGTAGTTTATACAAGGTAATAATATCATCATGAGAATAAATTAGAAACATATATACATGTGATCAACATAAAATGTGTCCAAACAAGATATAATAAATACTCATGGAATCAAACATCATATATGGGTCTCAGGGGCTACACAGATATCCACATGAGATCATAATCATGAACGATCCTCTAGTTATTCCAATACAAAGATTATACCAAGGAAAATAAGTATATAAAATATCCCCAAGTGTTAAGGAAATTACTACCTCAATATTATTGATGTTAAGTAAAAAGGTTCACCAAGGAATTGTCACTTGAATCACGTCCACATATTAATTGATTCAAACCACTCACCAAGGATTCAAAAAAAAAATCAAAATATTTTATTTCCTAAAATAAAAATAAAAATAGCACATGTGATAATAGTTTCTATATTTGAGATAATTTCCAAACTATCAGTTTAATCCATAAAATGTGATAACCATTTCTTCCTAAAAGAGTATTTATGAAACCTCTAGTGATAATATTATATCTCTCTAGAATAATCTGAGGTAAATATGTGGTAATTGATTATTAATACTGTTTAATAGTTCTTGGTAAACCATTTAAGGATTATTAATAAATTTTCTTGAAATATTATAAAATATAATTTTTCAAGTTGAACATGAATTAGGATACCTAGAATTTATCCCTTGAAAAAAAACTACTCTAAAAAATAGTGGAGTGAGGGAGGGGGTTTTCTGTGCCTAGAAACCAGATTAATATCCTTGTTTGATCAATGTAGGCTTCAAAGATCTCATGTAAATGATTTTATTAGCTACTTGGAATTAAGATAATCTAAAAAAACCAATGGTAGTAAAGGTTTAAATATTTTTTTAAGAAGGATAGATGCATATAGATTCATAACATTAAGAACCAAAAACTAAATTAAAATTAAAATTTTTCTTTTACACAATTATCAATTGTAGAGAGTTTAAAACCTTACAAAAAGGACTTAAAAACTTTTAAGAAGTTAAAGGAATTAATTATCATAATTTTAGTGTTTTAATCTAATAAAAAACTAGTTAAATATTCTTTTTGGTGAAAAATAAATTAAAATCAAGGTTTTATAAACATTTTTCTCCCACAAAGGGACCTACATAAGGGTAACATGGTTTTACACTCCCAAAGCCCATAAATTTTTCATGAAGGTGTTGGTTTACCCTTAAATAACCCTAGGAAAGAAGGTGTTACACTTACACAACTCAGTCCTACCCATAAGTATCCTTTATAAATTAAGTTCAACCCTTACACACAAGATAAAATACCCTTACATGATAGAAGTATCTACAAGATAGACCTTACATTTCTTAGGCTTACCTTTATTCAATAAGGAGAAACCTCAGGTTATCCTTATGTGAAGATAGGAAGACAATTATGTAACACATGATGCGTAAAGAGCCAAAATTTTATCAATGGAAATTCCATTCTTATAATTCTATCATATAGTATAAATCACAAAAAATCACATAGAAGACACAATACAAACTTTATAAATTATTAATCAATAAAATAAGAGGCATTTTTAAAAATTAAGGAACTTATACCAATGTAATAGTAACTTAACCTTTAGAATAGTAACATGACCATTAGGAATATTAATTTCTAATAAAATAGTAACATCATCTATGAAAGTATAAATAATTTTTTTTCATATTATAAATTACAATATGATATAATTATATCATAATATAAGTAAATAAATAATTTAAAAATTATTAATTAAGTGTTGGTATTTTTATAAAACATAAATGTTTATTTATAATTTTATAATTAATATAATTATTTAAAATAATTTTTTTTCATAAAATTTTTTTTTAAATTAAAATTTTGATTTCTTATAATTATAATATAAATTTATGAAACCTTAATTAATTCTTCAAAGTGTTATAAAATCAGTTATAATTTTAAAATTGGTATTTTCCAAGTAAATGATGATTTTAATTAAAAATTAAATGTATCATATTTAGAAAATAATTTTCATAAAATTGATTTCATTTTTGAATTCTAAATGTTAAAAAATGGTTGGGGTAAAATTTCGGGATTTTTCAAAAATACTTGAATTTTGGTGAATAGTGAAATATGATAATTTATGATAAAAACTAAATACATGAATTATTGAGTCTTAGATTATGAATGAATGATATAAGAAGAAAATATCTAACTATAATTAATTATTTTTATATATTTAATTTTAAATTTAAAAATATTCATAGTATTGTGCCTAAATAATAAATCAATGAATAAAATAATGAGAAAACACCCCTCTCATCCCCTATAAATATCACCCTTCACCACCTCTTCTCCTCACACCTTTCAAGATTTTATCCTTGTACAAATTCAACCCAATAATCTTCCCAAGACCCCCACATCCAGGATACTTTGGTATCATCAAAATACCAAACCCTATCGCTAAAGAGGTTCTCAAGGGATAAATTCAATAGGTAAAATCCACTTTTTTATTTTATTTTCCTTTCAATTTCATTTTTTTTATTATTCTCTCCTCATCTAACCTTATCCAAGTTGCATGATAACTCTATTATATTTTATATAATATATTTTTATTATGTTAATGGAAGAACCATATTCAAACCTCTTATCCTCTCCCTTCTATTCTAAAAATGAGAACATCATTCATGATGTGCCGATTTACTAACATCGTGGACGATGCATTTTCATTTTTCCTTTACCATATTCATGGATGAACATAAAACCATTTAATAGTTATAAAAATATTTTAATGTTTATTTTATAACCCTTTTAATATTATTTGACAAACAAATATTCAAAATAATAAATAATGAATCAAAATTAGTTTGCGATGATTGAAAAAACCACTGCAATAATCTAAACGATTATCAATAATGTCTTATATAATAATTCACCCTCAAAATATATAAAAAATAGTATATATAATAATTTTAACTTTTTTATGATCATTAATAGCCTATAATTTCAATTCTTGAGAATTATTCTATTTTTATATGAACTTCCATAATCATATAGAAGCGAACCGATCACAAAAACCAAGAAAATGAACACTCTTGAATGATGAAATTAAACTCTATAACTCATAGAAAAAATTATAAATGTACTTAATAAAACTATAATGAATAAAATTTAAGTATAAAAGGTTATTTATTTATTAATTAACTAATTTAATTTGATTATCCAATATATTAAAGTGTGGAGAGCATTCAGATATAAGGAATGGGGATTCTTGAACTTGAGTCTCTATCTTTGGGTTTTCGCTATTTCACTCCATTTTTAGTACAGATGTATTTTTATTGTTCCATAAATATAATTTACTTTTACTTAAATTATCTATTCTGGGATATAATTTTTTCCAATATGGTTTTATGGAAAATTAAAAGATTTTTCCAAAATAACTATTCTATCTAGAAAACATATCTTTTACTTCTTCTAAGATTCTTTCTTATTCAATCAAGATTGATACCAATCATGTTATTCCATTTTTATCTTTTTTAATCCAAAGTTTAGGAATGTATTCTTTATTTAAGGAAACCCATTCCTTTCCATGGATTATTTTATATCCAATATTTATATACGTTATTTGTGTCATGCATGATAATGTAAATGTTATGATTTGATAGGTGCGCCCATAATTATATAGCGCATAAAAATGTTATGATGTGATGAGTGCTCCTAGAATTTTATAGCACTCTGATAAATTTGGTAATGTGATGTATCTCTTGATATAAAGTGAAATATGTGTGAACATGATGCTAGATTTGTTCACAACTATGTGTAGTATTTGACTACTAAGATATGATATTTCATTTTTATGCATCGCCACATTCTTTGCCTTTATCTAATGCTTAATTTATTATGATGATGATGTTATTATGATCACCCTAGGTTATATTATTCTATATTCTTATCTATCATATTACTAGGCTTTTATATCATACCTTTCTTAATGTACATCCTTAGGTGATTACTTTTACAAAGGAGAACACAAGGGACAATAAAAATCTAGAGAAGAAGGAATTAAATAAATGTTTATGTTTTATTATCTAAAAGTTATGTATAGTCCTAATTTTTCCAAGACATTGAACCTTTGTATCATGGTTTTGTATCACTATTATTTTTTTATCTTTAAAATTATGTAGTATCTATGTAAGAAAAATAAAGGTCATTATAGTTGGTATCAGAGTACGATTTAGTTAATTTGATAATTTGGATTAGAGAACCTTAGTGAAAAACCTTAGTATGAGACTAAGTATATGTAAGTACCCAATAATATTTTTATACAAAATAATAAATATACGGACAACATAAGATATACATGTAGTGTTAATTGCACAAAGGAATAAATTATTTATTCCTAACTTGTTTACATATGTTTTTTTAAAACCTTTTCTATTTTAGAAAAAGTTAGGAACTTCGAGAAACCAGGACAATAACCCGTGCGAGGGACAATGTAGTGATTTACTAAATAACATCCCAATGACTTGGGAGGTGGGTTTGAAAATTTTATTATGATGCTTAACCTTTTATCTTAGTCTATGTACAATAACCCGAATAATGTGGAATGTCCTCCTTCAACTAGGAGGGAGAAATTGGATATTGATTCATTTATTCGGCAAAGACCACTGACCATTAGTGGATCCTCCATTCCACTTATTTAGGAATAATGGGTCAACTATATGGAGAAGTTATTTTTTATGATCCACTATTATGAGAAGGATAAGGTGAATCTGTCCATTTATCATCTCGATAGAGAGGCCGATAAATGGTGGGAGTTGATTAAAAACACCAAGACCAATGTCGAAATTGAAGAGGTAGAGTGAGAATACTTTAATATAATGTTTCATAAAAAGTATTTCCCTCGGACTCTTCATAAAAAGATAGAGAGTGAATTCATATTGCTAAAGTAAAAGGAGGGTGAATCTATCATGGCCTATGAAGAAAATTTCACAAGAATTTCAAGATAATCCTTAGGTTTTGTTATCAACAATGATAGAAAAATAGATAGATTATTTAGTAGTTTAAAACCACACATTTTAAAGGATCTTGAATTTTCAGACTTTGGAAGTTATGAAGAAAATGTTCGATGTGCTCTCAAAGTAGATATGGAGCTTTGAGAATGGTCCCATGTATATGGAGATAAGTAAAGAAAGATAGAGTTTCAGATGGAGGATATAATGAAAATGGTGGAAGGAAAACTCAACCACCCACATGTCAAAGATATGGAAAGAATAATCATGGGAACTTCCTAAAAAAGAACTATATGTGTGGTAGATAAGGCCACCAAGCTCATGAATTTAAAAGATACATGAGGAAGGTTGAAAATGTTGTAGAAGAAAAGAGAGCACCACCCATGGTTCATTGTTTCAACTGTAGGGTGCAAGGACACTATGCAATCTAGTAGACTAAACCTTGAATACTTAAGGGAATTCAGCCTTAGTAGCCACCAAATCTAAAAGAGAAAGGGAAATCTTATTCCATCACTACTACTGAGGTGGATCTCGACAATTATGTGGTGAAATTATGCTGGTTATTTAATCAATAATAGAAAATTTACTTTTAGATTTGGGTTCTATGCATTATTTTATATCTTTCAAGTTTACTATAACTATTCAAACACCCCTAAAAATATGGAGCTTGAGTTATCTATGATAAAAAAAGGTAAATTACTACATCCAATGTATATAACTCCTCCTTGATTAATGTTTTTAGACTGAAACTCCCTGAAAATATTTTCATACTTCTTTTGGTGGAGTTTGATACTATTTTGGGCATGGATTTACTATCTTTAGAAAAATCCAACATCAACTGTTGGGAAAGGGAGATCTCTCTTCACATCTTGAAGCATCCTCAAATTCAATAAAATTTCATTTAGGAGGATGAATATTATTCCAATACATCATCTCAATTGTGTATATTATTTTCTTATGAGCAAGCATATATAACTCAAATGATTGTGACAAAAAAGAGAATCCTGATCGAAGACATGCCCATTATAAGGGACCACACTGATGTGTTCCATGAAGAAATTCATGGTCTTCTTCATGACCAAGAGGTTGAGTTCTCAATTGTGATTATTCATAGATCTCTATTTATATCAAATAAACCTTATATAATGGACACCATTGAGTTAGAGAAACCGAGGAAGAAGTTACAAGAGAATTTAAACAAGGGTTTTATATGCCTGAGTGCCTCACCATGAGGTGCACCAGTTCTCTTAATCAATAAGAATTATGGATCAAAACACCTCTACATTTATTATCATTAACTCAACAAAGTCATAATAAATAACAAGTATCCCCTTCCACATATAGATGACTTGTTCTATCAAATATATTGGTCCGAGTATTTCTTTAAAGTGGATCTTTGTTTTGGATATCACCAATTAAAGGTGAGGAAGGAATATATTCCCAATATTTCCTTTCAAATGAGGTATGAACACTATGAGTTCATAGTGATGCCTTTTATACTCACTAATGATTCAATAATATTCATGGACTAAATGAATAAAGTCTTTAGAGATTTCCATGAAAATGTTTTGGTAGTCTTTATTGATGATATTTTGAAATACTCCAAGAGTAAAGAGGAACATGAGGAGAATTTGAAAACTATTTTAAAGAACTTGAAAAGAGAAAAGATATATGAAAAGTATATTAAATATGACTTTTATATGGAAGAAGTATCATTATTGGTGTAATTATATAACCAGTAATAGAATATCTATGGACCCTTCCAAGATAAAGGCAATTGAAGTGTGGCCCAGATTAACATCTACAAAAGATATCTGTAGTTTCCATTGTCTACTTGGGTGCTATTAGAGATTTGTAATGTAATTATAATGATTATCAAACCCGCTAACAAAGATAACTTATAAGGGAGTAATGTTTTTATAGACTAATGAATGTGAAGACTACTTCAAAGAGTTGAAAAAAGGCTTATCACTGCACCAGTACTCACACTTCCAACTGGTGGGGAACTATTTGTGGTGTAAAATAATGATTCAAAGAAGATATTAGGCTATTTATTTATTATAAATGATAAAGTGATATCCTACTCTTCCAGGCAGTTTAAAATTCATGAAAAAAACTATCCCACACATGATCTAGATTTAGAAGCTGTGATCCTTACATTAAAAATGTGGTGGAATTATCTCCTTGGGGAGAAGTGTGAAATATATACTGATCATAAGAGCCTCAAATATATATTCACATAGAAGGAGTTTAATATTTTCCAATGAATATGGTTAGATATCATCATGGACTATGACTACTCAATCCACTACATTCCTGGTAAAAAAAAAAATAAAGTGCCAGATGGTCTAAGTTGAAAGGATCTTGAAAAATTATCAATGATGAGAATTAAGAAGGATACAATATTCTTATATTTTCAAATGATAGAAATTGGAATCATTAAGGAAATAAAATAATCAATCCTTTATAAAAATATTTCTCAACCATCCCTTATGGAGAAAA
Organism: Viscum album; assembly: GCA_963277665.1. Taxonomy (NCBI): domain Eukaryota; kingdom Viridiplantae; phylum Streptophyta; class Magnoliopsida; order Santalales; family Viscaceae; genus Viscum; species Viscum album. The sequence continues at coordinate 1,273,675,636 of OY728132.1, read as the reverse complement.
TAAAGGATGCTTAAAGACTAACGTGGAAATTCAGAAGAATGTGGATGCTCTGAGAAAGGGTAAATCCTCATAGTTTAGAATTTACAAGGAAGGAATTGTAAGATTTTTTTAACATACATAGATAAATAAATATCTTCTAAATGATAAACATAGTTCAACATTCTATATTCAACTAGGAAGATCATAGATTTATCGAGATATCCAAGAGAGCTATTGGTGGGACAATATAAAGAAGGAGATTGCTGAATATACATAAAAGTGCCTAGTATGTTAGGAAGTAAAGGATAAAAGACAAAAGTATAAGGGGATGATGAAAACATTACCCATACAGACATGGAAATAGGAAAATATCACCACATTTTTTGTCACCGTACTTCCAAATACATCCATAGAAAACAATTCTATATGAGTTGTTGTGGATCGTTTCGAAAAGACAAATCACTTTATAAAAATTCGAGAGGACTTCTCACTAGATAAACTTGCAAAGATATACATCAGTGAAGTGATAAGGCTGCATGGAGTACCATTATAGAATGCATCTAATGATGATCTGAGATTGACCTCCTTGTTATGAAAAATTATCCAACTTGCTCTAAACATTTAGCTGAGCTTCAATGTAGATTATCATCATCAAACTGATGAACAATTTGAATGAACTACTCAGACACTGGAATACAGTTTCCACTAGAGAATCCAAATAGATACATATGAATACCTTTATAGGAAAAGATGCAGAACACTGGTGTGATGGGATGAAGTCAGTGAAGGTGAGACTATAGAACCTAAAATGGTCGAAGAAATGGTGGATAAGTTGAAAACCATTCAATTGCACATCAAGGTTTTCCAAATTTGATAGAATATATATACAGATAATTGTTGATGATACCTTGAGTTTAAGGTTATATACATGGTATTCCTCTGTATATCTCCCTGGAAGTGGATCACAAGATTTGGGAATAAAGGATAGATGAGTACCTAGAACATCAACCCCTTTGAGATTCTTGATCGAGTCAAATATTTGGACTATCTACTAGCACTTACACTAACCATGTCTCAAGTACATGATTTATTCCATGGTTAGAGCTCATCAAGGATCTTTAATTATCAATCCCCTACCTTCCTGGTAAGAAAAATAAAGCATCCTATGCTCTAAGTATAAAGGATACTACTAAATTATCAACAATCAGAGTTGAGAGGGATCCAATCATCTTAGATTTGAAAAGGATAGACATGAGAATCATTAAGGAAGGAACATTATCAATCCTTTATCAAATTATTTCTCAACCATCCCTTATGGGAAAAATTAAGGATGCTAAAAGAAATGATGTTGAAATTCAGAAGAAGGTGAAATCTCTAAGAAAGGGTAAATCCTCTGGGTTTAAAATTTGTGAGGAAGGAATAATATGATTTGGGTCATAATTGTGTGAACCATTAAATCTATATATAAAGAAGGATATTATGAATAACACACATAGATCAACCTTATCTATTTAACCAAGTAACAAAAAGATGTATCAAGATCTCCGAGAGAACTATTGGTGGGAAAATATGAATAAGGAGATCATTGAATATAAATCAAAGTGCCTGGTATGTCCGTAAGTGAAGGCTGAAAGACAAAATTCTAAGGGGATGATGTAACCATTACCCATAAGAACATGGAAATGGGAAAAAAACCAAAATGTACTTTTTCACCAGACTTCTGAAGTCATCCAGAGGAAACAATTCTATATGGGTTGTTGTGTATCATCTCACAAAGATAACCCACTTTATCAAAATTTAAGAGGAATTCTCACTAGATCAACTTTCACAGATATAGATTATAAAAGTGGTAAGGCTGCGTGGAGTTCCACTGTCAAATGTATCCGATCATGATCCAAGATTCACCTCCCTATTTTGGAAATTTATCCAACATTCTCTAAACATTGAGATGAGATTCAGTATGACTTATCATCCTCAAACTATTTTCCAATCTAAATGAAAAATATAGACATTAGAAGACATGTTGAGATCATGTTCTATAGACTTCAAAGGAGGATGTGACCAATATCTGCCTCTGGATGAGTTCTCTTACAATAATAGTTTCCACTAAAGCATCAAAATGGATCCATATGAATCCCTTAATGGAAAAAGATTCAGAAAACAGGTGTATTAGGATAAAGTTGGCGAATGTAAGCTTTTAGGACCAGAAAGGGCTGAATAAATGGTGGAGAAGTTGAAAACCATTCAATAACACATCAAGGCAATGCAAAGTCAACAAAAGAGCTATATAGATAATATTTAATGAGAATTTGTGTTTAAGGTAGGAGAGTTTTTATTCCTTTTCATATCTCCATGTAATTGGATCATGAGCTTTCAGAATAAAGGAAAGTGGATTCCCTGGTACATGAGCCCCTTTGAGATTCTTGATTAAGTCAGAGTTGTGGCATATTGACTATCACTTCCCCAACCATGTCTCAAGTACAATATTTATTCCACATATCCCTCTTGAATAAGTACATATCATATCCCTCACTTATACTTAATCCATTGGTGGTACAGTTGAAAAATGATCTCTATTATGAGGAACAACCAATGAAGATCTTGTACTATAGAGATAAAGTTCTATGCAACAAGACTTATCACCTGGTGAAAGTACTATGGGAGAACCATATGTATGAAGAGGAAATATGGGAACTAGAGAAAGTGATGAAGGAAAAATACCCTCACATTTTTTACAATAGTATGTAATCTAAAACTTTTAGGGAGAAATTTTATAAGGGGGAAGAATGTAATGATCAAAAATTTTATCAATGAAAATTCACTCCTTATAATTATTTCATAAAGTATAAATCACATAAAATCACATAGATAACACAATAAAAACTTTATAAATGATGAATTAATGAAATTACAGGTATTTTTATAAATCAAGGAACATATACCGATAAAATAGTAACATAACTTTTGGAATAGTAACATGACCATTAAGAATAGTAACATGGCCATTAAGAATAGTAATTTAGCCAGTAGAATAGTAACCTCACTATGAAAGTATAAATAAAATTTAAAAATCTTATAAATCACTATATGATATAATTATATCATTCTATAAGTAAATAAATATTTTAAAAATTATTAATTAAGTGTTGGTATTTTTATAAAACACAAATGTTTAATTATTAAATTATAATTTTTATAAATATTTAAAAAAAATTTACTTTTATAAAGTAGATTAAAAAATTAACAGTTTTTTGTCTTATTATTATAATTTAATTTTGTGTGACCATAATTAATTTTCAAAGTGTTATAAAATCAGTTATAATTTTAAAATCTATATTTTCCAAGTAAATGATGATTTTAATTAAAAATTAAATTCCTCATATTTATAAAAATATTTTCATTAAATTTAGTTTATTTTTTAATTCTACATGTGGGAAAATAGTTTGGGTGAATTTTTGGGATTTATCAAAAATACTTGAATTTTTGGTGAATAATGAAGTATGAAAATTTAAAATAAAAACTAATTGCATGAATTATTGAGTAATAGATGATGTATGGATGATTTAAGCCCAAAATATTGAACCACACTTCATTATTTTAGTGTATTTAGTTATAAGGTTCAAACTATTCATATTCTTGAGCCAAAATAATAAATTAATGAATAAAATAATGAAAAAACACCCCTCTTCTCCCCTATAAATACCACCCCTCTCCATCTGTTCTCATTAAATGATCAAAGCTTTGATCCTTATCCAAATTATAGAAAATACTATTACCAAGCACCTAACCCATGTCCAGGAGCCCTTGGTCTTAGAAAAATACCAAACCCTTTTCCAAGGGAGGTTCTGAAGGAGGAGAAATTCAAGAGGTAAAATCCACTTTCTTTTTCTTTTATTTTCATTACAATTTATTTTATTTTATTATTCTCTACTCAACACCACTTTTCAAAGTTTCATGATAACTCTAATATCTTTTATGTAAATTATTTTTGTTATGTTAATGTAAGAACAATTATAAAAACTTTTATCCTCTTCCTTTTATTTGAAAAATGAGAACACCATCCGTGATGTGTCGATTTACCGACATCTTGGAAGATACATTTTTTCTTTTTTCCTTTACCGCATTCAAGTATAGAAATAAAACCTTTTTATAGTTGAAAAAAGATTTTAAATTTTATTTTATAAATCTATTTATGTTCTACTACTAACATATTTCTACAATAATAAATAATAAAACAAAACTAGTTTATGATGATCGAAAAAACTTTCACAATAATCTAAACAATTATCACTAATGTATTATCTAATGATTAATAATCATACCATATAACCAAATGATATAATGTAGGATTGAAATGTAGATATATATATGCTAAATTACAAAGGGGGGGGGGGTGAATTGTACGTTTAAAAACATTGGTCATTAACCATAAGAAAATCTATTTTTAACAATGTTAAACAAGGTAAATTCACAAACCCTCTTGGGTTATTAAACAAACGGACAATTGGAAGGGACCAGGTCCAATTATAAAGAACCCAAACTTGAACAAAATTATCTTAAAGAAACATAAGCAAGTTTATCTTAGAGAGATATTCTACCTTAAAGCATATATAATCTAATATATAAGAGTAAGTATAAGTACAAGAAATTATAGGAAAGTTATACATTCTAAATCTAACTTAAAATATAAAAAATAAAAATCTTGTTAAATAAAAAATTAACAAAGAATTTTTTAACCCAAAGATATGGTTATCCAACAACCTTGTATAAAGGTATATTTATTCATACTTTCAATAAAGTCTATCTTACCCACACCAAGGTAAGCACTCAATAAGAATATCAAAGTTTATCTTGCTATCCTTGCAAGCCCTCAAACTTTAAGGAAGTTGGCACCTCTGTCTTCTTATCCCCAGAATCCCCCAAAATTTAAGGTAGTCAACACCTCTATCTTCCTATCCACAGAATCCCTTGATTTTACACAACAATAATTGGACGTGTACTAATAAGGCTGAACAAGTTGTTCACCGCATTCTCACAAGGCTTGTTGAGAAAATCTCTCATGAAAAAAATTATCTCTCAAGAATTTAGCACATCCAATACTTCTCAATGTGTTTGAACATGTCTTAAAATGGGTAGGGTATTTAAAGTAAAAGGTTTTAATCATCTTCTCCTTTCTCCAACCGTTATATTTTTACTTAAATTTGAGAGGGACCTGTACACGTATCACTCAATCAATGGTTATTTAGAAATAGATTGTATGACATAGCTTTGTTGTAACATAATCATGTGTAAGGAATTATAACATTTAAGAAAAAAGATTCTTAAGTTTAAGAAACATAAGTAAAATAGGATCCGATAAAGTTGAAAAAATATCTTAAGAAGGAAAAGTAACTTCAACAAGTATGAATAATCACATTCTAAATATAGTGGAAAATAGATTCTAAATATGTACACAAAAAAAGTCTAAAAAAATAAAAATTTAGAGTCTAGTTTTTGATAGAAATGGAGTTAAAAGATTTGAGAACTCAGAGTCTAAAATTAAAATAATTCGAAGTCAGAATTTCTGGGAATTTAGAGTCTGAATTTTTGAGAATTTGGAGTATGAATTTATGAGAATTTAGAGTTTGAATTTCTGAGAATCTGGAGTCTTATTTTCAAATAACACATAGTCTGTTTTTAAGAGAAGTTAGAGTCTGAATTTCTTAGAAATTGGAGTCTAAATCCTGTGAAACTCGGAGTCAAAATTTAGGATCAAATGGAGTCTGAAAAAAAGGAAACATAGTCTAAAAATAGTGAGACTCATATTCTAAGAAACTGTAAGGTTATGAGGTTTTGATAAAGATCCGACTATTCTTAAGATAATTCGGTCTTATGAAAAATATGGTTAATCTTAAATAAAGAACATTAAGCATAACATATAAAAGTATGTTAAGGTTTAACAAAATAAGTTTCCTTAAATAAATAATAGAATATTTAAGGAAAAGTGTTTGTGATTTTAAAAACATAAAGGAATGGAAATTCAGAAGATAACTTATGAATATAACAATCTCCCTCCTTTTGGAAAATACAAACCACTTTTCAAAAAATAATATTATGTTTGGAAAATTAGAAATAAAAAATTATCTCCCTTATATTTGTTAACTTAGTGAATATGACTAACTCCCCCTTATATTTTGTCACCTTAAGGATCATATTCTTTGGCATAATAAATTTTCTTGGAAATAAAATTCCTTATATTAAAAAATTTTTCTTTAAGATTAAGTCCCCCTTTCACAAGTAATTTTTTATTTTGGGTAAAATGCCTCTTAATATGATATTATTTTTTAAACTTTCCCCCCATTGTGATTTTTAAAAAGGAATGGAGGGAAAAAAATTTGGTACCTGAAAGTTTAGAAAAATATTCAAACTAAATAAAGTATAACAAAGATATTTCATTAACTTTGAAAGATTTTCAGAAAAAAATATTAGAGTTTTAAGATAATAATTTGTCTATTTTCTTCTCTAGAAGAAGCTTCTTGAGGATGGACTTCATTTCTTTATCTCTTTACGATGTTCTTGGAACTTCTTGAGTGATTCATCTTGCTCTTGGTTCTTCTTTCAAGAGACTGATCTCTGGTATTTGTTTCTAACTTTTGAGAAACAGAAACAAAGTTAATATTTCTATATAAAAATTTATCCTCTTCGATTGAAGAAACTTTATCTTGATTCATCCTTTTAGAAATATTCTTGAACTTCTCATTAGACTTGTTAAATCCATCATTGAGTGAATCCATATAATCACCAACATGCTTAAGATCATAAGCTACTGACTTCGACTATGTTGTAATCTTATTGAAAAGACTTTGTATGAGATTCATAGTTGATAATGATGGTTTTGAAATCCATTTATTTTTTGATTAACTTTTACATCAACATATTTGTAGAATCTGACTTCATGTTGACTAACTACTGAATAAGTTGACACCGAGATTTAATATTTGGCAAGAATGGTATTGAATCAAAAAGATTCTTTAAAAACTAAACCACAAAGTCATGTCCCATGTAGAATGATGATTTAGAATCTAAATAATATTTATCTAGAGGAGTATATTTAACTTCTTGAACATTCTTTGACTTAGATGATCCATGTATATCGTTTTGATGTGTATCAAGAAAGACTAACTTCCTTTTGGAAACAACCTTTTCAACAACATTGGCTACCTCATTTTATTTTTTTTCAACATTAACTTTCTCTTCATCTTCCTAAAAAATATCATAATTATCTTTTCACTATTCATTATAATGTCCTTTGTTAACTTCTTATTCTTTAAAATTTTCTTTCTGGTTATCTGATGCTGTTTTGGTGGACGAAGCATGAGAAGTTCTTATTGAATGTTTATCAAAAGGGCTCTTCTCTTCATGATACTCTTTCTACATTATGATTGTGTCTTTAATTTATTCATCATCATCTTCTTCTTGTTGAATTTCTTCTTTTTCAACAATCTATTCCGAAAGTGAAGCTTCCTTTAAGAAGGATTTCGATACCTGAATTTTTTATGAAGAATTATCAACATTTTTAAAAAAATATTGAACAAACTGAACTTGAGACCATTTTTATTTTTTATTTTTTATTTTTATCCTTTTCTCATTTCTTGAGATTTTCAGCATCAACAATCTTCAATGACTTATCCTCCATGGGGTCAATCCCAAAAATAGAATCACCTTCCTTTCTCTTTCTTTCTTCTCCATCCACTTAGAAACTACTTCATCAGAAAAACACATTTTCTTTTTCTATTTATGGGGTGCTGATTGAGTTTCTAGAATAGGTTCTGGTAACTAGTGTTACGTTTCTTTTGCTTTACTTTTCTTGGAAGGTTCAACAACTTCTTCCTTCTTAGATTGATCATTCTTATCAATAAGATCTACAAATTTACCCAATTCACCATTAAAACCAATCTTCATTCTCCTCTAAGTATCATCATAGAGAAACATAATCTTGAAATTATTATCCTTTGAGATGAAAGAAATCTTGAAAGGTTCCAAACATAATACTATAATCTTTTAAATGATCACCGAATACATCAAAATCTAAGACTTGATATTTCCATTCTTAATGTTACTGATTGTTAGAAGAATGTACTTCACCAAATTCATCTTTATTAGGTTCACCAAAAAATATAAGAGAAATATATCAAATATCTTAAGTGAATCCTTATCAACCTTCCTTGGTATAAGGAAGCCTTGCATCCACAAAGCAACCAACCTATGGTTTTTTGAGAGATAATTTTTTTTTGGGTTTTTTATAATTTTTCTGCCCAAGGCACTCTATTGACTTTACCTTCTCTAAAGAGCATTTCTTATCAAGTAAATGGTGAGACCAGAGAATTGCCTCTCCTTTATAAAGAATGTATAGGATGTTTGAGGTTTGTTTTTGAAAGATAAAGAATATGACTTCACATAAATTCTAAACTTGAACATCTATTTTCCACCTTTCTCATAAAAATGAACTGAATCATAAAATTCCAAAAAAAAAGGTTTGCATAGACCATATCTTGATTATTTACTTTATAAACACATAAAATTTCCCATCCATTTAAAATAATAAACTTTAAAATCAAAGAATCATACTTGGAGAAGAAATTTTGATCTATTAACCTTTCCCTAAATATAAGCCAATCCTTGGGTTTCTTTCTAGATTGAGACTACATCAGAGTTTGAGGAAAAGCTTCAAGAGACATTCAAAATGTGAGGAAACTAGAGAAACAGAACAAAACACTTAAATAAGGGTATAAAATTGATGCAGAAATCTAAGATAACTGATGTGGGACATTAACACAGGTCCCCTTTTGATAGGATTTACAACAACAGTTTGAATTCCCAGATAGATACTGTAGTTGAAATTAGCTTGATATGATATGAAAGTTGATATTAATGCCGAAGAAGGATTTATAGGTTCCAATATTTTTAGGTTTTAAGGAAAATTTGATTTAAGGAAAGTGAATCTGATAAGCTTTTCTTAAAACAAGATAGAAATGCCAACATGAAAAAAATTCAATTATGAAGATTTAAGTAAGGAAACATACCTTCTAGATTTCTCATTAAGGATTATTAATATTGATAAGGTTATTTTAATAAAACAAAGGTTCCAAAAATTTTATTAGGTAAAAAAAAATTTAGGGTCTGAAAAATTTTATTAAGGAAAGAAAATTTTTAGCTTATGAAAAATTTTATTAAGGAAAGAAAGATTTTAGGTTTTGAAAAATTTTATTTTAAAAATTATGCGATACCCACTATGAAAAGAAGTATCATAATGTAAGAAGATAAATTTCAACAAAAAGTTTATATAAAAGATTACCTTATGTTTATCATTACTAACTTTTTTTTAATGTATTCAAATTTACCAGAGGGTAAAGATTTTGTAAATATATCCGCAAGTTGGTCTTGAGTTATGATAAATTAAAGAATAATATCTCATTTAAGTATGTGATCCCTAAGAAAGTGATGTCTAATATCTATGTGCTTTATACCAGAGTGATGTACATTTTTTTTATTAGGTAAATGGAATTGATGTGATCACATATTATCTTTGTTTTGGTAAAACTTATTCCATAGTCTGTGAGTGTGTGTTACATCCACAACACTTGGGCACAACAACTTCCAACTGATACATATTCAACTTCAGTAGTTATAAGTGATACTGAGTGTTTCTTCTTGCATGAAAAAGAAACTAATGAATCTTTTAAAAATGAAAATCTCTAGATGTACTTTTCCTATCTATTTTACATCCACCAAAGTCAGCATCCAAATTTATTTTTATAATAAAGTCATTTCTAGAAGAATAAAAAATTCCTAAATTGATGGTTCCCTTTAAATAGGGAATTTTTTTGAGTCAATACAGTTTTCCTTATGACTTTTTCCATTTCTTCATTCAAGGGGGAGATTGTTAAGTCATTAAGGATTTCCTTATGACTTTACCATTCCTTTTGTTTTGAAAATCACAAACACCTTATCACAAGGAAAATCTCTTTTCACTCTATGTTTTACATCTATAAGAAAAAATTACCTTCCCCAAGGAAATTTATCCTTACCTTGTTTTTCTGTCTATATCTTAATTCTTCTAAGTGTAAAATTAGGTTTGAAACCAAAACCTCGGATCTACATAAATACCTAGATATGAATAATTCTGTTCTAGAATCTGAATTCTCAGAATTCTGGTTACGAACTCTTCTAAGTTCTGACTCCGAATTCTGAATCAGAATTATGGTTATGAACTTTCTGAGTTATAACTCCGAATTCTGAATCAGAATTCTGGTTACGAACTTTCTGAGTTCTGACTCCGAATTCTGAATCAGAATTCTTGTTACGAACTTTCTGATTTCTGACTCCGAATTCTGATTCAGAATTCTTGTTACGAACTTCTCTGAGTTTAGACTCCTAATTATGATTATGAATTCTGGATACAAACTTCTCTGAGTTCTAACTCCAAATTCTGATTACAAATTCTGGATACAAACTTCTCTGTGTTCTAACTCTGAGTTCTCTAAATTCAGACTCCAAACTCTTATGATTTCTGACTCTAAATTCTCATAAAATCTAACTCTGAACTTTGTGAGTTCAGGTTCCGAATTCCTGAGAATCCAGATTATGAATTTCCTTGAAATTCGGACTCTGGAATTCTATAGAATTCAGGTTCTGAATTACTAGAAAACAGAATCTGAATATATTTGTATTATAGACTCTAAATTCAATTTTTATCAGACTCCAAAATTTCATTTTCTTACACTCTGAATATTGGACTTTAGTTATGTAAACATATTTTTCTTACACTTGTTTTGTTATTAAATGATGTCATACTTTCTGTTACTAACTAACCGTTGTTGGAGTGACACGTGTATAGGTCCCTCCGATATTCGAGAAAAAATATGACTATTGGTGGAGGGATCCAATCGTTGAATTTGTGCCTATAAATAGGAGATCATTTGAAAAGTGCTAACGACTGTTCAGTGACTCTAGAGATTACATGATATTGAAGTGATTTCTAGAGAGAGAATTTCATTTCTTCGTGCGTACTAAACTTCTGGTTCAGTTTTGCTTTCTGCAACTCCGATTGTTGCTGTGTACAATAGAGGGCTTCCGGGGATAGGAAGACAATGGTTCCGAATACCTTGAAGTTGAGGGCTTCCTTGCTGAGGAAGACAGAGGTTCCAACTACCTTGAATTAGAGGGCTTGCGAGGATAGAAAGACATACTCTGATCTTTGTATCGAGGGTTTACCCTGGTGTGGGTAAGACAGACTTTCTTGAAATTATAAATCAAGGGACCTTTATCCAAGGTTGTTGGATATCCTTCTCTTTGGGTTAAAAGACTTAATACTTGTTACTTGTTTTGATACAAGTTTTCCGCTACATTTTTATTGTTGAGGAAAGTATAACTACCTTATACTTCTTTATACTTGTACTATGAATTTAGTTATATTCTATACAATTTATGGTAGAATGTTATTTACTGTAAAAATTTATTAAGTTTCATTTCTGGAATCACTTTTCCAGAATTGCTTCTTCGGAATCATATTTCCTGATTCAAGCAAGTGTATAGAACTAGGGGTTTTTTTAATTACCTAGTTTAACTTTGTTAAATATATCCATCTTTAAAAGTTATAAAGGAATTTTTAAAAGAATACAATTCACCCCCTCTTATTTTTGAGCATCTTTAGATACTCATTATAATATCTCTACAATTTCGATCCTACATTTGGTTTTATAGAGTATATCATACTCAGACATACCATTTAATAATTGGTATCAGAGGATTGGTTCAATCTGAATTAATCTCACGATTAGATTCAGAAGATAATTCATCTTCTTCTATATTTTCTGGAATAGGTTTTTCGGAATGGTAAAGTTCGGATTCATATTTTTTTTCTTAGAGATACTCTGGTTCTTTATTATCCTTTCTTAGGAATATTTTCTTTATTTACAATCTTTTTCTATTAACAAGTTTTGTGTGGAAGGATTTTTTTTCTTAAAGATGGCATGAATCAATGTTGGTTCCATAGACAATCTCAATCCAACAAGACCACCTATCTTTGATGGAAATGACTATGAGTATTGGAGAGATCGTATGAAGACTTTCATTATCAATACTGGTGTAGATAATTTTGTTATGCTTACTGGAGGATATAAAATTCTTGACAAGGAAGTTAATACCTTTACCAATCAAGAAAAGCATGAATATCAACTGAATTATAAGGCACACAATAAATTACTTTTTTCTCTAACTAGAAATATATATAGCTAGATTTCATCTTACGAAGCATCAAATTCTATATGGAAGAAACTTGAAGTTAATCACTTTGGAACATCCAAAGTCCTAGAAACTAAAATAACTATGCTCAGAGCTGAATATCATGGTTTTAATTTTCCTTATGGAGAACCCATATGTAAGGTGAAATAAAGATTCATGACTATTGCGAATAGTTTACAATCAATGGGTGAGAAAGGATTAGATGATGAAGATCTTACTGATAAGATCATAGACATCATGCCCAATGAGTGGGAATCCAAGAGGACTGCTATTGATGAGAACAGAAAGGATACTCAGATTACTCTTGATGAACTCTTTGGAACTCTTCTTCACCATGAGACTAGAATGAAGAGAGATGCTAGTAACTTAAAGAAGATGAATGGGAATAGAAGTGTTGATTTTACTACAACTTCTAATCATATGAAATCTAAGACTCCTAAGAGAGTTACTAGATCAAAATCTAAGAAAGTTATTATCCAATCCAAATTTAGTGGAAGTGAATCCTCAGAGAATGAATTATCCAATATTGCTTGAAGGATGAACAAGATAGCTGGACAGAGGAACTTTCAATCCAGATATAATAAAAAGTAAAGGAAAGATAAGAAATATTCAGAGGTCACGTGTTATGAATGCAAGAGAGCTGGACATATAAGACCTGATTGTCCCATTCTTAAGAGAAAAGAAAGAAAGGAAAGGCATTCTGAGAAAAATAGAAAGAAGTACTACAAGGATAAAGCTAATAAAGTCTTGAAAGATAATGACACATGGGGTGCCAGTTGTGGTGACTCTTCAGATGAATCTTCAGATTATGAATCTTCTGGATAGAAGGATCTTGGTCTAATAGCCAGACTACCTATTGACAATCATTGTTTAATGGATAAGGTACACAATTATGAATTGTTGACTAATGTTTCTTTAAATGCTAATGATTGTAAATATTATAAATCTTCGGAGGAAGAATCTTCTTCTGATGAAGATAATACTTTACCTACCTATGAAGAAGTTTATAGGTTTTCCAAGCTTCTTGAGATTGAGAATTCAAAACTCATGAAAAAACATGATAAGTAAAATTCTAGGAAAAATATTCTTACTAAGGAGATATCAGATTTTTCTAAAGATCTTGATAATAAAAATGCTTATTTTGAAAGTATTTCAAAAAAATTGATGAAGTAAATTTTGAGAAGAATAATCTTTCTAAAGATCTAGAAAATGTAATTTCTAAGAAAAATGTTTTCGAGCCTAGATCTAGTTCAAAATCAAATGTTTTTGAAGATAAGAACTTGGTTATCAAACTCAAATCCGAAATATTTTCTTTGAGGAAGTGTTTGTCAAACTTTACCTAAGGTAAGGAAAATTTTGGTAAAATGTATTCCCAAATCCGACCTCTAAGGAATAGTTCTGGTTTTGGTAATACTAGTTCTAAACTTGTTTTTAGTAACAATTATTTTGTTCCACAAAGTTCTTATTTTTGCACTAAGTGTCAGTGTGGTGGACACTATGAAAAAAATTGTTCTTTAAACAAAACCCAGTCTTTAGGATTTCATAAAGCTATTTTTCTACGAAGATGTGGGTACCAAATTTTTTTCTTTCTATAAATTCTGGATCCAAGAAAGTCTGGATTTTAAAAATCTAAGTTTTTCTTATTTTCAGAAAAATAGAGTAGGTACCAATAGAAATACATGGTACATGGATAGTGGATGTTCCCAACATATGATTGGTAACAAAAACTACTCTAAAATATTATCAAGACGAAAGGAGGAAAATAACTTTCAGAGATAATGCTCAGAAAGAAATTATTGTTATAGGTAACATTGTTCTTATCTGAAAAACTTTGATTTCAAATGTTTTATTCGTTAAGGGTCTTAATCACAACCTCATTAGAATAAGCCAATTATGTGATGAAGGTTACATCGTGAATTTTAGAAATGAAAAGTTCTTAGTACAAAATTCAAAGGAAGGGTTTATTTTTTCTGCCCATAGGCAAGAGAATGTTTACACACTAAACTTATAAGACCTTAAGAGCCAAGATTTACCTTGCCTTAGTGCAATGGAAGATCATTCTTGGTTGTGGCATAGAAGGTTAGGACACTGTAACCTTTGGAACTTCTGTAAACTTTCTAAGAAAAGATTAGTTAAGGATCTTCCGGTGCCAAGATTTGATTCTTCAAAAGTTTGTGACCCTTGTCAATATGGAAAGCAGTATAAATCAAGTTTTAAATCAATCGGATAAGTCTCAACTATAGATGCATTACAGTTAGTGCATATGGATCTTTTTGGTCCTACACAAACTGGAAGCATTGAGGGAAAGTATTATGTATTTGTCTTGGTTGATGATTACACTAGATTTACATGGGTCTATTTTCTAGCAAAGAAATATGAAGCATTTTCATATTTCAAAAGTTTTAGAGCCCAAGTCAAAAATGCGAAAAACCTTCCATTGAAAACTATTCATAGTGATCATGGAGGATAATTTCGAAATTCTGATTTTGAAACTTTTTGTAGTATAAAAATTATTACTTAAAACTTCTCAACACCTAGAACACCTCAACAGAATGGTGTTGTTGAAAGAAGAAATAGAATTCTTCAAGAGATAACAAGAACCATGTTGAGTGAATATTCTATAGCCAAACATTTTTGGGATGAAGCTATAAGTACTGCTTTTTATACAATAAATCGAGTATTGATTAGACCTTTTCTTAATAAAACTCCTTATGAGTTATGTAATGGTAGAAAAACAAGACTTTCCTACTTCAAGGTTTTGGGTTGCAAGGTATTCATTCTGAATAATAAAGATAATCTACATAAATTTTCACCAAAATATGATGAAGAAATTTTCTTAGGCTGCTCCACAACTTCTATGGCTTATAGAGTTTTCAATAAAAACAATTGTACTGTTGAAGAGACAATGCATGTGAAATTTGATGAAACTGGTCCTTTTGTTTTTAAACAACCCCCACCTAAATCTTCAGACGTGTTTTCAAAAACTGATTATCAACTCGTGATAGAAGATCCTTATGATAAGGAAAATGGTCAAGAAGATACTTCTGAAACATTTACCCTAGAAGATTTCCTAACCTATGTTGATGAACATGTTTTACAAAACCCAAATAAGTTATTTCTTAAGAATAATCCTAGTGATAGTATCATTGGTGTTGTAAATCAAAATGTAAGTATTATAAGTTCCTTAAGAAATGAAGTAGAACATCTAGCATTTCTTTTACAATTAGAACCAAAAAGCACTGATGAAGCTTTAGGTGATGATGATTGGATAAAAGCAATGCAAGATAGGATAAATGAATTTGAAAGGAATAAAGTCTGGACCTTGGTTAAAAGACCTAAGGAAACTTCTATTATTAGAGTAAAATGGGTCTTCAGAAATAAGTTTGATGAAAATGGAATCATTGTAAGAAATAAAGCTAGATTAGTTGCTAAAGGCTATAATCAATAAGAAGGAATAGACTACGAAGAAACCTAAGCTCTAATATCTAGACTTGAATCTATTCGTATTTTACTTGCCTTTGCAGCATTGTTCAATTTCAAACTTTTTCAAATGGATGTGAAATGTGATTTTCTTAATAGTTATGTTCAAGAGGAAGTTTTTTTTGAACAACTTGCTCGTTTTGAAGATAAAAAATATCCTGATCATGTTTTTAGACTTACCAAAGATTTATATGGCCTTAAAAAAGCCCCTCATGCTTGGTATGATAGACTTAAAATATTTTTGCTTCAAAATAACTATGTTAAGGGAAATGTAGATCCATCCCTTTTTATTAATAAAGATAAGAAAAATGTTTTGATTGTTCATATTTATGTTGATTACATTATATTCGGTTCAAATTAGTAATCTTTAACCGATTCTTTTGCGGATCTAACGAAATCTGAGTTTGAAATGAGTATGATGGGTGAGTTAACATTTTTCCTTGGTTTTCAAATTTCTCAAAAACCATAAGGAATCTATATATCTCAACATAAGTATATTAAATATCTTCTTAAAAAGTATGGATATGACAACACTAAGAGTATAAGTACTCTCATTGATACCTCAAACACACTTGATCTTGATAAAGCTTGGAAACCAGTAGATCAAAAAACTTTTAGAGGTATGATAGGAAGTTTACTTTACTTGACAGTTATTCATCCAGACTTAATGTTTTCATTATGCTTATGTGTAAGATATCAATCAAATCCCAAGGAATCTCATTTAAAGGTAGTGAAAAGAATTTTTCACTACTTAAAGGGAACCATGGATTTAGGACTTTTCTATACTTCTGGAAATGATTTTGTTTTATAAATTTTTTTAGATGCTGACTTTGGTGGATATAGAATGGATATAAAGAGTACATCCGAAACTTGTCATTTATTAAAAGATTCATTAGTTTTTTGGTCATGCAAGAAGCAAAACTTAGTAGAACTCTCCACTGCTAAAGCTGAATATGTAGCAGCTGAAAATTGTTGTTCTCAAGTGTTGTGGATGCAACACACACTCACAGATTATAGCTTAAATTTCACCAACACAGCAATTTTGTGTGACAACACAAGTTCCATTTCCTATAGTAAAAACCCTAAACATCACTCTCGTGCAAAGCACATAGATATTAGGCATTTCTTTCTTTGAGATCACACACAAAATGAGATATAATTCTTCAATTCATCGGAACCCAAGATCAACTTGTTGATATTTTCACAAAATATTTACCCTCCGATAGATTTGAATACATTAAACAGAAGTTAGGAATGATAACCGTAAGGTAATATTCCTTGATTAACTTTTTGTTACACCAATCTCTTTATAGTAATAAACTCTTTTTCATAGAGGGAGTACATTTGTAATGATGTTTTTCTTGTTTTTCGTAATTATGTTTTTCATGTTTTTCATAATGATGTTTTTTTTGTAATGATGTTTTTCAAGTTTTTCATAATGATGTTTTGCATGTTTTTTGTAATGATGTTTTTCAAGTTTTTCATAATGATGTTTTGCATGTTTTTTGTAATGATGTTTTTCATGATTTTCATAATGGAAATTTTCATACTTGAAATTTTCATAATGTAAATTTTCATACTTGAAATTTTTGTAATGAATATTTTTGTAATGAAGATTTTCGTAGTGATATTTTCGTAATGAAGATTTTTGTAATGAAGGTTTTCATAATAAATATCTATGTACTCTTTTTCTTTTTCGTACTCAAGTTTTTTTTGGGAAGCTAAAGTCCTTCAAGAAGAATTTTCCTCAATACAAATAATTCTCCTAGAAATCCGAAAGGTATGAATTCCTTCTTAAAATTTCTTAGTCATTATTTCATTGCTGGTATTTTATTTAGTATTTTACAATTCTCGGATTCTAGTTTTTCTTAAAAAACTCAAAAGATCAGATCCTACCCAATTTTTCCTTGCGATTATCATATCAACCGTCAGATCTGATCAGGAGGTTTCCCAACCATTAAATTGGATTTGGAAGATGAAAGGTCACCTACATCACCTATATAAAGGACCCCCAAAGGGTTGTCCCACATCGGTTTTCAAGCTATCACATGCTGATGTTCTTCCCCCCTTTCTTAAGACCATTCCGAATTTTCCAGAGTTCCTCCAATCCGAATGTCTGTAGAAGGAACTTCTCAAGATATGTCTACCGTGAATCCAATCTTCAATTGGAAAGTGTATAGGGAAAGGTTGGTCCATCCTAACTTCTTCAAATATGATTCTATTATCTCAATTAATACCAGGCTTAATAGATGGGAAAGTGTAGCCATCTCAAAGACAGGAGCTCAGGATGTTGCCTATCCAGATCTACTTATAGAATTTTATGAGTCAGTTTCTTTCCTTAAGGAAGATAGAAGAGAAAAATTCTCTTTCAAGAGTTATGAAAAAACTTATAAGCTTTCTTACACCAAGGCAACTAGCTCGGTGGGGCTTTCCTATATAGGGAAAGCCTAGTTTTTCTCCCAAAAACTGCTGGATGTACATGGATATTTCATTAAGGTGAAATCTTTGGAATGTATTGGACTATCAGATGTCAAGACCGCAAAAAATTTCTCATCTATCTGTCAGCAATCGGATCCTGCAGTTATGGGTTCAAGGTTTTTGCGTACCAAGAAAAGGTGATAAGGACACCTTAAATAAAAGTGACATATATATCTTGGATATCTTGGTAAATATAAGGAAAATAAATTTGATGAGGCACATTCTCATTACAATAGAGAATATCAAAAAATGGGAATTTGAGAGCTCATATTATTATGTATCTAGCCTTACTTTCCTAGCTGATAGTTCAATGTCTTGAATCATTCAAGATCCCTTTTAGTTCCAAGTTGAGGAATTGAAAAGTGATTTTAGTCAGTGATGACACCTTGAAGAGAAAGAATATGGGATTTTATAAGGAGTTAGAAGAGTTTTTTGATCTGCCAGTAGAAGAGGCAGAAGTCATTTCAGAAAATTTTGAAAAAGTTGAACCTTCAAAGAAGGTTGGAAAGAAAATAAAGATGAAGGAAGTGGAAGTAGAAGGTAAAACTCTTAAATATAAGGAAGTCCAATCCGCACCTCCCAAACCCAAGAAAAAAAAATCCTACCTAGATGAGGTGGTAGAAAAATGGGGGTAGGATAAGAAGAATAGAAAAGAAGGGGAGCCACAGTTCGGTTTAGATCCTACTGAGGCTAAGGCCTTGAAAGAGTCAACTTCTTAAGAGTTTTGGAATCAAGAAAAAGAGAATAAACTTAAGAAGAAAATGTCTGAGGCTGAGATTGTGAAATCTCTCTTAAAAGCTACTGATGTTGCATCCGAGAATATTCTGGTGCGACAATCTTTCTTGACAGAACCTTTACCTGAGACTCCATGGAAGAATTTCTTCACTCTGGAAAAACCTAAAGAAGAACTTGTGGAAGAAGTGGAATAAGTAAAAGAAGTGTAAGAAGTGGAAGAGGTGGAAGAGGTGTAAGAAGAAGAATAAAATGAAGGGAGTGGTAACACATGTGATATTTTAAAGCAAGTTGAAGATTATCAAGAAAAGGGAACCCCATCCGAATTTTTTTTACTCCAGACTTCTGAAGCTGAATCCTCCAAAATTGTCACTCCAGAGAGGGCTGTAGAAAAGGGTGAAGAGAAAGGTGAATAAGAAGTTGATAAAGTGTCTGAAGAAAAATGTCTAAATCGTGATTTCATTCATCTCGAGGATGCTGAAGCTAGAAATCAGAAAGCAGAAGTAGATGATGATACAGTTGTGCAGCTATCTGATAGCGAGCATGAATCCCCTGATGGGGAAGCCGTACCGATAATTAACAAGGGTAAACAAGTGGTTGTGGACACCCCAACCAAAGAGTTTTTGAGGAAGAAGGAAGATAGAGGATCCTATAAGAGAAGCTAGTATATCTAGAGGAAGAACCATCTCCAAGTAAAATGTATGATTTAGAGTCATCAGTTTGGGACATGATTTTTTCATCCAATCCCTAAAGAAGCTAGTGGATACCATTCCAATCTTTCCAGTAATTGACTCCAGATGCCAGATGCTTCATAATAGCATGAATCAGAATTCAAATTCCATATCCATGGTCATGGATAGGTGTTTATATATTGAGGTTGATCACAAAAATTTCTTTATCAACTATGAATCCCACAAAAAATCCTGTAAGAAAATGACTAGTTGGTTGAGGAAGATTGTTGAATATTTGAGAGAGTTTGATCAGTTTCAAGAAGATTTCAAAGAATATTTTGATACTGAGGATGTAAAAATCAAGAACCTCTCTGATATCTTTTAGAAAAATCTAACTCTTGAGAAAAATACTCGGATTCAAGAGGCGAAAGACTTGAATGGAAAGATGAACTCTGTAGCACAAAGTTGGAAGAGGGAAAGAGATCTCCAGATTGAGATTGAAGAGAATCTTGTGAATCATGATGAGTTTCTGGAGGCTCAAGTAAAAGTTCTTAAGTCTCAGAATGAGAGAATCAAAGCTCTGGAGAGGAAAGATGAGGAAGATCACAAGGAATTAAAAAATCTGAAGACTATATTCAAGAAGATGATGCCCAAAGAAAAAGAAGAAAAATAGAATCAAATTCGATCTTTTGTTGTATCTATTTTTCCTTTTATGAATACTTCCAATCTCAATCAAATTGTGGTTGATCATTTTTTGTTTGGTTGTTTGTACTAATATTTCAGGTACTATATTGTTTTTCCATTCCCTCAAAATATTTTTGGAAATCACAAAGGGGGAGAAGGAAAATAATTCTAAGGGGGAGAAGGAAAAAGAATTCTAAGTATAGAGGAAATATCCCTAAGTAAAGGGGAGTTTATCTAGAGAGGATTTCCCATTAAAAATATTTCCACATTCAAATGAAAATTCTCATTCCGGAAATCTAGAATATGATCCTTAGTGTTCCAAATCCTAAGGGGGAGTTAGTCGTATTCACCATTGTTCAAATGTAAAGGGAGATAAGTTTTATTTTCAAAGTCTAGAAAATTTTGGCTAAGTCCTTACTTTCTATTTTGTAAGGATGTTTGTGCTTTCCAAAAAGGAGGAGATTATTGAGTCAATAAGGTTTTCCTTATGACTTTTTCCATTTCTTCAATCAAGGGGGAGATTGTTAAGTCATTAAGGCTTTCCTTATGAATTTAAAATTCCTCTTGTTTTGAAAATACAAACACCTTATCTCAAGGAAAATCCATTTTCACTCTATGTTTTACTTCTATAAGGAAAAATTTCCTTCCGCAACGAAATTTATCCTTACCTTGTTTCGTTGTCCATATCTTAATTCTTATAAGTGTAAAATTAGGTTTGAAACAAAAGCCACAGATCAACATAAATACCTAGATATGAAGCATTATGATCTAGGATCCAAATTCTCATAATTTTGGTTATGAAATCTTCTAAGTTCTAACTCCGAATTATAAATCAGAATTCTGGTTACGAACTTTCAGAGTTCTGACTGCGAATTCTGAATCAAAATTCTGGTTACGAACTTTCTGAGTTCCGACTCTGAATTCTAAAGCAGAATTCTGGTTACGAACGTCTGTGAGTTATAACTCCAAATTCTGATTACGAATTCTGGATACGAACTTCTATGAGTTTAAACTCCAAATTTTGATTACGAATTCTAGATACAAACTTCTCTGAGTTCTGACTTCAATTTCTCTGAATTCAGACTCTGGACTCTTATGAGTTCTAACTCCAAATTCTCATGAACTCTGACTCTTAACGTTTTGAGTTCAGGTTTCGAATTCCTGAGAATCCAGATTCCAAATTTCTTTGAAATTCAGACTCTGGAATTCTATTGAATTTAGGATCCAAATTCCTAAAAAACATAATCATAATATCTCTTTATTATAGACTCCGAATTCAATTTTGGTTAGACTCCAAACTTTCATTTTCTTACACTCCAAGTATTGGACTTTAGTTATGTAACCATATTTTTATTACACTTGTTTTGTTATTAAACGATGTAGTGCTTTTAGTTACTAACTAACCATTGTTTGAGTGACACGTGTACATGTCCCTCCAAAATTCAAGGAAAAATATGACCGTTGGAGGAGGGATCTGACCGTTGAAGCCGTTCCTATAAATAGGATCTCATTTGAAAATAACTAACTACTGTTCGATGACTCTAGAGATCACATGCTATTGAAGTGATTTATAGAGAGAGACTTTCATTGCTTCGTGCGTATTGAACTTCTGGTTTAGTTTTTCTTTGTGAAACTTCAGTTGTTGCTATATACAATCAGGGGCTTCTGGGGATAGGAAGATAGAGGTGCTGACTACCTTAAAGTTGATGGCTTCCTTCCTGAGGAAGATAGAGGTTCCAACTACCTTGAAGTTGAGGGCTTGCGGGGATAAAAAGACAGACTCCGATCTTTATATCGAGGGCTTACCCTGGTGTGAGTAAGACATAATTTCTTGAAAGTATAAATCAATGGAACTTTGTCCAAGGTTGTTGGATACCCTTCTCTTTGGGTTAAAATACTTACTATTTGTTACATGTTTTGATACAAGTTTTCCGCTGCATTTGTATTGTTGAGGAAAGTATAACTATCTTATACTTCCTTATACTTGTACTCTGAATTTAGTTAGATTCTTTACTCTTTAAGGTAGAATCTTCTTTATTGTAAACATTCATTAAGTTCCATTTCTGGAATCACTTTTCTAGAGTTTCTTCCTCAGAATCATATATCCTGATTCAAGCAAGTGTATAGAACTAGAGGTTTTGTGAATTACCTTGTTTAACTTTGTTAAACACATCCATCTTTGAAAGTTCCAAAATATTTTTTAAAAGAATACAATTCACCCCCTCTTGTTTTTGACATCTTTAGATACTCATTATAGTATCTATACTATTTAGATCCAACATTTGGTATTATAGAGTATATCATACTCAGACATACCATCTAACAAAAAATTCTTTTCAATGATTTTAAATGATATTCCTTTGGTTTAGATTGATATCTTTCACATAATCATACTGAAAACCTTTGGTCTAGATTACTAGCTATTATGTATAATATATTTCCTATCATACCTCTAATTTTTTGTTGATCTATTAGTTTCCCAGCTTCATCCAGATTAAGAGAGTTTGAGGTACTGATTGGATTACTTATACTTTCAGTGTTTTAATGTCTATACTTATTAATAAGATCTTTAATATAATTATTTTGAGATATATAATCTCATTTTGGTTGTTGAGAATTTTGAAAACCAAGGAAAAATTTTAACTCACCCATCATACTCATTTCAAACTTAGATTTCATGAGATTTGTAAACGAATCAGTTAAAGATTGCTAAGTTAATCCAAATATAATGTCATCAACATGAATTCAAATAATCAAAACATTTTTTATCTTTCTTTATAAAATGTGTTGGATCATTAGTTCCCTTAGAATAATTGTTTTGCAATAAAAATCTTGCAAGTCTTCCATACCAGGCTCTATGGGATTGTTTAAGTCTATACAAATCTTTGGTAAGTTTGAAAACATGTTCATGATTATTTTTGTCTTTAAAACCAGGAGTTTGTTCAACATAAACTTCCTATTAAACATATCAATTAATAAAATCACACTTTACATCCATTTTAAAAAGTTTAAAATTGAAAAATTCTGCAAAGGATAGTAGTATACAAATAGATTCAAGTCTAGATACCAGAGCATAGGTTTATTCATAGTCTATTCCTTCATATTGATTTTATACTTTAGAAACTAATCTTAATTTATTTCTTACAATGATTCCATTTTCATCAAATTTATTTACAAATACCCATTTTAAACTAATTACAAAAGTTTGCTGAGGTATTTTAACCATGGTCCTGACTTTGTTCCTTTCGAATTCATTTAGTTCATCCTGCATATATCTAATCCAATCTTCATCACCTAAAGCTTCGTCCATGATTTTTTGTTCTAATTGGGAAATAAATTCATTATGTTCTACTTAATTTCTTAAATAATTTATAGTCCTTACTAGTTAATTTACATCACCAACAATACTATAACTAGAATTATTCTTAAGAAACAACCAATTGGGGTTTTGTAAAACCTGTTCATCAACATAAGGTAAAAATATTCTAAGGTAAATAATTCAAAGAAAGTTTCTTGAATATTTTACTTATTAGAAGAATCTTCCATAAAAGGTTGATAATCTGTTTTGGAAAACATATTTGAAGATATAGGTTGGGGTTGTTTAAAAACAAAAGAATATGTTTCATCAAATTTAACATGCATTGTTACTTCAACAGTACAAGAATTTTTGTTAAAAAATCTATAAGACTTATAAGTAGTTGAATAACCTAAGAAAATACTTTAATTAGATTTGGGTGTGAATTTATGTAAGCTATCTTTACTATTCAAGATGAATACTTTGTATCCAAATACTTTGAAGTAAGAAAATTTCGGTTTTCGACCAGTAAATAATTCATAATGTATTTTATTAAGAAAAGGTATGATTAAAACTCAATTTATAGTATAACAAGTAATACTTACAACTTCATACCAAAAGTGTTTAGCAATAGAATATTCACTCAACATGGTTCTATTTATCTCTTGAAGAATTTAGTTTCTTCTTTCAACAACTCCATTTTGTTGGAGAGTTCTTGGAGCCGAGAAGTTATGAGTAATACCTTTGTTATTACAAAAATTCAAAATATGAGTTTTCAAATTATCCCACATGATCACTATGAATATTTATCAATGAAAGGTTTTTCTCATTTTTAACTTTGGCTGAAAAATATTTAAAATAAGAAAAGGCTTCGGATTTTTTTGCTAGAAAATTGAGCCATGTAATTCTAGTGTAATCATCAACTAAAAAAATACATTGTATTTTCCTCCAATACATTTAGTTTGTGTTGTACCAAACAGATGCATATTCAATATCTATAATGTATAAAAATTTGAGACTTCACTTATTAATTTAAAGCTTGACTTATGTTTCCTGCCATATTGGCAATGATCAACAACTTTTGAAGAATCAAATCTAAACTCCGGTTTATCCTTAACACGTATTTTCTTTGAGAGTTTTCATAAGTTCCTAAGATTATAGTGTCCTGATGTTATATTCTATAACCAATATTGGTCTTATATTTCACTAAGGCAAAGTAATTCTTGTCACCTAAGGTCTTCTATGTTCAGTGTATAAACATTCTCATGCCTATGGGCATAGTAAATAAACTCTTCCTTGGAGTTGTATACTAGACATTTATCTTTCCTAAAATTCGAAAGGTAACCTTCATCATATAATTGTATTATGCTTATAAGTTTGTGATTAAGACCTTTTATAAATAATATATTTGAAATTAAAGCTTTTCCAAGAAGAATAATGTTACTTATACCAACAATTTCTCCCTGAGCATTATCTCTAAAAGTTACATTTCCACCTTTCATCTTGATAATTTTTTTAAAGAAGTTTTTGTTATCAGTTATGTGCTGAGAACATCCACTATCCATGTAACATGTATTCTTGTTGGTACTTCCATTATTTTTCTGAAAATAAAAATAGTTATAATTTTAGAATCCAAACTTGTTTGGATCCATAAATTATAGAAAGGTAAATCTTAGGTATCCAAATTTTCTTAGAGAAGTATGATTTAGGAAAACCTAAGTATTGGATTTTATTTAAAGAACAATTTTTCTCCGAATTTCCACCACTTTAACACATAGTGAAAAAAGGAGCACTTTGGGGAATAAAATAATTGTGACTAAAAACAGGTTTTTAGAGAGTATAACCAAATCTATAACTATCCCTAGAGGATGAATTTGGGAATACATTTTATAAAATTATATCATTCTAGAAGTGAATTTTGATAATATTTTATTTAAGGAAAATATTTCAGATTTTAGTCTGATGATTAAATTATTATCCTCATTTTCATTATTCTTAGGGTTTGAGTTATTCTCTAAAACATCTTTCTTAGAAATAACATTTTCAAGATACTTATAAATTTTATCCTTCTCAGAATTAACTTCCTTAAAATTTTTCAAAATATAATCAAAATCAAGTGTTTTTTATCAAGATCTTTTGAAAAATCTAAAACTAATTTTTTTTAAACAAAAATTCTAGAATTTACTTTCTCTTACTTATCTTTTAAGTTACAGTTCTCAATCTCAAGTAATTTAGAAAATCTAGAGACTTCTTAAAATGAAGGTAATTTATTATCTTTTGATGAGGAAGATTATTAATTAGAAGACTCATAATATTATTCCTTAGGAAGATTAGAATTTAAAAAATATTGGTTAAAGATTCATCATTGTGTACCTTATCCATAAGGCAATGATTTTGAATAGATAATTTATTTATAAGACCAATTTTCTTCTGAATAGAAGATTAATATTATAAGGATTCATCTGAGGAGTCACAACCACTGACATAGAAGGGGTAATCAGCCTTCAATAATTTCTTAGACTTAGATTTTTAGTACTTATTTCTATTCCTTTATGAATTATTATCCTTTTTTGTCTTTTCTCTTGAGCATAGGGTAATTAGGTCTGATATGTCCAACCCTTTTTCAATCACAATATGTTACTTCAAAATATTTATTATCCTTTATTTTTTTCTTATTTTATCTGTATTGAAAATATTTATTTCCCACAATCTTGTTCATCCTTTGAGCAAGATTTAATAGTTCATTCTTAGACTGATCCATATCACATGATTCAGATATAAAAGTAGCTTTCTTAGCTTTAGATCTAGTTTCTCTTTCTGGAGTCTTGGATTTAGATGTAGTAGTGAACGAAATGATTCCACTACAATTCTTCTTCTTATTAAATTCAACATCTCTCTTTATTCTTGTTTCATGCTGAATAAGAGTTCCCAATAACTCATTAAGAGTGATGTTAGATAATTTCCTATTCTCATCAATAGCTGTCTTTTTATATTCCCACTCATTGGGAATAATATAAATTATGTTTTCCACAAGAACTTCATCATAAAGTACTTTTTATCTCATATATTGAAGACTATTGATGATAGTCATAAATTTTTGTTGCACTTTTCAAATTGGTTCACCATAAAGAAATACAAACCCATGATATTTAGCTCTTAACATTGATATTCTTGTTTCCATCACTTTGGAAGTTACAAAGTGTGTAACTTCAATTTTATTACAAATGATATTGGAAGCATCACGAGAGGATATTTGCCTATTGATATTTCTAGTCATGGAACATAAAAGATTATTACGTACATTATAGTTTAATTGATATTCTTATTTTTTCTGATTTGTGAATGTTCTGTATTCTTTGTTAGGAATCTTGTATTAAACAGTGAGAATGAAAAAATTATCCACTCTAGTGTTTATAACAAAGGTCTTCATCCAATCTCTAGTACTCATAATAATTATCATAAACAATTGGTGGTCTGGTAGGATTTAGATTATCTATAGAACCAACGTCCATTCCTACCATTATTAAAGAAAATAAAAAATATCCTTTCCACTAAAAAGGTTAGTAGAAAATGTTAATAAACCTAGATAAAAAAATAATTAATAAAAACATAAACAAATAAAGGTAAGAAAGAAAAGTTTGGACAAAAAAAATTATATGCAAGTATAAGTATTTTAGAGATCTACTCTGATACCAATTTCTGGATTGAAATGTAGAAGTAGGTGATGAATTTCAAGAAGGGGGGGGGGGGTAAATTGTTTATTTAAAAACATTAGTCTTTAACATTAAGAAAATCTATGTTTAACAATGTTAAACAAGGTAAATTCACAAACCCTCTTTGGTTCTTAAACAAAGGGATAATTGGAATGGACCAGATCTAATTATAAAGAACCTAAACATAAACAGGTTTATCATAAAAAAACTCAAGCAAGTTTATCTTAGATAAATATTCTAACTTAAAGAGTATAGAATCTAATATACAAGAGTAAGTAAAAGTACAAGAAAGTATAGGAAAATTATACTTTCTAACTATGACTTAAAACATCTGAAATAAAAAAATTGTAATAGAAACAAGTAACAATGAATATTTTAACTCAAATAGAAGGTTATCTAACAAACCTAGATAAAGGTTTCTCGATTTATACATTAAAAAAGTATGTATTACCCACATCAGGGTAAGCACTCTATAAGAATATATGTGTCTATCTTGCTATCCCTGCAGGCCCTCAAACCTTAAGGAAGTCGACACCTCTATCTTCTTATCCTCGAAAGCCCTCAAAATTTAAGGTAGTTGGTACCTATGTATTCATATCCCTGAAATCCATCAATTGTACACAAAAAATCGGAGTCTCACTAAGAAGGCTGAACATGTTGTTCACAGATTGAACATGTTTTTCATAGTATTTGCACAAGGTAGGTTGAACAAAGCTCTCGCAACACATATTATCTCTCTAGAATTCAGAACATCCAACACTTTTCAATGTGTCTCAACTTATCTTCAAATTTATGGGGTATTTATAGGAAAATATTTCAATGATCAACTCGCTCCCAAAATGGTAATATTTTTCCTTAAATCTCAGAGGGACCTGTACACGTGTTGCTTAGCAAATGGTAAGTTAGAAACAGATTGTACGACATCATTTCATTGTAAAATAATCATGTGTAAGGAATTATAACATGTAATAAAACAAAATTTTTATGTTTAAGAAACATAATTAAACTAGGATCTAATAAAGTTGGAATAATATCTTTAGAAGGAAAAGTAACTTTAATAAGTATGAATTATCAGATTCTAAATATAGTTGGAAATATCTTCTAAATATGTATACAAATAGAGTCTAAGAAATTAAAAATTTAGAGTCTAGTTTTAAATAGAAAAAGATTCATAATATTTGAGAACTTGGAGTCTGAAATTCTGAGATTTTAGAGTCAAAATTTATGGGAATTCAGAGTATGAAATTTTGAGAATTCAAAGTCTGAATTTTTGAGAATTCAGAGTCTGATTTTTTGAAAATTACGATTTTAATTTTCAGAGAATTCAGAGTATAATTTTCAGAGAATTCAGAGTTTGAATGTCTAAGAATTTGTATTTTGAATCCAGTGAAACTCAGAGTCAAAATTTAGGATAAAACTGAGTCTAGAAATAGATGGAAATAGAGTCTCAAAACAGTGAGAATCAGTTTCTAAGTATCTATAAGGTTATGAGGTTTCAATAAGGATATGATTATTCTTAAGATAATTCAATCTTAAGAAAAATATGGTTTATATTAGATAAGTAACATTAAGAATTAAATAGAAAATCATGTTAAGGTTTAAGAAAATAAATTTCCTTATATAAATAATATAATCTTCAAGGAAAAGTGTTTGTGATTTTCAAAACATAAAGGAATGGAAAATTCATAAGATATATTATGAACATAACATATATATCATCATTTAAAATTATATATGATCATTAATAACCTATAATTTCAATTATGGAGAACTATTCCAATTTTATGTGAATGTCCATAACCATATACAAGCGAACCGATCATGAAATCCAAGAAAACGAACACTCTCGAACAATGAAATTAAATTCTATAACTCATTGAAAATCCTATAAATGAAATTAATAAAACTATAATGAATCAAATTCATGTATAATTTTTTTATATTTTTTAATTAATAAATTTAACATGATTATCTAGGATATTAAAGTGAAGAAAGCATTCAGACATAAGTTAAGGCTCTTTTAAAACCCAATACTCTTTCTTTGAGTTTCCCCTATTTCACTCCATTTTAAGTATGGATATTCCTTTATTATTCCATAAATATCATTTATTTTCTTTTTCCATTATATTTTTTGGGATATACATGTTTCCAATATTATTTTTTTGACAAATTCAAGTATTTTTCCAGAAGAACTATTCTTTCAAAAAAATATATTTTTTATATATTTTGAAATTGTTTCTTGTTCAATGAAGATTGATACTAAGCATTCTATTCCATTTATATATTTTTAATTCAAATGTTTAAGAATTTATTCTTTATTATATGAAACAAATTCCATTCAATGGGTTATTTTATGTCTAATATTGATTTACGTTCTTTGTGGCATGCATGATAATGAAAATTTTATGACGTGACAAGTGCGCCAGAAATTATATTGCGCATGAAAATGTAATGATTTTAAGAGTGCACCAAGAATTATATAAAACTCCAAGGAATTGGGTAATGTGATGTATCTCATGATATAAAGTGAAATACATGTGAACATGATGCTATCTTTGTTCAAAACTATGTGTGGTATTTGACCACTAAGACGTGATGTTTCATTTTTAAGCATTTCCACATTCCATGCCTTTATCTAATGCTTTTTAAATTATTATGATGATGTTTTTATGCTCAAACAATGTTATATTGTTCTATATTATTATCTATCCTCTTTCTATTATTTTATTTAACCCCTATATTTATGTATTTCCTCAGGTGATTACTTGTACTAAGGAGAACACCAGGTCTAATAATAAGTTATAGAAAAACAAATTAAATAAATGTTTATGTTTTATTGTATAAAAGTTTTGTATGGTCCTTATTTTTCCAAGATACTAAACCTTTTGATCTTAGTTTTATAGCACTATTATGTTGTTTATGTTTAATATTATATAATAGTTATGTAAGAAAAATCGAAATAGTTATATGAAATAGAGTTCTAACCATTACACAACTAAGGGAAAACTCATATTACCTTTACAAAACCTTTGTAAATCATGAGTTACCCTTAGGAAAAACATAGGTCCTATGTATGTGTAATTAGTTCATTGAAAATTTATTAAAAATTCACTAAAAAAGTTTACAAAAAACCAAAAAGGGTATGTATTTATTAAAATAATGTGTATGTTAAAATTCTCCCCCTTTAAAGACTTCTCATCTTGAGAAGTCCCCTCATTGGTCATTCTTAAAAAATTGGGGCCATTGAGCTTAAATATTCTCCTTCCACTCTTATGTCTCCTCCAATGGTTAACATATAACATATTCATATTTTTTTCTACGATTAACATCTTCTAGATCATATACACTCTCTCAAAGGTCTCCTATACCATATCAGGCCCAACAACTACTACCTCACCTGCTGCATACCAATAGAGAAGTGAACAACATGACCTACCATAGAGAGCCTCAAAAGGAACTATCCGAATCAAATCTTGGTAATATTGTTTGTATGAAATATTAACCAAGTTGAGGTGATCATCTAAATCAACACCAAAGATTATAACACAGGATTAGAGCAAATCATCTAATATGTGAATCATCTAATCTGACTGTCTGTGTGTCTAAGGATGATATGCTATACTCAATATGAACTGAGTAAATAATGACTTATACAATCCTTGAAAAAACTAGGACATGAAACATTAATATTTTTCAGATATGATGCTCAAGGGAGCTACATGTAATTATACTATATCAAAAACATATAACTTTCCAAGCTTATCAACTAAGTGAGTCTCATAGATCGCGAAAAAATGAAAAAATTCATTAGTTGATTGACAATCACCCAAAAAATCCCACATTCTCAAGGTACTGGGTAACCCCATAAAAAATCTCATAGTGAAATCCTCTCACCTCTATATGTGTACAGGAAGTGGTTGGAGAAACCCATCAATACGTTGGTGCTTGACCTTTATCCTCTAGTAGGATAGGAACTGAGAAATAAATCTAGAAATGTCTCTCTTCATCCCTAACCACAAAAATTTTCACCTGAAGTCATGGTAAATCTTTATCTCTATAGGATGCACTAAATGCATGTAGGTATGAAATTATCTCATCAATTTTTCCTTGATAAAATCTGGGACTATAACTCTCCCATGTGAAAATATCACATCATCGTCATCCAATGACCACCCAGGTAACATGTCACCATGTAAAAGATGTATCCTCATCACAACACACCCAAGGTTTGATTTCTAACTTGCCTTCAATCAATCTATAATAAAATATTTCATCACAAAAAGGGAAAATGTTGTTGATCACTTTTCTTTTGAATCATCCTTTCTCTAATTATCCAACAAGATCATCAAGCACCACTGATCTGCCAAAGGCTACTCCCCAATATCCAAATCTACCCACATATTTTTATTAAGATAATATTCTAAAATATTACCTTTACTTGGGGAATAATCCATATCAAATTTTAACATCTATAAATAATCTACCCATCCCCTCTACCTCAAGTTCAGTTCTCACTTGGTAATGATATAACAGAGGATCTTCTGGTCAGTGCAGAAAAAATACATCTCTATAAAGAGATAGTGTTTCCAACACTTAAAAGAATAAACCATGACTAATAGATCCAACTAATGAGTAGGATGGTTCTACTCATGGTGTCATAGATGATTTAACCCATAATCTTCCACCCACTCCCTTAACTTCAATACTACTTCTAAAATAATTCTCAGTGCATCATAGTATACAACATTACCATATATGGATCAAGAAGAATCAACACTAGAGATATAGTCAACCTCTTTCTCATCACAATAAATTCCCCATCATATTGGTCCCACCACTAAAAATTCAGTCACTTCATCATCAACACAGTCACAGATATTTGTAAATGGGGGAAGTATTGGATAAAATGTTAGTATTATACTACTAAAGCAAGAAAGATCTAAATATAAAACATGTTTTGGGTGAATATCTAGGACATCACTGCCTCAAATTTCTCTAGGTCCGTGGATATACCTATCATTGACACCAAATTCACCGAGAATTTTAGCTCTTGAATCTATAATTTACACTTTGACAGCATGACATAAACCTGATGTGCTCAGTTTACTTAGGACTATCCCAATATGTGTGGCATGATGCTCTAGGTTTGGTGAGTAGATGATGCTTTCATTAATGAAAACTCTGAAAAAAAGTCAAGATATGGATGGGATATCTTACTCCTGATATCTACGACCACTTTAGATACATTCATCTATTCTAATTGAATCACTAATTACTCATATAGCCCATAATTTATTCTAAATTCTAACTTCAGGATGTCCCTCTATATTACCTATAACTGATGATATTCTGACTAGAGATCAATTTTAGAGAACCATCAGCTCCCCATAATCAATCAAAGAGATCATTGATTCTAGGAAATACATATATATTCATCACTATCACTAGATGCAGATTATATTAATCTATATTGAGCCGATGATTACAATATTCCTTCTCGGTGAAAAAATGGGAGCATCCCAGGGTGAAGTACTGAGCCTGGTAACTCCATTATACTCCATGTCGTCAAGTTTTACCTTGAGTTACTATGAATTATTAATTTCTATATGATAAGGGGGTATCTACATGGGCTACACATCTAAAATGAGTTTTATCTCAAACTTAACTTATTTATTAGGGGGAAGTCCAGTGATGTTTTCTGGGAAGACTTCCTAATAGAGATCCATAACTAGAGGAAAATACAAGGGGTCCATCACATATCGTATAAGAATATCCAAGCATTCAATATTAATTGTGATCATCCTAAGATGACTCAATTTTTGAACAAATATACATACTCCCAATTCCCTTTATCTATTCATCTTGTAATTATCTCCCTTCAATGATGTAAAAAATACCTATCAATTATTAAAATCCATGTGATCTCGGAATATGGTCATCTAGTCCATGTCAATAATCACATATAAGCTCATCACCTCTAAAATCATGAAGTCCCATAGATTTTGATAACCATATATGACTATTGGACACTCAGGGTATCACTGAAGATGGTCCATTTTCTTTCTCAATATTATATCAAGGGAATGTAACATAGAAGAAAACATGACCTGTAAATTAATTCTAGTAACAACATGTATATATCTGAAGGAATGGGAAGAAAAAATATTAAATAAGGAAACATATAAATTAGATGTGATCAAGACTATACAATACGATAGACAATCCCTCACAATCATTTACTAAAGTTTGATCCACTACATAAACAAGATTTTTCTTATCTCCATCAACCATTTGGTCCCCTTGCACTCCACTACATCATGGTGGGTCCTGGAAGCATAAACACACCCAAATTAATTTTTTAGAACATAGGTGTCTCGATGTGGTCTAAAACACCATCAATAATGTCCAACCAGTCCTTCACATCCAGTGGTCCATCAGTGCCCTGAAATGATATAAGATGGTAGAGTTTTATGTCTCTTGGTTAGTCAATCATGGACCTTAGTGCCCCTACACCCTAGGTAGGAATAAAAAGAATGAATCTCAACTTAGGTGGGACTACTACTTATGATACATAAATAATATTAGGAGAATCCTCCTAGGTGAGAGCATCCCAAACCTTATCCGATGGCAGTCTAATCCATATTCACATAGGAAACATATTTTTTTAACATGAAGGAAACATAATAATATTTAAGAAAAGTCATAATCAGTCTAAGGGATCACATATAGTTTTTCATAGGTGGTTACCCACAACCCTAGGTATATCCCCCAAACACTAAGCAAGGTTCTCCATATCATCAAGTTATTTATATTCATTTATATAAAAACATAACAGCATGATCAACTTTAACTAATTATTGCTGTCATAAATATATCACAACAACAAGATAAATAGATATGTCACACAATAGAGGATACAAGCCTACGTTGAATAGATATCACAATTTAAGGCATTAAAAAACTTGTATTAAACAAAACAACATGTATATATACAACATGTGATCCTACGTTCCAACTCATGATGTATGAAAACACATAAAATCCTTTAAAAATATAAGAAAAGTCCCATAAATGGTAACTTGGAGTTCTATAACACATGAGATGGATAAAAACATGGAAACTCCCATACCTAAGTCTCACATAGATATCTCCTTTCTATCATGTCCCAGGTTAGTCAAAATTAAAATAATAAAACCATGGTCTGATACTATTTTGTAATTACACTACCATAATCACTGAGTTTGAGTTGGGGATTCACATGACCTCATGTACACCTCCCCAAATGTAAGAGGTTTCTGACTAGAAGTGAGGGTTTGAATGTTGTCTGTGGGTAGAATATAACCTTAGTATCATGTAATCTCCAAAAATAATAAATATAATAATAAAAATATAAATAAATAATCATAGTAATATGAAAAAAACTAAAATATGGAACACATTTCATACAAGTAAATAAACTGGGATACTATTGTAGAAAGGAAATCCAGAGTATAAAAATAAGTGGGTAAAATAAATAACAAGTTGAAAAGTCTCCTGGAGTTTATCCAGGTCTACCACTAGGTCCCCACTCCTCCACTGATTTATCAGCTATGGGACCCTTACCCTTAATCGGATCCCTATACATGATGCATGCACATGCATCAGGATGCCCCTGCATGGCGTGACTAATAAAACCTAGTAGGACACCACAAATGCATCCTTAAAAAATGTGTACATATAAAATATGTGTATTCCATGATAATAATAAATCCAAAAACAATCAGAGCAACATACAATCATATATCGAGTGGTCATGCTCTAACTAAGCCCCAAAAAACTGTTGGCCATATTGTCTTCAGCTCCATGTTAAAATAATAAATGAGGAGAATTCAAAAGTAACCAAATATTGACACAGAGCTTGTAAACTAGTCCTTATACATCCACTAGGCACTGAGTGCATCCTGAAATATAGTAATCCATATAATCATTGTATCTCTTCCCTATTATTAGGTCTATTATCCCCATCATCATAATTCATACTCACTCCCTCTCTAAGGGATAATCATGTCATGGTGGTCCACTTATTCTGAGAACTAAGAATAATGCCTCCGAAGGAATGGAAACATTCATAACTAGATAGAGGATACAAGGAAAGAATATAATCATGAGAATAATTTAGAAATATATAAACCTATGATAAACATAAAATATGTTTAAACAAGCTTAAAAAAATACCCATGAAATAAAACATCATAAACGGGTCTTTCGGGCCACACAAAAACCCACAAGCAATCATAATCAAGAACAATAATCAAGGTATTCCAACACAAGAATTATACCAAGTAAAATAAGTGTATATGAGATCCCCAAATAGTAAAGAACTTCAATCCAAAATATTTTTTATGTTAATTCAAAAGGTTCACCAATGAATCATTACTCAAATAATATCCTCATATTAGTTAATTCAAGCTACTCGCCAAGGATTCCTAGAACCAATTCCAAACATTTTATTTCGAAAAGAAATAAAAACACCACAAGTGATAATAGTTTCTCTCTCCTAGATAATTTATAAGCTACCAAATTAATCCATAACATGTTCTAACCATTGTTTCCTCAAATAATAATTATAAAACCACATGAGATCATATTTTATCTCTCTAGAATAATCTTAAAAAAGAATATGGTAATTAATTATTGTTATTATTCTATTATTTCATGTGAAACTTTTAATAGTTCTTATTTAATTTTCAAGAAATATTAAAAAATGTCAGTTTACAAATTTAAAATGAATTAGGATTCTTGGAATTTATCCCTTGAAAAAACTTCTCTCAAGAATAGATTAGAGAGAGAGAGAGAGAGGGTTTTTCCACACTAAAAAAATCAGATGAAGAACCTAGATTGATTAAGGATGGATTCACAAATTTCAGATAAATAAATTTTTAGGTTACTCAAATTCAATACAATCTATAAAAACGAAATCTAGAAAAATATTTAATATTTTCTAAGAAGTCAAGCCATGTATATGTTTACAACATTGAGAACCATAAATTAAATTTATAATTAAATTACTTTTCATCAGATTCTTAATTGTGGAGCATTTAAAAACTTCTAAAAAGGAGTCAAAACCTTTAATTGAGTCAAAGTAATTAACTTTAATGATTTTAGGATTTAAAAATCATCAGAAACGAGTTACATGTTCATTATAAGTAGAGATAAATGAAAAATAAGGCTTTAAAAACATTTTTTCCCAGAAAGGATGTTATGTAAAGGTAACATGATTTTACCCTTATACATCTTACAACTATCACATGTGGGGGTTGGGTTACCCTTATGTAACAATTGAAAAGAATAAGTTACACTTATGAAACACATTCTTACCCTTACACATACTTTAAAAATTAGTACCTACCCTATTCATAGGCTAGAATACCCTTATGCAACAAAATGATCCACGAGCTAACCCTTATCCAACCCAGACTTAACTTTATGTGAGTATGAGTAACCTCAGGCTACCCATACATGAATCTGGGAAGGCCCTTATATAGTGCATGAAACATATGACTTAACTTTATGAAACTAAGGGAAAACTCCTCTTACCTTTACACATCCTTTATAAATCATGAGTTACCTTTACGCAAAGCATAGTTACAACACAAGGGTAAAGATTACATTGAAAAATTAATAATTTGTCACTAAAAGTCTTAAAAAATAAAAAAATGATCTTTATATATTATAAAAATGAGGATATTTAAAATAATTTGGTATTAATAAATAATTATAATAATGCCATAAATGAGAATAATATATCCATGGATAACATAAAAATAAATAAATAAATGGATATTAATAAATAATCTCTTACTAATGGAATACATGATTATTAACATTATACCGATATTGAGAATGACTCATGCCAAAAACTGATACATAAATAGGTAAATATGATACCAAATACCCAAGTTAATTTATCTCATGAGACACACCACTATATTAAGGGACTATATAAGTCCATTCCCAATCTGTCACATAAGAAGTTCAATGCATCCATCATATGAAGAAAATGGAAAAAAATATAAATCATAATGTTCCTTAAGAAATCTCATACATAAATTATGAATAAGAAATTAATAGATTCTGATATAGTAATTTGGATATATAGAATTTCAATATTTCCCCGTTCAAATGAACAATATGCCTATCTAAGTGAATATCCCACAATCAATTTAGAAACAATAGGATATTCACAATGTAATGGAAACCAACCTTATTAGAAGAATGATAACATGTAAGTAGTTAATATTACCTTCATGGTGTAGTGAAATCTATAGGAAGTAATCTTATTTTTGGTTTATAAAGAGAGCATGAGTTATCTAAAACATATCTCATAGGAGTACTAAACTAGGTGTACAGATTGGATCACTAGTCATGCTCTGAGTTGAGGTTGAGTTAACACCCAAACAACCTTTTTAATGGTTATTACTGATATGTGAATTTGCGCTAGATCCTATATCCACTTTTTTGTATCTAGATAGAGATTCCATTCATAGGAAACCATACAATCATTACTTCACCAAATGTTATGATATTTTATAGCTATATAAGTTTTTGCGCATTATAAGGTATTATGAAGGTAGTCTAATGAGAGGGAATGGTGATATCTCATTCATGATATGATAAGGAATTTATAGTAATTAATCATAATAAATTTTTTTTACTGAAATGAAAAAGATATATCGATACTATAAAAATAAATTTATAGAAGAGGTTAGAAACCCTTACCTTGAAAGGTAGCTTCTTAATCAATTCAATTTCAAATATCATTCAACTTTCCTCATGGTAAATTAATTAATAATAGGTAAAAATATTTTTTGACAGTTAGATGGGGGGATTTTAATAAAAAATCAACTTCATTTTATATTTTTATGATTAAAAAGATTGAAAATCCATGCCTCAAATGTGAGTTTTTACATATAGTTTCCTGAGAGAAATATTTTACTATTTGATAGGAGGAAACTCTTATGGAATAATAATTATTTGTTATAAAATAAAATTTTGAATTATTTGTTAATTATTTGATGTCTTATTCATTTATTCTTATGAAACATGCATCTAATAGAGCTCACTAATAGATCTAGTTACAGAATGTATACTATCATACGTTTTCATATGGAGGGTAACCTTTATTAGAAGAGAAAATGATTTCTAAAAAGTTTGATTAAATAAGAGAAAAATATATTGGTATCTCAAAATAGGTTCATTTCATATATCTATATCCCCCCAATTTCCAAGAAAAATGGAAAAGGGAAAGGATGAACAAAATAATAGGTTTCTTATTGATCTATAAAAATAAGTTTCTAATATGATTTTAAGATATTAATTGATATTTTTAATAAATATTAGTATTTTTTTATTCATCACTCTGATATAACATTGTCAAATATCATTTCAAGATTCTATTCTAGATAAGGATATGTACATAAACTTTATCCCTAAGGGATTGATGAATATTCTTGTGACTTATTTAACAAATCATGAATACACAAGCCACATAAGAGGATATAAGACAGGTGTACTTATTATAATTTTTTGGTTATCCCAATACAACATTGATAGAGGCAGAATACAATATAGAAATAGATTTGTTGAAGGATGAGCTATAAATGATGAATTAATATATATAAGATCGAATTAAATTGTTTTTACAATCTGTGTTTGATTAAAGGGAGAGAAATATGCATCATGTATAACCTACCTAACAAGATCCTCACCTCCTTATTTAGACCCGGTATTGTGAGTATCATTCCAGGGATCCATATTTATATATTGTACCATAAAGAATTATACATAATTTATGGGATTATATAAATTTCTGTAATATGTATTTGGATCAATTAAGAGTTGGTGTACATGATATTATTGATCTAACTACTCCTGTTGCATTTTCTACCAAGGTGGTGGACAATGTCAGAGCGAGTTTGAGACATTTATACTATGGCCATCTATCCTTGTTCATCAGTTGACATATGATGAATGTGTTATTTTCCAATTTTAATTTACTTTTTATTTTTTATTACCAGTAAAGTTTCCATACATTTACATTGTATAGAAGTATCTAAAATATAAGGAATCATTTGAAAAGAAATAAATGTTTCAGGAACCAATACCTTCAGATAATTCTCTAGTTACTTACGAGCTAACAAAATTCACACTAGATTATTTTATATTGGAGATTTATTAGGAGTATCCAATGACTATTGAAATATATGGGAGCGATTATCCATTAAGAATAATTAAAAAATTCATCATGGGTGTGATTATTAGAGATGATATCTCAATATTCGTATTACTATTGTTTTTCGTGTCTGAAAATTTTAATTTTAATTTTAATTTCATTAAGTAAATATAACTTTTATATACATTATTTTTACCTATATGATTAGGCATTTTCTATAACACCCAAAGTTTCTAAAAGAAAAAAATTATTTCTGATTGAATAAATTACAAGAAACCCTGATTTTGTCTTTATTTACATGAAATACCAAGTTTAGCTTGTGTTATACACTATACTAAGTTCAAACAAAACAAATTATTATTATTATTATTATTATTGTTATTATTATTACTATTTAATATGAATGTTATTACATAGCTATTGGAATGGATAGTGTAAAGAGAATTAACTGAATTATGAAAATATGGTTTACAAAAACGAAAAAATATATATAAAATGAATTATATTTTGACCAATAAATTTGAAATGAAAATAAAACCCTTTTGAAAATAAAAGGAAATCTTTTTTTCTGAAAAATTATTTCAATGCACATAAGTGTGTTTTATAAAAATAAATGAAACAAATAAAATTTATTGGATTATATTTATTAAATTTATATATTATATATTCAATTTAAATTTTTACATTCATCCTATGTTTTTTCTAGAAAATATATTAAAAATAAATTTAATTTTATAGTTAAAACTGTATTTTTCAAAAAAGTTGTTTTGTAGGATTTTTTTGGAGAACTTAATTTAAATATTATT
The DNA here is from genome assembly GCA_963277665.1 of Viscum album. NCBI lineage: Eukaryota > Viridiplantae > Streptophyta > Magnoliopsida > Santalales > Viscaceae > Viscum > Viscum album. The sequence goes on along the minus strand of OY728132.1, from coordinate 1,273,635,305 downwards.
TTTTAAAATTTTATATAATTTATTGGACAAAATAAAATTAATTTTTGAAATAATAATACTAAAATTATCTTATGGTGAATTTTTATGATTTTTCTAAGAAGATTTATTTTTCGATGAATAGTGAAAAATACTATTTTTTATTTGAAATATGCGTCTTTGTAAAAATAATTTATAACATTAAATTATATTTTGAATCAGTTTTAAATTAAAATTAAATCAATTTATATAAATTAGAAAAATTTAATTCATTGGAATCTTTTTCATATTCAATTTTGATATAAAAACATTAAACACTTTGGAACATTTTCACTTTAAAAACCATGTTTCTCATCGCATATGCGAGATTAATTTTAAATTATATTTAACCAATTTTGTGAGTTGAGTTTGAAAAAATGGATTCCATATTTAGAATCCGAATAATTTATATTATATAATAAGTTTAGATTAATTTAGTAACATAATAATTAGTGAAAATAGTTAAAACTAATTACTATAGTTATAGTAAAAATGAGTTTACTATAGAGTTAAAGTAAAAAGATATGTGTTAAAATGACCTAAAATATTATCTTAATTTTATTTTATGAGTTTATTTTTACCTTATAAATAAAATAATAGAACCCATGGAAATTTATTTTCACTTTCCTTTGAAAACTACTTATATAATAAGTTAAGTAAAGAAAAAAAGAACCTTTCATGCTTTCAATATCTATAAAGCAAAAAGACCAGGAACTGGTGGAAGAAGGTCCTAAGAAATTAAATAAAAAAGTAAGTGAATTAGGCATACAAGGGGTTATTACATAATCTAGTGTACAAAAATCCACATATGTCAGCCTCCACAAGTGTAACATAATAATCAGACGCCTTGAAAGACCACATTCCACCAAGATCAATAAGTGCCCGATTTGACAATAATGATACTTTATAATAAATGATATTTTATAAAAATATTTAAAATTACTAAAAAAATACTATCTTATTACAAGATAATTTTAAATTTTTAAAAATATAATGTATGTTCTATTTATAGATAAATTATTCTTTTATAGTGACTCTATTTACTCTAAAAGAATAAAAACTATATTAGTTTTGTTAAGGTTAAAACAATGTTTTTACACGTTACATCCTCTAGTGTTCAAATTAATTTTGAAAACACATATAAATTTTATTTTATAAATTAGAATTAATATATAGAATAATTGGGAATAAATTATCTAATAAAAAAAATATACACCATAAAAACTAGAATGGTTAAAGTAATGAAACTTTATAAGTTAAGTCAAGAAATATTTGAAAGATGTGTTTTTTTATAGTGTATATTTTTTATCAACCACAATTTCCCTAAAAAATATTATTTTTTAATTTTTGAAGCAAATGAGGTAATGAAGAACTCCTAGTAGTGAATACTTTTGGGTATTTATAAGAATGCCACTCCAACCCCATTATAAAAGGGAATCAAATCCAATCACTTATTCACACATCTCAAGACATTTGGCTTAAAAAAACTTAAAAATATGACTTAAAAACTCATATACCATCATACTAGAGGAATTGTTTTGGTAATAAATCCATCTTATGAAGTATTTTTGTGTAAACACATGGAGGATACACGAAGAATAGGTAACATTCATCAAGGAGCATTTTTGTTTTGTTTCATTATCCACCGCATTTAATTATTATTAAACCATGATTATATACTAGCATAATCATATTAAATTTAATTATATGTTATTATGTTAATGTAATATCCTAAATTATTTACCTCTTCAATTAAATGGATTATGAAATCATCATTTATGTGTATGATAGACTACCTCCTCATGAATTGATATTATTCATTTTTTTTCCTTTAACACATCTCACAATTGGGTAAGATGATGGATATAAAGTGTATATATGATATTTATAACATAATTATACTTATATAGTCATTATATATTATATATCCTTCTTATATTCCATTCTATAAGTGATACGTTAACATTACTCGTGCATATGGAGGACTACTGCCTCTCCATGTGATGTGATTCGTTTTTCACTAATGCATAAAATAGAAGGTAATAAGGGTAAGTAAAATTAATATTTGTGATATATATGAAATAATTATGATACTAATAACATATTTATCAATATATATATAATATCATTTTATTTATTACCTTTTCACGCACCAAAAAAGTGAAAATGTTGTTCGTGGATGTGTGAACTACTTCTTCCTCAAATTGATGTGATTCTTTTTTCAACACCACATAAAAAGGATGATATATATATTTATATATAATTAAATATTATGGTATAATTATCATTATATAAATATAAAATTATACTTATCTTCTTTCCATAATGATCAGTGAAAATTGAAACGTTACTCATGCATACGTACGATGTACCGTCTCAAGGATCATAATGTTATATCATTTTTTATTACCATATTTCATGATAGACTTTGAAATTATAATTTATGTATTAATATTATAATTATATAATAATAATTATTTTAAATAAGTTTAAATAATTACCTCTTTGACCATATTCAACCTACCCAATTTATTTTTAAAACATAATCCAAATATGGTGAAAACATTTGAAGTAAACTTAATTTATTAAGTAATTGTGTGAAACACTATAATAAATGAAATAAACATAATAATAAACTTATAAACGGTTATAAAAAGGTAAATATTTAACATAAGTTTATTATTTAGGAAGATGAAGTCACACATGAGAAGTTACCATCAGGATAAGGGAATTCCTGTCAATTTCCTTTCATTGGGGTTTATTTTGATGTTGTAAACCTATAAACTTATACATGGTGTATATATAGCTCATTTTAAATGTTATATCTTGAATTTATTTAGTATAATGTTATTTATAGTTTTTATTAATGTTTTTTTTTTGGGGCTTATAATTCAAATTTTTCCAACTTGATAAGGGACTTTTATTTTTAAAAAGATCTGTTTTAATGTTTTCCTTTTAAATCATTGTTTTCAATGTCCATTTATTTAAAATGATTTTATGAAAATTTTTATATACAAATAAAATATTTATTTATTAAATTTTATGTCTCATTTTTTACTTTATTTTCAATTTTTTTTTCAAAATGAATCTTTTTACAAGTTTTATATAGAACATTTTGACAAATAAAAAAAAGGAATGTTCTATTCTTAACATACAAAGAGAAAATGAATTTTTCTCGACCATGAAAATTATTTTATTTCCATTTTAAATTAAAATAATTATTGTTTTCTTCAATGGAAAACCATCTTTATATGTATTTGTGTATTTTGGTATTAAAAATGGGGTTTTAAAGGAAAAGTTTATTTTTATCTGAAAGTGTTTTCTATATGGGTTTAAAAGTGTTTTTCAAAGGGTTTTATGATGAAAGTGTTTTATTAATGATAAGGTACATTACAATTATTTAAAAAAAGTGAGAAAAATATAACTTATACGAAGGGTTGATCCCTATTATAGCTCACAGGTGAATCAAATATATCTTATATGAAGGTTTGGTCTGCATTATATCTCATAAAAAATAGGTGATCCTGATAAAGATTATACAAAGAGTGATCCCCATTATATATCTCCAATTCATTGGGTGAGGATTATATTAGAAGTTAAATTTATTATTATTCTAATTTAAATTGTTTTGAAAGGTTTTAATGAATATTATTCTCCAAGTCATCAAAAATGGGGTTTGAATTGTTTTCTATGGGTTTTAAAGAATTCCTTTGAGAAAAACAAGTGTTTTTTTCATGTGAAAACGTTTTAATTCACACACTCAAAAAACATTTAAGTTAAATTTATATATTATATGAGTTTTACTATTTTTGACTATAATAATGGATTTCTTTATTTTTATGTCCCTTACTAAGATTTTTGTGCTCATACCATATTTTAAAATGTTTCTTTATAGGGTTTAGGGATGAGTAAATGAAAGTAAGATGTTATATTGAAATTTATTGAGATTTTCCATAAAATGAAGTCATGATTTATCTTAATAGTTTTATATTATGTAAAAAATTGTTAATAATCAAAGTTTCCACTTTTTATTTTTTGGATTTGTTGTGTATGAGTTGTAGCAAAATTCTATAAAACTCTAAACTTGAAAATTTCTTCAAATGTAAAAGAATGAATTATTGACATAAAACTCAAGGTCATGTAATGTTTAAGGCTATTTAGATGGTATTAGTGGATGGGTTTGGATAAATTTTGGGATTATGATGTATTCATGATATTTTATCTTAAGAGTTATGGATACCTTCATAGGTTTATAAGGTTAAGGTTTGTCATAAGTTCAAATTCTTAGACAACTCTTTGTGGTTTTATGTAATGATATATTAAATTTATTATTGAAATTTTAGTAGTTGTATTCATTTTTTGAAGTATTTGTAAATATATGGTTTAACATGAAGTATTAATTTAAATTTTTTCTAAATGATATTTATGGTGTTTATAAAATTTATGGTTTATATAATCTTGTAAATTGAGAACACAAGATTTATCATATAGATAACCACATGGTTGAAAAGTGATTTGGTGACTAAGTGATTATTGTTTATTGAAATAAAGAACACCATATTTTTCTACTTGAAATATGAAAGGTATGAGATAAAATTTTAGGTTAAAACAATATTTAATTTCAAGTTTATTAAGGTTATTTGGGATATAGGTTTATTGAATGATTTAGTTTTAACTTAGGTTATTACTGTTGAATTTTTAATATTATTGTATCATTTAAAGGTTTATTAATTTTGGAAATAATCTTACCATTTTCTAAGCATTTTGGTTTTGAATAATGTTTAAAGAAAATATGAATACTTGCTATCCCTTTTAAGGATACATGGCCTTTAAAATTTGATTTTAATTCTTCAGGATTTAAAAATTCATCTTTAATATGTATCTTTTTGAGAAAAATATTATATTGTGGTGTAAATATATTAAATGGTGAAATTATACTAGTAAAGTATGAATATTTCTATATTATCTTAGTATATATGGTAATAGAATTCCTAAACTATAGGAAAAGTATCTTGAAACAAAAAAATTATCCTAGTACCTTCAATTATATTCAAGTGATGTTCTTTTGGGAAATCTCAAATTTATGGTTTTGAGGCCCTTAACTTTCCATTGATCATTTAATTGTTTGTGATCAATGAACTCAATGAATATTTAAAATTATTTAACTTTTCCTCCATTACCACCTATACTCTTTTATTTGAAAACCTAGTTATGTGTTATTCCATGTGACCTTTGTGAGACTATTTCTATCTTATTAATAGTAAGTTTTGTAGACCCTTTTTTGATGTGGGTTTACAAAAAAAAGTATTTTCGAATGTCCATCCTTTGATTACCATGATAAAGTTCAAATTGAGAGGATGAACTTTATTAGGGGGTATAAGGGACCAGTATTAAAATACATAGATATTACATAGAATTTGTGTAATACATAAAATATTATACAAATAGACACCCAAAGATCGTATTATTTTAGTGCCTTTGGAAACTTGAAGAAATAAACACTGGTACATAAGCGAGCTACAATACCTTCCACTATGTTCTTCATGACTAGAGACCTTCTTAGACACATCATACTCAATATATATCTTCATAACACAGGGAAGGAAACATAAAAATGGGTGAGCTCAAATGCTCAGTAAGGTTAATCAAGAGGGACATGTAAGTATAAACAAGAGAATAGGGTTATGAGAATAGGATCATGAAAATAGAAGATCATAACCTGTATATCAAAGATCATAAAAAATATTCATGGCATAAATATTGTTAATTCAAAATAAATGAATTAAAATAAAATAAATAACATAATCCCTAGAATCATAATATTGGAATGACACATGGAATTTTAGAAAAAATGCAAGTGAATAATATTATTTCCATAGTAGTCAAGGAATCACTTCCAAGGTCATCTTGTTAGTATGGGTTCACTCCCCATACCATCTTAGTAGGTGTGGTTCACCCACATGACCATATTAGTTGCATGAGTTCAATCCTTATACCATCTTGGTAGTCATGGTTCACTCCCATGGCCATCTTAGTATCATGAGTTCTCCCCTCATACCATGTTTGTTGACATGGTTCACTCCCATGGACATCTTAGTAGTCAAGGTTCACTCCCAATACCATCTTGGTATATATCATTAAATATAAATATTTACCCAATGAATTGGAAGGAGATCTAGGTCCCACCCATATCATAATGATATTATAGAAAAATGATCCACAAAATCATAAACAATCATATCCTAACCCATGAAATGAAATTGGTTTCACAAAAATGTAATTAGATAATAACTTGCGAAAAAATAAATAGGTTTCATAATCATTTCATCATACGAATAACCCATTAAATGAATTAAATTTTAAAATCATATAACTTGTGAAAGAGAAAAAAGTTTCATAAGAATCATTCCATCAAAACATAAAGCATTAAATAAATAATTTGAATGGAACCTTTCGATTAGTTCCTTGAATGGAATAAGTAACATCAACAGATGTCATCTTAGATGGGAAAGAATATGAAAATATATTTAAAAAAATATTAATGAAAAAAATCCTTTCTTATTTTGAGAATGTTTTTTAAAACAAAAAACCTTTTTAAAACCATTTTCATGAAAATAAACATGAAAAATTATAAATAAATCTTTGAAAACATTCTGGAAACCTTTTCCATTGATTTTTTTTGAAAACTTATAATGAATGATTGAAAACATTTTGAAAAAAATTTCATTGAAAATACTTTGAAAACTTATAAAGAAATATTGAAAACATTTTGAAAACCTTTTATCTGAAATCCTATTAAGTAAGCTTAAAAATGTTTTGAAAACAATTTTCTTTGAAAACATATTTTATAAGCTTGATTTTTTTTGAAAATAAATTTCCTTGAACTCTTAAAAAGGATGTTTGAAACCATTTCGAAAACATTTTCCATTAAAAACTTATAAATTAACCTTAAAAATATTTTAAAAAATTTTTTCTTTAGAAAAAAGTTGAAAAAATATAATGAAATATTGAATTTTTTTTGAAAACTATTTATTTGAAAATACTTTGATAACTAATAAATAAATATTGAAAATGTTTGGAAAACCATTTCTTTGAAAATAATTTGAGAAATTATAATGTATTCTTGATTTTTTTTGAAAATCATTTATTTTAAAATAATATTAAAACTTTTCAATAAATATAAAAAAATATTTTGAAACCCTTTTTTTAGAAAACATGGGTTTGAATGAACAAAGATTTCTATCCAAAGAGAGAAACAAAATATGATTTGTTTACAAAAACTTTCTTTATCATGTTTTGTACCAAAGAGTGAAAAAATGGTACCAATAAATAAAGATACCCAGAATATACATATTATAATAAAATTCATGAGTTATATTGAGGGATGGATGATAATATTTCTTCATTAGAAGCATAACCATAAACAATCTTGATAAATACAGATATTGTTTCTATAAACTATAACCACTTGGTAACGTTGAATTATAATAACCATGTAAAAACCAAAATTTCATGAGGCTAAGAATATTATGAATTTTATAAGATTAATTATTTAACATAAAAAATTTATTATATACACCTCATATAAAAATATAGGTGCATAACATGGCATGTGTCTCAAAGAAGAAAAATTGGGAAAAATTTTCCTTACCAATTTGGTAACTTTTAAAACCTAAACCCCATGAAATAAATATCATCAAAGGGATATGTAAATAAAAATAAATATATGTATAAGAATAATTGAATACATCTATCGGTAGTGTACACACCATATATAATAGATACGAGGTGAACATGGCATGGATCTCAAGGAAATAAATAATGAGATTAAATTCCCTTACTTTATATCTCGACTCAGTTCATTCTCCAGAAATATTCCTGTATAAAAAATTTATGTTTATTATACATGTTTTATAGAATCATATTATTACATATAATACAATATTTTTTATTATTTCTTTATTTTACCTGCTTGTTAACAATTCTATGTTAATTTTTCACTTTACATAATATCTGCTTTGTTCTTCACATTTGTCTTAATTTGTAATATTTGTGGTCCTTATACATATATCACGATTTAAAGAATATAAACCATGATATAAATATCAATTATATTAAGTATATTTTTTTATAATAATATGTTATATATAGAAGTACAAATTTGAATACACTATTCATGGAAATGGTAGGTCATACGTACACATGAATGTGGTTTCTTTTTTATTGTCGTATAGAAAGAAAGAGAGTAAATGAAAAATATTTATTTATATCTGTATAGATATTGTTATTAAATTATCATTTTTATATCATATATACCATATAATTTCACTAAAACCATCTTTAATACATTCCATGTACTATGTGAACAAATTACATCACATTGAGGGGGTGGTAGTCCACAATTCCTCAAATGAAATTATCGTATTTAAAAAAATGGAAACTATAAAGATATGTGTTGTGATGGAATTAAAGAAGATTAAATACATTATAAATATCATATATTTCATATATAAATATATTTTAATTCATAATTACCTCCAACAGAGGTGGTAAAGAAAGAACGACCAATCATCGTTTCATGAGGCGGCAGCTCACTGAATACGTAAACAATATGTTCATTACCCATTAAATAGACTTGTGTGTAATATAAGGTTGAAAAATTATAATAAAATCATCCTAGTATATTAAGGATATTTTTTTATAAAATATTGATATAATAATATTTTAGTGTGGTGGATAATGAAAATAACATAAAATAACTTGGGGTAGATTGTTACGTCTGATTCGGGTAATTATTTTTTTGTTTGCACCATAGGGCATCCTTGGATTGATTTATGACCAATTAGAGGATTATAGGATGAGGGGTGGGATTTTGAGGATTTATTTGGGAATATCTTTGTCTATAAAAAGTTTCTTGATAGGTATAAGAAAGTGGGAGGAGATGAGGTCTTTTTATAGTAGAGGAGGAGTGGCACTCTTGTAAAATTTGGGAAAGGGAATTCCACCAACATTTTTTCCATGTAAATTTTATTAAATAATGGTATTAAGTAGATAAAAATAATTATAGGGTCTAAATATTTCCATACATTAAATTTTGTAAAAGTTTCTAGGTTATTTAGGCTGTTAACTTTAAGGTTAAGTCCTTAGTTAAACTTAATTTTACCTATATCGATGTAATTAATTTTAATTTGTTTCACAAAAATTTTCTATCTAAAATTAATTTCAAATTAATTTCAATTATAAATTATTATTATTTAAAATATATAGTACATTTTTTCAAATTAAAAACATAGAAGTTGCAGAAATTAATTTAAATTTGACCCCGTAGTCGGGTCGACAATGCAGGTTTTTAAAGTAAAAATATTCAAAAGTTTATTATGTTTTTATATTCAATTTCAAAGTAAAATTGATTAAAATGACCCAAATTCAATTTATTATTAAAAATATGACATAATTAAACTTCTAAACCAATTTTAAATTTAATTTTACCTTATAAAAAAATTATATGAAAAAGTAGTTTTGAACTAAAATTCAGTATTTTTCACTATTCATTAAAAAAATGAGACTTTACAGAAATGTAAAAAAAACTTGACGTAACCTAAATTTTATGTTCTTATTTAAAATATTAAGTTTATTTTTGACATATTAAATATATAAAAGTTCCAAAAATTGGATTCAAAACGAGTTCTCTATTAAAAGGTGTTAAAAATGCCTTAATAAAAATATAGGTTTTTGAACATAAATTTGGGTTTTTTCTTATCTAATGTCAATAAAATATATTATAAGAATATAAAAAATATTTTATTGAATATATATCATATATATTACATTAATATAACTCATTAATTATAATTAATATAATTTATTATGTTATAATAGATTTGTGACCATAAAAATAATAATATTTTCCTTTATATGGAATCAGTTTTCATATTCATTTATAATTAATTGGTAACCTATGAATTAATCTTACATTTTTTTAAATAAAATATTTTATTAAATTATTTAATACCATTCATAAATGTTAATTTAATAACTAGGTTATATATTTTTATATTAAATAATAATATATTATTGTTCGGTAAAACTCTGCCATGTATGTTACACAAGACATCGAGGAAAGTCAGTATTTCATGTAACATAAGATAAAATTTCTGTTACATGTATAGAAATTTAAAATTTATGTTGCGTGTTGTGAATGATTATGTTGGTGTTTAATATAGCACAAACCATACATTATTCTTTAATATAAAGTAAACTATTTTCATTATTGAGTGAAATGAAAAATATTAAAAAGATTAAATTAATTTGAGAAAAAATTCACAAAAAATAGGGATGTTACATTCTACCACCCTTAAAATTAATTTCACCCATGAGATTTATTTGGGTTATCAAAGGTTTAATACTTGAAAGTTCATTTCATAAAAACCCACATCATAAAGATGAATACTAAAACATCCTTTAAAAAAGGAATGTCTGAAACATAAAGGTTACCCAAAGTATCAGATAACTAGATCATTTTCCTAAAGTTGAATAATTTTCATGGAAATATATACTTGAATGATTTTAGGACAAGCTCACCCTTTTTTTTTCCTTAACCCACTTCACCTCTTTCTCCAAAAAGAATGGAGAATTTTTCATTCATGAATTACTAAAAAATCATGAGATCCATGATATTCCCTCCCATTTTTAATCTATTATAATCAACACCAGGTTTTTATATTAGGTTATCCAATATGGTTAAATCTTTTTATTGTTAGATAACACTTTAATCTTACTGAATTGATCCGAAATTTGACTTAAACTTTCCATAAAGAGTTAAACTTATAACCATTTTAGAATATTAAAATCCAAATATTTAGAAATAATTACAAAAACATTTATTAACATTGATCCCCCATATATCAAAAATGTTATTTTGGTTTTCACATTCCAAACATGTCAATACATTCATCGTATATTCCCTTGAAACATGGTAATAACATGAATTACCATTAATCCTTTGCAAAACATATGTGATTCCTTATTCCAATGATTACTAGAAACATTATTTAGATCCATAATTTTTTTAACTTAAACCTTAGTGACATAGAACACTTTGCTAATAATCAATTCAAGGGTAATCCATACTATCCAATTTACTTATTCATATCCAATATATATTTATCCAAAGATCATTATCTCAATGTCAGGAATTAATTAACGGTTTCCTTCCCTTAACCAAAATATCAAATTTATATCAAATCATCATTCAAAATAACCTTTTAAGTCCTTAATGAAAACTTATACTGAAAATACTTATATATTCTATGATTCATATAACATAATCTTTGAATTAAAAAATATAAATACTTCATTCATCTAACTTTATTCTTAAACCATTACTTAGGGTTGATTAACTTATTCCCTAATACCTATTTAATAGAGTATGAAATATGAATCATTTATTAAGGTTCCTCATCCTCAATCTAATCAAACTTCTTATGTTTAATAATAGAACACATATTGGAAGAACATCACATACCTTTCACATGTATTTTGTAGTCTCTTTATCTTTAGAATTATAACCAATACTGATACCACATTCCTGATTCTATTTATGAGATATCTACTTAGGAAATAAACTTTTATAATTCCCATACCTTACACATATGAAAGAGTGAATGTTAACCATGTTCCTTCTATTTATCTCCATTGACTAAAACCTGAAATCACAGGGTGAGAAACACATATCATAGAAGAAAACCACATAATCATAAACATTAATTATAGGGTGTCTAAATCATGACACTTTTCTTAATATATGACACCCAACATTTATCCTAGGTTATTAAAAGGAAAATGTTATTTAAATCATTCATGATGGTTCATAAAGAGTTTTTGAATTTCAAAAGTATATCCCCCGGGAGTGTCAAACCATGTGTACAGCATGGCCCGTTGTTATTTACCAAATTACCCCAAGTCAGGGTTGGAATGTTTTTTTAGAGTTATTCCTATTAGATGCATCTATTCTAGAGCCACATCCACTTGTAATATCCATACAGAGATGTATTATTAGGAAAGTACTTACTCTATCCATTATCAAAATTCTAATAAATTTTTTAAATGTCAACTCATCCTTATACTTATACTTAGAGACATCCCTAGACATATCCTTATAAATATACCTAGGTATATCTCTAATGTTTTCTCATCATAGTTTTCAAAGTTTAACTAAACCTTTTCTTTGATTCTAACTATAACGATCCAGTCTTAAAGTATATAGATATTACCTAACTTTTGATGAGTACTTAAAACATTATACAATCAGATTCCCAAATACCGGATTAGTTTAGTGACTTTGGAATCCTAGAAACATAAACACTGATATATAAGCGAGCTAAATTATCTCCCACTAGGTTCTTCATGACAAAACCATTATTAGTCACATAATAATTAATACATATCTTCATAAATTGGGGAAGGAAACATAAGAATGGGTGATATTCGATTCTAAGTAATGGTAAACAAGCGAGACATGTAAGAATAAACATGAGCATAGGATTTTGAGAAGAGGATCATGAAAATAGAAGATCATACTCTGTATATCAAGGATCATAAGAAATAATCATGAAATAGAGAATGGAAATTCATAATACATTAAGTATATGAAAATAAATAACATAATACATGGAATAATAACATAAGAATAAATCATAGAATTTTGGAAAACACATAATCTCATAATATGGTTTCCATATTAGTCAAGGAATCACTTCCAAGTACATCTTGACAGTATAGGTTCAATCCCCATACAATCTTGGTAGTGATGATTCCCTACCATGACCATCATAGTAGCATGAGTTGACTCCTCATACCATCTTGGTAGTCATGGTTCACTCCCATGACCATTTTTTGTAGTATTAGTTCACTCCTCATACCATATTAGTCGTCATGGTTGACTCAAAAGTACATATTAGTAGTTAAGGTTCACTCACCAGACCATATTAGGTTATCTCATGAGTTATAAATATTTACCCAATAAATTAGAGGGAGATACAGGTCCCACCTATCTCAAAGTGAAATCATACATACATGTGATAAAAAATCATAAACAACATACCATGGACCTTGAAGTGAAATAAGTATCATAAAAATTTAATCACATCATAACCTATAGAAAAAAGATACAAGTTCCATTATCATTTCATTATAAGAATAACCCATGAAAAGAACCGGGTTTCAAAAGCGTAAATCCTGAAAAAGAAAAACGGGTGTCATAAGTATCATTATATTAAAACATAAACCAATCAAGAAATAATATGAATGGAACCTTTGGATCATTTCTTGGAAGGGAATGAGTAACATCAACAGATGTCATCTTAGATAGAAAATAACTTGTAAATATATTTTAAGAACATTTCTTGAGGAAAATATCATTTATTATTTAAAAAATTATTTATAAAACATAATACCATTTGAAACCCATTTTCAAAAAAATGAACATGAAAACTTATAAAGGAAGCTATGAAAACAACTTGAAAACCTTTTACTTTGAAAACTTCTTGAAAACATATAATGAAATCTTGAATTTTTTTTAAAACAATTTCATTGAAAATAATTTTAAAACTTATAAAGACATATTGAAAATGTTTTCAAAACTTTTTTACTTTAAATCTTATTAAATAAGTTTAAAAAAATTTTAAAACCAATTTTCCTTGAAAACATGTGATTGAATCTTGAAAAAAGTTTTTAAAAATGTTTTCCTTGACACTTATAAAAGAGGATTGAAAAAATTTGGGAAATTTTTTTTCTTAAAAACTAGTAAAATAAGATTCAAAATAGTTTGAAAACCTTTTTCTTTGAAAAAATTTTGAAAAAATATAAATAAATCTTGAAATCATTTTGAAAAAAAGTTCTTTAAAAATACTTTGAAATCTTATAAAGTTATCTTGAATTTTTTTTGAAGAATTTTCTTTTTGAAAATACTTTGAAAACATTTAAATTATTCTTGTAAAAAGTATTAAAAGCCATTTATTTTAAAATTATTTTAGAAATAATCAGGAAATCTAAAAAAACATTGAAACTATTTTTTTTATAAAATATGGTTCTGAATGAATACAGATTTTTGATTGAAGAGAGAGGAAAAGTAAGAATTTATTAAAAACACTTTCTTAATAATATTTTATACCAAATAGTGAAAAAATGCTACCAATACATTAATATATAATTAATATAAATATGATAATAAAATTAATATATTATCTAGATATATGTATCATAATATTTCTTCAATGGAAGCAAAATCCTAAATAATCTCGCTAAACGAAGAGATTGTTTTGATGAAATCTAACCACTTGGTAACTTTGAATTATACTCCCCATGAAAGAAAATTAAAATAAATGTAGATTAAAATATCATTAATAAAATTATATTCATGATTTAACATGTAAAAGGTAGTATATACACCTCATTTAAAAATATAGGTGCGCAACATGAATGTGTCTAAAAGAAGAATAATTGTGACAAATTTATTTTAAGAATTTGGTAACTTTTGAAACCTAAACCCAATGAAATAAATATAATAAAATAGATATTTAAACACAAATAAATATAATAATAATATTAATTGAATATATCTATGTATATTATACACACCACATATAAGAGATAAGATGTGATCATGGAATGTATCTCACTAAAACAAAAAATGAGATGAAATTCCCTTACCTTATGTCTTAAATCTATTAATACTCAAAAAACATTCCTATATAATAAATTAAAGTTAATTATAAATTTTTCAAATAATAATATATTTATATATAATACTATATAGTTTTTAATTATTACTTTATATTACTCACTTGTTATCAATTTTATGTTAAGGTTTCACTTCAGGTAATATTCGCTTTGTTCTTCGTATGTGTTTTAATTTGTTATTTATTTGGCCCTTGTACTTATATAATGATTTACAGAATTTAAAACATGATATAAATATCAATTATATTCATTATATGTGTATTATAATAATCCATTAAATACAGAATTATAAAATAAAATACATGGTTCATGGAGACGGTATGTCGTACGTACACATGAACGTTGTTTCTGTTTTATTATCATATTGAAAGAAAGAGATTAAATGACACATGTATATATATAATTATTCCAGTAGCATTATTATATAATATATATCATATAATTTCACTAAATATATCCTTAATACATTCCTTTTAGTGTGTGAATGAATCACATCGCTTTGAGGGGGAGGTAGTCCACACTGCCTCAAACGAAATTATCGTATATACCCGAAATGGAATGTATAAAGATATGTGTTTTAAATGAATTAAATTATTTTAAATGTATTATAAATATAATATATGTCATATATAAATATATTTTACATCATAATTACCACCATGAGTGTCAGTAAAGGAAGAATGAACAATTATCATTTTGTGAGGTGGTAGTTCGCCGCACATGTAAATAATATATTTGTTACACAATAAATGAAAGTGTTTGAAAGTGTCGGTCTAAAATTTAGTATAACAACATCCTAGTATATTTAAGATACTTTTTTTTGTTCTAAAATCATGGAATAAGAATAGTTTAGGGGGTGGATAATGGAGATAACAGAGAAGAACTTGAGGAAGAGTGTTACCACTTATTCGAGTAACTCCTTTTTGTTTGCATCAAAGGGATTCCTTGGATTGATTTATTCCAAAGGAGAGTATTAAAGGATTAGGGTAGGGATGTTGAGAAGATATTTGGGTAGATATGGGTAGATCCAAATTGTCTTGAAAGGTGTGACGAAGTGGGAGGTAAGGTGACCTTTTTATAGTGGAGGAGGGGTGGCACTCTTGTAAATTTTGAGAAAAGGAATTACACCCATGTTTTTACCATGTAATGTGGATCTAATAATAGTAAAAATTTAATTATATTGATTATAGGATCTAAATATGACCATAAAATGTATTTTTTATAATTTTATATGTCATTTAGGCTCTTAACATTAAGGTTTAGTCCTTAGTTAAGCTTAATTTTACTTTAATCAATGTAATTAATTTTAATTAATTTCACAAATATTTTTGGTAAAAACCTAATTTGACCTTATTTGAAATTATAAATTATTATTATTCCAAATATTAAATCCAATTTTTCAAATTTAAATCACATATGTGACAAAAATTAATTTAAATTTAATCTTGCAGTCGGGTCGATAATGTGTGATTTTAAAGTAAAAATGTTCAAACGTTTGCTATGTTTTTATATTAAATTATATAGTGAAATTTATTAAAATGTCCCAAATTGGTTTGATTGATAAAAATATGATATAATTAAACTTTTAAACCAAATTAAAATTTAATTTAACCTTATAAATAAAGTATATGAAATATCAATTTTGAACTAAAATTCAGTATTTTTCACTATTCAATAAAAAATGAGACTTTACAGAAAAATACCAAAAAATATCCCTAACCAAAATTTTATATTTATATTTAAAATATTAAGTTTATTTCAACATATTAAATCTATAAAAGTTCAAAAAAATTGATTTAAAATGGGTTCATTATTAAAAGACGGTAAAAATGCCTTAATAAAAATATAGGGTTTTAAGCATAAAATTGTGTTTGTTAATATCCTATGTCTATAAAATATATTATATGAATATAAAAAATATATTATTGAATATATAACGTATATATTACACTAAAACCACCCACTAATTATAATTAATTTAAATGATATATTTTCATAAATTAGTTAATAATATTCATAACCTCTAATTTAACAGCTAAGTTTTATATTATTATATTAAATAATATTTTGTTTTATTGTTCGGTGAAACTGGGCCATGCGTGTTACAAAAGTCATCACAGAAAGTCAGTATTTCTTGTAAAATAAGATAAAATTAGTTTTATATATAGAGAAATCTAATACTTATGTTGAATATAGTGCATTATTATCTTTGTGTTGAGTATATCACAAGCCAGACATAGTGATTTAATATAAATTAAACTATTTTTAGTGTTGCACGAAATGAAAAATATAAAAAAGATTAAATTAATTAAAAAATAATAATTTACAAAATATCAGGGTGTTATAGAGAGGATGTAACACCTAGAGTTTTAAATTGAATAAAATAATTTTTAAAGGCATAAATTACCCAAAACAACGAGTTTTTATTTCTTTACACGTAATATTGAGTTTAGTTTGAATTATAGACAACATTGAGTTTTAACGAAAGAAAATATTAATATTATTATCTAATTATATAGTTATCACATTGTTTTTGGAATTACTGGTATGAACAATATTAAATAAATTATGAAAATATTATTTATACACATTCAAACACACACACACATTTATATATAATGAATTATTTTATGACGAATTAATTAAAATGAAAATAAAATCCTTTTGAAAATAAAATGAAATATTTTTCTAAAAAACTAATTTAACACACACACTAGTGGAAAAACAAGATTGAACATATGTTTATAATCAAAATATATAATGGTGAAATTGAAAATAATGTTTTTGACATCGGTTTTACAAAAATTGATGAAAAAAAATGTGAATTGGGTTTATTTTTGGCGCAGGTTTTCATGAAAACTAATGCGGAAAACCAAAATATTTTTTATGGTTTCGATGTCAGTTTCCATAAAAATTGATGTCGAAAGTTATTTTTTAAAAAAATATGAATTTTAAACCCCAAAAATAAATTATAATATTTTTAATCGAAAAATTTATACAGACATCAAATATCATTTATCAATGATTAAAAGTTTATAAAAAGAAACATAGTTTTTACAAGCTAATAAAAAAATTATCTATGAATTTCTGTTATAATAAAAAATTAAAAAACTCATACCTGAAATTTACAACATGATAATTGTTGGTTGATGTAGTGACCCAAAGATTAACGTACATAGACATTACATTACTTTTGCAGAATACTTAGTACATAACAAAAACACACACACAAGGACCGTAATAGTTTAGTGTCTTTGGAAACTCGGAATATAATCTTCTAATCGTGGTGAAAGATCTTCAACATCTCCCATAAAGATCTTATTTTTTTAAAACCTAAATCCTTTCTTTATATCCTGGGGAAAATAAAACATAAAAGGGTGAGCTCAAATGCTCAGTAAGGGTAAACAAAAGAAATATCAATCACATCATATTCATAAGAACGCATCTTTTGGAAATCTTAACCTGCAAAAAAGATCATAATTTCATAACATGGGATAAATCATAGTAGTGAAATGTAATCCAAATAATCATAACCTAAAACATGAAACTTTGTGGCATACACACATAATCATAGAGAATCATTTCTTATTAGTCAAGACTCATTGCCAAGACTATCTTAGTGGACAAAGTCCCTTTCTGAACCGAGTTCACTCCTCGTTTCAGTCCTGTTTCACTGAACCGGTATAACCTACCGTTCCAGCCATGTCTATCTCATGAGATATAAAATATTTACCCAATGCATTGGAGGGAGATATAGGTCCCACCCATCTCATAATGATACCATTCTTATGTGTGCCACAAAATCAAAAATCACACATCATTGCATAACCCATGTAATAAAAATGGGATTCTTAAAAACATGACATCATAAAACAATTCATATAAGATAAATGAATTCATAAAAATAGTTCCATAACAACATAATCAAGTCAATGTAATAATAGGGATAGAAACAGAACCCTATATTATCTTAGATGGAAAATAATTTTGATAAAACACTTGAACTCCATTCTTGAGGAAAATATCCTTTCTACTTCAAAAACACTTTTCCTTTCTTAACATGTCATTCGATTCTAAACTAAAAGAAGTTTATTAAAAATAAACTTAAAAACTTGTAAGGGAAGCTTCTTTGAAATAATTTTTTAAAAATCCATTCATTCCGTATAAGTTAAAAGAAAACATTCTTTTCGTACTTTTGTCGGAAAAGTCAAAAAGTACCTCGTACGAAAAATGACAAAAGATTCCTTTCATATCTATTAATAAAAACTCACCGAAGGGTAAAATTGGATATAAACTATTGTAGAAGGATATAAATATTATATATTGAGGAAACATGGATGTGGATGATAAAATACACCCCAGTAAATTCCAAAGTATAAACAATCTCGGATAAAAATGAGATTGTGATATTTCCCTTACCTTAGGTCCGATTTGCTTCGTAAGTGTCTGAACCTCCTGTATAATGATTTAAATAATGTCATTGACTTATTCCAGAATCATAATCATTGTTATGATATCATATATGGTTCACTTATAACTTTATATTACCCGTTCTTTTGTAAATTCCATGTTAAAGAGCATTTTGGGTAAAATTGTTTCATTTGTCGTCTGTGTTTTGACTTGTAATTATTCATATGATTACATATATCATAATTAATTAATTCCAGAATATAAAACATGATTTATATATAATATATATTCAGAATATACATATATATAATAAATCAGTAAATGGAAAGAAATACACCGTTCATGGAGACGGTAGGCCGTACGTACGCATGAACGCTGTTTTCGTTTCCTTATTGAGTTGAATGGAATTAAGTAGATGCCATACATATATATACACATAAATCCAGTATCATTATTATGTCATATATTTCATTATTTCTTATTATATATACTTTATAATCATTTATGAATGGTTAACGTGGAGAATGAATCTCATCGCGTCGTGGAGACGGTAGTCCGTACGTACGCACGAGGGATGATATCGTTCTCATGATCGTGGAATAGTATTGAAGTGTATGTATACTATTTCAGAATCAATATCACTTTACAATAATCATATATGGTTATTATGTACACCATTATACCCATCCAAGTAAGTTGGTCATGGAAAATAGATTACACCACGGCGTGGAGACGGTATTCCGTACGTACGCACGCGCGGTGATTTCGTTTTCCATAGGATAGATAGATGGCGAAATAGGGTTGTTTCATACTTATAATAACATATCAGTATACTACTGATACTGATGTTATTACTTAAAAATGAAAAAACCTAAGAAGAAGAAGTGGAAGAAGAAATAAAGTTGAAAGAATCGGTAACGGACATTACCTCTTCTTTGAAGCACCTCTTTGAGATCTCCTTTTAGGGCACTAAAATTGGTCTTTGAGGAAGACCAGAACCTCTAGAATGTTTCTATGGGAGTGGAGAAGAGAATTTGGTAGGGGTTGGTCGAGCTTTAAGGCTCAAAGTGGTGTTATGAAGAGGGGGAGGAGGTGCCCTTTTATAAGGGAGGAGAGGGGTACCATTGGAATAACTAAAACTATTATTTTATTATAAAGTAAAATTCGGTTTTAAATAGCTCCCAATTGAATTATTTCTAAGATAAGGTGGGGATGGGTCGAAATCCTCTCATCTAATATAATTTAGACAAGTTTAGGTTCCTATTTTAACCTTATCATTTAGATTTAACATTAAGTTAAATAATTTTACTTTTACCGTGTCTTCTTGTGTTCTTACACTATAAGTTTAATAAACTTAATATAACAAACCAAACGAACCCCAAGTTGTTTATTATTAAAATATATAACCTTATCGAAGTCATTTGGACGAACCTTAGATTTTTAGGAATAAAATAACAATTAATAATATAATATTTTTTTAAAAACTATTTTATGTCAATTTTGACACTATTTAGTAATTGACTTTTGTGAAAATCATAACAGAATGATTAGTTCGAACAAAGTTAATTAAATCAATATTAACATGTCATATTAACCTAGAAAATTAGTGTAATTCATAAAAAGTCTCAAATTACATTTATTTGGGTATTTATAACATCAATTATGTCAATATTTCATTAATAAGATAATTACTGCATCATCATTGTGTCATAAATAAATTAAATATTTTAATGTCTAAAAATTACAAATAAAATACCATTATGTAGGAAATAGTTTTAGATTTCTAATGAGTATTTATAGTCGAATTTATCTTATGTATAACCCTATATTAAAAATGATTTACTTATTAAACTCTGATTTTAACTATTTTAACCCTTCTTTAAATAAATTAATAATAAATGTCCTAATCTAATCCAAGTGGGCCTAAATGATCATATTTTATTCCTAAGGTTGTTTTTGGTCAAATTACACTTATCCAATAGAATTAGGACATGTGTTAGGGTAATAATAATAACATTTTTACCCTTAATTACCCTATTTACTTTTAACCGTGGTAAAAAAAAAGTAAAAAGTTACTATTCACCAAAAATTATTTTCATCTCATTGAACCACATTTTACTTACTAACATCAACCGTGTCTCTCGGATTTTTGAAATTCCACTCACAGAAGCGGTAAAATTAAGTTTTATGAAAAGTTCATTTTTTTTAACTACCACTTAGTGGTTTCACTATTCATCAAAAAAGGAAAGTTTCCAGAAAAATACCAAAAATTAGGCCTAAGCTATATTTGATATTATGAACTCAAAAATGATGTCTATTTTTCCAAATTAAAAACATATCAGTTGCATTAATTAATTTAAAAATTAATTCCCGTCGTCAAAACAAATAGCGTGTTCTTAAGAGATAATAACTATCAAAAGATTGACACTTGTTTATGTCTGGTTTAAATGTAAAATTACATCCAATGACCAACATTGTATTAAATTGTACAAATATATTCTAAATATACTTTAAAACCACTCAAATTAATAATTTATCACTATTAATTATTTCGATTAAAAAAGTTGTTTTTAAGTAAAATTTAGTAATTTTTACTATTCATCAGAATATGAAAGTTATCCGAAAAGTACCAAAATTTCACCTTAGGCCAAATTCGATACTCCGAATCCAAAAATGAAGTCCATTTTGAGAGATAAAATTTCTAAAATTTTAAAAGTTGGTTATTACTATTCATAATGGCTAGTTTTAATAATATTTTAATAGCATATCGTTGTTTAGTGAAACTCGGTATTGCGTACTACACACGCTATAGAGGAAGGTCATGATTGCGTGTAATGCAAGGAAAGTCAAGGATGCGTGTTGTGAAAGATTCTTTTGGTGTAGCATACAACACAAGACATTAATGAAGTTAAAAAGAATATTTTTCATAAAATCTCGGGGTGTTACATTCTACCCCCCTTAAAATGAATTTCGCCCTTGAAATTCGTCGGGGTTATAAATGGTTTACTACTCGAAAGTTTGTTTAATAGAAACCCACATCGTAAAAAGGAATACCAAAACATGGCTTTAAAAACTAAAGAATGAAATGTAACGGTTACCCAAATTAACTCATCACTGGGTTTCCACGTAGGATAACATAGGTGAAAATATGGATATGGAAGAAAAATCTAACCATCAAGTTCTGATAGAGAGTGGTAGAGAACATGGCTATGAAAAAGCCAACAATCACAAAGCTATTGATTTGTGATGATCTAAGGTACCATCTGATTCATCATATATAAGAGCACTAGGAAAACATTTTTGGTTTTCAAGATCGTTTCCCTAAAGTTGATGAAATTGGAATTAGAAGAAATACTTTCGTGATTTCGGTATAGTCTCACTGTTGGTCGTTCTTTGGAAAATTTCCACTTCATATCTTAAAGAAATGAAGTTGAATTTTTCATTCGTGATGTGTTAGCAGATCATGTGATAGAATGAAGGGTCATTCCATCTGTCTCAAACAAAAGGTTAGGAAAGTTATCAAAAAATACATAAGTCCATCTATAGTGAGATTAATCATATATGGTTCCTAAAATGGACTTATACTTCATATATCATACTGCTTAATATAATAAAACTAGTTTCTACTAAACAGGGACTTCCTGTAGGCCAGTGGTAGGAAATAAAGGCCAGTCTCACTTCAATTGTGGGTTCGATTCCCACGGCCTTGTCCGATGCGATGGGTTATCGCCCGTCCTACAGGTTGTCCTTTTTCTAAAACTATATTACTATAACATCCCATCAATAATATCGAAAAAAAAACTTGTATCCTTAAACAATAATAACTTATCTCCAACATAATCCATTCTAATCTTTAGGCTTATCCATAATACTGCAGTCCACTCTCATAATATAGTGAAAACGATTACCAGAGATTTAATACCATCGTTGATCCCCATATATCATAAGATATGTTTTGTTGGTCACATTCCAAACATTCAAAGGCCTTAATCATGTATTCTCTTGAATACCCATTGAACCTTAGTGAAAATATGAATGCAGTTAATAGTTAACACTTTCCACACACCAAAATCCAAAAATTCTATATACTCAAACCATGATATAACCTTCTCCTTATACCAGTAATGAGCTCATGAATACTATCAAACATTTAATTTTCTCTTTATCCCTTCATTATGCACATATCATCTAAAAATAACGGTACCATTCATCACACACTTTCAAAACTTAAGGAAATACAATAGTGTAACAATCCTTAGATGTCTCTTTATTCCATAGTACCATGATATTACTTATACAACATTACACTTGATAAACATGTAATCATTCCACTACCTTCTTAAACCATTGACCGAGCATCAACAATTATTTCATCTTACATATCATTTTTAGTCTCTTCATCATCATCAACATAAATACTACCCATACGACCGTATTGATTCTCTTCATGATACATTCCCTTAGGGCATTGGTTTGCATATTGCCCGTACATTTCACATTTAAAACATTTAACTATTTTTGATGTCATAGCAATACCATTATCCTCATCCCTGGTGTTAACTAAACCTTTTCCATTGCACTTACTGGCTTTGTGTCCTTATTTTCCACACCCAAAGCATCTTCCAGTTCCTTTGAAACATTCTCCTTGATGCCTCTTCCCACATGATTTACATAGGGGAAATTGAACTTTCTTTCCTCTATGATCATCATGAAACTCCATCTTTCTCTTATTATCCGAGTCAGGAAACTTACCAAATTTTACTTTATTGATCATATTATGAGATTGCTGATTCGGCATAATAATGATGTTTGGACTTCCAAATCCCATTTCATTTGGTTTCTCATGAAGAATATCATTCCATTGTCCATAATATCCTCCATTATCTTGAATCATCTTGTTTCCAGCCATTTTCTAAAACCCAAAAAGAATAGTGTTAGAGGCAAAAATCATTATAAAGGTGTATTAACTTTAATATCTAACATCTTAGGTTAAATTCTAAGATCGTTACCATAGTTCTAGGAATATATCCTATACGTATACTTATCCTTAGGGGCATCCCTTACCTTAGGTCCGATTTTCTTCGTAAGTGTCTGAACCTCCTATATAATGATTTAAATAATGTCATTGACTTATTCCGGAATCATACTCATTGTTATGATATCATATATGGTTCACTTATGACTTTATATTACCCGTTCTTTTGTAAATTCCATGTTAAAGAGCGTTTTAGGTAAAATTGTTTCATTTGTCGTCCGTGTTTTGACTTGTAATTATTCATATGATTACATAGATCATAATTAATTAATTCCAGAATATAAAACATGATTTATATATAATATATATTTAGAATATACATATATATAATAAATCAGTAAATGGAAAGAAATACACCGTTCATGGAGACGGTAGGCCGTACGTACGCATGAACACTGTTTTCGTTTCCTTATTGAGTTGAATGGAATTAAGTAGATGACATACATATATATACAAATAAATCCAGTATCATTATTATGTCATATATTTCATGATTACTTATTATATATACTTTATAATCATTCATGAATGGTTAACGTGGAGAATGAATCTCATCGCGTCGTGGAGACGGTAGTCCGTACGTACGCACGAGCGATGATATCGTTCTCATGATCGTGGAATTGTATTGAAGTGTATGTATACTATTTCAGAATCAATATCACTTTAAAATAATCATATATAGTTATTATTTACACCATTATACCCATCCAAGTAAGGTGGTGGTGGAAAATAGATTACACCACGGCGTGGAGACGGTATTCTGTACGTACGCACGCGCGGTGATTTTGTTTTCCATAGGATGGATAGATGGTGAAATAGGGTTATTTCATACTTATAATAACATATCAGTATATGAGTGATACTGATGTTATTACTTCATAATGAAACAACCTAAGAAGAAGAAGTGGAAGAAGAAATAAAGTTGAAAGAATCGGTAACGGGCATTACCTCTTCTTTGAAGCACCTCTTTGAGATCTCCTTTTAGGGCACTAAAATTGGTCTTTGAGGAATACCATAACCTCTAGGATGTTTATATGGAAGTGGAGAAGAAAATTTGGCAGGGTTTGGCCGAGCTTGAAGGCTCAAAGTGGTGTGAGGAAGAGGGGGAGGAGGTGCCCTTTTATAAGGGAGGAGAGGGGTACCTTTGGAATAACTAAAACTATTATTTTATTATAAAGTCAAATTCGGTTTTAAATAGCCCCAAATTGATTTATTTAGAAAATAAGGTGGGTATGGGTCGAAATCCTCTCATCCAATAGAATTTAGACAAGTTTAGTTTCCTATTTTAACCTTATCATTTAGATTTAACATTAAGTTAAATAATTTTACTTTTACCGTGTCTTTGTGTGTTCTTACACTATAAGTTTAATAAACTTACTATAACAAGCCAAACGAACCCCAAGTTGTTTATTATTAAAATATACAACCTTATCTAAGTCATTTTTCTGAACATTAGATTTTTATGAATAAAATAACAATTAATAATATAATATGTTTTTAAAAAACTATTTTATGTCAATTTTGACACTATTTAGTAATTGATTTTTGTGAAAATCATAAAAGAATTATTAGTTAGAAAAAAGTTAATTAAATCAATAATAACATGTCATATTAACCTAGAAAATTAGTGGAATGCATAAGAAGTCTCAAATTACATTTATTTGGGTATTTATAACATCAATTATGTCAATATTTCATTAATAAGATAATTACTACATCATCATTGTGTCATAAATAAATTAAATTATTTAATGTCTAAAAATTAAAAATAAAATACCATTATGTAGGAAATATTTTTAGATTTCTAATGAGTCTTTATAGTCGAATTTATCTTATGTATAACCCTATATTAAAAATTATTTACTTATTAAACTTTGATTTTAACTATTTTAACCCTTCTTTAAATAAATTAATAATAAATGTCCTAATCTAATCCAAGTGGGCCTAAATGATCATATTTTATTCCTAAGGTTGTTTTTGGTCGAATTACACTTATCCAATAGAATTAGGACATGTTTTAGGGTAATAATAATAACATTTTTACCCTTAATTATCCTATTTACTTTTAAACGTGGTAAAAAAAAGTAAAAAGTTACTATTCACCAAAAATTATTTTCATCTCATTGAACCATATTTTACTTACTAACATCAACTGTGTCTCTCGGATTTTTGAAATTCCACTCACAGAAGCGGTAAAATTAAGTTTTATGAAAAATTCATTTTTTTAACTACCACTTAGTGGTTTCACTATTCATCAAAGAATGAAAGTTTCCAGAAAAAAACCAAAAATTAAGCCTAAGCTATATTTGATATTATGAACTCAAAAATGATGTCTATTTTACCAAATTCAAAACATATCAGTTGGATTAATTAATTTAAAAATTAATTCCCGTCGTCAAAACAAAGAGCGTGTTCTTAAGAGATAATAACTATCAAAAGGTTGACACTTGTTTATGTCTGGTTTAGATGTAGAATTACATCCAATGACCAAAATTGTATTAAATTGTAAAAATATATTCTAAATATACTTTAAAACCACTCAAATTAATAATTTATCACTATTAATTATTTCGATTAAAAAAGTTGTTTTTAATTAAAATTTAGTAATTTTCACTATTCATCAGAATATGAAAGTTATCTGAAAAGTACCAAAATTTAACCTTAGGATAAATTCGATACTCCGAATCCAAAAATGAAGTCCATTTTGAGAGATAAAATTTCTAAAATTTTAAAAGGTGGTTATTACTATTCATAACAGCTAGTTTTAATAATATTTTAATAGCATATCGTTGTTTAGTGAAACTCGGTATTGCGTACTACACACGCTATCGAGGAAGGTCGTGATTGCGTGTAATGCAAGGAAAGTCAAGGATGTGTGTTGTGAAAGCTTCTTTTGGTGTAGCGTACAACACAAGACATTAATGAAATTAAAAATAATATTTTTCATAAAATCTCGGGGTGTTACAGTTGATGTTGAGACATTCTTTTGTGATCATTATGGTCAAACACCTATTATAAAAAATTTATTTGTTTTTAAACACTAGTTATTAGGAAAATGTAATACTAATATTAAACATAAGAATATACATACCTTAAATCGTAATCATACTTAACAAATAGTTCGCAATAATAGATCAATGATGGGTAAGTTCATCTTGAAAATAATACTTGGAATAATTGAATTTCAAAAATAACATTGAAAGATATAATATTAAAAAAAAGAATATTATGGAAAAAAATATCAAAAAATTAATATAACTTACCTTATCAAATTCAAGAGTTACCCCAATTTGACTATCTCATGCATGAATCATAGAACATAATAACCACATTCAATATATCTTTCTTGACGATGAAAATATAGCTATAAAACATTTACTTGATAATTGAAAACAATATATATATATATAACACAAAACATAATAATATCTAAAATAAAAAATAAATACCGTTACTTTCACATATTTGATTTCATTTCTATTATTAATCGACAGGTGATATTGGTAAAAAAATTACATGACCTGTATTTTCATATATATCATTTTATAATACATGTATATACAATAAGAATTATATATAATGAGGTTATAAAAAAGGAAAAAATATACCTTTCTAATAAGACGGTATTTGTTTTACAAACATCACCTAATAGAGAGAAAAACAAATATATTGTGCATTCAATTGGGAGAAATAAACCTAACATCTAATTCCCCTATAATTAAAAAATCAATATTTTTGACATTATAATGAACATCGGTTCATAATTATGTTTGTGTTCTTACCCATCAAGAAATGGAAAAAACCAACACCCAATCTTTATCTTTGATATTCTCTCACATATATTTGTAACTCTATTAGTATTCTTCACAAATTGCCATGCCATTGAAATGAATTCTAGTTATATAAAACCAAAAATGTATATTGACTAATTTTGAATAAGAAGCACGTGTATATTCCTGTTTAGAAAAGTAATATAGTTAGTCAATTTAAACCATATGTAATTAAAGAAATAAAAACTAATACGTAAATTTACTTACCTGGAAAAAACTACAACACAGGCACACTGAGCTCTTTAAAATCAACTAGATCCCTGATATATTTTGTGAATATTCTCAATGGATAGTCTCTTCCATATATATCTGATGTGACATGAAACTCATAGATTTTATCCAATGAAGAATAAGTTTGAGATACTTTGTATCCCATTATAAATATCAAAAGTATCTATAGTTGTTTATTCCTCAACCTTTTGCTTCCTTTGTGCTATTTATTTTGATATTAGATACTACTATAAAAGTTAAATGTCAGAAAAATTATAAGTAATTTTCAAGAAGATGTAATAAATATTAAAAAAATGCATACCTCGTATAAATGATAACGAAGAAGTTTAGATGGCCAATGTTAAAAATAACCAATTAAATCCCAAAATCTTGTAACCACCTTAGTAGGAAATAGTAGAATAGTAGTTGAATCAATAATATTATAAACTGATACTCTAACTAGACCCATCTAAATGGGAGGGTAATGTATAAAATCTCCTAAAAATGAATAACTTAGAATGCTACAATATGTACATGATAATATACGACATTAAACTCACATTATAATGTTGGGTATGAGTAAAAAGGTGAAGGATCTGAGTAGGTAGGATAGGAAGGCAGGTTTGGCAAGGAGGAATGTATAGGATATGTATTCACCTGAAAAAATTGGATAGGCTAGATGGACATGGAAGGCTGTGCAGACTGTGACTATATCATCAATTGTTTAAATATAGATTACATAGTTGATTGAATTTGATAACCCATGGACTATTTCATATATTTCAACTCATCTTTTAAGGATTCGAATTCTATATCTTATGATTTCTTAATTTGACAACCAAAAACATTCTGAACACTAACACCCACCACATATCCTCTTATATGGTAGACGTGTTCTGGATTTCATAAAGGAGTGGCTTGGATGTCGATCCTACCATCAGTGATAAAAGTTACCTGTGATTATTTCTCCTGATGTTCATATAAAAATGAAAAATGAAAATTGTATATGAGTGTTATTAATTTACAAAATATAAAAAATCATTAAAAATAAAAATTATTTACTTATAATTCGTTCAACTACTTTATTACCTCTTTGTTAGATACGTTTCATTTCTTCTTCTTCTTACTATTTCCATTTTTCATGGCGGGTGGGGGGAGATGGAGGAATGAACTAGTCCTCATCAGAACAACTAGTAGACTAAGCTCTTAATGATTCAAACTTTTCCTCAATCAATTTTATCTCCAATAAATGATACCCTCCATGTGATAAAGATTGAGGGTATACATTCTACAATTGGACATCTTGAGGGTATTTCTTGGAGGCCTCTTATATAGAAACTAAACTAATAAGTAATTAGGTACATATATAATAAATATTACAATATAATATAACAATCATACCAGAAAGGCTTCATCATGTTAGTTAGAAACAGATTTCTTCAATATATCTGCATTTAAAAACTCATACTTGCGGCATGGGTTTTAATTTTTTCTCTTTCAAAAAATATAATTTTTTGTCAATTTTTTTTTGAAATCTATCCATTGAACCAGTTATAAATAAATACATCTTTTTTTAAATTTCTTTTGTTTCCTCAAAATTTAATGTCATCTGTAATTTAATGAAATAAATATTAGTCATTTAAAATATATCAAATTCAAATAATGAGATAAAATAAATCAATTGAAATATTTTACTGTTACGACCTGCCGAAGCTAATTTATCACCATCTTATCGATATACTTCCAATCAGGATATAAAATAAAAATCCTGCAATGACTTTGCATAGAGATATAACTAATTAACTACTTTTCAATTGGGCCGGCTAAATTATTATTATCATCCAAACTAATATGAATCACTCGTATCTATAAGAAAGTTACTGTTTTGGTAAATGTGTAATGCCATGTTTACAAACTTGAGAACTTGATTTCTTAAAAGTAAAAGTAGATTACTTCACTATAGAAGTCTCATCAGTAGTCCCACAATTATATTTTTTAAACTAAAAGGTTTTTCCATAAATAATTATATTACAAGATATTTAATAATATGAAAAAGTCAAATACATTGGTATATATTCCTCTATCTTTGTATTTATATCTGTTATAGAAGAAAATGTAATGAAATTATTGGGTAGCTATATATAATTATATCAGTAGATAATTAGAAAATAAAAAAACATGATTATGTAAGTATTTAAAGTGACACACATGTGTCAGTTAAAAAAATATCGATTTTATGATTATTAATCTAAATAATATAAAAGGTAAACTATTAAATACCAAAAGCACTTCTAAAATGATAGAAAAATTTATAAATTTAAATATCATAGTTCAAAAAAGTGTTTTCATATGCGTTACTATTTCCAAAATATAATAATATACATCAAGTATTTTAATGAAAAAATGTTTAACCATAAATGTAGAATATCAAATTTTGCATAAAAAAATCATATAAATAATAAAATATAAATAATAATTAAACAATAGTTACTAAATAATATATTTTTTACACATTTAAATTTCCAAAAATAAATATAATGTAAATAATTACCAGATTAATTAGTTGAGTAATTTAGTGTTTCCCATATCCCTTCAGCATGATCATTTCGTACTGCATGCACTATGTCTGTATTATAGTAATTATTATTTGTAAGACATGTAATAGATAAATAAGACTCATATAAATCAATAACATCATCATCATCCTCAATAGAAAAATGGATTGTTCCCTTGAAAAATAACAAACAACTGATCATTTGATGGATCAATGACATAAAATATTTTTTTTTCATGTGTTACATGATAAATGGTTCCTCATTGCAACTAAATATTTTCAAATCAACTTGTTTAAACATATGTTCATTATGTTTTACATCACTATTAATTGAATCCCAATTACACTTAAACACAGTGACTCAAAATTTAATAAAATAAATTACCGATATATCTTTAAGAACACCAAAATATGGAGTTGATGTAGAAATTGGGGTTTTATATTTTGCACTACAAAAATGTTATGCTTCAGTTAGGACCATTAAACCACTATTTTGAACAATACTCTTTTCATCCAGATTTTGTGTGTGTAAAACTTGTACCCATTAATATAAAAAAAACCATGTGATCACATTAAGAGATGATTCTCCTTTTGAACATTTCAATATTTCTGTTAGGAGTTTATCTTTAAACCATGAAAAAAAATCCTTTTAGGATCAATCATTAGATACTTTATATTTATTTTCGGATATCGTAACTTTAATTCAGTAATATGTGATGATATATATGATTGTAACTCATCTATATTGTTCCAAATGTATGAATGTGTCTGCATCACTTTATCACATGAAATGATCTTTACCTTTAAGCATCGAATCCCTCTACCTTCTCTATCAACTATCATTTTTCAAGATATAGGGAGACCAATATGCTCTAATTCAAACAAATAATCAGTAAAAAACTCAATCATATTTTTTATACATATTTTTGAACAATAGAGGCTTTTGGTCGATAAGGATTTTTAACATATCCCTTTATAATTTTCATATATCCTTCAAAAGGATTCATCCTCTGTAAATAAATACACCCATATATTTCTATCTGTTGCACCAAATGTATCACCATATGAACCATTATATCAAAAAACATAGGTGGAAAATACCTTTCTAGTTGATAAAGAATAAGTGTAGCTTAATTATATAACTCATATAACAAATTTGGATCAATGACTTTGCTACAAATGGATTTGAAAAAATTTCATAACCTAGTGATAGTCTTTCTGAAAGCTTTTGGAAACAAACCACACAATGAAACTACTAGAATTTATTGCATTAATACATGAAAATCATGAGATTTAATACCTATTAATTTACAACCCCTAAATGAAACCAATTTAATTACATTTTAAGAATAACCAATGGGTACTTTAATACCATGAAGACACAAAAAAAATTCATCTTCTCAATCTTTCTTAAAGTGTGAAAAGTCAAAGGTAAATATATTGTGTTTTCCTTCATTGTGGGAGTTAACTCTAAACATATTCCCAGTGATATCAAGTTTAATCTAGTATGCAATCTATTTTTTCATTTCCTTTTATGTCTAAAAACGTTCCGATCAAACCATCACATATTTGTTTTCTTAACATGCATAAAATCAATATTATGTTTTAAATACTAAAACTATCTAATAATGTAGTTCAAAACATTTAGATTGGTTCTTCCAGATATTTTTTTTGAGGGTCAAAACTTCTTTTCTTTCCAGATGTCGAATCAGTATTTTTCACCCTATTGTAATATTATTCAACTAACAATGGTCATGGGGGAATATTGTATTCCTTTAAACTGTTAAATGCATTTTTTAATCTATGAAATGGATGATCAATTCAAAAAAATCATCAACATCCCGTGTGAACTGTCTTTTTTCCACTATAAAATTGATAATATAAAGTCTATTCTTTACAAATTGGACATGATCTGTGTCCCTTAACCTAATATCCATATAATTTTCCATATGCAGAAAAGTCATTTATAGTGACCATTATCATAGAATGAAGAAGAAAATACACTTTTTTATATACATCGAGAACATCAAAAGCTATCTCCCATATCCATTTCCAATCGTCAATCAATGGTGAATGGTACACATCAATATCATTTCTCAACTATTTTGGTCCATAAACCATCATGATCATTATAACTTATTTTTTCTTTATACATATATGTGAAGACAAGTTATAAAATACCAATAATACATGCCATGAACTATATTGGCTGCTTAGGCACTGGTATGGATTCATTCCATCAGTACACAATCCCATTATGAGATTTATAACTTCACATCCAAAATCATGAAATTATTTAACAAATATCTACCATTCTGGTGAATTATAAGGGTGGCATAAGTTACCATCATAGATGCACTCATCTGAATTCCATATTAACCTTTTTTCATCAATTGAATTTGTGAATAAATAAATTATTTAAATAGGGAAGTATTGGAAGTTACCAAATTTCATTAGTAAGAGTTTTGATTCTAGTACCTGAGAATGAATGACATTTAAATTACTAGAATTATATGAATGAATTTTTGAATGAAATTATTAGAAAGTATACAAATATTTTTTTCATGAAGTTAGATGCATTTACCTTAGAATAAATCTGAGTTGAATTTTCATCCATCTTATATATTGATGTCCTACATGTAATACAATTTGATAAATATTTATATTATTTTTTCTATAATACAAAATCATTTGTGTGTACATGTATCTTTTTTTACCCGAATCCCATTGGGTATAAAATTTTCTTCACCTCATAATTGGAATTAGGATGCCCGTTTATTTCTACTTGAATGGACCTAAGTCCTTCAATTTTTATTTATTTTTGATAATCCCCCTTCTCATTGCCTTTTGTAAGTATCTCTTTTAAAAGATCAAGTTTGGTAGAGAAAATTTTATCAGCCCTACTATTTATTACATTTCAGTTAACTAATATCTAAACTACTAATAACATCTTATATTTACTAAAACCTAGGAATAATGGTTTCTTAGAATCTCCATAAAATTGTTTAATAGTTGTTGTTTTTTTGATGGTTTCAACACCTAAATCATGAATTATTTCTTGAATATGATCCTCTACCTCATTATGAATTTTTTCATCAACATTATATATTGAATTTTCAGTTCTTTCACCATGCTAGATAAAACGTGTATAATTAAGGATAAAACTATAGAAAATGAGATGATAATTGATTTATCAAGAGTTTAACTTTCTCATATTCAAACACTTCCCACATGAAAAGAAAATAAAATCTATGTTTTGAATATTTCATTTATAAAATCACAAGAACTCAAAAATCCCATTTCATATTCACTGTTGGTTCTTAATAAATTTACATAATTTCTATCCATTGAATACCTAATATCACAAAATAATTGATGAATATATTAAAACATATAAACATTTATATATATATATATATGTATATAAAAAGATAAATTGTAAACACAAACACAATAAAAAAAGTTTGGCAATAAGATAGGAAGCATCAACGATTATTTGGAATAAAATAAAAACTAATCTACTAAAGGTATTTATTTTGGGTGTTGTGTTTCATTATGATCCAATGGACATCACATGTAATGAACCCAATTGAAATTTCTAATAGAATATCATGATTTTTTGATACAGTTTTTATTGAAATATGACCATTTTAACATTTATTGTTTGGTAATATTATTTCAAAATAACATAAAAATTAATTAATGTTATTCCATATTTAGAAATATCATATATTGTTTAAATCATTTAAAAGTATAAAATTTAATTTATTAATGTTAACTACACAAAAAGTTAGCATATCTTATTGGAAAAAATTATGTTTTAATATAAATTATATATCTTCTGAATTTATAATATAGTAAATTTTTTATTTGCATATTATATACATGTGGTTTAATGATATTAGAATTTAATTATTTTTAATCATCTAACACATATTTGTTCATATTACACAGTTGTTACATTAGTGGTTGTTGTTTATAGTTTCCATTGACATTATCTAAAGTAGGAATACCGGTTCATAGGTGATTTGGTTATCTCAAAATTATATTAAATACATACTATAAATAATATGATTAAATAATTAAATATATTTATATAAAATATATAAGAGCATAATAAACTCCATGGTATGTTTTGGTTTGTGATGTATTTCATTGAAAATTATTTCTAACTCACCATGACAACACATCTCATTTTTAAAGATTTTATGCATCATGTTTTAGGTAATGTTAAAAGGTATTTTTAGGTATAATTTGTTTTTATAAGATATAATAAAGATAATTTATTATGCATTTGGATTCATGTGTATGAGCTGTTAATGATTTATTTTAAGGGTTATTTTTACTATATTATTATTGAAATAATACTTGGGATTTATTTTTCTACCATGTTTTTGTTATATGATCTATTTGATATTTATTGGTATATAATATTATTACACACCATAGATGATATTACATATTTAAACTAATTTTTGGTTATTGTATTATTAACATTAGGGTTTTTCTTTTAGCAATATATTAGTGGGTAAATCACTCCCCAATGAATAAAGTTTCACATATGGTGCAATCTTATAGCCTCTGGTGAGCATGGAGAAGACATTAGGCAATGTGAAGTTTCAACTCAATGAAAATATCATGATGGGGTTAGAAATTATAATTTAAATATTAAAAAATTAATCTAACACCTTTAAAACTTTTAAAAACTAAAAATCCAATGTTTTAATCAAATTCAAAATAATCATAAGTCTGTTAAGAAAAATAGTGGTTTAAAATTTCTATCAAATTAATTTATTGAATATTATAACTCTCATGGTATTCTTGTACCTAGAATAGGGAATTAATCCAATAGGGGAAATGGTTTAGTTGAGTGAATGAATCTAACCATTATTGAGAGAGTGAGTATAATTCTCTCAAACTATCATTTATCAAGGTCCTATTAGATTAAAGTTACTAATATGGTAGTGTATTTGATCAAATGTTTCCCTTAAAATTATTCAAAATTTAATAAACTCAAGGAAATTTGTACCAATAATCCACCGATCTATAAACATTAAAGGGTTTTAATTTTAAAAGTAAAGTATACATAATAAATGATATTTTATGACCATGGGTCATCATGTATATTTTCATAGTTTATCTTGATAGTGTTAAGGTTAAAAAATGGATAGATGAATAGAGTTTTTAGATGTGTATTATTAGTCATGATTTTGTATTTTATGTAATTAATGTTCTTATAAATAATTATATTAATATTGAAAAAATAAAGACACCCCCAAACTGGTGGGCGTGGGAGTACAATTGCAACCCCAAAATGACTCTCAAACTAAGATTTTATTCATTTTTAAATGGTTATAGGTAATGCCTCTTTTATTGAAAATATGAAAGTAAAACATAAGAGCTAGATAGATAGTAGGAAAACAAAGAAATATTCCCAAAGAAAAAAAGATAGCTACCTGATTTTTGTTCAATGTTTCACTTAATTTTCTTTCCTCATCAAGGATTTAATTCCATTCAGAAATAGATCTTCCAAGTCTGTGCCCTGACCTCTAGATCTCCCTCCACTTTGCAGAAGAGAATTAATCATTTCATATAGGGTCTAGACATCAGTTCTGTGTGATTCAGATCTATCTACCTGCTTCTCTGTGGTTTTTTAGAAGAGGTGTCCCTTATCCCCTTAACCTCAAGTGAACCAGTATGGGGAAGGGCCATTTGATATTTAGTCTCTTCAGTTGGCTGATCAACCACCACTTGGGGGGGCCACCAGAAAGTCTGCCCAACAGCCATGCATTTAGTACAGAAAATAAGATTATTTTCATACTCAAATTCTATTTGAATATTATCAGAAGGAGTCGAAAGGGTTACCTTTTCAATTATGGTGGAGCTAAGATCAATCTCCACCAACATCATGTAAAAGTTTCCAAACCTAATATCCCCATTTTGCTTATCGAGGGAGATAAGACTCCAAATTATTGTGATAATTTTCTGAAGTATCTTCAAATTCCATAATACCCAATTCAGTCCATGCAGGCAAAACCAGACCTAAAAAAATGCATTCCAGGCATGCGATACATTGAAGTTTAATGACCATTCATGAAAATGAAACTATCTGGGTATCAGCTGCAATGAACCAGTGAACCATGCTCAAAGATTCAATTCATCAGAAGGGAATAAACAATGAAAAAATCCTCCCCCAATCGAGACACATTTCCTATTGGAGAACCCCCAAAAAAATGAAATCCTTCTAGTCATATCGTCAAGCTTACAGGGTTGTTCCTTTTTGGGTAATACAATGCATGTAATCATATAATTGTTTCCAATTTCTATTCTCTCTGCAAATGATGCGGGGTTGGCATCAACATTCAATAATGAGCCCTTTCGAAGTATTCTACCAGACTTGAATCCTTAAGAAGAGTTAAGGCCCTGGGTACCCTAGAGTTTGTACCTACAATTGAAAAGTTTTTCATC
Organism: Viscum album; assembly: GCA_963277665.1. Classification (NCBI taxonomy): domain Eukaryota; kingdom Viridiplantae; phylum Streptophyta; class Magnoliopsida; order Santalales; family Viscaceae; genus Viscum; species Viscum album. The sequence continues at coordinate 1,273,598,044 of OY728132.1, read as the reverse complement.
ACCTCAACATATGATCCACGTCCATCATCCTTGTCGGATGAAGCATGAATCATCCAGGTATTCTATGGGGGACACTCTCAAGTTTAAGAGGATTCAGTGGGAAGTGGAGTCTTCAGGATACAACAACATTCCATGGTCGGTAACCCCTACAGTTGGTTTTCATGGTGGCCAGCATGGTGGATGCATTCAGGGTTGACGAGCTGATTATGGTGAAGAAGTTTCCCACAGGTAGATGAACTACCCACAAAACCTTGAGAAAAATGTGTTTTTGTTCCTATTTAAAAAGAGATTGAATCCCTTTGTTTGTAAAATACTATGGTGTAAATTTTGTGATACCTTTGACGAGATATGAAGAGAGGAATTGAATTGGATCCCGTTTCTCCCATAGATGTTGGATTTAAATCATAACCACGCTAAATTTGTGTGTTCTTTCGTTTTGATTCTGTTTTTTGTGTTTTAAGTGTCACACACCTTCACTGTGCCCCGAAAAGTGGTATCAAAGGCAATATGGAGTGAGAAGAGTCGATATGGAAAGGCAGTAGTGAATTTTATAGTGACTAAAAAATTGATGTTGGTCAGAATTTTTTTTCAAGGACAGATCCGTGAAGATGGGGACAAGACGATTCTAACGGCTCAAGCAGCGTTGAAAACACATCTGAAACTAATGAGATATGGTCAGTCAAAGTTTGGTTAAACCATTGAGTGAATAGTAACCCCACGTCAGAGAAGATGGTACTGTTCATTCTGCTAGAGAAAATTCTCGTGAGATTCCGGCAGGTGCTCCGGTGCACCACGTCTGCGCCACGTTAGCAGAAAATCAGGACCGTTGATTTTGTTTGGGTGAAATCTCAGCCAATTGAACTCCGTTTTCGGTGATCCAGGAGTGAATTATGACTATTCCTATAGTTCCAAACACATCTGTATGGTTAGATTTTCAAAAATTACACTCCGTAAGATTGTTTAAGAGGGGTGAAACATCAACGGTGGTGATCTTGTTTTGCGACGTCGATGATAATCGATTGTAGAGCACTACCAAGATTTGATATTGAGAAGTTCAATGGTCGAAACATTTTTGACTTGTGGAAAATCATGGGGAAATATATTTTGGTGTATCATATCCTGATCAGATCATTGATCAAAGAAAATCCTGAGGCAACTAGTAAAGATTATTGGAAAAAGATTGAGATGCGGGTCGTCAGCACAATTCAATTGTGTCTGGAGAATGAGGTAAAATACTTAGTGTTGGATGAGACCTCATCGAAGGAGATCTATAAGAAGTTGTAGTAGTGGTATATGGAGAATTAGATCACTAAAAAAATTTCTTAAAAAAGAAATTGCACCAGTTGTAGATGGACGAGAGGGAAAATTTGGTGGAGCATACCAATGAATTCAACAAGATCCTGATGTAGTTATTAGGGATCAGTTTGAAGGTTGGAGAGGAAGATAGAGCACTTTTTCTTTTGTCATCACTACCAAACTCATTTTATGGGCTTGTGACTACATTTCTCATGGGGAAGGAAACATTGAAGTTGGACGAGGTGATGGCATTGCTTCAAGATTCTAAGGCATTTCGAAGACCCGCGACACATTCAGGCGAGCAACTCATGGTGATGAGAGATGATCAATGCGGGAGGAGTCGACATTGGAAGTTAGAAGATAAATAATGGAAGACAAAATCACGAGGACATGATTCGAGTGAAATCACGTGTTTCTAGAGTTAGAATAAGGGTTAACATAAAAGTGATTGTGGAGAGCACAAATGGTACATTGCTAGGAAGAAGAAACTTGAATAGAAGGATGCAAACATCACAGAATTATCAGCAGATGATGAAGTCTACGTGACAATGAGAAGATTGCACTCAGATGGGAGAATCGAATGGGAAGAAGTGCAGTGTCATTACTACAAAATATATGGGCACATGAAGTGAGAATGCTGATTTCTAATAAAAAAGATTGAGTGGGCTCAAAATCCAAAGGAATATGGATGGATTTTGGATTTTTGGAGCTCGGAACACATTTGTATGACGAGAGATACATTTGATACTTTTTAGGAGGTTCAAGACTCAATGAGACTTCATGATGGGTCAACATGCGATGTTCAAGGATTTGGGACAATGGAATTGAAGACACTTGATGGAGCAGTTCATAAACTGGATGATGTGAATTTCATTCCAAGGATGATACGAAACTTGGTAACATTAAGTAGGCTCGATGAAAAAGGGTAAAATATTTCCATAGTAGGTGGAGTGTTAGAAGTCTCACATGGGGATGCATTGAGACTTTCTGGAAAGAAGTCCCAAGGGTTGTATCATTTTATGGGGACCAAATTCATCCCAAGATCAAGTGAAGAAAGTGGAAGTGCCACGTTATATGGCATGAAGAAGCATGTTCGATTTTCTGATGAAGTTTTAAACACTTGAAAGGAGACAATAGGTCAAGATTCTACCCCAAATTGGCCATGAGAGGGAGATCTATGGGGTCCACTCTCTTGTTTGGGAGGATTCAGCAGGAAGAAGAGTTTTCAGGCTATAACAAAATTCCACGGTCGGGAACCACTGAAGTTGGTTTTCCATTGTGGGTAGCATGGTGGATGCAGTCAAGGCTGACAAGTAGCCAATGGTGAGGAAGTTTTCCATGGGTAGATGAACTACCCACCAAACCAGAAGAAAAATGTGTTCTTATTCCTTTTTAAAATGGGAATGAATCCCTTTATCTGTAAGAGATTGGGGTGTAAATTTTGTGATACCTCCGACGAGATCTAGAGAGAGGAATATAATTGGCTCCCGTTTCTCCCGTGGATGTAGGCTTCAAAGCCGAACCACATAAAATTTGTGTGTTCTTTAGTTTTGATTCTATTTTGTGTGTTTTTGGTGTCACACGTCTTCTCTTTGCCCCAAAAAATTCCTCATCATCGCATCCGAAGGAGGAGGTTTCATCGTTGTGGTTTCCCTTCATCCAAAAAGTGGCCCCTCGTTGATTGATATAGGGACCGTAGCTCCTTGTTTTTCAGATCCATTTGTAAAACTGGAAATTGAAGCCATATAAAAGGATCAAGATCTCTATTTTTTTGATTCCACAACAAAACTCGAAGTTGAGGCCTGATTCAATGACTTCTCATCCGTGATAGTGTGAATGAGTGTGGGATCACGAGATAATCGGCCGATGCCGACCAAGCAGATAGCTGCCAACACAGTTTCTTCGGAAGGGGGAAGAAGTGTAAAATCAAGGTAGTGTAGAACCTATATGAGTTCTTGAAACCCTAGTGTTCTTCACTGCATAGAGGGATAAGACTCTGACCGCCTGATCTTATGTCCGCTATTAGACCATATCATTTCATAAAAAACTATATATAAGCACTTGGATCTTTCTGAGATCTTCCTTTGTCTTTTCTGGTGATTTAACTAATATTTTATTCATGATCCCCCTAGAGAGACTCAATATGATTCTATTTTATAATCTTATTTAAAAGATGAGGATATTAGTTATATTTTGGATTACAAACTCACTAAATATATGGGGAGAAGGGTTATCAAAGTCTTTTCCCATTTCGATTATGTTGATGTGGTTGCATATGATTTAAATATTTCTTAAGATTAATATATTAATGAATCATAAAATTATATGTAGGATATGAAATATAATTAAGATAATTTTCGAAAACCTCATATGAGTGATGAAATTTCATCTCCAATTAAAAATAAAATTTGTACTGTTATTAATAGATCATGTTATGTTTTAAATGGTTTCCTTCAATGTGAAGGTATAGATTAAATCAATAATTTTCTCCTTATTATTAATCATTCATCTATTAATTTATAAATTTCATTTTATTCTTATTTGTGATTTTATATTAAAATTTTTAATATTAAATTAACTTTTATTAATGGGGAATTAGATGATTTTTTTAATGAAACCGCATGAGGAATTTTCAAAATACTTTAATCTAAAACAAATTTCTCTTTCAAAAGTTACTATATGGGTTGAAGAAATGTTCCTATGAGTAGAACTAATATTCTTATTATTTTAGATTTAATAGTGGATTTACATAGAATAAAAAAGGTATATATGTTTAATTTAAAGCTTTTAGATGTGAAATGATTTATCAACTCTTATATGTTGATGATATTTTAAATATTTGTTAAAATTTGAGGTGTATTATTCAAATGGAAAATTAATTGAACTATGTATTTGATATTATATATTTAGGCAAAGAAAATAAAATGTCAGAAATAAAAAAATTAGTGATAGAGATAATAAACTCTAATATCATTCTCAATAATCATATATTGAGAAACTTTTAAAGTGGCAACTATTTAAGAATTTAATACCAATTAACATTCTTTTGTAAAAACATATCAAACCATCACTTATATAGTCCCCTAATAGTGAACCAAAACTAGATTTTATAATTTAAATACATTATTCTAAAATAGTCAGTAACATAGTATATTCCATTGTATATTACAAGAAATACATTTTATTATTATTTTTATACATTCGACTGGTTTATGAGAATTCATGGGAAGCCTTATTGACATGTACTGAAATGAATTTTCAAGTTTATGAATATATCCCTTGAATAATGTTTATATTTTTCATAAAAATAAATCTTGATCATGATGTGATTTATTTTTTAGACACTAATTATGTAGATGATATAGATAGATGAAAAGCAATTACATTGTATGTATTCCTTTCTTGTGTAGTCTAATATATTGAATTCAAGACATGTAATCTATTGTTTTGTTTCCCACCATCTAAGAAAAATATATATCATTGAGTGGGTTATAGTATCCTTGATCTGATTCACCTATACCACGATCAGATTACGGGCCACATACCTAAAACACACATCTCTATAAGCTAGAGGCTATTGACCAATTAAGAGAGATTATATATAAAATAGAGGTACTGTACCCTCTTTGAAAAAAAATAACCCCAAATCAAAATGGAAGTATTAATAATATACTCCCGTTAAATTATAATTATATAAAAGTGAACAATATAGCTACATGACATAAGTAAATAAATAAAAACTCTCATTCTTCAACAAAATGATATGTTCTGCATGATAACATGGAATACACTAAAATTGAGGTCACCCATTGGAAGTTTATGTATAACCTATCTAGAATATTTAAACTAAAGGAGAATAATTTAAAACTAAGTTCTATATCCCTATCTGGTCCCATATCCTAGCTCTATTTAGGCTCCACCTACTCATCCATCAAACATTGCGCTTTTACCCTTTCCTATTCTAGTAACAATGATGTTTTCTCTGGTACTTTGGTGCCCGAGAAAGGTGTGAGTATAAATCAGTAAGACCTAACCAATTGTTTCCTTATAAAATACCATAAAATACATGAACATGTATAATGTGATGTTCTTGTATATAAATAAAAGGTAATAGATATATTAATATATAATCTATAACCAAGGGTATTACACAACCTCCTAGGTATGACCAAATCCAATTCATTTAGTGCCAATGTGTATCTAGTTATAACACACAAATACCAACATGGAATCATATCCCAAGTCATAATTAGTGGACATATCATCCCATCAAAACATAATATACATCACATGGGTAATGAATCCAGTTAATTAATTCAAATCAGTTGGTATATCATTTAGGAGAAATATTTTATGATTGGGATGGCATCTTAGGTTAATAATATTCAAGTGGGATTCCCATACCAACTACTACAACAATATAGAAAATATCATCCCTTGTAACCTTCAAAATGATATTATGGAATAACTTCTATATTTCTAGGCCATAACACAATATTGGACATCACATCCTATAAGTGTTAACAAGCATATGATCTTTTCATCCCCTTTTATAGAAGTTTCATATATTGAGAAGTATACCTCACTTCTATGGGAATGAGAAAATAAAAGTTCAGAGCATCCAACCTCTATCATTAACATGGTCACATGGGAATTACATCCCATTATAATGGGTATACCACCCCATTCATGAGCATACCATATAAAATTCATAACATACCCCCTCATAAATAATATAATAAAAATGGTAATTAAATCCCACCCACACCTATTAATAACATAAATGGGAATATCATCCCACATATATAACAAAAATCACATCAATATATACAAAATGTAATAAGAAACATGATATAATCATTTTAACTTGAGGTTGGAATAACATCCAACTTTATTAGAGTCTAAGATAGGTTGGTTATATTATACCCTACATATTTATTGGTATCAACCAAAGGTATAACCTTCTCAATTCCCAATAATATAGTGGGTATAAATATTTATCGAAAATACAAAATAAAATCCCCAAAATTTTATAAGTACTTTCATGAGTTCCACATGGTTCTAGTCTCAAGCCAACCTATCTCAATTACAAACCTCTCCTATATTCATAGAGGCTAAGGGTACTAATCTAGGTATATTATTTCATAACATATATCAAGAAATATCATATATGAGGTTATGAGTATAAGTTATATATACTTTGTTTGAGGCCCATGTTCATCGATGGGTAATGTATTAAGTAATAGTTATCAAAGGGTATAATTGGGACCTAGGTCTCTTACCCAACTAATATAAGTTAAGGGAAACACTTCCATTTAATTTTAGGTCAGTCACACATGGGAAGTTAGACCTTGTATGACAAGTTACATGGAAAAAGTATAAACCATCAGGAATGGTTAAGGACCACCTATCGTAGAATATTAGAATATTAATTGATGCATATTTATGGTTGATTAAACCTTAATTTCTAGGAATATAAAAATATAAAAAATCCACACAATTAAATTAATAAATAATATAACACAATAATACAATAGAAGAAAATTGGAATAAATTGAATAAGAGTAATATAATAACATTTAGCTACCACCTAAGAAAAATGAAATTTGAATCTTAAAATGATTAAGGAAAACTCGGTTCTTATCTGAGAGAAATGAGTGTGGGAAGGAAAGGGAGGGTTGAGAAGCTGGCCATATGAAATGGGGGAGAATGCCTCATTTATATTTTATACAAATCATTTAATAATTTTTTTTTTAAAATTACTATAGATGGTTCCAATCAACTAATCACTAACCTCCCACTAATTACTTTCTTATTGGTCACATTTTAGGTAGTGGCACTCATAAAACCAACCCCTCACCAATAGATTTTATCGGCTTCCCAATACCCAACCACCTTGTATCTGGTGGCTTTTCTCACTAAGATAAAAATTATGAAACATGGTTTATTCTCTAGAAAAGGATCCCTAAGCTCCTAAGAACACATACATTGTCTATAATTCAATAAAATACAAGATTTTTAATCTAAATTAGATTTAATAAACACCATTAAATATGTAGTGTGATACATCAACCCAAATATATGGCACCTCATACCTAAGATTCATCACTAGGCCACATTGGTAAATAATTCCAGCCACTACGCCAACATATCAGCCTCACACATCTTTGTCTCCTCTTGAATATTATAGTGCTCTTATTGCCTGCATAATAGTGGGAATGTTTTCCCCATGGAGGATATTCTTACTTCGATACTTGATACGAAGTGGTCATTCTTCAAATGAAACATCAGGCTCCTACTAATCATAATCATTACGGATCACATGAAAATAATAGGGTTGGTATCATATATGCTGAGATACTAGAAATAAATCATGCATATGACACAAAATTTTAGGAAGTTCAAATAGACACGACATTTTACTGACCCTATAAATAACCTCAAAGGCCCCAAATATTTTTTTCCTACTTTTCCATATAATAAATATGAAGGCATCCCAATTGAGGAGACACTAGAAAAAAAACCAACCACCCATATAAAACTCAAGATGACAACATTTCCAGTCTGTATAAGATTGTTACCTACTTTGTATAGTCACTAACTACCACTAGAATAATAATATATTCTCTAAAATTTCCTGAATGAAGCTTAGTATAACAACAGTTGACTCCCCGACCTCTAACCATCATAGGACAAGATGAAATAACCTGACATATATGTCCCAGAAGGATTGTAATATAATCTTTGCAATATAAATATTTTTTTAAGAGAACTCAGAAAGTGTGAGATGAATTTACTAGAAACTAATTCAATCTTGTAAACACTCTCAAAATGTATCCTCCAAAATCTAGATAGTATTACAAGATAACCTATAAATTTTATGATTAAATATTATACTCAAATGAACCTGAGTATCATGAAATTTCAGAAAACCCTTCCAAAATAAATATAATAATTAGACATAATAATCAAACATGATTATTTTGGGCACACCATGAAACTTTACAATATCTTAAACATATAACTTATATTCCCTAAACCTATACTATAGGATATAGTTCTAAAAACCAAATATTTACAAACTGGATTTGATACCAATTGAAATGACCCAGACATATACTCCCAGATATAGCGCAAAAAACATAATATTTATATCTTGTCATTGATACTGAATAATGTAACCTAGACATAAATATCTATAATTTCAATATCAATAACCAAGGAGGTTCTTAAGAAGGATAAATTCAAGAGGTAAAATCCTATTTCTTTTCCTTTTTTTTAATTTTCAATTTTATTTCCTTTCTTACTCTACACTCACCTACAATTATAAAATATTCATGATAACTAAAACATATTTTTTGTATTATATTTTCATTATGTTAATGTAATAACCATCATCAAACCTCTTATTCGCTACCTTTGATTATAAAAATGAGAACATCATCCATGATGTGTTGATTTACTGACATATTGGAAGAGGAATTTTCATTTTTTAGTTTAACACCTTAAAGGATGGAAATAAAACCTTTTATTGGAGGGACAAAATACTTTAAGGTGTATTTTATAACCCGTTTTATGTTTTGGATCTATCATATTTTCAAAATAATAACTAATGAAATAAAATTAGTCTGTAATGATCGAAAAAACTACCATAACAATCTAAAAGATTACCACTAATGTCTTATCTAATGATTCATTCTTATACCATATAACCAAATTATATATATAAAAATTTAAACTTATATATGATAATTAATAAACTATAATTTAATTTTTTGAGAATTATTCCAATTTTACATGAACTTCCATAACCATATACAGGCGAACCGATTATGAAAACCAAGAAAGCGAATACTGCCAAACGATTATATTAAAATATATAACTCATATAAAATTCTATAAATGAACTTAATTAAACTATAATGATTAAAATTCATGTAAAAAAATTTCTAGATTTTTTAATTAATAAATTTAACTTGATTATCTAGGATATTAATGTAATGAAATCATTCAGTCACAAGGTAAGGGGATTCTCGAACCCAACTCTATTTATTTGGGTTTTCCATATTTCACTCCATTTTCAATATGGATGTTCCATTATTATTATATAAATATCACTTAATTTTAACTTCCATTATATTTTCTGGGATATAAATATTTCCAATATTTTTTTATTAAAAATGCGAAGATTTTTCCAAAGAGTTGTTATTTCTAAAAAACAACTTTTACTTATTTTGAGATTGTTTCTTCTTCAATAAAGATTGATACCAAGCATGTTATTCAATTTTTATCTTTGTAAATACAAGGTTTGTGAATGTATTATTTATTAAATAAAACCCATTCCTTTCCATGTGTTATTTTATATCCAATATTGATATACATTCTATGTGGCATGCATGATAATGTAAATTTTTTGATGTGACAGGTGCAGCAAGAATTATATAGCGCATGAAAATGTTATTATGTGTGAGTGAACCCAAAATTATATAGTGCTATTATGAAGTGGGTAATGTGATTTATATCATGATATAAAGTGAAATTTTCATGAAAATAATGATAGCTTTGTTTACAACTATGTGTGGTATTTGACCACTAAGACATGATGTTCCATTTTTATGCATTTCCACATTCCATGAATTTATCTAATGCTTTGTAGACTATGATGATTATGTTATTATGATCACCCCATGTTATATTATTCGATTTTATTATCTATCATCTTACTAGTATTTTATATCACCCCTTTATTAATATATATCCATAAGTGATTACTTGTATTAAGGTGAACATGAGGTCCAATAATATGCTAGAGAAGAAGAAATTAAATAAAAGTTATGTATGGTCCTAATTTTACCAAGGAACTAAACCTTTGGATCCTGGTTTTGTAGTGCTATTATTTTTTTATATTTAAAATGACATAATATTCCTATAATAAAAATTAGGGTCATTCTATGAAATAGTGTACTTACCATTATACAACTAAGGGAAAAATCCTCTTACCTTTACATAGTATTTGTAAATCATGAGTTAACCTTAGAAAAATCATAGTTCCTACAAAAGGGTAATTATTTTATTGAAAAATTATTAAATATTCACAAAAAATTCTTATAAAAAACCAAAAGCGCCTTTATTTATTATAAGAATGTAGAAGTTACAATTATACCCCTTTAAATACTTCTCATCCCTAAGAAGTGCCCTCCATGGTCCTCAAAATATGCAGTCCATTGAGCTCAAACATCGGCCTACTACTCCTAGGTATCCTCCTATGGTTAACATATAACTTATTCCTGATTTGAGTTATAGTCAAACTCTTATAGACAATCTAGAAAAGGTATCGTATACCATATTAGTCCCCATAACTACTACCTCACCTACCTCGTACCAACAGAGAAGTAAATGACTTGGCCTACCATAGAGAGCCTCAAAAGGAACTATGTGAATCGAATCCTGGTAACAATTTTTGTATGAAATATTAACCAATGTGGGGTTATCATCAAAATCTACACAAAATATTAGAACATATCCTTAGAGAATATCCTCTAATATGTGAATCATCTGATCCAACTGTCTGTCTGTCTGAGGATGATAATCTATACTCAATCTAAGTTGAGTATCTATGACCTTCTACAATCCCTTAAAAACTAGTAAATTAAACATGTGTATTTTCCAGATAATATTCCCAATGTAACTCCATGTAACAATAATATCTCATGAACATATAACTTTCTGAGCTCATCTACCGAGTGAGTCTCATTGATCGGTAAAAAATGATAAACATTCCTTAGTTGATTGAAAATCACCCATAAAACATTTTATCATCGGAATGTACTGAATAACACCATAAAAAAGACCACTATGACATCTTAAAACTTTTACATGTGCAAAATAAGTGGTTAGAGAAACTCAAAAAGATGATAGTTCTTGAGATTTATCCTCTGGTAGGCTTGGAACCAAGAAATGAATCTAGAAATGTTTCTCTTCATCCCTAACCACTAATTTTTTTACCTAAGTCATGGTGAATATTTATCTCTATAAGATTTACCAACCACCTTGAGGTATGAAATTATCTCATTAGTTTTTCCTTTATGGAAGATGTTTCTAAAACTCTCCTATGTGAAAAGATCACTTCATCATCGTTGAATGACCACCCAGGCAACTGGTCACCACCTGCAAGAAGTTAACTCATTAAAAAACACTCAAGGTCAGATTAATTACCTTACTTTAATAAATATATAATAAAACATGCTATAAAAAAATGGTAACATCTCATTAATCCCTAGTCCTTTGAAGTATCCATCCTCCAATTAGCTAACAAGATCATCAGGCGCCTCTGATCCTCCAAAGGCTCTTACCCAAGTTCTCGAGCTACCTACCTATTTCTAATAATATAGTCCATAAAAACATTAATTTTCCTTAGTGAATAATCCACATAATATTTTAAAATCTGTAAATACTATACCTAGACCCTCTACTTCAATTTCAGGTCCCACTGGGTGAAGATATAACAGAGGATCTTTTGGTTAGTTTAGAAAAAATACCTCTTGACAAAGAGATAATGTTTCCAAAACTTGAAAGTGTAGACCATTAATTCTAGATATAATAAATTAGTATGATGGTTCTACTAATGGTGTCATTGATGATGTGAGCCATAACATCCCACCCACCCCCTCAACATCAATACTACTCCCAAACCAATTCCTAGTGAATCATATTATACAACATAACCTATCTATGGGCCAAGAAGAATCAACACTAGAGTTGTAGTCACCCTCATTTTCATCTTAATAAATTTATCTTAATACTGGTACCACAACTAGAACTTCAGTCCCTTCATCATGAACACTATCATAGGTACTTAATAAATGGGAGAAGTCTTTGGTAAAACATTAGTATTATCCTACAAAAACTATAAAGCTCATGATCTCAAAAATGATTGGGGATGTATTAAAGACATCACTACCTCAAATTTCTCTAAGTCCATGGATATACCTATAATATACACCACATTCCACATGAATTTTATCTCTTGAATATAGTAGTTACACTTCTACATATTTACATAAATTTGATGTGCTCAAATTGTACCCATTACTATCTCAAGATATATTGCATGATTCTCTAGGGTTGGCGAGTAGATGAGGATGTTATCAATGAACACCATGAAAAATGAGTCATGATATGGGTGGTATTTCTTACTAATGATATCCATGGCCATTTTAGATACATTCATAAGTCCAAAAATCATCACTAAGTTCTCATATATCCCATACCTACTTCAAAATTATTACTTTAGGATGTCCTTCTATCTGACCTATAACTGTTGATATCCTGACTAGAGACCAATCTAGGAGAAACACTGAGATCCCCATAATCAATCAAAGAGATCATTGATTCTAGTAAATTAATATCTATTCTTCACCATCACCTGATTCAGCTTCTGGTAATCTATGTGGAGATATAAATTATTATCTTTCTTCTTGTTGAACAAAATGGGTTCTCCCCATAGGGAAGTACTCAACATGGTAAATCCATTATACTCCATGTCCTCAAGTTTTACCTTGAGTTACTTCAACTTAGTAAGTATTTTATGATAAGGGGTATCTAAATGGGCTACACACCTGGAATGAATTTTTTCTAAAACATAACTCATCTATTAGGGGGAATACATATGAAGTTGTCTTTGAAGACATCCTAATAATGATCCCCATTAGGAGGAAAAGACAAGGGGTCCATAAATGATCCTTTCAAAATATCAAAGATGTTAATATTTGTTGTTATCATCCTAAGATGACTCATGTTTAGACTAAATCTACCTACTCTAAATTCCCATTATCTAGTCATTATGCACTTCTCTCCATTGTGTGATGTAAATAATACCTATCACTAATAGAAATCAATGTGATATCGGAATTTGGTCAAGTAGTCCATGTTAAGAATGGCATCAAATCTCATCATCTCCAAAATCATGAAGTCCCATAGATTTTCATAAAAACCTATGACCATTGGACACTAAGGGTATCACTGAAGATGGTCTAATTTTATGCCCAATTTTGTATCGAGTGAATGTAACTTAGAATAAAACTTGACCTATAAAACAAGTCTTGCAACAAATTGTACATATATGAAGGAATTGGAATCACAATTATCAAATAAGGTAGTAAATAAATTAGTTGTGATCAAGACCATACCCTATATAGTATATGACCCCTCACTATCATCTACAAGAGTCTAATCCACTTCACAAATATGGTTTTTTCTTAGCTCTATGACCCTATCCCTAAGGAATGTGGTTTTCCAAAGCCTTCATTGTCTAGAACTACCACCAAGAACCATTTATGGATTCCTTATTCATTGACCATGTTTTCTTAAATACCCTATTGAACCCTATACTCATAGATCTTGAGAAATTCTACTAAAGATTCCTTTTAATTCCATATTGTTGACACTTTCTCAGAGGTAGTGTGGACATCCTACGGTAGTGAAAAAAAATTACAAAGATGGAGCACTATGGATCACCTCCAAAGGGGGGTTAAAGACTCCAAAATCTGACCCACCTACACACCACTATTGTGCTACACAACTATCTTCTTCCTCTTCCTACTACTAAAAGAGTTACCCCTGACATAGTAGGAGGTCCACCCACTTGATCACTGAAGCGAATAATAAAAAAACTAGCTGATCATCCTACAAGACCTTATCAATGGTTTTTTTTATTTTGAAGAACCTCCAAATATGATGACAGGTCAAAACTCTAGAGAGACTTCTTTATATTGAGATTATATTAAATCTCAAGAAGTTTGATCTCAAAATTACTGGCCTTCTAAGCCTCATTTCCAAATAAGACTGGTGAAAATAAAAGAATCTCTATAAAATGAGTAGAGTATGTAGACAATGTCATGGAACATTACCATAGATCCATGAAATACTATGGTTGATCAATCTTCAGTGTGTCAAAGAATAACTCCCTGAAGAAAAATATCTTGAAAGTATCATATGTGAGACCCTCACATCAACTAGTCTATCCCCTCACACCCTACCGCCTTATGGTGTGTCCCTCAAGAATAAACACAATAAAAATAACCTTTCATACCTCAGGGGTTTCAATGAGGTGTAAGACACCTTCAATAAAGTCTAACCTATACTTCACATCCAGCATTCCATTAGTTCTCTAAAAGGATGGAGGATTCCATATTAGGAAGTCTGTGGATTAGTTAAACATGGACCTCAGTGCCCCAGCACCCTTGGCTAAAACAAATAGAAGGACTCCCAACTTAAGTGGGACCACTACATGTGCTACACAAATTAGAGTAGTGGAATAATCCATAGTGGAAGAAAACCTAAACTTGTTAGATGGTCATCCCATTATTATTTACTAAGGAAATATCTTTTTTAACATAAATGAAACATTAAAATATTTAAGAAAATTCATAATCAGTCTAAGGTATCAGAAAAAGTTTTTCTAGGAGGTTACCCACAACCCAATGTATATCCTCTAACACTAACCAAGGTTCTCCATCTCATAATGTTAGTTACATTCATTTATATACATACATAACAAAATTATCATGTTTTACTAGTAAATTCCATCATAAATATATCACAACAACAAGATAAATTGATATTTCACACAATCCTACCTCGAATAGATATCACAATTGAAGGCATTAAATAACATGTATAAAATAAAAAAAACATGTATATATATAACATGTGATCCATCATTCCAACTCATGGTGTATGAACACACCCATAATCCTTTAAAACTGTAACAAAATTCCCTTAAATGGTAACTTTGGGGCTCGTTACACATGAGATGGATAGACAGATGGAAACTCCCCTACCAAAGTCCCATATAACTATCTCCTTTCTATCATGTCACAGGTTAGTAAAAAAACTATTCTTTGATATTATTTTACATTTCCACTACCTTAACCACTAATTCTGATTCAGAGAGTCACATGAGCTCATGGAGACCTCCCCATATATAATAGGTTTCAGACTATTAGTGAGAGTTCTAATGTCGTTTGTAGGGACATTGTAACATTATTATCATGTCATCTCCATACATAATAAATATAATAATAAAAATAAAAATAAATAATCATATAAATATATAGAAAACTAAAATATGGAACTCATGTCATATAAGTTAATAAACTGGGATCCTATTTCAGAAAGGAAAACTAGAGTATAAACATAAAGAGTTAAAATAAATAATAATCTATAGATTCTTCTAGATTCTATCTAGGTATAACACAAGGTCCACACTCCTACACTAATCTATTATCCATGTGAACCTTAACCTTACTTGGATCCCTATACATGAAGTCTGAAAATGCATCAGGATACCCATGAATGGTGTGAATAATAAAACCTAGTAGGATACCCCAAATGCATCTTAAAAAAATGTTCACATATAAAGAAATTATTTTCTATGATAATAATAAATCCAAAAAAAATCATAACAACATACAATCATGTATCAGTTGGTCATGTGATAACCAATCTCCTACCAACCCTATGCCATATCATCTTTGGCTCAATGTCAAAATGATAAATGAGGAGAAGTCAGAAGTAACCCAAGATAGAAACATGTCTATGGAACTAGTCCTTAGACATCCTAATGGAATCATGTGTACATAATACTCAACATTACATAGGCACCAATTATATTATGTTACTTGACGTTAAATAGGCATCGAGCAGCTGTGAAACTCAGTATTTAACTAGGAATCGAGTAACGTGATGGTTGATATCCACTAGGCATCGAGTGAATCCTGAAATATAGTAATACATGGAATCATTATATCTCTTCCTTGTGGTCAGGTCCATTGTCACTGTCATCACAAGTCGCGCAGACTCCATCTCAAAGGGACAATCATGTCATGATGGTCCACTTATTCTGAGCACCTTGAATAATTCCTCTAAAGGAACGATATCATTCATAACCTGGTAGAGCATACAAGGCATGAATAACATAATTAGAATAATGTAGAAACATATTAACTTGTGATCAACATCAAACATAGTCAAACAAGCTAAAAAAAACTAATGGAATCAAACAACATAAATGGGTCTCACATGCCACATACATACCAACATGAAATCATAATCAAGCATAATCATCAAGGTATTCTAAAAGTATAATTATAACAATGAAAACACATGTATATAAGATCCCCAAATAGTAATGAACTTTATACCTCAATATTTTCAATGTTAGGTCAAAATTTTCACTAAGGAATCATCACTCAAATCATGTTCGCATATTAGTTGATTCAAATCACTCACCAAGGATTCCTAGAACCAATTTCAAATGTTTTATTTTATAAAGAAATAAAAACACCACATGTGATAATAGTTTCTCTCTCTTAGAAAATTTCCAAACTATTGGATAAATCCATAACATGTGCTAACTATTTCTTCATTAAATAATAATTATAAAACCGCGTGATATAATATTCTATTTCTCTAGAGTAATCTAAGATAAGAATATGATAATTCATTATTGTTATTATTTTTTTATTTTGGGTGAACCATTTAATATTTCTTCATCAATTTTCTAGAAATACTAGAAAAATTCATTTTACAAATTGAAAAATAATTAGGATACTTGGAATTTTTCCCTTGAAAGAAACTCCTCTCAAGAGTAAAGGAGAGAGGGGGGTTTCTATGCCATGAAACCAGATGAAGAACATAGTTTGATCTAGGATGTATTCACATATTTCACATAAAGGAATTTTTAGGCTACTTTGACTCAAGTGAATCTCTAAAAATAAATGTTAGAAAAGTTTTGAATGTTATTTAATATGTCAAGCCACGTATAGGTTTGCAACATTAAGAGACATAAATTAAATTAAAAATTAGATTATTTTTTCTAAGATTTTTAATTGTGGAGCATTTAAAACCATCAAAAAAGTAGTTAAAACCTTTAAACGAGTCAAATTAAATAGTTTTAATGTTTTTAGACTTAAAAAAGCATTAAAAATCAGTTATATGTGTGTTCTAAGGAAAAATAAATGAAAATAAGGTTTTAATTTTTTTCCATAATGGGAGCTATGTAAGGGTAACATGATTTTACCCTTATACAACTCATACCTATCACATGAGGGGGCTAGGTTACCCTTATGTAACAATTGAAAAGAAGAACTTTTTCTTTATGAAACCCATTTTTACCCTTACACATCCTTTATAAATTATGACTGAAAATTATAAACTTTTATTAAAAGAAAGAGAGATACATGTAAGAAAACAAGATAAAAAGTTCACGGGGGCCGAAAATGATGAAGACTGAGGGCATCCACTCAGATAATCATAGAACACTCAATAGGAAGAGATCCTGTGTTAGAAAAAATCTGAAGCCTTTCATCTTGATTGCCTTTAGAGTCTAGGAAGTCTGCCAGCATATTACTTTCACACCATGTATGGAGAACCAATATGTTTTAATGAATGAAAGCCATGCAAGCACAGATTGAATAAGTAATATTCCAGGGGAAATCAACTTTACCTTTCAGGGCATTAATCACAATAGTATAATCTAATTCAATTTTAGATAGATGGATAGATCTTTCCCTACACATTTTGAGACCTTGAAGAAGTGCTAGTGCCTTAGCCACCACCAAATTACCTTCCCCAAAGAAAGCTGAAAAGGCCACAACAACCGAACCACAATCATCCCGAACAACACCTCCACCACACATAACTCCTTGAACACAAGAACCATATTTATTTAATTTAATCCCATCGATAAGAGGATGCCAACACACCCACACACCAGTAGACCTCCGCCCTGAAATTGTTGCATCTGTCAAAGTATCTGATGAAACAAACGAATGAAGAACCAGAGAAATACTCGCACATTTAAAATATTACACAAATGAAGAGAGAAGGTTCAAAAATTTAAATTTGATTTACTTCAAGTTTGGATGGGATCCATGATGACCAGAAGCATTCCACGTTTCCCATAAAGTCCAATAAGCAGCAAGGATGAGTAAAGACCACCCCGTGGCTTGTGCAGAACCCCTCTCTTGAGAATTCAAACATGCTTGAAAAAATTCTTCCACTGTATGCACACACCCACTAAAATCCGGAAAACCAGAAACATGAACCCACATATGAACATCCCCATCACTTTTGCAAAAAAGATGAAAAACAGTCTCAGAATGAGAGAATAAGCATCATTTACATTTCGAAACAAGAGGAATTGAAATCCGTTGAATATTATCATCAGTAGGAATAACACCATTGTGGATTCTCCAGAGAAGAAAACTAAATTTAGGAGAAATTTATTTACACCAAATTATAATGCCCGAACAGTCCAAAATAGGGGAAGGAAGAACCATAGAACGAAAAGTTGAGCATGACATATTACTAGTGGAAGAAGAAGTAACGTAACATTTGTCTGGATCCTCAGAAAAATAGATATTACGTAGAACATCCTTTGGAACCTCAATCAACCCTGCATTAGTGAACAGTGGGTATGCACTTTCCTGCCTAATGGTGATATTCAAGACTAGACAGCTTGGATAAAATAGAATGGAACCAGCCCAATTATGTTTCCAGAAAGAAAAGTCACCATGCCCTGCAATCCAGAGAGAATTCTCTAAAATAGGAGAAACAAGACTTTTTAAAAAATTCCAAAGGCGAGAACCATTACCACTATCAACCCAATAAAAAGGGAATTCCCCATACTTCTTCTTGATAAAATCAGACCAAAGAGAAACCCCAGAAATAGCTTCCTATACCAGTTTAGCCTGTGTACACTGCATATTATCATCAACACATTTGAGATAAAATCCCCCTCCTGAAAATTTCTTTCTAATCTGAACCAACTAGCCCAATGATGACGTCCTTCATGATGTGAGTCCCATATGAAGTAATTTAGAAGCCTTTCAATATTCCTAATCACTGCTTTAGGAGGTTTTCACATAGATAACACATGCATAGGAATGGAAGAGCGCACACTTTTAACCAAAGCGATCTTTACCCCAAAGGATTAAAAAGACTCTTCCAATTCTGGATCCTTCCCATAATTCTAGACACAATGGAATCAAAATGGAAAATTCTGACTCTCCCATTAGATAAAGGGGCACCCAAATATTCCATAGGAAAAATTTTCTTGGCCAAACCAATTCTATTCTGAATGAGCATAGATCTCCTAGAAGAACACTTGTTGTAGATAAAAACACCACTTTTGTTTGTATTGACACGCTGACCAGCTTTATTGCAATCCTTTATAAATTATGAGCTACCCTATGCACATGATAAAATACCCTTATATAGTAAAATGATCCATGAGATAACCCTTAGGCAAATCAAAATTATATTTATGTGATTTAAAAAACCTCATGTTACCCTTACAAGAAGATGGGAAAGCCCTTATACATTTCATGAAATATATAACTTACAATTATGAAACTAAGGGAAAATCCTCTTACCAATACAAATCCTTTATAAATATTGTGTTACTCTTATTCAAATCATAGGTACTATACATAGGTAAAGATTACAGAGAAAAATTATTATTATTTCACTAAAAATCCTTAAAAAACCAAAAAGGGTATTTAATTACTATAAAAATTATGATGTTAAAAATAACACGATATTAAAAAATAATTAAAATAATTCCATAAATGAGGATAATATATCTACGGATAACATAACAATAAATAAACACAAGGATATTAATAAATAATCTTATAGTGATAGAATGCATAATTCTAAAAATCATAAACATATCACCAAGGAATCATTCCAAGACTTGATACATAAATAGGAAAGTATTATACTAAATACCCAAGTTAATTTATCTTGTAAGACACACCACTATATTGATGGACTATACAAGTCCATGCCCCATATGTCACATAAAAACCCTAATTCATCTATCATATGAAGAAAATGGAAAAAATACATACCATATTGTTCTTTTAAAAAAAACATACATAAATTAGGAATAAGTAATCAATAGTTTTCCATATAGAAAATTGGATAAATCGAATTTCAATATTTATCCATTCAAATGAAAAATATGCTTATCTAAGTAAATATCCCAAAATTTATTTCGAAATAATAGGATATTCCCAATGTATTGGAAAACAACATTATTAG
Source organism: Viscum album (assembly GCA_963277665.1). Taxonomy (NCBI): domain Eukaryota; kingdom Viridiplantae; phylum Streptophyta; class Magnoliopsida; order Santalales; family Viscaceae; genus Viscum; species Viscum album. The sequence goes on along the minus strand of OY728132.1, from coordinate 1,273,577,638 downwards.
AAGAATGATAACATGGAAGTAGTTAATATTACCTTCATGGTGTAGTGATATCAATAGGAAGTAATCCTATTTTTTCATAAATATCTTGTGAGTTATCTAAAACAAATCCCCCAAGAGTGTCAAACTAGGTGTGTAGATTGGTCTACTAGTCATGAACTAAGTTGGGGTTGATTAATAATCAAACAACCTTTTTAATGATTATTTCTGATATGTGAATTTATGCTAGAGATTGTGTCCACTTTTTTTATCTAGATAGGGATCCCATTGAAAGGAAACAATACACTCCTTAATTCACCAAAATTTTATGATATATTATATCTATATAAGTGTTTTAGAATTATAAGGAATTTTAAAGTTAGTATATTGAGGGTAATGGTGATATCTCATTGGTGATATGATAATGAATTTATAGTAATGAATCATAATAACATCTTTTTATTGAAAATTAAAAGAATTATGGATATAGTAAAAATAAATTTATAGAAGAGGTTATAAAACCTTACCTTGCAAAGCAACTTCTTAATTAGTTCAATTAAAAATATCATTCAACTTTCATCATGGAAATGTAATTTATAGGAGGTGGAAATATTTTTTGATAGATAGGTGGAGGGATTTTAAGAAAACATTAAATTCATTTTTTTTTAGTAATACAAATATTAAAAATCCATGCCTCAAATATGAGTTTTTATATACAGGGACATTAGAGAATTTTTTTTATTCAATAGGATGAATCCTTTATGGAATAATAATTTTTTTTATAAAATAATTTTTTGAATTATTTGTTAAGTATTTTATGACTTATTAATTTATTCTTATGAAGAAGACCTCTATGAGAACTCACTAATATACCTAGTTAGAGAATGTATAAAATAATACACAGTCACATGGAGGGAATCCTTTATTAGAGGAAAAAATGATTTCTAAAAAGTTTGATGAATTAAGGGAAAAATATATTAATATCTAGAAATAGGTTCATTTTATGTCTCTATATCCCACCACTTTCAATGAAAAATAAAAAAGGGGAAGGATGAAAAAAATAATAAGTTTCATATTGATCTATAAAAATATGTTTCTAATATGATATTTAGAAATTAATTTCCATTTTTATTGAATATTAGTATTATTTTATTCATCACACTGATATAAAATTGTAAAATATCATTTTAGGATTGCATTATTGATAAGGATATGTATATATCATTTATCCATAAGGAATGGATGAATATTCTTGTGACTGATTTAGTAAATAGAGAATACTCAATTCACATAAGAGGATATGAGACATGTGTCATTATTAATTTTTTTAGTCATACCAATAGGGCATTGATAGAGGCAGAATAGAATGTAGAAATAGATTCCTTGAAGGATGAGCTATAAGTGATGAATTAATATATATAATATTGAATTAAATTGTTTGTAAAATATATATTTGATGAAAGGGAGAGACATATGCATCATTCTCAAACTATATACCAAGATTTATCACCTCCCTGTTTAGACCCATTATTGTGAGTGGCATTCTAGGGATCCATATTAATATATTCTATTATAAAGAACCATACATAATTTATGGGATTATATAAATCATTTTCATATGTATTTGGATAAAATAAGAGTATATGTACACAATATTATTGATCTAAATACTCCAGTACCATTACCTACCAAGGTGGTGGCCATAGATGGAGAGAGTAAAGCCAATTCTACTCTCGCAAACTATCCTTGTTATTCAGTTGACATATGTAGAATGTGTTTTTTTATAATTTTTATTTTATTTTGATTTAAATTTACCCATAATGTTTCGATAACTTTACCATATATAGGATTATTTAAAATATAAGGAATCATTTCAAAAGAAACAAATGTTTTAGAAACTAACACTTTCAGATACTTATCTGGTTTCTAATGAGCTAACAAAATTCATGCTGGATTATTTTATGTTGGAGATTTATTATGAGTGTCTGATGAATATTGAAACATGTCGTAGTGATTATACATTAAGAATAATTAAAAAATTTATAATGGGTGTTATTATTAGTGATTATTTCTTGATATTCTTATTACTATTGTTTTCTGTGTGTGAAAATTTAAATTTAAATTTTCATTTCATAAAGTAAATATAACTTTCAGATACATTATTATCACTTATATAATTAGGAATTTTCTATAACACCCAAATCTTTTAAAATAAGAAAATTATGTTTGATAACATAAATTACACTCTATACTTAGTTTGTCTTTATTTACATGAAATATCAAGTTTAGCTTGTGTTATACAAAATACTAAGTTCAAACAAACCAAATTATTACTATTAGCATTATTTAATATAAAAGTTATCACTTAGCCATTAGAATGGATGGTATGAAGGGGATTAAATGAATTATGAAAATATGGTTTACAAAAACATACACAAAAACAGACACACACACATATATATATAATGAATTATTTAGTGAGCAATTAATTAGAAATTAAAATAAAACCCAATTGAAAATAAAAAGAATTTTTTTTGCCTGAAAATCTATTTTAATGCGCACAAGTGTGTTTTATACCAATAAATTTGAAAAATCGCACTTTTTGAATTATATTAATGTAATTTATATATTATATATTCATTATATATATTTTTTATATTCATTTTATGTTTTTTCATGAAAATTGATAAAAATAAATCCAATTTTAGGCTTAAAACTATATTTTTTCAAAAGGTAGTTTTGTTTCCTTTTTAGGGTACACTTATTTTAAATAATTTTTACATGTTTAAAGAATTTATCTTACCAAATAAAATTAATTTTTGAAATCATAATACCAAAATTATCTTAGGGTTAAATTTTAGTATTTTTTCTGAGAAGTTTCAATATTTTCATGAATAGAGAAAAATAATGATTTTTCTTTGGAATCTAGATTTTCATTCAAATAATTTATAATAATAAATTATATTTTAAATTGGTTTTAATGTAAAATTAGATTAATTTTATATCAATTAACCGAATTTAATTCATTGTAATTTTTTTCATATTGAATTTTGATACAAAAACATTGTAAACTTTTGAACATTTTCACTGTAAAAACTCTCTTTCACATCAGATTTGCGAGATTACATATAAATTAAATTCTTCCATTTTTTTGTTGAGATTGAAAAATGGATTTCATATTTTTAATTATAATAATGTATATTATATAATAAATTCAACTTAATTTTTTAACATAACAATTAGTGAAAATAGTTAAAATTAATTATCACAGTTATAGTAAAAATGTGTTTACTGTAGGTTTAAAATAAAAATATAAGAGTTAAAATTACCTAAAATATTAACTTAATTTTATTTTATGATTTTAATTTTACCTTATAAATCTAATTATATAATATTTCGAAATTTATTTCCAATTTACTTTGAAAATGACCTATATATTAAGTTAATTAAAGAAAAATACAAAAACGGAACCTTCCATGCTTTTAATATCTATAAAGCTTTGCGATAGGGAAAAAGACAACCTATTTTAAGTTATAAATTCTTATTTGAAATTTAAATATTTTTTATAATGATAATTTATTTTAATTTTTTTCAGATGAAAAAACTACTTCAAATTATTAAGAAACACCAATGCAATAATTATTCAGTTAATAAAAAAAATGACACTAAAAATAATAAATGTGTAGTAAATTAATTAAATTATTATGTTAAATTAATTTTTATAATAATATATCATGTTACATAGTTTTGAACATAATATATTTTAATTCTATATTTTTTTTGAATTCAAATAAATGAATAATGTCAAATTTGACATTAATGTCATTTTATAATAAATTATATTCTATTAAATGATTTAAAGTTACTTAAAACCCTATAATCTTCCAAGTTACTTTAAAATGTTTAAAAATATGTTATATTTTATTTTAATAGATAAATTATTCTTTTAAAGTGATTCTTTTTACCCCTAAAGAGTAAAAATTCTGTTAGTATGATTAAGGTTAAAATGGTGTTTTTACACGTTATAAGTGCTTGTGTTAAAATTAATTTTCAACACACAAGTGATTCTTATTTTATAAATTAGAATTAATATCTAGAATAATTGGGTATAAATTTTCTAAAACTATTCATGTTATTTATGGTATTAAATGATGAAATACATTGATAAAAGACTAGTTACCATAGTAGAAAGTAGATTGGTAAAACTATGAAAACTTATAAGTTAAGGAAAAAAATGGTTAAAAGATTTGTTTTTTTATGGTGTGTAAGTGTGTATGGACCATAATTTTTCTTAAGTCTACTATTTTTTAGTTTTCGAAGAAAAAAAGGTAAGGGAGAACTCCCAGTAGTGAAATGTTTTTGGTATTTACAAGAATGCCACCCTCCTCCATTATAAAAGGGAATAAAATCCAATCACTTTATCACACCTCTCAGGACATTTGGATCAACCCAAACCTAAAAATATCAATTAAAAACATCTCTAAAATAATACTAGAATCCTTATTTTGGTAATAAATCCAACCTATGAAGGATTTTGGGTCGAAAATAAGGAGGATACACGAAGAAGTGGCAAGGCTCATTAATGAGCTATTTTGTTTCATTTCTTTACCCACCCATTTAATTATTCTTAAACTATGATAATATAATATAATTATTATATTACATTAAATTATATGTTATTATGTTAATTTACTATCCTAAATCATTTATCTCTTCCATTAAATGGGTTATGAAATGATCATTCTTGTATACGGTGGACTACCTCCTCACGAACCGATGTCATTCGTTTTTCCATTACCACTTCTAACAGTTGGATATGGTGATGGATATAATGTTTATATATGATATTGATATAATAATTATACCTATATAGTGATTATATATTATATATACTTATTATATTCTATTCTATAAGGGATACGATAACATCACTCGTGTGTATGGAGGACCACCGCCTCACCATGTGATGTGATTCGTTTTTCATTAACTCGTAACATGGAAGCTAATAAGGGTAAATATAATGAATATATGAGATATATATTTCATAATTATGATATTAATGAAATATTTTTAATTATATATATATATATATAATATCATTTTATTTCTTACATTTCAACTCACCAAAAAGTGATAACGTTGTTCGTGGATGTATGGACTACTTCCTCCTCAAAGTGATGTGATTCGTTTATCATCACCACATCAAAAGGATAATATATACATGTATATATAATTAAATATTATGGTATAAGGTTAATACTATAAAGTTAAAATATTACTTAACTTATTTCTATAATGATCATTGTAAAATAGAAATTTACTCATTCATATATACGACCTACCGTATCAAGGATCGTAACATTAATTCATTTTTATATGACCGTATTTCTTGATTGTTTTTAAAATTATAATTTAATTATTAATATTATAATTATATAATTATTATTATTCTAAATAAGTTTAAATAGTTACTTATTTGACCATATTCAACCTACCAAAGTCATTTTTGGCACATAATCCAAATATGGGCAAAACATTTGAATTAAACTTAATTGATTAAGTAATTGTATAAAAAATTATAAAAAGTGAAATTAAAGTTTTAATAAACTTTAAAATTTTTATCAATAAGGTAATTAATTAAAATATGTTTATTATTTATGAATATAAAGTTAAAAATGACATGTTAGACTCAAGGTAAGGGAATTCCTCTCAATTTCTTTTCATTGGGGCATATTTTGATGTTATGAACCTATACACTTTTACATGGTGTATATGTAGACAATTAGAAATTTTATATCATGAATTTATTTATTATAATGGTATTTATAGTTTTTATTAATGTTATTTTTTATGGGGATTATGATTCAAATAATTCCATTATTATAAGGGACTTTTCTTTTTAAAAGACTATTTTAATGTTTTTCTTCCAACTAGTTTTTTCCATGTACATTTTTTTAAAATGATTTTATGAAAATTTTTATACATAAATTAAATATTCATAAATTAAATTTTATGTCTCTATTTACTTTATTTTCTATTTTTTTAACATTAATATTTTTACGTGTTTTTTACATAAAGTTTTGACAAATGACAAAAGGAATATTCTATTATTAACAAACACATAGACAATGAGTTTTCCTCTACCATGTCTATTATTTGATTTATATATTCCTTTGAAAGATTTCATGTTTTATTCATTTAAAAAACCTATTTCTATTTTTTTGGGTATTTCAGTATTAAAAATGATATTTTAAAAGAAAAGGGTATTTTAATCTGAAATGTTTTTTCATATGGGTTTAAAATATTTTTTAGAGGGTTTTATAATGAAAGTGTTTTATTCACATGTGTCTTAATTTGTTATGTATTTGATCCTTATACATATATCATGATTTAAAGATTTTAAACCATGATATAAATATCAAGTATATTTAGTATATGTGTAGTATAATATTCTATCAAATATAGAAATATAAAATTGAATACACAGTTCATTGAAATGGTAGGTTATACATACGTATAAATGATGTTTCAGCTTTATTATTGTATTGTATGAAAGAGAGTAAATGAACTACATGAATATATACATATATATGTCATTGTTATAGTACCATGATTATATCATATATACAATATAAGTTCACTAAACCCATCCTTAATAAATTCCATGTAGTGTGTGAACTAATCACATCACTTTGAGGGGGTACTAATCCACACTTCTTCAAATGAATTAAATGTATTTACACAAAATGTAAAGAATTAAGATTTTTTTGTAAATGAATTAAAGAAGCTTAAATACATTATAAATATATTATACATATCACACACACACACACAAAAACATATATGTTTCATCATAATGACAACCATAAGAGTCAGTAAAGGAAGGACGATCAATCATTGTTTCGTGAGGTATTAGTTCCCCATACACATAAACAATATGTTAGTTACCCATTATATGGAAGTATGTGTTAGTGTGGGTAGAACCCTTAGAATAACAACATTAGTGTCTATTTATAATACGAGGGTTTTTATAGAATCTTTTAATAATAAGAGATGGATGGAGTAGAGAATGGAAGTAATATAAAAAACTAGAGGAAGAGTGTTACCTGTTATTTGGGTAACTCCATTTGGTTTGCACCAAATGCATTCATTGGATTTCATTATTCCCAAATAGAGGATACTAGGCTATGGGGATGGATTTTGAGTAGCTATTCAGGTAGATATTTTTCAATCCAAAGTGGCAAGAGAGGTTTGAGGAAGTTGGAGGAGAGGATGACATTTTATAGCGGAGGAGGAGAAACAATCTTGTAAATTTTGTGAAAGGGAATTACACCCACGTTTTTCCTATGGAATGTTGAAAAAATAATGGTAAAAAGTAATTATAGGGTCAAAATATGACCAGAAAATGGGTTTTAACAATTTATAAGTCATTTATTCCCTTAACATTAAGGTTTAGTCCTTAGTTAAGCTTAATTTTATCTTAATCAATGTAATTAATTATAATTAATTTCCCTAATGATTTCAGTCAAAAGAATAGTTGAACTATTTTGAAATTATAAATTATTCTGATTAAAAATACGTAATCCATTTTTTAAAATTATAATCACATAAATTAAATAAATAAATTTAAATTTAATCTCATTGTCGGGTCGACAATGCAGGTTTTTAAAGCTAAAATGTTCAATTGTTTTCTATGATTTTATATTCAATTTCAATGTGTAATTGATTCCAATGAGCCAAATTGAGTTGATTAATAAAAATATTATCTAACTATACTTTGAAACCAATTTAAAATTTAATTCAATTGTATAAATAAATTAGATCAAAAAGTAGTTTTGAACTAAAATTTAGTATTTTTCACCTTTCATTAAAAAATGAGACTTTATATAAAAATTTAAAATTTTACCTTACCTAATTTTTATGTTTTTGTTTAAAATATGGAGTTTATTTTGACATATTAAATCTATAAAATTTCCAAAAATTGTATTTATATTTTTTTCTATTTAAAATGTGGTAAAAAGGTCTTAATAAAAATATTGGGTTTTAAGAATAAAATTGGGGTTGTTCTTATCTCACATATATCAAATCTATTATATGAATATCAAAAATATTTGATTGAATATATAACATATATATTATATTAATATCACTCAACAATTGTTATTATTTTAATTTATTAGGGTAAAAAAATTTCTGACCCCAAAAATAAATAAAAATTCTTTTATATTTAATCAATTTTCATATTTATTTCTAATTAAATGGTAAAATATGAATTCATCTTATATTTTTGTAAACAAAATATTTTTCTAAATTAGTTAAAACTATTCATAATTGTTAATTTAACTGCAAGGTTATATCTTATTATATTAAATAATAATATTTTATTCTTCAGTAAAACTTGGTCTTGCGTGTTACGGTAGCCATCGAGGAAAGTCAGTGTTGCGTTCAACGTAAGCTGACATCGGTGTTTCTTGTAGAGAAAGCTAAAATTTTGTTGCATGTTGTGCAAATTTATCTTGGTGTTGTGTATAATATAAGAAAAACATAGTGATGTAATATGAAGTCAACTATTTTTAGTGTTGCGCGAAATAAAAAAATATCAAAAAGATTAAATTAATTAGAAAAAAATAATTCAAAAAATCTTGGGGCGTTACACGGAGGATGTAATACCGAGAGTTTTTAAAAGAATAAAATGATGTCTGATAGTATAAATTATACCCAACATTGGGATTGGATTGCGTTACATATAATATGAAGTTTATCTTGCATTATATACAACATTGAGATAAAAAACACATTATTATTATTTTTCTTATTTAATATGATAGTTATCACGTTTCCATTGGAATGATTGGTTTGAGTAGTATTAAATCAATTATGAAGGTATGGTTTATACACACACAGAAACACACATACATATGTATATATATATATATATATAATGAATCATTTGGTGACCAATTAATTAGAAATAAAAATAATACCCTTTTGAAAATAAAAGGAAATCATTTACTGAAAGACTAAATTAATGTACACAATTGTGAAAAAACAAGATTTAAAGTCATTTTTTTCATTTTTAACATCCATTTTGAATATATATCTGTAAATGTGACATTGAAAATAAGGTTTTCATCATTTTTTTTACAAAAAACTGATGTTGGAAATCTAAATTGGGTTCATTTTGGAATCACTTTTCATGAAAACTGATGCCAAAAACCCAATGATTTCTTTATGGTTTCACTGTCAGTTTTCATAAAAACCAATCTAGAAAGTTAATTTTTTGAAAACTTTGAAATTTACTCTCCCAAATAATTTACCATCCTAATAATAGATAATAAGGTATACATGCATCAAACAATATGTATCATTGACTAAAAATATATAAAAAGAAACATAATTTTAACAAGTTAATTAGAAAATTTTCTATGTATTTTTATTATAAATAAGAATTAAAAAAACATACCTAAAATTTACATAATTACCATTGTTGGTTAATGTTGAGCCATTATTTTGAGATCATTATGTTCCAAAACCTATTATAAAAGAAGTATTAGCTTTTGAACCCTAGTGATTTGGAAAATGTAATACAAATCATATACATAAGAATATATATACCATAAATCGTAATCATACTTAAAAAATAGTTTGCAAACAAAGATCAAAGATGGGTAAGTTCATCTTGTGTATAAGACTTGGAATCAATGAATTTATATAATAATATTTAATGATATAAGACTAAAAAAATATAATATTATGACAAAAAATATAAAATTATTATTATAACTAACCATATCAAATTCAGTATTTATGCGAGCTGTGATTATATCATACATTAATTATAGAACATAAAAACCACATTCAACATATCCTTGTTAACAATGAAACTATGATTATAAAACAATAACTTAATAATTAAAACATATATATATATATATATATATATCAAAAATAGAATAATATCTAAAATAAAAAATATTTACCATTACTTTCACATATTGGATTTCATTTTAGTTCTTTGTCGACAAGTGATTTTAGTTAAAAAAAATTTATGACCTGCATTTTTATATATATCATCTAGTAATAATTGTATATAGAATAATAATTATATATAATGAACTTATAAAAAATAAGAAAATTTACATTTCTAAAAAGGTGGGAATTTTTTTATAAACATCACCTAATAAAGAGAAAAACCAATATAATGTGCATTCACAAGGAAAGAATATGACAATTATCAAATACCCCTACAGTACAAAAAATTAAAAAAATTATTACATTATAATGAACATTGGCTCATAATTATGTTTGTTTTCTTACCCATCAAGAAATGGAAAACACCAACACCAAATCTCCATCTTTGATAATCTCATAAATATATATATATATATATATATATATATATATATATATATATATATATATATATATGTAAATCTATCAGCAGTGTTCACATATTGCACAACCGTTGGAAATGAATTTTTGGTCTATAAATCCATAAATGTATGTGGCCTTATTTTTAATAAGAATCATGTAGAAATACCTAATTAAAATAGTAATATAGTTTGTAAATTTAAACCATATTTAATTAAATAAATAAAAAATGACATTCCAATTTACTTACATGGAAAACAACTGAAACACAAGAACACTGAGCCATTTAAAATCAATTAGATTCATGACATCTTTTTTAAATATTCTCAACTGATAGTATCTTCCACAAATATCAGATGCCATCCTAAACTCATAGATATTATCAGAGGAATAAGAAGCCTGAGAGAATATTTGTATCCCATTAAAAATATCTAAAGTATCTACAGTTGTTTGTTCTTAAACCTTTTGTTTCCTTTATGCATTTTCTTTTAATATTAGATACTCCCATATAAGTAAAATTCCAGAAAAAAATTATAAGAAATTTTCAACCAGATGTAATTAACATTTTTAAAAAGGCATACCTCATATAAAAGATAATGAATAAGAACATATGGACAAATTAAAAAAAGAACCATTTAATCACCAACTATGGTAACGACCTTAGTAGTAAATGGTACTAGAGAAGTTGGATCAATAAAATTTTGTATTGATACTCTAACCTAACCCATCTCCATTGGCTGGTGATGTATAGAATCCCCCAAAAAATTAACGACATTGAATGCTAAAATATGTACATGAGGATCTTCACCATACAACTCATAGTATACGATTGGGTCCGAACGAGGAGGTGGAGGATCTGAGTAGGCAAGTCTGGCTGGGAAGGATGTATAGACTATACAACCGGCTGAAAAGGTTGGATAGGCTAGGAAGGCTATACAGACTTTGACCGTCTCTTCAATTGTTTGAACAATGCATGCATAGTTGATTGAATTTCATCTCCTATAGAGCATTTAATATCTTTCATCTTAGATTTTAAGTATTTTATTTCTGGATCTCTTGATTTCTTATTTTGATGACCAAAAACTTTCACAATACTAACACCTACTTCATATCCTCTTATGTGGATAGGGTGTTTTAGATTTTCTAAACTAGTGATGAGGATGTTTATCCTACCCTCAGGGATAAAAGTTCCCTATGATGATTACTTATGAAGATCTTCTATCAATGAAAAATGAAAATTATATATTAGTGTAGTAAATTTATAAAAAGTAAAAATCATGAAAAATAAATATTATTTAATTACAATTCATTCAGATACTTCCTTCACTTTATCTATAAGATACTTTTCATATTTTATTCTTCTCACTATTTTCTATTTTTCATATTGGGTGGGGGAGATGGAGGACCGAACTGGACCTTGTCAGAAGAACTAGCATACTGAGTTCTTAATGCTTCTACTTTTTTCTCAATCTTTTCTAGAACTAATAAATTATACCCTTTACCAGATAAAGCATGAGGGTATACATTTTCCAACTAGATGTCTTAATCAGATTTCCTAGAGGTATGCTATATATAAAGTAAACTAATAAGTATTTAGGTACATATATAAGAAATTATATAATATAATTTAACTATCATACGAGAAAGCCTTCATCATGTCGTTTGAAAAAAAAATTCTTCCATATATATGCATTTAAAAACTCATATTTGATTCATGGGTTTTCATTTTATCTATATCCAAAAAACATAATTCTCATCAACATTGTTTTGAAATATCTCCATCGAACCACCACTAAAGAAAGATACATTTTCTTAATTTCTATTGTTTCTTCCAAATTTAATTTCATCTGTAATTGAATAAAAAAATATTAGTCATTTAAAATATATCATATTCGAAAAATGAGATAAAATAAATCAATTGAAATATTTTACCATTACGGAATCTCAAAGCTGATTTATCACCATCTTGTCAATGGACTTCCAATTATAATTTAAAATACTAATCATGTAATGAATCTATATATAGATATAGCTAATAAACTACATAAAATTTAGGCCCATTACATTATTATTATCATCAAAACTAATATGTAATCACTCAAATCCATGAGAAACTGACAGTTTTGGTAAAATTTTAATGCCATGTTTAGCAACTCGAGAACTCAATTTATTAATAGTAAAAGAACAAGACAATGCCGCTGAAGCCTCATCAGTAGTCCTATAATTATTATTTTTTAAATTAAATGTATATTGTTAATAATTAATTCTATTACTAGATATCTAACAATATGAAAAAAGACAAATACCTTAGTATATATTACTTTTTCTCTGTATTTGTATCCATCATTAAAATATAGAAATGTAATGAAATTCTCTTATATATTCATATTATTAGACAAGTAAAAAATTTGAAAATAATAAAATATAAATATTTAGTATTTAAATTTCTACACATGTGTATGTTTTTAAAAAATAATGATGTTATTATTCTTAACCAAAACAATATACAAGGTAAAATATTAAATATAAAGTGTACTTCTAAAATGATAGAAATATTAGTAAATTTAAAAAACAAATTTAGAAAAATTGTTCTCATATGTGTGACTATTACCAAAATATAATAATGTACTTCTAGGATTTCAATGAAAAAATGTTTAACCATAACAATGTAATATCAAAATTTAATAGAAAAAATAATACAAATAATAAAATATATATAATTAAATATCCAATAGTTATTAAATAATATTGTTTTCACACATTTAAACTCTAAAAAATAAATATAATGTAAATAATTACGAGATTAATTAGGAGAGTAATTTAGTGTTTTACTATATCCCTTAATCAAGATAATTTAATATTGTGTGCACTATGTATGTGTTTTATTCATTGTTATATGAAATCATATAACAGAAAAAGAAGCCTCATATAAATCAATAACATAATTATCATTATTATAATCTAAATGGATTGTTTTCCCTTAAAAAATGATGGTCTACTGATCATTCGAGTGATCAATGGCATAAAATATTTATTTTTCTTGTGTGCCCAAGATAAATAGTTCCTCATTTCAACTAAATATTTTCAAATCTACCAGTTTAAACCCATATTTATCAGGTTTCACTCCACTATTACTTTTATCCCAAATACACATAAACATGATGAATCTAAATTTAATATAATCATTTTTTTATATCTCTTAAAGAACACCAAAATATGAAGTTGATGTAGAAATTGAGGTTTTATCTTTTTTCACTCAAAAAAATTAGTGCTTCAGTGATAACCATTACACCACTCTTTTGAACTGTACTATTATCATCCAATGTTTTCTGTAAAATGTTTACTCATTAATATAAAAACCTGACCATGTGATCACATTAAGAGATAATCCCCCTAACAAACATTTCAATGATTCTGATGTAGATACATTTGTGAAGAATTTCGCTTTAAACCATGAAACAAATGTCTTTTTATGCTCAATCATTACCCAATTTTTATCTCTTTTCAGATATTGTAACTTTAATTCAGAAATATATTATTATATATATGATTGAACCTCATTTATATTGTTAAGATTGTATAAATGTTCATATATCGCTTCATCACATGGAATAAACTTTATCTTTATGCCTCAAATACCTCTAACTTCACTATGAACTATTATATATCGAGATATAGGGAGACTAATATGCTTCACTTCATACAAATAATCAGTAAGGAACTCAATCACCTCTTTTGATACATATTTTTGAAAATAGATGCCTCTGGTTGGTAAGGGTTTTTAACACATCCCATCAAAATTTTCATATATATTTTCAAAGTATACATCCTTCATAAATAAACTAGCCCATATATTATTTTCTCAAACACCAAATAAATCACTAGATGAACCATTATATCAAACAATGTAGGTGGAAAATACATTTATTGTTGACAAAGAATAGGAGGAGATACATTTTCAAAAACATATAACAAATTTGGATCAACAAATTTACTATAAATAGATTTTAAAAAATTACATAATCTAATAATAGTCTTTATAATAGATATCAATAATATACCATGCAGTGTAAATGGTAGAAGTTATTGTATTAATACATGAAAATCACGAGATTTCATACCTATTAATTAAAATCCTTCAATGAAACCAAATTCTTCACATTTTAAGAATAACCATTTGGTAAGTAAATACCATTAAGACAATGAAAAAAATTCATCTTCTCAATATTTATTAATGTGTGAAAAGCTGAAGTTAAATATGTTTTGTTTCCTTTTATAGTTGGATCTAACTCTAAACGTAGTCTCATTCATATCACGTACAATCAAGTATAAAATCCACATTTTCTATTTACTTTTATGACTAAGAAATTTCCAATAAAACTGTAACATATGTTTTTATAAACATGAATAACATCAATGTTATGTGTTATCTCTAAAATTATTTAATAAGGTAGTTTAAAAAATATAGACAGTTTCATCCAGATATTTTTTTGAGGGCAGGAACTTATTTTCTTTCCAAATATCTAGTCAAAACTTTTTACCCTATCATAATATTGTTCAACTAATAATGGTCATGGGGGAATACTATATTTCTATAAACCATTAAATAACTTTTTCAATATTTTATAATAATAATAAATTCAAAAAAATATTTGATGTCCCATGTACACTGTCTTTCATCCATTTTTCAATTGATAATATGAAGTCTCTTCATCATAAATTGGACATGCTTTTATCCCCTAACACAATATCCAAATAAGTTTCCCTATAAAAGAAAATGATTTATATAAAACATTACCATAGCAAGAAGAAGAAAATACTCTTTCTTGTATGCATGAAAAATTTTAACATCTATCTCCCATAGTTGTTTAAAATCACCAATCAATGGTGAAAGATACACATCAATATTATTTCTCAGCTGTTTTGATTTATAAATCATCAATCTCATCATAAATTATTTTTTATTTATACATATATGTGGGTAAAAGTTGTAAACTACCATATCATAATGAAATAATACAAACATGTTCAAAAATAATAATAAACAATCATATCATAACCCATAAAACTAAATGGTCATTATAAACATATAATCAGTTCATAACTTGTAGAAAAAGATACAGGTTTCATAATCATTTCATTGTAAGTGTAACCGATTAAAAGATGTGTGATTCAAAAGAATATAACACATGAAAGAGAAATATGTGTCATAAGAATCATTCCATCAACACACAAATCATTAAATAAATAATTTTAATGGAACCTTTGGATCATTTCCCCGAAGGGAATGAGCAACATCAATATATTTCTTCTTAGATTGAAAAACTATAAAAAGACATTTAAAAAAAAATTCTTCAGGAAAATATCCTTTCTTATTTGGAAAATTATTTTTTAAACATCAAACCTTTTGAAACCATATTCATGAAAATAAACATGAAAACTTATAAAGAAAAATTTGAAAACATTTTGAAAACCCTTTCCATTGAAAACTTCTTAAAACTTATAATTAAAGATTTAAAACATTTTGAAAATATTTTCATTAAAAATACTTTGAAAAATTATAATACTTTATAAAATTTTGAGAACCTTTTTACTTGAAAACTTATTAAATAATATAAAAAATTATTGAAACCCATTTTCCTTGAAAACTTATGATATAAGTTTTATTTTTTTCAAATTTTTTTTTGCCTCGAACACTTTTAAAAGAAGCTTGAAACAATTTTGAAAACCTTTTTCCTTTAAAAATCATAAAATAATATTCAAAACATTTTAAAAACCTTTTTATTTTAAAACACTTTTAAAACATATAAATAAATCTTAAAAACATTTTAAAATTCATTTATTTGAAAATACTTTATAAATAAATATTGTAAATGTTTTGAAAAAAACTTTCTTTAAAAATACTATAAAAACATAAAAATTATTATTGAAAAATGTATTGAAAACCATTTATTTTAAAATACATTTAAAACTTATCAATAAATCTAAAAAAAATTGAAACCTTTTTTTTAGAAAACATTGTTTTGAATGAACACAGATTTCCGACCGCAGAGAGAGGAAAAGTATAAATTTTTTAAAAAAACTTTCTTAATCATTTTATGTACCAAAGAGTGTAAAAATGGTACCAATACATGAGTATATCATGAATATACATATGATAAGAAAATAAAAGAGTTATATTTAGAGATGGATCAAAAGATTTTATCAATGTTAACATAATCATAAACAATCTCGATAAACGAAGAGATTGTTTCAATAAACTATAACCACTTGGTAACTGTGAATTGTAATCCCCATGTAATAAAATGCAATTTTATGAATATTATAATATTAGTAATATAATTATATTCATTATTTAATTTGTTAAATTTATTATATACACCACATATAAAAATATAGGTGCATAAAATGGCATGTGTCTCAAAAAAGACAAATTGGGAAAAATTTAATTTACCAATTTAGTAACTTTTGAAACCTAAACCCCAAGATATAAATATCATAAAATTTATATATAAATACCCATGAATATATGAATAATAATAATTTAATATATCTATGGTCTGTTTACAAACCACATATAAGAAATACAAGGTGAACATGGCAAGTATCTCAAGGGAATAAAAAAATGAGATGAAATTCCCTTACCTTATGTCTTGACTCTTTTTGTAATCGAAATATATTACTGTATAATAAATTTTGGTTTATTATAAAAATTTTACATAATCATATTATTATATCAAATACCATATTTTTTATTACATTATATTACCCAATTGTTAACAATTATATGTCATGGTTTCACTTTGCGTAATATCCTCTTTGTTCGTCACATGTTTCTTAATTTGTTATATCTTTGGTCCTTATACTTATGTAATGATTTATATAATATAGACCATGATATCAAAAAAGTATATTCAATATATTTTAATTACAATAATCTGTTAAATATATAAGTTTAAAATTGAATACACAGTTCTGGGAGATGGTAGACCGTACGTACACATGAACAATGTTTCTGTTTTATTATCGTATTAAAAGAAAGAGAGTAAATGACATATATGTATATATATTAATTAAATTAGAATTATTATATCATATATACCTTAAAATTTCACTAAACATATCCTTAATACATTCCATGTAATGTGTGAACAAATCACATCACATTGAGGGGGCGGTAGTCTACACTTCCTCAAACAAAATTATCGTATTTACACAAAATGGAAAGTATAAAGATATGTATTTTAATGGAATTAAATAGTCATAAATATATTATAAATGTCATATATATCATATATAAATATATTTTACATCATAATGACCACCAGGATAAGTGGTAAAGGAAGAACGAACCATCATTGTTTCATGAGGCAGTAGTTCTCCATTCTAGTAAATAATATGTTTGTTACCCATCATATGAAAGTGTGTGTTATTTTCGGTAGAAAACATAACATAAAAAATCTTATAATATTTATGATACTTTTTTTGTTACAAAATCATGGACTAATAAGAATATATGGGGGTGTATAATGGAAATAAGATAAATGAACATGAGGAATAATGTTACATCTTATTCAGGTAACTATTTTTGGTTTTCACCAAAGGGATTCCTTGGATTGATATATACCCAATGTTTGGATTCTAGGACAAGGTTAGGTATTTTTAGGATCTATTTGGGAAGATATTTTTAGATCCAAAGGGGATTGAGAGGTGTGAAAAAGTAATAGGAGAGGAGGCCTTTTTATAGTAGAGGAGGAGTGTCACTCTTGTAAATTTGTGGAAGGGAATTCCACCAACATTTTTTCCATGGGAATTGGATAAAATAATGTTTAAAAGTATATAAAAGTGATTATAGGGTATAAATATTTCTGTATAATGGATTTTTTACAAGTTTCAAGGTCATTTAGGCCCTTAATATTAGGTTTAGTCATTAGTTAAGCTTAATTTTACCTTAATCGATATAATTAATTTTAATAAATTTTACTAATATTTTTGGTCAAAAATTAAGTTAAAATTATTTGAAAATATAAATTATTATTATTAAAAATATTTAATCCATTTTTCCAAATTTTAATCACATAATTTTCAGAAATTAATTTAAATTTATTAGCGTAGTCGGGTCAACAATGCAAGGTTTTAAAGTAAAAACGGTCAAATGTTTGCTATGTTTTTATATTCAATTTCTAAGTGAAATTGATTAAACTAACCCAAATTGGGTTTAAATATAAAAAAAATTATCTAATTAAACTTTTAAACCAATTCATAATTTAAATTTACCTTATAAATATGTTAGATGAAAAAGTAGTTTGAACAAAAATTCAGTATTTTCAGTATACATTAAAAAAAGAGACTTCATAGAAAAGTACCAAAAAATTACCCTAACCTAATTTTTATGTTTTTATTTCAAATATGATGTTTATTTTAACATATTAAATCTATAAAATTTCAAAAAATTGGATTTAAAATGGGTTCTCTATTAAAAGGAGGTAAAAATTCCTTAATAAAAATATTGTTTTTTAATCATAAAATTGGGTTTGTTCTTATATTATGTCAATAAAATATATTATATAAATATAAAAAATATTTTATTGAATATATAGCATATATATTACAATAATATCCCTTATTAATTATAATGAATTTATTTTATTTGGGTATAACAACTTTGTGACTATAAAAATAATAATATTTTTCTTTATATTCAATCGCTTTTCATATTCATTTATAATTAATTGGTAACCTATGAATTCATCTTATATTTGTGTAAATAATATATTTTATTAAATTATTTAATATTATTCACTACCTTCAATTTAAAAACCCGGTTTTATCTTATTATATTAAATAATAATATATTATTTCTTAGTAAAACTCGGTCTTACGTGTTACGCTAGACATCAAGGAATGTCAGTATTGAATGTAACATAAGCTAACATTGATGTTATGTATAGAGAAATATAAAATTTATCTTATGTGTAGTGCATGATTATCTTGGTGTTGCGTATACCGCAATGCAAACATAATGATTTAATATAAAGGAAACTACTTTTAATGTTGCGTGAAATGGAAAATATCAAAAATATTAAATTAATTAAAAAAAAAGTTCACAAAATCTTAGGTTGTTACATTCTATCCCCCTTAAATTTAATTTGACTCAAAAAATTTATCTGGGTTACCAAAGGTTTAATACTTTAATGTTCCTTTCATTGAAACCCACACCATAAAAATAAACACTAAAACATACTTTCAAAAAAGGAAATTTGGAAACATAACGGTTACCCAAATTATCACATAACTAGGTTTCCACATAGGAGAACATAAGTGGGAAGTGAAAACATGGACTTAAAGGAAATGTGTAAATATTATTGGGAGTTATTGATGTCATGAATCACAAAAAATCGAATGATCAATGAACATTTTATGGCCTCGATGTCATAAATCTATGATGATTTAAAAGGCCATCAATTCAACAAAATTAAGGTATTAGAACAATATTTAATTTCTAGATATTTTTCCTAAAAATTATGATTTTTCATGGTATGATATACTTGTATGATTTCCGGACAACTTCACCCTTTGTTTTTCCTTAACCCACTTCACCACTTTCTACAAAAATAAATTTGGATTGTTCATTCCTAAATTATTAATAGATCAAGATATCGATGACATTACATCCCATTTGTAATCAGTTATCTTCAACACAAAGTTGTTAGATTGAGTTATCCGATATTATTAAATCCTATTGTGGTGAGATAACACTTTAATCTTATTGAATTCATCTGAAATTTGATGTAAAATTTCCATAAATGGTTAACCTTATAACCCTTCCGGAATATGAAAATCCATATATTTTGAAATAATTTCACAAAATTGTATTAACATTGATTCCCAATATATCCAAAAGTTTATTTTTATTGTCACATTCCAAACATGTGAATACGTTCATCATATATTCCCTTAAAATATGGTAATAACATAAATTAACAAAAATAATTTTGAAAAACATGTGTGATTCCTTTTTCTAATGATTACTGGATGAACTATTTAAATATAATAATTTGTAAAATTCATCCTTAATGACATAGTGGACTTTTCAAATAATCAGTTCCAGGGTAATCTGTACCATCCAATTTATTTATTCATATCTAACATATCTTTATCCAAAGATCATTATCTCTACATAAAGAATAAATTAAAGGTTACCTCCCCTTAACTAAAATATAAAATTTCTGTGAAATCACCAATAAACATATCCTTTTAAAATATTTAATGAAAAATTATACTAAAAATACGTATATATTCCATGACTTATGTAACATAATCTTTGAATTCCAAAATATAAATACTTCATTCATCTAACATTTTACATGAAAAATTAGTTGGATTCATTAAATTATTACTTAATACGTCTTTCATATAATATGAAATATGAATCATATATTAAGTTCACTCAACCTAAATCTAATCATTCTTATTATGTTTAATAATTATAAAATACTTGAAAAACATCACATACCTTTCACATGTCATTTCTAGTCTCTTTATCTTCGGAAGTATAACCAATACTCATACAACCTTTCTAATTCTATATATGAGATCTACAATTGGGAAATAATATTTCATAATGCCCATACTTTATACATATGAAAAATTCAAGGTTAAACATTTTCCTTATATATCTCTCAATTTAACAAAACCATAAATCACAGGGTGAGAAACACATATCATAGAAGAAAACCGCATTATCATGAAAAATTACTTATAAGATGTATAAATCATGAAAAATTCCATAATATATGACACCCTAGATTTATAATATGTTATTAATAGGCAAGTTTCATTTAAATCATTCATGATGGTTCATGAAGAGTTGGTGGATTCCAAAATCACACCCCCCGAGTGTGTCAAACCAGGTGTGCAGCAAGGCCTGTTGTTGTGTATCAGATTACCCCAAGTCAGGGCAGGAACATCTTTACAGAGTTATTACTCTAATTTACATCTATTATAGATCCACATACACTTGTATTATCTATACATATATATATTATTAGTAAACCATGTACTCTATCCCTTACCAAAATTCTAGGACATTTTCTTAAACATTAACTAATCCTTATACTTATCCTTGGAGAAATCCCTAGACATATCCTTATAAATATACCTTGGAATATCAATAAACTTTTTTCATCCTAGTTTAAAAAGTTTAACTATACCTTTTCTTTGTTTCTAACTACAATAACCTAGTCTTAACATTTATAGATATAACACAACATGTGTCGAGTACTTAAAAAATTATACAATGAGACGCCCAAAGACTGTATTAGTTTAATGAATTTGAAAACCTAGAAACATAAACACTGAAATATAATTGAGTTATATTATCTCCCACTAGGTTCTTTACGACTATAAACCTACTTAGACACATCATACATAATAAATATCATCATAACTTGGAGAAAGGAAATATAAAAAGGGGTGATCATAGATGCTCAATAAGGATAAACAAGTGAGACATGTAAGGATAAACATGAGAATAAGTTTTTGTGAACAAGATCATGAAAATAGAAGATCATACCCTGTATATCAAGGATCATAAATAGGAATCATGAAACAAATATTGGTAGTTCAAAATACATGAATCATAAGAAAATAAAATAAATAATCCATGGAATTATAACATAGGAATAAAACATGGAATTTTGGAAAACACATAATCTTATAATATGGTTTCCATAGTAGTCAAGGAAGAATTTCCAAGGCTATCTTGGTAGTATGGGTTCACTCCCCATACCATATTGGTAGTTAGGGTTCACTCCCATGACCATCTTATTAGAATTAGTTCACTTATCATACCATCTTGGTAGTCATGGTTCACTCCCATGTCCATCTTAGTACCATAAGTGCACTCATCATACCATCTTAGTAGTCATGGTTCACTTTCATGGACATCTTAGAAGTGAAGGTTCACTCCCAAGACCATATTAGTCTATATCATTATATTTAAATATTACCTAATGAATTGAAGGGAGATATAGGTCCCACCCATCTCATAATGAAATCACACATACATGTTCCAAAAAACCATAGACAACAAATCATAACCCTTAAAAAGAAATGGGTATCACAAAAATGTAACCATATCATAAACTATGTAAAAAGATACTGGTTTCATAATCATTTCATCATAAGAATAAATCCTGAAAAGAAGCGGGTTTCAGAAGAATATAACCCGTGAAAGAAAAATGGGTTTCATTAGTATTATTCCATAAAAACATAAACCATTCAAGAAATAATATGAATAAAACCTTTGGATCTTTTCCTAGAATGGAATGAGTAACATCAACAGATGTCATCTTAGATAGAAAATAACTTGCAAAGTTCTTCTAAAAACATTTCTTGAGGAAACTATCATTTCTTATTTTGAATATATTTTTTAAAAAATAAAACCTTTTGAATTTTTTTTCATGAAAATAGACATGAAAACTTATAAATAAAGATTTAAAAACATTTTGAAAACCATTTTCTTTTAAAACTTTTTGTAAACATATAATGAAAGTTTAAAAACATTATGAAAACCATTTCATTGAAAATAATTTGAAAACATATAAAGAAATATTAAAAAGGTTTTGAAAAACGTCTTACTTAAAATCTTATGAAATAAGTTTAAAACGTTTTGAGACCTATTTTCCTTGAAAACTTATGTTATAAGATAGAAAACAATTTCAAAAACTGTTTCCCTTGAAAAAATATAAAATAATTTTGAAAACATTTTGAAAACATTTTTCCTTGAAAACTAGTAAAATAAGCTTCAAAACATTTTTAAAATCATTTTATTTAAAATATATAAAAAACCTACAAATAAATCTTTAAAACATTTTTGAAACAAATTTATTTTTAAATACTTTGAAAACTTATAAAGAAATATGGAAAATGTTTTGAAAACTAGTTCATTGAAAATAGTTTAAAAACTTATAAACTATTCTTAAAAAATGTATGAAAAACAATTTATTTTAAAAATATTTAAAAAAATATCATGAAATATAAAATAATTTGAAACCCTTTTTTTAAAAAACATGTTTTTTAATGAACACACATTTCTTATCGAAGTGAGTGAAAAAGTAGGAATTTCATAAAAACACTTTCTTAGTCATGTTTTGTACAAAATAGTGTAAAAAAGGTAACGATAGATGAATATATGATGAATATACATAGGATAATAAAATTCATGAGTTATCTTGAGATATGTATAATAAGATGTCATCTATGGAAGTATAAACATAAATAATCTCGATAAACGAAGGGATTGTTTCAATAAACTCTAACCACTTGATAACATTGAATTATACTCCCCATGAAAAAAAATTAAATTACATAAAGATTAAAATATAATTAGTTGATTTATATTCATTATTAAACAAGTAAAATGTATCATATACAACTCATATAAAAATATAGGTTCATAACATGATATGTGGCTCAAAGAAGGAAAATTGAGATAATTTAGTTTTCAAATTTGGTATCTTTTAAAACCTAAAACCAATAAAATAAATATCATCAAATGGATATGTAAATACCCATAAATATAATTATAATAATAATTTAATAAATCTATGGTTATTATACACACCATATATAAGAAATATTAGGTGAACATGGAATGCATCTCATGGAAATAAAAAATGAGATGAAATCCCCTTACCTTATATCTTGACTCTCTTCGTACAAAAAAATATTTCTATAAAATAAATTTAAGTTTATTATAAATGATTTAAATAAAAAAATAATTTTATATAATACCATATATGGTTTTATTATTTCTTTATATTACCTTATTGTTAAAAATTATTTGTTAAGGTTTCACTTTGGGTAATATCCACTTTGTTCTTCAAATGTGTTTTAATTTGTTATATATTTGGTCCTTATACTTATATAATGATTTAAAGAATATAAAAGATGATATAAATATAAATTATATTCATTATATGTGTATTATAATAATCCATTAAATATAGAATTATAAAATGGAATACATGGTTTATGGAGGTGGTAGGTCATACGTACACATGAATGTTGTTTCCGTTTTATTGTTATATTTAAAAGAGAGAGTAAATGAATTATGTATATATATATATATGTTTATATATAAAAATATTATATTAGTATTATTATATCATATATATCATAAAGGTTCACTAAATCCATTCTTAATACATTTTATGTAGTCTGTGAAAGGATCACATCGTTTTGAGAGGGAGGTAGTCCACACGACCTCAAACGAAATTATTGTATTTATAAAAAATGGAAAGTATAAATATATGTGTTTTAAAGGAATTGAAAAAAATTAAATAAATTATAAATATCATATATATCATATATAAATATATTTTCTATCACAATGACCACCATTAAAGGTGGTAAAGGAAGAACAAACAATCATCATTTCGTGAGGCCGCAGTTCACCACACACATGAACAATATGTTCGTTACCCAATTGATGTAAGAGTGTTTAATTTTAGGGCTAAAATTTATCATAAAACATCCTATTATATTGAATATACTGGTTTTTTTATAAAATAGTTTAATAAGAAGAGTTTATTGGGTTGTATAATGGAAATAACATAGAAGAACTTGAGGAATAATGTTACCTCTTATTCGAGTAACTCTTTTTGGTTTGCACCAAAGGGATTCCTTGGATTTATTTACGAACAAGGGTAGGATTATAGGATTAGGGGAGGTATTTTTAGGATCTATTTGGGTAGATATTGGTAGATCCAATGTGTCTTGTTAGGTGTGAAGAAGTGGTAGGGGGGATACCTTTTTATAGTGGAGGAGTAGTGACACTCATGTAAATTTTGTGAAAGGGAATTGCACCCACATTTTCTCATGGATAATGGATACAATAATCGTAAACATTAAAGAAAAGTGATTATAGGGTCTATATATAGCCATAAAATGGATTTTGGACAATCTTATAGGTCATTTAGGCCATTAACATTAATGTTTTGTTCTTTGTTAAGCATAATTTTACCTTAATCTATGTAATTGATTTTAATTACTTTCACAAATCATTTTTTTTTCAAAAAATAAGTTGAACTTATTTTAAATTATAAATTATTATAATTATAAATATTTAATCCATTTTTTCAAATTCTAATTATATAAGTTATATAAATTAATTTAAATTTAATCCTATAGTCTGGTCGACAATACTAGGTTTTAAAGTAAAAACGTTCAAACGTTTGCTATGTTTTTGTATTCAATTTCAATGTGAAATTAATTAAAATGTCCCAAATTGGTTTTATTGATAAATATATTATCTAATTAAACTATTAAACCAATTTAATATTAAATTAACCTTATAAATATATTATATTAAAAAGCTGTTTTGAACTAAAATTCAGTATTTTTCACTATTTTTTAAAAAATGAGACTTTATAGAAAAATAAGAAAAAATTACTCTAACTTAATTTTAATGGTTATTTTTCAAATATGAATTTTAGTTTTTCATATTAAATCTATAAAAGTTACAAAAATAGGATTTAAAATGGGTTTACAATTAAAAGCCGTTAAAAATGTCTTAATAAAAATATAGGCTTTTAAGCAAAAAAATTGGGTTTTTTCATATCTTATGTCTATAAAATGTATTATATGAATATCAAAAATATTTTATTTAATATATAACATATATCTAAATTAATTACACTTAATAATTATAATTAATTTAATTTACTATTCTAAAACGGCTCTGTGACCATCAAAATAATAATATTTTGTTTTATATTCAATCGTTTTTCAAATTAATTTCTAATTAATTGGCAACCTATGAATTCATATTATATTTTTTTTAAAAACATATTTTCATAAATTAGTTAATACTATTCATAACCTCTAATTTAACAGCCAGGTTATATCTTATTATATTAAATAATAATATATTATTGTTTGGTAAAACTCGGTCTTGCGTGTTGCTCAAGCCATTGAGGAAAGTCTGTCTTGCATGTAATATAAGATAACATCTGTGTTCCATGTAAAGAAAGTTAAAATTTATTTTGTGTATAGAAAATTATTATCTTGGTGTTTCTTATAGTGCATTCCAGACATAGTGATTTAATATAAAGTAAACTATTTTCAGTGTTGTGTGAAATGAAAAATAAAAAAAATTAAATTAATAAATAATAATAATTAAAAAATTATCATGGTGTTAAAGGAAGAATGTAAAACTTAGAGTTTTAAAAAGAATTAAATTATGGTCTATGGGATAAATTACAAGCAACATTAAGTTTGGATTGCATTACAGGCAATATCGAGTTTATCTTGCGTTATACGCAACATTGAGTTTAAACACCACACATTATTGTTATTATTATTATTATTCAATGTGATCGTTATCATCATGTCATTGGAATGGATGGTATGAACATTATTTACTGAATTATGAAAATATGTTTTATACAAAAAGGTACACAAAATCTCACACACATATATATAATGAATTATTTGGTGACCAATTAACTAGAAATGAAAATAAAAACCTTTTGAAAATAAAAGGTTTTTTTTATGAAAAACTAATTTAATGAACACACGAGTGAAAAAAAAGATTTAATGTCTATTTATAACTAAAATATATAAAGGTGACATTAAAAATAAGGTTTTAGGCATTGGTTTTACAAAAACTGATGCAAAAAATGTGAACTAGGTTAATTTTGGGCGTGGGTTTTCATGAAAACCAAATCCAAAAACAAAAAGATTTTTTTTTAAAGTTTCAATGTCGGTTTTCATAAAAAATGACTTCGAATGTTAATTTTTTTGAGAAAATTTTAAATATTACACCCCCAAATAATTCAGAATACCTATAGTAGAAAAATAAGTATACAGACAACATAAAACATGTATCATTGACTAAAAATCTATAAAAATAATCACACTTTTAACAAGTTAATCAAAAAATTATCTATACTTTTGTGTTATAATAAATAATTAAAAAACACATACCTAAAATTTACAACACGATCATTATTGGTTGATGTTGAGCCATTATTTTTAGATAATTAGGTTCAAACACCTATTAAAAAAATTGTATTAATTTTTTAACCCAAGTTATTAAGAAAATGTAAAACTAATATTAAACATTAAAATATACATACCTTAAATCGTAATCATACATAACAAATAGTTCACAAAAAAAGGCCGAATATGGCTAAGTTTATCTTGCATATAAGACTCAACATCATTGAATGTCTATAAAAACATTGAATGATATAATATTAATAATAGAATATAATGACAGAAAATATCAAATAATTAAAATGACTAACTTTATCAAATTCATTAGTTACCCTAGTTGTGATAATATCATACATGAATTAAAGAACATAATAACCACATTCAAAATATCCTTGTTGACAATGAAACTGTTGTTGTGAAACATTTATGTGATAATATATATATATACATATATATAATAGAATAATATCTAAAATAAAAAATAATTACAATTACTTCCACATATTTGATTTCATTTGACTTATTTATCAAAATGTAATCTTTTTTAAATTTTTTTCATGACATGAATTTTCGTATATATAATATAATAATACATTTTTATACAATATGAATTAAATATAATGAACTAATAAAAAAGAAAAAAAATTACCTGCCTAACAAAAGGTAATTTTATTTTACAAATACCACCTAATAAAGAGAAAAACCAATATAATGTGTTATCACTTGGGAGGAATACACCTAACATCCAATTCCCCAAATAATAAAAAAGTTCACAATTCATGACATTATAATGAACATTGGATCATAATTATGTCTATGTTCTAACCTATGAAGAAATGGAAAAAACCAACACCCAATCTCTATTGTTGATAACCTGTCACACACACACACACACACACACATATATATATATATATGTAACTCTATCTGTCATCTTCACAAATTTCATAGATGTTGAAAAGAATTATGGTTCTATAAAACCATAAATGTATTTGGACTCATTTTGAATA
Organism: Viscum album; assembly: GCA_963277665.1. Lineage (NCBI taxonomy): Eukaryota > Viridiplantae > Streptophyta > Magnoliopsida > Santalales > Viscaceae > Viscum > Viscum album. The sequence continues at coordinate 1,273,549,277 of OY728132.1, read as the reverse complement.
AGAATCATGTGTAGATACCTAATTTAAAAGTAATATAGTTAATAAATTTAAACCATATTTATTAAATTAAAAAAACTATCACGTCAATTTACTTAAATAGAAAACAATTGTAGCATAGGCATGCAGATCTCTTTAAAATCAACTAGATCCAAAATATATTTTCTTAATATTCTCAATATATAGTCGCTTACACATATATTATAAGTCATCCAAAACTCATAGATATTATATGGGGAAGAATAATCATGAGATATAATTTTGTATCCCATTACTTTTGATATTAGATACTCGTATACAAGTTAAATGTAAAAAAAATTATAAGTAATTTTCAATCAGATGTAATTACCATTAAAAAATGCATATATTGTACGAAATATAATGAATAAGGCCGTATGAAAATGTTATAAATGACCCATATAACCCCCAACACGGGTAACCTCATTAGAAGGAAATGGTAGGAGAGTAGTAGGATCAATAATATCATGCACTAATACTCTAAACTGGCCCTTCTACATGGGATGGTGATGTACAGAATCCCCCAAAAAATGAATGACTCTGAACACTAAAATATGTACAATTGGATTTACATCATATAACACAAATTATAATATTGGATCTAAGAAAGAAGGTAGAGGATTTGAGTAGGCAGTCTGGGAAGATTGGTCTGGCTAGAAAGTGTTTATAGGCTCTTCTACTGACTAAAAAAGTTGGACGTGATGGAACAGTAGGGAATCATGCACAAACTTTGACTCTCTCATCAATTGTTCAAACATAGCCTGCATAGTTGATTGAATTTTGTCACTCGTGGGCTGTTTTATATCTTTCATCCCATATTTTAAGGATTAAATTTTTAGATCTCTTTATTTATTACTTTTCTGACCAAAAAGTTTCTAAATACCAACACCTACCTCATATCATCTTACGCAGCCAGGGTGTTCCAGATTTCCTAAAGCAGTGGCTTGGATGTCCATCCTACCCTCAAGGATAAAAGTTCCCTGTGATGATTGCTTCTAAAGTTCATCTAGAAATGAAAAATAAAAATGTTATTAGTGTTTTTAATTTATAAAATAGAAATAATTATGAAAAAATATTATTTATATATAATTCTTTCATCTACCTCTTTCACTTTCTCTGTAAGATACATTTCATTTATTATTCTTCTTGATTTTTTATATTTTTCATGTCGAGTGGGGGGAGATGGAGGACCAAAATGAACTTTATTATAACCACTAATAGACTAAGCTCTTAGTACTTTAAACTTTTCCTCAATAAATTGTTTCTTCAATAAATGATACCCTCCATGTGATAAAGTATGAGGGTATACATTTTCCAACTTGATGTACTGATTGGATTTCCTGGAGGCCTATTATATAAAAAATAAAATAATAAGTAAATAAGTACATATATAAGAAATTTTATAGTATATTATAATTATCATACCATAAAGGCTTCATAATTTTGGTTATAAACATGTATTTCCATGTATCTGCATCTAAAATATTATACTTGAGGCATGAGTTTTTATTTTGTCTCTTTCCAAAAACATAATTTTTATCAACTTTGTTTTGGAAATCTATCCATCGAACCACCACTAAAGAAATACATATTTTCTTCATTTATTTTTGTTTCTTCAAAATTGAATGAAATCAATAATTTAATAAAATAAATATTATTCATTTACAATACATCATATTTTAAGAATGAGATAAAATAAATCATTGGAAATATTTTACTATTATGGCCTCCCAAATCTATTTTATCACCATATTATCTATGTAATTCCATTAAAGATATAAAATATTAATCCTACAATGACTATCCGTAGATATACGGATAATAAACTACTTTGTATTTAGGCCAATTGAATTATTATTATCATTAAAACTAATATGAAATCACTCATCTCTATGAGAAAGTGACAGTTTTGGTAAATATCTAATGCCACGTTTAACAAATCAAGAACTAGATTTCTTAAAAGTAAAAGTAGAAGACTCCGCCACTGAATTCTCATGATTATTCCTGCAAATATGTTTTTTGTAAATTATATGTTTTTCAATAAATTATTATATTGCTGGATATTTAATAACATGAAAAAATTTAAATACCTCAGTATACTTTATTCTGTCTTTGTACTTGTATCTATCAATGAAAGATGAAAATGTAATGAAATTTTTTTGTAGCTATATATTACTAGACAAGTAAATATTTAGAAAATAGGAAAACATGAATATGAAAGTATTTAAAGTGGAACACATGTGTATGTTAAAAAAATATTGATGTTATGATTCTTAATCCAAAAAATATAAAAGGTAAACTATTAAATATAAATAGTAGTTCTAAAATGACAGAAATATTTATAAATATAGTTGTCAAAGTTCAAAAAAGTGTTCTAATATGCATTATTATTACCAAAATATAATAGTGTACATTAGGTGTTTCAATGAAAAAATGTTTAAACATAACCGTAGAATACCAAAATTTGACACAAAAGATCATATAAATAATCAAATATATATAATTAAATATTCACTAGTTATTAAATAATATAGTTTTTACACATTTAAATTTTGAAAAAGAAATATAATTTAAATAATTAGCAGATTAATTAGGAGAGTAATTTAGTGGCTCCCATATCCCTTCAGCATGATCATTTCATACTTCAAGCACTATGTCTGTGTTATAGTCATTGTTATCCGTAAATCATGTAATAGGAAAAGAATTATCATATAAATCAATAGCATCATCATCATACTCATCATCCAAATGAATTATTTTCCCATTCAAAACAACAGACCACTTATCAATAGATGGATTAATGATATAAAATATTTGTTTTTCTTGTGTGACAAGATAAATGGTTCATAATTGCGACTAAATATTTTCAAATCAACAAGTTTAAACCCATATTTATCCTATTTCACATCACCCTTAATTTCAACCCAATTACACTTAAACACAGTGAATAAAAATTTACTATAATTAATTCCCCATATGTCTTCAAGAACTCTAAAATATGGAGTTGATATAGGGTTTTATCTTTTGTACTCAAAACATTTAGTTCTTCAACGATGACCATTACAACACTTTTTTGAATAGTACTCTTGTCATCTAGATTTTTTGTGTAAAATGTGTACCCGTTAATATAAAAAACCATACCAAGTGTTAACATTAAGATATGGTCCCCCTAGAAACAATTTAAATTTTTCTAATGCAGATATATCCATGATGACTTTCTCTTTAAACCATGAAACAAATGTCTTTTTATGCTCAATCATTAGCCAATTTTTCTCTATTTTCAGATTTTATAACTTTAATTCAGAAATATGCGATGATATATATGATTGAATATCATCTATGTTATTCTAAATGTATAAATTTACCTACATCAATTCATCATGTGGAATGAACATTACCTTTAAGCCGGAAATACCTCAACCTTCACAATCAACTATCATATGTTGAGGTATATAGAGACCAATATGCTCTAATTCATATAAATAATCATTACAGAAATAAATCACCTCTACCGATACATATTTCAAAATATAGAGGCCTCTGGTTAATAAGGATTTTTAACATATCCCTTCAAAATTACCAGATATCCTTTAAAATGATCAATCCATCGTAAATAAATAGGCCTACAAATTCTTATCTAATGTACCAAATGAATCACCAGATGAACCATTATATCAAAAAACATAGATGGGAAACACATTTATATTTGAAATAGAATAGGAAAAACTTTATTCTCCAATACATAAAACAAATTTGGATCAATTAGTTTGCTACAAATAGATTTGATAAAATTACATAACCTACTAATAGTCTTTCTAATAGAGGTCGGCAATATACCCCGCAGTGCAATAGGTAGAAGTTGTTATGTTAATACATGAAAATGTTGAGATTTTATACCTATTAATTTACAATCCCTCAATGATACCAATCTATTAATATTTTTAGAATATCCACTGGTTACTTTAATACCATAAAGACACCGAAAAAAATTCATCTTCTCAATCTTTCTTAATGTGTGACAAGTTTTAGGTGAATATGTTATGTTTCCTTTCATTGTGAGAGATAACTCTACATGAATTCCCATTGATGTTGAGACTAATATAGTATGAAATATATCTTTTTTTATTTCCTTTTATGTCTAAAAAAGTTCTAATAAAACTATCACATATGTTTTTATCAACATGTATGACATCAATGTTATGTTGTATCTCTAAAAATATCTAATAAGTTAGTTTGAAAAAGATAGATTGTATATTCCAAATATTTTTTTGAGGATCATAACTTCTTTTCTTTTTAAATATTGGATCAATATTTTTCACCCTATCATAATATTATTAAGCTGACAATGTTCATGGGGGAATATTGTATTCCTGTAAACTATTAATTTTTTTTACAATCTATGACAAGGATAATCAATTCATAGTGATGTTCAATATCCCATGTACACTATATTTATTCCATTATACAATTGATAATATGAATTATCTTCTTCACAAATTTCACATGATATGTGTCCCTTAACACTATATCAATATAATTTTCTATATACAGGAAAGTCATTCATTGTGAACATTATTATAGAAGAGAGAACAAAATACTTCTTATATACATCAAAAACATTAACAACTATCTCCCATAGTAGTTTCAAATCATCTATCAATGGTGAAATATACACATAAATATCATTTCCTGGTGTTTTGGTCCATAAATCATAAATTCCATCATAGCATATTTTTTCCTCGTACATATATGTGGTGAAAATTTGTAAACTACCAACAATACATACCATGAACTATATTGGCTTTTTAGGCTTCGTTATGGATTCCTTCCATCTGTACACAATCCGATTATGATATTTCTAACTTCACTTCCATAATCATGAAATTATTTATAAAATATCTTCCACTTTGGTGAATCAACAACATGACGTAAGTTACCATCTGAGATTCACTCATTTGAATTCCAACTTAACCTTTTTGCTTCAATTGAATTTGAAAATAAATGATTTAAATGGGGAATTATTGTAAGTTACCAAATGAATTTAGTAGGAGGTTTTATTCTGGTACTTGAGAATGAATCACATTTTAATTATCATAATTATATGCAAGAATTATTGGATGAAATTATTAGAAATAATACAAAATTGATTTTTCATGAATTTAGATGCCAGTACCTGAGAATACATCTAAGTTTAATTTTTCATCAATATTATAGTTTAATGTACTATATGTTGGAAAATTTGATAAATATTCATATTCTTTCATATATAATACATAATCATTGGGGGAAGTATGTATCTTTTTATACACCAATCCCATTGGGCATAATTTTTTCTTCACCTCATAATTGGAATCTAGAATCCCATCGCCTTATTCCTGAATGGCCCAACAACCGTCATTTTTATTGACTTTTGATAACCCCCCTTCCAGTTTCCTTCTAAAAGTATCTATTTTAAAATCTCATGTAAGGTAGAGAAAATTTTATCACAACACTTATTTCTTGATTTCAAGTTAACTAATCTCTAAACTGCTAATAACACAGTATATTTACTTCAACTTAAGAATAATGGTCTCTTAAATTCTCTATGTAGTCGTTCAATAGGTATTGTTTCTTAAATGGTTTCAATGACTAAATCATAAATTAATTCTTTAATACGATCCCTTGTTCATTATGAATATTGTTATCAACATTAGATGTTGAATTTTCAACTCTTTCACCATACCAGATCCAATAGGTGTAATTAAGGATAAAAATATATAAAATGATATGATCCTCGATTTCTATGGAGTTTAACTTTATCATATTCAAAAACTACACAAATTGACAAATAAGAAAAATATATTTTTTGTATATTTCATTTAGAAAATTACAAGAAATCACAACTTGTTTTTGATATTCACTAGTGATTTTTTTGTAAATTTATCTAATTACTATGCATTTGATACCTGCTACAGCAATATAATCAATTAATATATTAAAACTTATAAAAATTTAAATATATATATATATATAAACAGATAAATTATAAACATAAAAACATTAAAAAAAGATTGAAAATCACATTGGAAGCATCGACGATTATTAGGAATAAAATAAAAACTAATCTACTAAACATATTTGTTATGAATGATGTGTGTTATTCTGATCCAATTGACTTCACATGTAATGACTCCACTAATATTAAAAGTATAAAATCATGATTTTGAAAAACAATTTTTATTGAAATATAACCATTTCAACATTTTTTATTTTGTAATATTATTTCAAATGATCATGAATCTCAATTGATGTAAATATAATAGTTCATATTTGGAAATATCATATATTTTTTCAATCATTTAAAAGTGGAAAATTTAATTGATTAAGGTCAATTAAATGAAATGTTAACATATTTTATTTGAAAGAAAAATCCTATTGTAATATAAATTATATATCCTCTGAATTTACAAAATAGTAATTTTTTTATTTTCTTATTATATACATGTGACTTACTAATATTATAATTTAATTATTTTCAATCATCTAACATGTATTAGTTCATATTATATAGTTGTAACATTAGTTTGATGTCTCGTGTTTCAAAAGGTATTGAAGTCTATATTAATTTAATGAATGAAAAATATGGATTCATTACACATGATGTACATTATATTGATGTAGTATGACACTATGTCATTATTCATTTCATAATTTCATCATGACCATTTGATAATTTTATCAAATAAAAAATTTATCTAAATATAAAACTTTAACAAAAACATTTATAAATAAAAATCAACTATATAAAAATAATTTAAAAAATAACTTAATAATATTCCTAAATGATAAAAAAACTTGTTCTGAGAAGTTTAATTTTTTAATTAATAGTGAAGAATATTCAATTTTATTTGAAATGCACCTTTTTAGTTAAATAATTAATTATTTTAAATTATATTTTGAATTAGTTTTAATGTAAAATTTGATCAATTTTATATAAATTAATATAATTTTGGTCATTGTAGTATTTTTCATATTGATTTTTGATATAAAAACAATGTAAACTTTTGAACATTTTTACTTTAAAAACACATTTTCCCATCGTGCCTATGAAATTAATTTAAACATAAATTCCACCATTACGTGAGTTTAATGTAGAAAAATGGATTTCATATTTATGGTCATGATAATTTATAATTATTTAATAATAATAACATAATTTTTTTAGATAATAATTAGTGAAAATAGTTTAAATTAATTAATGTAATTAAAATAAAAATATGTTTATTATGGGTTTAAACTAAAAATATAGGAGTCAAAATGCCCTAAAATATTATATTTTTTTATTTTATCCTTTTAAATACAATTATCAAACATATAGAAATTTATTACCACTTTCATTTGAAAATGGAATGTATAATAAGTTACGCAAATAAAAAGACAAAAATGTTGTCTTCCTTGTTTTAAATATCTATAAAGAATTGGGATGGGATAAAGACAACCTATATTCATTTATAAATATTTATTTCAAATATAAATATTTTTTTATAATTATAATTTATTTTAATTTTTTAGAAATAAAATAATTACTTTAAATGCTTAAGAAACACTAATGTAGTAATTATTTAGTTAATAATTAGATAAAATATATCATACTAAGAATATTAAAAGTGAAGTAAATTAAACGGATTAGTGTGTTAAATTAATTTTTTATATAAATATATCATGTCACATAGGGTTGAATATAATATATCTTAATTCCATCATTTTCTTAATTTTTTACAATTGAAATTAAAATAATAATGTCAAAATTGACATTAATGTTATTTTATAGTAAATGATGTTGGATTAAAAGATTTAAAATTTCTAAAAAATACTATTTTCTTCCAAGTGATTTTTAAATGTGTAAAAATATAATATATGGTCCATTAATGAATAAATTTTTATTATATAGTGACTTTATTGACTCCTAAAGAGTAAAAACATTGTTGGAACAGTTATGGTTGAAACGATGTTTTTATACGTTACACACGCTTGTGTTAAAATTAATTTTCAACACAAAAATAATTTTTATTTAATAACATTAATTTATTATTTATAATCAGTTGGTATAAATTATCTAAGGAGAATGATTTTATTTCTGGTATTAAATGATGAATTATATATGTAAAGACCCGTAGAATTCAAGGAAATTTTTTTCTTAAATTTCTTTGGAATTTTACTAGAATGCAGTTTCTGACGGCACCTGATTCCGAGGCCCGGTGTGCCCGAAATCAATTTCCGAAGTTTAGCTCGGGTACGTTCAGTGAACGAATGAGAGGGAATTTATATCTTTTGAACCGGTGCTCGGAATCGAATTCCGAGGGCACCGATGGAACCGTAGCACTGGTAATTTCTTAGGAATGCCACTTCCGAAGTTGCGTTTACACGCGGTAATTTGTTGGAATTTGTGGAAGTTGAAATAAAAATTAAACTACATTTTTATTTTAACTAAGTGGATTAGGCTTTGGGTGGAAGTTGGGTTACTACCCAACTTCCCAAGGGAGGTTATGAAGGTGGTGGGGCCCACATGAACCTTACCCCTTCACCTTCCCTAACCTTCCATAACTCTTCACATTCTTTAACCCCCCTCAACTCACATTTAATATTTGACAACTTAAGTTTAATAACTTATGTTATTAATTAAGTGAGTTAAGTGTGGTTATTTGAATTTTAAACTCTTGAAATTCAAATATTTGTTATGTTTATAAAATAAGAGGTAAGCTTATTTTATTTTGGGGTTGGAACCTTTGTTGCTTGAAAGGTTTGGGGAGAAAAGCTAAAGAAAGCTAGAGTTCTTCATCTTCTTCGTCGAAGAACACGAAGAACGCAAAGAACACATCGAACTCCTTCGAAGAACGCCGAGTCCTCGGAGACCGACTACGCGATGCCTTTTACCGCGACGGTTCTTCCACGACGTCTCTTTCCATGATGAATCCTCGTTCAACGAACCTCTGTTCAAGCTCGCACGAGGTAGGGGTTTACGTGTTTTCTATACGTGATTTCTCTTCCGTCTTTTATCCGCGTCTTTTTGGACCGCATGTTATCAGTTAACGGGAGGAGGCCGGACCGCACAAACATGGCCGCCCCCCTCCCTTATTGTTTTCCTTGTTATTGCGGATCGAATGAAAGTAACGCGGTGCCGTCGCACCGCGTGGGATTGAACGGCAAGAAATGTGCGACGTCGTCACGCCGCGCATTCAAATTTTTAACCAATTCCGCGGCGCCATCACGCCTTGCCAAAGAACCGCAAAAGAACCGCGGCCGGAGTTGGGCCGCGGCGAAGGGGCGCAGCGCCATCGCGTCGCGCCGGAAAACCACAAAGACGGTATGTTTTGTTAATTGACATGTGGAATGACGGGCGACGACAAACGTGGCCGCAATGTATTTTTGAAGCTTGCGCAGAAAAGTTCGAGACCCGAGATGAACACCGGCTCAGAAGGTTTTGAAAACGGACCACCGGAGCAACTCTGGTGGCCCGCGGAAACACCCGGAGGCGCGGGTCACCAGCGCGGCGCCGCCGGCGACCTGGGGCGGCGTCTGGAGCAGTCCGGCCGCCAGGAGGCGGCGGCGCCCGAGCGCGCCACCGGAAGATTGGCAGCGGCGGATCTGCCGCCGGCCTCAATCAACGGAGAGGGCGGGCCGCGCACACCCCTGCTCCGCTACTTCTGCTTGACTGCACTGGTCGAGCCGCGACTGGCTGGTTGGGCCGCGCCAGCCGGGCCGGGCCGGGCCGGTCCGGGCCCAGACCCCCCGTTTTCAGACCCACTTTGGTTTTTTTCCCATATCTTGGGCTATGGACCTACGATCAACGCAGCGTCAGTTGCGTAGCGATCCTTGGAACGAGACAGCCATTTCTTTATATCGCAATCATGGTTTCGGAAAACATTGAGTTCGGCCGGGTTGGTTCGGATACGAAACCAACCGGGCCCTCAGAGCGGAAACGCTCGTAACATGAACTCCAGATGTCCGATTGATGTGTCGTCAACTTTGTTGGATTCCTCTTAGTGATACGGATCTTTTGGCTTACTCTGCTCGAGGTTTGGATGCCGTCGGAGTGCGGTCAGGTTGGTTCGCTCACGAAACCAACCGGGCCCCTGGAACGAAAAGGCCAATAACTCACAGACCGGGCGTCTGATTGACGCGCTATCTGTCTCGTTGTTTTCCTCATGACGAGAAGGAACTTTTGGCATACTTTGCCCGAGTTTTGGTTGCTGTTGGATAGTGGCTGGGTTGGATTGTACCCGAAATCCAACCGGGCCCCTGGAACGGAAAAGCTGATATCTTTCAGACTAGACGTCCATTTGACGAACCGTCAGCGGCATTGGTGATCACGTTGAGAAACGGTCCCTATGGGTATACCCTATTAGAGTTCGGGGTATAGTTGAGTTACGGCTGGATTGGTTCACACACGAAACCAACCGGGCCCCGGGGACGAAAAGGCTAGTAACTCACAGACCGGGCGTCCGATTGACGCACCGACTCTTGTGTTGAGACCCCTATGATGAGGCGGTCCTTTGAGATACTTCTTCGTGGGACTTTGTGATACTTTGAGTATCGACCTGTATATCGTGGAGTGGACCCTCTCGGAGACGAGCGTATGGAGTACAGAGTCCGTGTAGCCGGCTGAGACCTGATGACTGCTTGACCGACTCGACTTGGAGTGAGTCAACTAGCCCAGTGGATGGAGCGCCCGGTATTTGGAAACAGACCCACGACAGATGGAGCGCCTGGTAGTTGGCCGCAGACCCGTGGTACTCGACAGGAAGAGTACCTCTGTAGGCCATTAGGGGAAGCGCCCGGTATTGGGCGACAGACCCACAGCGGATGGAGCGCCCGGTAGTAGGCCGCAGACCCGCGATACTCGACAGGAGGAGTACCTCAGCAGTCTTAGGTTAGTGAGCAGTACCTCAGAGTCGTGACAAGACCACTGCACACTCCAGAGACGGAGCTCTTCAGCAGTTTTGGTTTCGATAATGAAAATCCTGGTTTGAGCTGAGACTTTTGACCTTTGTGTTTACCCTTTGATTGAGATGGGTCACTTGATAACTTAGGTATATGTATGGGCATATACCTTGGTGGAGGTTATCCGTTGATTTCATGATCTTGGTGTTCTCCTCATAATTGAGATGGGTTACTTGATAACTTAGGTATATGCATGGGCATATACCTAAGTAGAGGTTATCTGTTGAGATCTTCTTTATGGTTATCATTGTTGGTTTTAGTGATACCTTTAGGGTCCCGAGGTCCCTACTGAGTATCGTTATACTCACCCCTGCACGGGCTATGCCCGCACCTCGTTGTGTTGGTTTCAGACGACGGTCAGTGCTGACGGAGGCCAAGTGTTCGAGGACTAGACGGTACCCGGAGGTGGACTACACAACGAGTCAGTACCCGGAGGTGGACTACACGACGAGTCAATATCTGGAGGTGGACTTCACGGAGAGACGACACATGGAGGAGGTTGACTGGCGAGAGCATTGTGGAGGTTATCTGTACCTACCCTTCAGGTAGGATCCGTGGTGGACGATCCAGGAGCTGCGTCATCTGTACCTACCCTTCAGGTAGGATCCGAGGAGGACGACCCAGGAGCTGCTTCCTTTCTTCCAGCTATTGTCTTTTCCTGTTGTACTTTGTTCAGTTGTAGTTGTACTTTCATTTGGGTTTGTATTCTGGCCCATTTACCTTTCAGCACTTCTCTTTGTACCTAGTGTTTTACTTCCGCTTGTACTCTGTAGTGTTTTGTTTACTTTTATAAAGGCAATGCCTTCCCAGTTATCGGGATTTACGCCTTTGGTGCTAGTCACCAGCCCCTGGCCTATGGAAGGCGGGCTTGGGGTAGTCACGGCATGGGCCCCGAGGACGGGTCGTGACGAATTGGTATCAGAGGAGTCGGTTCTACCGCAGAACTTATAACTCTGATATTTTCTTTCTGTGAAGCAATAGTGTTAAGAGTACCGAGTGTGGTCTTCAGTTCAAGGAGTCCAGTGTTGGTGTGGGCGACTGACGTATCCATACACCGGACCCTGACAACTGATTTCCGACTTTGTGCACGAAAAAACTGATTGCGTGTGTGTTTCCAGAAGTTTTTAAATGTCAGCTCAAACCAAGTCAGCTCACCAGGTATAAATCTTTTGACCGTGTCATGTTTGTTTCTTTCAGGATTCCTCCCCGCGGACGACCAGCTAGAGCCCCGAGAGTTGTTCGTACTGACAACCCACCGAGCGACGTGGCCTCATTACAGGGCTCTATTCCAGTTGAGGCACCAGTAGAGGCACCCGCGGTACTGCTACCCGTTGGGCCACCGATGCCACCAGCCCCAGCAGCAGAGGGTGCACGTTGCTTGAGTGCACTGCACGAGTTCTAGTGCCAGAGGCCACCCTGATTCCGGGGAGAGACGGACCCGCAGGCGGCTGAGGATTGGCTGGAGGCTGTGGTGAGAGTCTTCAGGCTAGTGGGGACACCGGCAGACTTCATGGTGATCCTTGCTGCCAGCCTTCTTCAGGCAGCAGCAGGCAGATGGTGGAGTCTGATGCTCCAGATGAATGACGAGGCGACACTTCATTGGGCAGACTTCGAGAGCATGTTCCAGGCAGAGTTTTTACCAGCCACCCTTTAAGCGGTGCGTATACAGGAGCTACTTCAGCTGCGGTAGGGCAGCATGACAGTGGCACAATATTCAACGAGGTTCACAGACCTCTCATGCTACTCCACAGATATGGTATGAGACCCGTTCTTCAGGGACCGAACCTTCAAGCAGGGGCTCAGGCGAGAGATTAGAGCTTCTGTTGTTTCTCACAGAATTCCGACATAGACAGGGGTGTTTGAGAGAGCCCTATTAGTGGAGAGTTTCCTTGCTGAGTAGTCTCCAGCAGTAGGACCCACCACTAGCCGGCTTGCGGCAGAGTCTTCTACAGCAGGCAGTAGACAAATGACGCAGAGGTCCAAGAGGACTAGACCTACCGGTGGCCGACTGCACGACTCAGGTTCAGTTGTGCAGGGAAACCAGGGTGGAGTTAGAGCCAGACGTGCCGAGAGTGGACAGTGTTACTCCTGCAGCGAAATTGGTCTCATGGCACGTGACTGTCCAACCCACCATGCAGATGACCAGTAGTTAAATGAAGAACCTCCCAGCCAGAGGAAGAGGTTCGATCAGGGCATACCACAAGGAGCAGGCGGCCATGGAAGAGGAGATGGTCGTGCAGCTGGAGGTGGACGACGCTTTGGGGTGTTGCCACCCCCACCACCAGGAGGCCCACCCTGACCGCAGGGGACAGGAGGACATGGGAGAGCTCAGCTTCAGGCAGCTGAGACCTATGGTCATGGAGCTCCGGAAGCAGATGGAAAGGAGAGGGACTAACTCCAGACCTGGAGGCTATTGATCCAGTTGCTTTTAGTTTTGTTGACGTTTGTTTGTAGTTGCTTCGTGTCTTTGTACTATGAGCTGAAATAATAAAAAGACACTTATCTTTATGATGATTGCTTTCCTGTCCTTTTGTTTGGTTGATACTGAGTGGTTCCGGTTAAAACTGTTGACTTGACCCTCACTTTCGAGATTTCTACTGAAGGAGACCTAGTGACCTCACACTGATGCCGACAGTGTGACTCGACCCTTGGAGGCGAGAGTGACAGTTGGATCTCTTGGTATTTACGTCGAGGCCTTACGATGTCATCCATGGCATGAATGTATCATTCATGTCAGGATTGACTGTATTAGGCAATGATTGTGGTTCATACAAGGGATGAGACCAGATTTCTCTTATCGACAAAGAAGAAATCATAGCAGCTCTTGTGAGACTAGAGAAGGTCCAGGTCATCCAAGAGCGGATGAGGATATCACAGGGCCGACAGAAGCCTTATGCTGACAGGACTTAGAGGCCTCTAGAGTTCGAGGATGATGATCACGTCCTTATACGGGTTTCACCTCGACGAGGTTTACGGAGATGTGGCCAAGGCGGAAAGTTATCCCAGAGGTTTAGTGGACCTTCTTAGGTCCTCAGCTGGGTAGGAGAAGTGGTTTACCACTTGACGCATCCACCTCAGTTGCACCAGGTGCACGAAGACTTCCACGTATCTCAACTGAGGCGATACGTGTTCGACCCTTCGCATATCATCGACCATGGTGAGCTGGACTTGGCGATGGGGTGACTTTCACGGAGGTTCCAGTGGGAATCAAGGATCGACAGGAGCGGATCCTATGAGGACGGACGATTCCTCGGGTGCGCTTTCACTGGCAGTACGGGAACCTCCAGCTGAGCACATGAGAGAGGGAGGCTCAGATGCATGCTCTGTACCACTTTTGTGACCCTAGTTTGTGTTAAAGCTTTACGAGGACATAAAGCCCTGAGGTGGGATTAATGTAAAGACCCATAAAATTCAAGGAATTGTTTTTCTTAATTTGCTTTGTAATTTTACAAGAACGCAGTTTCTGACGAAACCTGATTCCGAGGCCCGGTGTGCCCGGAATCAATTTCCGAAGTTTAGCTCGGGTACGTTCAGTGAACGAACGATCGGGAATTCCTATCTTTTGAACCGGTGCTCGGAATCGAATTCTGAGGGAACCTATAGAACCGTAGCGCCGGTAATTGCTTAGGAACACCACTTCCGAAGTTGCGTTTACATGCGGTAAGTTTTTGGAATTTGTGGAAGTTGAAATAAAAATTAAACTACAATTTTTATTTTAACAAAGTGGATTAGGATTTGGGTGGAAGTTGGGTTACTACCCAACTTCCCAAGGGAGGTTATGAAGGTGGTGGGGCCCACACGAACCCTACCCCTTCACCTTCCCTAACCTTCCATAACTCTTCACATTCTTTAACCCCCCTCAACTCACATTTAATATTTGACAACTTAAGTTTAATAACTTATGTTATTAATTAAGTGAGTTAAGTGTGGTTATTTGAATTTTAAACTCTTGAAATTCAAATATTTGTTATGTTAATAAAATAAGAGGTAAGCTTATTTTATTTTGGGGTTGGAACCTTTGTTGCTTGAAAGGTTTGGGGAGAAAAGCTAAGGAAAGCTAGAGTTCTTCATCTTCTTCGTCGAATAACACGAAGAACACGAAGAACGCATCGAACTCCGTCGAAGAACGCCGAGTCCTTGGAGATAGACAACGCGACGCATTTTACCACGATGGTTCTTCCGCGACGTCTCTTTCCGCGACGAATCCTCGTTCGACGAACCTCTGTTCAAGCTTGCACGAGGTAGGGGGTTTACGTGTTTTCTATACGTGATTTATCTTCCATCTTTTATCCACGTCTTTTTGGACCGCATGATATCAGTTAACGGGAGGAGGCCGGACCGCACAAACACGACCACCCCCCTCCCTTATTGTTTTACTTGTTATTTCAGATCGAATGAAAGTAATGCAGTGTCGTTGCACCGTGTGGGATTGAGCGGCAAGAAATGTGCAACGTCGTCACGCCACACATTCAAATTTTTGAACCAATTCCGCGGCGCCATCGCGCCTTGCCGAAGAACCGCAAAAGAACCGCGGCCAGAGTCGGGCCACGGCGAAGGGGCGCGGCGCCATCGTGTCACGCCGGAAAACCACAGAGATGGTACGTTTTGTTAATTGACGTGCGGAATGATGGGCGAAAACAAACGAGGCCGCAATGTATTTTTGAAGCTTGCGCAGTAATGTTCGAGACCCGAGATGAACACCGGCTCAGACGGTTTTGAAAACGGACCACCGGAGCAACTCTGGTGGCCCGCGGAAACACCCGGAGGTGCGGTTCGCCGGCATGGCGCCGCCGGAGACAAGGGGTGGCGGCCGGAGCCGTCCGGCCGCCAGGAGGCGGTGGCGCCCGAGCGCACCACCGGAAGATTGGTGGCGGCAGATCCGTCGCCGACCTCAATCAACAGCGAGGGCAGGATGCGCACACCCCCGCTCCGTGGCTTCCGCCCGACCACGCGGGCCGAGCCGCGGCTGGCCGGTCGGGCCGGGCCGGGCCGAGCCGGGTCGGTCCGGGTTGGTCCGGGCACAGACCCCACGTTTTCAGACCCTCTTTAGTTTTTTGCCCATATCTTGGGCTACGGACCTTCGATCGACACACTGTCAGTTGCGTAGAGATCCTTGGAACGGGATGGTAGTTTCAGTATATCGTACTCAAGGTTTCGGAATACTTTGGGTTTGTCCGGGTTGGTTCGGATACGAAACCAACCGGGCCCTCAGAGCGGAAACACTCGTAACTTGAGCTCCGGATGTTCGATTGACGTGCCGTCAACTTTGTTGGATGCCTCTTAGTGAGACAGATCTTTTGGCTTACTCTGCTCGAGGTTTGGATGTCGTCGGAGTGTGGTCAGGTTGGTTCGCTCACGAAACCAACCGGGCCCCTGGAACGAAAAAGCCAATAACTCAGAGACCGGGCATCCGATTGACGTGCCGTCTGTCTCGTTGTTTTCCTTTTGATGAGATGGAAGTTTTGGAATACTTCTCCTGAGTTTTGGTTGATGTTGGATAGTGGCCGGGTTGGATTGTACCCGAAATCCAACCGGGCCCCTAGAATGGAAAAGCTGATATCTTTCAGACTAGATGTCTGTTTGACGAACCGTCTGCGACGTTGGTGATCACATTGAGAAACGGTCCCTATGAGTATACCCTATGAGAGTTCGGGGTATATTTGAGTTACGGACGGATTGGTTCGCACGCGAAACCAACCGGGCCCCGGGGACGAAAAGGCTAGTAACTCACAGACCGGGCGTCCGATTGACGCGCTGACTATTGCGTTGAGACCCCTATGATGAGGCGGTCCTTTGAGATACTTCTTCATGGGACTTTGTGATACATGGAGTATCGACCTATAGCTCGTGGAGCGGACCCTCCCAGAGACGATCGTACGGAGTACTGAGACCGTGTAGCCGGTTGATACCTGACGACTGCTTGACCGAATCGACTTGGAGTGAGTCGACTAGCCCAGTGGACGGAGCACCCGGTATATGGAGACAGACCCACGACAGACGGAGCGCCCGATAGTTGGCCGTAGACCCACGGTACTCGACAGGAGGAATACCTCTATAGGATATTAGGGGGAGCACCTAGTATTTGGCGACAGACCCACAATGGACGGAGTGCCCGGTAGAAGGCCGCAGACCTACGATACTCGACAGGAGGAGTACCTCAGCAGTCTTAGGTTAGTGAGCAGTACCTCGGAGTCGTGACAGGACCACTGTACACTTCAGAGACGGAGCTCTTTAGTAGTTTCAGTTTTGATAATGAAAATCCTGGTTTGAGCTGAGACTTTTGACCTTTTTGTTTACCCCTTGATTGATATGGGTCACTTGATAACTTAGGTATATGTATGGGCATATACCTGGGTGGAGGTTATCCGTTGATTTCATGATCGTGGTGTTCTCCTCATGATTGAGATGGGTTACTTGATAACCTAGGTATATGCATGGGCATATACCAAAGTAGAGGTTATCTGTTGAGATCTTCTTTGTGGTTTTCCTTGTTGGTTTTTGTGAGACCTTGAGGGTCTCGGGGTCCCTACTGAGTATCGTTATACTCACCCCTGCATGGGCTATGCCTGCACCTCGTTGTGTTGGTTATAGACGACGGGCATTGCTGACGGATGCCGAGTGTTCGAGGACTGGACGATACCCGGAGGTGGACTACACGACGAGTCAGTACCCGGAGGTGGACTACACGACGAGTCAGTATCTGGAGGTGGACTTCACGACGAGAGGACACACGGAGGAGGTTGACGGGCGAGAGCGTTGTGGAGGCTATCTGTAACTACCTTTCAGGTAGGATCCACGGTGGACAATACATGAGCTGCTTCATCTGTACCTACCCTTCAGGTAGGATCCGAGGAGGACGACCCAGGAGCTGCTTCCTTTCTTCCAGCTGTTGTCTTTTCCTATTTTACTTTTTTCAGTTGTATTTGTACTTTCATTCGGGTTTGTATTCTGGCCCATTTACCTTCCAGCACTTCTCTTTGTACTTAGTGTTTTACTTCCTCTTGTACTCTGTAGTGTTTTGTTTACTATTATAAAGGCAATGCCTTCCCAGTTATCGAGATTTACGCCTTTGGTGCTAGTCGCCAGCCCCTGGCCTATGGAAGGCAGACTTGGGGTAGTCACGGCATGGGCCCTGAGGACGGGTCATGACAATATAGATAAAAATACTAGTTACCGTAGTAGGAACTAAATTGGTAAAAGTAAGGAAACATAGAAGTTAAGGGACAACATTCTTAAACATGTGTTTTTTGTAGAGTATGTGTTTATAAACCATAATTTCCCTCGAATCCATTATTTTTAAATTTTTTAACGACATCCGTTAAGGGATAACTCCCAATATTGAACACTTTTGGGTATTTACAAGAATGCAACTCCTCCACCATTATAAAAGGACATTCACTCTCCTCACTTATTCACAGCTTTAAATCCATTTTTATAAAAAAAACATACAAAATAACTTAAAATATTATATAAAATCATATTATAATCCTTAGTTTGGGCATAAATCCAACCTAATAAGGGTTTTGGAGAAAACCTAAGGAGGATACCTAAATAAGAGGAAATGTTCATCAATAAGTGTTTTCTGTTTTATTTTTTCTACACCCCTAATATTATTCTTAAACCTTGATAATATAAAAAAGTATCTTACATATAATGATATGTTATTATGTTAATTAAGTAACCTAATTCATTTTTATCTTCCCTAAAATGGGTTATCAAATCATCATTCATTTGTACGGAAGACTATCGCCTCACCAACCGAAGTCGTTCTTTTTTACATTACCACCTCTCATGGTAGGATTTGGTGATGTATCTATAGTTTATATATGATAATTAAAAAATAATTATACCTATGGAGTCATTATTTAATAAATATTTTTTTAATACCATTCTAAATGGGATACAATAATGTCGTTTGTGTATAAGACGGACTACCGCCTCATGAAGAGACGTGATTCATTTTTCACTAACACATTACATGGAAGGTAAAAAGGTAAATATAATGAATATATATGATATAAATTACATCATTATGATATTAATGAAATATTTATCATTCTGTAAATATAATATATCATTTTATTTCTTACCTTTTTACTCACTGAAAAAGTGAAAACATCTTTCATGGACATGTAGACTACAACCTCTTCGAAGCAACATGATTATTATTTCATCAGAACATCATGTGTATATAATTAGATATTATGTTATAATGATCATTATGGAAATATAATATATTACTTAACTTTTTCCCTTAATGATCATTAAAAAATAGAAACGTTACTCATACGTATGTAGGACCTACCATCTCCATGATTGTAACCTTAATTCATTTTTTATAACCATATTACATGATTTATTTTAAAGAAATAATTGATTTATGAATATAATAATCATGTCATGATTATTATTCTATGTATGTTTATGAAATAATCTCTCTAACAAAATTCATCCCACTAAAGTAATTTTTGGCACATTATCTGAATATGGTCAAAATAGTCAACATAAACATAATTGATTAATTAATTGTATAAAACATTGTATTAAGTGAAATAAAAGTTAAAATAAACTAGAAAATGCATCTAAAATAATTAAACAATCAACATAAGGTTATTATTCTATAATATAAATACAGACATGACAAATCAGATTCAAGGTAATGGAATTCATCTCAATTTCCTTTCATTGAGAAATATTTTAATGGTATATACCTATAATCTTTTACATAGTGTATATACAATACCTTTGATATGTCATATACTGAATTTACCTATTCATGTGGAATTTATAGTTTTTAATGTTATTATTTCATGGGTATTATGATTCAAATATTTCCAAAGTGATATTGGACATTTCTTTAAAAAAATTATCTTTTAATGTTTTCCATCCCACTCCTTCTTATCCTTGTACAAGTTTTTAAAATTATTTTATGAAAAATTTTATATGGAAATAGAATATTTATAGTTTTTTAATATCTCCTTTTTACTTTATTTTCAAAGGGTTTTCAAAAGAAATATTTTTTTGGTGTTTTATATGGGACATTTTGAAAAATGATAATAAGAATGTTCTATTCTTAATGTACACGGTGATAATGAATTTTCCTCCACCATGTAAATTATTTTATTTATAAATTATTTTGAAATATTTCAGGTTTTATTCAACAAAAAACACTAATGAACCAACCCATTTTACCCTAAAACAAGGCTCTCGACCCGATCTGTCACATACCCAAAGGGATTTCCCTATGCCCACGGGCTGATGATAAGAACACAAGTATCAAACAAAAAACTATAGGGAATGATTTCACCCAACTTGAACAAAAAAATGAAATAAATATACACAAATAGATAAGGAACAATGGAAATCTAAATAAATGTGTTCAATAACTGTCTGAAAGATAGTGGAAAGAATGATAGTAAGATAGTCAAAACTGTAAGAGAAAATTTCAACTACAAAGGACCAAAACCAAAAAACTACCCCATGTTATGGAATAGATGTACTCCCACCATATCAGCACCAACTATGAGAATCATCTAACAGGAAACCTCACCACCACACTGTTTCACCTTTCATTTCCCTTCATTAGAAGATATATATAGGTATAGACATCATCAAAGAGGTGTGTAGGGTGTGAGATAACATGTGAAAGAGGATCCCACCAAGGAGTTCCATAAAAACTATATATATAACAATTCCAGTATGCTCATTTTTAAATAAATCATGGTAGGATAAGTATTAAAGAAATTTTATAAAAAACATGGTAAACATTTACTCTTTATCATAGTTCTAAAACAAAAGTAGATATATCAATTTTAAAGAACAATTTTCATATCATATTTCTCAAGAAAATACATGAAGATCGAGGCTAAAACAAAAAGTGATGAAAAAAACAATAGTAGCAGCATAGGAATCATAACACCAAGGAACAAATTTGGTTAGGTAACAGACTACACATACCCAAAAATCTATGAATAGTGATTTGTGGAACCAAAATCCAATTATCTACACTGGAGGACTAGGTTGACACACCAAAAAATAAAACCCTAACATCATATACGTACCGAGATCCAATAATATACATTCTTGGACAAGAAGAACACCTATAAAGTGAACCCCCAATAGATGATGGAATCAAGCTAATACTCCCACCTAGTACCCAAGGTAACTCATGTGATCATTTCCATAATCATCTCAATGTTTTACAATCCATTTCAAACCCATTAATTCTATTCAAAATTTAATAGGGTAACCACAGCCGCTTATTTTTCACAAATCATTCAATTATTTAAAAATACCCCATTTTTTCAATTTAACAATAACCAATGAAAAAACCACTTTCATTAAAAATATCATTCAAATACACAAAAAAATAATTCTAATTTCTTAACAATTTATTTATTAATTTATAAAAATAGAATAATAGAGTTTATCAAACAGAATCTTGAGACAAAACCACCAACCTCAAAACTCAGGTCACACACTCCCGTAAGGGGATACACCAATAATGATACCCAAAAAATCCAAAAGAGGCCCTAAAATCTAGTACACACATCTATTGATTTATTAAATTGAGAAATATTGTTTGTAGAGAAGAGTAAATAAAATATACATCAAGAACGTACGTCGGACGCACCATAAACAACAAAGGAACAACCTACGGAATGAGATCTCCTAATGGATCTTGGAATAATACAATAATAAACACCAATTTAGATCAAAATATAAGATAACATAACCCAAGGGTTCTACCTAGATCAATACAAGTGAATAAGAGGAAAGATCACTCAACCAGAGTGTAAAGTCTCGTGCTTTTGAACCGGTTTAAAATATGATTGTTTTTTATTTTTTTTTCAATTTATCAATGAGTCAATTTTTTAAACTATGCTATGGAAATTTATTCCAAGTTCTGTAACACCTAAAAGTGTCGTTTTTTGGACTTTTGTAATTAATCAATAATTTTTTAAGTGTCCCGATGAGTCTCGGGAACACTGATTTCAAAAAATTCCACTTTAATGGATCTGCACAGGTTTTGCACGGTTGCGGTCCAACCCATGCAGTTTACGCTATTTAATAAATTATTTAATTTAATTAAATAAGATTATATGATAGTTTGTGATTAATTATAACAATGTTTTAATAATAATAATAACGAAGTTATTATTATTATTATTGTGGTTGTTTAATTAAATGAATCTTAAAGAATTAAATAAATGGAGGTTGAAGAAATTAATGCGGATTATGGGTTTATCGAAGAACTATTTTATTTAAATGAAGAGTTTCAGGATTATTAAATGACCATTTATTATTAAATGGAGGAATGTGATAATAATAATAATGTTATTATTATTGCTATGGTGTCATAAATTATTTGGAATCCTTGATATTTTAATTGCATGTTAAATGGGTATATCATTTATGAGAATTTAATGTGGATTTTGAGCTTCTCAAAGAAACATTTAATAAAATGAGGAGTTTCAGATTTAATGAAGCGTTGTTATTAAATAGTAGTGTTGGGTTTATAAAAAGTTTGAAAAATAATAATAATGAGATTATTATTATTTTAATTTTATGAATGTAATAATAATTATTATTATAGAAATTAAATTAGTGGTTGTGGGTCAGAGTTTTCATTATATAAATGATATTTTAATAAATTGAGAGTTTCATAATGAATTATGAAATATTTATTAAGAGAATAATGAATGAAGAAGTGTTTTAATTAAGTTGGGTGTAACATTTATGTTAATGACTTTAATTCGATGTTTAATGAGGTGTAATAATTATGTGAAATTAATGAGGGTTTTGGGTATCTCAAAGAAACGTCTAATTAAATAAGGAGTTTTGTAATTAATAAAGAAGTGTATTTATTTAATAAGAGGTGTTGAGTTTTATCTAAGGTTGAATAATAATAATAATAATAATGCGATTATAATTATTATGGTTTTATGAGTGGTTGTTATTATTATTATGAATAAAAACAATTGATTTTTTGGGGTTTCATTTAATTAAATTAAAGGTCAATAAGAATTTAATTAACCACTATGAAGTGGATATTTTTATTTAATTAATTTGTGTTGTGATAATTAATTAAATAAAGATGAGTTGGAGTTTTTAAATTTAATTAAATTGTGTTGAGTGAGTTTAATTAAAAACATGAAGTGGGGAAATTATTTAACTAAATTTTGTGAATAAATTTAATTAAATATTGTGTAAATGAGGTGTTGGGAATTATCGAAGAAGGGTAATTTTAAGTGGTAATATTAAATAAGGAATAAACGTGTATTTGAGTTTAATTTAATTAAACTATTTTAAATATAGATATCGAGTTATGCACGATTAGTGAAATAGTGCGGGTCAGCCATGCAGTTACCTATTTTTTAAAATGATTTATTTTAAATAAAATAAATATTTAATAATAATTATAAAGATATTATTATTACTATTGTATTAATTTGATTGGATGATTAATGGGGGTTTTCATAATTAATTGTGAAACATTTATTTAAAGGTTAGTTATTGATGTAACATTATATTAAATGAGAATAATAAATGTTGTTATTATTTTATATAGACTACTAGTTTATCTTGGGTGTAATTTATAATTGGGAGAGAGAACATGAGGGTGGCGCACCACCATATGGGAGGATTAACAAAAATGCACCAGACCTCTCCTTTTAGGCACGCTACACCCCCCTCGTCAGTTCCTATTTGCGCGATCAAAGCCTCCCGATGTCTTCTCGAATCTTGTCCATCTCGATGAGTTGAGTCCGTCTGCATTTGTTTTGTGATTTGCATTGGTCGTTTGGCTCCTCCCTCACCCTATTTTCTTGACCAAAATCCTAAGGTTCGAGTTTTATTGGGTTTCCGTGTTTCTTCGGTTCTAGGGATGTATAAGGGGCTCCTCTAGACCCTTTGGCCAGTATTCCAACATCTTTCGACAATGGCAGGGCAGATGAGTTCATTTTCATTTTTTCATTATGTTATGAGTAAGTTTATTTAACTGTGGTATTTTTTCAAATCATTCAATTAAGGGTTTTATAATTTATATGAGTCCCCAATACCTAGTTAAAGGTGCATTGGTCTTTACTGCTTTGATTCTGAGTACATGTTTTAATATTTTGAATTTTATTTATATTGTTACAGGGAATGAATGTTAATATATATCTATGTGTGTGTAAGAAATATATATATATATATATAAGGTGTGAATGCGTGCGATTGCGGATCATTTGTAGACTGGTTTCCCCCAAGTATATTAAATCCCTTCAGATTAAAAATGGTGCCACCTCAAGGCAGGGTCTCAAAACCTTAACACATTATTTATGAATTATAGCCACTTTAAATAAATTGAGAATGTGAGTTTCCTTGATAATGATATGTCGATGCATGACACTTTTGATGTTATTAAATGATGCCGCCCACATGAGAAAAATAAGGACTTGAACATGTGTTGATTTTAAACATGTTCTTCTAATTTGGTTAAAGTGATATGATTAAACAATTAAATGATTTTGATGGGAATAATGGGTAATAGTTTAATTAATTGTAGAATTAATTATCAAGTCATGATTTGGAATAAAATTATGACTTTTACTGATTATTGAAAATATTTAATATTTGACGTGTTCAGAATATAAATTGGAAACTGGTATAATTAATGGATGGATTAATTATTAAATGTTAAATGGAAAATGGTTAATTAATTGATGATCGGTTAAATAGATAAGATTTAATTAATTAATTAATTGTTGAATTAATTAATTTGAATGTATTAAATTAAGATTGTGATTTAATTGTTTGTTACGACTGTTGGCCAAGGGTACCTTTTGATGCATATTATTTTTCAATGCCTTATGTTTTCTTGGATGGAGTTGGTCAAAAATAAGATATGCTCTGTGAGATGGTTGAAAAATATATTGGCTTTGTTTAGCATGTTTTGAGATGATTATGACGTGCATGTAAATTGTTAATGTTCTGGACGAATCACTGTTTGAGTGGATGGGTTCATACTTTTTAAAGAATTTAGATAATTAAATGTTGATTTAATTATTCAGTTGGATTACTAAGAATAATTAATTTTTAATTAATTATTAACTAATTATATGTTGAATGGTCAGTTAAATGGTGACTTATTTGATGAGTGATTTATGTTGTTAGTTAGTTGCTGAATTAATTAACGGATTGGATTAATTAATTAATTGATGGTTTTTGGGTGTTAGACATGAATTTATACACCAATGATAAATATATTTGTATTATTGATAAATGGGTTGCTAGATAGGGATTTATGCTCCAAATACTTATGGGGTTCTAGACATGGCATTCTAAACCTAGTTTGCATGAAAATGTTCTTCTACGGGATATGAAATGATGCTCCAAATTGACATGGGTTGTGAGACAAGGACTGATGCTACAAATACTCACGAGGGTGCTAGACATGATGTTATACACCCATTAATTGACATTGTACTATGGGTCTAATTGGTCGTACATAAAAGGAATTAATGGATAATGAAAGCTGTTGTGACATAATGATTTGTGAATAGAATAGGAGAAAGGGTTCAGACATATTAATGAATTGGGTGAATCAATGTTAGTGGACGAACCTAAGAGTGAATCACTATTTTAGTGGATGGTCTCAAACATAGTATATAAAAGATTAAATTGAATATCTTATGATGTGTTATCCAATCCAAAGCACAAGCTTAGATTTAGTTTTTACTCTGATTACTTAGATGGTCCTTAGAGAAAACTGTGGTGAGTGACTTATAGGAGGGATGTCGGGCGTAGGTCGAATCTCAAGACTTTCATAATTTAATGAGATTTTAATAATTTATAAATGAAAATGTTTATGTAATGATTGTTGAGTATGCATGGAAAATATATAATGCAGGTTTAGACACCAGCTGAGAGCTGAAGTAGGTACTCCGGTATATAGTTACTTTGTACTACTTTATTTATGCATGCATTCACATGGTTTAAATTATTTATTAAATGTCTATATTTGAGGTAGACACCAGTGGTCCAGGTCTACTGAGATTTTTATCTCACACCCTACTCGGGTTTCCATTGCACTGGGGTACCCGAGTATATTCTATTTGGTTGCAGGATTGTGTTGTTTGCATTTACTTGGGATATATGACCAAAGGACCGAGCGAAATCTCGGGATGCTCGAGGAGACCTCCCTCAAGGATTTGAGTCTATATTGGAATGTAAATCATTCTTCTTTGTTCACTATTTCCATTTTGTATCATTAGAATTTCATGTATGCATCTGCTGTATAATTGGCATTGGCCACTTGTTTTGTACAAAATTTATAAAATCTACCTTCCACTCCTTTTTCATTTATTATATTGTTTCCGCAATTTATTGACATTATATATTATTGAAATATGATATGAGGGTATAGTCTCCCCACGTACTATCCATATACCCTCGATGCTAGTCGGCAGCCTCTATAATATGGGGAGACACGCTTGAGGTCAGGTGGCGACCGGTCCGACCACAGGTTTAGTGGTGAGCCGAGTCGGGATGTTACACATAAAGACACACCACAACCACAGTATATATTGAATTCCAAATAGATTGATTAAGAAAGATTGGTTTCTCTAAAAATCATCAAAAATTAACTTTGGTTTGAGAGAAAAGTTGAAGTAGTATCCAAATGAAAACAAAAATCATATATGGTGCCCTAAAACTTCCATACTCATGGAATTACACGACGTGTAACTTCTTTACACATCCTGAAATCCACGATGTTTAAGTACACTAAGAAATATGTTGCCTCAGATTAAAAATACAATGTTTTAATAACTCATCATGTTTAAGAGATCTTCACATCGTTTATCCTTTAAAAACATGAATCCTTTCATAACTTGCATCCAAAAAATATTACACATTGTGTAACAAAGTTACATGGATAAAAATTACCCTACATCCTATAGAGAAAGAAGGTTAAAGATGAGAGTCCAAAAACTCTACTACTTCATCATTATAGGTATACTTCCAATTATTTCTCCGCCCTATATAGACACAGATAAAAGGAAAACCACAAATTGGTTTACAAAGTAACTAAAAGATAAATAACAAGATGTTACAAACTCTCCACCATAAAGCCTTTCCATCCCTGGGAAGGCATATGGAAGACATAATCCTTAGAAAAAGCTTAGTCTATTACTCCCTCATCAATGAATTGTGTTCCCAGGTCTCGTGAGAATATAATATATGTTTCCATAGTAATCTGACCAACAAAATCGACTTCCCATCCAAGTCTTTCACTTGAGATTCAATAATCTCAACTGCTTTCACCAAAACAGAAACATCTAGATCTAACTCAATTTCTTCCCAACTCAGAAAGTGAGCGGGATAAGGATGGTACTTCCTGAGTTGAGGCATGTGAAAAAAAATCATGAATACCTATCTACTAAATTAGAAATTCCAACTGATAAGCAACATTTTTGTGTGCTCAGTGACCTAAAATGGTCCAACTTATATAGGATACAACTTTACTTTTTTTCCAAGATGACGGTGAGCCAATTGAGTAGAAACATTCAGGAATACCAAATCCCCAATGAAAAAGTACAATGGAAGATGTCACAGATCCTCATACAATTTCTGTCAACTCAATGTTGTAACCAGATGTTGATTCACACCGTAAACCTTTGCTGATGACTCCTAAACTAAACATTGTCCAACCAAAGATACTTCTCCCACCTCACCCCCACAAGGAGGTGATCTACGCATGCGACAATACAACGACCCAAAGGTATCCATTCTTAAAAAATAATAATAGCTATTGTTGTAAAAAAACCCATCCCATCTCAGATGGATATCCCAAGATCCTCTGAAATCCAAGACCTAGGCATGAAACATATCTTCCTAGATTTAAATTACTCACTCTATCTGACCATTTGTCTGTGGATGGTAAGATGTGCTCAACTTGACCTGAGTTCCCATTTCCTCTTGGATACTCCTCTAGAAGCTTGAGTTAAACCTAGTACCCATATCTGAAGTAATGACATAAAGAATCCTATAAGAACTCGCAACTTCTTAAACATATAGCTTACATAGATCTTATAACATAGTGGTATCCTTGATCGGAATTAAATGAGCAAACTTCATCATTCGATCAATAACCACCCAGATAGCATTCCTCCCTCAGGGATTAAATGGTAATCCAATAACAAAATTGATGGACACCTTGTCCAATTTTTAGATGGGAACTGAAAGAGGCTGAGGCAAACTAGAGGCTTTCAAGTGAACTATTGTTATCTGTTGGTAGGGGTAACAACGAGACCCATAATCTGTAATGTCACGGTTCATAATTGGTCACTAGAATCATAGTCTCTTATCATAATACATCTTTATAGTGACTTCTTGAACAACCATTGAGGATATGTGACAATCAAAATAAAAAAACTCATCACAGATGGTGGGATGACCACCCACTTCCCAAAATGTAGCACACCATATGAAGAAAAATAACAACCAGAAATGGTCTCCCAACCATAAGGCTTTCTTGATTTTTTATAATGTCATCATCGTACTGCTGAATCTGAAAAATATAATCCATGAGAGATGATGATAAATGAAAATTGGTCAGAACCACACCTGAAATATATTCTTGAGAATCAAGGTGAAACTGAGCAAAAATCCTGTTAAGGATATACTCATCCTTCAATTCCAAAACAGCCTATGACAATACTTTCCAACTGAGAGAATCTGCAATGAAATTTCCCTTCCCTGAGGTGTAGGAAATATTAAAGCCAAATGTCTGAAGGTATTTCACACAACATCTCTATCTGATATTAAAGTCCTTATAAAAAAAGATATAACTCAAAATTACATGATCAAAGAATACTGTAAAACTTTTTCCAAAAGATAGTGTCACCAAAATTTAAGCACATGTATAACTATAGTAAGGTCTAAATCTTGAGTGTGGTAATTCTTCTCATATATTCAATGATAATGAGAGCTTTAATCTACCACATGGTCATATTTCATAAGTACACATCAAAAACCATCATCAAAATCATCACAAAACACCACATACCCCTTACCGGGCATAGGTAAGATCAAAATAAGAGTTGAAATCAGAGGTCATTTTAGTTCATCAAAAGAAGACTAATACATGGCATCCCATGTTAATTTCAACAATTTATTTGGAAGAGTAGTCAAAAGAAATTCCAACATAGATAATTCCTTAACAAACCATTGGAAATTTCTAGAAAGACCAAGGAAACTCTTTATATCAAATATAGTTTTTGGATCCCTCCACGACCATGCAACCTTCAACTTCTCAAGATCAACTTATAAGCAATTTTATGAAATCTTGTGCCCTAATAAATATAGTTCTTGAATATAGAAACTAAAATTTCGAAAGTTTCTGACACAAATAGTAACTTCCCAAAATCTACCGGACCAAACTCAAATGGTGCTCGTGCTCACACTTGGATTTTGAATAAACCATAATATCATCCACAAAAACTACCACAAAGTGTCAATATATTTATGGAATATCTGATTCATCCAAACCATAATAAATACTAGATAATTAGTTAGATGAATAGGAATCCAAATATATTTGTAATGGCCATTACTACTCCTGAATTCCATCTTCAGTATATCAGACTCCCGAACTCTGAGCTGATGATAATCCGAAAGAAGCTTAATATTTGAAAACCACTTTCCCCCTTTAACTGATGAAAAAAATCATCCACAGAAGGTAAATGATACTGATTATTAACTTTCACATTGTTCAACTTTTAATAGTCCACAAAAAACCTAAGTGAACTATATAACTTCTTAGCAAAGAGCATAAAGGCTTCCCAAGGAGAAACACTAGTGTGGATGGATTTTTTTTCAATTGGCCTTCCACCTAAATCTTGAGCTCTTTCAGCTCCGCTGATGCCCTATGATAAGAAGGTATTAATATTAGTTGTGTACCTAGAACTAGGTCAATCGTAACCTCTACCCTTCTCTAGAGGAATACTGAATAATTTATTTGGGAAAATGTCTGAGAAGTATCGAACAACAATGGGAATATCAATAATAGAATAGAAGTCATCAAGATCAAATACCAAAAGAGACAAAAAAACTCTTGATCTCTGGGCAATGATGTCCTGCACGATAGACCTTAGGTCCCACTCCCCATAAAAAACACGAGAGATTCAATCAGAAGTAAGAAACAAAACATGAAAATGACTAAAATCATACTTAGCACGATGAGCAATAAGGAAATACATACCAATGACGATGTCAAACATATCCAGATCCAAAATGAGAAAATCCTAGAAAAACACTTTGTCAGCTATCATTAACGGATAAGGACACTGAAACCCCTACTATTTCCTCTTACCAAAAGTTGTTTCTAACTCCATTACAAAGGGAATAAGTTCCATTAGATGTTTAGGAATATTAAAAAAACGTGTAGATATAAAAGAGTGGGAAGAACCAGTATAAAATAAAGAAATTTCTATGAAAGATACAATAAGGATATTACCTATTACTATTGCTGGACCTGCTTATACTTTCATAGGACACTCATCTACTGTGTGAAAGTGCTTCACTCATGAGGCATGTGGCTATATTTCTATAGTATTCAAAGCTTCTTACTGTGCTGAAGTATGATTTAGAGCCGAAAAATCTAGACTCTAATGTGGTGTATTCATAGCTTGATAGAAAAACTATAAATGAATAACATTTCAATAGATGTCACATGTCTTTACAGAAATAGGAAAAAAAAAATTGTGTGGAGGAGGCTTTCTCTATAGACCCACTTCCACCAATCCTTTGATGATTCTTCAACTTCCTCTTCTTCCCATGAAAACTACTAAAACTGCCACTAGATGAAAGAGAATGGGTGTAAAACCAACCTTACCCACCATATCCATCTCTTCCATCATAGATCTGTCTACCATATCCATATATGTATATAGTTTCAACATAAATACATGAAATATGACCTCAGTTTTCAAACCCTGTAGGTACTTCTGATCCTTCAACTGGTCATTCTTCACCGCGTCTAGAGCTAAACAGACAAGATCAAAAAATTGATTGGTGTATGCTGACACTAAACGCTCCGCCTATTGTAAGGGTAGGAACTCGATATTCTTTTACAACATGAGGGAATCTGGAAAAAACTTCTAGAAGAACAACGTTTTGAAACCCTTCCAATCTAAGTCTACAGGTTTGTCTACCTGGACCATAGAATATCACCATCATTTACCAGAACCATCGATCCAGAACACTAAAACTTTCACCATGATAATCTTAGGTGACTCAAGCAAGTGGAATATTTGATTGAACCAATCCATATTTTCCTCCACCTCTTGAGGTTCATTAATTAATTTAAAGGATGCTGGATTCTCATGTAAGAATTCCTATTATTGATATCTCTCTCCCCTAGCATTGGTTGTACTTCAAAAAATGTGTTCTAAACCAGTGGTACATCCTGATAAAAAGAACCAACTTCATGTATGATAGTCTTGATGATATTCTGATCTACTAGTGGATTCCCTTGATGATCATCAACTACACCCTCCCTGGGAACTTTTGGAAGAAAACTCAGAGGCATATAGATGCACACTGAATCATAAGAATTACTAGACAACATAACAGATCTTAGTTTAAAGTAAAAACCCCATATAGAGAAATTGAGACCTAAAACAAAACTCAACACCAGATACACATATCCTAACATCTAATGGTAACTTGAGTCTCATCATGAAATGATATGTCCAGGAACTTATCACAAAATACCTCTTAAGTCATAAAAATGTTATCTTTAGTCTATATGATGTCCCAAGACAATGACTCTTAGGGGAAACCCTCCATTTGATACAAAATTTTTATGAATCGGCCCGGGTTACCCTAAAACCTGACACCTGACCTGATTCTTTACAAACCCAAAGGGCATTTCTGGTCCCAACAGGCTGGCGAAAAGCACCTGAACATTGAAAAATAAACCATAGAAAAAAATTTCACCCAACTTGAACAAAATCATGGAATATATATACATAAAGCGAGAAGTAATAGTGAAAATCTAAATAAATATACACCATAACTATAAGAAAGGCCATGAAAAAATGACTATAAAAGTAACCAAAAACATCAAGTGACAGGTCCAACTGTAAAGGACCAAAACCAAATAGATACTACATGTGATGGCATGGACAAATTCCCACCATCTCTACACCAGCTACCTGACTTTGCTGGCATGAAACCTCACTGCCTCAATGTGGAACCTTTCCTTTCCCTTCATTGTAAGACACACATAGGTCTGCACACCACCGAAGAGGTGTGTAGTGTGTGAGATAACTGGCTCAATAGGTTCCCACCCAGGTGTTCCATAACAAGCCTCTATATAAAAATTACAGTATACTCATTTTTAAATAAAACATTGCATGATAATCAATGAAACATTTTTATAGAAAACATGGTAAACATTTTCTATTTATCTATGTTTTAAAACAAAATAAGTTATATCAATTTATAAGAAAATTTTCTATATCATATTTCACAAGAATATGCCTGAATATCAATGAAAAAACAACAATTCATGCAATAAAAAACAACAGTAGAATCCCAGGCATCACAACACGAAGGAATACAACAGGTTATGCAACATGATACTCATACCCAAAAATCTATGAACAGTGCACTATGGTACCTAAACCCAATTATATACACTCCCTGATTAGGAATACACCCTAAAATGTAAAACCCCAACATCATATATGTACCTATAGACAATAATATACACTCTAGGAAAATAGGAACACCCAAAAAGTCAACCCCCACAATAAATAATGGCCTCAAGCTAAACCTTCCACATAGAACCCAAGGTAACCCATGTGATCATTTTTATAATAATTTCAATGTTTTGAAAAAAAAATTTAAAACCATTTATGCAATTAAACATATATTAGAGAAACCACACTCTCTTATTTTTTAAAAATCATTCAATGCTTTGAGAATACCTATCTTCTTTACATTTATCAAAAACCATGGAAAACAAATTTTATACAAAATATCATTCCCACACACACACACAAATAATGAAAATTTATTACCAATTTATTTATTTATCAATTTATAAAAATGGAATAATATGGTGTATCAAACACATTCTATAGAGAGAACCACCTACTTCAAAACTCGTGTTGCACACGCCTGTACCAGGATCCACTAATGATGGAACCCAACATTGAAAATATTGACCCTAAAATCCAATCCAAACATATTAGGATTGATTCAATTGATAAATAAGGTTAGTGGGGAAGAGGAAATACCAAATAACTAAATAAAAAACACCTACCACACTATGACCAACAAAGTAAAGGAATCCATAACGAGATCACACAATATATCTAGAAAGAAGATAAGTAGAAACTCCAATTTAGATCAACAGAACTGATAACGAAACCCAAAGGTGACAATGTGATCAATGGAAATGAATAAGCAGAAAGATCAATCACCTGAAGATAAGCACCAAAATCACAACAAAGATTGAATGTCGAACAGATCGATCAGGAAGGAATGGTGTCTCCAAAAATCACCAGAGTGGAAATTTAGTTTAATAGAAAAGGATATGTGACAACTAAATGGATAGAAAAATCCCATATGATGAC
This sequence comes from Viscum album, assembly GCA_963277665.1. Lineage (NCBI taxonomy): Eukaryota > Viridiplantae > Streptophyta > Magnoliopsida > Santalales > Viscaceae > Viscum > Viscum album. Next base: position 1,273,515,651 of record OY728132.1, on the reverse strand, counting down.
TTAAAACTTCTCTGATCAGGGAAATACATGACAAGTAACTCCTTTACATGTAATGGTGTTTAAGTATGCTGAGAAATCCATTGTCTCAGATTGAAAATCTAAATTTTTATTAACTCATGAAATTTAACAGCCCTTCACTCTATGCAACCTTTCACATTGTTAAGCCTTTCAAAACGTGCTTCCAGAAAATCATATATGTTGTGTATTATAGTTACATGGAAGGAAATCCCCTTGCAGCCTACAAACAAATCTAGTTAAATATGGGAGTCTGACAAACCTGTGACTTCACCATTATAAGTATCCTCCCAATTTCTTACCAGACCTATACAGACATAGAGAAAAGGAAAAAAACAACGAGGTTAAATAAGTACATGCTAGATTGGTAATAGAATATTATGAAAAACCTCTTTTTATTTTGTTGGGTATTTTGGAATTATACTTTTTTTTAAAAAAAGGGTATTTTTATTTGAAAGTGTATTTTATATAGGTTTAAAAGAGTTTTTTAAATGGTTTTATAATGAATGTGTTTTATTCATGATATAGTACTTGAGCATTATATAAAAGATATGATCCCTATATAGCTTATATGAATGATTTATCCCCATTATAGCTCACAGATGATCCCTATATAGATTATATGAAGGATTCATTCCCATTATAACTCATAAAAAATGGTTGATCTTGATATAGCTTATAATAAGCGTGAGCACTATCTAATTAAATTTTAAGGATTATATTGAAATTCAGACATATAGTTATTTCAATTAAATGGGTTTTTAAAAGTATTGGTGAATATGATTCTCTAAGTGACCAAAAGGGGATTCTAATTATTTTCTATGGGATTTATATGATTTATTTGAGCAAATAATGTGTGTGTTTTTCATGTGAAATTTTTTACTTCATACACTTTAATAACATTAAAGGTAAAAGAAAATGATATTTGAGTTTTCCAATTTTTAATTGGTCGGATGGTTTTCTTTCATTTTATATAACTTAATTTGATTTTTGTTCTCATCAAATATTTTTAAATGTTTTTTTCATGGTTTAAGGATGGGTAAGGGAAAGGAAGATGTCATGTTGAATTTTTTTTATATTTTTCATGAAACAAAATCATGTTTTATTTTACAAGTATTATATAATGAATAAAATGGATACTGATAAAAAGTGGCCACTTTTTTATTTTATGATTTTTTTATATATGATTTAGGGACTTATTCTTTAAAAATATAAACTTGAAAAGATCATTAATTTTAAGAGAATGAATTCATGACTTAAAAGTAAAAATTATGTAATGGTTAATTCTAGGACCATTTATTTTCACACTCTTTTTATAAAATTTTAAAACTCTTTTATTTATTATTTTATAGATCCAGAATACATTTCAATGGTTATGGAATACAAGACTAGGGGAGGCACGATGTAGCTCTCGGGCAAAAGGAAAGCAAACCCTAACATCGAAGATCAAGGGTTCCAAGATGAGAGAACATTCACAGATGTGGTCGCGGGTAGAGTTCTGTGTGCAGACTCAATGGCCTCCGGAAATCTTGCTCCAAAATCATATAGACACAGAGGTCTATTAGAAATTTCTTTCTCCAAATATGAGGTACTGGATCTCGCTTCGGACCTCCATTTTGTTCTGGTAGGTCACTTTATAAAAAATTGCCCTTCTATGTCCTTCTTACGCAAAACCCTTGAAATATTGGCTTTACAAACTTTCACATTGGGCTTCTGAATTCTCTGCATGTCGTGTTTCGCTTTACCTCGAATTACGATTATTATAGATTTTGGATTCTAGGCTCATGGTCCTTTGGGGGGTCCTCTATGATGGTATTTAAGTGGTCTCCAGATTTTGAAATTGGGTCAGAGCCTCCTATTGTTCCAATATTGATCGGGTTCCCAGGCTTACCCCTGCATTTGTTCAAACAGTGTGTTCTTAAGGCAATTTATAGTCTTTTTGGAACCCCGATTAGATTAGACTCTGCTACCTTAAATCTTTCTCGACCCTTAGTAGCAAGGATTTTCACTAAGGTTGACATATCCCATTGCCATCCCGATTCTGGCTTCAAAATGGGGAGAAAGGGTTTATTCAAGAAGTGGTTTTTGAAAATGTCCCTCCCTACTGTAAGTGCCGTTAGAAAATTGGTCATTCGATGGAGTAATGTGAGTCTCACAAATTGGAACCTCCTCAACCTTGTTGCAAACCAGTTTGGGGGGGAAAATCTGGTTCAAAAAAGATCTCTGATGCTATTAAAGCTGGGCCTGTTGGTGGCACCTTGACAAGAACCACGGATGTCCCCAGGACTTCTAATGAGATATCAGCACCTAGGGACATTTTTCCTCCTAGGAGGGATCAAGACAATATTTCTATGGAAAAAGGTGAGCATATTACCAAAGAGACTTCACCCACAGCTGTGGTTACTAGTTTTCCTCACAGCCCCTCCCCTCCTCTTGAGGTAGTGTTGAATGTGCAAATGAATGATGATACTCAGGAGGATGCTGATAATGAGGGGGGAAATTCTTCTGATAGTAATGATTCAACAAATGAAGAGGAAGACAAATCTAATCACATTGAGGAATATTATCTGAGAACCATGGATAGTAAAGGTAAAAAGCCAATAGTGGATGTTGATGGGTTCATTATCCCCAATCACAAAAAAATGAGGAAACGTAGGGATTATTCCCAAGTTGAAAAAACTATTATTACTCGATCCTTGGACATCTCAAGAAAGGAAATTTATTTTGATCCTCCTAGAATGGAAACTAATGAATCTACTCATGTTAAACCTCTCAGTGAGATGTCACTTGAAGTGACTTCAGCCCCTAACATATCTCAACATGTTGAGGTCCCTCAACAACATGGAGGGGTTGAAAAGCAGGATGTACCTTGCTTCCAATACCCTAAATCTTCGGAGAAGCTCCGAGATGAAATCTTATATAAATATTTTCAAAACGGGGAGATCTCAAAGAACACTTACCTTGTCGTTAAGCAGGACATATTCAATGAAAAATTGAAGAGGAAGTTTCAAAAAAACCCTTAATTCAACTTTGAGGTTTTTTTGGCCTCTTCATTGTAGGCTTTGACTTCCAGCTAGTTCTTGTATGGTCTCTGGTTGATTTTGAAGACTTATTCTCCCTGCTTAAAGTGCTAGATTCAAGTATACTGATTCTTTGGTTTGACCAGCAAGTCTTCTGTCTGTTTGATAGCTATGGAAAGGAAGCTATGGAAAAAATGGTGTATTGATTACTCTATTTGGAAGTCTTTGATCACGCCTGGACTGCTTACTGGAGGATCCGGACTTTTTTTTACTCTCTTTGTGGGATTTGCTGTGTTATTTTCTATTTATGCTGACTGTAGGGGAGGAGGGATCAGACTGTTCCTTTTTTTTCCAATAGGATAACTCTGAATTTTGGATGAACTGCATATTTCAAGATCCAGCTTTGGAGATACATTGGATTTTTTTAACACAAATATAGATGCATGGGCTGCTGGAAATATGCGAACAAAAAGCTATGAAAGTGGAGCAGCAATGGGGGAGAGCCTCGAAATCCTTGAATTTGACATCGGATGTGCTGCTGTTGATGATGTTGGGCAAGGACAAAGACCTGTGGATATTACCTCCTGATGACTCTGCTTAAGTACCGGGGGATTTCACAGGTTTTCTATTCTTTTAGTATGAGGTGAATTATTTTCCTTGATATATCTCATGTTCCGCTCTTAAACTTTTTGTTGGTGTGAACTCTTTGCACCTCGAGCTTGTATTATAACCCTTGTGATTTAATAAATTTCTTCGGGGCATGAATTGGGTGACCAATTCATGCCTCTGTTTGTTTAAAAAAATACAAGACAAATGATGATAGAGTTTAATATATGTCTAAAAGATAAGAAAATACAAAGATTAAGTGTTGATTTCTTCTATTCATGAATGAGTAAGAATACTTATAAAATAATTAACTATTATTCATTTAAATTACATTAATGAATAACTTTCTATATTTTTGTTGGAATTAGATGCTATTCATATTCTACCCATATGAATGTGTAACATAATATCTAAGCTCATTACTCTGTGATTTTTTTAAAAATATTCAAGATATTATTGAATCTGTAAGTTTTATTCTATTTGATTTATTCGTTAATTTTAATTTTTTATGGTACATATTTGTTATGTTAACATATAAAAATAAAATAGGACAGGTAAGGAGGGTAACAAGGCTCACAAGTCAACTAATAATCGAAAACATTTAAATATATGAAATCACTGATAGATAACTTTTATATTATTTAATACTTGTTTTTTTTTCTTATATAGTGTTCCTTTTTTAATATTAATGTTTTGTAATGACAATGTTATCATTAAAGAGGAAAATTTTAATGTGGTTATTATATTTTATGATTCATTTTTGAGATTATCCTAATCGAAGTAATAATGTATTTTTCAGAAGGTTAATTCCTTTATAACTTCTAGGTTTTAAACTAATATGTTTTATTGTTTATTTTATAAAATTTATTGTCTTGTAAGTTTCATAGGATATTTCATCATAACTGTAAAAATATTTTAAAATATTTTTTATTTTTATTTGAATAATATTTTATAGGATTGATCAATTTGTAGTTTTATGTATAAAATTTTCATATATGTGTATTTTTTTAGTAATTGATGTTGAATTAAAGTTGGCACTATGTTTTTTTCCACAGTTTTCTACTATTTTATACTGATGGAATTATTTTTATAAAAAAATTAATGTAAATTTAAAATCATTTTTAAATAATAGATTTCAAAAAAAACTAACACCAGATATATTAACATCTCTTTTTAACTGATGTTAAAAGTTAAAAATAACAAATATTTAAATGTATTTTTCCACTAGTGAATATACATGGAAATTAATTGAAGGGTTAAAATATCCTTATACTTATAAAAATATATGTGATTCTTTTTATTTTAGAAAACTGACCATGAGAGAATCAATATATAGTAATAAGTTTTAAATGGACAATTTTTTTAATGAATTAAAGGGGATATATTTTGAACAATCCATCCACAATGCTATCCTTTTATGGTATTGACAAATGATTCTTATAAATGGGAAGATGTATATTCTTTTTCAATACACAATTATAATTTTTTTTCATTACCTTATACTTAACTTGAATGTACAATTCTTTAATTATTCCATAACAATATAAGGTTGGATATGGCTGATGAATTTATATTTCAGTATTTTAATGATTATAAAATAGTAATGAACACTATATCATAGAATCCATTCAACCATGTTGATAATAAAAATATTTTAGCTGAATCACTTATAAAAAAATTAGATTATTGCAAAACCATTTATAAAAAAGAAAAAATTTATGAAGATCTATATGTGTCCATGTAATATTATATACTTTTGGATTTAATTCATTTTATACCTACCACACATCATAAGAACTTTCCACTCCAAATTTTATTTTTCAAATATCTAAATATATCCAATTTGTGAATTTGTAGTTGTGTAATATATATGTATATATATATATATATCTACATGAATGTGCTAGCACACACACACACAGACACTTTTCCTAGAAAATATATAAAAATTAGACCTCAAATAAGACAAAGAATATATATGTGATACAAATCCACATCAATCATTAGATATCTTGAACCCAAAATTGGTAAGGTTTTTACGATATATTTTTTGGATATCTAGTTCAATGAAATTGTATTCCCAACATTATAGGTAAAAAAGAAACTAAGTGATCATATTTATTAGAAGGTGTAATCATTATCATTTCACGATCTTCTTATTCGATAGTGTGATACGGAAGTTAAAAAGTTTTATTTTTATTTTTATGAACTATCAAATATTTTTCCAATTTCATTTGATAAAATAAAGGGTGTTACTATACTAGAAATATCGAATATAAATTCACCATCTAGAATTGATGCCTCCAAGACTCAATAAAATGTTAATATTATAAATACAATAAAAATACTCCTAAAACATAATATTACTATTTTCTATAAGGGAAACAATTATTTAAATGAATTATGAGTGATTATAATTCATAATCTCAATATAGTAGTACATATTTCAAAAGAATAAAAAAGTGTTATTGATAAAATAAATGATGATGTCCATAGAAATAATTGAATTGGTATTTTGATTTTGGTATCTATCGAATGAAATTTAAATTATTTTTATTTTATTATAAGTTAATTTCCCATGTTTTATTTATATGAAAAATAATTTTTTGACTTTTATGCAACTTTAAAATATATCGGCTAAGTCTTTATTTATTTTGGACCCTACCTTCATTTAGGGGTCTTAGAATATGTTTCCTTTTCCCTTAGTTCTTTTAGGATATTACCTTCATTTTATGGGAATCATATTTTATTAGACCTTTAATTTTACTTGGGTTGTATTTTATAGTCCATTTTTTCCATCAACTAGATGTCTATTATTTGGTTGGGTGAAACATTCACAATCAATTAGCTCAATCCAACCATTTTTTACTAAAACTTTGTAAATATTTATTGTGTTTCTTCAACATTATGTTGTCCTTGATCAATATTTACTACAAACTACCCAACTGAGATATTCCACATGCCATGGAAATATTTTAAATACAATTATAGCTTAATAATTCATGAATATTATACTATATCCCCACCTTTCACATTCCCCTTAATTCACATTGGTTGCTATGAAACATTAAATTACAATATGTCTTATCCTTTTGGTTATAGTGTGATAAACACATTTACTTTCTATCTATAAAGTAACCCTTTTTAATTGATTTGGTATTTTCTTTCCATATTTTTCTTAAGATAAACTTATAGAGTTTTTTGAGGGAGAAATTGGTGGAGATGATGGTTTATACCAGAGATATTGAAGATACTGCTGAATTAAAATGATTATATAAATTTCAATGTTGGTGTTTTTTTATTTCTATGGTGAAACTAGGTTCTTAATAAGAAGAAATATATCTATATGAATTATTAATCTCTGAATAAATTTTACATATTTAATTGGATGTGTTATGTTCTATATAGTTTTTTGTGAGTCCCTCTATATTGTATCATTTTATGCCTACCTATCACATAGTTTATTTATAACATATGGTTTAGAAAGGTATATACAAAAAATTCTTCTCTAGTTCTCTTTGTGTTTTCCTTTTTTAATTTTATCTAGTCATATTAATTTATTTAATAATAAAGTCATTTTGGGGGTGGTTTTATTTACATTAATGTAAGTACAAAGTGGAGAGAAGAATGTAAAATACTTATGTCCATTTTTTCTACTTTACTCTTCATCTTTTTATATATTGATTCTATTTTAATACTTTTCATTACTATTTTCATATTTTATTGATCATCTATACATGAAGTGTATATCACACTAGATTTAAATTTTTTGGTCATTTAATATTGAAAGAATACTATGAGATACTACAATCTCCCACATAAATTTTATCAAAGCCTTCCCAAATATAGAGATAGTAACTAAATATTTTGATTTTTAAAAGAATTATAGTGAAAATGATTCTAGTTCATAGAGTATTAAAATTAATAAACCTCTTATATAAAACAGTCTTCTTGATACCCTATAGTCAAAAATAAATTCAACACCCTACTCACTGATAAACAGAGCATGAGTTTTAATTTTTTTTATTTCTATTAATGTTCATAAAAAGGCCTATAGATATTTTTTACTATTTATGGTTCATAAATTTTAATATGAAGTAGCATATGATTTCTCAGTATCTATAAATTTTTCAAAAAATAAAATTTTAAATGTTTTAAATTCGTTTATAGATATAAATTACAGTGAAATATGATTATATAATTTCAAAATGCATTTGAGAACTATATTATAGTCACACATTGAAGAATACAATAAATTATTTCTAAATTATTCTAATATAGATAAAAAATTGAACACAAAGGATAATAAATAGTAATGATCATGTATCCAGATAGTTTATATAATTAATTGAGGTATTTCTTGTTGTCTGGTTAGGAATAACTAACCTATGAATAAATAATGTTTTATTTACTTTCTAGCGAAAATTAAAAATAAATATATTTTTAAAAAATATAATTTTATTTGTTGAACATTAGTTAAAGATAGTAAAATTAGGATAAATGGAAGGAATGTAGCTAATATAGGTGAAATCGCTCAAAATAAAACAGAAGAGTAGAAAAAGCTTATAATTGTAAGTATATAAAAAATATTTAAGGAATTTTTTAAATCATAAAATTAATTCCAATGATTTTATTAAGAATTAATTACAATTTAAAAATTCATATTATACATTTTAAGTCTTAAATGTGCCTCCAAACATAATTGGGGAAGAGTGTGTCCATGATTTCTAGTGCAATTTCTTATATTTCCTAAAAGTTTAATTTTACAATTTAATTAAAATTGAGTTTGGTGATATATATAGGAAATTATAAGAGTTGAAAAACCATACACATATGATTTGTGTTAATATAATTTCATAATGGAACTATTAAAACTCTTAATGAGTTCATATGGGTGCCTTGAAATATAACCTCATTTCACTGGGAGATCTTATTAAGGATGGATTTACCTTTCATTATAATTATCAAAGTCTTAGAATTACCAGGGGTTCTATTACTGTTATTATAGGATCATATATAAATATTATTTGAATGTTAAGTTAAAAAACACAAATGAAAAAATAAATTCCAATTATATCCTTACTAATGATAATATTATGCTTTGGAATAGAAGTGTTAGGTGTATAAATGCTAAAGGATTTGAAGAATTAAATAAAAAGGTTTGTTAAATCAAATATCGTATAATAATATTCCATTATGTGAGGATTGTGTTTTTAGTAAATCTATGTGTGTTATTTTTAAATGGCCCTAATATAAATTCAATCATCAAATTAAATATATGCACTCCAACTTATAGGGTCCCTCTCTAATTTCTTCCCGTGGGGGTGATATTATTTTTTCACCTTTATAGATGAAAACTCCTATAGAGTTTGGTTGTATATATTAAATATGGGTCTTTAGATGCATGTTTATTTTTAATTGAATGTTTCTTTTAATTAATTTAATTAGAGATAATATTTATTATTTGGATTAAATTAGGAAGTTGGATTGATATTTTAATGATGATTTCGATATAAATCTAGAAAAAACCATCAGGAAACTGGTAGTATAGTAACAAGTACTTGGTTAAGGAGGTAGGGGTGATGGAAGCCCTAGAATAACCCTCGAATGTTCAATTGGCTCCCACCATGTGGTCAGTGGTCATTTTGTAGCTATTTTCTAGGAATCAGGTACCCAATAATATTTTGTTTGTTTTTTAAAATAATTTCATTTTTTCATTTTTTTTCATGAAACTTGGATTATGTTTCTATTTTTGAGCTCTATAGGGTTATTCTTATATAAATTCATCTTTCTAATCTCCCTTTAAATATATAACATTATTATAAATTTTATCTTTCAATTATATGTGGGAATAAAATCAATTAATAGTGTTCAACTTACAATGATAAGAGCTTTGAAAGCCCTATCAATCCATAAAAATTTGTAACAGTTTCATTAAGTTTGTGTTCAAATATTATTTTGTCCTTATAGATAAGTAAAATTTTGAATTCTAAGAATTTTAGGAGGATTTAGAGGTCCATTATTGGTGTGTATTGTTCACTAAATAAAAGATAGGTGAACTTTCTCATTTCATGGATTTATACAGGTGTTTTTATATTAACAGTGATGTTATATTATGATTTAATATCATGTGTGAGGTTTATATAAAGAAAATTGAGATTTACCTAAACAAAGTGATTTTTAAAAAATTGATATGTCTTTAAGATATAATTTTATATGCATTTCAGGAAGGGAAATAAGGATTAACAATGATAAAATGTTAAATTATTTAGAAAAAATGGTGGATAAAAATATGAATATTATGTTTGAATTATTAATGAAATTATTAATGAGGTTTCTATGATGAAAATTGATGTTTTTTTATTGTTTTGTTTTGTAAAATTGTTATCTATTATGATATAAATTTATATGAATGTTTTGTGAATTTGAGTGAATTTTTTAGATTAAATAAGTTATAATATATTTATTTTTATGATTTATTGTTGTAATAAATTTTATATTACTTGTTAATGTATGTATTTATGGTACAACTCAGGATGATGAGTTAGAGACATTTTTAATTGATTTTAGTTACCTCACTATAATTTTTTATGTCGTAAAATTTAATCAAATTTTTATAAAACAAATTTGGATAAATGGGCAAGTGGAAATAAAAGGAAGTATATGCGTTTATTTATAATAAAATGAAAAATATGAATTTAAGGTTATAAAAATAGGATTTTATGAGAAAAAAAATTTCTGAATTTTTTTATTAAAGTGATAATAAAATTGGGTGAATTTTGTGTATTTACATGAGTATTTTAAAATTAAATTGGTTTATTATAATCAAATAAAAATGATAATAACTTTGGGCTTGATGTGCTGAATTTAAAATTGTGGTTGAGATATTATGAAATCAATATTTTTTGTGAAAATATATGAAGTTTAAAAACATATAAAGAGCCTTGGGTCAGGAATGAGATGATATTATTATATGAGATCCATGAGTTTGGATAGGCATTGAGTTAGGTTTGTGATACTCTATATTCCATTTGTCTCACTAAAACACATATGATCAATGTGTCTGGATATCATATTACTTGTTTGGTTTTCATAATTTAAATAGAAATTAATTGAATCAATGATATGATTTCTATGGTGACATGATTAATTATATAATTTTATAAAATGTAAGTTTTAATTGATTTTATTAAATAACTTAATAGATTTAAACTAACTATATAGGAGAACATTAAACTCATAGGTATATTTTTTGTTTTAGTGGTTTCTACTAAAAATTATTTCTCTCTCTCCATATATATACCACCAAATATATATATTTTTTGATATTTTTAGAACATCCACTTTTATGGGGTTAAGTGGGAACATAAAAAATAGTAGCATCCAACCAAATACAATTGAATAACCAGATTCAAATTTCTTAATTGAAAAAATGAGATGAGATGATAGGCATGATTCTATGCTTCAACCCTAGTTTCATCATTATTATTGAATAAAGGAAACATCTGAATCCCATTGACTTCTACTTGTTGTTCTCATTTAACACCAAACAACTTCACTATCCATAATCATTATTGATGAAAAAATCACTTCCAAAACCACCAACATCAAACCCAAATAATTATCTTCAACATTCAGTAAGAAAATATTACTGAAAAACCAGAACCAAATCATTGAAAAATAAAAAAAAATTAAAAAAACTAATCATAGTTGGGAAACCAAAATATTTTTTAACATTTATATGGAACACATAACTGATTTAGAATGAAAATAAATAATCTAGAATAAATGAAACATCACCGATAAGAGTAAATCATCTAAATTGACACCAAACAATTGTGGTAAGAACACTTGAAGAAAATCATTTGAAAATATTAACAAAAAGGGCACCAATTATATAACCAACACATCAAAGAAGAAATCAAATACCTATGAACAAAACATGACTCTACTTGGTCAGAAGAGGAAAAACAATGCCACTAAGGGGATACAATCTATACTAAATAAAATCCATGGAATCTATTGATTGTAAAAATAGGTTTGAAGAATAAAATAAATCACCACTATAATGATGGGATTTAATTCCTAATAAAAACACACAGAATAAAAAAAATGAGAGATTTAATTAAGGATACTCACCTAAGATAAGAAATATCACCATAGAGATCTAAATAAAATATAATAGAAGCACTAAGAGGAGACAAAGTTTGATATTGAGAAAAAAATAAAATGTAAAATAATATCCAAAAACCAGAGAGGAAAAAAATAGATGGGATAGACAAAGTAAAACCCCAACAAAGAGAGAAGAGACATGGAAAGTGATATCATTTAAAAACCTTAACAATAATGGTAGGACGAAATAAAAGTAGAATGAATTCCTGTCAAAGGGACATGGAAATGAGAGAAACATGAGATGAGTGATACATAAGATTCTACTACTGGGAAACCCTATCTTGGATATAAATATGAATGAATAGGTGAAAAAGACATAATTATATGTGAATATGGATCCATCCCCCTTTTTTGTATATATATACCACATGGGATTCCATATTATATGCAGGGTGTTTTATTTAAAGGTAAATTCCTTTAATATCTTTATTTTATGTCATGAAACATCTTAGGGATGATTTATTATATATTTAGAGTCATGTACATGAGTTTTCTATACTTCATTTTCCTAGGTATTTGAGTTTTATTGTTTATAACATGATATGTGGGTTTTATTTTGATATTATACATTGTTATATACTTAATTTAAGAAATTATAGGATGCTATATTAGTTATTATTATGGTTTATATTAATTATTTTAACTTCTAATAGTTATTTTATTATTTACATTTGTACTTTTATAATGTTAAATTACTCCCCAAGTAATACTTGAAGACTCTTGACACTATTTTCCCTTTTTTAGTGATTAGAAAGAACTGTTGAGGCCTTGTGAAGATTCACCTTGAGGGAATAATCTTGTTATGGAAAGACATTGAAAAATGATATTAGAGTAGTTCATTTTTCAAGGTCTTGAAATTTAGAAATTTGTTAAAAAAGAAAATTAGAGGCATGAACATGGTATGGAAGCTATTTATGAATTCTTATCCATAAAAAACAAATTACAAGTCTATGTTTCTAGGGGATTTTCTGATTGAATAAGATTTGGGTTATAAATGATATTTTGGGGTATTATAATTACTCTAGTCATTGGCAGGTAGTAAGTTATTTATATATTTTTTAGCACTTAGTGACAAAGAATATATGTTTTCACATGAGATTGTGATTGATTAGTGACCTAATTTCAGTAAAATGAATAGACTATTTATAAAAAAATTGGGGTTTACATATATATGTTATTAGTAAAGAAATGTTTTCCAAAATCTATGATATGAATTTGATGATGTAATGTTATTAGTTTTATTTTACTTATTAATTTATGATCTCATGAGTTACATCATACATGGTGTGTTTATTTGTTAATTTTTTTTAATTTTGATCAGTAATTAATGTTTTTATTTTTACAGAATCACGGAACCAAAGAAATGTATCGATGATCCATAAGTAAAGAAGGTTGAGTGAGAATGATATAATGAGGGATATATAGATGGATAGTCCAATAATTTTCATCTAATGAGAGATCCTATGGATCTATAGAGAAGTATATTATAGAGAGTCTAATTAATGTTACTCATATCACGAATGGAATGTCATCTTAAGAGGTAATATTAAGGAAACATATAGTTCAGTTTTTTTAAGGAAAACATCATCATATCTTTTAAAAATATCCTAGTATTTTAGTCATTAAAGAGTGTATGGAAAATATATATAGAATATTTGAGCTTTTTGATAAACTAGATAGAATTAAATTAAATTATATAGTATTTATACTTGATGGACTATCATGATACATGTGTGATCTTTTGGTCCATACAAAGAGGACTAAGAGATTAAAGTGGGATGATTTTTAGGATCTATTTTTGAGATGTTTTTTAATGATGTTGAGGAAGTATAAGAGGTATAATTTTAAGGAATTAAAGTAATAAAATATATCTGTTTTTGATTATTCTTCTAAATATATGGTCATGTTTCTTTTTCCACTAATATTGGGTGGTGATTAAAGTTATGTGTCCTATATTGTTTTGTATGGTTTAAATTAAAAATTAAATAAAGAGTTAAAATTATTTGTTTACATACTTTTAGGGTATAGATAAAGATATATTTCATGTAAAATAATAAGTTAGAATAGGAAATAATAGATTTAGTGGGATCTGGTGGGCTTATTGGTAGTAAGAAGATAAATATGGATGATTATTATTGATATAGTGAGAAATGAGGTAGCTAAGGAAAGAACTTTTATTATATTTCTTTTAGAATAATGTATCCATCATATTTCTATTAGTATGGCAAAAAAATTCGTACCAAAACATATCCTAGTAATATAATGAAATTTAATTCTTATAGTAAAATAGGATGTATTCAGATTTTTTACTAGAAGAGAGTTTAGAGGTATAAAGGTTGATGTTGTACCTCTTCATATGAATCTCATGCAAGGGATAGTGAACTAAATTATAGAAATTTTTTTATATCATCTATGAGGTTTGTTCATGGGGATGGTTGGATTATTCAGGATAATATCAAAGGAGAGATACTAGGTAAGGAAATATGGTAGCTGAAGGGCAGGGTGGAGGTGCAGGTTCGGGATAGTTATTTACTATGGAGTAGGCATTAGTGGATCTTAGTAAGGGTTATTTGATATTTATAGGGATTATGATTGTTATCTATACCTTGGATAATGTTATATTTGATAAAAATTCTTCTCATTTGTTTATTTTTCCATATTTGGTATCTGATTTGGATTTAGTTATTAAGTTTTTATCTAGAGTTTTGACATTGAATAGTTTTTCAGGGAGAGGGGAAGGTCCCATTATAATATTAACAATATGTATGAATATCATTAATTGACTTAAATATCTTTAGTATATCATTATTTTAATGTGATTATTGTAATGTATTGGTTAAATTTGTTTTGGGAACACAATTATTGTTACTATATTTGGGAAACTTCATTTATATCTTGTGATGAATATTATGTTTTTTAGGGAGAGTGGGACTATATTTCTAGTAGAGTTGATTATAATTTAGGGAATTTGAGTATGATTTCTTCATAAGTTATTAGAATAGATATTTTATTAACAAATAGTGTTGATAAAATTACTTTTTTATCCTATAGTTGATAGTTATTTGGATGTGTTACTTAAATAATTTTTTGGGGTTCCACTAGAATGGGAGGTGGAGTTTGTGATTGACTTAGTTCTTTTAACCTATCATATCTATACACTTAAGTATAACATATATCCAATTAATCTGAAATAATTGAAATCATAGTTGAAATATCTTAAATCCAAGTAATTCATTAAGAAAGGTATGACTATGGGGGTTCTCTAGTTATTTTTTCCATGAAAATAGATTAGAGATTTTCTTTTTTGTGTGGATTATTTTAGGTTAAATTAATCTACCATTCAGAATTGGTACCCATTATCAAGGATGAATGAGTTCTTAGAAGAGTATAAAGAGGATATATGGTTTTATAAAGTAAATAATTGACCAAATTATCACTGACTAAGAATGCGAGTTTTTGTTTTATCAAACGAAATTTTTTGAACTAGGTATAATTGTTTATAATTCTTGGTGATATTTTTCAATGTGATGAATGAATTGGAGTTTTTATAGAATTGATGAACTAAAATTTCCATCCTCATTCGGATCCATTCATGATTTTTTTATCAATGATATATTGATATAGTCAAGATCTTATGAGGATAATGGGATACATTTGGCCCTTTTTTGGACACATTGAGGTTTAATTTATTATATTATATATTATTAAAATGTCTTTGTCATTATATAAGAGCTAAATTTTTTTGAATTTTTTGTGTTGGAATTTTTAATTTCTGTTGATGTTATGAAGGTGGTATGTATAATTTCTTGGTATATATATATAATTATTTTTGAAATATGAATTTTATTTGGTATTTATAGTTTTTTTTATAATATTATTTATGTATTATCTTAGAGAGATACACCAATAAAGATGCTAGCTGGGAATGTTTTGTAGTTCTTAGGGAATATATATACTAAGATTCATTTCAAGAGCAGAAGAATAGGTTAAAATCAATACTTATTTTCATTCTATCAAAGCCTAATACGTTCCATGAGGTTTATTTTGTATCATTTGGTGTGTGTTTAGTGTGTTAGCTGATATAAAAAAGGATATGTTATGGAATATTGTTCTTGATATCTTAGGCTATATCTGAATAATTACACTACCCATGATCTCAAGTGGGTGATAGTTGTGTATGCACTTAAGACATAGAGGTAAAATCTATTCAGTGGGAAGTTTATTATATACATAGTTCACAAAATTTTGATATATATATATATATATATATATATACTCTTTATGGAATTTGGATCTTTAATAGGGGATATATAATAAATATCTTTAGTCATTTAATTTTGAAATGATATATAATCCAAGTAATGGAAATAATATTATCATGTATTTGTGAAAAAAATATCAAGTAGATATAAATTTTTAATTAAATGATGACTGGTATATTAAGTAAATTTTATATAATATGAATCTTTATTTATTTGAAGAGGAATGTTATGTGGTCTTGAAACCTTTTACCATAAATTCATTGTTTATAGATAAAGGTAAAGAGGTTAAAAGTTTATATTCTATGAGATGGGTATTTTCTGATGGAATCTGTAATGAATGTTAAATAATTGGGATTGAATGCGATGTTGATTCTCTCTTATATTTTACAGAAATTTTTTTATTCCATTTAATTTATGGGTTGAAGTGATGGGATAATCCTGTATTTCTAAATGGGTAGTTAATAATGGTTTTACTAAGATATACCATGCTATTTGATGAATTCTTTTGTATCTATGAAAGAAGAAATAGATAGATTTATTTTGAGAATCCATACCTATTTGTGGATAAAATATTAACCTAAAATAACAATAGTTATTATGCATTCATTATCCATTCTATAACTACCATGAATTGATTACTTCAATTGTACTAGTCCAGGTCTCCAAAAGTCCTTAGGTTCACTTTTTGTTCACGAGAGGCGAGAAAAAGCACTGAGGATTTAGAGAATATTAGATGGTGATGGAGTTTTCTCTTTTTATTAAATTATTAGTAATCTTAAAACTAATTTCACATGAATTAAATGAATATTATACATCAGCAATATCCTTGTTAATAATTAATAATAAAAACTAGTCTATAACACACATGGATAAGTTCACACCAAAATTACAAGTCCCTAGCTTTAACTATAATTGTAATATGACTCATTCCTAAGATGATTATGTGAAAAAATCATCCCTACCACTACCAGCACCTATATATACCCATAAAATAGACCGTGAATCTGAATGTATATTTAAGTGAATAGGTAGCATGTGAGCATATACAAATAATTAAGAATCCACCATTATTCCAACACTAGTGAGATATAGTCAGGTTTGTATATCATATCCACCTAGACATTTACATAAATATACTAAAATATTTTATTGAAAAAATTTGTATCATAGCAATAATTAAAAATCATTACTTGATACATGAATAATTTTGATATATGACTCCCTATACCAGAAGGTTCCTTTACCTCAGTGACCTTCATAGGTTTATCATGAAATAGTAGAGGATTGATAACAAGAGTTAGGTAGAGACACCAATCCCATTCATGTGGAAAGTGAATAGTGTAAATAGAAGTTATGATATTTACATTTTTTCATCATATTTATGGATAGGGTAAGGTGTATACAAGATTCATGCCATTGTGATCCCATTCCACACCATAAACCTATTTAGAAACAAAAAAAATATATAGAAACATTTTATGAAATAACTTTATATACTCATTTAAAATTTAAAATTATAATTTATATATATCAAAGAAAAAACCACAATGTAGTCATAACAACATGATATAGAAATGAAAATAATAGACATGGATAAAAATAAAGTTGGTTCGTTACCCAATAAGTGTAATAAGTATGAATTATAAACAACTAATTATGGTATTTAAAAAAACTTCTATAAAAAATAATGAATGATAAGAAGTTAAAACCAATATTGAACATGTCAATAGAAATAATTACATACAAATATATCAAAGATTATTTGAACTATCTAGACAATTTCTAATAACTAATATTTAAGTGGTAACATTAACTTAGTACATAAAAGGGTACAATTTAATTTAATTAACTAAAATTAATTTTAGTTTTATCGTATACCTTATAAATTTAAATATCAACATTATAAATGAAATATTTTATATAAACATTAATTTCACAAATAACATGAGGAGTACAATCTATCATTCTTGGAGTGACACAATGTACCTAGATTATCATGGTTCACTTGAAAAAAGAAAAAAATAAAATAATTTATGAATTTAAGAATGAAAAAATAGATGCAACCATTGATATTATATGTCTATAGAATTATAAGGAAAATAAAATATAAAAGGTGTAAAACAACATTTTTGCAATCATTATTAATTAACAAGATTTATGAGTAAATAATGGTACTCTATCCTTATTTACCCAGCCATTATTTCACCACCGAAGCACCCTCTTAAGAAAAGGTTATGTGTAGTTCTTTGTTTTAAAATTAATTTATTAAAGATTATGGAGAAGTATTTATAAACAATATTAATAACAAAATATTAGGGTTAATATAATCTAGTAGATTTAGATATCGTAAAAAACATCTGAATATGGAGAGAACTAGTTCTATGTGTCATAAAGGGTCAAAATATAAACCTGTTTTCATTAATCATAACTTTGGAATAATCTATTTAAAAATTTATATTACAAATTATTAAGTTAATCTTAATTTGTACTATAACTTTTTATATGCATCATATATAACATACCATTATAATAGGTTAGACATTTCTACTAATCTAATGTAAGCACCAAATTCCCTGGAATCATTAAATTGGTCACATCTCAAGCGTGTTTTTTCATAATTTTTATTTGGTACACCAAAAACCCCTGTATTCTTATCTTAAACATTTAATCAAATTTTATCATCATTATTGTTATTATAATGAAACATTAATAAAACTTTAATGTTATTATAATAAGTCTAATTCCCCATACAAGTTTTAAGAAGAAATGTAAAAAAAATTAGTATTGTACACTTTTAAATACAAATAGAACACTTTCCTATCTAATGTAAAGGTTATAGAAAGTTGATCTACCACAAAAAGACATGTGGAACATGGGTACATATGAAATACACACTTCATGATATTTTAGGATAATAATTCTCTAATAATCCCTCCTAATTCACAACCAAAATTTTTAAATCATTAACAAGTGAATAAATAAAAAATCAAGAATTAAATATGTGTAAATCCGAAAACTAGATCAATAATGTATAGAAAATTCAATAGAAAATATTCAGTTGGGATAAAAAAATATTATTTGTAAACACTGGTTTTATATGTTTGAATTTTTTAAATTGTTTATTAACTTGTAAAAATCATAATAAATAAGTCTAAATGAAAATTACAAGTAATTATATATGTGTTGGAACCACCTACCATTAGTATATCCTTATTTAGTCTTTCATTATACTTTAACAAAAACATGTCTGCTACTAAAATCAAATCCAAAACCATCCAAAATCAATCACTCATAAAATGAAAATTTCTATATTGAAAACCAATCCAAAACCTAGCCGAAACATAGTTAGAATTGTAATGACCTAGGTATTTGAAGAATAATAATTTTTGATTTCTATTAATAATTTTGAATAAGAAATTAATTTTATGTTAAAGGGGACGCTTCTTCCAACACTATACTCGATATAAAACAACATGTTTCTCTGAAATCTTACATTGCACACAACTTTGAGTTATACCAAAATATAATATAATAATAATATTTTTATTTTAAATGGAAGTAAAATCCTAGACATTGGATTGGAGGGAATTAATAGTATCAAATAAATATTTAAATATTGTTTACACATGCTTAAAAAATGATTCATTGGTTACCAAATTTATTTGAAAGGGAAATAAAAACCAATTGAATATAAAAGATGTGTTTTTATGAAAACCTATTTAAAAGATAATAATTGTGTTTTCATGTCACTATTTATGGATTTTTATTTAATAAAAAATGTATGATATATATTTAATGTAATGTCTTAAATTCATCCTATATATTATCTATATATGATATAAGAACAAACTGAATTTTTTGGATAAAAGAAGTATTTTTGAAAAAATGAGGTTTTACCGCATTTTAATGGAGAACCCTTTTTATATCTAGTTTATGTCACTTTTATATGTTTTATTTTCCAAAATAAACTTCTTTTATAAAATAGGGAAATAAAAATTTACTTTTTATGAAATTTTGGTATTTTTCTGATACAGTATATTTTTTAATGAATAGTGAAAATACTGTATTTTAATTAAAAAAATATCTTTCCATCAAATTTATTTATATAGTTAAATTTCATTTTTTTGGTTTTAAAGTATATTTGGATTAGGTTTTTATCATTTAATTCAAAATTTGTCATTGTAAGTAATTTTAATTTGAAATTGGATATAAACACATGACAATATTTTGATAGTTATTATTTCTTAAAAACCCTCTTTTTAGTTTTGACAACATAAATTAATTTTAAATTAAACTTATGTGTTTTGAATTTCTAAAAATGGATTACATATTTGTAATAAGGAGGTAAAAATTGTGTAAATATGTATTTTTTATTTTTATACATTATGAATTGTAACTTCAGTAATTATTTTCTTTACCATGGTTAAAAGGTAAATCTGGTAAATAAGGGTAAAAAATAACATTATAATAAAATTAAACTACCCTAACACATGTCATAATCATATTATGTGAGATATGTACGACCATTTTCATAATTGGGTCGATTTTGGGCCCCATGGAGCCACTTGGATGTGAAAATGACATTTTATAAGAATTAATTTAAAGTAATGAAAACTGTAACATAAACATTTGTCTTTTAGTAAAAAAACTATATGGGGTTATATAAGTGATATTTTCGACTATAAATAGTAATTAGAAATATAAAAAAATTTCATACATCCTGTTGTTTTATTTATAAATTTTATACATCAAAAAAATTTATTTATTTGTGACACAATGATGATATAGTGGTTACCTTATTATAGAAGGATTTAAATAAATGAGATTATAAATTTTAAGATTAATTAATTTTGAAACTCTTTATCCCATACACTAATTTTATGGATTATTATAACTTTTTTTATTTTAATTAACGAGTTTTCGTTGAAATAATCATGTTATGATTTTCTAAAAAGTCATGATATAAATAGTTTAAAAATTGACATAAATGAGTTTTTAAAAAAAAAACTATTTTATTAAATGATATAATTGTTTTAAAAATATAATATTAAAAAAATGACTTAGATAATGTTTAACATATCATTTATGAACTACTTTAGGTTTTATTGGCATTTTATAGTAACTATATTAACCATATAGTATGAATATACAAGAAGACATGGTAAGAGTAAAATTAGTTTACTGGGGGTTAAAGCTAAAAGATATGGTGAACTTTGTGATCTACACTTGTATAAAACCTATTTATTGAGAGGTTTTAGACCCAAAATAATATTTAATTTTAAATAAATTAATTTTTGACAATTTGAAACTGAAAATAATTTTATAATAAAATATGCTTCAAAACATTCATAAAGTGCCCCTCCTCCCTCTTATAAAAGGGAATCACCCCTACCCATTTAATCACACCTTCGAAGCCACTTGGATCGTCCAAATTCTTCCCAAATAATCTTAAAACATACCTCTATTACTATTATAATCCTTACATTGGCCATAAGAAAATTCAAGAATGACTTTTGGCTCAAATCATAGGAGTTACACGTATTAAGAGGTAGCGCCTTCTCTAAAGTTCCTTTCCATTATTTTACTTCTTCACTAACTATTGTATTCTTATATTTTTTATTACATAACAAAGAAATTATCCTAAATATACTAGAATGTTTTTATGATAATTATTCTAACTACAATTACACACACCTCCATCTAATGGATATGAACATACTGTTTCTATGTATGGCGAACTACTGCTTCACGAAACGATGATTGTTCGATTTTCCCCTAACACCCCTCATGGTGGCCATTATGGTGGAACTATATTTATATATGATATATATAATATTTATATTGTCTCTATGTTTATGTTTTTTTATTTAAATCATACCTTTAAACTTTCCATAATGTGTAAATACGATAATTTAATTTGAGGAAGTGCAGACTACCACCCCATCAAAGTGATATGACTCATTCATGCCATACATGGAAAGTTTAAATTATGGAATTAATAAACTTGTAAAACATATATAAAACATGATATTATACTTCAAATATAATATACCTAAGTATCATTTAGTTTTTATTCCTTTAAATATGAAAAAATGAATGTAGCGTTCATGGGTATATACGGCTTACCGTCTCCATGAATGGTGAATTTCATTTCTTATATCCAAATATTATGTAATATTATAAATACATATTTATAATGGATATTTATTATACTTAAATAAATAATATCATTCTAGATATAATGTAATTTTTACCACATGGACCATTTATAATTATAAAAGTTCATTTTTGACTTATGTACCGAATATCGACAAAACGACCGATATTCACTTAAATAATTATATAATGTTTATTACATGGTAATAAGTGACATAAAATGAATAATAAACTTGAAAAATGTTCTTAATAAAGTATAAAATAACTTTAGTTTATTATTCAGGAAGAAAAAGGAACATACATGACAAGTCAGACTCAAGGTAAGGGAACTTCTTAACCCAATTTCCATTCTTTGAGATAAACTTTTACTTCTTGATTATGTCATGATATGATTATGTGAGAAATAAATTTTGATTTACTATCCTATATTTATACTATATATATGTTTACTTAAAGTGAATACACATAATCAATCTATTTTATTTAAAAAATCATCTTTGTAAGGGACTTCATCTTGATCTCCTTTCATTGAGGCATATTTTGGTTTATACACGACCTTATTTTATATGTTGTATAATTATACCATTTTTATTTAAATTTAATTCAACATTTTTCAAAAGGAAACTTTTTCTATAAATCATTTTAAAAAATAACTAAAATAATGTTTCTATTTAATGTACATGGCGAGAATGAGCTTTCTGCCGCTGCAAACATTATTTGATATTTAACTTCCTTAATAAGCTGTAATGTTTTTAAAAGTAAAATAAATACCATATATATTTTTACATATTTTGGTATTGAAAATGGTTTTTATAAAGAATTTATTATGTCAATATCTTGAAGTGATATATTGTTATTTCAAATTGTAAATGGTATCCTTCCTTTATGCTTGTTTTATGTGTTATGAATATGTTATGGTTCTTGGGAATTATTTACATATACATGTGGTTATGTGATAAACCAAGGGTGGGTGAGCTTGAGATAGCTCTCCATTTCATTGGGTGATGTGACAGAGGTAAAAATTAATGTTTCTCTTAATAGATTGAGGGAATATACTGTGATGGGTATTTCAAATGTAACCCCATATGTAGCTGTTAAAGCTACAAAGTAAGTATGCTATGGATGCCACAAGTTTCCTTTATGATTTTTTATTCCTATGTGTTATTCAAAAATATTCTGATTTCATGAGGTATGTTAGATATCATATGTTATATGAGTGAAAAGTATGATTTTTTTGTTTTGTATAAATTTATGGACTAATGTTTTCTTTCCTTATTTTATAACCCTTACTGAGCTTTTTATGCACATCATAAGTATTAGAGGTTAGGGTGTTATTTAAGAATAAGTAAAATAACCATAATGGTTAAAATATTATAAAGAGTTATAGTTTTTTTAAATAAATTGAATGAGTTTAAGAAAAATTGAATAAATTTATCCAATTTTTTACCCTCCTCACAAGATATTATAGGATGTTTTTCAAGATATATTGACCTTGACATTTTAGGTTTTAGAGTAAATGGCTGGATCTTGCAGGCACAAAGTTATAATGTTTCTGAAGAAAATTTTAACGGTTTTCTGAATGAGAACACGAATGAAATAAGAGCTGCAATGAGAATGATTGTGGTTATTATTAACTAACTATCTAGAGTCATGATTGACCACGTGAACCTTGTGGAGTTTTATAAGGCATCATATATGGGAGAAACGAATCCCTGTGGATGTTCAGGTAATAATCATAAAGGTAAGTATATTCAAAATGCTATGTGTCAAGGATGTGGAAAGAAACACCTAGAAAAATGCTTCAAAGGGATGATATGATGTTACAGATGTTGTATTGAAGGTCATAAAGCAATAACCTACCATTGAAAAAGGAAGAATTCAGTTGACTCCAAGAAAGGGAAATAAGTTCTTTTTGAGAGAGCAATTTAATGTTTTAATTGTGGTGTGCATGGTCATTACGCAAATACATGTCATACGATGAAGGTATGTGAAGGGGATCAATAGGATCGTACTAATATAATCAAAAGGCCCAGGAGTGAATCAAAGATCCAACCCTACCAAATTTTATTAAAAAATAAAGTACAAAGACAAAGCATCAAAAGGGAGGTTTACAAAGATGGGAAAACAACTTGCCACATGCATCAGCCTCAAAAAATTGCGCACAACAATCAGGAGCCACAAAAGACCATTCAGATATTGACTCCTCAATAGACTTCTTTTATAAAGCATCAATAACCTGATTTTCCTCCCTATAAGCATGAGTCACGTTAATGACAATGGTGTCAATAAGACATAGACATTCGATACAATGGGGCATTAAAAGCCAAGGAACATTCCTGGATCGATTTTTGAGAAGATCCACAGCCACCATAGAATCTTCTTCTAACCAAAGAA
The DNA here is from genome assembly GCA_963277665.1 of Viscum album. Classification (NCBI taxonomy): domain Eukaryota; kingdom Viridiplantae; phylum Streptophyta; class Magnoliopsida; order Santalales; family Viscaceae; genus Viscum; species Viscum album. The sequence continues at coordinate 1,273,491,026 of OY728132.1, read as the reverse complement.
AGCACCAACCAAAATGAACAACATATTTAATATCTTTGATCATGTCCCATAATTCAGCTTCATTGGAAGATCCCTGCCCAATATAATGATGAAAACATCCTTTGACAGAGCCCCGATAGGTACGAAAAATTCCACCACAACCCGAAGGCCCAGGTGACCCAGCAGTCTCACCATCAATATTAATTTTCAGCCAATAAGGGATAGGAGGAATACATCTGTGTCACGACCCTTCCTCGGGGCCCATGCCGTGACTACCCCAAGCCCGCCTTCCATAGGCCAGGGGCTGGAGACTAGCACCAAGGCGTAAATCCCGGTAAAAAAGGAAGGCATTGGCTTTGTAAAGTAAACCACAAACACCACAGAGCAAGCAGGCAGAAGTAAACACTAAATAAAACCGAGTATAACAGTAAGTGCGGAAAAACATGTGGGCTAGTATACAAACCCAAACTGAAAGTAAAGTACAACTGGAAAGGGAAAATGACAACTGAAAAGTAAAGCCGCAAGATCGAGCTGTCCACTGGGAATCCCACTTGAAGGGTGGGTACAGATAGCCTCCACTGCTCCTTAGGTCCAGCCGACCGCTCCGAGTACGTCATGCCCAGTGGTCCACCTCCAGGTACCGTACTGCTCCGTAAGCCTCAACCACGATCAGCGTTGTCCGTCATCTATAACCAACACAATGTAGTGCGGGCATAGCCCGTGCAGGGGTGAGTACAAGCTACTCAGTAGGGACCCCGAGACCCCCTAAGGTCTCCCAGAATCCACAAAGTATAATCCAAAAAGGTAAGATACAATCATGAAGTAACATCCGACACTGCTTAGGTATATGCCCATACATATACCTAAGTCATCAATTCCAATTTCAGCTCCAACATCCGAGCCCAAGTACAACCCGGTCCACACAGGAAAGAAAAATGTAAATCCACACAGGATAGCACAACACAATCCACATAGGAAAGCAAAACGTAAATCCACACAGGATAGCACAACACAGTCCACAAAGGAAATAAAAACATAAATCCACACAGGATAGCACAACATAATCCACATAGGAAATAAAAACAGGATTCAGCTCACACAAGAATACTACTTCGTAAGACGATAGAGATGATCAGATGTAGCCACTGATTCATCTAAGCCGTCGGACCCACAAAGTATCGGTAGGTACTAACCCCCGCAATGACCCACACAGGATCAATCATGAAGTTAAAACCATAGCTATTGGGAAACACCTTCTCCATCAAGTACAATGGTTATTCCGCTACAACCAAGCGCTTCCCTCTAACCTTGGACTGCTGTAGTACTTCACCTATCGAGTACTGTGGGCCTGCTGCTACAACCAAGCGCTTCCCACCATGGGTCTGCCGCTACAACCAAGCGCTCCCCCTCAAAGCCTCTAGAGGTACTCCTTCTGTTGAGTACCACGGGTCAGCCGCTACAACCAAGCGCTCCTCCGTCGTGGGTCTGCCGCTACAACCAAGTGCTCCCCCGTACTGCTACAACCAAGCGCTCCTCCGTCGTGGGTCTGCCGCTACAACCAAGCGCTCCCCCTCATTTCCTCCAGAGGTAATACTTCTGTTGAGTACTGCGGGTCTGCCGCTACAACCAAGCGCTCCTCCTCCGTGGTTTTTCTCCTACAACCAAGCACTTCCCATTGGGATATCTGGAACACACTGAGTCGTTCGATCAGTAGTCGTCAAGTCTCAACCGGCTCTAGGGTTTCCGCACACAGCATGCTCGTTCCGGGAGGGTCCACTCCACGAGCCAAGAGGTAGATGCATCAACTGACACATAGTCCGGAGTTTATGTATCCCAAAAGTACCGTAGTGGTCACTACCAAACCCACTGAGGATTCCTGTACTCTCTTCATTGTCGTCGCAGACGCAGCCAGCTCTAGGGTTCCCGCACACAGCAAGCTCGTTCGGGAGGGTCCGCTCCACGAGACGAGATGCTGACACATAAAATGACACATATTCTAGATTTTATGTTTCCAAAAGTTCCATATCTTCAACATGAACTCAACGTCGCAGACGGCGCGTCAATCGGACGCCCGATCTGAGAGTTATTGGCTTTTGCGTCCTAGGGGCCCGGTTGGTTTTTAAGGAAAAACCAACCCGACCGTACTCCACCTACGTCCAAACCTCAGGAGGAGTAATCCAAAAGATCCTTCTCACTTATAGGAATCCATCAAAGTCGACGGCACGTCAATCGGACGTCCGGAGCTCAAGATATGAGTGTTTCCGCTCTGAGGGCCCGGTTGGTTTTGTGTACGAACCAACCCGGCCAAACCCAAAGTACTCCGAAACCTTGAGTGTAATATACCAAAACGACCGTCTCAATCCAAGGATCTCATTTCCGCTGACGGCGGGTCGATCGGAGGCCCGTAGCTCAAGATATGGGTAAAAGACCGAAAAGGTCCGAAAACGGGGGGTCTGGGCCAGGGCCGACCCGGCCCAACCCCCCCTGGGTCAGCCCGAACCGGGTCGACCCGACCCGGGTCCGGGTCCGACCCGACTGGGCGCGACCCAGCCCGGCCTGGGCGGCTCGACGCTGGCCGAGCGGCCGCGACCCCCGCGCGGGGCCGCTCCGTGTCACCGGATGCGGCACAAGGCTGTGTCCCTTCCTCGCGGTACCATGCGGCTGCGGGACCGGCGCTCGCCGCCGCGGCTTCAGCCACGGCGGGTCTTTCTGGCGGTGCGCCGGGCACCGCCGCTTCCTGGCGGCCGGCCGCCGCCTCCAGCCGCCGGCGCCGCCGTGCTGGTGTGGCGCGCCGGTGGGAACTTCCGCGGACCACCGGACGCGCTCCAATGGTCCGTTTTTCTGGCGGTTTGCACCTACGGCTCTCCCGGGATCCGAACTTTGCTGTGAAGGCCTCCAATCGCCATTCCGATCCCATTTCGTAAACGCCGTTAAACCACACATCAACGTAAAACTGTAGAGGGTTATCGGGCCGTGTTTGTTTGGCCAGTACCCTCCGCGTTAGGTGATAACAATTGAGAATAATAATCAACACATGAAAACATAACAAGGCAAAATTTTAATAAATTAAAATTGAACCTAGTTCCAAAAAAAACTCTTGTAAATAAAAATTCTCGTCCTGCATATAAAAACAAACGCAGATCAACTTGAAGATGAGTTGATCCGAGTTCTTTGTTTTAGAAGGAAACAACCATGGTAATAAATATTATTCTCAAATAAAACCCCTACCTCGTAGTTGTCGTCGGATGAGAGTTCTTCGCGGAATTGACCATCGTGGAAGAAGAGGATCGTCGTGTCGCGGAAGGGCGTCGCGTCGTCGTGGTATAAGGTGTCACGTCGACGATCTCCAAGGGTTAAAGAAAACACACAGATTTAATTTCACGAATTAAATCCATGTTAAGGATAAATTCCCCAAAGGAAATATAAAAGATCAGTAATCCCCTACCTCAATCGGTGTTGATCGAAGATTGTTGCGGGGAAGGATCGTCGCAGAAGAACGTTGGGGGAGGAGAATCGTCGGTGTCGCAGTACACGACGTCGCGTCATCGATCTCCGAGGGTTCGGCGTTCTTCGCGTTCTTTGCGTTCTTTGCGTTCTCCGCGTTCATCGCGAAAGAGGATGAAGAGCTTAGAGTTTCCGTCAATCCTCACAACAAGGCACCACAAGCAAAACATGTGTTGGTATTATTTTATTCCATGCCATCAAATTGAAAAACAAGTTAAGAAACAAACCATTAATTCGATATATTAATGGTAACGACTTAACTTCCCAATTAATAGGGGCGTTAAGAATTTAAGAAAATGCACCGGTTGACTTTAATTTAAGAGGGGTTTTCGCGGGTGCGTTACTTAGAGGAAAAGAAACGGTGGGGCTCGTGCGGTCCTCACCTCAAAAATATCCTACCAAGTGGGTAGGATATTTTGGGTTCCACCCTATCCGTTTCAACTCAGCTTAAGTAGCTTTAAGTGGCTTTAAGTGGCTTTAAGTGAAATAAAATAAAGTTGTCGCACCACTTTATTTTATCTCCTTCACTTAACCCCAAAAATTTAAAACCACACCCGAGAAAATGCAACTCCGGAAGAGGCATTTCTAAGCAAGTACCGGTGCTGCGATTCCATCGGTGCCCTCGGAATTCGATTCCGAGCACCGGTTCAAAAGTTAGAAAAACCCGCTCGTTCATTCACTGAACGTACCTGAGCAAAACTTTGGAAAATGATTTCGGGCACACCGGGCCTCAGAATCACGTGCCGTCAGAAACTGCGTTCTTGTAAAATTCCAAAGAAAAATAAGAAAAAAATTTCCTTGAAATTTACGGGTCTTTACATCACTCCCACAAAAGGGCTTTGCGTCCCCGTAAAGATACATCATAAACTAGGGAAACAAAAGCAGGTACTGAGCACGCATCTGAGCCTCCTGCTTCCAAGTGATCTCATGGAGGTTCCTGTGCTGCCATCTGATGCACACAAGAGGAATCGACCGTCCATGTAGGACCCGCTCCCGTTGATCCTCAATCTCCACTGGGACCTCCATAAAAGTTGCCCCATCATCAACGTCAAGCTCCCCATGGTCAATTATATGCGTCGGGTCGTGCACGTACCTCCTCAGCTGAGATACATGGAAGACGTCGTGCACCCGAACTAGTGCAGAAAACGTTTTTTACATCAACATTTTTTACGTCGGTTATATATAACCTACGTAAAAATGCGGCGAGTAGATTTTTAATGTCGGTTATTTTAATAATCGACATTACAAATCGCGCCTGTTCAGTTTTTACGTCGGTTATTTTATAAGCGACGTAAAAAACCCATGCGCAGGGGTTTTTTACGTCGGTTATTTGGAAACTGACGTAAAAACCCGATATCTACACGTTTTTTACGTCGGTTTCCCAATAACCGACATAAAAAACCCCTCCTTGCTTTGGTTTTTTACGTCGGTTATTTGATAACCGACGTAAAAAACATATAGATATCGCCTTTTTTTACGTCGGTTTCCAAATAACCGACGTAAAAAATCCCCCGCGCATTGGTTTTTTACGTTGTTTATAAAATAACCGACGTAAAAAACCAAAGCACGAGGGGGTTTTTGACGTCGGTTATAGAAAAACCGACGTAAAAAACCCGTAGATATCTCGTTTTTTACGTCAGTTATTTTATAACCGACGTCAAAAACCAAAGCGCGGGAGCTTTTTTACGTCAGTTTTAAAATATCCGACATTATAAATTTAAAAAATAGTTTATAACGTCGGTTATATAATAACCGACGTTATAAAACTTTTAAAAGTCCTGTGGACTGTCATTTACGATTTTTCGATTGACAGTCCGCCGGATCGTCTCTCTCGCGCGGTAAACCCTAATCGTCTCATCGATCGACCTGCGTTAAACTCATTTTGGCTTCATTTTTTATCTTCTTCACTCCTCTCGGATCTATCATCTCAACTTGCAACATTAAAGTAAGCCTTCCACGAATTTATTTCGTTCGTTTTTTTTCACGGATATTCTATAATTATGTTTTGTGATTTTTATTCATTTTTTATCTTCTTCATTACTGTCCGAGGTGATCTCCAAGGCCATCAGCCCTCGGAAGGGCACCGGCGAGTTGGGTGTGGTGTAGAAGGTAAAAGAAGCCATTGCTTCCCTGGTCTACGCACCCCGACCGTCGTCCCTTCCATCTTCCTCCACCCCTGCTGCCTCGCCGTCATCCACCTCCTCCTCTCGGAGCTATCATCTTAACCGAGAGTTTTTATTTTATTTCTTCTTTCCCATAATTAAAATATTCTGAAATTATTATGATACATATGATTCATTGATGGAAGTGATACAATTTCACATGGTGTAGGATGATTTATGGGTGGGGTGAGACCATGACATTAGCATTGGGGTGTGAGTGGAAAACTAGTGGAGAAGTGGTATCCGAGAACCTTAATTTTAGTATATATATATATTTATATAATTTTTTATACGAAAAGGTTTATTTATATGAATTATTTTGTGAGTGATCCATAGTGAGTATATGAAACTATTTTTCCTTGTTTAGGTGATGATTTAGATTCCTTTTTTCATAGGGATTTAGTGTGCTTCCTCATCATTTTCATGAGATGTTTTAGGGAGGATCTTACTATGTATACATGTTATGCCCACCATACATAAATATAAACAATTTTCTTTTGTTTTTAAAAGAAATTTGTAGTTTTTTATAGATGTTAGTAGCATGGAAGTGTTGTGGAGTATCTTTCATGAGTATATAGAGTTTGTTGTTTCTTCCTGGTTTTACTTTTAGTACTAATAATCTTCTTTTTGGTTTATGTACAACAATACATGTATTAATTCATGCATAATTATCTAAATTTATTCATTTCGAACTGAGGAGGGTTACTTTTGGTGGGAGCAGATCCTAAATGATATGGTATGAATTCATTCTATCATAACCATAAATAAAATATAGTTGTATTTTATTTATCATATACATCAAATAATACTCTTATTTTTCATCACAAACCCTTTGAGAATAAAAAACCAAACTAAGGGCTTTGGTATACACATTGCCTTTTGTTATAGAATATGGGACATCAAAATCAAATTATTGAACATATTCCTCCCAAAAACACTTCCATTGATTTTTATAATTGTGTGAAAATATGTACCAAATGGATTTAGGGTCTACAGAAACCATTAATAACATGTTAAATAGGTAGTTCATCTAATATATTAAAACATAAAAACCACAATCAATATTAAACTATGTAGGCGTCATGGTTTTCTTTGATTCAATGAAATTTAAAACTGTTATATCTAACAATATTTTGTTTTAAAAATAATATTCAAGTATATTTTTTTAAATACCTATAGATTTGTTTTATATTTTAAATTTTTTTACATTCAAATTATGATTTTTTTCATATAAACATATATTTGTATTATCTTAAAAATATATATTTTTTGTTGATATTTTTTATAGGTAATAATGAGTCGAAGTTGGATTACGGCACATCGAATGAGCAATGAATTTGAGGAAGGTGTTGATGCCTTTTTGGAATTTGCAAAACGAAATGTTCCAAGTAGTGACATTTTTTTCTGTCCATGCCTGAAATGTTTGAATATGAAGAAGTTGTAAAGTAGAGAGATAAAAGATCATCTGATTTGTCATGGTTTTAATCCGAGTTATAGCCCTTGGATTTGGCATGGTGAAACTGGACGGAATGTCACTGATGATGATGATTCGGAAGATGGTAACTCCGATGGAATTGAAGAAATGATTCACGATATTGTAGCAAAACAAATTGAGATAGAACCGACAGTTGCGCTTCTATATGGTGATGCTGAAAAACCATTATATCCTGGTTGTACAGATTTTACGGTTTTTTCGGCGGTGTTAAGATTGATTAACCTGAAGGCGAAACATGGATGGAGTGACAGAAGTTCTACAGAGCTTCTACAATTGATGAAAGACATTCTTCCAAAAGATAACGATCTTCCAGATTCACATTACAAAGCCAAGAAAATATTATGCCCGATGGGATTGGGATACAAGAAAATACATGCCTGTCCAAATGACTGTATTATATATAGGAAGAAATAAGAATTTCTGTCAGAGTGTCCTAAATGTGCGACATCACGGTATAAGGTGATAGAAAAATCACAGGCTGATGTAGAGATTACAAAGCTCCCTTCAAAGGTATTTTGGTATCTTCCTATAATTAATCGTTTCAAACGTTTATTTGCTAATTCACATGATGAAAAAAAAGGTTAAGATGGCATGCTGAAGAGCGGGTATGTGATGGAAAAATACGTCATCCAGCTGATTGTCCACAATGGAAGAAAATTGATGCGCAGTATTCTACATTTGGAAATGAAATTAGAAATCTCAGACTAGGGTTCTGCATAGATGGAATGAATCCATACCGAACACTCAGTAGCACACATAGTTCATGGCCTATTTTATTGGTAATTTACAACCTCTCTCTTGAAGTTTGTATGAAACGCAAATATGTCATGTTGAGTACAATGATCTCTGGTCCAAAGCAACCTGGTAATGATATTGATGTTTACTTTTCACCGTTGATTGATGATTTGAAACTGTTATGGGATGATGGTATTAGGGTGTATGATTCTTATAAAATGGAATATTTTCAACTACATGCAGTGATTTTGTTCACTATAAATGACTTCCCAGCATATGGAAATTTGTCTGGATACAGTGTTAAAGGGCATAAAGCATGTCCAATTTGCGAACAACAGACGTCATATTGTCAATTACATCATGGGAGGAAAACAGTGTACATGGGTCATCGAAAGTTTTTGCCTATGGAACACCCTTATATAAGACTAAAAAAGGAATTCAATGGCTCACAAGAATTTGATACTACTCCAAAACCTTTATCCCCTGATCTGTATTTTGAGAGGGTGAAAAACCTTGACGTGACATTGGGAAAGACATAGAAATCTGGTAATGATAGACATATTTGGAAGAAATGGTCAATTTTTTTGAGCTACCATATTGGAGGTATCATGAAGTTAAACATAATATTGATGGCATGCATGTGGAGAATAATATCTGTGATTATTTGATTGGAACATTGTTAGATATTAAAGGAAAGACTAAAGATGGGTTGAATGCAAGATTAGACTTACTATCAATTGGAATACGTTTGGAGTTAGCTCCCACTCCTAAAGGAAGACGAACATTTCTTCCCCCATCTTGTCATACATTATCGAAGAGGGAGAAAATTAGCTTCTGTCAGTGTCTTCATGATACCATAGTTCCTTAAGGTTATTCTTCTAATGTAAAAAATTTTGTCTCATTGAAGGACTTGAAGTTGATAGGTATGAAATCACATGATTGTCACGTCATGATGCAACAAATTCTACCAGTTGCATTGAGTGGAATAATGACCATTTGTGTCAGAAAGACTATAATGAAGTTGTGTTATTTTTTCAATTCAATTTATAACAAGGCGATTGATGTGAATGCTTTGAACATTTTGGAAAAGGATGCAATTTTTATACTTTGTCAATTGGAAATGTATTTTCCTCCAACTTTTTTTGATATAATGGTGCATTTAATGATTCATCTAGTTCGAGAAATAAAGCTTTGTGGACCTGTATATCTTCGTTGGATGTATCATTTTGAATGGTATATGAAAATATTAAAGGGGTATGTTAAAAATCTATATCGACTGGAAGCCTCCATTATTGAAAAGTATATTTCTGAGGAGGTAGCAGAGTTTTGTACGAGCTACTTGGTTGCGGCGCAACACATAGGTTTGACTCCATCTCACCATGAACGAGTTAATAATGAGGGAAAGGGGATTCGCGGCTTGAAAGTCAAATCATTGTCAGCTGAATAGATGAAGAAGTTAGAATCATACATCTTGAATAACATAGCTGATCCTCAACCATATATCGCATTGCATATTAATGAGTTGAAACAATGTCATCCAAAGAAGAAAGAAATGTTGATTTTGAATGAGCACAACAAAACTTTTTTGTCATGGATTAAAAATACTTTGCTTGGTAGATCAGATGTATCAGAGACATTAAAATGGATAGTGGGTGATCCATGTTTAAATGTGATAACATGGTCCGGTTATGACATTAATGGTTATACATTTCATACAAAAGCTCAGGACAACAGAAGTGCAGTTCAGAATAGTGGTGTATTGGTATTTGCAGAAGCAATGCATTTTTCGAGTGCTAAGGACAAAAACCCAATTTCTGCATCAAGTACATATTATGGAGTGATTGAAGACATATGGGAGGTTGATTACTTTAAAATTAAAGTTCTCTTTTTTAACTGTAAATGGTTTAACAGTAACAACAGTGTCAGACACGATGAATTTGGAATGACACTTGTTAATCTAAATAGATTGGAAGACACAGATAATTATTTTATAATTGAAACACATGAAAAACAAATTTTCTATGTAGTAGATCAATCAGATATGCAGTGGGCTGTTGTTTTACAAGGGAAAAAACAATATGTTGGTGAGGATGAACTTGATGAATATGCTGATTTATGTGAGATCCCTACTTCTATGGAAATATTAATAGAATATAATGATGATCATGTTGAAGACATAGTTTGTGCCATAAGGAACGATCACGGCGAAGTAATTTGGGAAAACAATCCATTTTTACATTCCTAAAATTACAGGTAACATATGTTTATTTCTTGTTTACATTTATTTTTTCCATAAATGTTAGATATTGTATGTTTCTTATTTATTAAAACATGTTTTAAAATAAAATAAGTATATGTTTTTGTTTGTTTTAAGTTTGTTTAGTTTACTTTATCATGTTTATAACCATTACATGAATTTTAAAATGCTTATTTTTGTTCACTGACAATTACTTTACCATGTTTACAATGTTTACCAGGTTTACCATTTTTACCATTTTTACCATCTTGACCATCTTGACCATCTTTTTCATCTTTACCATTGTTTAACATGCTTACCATATTACCAATGTTTACTATTATGTAACTTAGTACACTTTTCTATTTTCTGATTACATTAGTATTAAAATATTTGAATTTGTATATTTTTTAACTGACGTTTGTTTTTTTGATTTGAAGGATAATGACAGATCATTTAGATGATCAACCACATGATTCTGGAGAGGAGCATATTGCTGGTCATACCTCTAGGGATGAACATTCACATGCTCCTATTACGACAAAGATTTCAAAGGTTGGTAAACGTGGGTGCACACGTTTACCAAAATTATCACTTGACCGTACGCAGGATCAGAGGATAGTCGTTGAGTTTGATGATGATGATATTCCTAGAGGTCCGAATGCCAAATATTTTAAGAGTTTTGTTGCAACTCAAGCTAAGACCAAAGTAAGCATTCTGTATGATGATTGGAGTGGTGTGGATAAAGCGGTTATCTCTCAGTTGTGGGAGACGATTTTGGTAAGATCTTTTGTCATTGTTTGACCATTCTTTTAATGTTTCTAGTATATATAATATGTTTAACCTCTTCTTTATCAGATGACATTTGATATTACTGACACTGGAGGAGTCAGGAAGAAATGCTTATCGTTGGCTGCCAGGAGATGGAGGGATTTCAAATCAACCCTCTCATCTGATTTCATTTATGGTAATAGGAGGCACGACAATCCATTTCGTATATATCCTTTTATAGATGAAGACACATGGAGATAGTTTTTTGAAAGTAGAAAAAAAGAGTCATTTCTGGTAAGGGCAATGTAAACTTTTATAAACTTTCGTATATAAATTATTTTATTAATGTTTTGTTAATGATTTCTTATTCTTAAATTACAGCAAACAAGGAAAGCTCATCAGGAGATCCAATCTAAAAATGTATACCCTCATAGTTTATCTCGGGGAGGGTATGCATTATTGGAAGAACAAATGATGGCGGAAAAATTTCAACAACTAAGAGTTGAGTCTTCAAGCTCTGGAGAGGTGCCCCTCCATCCCCTCCATCTAGACATGAAAAATGGAAGAGAGCTCGGAAGGGAAAAAAAGGCAATATCTTTCGGAAGAATCGAGAATCGTAGCTGAGAGGATTGTAAGATATCTATTTAATTTATTTAAGTTAACTTTTTTTTCATATAAGTTTCAATCATTACAGAAATGTTCAATTAATTATTATAGGACTCTCTTGAGGAGCAGAGTTCATAGGGGACATTTAGAGCTACTGGGAGGGAAGATATTTTATTTGCAGCATTGGGAAGGCCCGAACATCCTGGTCGTGTAAGAGGATATCCGGCAGGTGTATCGGTAAGAAAAGTGTTTCCACGTTCTTCAACTTCTAACATTGAGGGAGTTTATAAAAAAATAGAATCCTTGGAGGCTGAAGTTCAAAATATTAATACGATGATGGAGGACAAGATTAGAGAGTCGGTGCAGTCTATGTTTGCAAAAATGCAAAGACAATTTCAGACTGCAGCTCCCACTCCTCCACCTCCCCCTGCAGACCCCATTATTTATCCTCCACCTCTTCCAGTAGCTCCCACTCCCCCACCTCAGCCTGCGGACCCCATTTTTTATCCTACGCCTCCGCCGCAGCTTCCTACATATTGCGAGTTGTATGTTGATGATTCTCAACATCATATAGTAGAATACGGGTTGGTATATTGTATAGGAGATACAGTTCATCATCAACAATTAGAGGTAGAGAATCAGAGGGTCACTGTACAGGATATTATAGATAGATCAGCTAGGGTACCAATACCTACAGATGAGGTGGTGACAGTTGGACAGAGTATCGGCCATTTTTTAGTTTGGCCATCCAGACTTCTTCGACTCATTACCATAGAGGTATGAATGTTATATCTTTTATTTTATTTGTTTATTAAAGTTGTTTTATCATTTGAAAACTACTATATTTTTTAATTTTTTTCACAGGAATACTTCAAAGGTAAAGAAATATTGTATAGACAACAACAAAGACAATAGGCTTTGACATCAGATACAGATTCCAGTGTTCTTAACAGATTGTCAAGATATTCACATTTGTTGTTGGGTTTTTATGAGTTTCCAATGGAATCTCATGTTTTTGGACGTGAAATAAGTTTGGGGATTACAAAAACTGATATCATGGAGCTTGTTACTAGAGATAAGTTGGGCATCAACATGGTGCAAATTTTTTCCACGTAAGTCTTAACACCTTTTCCCTGCGTTATATTTATTAAAAATGTATACTTATGTATGTTTTGTATTAGGTATCTTTATAAAATTTGTCATAGGAATGAGCTGACAGAAGTATATGGATTCATGGACCCGCAATTGATTTCCCCTGAATCATGTGCATTGAATGAGGAACAAAGAATGGTTTATATTGCTGAAAGATTTGAAAAGAATATAATCACACAATGTTAGATGATGCCTTTTTGTGAGAGGTATGAAACACATTTCTCTCAAAGCTTTAATTATCTTTTAACATAAAAAACCACTAACATTAAATTTCCTTCTATCAGTGATCATTGGATGTTAGGGATTTTTTTCCCAAGGGAGAAATCTCTTTATTGGATATGCTCTGTTCATGGTGATGTGCGGGAATGTTTTAAGAATATATTAGAAAAGTAAGTTTCAATTTCTCAATAGTTTTATATATTATAGTGAATTTTAAATTTACCCCATTCATATTATTTTATAACAGTGCATGGGTCTACTTTCGAAAAAACACAAAGAAAAGAAATGCAAAGATCAAATATGTAAATGCGAAGGTAACTTTAAATTTATAATTTGTACTTTTTGATTTATTACATAAAAATAATATATTGAATTTACACTCATTCAAACATAATTTTCATGAACAACAATGAATCATTGAATGCGGATATTATATGTTAAGATTTATGTATTAAATAATAACAACTGGGACAGTTGTGAATTTTGACCTGGTACGATTTCCTCTTAAACTTTGCCATAATATTTCAATTTGATTTATTCATTATACATGTTAACTATCTTCTTTTTCATTTGTAGCTTTTTGATGACCCTCAACCCTATACTGCTGAAGACATCAAACACGTACAAGTGGAGTGGTCAAATTATTTTGCAGCTATGATTGAATTTTAGTTGTTTGTAATGTAAAATGTAATTTTGAATATTGTCGTTTTAATTGTGTATTTGGTAGTTGTTTAGGTTGGATATAGTTTTTTTTGAAGTTGAAAGTGTAAGTTTTGAATGTTATATAAGTGAATGTTTAATTTTTCTCTACTTCTTGTTTTGGTCTACTTTTGATGGTTTTTCTGGTATGGATTTGGGTCTGTGGGGGAGGGGTTCTAAGGGTGTGGGGGTGTGTTCAGTGGGGTTGGGGGGTGTCCAACGGTCTGGGAGGGCTGTCTGGTGGGGTGTGGGGACAGTCGTGGGGGTGGCAGGGATGTCCAGGGGGTGTGGGAAGGCGGTCCAGGGGTGTGGGAGTGCAGTCCAGGGGTGGGGGGGTTATCCAGGGGTGTTTGGGGCTGTCCAGGGGTGTGGTGGGGGCGGTCAAGTGAGGTGAGGGGGTGAGGGGGTGCTGTTCAGGCGGGTGGGGGTTGTTGATGGGTGTTTGGGGGTGTCCGGGGGGTCGGGGGGTAGTCCAGGAGTGTGGTGGGGGCTCCAATGGTGTGGGGGAGGGTTTTCCAAGGGGTATACATGAGGGTGGGAGCACCAATGTGGTGGGGGAGGGCTGTCCAGGGGGTATACATGAGGGTGAGGGCTCCAACGGGGTGGGGGAGGGCTATCCATGGGGTATAAATGAGGGTGGGGACTGTCTAGGGGGTAAGTTTTATATGTTATCTATGTACATGCTTAATTTTGATCTACTTCTATTTTTGTGGTACGATTTCTTGATTTGTTTTCTGGTTGATTCTGGTGGAGAGAAGATGACTGCATTCTGCTGAAAAAAAATTAGGTTTATCACGTCAGTTGTTAAATAACCGACGTGATAAAATGAATGGAAGATAGTTTATCACGTCAGTTATTTAATAACCGACGTGATAAAATTCCTGGAGAATGGTTTATCACGTCGGTTATTTAATAACCGACGTGATAAAATGCCTGGAGAATGGTTTATCACGTCGGTTATTTAATAACCGACCTGATAAAAGGCCTGGAGAACGGTTTATCACGTTAGTTATTTAATAACCGACGTGATAAAAGGCCTAGAGAATGGTTTATCATGTCAGTTATTTAATAACCGACATGATAAAAGGCCTAGAGAATGGTTTATCACATCGGTTATTGAATAACCGACGTGATAAACCCCCCTCCCCCGTCTTTTCACGTCGGTTTTATTAGAACCGACGTGATAAACCACACTCACCCTGGTTTATCACGTCGGTTCTTATAGAACCGATGTGATAAACCCCCCTCACCCCGGTTTATCACATCGGTTCTATACGAACCGATGTGATAAATACCCCTCGCCCCTGTTTATCACATCGGTTGTTTAATAACCGATGTGATTAACCATTTTCCAGGACTTTTATCACATCGGTTGATAAATAACCGACGTGATAAACCCTTCCCATTTTCTTTATCACGTCGGTTCTAAAATAACCGACGTGATAAACATAGCGATTTTATGTTTTTGACGTCGGTTTTTAAATAACTGACGTCAAAAACCTTATTTATAACGTCGCACGTATTAACGTCGGCTAGAAACCGATGTAAAAAATGAAAAATAACCGACGTAAAAAACATTTTCTGCACTAGTGCCAGTGCAACTGAGGTGGTAGAGCCAGGTGATAAGCCACCTCGCCAATCCTGCAGAGGACCTGGAATGGTCCGATGAAGCATGGAGACAACTTACCACCTCAGCCAAATCTCTGTAACTCACGTCGAGGTGTGACCCGTAAGGAAACGTGGTCGTCATCCTCGAACTCTAGTGGTCTCCGGCTCCTGTCAGCACAAGACTTTTGCCGGCTCTGAGCTGTCCTCATCCGCTCTTGGATGACTTGGACATTTCTGGTCCTACTTGAGCTGCTGAGATTTCTTCTTTGCTGAGAAGAGAAATTCGGTCTCATCCCCTGGATGAACCACATTCTTCACCTAATACAGTCAATCCTGTCATGGATGATACAATCGCATACCAAGGATGACGTCGTAAGGCCTCGACGCTACTACCAAGAGATCCAACCATTACTCTCTCCTCCAAGGGTTGAGTCACACTGTCGGTATCAGTGTGTGGCCACTTGGTCTCTTCTAGTAGGTATCTCAAAGTGAGGGTCAAGTCAACGGTTTTTTAAACCGGAACCTCTTAGTAACAACACAAATAGAGGACAGGAAGGTAAACGCCAAAATAAAGGTGTCTTTATTACTACATCTCAAAGTACAAAGACACAAAACATATACAAACAAACATCAACAACGCTAGAAGAAGCATAAACAAAAGTCTCCAGGTCTAGAGCTAGTCCCGCTCCTGTCCATCTACTTCTGGAGCTCCACGATCGTAGGCCTCAGCTGCCTGAAGCTGAGCTCTCCCATGTCCATCAGCTCCCTGCGGTCGGGGTGGACCCCCTGGTGGTGGTGGTGGAAACACCTCGAAGCGTCATCCACCTCCTGCTGCATGGCCAGCTCCTCTGCCTCGCCCGCCTGCCCCCTACGGACCGCCACGGTTGACCCTCTGCCTCTGCCTGGGTGGCTCCTCAACTGTCTGCTGCTCCTCGGTAAGGCGGGTCAGGCAGTCACGAGCCATGTGACCAACCCCACCGCATGAGTAACACTGTCCGCTCATGGTAAGTCATTGTCCACCCCGGGTGCCTCTCACAAACGATCATGTGTCACGCGGTCGACCATCGGTAGGTCTAGTCCTCTTGGACCCCTGCGTCATCTGTCTACTACCCGCTGCAGAAGACTCTACCGTATGTCGGCTAGTGGTGGGTCCTGCTGCTGGAGACTGCTCAGCAAGGAAACTCTCCACTAAGAGGGCTCTCTCCAACACCCCTGTCTGTGTCAGAATGCTGTGAGAAACAATTGAAGCTCTGATCTCTCTCCTGAGCCCCTGCTCGAAGGTTCGGGCCCCAAAGAATGGGTCACGTACCATGTCTGTGGAATAGTGTGAGAGATCGGTAAACCTCACCGCGTACTGGGCTACTGTCATGCTGCCCTACCGCAGCTGTAGTAGCTCCTGGATGCACACTGCTCGGAGGGTGGCTGGGAAGAACTCTTAGCGAAAAAGGCTCTCAAAGTCCGTCCAAAGGAGTGATGCCACGTCGTGCACTTGGAGCATCAAGGTCCACCATCTGCCTACTGCCGCATGCAGGAGGCTCGCTGCAAGGACCACCATAAGGTCAGCTGGTGTCCCTACCAAACGAAAAACTCGTACAACTGCCTCCAGCCAATCCTCGGCTGCCTGGGGGTCCGTCTCCCCATGGAACATGGGCGGTCGCTGGCGCTGGAACTCGTGAAGTGCACTAAGGCGATGTGCATCATCAGCGGCTGGGGCTGGAAGCATCGGTGGCTCGGTGGGTAGAGGTATCGCCGGTGCCTCAGCTGTCAAAGGGCCCTGTACCAAGGCCTCGTCGCTCGGTGGGCTGTCGTCACGCTCAACTCTCAGAACCCTAGCTGGCTGTCGTCGTGGGGCCATCCTGAAAAAGAAACAGGTGCGCCACGGTCAGAAAAGTATACCTAGTGAGCTGACACAAAGTAATCAAAAATAAAACATGAAACACACATGCAATCAATGTTTTCGTGTATTAAGTCGGAAATCATAAGTCAGGGTCCTGGTGTACGGATACGTCGGCCGCCGCACCAACACTGGACTCCCTGGACTGATAACCACACCCAATACGCTTAACACTATTGCTTCACATAGAAAAGATTAGAGTCCCAAGGTTCTACGGTAGAACTGAACTCCTCTGATACCAATTTTTCATGACACGTCCTTGGGGCCCGTGCCGTGACTACCCCAAGCCCGCCTTCCATAGGCCAGGGGCTGGTGACTAGCACCAAGGCGTAAATCCCAGTAAAAAGGGAAGGCATTGCCTTTGTAAAGTAAACCACAAACACCACAGAGCAAGCATGCAGAAGTAAACACTAAGTAAAACTGAGTACAACAGTAAGTGCGGAAAAAAATGTGGGCCAGTATACAAACCCAAACTGAAAGTAAAGTACAACTGGAAAGGGAAAACAACAACTGAAAAGTAAATGCACGACGTCGAGCTGTCCACTGGGAATCCCACCTAAAGGGTGTGTACAGATAGCCTCCACTGTTCCTCGGGTCCAGCCGACCGCTCCGAGTATGTCCCGCCCAGGGGTCCACCTCCAGGTACCGTACTACTCCGCAAGCCTCAACCACGATCAGTGTTGTCCGTCGTCTGCAACCAACACAACGTAGTGCGGGCATACCCGTGCAGGGGTGAGTACAAGCTACTCAGTAGGGACCCCGAGACCCCCGAAGGTCTCCCAGAATCCACAAAGTATAATCCACAAAGGTAAGATACAATCACAAAGTAACATCCGACACTGCTTAGGTATATTCCCATACATATACCTAAGTCATCAATTCCAAGTTCAACTCCAACATCCGAGCCCAAGTACAACCCGGTACACACAGGAAAGAAAAACGTAAATCCACACAGGATAGCACAACACAATCCACATAGGAAATCAAAACGTAAATCCACACAGGATAGCACAACACAATTCACAAAGGAAAGAAAAACGTAAATCCACACAGGATAGCACAACACAATCCACATAGGAAAGAAAAACAGGATTCAGCTCAGACAGGAATACTACTTCGTAAGACGATAGAGATGATCAGATGTAGCCACTGGTTCATCTAAGCCGTTGGACCCACAAAGGATCGGTAGGTACTAACCCCCGCAATGACCCACACAGGATCGATCATGAAGTTGAAACAATAGCTATTGGGAAACACCTTCTCCATCAAGTACAGTGGTTATGCCGCTACAACCAAGCGCTTCCCTCTAACCTTGGACTGTTGTAGTACTCCACCAATCAAGTACTGTGGGCCTGCTGCTACAACCAAGCGCTTCCCACCATGGGTCTGCCACTACAACCAAGCGCTCCCCCTCATAGCCTCTAGAGGTACTCCTTCTGTTGAGTACCACGGGTCAGCCGCTACAACCAAGCGCTCCTCCGTCATGAGTCTGCCGCTACAACCAAGCGCTCCCCCGTGCTGCTACAACCAAGCGCTCCTCCATCGTGGGTCTGCCGCTACAACCAAGCGCTCCCCTCATAGCCTCCAGAGGTACTCCTTCTATTGAGTAACGCGGGTCTGCCACTACAACCAAGTGCTCTTCCGCCATGGGTCTACTGCTACAACCAAACGCTTCCCACT
Source organism: Viscum album (assembly GCA_963277665.1). NCBI lineage: Eukaryota > Viridiplantae > Streptophyta > Magnoliopsida > Santalales > Viscaceae > Viscum > Viscum album. Next base: position 1,273,472,286 of record OY728132.1, on the reverse strand, counting down.
GGGCTATCTGTAACACACTGAGTTGTTCGATCAGCAGTCGTCAAGTCTCAACCGGCTCTAGGGTTTCCGCACACAGCATGCTCGTTCCAGGAGGGTCCACTCCACAATCCAAGAGGTTGATGCATCAACTGACACATAGTCCGGAGTTGATGTATCCCAAAAGTACCGTAGTGGTCACTACCGAACCCACGGAGGATTCCCGTACTGTCTACATTGTCGTCGCAGACGCAGCCAGCTCTAGGGTTCCCGCACACAGCAAGCTCATTCGGGAGGGTCCGCTCCACGAGCCGAGAGGCTGGCACATCAACTGACACATATTCCAGAGTTGATGTATCCAAAAGTTCTGTATCGTCAACAGGAACTCAACGTCGCAGACGACGCGTCAATTGGACGCCCGGTCTGAGAGTTATTGGTTTTTTCGTCCTAGGGGCCCGGTTGGTTTTTAAGGCAAAACCAACCCGACCGTACTCCACCTGCGTCCAAACCTCGGTCGGAGTAATCCAAAAGATTCTTCTCACTTATAAGAATCCATCAAAGTCGACGGCACGTCAATCGTACGTCTAGAGCTCAAGATATGAGCGTTTCCGCTCCGAGGGCCCGGTTGGTTTCGTGTACGAACCAACCCAGCCAAACCCAAAGTACTCCGAAACCTTGAGTGCGATATACCGAAATGACCGCCTCGATCCAAGGATCGCATCGCCGCTGACGGCGTGTAGATCGGAGGCTCGTAGCTCAAGATACGGGTAAAAGGCTGAAAAGGTCCGAAAACGGGGGGTCTGGGCCCGGACCGACCCGACCCAACCCCCCTGGGTCGGCCCGAACCGGGTCGACCCGACCCGGGTCCAGGTACGACCCAGCTGGGCGTGACCCGGCCCAGTCTGGGCGGCCCAGCCCGGCCTGGGCGGCCCGGCCCGGCCTGGGCGGCTCGACGCTGGACGAGTGGCCGCGCCAAAGGAGCCGCGACCCCCGCACGGGGGCCGCTCCGTGTCACCAGACGCGGTGCAAGGCTGAGTCCCTTCCCCGCGGTCACGCGCGGCCGTGGGATCGGCGCTCGACGCCGGGGCTTCATCCACGGCGGGTCTTTCCGGCGGCGCACCGGGCACCGCCGCTTCCTGGCGGCCGGCCGCTGCCGGCCACCGCCTCCGACCACCGGCGGGAACTTCCGCGGTCTACTAGACACACTCCGGTGGTCCATTTTGCCTGTGGTTTGCGCCTACGGCTCTCCCGGGATCCGAACTTTGCTGTAAAGGCCTCCAATCGCCATTCCAATCCCATTTCGTAAACGGCGTTAAACCAATCATCAACGAAAAACTGCAGAGGGTTGTCGGGCCGTGTTTGTTTGGCCAGCACCCTCCGCATTAGGTGATAACAATTGGGAATAATAATCAACACATGAAAACATAACAAGGTGCAATTTTAATAAATTAAAATTGAACCTAGTTCCCAAAAAAAACTCCTGTAAATAAAAATTCTCATCCTGCATATAAAAACAAACACGGATCAACTTGAAGATGAGTTGATTCGGGTTCTTTGTTTTAAAAGGAAACAACCATGGGAATAAATATTATTCTCAAATAAAACCCCTAACTCGTAGTTGTCATCGGATGAGAGTTCTTCGCGGAATTGACCGTCGCGGAAGAAGAGGATCGTCGCGTCGCGGAAGGGCGTCGCGTCGTCGCAGTATACGGTGTCGCGTCGACGATATCTGAGGGTTAAAGAAAACACACAGATTTAATTTCACGAATTAAATCCATGGTAAGGATAAAATCCACAAAGGAAATTTAAAATATCCGTAATCCCCTACCTCAATCGGTGTTGATCGAAGATTGTCACGGGGAAGGATCGTTGCAGAAGAATGTCGGGGGAGGAGAATCATCGGTGTCGTGGTACACGGTGTCGCATCGTCGATCTCCGAGGGTTCGGCGTTCTTCGCGTTCTTCGCGAAGGAGGATGAAGAGATTAGAGTTTCTGTCAATCCTCTCAACAAGGCACCACAAGAAAAACGTGTGTTGGTCTTATTTTATTTCATGCCAACAATTTGAAAAACAAGTTAAGAAACGAACCATTAATTCGATGAATTAATGGTAATGACTTAACTGCCCAATTAATAGGGGCGTTAAGAATTTAAGAAAACGCATCGGTTGACTTTCATTTAAGAGGGGTTTTCGTGGGTGCATTACTTAGAGGAAAAGAAATGGTGGGGTCATGCGGGCCCCACCTCACAAATATCCTACCAAGTGGGTAGGATATTTTGGGTTCCACCCTATCCGCTTCAACTCAGGTTAAGTATATTTAAGTGGATTTATGTGGCTTTAAGTGAAATAAAATAAAGTTGTCGCACCACTTTATTTTATCTCCTTCACTTAACCCCAAAAATTTAAAACCACACCCGAGCAAATGCAACTCCGGAAGAGGCATTTCTAAGCAAGTACCAGCACTGCGATTCCATCAGTGCCCTCAGAATTTGATTCCAAGCACCGGTTCAAAAGTTAGAAAAACCCACTCGTTCGTTCACTGAACGTACCTGAGCCAAACTTCGGAAAATGATTCTGGGCACACCGGGCCTTGGAATCACGTGCCGTCAGAAACTGTGTTCTTGTAAAATTCCAAAGAAAAATAAGAAAAAAAAATCCTTGAAATTTATGGGTCTTTACAATATTATAGATTTTATAACCAAAGGTTTCCTAGGTCTACCACTCACACCAAAATTCCTCAAAATAATAAAGTCATTCAACCCATTTTGCATACACCCAACTTGTATCTTAGAAGCAGTGAAAACAGCCCTATGAATAGCTCTAACACCAGAATTAAAGGTGGGTGTGATACCATCAAAACGTTGAGAATTATTATCCCTCCAAATAAACCCAAGAGAAGAAGAAACAAAAACCATAATAAGATTCCTAACCTGATTACTGCATCGGGAAAAAGCAGTAGACTGAAAAAGACTATCCAGCGAGCTGACATCCAAACAACACCCAGTCATATATTGAATATACTTCCAAAGACTGCAAACAAGAGAACAAGATAGAAGAAGATGATCCGGAGATTCCACATCTACGTGGAAAATAGGGCATGATGAAGCAAGATGGAATCCAGCTCTTTGAATAATACAATGAACTGGGAGTCTTCATTTTTAGATTTTCCATAAAAGCAAGTAAACAAAAGGTGGAATAATGAAATTCCTGTAGGCTAGAAGCCACCGAGGTGTATGATTCTGCCTAGTACAAAGATATCTATACATATCCTGAGTGGTAAGAATTCCTGTGCTCCTCGGTTCACAGAAAAAAGTATCATGATCCATGTACCTATAAGTGAGAACATCAGTTTGTAAATGTGGGGGGATGAGCTCCAATAAACCCAGACAGTCAGCCTTCAAAGAGGAAATCTGAGCATTTGATAGGTGAGGAGGAATCTGAATGTCCTATTTAAGAGGTCTGGATAAGCAAAGAGTGCTCCATATATTCATAGTAGGGTCCCTACTAACCAACCATTTTGATCAAGCCAAAATCACAATAAAATAAGACCTCAAAGCAGGCCAAACAGAATATAAAAGGTAGTGAGGATATTCTATCCATAATATTGAAATGAAGCGGGCTGCAATGAAATCCATTTAAATATCAATAGAAGTGAGAAGATTCTAGGTAAATTTTCTAACCAAAGCCTCGTTGAATAAGACCAGGTCCTTAATGCCAAGGCCCCCCATTTCAATGGGCTTTATGAAATCTTTCCAGGACACAACAACTAGCTTCTTTTCAAACATAGAACCAATCCATATGAAGTTCCTAATAAGCCTTTGAAGCTCCTTGAGAAGATTCATTGGCCATCTATAAATATAAAATGCATAAACAAACATAGATGTAATCACATAGTTGACAAGACATACTCTTCCAGCATGAGTCATAGCTTTCCCTTTCCAATGATCCATTTGAGCAGTGATACGAGAGAAGATAGATTCAAGATAATATCTTTTCCCCCTTCCCCAAAAAAGGGGAACACCAAGATAATTAAATGGTAGAGAACCCTTCTCAACCCCAATAGATCTCAAAAGTTTGAACTACTTTCTAATGGTCACTCCCTTCCCAAAAACCACAAAGGACTTTTGAAGGCTAATGGCCTGCCCTTCCACATATTCATAATGACTAAAGATGGATTTGATGGAATTAACATTCAAAAAATCATCCCTTCCAAAAATCAGGATGTCATCGGCATAGAAAAGATGAGAAGGGGCATGAAGATCCCTTTCAACTGGAATCATATTGTACAAACCACCTTGAACCAAATTATTGAGACAATGACTTAAATAGTCCTCAGCAAGAGAAAATAAAAGACCTGATAGAGGATCCCCTTGATGAAAACCTCTAAAGCATTTAAATAAACCCCTAGGAGATCCATTAACCAAGACAGATAACCGGGCACTCTTAAGGATAGAGTGAATTAGGTTGATAAATTTTATGGAGAATCCATGCATCCTGAGAATTGATATAAGAAAAATCCATTTCATAGTGTCAAATGCTTTAGAAATATCCACTTTCATGGAAAAAGTACCTTGCTTCACCTTCATTCTCATAGCATTGATACATTCAGAGGTAGTAACAATACAGGTTTGAATACTTCTTACATGATTGTACTAATATATTTTTACCAATACCTAATGCCTTTCCAATTGAAGATGAGGAAACTAAAATTGACCTATGAAAGGTATGGATTATTTTTAGCTCTGGTTTTAACATTATTTTAATCTTAAGAAATTATGCATGTTTTTTTTGTAGAAAAGAAGTATAAAAGAATAAGATGAAAAAATATGGACAAAGGATCATGAATAATGTTCAATTATTAATATGTCTATATTTTAGGAATTCAAGAGTTATGTCGGATCTATGGTGATGGTATGTTTAAATGAGTTAATTATGGGGTTACTTTGGAAGACTTATAGTATTTTAACCATTATGTTTTTTATATAAAAATGTTAATTGAGGAAGAATTATCTTTTCTTTTGTAGATATAGTTATAAAGAACCATTAGGGTTTATACGATCCCTAAATTTGTGGCAATCATGGGTTATTAGTTTTTGGGATGCGAAATGTGAGGTATGAAATAACATTTGAGGTTAAAACCTGTTATGGATATTTTTAAAGATTTTATATCAATTTTTAATATTATTAAAATTATATGGTTTTTTTAAAAGGACAAAACACAGACTGTGTGACAACCCATTGCGTCAGACAAAGCTATGCTAATTGAACCCAAAACAAAAGTGTGACTCGGATTTCTCACCTACCACTAGACTACATGAACTCCCTGGTTGGTATGACTTATTATTTTTAGTTAAATGATATTATGTATAAAGAATAAGTTGATTTTGGAAACATATGTTTTCTCAAATGGATATCATTATTATTGTAAAATGATTTAGTGATTAAGTGATAAATGTTAGTTTGGAATACATTCTCTCTTTTGGGAACACTATATGCCTAAGGAAAATAGAATAATATGGGATTTCATTTGAGGAGTAATGGTGGAGTTTTTATTTTGGAAGGATCTCTGTTTTTATTGTCGAATTATAGAGATTTGGTTATGGAAATGATTAACATATCTTTGATAATATGTGATTAGGATATTTACTTTTAAGTATGATACATTAAGAGTAGTTTATGTTATTTGGAGATAAATGTTAAGATTTATCGTGGAATAATATGTGACAAAATTCTTTTGAGATTTGAGTTTCAATATTAGTTTGGATTATATTGATGAAATTTAAGGACAATTGTGTATCTAATGGTCTTTTTTTAACTTTGTGTATTGTTTGTTAAATTTTGGAGATTAAGAGTAGTATTTCTTTTTATAACATATTTTCCTTTTTTGGGATTATCTGATATTGTACTAACCATTTTGGTTTTGGTTAATTTCTAAAGGCAAGGTAAATTTATATAGTTTATATTTTTTGGATTATGTGATTCTCTATAAGTAGATTCTAGAACTTCATATGTGACCAAGTCTTCTTGAATACTCATTGTTTGGATAAAAGATGAGTATGTGGTAGAAATTTATTAAAGGATGAAACTCTACTTGAAAGGTATGTATATTTCATTATGTTATTATTCTAAGTAGTAAAAAAATTACTCAACTTTAAGAAAAGTAAATTAAAATAAAAATGTTGTTTTTTTAATTTTCCTACTGGGGAATCAAAGTCCATTTAAACCATCACAAGTTTGTGGTTTTCTTTTGTTAACTTTCTCCAATTCATGTTTTCTATCACTCTCCATTATAACTTGATCGTTAGTTTTCTCTTCCATATGCATGTTACCATGGAATACTAGTATGTGTTATCTTAAGTGACCTTTATAAATCTCCTTCTTTCTTCTAAAGTTATAGTTTTATTGACTCTTTTCCGATGTGGGTCTTTCAATGAATTTTTCGAGCCTAATTTCAAAATTGCGAGGACACAATTCTCAGAAGGAGGGAAGGATGTAACGACCCAGGTATTTAAAGGATAATAATTTTTGATTTCTATTAATACTTATTAATAAGATATTAATTTTTTAATGGGGACACCTCTCTTGATTGTGTACTCGACATGCAACGACAGGTTTCTTCAAAATATTATGTTGCATACAACTTGGAGTTATATTGAAATATAATACAATAATAATACTATTATTTTAATTGGTAGTTAACACCAATCCATTGGAATGAAAAGAATGAATAATATCAACTGAATTTTGAAATATGGTTTACACATGTTTAAATAATGATTCATTGGTTACCAAATTTATTAGAAATAAAAATAAAAACCAATTGAATATAAAGGATGTGTTTTTATGAAGACCCATTTAAAAGAGACTAATTGTGTCTTAAAATCAAACTTTATGGATTTTTATTTAATGAAAAATATATTATATATATTAAATGTAATTTTTTAAATTCATATTATATGTTTCTTAGATAAAATATAAGAACAAATTAATTTTTTTGGATAAAAGAAGTATTTTTCTAAAAATGCAGTTTTACCACCTTTTGATGGAGAACCATTTTTAAATCTTGTTTTTTTCACTTTTATATTTTATATTTGACAAAACTAACATATTTTATAGAATTTTGACATCAAAATTAACTTTGGATGAAATTTTGGTATTTTTCTGATAAAGTTCATTTTTAATGAATTGTGAAAAAATACTGCATTTTAATTCAAAACTATCCTTCCATCTTTTTATTTATATTGTTAGATTTCCCTTTTAATTGGTTTTAAAGTATAATTGGATTATTTTTTATAATTTAATTCAAAATTTTTCATTTTAAGTAATTTAACTTTTAAATTAGACATAAACACATGTCAATCTTTTGATAGTTATTATTTCTTCAAAACCAGCTTTTTGGTTTGGACAACAGGAATTAATATTAAACTAATTACTGAAAATTATTTATATTGAATTTGGAAAAATTAATTATATATTTGGAATCATGAGGTATAAATTGTGTTAATAGGTACCTTTTATTTTTAGATATTATAGATAGTAACTTCAGTAATTATTTTATTTACCATGGTTAAAGAGTAAATCAGGTAAATAAGGGTAAAAATGATATTATAATAATATTAAACTACCATAACACATGTTATAATCCTATTTGATGAGATATTTCTGACCATGGGCATCCTTTTTATGATATTGGGACCCCATGGATCCACATGGATTTGAAATTAACATTTTATAAGAATTAATTTAAATTAAGGAAAAATGTAAGATAAACATGTATCTTTTAGTTAAAAAATCTATATGGGGTTATATAATTGATATTTTCTAATATAAATAGTAATTATAAATATAAAAATATTTAATGCATCATTTTATTTTATGCATAATTTTTGGACATCAAATATATAAATTTATTTATGACACAATGATGATGTAAGGATTACCTTATTAATGAAAGATTTAAATAAATGTGATTATAAATATTAAAATAAATTTATTTTAAAACTTTTTATCCCATAAACTAATTTTAGGGATGAGTAAGAATTTTTATATTTTAATTAATGAGGTTTCTTAGAAATAACATGTTTTTATGGATTTTTCAAAAGTCATGATATGAATAGTATAAAAATTGGCATAAATGAGTTTTTAAAACAAATACAATTTTATTAAATGATATAATAGTCCTAAAAATCTAAGATTAGGCCAAATTAATTTAACAATGTAGAAAATGTCATTAATAAACCAATTTAGGTTCTATTGAAATTTTATAGTAACTATGTTAACCATATAGTTTGAATATACAAGAAGACATAGTAAGAGTTGAATTAGTTAACTAAGGGTTAAAGATAAAATATAAGGTTAAATTTCTGAGCCAGACTTGTCTAAAACCTATTGGTTGAGATTTTTTTTACCCCAAAGAAAATTATTTTTGAAATAAATGACTTTGGAACCATTAGAAACCGAAAATCATTTTATAATAAAATAATACTTCAAAACTTTCGTAATGTGTCTCTCCTCCCTCTTATAAAAGGGTACATCCCTACCCATTTAATGACACCTCCCAAGACCCTTGGATCATCCAAACTCTGAAAAAATAATCTCCCAACATACCTATATTACTCATATAAGCCTTAAATTGTCCATAAGGTAATTCAACAAAGCCTATTGTCTCAAATCAAAGGGAGTTAAACGGTTTAAGAGGCAGGGTCTTCTCTAAAGTTCCTTTCCATTATTTTACTTCTTCACTACCTATTATATTCTAATTATTTTGATTACATAACAACACCAGTATCCTAAATATAATATTATTTTTTTATTTAAATGATTATAACTACACTTGAACACACCTTTATCAAATGGAAATGAACATACTGTTTTTGTGTACGGCGAACTACTACCTCACGAAACAGGGATTTTTTTGATTTTCCCCTACCACCTCTCACGGTGGCCATTATGGTGGAAATATATTTATGTATGATATATATAATATTTATATTGTCTCTATTTTTATGTATTTTTTATATAAATCATACCCTTATGTTTTCCATAATTTGAAAATATGATAATTTAATTTGAGGAAGTGCCGACTACCGCCCCCTCAAAATAATATGACTCGTTCATGCCATACATGGAATATATAAATGATGGAATTAATAAACTGATATAATATATATAAAATATTATATTATACTGGAATTATAATATACCTATGTATCAATTAATTTATATTCCTTTAAATATAAAAAAGAAATGAAAGTAGCATTTGTGCATACATACGGTTTATCATCTCCATGAATGGTGAATTTCATTTCTTATCTCCAAATATTATGTACTATTATAATAAAATATATATACTAAATATGTATGATATTTAAATCAATAATATCATTCTGTATATAATGGAATTTGGACCCCATTGACAATTTTTTATTATAACAAGTTCATTTTTGACTCAAGTACCGAATATCGACAAAACAACCGATATTGGCTTAAATAATTATGTAATGCTTATTAAATGGTAATAAGTGACATAAAAGGAATAATAAAATTGAAAAAATTTCTTAATAAATTATACATTAACTAATGTTTATTATTCAATATGAACAAGGAACATACATGACAAGATAGACTCAAGGTAAAGGAACTTCTTAACCCAATTTCTATTCTTTGGGTTAAAATTTTACTTCTTGATTATGTCACGATATGATTATGTGAGAAATAATTTTTCATATCCTATAATTTATTTATAATTTCTATAAAATATGATATTATACTATAATTATAATATTGTTATGTATCGTTTATTTTTCATTCCTTTACATATGAAAAAGAAAAGAAAGTAGCGTTCATGCGTACGTACGACTTACCGCCTCCATGAACGATGCATTTCATTTCTTATCTCCCAATGTTATGTACTATTATAAATACATATATATAATGGATATATACGATATTTAAATCAATAATTTCATTCTAGAGATAATGGAGTTTTGACCACATGGGAAATTTGTAATTATAACAAGTTCATTTTTGACTCAAGTACCGAATATCGAAAAAACAATCGATATTAACTTAAATAATTATGTAATGTTTTTTATCTGGTAATAGGTGATATAAAAGGAATAATAAAATATAATTATGTTCTTAATAATTTAGAAATTAACTTATTTTTATTATTCAGGAAGAACAAGGAACATACGTGATAAGTCAGACTCATGGTAAAGGAACTTCTTAACCTAATTTCAATTATCTGGGTTAAACTTATACTTCATGGTTATGTCATGCTATGATTATGTGAGAAATAACTTTTGATATCCTATCTTGTATTTATAATTTCTTTATGTGTACTTAAAGTGAATACACATAGTTGATCTATTTTATTTAAAAAATCATCTTTGTAAGGGACTTTGTCTCAATATCCTTTCATCGAGGCATATTTTGGTTTATACATGACCTTATTTTATATGGTGTATAATTATACCCTTTTTATTTAAATTTAATTAAAATATTTTCAAAAGTAATATTTTTCTATGAATCATTTTACTAAACAACTAAATGAATGTTTCTTTTTAACGTACGTGGTGACAATGACCTTTTCACCGCTGGAAAATCTATTTGATATTTTGATTCCTTAACAAGCCATAAAGTTTTTAATATGAAAATAAATACCATATACATTTTATGTATTTCGGTATTGAAAATTGTTTTAGAAGGAATTGATTATGTCAATATGTGGAAATGATATATTATGATTGCAATGAGGAAATGTTATCTTTCCTTTATGCTTGTTTTATGTGTTATTAATATGTTATGGTTCTTGGGAAGTGTTTACGTATACGGGTTGTTCCATGATAAACCAAGGGTGGGTGAGCCTGATATATCTATCCAATTCATTGTGTAATATGATGGAGTTACAAATTAAAGTTTCTACTAAGATATTTAGGGAACATAATGTGATGGGTATTCCAAATGAAACTCCCTATGTAGTTGTGAAAGCTACAATATAATTATGTCATGGATGCAACTTGTTACCTTTATGATTTATTATTTTTATGTTTTATTCATAAATATTATGATTTCATGAGTTATTTTAATTATATTATGTTTTATGATTGAAATTTATGATTTCATTAATTTTTATGAATTGATGGAATAATGTTTTCTTTTCATATGTTATAACCCTTACTGAGATTTTTATGCTCATCCCAAGTATTTAAAATGTTCTTCATAGGTTATAAGGAAGGGTAAGTGAAAGGCAAAATTCATGAAGATTTATATCAAGAAAATAATTCTTGTTTTATTTAATGAGTTTTGTTGTTGTGAAAAAAATGGTTAGAGTAGAAGTGTCTACTTTGTAATATTTGACATGTATTATAATAGTTATGGAATAATTCTCTAAAAATATAAACCTAAAAAGATATTTAATGTGAATTATTGATTAAAATCAACATTAAGTAATTTTCTAAGGATGGAGCCTTATAAGAATACCATAATAATTATTTTTTAATTATCTCACAGAAAGATGCAACATAGAACAACATTGGAACCCTAATTTCAAGGCCAGCATTATGAAAAACCATCAATAAATCACTTCACATCGTAACCATGTTTTACATGAGATAATAGTGTGAGCCTAGTTCATTTAGATCGCATAATATCTAAATAAGGAGAATATACTTGGTTAGAGTGGATCCCACCACGAGATTGGTGGAAACTATCTTAATCCCTAGAATAAAACAAATGGGATTATATAAAAATCCTTCAGAATAATTGGAGAATAAGTTTTAAGAGATACTACCATGGTTTTTTTGTAATAAAACCCTTGGATCATCCTTGGATTAAGTTTAAAAAGGTGAGGGAAGAATAGTATCATGAGTGTGGTGGATGTATTTCTCAATTTTCCTAAAATAATGAGGGTTAGGGAGAGGAGAATAAGGGAAAAGAAATATTTCAGGAAATATAAAAATCTTAACATCATAAAAAAGAACCGAGATGCTACTAGGTACTCGGTCTACAATATTTGGTACCCTATTGAACCCCCAGGACACCATGGCCTCTACCCAACACACTTTGAAATCAATACCCTCTATTAGGCACCTTATTCGATCTCTAGTATTAAATTTATATGGTACCCCATTTTGACAATATCAAAACCCCTTAAATCCTATTTTAACCTAAAATTTCACCTAATACCACCTTTGGATACATATTCCAACATTAAAATTCATGATCTAGTTCCAAGACAAAAAATAACCCATAGTATACACTAAAAAAGCAGAAATACCCCTGAATCTATCACCTAGAACACAAATTTTTTTTTAAATAAAATAAACAGAGCATTGGACATTATAAACACTTAACCATATCATTATTTACCCTCAAATAATAAGAACTACCACTCACTGTACTTCTTATAATTCTCCAAATCAACAAATCTTAGAAGATAATCCCAACTCATACCTCAAAGAACCATCCATATTTCCATTATACAAGCCCAATAACACAAACTCACAAGATCACTAGAAAATTATGAATACCTAAAGAGGAATATCACTACATCCGAGATGCCCATACATAAACCCTAAATCCCTCAATAATAACACTCCAAAAACATCCAATTATTTCATTACCACTATATCAACTACCTAGGATTTAATTATCTTTATTTTCCACTTATCTTTAGTTTTCAATTCTTATTACTTATTAAAATCAATTCCCAATTATTTATTCTAAAATCCCATTTCCAAAATGTTTTTCCAAAACACTCAATTTCAAAAAACAACACATTTAAAAATTCTATAATATAAAATTCTTTCCACTTTATAAAATACATTAACTAAAAAATTATCATGATATAAAAGAACCATTATATAACTCAAATTCATACCAAAATATCACTGATAATCAAAATAGAATACTAAATAGAAATATTCTTAGTACATGATAGTGAATATAATAAAAAACACTATTCAGGTAACATATTTTATGTATACCAAAAATAACCTGGAAATGAATGTGTAAAACGTTAAAATAAATAATAACTCACCATATAGAAACATGAAAAAAGTATTAGAAAAATAAATCCTCCATACATAATAACTATAAGCATGAAAATTATATGTCTAAAAAGTAGTAAAGACTTTATCAAACTGATACTAACCACTAACATGTAAATGATATGTCAATAGAGAAATATAAGTATGTTGTATAATAAATAATGATTGCATAAAAATAGAAACTGAAATTAGGAATTACATATAACAATTTCAGTGAATAAATGGAGTTAGTTAAGCATAATTTGTAATGATAAACCAAAAAAATATCTATATTATTTACCTTAACTAAACACATCATCCCTAATTATCTATACAAGAAAATTTTATATACTTTATTATTTTCTTATAATTAATTAACATTTCACATGAACGTAATAATAATATAAATATAAAAATGTTTTATTGATCCTAAAAAATGATGCTTAAATATAAAATAGATTTATCATTTTAATGATACCTATGAAACATTATAGAATATTACTTACCTATAGTTTTGGTACTAAAACACATACATCACCCAAAATTTATGGCACCTACATAGCTACCCGAACATCTATAGTAACTTGAGATCCCACCAAAAAGTTGGTTTGATGCATTTTTATGGGTAACTTATCAATTCTCAACTATCCCATATTCTCTATACTCTCAATCCTAACCACCCTAATTGTTATTAGTGATACATGATACTATTTTATTTATTTTATACAATTTTTTATTAGTGGTAACCTAATTTTCAAAATGGAACTATGATAGGATACCTCAAGGCCTTTGGTTCACCTACCAATCACCAGAGGCTGCCAAATGAATTAGGGATTCAAATATTACTGATGGGATATAGTTTTTCCCATTTTAATTCTACTTTGATTAAATATAAAACTAATTCTACATGAATGGAATGAAAATGTTACATCAACAATATACAATGTAAAATTTTATAACACAAAAAATTCTATGACACAAGCGGATAAGTTCAAACCACAACCTCTAGTATTCTGATCCAACACCAAGTGTAATATGATTAATTCCTATAATGATGAAGGATAGTGAAAAAAATAATCTAGAGTACTACTAATTACAATAAGTAACAAAAAAATTGATTATGAATTTTCATGTTAACTAAAGTAAACATGGAGGGAGGAAATGACTCCTTTCACCCCGTGCGGAGCCCCCTCACCTGAGCTCTAGGGTTTTCCCTTCTCTCGGCACGACAGCGCCTTCTCCTCCGGGGGTTTTTGGTTTCCTCTAATCTCTCTTCGTCTTCCTCTCTTTCTGTTGCGTCCCTGATCCTCCCCCCTGATTCCCTTTTCACTGTCCCTCGTGGCGGTTGTTTCTCCGTTTTGATTCCCACTATCGAAGGGTTTCATTTTGTTTCAGGGTTCTATTATCTCTTTGCTTTGGGTTTCCTTTTCTGTTTTGTTCGGTGTTACTCATATTCACACTATCGATTTATGGTCTCCGATTGTTTCTTAAATTATTTTATCATTGGAACCTTCGTGTCAAACCCCACATTGGTTTGCCCTAAAGGTGCTCTAGTGGTTTGGGATTATGTTGGTTACGATGATCGGTGATTCCTCCGGTTGGCCCATTCATCTCCTCTACCTTTTTGGCCTATCCCTTTGCACTGGACTCCATCTCGGTGTGGTATGAAGATGTTTGTGGCGGTTTTGGGATGGTGTTGGAAGATGTGTTTGGCACCAACGGCGTATCTCGACGATGTTGCTCCAGATGTCCGGTGTTCATTTGGGTGGTGATTCTGTTAAGGTATGTGGTTCGGTTCCGGTGTTCCATTTGGAGGTGGTGTGTTTGGCTATGAATTTGTTCCAACTTTCTTCGATGAAGTTGTTTTCCGATGATGAGTGGTATAAATGTTTTGATACGTGGTGCCGATGATGGTGCTCCAGCGGTTTGAGATGTGTTGGTGATGGAGTTCAGTGATAGTTTACCTAGGTTGTGTGCCTTTTTGATATTGCGTGGCTATGGTTTGATATGTTTTGGTTCAAGGATCATCTATGGAGGTGTATCTTGTTTCATTTGATTGTCTTCTTTCTGCTTTGTTTGTGTGTTTTAGGCGAAGCTAATGTGAGGATAGACGGGATGGTGGGTTAGCGACCTGAGGTTTCTCAGTACCCAATGAGTTGACAAAAGGCGCTTGGCTCGATGCCAGATATTTCAATCTGAAATTTGAAAATGAAATTATGGGTTTTCTTTGCACATTTTTATTGTTTGAAGTTTTATTTTCTTTTATGGTTCTATTGTAGGGTTCCCATTTGTCCCTAAAAAATGGTTTATTTGAAAAAAATAGATTTTTAGGTAAAGTAAACATTCAGGGTGTGAGATTACAACACTCACTAGGAAACCAATATGATTATAATATAGATGTGATATACTTAGGTAAATGTTTTATATAAACCTAATCATTTATATAAATATACCAAATTTTATCACAAAAATTGAATGTATAATAGTAGTATAGAAAGAATCACATGATACATGAATAATCATTTTATGTAATTCCCTATACTATAAGGTTCCTTTACCGAATTTACTAACATATGAATTTTCCTAGAATATGAGATGGCTGGTAACAAGTGTTAGAGGATAATTGTTGTCTCATTTAGGGGGAAAATGAAGAATGTATACAAAAGTTAGGACATACAAACTTAATTCCCCATTCAACGAGAGGGGAAGGGTTAGACAAGAGCCATGGCATTGTGATCCCATCCCATACCATGAACCTATTTTCAAAATATATGTTTACTTTGGTACCTTCTATATAAACCAATCATATAACCTTTTTATAATTATAATCTATCATTTATATATAATAAATAAATAATAATAATATAAGTATAAAAATGTGCTCAAGAAATGATATCAATAGGTATGAAAGAAATTCATGTAGATCAATCACCCAATAGGTTTAATAAGTAGGTATAGTTAAAAAATTAATGTCCTTTGAAACACTTTTATCACAAACATGTGATTATAGACAGTTTTAACCAATGAAAAACTTATAAATAAACAAAATTTCATAACAACATATCAAATATTATTTAAACTAACATGAAAAAGGATGTGAACTAGTATTTTAATGGTTGCCTTTAATTAATACATAAAAGGACACACGTGAATGTAATTAAAAATACAATATTTTACATTAGCATTTACATTAAGGATTGGATGTTCAATATTATAAATTACATAATGTGTACTAACATTACTTTAAATAATAACATGATGATTAAAATATATAATTCTTATAGTGACAAAGGATACATAAATTAATATGTATAACATGGAAAATAAAAAGAAAAAGAGAATACCATGATTGAATTTATGGGTGACAAAATAGAACAAACCAAGTATCTGATATAGATAGTATAAACCAAGTAAAATGAAAGAAAATAGGGGTGAATAATCATTTTTTAAATCCTTATTAATTTAAATATTGATGAATAAACTATTCTCACCATTCCTATTTACTTAGCTATTACATTTCCTCCGAAGAACCCTTTTAACAAAAGATTAAATTTGGTTCTTTAGCAAAAAATTCAATCTTGTATGAATAAAGATAATTATTTATTAACCAGGTTAATAATAAATTAGTATGGATAATATGAACTAGTAGTTTAAAATATTATCCAAAAACTTCTAAATAAATAAACAATATCTTCTATGTTTTTGAATAGTCAGAATATAATATTGATTTTTATTACTCATTACTTTGGTATAACCCATATTAAAAGTCATATTACTAAATATAAATTTTTTCTCATTTTAGGCCTTAAATATTTATAAAAATCTTATATTATGTCCCATTATATTGTGTGAGAGTACAACACTCGTTGGGAGACAACTATGGTTATAATATGGACGATATATACTTAGTTAAATGTGTTAAATCAACCTAATAATTTATATTAATATACCAAATTTTATCATAACAATTTAAATCATAACGTTAGTAAAGAAATAATAACATGATACATGAATAATATTTTTATGTAATTCCCTATACTAGAAGGTTCCTTTACCTAGGTTATAAAGATATGAATTAACCTATAATATGTGATGGATGATAACAAGTGGTAGGGTACAATACCTATCTCATTTAGGGGGAAAATGAATAATGTATACAAATGTTAGGACATTAAAACTTCATGTCCCATTCGGAAATAGGGTAAGAGTTATACAAGTGTTGGGGCATTCTGATCGCATCCCAAACCATCAACCTATTTTTAAGCAATATTTTTTACTTTGGTACCTTATATATAAACCCATCATATATCATTTTTATAATTATAATCTATCATTTCTATATATTAAAGATATAATCATAATATAAGTACACAAATATTCTTAGGAAATGATATCAAAAGTAATGGATGAAATTAAAGTAGATCAACCACCCAATAGGTTTAATAAGTAGGTATACTAAAAAAATTATGTTATTTAGAAACACTTTTATCACAAAAAAGTGATTCTAAGTAATTTTAACAAATAAAAATCATATAAATAAAAAAAATTCATAACAACATATAAAAGATGATTTAAAATAACTTCAAAATGGATGTGAACTAGGATTTGAATGGTAACCTTCAATTAAGACATAAAAGGACACACTTGATTTTAATTGAGAATATATTATTTAACATTATCATTTACATTAAGCATTTGATGTTCAATATTATAAATAAAATATTGTGTACTAAATTTAATTTCATTAATAACATGAGTATTATGATCTATAATTCCTATAGTGATATAAGATTCATAAATTAACTTGTTTAACATAGAAAATGATAAGAAAAAGAGCATATCATGATTGAATTAATAGGCGACAATATAGAACTAACCATAGATTTGATATAGATAGTATAAACCAAGGAAAATGAAACACAATGGGGGTGAATAATAATTTTATTAATCCTTATTAATTAATAATATTTATGATTAAACTGTTATCCTCCATCCCGATTTACCTAGATATTTAATTTCCATCGAACAACCCTTTTAACAAAAGATTAAGTGTGGTTCTTTAGCTTAAAATTCCTCCATTTATTAATAAAGATAACAATTTATTAAACAGGTTACTAATAAAAGTGTAATTATAATATGGTCTAGTAGATTTAATTATGATCCAAAAACCTATAAAGAAATAAAAAATATCTTATATGTTTTTGAATGATCTGAATATAATGTAGGTTTTTGTTATTTGCCACTTTGTTATAAACCATATAAAAATTCATATTAATAATTATAAAGTTGTTATCATTTTAGTCCATAACAATTTGTAGCAATCTTATATTATGTCCCACCAAATTGTTTTATGAATTTATTTTAAGATCAGGATATCATCAAATCCTAAGGAATCATTAAATTGGTCACATCACATGTCCATATAATCAAAGACTTTCTTTAGTTCCAAAAAAACCCCTATGTTTTATCATAACCATTTAACCATTTTTATTATAAAATTTGGTCCTATAACATAAAAGAGGATACTATTATTATTTTTATAAGAAGTTTAATTATCCCGAAAAGTTTTAAGTGGTAATATAATATGATTTTATTATTTACACTTTTAAATATATAAATAATGATTTCTTCCCTAATATAAGGTTTATTAAATGTTAAGATAACCTAAAAAGACATATAGAACATAGATACATATTAAAAACACAACTCATGTTATTTTTGAGAAGAAAATCCCACTAATATTTCTTATTAATTCATGAAAAATTATAGTTAATCATTAACAAATGAATAAAACTAAAATGTAGAATTTAATATGGGTAGATTGGAAACCAATAACATGAAATTATGAAAAATTAATAGAAAAATATTAAGTTATGATACTAAAAATATAATTAGAAAATACTAGTTTCATATGTTTGAAAATATGTGAAATAGTTTTTATTATTGTGAAATAATTATGGGAATTAAATATAAATGGAAATACCATGTAATTAGATACAATTAGGAACCACCTAACATTAGTTTATCCTTTATGATTCTTTCCTTATACTACATTATAAATTTTAGATACCGTAAGATCAAATCCATTACCATTTAGAATCAGTCTCATATAAAATCAAAACTACTATATTCAAAACAAAATCAAAACCTTGTAAAAATCTAGCTAGAGTACAAAAATAATCAATCTTGAAATTAGTCCATAGATTGGTACAAATTAGAACAACATATAAACCATAATATCATCAAATAACTTAATAAAAACCATAAATAAATCTTTACACGTCATTAACCTAATCTATTAGTGATCAATACTATATGCATATCCCTATGGATAGAGTGAATTTCACTATGATATTAGAGAAATTTGTTTCAATCCCTAGAATTTAGCATGAGGGATTATAATAATACCACTAATAATAAAATGATAGGTATTTAGAGGTGATCTAACCCTATTTTAGAATGAATAATATAATTGTATTTAACTTGAATCATATTTCAAAAGGGGGTAGAAGAAAAAGATCAAGACAAATGTAGAACATGCCCTCATCCATCCTAGAATAATGAAGGTCGGGGGAGAGGTGAATAAGGGAGAAACAACTTTAATGAAAAATAAAAAATGGTACATCATAAAAAAATAACATAGAAGCTACTAAGTACCCAATTTGGCCCATTAGAAACATTATGGAACCCCCAAGCCATGGGGGCCTTGTCACGAAAAAACCCTAGTTAACCCCGAAGCAATCACCATGGTCGATTCGCGACAAGGCCCGAAGGGTGTTCCTAATCCCCATGGGATGGAAACTAGTTATGGGAATCAAAATGTGATAGTTGGGAATAGTTTTTTCCATAAATAAGAGACAAATAAATTAATAAAAACTGAAGAAAGCATAAAAAACACTATAAATGAAAATAAAAATAAATTAAACAGAAAAACTTACCTTAAGTGACCTCATGGGTCCCCATGGAACAAAAAACCGCAATCACTCCTAAAGAGATCAAAACTAGAGGAACTTGAAACTAATAAAATAATTTAAGCATGGGCACCGAGATTCTAATTTGGAATTCCAAATAAATACAACACCCTATTCCATTAGCTTTTAAAAGAAACCCAATTATACTAGTTTGAATATAAGACATAATAAAGTAATGTTTTCATTATTTTCAAATTCAAGTCATATCTTTTATTTTTTAAGGAAAGAATTTCTATTCCACTATAGTTCCAATATAGGCTCCAAGAATGAATTATCATTTCTAAATTAAAAGGAAGTAGTTAATATTGAAATGTGGGTTTTCATAAATGAGAAAAAACTGTGAAACAACTGAAACAGAAATTAGATCACAAGAACCATGGGAAATCTCTAAGGAGTTAGGGTTAGTTGGGGACCTATGATCCTTGTACCTTATTGAAACATGGTATAACAACCACAACCAACTACATTCTTATGCACAATCCACTAGGGGAATAACATCCCAAGGCCTAGTGGAATCTGATCATATCACATGTTTAGTTAGTGTTATAGCATTAATCCTTCTAAAAAAACTGAGAAGAACCACTTTTGAATCATCTACTATACTAGTCCTCGTCTTCCCACCCAGGTATCCAAGGTTACCCATGTTCTATATTTAAAATGGTTGTGAGGTTTTATTAAGAGAACATAAGTGAACCTAACACTTTCTTTATCCAAAAAACCATTCAACCTCTCACCACTGTTCTCCCACCTTAAGTGCATTTCCCACCTTTCACATCAAACAACAAAACACAAGACTCTTCACTTGGAACATATCATAAATCACATATTAACACTATATCACATTTATCGAACTAGGGGGAATGTCTCAAGAGGAGTTTCTCTTTTTAACCAACCATTATTAAAGTTACAAATGAGCTTATTTATTTACAAGTAATACATGTAATTTTAAAACACATAATCACTAGAAATTTTAGGTTTCCAAAATTATTTAAAAGATAAATTGAACAACTAATGTACTATACATTTCAAAACATGATTGAACCCATTCTTAAAGTGATGAATTTATTTTAAGAAAGTCTAACCACGATTTAACCATAATTTCACACCAAAACCCATCCTTGGAAATCACATTGGAGATTTTTTTGAAAAAACATACATGTCATTTCACTTTAAAAAACTAACTAGACAAAAAGGAAAAATTTTATTTAGAAATATCCATTACATATTCAAAACCATTTTCCATTTCTAAAAATGACATAAGGTTCCAACAGAGCCTTTACATTTTCTGATATAAAAAATCTACTTTTTCTAAGGGCATTTCCAATATCGAGAATAAAAACACTCAACACCCTAAAAGTGCACCAAATGGGCCAAGTCGCTGATAATACGTTATACTAAATCTTTGAGTTCCATGAAATTCACTTGACAACTAAAAATAATTTATAAAACTATTTTACACTTTTATGACACTTTAAATTTAAAGGAAATACATAACCAGTCTTAGAAAAATCATAGAGGTAAATAATAAACAAAATCCAAGTACCACAAACAATTATACCTATCATATATATATATATATACCACAATCACATGAAAATATATATTTAAAATGTTCAAGAAATAAAGGACTTGAAATTAGAAGCGCAGGCATAGAGAACCTACATCAAGACACACATCTATAAATGATGGAAACCCGAGACCACTTTACCTACATGTATATACATTTTCATATAAATATATATATAAAATTTTCCCCTAGTACATATTCCATACCCCATGAGAAAATATGTTCAAGGAGGATACATATATACACATTCTTACACTTGTATGTAAATATAATTATTTCTTATCGTTGACTCGAACCCACACCATGATGACCAAAACACACTAAAATGATGCAAGAGAGTCTAAAAATTACCAAAGGATCCAATTAAAACTAAATTGAACAAGTAAAAAAGAGAAACCTCACCCCAACCGGTGACTAATGAATTGAAATGGACCTAATATTCTTTGACTTTGGTAATGTATGTCAAAACGTGAAGGAGGGGACTTAAGAGGCTCATCATAATCCATAAAAAGGAAAGGAAGCATAAAAAATTGGGTAAACCTTAACCTCGGGTTTTTATTGAATGCAATAAGGTTATGGGAAGAATAAAAATCGATCAAAGGAAGAAGGAGAGGGAAGGAGGGGACTCACCATGAGGTTTCAACCCAAAATCCTTAAAATTTTGAGTATAAATAGAGGCATAAGGGAGCTTAGGAAGGAGGAGGGTCATGTGGACTTGTAAGTAGAGGGAGGAGGGGACAAAGCATGATGGTTGTGTCTGCCTACACCTGAGACGATGGAAACCAAAGTGAGAGGCTTGGGGGAGGAGGCCACTAGTGTTGCTATTCGGTCGGTGAGTGAGGGGTTTAGCTGATGGGAGGGGGCGTTGCATGCACCATGGAGGAGGGGGGAGTGTTACACACGATGCACATGGGAGAAGGATGGGAGTAAGAAGGAGAAAAAAATAAAAAATAATAACCTAATAATTATATAAATAATATCAATATTAATAATAATATTATCCCAAAAATGTTATAAAGAAAAATAAAATACAATTTGGTAGGTTAGGGTGTGAGAATTCTCTCCACCATGACACTTTCTACCCACAAAATGTCCCAAAAGTCTCGGCTATTCAAATATTGAAAAAAAGGTCACAACGATTCTCCAAATGAAACCCTGACCACTTAAGGATCAAACACACACTTTCTACCCATGACCTAAAACCTCATGACCCAAACTTCAATGTGAAATAACAAATGAAACATGACATAAATTTCCAAACACACAAATAACCTCCAACACCCAGACCCCTAACTTAGAAATCACGAGATTCCACTCAAGATCTCTAGTGAACATTCTCTATAAAACCCATAATCTGGGCTAACCATCTACATTGATCAGGTTCGGGCAGAGTAGAGGCAAAGAGTTTCCCAGAAAAGAACACCTTGAAGACTATGTTATTCATGAATTTTCCCTATGTTAGTCTCCCCACCATATTGACTCTAGCTAAATACTGACTTTCCCAATTAGAATCAAATTAGAAAACCAATGAAGAATTCTGACACTAGTGTAACCCCTTAACTTCCCGAGTTTCACCCATTTAGCTTAAGGGATGGAATTTAAGAGACCCTTAGTGGGTCTTCCAACCAAATTATAAGTTGAATAGTATAATGACACACACATGGGAACTCTCATTTCAATTTCAACAATGTAGATTTAATTTCCCATCATGAACCTACCGACACGGGCTATCCCCAAAGACACGGAGAAACATCAATACAGACCATCCGGAAACCCCCAATATAAGGGTAATCCCAAAAAAAGAGACATTAGACAAATGCCAATCCAAAAAATGATTCATAAGACCCATAACTGGTATAAATATCCAAACGAGTATAACCCAGAAGCTGGAATTGGTCCAAATAAAGGCCAATCATTTAATGTTTACTCAAAAAAGGCACAAACATTGAAATATTACAGAAGAGTCCACCAAGAACTCCAAAACAAGTCTCCCCCCCAAATATACAACCAAATGAATAAAATACCTAACAGGTATCCTCCCCAACATTAGATATTATTGGTTGAACGCACATCCCTCACACCTTGAAACTTCCTGAATGTGTGAAAAGATTCACTCCAAGACATATGGATGGAGATCCAATATATTGAAGCATATGATGCTCCATAGTCAAGAACTAGAAACTTATATCTGAGGCTTTATATTATTTCAAGACCTCTTACAGACTTTCCCATGTGACCTAAACAACTACTCCATTAGAAATCCTTCAGAAGATTATGATGATGACATTGAGTTCCCAAATTGATCACATTGGAAACAATTGAGTGTGTGGTATTATGAATTGGAAACATGAGCTGATGAAAGAATCATGCCAAGAATATATGCCTCTGGTTAACCCAATTCATTGGATATGGAACCCTTCACAAGAACCTTGAAAAAAAAGATTTCCATTTGTCACAGTTCACTTGTGGTGACCCCAACTTGCAAGGAGAATGTAGAAATCCTACTTCTCTGGCTCGAACATGACCCTTTAAACAAAACTAAGAAAAATTTCCCTTTACAACATCTAGATTTACTGAGTACCCAAAGAAACACTCAACTTCATCGTGTTACACTACAACCCCTATCAAACCTCGACCACCATAGAGAAAAGAAGAAAAAATGAAAAGAAAATAAACCCACCACTCCACTGGGGGTATGGATAAAAATAACAACTAAAAATGACCCCTCAGGGACCTTTGGACATTTCTAGGTGGTATACATTAAATAGGAAGCACAAAACCAACCTGAAACACATCACAAAACTAGCCTCCACATTTATCCAAAAACCATTAACTCAAACTCAAAACATCTTTTCAACCTTGAAAGACCTACCCGAATATAAGAATCAATACCATAGACTAAAACATCACAAAACCAAACTATAACCAGTTCATATATCAACCAAAATAATACCAAATCAACATCAACAACCAATCCTAAACCCCTCTTTCAAAAATGATCATTTTCAAAACCAGCCCATTTCAAAACCACCTGATTGCTAAAACCCATTTTTAAAACCCATTTTCATTTTTAAAATTTATTAATAAAAAATAATCCGATCATCACACTAATCAATACATGATTTTGGAAAAAAACCCTTCAAAACCAAGCACCCACATTTGGTATTCCATGAAACTTAACATACATACATTCCCGTGTCTCTCAGGCGCCCATCCACGCGTACCAACAACCATACACATCCAATTAAATTAATCCATACATGTGGGAATCAATAGGAATACCAAATAAAAACAAAACCTTATCATTTCTAAAACAAAAACTTATCATTTCTAAAACAAAACATCCAAAATATATTTGAAACTCCAAACCAATTTTGAAGAAATTATTTACAATCCTAAAATGAAGCATCTTCAAATTATTGTTTCCATGAAACCCCCATTTTACATTCCACAATAACTTCCAAAAAATCCCCAAAAACATTCCAAAACATTTGCAATTTCACTTTACATAAAATATTTCAAGATCTTAAAACATTTTCTAAAACACTTTCCTTCCCCAAAACAACTCATTACATTTTCAAATAAACCAAGATTTTTATTTTGGAAATCCAATTCCAAAAGAATAATCATTAATTTTGTAACCTGAGAAAAAAAACTAAAACCAACTAAAAATCACACCAAGAACTTCCCAAAACAACCAATTCAGTCAATTAATTGGGGTTCCAAATTTCCAAATAAACAACTATTATACATGGCTTGGTCACACAGTTTGGCAGACCATGAACCAATTGGGTGAACACATAGATTATCATTAGAGGCAATTGCATGGTCTGCATATGGATTTCTAGGCTATTCACAACAACTATTCACCCCTCCAAAATTACCACCAAATTTTAAGACCCACCAAAACCGGACTATTGACCAAAAAAATAACATAGATCCAAACATAAACACTGAGAACAGACCATCCTAGACCACCCTAGAAATTCAAGTGACATTCTAAATAGGCGGTGATCATGAACCTACCCACAATTGACCATTGGATTCTGAAAATCCTAACTCTAAACTATCGGACATCCCCAAAGGACATGGGATAAACCTCCCTATGATACCATTTTGTCACGAACCAACTTGGGTCAACCCTAAACCAGTCACCAGTGTCAATCCACAACAAGTCATGAAGGGCATTCCCAATCCCCACAGGTTAGAAACTAGTTATAGGCATCAAAACAAGACATTTGGGAATGGTTAAGCCCATAAAAAAATACAGATCACTAAATATAAACAAAACAAAACAAAAACAATACTAGTAGTGGAAATAAAAATAAACTAAGAAGAAAAACATACCACAAGTGACCTTGTGGTCACCATGGAACACAAAACCACACTAACATCAAGAGTGATCGAAACTAGAGGAACCTAAAATTGAAAAAATAAAGTAAGAATGAGCACCAAGATGCTTAGTAGGAATTACAAGGATAAACAACACCCTATTCCCTTACCTTTAAAATGAAACCCAATTATGATAGTTTGAAAATAAGACATAACAAAGTAATGTTTTTTATTTTTTTTAAATTCAAGTCACATGTTTACATTTTTAAGGAAGCCTTTTTTGTTCCACTATAATTTTAAAATAGAATAAAATCATGTATTTACATTTCTAAAATAAAAGTAAGTAGTTTAGATTGAAATGTTGTTTTCCACAAATGAGAAAAAAAGTGTAAAACAATTTAAATGAAAACATAAATACCAACTTGGAATCTATAACACACAAATACCAACTTGGCATCTAGTATTTGTGTGTATCTGGATATAACACACAAATACCAACTTGGCATCTATCCCAAGTCCTAATCAGTAGACATATCATCCCATAAAAACATAACATAAATAACATGGGAAATGAATCTAGTTAATTAATTCACATTAGTGGGTATATCATTTTAGAGAAATAGTCCATGGTTGGGAATGACATCTTAGATAAATAATATTCAAGTGTTATTCACATAACAACTACAACTAAAATACAAGGAATATCAATTCCTGGAACCTGCATAATCATACGAGGGAATAATATCTCTAGTTCTAGGCCATTACCAAATATTTCCCATCATATCCCATAAGTGTTAATAAGAATATGATCTTTTCATCCCCCTTTATGGAATTTTCACATATTTTGAAGTATACCTCCCTTCTATGGAAATGAGAAAATAAATTTTTTGAGAATACAACCTCTATCATTAATAATACCACATGGGAATTACATCCCATTAGAATTGGTATACCATCCCATTCATGAGTATACCAGATAACATTCATAACATACCCCATCATAAATAATGTAATAAAAAAATGGAATTAAATCCAACCCACACCAATCAATAAAGTAAATGGAAAAATCATCCCACATTTATAACCAAAATCACATCAATATATACTAAATTTAATAACAGACATGACATAATCATTTTACCTTGAGTTTGGAATAACATCCAACTTTATTAGAATCCAAGCTAGGTTAGTTCTCTTATACCGTACCTATTTATAGGTATCAACCAACAGTATAACCTTCTCAATTTATAATGAGATATAGGGTATGAATAGTCACCACAAATACAAATTAAAATACCCAAAATACTATAATTACTTTCATAAGTTCTACATGGTTCAAGTCTTAAGCCAACCTATCTCAATTACAAACCTCTCATATCACTACTGGAAATACACTATTTCCCAACGGTTGTGAACCGTTGGGAAATCCCCTCAAACCGTTGGTATATAATATACCAACAGTTCCCTCAACCGTGGGGAAGTAGGCCGTTGGTAAAGACCTTTCCCAACGGTTTACTGGAAACCGTTGGGGTAGGGTGGCAAAAGGCACTCTATCCCAACGGTTTGGGTGAACCGTTGGGATAGTTTTTCCAAACGGTTTCTCCCAAACCATTGGGAAAAGCCACATGGGTGACCTCTTTCCCAACGGTTCTAAACCGTTGGGAAAAGAGCTCTTTACCAACGGTTCAATGAACCGTTGGTAAAAATTTATTTAGAATTATATGCCAACGGTTTAAAACCGTTGGCATACCCTATGCTGCAAATTGCAGCACCCTGCAATTTGGCAGCCCCTCTCCCCTGTACATAAGGCACCTCTTATCTCATCAGGCCTCATTTTCACCTCATTTTCGATCCAACTATTGTACCTCTAATAAAATAAAACATACATATACAATTACGAACAAATTCATACACATTTAACATATAATGGATCCTGAAACTATACACATCCATAATTAAATTACAATTCATAAACATACATAATTCATATAGAATTCAATTTAAAATTTAGATGAAAATTATATCTGGAATCCGATTGAGGTGGGGATGATTGGTACACGTCACATATGACCCATGGATCGTTCTCCTAAAGTTTCAATGGAAACCGAATGCGTTTGGTCGGTTTTGCGTATGCCAGTTCTTTTCACTTATAATCCTACCCATTTTAAACAAAACAGACACAGTTAGATCGGTGTTGGCCACACCGCGCCTCGGATTGAGGCGGGGATGATTCTTACACCTCTCATATGACCCATGGATCGTTCTTCTAAAGTTTCAATGGAAACCGAATGCGTTTGGTCGGTTTTCCGTATGTACTTAAAATGATGTCCATTTTAATCAAAAGAGAGCCACTTAGACTGATCCCGGCCACACTGCGACTCGGATTGAGCCCGAGTGGGCTCGTACATGTCACATATGACTGATGGATCGTTGTGATAAATTATCAACAGATTCGGAATGCATTTGGTCAGTTTTGCGTATGTCAGTTGTTCTTTTCACTTATAATCCTGTCCATTTTAAACAAAAGATACACAGTTAGAACGGTGTCGGCCACACCGCTCCTCGGATTGAGGCGGGATTGACTCGTACACGTCACATACGACCCATGGATCCTTGTGCTAAAGTATCGACACAGTCCGAATGCCTTTGGTCGGTTTTTCGTATGTCACTTGATGATTTTCACTTAAAATGACGTCTTTTTGAAACAAAAGACCGACGGTTTGAGTGGTGTCGGCCACACCGCGTCTCCGATTGTGGCGGGGTTGATTCGTACACGTCACATATGACCCATGGATCGTTCTCCTAAAGTTTCAACGGAAACCGAATCCGTTTGGTCGTTTTTCCGTATGTACTTAAAATGGTGTTCATTTTAAACAAAAGAGAGCCACTTAGACTTATCGCGGCCACACCGCGACTCGGATTCATCCCGGGTTGGCTCGTATACGTC
The DNA here is from genome assembly GCA_963277665.1 of Viscum album. Taxonomy (NCBI): domain Eukaryota; kingdom Viridiplantae; phylum Streptophyta; class Magnoliopsida; order Santalales; family Viscaceae; genus Viscum; species Viscum album. The sequence continues at coordinate 1,273,443,463 of OY728132.1, read as the reverse complement.
ACATATGACCCATGGATTGTTGGGACAAATTATCAATAGATTCGGAATGCGTTTGGTCGGTTTTCCGTATGCCAGTTGATGCTTTTCACTTAAAATGACGTCCTTTTGAAACAAAAGACGGACACTTTGAGTGGTGCCGGCCACACCGCGTCTCCGGATTGAGCTGAAACCACCGAGAAACATTCTAATTATTATTCGTGACATGTACGCACAGACGGCACATCAAGCGGACGTGCGGTTTGCGCGGTACGGCTCAATATTCGTGTTTTAAGTGATGCGCGCGCTTCGTAAACGCGCGTGAGGGGGGTCCAAACGGGCCGAACAAAGTCGGAATGGCCTGAAATCAGACGAAAAATACGGGACAGTGATTTCTGAAGTGTGAGAGCAGACGGCGCATCAATTGGACGTGCCGTGTGCCCGCGGTGACCGACAACGCAGTTCTGGTGTCATAAACGGCCAAAACGGGCGTCCAACGGTCAAATTCATAGCGGCCGACCTCGGATTGACCTGAAACCACCGGGAAACATTCTAATTATTATTCTTGACGTGTACGCGCAGACGGCACGTCAATCGGACGTGCGGTTTGCGCGGTACGGCTCAATATTCGTGTTTTAAGTGATGCGCGCGCTTCGTAAACGCGCGTGAGGGGGGTCCAAACGGGCCGAAAGAAGTCGGAATGGCCTGAAATCAGACGAAAAATACGGGACAGTGATTTCTGAAGTGTTCGAGTAGACGGCGCATCAATCGGACGTGCCGTGTGCCCGCGGTGACCGACAACGCAGTTCTGGTGTCATAAACGGCCAAAACGGGCGTCCAACGGTCAAATTCATAGCGTCCGACCTCGGATTGACCTGAAACCACCGAGAAACATTCTAATTATTATTCGTGACGTGTACGCGCAGACGGCACGTCAATCGGACGTGCGGTTTGCGCGGTATGGCTCAATATTCGTGTTTTAAGTGATTCGCGCACTTCGTAAACGCGCGTGAGGGGGGTCCAAACGGGCCGAACGAAGTTGGAATGTCCTGAAATCAGACGACAAATACGGGACAGTGATTTCTGAAGTGTTCGAGCAGACGGCGCATCAATCGGACGTGTCGTGTGCCCGCGGTGACCGACAACGCAGTTCTGGTGTCATAAACGGCCAAAACGGACGTCCAACGGTCAAATTCATAGAGGCCGACCTCGGATTGACCTGAAACCACTGGGAAACATTCTAATTATTATTCGTGACATGTACGCGCAGACAGAACATCAATCGGACGTGCGGTTTGCGCGGTACGGCTCAATATTCGTGTTTTAAGTGGTGCGCGCGCTTCGTAAACGCGCGTGAGGGGGGTCCAAATGGGCCGAACGATTTCAGAATGGCCTAAAATCAGACGACAAATACGGGTGAGTGCTTTATGAAGTGGTCGAGCAGACGGCACATCAATCGGACGTGCCGTGTGCCTGCGGTGACCGACAACGCAGTTCTGGTGTCATAAACGGCCAAAACGGGCGTCCAACGGTCAAATTCATAGCGGCCGACCTCGTATTGAGGCGGGGTTGACTCGTACACGTCTCAAATGACCCATGGATCGTTGTCTTAAAGTATCAACACAATCCGAATGCGTTTGGCCGGATTTCCGTATTCGAGTTGATGTTTTTCACTTAAAATGACGTCTTTTTGAAACAAAAGACATACACTTTGAGTTGTTCCGACCACACTGCGCCTCAGATTGAGGTGGGGATGATTGGTACACGTCACATATGACCCATGGATCGTTCTCCTAAAGTTTCAATGGAAACCGAATGCGTTTGGTCGGTTTTGCGTATGCCAGTTCTTTTCACTTATAATCCTACCCATTTTAAACAAAACAGACACAGTTAGAGCGGTGTTGGCCACACCGCGCCTCGGATTGAGGCGGGGATGATTCGTACACCTCGCATATGACCCATGGATCGTTCTTCTAAAGTTTCAACGGAAACCGAATGCATTTGGTCAGTTTTCCGTATGTACTTAAAATGATGTCCATTTTAATCAAAAGAGAGCCACTTAGACTGATCCCGGCCACACCGCGACTCGGATTGAGCCCGAGTGGGCTCGTACATGTCACATATGACTGATGGATCGTTGTGATAAATTATCAACAGATTCGGAATGCGTTTGGTCGGTTTTGCGTATGTCAGTTGTTCTTTTCACTTATAATCCTGTCCATTTTAAACAAAAGATACACAGTTAGAACGGTTTCGGCCACACCGCTCCTCGGATTGAGGCGGGATTGACTCGTACACGTCACATACGACCCATGGATCCTTGTGCTAAAGTATCGACACAGTCCGAATGCCTTTGGTCGGTTTTTCGTATGTCACTTGATGATTTTCACTTAAAATGACGTCTTTTTGAAACGAAAGACCGACGCTTTGAGTGGTGTCGGCCACACCGCGTCTCCGATTGTGGCGGGGTTGATTCGTACACATCACATATGACCCATGGATCGTTCTCCTAAAGTTTCAACGGAAACTGAATCCGTTTGGTCGTTTTTCCGTATGTACTTAAAATGGTGTTCATTTTAAATAAAAGAGACCCACTTAGACTTATCGCGGCCACACCGCGACTCGGATTCATCCCGGGTTGGCTCGTATACGTCACATATGACCCATGGATTGTTGGGACAAATTATCAACAGATTCGGAATGCGTTTGGTCGGTTTTCCGTATGCTAGTTGATGCTTTTCACTTAAAATGACGTCCTTTTGAAACAAAAGACGGACACTTTGAGTGGTGCCGGCCACACCGCGTCTCCAGATTGAGCTGAAACCACCGAGAAACATTCTAATTATTATTCGTGACGTGTACGTGCAGACGGCACATCAAGCGGACGTGCGGTTTGCGCGGTACGGCTCAATATTCGTCTTTTAAGTGATGCGCGCGCTTCGTAAACGCGCGTGAGGGGGTCCAAACGGGTCAAACGAAGTCGGAATGGCCTGAAATCAGACGAAAAATATGGGACAGTGATTTCTGAAGTGTTCGAGCAGACGGCGCATCAATCGGACGTGCCGTGTGCCCGCGGTGACCGACAACGCAGTTCTGGTGTCATAAACGGCCAAAATGGGCGTCCAACGGTCAAATTCATAGAGGACGACCTCGGATTGAGCTGAAACCACCGATAAACATTCTAATTATTATTCGTGACGTGTACGCGCAGACGGCACGTCAATCGGACGTGCGGTTTGCGCGGTACGGCTCAATATTTGTGTTTTAAGTGATGCGCGCGCTTCGTAAACGCGCGTGAGGGGGGTCCAAACGGGCCGAACGAAGTCGGAATGTCCTGAAATCAGACGACAAATACGGAACAGTGATTTCTGAAGTGTTCGAGCAGACGGCGCATCAATCGGACGTGCCGTGTGCCTGCAGTGACCGACAACGCAGTTCTGGTGTCATAAACGGCCAAAACGGGCGTCCAACGGTCAAATTCATAGCGGCCGACCTCAGATTGACCTGAAACCACCGGGAAACATTCTAATTATTATTCGTGATGTGTACGCGCAGACGGCACGTCAATCGGACGTGCGGTTTGTGCGGTACGGCTCAATATTCGTGTTTTAAGTGATGCGCGCGCTTCATAAACGCGCGTGAGGGGGGTCCAAACGGGCCGAACGAAGTCGGAATGGCCTGAAATCAGACGAAAAATACAGGACAGTGATTTCTGAAGTGTTCGAGTAGACGGCGCATCAATCGGACGTGCTGTGTGCCCGCGGTGACCGACAACGCAGTTCTGGTGTCATAAACGGCCAAAACGGGCGTCCAACGGTCAAATTCATAGCGGCCGACCTCGGATTGACCTGAAACCACCGGGAAACATTCTAATTATTACTCGTGACGTGTACGCGCAGACTTCACGTCAATAGGACGTGCGGTTTGCGCGGTACGACTCAATATTCGTGTTTTAAGTGATGCGCGCGCTTCATAAACGCGCGTGAGGGGGGTCCAAACGGGCCGAACGATTTCAGAATGGCCTAAAATCAGACGAAAAATACGGGTGAGTGCTTTCTGAAGTGGTCGAGTAGACGGCGCATCAATCGGACGTGTCGTGTGCCCGCGGTGATCGACAACGCAGTTCTGGTGTCATAAACGGCCAAAACGGGCATCCAACGGTCAAATTCATAGCGGCCGACCTCGGATTGACCTGAAACCACCGGGAAACATTCTAATTATCATTCGTGACGTGTACGCGCAGACGACACGTCAATCGGACGTGCGGTTTGCGCGGTACAACTCAATATTCATGTTTTAAGTGATGTGCGCGCTTCGTAAACGCGCGTGAGGGGGGTCCAAATGGGCCGAACGAAGTCGGAATGGCCTGAAATCAGACGAAAAATACGGGACAGTGATTTCTGAAGTGTTCGAGCAGACGACGCATCAATCGGACGTGCCGTGTGCCCGCGGTGACCGACAACGCAGTTCTAGTGTCATAAACCGCCAAAACGGTCGTCCAACGGTCAAATTCATAGCGGCCGACCTCGGATTGAGGCGGGGTTGACTCGTACACGTCTCAAATGACCCATGGATCGTTGTCTTAAAGTATCAACACAATCCGAATGCGTTTGGCCGGTTTTCCGTATGCCAGTTGATGTTTTTCACTTAAAATGATGTCCTTTTGAAACAAAAGACATACACTTTGAGTTGTTCCGACCACACCGTGCCTCGGATTGAGGCAGGGATGACTCGTACACGTCACATATGACCCATGGATCGTTGTCCTAAAGCATCAACACATTTCGAATGCGTTTGGTCAGTTTTTCGTATGTCACTTTTTGTTTTCACTTAAAATCTTATGGAAATTCATATAGAATATTTTTATATCATATTTAGTATGGATTAGATTTTAGTTGATCGTGCTATGAAACATTTCAGAGCTAATGAAATTAAGGAAGGTGGAGGGGCTGTCCGGGGGGGCTGTCCGGTGGGTGTCCGGGGGGCTGTCCGGGGACCAAGGAGGAGGGTGGGGGGCTGTGCGGGGTCTGTCCGAGGGGTGTTTGGGGGTTGTTCAGGGGGTTGTCCGGGGTTGTTCAGGGGGTTGTCCGGGGGTTGTTCAGGGGGTTGTTCAGGGGGTTGTTCAGGGGGTTGTCCGGGGGTGTTCAGGGGGCTGTCCGGGGGGTGTTCAGGGGGCTGTCCGGGGGGTGTTTGGGGGGTTGTCTGGGGTCCAAGGGGGGGGGGTGGGGGGGTTGTCCGGGGTCCAAGGGGGGGGATGGGGGGGTTGTCCGGGGGCTGTCCGGGGGGCTATCCGGGGTCCAGGGTGGAGGGTTGGGGGCTGTACGGGGGGTTGTCCAGGGGGCTGTTCGCGGGGGCTGTCCGGGGGGGCTGTCCGGTGGGTGTCCGGGGGGCTGTCCGGGGACCAAGGAGGAGGGTGGGGGGGCTGTGCGGGGTCTGTCCGGGGTTGTTTAGGGGGTTGTCCGGTGGTTGTTCAGGGGGTTGTCCGGGGTTGTTCAGGGGGTTGTCCGGGGGGTGTTTGGGGGGTTGTCCGGGGTCCAAGGGGGAGGGTGGGGGGGTTGTCCGGGGGGCTGTCCGGGGGGCTATCCGGGGTCCAGGGTGGAGGGTTGGGGGCTGTACGGGGGGCTGTCCAGGGGGCTGTCCAGGGGGCTATCCGCGGGGCTGTCCGGGGGGTGTTTGGGGGGTGTTCGGGGTCCAAGGGGGAGGGGGGGTTGTCCAGGGTCCAAGAATGAGGGGGGTTGTCCAGGGAGTTCTCAAACACACAACCACTAAAAGACAACAACATCCATAAAAACAGACAATATATAAAAATAACTCAACTCCAATACTATACTACGAGTCTAGATAAAACCAACAACTAGAATATATTAAACATCAAATCTCAAGTCAAAAATGTAACGGATCAATATGTCCCACATCAGCATCACCATCTCCATCATCATCATCATCATCGCCCTCATCATCGTCCTCCTCATCGTCCTCACCCTCCACAGCGCCTTCCTCCTCGCCTTCGCCCTCCTCCCCGCCCTCCTCATCTCCCTCCTCTTCCGCATCAGACTGCTCGCCATCATCATCTTCAAGCTGGACATCGGCCTGACCACCACTGGAACTGCCACCTGGTGCACCATATATAGAATGTATCGACGACATGTATTCATCAATCGCTGGGCTGGCCTCTGCTGGAAGTGTTGGACGTAGAACTTCAATAAATTTCATAAATGCACTGTTTGCCCTAGCAGACTGTTCTACCGTCTCTGTGGCCCTTTTCTCAGCCTGTTCTGCCTGTGCCCTAACTTGCTGCAGCTCGGTGGCACTACAACTCGTACCTGAGGCAGGCCAATACCTCGTCGGGGCTATCCTAGGTCGGCAGCGTACTCTGCCAGAATGATCCTCTCCCAACACCTGATGTAAGTGATCAGATGGCCCAAAATTGTCTGCTTCTTGGGCATCGATGGCCTCTAAAGCATCCTATTACAAATATAAATATAATATTAAGTTACGAAATAGATATTAAAATATAAAATCAACAGATTAAAACTTACAATCTGCTGCTGAGTCGCTTCGTTGACAGCACGTCCATCCTTTTTTCGTCTACTCGAGAAAAACAGTTTTGCTCGAGGCACACGTCCTTCAATATTTTGTACTTGCCTCTACAATGACATTGAAAACAAAATTTATATAAAGACTTCAGCAAATAATTAAATAATTGAGGAAAAAAAACAAAATGTAAGTCGTAAAGAAAACTTATAAACAATTGTCATACCTGCTGCCTCTCATGATCCGGCATCGTCGTGCGTCCTAGTGTATGGAGGTATTTTTTTGCATCAATGTTTTTTTTTATTTTTTCCAGATGATTCCTAAATAAAATTCGATAATGAAAAGGATAATATTAATGAAAAACTTGAAAGTTATTATTTAAATACCTCAAATGTAATTCATACCTTAAACTGGGTACTCGTCCAATGAGTAATCATCTGACGATACTGCTCTATAGGACAATCATCCACGACTGGTACCGCCTCTAACTCAGTGCCAACTCTAGAACGCCAGCCAATATACAGCTCATGCTTGTAGGCTCTCCAAAGCTCGCCTAAATCCTTTAGACGTTCCAGTCGTGCACCCTCGCCATCAGGAAAATTAAATCGAAGCTGAAATGAAAATATTAATTTATATAAATACAAAAAAAATTCATGGCATTAAATACAACAGATTTTTTTACCCATATCTCTGCCCAAGCTCTATCTTTGACCTCATGTGGCAAATGTCTCCACGACAGCGGGCTGACGGGAATGATGTCGGAGTATTTGGCAAGCGTCGCCATAAAACTCCGACATTGCTGCCCTGTTTTCTCAACCATCTGATTGTCTTCATTATATTCCACCATAACCTGTGTGCGACGGTTCCACACCGAACGCATGCGTGTACGGCCCCGCCCCCGCCTCCTGTCAGTAGATGTATCTGTCATGAAAGAAAAACAAATATTTTATCAAAACATGTTATAATGAAAATAAATATTGCTATAAAAATTTGATAGGGTTTTATAAATATACCTGTGCTAGTCTGATCAATGAGTGGTGCCGGATCCACAGAACTTGATGGAACACCCTCTGGTGGAACAGGAGTCGAAGACGATGGAATATAAAAGCTCAGAGAGACAGAAGTAGAAGGAAAAGAAGATGGAACAACTGTATGACCTGATGCTGACTGGGGAGTGGGAATCATCATGGGATGTGAAAATGATGGGGCAGAAGATGCAGAAGGCAGCGAAAACATGGGAGGTCTAAATATCCCGTGTGTCCCTAACGACACACCGGGATCAGAATGTGGGAAGGCTGAAATGTCAGTGGGAGGGGCAGGGTCTAGTCGGGCACGCGCAGCTCTATGTCCACCTCTGGTACGAACCCTCCTCGTACCACCGGCCTGAGTACTAGGACCAGTACTAGGCTCCTCGTCAAATAACTGTCGACGTAATGGTGGATCCTACAAAAAAGTTTACAAAAAAAATTAATCACATGACATTATATATTCTGTAAATATATATATATATATTTGAAATAAAGTACTCACTGTAGGCACTAATGGTGGAATTCCCATCTCCTCCATCCGACGATTGTTCTCCGCCATTTTTTTTCTTTGTCTCTCTTCAATTGGCTTCATTTCCTGCATTGGAAAACAAATATGTAATTAATTAGAAAAAGAAAATTAATGTGTAAACCAAAAAACTAAATATATGAGGGAATGAGGGGATTCATTAGTAATTTAGCTATCAATTGTTTTAGAAGAGTTTTAATGAATTTAATAAAACATACAAGTTGTAATGTTCACCAAGTTAGAAATATTGTTTGATTTGGTTTGAATACAGTTAAATTCCAAATTAGAAAATGCAATTCAAATAAAATAGCAACCAATAAACATTGAAAATTCACATAACGGTCAAGTCAGCTAAAACATATTTGTGATCAATACTAAATAAATATGAATATTACCAACCTTAACAACCCAACTCGAGGTAAACCAAAAGAATTGAGAACATGGATGAATGATTCTATATATTTCCAACCACAACTTTAGGTTCACAATCAACTCTGACAATTGAGCTATTGGAGTCATCAAAAGAAATAAATGGATTGGTTCCAATGGCAATAGGGGCAGTGTCAATTAAATCATCAGCATCATCAAAAATATGTCTTGGAATTACTTCAACTATGACACCAAATTCAGGTTGAAGTTGATCTTTGACATAAAAAACTTGTTTACCCATTGATGCCAACACATATGGTTCTTCGGTTGCAAGAGTGCGGGTCCTATTAATTACTCGAAATCCACAATCATCAATAAATGTGCCATGTCTCGTCATCGAATCAAACCAATGGCATTTCATCATTGTGACTCGTCCATGAGAGTAATAATCCAATATTATTATTTTCTCAATGACTCCATAATAACCCACATTTTCAAGTCGCGGTCTACTATCTGATGCACTGGCATAACAATCTGTTGTGGCAGTAACCATAATACCATCATGTTGTGTTCTCATGTTTTTGGCTCGTTCAGTGACAATAAATCTGTACCCATTGATAACAATTGATTTACAGTCACGAACCACGGTATTAGGACCAAAAGCCAAAGCTCTTATTTCCTCAGAGACAGAGTCAGCAGACAAACTCAATACCTGCAATATAAATGACAGTTAAACTTAGGTAAATATTGAAATAATTAATTTAAACAGTAATATTTTTACCTTCAATTTTAACCAAGCAGAAAACTCTTTGCTATGCAAAGTCTCTCTCCTTCTCAAAGATAAAGAACGATGCTTCCTATTTATCATTGTTTTATGTTCCCTGTAGATAAAAAAATATGAATAGTTTAATAGATATATATGTAAGATATACATATTCAATTTTGTTACCTGATATAGTCATCGAAAAAATCACAGTTGAACAAAACTGTGCGATGTGCCATCTCCCGCTCTTCATGGCTTAATGTCTTCAATGTATATGATCCAGGAATTCCTCCTGTTTGAGTAAGTGATGGAAAACTGGGTTCAATTTTCTCATATTGTTCTTCTTCATTTCTCATTGGTCTGTTCATTCTTGTAGTAAGATCAGACAAATACATTGAACAGAAATCCATACATTCTTGAGCTAAGTAACCGTTCACGATAGAACCTTCGGGATGATTCTTGTTTCGAACATAAGACTTTAATGTGAACATATTTCTTTCAGTTGGATACATCCAACGAAAAGAAATAGGTCCTCTGAGAAGTATTTCAGTTGGAATATGGACAGTCAGATGCAGCATGCATGTGAAAAATGATGGGAGAAATATTTTCTCCAACTCACACAAAATTAATGGGGCATCTGTCAACATTTTTTGCAAGAAAGACTTGGACAACTTCTTAGCACAAAGATCTCTAAACAAATGGCACAACCGAATAACAACCACCCTTACATTATTGGACAAAAGATGACGGATTGCTATTGGAAGCAACTCATGCAGTAGAACGTGATAATCATGAGTCTTCAAAGATTTTAGCTTCAACTCTCTTCTGTTGACCCGTTTAGATATGTTGCTTGAATAGCCATCAGGAACTCTAATAGTCTCTAATACTTCCAAAAATTGTTTTTTTTCAGTAGGTGTCATCACATAAGAAGCACATGGAAGTTGCCATTTATTTTCACTGATACGCATAGGATGCAATTCTGGTCTGATGCCCCAATCCACCAAGTCACGTCGAGATCGTAAATCATCTTTTGTATTCCCCTTGACATTTAGAAGAACTGAAAGCAACATTTCACATATATTCTTTTCAATATGAATTACGTCTAAGCAATGACGTAGCAAATTGGTTGACTAATAAGGCAAATCAAAAAAGATACTCCTCTTCCTCCAATTGTAACAGGTTTCTGTGGAAACATTCTTTCTCTTTCCAGATTTCATTTGACCCTTCCCGAACGAAAAACTGAAATCTTTCAATTCATTAAGCACATCAGTTCCAGACATACGCTGAGGTGGATCATCGGTCTCTATAGTATTATCAAATCTTCGACGATTCATTCTATATGGATGATCCTTTGGCAAAAATCGTCGATGTCCCATAAAATTGAAACTACAACGATGTTTCAGTCTTCTGGATCGTGTATTCTTCATACAAACTGGACATGACAGTTTCCCCTTCGTGCTCCATCCAGACATCATTGCATAAGCCGGAAAATCATTGATTGTCCACATAAGTGCAGCGCGCATCTGAAATATGTCTTTCGAACATGCATCGTATGTGCACACACCCACATCCCAAAGAAGCTTCAACTCTTTTATTAAAGGTTGCATGTATACATAAATATCAATGCCGGGATCAGAAGGACCAGATATGAGTATACTCATGAAAGTGAAAGATTTTTTCATACACAACCATGGGGGAAGATTATAAATGTGCATAAAAACGGGCCATGTGCTGTGCAAAGTAAGCATCTGCCCAAACGGATTAAAACCGTCGCATGAAAGACCCAGCCTCACATTACGCACGTCAGCTGCAAAATCAGGATGTCGAGCATCAAATCTCTTCCATGAAAATCCATCTGCAGGATGAACCAACTCATCATCAGTCTTCTTTCTCTCGGTATCATGCCATCTCATTTTTATTGATATGTCATCAGACATAAAAAGATTCTGGAGTCTGGGGATCAATGGAAAGTGCCACATTACTTTCTGTGGAACGCGGGATGGTGTTCCATCAGATTTTGACTTCCAGCGGGATGTGCCACATTTTATACATTCATTTCGTTCAGCGGTTTCCTCCTAGAATAAACTGCAATCTTTCGGGCAAGCATGAATTTTGTTTCTTGAAAATCCAAGTTCCTCAACTAACTTCCATGCCATATAGTGGTTTGAGAGAATATCTGCATCATCTAGAAGTAAATCCTTCAAGAGGGTAAGAATGTAATCGATTGCTGTATTAGAAATCCCATACATAGTTTTCCCATGAAATAATCGGATTAAAAATTCCAGCTTTTTCATTTTATCGCATTGTCGATATACTGGAGTCGTGGCAGCATCATTCAATTTTTTCACCCTATCAATATCATCATTTTCACTAGATGCATCAGCTGTCCTCATATTGAAGTCTTCTTGAGTCGAAATACTTTCTTTTTCATGATGATGAATAAACGGAAACCGATCATCTAACAAATTCTCCATTCCAGTCTTTTCATTTTGATCATCACCAATTTGAGATTTCGTTTTCTCCCCATTGTGATACCACAGAAAGTAGTTTGCTTGAAACCCATTTTTGGTTATGTGGTACCTGACTTCTTCACGGCTCAACCAAGGTCTACCAACACAATTGGAACATGGGCAGTGTATGTGACCACTATCTGAAGCATTGTGAAATGCAAAATCTATAAAGCTCTCCAAATTGTTTTGAAAATCGTCTGAGATCCGATCGGTTTCATACATCCAACTTCTGTCCATTCTGTAAAAAGAATTTATATATGTCATTTTGTCATAAACAATTCAATAGGCATTAACTATAATAGAAAATACATTTAAGTAAACGATAAAGGATAATCAAGGTATCAACTACACATGTCAAAAAAACATACTAATGTGTTATTGAAAAAATGTAAAACCAACAAGAACTTAATGTGTTATATCACATAACAGCATGACTCATCCCATAACCATATTAGTAGGGTATAATGAACATGAATAACATCAACCTTGTGCCATCCTCCTACCCTACATGACCCCAACCACATGACACATCTTATTATAGCCTTATCACATCACACCTCACCGAAAAACACTAGGGAAATCATAGTACATCTCACCTGAAGACACATGGACAATCACATCGCATCTTGCCTAAAAACACATGGTCCATCACTTTTGAAGGAAGAGTAGGGAAGACATGGTAGCTATCCAAACATATAACCACCATCCTAGATATTATAAAAAATACTCATAACTCAAAACCTCTGATCGTTGGTAAGTTTATCCAACTCTGGTTGGGAATGTGTAGAAATAACATAAAAATACATGATATATAGATAGCACAAAATACTCAACCTATGGGTTCACATTAACTACATAATCACACACTTCACTACTACCATAAAACACATAAACCACACCACCACCACACAAGATGAATAGCATTGGAATATAATTCTACATTCAATAAGTCTATCTATGGAATTATCATAAGAATCCATGTATCAATTGGAATATAATTCTATATTCAATAAGTCTATCTATGGAATTATCATAAGAATCCATGTATCAATTGGAATATAATTCTACATTCAATAAGTCTATCTATGGAATCCCTCCCATGGATCCATGTATCACCCATGGCTTAATCAATATTCAAAGAAATGAGTCTATCCGTGGAATTACACTGTGAATCCATTTATCACATAAAGCGTATAAGTTAATAGAAACAAGATTATATACCTGGCATCCTAATAGAATCCATGTATCACTATTTACTATTAATCATTTAATGAATTCCATTTCATTTAAACAATTCATTAAACATACCAAGGTCAAAAACAAAGGTATTTAATACAACTCACCTCAAAATGGAGACTCAATCAAATAATAACCTGAAAAGAATGAAGCTTCATTTACTCATGTTGTAATGACAAGATAATGAGATTCCCTTGCTTAATCAATCAATTCCATATCATGGTCTCAACATAACTCATAATGGCTAGCAATTCAATGAAAATTCAAGCACTCACATGGGAATTTTTAATAGAACACTCCTAACAAGACTATAAAGATATCACATGCATTAGTTATAATATATCTAACATGGTAACATAAAATATAAGATAAATTCAATCCAATTTCATAGATTCATAGCATAGTCTCTACTTTACTCACATTGGCAAGCCAATACAATTAAAACATGTGTTAAAAAATAATTGGCATTCATGTGTTAAAAGGGTAATGCAAACCATGTTCAAGGGGTAAAATCCAAAAAGGAATTTTCAAGAAAACTCACCCTTAGGCTGGTCCGGCGGGCAGTAGCTCCAAAATCACCTAAACTGATGGGAAAAATGAAAATAGGTTTAAATACTATCCAAACATTTGAATACGTTTTCAGATAAAGAAGAAGAATAACCTGAAGAAGAGCTGGAAGATTCAAGGCCGGCAGTACCTCCAAAATCGCCTAAATCGGCTGCTTCTCCCGTTTTAGGGTTGTGTATCGCGAATGGGGGAGAGAACAGGCGGCTGGGAATTTGGGGAGAACCTTTTCCAACGGTTCTTAAAAACCGTTGGCATATGTTTATCTATCCCAACGGTTCTATAGAACCGTTGGGAAAAACCTCCCCAAAGCATATCTATACCAACGGTTCTCATGAACCGTTGGCAAAAACCTCCCCAAAGCCATCTATCCCAACGGTTCATGAGAACCGTTGGGAAAAACATCCCAGGAAACATCTATGCCAACGGTTCTAATGAACCGTTGGTAAAAACCTCCTTCACCAACGGTTCTATCAAACCGTTGGTATTTAACTGTTGGGAAAGACCAGCATTCCAGTAGTGTATATTCAAAGAGACTAAGGTGGTCTATAATGTCATAACATATATCAATAAATATCATATATTAGGTTATGAGTATAAGTTCGGTATACTTCGGTTGAGGACCATGGTCATCGATGGCTAAAGTGTCAAGGAATAGTTATAAAAGTGTAAAATGGGGTCGTAACTGTCCTTACCCAACTCATACGAGTCATGGGAAAACACTTCCATTTAATTTTAGTTCAATCGCACATGGGATGTGAGGTTTTGTATCACATGTCACATGAAACAAGTATAAACCATCAGGAATGGTTAAGTACCACCTATCTTAGCATAATATAATATTAATCAATTCATATTTATGGTTGATTCAACTTTAATATCTTGGAATAATAAAATATGAAAAATCCACCCAATTAAATAAATAAAAAATATAAAAAACGATACAATATAAGAAATTAGGAATAAATTTAATAAGAGTCATATAATAACATTTATCTAACACTTAGAACAAATGAAATATATATCTGGAAATGAGTCAAGAAAAAATGGTTATTAAAAGAGAGAAATGAGTGTGGTAGGGAAAGGGAGGTTCGAGCAGTTGGCCATAATAAATGAGGGAGAATTCCTCATTTATGTTTTAAAAAAAAATTTAATAAATTTATTTTTCGAAAAATAAATATAGACGGTTCACATCGAGTACTCCTTTACCTCCCACTAATCACATGCTTATGGGTCACCTTTCAGGTAGTGGCACTCATAAAACCAACCACTCACCTATAGATTTTATCAGCTATCCAATAACCCACCACCTAGTATCTGGTGGCTTTTCTCAATAAGATAAACATTTAGAAACGTGGTTCCCTCTATAAAATTATCCTCAAGATCATACCAACACCTCTGTTGTCTATAATTCAATAAAATACATGATTTTTAATAGAAATTATATTGACAACACATCTTAAAATATGTAGGGTGTGACATTCTCCCCAACATATGGTACCTCATCCATAAGATTCGTCACTAGGCCACATTGGTAAATAAATCCAACCATTATTCCAACATATCAACCTCACACATCTTTGTCTTCTCTTGAATATTATATTGCTATTATTATATGCATAAAAGTGTGAATGTCTTCCCATTCAAGATATTCTCACACCAATCCATGATACAAAGTGGTCATTCTTCGAATGGTGCATCAGGATATTACTTAACATAATCATTACTGTTCACATGAACATGATAGGATTGGTATCATCTAAGATTAGATACATGAAATAAATCATGCATAGGACACATACTCTAAGGAATATCTAATAGATTGGGCACTGTAACAATCATATAAAGTACCTTAAAGTCCCTATATATTTGTGTTTCCACATCCCCATATATTAAATATAAAGTCATAAAAATTGAGGAGACCCTTGAAAGAGAACACAACCACCAATATCAAACTCAAGATGATGTCATTTCCAGTCTGTATAAGAATATTACCAGCTCTTTATAGTCACAAACTGCTTCCAAAAAAACAATATATGCTCTAAAATTTCCCAAATAAGTCTTAGTTTGGAAACAATTGACTCTCCAACCTCTAACCAGCATAGGATGGGATGAAATAACCTACCATATAAGTCCCAAAAGGTTTTCAAATGATTATTTTCAATATAATTATTATTATAGTAGAACTCATAAAGAGTGAGATGACATTCCTATAAACCAATTAAATCAAGGAAATACTCCCAAAACACATCCCCCAATATCCAGATAGTATTCCTAGCCAACCTATAAATTTGGGGATTTAATATTATTCTATAATGAACTTTAGTATCATAAAATTTTAGGAAACCCTTCCAAAATCAAGATAATAATTAGGCATCATAATCAAACATGATAATTTTTGGAACACCGGGAAAATTTACTATCTTCTAAACATATAAATTTTATTCCCTCGACCTTTACTATAGGATATAATTCTAAAAAGTAAATGTTTACATACTAGATTATACAAATTAAATTCCCTATACATATACTCTAAGATATAGTACTAAAAACTAAATCATTAAATATTGGAATTGATACTGAATAAAGGAACCTAGACATAAATATCTATAATTTCAACATCAATAACCAATATTGAGTCACTTTCATATCTATTACCATTTATATTTAGAGTTTTAGAGATTAAAAAATCATTTTTACAAATATTATTCCACTTTACCATAGCATAGGTGGAGCTTGTTGCAATGCAATACACAATTCCAGAACATGGGGATAATATAATGATGAAAGATGAAATAGTAGTTGCTATACAAAATGCATTGATTGAATTATATCAGGAAAATATTGTGTCTATACCTAGTGGTATTTCACTGATGTATGATAGTGGGGAGGTAAATCACACAACTTCAAAATATTTTATTACACAAACTTTTATTGGTTTTATGTTTAAATTTAAATATACAACACTGTTTAATTTTCAACATAATTGTCACGAAGGTGCCGATATCAAGAAGTGGAGATGGTGAAGGGGAGGGTTTCAAGAAGAGTTCATTGGTTTGGTACATGGAGCAGTGAATATGAAACACTAATCAATGTGAATTTTCACTTTTTCATATATATTTTTAGTTGTGGGAGTGATTTCTTGGGGTATTTTTCACCAAATTGTGCGAAATTATTTAGATAATTAATTTTATCGATATGGTACATTAAAAAATCATCAATTTTATGTATTTAATTTAAATTCTAAAGGGGGTAAACTATATGTGGATAATCTAGTGATTATTTATATCTCGATGTGTTATAGTTGGATATTTGCTTTTGTTAGGATGTTCTGGGGTTGCAGATTTGTTTTCTATAGTTTTTTTAAATTTATTTATAGTGGGAATTTAAAAAACCACCATATATGAAAAATTATTTTCTAGTGGTGGTTTAAACCACCACTATTTAATGTCAACTATTTTTTAGCAGTGGTTTTTTTGTTTTTAGTAGTAATTTCACCACCCAAAAAATGGTTGTGAGTTTGCCGCAGTTTAAACCGTTGTTATCCTTTAAAATTATTTTGGGTATAAAAACTAATGTTAAAACCCAAAAAATCATTCTATGAACAAAAATTCTATGATGGTTCCAAAATAACACTGCTAAATGTGTAGAACTGACATGAGTTGAATGTTGAAGTCAACTATAGGGACGATTTTTGGAAACTATCTCAGAATAACATAGCGGTGGTTTAACCCAAAACCAAATAAAAAATAATCATAGGTATATGTTAATTTTTTTAGAATGAGGGTTGTGCTCCAACATAAGGGTCAGTTTCTATGGTGTGGAGGTGGTCACTGTTGTGTAGAATGCCTATTGGTGGAGTTTAGTGGTTCTACTATTTGGGCATGAGGGGGGTGGGTAGATGTGACGTGGATCATAGATGCGATGTAGATCTATGTTTCCTAAGGAATGGGGGTTTTTGATGGGATTTATAGTCTTGAGGCATGGATTGGTGCTTTTCCAAAATTACCACAATGGTGATATAGAGGTGAGGGTGCGGTATAACCTCTTCTTGGGGAAAAAAGTCATGTGGAGTGGTCCTTACAACATCATCATAATCCCTTATTAAATTTATGGTGTCATGATAGCCATGTTTGTCATAGCCTCTTTGACCAACACTACTATGTCTTAGTATCTTGTACTATACGATGCTCATCCCTATTTTAATCACTTTTATGATGTGATGATAGGGGTTGCACCATGGTCTTAAGGTTTTTAGATTGGGTACAAAAAACCCAATGACCCTTGAACCCCTTAATTATTTAACCTATTATCTCATTACCTTTCTTAACCAAGTTCATAAAAAGAATGTCTTTCAACCCCCTTTTATATGATTTCAACCCTGGTCATGTGCAGCTGATAAGTGTTCAGTTTAGGTGAGTTCTCCTCTCTTCCTCCTTGTTTTCCCAATTTTCCTCCCTATTTCTTACTTGGAAATTTTTCTAGCAAGGGAATTACTTTTTGTGGTGATATTTTGGAATGAAGGTAATGTGGTGTTCTTTTCGCTAGGATTATCATAATTTTTTTTCTTAATTATGGTTCTTGTTGTTTTTACCCTCTTGTTATAACCTTTGGTATAAGTTCTGAAATCTTGTTGAGTTAGGGGATTTTTCATTTGTCGTTTTGTTGTTTAATAAAGGAATGGTTATTATATTGTCATATTTTTGTAATATTATATTCACCAACATAATGAAGATAATGAATTTTATTAATTGAAATTAAAAGGGGATGGTAGTTAAATCACATGTTTTATGTCTTTTGATATTATTGATATTATAATTTTATAGGCTTGGTAACTAAATGAAAATCATGACTATTGGTGGATTTTTTTAGTGTTTTTGTTTCCATATTTTTAAAACCTTGTTGTGTGATTATTTGACATCACTTTAAATGAAATTTTCTAGCCACTTATATCTGGTCAATAAAATGGTTGCCTCTAGAATTTCTATTTTGTGTGATAATTTCCTTGAAAATTAAAGTGAAATGTTATGTGAAACCCCTTATCTAAATCTAAAATAAGATATGTGTTTTCTGTGAAGTGGTTGTGATTTTTGGTGATGATGTGTGGTTGTGATGTGGGGGAAATTTTATGAGTTTTAGTTTGATATGTGGATGATGTGATTTAAATTGTTTGTGATATAGAAATTTATTTTGGTTATGAAATTTTCGTGATATAAGGTTTGTTATCATGAAAAAGATGGATTTTTGTTGTGGTGTGGTGTCTTGTTCTTGTTTCCTTAGTAGTAGTATAATTATATTTAGAATGATAAATTTAAGTGTATTGGGTTGAATGGTTAGTGAAAGCATGAATAAAACGGGGAGTGTGGATAAATGTTTTTTCTTAATTTTGAAATAAATGGGATAGAATAATGATTTGGTTTCTAATTGGGAAATATATAAAGTGTCTATATTTCAAAGGAAATGGTAGAATATGGATTTTATATTATTTTATAGCGGTGTTCATTTAGTAGTAGTAGTGAAGGCGGTGGATGTTGCGAGGTTGGGTGGTGGTGTTGTGAGTTGGTTGAAAATATCATATAGAACACATAGGTTTGGGTTATGTGTGGCTGTATATATATTTATATATACGTTGAATGCTCCTTGTGATTTATATATGCACCCCGCCCATTTTTAGCACCATGTGATGATTTCCAGATGTTTGGGGGGTGTTTTTACCAATATCCTGATAATGAGGATGAATGTCTTACTACCCACTTTCCTCTCTTCTATCATTCAACCATCATTGACTGGCATTGGCTGAAATTGATATAAGTCAAAAGTGCATGGAAGCTATATTTTCTAAGATTTATTTTTGTGGGGGTCTTGTATGGTAGAAGGAGGGAATGATGTTTATTTCCTTCATGTTAATGATACCCTAATACTCTAGTTATGTGGTTGTGGTGGTTTTGTGATGGATCAGGTGTCTGCAGGTGAGATTTTTTGTTATGTGGTGTGATGAAATTGGTGTCTAAGAGTGATATGTGATGTGATGTGATTTGATGGACCATGTTTCTATTAGTGATATGTGATGTGTTGTGATGTGATAGCCCAAGTGTTTTTGAGTGGTTTTCTATAAGAAAGATATTGGACCACCATGATGTATGACATTGGGGTGTGAGAGTGTAAAATTAGTGGGAAAGTGGTGAAAGGCAACCTTCATCGATATAATTATTATTATGTTACTATAATTGGGTGTTTTATTCGGTAAAATTGTAATAGTGAGGATCGTATTGGTTAGTTGACCTGTTTAGGTGGTGTTGGTTCTGTTATTTTCTCACTGGTGAATTAATACTCGTTTTTTCACATGTATATGAGAGACTTTGGGTATGACCCTAATATGTATACTTATATTCTCACAAAACATATATACAAATTCTTTTTTATGTTTCTATGAGGACTTCATGGACAATGTTGGGAATTGCTAGATTTTATTTTTGTGCATTTCTTTGTCGCTACCTTAGATTATTATTTTTTTGCATTGATTTGGAGACTTTTATTTTTTTTGAATTATACATGAATTGTGGGATGGTTTTTGGTTTACTTTTATACAATGTCATAGAGTCCATTGATCATTTAAATTCTATTTTACGATATTATATTATTATAAAAGGAAATTCCTTATATATGTGATATTTTTATACCCTTTGTACTATTCACCAACTCAAGGCCTATTGAAAGAGGGAATTAGGGGTTGATATCCTTATTTCATCACTATCTTCTTAGGAAGGGTACCTTTAGAAGAAGGGGGTTAGGATAGAGTGGTATCAAAGGATTTTGGTTATGGGGAGGATGAAGTTTAGTGTTAGGAATAGCGAGGTTTTTTGGGGTTAGTAAAGCCACAATGTTAGTTAATCCTGGTGTGTGACATAGGATAGAGAATACCAGTGTGGACCTGAGATTTTAGGGCGTCTATGATTCAATTCAAGGACTCTGAGACTACCAAACGACTAATTGATATTGAAACACTTTCAATGTAGTGATTTAGGAGAGGAAAATTCATCATGATTTACATGCGTTCTTTTCTAAATTGAGATTTTTTGGAAAGGATAAAATGAATAAAATAAATCTTAATGAAATTCCACACTACCAGGATCATGAAATCAATATTTTCCTTCCATATATCTATCTTGTCCATCATCATTTTGTGGTTTATGTAGTGGAGGTTTAGCTGGATGATCTAGTAAATCACTGGAGGGTTGATCTGGTTGAGTAGGATAATTAATGGTAGAGAAAGATGTGTGGATTCAATAGTTGTATTGGGGAAGTATGAGTGAATACTCTCTGATATAGATATTAAGTCCTGGTATGAGGAACTCAATATCAATTTCAGTTTGATTTGGTCCCCAAAATAGTAATGGTTCCCTTTGGTAGTTATTCATATTTGGTGTGATGTGTGTTAGTGGGAGACATTGTATCTTAGTGAGTGAAAAGAGGAAGATGTTTCATGTTTCTACTACCAGAGGGAGTTCTAATAAACATTCCTTTTGTAAACCATTGAGGTAATGAATAGCTAGGAGTTTTTTTTCTCTTCAGTCTGGGAGCATGTTTTTGTGAGAATTTTGAATCAAGTTCATGATCATTTTTAATTTCACTTTTTATATTTGTTAAAATGAGGAGTCCTAGGAATGACATCTTGAGGAAGAACTCCATCACTCTATCCAGTATGAAATTACTCTTTTTATATTGTGAACATATATTTAGGTTTAGAATAAGGTGTAGGTAATCGAGTATATGAAATCAGGAGGATGCTTAACTTGAGTTGGGAACTGAAAGAGTTCCTTGAGGAGAAAAGTTGTTTATGGTGGTTTGAGGCACTGAGGCCTTCAAGGATTCAACTGGTAGGGATTTGATCATATCATCTTCCTTTAATACCTTCTAGGTCTAGTATTTTTTGGATATTTTAATGGGGGATTGATCTAGTGAGTTTTTTCTACGGAGTACATTACCATAATCAAAAATCATTTCCCTATGGTTCTTAGAGATTAGTACGATGGATGTGGTCTAGTTTAATGTCAACCAAAACAAAAACTTCTAGTGAGGCCATTTTAGTAGTAGGGAAAGTAAGATTAATCACTTTTTAGTGGAGATTGAGAAGGAAGAGTTCAAACTAAGGTTGTTCTTTGCCTTTTGGGACTTTGAACTAAATGTGGTCATAGAGGTAGCTATTAGTAGAGAGGCAGAGTATTTGGAAGTGTTTAGTAGAATACGGTGAAGGTAGAAGTTCCATATGGGCCAGGGATAAATAGAGGTACGATCAGTTAATCATTTACACTTGTTTGTTCCTTGTTTTATCTAAATGATTCATACCCCTTTATTTCACATTCTATAGTCCATACTCTAGGAATATATGTATAGGGGATTCAAAAGACCATTGTGTTAACTATGTCCGTCAAAGGCCAGACCATATTTTTTTATGTGTGAAGGCGGTGAAGATTTATGATGTGGAAACATCAGTCATGTGGTGATATTTTATTTCTATATATGAAATTGTATAACTTCATTCTTTATATTGAATTGTTATATTCCATGTGTTTTATTATGAACTTCTTCTATAGGGGAGTCATTTTCATGGATGTGGATGGTCAATGTGTGGTTTACGTTGGCAAATAGAGTTTTTAGGTGAGTAGTAGATGTGTGGAGACCATTATTTATTTGATGACTATGTTTTCTGTTGAAACAGTATATGCTAGGATGGATGAGGCACTTAGGATCTTTAGGGAGTTTCTCGATGTTTTTCTTGAGAAGGTTGTAACGTTACCCTCTTGACATGATGTTGAGTTTGGGATAGACTTATAACATGATTATTCTCCAATTTATATGGTCCTTTTCAGATGAAACATTATGAGTTGTGGGATTTAAAGATTCATATAGGTGACCTAATGTAGAAAGTTTTCATCCAGCCTAGTGTGTTTCTGTGGGGTGCTTCAGAGTAGTTTTTCAAGAGGGAGAATTATAATCTGAGCCTTTTTATAGACTACTGATGATTGAATAAAGTGACAGTAAAGAATTTTTACCCTCTTATAAGGATTTATGATATTGTTTTACCAGTTTGGGGGAACTATTTAGTGTTATAAGATTTATTTTAGGGTAGTATATCACCAGTATAGTGTGAATGAGGATAATGTCCTGAAGACTGCCTTTAGATGTAGGTATGGCACTTTTAGTATGTGTTCATGCCATTCAACATCATGAATTCAGAATATGTGTTCAAGGGACTCATAAAATCTATGTTACATGAATTCCTAAACCATTTCATAGTTATATTCATTTAAGACATATTTATCAACTAAATTTCTTGTGTGGATAATGTTGATTGTCTTAGAGATATTTTCTAGGTTCTTAGATGCCAGAAGAATTATAGAAAGTTTTCTAATTGTATGTTTTGGACCCAAGAGATGCATCCCCTCAGGCATGTGGTGTCCCAATAGGGTGTGGCTATGGACTTATAAACGATCAAGGAAATTGTTTCTTGGGAAACACCTAAGCCTGAGGAAGAGGATCATAGCTTCCTTGGTATTGTAGGCTATCAATGAAGGTTAATATTATATCTCTCATGGATTTCATCCCTACTGATAATTATGAATAGGAAGGAACATGATTTTATCTGGACTAATATGTGTCAAGAAGAATTTGAATTTATAAAGGGTCGATTGATCCTTTCCCCAGTGCGTGATTTTCTAAAGGAGGGGGTGATGTTTGAGGTGTTTTGTGACACTTACCATATCGGTTTGGGATAAATATTGATGTATCATGATGAATCTATCTATAAGGGTCTATAAAATTATTCCTCTATGAGGGTAACTATGAAACTCATGTTTTGGAGTTGGAAACGATTATATTTTAACTAAAACTATGGTGACATTACCTCATTGGGAAGCAATTTGTGGTCTTCACAGATTAAAAAATATTAAGGTACATATTTTTTTAGCATTATATGAATTTA
The DNA here is from genome assembly GCA_963277665.1 of Viscum album. Taxonomy (NCBI): domain Eukaryota; kingdom Viridiplantae; phylum Streptophyta; class Magnoliopsida; order Santalales; family Viscaceae; genus Viscum; species Viscum album. The sequence goes on along the minus strand of OY728132.1, from coordinate 1,273,419,975 downwards.
TAAAAATATATATGGATGGAGTTTCTTTAGGGATGTGATTTTAAATCTCCTACACCTCCGGAAATTTGATTGCTGTGGTTGACACATTGAGAAGTAAGTCGTAGATTGATGGTGTTGAGGAGTTTAGATATTCTTGGGAAGTGATGGAGGAGTTGGAATCCCATCACATAGATGTGAGGGTGGTTGATAATAGAGGTTACTTATTTCATATGATATAACAGTCTTCTATGATGTGGCATATGGATGTATATTAGTGGGGAGACTCATAGGAAGAGGTGATGTGTGATTGTGTAGACCATAGTGATGATCCAGAGGGATGGATGGAGGGTGGTAAGAACTCAATGTTGTCTCAGGGGAGGATATTTATTCCCTTAGTGATGTTTGAGGGATTCTTTCATGAGTTTAATATATCACTATTAAAGGTAAAACTAGGGTTATCCAATATTTACCATGGATGGAGGCTGTGATTTTTGTGGCAGATATAAAATTAGTGGTGGAAGATTTTGTGGCTTGGAGTATGGTTTACCATTCGGTAAATTCTAAGCATCGTGTTCTTAGTGGTTTTCATTATCCCTTATATGTTCCCAATTGGAAGCGGGATAAAATTCGAAAAGAATTCATGACAGGGTTACCCTATGTTAAGAGAGATTATGATTATATCTATGTTATTTTGGATCAAGTAATGAAATCATGTAACTTCTTACTGATCAAGGAGTCAAGAACTATGAATATTTTTCTGAGGAGGTATGTGAATGAGGTTGTTTGGATGCATGAATTTATATGATATATTTTCTTGAATCTGGAAACTCATTTTTCTTCATAAGTCTGGAGAAGATTGAATCATGGTTTTGGTACTCAGTTGAACCTTAGTAATACTTTCCATACATAGAATAATGAGAATATAGAGTGGACTATTCAGATGATGGAGGACATGTTGTGGGCATGCACATTGGAGTTTTTTAGATTTTGGGAAAATAAATTAACATTAATTGATTTTTATTATAACTATACCTATTAACCATCCATTGGAATGACCCTATTTGAGGCTTTGTGTGGGGGGTTGTGTCATTGTACATTTTGATGGGCTAAGGCCATGGATTCGTTAGTTCTTAATACTGATGTGGTGAAGAGAATGAAAGAGAAGGTTTAAGTTGTTTTCGAGAGGATGAATTTTGAAAAGGACAAATAGAGGTCTTATGATGACCATATGAAGAGGCCATTGGAGTTCAAGATTGGGGATCGTGTGTTCTTAAGGTCTCCCCTCAATGCGAGAAGCATAGGTTTGGCAGGGGGAGTAAGCTCTCACTCTAATCTTTTGGGACTTTAAAAGTGATAGGGTGTGTTGTCAAGGTGGATTATCTATTGTAACTCCCCCCATAACTGGATAGGATTCAATACATATTCCATGTCTCTCAACTCCTTTAGTATATTTACAATGAATCCTATGTCATTGAATAAGGAGATTTGGATATCAAGGACAACATGATGTTTGTAGAGTAGCTATTAGAGATCAGGGATCTTCAGGAGAAGGTGATTCAAGGATAGAAAAAATTCCATTGGTACTTGTAATGTAGAGGTACGGTGTCCTAGAAGAGTGTACTTTAAAGAATGATACATAGATTCATTCCCAGTACTCTGAGTTGTTACGAGTTTTATCTTATTTTGCATACCTTGGATATGTGATGTTTTTATATTATTGGTTATGATATGTTTTTTCATTTATAATGTGGCATTTGATCGATGCTTCAAGAATCTAACGATTATATAACCCTTTCCAAACCAAAAATGTTATATTTTGATATTTCTTTAAAATAGTTCAAGTGTGTCAGTTCGACCCAACAAGAAATATCTTCATGTGGGAAGTGGATTTCCTTGATTCATGTGCCTGAGGTTGTGCTATGTGTTGATTTGGGATGTAGTTACACATTCACAACTCAATCCTACCCTTATGTTTCCTTTAGAAATTAATATCTACCCTTACACACAAGCTAGACTACCCTTACATAATAGAAGGATCCCCGATCTAACCCTTATAGAGATCAGACGTACCTTTATGCAAGAATGAGAAGCCTCATGGTAACCTTATGTGAAGCTATTAAGAGAATTATGTAATGCATGAAACGTAAGGACCCAAAATTTTATCAATGGAAATTCCACTATTATAATTATTTCATATAGTATAAATTATATAAGTCTCATAAAGAACAGAATAAAAACATTATAAATGATTAATGAATAAAATAAGATGTATTTTTAGAAATTAAGGAACCTATTCTAATGGAATAATAACTTGACCATTGGAATCTTAACATGACCAATTGGAATAGTAATATCCAATTGAATATTAACCTCATTTAGGAATTTATAAAAACTAATCACGTGAATTATTGAGTCAAATATTATGAGTGGGTGATATAAGCCTAAATTCTCAAACTATACACCATTATTTTAATATATTTAGTGATAAAATTCAAACTATTCATAGTCTTGATCCAAAATAATAAATAATGAATAAAATAACTAAGAAACCCCTCTCTCCTCCCCTATAAATACTACCCCTAACCACCTACCCTCCACACACATTTGAAGCTTTGATCCTTGTCCAAATTCTACCAAATAATCTTTTCAAGACCCTCCCCCACATATAATATCCTTTGTTCTCATCAAAAGTCCAAAACCTATCCCTAAGGAGGTTCTTAAGGAGGATAAATTAAAGCAGTAAAATCCACTTTCTTTTTATTTAATTTTATTTTCAATTTCAATTATTTTATTATTATATTCTCACCTCCCCTTATCAAAGTTGGATGATAACTCCAGTATATTTTATATACTATATTTTTGTTATGTTAAAGGAAGAACCATAATAAAAACTCTTCTCCTCTCCCTTTTATTTAAAAAATGAAAACATCTTCCATGATGTGTCGATTTACTGGCATCGTGGATGATGAATTTTCATTTTTAATTTACCGCCTTCAGTGATGAACATAAAACAATTTAATATTTAAAAAAGTTTTTAAAGTGTAATTTTAACCCTTATTATGTTCTAGAGCTAACATATATACATAATAATATTTAATGAAACAAAACTTGTTTATGAAGATCGGAAAACTGCCATAATAATGTAAATGATTATCTATAATGTCTTATCTAATAATTCATCCTCATAAAATATAACCAAATGATATATATAATCTTTTATAGTTATAAATGATCATTAAGAACCTATAAATTATATTCTGGATAATTATTCCAATTTTAAATGAACTTTCATAGTTATATACAAGCTAACTGATCATGAAAACAAAGGAAACAAACAATCCTGAATGATGAAATTAAACTCTATAACTCATAAAAATCCTATAAATGAAGTTAATAAAACTATAATGAATCAAATTTAGGTATAAAAGGTTGTGGATTTTTTAATTAATGAATTTAATTTGATTATATAAGATTTTAAAGTGAATAAATCATTTAGACATAAGGTAAAGGGATTATTGAATCTAACTCTCTAACTTTAGGTTTTCCTTCTTTCACTCCATTTTCAGTTTGAATGTTCCTTAATTATTCCATAAATATCATTTATTTTTTCCTACCTTATCTTTTCTAGGATACATATTTTTCTAATCTGGTTTTATGAAAAATTCAAATATTTTTCCAAAAGAACTCTTCTTTCTAAAAAAATTTCTTTTACTTATTTTGAGATTGTTTTTTCTTCAATCAGGATATATTCCATGAATCTTATTCCCTTTTTATCTTGGGAACTCTAAAGTTTATGAATGTATGATTTATGAAATGAAACTCATTCCTTTCACGTGTTATTTTATGTCTAATATTGACATACATTCTATGTGGCATGAATGATAATGTGAATGTTATGATGTGATAGGTTCACCCAGAATTATATATCCCATGAAAATGTTATGAGTTGATGGGTGTCCCAAAATTATATAGAGATCTAATTATTTGGGTAATGTTGTGTATCTCATGAGATAAAGTGAAATATTTTTTAACATTATGCTATCATTGTTCACAACTATGTGTGGTATATGACCACTAAGACATGATGTATCATTTTTATAAACTTCCATATTCCATGCCTTTATTTAATTCTTACATGATTATGATGATTTCATTATTATGGTCAGTCTATGTTATATTATTCCATTCTCTTATCTATCATCTTAAAGAGATTTTATCGCACACCTTTCTTGATGTATATCTTCAGTTTATTAATTTTACTTAGGAGAACATGAAGGACAATAAGAATCCAGAGAAGAATGAATTAAATAAATGTTTATTTTTTATTATGTAAAAGTTATATATGATCTTAATTTTCCCAAGAATCAAAAAATTTGGATCCTAGTTTGGTATCAGTATTATGTTTTTAATGTTTAAAATTATTTAATATCCATTTAAGACAAATATGGTTCGTTATAGTTGGTATCATAGAATGGTTTAGTTAATTTGGGAATTAGGAGTAGAGAACTTTAGTGTAAACCATTAGTATGAGACTATGTATATGTAAGCACCCAAAAATATTTTTAAGAAAAATAATAAACGTATGGAACACACAAGATATACCTTTTGTTTTAATTTAACAAAGGAATAAATCATTTATTCACGAATTGTTTACATATGTTTTTTTCAAACCATTTCTATTTTAGAAAACGGTGGGAACTAGGAGAAACCATGAAAACAACCCATGTGAGGGAAAATGCAGTGGTTACCCAAATTACATACCCAATGCCATGGGAGGTGGAGTTAAAAATTTCATGGTGATTCTTACCCAGCCATCATAGGCTATAAACAATAACCCGCATAATGTGGAACATCCTCCTTCACCTAAGAAGGAGAAACTGGGCATCGAGTCATTTATGTGTCAATGACATCCAACCATTAGTGGATCCTCCAATCCACTTGTTGTGGAATAGTGTGTCATTTTGATAGAGAAGATATTTTTTTTGTAATACACTATTATGAGGAAGAGAAAGAGAATATAGCCATTTATCATCTATATGGAATGGCCGATCAATAGTGAGAGTTGATTTAAAACACCGAGTCGAAGGACATGATTGAAGAGATAGAGTGGGAAGACATTAATATAATGTTTAATTAAAATTATTTCCATCATACTCTTCATATAAAGATGCATATATAATTCATAAACCTGAATAAAGAGTATGGTTAATGTCTCATATCCCATGAAGAAAGTTTCTCTAGGATTTCAAGGTATTCCATGGGTTTTGTTATCAATAATTATAGAAAAAATAGATGGATTCTTTAGTGGATTAAAAGCACTCCATCATAATTCTCTAGAAATTTGAGACTTTGGGATTTGTGAAGAAATTTTTCGATGTGCTCTCAAAGTGGATATACATCTTGGAGAATGGGCCCAAAGCTATGGAGATAAGAAATGAAAGATGGAGTTTCAATATGGGGGATATAATGAAAAATGTGGAATGAAAACTCAACCACCCACATGTTAATGATGTAGGAAGAATCATCATGGGAACTGTCTCAATGGGAAGGGTAAATGCTATAAGTGTGGGAGAGAATTCCACCAAGATCATGAATGTTGAGGAGACATGAGGAAGGTTGAAAATGTTGTGGAAGAAAGGAGAGAACCACCCATGGTATATTATTTCAATTTTAGGGTGTAAGGACATTGTAATAAATTTCACTGAACCACGAATCATTGAGGGAAATTAGCGTTAGTATCTAAAAAATCCAAAACAGTAAGGGAAAGCCTATTCCATCACTATTATTGATATGGAGCTCGAAAATTATTTGGTGACAAGTAAACTGGTTATTCATTTAAGAATGAAGAATTTGCAATTTTATTTTGGTTCTACACATTATTTCATATCTTTCATGTTTACTAAAACTATTCAAACAACCCCTCAAAATATAAAGGTTGAGTTTTCTCTGAGACTATAAAATGGGGAAATTATTGAATCCAAAGAATATAACTCCTCAATGGTTAATTTTTTTGGACTAAACCTCCCAAAAATTATTTTCATACGTTCTTTTGTGGATTTTGATGCTATTTTTGGGCATGGATTGAATATCTTTATACAAATCCAACATCAACTATAGAAAAAGGGATATCAATCTTTACACTGTGAAGATATATCCAATTTTATATAATTGCAACGAGGAGGAGGAATATTCTTCAAATAAATGATCTCAAGTGTGGATAACATTTCCTTATGAGATATAATATCCAGCTCAAATGATTAAGACAAAGGAGGGAATCATGATCGAAGACATTCCCATTTTGAGGGACACCACTAATGTGTTCCCTAAAGAATTTCATAGACTTCCTCCTAACCAATAGGTTGAGTTATCTATTTAAATTACTCTTATATCTCTACCTATATCAAATAAACCATATAGAATGTCCACCATTTAGTTGGAGGATCTAAAGAAGCAGTAACAAAAGAATTTGGAAAAGGGTTTTATATGCTTGAGGGCTTCACCAAGGGGTATACTAGTTCTCTACGTCAAGAATAATGATGGATCAGCATGCCTATGAATTAATTATCATAAGATAAAAAAAATGTTAAATAAAAATTATCTCCTTCCACATATAGATGAATTGTTTTATCAACTTTGTGGGGACAAGTATTTCTCTAAGGTGGACCTTTAGTCGGGATATCCCCAACTAAAGGTGACAAAGGAAGATATTCCCAAGGTCACCTTTTGAATGAAGTATGTACACTATTAGTTCATAGTAATACTTTAAGAATCACTAATAATCTAGAAATATTAATGGAATTAATTAATTGAGTACTTATAGATTACCTTGACAAATTTTTGGCAGTCTTTATTAATGATATTATGATATACTCCAAGAGCAAAGAGGAACATAAGTATAATTTGAATACTGTGATAAAGAACTTGTGGAGGGAAAATATATATGAAACGTTCCATAAATGTGAGTTCTACATGGAGGAATTATCATTCTTGGGGCATGTAATCACCAACCAATAAATATATGCGGACCCTTCAAAGACAAAGGCAATCGAAGAGTGGCCCATGCTAACACCTAAAATGGAGGTATGTGGTTTCCTTGATCTATTTGGGTATTACTAATGATTTTTGAATAACTTATATTGATTTTAAAATCCACTAAAAAATATGAATCGTAAGTAAGTAAAGATTGTATTGACCAAACAATGTGAAGACTACTTTAAAGAGTTAAAAAATAGGCTTATCACTGCACCAGTACTCACACTTTTAAAAAGTGGGGAACTCTTTGTGTTATATAGTGATTCTTTAAATAAGGGATTCATATATATACAAATGTAAATAATAAATTTATATCCTAAATATCCAAGAATATGAAAATTAATTAGTAAAACTATCCTATGCAAGATTTGGAGATAGAAGTTGTGATTTTGGTATTAAAAATTTGGTGGCATTATCTGTTTAGGGAGAAGTGTGAATTATATACTGATCATAAGATTCTCAAATATATATTAACATATAAGGAGATTAATATGAACCAGTGAATATGGTTAGATATCATTAAGGATTATGAATTCTCAATCCACTACCTTCCTGGTAGGGAAAATTTAGTGTCAGATTCTCTAAGTAGAAATAATCTTACAACATTATCAATAATGAGAATTGAGAAGGATCTGATCATCTTAGATTTGAAAAGAATAGTCATGGGAATAATTAACAAAGGAAAATTGGAAACACTTTATCAAATTATTGCCCAACATCCCTTATGGAGAAGATAAAGGATTCTCAAAGAAATGATGTGGAAATTCAAAAGAAGGTCTCTGATAAAGGGCAAACACTTAGAGTTTAAATTTTATGAGGAAGGAATAGTTTGATTTTGGTCATGAATGTGTGTACCATCAGATCCTGAGATAAAAAAGGATCTTTTAAATGATACCCAAAGCTCAACCTTCTCTATTTATCTAGAGAGAACAAAGATGTATCACGATATCTGAGAGAATTGTTGGTGGGAGAATATGAAGAATGAAAACGTTGAATATACATCAAAGTGCCTAGTTTTTCAATAAGTGAAGTCAGAAAAAAAAGTATAAGGGTATGACGCAACCATTACCCATACTAACATGGAAATGGAAAAAATCACCATGTACTTTTTCACCATAAATCCAAAGGTATCTAGAGGAAACAATGCTATATGTGTTGATTTTGATTTTCTTAGAAAGAAAACTCACTTTATTGAAATTCAAGAGGACTTCCCACTAGTTCAACTTTCACATATATATTAGATAAGTGAAGAGTATTCATGGAGTACCATTATCTATTGTATCCAATCATGATATGATATTCACCTCTATGTTATGGAATGATATCCAACTTTCTATAAACATTTTGATGAGCTTCAGTACAACTTACCATCCTCAAACTATTGGCCAATATGAATGAATGATTCAGACACTGGATGTCATGTTGAGAGCATGTTATACGGAATTCGAAGGAGGATAGGACCAATATATGCCTCTGGCCGAGTTCTATTACAATAAAAGTTTCCACTAGATCATCCACATGGATCCATATGAAGCCCATTATTGGAAAATATGTAGATCACTGGGATGCTAGGATGAAGTTGGTGAATGTAAGCTTGTAGGACCTAAAATGGTTGAAGAAATGGTGGAGAATTTGAAAACCATTCACTAGCACCTCAAGGTAGCCCAAAGTCGATAGAAGATCTACACATATAATCATTAACGAGACCCTGAGTTTATGGTTGGATACAAGTTATTCCTCTGTATATCTCTATGGAAGTGGATCATTATATTTTGGAAGAAAGGTAAGATGATTCCCAGGTACATCATCCCCTTTGAGATTCTTGATTGAGTCAGAGTTTTGGCCTATTAACTATCACTTCCCCAAACCATGTCTCAAGTAAATGATGTATTCAATGTATCCTTATTGAGGAATTATATACCAAATCAATTACCTATACTGAATCCTTAGGTGGTACAGTTGGGAAATGATCTCTATTGTGAGGAGTAGCCAGTGAAGATCTTAGACCATGGAGATAAAGCTCTATGAAACATGACTACTCACCTATTCAAAGTAATATAGAGGAACTAAAAGTTTGAAGAGGAAACATGGGAACCTGAGAAAGTTATAAAGGAGAATTACCCACTTTTTTTAACATATTATGTAAAATGAAATTTTGAGGTAGAAATTTCATAAGGCGGAAGAATATAATCACCCAAAATTTTATCAATAGAAATTTACTTCTTATAATTAAGTCATATAGTATAAATCACATAAAATCACACAGGGAACACAATAAAAACTTTATAAATTATGAATGAATGAAATAAGTGGTATTTTTAGAAATTAAAGAGCCTATACCAATGGAATAGTAACTCGGCATTTGGAATAGTAACATGACCATTAGGAATAGTAATTTAGCTAATAGAATAGTAACTTCCTCCATGAGAGTAAAAATAAAATTTTCACATCTTATAAATGACAACATGATATAATTATATGATTGGGTAAGTAAATAAATATTTAAAAGTTATTAATTAAATGTTTGTATTTTTATAAAACCTAAATGTTTATTTATAATTTTATAATTAATATATTTATTTAAAATAAAATTTATTTTTATAAAATAGATTCAAAATATAGCTATTTTTATCTTATTATTATAAGATAATTTTATGTGACCTTAATTAATTTTTCAAGGTGTTATAAAATCAATTAAAATTTTAAAATAGTATTTTCTAAGTAAATGATGGTTTTAATTAAAAATTAACTTTCTAATATTAATAAAATCATTTTCATAAAATGGATTTAATTTTTGAATTCTACATGTCATGAAATGGTTTGGGTTAATTTTTTGTTTTTTTTCTAAAATACTTGAATTTTTGGTGAATAGTGAAATCAGATAATTTACGATAAAAACTAAATAAATGAATTATTGAGTAATAGATGATGTATGGATGATTTAAGCCCAAAATATAGAAAATTATTTACTTATTTTAATATTTTTAGTTATAAGGTTCAAATTATTTATATTCTCAAGCCAAAATAATAAATTAATGACTAAAATAAAGAGAAAACGCCCCTTTTCTCCCCTATAAATACCAACACTTCTCCTAACACATTTAATGATTTGATAAATGTACAAATTATGTATAATATTATTCCCAAGACCCTCCCCCACGCCTAGTATACATTGGTCTCATCAAAAGGCCAAACCCTATCCCTTAGGAGGTTCTCAAGGAGGAGAAATTCAAGAGGTTAAATCCTCTTTATTTTTCTTTTATTATCTTTTCAATTTTATTTCTTTTCTTATACTCCTATCACCTCACATTATCCATGTTTAATGATAAATACTGTATATTTTATAAATGGTATTTTTATTATGTGTATTTAAGAACAACCATTAAACCGCTTATCCTCTCCCTTTGATTCTATAAATGATAACATCGTCTATGATGTGTCGATTTACCAACATCATGGAAGATGAATTTTTATTTTTTGGGTAAACACCTTCAATGGTGGACATATAACCCTTTAATGGTTGATAAAATATTGTAAATTTTATTTTATAACCCTTTTTATGAATTTAATCTTACATTTTTACACAATAATAAATAATGAAATAAAACTAGTTTGTGATGATTGAAAAAACTACCATAATAATCTAAACGAGTATAAAAAAATATTATCTAAAGATTAATCCTCATAACATATAAAAAATGATATATATGACCATTTAAACTTCTATATGATCATTAATAACCTATAATTTTTATTTTGGAAAATTATTTTAATTTTACATGAACTTTTATCACCATATACAAGCGAACCGATCATGAAAACCAAGACAATGAACACTCCAAAAATGATGAAATTAAACTATATAACTCATAAAAAAGTATATAAATGAACTTAATAAGACTATAATGATTTAAATTAATGTAAAAAAAGTTTCTATATTTGTTAATTTATAAATTTAACTTGATTATATAAGATATTAAAGTGAATAAATCATTCAGACATAAGGTAAGGGGATTCCCGAGCCCAACTATATTTCTTTAGGTTTTTCGTCTTTCATTCCATTTTTAGTATGAATGTTCCATTATTATTCCATAAATATATTTTATTTTTTCCTTTCATTATCTTTTTTGCGATATACATGTTTCCAATACGGTTTTATGACAAATGCATGGATTTTTTCAAAAGTACTCTTGTCTTTAAAAAACACTTCTTTTACTACTTTTGAGATTCTTTCCTGTTCCATCATGTTTGATACCAAGCATTTTATTCCATTTTTATATTTGGATCTCCCACTTTTATGAATGTATATTTTATTAAATGAAACCCATTCCTTTCCATGTGTTATTTTATGTCCAATATTATATATGTTCTATGTGGCATGCATGATAATGTAAATGTTATGATGTGATGGGTGCCCCATGAGTTATATATCTCAAGAAAATTTTATGATGTGTGATTGCACCCAGAATTATATAGCTCTCTCATGAATTGGGTAATGTGATCTATATCAAGAGATAAAGTGAAATATGCAAGAACATGATGCTAGGTTTGTTCAAAACTATGTGTGGTATTTGACCACTAAGATATGATGTTTCATTTTTATGCGTTGCCACATTACATGACGTTATCTAATGCTTCCTTAATTATGACGATGATGCTATTATTCTCACCCCATGTTATATTGTTCCACGTTATTACCTATCCTCTTAATGGGATTTTAGATCATCTGTTTCTTGATGTATATCCTCAGGTGATTATTTTTACTAAGGTGAACACAAGGTCCAATAAGAAGCTAGAGAAGACAAAATTAAATAAATGTTATGTTTTATTATGTAAAAGTTATGTATGGTTCAAAATTTTTCAATAAACTAAGACTTTGGGTTGATTGTTTTGTAGAACTTTTATGTTTTTTATATTTGAAATGATATAATATTCATGTAAGAAAAATCAGTGTCATTATATGAAATAGAGCACTTACCATTACACAAGTAAGGGAAAACTCCTCTTACCTTTACATAGCCTTTGTAAACCATGAGTTAAACATATTAAAAGAATAATTCTTATATAAGGGTAATTATTTCATTGAAAATTTATTAAATATTCACTAATAAATCTTATAAAAAATTATAAAGGATAATTATTTGTTATAATAATGAGGATGTTACAATTCCCCCAATTAAATACTTCTCATCCGTAGGAATTTCCCTCAATGGTCCTTCTCACAAAATTACAGCCATTGAGCTCAAACGTAGGAGTCCTACTCCTAGGTCTCATACTATGGTTAACATATAAATTATTCCTGATTTGAGTAACAATCAACATCTTATAGACACTCTATCAAAGTTCTCTTTTACCATATCAGCCACTAAAACTACTACCTCACATACCTTATACCAATAGAGGTGTTAAGGGAATGAATTACCATATAGAGACTCAAAAGGAACTATCTGAAAATAATCCCAAAAACTTTCTTGTATGAAATATTTACTAAGTTGGGGTTATCATCACAAGATACAAAAAATATTAGAACATCATCTTAGATCATATCCTCTAATATGTGAATCATCTTATCTGACTGTCTTTCTGTCAATCTCAGTTGAGTCTATAAGGACTTCTACATGACCTACCAAAACAAGGACATGATACATGTGTCTATATCAGATAACATGCTCGAGGGATCTCCATTTAATCATACTATATCATGAATATATAACATTCCCATCTCATCAATCGAGCAACTCTCATGGATCGGTAAAAAATGAATAACGTTTATTAGTTAATTGAAAATCACCCAAACAACATCCCATCATCTCAAGGTATATGGTAAACCCATAAAAAATCCCATAGTTACATATTCAAACTCTCACATGTGCAAAATAAGTGGTTGGAGCAATCCACTGGGACACTGGTGCTTGACCTTTATCCTCTAGTAGGCCAGACACCAGGAAATGAATCTAGTATTGTCTCTTTTCATCCTTAACTACTAAAATTTTCTCCTAAAGTCATGGTGAATATTTATCAATATAGGATCCTTTAACAACCTAGAGGTATGAAACATTATCATTAGTTTTTCCTTGATGGAATAAGTTATTACAACTCTCTCTTGTGAAAACATCACATCATCATTGTCCAATGACCACCCAGGTAACAAGTCACCACCTGCAAACTGTTCCTTCATCACAGTACACTCAAGGTTATATTCATGACCATACTTCACTCAATATATAATAAAATATTTTATCACTAAAGGGGAACATGTCATTTATCCCTAGTACTTTGAATCATCCATCCTATAATTATCCAACAAGATCATCAGGACCCATGATCATCTGAAGGCTGTTCCCTAAGCTCCTGAGTTACCTATATATTTATGTTAATAGAGTATTCCACAACATTAACTCTCTTTGTGGAATAATCCATTTCAAACATTAACATCAGTAAATAATCTACCAATCCCCTCTACCTCATGCTCAGGTCTCACTAGGTGAGGATATAACAAAGTCTCTTTTGGATAATGTAGAAAGAATACCTCAGGACAATGAGATAGTGTTTCCAACACTTCAAAGAGTAGACCATGACTACTAGATATAACTAATTCGTAGGATGGTTCTATTTATGGTGTCATATAAAATACAACGCCTAAGCTGCCAACTAGTCCCTCAACATCAATACTGCTCCCAAACCAATTTCCGGTTTATCATAGTATACAACATAACAAATATATGGATCAAGAATAATCAACACAAGAGCTGTAGTCAACATCATTTTCATCTCAATAAATTCCTCTTTATATTGGCCCCACCACTAGAACATTAGTCCCTTCTTCGTCAACACAATCATAGGTACTAATAAATGGGATAATTCTTGGATAAACAATTAGTAGTATCCTAATAAACCTAGAAATCTTATGATCTCAAACATGTTTGGGGATATATCAAGGACATCGCTACATCAACATTATCTAGGTACATGGGTATACATATCTTATACACTACATGCACCAATAATTTTAGCTCTGGAATCTAGAAGTTACACTTCGAAAACTTGACATAAATCTAATGTGTTCAAAGAGTCCCTAGGACTATCTTAAGATGTATGGAATGATTCTCTATGGTTGGTGAGTAGATGAAAATGTCATCCAATGAAAACCATGAAATACCAGTCAACATATGGGTGGGATATCTTACTAATGATATCCATGACCACTAGACCAATTCATCTGTCCAAAAAGCATTACTAAGTTTCATATAGCCATACCTGCTTCAAAATGATTACTTTAGGATGTATTCTATCTAACATATAAGAGATGATATCCAGACTAGAGATCAATCATAGAGAAACATTGGGCTCCACATATTCAATCAGAGAGATAATTTATTGGGGGAAATGTATATCTATTCTTCACAATCACCTGATTCAACTTATGGTAATATATGCAGAGTCGTATATTACCATATTATTTCTTAGTGACCAAAATTGGTTCACCCCATGGTAAAGTACTCATCCTAGAAAATCCATTATACTCTATGTCCTTGATTTTTACCTTTATTTACTTCGACTTAGTATGTGTTATATGATAAGGGGGTATCTAAATAGTCTGCACACCTGGAATGAGTTTTATCTCAAACTTAACTCCTCTATTAGGGGGAGGTCCTTTGAAGTTGTCTTGGAAGACATCCTGATAGAGATCCACAACTAGAGGAAAATACAAGGGGTCCATTACTGATCCTTCCAAAATATCTAATCTTGAAATATTCTTTATGATCATCCTAATATGAACCATTTTTATACCAAATATACCTACTCCCAATTCTCATTATCTATTCATCATGTAATTTTATCCATTAACCAATGTAAAAAAACCTATCACTGATTGAAATCAAAGTGAGTTCATAAGATAGTCAACTAGTCTATGTAAAGTGTAACATCCAGGTTTCAGAAGCCGCCTAGAGGCACCCCATACCCAGTTGGTCACATGGCCTCAAGAGCATTTCCCCAAATGCTAGAGGCTGCCGACTAGCAATGAGGGCCTTAGGTGTGATAGTGGGGAAACTATGCCCTCATTGGCAGAGTACACAGCGGAAGTAATTTAACATGCAAGAGTGGAAGCAGTAAATAACCAACAATAATAAATAGCGGAACTACTAAATTAGAAAACAACTGGAGCTCATATGTATATATATATATGAAATGATGCATGATACATATATAGGAAATCATCCAAACAAGTCACAATGCTGAAAAATACAATAGTACCAAAACAAGTACAAAAGAAAGTAAATAGCTCCTCAGCATCGCAAGCCAAAGCTTGGTCCCATGCTCTCCTGCTCCAAAGAAATCAATTACTAGAAGTCGAAGGGCACTTTCCCTTGTCTATACCTGCAACAACATAATCTGTTTGGGCCCAAAAACATGACCCAAATAGGGTGTGACACTAAATCCCAGTAGGCAACCACCCGAAGATCTGTGCCTAAAAGTCAGTGAGTATATTGCAGGTAATAGTACAAAAGCAGTCAACAGTAGAAGAAATAGTAGGAAGTAGTCAATAAGTAGTAAACATGATGATATACAACAGTTATCAATCCAAATAACAACAAGTAGCGGTGAAGCAACAACTAACACAAACATGAAACCCTATGGTAAGTACTCGCAGCTATCCCCTCTGGTCCTATCCAAAAAAAAGTACCACAACCCTCTGGGCATTGTACTCATCCTAACCCCTCTGGTTTAGTCATATGAAATTATAACTCTCTAGGGAAGCTCACTCATTCAATTCCCCTTATAGTCTAGGGTAGTGAGGGACTCTCTGAGGGAGATCACGTGGTCTAACCCTATGGGGCCCATGCTCTAGAGACTCTCTGAGGAAGCTCACTCATTCAATCCTTCTATAGTCTCAGGTATACCACAGACTCTCTGAGGAAGCTCACTCGGTCAATTCCTTCTCTAGCCTGGGAAGGTTTTAAAGACATTCAGACAAGGTAAAGACTCTCTAAGGAAGCTCACTCGGTCTACCCTCCTGTAGTCAATAATAACTAAGACTCTCTAGGAAGCTCACTCGGTCTATCCCATGTAGTCTATAATGTCCAAGACTCTCTGAGAAAGCTCACTCGGTCTATCCCTGTATAGTCTATAATATCTAAGGCTCTCTAGGAAGCTCACTCGGTCTATCCCTTATAGTCTAAAGCACCGGGTTCTCACGGTCCTGTGCCAGTCAGTGCATATTAATGCTATAAGGCCAGAGTACACCTATAGAGCTACTTGGCTAACCAAAGTAGAGCTATAAAGCTACTTGGATAAATAGTCTATAGATAAACAGGCATGTTAACAACATCATTCTATCCTACGATCACAAGGCATGGAAACATGTACAACGGAAAAAGTCTAAAAATACCCAAAGGTTACAACAAGAACAAGGCATGGGAAAAACATCCAAGCATGATAATTATCCAAAAACATGATTAATTTACATCTACACAAGCATGAAATCAAGGTAGGAATAACCATAAGGGAAAAAAGGTAAACATGCAATACCCCATTCATGGGTATTGGTGGAATTTTCCCATAAAACTCAAAGACATCAAAAGGTAAGGCACAAACCACCTACCTCGATCCTAGTAAATCGATATACTTGAATCACGAGGCTTGATTCTCCTCATAACGGCATAGATCTATGAAAACACACAAAACGTTCAACCCATGATAACTTAAGAAAGGGGAGGAATTGGAAAACAAGGCTCTAGGAGAAGGAAGAACTCACCGCTGCGGTTTCAACGCAATCGATGACGGTCGATTCAGATAACTGACAGAGGTATAGGGGCTCGGAGAAGATTTTCATCTGTACGGATCGCTCTCAGTTGAAGGCACTAGAGAAGAAGACAGTTCTGTTTCTTAGGCGCACCCCCGGTTCGTTTAATGAAAAAAAAGAAAATACACGACGTGTACTTCTTGAGTACACGGTGTGTACTGTACTTTTCCATACTCTGCTTTAAGCGGCCTCCACTTCACCCCTACACACCAGGTGTGTGACCCAGACACGGCCAACACACGGCCTGGCATGGCAAGGGAGTACATGGAATGTACTCATAAAGTACACGACGTGTACTTAAAAAATTTCTAGAAACTCTTCTTTTCTCAAAAACTCCATGAAAAATAAATACATACCTAAAAATGAAGATCTGGGTTCTTACAAACTTCCCCCTTAAAGAAATTCATCCCCGAATTTCTTTAGTGAGGCGTAGAAGAAGAAACCCCGAACAACTCCGGCCACTGCGATCGTACATCGACCTCCCTCTCCCAAGTCTCGTCCTACACTCGTTTGTGCTGCCATAGCACCCGTAGTAGAGGAACAGACCGGCCACGGAGAACCTTCATACTGTAATTAAAAATATAGATGAGATGCTCCTCAAATGACGCATCTGCTTCAAGCTCAACCTCCTTGGGTTGAAAGACATGAGACGAGTTTGAAAAGTAATGTCGGAGCTAAGAAACGTGGAAGACGTCGTGCATAAACCGGTACCTCTGCGGTAACTGCAACCGATAGGCAACCGACCCAACTCTATCCAACACCTCAAATGGCCCGTCGTACCGTGGTGTAAGCTTACCCTATCTTTGAATCCTCTTGTGTCCTAACCTTGGTGCTACATGCAAGAAAACATGATCCCTGACCTCAAACTCCAGAGTTCATCTCCGCTGATCAGCATAAGGCTTCTACTGAGACTATGTTGTAGCCATCCTCTTCTGAATCAACTTTATCTGCTCTGAGGTCTCCTGAACAAGATGAGGTCCCAGCAAAGCTTCCTCTCCTACCTTCAGCCAGCATAAGGGTGATCGACATGGCCTACCATACAAAGCCTCGTAAGGTGTCATTTCAATAGTCTCCTGGAAACTGTTGTTATAGTCAAACTCCACAAGAGGAATATGATTTTCCCAAGAACCTCCAAAGTCTAGAATCCAAGATCAGAGCATATCCTCAAGCACCTGGATCGAGCGTTTAGACTGGCCATCAGTCTGGGGATGGTATGCTGTACTCAAAAGTACCCGTGTACCCAAAGACTTCTGAAGTCCCTGCCAGAACCGAGAAGTAAAGCGCACATCCCTGTATAAAACAATGGAGTGTGGAACACCATGTAGACGTACAATATCTCAGATGTACAACGTACCAGCTCATCAACACTGAAGGTCTCCTTGATCAGAAAGAAGTGAGAAACATTTGTAAGCCTGTCGACGACAACCCAAAAAGCATCACTCCCTCGAGGTGACCTCAATAACCAAATCACGAAGTCCATCGCGACATCGTTCCACTTCCACTCGAGAATGGGTAACTGCTATAAAAGCCCTACTGGTTGTTGATGCTCTGATTTCACCTGCTGGAAAGTAGAACATCTCATGAAAAAACCAGCAACATCTCTCTTCATACTTGGCCAACAGTACTGGTGGTGTAGATCACGATACATCTTGGTGACGCCAGGATGAACTGCCCAAACTGAGGAATGAAAATCCTACATTAGCTCCTTGCGTATGTCTTCTGGCACCCATACGCATCCCTGGAAATGAAAGATCTCATCCTTGTCCACTATCCATCCAGGAAGAGGGTCCTCTCTTGACACACTCTCCCACAGGACTAAGCCTTCTGATTCTGATTTCTTCCTCATCCGTACCTGATCAATAAGTGAATAGATAACAACTAAAGAAGATAGAAAAGTCTGTCCCTGTCTGTCGTGCACCTCCATGTGCATCTCATAGAATAGATCCATAAGCTGCCACTCACTGCTGGCCTCCTGAACTTCCAGAATCTGAGTTCTCCTGCTCAACGCATCTGCCACTGTGTTTCCTTTTCCCGGCATATAGGCGAGATCAAAGTCGAATGAATGAAGATACTTGACCCACCTGCGCTGTCTCAGATTTATATTAGGCTGAGTGAAGATATACTTGAGGCTCTTGTGGTCGGTGAAAACCAAAGAGATCTCTCCCAGAAAGTAGTGTCTCCAACATCGTAAGGCATGAACAATAGTTGTCAACTCTAGATTGTGCGCGGGGTAGTTCCTCTCATGTGGCCTCAACTGCTGAGACCAGTAAGCAATGACCCCACCTCCCTGCATAAGCACAGATCCTAGCCTGATACCTGAAGCATCACAATAAATAGTATATCCCTTTCCTGGCTCTAGAAAGACCAGTATTGGTGCTGACGTCAACCTCCTCTTTAGCTCCTGAAAGTCTGACTCACAAGAATATGACCATAAGAACATTGCCCCTTTTTTGGTCAGACCTGTCAGCGGTGATTCTAGGCGTGAAAAGTCCTATATGAAATTCCTGTAGTAACCAGCCAGCCCTATAAAACTCCACACCTCAAAGATATTCTTCGGCTTCTCCCAGAATACTACATCTCTCACTTTCTCTGGGTCTACTGATACTTCTTCCTCTGAGATAACATGACCTAGAAAGTGAATCTAATCCATCCAAAAGTGTCATTTCGAGATCTTAGCATATAACTGATGCTTTCTCAGTGTACTAATAACGATCTAAAGATGTGTGGCATGGTCGTGTTGAGTATGAGAGTACACCAAGATGTCGTCCACAAAAACCACCACAAAGGAATCTAAGTATGGATGGAACACTCGGTTCATCAGTTCCATAAAAACTAATGGCACGTTCGTGAGACCGAATGGAATAACTGTAAACTCGTATAGACCATACTTGCTCCTGAAGGCCTAAAGAGGTATATCTGATGGTCTAACGCACAACTGATGATAACGAGACCTCAAATCGTCCTTTGAGAATACCCGGGCTCCTCGAAGCTGATCAAAGAGGTCATCAATCCTATGCAAGGGATATCGGTTCTTGACCGTCAACTGGTTCAGCTTCCGATAATCCACACAAAGCCGAAGGGTTCCGTTTGCTTTCTTTGCAAATAGGATATGCGAACCCTAAGGATAAGTACTGGGTTGGATGAAACCCTTTTCCTGAAACTCCTCCAATTTCTTCTTGAGCCCCTTCAACTCAGGTGTAGCCATCCTATAAGGAGGAATGGACACTGGTGCCACTCCTGGAATGAGCTCAATCAAGAAATCTACCTCACGCTCCAGAGGAAAACTTGAAAAGTCTTCTAGAAAGACATCCCTAAAATGATCCACCACTAGAGGAATTCTTGAGCCCCTGCAACTCAGGTGTAGCCATCCTATAAGGAGGAATGGACACTGGTGCCACTCCTGGCATGAGCTCAATCGAGAAATCTACCTCACGCTCCAGAGGAAAACTTGAAAAGTATTCTAGAAAGACATCCCTAAAATGATCCACCACTAGAGGAAAGTCTAACTATGAAGTCCCCTGGTCATCCAGATAAAGACTAGAAATCTAGGTTGTAACTACTCCTAGCCCATGATGGTCTGGTCCAGCTCTACCCGCTTGGACATCCCACTCGCCTCTATGAAGGAAATATCTGCCCTCTAATGATACGAAACTCACCCTACGACGATAGAAATCGACGACAGCCTGGAAGAGAACCAACCAGTCCATCCTGAGAATGACGTCATAGCCCGTCATCTCTAGGACATAGAGGTCCCATAAGAAATGACACCCTGCAACCTCAAGAGGGAACTCTCTGCACTGACGTACATTATATGTCCTCATTCTCAATGGTGTGTCAAGAGTTCACAAGTCAGCAGACAAAAAGATAAAGATCCCAAGGCTCTACACAACAGCAACAGAAATAAAACTATGAGAAGCACCCGCATCGAAAAGGGATGAAGATAAAACTGAGGCAACTAAAATCATACCTTGAATTTTAGAAGGGTCGGGATCCTGATCCTAATAGGTCTGCTCCATGGTGAAGGTTTGGCCTGTACCGTGGCCCTGCGCCCCTGGATGACCACTCTGAGCTGACCCACACTATTGTCGCTGGTAACCTGGTGACTGAACACCGCGGTCGCGACCTCCACCTTGGCCTGAATGGCCGGAAGAACTCCAGTTCCCAGACTGGTGTGAAACTGGTGAAGCATTTTCTGAACGCGAGGTCATAGAAGAACCCCTACCACCAGCTGAAGGTGAGAAGATCTGAAAAAAGTGCTAAAGATGGCCCATCTTGCCGCAAGATCGGCACTCCATCGGATCTCTCTAGCACTGAGGCCTAGTATTCCCACTCCTACCGCACTGGTAGCATACAACCTGGCTTCTAGATGATACATCCCACCTACCCTGATATCCTCTAGAAGACTCTCTATGGTGCTTCCTACTATCCGTAGGAGGAACACCATCTCTGGATGTCGAACCGCCCTGGCTCACAGCTCCAGAATCCCTCAGGTTGCGCTCAGTGATCAGCGCTTGGTTGACGATAGGGGATATCGAAGTCAACCTAAAGATATTCACCTTGGAATGGATCTCCTGCCTAATAATGTTCTCAAAATTCCTAGAAAGGAACAACTCATCACCTGCTAGGATCGGCATGAAGCGCTGCAGCTTGGTAAAGCGGGAAGAGTACTCCATAACAGAGAGAGTACCCTACTGTAGACTCATAAACTCCCGATCTCGGTCGGCCCTCAAGGTCTATGGGTAAAATTAGTCATAGAAGGTGCACCAAAAATTTTCCCAAGACATACTCTGCTGGCGCCCTGACTGTGAGATCACCTCCCACCACCTCTTGGTTGTGTCTTAGAGTATATAGGTGGCCAACCTTACCCTTTTCTCGGGGGGTATCTCCAGATGCTCAAAGATCATCAGTGTTGCCTCTAACCATGACTCTGTAGCCTGGGGTCCTCCATCCCATGAGAAAGTAGGATGCTGCTACTGCTGAAAGACCCATGTTAATCTGGACATTGATGGGGCAGGAGGCGGTGCTCCCTGAAAAGTCTGCATCATCCTCAAGAATTCCTCCCGGAACTGCGTATTAGTGGCTGCAACGGGTAAGACTGATGGTTCCAAGGCTGGCACAATAGTAGGATCTACAGGAGGTCCCTGATCAGCCATATCCGGTGTCTGATCACCATCTGGCAATTGACGTACAACCGGAGGACGTCTAAGAGGCATAACTATGAAAAGATAAAAAGCACACCTCATATCAGGATTATCAAAGACTTAGAACACAAGAGTATAAAATGGGAACAGGAGAAGGAAACATTCGAGTTTACAAAACACGATTACACGACATGTATAAAAACTACACGGTGTGTTCACTAAAACCAAAGACATGGGTGTGTACTCCTACCACCTCTGGTCGTGTAACACCCCAACTACAAGACATGTTGTCTCTACACACGGCGTGTACTTGAACTCTATTCCCCTGCCCGAGTCTCTTCACACGGCTAACCCACATGGTCCTCTTAACCCTAGACTGCATGGTGTGTTCACTAAGGACACGACGTATACTAGAAAAGGTTTCGTCAAACCGTGTTGTTAGTTACACGACCAACTACACGGTGTGTTCTGAACAAAAATTTCGTGTATAAGAGAAGATGACACTGACCCGTATTGTTCGTGACACGGCCAGGTACCTAGGACAAGACTACACGGCGTGTGCTTTACCAACACGATGTGTGCTTTACCAACTGGGCGTGTGCTACTCGAGCTTCCCCGGCCCGTGTTCTTAGTGACACGGCCGGGTACACAGATCTATACTACACGGCATGAACCTACCGCACACGGCGTGTTCCTAAAGACATTTCCTCAACACCGTGTTCCTGCTCACACAATCAGTGACACGGTCTGAAACTACACGGTGTGTAGTCATAAAGTACACACCGTGTATTCTGGGTTTTTCCGGACAGTAGCTCAAAAACTACACCAATGCTTAGAAACACAGAAAACAAGGCATGAAGGTTCCAAATTCCGATATGTGAGAGCCCAAACTCAACACGAACCAAATATTGGCATCAAATATAGTCATATATAAGGGAAAATAGGACAATGATTCACTAATTTCTGATTCAAGAGGGCCCATAACACCTCAATAACCAAAATTTGGCGTTCATTTTAAGAAAAGTACAATACAAACAGTCCTCCATCAAACAGAAAGGATTATATCAAATTATCTATCACAACAGCGTGCATAATCTACACAAGGTCTATCACAACAACATGCAATCGCTAATGCATCCTAGATGGCATGACAAGAATGCATGGCATGTGATTTCTAACAAGTGCCTATATGATGCATGAAATGGAATACCCTCATCTAATCGGTTTGTGATAGAAATAGAACCATAATAGTAACAAAAATAACAACAAAGTCATGTTAATCACTCTAGGTGAAATCATATCAACTGTAAAATCTCAAAACCAGGAAAACTTCAATAAACGAGGTAGTATGGATTTTCCCTGTACACGGGTTAGCTACACATGGGCACAACTTATTACTAAGTACTGAATCCGTCCTATCCTGGGATAAAGGATCCAAAAAGTAAATCAAGAGAAAAGAAATCCTCTGATACCACTTTGTAACATCCCGGTTCTGGAAGCCACCCAGAGGCGCCCCGTACCCAGTTGTTCACATGGCCTCAAGTGAATTTCCCCAAAAGACAGAGCCTGCTAACTAGCAGCGAGGGCCTTGGGTGTGATAGTAGGGAAACTATGCCCTCATTGGCAGAGTACATAGCGGAAGTAATTAAACATGAAAGAGCAGAAGCAGTAAATAACCAATAATAATAAATAGCAGAATGACTAAATCAGAAAACAACTGAAGCTCATATGTATATATATATGAAATGATGTATGATACATATCTAGGAAAGCAGCCAAACAAGTCACAATGCTAAAAAATACCATAGTACCAAAACAAGTACAAAAGAAAGTAAATAGATAGTCAGCATCACAAGCCAAAGCTTGGTCCCATGCTCTCCTCCTCCAAAGAAATCAAGTCCCAGAAGTCGAAGGGAGCTAACCCTTGTCAATACCAGCAAAAAAATAGTCTGTTTGGGCCCAAAAACATGACCAAAAAAGGGTGTGAGACTAAATCCTAGTAGGCAAACACCCGAATATCTATGCCTAATAGTCAGTGAGTATATGGTAGGAAATAGTACAAAATAAGTAAATGGTAGCAGCAATAGCAGGTTGTAGTCAGTAAGAAATAAACAAGATGATATACAACAGTGATCAATCCACAGAACAACAAGTAGTGGTGAAGCAACAACTAACACAAACAGAAAACCCTTTGGTAAGTACTCGCAGCCATCCCCTCTGGGCCTATCGAAAAAAAAGTACCACAAACCTCTGGGTAGTGCACTCAGCCTAACCCCTCTGGTTTGGTCATATGAATTTATAAGACTCTCTGGGGAAGCTCACTCGGTCAATTCCAATTATAGTCTAGGGTATTCAAGGACTCTCTGAGGGAGATCACGCGGTCTAACCCTCTAGGACCCAAGGTCTAGAGACTCTCGGAGGATGATCACTTGGTCAATCCTCCTATAGTCTCAGGTATACCACATACTCTCTGAGGAAGCTCACTCGGTCAATTCCTCCTCTATCCTGGGAAGGTTTTAAAGACATTCAGACAAGGTAAAGACCCTATGAGGAAGCTTACTAGGTCTACCCTCCTGTAGTCTACAATAACTAAGACTCTCTGGGAATCTCACTCGGTCTATCCCCTGTAGTCTATAATGTCCAGGACTCTCTGAGGAAGCTCACTCGGTCTATCCCTGTATAGTCTATAATATCTAAGACTCTCTGGGAAGCTCACTTGGTCTATCCCTTATAGTATAAAGCACCGGGTTCTCACGGTCCCGTGCCAGTCAGTGCATATTAACGCAATAAGGCCAGAGTACACCTATAAAGCTACTTGGCTAACCAAAGTACACCTTTTGAGATACTTGGCTAAACAGTCTATAGAGCAACAACCATGTTAAAAACATCATTCTGTCCTACAATCACAAGGCATGGAAACAGGTACAACGACCAAAGGCTAATAAGACCCAATGGTTACAACAAGAACAAGGCATGGGAAAAACATCCAAGCATGACAATTATCCAAAAACATGATCAATTTACCTCTACAAAAGCATGCAAGAAAGTCAGGAATAACCACAAGGGAAAAAAGGTAAACACGCAATACCCCGTTCACGGGTATTGGTGGAATTTTCACATAAAACTCAAATACATCGAAAGGTAAGGCACAAAACACCAACCTCGATCCTAGGAGATCGATATACTTGGACCACGAGGCTTGATTCTCCTCATAACGGCGTAGATCTACGAAAACACAAAAAATGTTCAACCCACGATAACTTAAGAAAGAGGAGGAATTGGAAAACAAGGCTATAGGAGAAGGAGGAACTCACCGCTGTGGTTTCAACGCAATCGACGGTGGTCTATTTGGAGAAAGGAAGAAGGCACAAGGGCTCAGAGAAGATCTACGGCCGTATGGGTCGCTCTCGGTCGAAGGCACTGGAGAAGAAGACAGTTTGGTCGCTTAGGCGTGACCCCGGTCCATTAAATGAAAAAAATAAAATACACGGCATATACTTATTGAGTAAATTGTGTGTAATGTAATTTTCTGTACTCTGCTTTAAGCGACCTCCACTTCACCCCTACACACCGAGTGTGTGGCCCAGACACGGCTAACACACGACCTAGCATGGAAAGGGAGTACATAGTGTGTACTCAGAAAGTACACGGTGTGTACTTAAAACATTTCCAGTAACTCCTCTTTTCTCAAAAACTCCAGGAAAAAGAAAGACATACCTTAAAACGAAGATTTGGGTTCTTACATAAAGAATCAAATAAAATTTCATCATCTCCAAAATCATGAAGTTCCATGGATTTTCCTAACCACCTATGACTATTTGAAACTCATGGTATCACTGAAGATGGCCAACTTTCATTCCCAATGCTGTATCGAGGAAAGGTAACTTAGATGAAAAATTTACCTGTAAGTAAAGTCTAGTAAATAATTGTATATTTATGAAGGAATGTGATCAAGAGTGTCAAATAAGGTAGTAGATAAAATATATGTGATCAAGAACATACCCTATAAAACAGATGACCCCACACCATCATCTACTAGAGTCTGATCCACTTCATAAACATTGGTTTCTTTAGCTCTATTACCCTATCCTTGAGGCATGTGACTTGCCAAATTCTTAATCATCTAGAACTAAAACTGAGAACCCTTGATAGAACCCTTATTCTTGGATTGTGTTTTTCTCAATCCCCTATAGACCCCTCTCCTCATAGTTATTTAGAAAAATTTCTGGATATTCCCTATCATTCCACATTGTTGACAATTTCATAGAGGTAGTGTGCACCTCCTAAGGTAGTGCCAAAACGTCCCAAAGATGGAGTGTATGGCCCTAGACTTAAACCTTAAATAATCTTGAATTACATTTATAATTCACATTGAGTACATTTTCAGGTTTATATAATTAAATAATTAGGTCATAACTTATACATAAAAACATCAATATTACAAGTAGAAACTTCTACTCACTATCAATTTTTTTTCATAAAACAAAAACTCTTAAAAATGAAATACGACATCGTTTCATGTTTTACCAAAATAACTTTTCCTTGATCCCATCCTTGAATCTATTCTTATTTTTGTCCTGTAAAAAAAATTTCAAAAAATGGGATTGACATGAAAAGATTAGTAAGGGATACATAAAGAAATAAAACTATTAGTCTTGGGATAACATGAAAACCATGAAATCTTTATCATAAAGTGATAATTTTCACCTTTAAAAAGTAGTTAATATCCTTCACTGAATATAAGATCATTTGTTACCCTTTTTGTAACAGAAATATTACCATAAATCCCATAGAAAGAAACATGTTACATATAAAGGTAACATGGGAAATAAACATACTGAAATGGAATGACCATACGGTTGACTTCCACACATATCACTAAATGGAATAGCCATTCGACTGAAATCCATACCCAATGCTTTGGAGGTTATAACATAACCACCCATCCTTGGTTTATCACAGAACCACTCGTCATTTGGTT
Source organism: Viscum album (assembly GCA_963277665.1). Lineage (NCBI taxonomy): Eukaryota > Viridiplantae > Streptophyta > Magnoliopsida > Santalales > Viscaceae > Viscum > Viscum album. Next base: position 1,273,393,037 of record OY728132.1, on the reverse strand, counting down.
TATCACATAACCACCCATCTTGGTTTATCACACAACCACCTGTGAAATGTCCAAGTACAATTTAGAAATCATAACACATAAAACAAGCGTAAAGGAGAAATAAAATTTCCACACTGAAACCACAAGAGATCATTTTAAGATATAGAAATATTCAACACATTTCCAAAATCATTTAAAAAATTTAATAAAGATATTTTTGAATCAAAGTGTCCCATACCACATTGAAATGTTGAAAGGAGTTAAAATTTTAAAACATTAATCTAAATATAAATAAATTTTTTTTTTTGAAAACATGGACATTAATGATAAAATTTTAGATGTTTAAATCTTTAAAATATTTAAAACAATGTTTTAGTTAAAGAGTCCCTTACCACTTTAGAAAATACAAGAATAAAAATAATTAAAGAATAACAATAAAAAATCCAATAATATCATGAGAATAAGAATATTTATGATATAATATATCAAATGGTATTATATACACCTTATATAATAATAAAGACACATAATATAAAGTTATGCCTCAGTGAATGGAGATTGAGACGTAGTCCCTTACAAATAATGCATCATTTGATTAAGGATAAGTCAATGACATAATTATGTGTGACAAATATAAATACACCAAATATAAGTGGATAATATGTGTAAAATAATCAGAGTTTATTCACACATATTATTGGAAAAAAAACAATGACATGGATATCTAACTCAATCAAATTGATATTGTGTTATGATTTCCCTTACAATGTTCGTATAAATGAAGTAAAATTATCAATGGGGTGATTATGTTTATCAATAGTATATCCACTCAAATTTAAGTGGTAAATACAACCTAAATAAACAAACCATGATTCCACACATAATATTTGCATAATATAATCAAAGAGGTATGCATAAAACCCAAAGAGTAGAAATTGAGTTTTGAAATTCCCTTAAGAATATTTGGCAGCCTAACATCGTCATTTGAAAATTCTGAAAATGAGTTGATGAGATAAAAAAGGGTCTCTCATCACATAGACAAAAAATTTACAGAAATAAGGATAAATAATAACATATCCAAACATAATAAAATATAAATTAAAATACATAACATAAAACAATTCCTTGACTAAAAGGGGAGGGTGAAAGGTTCCCTTACCTTGAGTCGAATTCATCACGTATGTTCCTTGTTCTTATTGAATTATAAACTTATGTTAATTTATACTTTATTAAGAACATTTTTCATTTTTACTATTCCTTTTATATCACTTATTACCATGTTATAAAAATTACAAAATTATTGAAGTTAATATCGGTCGTTTTGTCGATATTGGGTACCTGAGTCAAAAATGATCTTGTAATAATTAAAAAATTATCTATGTGGTAAAAATTACATTATCTACAGAAAAATATTAATTATTTAGATATCATATATATCATATATATTCAGTATATATTTATTTATAATAGTCCATAACATTTGGAGATAAGAAATGAAATGCACCGTTCACGGAGACGGTAAGTCGTACGTATGCATGAATGCCACTTTTATTTATATTTCATATATAAAAGAATGAAAAATTGAAGATACATAGGTATATTATAATTCTAGTTTAATTTAATAATTTATATATTCTACATATTTTTATTAAATTCATCCTTTATACGTTCTATGTATGACAGGAATGAGTCACATCACTTTGAGGGGGTGATAGTCCGCACTTCCTCAAATTAAATTATCATATTTACACATCATAAAAGGAATAAAGGTATATTATTAAATAAAAAATAAATTATCATAGAGACAATATAAATATAATAAATATAATATATAAATATATTTCTATTAAAATGGCCACCCTGAGAGGCGGTAGGATATAATTTAACAATCATCGTTTCGTGAGGTAGTTGTTCGTCGTCCATAGAAACAGTACGTTCTAAATACATTATATGGATGTGTGTGTAAGTTTAGTTCTAATAATTCCCATAAAAACATCCTAGTATAATGATGATACTAGTTTTGTTATAAAATAATGGAATAAATAGAATTTATGGGGTTGGAGAAAGAAAATAAATGAAAGAATCTTGAGAGAAGACATTACCTCAAATTGGGTAACTCCTTTTGATTTTAAGCTAAAAGGATTTCTTGAATTGCATTCTAACCAACATGAGACTTATAGGATGAAGAGAGGGATGTTGGAAGATTATTTGTGTAGAGTTTTTACAATCCAAGGGGCTTTAGAGGTGTGAGTAAAGGGGTTAGTGGTACTGACTTTTTATAAGAGGGGGGAGGGGTACTTTAAGAAGGTCTAAAAATATAGTTTTATTATAAACTTAATATATATTTAAATAGGTTCCCATATAATTTAATTCAAATATAAGGTAATTATGTTTTTAAATCCTCTCGACCAATAGGTTTTAGATATGTTTTGGGTTCAAAATTAACCTTATCATTTAGCTTTAACCATTAGTTAACTAATTTAGCACTTACCATGTCATATTGTATATTCATACTGTATGGTTAATATAGTTACCATAAAATTCCAATAGAAACAAAGAGGCTCATTAATGTCATTTTAAATATTATATAATTCATTTTAAGGAATCTTATATTTTAAGGACAATTAAATTTTTTTAATAAAATAATATTTGTTTTAAAAACTCATTTATGTAAATTTTTATACTATTTTTATAATGATTTTTTAAAAATTAATTACAACCTTATTAGTTAAAAAAATCTTCATTAATTAAAATATAACAAGTCACATTAACCCTGAGAATTATTTTATGTAACAAAAAGTTCCAAAATACATTTATAAAAATATTTATAATCTCATTTATTTAAATCATTCATTAATAAGGTAATTAATTCATCATCATTGTGTCATAAATAAATATATATATTTGATGTCAAAAAATTATAAATAAAATACCATGATATAGGAAATCTTTTTATCTTTCAAATTAATATTTACTGTTAAATAGATAACTTGTATAAACCCAAATTAAAATTCTTTTACTAAAAGATACACGTTTATGTTACATTTTTCTTTACTTTAAATTAATTTTTATAAAATGTCATTTTCACTTCAAAGTGGATCCATGGGGTCCCAAAATAGAGCCAAGGATGACCATGGTCCAACATATATCATACAATAGAAGTAATGCATTTTTTAGGGTGGTTTATATTATTATAACATTATTGTTTTACCCTTATTTACTAGATTTACCTTTTAACCATGGTTAATAAAATAATTAAAGAAGTTACTATTCCTAATGTCTAAATATAAAAGGTACCTATTTACACAATTTTGATCTCATGATTCAAAATATGTAATTATTTTTTTCAAATTCAAAACACAAAATTTTCAGTAATTAATTTAAAATTAGTTCACGTTGTCAAAACCAAAAAGTGGGTTTTTAAGAAGTAATAACTATCAAAAGATTGACATGTGTTTATATCAACTTTTAAAGTAAAATTAATTAAAAATACCAAAATTAGATTAAATGGTAAAAATATAATCCAATTTCACTTTAAAACCAATTAAAATTACAATATAACTATATTAATAATTTATATTAAAAGGCAGTTTTGAATTAAAATGCAGTATTTTTCACTATTCATTAAAAATGAACTTTATCAGAAAAATACCAAAATTTCTTCTGAAGTAAATTTTTAGTCCCCAATTATAAAGAAAATTTTTATTTTTTCAAATATAACATATAAAAGTGACAAAAACTGGATTTAAAAAGGGTTCACCATCAAAAGGCGGTAAACCAACCTTTTTAAAATATTAGAGTATTTCGTGCTTAAAATCAGATTCATTCTTATTTTATGCCTCTAAAATTTATTGGATAAAAGTAAATACATTTAATAAACCTGTATAATCATATTTTAGTTATCTCTATTCACTCCCTCTAATAAAATGGTTATGTGTTAAATATCATTTAAAATAATAATACAATTTTATTATTTTTCAGTATATCTCAATGTTGTGTGCAACGTAAGATTTCAAAGAAACCCCTATTGTTTGTCGAGCACGCTATTGAGAAAAGCATCCCATTTAACATAAAATTAATATCTTATTCATAAGTAATAATATAAATTAAAAAGTATTATTCTATAAATGCATAGGTCAATACAACCTTCCCCCTTTTGGAAATTGCATCCTCGCAATTTTAAAATTGGGCTTGAAAACATTATTGAAAGTATCACATTAGAAAAAGTTTCAATAAAACTATCACTTTTAAAAAATATATGTAATAAATGTCACCTTAGATAACACATTCTTGGATTCCATGTAAGAAAACATGGATATGGAAGAGAAACAAACCATCAAGTTCTAATGGAGAGTGGTAGAAGACATGATCATGAGAAAGTTAACCACCAGAAAAACCCGAACATGTGATAGGTTAAACAATCTTTGATTCCCTAGATGAAAAATTAAATGAACGTTTTTTTGTTTTAATACCCTTTTAATAATGTTGAGGAATTATTTTACTAATTATAATAATAACATAAGGAAATACACTTTCTTTTCAAGTAGATTTTCATCCGTTAATAAATTTCTACAAAAAATACTCTTTTCTCCAAAAAATGTGTTCTGAAGATAACTTGGTCATACATGAAAATATATAATCAACTTATATAGAATAAAATAATCCAAAAAAGATGAACTATTTATTTCCCTTGTCTTTAGAAATTAACCAAAACCAAAATGGTTAGTACAAGATCGGATAATCACCTAAAAAGAATAATCCCTTAATCTCCAAAATTCAACCAACAATTCCCAAATTTCAATAAAGTACATTCAGTACAAAATTGTCCTTAAAATTTTTAAGATAAAAATACAAATCTTAGAATAATTTGTTCACATAGTCTTCCATGATAAATCTTAACATTTTTCTCCAAATAAAATTGACTACACTTAAAGACTCATACTAAAAAGTAATTAACCTAATCACATAGTCTCAAAGATAGGGTAATCATTTTCATAAATAACATTAATCACTATAAGTCCATAATAAAAACATCAATTTTTTCAAATATAAAATTCCACCATTACTTCTCAAATGAAATCCCATAGTATTCTATTTTTCTTAGGCATATAGTGTTCCCAAAAGAGCGAACGTCTTCAAAAATTATAGTTATCACTTAATCACAAAATAATTTTCTTATACTAAGGATTTTCATTTGATAAATCATAAGTTTAAAAATAAACATATTCTTAATCCATAAAATCATTTAACTAAAAATAATTAGTTATACTAATGAGGGAATTCATGTAGTCCAGTGGTAGGTGATAAATCTCAGTCGCACTTTGGTTGTGGGTTCGATTCTCACAGCTTTGCCCAATGCGATAGGTTGTCACATATTTTATGTGTAGTACTTTTTAAAATACTATATTATTTTATAAAATTATAAAAAATAAGTTAAATTCTTCAAAAATAACCATAACATATTTCAACCACAAATTTTTTCACATACCTAGCATTTTCATCCCAAAAAAGTAATAACCTGTAATTGCCTCAAATTCAAGGATCATATAAACCCAAATGGGTATTTATGACCATATCCACAAAATAAAAGATAATTATTCCTCAAATAGGATTTTCACATAACAAACTTCAGGGTTAAATATACAAGAGAAAAGTCTTCCAAACTAATTCCATCAACAACAGATCATTAATACTTTTAAACATTTCATCATCCATATATCTAACCAAACTCATGAAATTATAAAATGTAGATATCTTAATTTTACAACATTTTTCATGATCCCTTAAACATTTTTTACAAACTTATTCTATAATTATTCTTTCTTACAAACAAAATCATGAATCATGTCCTAATATTAAATAATGTAATAACATTAGCTAAGAAATAGTCCTTACCTTTCATAGGTCATTGTCAGTTTCCTCATCTTAAATTTAAATGGAATTAGGAATTTGTAAACATATATTTGTATGATCCTATTGATCCCATTCATGAACCTTTTTTGTAGGACATATATTTGTATAATGATCATGCACACAACATTTAAAACATTCAATTGATTCTTAAGAGAGAAATTTTTTCCCTTTCTTGGAGTCAACTGGATGCTTCTATTTTCCATGGAATTTTATTGCTTTATGAATTTCATTACCACATATGAAGCATATCCCTGTACCTTTGAAGTATTTTCCAAGGCGTTTCTTTCGACATCCTTGACACATATGTTTTTGAATATACCAACCTTTATGATTATTACCAGAACATCCATAGGGATTCGTTTCTCACATATATGATACCTTATAAAAATTACGAAGGTTCATGTGGTAAATCATGAATCCAGATATTAGGTTAATATTAACCCTAAGAGTTCTCATTGCAGCTCCCATTTCATTCGGTTGCTCATTCAGAAAATTGTCACAGTTTTCTTCACATCCATTATTACTTTGGAGCCTGCTAGATCCATACATTTACTAAAATAAAAAAGGTCAGTGTGAGTATATCAAAAAAATCATTATATAATATATTATGAGGAGGGTAAACACCAAGATATACTTATTCTTGTTATCTTAAATACATTTAATAAATATAAAATAACTATGACTCTTTCTAATATTCTAACTATTATGGTTATGTCACTTATGCTTAAAACACCCTAACCTCTAAAGTTATATAAACCAAAATCTGATACCAACTGTAAGACCCCAACCATAAACCTTACATAATCTTGAATTATGTTAATAATTCACATTTAGGATCTTTTCAGGTTTAGAGATTTAGATAATTATGTCATAACTTATACACAACAACTTGAATATTATAAGTATACACTTCTACTCACTATCCATTTTCTTTATTAAAAAAAACTCTTTAAAAATGAAACATGAAACCATTTCATGTTTTAACAGCATAACATTGTGTTGATGCCATCCTTGACTCTATTCTTTATTAAGTCCCGTAAAAAACATTTCAAAAAATGAGATGAACATAAAAATCTCAGTAAGGGATACATAACAGAAGAAAATAGTTAGTCTTGGGATAACATGAAAACCACTAAAACATTATCATAAATTAATAATTTTCACCTTTATGAGGTAGTAAATATACTCCACTAAATATAAGATCATTTATTACTCTTTTTGTAACTGAAAGATCACCATAAATCCCATAGAAAGCAACATAAGGCATATAAAGGTAGCATGGGACATAAATATACCGAAATGGAATAACCATACGGTCGACTTCCATGCATATCACTAAATAGAATATCCATATGGATGAATTTCATGCCCAATTAATTAGAGGTTATAACATAAGCACTCATACTTGGTTTATCACAAAACAACCCATGTATGGCAGGAACGAGTCCTATCACTTTGAGGGGGCGATAGTCCGCACTTCCTCAAATGAAATTATTGTATTTACACATCATGAAAAGGAATAAAGGTATATTTTAAAATACAAATAACAGTAAAATATAGACCATATAAATATTATATATATAATATATAAATATAGTGCCATCATAATGGCCACCATGAGAGTCGGTAGGAGATAATTGAACAACCTTCATTTCGTGAGGCAGTGGTTCTCTGTCCACAGAAACAGTATATTCTAAATCAATTAGATGGATGTGTGTGCAAGTTTAGTTCAATTAATTCTCATAAAAACATCATAGTATATTGAATATACTGGTTTTGTTATAAAATAATGGAATAAATACAGTTAAAGGGGTTGTATAAATAAAATAATTGAAAGAAGCTTGAGAGAAGACATTACCTCAAATCGGGTAACTCCTTTTGATTTTAAGCTAGAAGGATTTCTTGAATTTCCTTCTTCCCAAGTTGATCCTTATAGGAGGAAGAAAGAGAAGTTGGGAGATTATTTGGATGATCCAAGGGGCTTGAGAGGTGTGTGTAAGGGGTTAGAAGTGATGGATTTTTATAAGAGGGAGGAGGGGTACTTTAGGAATTTCTTGAATAATTATCTTATTATATACTACATTTCGATTAAAAAAGGTAACCATATCATTTAATTCTATTTTTAGGTGATTATTGTTAGAAATAATCTCAACAAATAGGTTTTAGACAAGTTTTGGTTTCAAAATTAACCTTATCATTGAGCTTTAACCCTTATTTAACTAATTTAACTCTTACTATGTATTCTGGTATATTCATAACATATTGTTAAGATAGTTATCAAAAAATGACAATAGAACCAAAATGGGTTAATTAATGAAATTTTAAACAATATCTATGTCATTTGTCCGAATATTATATTTTTTGGACTATTATATCATTTAATAAATTAATATTTGTTTTAAAAAATCATTTATGTCAATTTTTATACTATTTATATCAGGACTTTTTATAAACCCATTACTAATTTATTATTTCAAAAAATCTTCATTAATTAAAAAATAACAAGTCATACTCAAACCAAAAATTAGTGGATGACATAAAAAGTTCCAAAATAAATTTATTTTAATATTTATAATCTCATTTATTTAAATCATTCATTAATAAGGTAATTACTACATCATCATTGTGTCATAAATAAATTTATTTATCTGATGTCTAAAAATTATAAATAAAATACTATGATATAGTAAATCTATTTTAGGTTTAAAATTAATGTTTATAGTTTAATAGATAACTTTTATAACCCCAAATACAAATTTTTTTACTAAAATATACATGTTTATGTAATATTTTTCTTTACTTTAAATTATTTTTTATAAAATGTCATTTTCACTTACAAGTGGCTCCATGGGGTCCCAAAATTGACCCAAGGATAACCATGGTATGAAATGTATCATCCAATAGGAGTAGGATAGGTTTTAGGGTTGTTTTATATTATTATAATGCTATTTTTACCCATATTCGCCAGATTTACCCTTTAACCATGGTAAATAAAATTATTACTAAAGTTACTATTCATAATGTCTAAAAATAAAGGGTACATATTTACACAATTTGGATCTCCTGATTCCAAATATGGAATCAATTTTTCCATATTAAAAGCACATAATTTTCAGTGATTAATTTAATATTAATTCATGTTGTCAAAACCAAGAAGCGGGTTTTTAAGAAGTAATAACTTTCAAAAGATTGACATGTCTTTGTGTCAAATTTCAAAATGAGATTACTTAAAATCACAAAAATTGGATTAAATGGTAAAAATATAACCCAATTTCACTTTAAAACCAATTATAAGTACAATCTAACTATATAAATAAATTTGATTAAAAGGCATTTTTGAATTAAAATGTAGTATTTTTCACTATTCATTAAAAAAAATGAACTTTATCAGAAAAATAACAAAATTTCATCCAAAGTAAATTTTGATGTCCCAATTCTAAAGAATAATTTTATTTTTTCAAATAGAACATATAAAAATTAAATAAACTAGATTTAAAAAGAATTCACCATCAAAAGGCGGTAAAACGACCTTTTTAAAATATTAGAGTATTTCATACTTAAAATCAGATTCATTATTATTTTAAGCCTCTAAAATTTATTGGATAAATTTAAAGCCATTTAACAAACATGTATAATCATATTTTAGTTAGATCCATTAATTCATGCCAAAAAAACAGTTACGCATTAACTACCATTTAAAATAATAATAATATTATAATATTTTTTGGTATATATCAATGTTGTGTGCAACGTAAGATTTCAAAGAAACCCGTTGTTTTGTGTTGAGTAAACTATCATAAAAATAATCCCCTTTAAATTAAAACTAATATCTTATTCATAATTAATAATAAAAATTAGAAAGTATTATTCTATAAATTCCTGGGTCGTTACATGGAGAATTGTGGATCTCTTCCTAAGGGGGACAAATAATCCAAATTTTTATCGACCTACATACCACTGTTGTTCTAAAAAACTATCTTCTTCATCTTCCTGATATTAAAATATGTATCTATGATATCAATAAGAGTTCATCCCACTTGATCATTAATAGGAAGATGAAAACCAAATATTTGATCCTCACACAAGACCATATCATTGGTTTATGCATTTTGAAGAACCTACGGGTAGGATAATAGGTCAAAATTATAAAAATACTTATTGATGTTGGGATGAAGTTTGATCTCATAATTCAGGGACTTTTAATCCTCATTTCCAAAAAGGAGTGGTGAAAATAAAGTAATCCCAATAAAATGAGTAGAGTTGTGCACAATGTCATGGAACCTTATCGTAGATCCATGAAATATTATGGTTGATCAATATTCAATGTGTCAAGTAATAATTACCTGATTAAAAACATCTTGATTGTTTCCTAGGTGAGACCATCACATCAACCAGTATATCCCCTCACACCCCACCACATTATGGTGGGTCCCTGAAGTATAAACACAACCAAATTCACCTTTCAGAACTCAGGTGTCCTGATGAGATCTAAGAAACCTTTAATAATTTCCTACCATTCCTTCACATCTAGTGGTCCATTAGTACTCTGAAAGTGTAAAGGATTCTAGAGTTGGAATTTTCTTGATTAGTCGAGCATGGACCTCAGTGCCCCTGCACCCTAGGCAGGAAAAAATAGAAGGGCTCTAAACTTAGGTTGGCCCACTACTTATGCTACATTAATAAGAGTAGGGGAATCATACCTAGTGCAAGCATCCCAATCCTTATCATATGGAGGTCACATTAGTCTTCACTAAGGCAACATCTTTTTTAACATGAATGAAATATTATAATATTTAAGAAAACTCATAATCAGTCTAAGGGATCACTCAAAGTTTTTCCTAGGAGGTTACCCACAATCCAAGGTATATCCCCTAACACCAAACATGTTTTTACATATCATCATGTTAGTTACAATAATTTTTATACAAACGTAACAACATTATATGGTTTAACAAATTAATTCCATCATAAATATAATACAAGAACAAGATAAATAGATAAATCACACAAGCCTACCTCGAATAGATTTAACAATTTAAGTAATTAAAGAACTTGCATGAAGTAAAAAAAATATGTATATATACAACATGTGATCCTACTTTCCAACTCATGGTGGATTAACACACCAAAAATCCTTTAGAACTATAACAAAATTATCATAAATGGTAACTTGGAGGCCCGTTACACATGAGATGGCCATACAGATGGAAAATCCCCCACCTAAGTCTCATATAGATATATTCTTTCTGTCAGGTCTGAGGTTAGTCAAAAGAAAAATAAGAAAACTATGTTCTGATACTATATTGTAATTCCCCTACATTAATCATTGAGTATAAGTTAAGGAGTCACATGGTCTCATGTACACCTCCCCATATATAAGAGGATTCCTACTAGTGGTGAGGGTTCGAATGTTATTAGTGGGAAGACTATAATATCAATATCACGTCATCTCCATACATAATAAATATAATAATAATAATCATATAAATTAATAATCATATTAATATATGGGAAATTAAAATTTTTCACATATGTCATACATGTAAATAAACTGGAATCCTATGTGGAAAATAACACTACAGTATAAACAGAAGTAGAGAAAATAAGTAAAAATCTATAGAGTCCTCTGGAGTCTATCTGGGTTTACCACCAGGTCCACACTTGACTGATATATTAGCCTTGTGAACCTTACCCTTACTCAGATCCTTATACATGAAGTATGCACATGAATCAAGATACCCATGCATGTTGTGATTAATAAAACAAAGTAAAACACCACACATGTTCTTTAGAAAAGGTGCACATATAAAATAGGTGTATTCCATGATAATAATAAATCCCAAAAAATCATAACAACATTCAATCATATATAGAGTGGTTATGCGCTAACCAATCCCCTACAAACACTTGGCCATATTGGATTTTTCTATATGTCAAAAGGATAATTGAGGAGAAGTTATAAGTAACCAAAGATAGACACAGGTCTAGTGAACTAGTCCATTTACATCCTCATGGAATCATGTGTACATGATACTCAGCATTCCTTGGCCATCAATTATATCATGGTAGTTGACATCAACTAGTCATTGAGTAGCTGTGAAACTTAATATTTAACTTGAAATTGAGTATCATGATGCTTTATATACACTATTCATCAAGTGAATCCTGAAACATAGTAATCCTTGGAATCATCGTATCTCTTCTCTGTGATCGGGTCAATTGTCACCATCATTACAAGTCGCGCGCACTCCCTCTCCAAGGGACAATCATGTGATGATGACCCACTTATTCTGAGCAACATAAATAATGCCTCTGATGGCATGATATCATTCATAACTAGGTAGATCATATAAGTAAATCATATTATCATGAGAATAATGTGGAAATAGATAAACATGTTATAAAAATCAAACATGGTCAAACAAGATAAAAGAAATACTCATGTAATAAAACATCATAAACGGGTCTCACAAGCCACACACACACCCACATGAAATCATAACAAAGCACAATAATCAATGTATTCCAACATAAGAATTATACCAAAGAAAAACAAGTGTATATTAGATCCCTAAATAGTAAAGAACTTCATACCCCAAGATTTTTGATGTTAAGTCAAAAGGTTCACCAAGGAATCATCACTCAAATCATGTTCGCATATCAATTGATTCAAACTACTCACCAAGGATTCATAGAACCAATTCCAAATACTTTATTTAAAAAAGAAATAATAACACCACATCAGATTATAGTTTCTATCTCCTCAATAATTTCCAAATTATTGAATAAAAACATAACATGTGATAACCATTTCTTCCTCAAATAATAATTATAAAACCACATGAGATAATATTATATCTCTCTAGAACAATCTAAGATAAGAATATGTAATTCATTATTGTTATTATTTTATTATTTCAAGTGAATCATTTAGTAGTTCTTCATCAATTTTCTAGAAATATTAGAAAATATTATTTTAAAATTTGAAAAATAATTAGGATTGTTGGAATTTATCCCTTAAAAAACTAATCTCATGAATAAAAGAGAGAGTGTGTGTGTATTTTTTCATGATAAGAAACCGGATGAAGAATATAGTTTGATCAAGGATGGATTTATATATTAATCATAAATGAATTTTTAGGCTACTCAGACTCAAGATAATCCCTAAAAACCGAAGGTAGAAAAGGATTGAATATTTTTTATGATGTCAATCCATATTTAGGTCTTCAACATTATGAACCATAAATTAAATTTAGAATTTTATTATTTTTCTAAAATTCTAATTACGAAGAACTTAAAACCATCCAAAAAGTATTTACTATATTTAAATGAGTCAAATTAATTAATTTTAATTATTTTAGGCTTTGAAAATCATTAAAAACGAGTTAAATGTGTTTTATAAGGAAAAATAAATGAAAAAAGGGTTTTAAAAATTATTTTTACCAGAATGGATGCTATGTAATAGTAACATGATTTTACCCTTATACTACTCAAAGTTATCATGTGGGGGGACTGGGTTACCATTATGTAAACATTGAAAAGAAGAATTTTCTTGAATGTAACTCATTACTACCCTTAAATATTCTTTATAAATTAGGATCTACCCTATGAAAAGGCTAGAATAACCTTATACAATAAAACGATCAAAGAGCTCACCCCTATTCAACTCATACTTACATTTATGTTAGAAGAAGAAACCTCAAGTAACCCTTACATGAAGTTGGGAAGGCCCTTATACATTTCATGAAACATATAACATAACATTATAAAACTAAGGGAAAATCCGCTTACCTTTACACATACATTAAAAAACATGAGTTAACCTTATAAAGATCTTAGGTCCTACACAAGGGTAAATATTACATTTAAAATTGATTAATTTTTCACTGAAAATTTATAAAAAATAAAACAAAAGGGTATTTAATTATTATAAAATTTAGTATGTTAAAAACAATGTGATATTAATAAATAATTTCAATAATTCCATTAATTAGAATAATATATCCATTAATAATATAGCAAAAAATAAACACACGGAAATTAATAAATAATCTCATTATAAAGGAATACATAATAGTAGACATTATAAACATATCTCCAAGAAATCATGATAGGAATTAATACATAAATAGGAAAGGATTATACCAAATACCCAAGTTAATTTATCTCATGAGACACACCACTGTATTAATCAACTATATAAGTCCACGCCCCATCTATCACATAATAGGTACAATATATCCATCATATGAAGAAAATTGAAACAAATACATAAAATAATGTTCCTTAACGAACCTCATACCTAAATTATAAATATCTAATAAATAGTTTCCCATACAGAAATTTGGATATAAAGAATTTATTTATTTCTCCATTTCAATAAACAATATGCCTATCTAAGTGAATATCCCACAATCAATTTAGAAACAATAAGATATTAATAATGTAATGGAAACCATCCATATTAGAAGAATGATAACATGGAAGTAGTTAATATTCCCTTTATGGTGTAGTGATATCAATAGTATGTAATCCTATTTTTTGTTTATAAAGAGCTCGTGAGTTATCTAAAACATATCCCATGGGATTATCAAACTAGGTGTGCAGATTGGACCACCAGTCATGCAGTATGTTACAGTTGATTAATACCCAAACAACCTTTTTAATGGTTATTACCGATATGTTAATTTATGATAGAGAATTTATCCACTTTTTTGTATCTAGATAGGGATTCCATTGATAGGAAACCATACACTCTTTACATCACCAAAATGTTATGATATTTTATAGCTATAGAAGTGTATGAGAATTATAAGGGATTATGAAGGTAGTATAATGAGAGGTAGTGGTGATATATCATTAGTGATATAATAAGGAATTTATAGTAATGAATCATGATAACATCTTTTTAATTAAAATAAAAATAAATATAGATACTGCACAAATAAATGTATTGAATTGGTTAGAAACCCTTGCCTTTCAAGGTTGCTTCTTAATTTTTTCAATTACAAATATCATTCAACTTTAATCACAGTAAAGTAATTAAGAAGGAATTGAAAGTTTTTTACAATTATATAGTGGGATTTTAAAAAATAAATACGTTTTATATTTTTGAGAATACAAAGATTGAAAATCCATTCCACAAATATGAGTTTTTACATACATGGATGTGAGAGAAATTTTTCTCAATTCAGTAGCAGGAGACCTTTAAGGAATAATAATTTTTTTATATAAAATTAAAATTTTATATTATTTGTTAATTACTTTATGAATTATTAATTTATTTTATGCAAAATACCTCCTGGTGAGCTCACTAATAGACCTAGTTACATAATGTATATCATCATACATACACTAAAAAACAAACATTAGAGGGGGTTATTTAGATGGGGTTATGCACAACCCCCTCTATCTTCATTTTCTTTATAATTAGAGGGGATCTTCATAACCCCCTATAAATTAATTTACTATAAAAATTAGTGGGGTTTATGTACTACTATCATTAATCATTGAATTTTTATGGAGTTATGGACCCCGCTAATTTCTTAAATTGGAGGGGGTTTTGAATGTCTTCTGAAATTTTCATTCTTATTTTTTAAATATCTCGTGGGTTTTTAGAGGGGCTCTAAACCACCTCTAATATATTAAATTAGATGGGGTTGAAAACCCCCTTCAATGTCTTAAAAATAGAGTGGTATATAGACCCCATTTTAATATTTTAGAGGGGGTTCAAAACCCCCTCCAATGTCTTTATATTTGAGAGGGTTCAAAACCCCCTTTAATGTAATTATATTAGAGGGGGTTCACAACCCCCTCTATTTTCTTTACATTTGAGGGGGTTTAAAACCCCCTCTAATTTCATAGATTAAAGGAGTTGTGAACCCCCACTATTTTTTACAAAAATAAACTTCCACATGCATACATATATATTTAAAAAAAAATATATAAATGTATTTAAATGCATTATATGAGCATGTTTTTTAAGACAATGTCCATATTTTTGTACTTTAAATAGCCATTTTGAGGATAAATGGTAACAGGTACATTTCCAAAAACAAAACCAAACAACAACTTGACATTAAACCAAATTCATGATTCAAAACCGAAGACATCAAACTGCCAAATTCAAAATTTAAAAATACTACAAGATCCCACCTAAATAGCCTGGGGTAGCGAGATCCTTGATCCATGCTTCCTGACACGAATCATCGTCATCAAGAAACAGTATCATAGACAATTATTACCATCAATATTCATCGACACCCAAAATCCACTGGAACCAGAGAAGCCGAAAAAACCCACAATTCACCGACCAATTGAAGCTCGAAACCACGATCACCGGAAACACCATCAAAATGACATCGTATTATCACCTTCGAATCGAACCAGAATCCATAACCATAGACTTATTTGGAGTAATGAGGACCACCGTCATCACATCCCACACCTGACACCAAAGAACCTATCCACTAAAAAACACCAAAAAGGATTTGATGGCCACCAAAAACCACCGGAATCCACTGTCATCGACATTGAGAACCATTTTCATTGACGCAAAACCACAAAACTTGTAGTAAATAACCTGGAAAACAGCCTTTCCACCATTACAAATCCACTGTGAGTTAAACCAGTATGGAGACACCACCAGAAAAGCAGAGAAAAAATGAAAACCCCATGCTAGAGCAGCTCTTGAAATGTCATCGACCACTCGAACAACACCTCCCAAAGATCCATCGGAACCAACACACCAGGCTAACTTAGATAGGATCATTGGATTTTGGATCCAGAGTAGAGTTGAGCAGATTATGGGTAGACAAAGAGCCATGATTTTTCGGGAGACCAAACCGAAAAATAGAACATACAAGATGAAAAGAACCGGCAAGCATAAAATTCCAAAGCGGACGCGCAAAAACACCATCACCAGTTGAAACCGTCGACATCAAGGATGGAAAAAATCAAAGTACTAGAAGAAAATAGAATAATAGAAGAACCGCCAAAACCTCCGCAGTGAACCATGACCGTGAACCCCAACACATCCCAAAACACTATGAAGAATGCTGAGAAAGACCAAAAATGGAGTCCAGCACAATGGGTTCGGTTGGTAGAGCAACTGTGATTCCCAATCAAGGAAGTGCGTTAGAAAACCAGACCAATGAAGAGGAAGAACAACCCTAAAGGAAGAGCCCCAGGATGAACAGAAAGGGAGAAGAAGTAGCAGAAAAAAAGAAGGAAATGGAGGCCGAAAATCGCTCCGTCGCGAGAGGGGAAGAAACCCTAGGTTGGAAGAAAAGCGCTCGAGGGAGCTCTCCGGGCGAGAACAGAGCCATTATATGAGCATGTTATATAAAGTTTTTATATGATTTTATTTAATTATATTTAATTATATTTTATTGTATATATATATATACAAAAAGGTAATTATATATAAATATTATCTATTTTAATATATATTTAATTTTATAATAATATTAATTATTTATTTATAACTAATATTAATTATTTATAATAAAACAGAATAATCATATAATATAAATATATAATATATAATATACAATATAAATATATATTAAAAATATATAATAAATATATAATAAATATATAATATAAATATATGTTGTAAATGTTTTTAATATAATATATATTTAGTGTAAATTCTAAAGTAAATGTTTAGTATTTATAAAACAAATATATAATTTTTATAGATTAAATAATAGATTTAATAAGAATAATAATAAATAATAATAATATTGTTATCACACACACACACATTCACAAACACATACAATATATATATATATACTTGTGTAATATATTTAAGTGATATATAAATATATAATATAGAATATATATAATTGTATATACATGTAAATATAGTAAATAATATATATATTATTATTTAAATGTATTTAAATATATTATGATGATAAAATTTATTATAAGAAACAATCCAATATATATAAATATATTAATGTGTAACTTATAAACAAGAAATTAAATTTCCAAAGTGGTTAACGGGTAGTGTTTGAACAATGTTGGTTCGTTGCGATACAAGGTTTGAATCCTTATTCTGCTATATATATATATATGTATGTATGTATATATATATATATATATATATATATATATATATATATATATCGTGACATGGACTGGACAAGAGGGGGTGGGGAGAGCGTGAAAAGGATGGAGGGGTGGGTTGGCACGGGGTAATTAGATAGAGGGGAGTGGGGAGGAGAAGGAACGAGAGGGAGGGAGACAAGGTGCTGTGGGGAACGGGAGTGGGGTGGGGTGATGTGGGGAACAAGAGTGGAATGGAAGGGGTATGGGGGAGTAGCAGGAAGGGAGAGGGTATGGTGTAGTAATAGGAATGGGAGGGAGTGTATGGAGGAGTAGAAGGAGGTCGGGTGGGCGGGTAGAGGGAGAAAAAAATCATTAAGGGCGGTTTCCACAACTACCCCTAAAGAGCTCAATTAGTGGCGGTTTCAACTATAATATCCTCTAAGGCAATCATTTTTAGTTAATTTATGTAAACATTAGAGGGGGTTGAAACCCCCCTATACTTTAACCGCCACTATATTCATCATGATTTTACATGTGGTCACTCAAAACTACCTCTACTAAGAGTAGGTGGGCCCATAACGGTGGTTCATCACAACCATCACTAATGTCTTTAAAAGTGTTTATAAAGCCTTCAAAAGTCAAAAATTACCCCCTATAATTTGGCCATTTTTTTGTAGTGATAGTTATATGGATGGTATCTTTTATTATTAGAGAAAATGATTTCGGAAAAGTTTTATGAATTACAGGAAATATATATTAGTATCTCAAAATAGGTTTATTTCAGCTCTCCATATTCCCCACTTTCCATGGAAAATGGAAAAGGGGAAGGATGAAAAAAATAAGTTTCTTATTGATCCATAAAAATAAGTTTATAATATAATTTTAAGAAAATAATTTATATTTTTTGTTGAATATTAGTATTTTTTGTATTCATCACACTGATATAACATTATTAAATATCATTTCTAGATTCTATTGTTGATAAGGATATGTACATAACCTTTATCCTTAAAGGATGGATGAATATTATTATGGTTACTTTAGTGAATAGAGAATACTTAATCCACAAAAGGGGATATGAGACTGGTTTCATTATTATAAATTTTTTTGGTCATACCGATACAACATTGATAGAGGCATAATTCAATATAGAAATAGATTCCTTAAAGGATGAGTTATAATTGATGAGTTAATAAATATAATATTGAATAAAACTTCTTGTATAATATATCATTGATGAAAGGGAGAGAAAAATGCATCGTGTACAACCTTACAACCAAGATTAGTCACCTCCTTCTTTAGACCTGATATTATGATTGGCATTCCGGGGATCCCTATTAATATATTGTATCATAAAGAACCATACATAATTTATGGGTTTATATAAATCTTTTTCAAATGTATTTGGATAAATTAAAATTTCGTGTATATAATATTATTAATCTAACTACTATAGTACCATTACTTACCAAGGTGGTGGCTTGAGATGGAGAGAATAGAGCCATTTTTACTCTGGACAGTTATCCCTGCTCATCAATTGACATATGTTGAATGTGTTGTTTTCTAGTTTTTATTTTCTTTTGATTTAAAATTAACCATAATTTTTCCATTCATTTACCCTATATAAGAGTATCTAAAATATAAGAAATAATTTCAGAATAGAAAAATATTTCAGGAACCAACACTTTCAAATACATATTTGGTTACTGATGAGCTAAAAAAATTCACAATGGATTATTTTACATTGGAGATTTATTAGGAGTATCTTATGGCTGTTGAAATACGTGTTAGTGATTATCCATTAATAATACATAGAAAATTCATCGTGGTTGTTATTATTAGTGATTATTTCTCGATATCTATATTACTATTGTTTTCTGTGTATGAAAATTTCCATTTCAGTTTTCATTTCATTAAGTAAATATAACATTTAGATACTTTATTTTTACTTATATAATTTGGTATTTTCTATAACACCTAGAGTTTTTAGAAGACAAAAATTATGATTGATGTTATAAATTACATGAAACATTAAGTTTGTCTTTATTACACACAATACCAAGTTTATCTCTTGTTATACACGATACTGAGTTCTAACAAACCATATTATTATCATCATTATTTAATATGAAATCTATCACCTAGCAGATGGAAAGGCTGGTATGAAGAATAATAACTTAACTATGAAAATATGGTTTAAAAACACACACACAAACACACATATATATAATTAATTATTTAGTGAACAATTAATTATAAAAGAAAATAAAACCATATTGGAAATAAAATAATTTTCTTTCTGAAAATCTATTTTAATACGCACAAGTGTGTTTTATACCAATACATTAAAAAAAATCACACTTGTTGGGTTATATTAATGAAATTTATATATTATATATTCAATATAAGTTTTTTTATTCATCTTATTTTTTTCTAAAAAATAGATAAAAATAAATCAAATTTTATTTTTAGAATTGTATTTTTCAAAAAAGTAGTTTTTGTCGCCTACTTATGTTGCACTTATTTTAAATATATATTTTTACCCTTTTATAGAAATTATCTGACCAAATAGAATTATGTTTTGAAATCATAATTTCAAATGATCTAAGGGTGAAGTTATAGGATTTTTTTTTGAGAAGTTTCATTTTGGATGAATAGTGAAAAATATTATTATTTGTGAAATATTTCATTTCATTCAAATAATTTATAATGTTAAATTATATTTCTAATTGGTTTTAAAGTAAAATTAGTTCAATTTTATATGAATTAACCTAATTTAATTCATTTTTATCTTTTTTATATTGAATTTTGATATAAAAACATTGTAAACTTTTGAACATTTTCACTTTAAAAACCCCCTTTCACTTCGCATCTACGAGATTAATTATAAATTAAATTCTTCCACTATTTTGTGTTGTTTTTAAAAAAATGGATACAATATTTGGAATCATAAAAATCTATATCATGTAATATGTTCAACATAATTTTTTAACATAAAAATTAGTGAAAATAGTTATAAATAATTACCACAATTATGGTAAAAATAAGTTTACTATGAGGTTTGACTAAAAATATAGGAGTTAAAATGTGATAAAATATTACCTTAATTTTATTTTATGAGTTTATTTTTTCCTTATAAATAAAATTCAAGAACATATATAAATTTATTTTCAATTTACTTTCAAAATGACCTATATAATTAGTTAAGTAAAGAAAAAGATGAAAAAGGAACCTTCTATGCTTTCAATATCTATAATTATTTGGGATAGGGACAAGGAAAACCCATATTCAGTAATAAGTTCTTATTTAAAATATAAATATTTGTTTTTAAATTATAATTAATTTTAAATTTTTAGGTATGAAATAATTATATTAAATTCTTAAGAAAAACCAACACAATAACTATTTAGTTAATAATAAAATAAATTAAAAGATATTAAAAACATCTAAGTGTAGTAAAATAAAAGAATTATTATATTAAATTATTTTTTATACTAATATATCATGTTACAGTATCTATAACATAATATATTTTAATTCCTTATTTTTATTGATTTTTTTAAAATTCAAATTAAATGAATAATGTCAAAATTGACATTAATGATATTTTATAATAAATGATATATTTTTAAATGATTTAAAATTTTAAAAAAAATTCTATCTTTTTCCAAGTTAATTTTCAATGTTTTATAAAATCATATATTTTCTATTCATAGATAAATTATTCTTTTATAGTGAATCTATTTATCCCTAAAGAGTAAACACTCTATTAGAATAGTTAAGGCTAAAATAATGTTTTTACACGTTACAAGCGCTTGCGTTCAAATTAACTTTCAACCCACATGAGATTATTATTTTAATTTTTTTATTAATAGGGGTATAAATTATATAATTTTATTCATGTTATTTATGATATTTAATAATAAATTACATTGATAAAAGACTAGTAACTATAGTAGAAACTAGATTGGTAAAATTAAGGAAACTTATAAGTTAATGCACAAATTGGTTAAAAGATGTTTTTTTGTGATGTGTAAGTTTTTATTGACAATAATATCACTCAAATATATTATTTTTAATTTTTGAATAAAATTAGGTATGATTGCACCCCCACTAGTGAATACTTTTGGGTATTTACAAGAATTCCCCCCTCCTCTATTATAAAAGAAAATAAAAACCAATCACTTATTCACACCTCTCAAGCCATTTGGCTCATCAATACCTTGAAAAAATAACTTAAATACTTCTCTAAAATAATATTAGAAGGATTATTTTCTTAATAAATCCAACCTATGAAGGATATTGATGTGAATATAAAGAGGATACCTGAAGAAGTGGTAACGTTCATCAATGAACATTATTATTTTATTTCTTTATCCATCCCATTAAATTACACTTAAAATATGATGATATAATATCATAATTATATTATATTTAATTATATTTTATTATGTTTATTTAATATCGTAAATCATTTACCTCTTCCATTAAATGGGTTATGAAATCACCATTCATGTATACTGTGGACTACCGCCTTATGAACCGATGTCATTCGTTTTTCCATTACCACCTAACCAGTTGTGTATGGTGATGGATATAAAGCTTATATATTATATTAATAACATAATTATACCAATATATTCATTATTTATTATATTTTTTTCTTATATTATATTCAATAAAAGATACGATAACATCGCCTGTGTGTACAGAGGACTACCGCCTCGCCATGTGATGTGATTCATTTTTCAAAAATACATAACATGGAGGTAATAAGGGTACATATAATGAATATATGTGATATATATTTAATTATTATGATATTAATGGAATAATAATCATTATATATAATATATATAATTTTATTTCTTACCTATTCACCCACCAAAAAAGTGATAACGGTGTTCATGGATGTGTGGACTACTTCTCCTCAAAGTGATGTGATTCTTTTTTCATCACCACAGCCCAAGGATGATATATATATGTATATATAATTAAATATTATGTTATAATGTTCATTATATAAAGATAAAATACCACTTACCTTATTTTCATAATAATAATTTGAAAATAAAAATGTTACTCATGCGTTTGTACGACCTACTGTCTCCAAGATCGTAACATTAGTTCTTTTTTATAACCATATTTCACGATTGATTTTAATATTATAATTTATATATTATATTATAAAATATATAATTATTATTATGCTATATATGTTTAAATAATGACCTATTTGATCATAGTCAACTTACCAAAACCATTTTTGACAAATAAGCCAAATATGGTCAAAACATTCGAAGTAAAATTAATTGATTAAGTAATTGTATAAAAAATTATAATAAGTGAAATTAGAGAAATAATAAACTTTAAAATGTTTATCAAGAAGGTAAATAATTAAAATAAGTTTATTATTTAGTAAGATAAAGTCACACATGACAAGTTGGACTCAAGTTAAATGAACTCCTCCCAATTTCCTTTAATTGGGGCATATTTTGATGTCGAGAACCTATAAAATTTTACATGGTGTTTATATAGCCAATTTGAGCTTTTATATCATGAATATATTTATTATAATGGTATTTATATTTTTCATCAGTGTAATTTTTTAATGTGGATTATGATTCAAATATTTCCATTGTTATAGGGGACTTTTCTTTTAAAAAATCTATTTTAAAGTTTTCCTTCCAACTCATTCTTTTCGATGTCCATTTTTAAAAAATGATTTTATTTAATTTTTTATATACATAAAATATTAATAAATTAAATTTTATATCTCTTAAATTTATTTCTAATGTTTTTTAAATGAATATATATACATGTTTTATATGAAACATTTTTACCAATGACAAAAGGAATGTTCTATTCTTAACATACACATCGATAATGAGTTTTACTCTACCATTTACATTATTTTATTTATATATTCATTTGAAAATTTTCATGTTTTATTAATTGAAAACCCCTATTTCTCGTTTCTTGGTATTTCAGTATTAAAAATGGTATTTTAAAATAAAAGGGTATTTTTATCTAAAAGTGTTTTTCATAAGGGTTTAAAATAGTTTTTCAAAGGGTTTTATGATGAAAGTGTTTTATTCATGATATGGTACTTTAGGATTATATAAAATAAGTGATCCCAATACAACTTATAATAAGGTTTTTGCCACATTATAACTCATGGGTGTGCCCAATATAGCTTAAACATAGGTTTTATCCTTATTATAGCTCATGAAAAATATGTGATCCTAATATAACTTATTCGTAGAGTGATCCCTATTATAGGTCTCCCATGTATTGGGTAAGGATTATTTTGGAATTTATAAGTATTTTTATTCTAATTTAAGGGGGTTTGAAAGGGTTTAATGAATATTATTACCCAATTCATCAAAAAGGGATTTTTGATTATTTTCTTTGGGTTTTAAAGGATTCCTTTGAGAAAAACATGCATCTGTTTTTCATGAGAAAATGTTTTAATTAAAACACTAAAAGAAAATTAAATGTAAAGGTAAATGTTATATGAGTTTTATTATTTTTAAATATAAAAATGGTTTTCATTTTTTTATATTCCTTACTGATATTTTTGTGCTCATACCACATTTTAAAATTTTTTCCCACAGGGTTTAAGGATGGGTAAGGGAAATAAAGAAGTTATGTTGAATTCCATGGAGATTTTATATGAAAAGAAGTCACGATTTATTTTTAAAGATTTACACTATAGGAAAAAAGGATAATAATTTAAACTGTATAATTTTATTTTATGTTTCTTTTATGTATGAGTTATGAAAAAATTCCATGAGACTCTAAACACTAAAAGATTCTCAATTTTAAGTGAATGAATTATTGAATTAAAACTAATGATCATGCAATGTTTAAGGCTATATAGTTAGTATCAGAGGAATGTTTTTGATAAATATGGAGATTATGATGTATTAATGTTAGGTCATATTAAGAGTTATAGATACATTCATAGGTTTATAAGGTTAGGGTAGATCATAAATTCTAAGTATTAGACGCCCCTTTGAATTATTAAGCGATGATATATTAAACTAATTAATGGTATTTTAGGATATGTTTTAATTGGTTGTAGTATTTGTAAATATATTTTTTAAAATGAAGTATTAATTTAAATTTTTTCAAAATGAGATTTAAGGAATTGATAACATTTAGGGATTATCTGATCTTTGATATTGAGAACACAAGTTTTATCACATAGATAACCACATGATTGAAAAGTGATTTGATGACTAAGTGATAAAAATTACTTAAAACAAAGATCACCATATTTTTGGGCTTGAAATATGAAATGTATGAGATAATTTTTTTTGTTAAAACAGTCATTAATTTTAAGTTTATTAATGTTTTTTGGGATATTGTGTTATTGAATGATTTAGTTTCAACTTTTCTTATTGCTGTTCAATTTTGAAAATTATTGTATCATATGACGGTTTATTCACTTTGGAAATAATCTCACCATGTGCTAATAATTTTTTGTTTTGGTTATTATTTAAAGACAATATGAATACTTTTTATAAATTTTATGGATACTTGGTCTTTAAAATATGATTTTAGAAATTCAAGCTTTAATAATTCATCATTAATATGCATATTTTTGAGAAAAGGATTAGGTTTTGGTCGAAATTGATTAAATGATGAAATTATACTATTAAATTAAGTATATTTACATTTTATATTAGTATATATGGTAAGATAATAACTCATCCTTAAGAAGAGTATTTTGAAATAAAAATTTTACCCTAGTACCTTCAGTTTTGTTGAACTGGTGTTCTTTTTTTCATATAAAATTTATGGTTTTGAGGCCCCTAACTTTCTATTGATCATTCACTTATTTGTGATCAATGACCTCAATAAATATTTGTAATTATTTAACTTTTATCCATTCCCACCTATGTTCACCTATTTGGAAACATAATTTTGTGTTATTCTATATGACCTTTGAGATTCTATTCTCTCTTGTTAATAGTACATTTTATTGACCCTTTTTATGATGTGGGTTTACAAAAAAATTATTTTCAAATGACCATTCTTTAATTACCATGATAAAGTTAAAATTGATATAATTAAATTTATTAAGGGGGGATTATATTGAATTAGTATTAATATACATAGACATTACATAATTTTTTGGAATACTTAAAAAATTATACAAACAGATTCCCAAAGCCCGTATTATTTTAGTGCCTTTCAAAACCTAGAAACATAAACACCGATACAAAAGAGATATAAAATATCTTCCACTAGGATCTTTATGATATTAAAATTTCTTAGACACATCATAATAAACACATATCTTCATAAAATTAAGAATGAAACATAAAATGGGGTGAGCTCAAACACTCAATAAGTGTAAATAAGGGTGAAATGTGAGCAAAAACATGATAATTGGGTTATAAGAATAGGATCATAAAAATATAATATCAAACTCTGCATATCAAATATCATAAATAGGAATCATAGAATAAATATTTTAAGTTTATAAGATATAAATCAAAAGAAAATAAAGGATATAATCCACAGAATAATAACATAGGAATAAAATAATTAATTGTGGAAAACACATAAATCTTATAATATTATTTTTGTAGTAGTGAATTCATCACTGCCAAGGCCATATTGGAAGTATGGGTTCACTCCATATACAATATTGGTAGTTTTGGTTAACTCCTATTACAATATTAAAAGTATGAGTTCACTCCTCATACCATATTGGTAGTTATTTTTCACTCCTATGGCCATCTTAGTAGGACGAGTTCACTCCTCATACCATCTTGGTAGTAGGGTTCACTCCCATGGACATCTTAGTAGTCAAAATTCACCCCCAAAACCATATTAATCTATATCATGAGATATAAATCTTTAACCAATTCATTAGAGAGAGATATAGGTCCCACCCATCTCATAATGAAATCATACAAATATGTACCAAAAAATTATAAGCAATCATATCATGACCTATGAAATTAAATGGGTATCATAAACATGTAATCATACCATTTATTTTAAAATAATATAAAAGTGTCATAATAATTTGATCATAACAATAAACTATAAAAATCGGGTTTCAAAAGCATATAACCCATGAAAGAGAAAAAAATCTCATAAGAATAATTCTATCCAAACATAAACCATTCAATAAATAATATGAATGGAAGGTATGGATAATTTCCTATAAGGTAATGAGTAACATCATTGGATGTTATCTTAGGTGTAAAAAAGATTGAATTATCTATTAAAAAATTTCATAGGGAAAATATCCTTTATTATTTGGAAAATTATTTTTAAGACATAAAACTATTTGAAAACTATTTTCATGAAAACAAACATGAAAACCTATAAAAAATATTTGAATCTTTTATGAGAACATTTTACTTTGAAAACTTTTTGATAAATTTTAATAAAATATTGCAAACTTTTTGATAAAATTTTTAATTAAAAATTTATGAAATAAGCTTTAAAATGTTTTCACAACCATTTTCCTTGAAAAATTAGAATATAAGCTTTATTTTTTTTCAAAATAATTTTCCTTGAACACTTATAAAAGAAGATTGAAAAAATTTTGAAAACATTTTTCCTTGAAAAATTATAAAATAATATTTAAAACTTTTTAAAAAACTTTTTCTTTTAAAAAACATTAAAAACATATAAATAAATCATGAAAACATTTTTAAAACAATTTATTGGAAAATAATTTAAAAACATATAAAGAAATCTTCAAAATGTTTTGAAACCAGTTTCTTTGAAAATATTTTGAAAACATGTAAAGTATTAATGAAAAATTTATGGTAATACATTTATTTTAAAATAATTTTAAAACATATCATGAATTATAAAAAAACTTTTTCAAACCCATTTTTTTGGAAAACATGGTTTTTAATGAAAATAGATTTACGACCGAAGAGAGAGAAAACATATGAATTACTTAAAAACATTCTTAATCATGTTTTGTATCAAAGAGTAGAAAAGTAGTAACAATAAATAATGATATAATAAATATAAGTAGGATAAAAAACTTCACAAGTTATCTTGAGAGATGGATCATAGTTTTTATTTAATGGAAACATAATTATAAAAAATATCAATAAATGAAGAGATTATTTCAGTAAACCTTAACCACTTGGTTACTTTGAATTATACTCCCCATGTAAGAAAATGGAATTTCATGAAGCTTAAAATATAATTAATAGAAATATATTTATGATTTAACATTTAAAAGGTAATATATAAACCTCATATAAAAATACAAGTGCATAACATGACATGTGTCTCAAATAAGGAAAACTGGGACAAATTGGTAACTTTTGAAACCTACACCCCCTAAAATAAATATCATAAAATGGATATGTAAATAAAAAAAATATAAGTTTAATAATCATTTAAAACATCTCTAGATATTATAAACACCACATATAATAAATACTATTTGAACATGGCATGTATCTCACAGAAATAAAAAATGAGATGGAATTACATTACCTTATGCTTTGACTCTTTTCGAAATAAAAAAAAGATTCATATATAAAAAATTTAAGTTTATTATAAAACTTTTATAAAATAATATAATTATATATAATACCATATATGGTTTGAATATTATTTTATATTACCTATTTTTTTATAATTCTATATTAAGGTTTCACATCACGTAATATCAGTTTGGTTTTTCACATGTGTCTTAATTTGTTATATCTTTGATCCTTATACTTATGTCAAAATTTAATGAATGTAAAACATGATATAAATATCAATTATATTTAGTATATGTGTAGTATAATAATATTTCAAATATATAATCCTAAAATTGAATATACCATTCATGGAAATGGTAGGGCTTATGTACGTATGAAAGATGTTTCCGTTTTATTGTCATACTCAAAGAAAGAGAGTAAATGACATATATAAATATATATGTATATATATAATTATTATAATATAATTATTATATCATATATACCATATAAGTTCACTAAAACCATCCTTAATACATTCCATGTAGTGTGTGAATGAATCACATCACTTCGAGGGGTACTAGTGCACACTACCTCAAATGAAATTATCAAATATACACAAAATGGAAAGTATGAGGATTTGTGTTATAGGGGAATTAAAGAAGATTTAATACATTATAAATATCATATATATCATATATAAATATATTTTTCATCATAATGACCACTATAAGAGGCGGTAAAGGAAGAAAGAACAATCATTATTTCATGAGGCGGTAGTTCGCCGTACACGTAAACAATATGTTCATTATCCATTAGTTGGATGTGTGTGTAAGTGTAGGTAAAACACTTAGAATAAAAACATTCTAGTATATTGGTAAAAAAATTATATAATAATAGAATAATAAGAGTTTAGGGTGGTTGATAATGGAAGTAACATAAAATAACTTGAGAAAGAGTGTTACCACTTATTCAGGTAACTCCTTCTGGTTTGAAACAAAGGGATTCCTTGGATTTACTTCTTACCATAGGTAGGATTCTAGAATTGTGGGGGGATTTTGAGGAAAAAATTTGTTAGATATTGGTTGATCCAAAGTGGTTTGAGGCATGTGAGGATGTGGGAGGAGAGGAGGCCTTTTTATAATGGAGGAGGAGTGACACTCTTGTATATTTTGGGAAAGGGAATTAGACCCATGTTTCTCCCATGGAAGGTTGATTAAATAATGAAAAAATTAGATAAAAGTGATTATTGGTTCGTAATATGACCATAAAATGGATTTTGGACAATTTTATAGGCCATTTAGGCCATTAATATTAAGATTTAGTCCTTAGTTATGCTAGATTTTACCATAATCAATGTAATTAATTTTA
This sequence comes from Viscum album, assembly GCA_963277665.1. Classification (NCBI taxonomy): domain Eukaryota; kingdom Viridiplantae; phylum Streptophyta; class Magnoliopsida; order Santalales; family Viscaceae; genus Viscum; species Viscum album. Next base: position 1,273,363,251 of record OY728132.1, on the reverse strand, counting down.
ATTAATTTCACTAATTTTTTTGGTCAAAAACTAAGTTGAAAAAATTTTAAATTTTAAATTTATTTTATTAAAAAAATTTAATCCATTATTCAAATTAAAATCAAATAAGTGATAGAAATTAATATAAATTTAATCCCATAGTCGGGTCAACAATGTGGGTTTTTGAAGAACAAACATTCAAAAGTTTTCTATGTTTTTATATTCAATTTCAAAGTATAATTGATTCCAATGAACCAAATTGGGTTTATTGAGAAATATTTTAGATAATTAAACATTTAAAATAATTTAAAATTTAATTTACCCATATAAATAAATTAGAGCAGTTTTGAACTAAAATTCAGAAATTTTCACTGTTTATTAAAAAATGAGTCTTTATATAAAAATACCAAAAATTTACCGTATCCTAATTTTTAGGTTTTTATTTAAAATATAATGTTTATTTGGACATATTAAATCTATAAAATTTCAAAAAAATGGATTTAATTTTGGTTCTCCCTTAAAATGCGGTAAAAATTCCTTAATTAAAATATTGGTTTTAACAGAAAATTTGGGTTGTTATTATGTTTTGTATGTCAAATCTATTCGATGAATATCAACAATATTTTATTGAATATATAACATATATATTAAATTAATATCACTACCTAATTGTAATTATTTTAATTTATTAGGGTAAAAAATCTTTATGACCATAAAAATAATGATATTTTCTTTTATATTCATAAAATTTTCATATTCATTTCTAATTAATTGGTAAACTATGAATTCATATTAAATTTTAGTAAAAAATGCTTTTTCATAAATGTTTTAGTAATATTAATAGCTACTAGTTTAACATCTATGTTATATCTTATTATATTAAATAATAATGTATTATTTTTTGGTAAAACATGGTCTTGCGTATTACAAAACCCATCAAGGAAAGCCATTGTTGCATTTAATGAAAGATAACATAAGAGTTCGGTGTAGAGAATGATAAAAATTTTGTTACATGTAGTGTAAAATTGTCTTAATGTTGGGTATTTCATAAGAAAGGCATCGTGATTTAATATAAAGCCAATTATTTTCAGTGTTACGTGAAATAAAAAATATTAAAAAGATTAAATTAATTTAAAAAAATTTCAAAAAATCTAAAGGTGTTACTGGGAGGATGTAACACCCAGAGTTTTTACAAGAATAAAATTATATTCGATAGCATAAATTAAATGAAATACTGAGTTTTGATTTCATTATATACAATATCGAGTTTATCTTACATTATATGCAACATCGAGTTAAAAACACATTATAATTATTATTTAATATGATAGTTATCACCTTTTCATTGGAATGGATGGTATGAATAGTATTAACTGAATTATGAAGGTATGGTTTAAACACACACTTACATATATATATATATATATATATAATTATTTGGTGATCAATTAATTAAAAATGAAAATAAAACCCTTTGGAAAATAAAAGGAAATATTTTAATAAAAAAATAATTTAATGCACACATTAGTTCAAAAACGAGATTTAACATCGTTTTTTTTTCATTTTTAACGTCAGTTTTTAACTGAACTCTATAAAGGTGACATTTAAAATATGTTTTTTGGCATCATTTATAGAAAAATTATTACTAAAAATGTGAATTGGGGTCATTTTAGAATCGTATTTCATGAAAAATGATGCTGAAAACTCATCTAATTGTTTTAAGGTTTTGACATTTGTTTTCATAACAACTGACCAAGAATGTTTAAAAATTTTAAGAAAATTTTTAATACTACATTACCAAATAAATCCGAATTATTATTATAGAAAAATGTATACACCCATCAAACAACATGTATCATTAAGTAAAAATCTATAAAAATATAGAAAATTTTAACAAGTAAATCAAAAAATTATCTACACATTTTTATTATAATGAATAATTAAAAACATACAAAAAATTTAAAAATAATCATTGTCGGTTGATGTTGAGCCATTCTTTTGAGTTCATTATTTTCAAACACCTATTATAAAAAAATTATTAGTTTTTGAAGAGTAGTTATTTGGAAAATGTAATTATAATCATAAACATAAGAATGTGGATACCTTAAACCGTAATCATACTTAACAAATAGTTTACAAACAAAGATCAAAGATGGGTATGTTAATATTATGTATAAAACATTTCATCATTGAAGGCTAACATTAGAACTGAATGATATAAGACTAAGAAATAATATATTATGATAGAAAATATGAAATAATTATTATAAATAGCCTTATCAAATTCATTAGTTACGCCAGTTGTAATTATCTCATACATGAATCATAGAATAGAAAAAAAAAATTCAACTTATCCCTATTGATGATGAAAATTTAGTTATAAAACATTAACTTGATAATAAAAACTAATATATATATATATAATATAAAAATAGAATAATTTCTAAAGTAAAAAATAATTACCATTACTTTCACATATTTGATTTCATTTGATTTCTTTATCGACAAGTAATTTTTGTTAAATTTTTTCTTTGACCTGAAATTGCTTATATATCATATAGTAATACATGTATATACAATAATAATTAAATATAATGAAATTCTAAAAAAGACAAAAATTTACCTATCTAAAAAGGTGGTAAATGTTTTATAAACATCACCTACTAAAGGTAAAATCCAATATAATGTAAATTTACTTGGGAAGAATATGCCTAACATCCAAAACCCCCCATAATAAATTTTTTCAAAATTTATGACATTATAATGAACATTAGTTTATAATTATGTTTGTGTTCTTACCCATCAATAAATGCAAAAAAACCAACACCCAATCTCCATATTTGATGATCTCACATATATATATGTAAATCTATCAGTAGTATTCACATATTTCATAGATGCTGAAATAAATTTTAGGTATATAATACCATAAACATATATGGCCTTATTTTGAATAAGAAGCGGGTGTAGATACATAATTGAAAAATTAATCTAGTTAGTCAATTTGAACCATATTTAATTAAAGAAATAAAAGCTGACATGTCAATTTACTTACATAAAAAACAACTTAAACATAGGAATGTTGATCCCTTTAAAATGAACTAGATCCATGACATCTTTTCTGAATATTCTCAATGGATAGTATCTTCCACATATATCATACATCATTCAAAACTCATAGATATTATCCAAGGAATAAGTATCCTGAGATAATTTTTGTATCCAATAAAAAATATCAGAAGTATCTACAATTGTTTGTTTTTGAACATTTTGTTTCCTTTATTCCATTTCTTTTGATATTAAATACTTCTATATAAGTTATATTTCATATAAAAATTATAACTAATTTCCAATCGGATGTAATTAAAATTTTAAAAAATGAATACCACATACGGAAGATAACGAATAAGGACATATAAAAAAAATAAAAAATGACCCATACAATCCCCAACTATGGTAAACTCCTTAGTAGGAAATAGAAGTAGATCATTATGATCAATAATATTATGTACTGATATTCTAACCTGACCAATATACATAGCCTAGTGATGTATAGAATCTGCTAAAAAATGAACAAATTTGAACACTACAATATGTATATGAGGATCTCTACCATACAACTCATGGTATAAGGTTGGATCTAAGATAGGAGGTGTAGGATTCTAGTAGGCAAGGTTGGAAGGCATGTTTGTCTTGGAGGTCTACATAGGCTATGTAGTAGGCTGAAAAGGATAGATACGCTGGGAAGGCTATGTAGACTATGACTATCTCATCAATTTTTTGAACATAGCCTATATAGTTGATTGAATTTGATCTACCCTAGACTGTTTCATATATTTCGGAAAAAAATTTAAGGATTTTATTTCTAGATATCTTTATTACATACTTTGATGACCAAAAACATTCTTAAAACTAACACCCACTTCATATCGTCTTTTGTGACTGTGGTGATCTGGTTTTTATAAGGCATTGTCTAGGATGTCCATCCTACCTCAGGGATAAATGTTCTATGTGATGATTGCTTCTAAAGTTCATCAGAAAATGAAAAATGAAAATTTTATATTAGTGTTGTCAATTTATAAAATATAGAAACTCAAGAAAAATAAAAATTATTTAATAAAAATTATTTAATAAAAATTATTTCCTCTACTTCCTTATATTTTTATATAAGATAATTTTCATATTTTCTTCTTCTTTCTCTTTTGTATTTTTCATCGATAGTGGGGGAGATAGAGGAACGAACTGGACCTCATTAGAAACACCGGAACATTGATATCTTAATGCTTTAAACTTTTCCCCAATCATTTTTAAATAATAAATGATACCCTCTAGGTGATAAAGTATGAAGGTACACATTCTACAATGGTATGTCTTGATGGGATTTATTATAGGTCTGTTATATAAAAAGTATAAAAATAAGTAATTAGGTACATATATAATATATTTTACAATATAATATAATTATCATACTAGAAAGGCTTTATCATTTTGGTTGGAAACAAATTTATTACACGTATCTACATCTAAAAACTCATATTTGAGGCTTGGGTTTTCATTTTTCCTCTTTCCAAAAACATAATTTTTTATCAATGTTTTTTTGAAACCTCTCCATTGAACCACCGCTAATTAAAGACATATTTTCTAATTTATTTTGTTTCTTCAAAATTGAATTTCATCTGTAATAAAATAAAATAAATATTAGTTATTTAAAATATATCATATTTGAAAAATGAGATAAAATAAATCATGTGAAATATTTTACCTTTATAGACTCCCAAAGCTGATTTATCCCGTCTTTTCAATGGAATTCCAAGTAGGATATAGAACACTAATTCTACAGTGACTCAACATATAGATGTCGCTGATAAACTGCATATCATTTGGGATAGTTTCATTATTATTATCATCAAAACTAATATGCAATCACTCATCTCCATGAGAAAGTGATTGTTTTTATAAACGTGTAATGCCATGTTTACCAACTCGAGAACTCAATTTATTAATAGTAAAAGAATAATACTCTTCTGTTGTTATCTTATTAGTAGTACTAAAATAATTTTTTGTTTGTAAATTAAGAGTCGGTTGTCAATAAATAATTATATTACGGGATATTTAACAATATAAGAAAATGAAAATACCACATTATATGTTCTTCTATATCTGTATCTGTATCATTCATTGAAATTAGAAAATGTAAAGAAATTATTGTATATCCACATATTATTAATCAAGAAAATAATTATAAAATAGTAAAATTGAAATATGTAGGTATTTAAAGTGGCACAAATGTGATAGTTTAAAAAAAATAATGATGTTATTATTATTAACCAAAAAATATACAAGGTAAACTATTAAAAAAATAGTACTAAAATTATAGAAACCTTTGTAAATTTAAATATCAAAGTTAGGAAAAGTGTTCTTATATGATTTATAGTTACCCAAATATAATAATATGATTCAGTTATTTCAATTAAAAAATGTTTAACCATAACTATAGAATATCAAAATTAAATATAAAAATCATATAAATAAAAATATATATATAATTAAATATCTGATAGTTATTTAACAATATAGTTTTAACACATTTAAACTCAAAAAAATATATATAATGTAAATAGGTTATAGTCCTTATTATCTAAAAATACGTAATAGTTATTATAAATCAATAACATAATAATCATCCTCATCATCCCAATGTATTATTATCCCTTGAAAAATGACGTACCACTAATCATTTGATGGATCAATGAAATAATTTTTTTGCATGTGTGGACATGGTAAATAGTTCCTCATTACAACTAAATATTTTCAAATAAACCAATTTAAAACCATATTTATCATGTTTGAAACCACTGTTACTTGCAACCCAAATTTACTTAAACACTATTACTCTAACTTCAATATAACCATTTTCTTATATGTCTTCAAGAACACCAAAATGTGGTGTTGAAATAGAAACTGGAGCTTTATCTTTAGCACTTGAAAAACACAATGCTTTAGTGATGACCATTACACCACTATTTTGAGCCATACTCTTGTTATAAATCATCATTGTGTAAATTTTTTACCCATTAATATCATAAGCAGACCATGTGATCACATTAAGAGATGGTCCCCATAACAACCATTTCAATGTTTCTGATGCAGATATATCTATGATGACTTTATCTTTAAATCTTGAAAAAAAGTATTTTTTTGCTCAATCATTTGTCACTTTTCATTTCTTTTCAGATATCATAACTTTAATTCAGAAAAAGGCGATGATATATATGATTTGACCTCATCTGTGTTTTTCAAAATTTATAAATTTTCCTGCATCACTTCATCAAGTGGAATTAAATTTACCTTTAAGCCTCTAATCCATCTATGTTCACTAAAAACTATCATATATCGAGATATAGGGAGATAAATATGATTCACTTCATACAAATAATGAGTAAGGAACTCAATAATCTCTTCTGATACATATTTTTGAAAATATAGGCCTTTATTAGATAAGTACTTTTATCAAATGCATTCAAAATTTTCATATATCTTTCAAAAGGATACATCAGTCATAAATAAATAGGCCCACATATTCTTCTCTCACACACCAAATAAATCACCAGATGAACCATTATATAAAATAATTTAAGTGGGAAATACATTTATAGTTGGAAAATATTAAAAGGAGATTCATCCTCTATAATATATAAAAAATTTGGATCAATGAATTTTATGCAAATGGATTTAAAAAAATTATATAACCTAATGATAGTATTTCTAACAGCTATCAACAATATATCATGTAGTGTGAATGATAGAAGTTATTGCACTAATACATTACAATCATGAGATTTCATACCTATTTATTAAAATCCTTCAATGACATAAAATTATTCACAATTTAATAATAACCACTGTGTACTTTAATACAATAGATACACTGATAAAAATTCATCTTCTCAATTTTGATTAATGTGTGTCATGCCAGAGGTAAATATGTTCTGTTTCCCTTCATAGTGGATGCTAACTATACACATATTCCCGTTGGTATCAGGTCTAATCTAGTATACGATCCTTATTTTCTCTTCCCTTTTATGTGTAACAAAGTTTCAATAAAACAATCACATATGTTTTTCTCAACATTCATAAGTATAACAAATACTCATACCACCTTCCTCATTCAATTTATGAGATCTCCACATGGGAAATAAACTTTCATAATGCCCATAATTTCCACATATGAAACATTCAAGGTTTACCATGTTCCTTCTTTATCCCCCCATTAACTAAAACCAGAAATCACAAGGTGAGAAACACATATCATAGAAAAAAACCTAATCCTTAAAAGTTACTTATAAGATGTATAAATCATGACACCTTTTTTAAAACATGGCACCCTAGGATTTTTCTAGGTTATTAATAGTAAACTATCATTTAAATCATTCATGAAGGTTCATGAAGATTTTTTGAATTACAAAATCATATCCCCCAGGAGTGTCAAACTAGGTGTGTAGTAAGGACCATTATTGTGTACCAAATCACCCCAAGTTTGGGTTGGAACATCTTTTCTGAGTTGTTACTCCTAGGAACATCTATGCCAAATCCACATCCACATGTAGTATCTAGATAGTGATTTATTTTTAGAAAACCACTTAATTTATCCTTTTCAAAAATTCCAGGACACTTTCTTAAACATTAACTCATCCTTATAATCATCCCCATATACATCCATATTCATATCCTTATAAACATACTTACGTATCTCACTAAATATTTCTCATCATAGTTTCTAATGGTTAACTAAAACATTGCTCTGATTTCAACTATAAGGACCTTATCTTAACATACATATACATTACGTATCTTTTTCATAGTACTTAAAACATTATACAATCAGGTGCTGAAAGGCCGTATTAGTTTTGTGAATTTGAAAACCTAGAAACATAAACACCAATACAAAATCAAGCTAAATTATCTCCCACTAGGTTCTTCATGACTAAAACCCTTATTAGACACATCATATTTAATACATATCTTCATAACTTGGGGATTCAAACATAAAAAGGGGTGCGGTCAAATTCTCAAAAAGGGTAAATAAGTGATACATGTAATCATAAACTTGAGCATTAGTTTTTGATAACATGATCATGAAAATAGAAGATAATACCCTACATATCAAGGATCATAAACATAAATCATGTCATAAATATTGGATGTTCATATGACAAGAATCATAAGAAAATAAATAACATAATCCATGGAAGTATAACAAAGGGAATAAAACATGGAATTGTGAAAAACACATAATCTTATAATATGGGTTCCATAGTAGTTAATACTTCACTACCAATTCCATCTTGGTAGTATGGGTTCACTCCCCATACCATATTGGTCATCATGTTTCACTCCCATGACCATATTTATATCATGAGTTCACTCCTTATACCATATTGGTAGTCATAGTTCTCTCCCATCACCATCATAGTAGCATGAGTGCACTCCTCATACCATCTTGGTATTCATGGTTCACCCTAAAGGACATCTTAGTAGTCAAGGTTCACTCCCAAGACCACCATGAGATAAAATTATTTACCCAATGCATTGGAGGGAGATATTGGTCCCACCCATCTAATAATGAAATCATACATACATGTGTCAAAAAATCATAAACAACATATCATAAAACTTTAATTGAAATGGGTATCATAAATATGTAATCATATCATATCTTATAAAAAATATACATGTTTCATAATCAGTTTATCATAAGCATATCCCGTGAAAAGAATAAGGTTTCAAAATCATATAAACCATGAAAGAAAAATGGGTTTCATAAGTATCATTTCATTAAATCATAACCATTCAAGAAATAATATGAATGGAGAGAGCTTTTAGAGAGATGGCGGACCATCTCCCTCAAAAATCGTGGATGAACAAGGTTTTCTCAGCTCTGATCCCTTGTTCTTGATCTTATGGCCTCTTTGTTTATTGCTTCCGAGCATTTCAATTCCCATCGCTTCTCTAATTTAGGGGACAAAGGTGGCGATGCGTAGAACAAAGAGGTCTTATCAAAGGAAAAACCTAAACCAATCTCTTTCCTGTATGTGTTAAAAGGCACAGATTTGTGCAATGCCATCTCGAAGAAGTCATCCTTCTGCACGAAATTGGATGATGGCCGACTCGCGGTGGAGGAAGATCCAGAAGTGTTGAAGCAACGATCTCAAATCTGCAAGTTCTCGGTTCTGGGACGCATTTCATACTTGAAGGGTGATAAGCCATGGCCGGCCTCGGAGCTCAAATCGAGGATCTTGCACATTTGGGGCTTCAAAGATTGGAAGCTTGTTCCGATTGGGCATGGTTACTTTCATATTCTTTTAAGCTAGAAGGAGGATCTTGACCGAGTCTGGACTATTGGCAACATTCAATTGAAACTAGAGCTACTTCATCTTTCAGAATGGGATTTCTCTTTCAATCCTCACACCCACTGAAATACGACGGCTCAGATCTGGGTGCGACTCCATGGTTTGAACTTCTTCTTTTGGAATCCCAAAATTCTAAATGACATCGCCTCTTGCATCGAAAATCCGCTGAAGATAGATCATAGGACGATCAATGCAGAACTCGGCTTATACGCGACGGTAATGGTGGAATTAGATCTCAGGAACAAGCTTCCAGATTCGATCGCCTTCAACGCAAATGATTACAAATCCAATATTAGTTTGGAATACAAATTCCAACCTCCCTTCTGTGATCTGTGAAATATTGTTGGTCATTCCCTAATGAATTGTCGTGTGATGAAGAACCAGGTAAAGTCATGAGATGAGCAACCGAAGGAGGATGGGTGGACTCAGGTAAGACGGAAGAGGAATGATCAAAACGTCGCTTATGGGCTGCAAGAAAATAACCTGAAAAGGGATGATAGATGGGTTAAAAAATTACTTCATGTGGGGAGACCTCCGGTGTAAAATGGTCTGATCTGGTTGAGGAGGAGGGGATTGAGGATGTTGATGTTATGATTATGGCAGAGAATGAGACTATGGTGTGGGACATCCCCGAGAAACCTGCGAATTTGTCTTATGAAACTGACTCAGGACACTGCGTGTTGGGCAATAAAAAGCAGGCAGTGTCTCGGGTCTTGACCAGTGGCCAGGAACTCTCTGTTTTGGCGGACCCAAATGTACAATGCCTCAATTCTAATGGGGTTGTTGCAGGTTAGAAAATTATGCAGGAGGATTGTCATCAGGACTCGGGTAAGGGTCTCCAGGACGAGACTCATGTGGAACCTTCTGAGGTTGAAAATGTTGATCACAACCTAAGGGAGGAAATAGAACTTATGGTGAGAAGCATCCTTGAACATCCGTGGGTGGATTTCCAACATGACTCTTCGGGTGATGGCCTTCAGGCCGTGACTCAGGTGGAGGTCCATGAGGTTGCAGGTATGCTGATAAAGGGTGCCTTTGCAGGTATCTCTTCATCCTCCATTTGCTATGCTGACAAGAAACTTATAAATGCAGTGGGTTCACATCCCACTACCAAGGAAATTGACCATCTAAATGGTCCCAATGACCAACCTTATCAGCCTGTGTCTCTGTCAAAGGATACCAATATGGATTTGAATTTGGACCTTAATTCCAACAAGATCATCATTGACACTTCAGACCAGGTGTGGATGGCCATTGAAAATCCTTACACCCTCAAGGTGGCAGGCTCCAGCGATCAGACAGTGGCAGTGGGATCTATGACCACTATGACTGCCTCCTCATGTATCTATAATGCTCTCGCTCTTGATTTTCCTCCAAAAGATTTCCCAGCAACTTCGCTTGTGGCTTCAATCTATTTAGATAAAAATTGGGGTGTTGATATTAAAACTGATTCTAATGTCTCTGTTTCCTCTTCTAAGAACAAGAAGGGAAAGCAATCCAGCCCATCATCCTCTAATGCACCTAGAAGGTCAACAAGGAATAAGGGCTCGGGAGGAACAAAAGAAGGTAGCTCTAGCTCCAAATGCAGGTTCAAATGAATTGCTTGTTTTGGAATTGTCAGGGTTTAGCTAACTTTGATACTTTTATTGTACTTAAGAGATTTATTTTGACTCACAAACCAAGTTTATTTGCCATTGTTGAGCCTAAAATTAAATTTTCTTCGAAATATTTACACTTGTGCTCTTTTGGTTATAACATCCTCGGTGCTTGCAAGGAGGGAACATCTACTGAAACTCTCTTTGTTTTTTATCACTCATATTTGCAATCTGTTAATGTTGTTAAAACTTCTGACCAAATGATTACTTGTGATTTTTACTATGCTGGTGTTTGTACTGTCTGCACTATGATATATGCAAAAAAAATATATCAATATTGAAGGTCCCTCTGGATTGACCCCCTTTCCCTCTCTACCTCTGTTCAAGATCCCTGGCTGGTGATCGGTGACTTCAATACTATTCTTATCCCAAGTGAAATGTTTAGACCGTCACATTCTCCCATCTCAACTAGAGAATTTAAAGCATCCGTTGAGGATTGTGACCTTAATGAAATCAATCTTACTAGTGCCAAATACACCTGGTATAGAAAGTCCCTCAATAGGATTGTAGCTAGAGAAATTGATAGAGCTTTTAATAATACTTCCGCCCTTGATAAATGGGATTCCATATCTAGCATTACCATACCCAAGATCCACTCTAATCATCACCCCATTCTTGTCAGCTTCATCTCTGAGGGCTCAAAATCTCCCCTCCCTTTTAAATTTAACAATGCTTGGGATGCGGTCCCAGAATGCTCCAACATGATTAAAGATTTCTAGGATGGCATGAGGTGAAAAAGTGAATCTTTTGCTTGCATTTCTAAATTAAAACTTCTTAGACAACAACTCAAGGGTTGGTTCTTCTCTAAAACAAATCATCTTGACGCAGACATATTCTCTTTGGAGAATGACCTCATTCATATTCCAAGCTCCAATACCTGATCTGATTTTTCTCTTGATCCCCAAGCTGAAATTACTATTCCTTTGAAGCTTAACTCTCTTCTAAAGCTCAAAGATAACATGTGCAAGAAAATATTTAAAACTAAATGGGAATCAGATGGAAAAAGAAATATTAAATTCTAAAATTATCTTCAAATAATCAGGAAAATCTGTAGGCCCCTTGCCTTTCTTAAAGAAGATGACACTCTTCTTGACAATGAGGATGCCATTGCAAATCATGTTGTTGGTTACATCCACAATTTTGTTTAATGGACCGGAGGTTAGTAAGGATCTCCTTCTTGACATCATTCCTAATATGGACACTATTGAGGACAATGATCATCTCTTAAGCATACATATGAACCATGAAATTAGGGACACTGTTTTCAGCCTCAACCCTGACAGTGCCCCGGTACCGGATGGGTTCAACAATAGTTTCTTTCAGAAATACTAGGATCCCATCCATATGGATGTTTGTAAACTGGTTAAATCTTTTTTCCCCAATGGTGTTCTTCCTCATGGGATAAATGCTCAATTCCTTACTCTTATTCCTAAAGTGGATAATGCTGCTCAGATTCATCTTTTCGGACCCATTTCTCTCATCAACACCCTCTATAAAATTATCACAAAACTACTTTCTAACAGACTCACCTCCATCACCAATAAAATTGTGTCTTGGAACCAATTTGGATTTATTAAAGGAAGAAACATCCATAATTGTATCTGCCTTGCCTCAGAATGTACTAATATGCTGAATAAAGTCACTAGAGGAGGCAGTGCGGCCATTAAGTTAGACATCAGGAAATATTTTGACAATATGGTCTAGAATTTTATTTTCAAGGTTCTTAAAAACTTTGGGTTTAATGACTCTTTTACTACCATTATCCGCACCTTATTCAATTCATCTTCCATATCTGTGCTGGTCAATGGGTCCCCTATAGGTTTTTTCAAATTTACAAAGGGGGTTAGGAAAGGTGATCCCCTTTCAGCCATTATTTTCTCTATTTCAGAGGATTATTTAGGTATACTTCTTACAAGCCTTGTGAATCAAAAGAAAATCAATCCCACTCAGGCTTCTAGAAACTTAAATGCTCTTACACATCTTTTATATGCTGATGATATAATTTTATTCGTAAAGGTTGATAAAAGGAACATTAAAAACCTCAAAAGTGCCCTGGCGCATTATGACGATATTTTGGGACAAGTGATATTCTGGAACAAATCCTTTGCTTTCTTTGGGAAAAACTTTTCTCCCAACAAAAAAAGTCACATCATTGATTACTTAGGAATCAAATAAGGCTCTTTCCCTTTCACTTATTTGGGTGTTCCTATCTTTTGGGGAAGACCAAAATCAAGATATTTCCACAGCACTATGGACCAAATTATCAATCAACTATCTTCTTGGAAGGGTAAATCTATTTCTATGGCTGGCAGGGTTTGTCTTGTTAAGTTTACAATTGTTTCCAAGATGGTTTACTCGATGATGGTTTACAATTGGCCCGCCAATCTTCTCAAAAGAATCAATACTTGCATTAAATTTTTTTTCTGAAATGGTAGTATGATTGGAAGAAAACTTGTCACCATACCATGGGTCACTTATTGTAAACCCCTGGATAAGGGTGGTCTTGGTATCAAGAATCTAAAGCTTTTTAATGAATCTCTTCAAGCTAGAATAACTTGGAAACTGATTCACAACAACTCTGATTCCTTGGTATTTCTTAAGAAAAGGTTCATTACTAAGATTCGGAATGGTAACTTGGGTTACATCACTTCTTCCATCTGGCCTTCCATTAGATAGTCTTTCCTTAAAATCATGAACAACACTAGATGTATGGTTAGGGCTGATTCCTCTATGAATTTCTGGCTGGACAACTGGACTGATGTCCCTTTAATCTTTATGATAACGTCCACCACTAGTCCTGAGAACACCACCACCACGATTTGTGATTTTTTTAACTCTCATGAAATCACCCTTCCAACCCACAGCAGTCACATCATTGACAATTATCATTTTTCTGACACTGATAATTTCCTTATTTGGGAACCTGCCTTTAATGGTGTCCTGGATTCTAAAAGTTTCTACAAAAACAATTTTAGTAATTCTATTTCTATCTTTGTCTGGTTGAAAGATTTTAAAAAACCTTGGATCAAGCCCTCACACTTTACTCTCATTTGGAGTGTTTCTAATAATAGGGTCCCCAATGATGTGCGTCTTCAATCCTTTGGGATTTCTCCTTGCTCTAGATGTCATTTATTCAATCAACACCGTGAGGATTCTAATCATTTTTTCTTGTCTTGTTCTTTAGCTGCAGCTCTTTGGAATTAAATTTCTGACATTTTTGGTTGCATATGGTCACTTCTTGATTCTATCAGCTCTCAACTTCAACACTGTGTGATTTGGGAGTCTTCTAAAAAAATGAGGAATCTTTTTCTGGCTGCGGTGGATGAGATTCTGCATGTGATCTGATATGACAGAAATAGTTTTATTCATAATAATTTCTTGTTCAATATCAATGTAGGTAAAACGCGTATTCTCATTGCCATTAAGGATGCTTCCTCTCTTCATAAATATCATTGTGACAACTCTATTGGTGATTTTAAGATCCTCCACTGTCTTCGAATTGCGGGCTCTTATAGGCTTCCCCGACGTACCTTTGAGGTCTTCTAGAAATCCCCATTTCCAGGATGGATCAAAGTGATTGTTGACGGCTCTTCTAGAGGTAACCTGGGTCCAGCAGGCTGTGGTTCCATCTTCAGAGACTTTCTTGGCAGATGCCTTAGCTGCTTCTTCGGTGGATGTGGCACGGCCTCGGCTTTGGAAGCGGAAATGTTGGGAGTCATTCATGCGCTGGACTTTGGAAAGCAGAAGGGTTGGAACAACCTGTGGATTGAATGTGATTCAACCACTATTGTCCAATCTATATAGAAGGGAGTGGTGCACCTTGCTTGGCCGCTTACCTCTCGATGGATGAAATGTCTTGCTTCGCTCAGGAATCTCAACTACATTGCCACACATCTGTTCTACAAAGCGAACATGGTTGCCGATATTCTTGCCAACAAGGGGGTAAATCAGGTCATTACCTAGTTGGATTATTTTCCTGATGATTCTCTCTCTTTCTTCAATAAGTATTGTAATAATATTCTGTCTTTCAGTATTTTGTAACTCCTTTTCTTTTATGCAATAAATTGTGCCTTGGTCTTTGACTGAGGCACCACCTCTTTAAAAAAAGAAATAATATGAATGGAACCTTTGGATCATTTCCTAGAAGGTCATGATTAACATCAATAGATTTCATATTATATGTAAAATAACTTTGAAATATCTTTTAAAAACATTTCTTGGGGAAAATATCATTTCATATTTAAAAAATTATTTTTAAAAGGTAAAACCCTTTGAAAAATATTTTGATGAAAATAAAAAATAAAACACATAAATGAAAATTTGAAATTTTTTGAAAACCTTTTTCATTGAAAACATCCTAAAAATTTATAATCAAATCTTAAATATGTTTTTAAAACCATTTCATTGAAAATAATATGAAAACCTATAAAAAAATATAGAAATGATTGGAATTTGTTTACTTAAAATCTTATGAAAGAAGTTTAAAATTTTTTAAAAACCCATTTTACATGAAAACATATGATATCATCTTAAAAAAATTGAAAACCGTTTCCTTTAAAACTTATAAAAGAATATTGAAAACATTTTGAAAGTAATTTCATTGAAAATACTTTGAAAACTTATAAATAAACTATAAAAATGTTTCGAAGACCGTTTCATTGAAAATAATTTGAAAACATAAAAAATATTCCTGAAAAACGTATTAAAAACAATTTTATTTAAAATTAATTGAAAACTTATCAATAAATATCAAAAAACATTTTGAAACCCTTTTTTTATAAATCATGTTTTTGAATGAACACAAATTTCCAGTTGAATAGAGATGAAAAGTTTAAATTTCTTAAAAATGCATTCTTAATCCTGTTTGGTAAGAAATAGTGAAAAAGGTACCAATACATGAATATATCATTAATATAAATAGGATAATAAAATTAATGCGTTATCCTAAGAGGTGTATCATAATATTTCATCAATGGAAGCATAATCATAAACAATCTCGATAAACGAAGAGATTGTTTCAATAAACTATAACCACTTGGTAACTTTGAATCATACTCCCCATGTGATAAAATGATATGAAATTAAAGTTAAAATATAATTAATAGAATTATATTCATTATTTGACATATAAAAGTTAGTATATACACCTCAAATAAATAATCAATGCAAAATATAACATGTGCCTCAAAGAAGGAAAATTGAGACAAATTTATTTTACCAATTTGGTAACTTTTGAAACCTAAAACCATGAAATAAATATCATCAAATGGATATTTAAATAACCATAAATATATTTATAATAATAATTGAATACATTTATGGTTATTATACACACCACATATACGAAATATGATGTAAATAGGGAATGTATCTCATAAAAATAAAAAATGAGATGAAATTATCTTACCTTATGTCTTGAATCTATTTGAACAAAAAAATATTACTATATAATAAATTTTAGTTTATTATAAATATTTTAATGAATAATATAAATATATATAATACAATATTTGGTTTTATTATTACTTTATATTACCTCCTTGTTAACAATTCTAGGTTAAGGTTTCACTTCGGGTAGTATCTGCTTTGTTCTTTGCATGTTTTTTAATTTGTTATATATTTGGTTCTTATACATATATAATGTTTTACAAAATAGAAACCATGATATAAAAATAAATTATAGTAATTATATGTGAATTATAATAATCCATTAAATATATAAGTATAAAATGCAGTATACAGTTCATGGAGATGGTAGGTCGTATGCACACATAACTATTGTTTATGTTTTATTTTCATATTGAAAGAAAGATAGTAAATAATATATATATATATATAATTATTCCAGTATAATTACTATATCATATATATCACATAGTTTTACTAAATATATCCTTAATACATTTCATGTAGTGTGCGAACAGATCACATCGCTTTGAGAGGGAGTTTTTCTAAACTGCCTCAAATGAAGTTTTCATATTTACAGAAAATGGAATGTATAAAGATATGCATTGTAAGGGAAATATAGTAGCTTAAATAAATTATAAATATCATGTATATAATATATAAATATATATTCCATAATAATTTCTCCCATGATAGTCATAAAAGAAAGAACAAACAATCATAAGCTCATGAGGTGGTAGTTCACAGCATATGTAAACAATATATTTGTTTCCCAATTGATGGAAGTGTAGGTAATTTTAGGTCTAAAAGTTATCATAAAAAATCATAATATGGTGATTATTTTTTTTGTTATAAAATCATGGAATAAAAATTGTTTATAGGGATGTATAATGGAAATAACATAAAAGAACTTGAGAAAGAATGTTACCTCTTATTCAGGGAACTCCTTTTGGTTTGCACCAAATGGATTCCTTGGATTTCTTTCTTCCTAAGTTGAGTCTTCTAGGATTAGTATAGGCATGTTTAGGAGATATTTGTGAAGATATTTGTTGATTAAAAGTTTTTTAGAGGTGTGAGGAAGTGGGAGGTGGGGAGACCTTTCTTTAGTGGGGGAGGAGTGGCACTCTTGTAAATTTTAGGAAAGGAAATTACACCCATGTTTTTTCCATGGAATGTGGATAAAATAATGGTAAAAAGTAAATAAAAGTGACTATATGGTCTATATATGTACATAAAATGGATTTCTGACAAGTTTCTAGGTCATTTAGGACCTTAACATTATGTTTTAGTCCTCGGTTAATCTTAGTTTTACCATAATCAATGTAATTAATTTCAATTAATTTCATAATTATTTTTGGTCAAAAACTAATTGGAAATTATTTTAAATTTAAAATTATTATGATTCAAAATATTTAATCCAAATTTTCAAATTTTAGTCACATAAGGGACAGAAATTAATTTAAATTTAATCCCATAATCGGGTTGACAATACGGGTTTTTAATGTAAAAGCATTCAAAAGTTTGCTATGTTTTTATATTCAATTTCAAAGTGAAATTGATTACAATGTCCCAAACTGGATTTATTTGTAAAAATATGATCTAATTAAACTTTTAAACCAATTTAAAATTTAATTTAACCCTATAAATAAACAATATGAAAAATCAGTTCTAAACTAAAACTCAGTATTTTCCACTATTCATTAAAAATGAGACTTTACAGAATGACATCAAAAATTTACCCTAAACTATTTTTTTGTTAATATTTAAAATATGAAGTTTATTTTGACATATTAAATCTTTAAAAGTTCCAAATATTTGATTTAATGTGGGTTCACCATTAAAAGGAGGTAAAAATACCAGAATAAAAATATAGGTTTTTAAACATAACATGGGTTTATTCATAACTTATGTCTATAAAAACTATTATATGAATTAAAAAAATATTATATTTAATAATATATATATATATATTACATTTATATCACTCACTATTTATAGTTAATTTAATTTATTAGGGTAAAACAACTTTCTAACCATAAAAATAATAATATTTTTCTTTATATTCAATCAGTTTTCATAATAATTTATAATTAATTGGTAACTTATGAATTCATATTATATTTTTGTAAATAATATATTTTATTTAATTATTTAATATGATTTAGAAATTCAAATTTAACAACTAGGTTGTATCTTTTTATATTAAATAACAATATATTATGGTTTGGTAAAACTCGGTCTTGTGTGTTACTCAAGCCATAGAGGAAAGTTAGTCTTGCATATAACACAATCTAACATCAATGTTATGTGTAGAGAAATCTAAAATTTATGTGGATTATAGTGCATGATTATTTTGGTGTTTCATATAACGTAATCCAGAAAAAGTGATTTGATATAAAGTAAACTATTTTCAGTGTTTCATGAAATTAAAAATATCAAAATGAATAAATTTATGTGAATAAAATAATTCAGAAAATATTGGGTTGTTAAAAGGAATGTGTTACACCTGGAGTTTAAAAAAATTATTTTTGATATCATAAATTTCACAGAACTTTGAGTTCGGATTGAATCGCATGCAATATCGAGTTTAGCATGCATTATACACAACATTCAGTTTAAAAAAACACATTATTATTATTATTATTATTCAATATGATAGTTATCACCTTGTCATTGGAATGACTGGTATGAAATGTATTAACTCAATTATGAAACAATGATTTAGAAACCCACACACACACTCACATATAAATATATAATGAATTATTTAGCGATAATTAATTAGAAATGAAAATAAATCCATTTTCAAAATAAATGGAAATATTTTTTTGAAAAACTAATTTAATGAACACACTAGTGAAAAAACATGATTTAACATCTATTTATAATTTAGTTCTATAAAGGTGACATTGAAAATAATGTTTTCGGCATCGGTTTTATAAAAAATCAATTCCAAAATGTGAACTGGGTTCATTTTCAGTGTTGATTTTCATGAAAATTGACGCCAAAAATAGGACAAATTTTCATTAAGATTTCAACGTCGGTTTTTATAAAAATTGATGTCAAAAGGTAATTTTTTTTGGAAAATTTTGAATATTAAATGCCCAAATAAATTAGAATCCCTATAATAGAAAAAAAGTATACATACATCAAACAACATGTATCATTGACTAAAAAATATTAGAAGAAACATACTTTTAACAATTTAATCAAAAAAGTATCTACACATTTGGGTTATAATAAGGAATTAAAAAAACATACATGAAATTTACAACATGATCATTGTTGGTTGATTTTGATCCATTATTTTGAGATCATTATGTTCAAACACCTATTATAACAAATATATTAGTTTTTTAACATAGTTATTTGAAAATTTAATACTAACCTCAAACAAAAGAATATACATAACTTAAATTATAATCATACTTAACAAATAGTTTTCAAACAAAGATAAAATAAGGATAAGTTTATCTTGCATATAATACTATGCATCATTGAATTTCTACAATAAAATTGATTTATATAAGATAAAATATAGAATATTATGATATAAAATATCAAATAATTAATATAACTAGCCTTATCCAATTCAGTAGTTACCCCATTGATGATTATATTATACATGAATCTTAGAACATAATAACCACAATAAACAAATCCTTTTTGATGATGAAACTAAAATTATTAAACATTAACTTGATAATAAAAACAAATATATATATATATATATATGTACATATATATATATATATATATAAGAATAATATTTAAAAAAATTACCCTTACTTCCACTTATTTTATTTCATTTGACGTATTTATCGACAAGGGATCTTTGTTAATTTTTTTCAATGACTTGAATTTTCATATATATTATCTAAAAATAGATATATATACTATAAGAAATAAACATAATGAATTATAAAAAAGAAAAAAATATCACTTGTCTAACAAGGTGGTATTTTTTTTACAAACATCCCCTAATAAAGTGAAAACCCAATATAATATACATTCACTTGGGAGGAATATAGCCAAACCCAATTCCACCTACAATAAAAAAGTTTAAAATTTATGACATTATAATGAACATTGGTTCATAATAATATCTCCATTATTGCCCATTAAGAAATGAAAAAAACTAACACCCAATCTCTATCTTTGATAATCTCTCACATATATATGTAACTCTATAAGCAGTCTTCAGAAATTGCACAATAGTTGAAATGAATTCTGGGTCTTTGAACCGTAAAATAATGTTGCCTCATTTTCAATAATAATTTTGTGTAGATAACTAATTTAAAAATAAATATAGTTATTCAATTTAAACAATATTTAATTAAATAAATAAAAACTAACACGTCAATTTACATACATGGAGAACAATTGTAACACATGCATGATGAGCTCTTCAAATTCAACTGAATCCATGATATATTTTTTGAATATTCTCAATGGATAGTCTCTTCCAGATATATCACAAATCATCCGAAACTCATAGATATTTTCCAAGTTAGAAGAAGCCTGAGATAAACTTTGTATCCCATCAGAAATATCAGAAGTATATGTAGTTGTTTATTCCTAAATATTTTGTTTCATTTGTAGAATTTCATTTGTTATTAGATACTCTTATACAAGCAAAAAATCAAAAAACATTATATGTAATTTTCAAGAAGATGTAATTAATATTAAAAAATGAATACCTCGGACAAAATATAATGGAGAAGGCTAGATGGCCAATGTTAAAAATGTCCCATAATGTCCCAAAATATTGTAACCTCCTTTTTAGGAAATGGTGTTATAGTAGTAGAATAAATATTATTATGTACTGATACTATAACCTGACCCATCTACATGGGCTGGTGATGTGCATAATCCCCCAAAAAGTGCACAACTCTGAATGATAAAATATGTACATTAGCATATACAACATACAATTCAAATTATAAGATTGGGTTAAGTAAGGAGGTGGAGGATCTAAGTAGGTAGGATGAGAAAGTTAGTCTGGCTAGGAGGGATGTACAGGCTGTGCAGCTGGCTAAAAATATTGAAGAGGCTATACTTGTAGGGATGCCTGTGTAGGCTGTGAATATCTCGTCAATTGTTCTTATAAATTCTACATAGTTAATTGAATTTGATAAACCATAGACTATTTCATATCTTTTATATCATAATTTATGTATTTTACTTCTATATCTCTTAATTTCTTACTTTGATGACATAAAAAATTCTAAATATCAACACCCACCTCATATCCTCTTATGCGATCGGGGTGTTTTGGATTTCCTAAAGAATCGTCTTGGATGTCCATCCTACCCTAAGGGATAAAAGTTCCAAGTGATGATTACTCCTGAAGTTCATCTAGAAATGAAAAATTAAAATTGTATATTATTGTTGTTAATTTATAAAATAGTGAAGATAATGAAAAATAAAAATTATTTACTTATAAATCCTTCATCTACTTCCGTATCTTTCTCTGTATGATAGTTTTTATTTTTTATTCTTCTTTCTATTTTCTATTTTCATGGTGGGTGGAGGGAGATTGAGGAATGAACTGGACCTTATGAGAATATCTATTAGACTAATCTATTAATGCTTCAAACATTTCCTCAATAAATTTTTTCTCTAATAAATGATACTGTCCACGTGTTAAAGAATGAGGGTATACATTCTGCAACTTGATGTCTTGATGGGATTTCCTAGAGTCTTATTATATAAAAACTAAACTAATAAGTAATTGGGTAGATATATAATAAATTTTACAATTTAATATAATTTTCATTCCAGAAAGGATTAATCATATCGGTTGGAAACAAATTTTTTCTATGTATCTACATCTAAATACTCATAATTGAGGCATTGGTTTTCATTTTGTCTCTTAAAAATACATAATTTTTTGTCAAATTTGTTTTTGAAATCTATCCATTGATCCACTAATAAAGAAAGACATCATTTCTTAATTTCTTTTGTTTCTTAAAAATTGAATGTCATCTATAATTTCATAAAATAAACATTTTTTATTTAAAATATATCATATTCAAAGATTGAGATAAAATAAATCAATTGAAGAATTTTACCGTTACGTCCTCCCAAAGTAGATTTATTTCCATCTTATCGAAAGAATCCCAATCAAGATATAAAATAATAATCTTGAAACGACTCTACATAGAGATATAACTTATAAACTACTTTTTATTTGGGCCAGTTCAATTATTATTATCATCAAAATTAATATGAAATCACTCGTCTCTATGATAAAATTAATGTTTTGGTAAATTATAATGCCATGTTTACCAACTCCAGAACTTGATTTCTTAAAAGTTAAATTCGAAGAATCCACTGCAAAGGTCTCATCAGTAGTGCTTCATTTTTTTAAATTAAATGTTTGTTTTCAATAAATAATTATATTACTTGATATTTAATAATATGAAAAAAATGGAAACACCTCGGTATATATTTCTTCACCTATATATTTGTATCTATCGTTGAAAGAGGAAAATGTAATGAAATTATTGTTTAGCTATATATTATTAAACAAGTAAATAATTATAAAATAGGAAAACATGAATAGGTAAGTATTTAAAGTGGCACACATGTGTAAGTTAAATAAATATTGATGTTTTTATTTTTAATCAAAAAAATATTAAAGGTAAACTACTAAATATAAGAATTACTTCGAAAATTATAGAAACATTTATAAAATAAAAATATAAAATTTAAAAAAAGTTTTCTCATATGAACTAATGTTACCAGAATATAATAATGTATATCAGGTATTTAAATGAAAAAATATTTATCCACAACCGTAGAATATCAAAATTTGACACAAAAAACATATAAATAATAAAATATATGTAATTAAATATCCAATAGTTATTAAATAATATAGATTCTACACATTTAAATTCCAAAAAATAAATAAATATAAAGTAAATAATTATAGATTCTATAGGAGAGAAATTTAGTTTTTTCCTATATCCCTTCAGCATGATCATTTTGTACTTCTTGCACTATGTCTGTGTTATATTCAATTTTTATCCGTAAATCATGTAATAGACAAAGAAGCCTCATATAAATCAATATCATCAACATCAGCAGCAGCAAAAGGTATTAATTTCCCTTTTAAAACAAAGAACCATTGATCATTCAATGGATCAATGACATAAAATATATTTTTTCTTGTGTGAAATGATAAATGGTTCTTCATTTCTACTAAATATTTTCAAATCAACAAGTTACCATAGTAGAAACTAAATTGGTAAAAAATAAGAAAACATTGAAGTTAATAAACAACATGTGAAATCATCTATTTTTTTAGTGTAAGTGTGTCTCAACCATAATTTTCTTCAACTCTATTATTTTTCAATTTTGGAAGCACATTAGGTAAGGTATAACTCCCAATAGTGAATACTTTTGGGTATTTATAAGAATGAAACTCCACCTCCAATATAAAGGGACAACACTCCCCTTACATATTCACACCTCTCAAGCAATTTTTATAAAAAAAACTATCAAAATCACTTAAAAAATTCTATAAAATCAATAAGTGAACATTTTTTTGGCCTAAATACAACCTAGGAATGATTTTGTTGCAAACCTATGGACGATACCTGAAGAAGAGGAAATGTTCATAAACAAGAGTTTCTATTTTATTTCTTTCTCTACCCCTTAAATTATTCCTAATCCGTGATAATATAATAACCTAAGTATATTAAATATACTGAGCTGTTATTATGTTATTTAAATAACCAAATTAATTTATATCTTCCATGAAATGGGTTACAAAATCATCATTGTTGTGTACGGCAGACAATCACCTCACGAACTAATGTCGTTCATTTTTCCTTACCCCCTCTCTCGATCGAGTTTGATGATGGATCTAGAGTTTATATATTATATTTATAAAATAATTAAACATATGAAGTCATTATATTATACATAATTTTTTTAATATTGTTTCATAAGGGATACGATAACGTCGCTCGTGCGTACAATGAACTACCTCCTTAGGAAGCGATTTGATTCATTTTTCGTTAACAAGTAATGTGGAAGGTAAAATGGTAAAGATAATGAATATATATGATATTAATTACATCATTATTATATTAATGAAATATTTATCATTCTAATATTATAATATATCATTTTATTTCTTACATTTTTACTCACTAAAAAGGTGAAAACATCGTTTGTGGACATAAAGAATGTAACCTCTTCGAAGAGATGTGATTGTTTTTTCACCAGGAAATAATGAGGATGATATATATAAGTACATATATTTAAATATTGTGTTATAATTATTAATCTATAGCTATTAAAAATTACTTACCTTCTTTCCATAATGATCATGGAAAAATGGAAACTTTACTCATGCATTTGTATGTCATACCATCTTCGTGATTATAACATTAATTCATTTTTATGACCATATTAAATGATTTATTTTAAAGGTATAATCAATGTATTAATATGATAATTGTTTAATTATTATTATTCTAGGGGTGTTTAAATAATTACTTATTTGACAGTAGTTATCCTACCAAAGTCATCTTTGACACATAATCCGAATATGTTCAAATCATCAGATGTAAAGTTAATTGATTAAGTAATTGTATAAAAAATTATACTAATTGAAATGAAATTAATAATAAACATGAAGAAGGATCTAAAACAAGTAAATAATTAACATAAGATTGCTATTATAGAAGATAAATACACACATGACTAGTCAGATTCAAGGTAATGGGATTCATCTTAATTTTCATTCATTGAGGCATATTTTGATGTAATATACCTATACTCTTTTACATGGTGTATATACAGCCCCTTTAACATGTTATATCATGAATTTATCTATTCTCATGGTATTTATAATTTTTTAATTCTATTATTTTAGGGGTATTATGATTCAAATATTTCCAATGTGATAAGAGACTTTTATTTTAAAATATATATATATTAATGTTTTCCTTCAAACTCCTTCTTTTCCCTTTACATGTTTTTAAAATTATTTTATGAATAATTTTATATGGAAATAAAATATTTTTAATTCTTTTACCTTTTTTTACTTTATTTTCAATGGGTTCTCAAAAGGAATCGTTTAATGGGTTTTATATAGATCATTTTGACAAATGACAAAAGGAATGTCCTGTTCTTAACGCACAAAACGATAGTGAATTTTCTTCCTCAATGTCTATTATTTTATTCCTATCTTCCTTTGAAAGATTTCATGTTTAAGTTAATGAAAAAAATCTAATGAATTGAACCAGGTTACCCTCAAACCTGGCAGCCAACCCAATCTGTCTCATACCCGAAGGGAGTTCCCTATCCCCTTGGGTTGGTGAAAAGAACCTGAGCATCAAACAACAAAGTAGAGGGAATAATTTCACCCAACCTGAAAAAATCATGACATATATACAAATAAAGGGAGAAGGAACAAAAGAAATATTAATAAATATATTCCATAACTGTATGAAAGATACTGGAAAGAATGACAGTAAAAGCAGTAAAAAACTCAAAGAGGCGAGTCCAACTAGAAAGGACCAAAACCAATAATCTAACCCATGCGATGGAATAGACGAAATCCCACAATCTCACCACTAACTATGTGTATCAGCTGACAAGAAACCTCACCACCTACTTGTAGTGCCTTTTCTTTCCCTTCATTGGAAGACATATATAGGCCTGCACATCACTTAAGAGATGTGAAGGGTGTGATCTAACTAGATAAAGAGGATCCCACATAGGGGTTCCATAACAAGAATCTCTTTAATAATTTTAGTATTCTCATTTTTAAATAAATCATAGAAGGATATGTAGTAAAACAGTTTTATATAAAACATGGTAAACATTTCCTCTTTATCATAGTTCTAAAACAAAAGAAGGTATATCAATTTTAAAGAAAATTTTCCATATCATCTTACACAATAATATACAAGCATATAAATGATAAAAAAACAAGACAATAAATATAAAACAACAGTAGCATCACATGCATCACAACACCAAGGAATATAATTGGTTAAGCAGTAGACTACTCATAACAAAAAATCTTTGAATATTTCACTACGAGACTTGAAGCCAATTATCTACACTTTGGAACCAGGGTGACACCCCATAATGTGAAACTGAAACTTCAAGTACGTGCCTAGAGCCAATAAAATACACTCTTGTACAAGATGAACACCCATAAAGTGAACCCCCACAATGTATTATGGCCTCAAGTAGGACCTTCCACCTAGTACCCAAGGTAACCCATGTGATCATTTTCATAATCTTCACAATGTTTTAAAAAATAATTTCAAAACCATTTATTCAATTCAAAATTTAATAGGTTAACCATACCCACTTTTTTTTCGCAAATCATTCAATTCTTTGAGAATACCCTGTTTTCTATTTATCAAAAATGAAGGAAAACCCAATTTTATTCAAAATATCATTCCAATACCTAGAAAAAATCTTTCCAATTTCTTACTAATTTATTTATTTTTCAATTTACCAAAATTAAACAATAAGGTTAATGAGACACATTCCTGAGACAAAACCCCCAACCTCGAAACTCATGTCGAACACTCCCATAATTGGATACACCAATGAAGAAAATGAACAATACTGACAGAGGCCCTAAAATCCAATCCACACATCTTATAATTCATTCAATTGAGAAAGAGGGTCAATAGAGAAGAGAAAATACCACATACTTTAAGAAAAAACACTTGATGAACCATGAACAACAGAGGAACAACCTTTAGAATGAGATCACACAATGAATCTTTGAATAAGACAAGAAGTAACCCCAATTTAAATTAACAGATCTGATAATGCAACTCAAGGGTGTTACAGTAATCAATTTAAATGGAGAAGATGAAATATTACTCACCCAGAGAGACACACCACAACCACAATGAAGATAAAATGGAGAACATATCGATCAAAAAGGAATGGTGACTTAAAAAATCTCTATATAGGAACTTCGGTTTAAGAGAAAAGGAGAAACAATAGCCAAATGGACACAGAAATCCCATAAGGCCCCCTAAAACATCTATGCTCAGGGAATTAAATGATGTGTAACTCCTTTACATATTGTGAAATCCATTGCATCTAACAACGATAAGAAATCTACTGCCTTAGATTAAAAATCAAACTTTTTATTAACTCACAACATGTAAGAGATCTTCACATCATGTAACCTTGCACAACAAGAATCCTTTCATGAATCGCATCCAAAAAATCTTACATGTTGTGTAACATAGTTACATGGAATTAAATCCACCTACATCCTACATAGAAAGATGGTTAAAGCTGAGAGTCCAACAAATCTATGGATTCACCATTATTGGTATCCTCACAATTCCTTCTTATCCCTATACAGACACATAGAAAAGCAAAACCATGAAAAGTTAAAAGATATACTTGAAATATCAATAATAAGATGTTAAAAACTCCCCACCATATAGAATTCACATCCCCATTCAATCATGTGGAAGATGTAATCCTTGGAAAAGGATGAGGCCACTGCTCCCTCATCAATGACTCACACTCCCAAGAATCATGATATTATGATATGTGTTTTCATGTCACTCTGACCAATGTAATAAACTTCCCATGCAATACTTTCACTTGAGAGTCAAAAATTTCAATAGTTTTCTCCAAAACCAAAACACCTGGATCTAAATAAATTTCTTATCTACTTAGAATGTGAGCGGGATAAGGATGGTACTTCCTGAGTTGAGATATTTGGAAAACACTATGAATACCGATCAACTAAAATAAAAATGCCAACTAAAAAGGAACCTATCGGAGATGCTAAGTGACATCAAATGTTCCAACATATATTAGATATAACTTTCCATATTTTCCATGACAATGGTGACCTAAACAAGGAGAAATATTCCTGAAAATCCAATCAATAATGGAAAACTCAAAAGGATGATGTCACCGATCCTATTACAATTTCTATCGACTCTGGGCTTTAACCAGATGTCGATGCACATCCTAAACCTTTACATACATCTTCTTAACTAAACTTCATCCAACTAAAGCTACTTCGCCCACCTCTGCCCAAAAATGATGTGATCTACACGGGCGACCATACAAACACTCAAAGGGAACCATTATTATTGAAGACTAATAGCTGTTATTGTAAAATAAATTCAACCCATTCTAGAGGTATATCCTATGATCTATTTAAATCCAAGACATTGGCATGAATCATATCTTTTAGGATTTGAATTACTCACTCTATTTGACCATCTTTCTGTGGATGGTAAGCTTTGCTCAACCAGACTTGAGTTCCCATTTTTCCTTAGATAATCCTCCAGAACATTGAGGTAAACCAAGTGTCCATATCCAAAACAATGATAAAAGGAATCCCATATAACCTCTCAATTTCCTACACATATAACTTACCTTGATCTTTAACCTTAGTGATATCCTTGATCAAAATGAAATGAAAAAACTTCATCAACCGATCAACAACCACCCAAATAGCATTACTCCCTCGGGGAGTACATGTTGATCCAACAAAAAAATTAATGGAAACCTCATCCTATTTGAAAACCATCACTGAAATAGGTTGAATAAAACTATAGGGTTTTAAGTGAACTACCATTATCCGTTGGTACGTGTAACAACGAGACAGATAATTTACAACGTCACGCTTCATACCCAGCCACCAAAATCATCGTCTCATATCATAATACATCTTCATAGTTCTTTCATGAACAATAAATGAGGGGATATGACAATAAAACAATCATAACCTCCTCAATGATGGTGGGATGATAACACACTTCCCAAAGTGGAGGAAACCATCTAAAGAAAGAGACCAACTAGAAATGGTCTCCCCACCATAATGGATTTCTCAAATTTTTATAAACTCATCATCCTTCTAATGAATCTGAAAAATAGATTTTCTGAAAGATTAAGATAACTAAACACTGGTCAGAACCATTCCTTAAAAATCTTCTTGATCATCAAGTTGGAACTAAGAAAAACACCCCATAAGGTTCTACTCCTTCGATTCCAAAATTTCCTACGACTATACTTTCTTGCTAAGAGCATCTTCAATGAAATTTACCTTCCCCAAGGTGTAGGAGATATCAAATTTAAATTTCTAAAGGTATTCCACCAATAATATATGTCTGAGATATTTTTCCTTCTAAGAAAAGGTATAACTCAAAATATTATTATCCGAGAAGACTCTAAACCTTTCCCAAAAAAGATAGTGTCACCAAAATTTTAGCACATGAATAACTAAAGGAAGATCTAAATCATGAGTGGGGTAATTTATATCATATGGTTGAATATGATGAGATTAGTAAGCTACCACATGGTCATCCTGCATAAGAACACATCCCAAACTAGCAGAAAAAGCACAACAAAATCACATACCCTTTACCAGGCATAGGTAAGATCAGAATACGATTCGATGTCAGAATTCATTTCAGTTCATCAATATAATACTGACACTTTTAACCCCATATTAATTTCACCAATTTTCTAGTAATATAAGTCAAAGGAATTTATAACTTAGAGAAATCCTTAATAAACCATTGGTAATGTCATTCAAGACCAAGGAAACTCTGCATCTCAAAGATAGTTTGTGGTTCCTTCCATAACCAGAAAACCTTCAATATCTCAGGATCAACTGATTAGAAATGTTATAAAATGTTGTTCTCCAATAACTTAACTTATTGAATCTAGAAACTTCATTTCGAAATCTTCCCATAAAAATAGTGACTTTTCAAAATTTAGATGACCAAACTCAAATAGTGCTCATGCTCACACTCATATTTTGAATAAAATAGAATATTGTCCACAAAAACTACCAAAAAGGTATAAATATATTTATGGAATATTCGACTAATCAAATCCATAAAAATTACAATATCATTAATTTGAAAAAAAGTCATCAAAAGATATTTTTAACGGCCACACCTTCTCCTCAAATCCATCTTTAGTATATCAGACTCCCAAAATCTAGCTTGATGATAACCTGAAAGAAGATCAATCCTTGAAAATAACTTTTCCACATTTAAATAATGAAACAAATAATCTACATGATGAAATAATACTTATTCTTAACTATCACATAGTTCATGTTTTGATAGTTCACTTACAACCAATGTAAACCATCTACCTTCTTAGCAAAGAGCACCTAGAATTGCTAAGGTGAAACACTAGTGTCTATGGAAACTTTCTCCAACCTGTAATCTAACTGAATCATGAGATATTTCAACTCTACCGGTGTAATATTATAAGAAGGTATCATTATCAGCTATTTACCTAGCACGAGGTCAATCATAAACTCTACCCCTCTATAAAAAAAGATAGAAGAATTCATCTTATAAAATGGATGAAAAGTGTTGAACAATAATAGGAAGATCTAAAATAGGCGAGAAGTAATTAGGATCAAACAAAACCATAGAAAAAAACTCATGATCTCTAGGCGGTGAGGACTTGCATGGCCAGACCTCAGCTCCCACTCCCCTTGAAACACATGATAGCTCCCATCAATAGCAAGAAATGAAACATGTCTATGATAATAATCAAACTCAGCTCGATGAGAAACAAACCAATCCATACCAATGGTGACATCAGACAGATTGATATCCAGAATGAGGAAATCCTATACCACCTCCATATCAGCTATCATTAACAAACAGGGACACTAAAACCCCTATTATTTCCTCTTACCAAGAGGTGTTTCTAACTCTATTACAAAGGGAATAAGTTACATTTGAAGTTTTATTATATTAAAAAAATGTGTATATATAAATGATTGGGATTCACCAATATCAAAAAAAGAAATTGCTACGAAAGATGCAATAAGGATAGTACATATCACTGTTGCTGGACCTGAATCAACTTCAATAGGACACTCATCTACTATGTGAAAGTGCTTCACTCCCAAGGCCTGTGGATAAAGTCCTATAGTCTTTGATACTTTTGAAATAATTGTAGTAGACTTTGGCACCAACAAATCCTAACCATAATATAGGGTAGTCATATCCTGATAGAAACACTGTAAATGAACTACACGTCCACAGATATTTCATGTCTTTACAGGTATAGGACAAAGAACTATGGTGTGTCTAACCTTTCCACACTGATAGAAATTATGAGGCTCATTTCTAGCTATAG
The DNA here is from genome assembly GCA_963277665.1 of Viscum album. Classification (NCBI taxonomy): domain Eukaryota; kingdom Viridiplantae; phylum Streptophyta; class Magnoliopsida; order Santalales; family Viscaceae; genus Viscum; species Viscum album. The sequence continues at coordinate 1,273,331,660 of OY728132.1, read as the reverse complement.
AAGGCGTTGTGGATGAGGCTCACAGTTGAGACCCCCTCCATCAATCCTAAAACGATCCTTCCACTTTTTCTTCTTCCCATGCATGCCACTGAAACTTCTACTAGATGAAATAGAAGGGGTGGAAAACCCAACCTCAACCAACATATATATATATATCTACCTTCATAGCTTTGTCTATAATCTCATCATTTGTATAAAGTTTCAACATAAATACATGCAATTTAATATCTGGCTGCAAACCCTATAGGTACTTATGAGCCTTCAGTAGGTCATTCTTCACCATGTCCAGAGAAAAACAGGAAAGATCAATAAACTGATTAGTGTATGATGACCCTGAAAATTCTCCATATTGTATGGAAAAGAACTCCATATACTTTTTCAACAACAGGGACTCTAGGAAAACTAATGGAAGAACAAGGTGTTGAGACCCTTCTAATATAATTCTACGACTTTGTCTGCCTAGACCATAGAATCTCACCATTGTTTACCAGTACCCTCGAGCCTAAACACTACACATTTCACCTTCATATTCTCAAGTGTCTCTAGGAAGTTGATGATTTTATCAATCCTATCCAGAAAACACTCTACCTCTTGAGGTTCATTAGTTATTTTAAAGGATGATTTCTTCTCATACAAGAATACCCATGACCTCTCTCTCTCCTCCAACCATTGGATGTACTTCAACAACTATGTTCTAATCCTATAGTACATCCTGATCCATAGCATGAAATTCTTGTATGATATTCTCAAAGAGATTCTAATATTATGGTGGATTCCCTTGAGGATCATCAACTTCACCCTCCCAAGGAACTTTTGGAAGACATCTCAGAGGCATATAGCCACATACTTAAGCATAAGAATGACTAGACAATAGAATAAATATCAGTCTAAACTAGAAAATTCATAATTAGAAACTGAGATTTAAAAAAAACAACACTAGAGACACATATCCCAAAATCCCATGGAAACTTGAGTCTCATCACAATAAGAGTTGGTCAGAAAATTATCGCAACATACCTTGAAAGTAATGAAAATCACGTCTATAGTCTAATAGATGTCCCAATACAATGACTCTTAGGGGAATACATCCCTTTAATACCAAATTGTAATGAATTGACCAAGGTTACCCTCAAACCTGGAACCCAACCTGATCCTTCACAGACCTGAAGAGCGTTCCCGGTCCCAACGGGCTGGTAGAAAGCACCCAAGCATTGAACAACAAACCAGAGGGAACGATTTCACCCAACCCGAAGAAACACATGACATATATATACAAAAATATTGAATGAATAGTGGAAATATAAATAAATATATTCCATAACTATAAGAAAGATAGTGAAAATAATGATTGAAAAAGTAACGAAAAACTCTAAGAGACAAGTCCAAGAGACATATCATATTTGAAAAGTATATGCATGCATATAAATGCTTAAACAACAAGACATGAATTACAAAACAAAAATAGCATCTCATGCATCACAACATGAAAGAATAAAATCGGTCATGAAATAGACAAATCATACCCAAAAATCTATGAAAATTGAACTATAGTACTTAAACCCAATTATATACACTCCGGGACTAGGGATACACAGCAAAAAATAAAACCCCAACATCATATATGTACCTAGAGCCAACAATATATTCTCTAGGAAAAGAGGAACACCCAAAAAGTGAAAATCCACAATAGATGATGGTCTCAAGCTAAACCTTCCAACTATATAAAACCCCATGCTTCCATGGTACGTCTCTCTTTGAATAATGAAATAGCTTGCGTTGTACGCAACTTCAAGTTCTAGCACAACAAGACCAATCAAACTAGCCATTGTGATAATAATACCCACTTTTTGAAATTTTATAAATTTTATTTTCCAAAATGGACTTCAATATTGGATTCTTAATATCAAAATTATCTTAGGGTGAATTTTTTGTATTTTTCTAAAAACTTTCAATTTTTTGATGAATAGTGAAAAACACTGCATAATTGTTTAAAACCTACTTTTTATTTAAATAATTATTTATTTTATTTAAATTTATTTTAGTTCAAAATAGATATATAATACCTATATAAGTTTAATGTAATTCATTAGAGACTTTTTATAATAAAATTAGATATATAAAATATTATTGAACATTTTAACGTCTTTTACCCACCTTCTAGGCACATTTGCAAATTTTCATAAAACATAATTTTACCACTTCTGTGAATTGAATTTCAAAACTCCAAGAAATAGGGTTGAAATCATTAAGTAAAATTTGGTTCAATAGGATGAATTTTTTTTGGTGAATAGTATCTTTTGAATTTTATTTAGAACGGTTAAAAGTAAATAGGTTAATTAAAGGTAAAAATGATATTATATTTACCCTAAAAAATGTCCTAATTCTATTGGATATGTTTATTTCGACAAAAATCAAACTTAAAAATAAAATATGATCCTTTTGGTCTACATGTATTAGATTAGGATATTTATTATTATTTTATTTAAAGAAGATTTAAAAGTGTTAAATTCAAATTTTAATAGCTAAAACATTTTTAATATAGGGTTCTACATAAGATAAATTTGACTATAAATATTAATGATAAATATAAAACGATTTCCAACATTATTTTATTTTATTAATAATTTTTAAACATTAAATAAGTAAATTTATTTATGACATAATGATGATGTAGTAATTACCTTACTATTGAAAGATTAAAATAATTGATATTATAAATATTAATATAATTTTAAATTGAGACTTTTGATGTATTACACTAATTTTATAGGTTAATGTGAAATGTTAGGGTTGATTAAGTAAATTTTCTTCAAACTGATAATGTTTTAATGACTTTTATAAAAAAATACTAAATTGGGTCAAAATTGACATAAATGAGTTTTAAAAAAATACTATATTATGAATAGATATAATATTCCTAAAAATCCAAGGTTCAACCAAAGAACATAGATAAGGTTATATATATCAATAATGAACCACTTGGGGCTCTCTTGTCTTTTTATAGGAAGTTTATGAACCATTTTTTATAATAATACAAGAATACATGGTAAAAGTTAAACTATTTATGTAAGAGTTAAATATAAAAGCTAAGGTTAATATAGTGACCTTAACATATCCAAAAAGCTATTGGTTGAGAGATTTTTGATCCATACCCACCTTTTCCATGAAATAAATCATTTTTGATTCATTATAAATAGAATATGATTGTATAATAAAATAATATTTCAAGCATTCCCTAAAGTGACCCTCACCTCTCTTATAAAAGGGTACTTCCCCTTCTCTCAAAATCACACTCCAAGTCCATTTATATCATCCAAAACCTACTCAAATATCTTCCCAAATACCCACACTACAACCTAGAGGTCTTACTTTGATCATAAAGCTGACTTATAGAGCCCTTTTGATCAATTTAAAAGGAATCACCCGAAGAAGAGATAATAATTTCATCACCTCTTTCAAAGTTCTTTTCTTCTTCCACTTCCTCTTAATTTTTTGTTTCCATACCGAAGTAATAAATCAAGTGACTTATACATAATTTTATGTTATTATGAATATAGTACAACCGTTTTAATTATTCAATCCATCCTATGAATTACAAAGTCACCATACGTGCGTACGTACAGATTACCGCCTCCAAGACGTGATGAGATTTTGTTTCCCATCGTAACCATTCAAGAATAATTTTCATTTTATTATTAAAAATAATTTTTAATAACTTAATATAATTATGGATATGAATCATATAAATCCTATTTGTAAAAAACATGACTTATGTAACAAAAACATATAAAGGAAAACAGATCAGTTAACACCCAAAACAACAATACTTCTGAAATATCCTTAACAAATCAATATTAAAAGATCATATATGATATCATATTAATGTACATGGTTCTTGTATAATTTAATAAAAATTATTTCACAATTATAATAGTGGTTAACCTACCCTCTACTAAGGAAAAGTACAAGGTAAGTGGTTTTCATATCACTTTTTATTCCCGTGAGATTCATGCTATATTTTCCACTATTTCCTTTTGTGTGGTGTATGTACTACCGATGATTGTATTATTTGTGTAATTTACTTTAATTTATAGGTATTTAAATCTTCATTGTATGATCCTTCTATCATGGGGTGTATGTTTTGTAAGTTTCCAAATCGGTAAGGGAATTTATAATTTAAATTTCCACTAATTGGGTTTTACGCAGACTTCATCGATTATTTTACCCCAAGATTATGTGTGAAATAACTATTTATTTATTTATGTAATAATTTTCATCTACCTTTGTGTATATATAAATTTGATACACATAACCACCCCATTTCTAAATTCTCAAGTCATCATTATGAACTTGATAAAAGTAATCTTAACTAAATGTCCATTCATTGAGTTAAACATCCAAGTCATTGGTGTTGTTCATACAATAATATGTGTGAATTTACACTAATTTATTTACACTGAATATCCATTCATATTGAGTGTATTTATATTTTTCACACATAATTATGTCATTGATTTATCCTTAACCTAAGGATACAGTATTTATAAGGGACTTCATCTCAATTTACATTCCATTGATACTTATTTGTTGTTATATACAATTTCACTTTAATATGGTGTATATACTATACTTTGAAATTGTATATTATGAATACATTTATTCTCATGATATTATAAATTTTTTATTACCTCAATTATTTGTATTCAAGCTTCTCTCATTTGTTTAGGAACTCTAACTAAAATATCATTTTAAATGTTTAAAATATTTATTCTTCTAATTATTTTCTGTTAATTTCCATGTTTTAAAAATTGTTTTAAGGATTTATTTATATGGAAATGAATGTTTTAAAATTAAAATTACTTTTTAATATTTCAAAAATGGTATGAAACACTTTGATCCCTAAATATATTTTAAACGACTCCTTCATAAACAGTGATACTTTTAAATGTTTTCAAGAAAAAAGGGGATATTTATCTGAAATAGATTTACTAATTATTTTCATCTATTTAAATATACTGCATTATTCTTTATGGAGGTTTATTTTTTAATACAATCTATTATATTGTATTTAATGATTTATGTTTGACTGTGGATGTTCTATTTTTATACCATTCATGGTTTGTGTTTAAAATATTGACATTTTGTATGCTAGTTTTAATATGATTGTTTAGATTATGTTTCAACCTTTTCATATGAGGAATGCATTGGACTTAGTAAGTGATGGGTGGAGCCCTCTATAGGTCTTTAATGCATCGGTAGGTATCATGAGACAAAAAAGTGTCTTGGAACAAGGCATTGACAAAATCTTATTTGTAGTCTTGGTAGGAGGCCTTGACTATGTGGTTATGATGTCTGACCATATGCATTCTATCATTATGAAATTGGCTATTGATATTACACGTGATTATTCAACTAGAATAATATACAAGTGAATAAGTAAATGGAATTATTTGATTTATCATTTCCATATTATGTTGAAGTTTAATTTTAAAAGGCTTGTGTTTTAGTCTTATACATTGTCTTCAATTTTATGCTTATATATATATGTTTTTGCTATATTTTTATTCTTACTTAGTATCTGAGCTCACACCATTCTTATGTTTTACTTTTTATAGGATGTGAAAAAGTATATTATGAATTACCTACTTAGATATGCTAAGGGATATGAGTGTATTCTATGGAGATACAATGTTGATTTTTCATTTCATCATGTAATGTAAAACTTATGAAAGTATCTAGTACTTTAAAGGCAGTTAAATCAATCGGGCTTTCAAGACTTGATTCCTTGTAATCATTACAATGTATTAAAATAATGCACTAACTATAAGTAACCTGGGTCGGGGCATTACAATTGGTATCAGAGGAAGTTTATTACAAACCTTAGAAGCTAGATTTAGAAAAACTCTAATTATAAAATACTACCCTAAGATAGAATTTGATGATTGATATAGAAGAACATCCAAAAAAATTGGTAATGTAAATTTTAGGTAAGTTTTATAAGAAATGAAACCCTATATGGATACGAGTAGGTAGAGGTGGCTCTGACACAGATGTACCTAAGATTAAAAACTCCGACAAGGAGTTTCAAGCTTGACCTAGGGTATCCTAGTACATGACAATGGGCCTTGCTGGACTCTTGGTTACAATACTCCCAAGGGATATGCTTAAAATAATTCAAAATTTCTTTACAAACCATTATGAAGGATTTATGAGTAAATAATTACTAAAAGGAAACATTTTTTATGATTATGGATTAAATGCAGAAACTCTTCAATTTATGTTAGGTATTTTACTAGTTTGGAATTATGTATTGTGATTCATAAACTAATCTAGTGTATGAAATTATTTAGTAATGGAGCCTAGTGGGAGTAATGGAAACCATATCAATGCACATAATCGATGTAGGGATTTACCTCATACTCAAGATAATAATAGTGGAGATGGTGATGCAACTAGTGTTGAACAACTTATAACCATACTGGGATAACTCACTCAAGTTTTGAATAATAACCGTACTTTTATGGAGCACCCTGATCTACAACATGGAGGATCAATGTTTGGATGATTCATGAGGAAACAACCACCAAAATTGAATCGGACTACAAATCCATTTGTAGTTGAGGAAATGATAATTTCCTTAAAGAAAATATTTCATGATTTGGGGAGTAGCGAAAGGAAAAAAAATTCATGGCAGTTTATCACCTCACAAGAGATGCAGATCAATGGTGGTCATTGATTCAAAACACAAAGTAAAATGATGACGTATCAAATATGGAATGGAGGGAGTTTAGAGATCTTTTCATGGAAAAATATTTTCCTCATGAACATCAAGCGGATATGGAAAGTCAATTTCTGAGTCTGAGGAAAAAGGAGGATGAGAATGTAGAAAAGTATGAGGCTTACTTTACAAGGTTATCAAGGCATGATGAATATTATATACGCTACCCAAGTAGTAAGATTGATCACTTATTTGATGGTTTAAAACAATTTATACGTTGAGCATTAGTCTCACAATCCTTCTCATCATACGAAGATATTATCTCATGTGTTATCAAGACAGAAAAGGAATTATTTAAGTCTTACGACATTAAAGAAAAATAATAGAAGAAGAGATCTACTGAACACTCTAGAAATGGAAATAAGGGGAAGAAGGAAAAGGTTTAATTTCTATCCTATAGTAAATGTTGGAAGAAAAACCATGGTACTTTCCTGAAGGGAATGGAAGTCTATTACAAGTGTGGTGAAAAAGGCCACCAAGATCATGATTTTAGGGAAAGAAAGCGGATTTCAATGTTGAATGCTATAATTGGAGAGAAATTGGGCATTATGAAAATGAATATCCTATGAGCCAAGGAAACATACCTCAGAAAAGGCCAAGGGAGAAAGGACAAGCTTTTGTGATCACTACAGCTGAGGTTGATGCTCTGAATGACGTGGTTGTAGGTAATTTAATGGTTTCTTCAAGTTTATCCAACACTTTATTTGATTCTGTATCATCACATTATTTCAGATCCTCCCAGTTTTCTATGAAAATTAGATATTCCCAATTTTATTTAACAAGGTAGTTATCAGTCAATACTCCTAAGGAAATTATCATTGCAACAAATTTTTGTGAATTTATTCCGATTAGGGCATATAAACGTGCTTTATCTGCTAATCTCAACGTCATAACCATGATTTAATTTGATATAATCCTCAGTATGGATCGGATTTCAGACCATGATGTGAAAATTTATTTTAAGAAGAGGGAGGTTACAATTTTCGATAATGATAAATAGTACCTTATCTTTAGAGCAGAAACGTCACCATCTAATTCTTATCTAGATCCACCCCAATAGCTCTACTAAATTAAATTATTGGGGAATAAGAGAGTGAAATAAATATGGATGGGTAGAAGAATTTTCAAACAGAGGATGTACCTATTGTGAAAGAATATTTTGATGTGTTTCTAGAGGATTTACCTGGACATCCTCCAGAACAAGAAATTGAGTTTTCCATTGATTTAATTCCTAGTTCAAGGTCCATATCAAAGACCCCTTATATAATGGACACTATGGAATTATTGTAACTAAAGAAATAACTATAGTAATTGAGTAATAAGTGATTTATTCTCCCTTTTTTTCTCCATGGGGATCTCCTGTTCTTTTTTAAGAAGAAATACGTATCTATGAGGTTTTATATTGAATGAAGGGAGATCAATGCTATAATAAAAAAAGAACACGTATCCCCTACCTCTCATTGATGATTTATTCAATCAACTTCATGACACTCAATATTTTTCAAAAATTGACCTTTGATCTAGATATAATCAGTTGTGTGTGAAGAAGAAATATATTTTGAAGACGTCATTTTGTACCAGGAATAGGCATTATGAGTTTATAGTAATGCCTTTTGGACTGAATAATGAACCCTATGTCTTCATGGATCTAATGAATAGAGTTTTCAAAGAATATCTTGATGACTTTGTAGTGGTATTTATTGATTCTATCTTAGTTGACTTCAAAATTTATGAAGATCAAGAAAATCACTTGAGCACTATTCTAAAGACTCTTATAAGAAATGAATTATATGGGAAGTTTAGCAAGTGTGGATTCTGGATTCAAGAGATTTATTTTCATGGCAAAATTGTCTCTAATGATAGAATCTTTGTTGATCCTTCTAAGATAATAGAAATACAAGAATGACCTGCAATGACGAGTATAACTGAGGTACACAGTTTTATTGTCTTAGCAGGTTATTATCAGCATTTCGTCTATGATTTTTTCTGATTGGCTAACCCATTAACCAATTTCACATGTAAAGGGGTTAAATTTGTTTGGAAAAAAGAGGGTGAAGAATGTTATGAAGAAATTATGATAATATTAGTCAATGCTCTTATCTTGACTCTACCATCATGGAATGATGGGTTTGTTATTTATAGTGATGCTTCAAAGAAAATACTTGGTTGTGTCTTTATCCAGAATGATAGTGTTATTGCCTATGCATCATGACAGCTAAAAATTATTGAACAAAACTATCCCACTCATAATCTTGAGTTATCGGATGTAATATTTGCTTTGAAGATATGGAGACACTATCTATATGGTAAAAAAAATATGAGATATATACCGATCACAAGAGTTTGAAGTATATTTTCTCATAGAAATAAATCAACATGAGGAAAGAATGATTGCTTAAGCTACTCAAAGATTATGATTTCAATATACAGAACCACCTGGGGAAGGAAAATAAGGTGGAATATTCTTTGAGCAGAAAGGATCATGGAGTTTTGAACAAGATTAGAGTTGAAAGGGATCATATGTTCATGGATCTTGTAATGATAGATATGGGAATAATCATGCAAGGTGAAACATCAATACTTTTTCAAATGGTTGCCAAACCATCTTTACTATAAAGGATAAAAAGTTCTCAAACTGATGATGAGGAGTTTCAAAAGAAAATTAAAGTTGTGAATCATGGGAGATTTATTGACTTTGTATATGAAGATTGAATTTTGAAATTTGGGAAAAGGCTTTGTGTTCCTGACATACTTGATCTAAAAGGGAAATTTTTGGATGATGCTCATAGCTCCAATTTCTCTATACACCCTGGTAGCACTAAGATGTATAGATATTTGAAGGAACATTTTTGGTGGGAAAATATGAAGAGGGACATTGATGATTATGTGTCAAGATGTATGTTTTTTCAATTGGTGAAGGCTAGAAGATAACATCTTTGAGGAGACATGCAACCTCTTCCCATACTTGAGTAAAAATGTGATGATATTATGATAGACGTTTTCATGGTTCTACTAAAGACTCATAGAAAAAATGATGCAATATGGGTCTTTGTTTATCGTCTTACCAAGTCAGCCCATTTTCATTCTATAAGAGAAGATTTACCAGTTTAACGTTTAGTATGTCTATATATTAATGATGATGTAAGACTTCATGGAGTACCCCTAATTGAATTGTCTCTTAAACATAGATGTATCTCGTTTCGGAATACAATTGAATTTCCCTGTCCTTAGTTCTGTTCTCAAGTCCCTAAACTTATGAAGTCTCGTTTCTGTAGTGGAAAATTCGTTAACCTACCACCAAGACATTTTTTATTAACATAATGACATCGAGACCTTATAGAAACCCATACGATTGAATTGGATACTTTATTTTTTGTACCAACAAGTAATAATTATTTTCTTGGCCTGTGGCATCAAAAACCAAATCACAAGCTTCTGATAAAAACGAGTCATTCTAGTAATAATTTTAAGATGAGTAACTTTACGCTTTCTAGAGATATATGTTCTCATTCTAGGATTCCATTTCCAAGTACTGTGACCAAAATGAACTCCTGATTCCATCATATATACTATATGGATGTTCTAATATTTTCTTGTCATTTTTCTTTAGATTTTTTTTATTTTTTATTTCAACATTTCAACAAATGAAAAGATACACTACGGAAATAAAAATTGTTCCAATGGAACCCAAAGGGGTTCATTTATTTCTATTCTTGATTGTTGTGACTATCTATATTAAGAATTATTCAATCTTAAAATAATGATCATTCTGATAAGATATTTTTTTAGGAGAATTTTTTCAACTACAAGAAGAATCAAATTTCCCTCTGCGATATAAAAACATATCTCATTTCCCCCACAAATAGATTCTTTTTTTTAGTTTTTAAAGGAATGTTGTGTTGTTGCATTCTTGAACGGTGCACTAATCCTTTTTTAAAGCGTTTCCTCATTTGAACTTCACCATTCACACTTGAAGTATGCTATTATACCATCCTTAAGAGCTACTAAATGGAATGATCTAATCAACTTCCATGAATGAGTCATCATAGATCGAACTGCCGAATCAAAAATTGTATTGCTTTGTATCGGCTAAGTTCACGAGTTGGAGATAAGCGGACTCAACCCGCTGACATCCGCCAAAGGGTAAAAACTGCCTCTCTAGTCCCCGACTGATTCTACATAGAGGCCAATGATAAACAAAAACTCCCCCCAAACACAGCTTACAACTTTTATCATACAGTGCTCTCTAAAAAGCAACTCTTATAACCATCTCAACAATAAGGTGCGGTGGAGTTGGAATCTCATTCTAAGGATTCTTGTGGTTCCAGTGGCCAGCTACAGGATAACCAAAAAGGGATAGCCTTCCCACCTTTTTTCTGCCTAACTCTTTGGTCTTAAGAATGATGATTTTAAGAATGAGTGATCGCCCTTCTCCAACCCTTGTTGCCCAACCGGAGGGAAGAAAAATGTGTTCTTATTGAACAGGGTTCTATGGTCGGTCTGTGACCCCACCAAGATGTCGAAGGTGTCCTTAGGGTGATCTCGTAGTTACTACAGGGTGGAGATGAAGGGGTCAGCCCATGGTTTCTTTCCTTTTTATGCATTTCTCTCCAAGGGTTGAAGGGAGATAGTGCATCAAGCTGTTCGCAAGGGCCCACTTGATCCTCTTCCCCAGGGATCCCATGAGCCCTAGGAGAGATTCCGACTCCATACCATCCATGTATGATTCATAATACTAGATATGAACAACTGACCATCCTACCTCTACGTTGTTCTTGATAGTCCCTCTTTTTGTCTTAGTAGAGTATTTCAGTGGCATGTTTCAGTCCTTTTCCCCAAAAATAAGAAAAAGTGAGCCACTGGTTCAGGTACAAGATACTATAATTCATTACCGCCTGGATTTAGACATCAAACATGTAATCGCAACGACCCAATTGCAAGAGTGGAGCTCTACCAACTGAGCTATATTCCCCTGATAAGTGGAGAATGCATGAAGGAGTCATCAGATGATTCTTTTTCTATACCTCACGCAGCTGGGCCATCCTGGACTTGAACCAGAGACTTCTCCCATGATGTAAATCATCACACCTATTGTCAAGAATCAATCGATTAGTTTTTTGGCATTTGTATATGATATCCTCGAGGCCTTGGATACTGAACTTCATTTAAGCAGTTCCTACCACCCTCAAACTGATGGACAATCAGAAAAAACTATTCAAACCATAGAAGACAAGTTTAGATCTTCCTCACATGACTTTAAAGGTATGTGGGATCAATATTTACCTCTAGTAGAATTTTCCTACAACAATAGATTCCATTAAAGTATTCAGATGGCACCATATGAAGCGTTATATGGAAAGAGATGTCATACACAAAAATGTTGGGATGATGTTGGTGAAAGAAAACTTGTAGGTCCAGAACTTATTGAGGAAACAAATGAAAAGGTGAATATTATCTAAACCCCCATCAAAGCAACTCAAATTAGAAAAAAGAGCTATGACGATAACCAGAGGAAGGATTTGGAATTTCAAGTAGGAGATCATGTTTTCATGAAGGTATCACCATGGAAGGGTGTTATACGGTTTGGTAAGAAGGGTAAATTAAGTCACAGATACATCAGACCTTTTGAAATTCTATAATGAATTAGATTTTTAGCCTAATGTTTTGAAATGCCTCCACGTCTCTCAAAAGTTCATGATGTGTTCCATGTATCACTGTTGAGAAAATACATGTCTAACCCCACGCATGTACTCACCTATGAAGAAATAGTACTGGAACCTGATTTGTCTTATTGTGAAGAGCTTGTCAAGATTCTTGATACCAAAGAACAAGTGCTGAGAAACTGGATGACTCATCTGGTAAAATTCATATGGAGGAACCATGAGAAGGAAGAGGCAATGTGGGAACCCGAAGAACTTATGATGGAGAACCACCCAAATCTTTTTATGCATCAATATTCTAGAAATTTTGAGAAATAAAGTATTTGAAGGATGAAAGAATGTAACACCCCAAGCTTCCACGGTATGTTTCTCTTTGAATAATTAAATAGCTTACGATGTACGAAACTTCGAGTTCTAGCACACCATGAAAAATCAAACTAGCCATTATGAATAGTAATACACAAATTTTGAAATTTTATAAATTTAATTTTTCAAAATGGACTTCATTTTTGTATTTGGAATCAAAAAATTAGTTTCGAGATAATTTTTTTTATTTTTCTGAAAACGTTCAATTTTTTATGAATAGTGAAAAACACTGCGTTATTGTTTAAAAACTAATTTTTATTTAAATAATTATTTATTTTATTTAAATTTATTTTTGACCAAAATAAATAAATATTACCAATATAATTTCAATGTAATTTATTGGAGTCATTTTATAATAAAATTATATGTATAAAATTTTACTGAACATTTTAACGTCTTTTACCCACCTTCGAGACACATTTCCAAATTTGCATAAAATATAATTTTACCGCTTTTATGAATTGAATTTCAAAAATTTTAGAGACATATTTGACACTTATAAGTAAAATTTGGTTCAATATGATGAAAATAATTTTTGTTGAATAGTATCTTTTGAATTTTATTTACCACGGTTAAAAGTAAATAGGGTAATTAAAGGTAAAAATGATATTATAATTACCCTAACACATGTACCAATTCTATTGGATAAGTGTATTTAGACCAAAATCAACCTTAGGAATAATATATGATCATTTTGGTCCACTTGAATTAGATTAGGACATTTATTATTATTTTATTTAAAGATGAGTTAAAAGTGTTAAATTCAATGTTTAATAACTAAACCATTTTTAATATATAGTTATACATAAGATAAATTAGAGTATAAATATTCATTATAAATATAAAAATATTTTCTATATAATGGTATTTTATTTATAATTTTTAGACATTAAATAAATTAATTTATTTATGACACAATGATGATGCAGTAATTACCTTATTATTGAAAGATTAAAATAATTGATATTATAAATATTAATATAATTTTAAATTGAGACTTTTGTGGTATTCCACTAATTTTATAGGTTAATATTAAATTTTAGGGTTCATTAAATAAATTTTGTTCGAATTGAATTTTTTTTATGACTTTCACAAAAACCAAATACTAATTTGTGTCAAAACTGACAGAAATTAGTTTTTAAAATGAATACTATATTATTAGTTGATATAATATTTCTAAAAATATGAGATTCATCCAAAGGACTTACATAAGCTTAGATATATCAATAATTAACCACTTGGGGTTCTCTTGGATTTTTATAGTAAGTTTGTCAACCATTTTTTACAATAATACAAGAATACGTGGTAAAAGTTAAACTACTTAACTAAGAGTTAAATCTAAAATTTATGGTTAATATGTTGATCTAAACATGTCTAAAACCTTTTGGTTGAGTGTTTTTCAACCCACCCCCATGTTATCCTAAAAATAAATTATTATTCAGTAATTATAAACTGAATATAATTGTATAATAAAATAATATTTCAAGCTTTTCCTAAAGTGACACTCACCTCTATTTTAAAAGGGTACTTCCCCTTCTCTCAAAATCACACCTCCAAAGCCATTTGGATCATCTAAACCCTGCTCTAATATATTCTAAAGTATCCTTAATTAATCCTAGATTCCTTACATTGATCATAAAGTCTACCTAAGGATCCATTTTGATCAAATCAAATGGAAGCACTTGAAGAATAGTTAATAATTTCAACACCTCTTTCAAAGTTCTTTTCTTCTTCCACTTCCTCTTTCTTTGTTTTTTCCATACCAAAGTAATAAATCCAGTACCTTATACATACTGTGATGTTATTAAGAATATGGTACGACCATATTTTTTATTCTATCCATCCTATGAATCACAAAGTCACCATACGTGCGTACGTACAACAACCTTCTCTACGACACGATGAGATTTCGTTCCCCACCGTAACCATTCAAGAATAATTTTCATTTTAGGATTAAAAATAATGTTTAATAACATAATATCATTCTATATATGAATCAAATACATCCTATCCATAACAAACATGACGTACATAACAAAACATACAAAGGAAAACGAATCAGTTAAAAGCCAAAAGAACAATACTAGTGGAATATTATTAACAATGAAATATTAGAAGATCATATATGATATCATATTTATGTATGTGGTTCTTTTATTATTTAATAAAAATGATTTAACAATTATATATGAGGTTAACCTACCCTATACTAAGGAAAAGTACAAGGTAAGGGGTTTCCATCTCACTTTTTATTCCCATGAGATTCATGTTATATTTTCCACTATTTCCTTTTGTGTGGTTTATGTACTTCCCATGATTGTATTATTTTTTTAATATTCATTAATTTATAGGTATTTACATCTTAATTTTATTATCCTTCTTTAATGGGGTGTATGTTTCGTAAGTTACCAAATTGGAAACGGAATTTTTAATTTCAATTTCCACTCATTGGGTTTTTTGAAAACTTCATTGATTATTTTACTCCAAGATTATGTGTAAAATAACTATTTATTTATTTATATAGTAATTTCCATTCCCCTTTGTGTGGATACACTTTTTATCCATATAATCAATCCATTTATAAATTTTCAATTCATCGATATAAACTTGATAAGACTAATCTTAACTCAATGTCCATTCATTGAGTTAAACATCCAAGTCATTGGTGTTGTTCTTACAATAAAATATGTGAATGTACTCTAATTGATTTAAACTGAATATCAAATCATATTGAGTGTATTTATATTTCTCACACATAATTATGTCATTGATTTATCTTTAAAATAAGGATACATTCTTTATAAGGAACTTCATCTAAATTTACATTCCATTGATACTTCATTATTGTTATGTGACAATTCACTTTTAAAAGGATTATATATTGTACTTTGAAATATTATATCATGAATACCTTTATTCTCATGATATTATAATGTTTTGATTACCTAAATTATTTGTATTCAAGTGTATCTAATTTGGTTAGGAACTCTAACTAAAATATCATTTTAAATGTTTTAAAGATTTATTCTTCTAAATATTTTTTTGTTAATTTATATGTATTAAAAATGGTTTTAAAGATTTATTTATATGGACAATAATTTTTTAAAATTAAAATTACTTTTAATTGTTTCAAATTGGAATGAGAAAATTTTATTAAAAAATATCTTTTAAATGACTTCTTGATAAATAGTGATACTTTTAAATGTTTTCAAGAAAAATGGGATATTTCTCTCAAATATTTTTACTAATTGTTTTCATCTATGTTAATATAATTCATTATTCTTGATTGATGTTTATTTTTTAATACAATCTTTCATATTTTATTGAATGGTTTATCTTTAATTGTGGATGTTCTATTTTTATACCATTCATGGTTTGTGGTTAAAATATTGACATTTCGTATGCTATTTTTAACACGAATGTTTAGATTATGTTTCCACCTTTTCATATGAGGAATTCATTGGACTTAGTATGTGATGGGTGGAGATCGCTATAGCTCCTTGATTCGTCTGTTGGTCTAATGATACAAACTAGTGTCTTGGCATAAGGCCTTGAAAAAATCTTATTTGTAGTCTTGGCACGAGGCCTTGACTATGTGGTTATGATGTCTAGAATTATGAATTCAATCATTATTAAATTGGCTATTGATATTACATGTGATTATTATACTATTAGAATATCCATGTGAATAAGTAAATGACATTATTTGATTTATCTTTTCTATATTATGCTAAAGTTTAATTTTAAAAGGCTTTCGTTTTAGTCTTATACATTTCTTTCAATGTTTATGATTATTTATGAAAGTTTCCACTATATTTTTATCCTTACTAAGAATATGAGCCCACCCCTTTGTTATGTTTTATTTTTTACAGGATGTGAAGAAGTATATTATGACTGACCTGTAGAGATAAGCTAAGGGATATGAGTGTATTCTACAGAGACACAATGTTGCCTTTTCATTTCATCATGTAATGTAAAACTTATGTATGTATATAGTACTTACAAGGATACTAAAATAATCAGTCTTTTGGGACTTGATTCCTTGTAATCAGGCCAAAGTATTAAAATAATTAACAGACTCTGGGTAATTGGGGTCGAGGTATTATAACCAAGAAACCAAGGTAACCCATATGATCATTTTTATAATCATCTCTATGTTACGAAAATCTTTTCAAAACTATTTATGAAATTCCAAATTTAATAGGGTAACTAAACCCACTTCTTTTTTTTCAAATCATTCAACACTATGAAAATACCCCCTTTTTAAATCTATCCAAAACAATAGAAAAACCACTTTTATTAAAAATCTCATTCTAAAACACAAACAAAATAATTTCAATTTATTGCCAATTTTTTATTTATAAATTTATAAAAATGAAATAATATAGGTTATCAAACAGAAGATAGAGACAGAACCACCTACCTCGAAACTCAGGTTACACATGCCTATAATAGGATCCACTTATGATGAAACCCAACAACTCTAAATGAGACCCTAAAATACAATAAAAAAATCTTAGTATTGATTCAATTGAGAAATAGGGTCATTAGAGAAGAGGAAATACCAAATACCTCAAAATAAATTATCCCCTCACTACAACCAACAAAGGAAAGGCCTCTAAAATAAGATCACACCACTGCTCTTGGACGAAGACAAGAAGAAACACCAATTTGGATCAACAAATATGATAAAAAACCAAAGAGCACTACCATGATCAATGGAAACAATGAAGTGGAATGATCACTCTCCCAGAGAGAAGCACCACAACCTTAATGAATATCGAATGCCGAACAGACCGATCGAGAAGGAAATATGCCTCAAAAAATCAACAGAGAGGAACATTGGTTTGATAGAAAAGGGGAAATAACAACTAAATAGACACAAAAATCCCATACAATGCCCAAAAACTTATATGATATGGGAATTACATGATTTTTAACTCATTTACATATCTTAAAATACACAGTGTTTAAGTATTCTGAGAAATCCATTGCCTCATATTAAAAGTATGACATTTTATTATCTCACGACGTATAAGATCTGTAACACCCCAAGCTTCCATGGTACGCTCCTCTTTGAATAATAGAGCAGCGTGTGTTGTACGCAACCTCGAGTTCTAACACACCACGACCAATAAAAGTAGCAGTTATGAATAGTAATAACCACTTTTTGAAATTATATATATTTTAAATTTCAAAATGGACTTCATTTTTGGATTCGGAATATCGAAATTATCCTATGTTGAATTTTTTGTAATTTTCGGAGAACTTCCAATTTTTTATGAATAGTGAAGAATACTTAAAAACAACTTTTTTAATCAAAATAATTTATAGTGATAAAATATACTATTGAGTGGTTTTAAATTATAATTAAAATATATTTTTACCATTTTATCCAATGGTGTTCATTATAATTAATTTCACTTTGAAATTAGACATAAACAATTGTCAATCTTTTGATATATATTGTTTCTTAAAAACACACTATTGGTTGTGACAGCGGGAATTAATTATAAAATTAATTAATTCAACTTATATTTTTGGAATTTTATAAAATAGACATCATTTTTGAATTTGGAATATCAATTATAGCTTAAAGTGAAATTTTGGCATTGTTCTGAAAAACTTCAGTTTTTGATGAATAGTGAAACCACTAAGTGTTAGTTAAATAACTGATTTTTTCATTTAAATGAAATATTATCACTTATGTGATTTGATTTTCAAAAATCCGACATACATGGTTGTCATTAGGAAGTAAAATGTGGTTCAATGGGATTAAAATAATTTTTTGGTGAATAGTAACTTTTAAGTTTAATTAATCGCGATTAAAGGTAATTAGTGAAATTTAAGGTAAAAATGATATTATAAAAATATGAAAATACTTTTACACTTGTCCTACCCCTATTGGATGAGTCATGACCGACCACGAAAATCCATGGGTCAACTTGGGGACCCCATGGAGCCACTTTGGTAGGAAAATGACATTAAAAACGTTTTATTTAATGTTAAAATAAAAATGTCACAAACATGAGTCGTTTTACTAAAACAATTTTTAAATGGGGTTATACAAGTCATATTTTTTACTATAAATTTTCATTAGAAATCTAAAAAGATTTCCTACATAATTATATTTTTTTGTAATTTTTAGACATTAAATAAATTAAATTATTTATGACACCATGATGATGCAGTGATTACCTCATTAATTAACGATTTTAATAAAATGGAAGGATAATGTAAAATATAAGAATTAAACTTGTCCAAAGACTATTGGATGAGATTATTTCGAACCATTATCACCTTATCCTAGAATTATATAATTGTGGGACCTTTAGAATCTGAAAATCATTGTATAATAAAGTAACATTTCATTACTTTCCAAAAGTGCCCCTCCTCTCCACTTATAAAAGGCCCCCACCACTACCACCTTACTCATACTATCAAAGCCTTTTGGCTTGGCCAACCTCTGCCCAAATACTCTCCCAACTTCCTTCCCTTACTCCTAGAAGCCTCACTTTGGGCAGAATTCTTCCCAAGGAAGCCTTTGGCTCAAATCAAAAGAGTTACCCGATTTTAAGGTAATGTCTTCTCTTATGTTATTTTGTTTTATTTTGCTTATCCAACCCCATAAACTCTTTTTATTAATTTATTTTGTAACAACACCAGTATCCTCAGTATTCTAGTATGTTTTTATAAGAATTATTCGAGCTACACTTACACACACCTACATTTAATGGTTAAAGAATATACTGTTTCTGTGGATGGTGAATTTCTACCTCACGAAACGATGATTGTTCAAAACTCATATAACACCTTCAAAAGTAGCCATTAAGATTTAACTATATTTATATATGATATATAATATGTTTATCTTTTACTTAAGGTTCTGTATTTTTCATTTATGGCATACCTTTATTGTTTCCATTATGGGTAAACGTGATATTTTCATTTTAGGAAGTGCGGACTACCGCCCCCTCAATGTGATTTGAATCGTTAATGCCATATGTGGGATGTATAAAGGATGGAGTAAATGATATTATATATGATATTATACTGGAATTATAATATACCTTTATATCATTATGATTTAATTAAATACGAAATAGAAATGAAAGTAGCGTTCATGTGTACGTACGGCTTACCGTCTCCATGAACGGTGCATTTCATTTCTTACCTCTAAACGTTATGGAATATTATAAATGCATGTATATACTGGATATATATGAGATATATGATATCTATATCATGAATATAATTCTGGATATAATGGATATTTCACCACATGAACAACTTGTAATTATAAGAAGTTTATTTTTGACTCAAGTACCAAAGATCGACAAAACGACCGTTATTAACTTAAATAATTACATAATGTTCATAACATGGTAATAAGTGATATTAAAGGAATAAGAAACTTTAAAAGGTTCTTAAGAAACTATAAATTAACTTTAGTTTATTATTTAGGAGGTTAAAGAACGGTCGATTCAAGACAGGACGCAAGGTAAGGGAACTTCTTAACCCAATTTCCATTCTTTGGGTTAATCTCCTACTTTCAAATTATGTCATTATATTATTATTTCCTATATTGTATTTGTACTTTCATTAGGTGTACCTATATTGAATACACATAATAGATCTATTTTATTTAAAAAATGATCTTTGTAAGGGACTTCGTCTCAATATCCTTTCATTGAGGCATATTTGGTTTTATACACAACTTTCCTTTATACGGTGTATAAACCCCTTTGACTTTTAATTTTATTCAAAAGGAATATTTTTATACGAAGCGTTTTTACTAAACAACAAGAGGAATGTTTTTTTGTACATATGCGGCGACAACGACTTCTCCGCCACCGTGACCATTATTTGAGTTTCGGATTCCTATACAAGCCATACCTTTTTTTTAAAAGAAAAATAAATACCATGTTTTACTTTTCTTTTATATTGGTATTGGAAATGGTTTTGAAAGTGTTTTTATTATATCAATGTGTTGTATTGATATCTTGTGATTGAAATGTGGAAATGTTATGTTTCCTTTATGCATGTTTTATGTGATACGATTATGTTATGGTTTATGATATGTTTAAACTTGTTCATATGAGGAATGCATTGGACTTAATAAGTGACGGTTGGAGCCCGCTATAGCTCCTCGATGCATCGGCAGGTCTCATGAGACAAACTAGTGTCTTGGCACGAGGCCTTGACAAAATCTTATTTGTGGTCTTGGCACGAGTCCTTGGATACATGGTTATGATAGTCTGGCATTATGCATTCCATCATTATGAAAGTGGTTATTGATATTGCATGTGATTATTCGACCAGTAGAATATCCATGTGAAGAAGTAAATGGCATTATCTCATTTTACTTTTTCCATATTATGTTGAAGTTCAAGTTTAAAAGGATTTTGTTTTAGTTATACATTGCCTTAAATGTTTATGTTTATTGATGAAAGATTCTGTTATATTGTTATCCTTACTGAGCATTTGAGCTCACCCCTTTCAATGTTTTAATATTTTCCAGGATGTGAAGAAGTATTTTATGAATGACCTGTAGGGATAGTCAGAAGAGGATATGAGTGTGAAATTTGGAGACTTTGTTATTGTAGTTTTTCACTTTATGATGTAATGTAACATTTATGAATGTATCAAGTGTTTCCAAGGCTACTAAACTAATCAGTCTTTCGAGACTTGATCTTTTGTGATCATGCCAATGTTACACAATAATGCACCGACTCTGGGTAACTGGGGTCGGGGCATTACAAGATCTCTTCACGTCATGTGACCTTAATAGTCTGATTCCTTTCACGAATTTCATTCATAAACTCTTAATCATCATGTAATATAGTTACATGGAATGAAATCCCCTTTCATATTACAAAAAAATCCAGGTAAAGATGTGAGTCCAAAAAATCAGCAATATCACTATTATAGGTAACCTCCCAATTCTTTATATGTCCTATACAAACAAATAGAAAAGTAAAAACATGACGAGGTTAAAGAAATACTTTACAGATCAGTAATGTGATGTTACAAAAACCTATTTTCTCTTTTGTTGGGTATTTTGGTAATAAAAATTTGTTTTTAAAAGAAAAAAGAATTTTTATATGTAAGTGTTTTTCATATAAGTTTAAAATATTTTTTCAAAGGGGTTTATGATGAATGTGTTTTATTCATGATATGGTACTTGATAATTATATAAAATGGGTGATCCTAATATAGAATTTATGGATTATTGATCCCCATTATATCTCACAGATGAGCCTGATATATCTTATACGAAGGGTTGAGCCCCATTATAACTCATAAAATATGGGTGAGCCCGATATATCTTATAAGAAGGGTGAGCAAAATTATATCTATCCAATTCATTTGTAATGATTATATTGGAAGTCACACATATAGTTATTCTTATTAAATTGGTTTTGAAAGGGTTTTGTAAATATTCTCTAAGTGACCAAAATGTGTTTTTAGTTAGTTTATGTGGTATTTAAAGGATTTAATTGAGCAAAACACATGTCTGTTTTTCATGTGAAAATGTTTTACTTCATAAACATAAAGAACATTAAAGGTAAAGTTAAATGTTGTATGAGTTTTTCTATTTTTATATAGACTAATGGGTTTCTTTATTTCTATGTACCTTATTGATCATTTTGTGCTTATCACACATTTTGAAATGTTTTTCATAGGATTTTAGGATGGGTAAGGGAAATGAATAATTCAAGTTGAAAGTTTTGAAGATTTTTCATGAAAATAAATCATACGTTATTTTAAAAGTTTTATATCATGGAAAAAATGGATACTAATCAAAAGTTTCCACTTTTTATTTTATGATTTATTTATTTATGAGTCATGGACAAATTCTCCAAAACTATAAACTTTAAAATATCCTAAAATGTAAGAGAATGAATTATTGATTTAAAACTAAATACCATGTAATGGTTAAGGCTCGGTCCTAATATTTTCACACTCTTTTCATAAAATTTTAAAACTCCATTATTTATGGTTTTATTGATCCATAATACATATAAATGGTTATGTAATACTATACCAATGATGATAGAGTTTAATATATGTCTAAAAGATTGGAAAATACAAATATTAAGTGTTGTGTTTTTATATTCCTTAATGGGTAAGAATATTTATAAAATTATTAACTATTATTTATTCTAATTACAGTGATGAATACCTTTATATATTTTCGTGTAAATTATATGATATGTATATTATACCCACATGAATGCAGAAAATAATGGTTAATATCCTTACTCGGTGAATTTTGTAAAAATGTTCAAGATATTATTGAATTTGTAGTTTTTATTCTATTCTATTTGTTAATTAATTTTAAATTATTTACTATACATATTTTTTATGTTAATATATAAAAACAAAACAGGACATGGAATGAGTTTAACAAGGCTCATAAGTTAATAAATAATCTGAAAAAAATAAATATATGAAGTTACAGGTAGATAATTTTTGTATTATTTAATACCTGTTTTTTATTTCTTATATAATGTTTCTTTTTTAAAATTAATGTCTTGTAATGACAATTTTATCATCGAAGAAAAAAATTTCAATGTTTCTATGATGTTTCATGATTCATTTGTCATATTATAATAATAATAGCAATAAATTATTTTCAATATGTTAATTCATTTATAACTTTTATGTTTTAAACCAATATGTTGTATTGTTTTTTTATAACATTTATTATGTTGTATGTTTCTTAGGATGTTTCATCATAATCACCGAAAGAGTTATACAAAATTTGAGGTTTATTTGAATAATATTTTATAGAATTGGTTAATTTATATTTGTATATATAAAATCTTCATATATGTGTATTTTTTTAGTTCATGTCGATGCGAAGTTTTCATTGAGTTTTTTACACTATTTTCTACTATTCGATAACTATTAAATTATTCTTATAAAAAAATTAATGTAAATTTAAAATCATTTTTAAATTATGGATTTCAAAAAAATAATTTTAACATCAGTTATATTAACCTTTATTTTTAACCGATGTTAAAAGTTAAAAGTAACAAATATTTAAAGGTATCTTGAACCCAAAAACTAGTAAGGCATTTACGACACATTTTTTGGGTATCCGCTTTAATGAAATTGTATTCCCAACATTATAGTTTGAAAGGGAAATAATTTTTCATATCTATTGGAATGTTTAATCATTATCATTCCACGATCTTCTTATTCGATAGTGTGATATAGAGGTGAAAATGTGTTTTTATTTTTATGAACTATCGAATCATTTTCCTATTTAATTTTCTAAAATAAAGTGAATTACTATACTAGAAATATCAATTATAAATCCACCAACTAGATTTTTTTTACTCTATAAAATGATTATTTTTAAATATCTTAAAAACACACCAAAAACATAATATAACTATTTTATATAAAGGAAAAAAATTAAGTGGAGAAGGAGTGATTATAATTGATAAGCCCAATATAGTAGTACATATTTCAAAAGAAGAAAAAAATATAACTATTTTTGATGAAATAGATGATGAGGATCATATTGAGAATTAAATTTATATTTTTTATTTTTATATTTATCAAATGAAATTTAAATTATTTTTATTTTATTATAAATTAATTTTCCCTATTTTATTTATATGAAAAAAAAATTATAATTTTTTTTCATTTTTATAATATATCATCTATTTCTTTACTTTTATTGGGCCACTACCTTCATTCAGTGGTCTTTGAATGTGTTTCCTGGCCCCTTGGTTATTTTCTGATATTAGCTTTATTTTATGGGAATCGTATTTTATTAGACATTTAATTTTACTTCGGTTGTCTCTCATGGTCCATGTTTTACATCAACTAGATCTATATTCTTTGGTTGGGTGAAATATTCACCATCGATTTTCTAAATCTGATAGTTTTATTATTTTCACTTTCTGTATATTTATTGTATTTCTTCACCCTTATGTTTTACTTGATTGATGTTTATTACAAACTACCCTACCTATATATTTCACGTGCCATGAAAATATTTTAATTATTGTTATAGCTTAAAACATCATGAGTCTTATACTAGATCCTCACCTTTCATGTGCCCCCTAATTCAATTAGGTAGCTATGAAACATGAAATTCCAATATGTCTCATTGTTTTGGTTATAGTGTGATAAAAAAATTTCCTTTAAATCTATAAAGTTACCCTTTTCAATTCATTTGGTATTTTCATTCCATATTTTTCTAGAGATAAACATAGAGAGTGTGTTAAGGTATAAATTGGTGGAGATCATGGTTTATACAAGAGAAATTGAAGAGGCCGATGAATTAAACTGATTATAGGAATTTCAACGTGTTATACTCATTTATAAGTTGTAACTATGTTCTTAGTAGGAAGCCATATATCTATATAAATTATTTATATTTAATTCAATTCTACCTATTTAATCAGATTTTTTATGTTCTTTCTAGTATGTTGTGTGAGTCCCTCTAGATTTCATCATCTGATATATCCCTATCACATAGTTTATTGATACACTCTAGTTTAGAAAGGTATATACAACAAGTTGATTCTCTAGTCCTCTTGGTTTTTATTTTATTTTTTTGTTTTATTTAGTTTTCTTAATTTAGTTAACAATAAAATAGTTTTAGGTGTGGTTCTATTTCCATGAATATAAGTCCAAAGTGGAAAGAAGAATTTAAAATACTTATGTTTATTTTTTTTTATACTTTACTATTTTATGTTTTTATATATTGATTATATTCTGAAACTTTTAATTTTTATTTTAATTTTTTATTAATCTTATATAAATTAAATTTATACCACAATAAATCTAATTTCTCGTTAGTTATTTTATATATAATTAATACCATGAGAGACTAAAATATTTGAGATTTATTTTATCATATCCTTCCCTAACTAAGAGATAGTAACTATTGATTAAATTTTTAGAAGATTTATTGTGAAAATGATTCTAGTTTGTAGAATATTAAAATTAATACACATCTTATCTACAATAGACTTATTAATACCCTCCATGTTGTCAATAATAAATTCCCCACCATACTCATAGATAAACAAATTATGGTTTCTTATTTTTTATTTCTATTAATGTTCTTAAAAAGTCCTATAGACATTTTTTACTATCTCTAGTGCATAAATTTTAATGTGATGTAGCATGTGACTTTTCTATATCTCTAATTTTTCAAAAACATAAAATTTTATATATTATAAATACTCCTATGGATATAAATTATAATCAAATATGATTATATAATTTCAAAATTCATCCCAAAACTATATTGTAGTCACTCATTGGGGAATAAAATAAATTATTTCTAAAGTATTATAATATAGATAAAAAAATTAAGATGATGTCTAATAAATAGTTCTTATAACTTATTAGTATAATTAATATAATTATTTGAGGGACTTCATGTTGTATGGTAAGGAATATCTAACATTTTAATAAGTATTGTTTGATTTACTTTTTAGAGAAAATTTGAAATAAAAAAAATTTTAAAAATATAATATCAAGTGTTTAACATTAGCATAAGATACGAAACATAAGATAAGTGGATGTAATGTAGCTAAAATATGTTAAATTTCTCAAAATACAATGGAATAGTAGTCAAATGTTATAATTTTAAGTAGCTTCGACATATTTAAAAGAATTTTTAAAATTAGAAAACAAATTCCAATGATAATTTTAAGCATTCTGTACCAATTGAAAATGTATTTCATACTATTTAAGTTTTAAATGTGCCTATGAAAATGGAGTTCTTATTAAGGCTAAATTTACATTATGATATAAGTATCATAGTGTTATAAATACTAGGGGTTCTATTACTATTATTATAAGATCACTTGTTAATATTATTTTTATGTTAAGTTAAAAATAATAATTAAAAAAATAGATTCCAATTATATCCTTATTAATGATAATATTATTCTTTGGCATAGAGGTTTCAGACATATCGATGCCAAATGTTTTGAATAATTAAATAAAAGGGTTTGTAAAATCAAATAGCTCTGAATAATCATCTATTATGTGAAGATTGTGTTTTTAGTAAATCTAGGTGTGTTAGTTTTAAGTGGTCTAAATATAAATCCAATCGTATCATTAAATATTTGTACTCTAACTTATATAGTGCCTCCCTAATTTCCTCCCATGGTTGATGATAATATTTTTTCACCTTTATAGATGAAAACTCACATAAAGTTTCGATTTATATATTAAATATGGATCTTGATATGCATTTTTATTTTTTATTGAATCATTTTTTAATTAATTTAATTAGTGATCATATTGATTATTTGGATGAAAAGAGAAAGTTGTATAGATATTTTAATTGTGATTTCAATATATATCCAGAAAACCCATCGGTTAACCGGTAGTATTGTACCTAGTACTTGGTTGAGGAGGTAAGGGTGATGGAACTACTGGAATAACCATCAAATGGTTAATTGGCTCCCAAAATGTGGTTAATCGATATTTTGTATCTAGTGTCTAGGAACTGGGTACCCAATAGGACTTTGAGTGTTTTTTTAAAATAATTTTTTTTGTAATTTTTTTCATGGACATTGGATTACATTCCTATTTTTGAGCTCCATGGGGTTATTCTTATATAAATCCATCTCTCTAATCTCCCTTTCCATCTCTAACATTATTGTAAAATTTTCTTTCAATTATACATGGGATTAAAATATATTAATGTTATTTGAATTAAAATGATAAGAGCTTTGAAAGCCCTATCAATCCATGAAAATGTCTTATGGTTTGATTAATTTTGTGTCCAAATATTATTTTCTCCTTCTAGTTTAGTTAAATTGTAAACTCTAAGTATTCTAAGAGGAGTTAGTTGTCCATTATTGGTGTGTATTGTTCGCTAACTTAGAGGAAGGTGAACATTCTCATTTCATGGAATTTAAATTGGTGTTTTTATATGAATAGTTACGTTCTATTGTGGTTTAATATCATGTGTGAGGTTTATGTATTCAAAATTGATATAGATGTAAAGAAAATTATTTTCAGGAAATTGTTATGTGTCTGAGATATATTCTCATATGAATTTCATGAAGGGAAATAAAGATTAATATAGATAAAATGTTTAATTATTTAGAAAAATGGTGGATAATATCCAAAATATTATGTTATAATTTTTAATAAAATTATTAATGATTTGTTTATAAAGAAATCTGATGTTTTATTATTCTTTTTTATGTAAAATTGTTGATTTTTAGGATATAAATTTTCTATGATTTTGGTGTGAATTTTATTGGATGTTTTAGACTAAATTAAGTTATAATATATGTCCTTTTATGATTTAATGTTGTAATAAGTTTTCTATTACGTGTTAATGTATGTATTTATGGTACAACTCATGATAATGAGTTTGATAAATTATTAATCAATTTCAGTCCCTTATCTATAAAGTTTATTTATTTTAATATGTAATCAACTTGATTGAAATTAAATTTGGATAAATGTGGAAGTGTAAATAAAAGGAAGTATAAATGATTATTGATAATTAAATAAAAAATTTGGATTTAAGGTTATAAAATAAAGATTTTATGTGAAACAAATTTGCTGGAATTTTGTATTAAAGTGATAATAGAGTGAGTTAAGTATGTGTATTAATGTGAGTATTTGAATACTATGTTGGCTAATTATAATCAAATAAAAAGGATAATAAATTTTGGATTGATGTGATGAATTTAAGATTGTGGTTTAGATATTGTAAAATAAATATTTTATGTGAAAAAATATGAAGTAGGAAAATATATAGAGAGCCTAATCTCAGGTTAAGAGATGATATAATTATATGAGATCCTTGAGTTTGGATAAGCATTGAGTGAGGTCTGTAATACTTTATATTCCATGTCTCTAACTAAAACTCATATGATCCATGTGTTTTGATATCAAATTCCTTGTTTGGTGTTCATAACTTAAACCAAAATTAATTTGAGTAGGGATATGAGTTATTTGGGGACATGATTAATAGATAATTTTATAAAATGTATGTTTTAAATAGTTTTATAAAATAATTTAATATATTTTAAAATAATTATATAAGAGAACATTAAACTCAAAGTTATGATTTGGGTTGTAGTGTTTTCTACTAAGAATTATTTCTAACTCTCTATTTGTATACCACCAAATATATATATATATATATATATATATATTATTTTTAGAACAAAAAATTTTGTGGGGTTAAGTGGGATTCGATAAAATAATAGTAGCTAGACAAATATAATTGAAAACCCAGATTCAAATGTAAAAATTTAAATACTGAGATGAGGTGATTGACATGTTTCAATGCCTCTACACTAGTTTCATCAATATTGCCAACTAAAGACATCACCTCAAGACCATCGCCTTCTACCTGTTGTTCCTGGATGAATCCAAATAAATTCATCACGAAGATTACAACCCTCTATTTTCATTATTGTTGAAAACATCATCACCAAAAACACCAACATAAAACCCAAATCATTATATTCAACATTTAGGAAGAAAATATTGTTTAAATACAAGAACCAAAGCATTAAAAAATAAAAAAAAATTACAAAAAAAATCATAGCCAAGACATAAAAAAAATTCATCATTAATATGGAACACAACACTAATTTTGTATGAAAAAAACTAATGTAGAAGAAAGGAAACGTCACTAATAAGATTAAACCATCTAAATTTAGAAAACAAAATAGTGGTAAGAATACTTTAAGGACAAAATTTGAATGTATTAACACAGAGGAAATGAATTACCTCACCACCACATCCCTAGAGAAATAAAATACCTATTAATGAAACATAACTCTACCTAGTCGAAAGAAGAAAAACAATTACAATTAAGGGCTATAATCTCCACTACATAAAATATATGGAATCCATTGATCGTAATCATTAGTTTTAGGAGGAAAATAAAACACCACTATAGTGATTGGATCCAATTCCTAATAAAAACCTAATAGAATAATGTGCATTAGAGAGATTAAAGCAAGGATACTCACCTAAGGTAAGAAATATCCCCAGGGAGACCTAAATATAATGGAATAGAAGCACTAAGTGGAGACTGAGTTTGATATTTAAAAAAAATTAAAACATAAAATAATATCCAAAAATCAGAGAGGAAAAAATAGATGAGTAAGGAAAAGAAAAAACCATAGGAAGGGGAGAAGAGATAGGGAACATGCTATCATTGAAAAACCTTATCAACAATGGGAGGAATAATTAAAAGTATCATTAATCCCTATCAATGGGACATGGAAATGAGAGACGCATGGGATGAGGGACATGGAAGATGACACCACTGATAAACCCTATCTTGGATATAAAGAAGAATGAATAGGTGATCAAGAAATAATTCTATGTGAATATGGGTCCATACCCTTTTTTTGTATATATAGATGACATGGTCCTTATTATTATATGAATGGTGTTTCATGTAAAGGTAAAGGTATTAAATATAATTATTTTATGTCATGAAACATCTTGTGGATGATTTATTATACATTTGGAGTCATGTACTTGGATTTTCCTTACTTTATTTTCCTAGTTATTTGAGTTTTTTTTTATATAAAAAGATATGTTAGATTTATTTTGATATTATACTTACTTATATAATTAATTTAAGAAATTATAGGATGCTATATTAGTCATTATTGTGGTTTATATTAATTATTTCAACTTATTATAGTTATTTTATTATTTAAATTTTTATTTTTATTATGTTAAATCACTCCACAAATAATACTTTAAGTCTGTTGACACTATTTTCCAACCTTTAGTGATTTGAAGAAACACTTGAGTCTATTTGAAGATTCATATCAGGTGAATAATCTTTTTATGGTAAGGTATTGTAAAATGGCATTTGTTTAGTTCCTTTTTCAAGGTCATGATATTTGGAAATTTATTAAAAAAAGTAAATTAGAGGCCTGAACATGGTATGGAATCTATGTATGTGTTCATGTCTATAAAATCACAATATAAGTCAATGTTTTGAGGGTATTTTGTGATTTATTATGACTTGGTTTATAAATAAAATTTTGGGGTACTATAATTAATCTAGTTAAGGGTAGGTATTAAGTTATTTATATATTATTTATCCTATAGTGACATTGAATATATGGGTGTGTATGTGATTGTGATTTATTGGTGAACTAATTTTAGTAAATTTATGATACTATTTATAAACCAATTGGGGTTTACATGTTTAGGTTAGTAGTATGGATTAATTACCCAAAATCCGTGAGTTGAATTTGATGATGTAATGTTATTAGTTTTATTTGACTTAATAATTTGTGACCTCATACAGTACATGATACATGCAGTGTTTATTTAATAAAATTTTTAATTTTTATCATTAATTGATGTATATATTTATATAGAATCATGGAACCAAAGAAATGTACAGATTATCTATAATGGATGAAGGTAGAGTGGGAATGATCTAATGAGGTATATGTAGAGGGATATGGCAAACATGTTCTTCTAATGGGATATCTTAGGGATATATAGAGAAGAATATTATAGATAGTCTAATTAATTTTATTTAGAACATGAAAGGATTTTCATCTTATGTGGTGGTATTAGGGATAAATGTAGTTCAATATTTTTAGAGAAAACATCATCCTATATTTTAAGAATATCCTAGACTTTTATTCATTAAAGAGTGGATGAAAGGAATATATAGGATATTTGAGATGGTTGATACACTAGATAGGAATAAATTAAATCTTATAGTATTTATACTTGATGGATTATCATGATACATGTGTGATCTTTTGGTCTATACAAATAGGAAAAAAGGATTAATGTGGGATGATTTTTAGGATTTGTTTTTAGATGTTCAATTCACTTATGATGATTAAGGATAAGAGATATCATTATATGGAATTAATGTAAGAAAATATATTAATATTCACTCATGTTTCTTTTCCTCTGATGTTGGGTGGTGATGAAACTTATATGTATTAGCTTTTTGAGTATGGATTGAAATTAAAAATTCAATAAAGGTTTAAAATAATTTGTTTTAATAGTTTTAGGGAAGTGGTGAACATATATTTCATCTAAAATAATGATTTTGAATATAAAATAATGGATTTAGAGGGATCTGGTGGACCTAGTGGTAGTATGAAGAGAAATATGGATGATTATTATTATTAAGATAGTGAGTGATGAGGTGGATAACAAAATAATTTTTATTCTACTTATTCTAAAAGAAAGTTTCCATCATATTTCAATCAGTATGGCAAGAAAATAAACACCCAAACCATATATCCATGTATGAAAAATGAATTTAATTTTTATAGTAAAATATGGCGTCTTATGATTATTTACACAAAGGGAGTTTATAGGTATAGAGGTTGATGTTGTACCTCCACCCATAAATGTCATGCATGGGATAGTGAACTATAGTAGAGAAATTTTTGTATACCATCGGCGAGGTTTGGTCCTGGGGACGATTGGATTATCAGGGATAATATCAAAGTGGATATATAAGGTAAAGAAATATGGTAACCCAAGGGTAGGGTGGAGGTACATATTTTTTTAGTTATTTACAATGGAGTAGGAACTATTGGATCTTGGTGAAGTGTCTTTGATAGTTAAAGGTATGATGATTGTTATATCTACATTGGATAATGTTCTATTTGATAAAAATGCATCTCATTTGTTTATTTTTTCTTTATTGGGTATCTGAATGGGATTTAGATATTGGGGTTTTATCTAGAGTTTTGACATTGAATAGTTTTTTTGGGAGAAGGGAAGGTCCAATTAGAAGTTTATGAATACATGTTCTTATCATTAGTTGATTAAAATATCTTTATTATATTGTTATTTTGATATGATTACAATAATGAATTGGTTAAAACGTTTTTGGGAACACATTGATTGTTACCAGAGTTGGAAAACTTCATTTCTATCTTGTGATGAATATTATGTTTTTCTGGGAGAGTGGGACTATAATTCTAATAGATTTGATTATAATTTTGGGAAGTTGGAAATTCTTTCATCTTAGGTTTTAATAATATATATTTTATTAACAATGAGTGTTGATAAAATTATTTTTTATCCTATGGTTGATAGTTATTTAGATGTGTTACTTAAATAATTTTTAGGGGTTCCACAGGAATGGGAGGTGGAGTTTGTGATTGAATTAGTTCTTTTAACCTATCTTATTTTATACCTCATTGTCACATAGATCAAACTAATCTAAATGAATTGAAAACATATTTGGATGATATTATATACAAGGAATTCATTAAAAAAAGTATAATTATGGGTGTTATTTATTTATTTTTTCCATGATACTATATTAGAGAATGTGTTTTTGTGTGAATTATCATTGGTTAAATTAATCTACTATTAATAATTAGTACCCATTATTGAAGAAAAATGGTTTTTTAGAATAGTATAAAGGGTATTGATAGTTTTATAAAATATATCTTTGACCAAATTGTCACTGACTAAGG
Source organism: Viscum album (assembly GCA_963277665.1). Classification (NCBI taxonomy): domain Eukaryota; kingdom Viridiplantae; phylum Streptophyta; class Magnoliopsida; order Santalales; family Viscaceae; genus Viscum; species Viscum album. The sequence goes on along the minus strand of OY728132.1, from coordinate 1,273,298,400 downwards.
GTGGAAGATAAAGTTTTATCAAAATAAATTTTTTGAACTAGGTACAATGATTTATAATTCTTAGTGATATTATTCAAAGTATAGAATGAATTAGAGTTTTTTAGTACATTGAAGAACTAATTTTTCCATCCTTACTCAGATCCATTTATGATTTGGTTTATTAATGATATGTTGACATAGTAATGATCTAATTAGGATAATTTGAAACATTTAACCATTATGTTAGACACATTGATGTTTAATTGATCATTTGATATGATATTAAAATTAATTTTTCATTATATACGGGCTATAGTTTCTTGGATTTTTTTGTTTGAATATTTAATATTTTTTGATGTTGAGAAGGTGGTAGGTATAATTTCTTGGTATGTATATAAAAGTGTGTTTGAAATATGAATTTTAATGGGTATTTCTATTTATTATCATCAGTTTATTAAGGTATTATCATTGCGAGATAATCCAATGAAGATGATGACTAATAATGTGTTGTGGTTCATAGGGAAGATAGATGTGAGGTTTCATTTCAAGAGCAGAAGAACAGATTGAAATCAATAAATATTTTCATTCAATCGGATCCTAAAATGATTCATGAGGTTTATTATGTTGTATTTGGTGTTTTTTATGGTGTTAGTTTATATAAAAAGGATAAGTGGAGGAATATGGTTCCTAATATCTTAGGTCATATGAGAATAATTACCATACCCATGATCTAAAGTTAGTGATAGTTGTGCATGAACTTAAGACATAGAGGTAAAATCTATTCAGTGAAAAGTTTGTTATATACACCAATTATATAATATTAATACATATATATATATCCCCAATGGGATTTTAATCATTAAAAGTGGATAAATGAAAAATATCTTCAGTCATTTATTTTTGAAATGATATATACTCCAAGTAATGGAAATAATATTATCAATTATTTGTGAAAGAAATCTAAAGTACATATAAATTTTTAATTAAAGGATGAGTGGTATATTAAGTCACTTTTCTATAATATAAATCTTTATTTGTTTTAAGAGGAATGTTTTGTGGTCTTTAAAATTTTGACCATAAATGCATCCTTGATAGATAAAGGTAAAGAGGTTAAAAGTTTATATTCTATGCGATGGGAATTTTATGATGGAATCTATAATTGATATTAAATACATGGGATGGCATGTTATGCTGATTATATCTTATATTTTAGAAGAATTTTCTTCCATTTGATTTATGGGATGAAGTAATTAGAGAATACCATATTTCATAATGGGTAGTTCAACCTTGCTTAACTAAGATATACCATTTTATTTTATGAAATTTTTTATCCATGAATGAAGATATAGATGGATTTAAATCAGGAGGCATTACCTATTAGTGGGTAAAATATTAACATCAAATAACAATAGGTATGATACATTTATTATCCATTTTAAAGCTACTATGACTTGATTACTTAAATTATACTAGTCTAGGCTACCAAAAGGCCTTAGTTTCACATCCCTCTTACTAGAGGCTAGCGAAAAGAACTAGGGATTTAGAGAATACTGGATGGTGAGGGTGTTTTCCCTTTTTATTAAACAAAGAATAAACTTAAAACTAATTTCACTTTAATTTATTGAATTTTATACATAAATAATATCCTGGTAATAATCAATAATGAAAACTGGTCTTTAACACACATGGATAAGTTACAACAAAAATAACAAGTCTCTAACTCAAATGCTAATAAGAATATGACTCATACCTAAGATGATTAGGTGAAAAAATCATCTATACCACTACCAATACTTATAACTAACCACAAAATAGACCCTGAATCTAAATGTATATTCAATTGCATATGTTGGGAGTGAGCCTATAAAAATTAGTAAGAATCCACATTGATTCCAAATATAATATAATATACTCAGGTGCATATATTAGATCTAACTAGTCATTTAAATAAATATACCAAATTGTTTTAATTGAAAAAGATATATGATAAAAAATTAAAAAATCCTAACTTGATACATGAATAATTTTTATACGTAGCTCTATAGACCAGGAGGTTCTTTACCTTAGTGACATTCTTAGGCTTATCAAGAAACAAGAGAGGATAAATAATAATAGTTATAGTGAGACACTCATCCCATTCATTTGGAAAGTAATATTGTAAATAGAAGTTAGGATAGTCTCATTTTCCATCCTATTTGGGGATAGGTGAAGGGGTATACAATAGTCATGGCATTTGATCCCATTCCATGACATCAAACTATTTAGAAACAATAAGAATGGATGGAAACCTTTTATGAATGTAATTTATATACTCATTTAAAATTAAAAACTAAAATTTCTAGATATAAATGAAAAAACTATGATGTAATCATAAAAACATACTATGGAAATGATAATAATAGATGTGGATAAAATAAAGTAGGATGCTTACCCAAAATGTGTCATAAGTATGGATGTTAAACAACTAATTAAGGTATTTAAAATCACTTGTATAAAAAAAGGCATGCTAAGAAGTTAATACCAATATTTAACATGTAAATAGAAATAATTACATTAATATATATCAAATAATATTTGAACTATCTATACAATACATGATTAATAGGATTTAAATATGAACATTAAATTGATATATAAAAGGGTAAAATTTAATTTAATTAAATAACCATTATATTAGTTTCATCATTTACCTTATGAATTTAAACATCAACATTAGAAATTACATATTGTGTATAAAATTTAATTTCACCACTAGAATTAGGAGTAGAATATATTATTCTAAGAGTAACGTAAGGTACTTAGATTATCATGGTTCACTTGGAAAAAAATAAAAAAGAATATAATTTTTTAATTTAATAATAAAAAAATAGACCCAAACAAGTATATTATATTGATAGGAAATTCTATGGAAAATAAAAGATAACAGGGGTATAACAACATTTTTCCAATCATTATGAATTAATATGATTTATGAGTAGACAATTCTACTCCATCCTTCATTACCCAACCATTGTATCACCACCGAAGCACCCTCTTAATAAAAGGCTATGTGTAATTCTTTGTCTTAAAATTTATTTAGGAAAGAATATATAGAAGTATTTATAAGCCACATTACTAATAAAATCGTTGAGTTAATATAATAAATTAGAATTAAGGATTGTAAAAAACATCTAAAGAAGATAATTAGTTATATGTGTCATAAAAGGTCACAATATAAATCAATTTTTATTAATATTCACTTTGGAATTATCCATTTAAAAATTAATATTACTAATTATTATGTTGATATTAATTTTTCCTAACACTTTTTATATGCAAATTATATCACATCCCATTATACTATGTTATAAATTTCTTATAATCTTATTTTAGGAACCAAATTCCAAGGAATCATTACATTGGTCACATTTCATGAATGTTTTATCATACTTTTTATTTGGTTTACCAAAACCCCCAGTATTCTTATATTAAAAATTTAAACAAATTTTATATTCTTTATTGGCATTGTAATGAAAAATACGAACGATTTATGGTAATTATAATCATTATAATTCCCTATATAAATTTTAAGTGCAAAAATAAAATAATTTAGATCTAAACACTTTTAAATACAAACAGAACACTTTCCCATCTAATTTAAAAGTTATATAAGGTTTATCTACCATAAAAATACATGTATAAAATGAGTACATATAAAATACACACTTCATTTTATTTTATAATAAAAAAATCCTCTAATTATCCTTCAGAATTCACAATTAAATTATTAAAACATTAACAAGTGAATAAAAGAAAAATCAAGAATTTAATATGTGTAAATAGGAAAACTAGATCAAGAAAGTATGGAGAATTCATTGAAAAATATTAATATGGGATACTAAAAATATTACTAGGAAACACTGTATTTATATAGTTTAATTTTTTTAAGTGTTTATTAACATTGAAAAATCACAATAAATAATTATAAATAAAATTTCCATGTAATTATATATGTGTTGGAACCAACTACCATTAGTATACCCTTACAAATTATTTTCTCACACTTGAACGAAAACGTAGGAGCAACTAAAATAAAATCCAAAACCATCCAAAAACAATCACCCATAAAATGAAAATTTCTAAATTTAAAACCAATACAAAACCTTGCCAAAACATAGTAAGAATATCACAATAATTATTTTAGTAATTATCTCATATAAAGACACAAAATAGAATATCCTTGGAACCCTAATTTCAAGGCCTGCATTATGAAATCCCATAAATAAATCATTTCACATCGTTACCATGTTTTAGATATGATCAATAGTGTGAACCTAGCTTCTTTAGGTCACCTTATATCTAAACATGGAGTAGATCGATGGTTAGAAAGGATCCCACCATGATATTTGTGAAAACTACCTTAATACCTAGAATAAAACATATTGTAGTTTATGAAAATCCATGAGAATAAGCGGATAAAATGTTTTAAGAGATCCTAGCTTGGTTTTTGTGGACTAAAACCCTTGTATCATCCGTGGATCAAGTTGATAAAGGAGAGGTAAAAAGAGTATCATGAGGGTGGTGGAAGGATTTGTCATCTATCAAGAAATAATAAGGGTTGGGGAGAGAATAATAAGGGAAAATAAATTTGTAATGAAAAATAAAAATATTAACATTATAAAAAAGAACCTATAAGCTACTAGGTACTCGATCTATAACTTATTATAGCCAATTGAACCCCCATGTAATCAGGGTCCCTACCCAACACACTATGAGAATGATACCCTCCACTGGGTACTTGATTCTATCTATGGTTTTAAATTTATATGGTATCCCATTAAAAAAATATCCAAACCCATAAAATCCAATGTTAACCTCAAATTTCACCTAAAACCACCTTTAGATCCATCTTAAAACTTGAAAATTCATTATCATGTTTTAATAAAAACAACCCTCATTATGGCACTAAATAATCAAAAATACCCTTTCATCCATCACCTAAAACTCTAAAAATTAAATTAAAATTCAAATAAACAAAGCATTGGACATTATAAATTCTCTACAATATCATTATTTACACTTGAAGAATAATAAGTACCACTCACTATACATCTAATAAATCTCTAAATCAATAAATATAAAATGATAATCCCAATTCATAACTCATAGAACCATCCATATTTCAATTATATAATCCCAATAACAAAAACACCCAAGATCTTCTGCAAATTATGAATACCTGAAAAGGAATACCACTACATCTCATCTACCCATACTTCAACCCTAAATCTATCAATCATAACACTCTATAAAATATTCAATTATGTCATTTTCACTATATTAATAACCTAATATTGAATTTTCTTTATGTTTTACTTATCATTGTAATTAAAATCTTATTACTTATTAAAATCAATTCCCAATGATTCATTCTAAAATACCATTTCAAAAAAAAATTCTAAAAAACTCACTTTGATAAAACAACACCTTTTAAAAATTTAATAATGAAAAATAATTTCCAATTTATAAAATTCATTACCTTCAAAATTATCATGATATAAATGAACCATTATATAACACAAATTCCTTCCATAATATCACTGATAATCAAAATTTAATACAAAATAGGAATATGTATAGGAAATGATTGTGAATATCAAAAAAATAATCAAGAAACATACATGATTTATGAAAAAAAATAACATGGAAATGATTGAGTAAAATTATAAAAATAATAAAAACTCACTTTATAGAAACACAAAAAAAATTCTAGATAAATACATGCTCAATACATAATATCTGAAAGCATGGAAATTGTATTTCTATAAAGTAGAAGACACATTCTCAAACTGATACAAACTGTTAGAGTGTAAATGATATGAAAATAGAGAAATTTAATTATGTTTTAAAATCAATAATTCTTTCATAAAAATAGAAACTAGAATTAGAAATTACATATAACAATTTTAGTGAAAAAATTAAGTAAGTTAAGCACAACTATTAATGAGAAACCAAAAAATTCTATATGATTTATCATAATTAATTACATAATCCCAAATTAGGTATATAGGAAAATTCTATATACTTTATTAGTTTCTTATAATTAATTAATGTTTCACATAAACTTAATAATTTTATAAATATAAAAATGTTTTATTTAGCCTAAAAATGATGCTTAAATATAAAATAGAATTATCAATTGAATGATCCCTAGGAAACTTTGTAGAATATTACGTACCTATAGTTGTGGTACTCAAACTTGTACCTCGCCCATATTGATGGTGCATACCTAGCTACCCAAACAACTATAGTAACTTTATTTGCCACCATAAAGTGGTTTTGGTGACTTTTTATAGGTTACTTATCAATTCTCAACTATCCCATCTTCTCTATACTCTCAATCCCAACCAACGTGATTGTTTTAAGTGATACCTGATACTATTTTATTTCTCTGATACAAATTAGTAATGGTTGTAACATGATTACCCAGATGGTACTAGGATAGGAGAACTCAAGGCCTTTGGTTCACCTACTAATCACCATAGGCCACAAAAAACACGGGGATTCAAATATTACTATTGGGATATTGTTTTTCTCATTTTAATTTAATAGTAATTAAACATAAAACTAATTCTACATGAATGGAATGAATAGATTACATCAAAAATATACTAAGTAAAACTTTATAATAAAAACAATTCTATAACACCAATAAAGAAGTTCTAACCACAACCTCCAGTATTAATCTCCAACACCAAGTGGAATATGTTTCCTACCTATGATGATGATGCACAGTGAGTAAAAATCATCGAGAATACTACTAAAAAAGTAAGTACATACAAAATTGACTGTGAATTTTCATGTAAACTAAATTTAACACCGAGGGTGTGAGAGTACAACACTCCTTAGAAAAAAACTATGATTATAATATAGATGGTATATACTTAGGTAAATGTTTAAGATCAACCTAATCATTTATATAAATATACCAAATTTTTCACAATAATTGAAAGCACAACATCAATAAATATTGAATAACATAATACATGAATAATATTTGTATGTAATTCCCTATACTAGAAGGTTCTTTTACCTAAGTTACAAACATATAGATTGACCTATAATATGAGATGGATGATAATAAGTGTTAGGGTACAATGCCTGTCTCATTTAGGGGGGAAATGAAGAAAGTATACAAAAGTTAGGACTTACGAACTCCATGTCTCATTCAGTCAGAGGGGAAGGGTTATACAAGAGTTAGGTTATTGTGATCTAATCCCATACGATCAACCTATTCTTAAACAATATTTTCACTTTGGTACCTTCTATATAAACACATCAAATATCTTTTTTATAATTATAATCTATCATTTATATATATTAAAGAAATAATCATTATATAGGTATAAAAACATGCTCAGGGAATGATATCAATTGGCATGGATAAAATTCATGTAGATAAATCACACAATAGGTTTAATAAGTAGGTACACTGAAAACAATTAAGGTACTTAGAACAACTTTAAACACAAATAAGTGATTCTAGGTAGTTTAAATCAATAAAAACAAAAAAATAAACAAAATTACCTAACAACATTTGAAAGATGATTTAAAATAACTTTAAAAAGGATGTGAACTAGTATTTAAATGGTATCATTCAATTAATACATAAAAGGACAGACTTTATTGTAATTAAAAATGAATTATTTAACACTATCATTTACATTAAGGAGTTAATGTTCAATATCATAAATAACATAATGCGTACTAACATTAATTTCACTAATAACATAAGGAATAAAATCTATAATCCCCAAAGTGACGTAAGATACATAAATTAACATTTCTAACATGGAAAATAATAAGAAAAATAGCATATCATGATTGAATTTCTAGATGACAATACAGAACTAAACAAGGATATGATATGGATAATATAAAACAAGGAAAATGAAAGACAATGGGGGTGAATAATAATTTTATTAATCCTTATTAATTAATATGATGGATGAGTAAATTGTTGTCCTACATCCTAATTTACCTAGCCATTTCATATCCTCTGAAAAATCATTTTAACAAATGATTAAGTCTGGTCTTTTATCTTAATATTCCTTCATGTATGAATAAAGATAATGATTTATTAACTATGTTACTAATAAAATAGTAAGGATAATATGGTATAGTATATTTAAATATGACTTTAAAACAATTAATGAAATAAAAAGTATCTTCTATGTTTTTGAATGGTTAGAATATAATATAGGTTTTTATTATCAACCCCTTTGGTATAACACATATAAAAAGTCATATTAGTAAATATATAGTTTTTATCATTTTAGGCCATAACTATTTATAATAATATTATATTATTTCCCATTATATTGGGTTATGGATTTCTTCAAATATCTGGATATCACAAAATTCCAAGGAATCATTAAATTGGCCACATCACATGGGCATATCATCAGAGTCTTTTTTTGGTTGATAAAAAACCCCTATGTTTTAACTTAACCATTTGTATATTTTTTATAACAATGGTTGGTCCTATATCATACAAGATGATATTATTTTTATATTTATATGATGTTTAAATATATATAAAAGGTTTAAGTGGTCATATAAGATAATTTTATTATATGCACTTTTAAATATATAAAAAATGATTTCTTCCCTAACATAAGGGTTATTAAATTTTATGTTACCCTAAAAAGACATATAAAACATGGGTACATATTAAAAAAATAAATCATGTTATTTTTGATAAAAAAAAATACACTAATATTTTGTTTTAATTCTTGAACAATGTTAATCATTAACAAGTGTATAAAACTAAAATGTAAAATTTAATATGGGTAAATAGGAAACCTAGCACACCAAAGTATGGAAAATTTATATAAAATTCAATTATTGGGATACTAAAAATATAATTAGAAAATAATAATTAAATATGTTTAAAAATATGTGAAATAATGTTTATTATTGTGGAATAGTCATAGGAAATAAATCTAAATGAAAATATCAAGTAATTAGAAACAATTAAAAAACCACCTACCATTAGTTTATCTTTTATGAGTCTTTCATCATACTCCATTGGTAACCTTGAATCCCATAAATTAAAATAAATAACCATCTAGAATCAATCACCTATAAAATAAAAATTGAAATATTAAAAACTAAATCAAAACCTTGTGAAAATCTTGGTAGAATAAAAAATTAATTATTCTTGAAATTATTCCATAAATTGGTACGAAATTAGTACCACAAATGAACCATAATCTCAAGAAATAACTTAAGAAAGCCCATAAATAAATCATTAAACATCATTAACTTATTCTATTAGTGATCAATACTGTATGCATATCCCTATGGATAGATTTAATTTTATCATAATAAAAGTGAAATTTGATTCAATCCCTAGAATTCAGCATTGGGGATTAAAACAATGTAACTAATAATAAAATGTGAGGGACTTAGAGGTGATCTTACCATTTTTTAGAAGGAATAAGACCCTTGTATTTACGATGAATCATATGTAAAAAATGGGATTGAAGAAAAATATCAAGAGGGATGTAGAAGGTGCTCTCATCTATCCTAGAATAATGAGGGTTTGGGGGAGGTGAATAATGGATGAAGGGATTTAATGAAAAATAAAAAAACCATAAATCATTAAAAAATAACATAGAAGCTACAAAGTACCCTGTTTAGTTCATCAGGTACTCGATGGAACCCCCAAGACATAGGGATCTAAACCTACCATAGTAAGAACCCTATACACTCTACTGGGGGACTAGTGCCACCTGTACATTTAAAATATAATTTAAAACCCATATTATCCAAAACCAAACCCATAAACTTCCAAAATCAAAAAAAATTAAAACCACATAGACAATAACTTAATAGTTTATCATATATCCTAAAATATTTCAATCATGTTCCAAATTGAAAAATAATCCTTCCCACTAAAAAAATCATAAATTACTCTGTTTAAATTACCCAAATTAATATAAAATTAAAATAACCCTAACATGGGTCATTATAAATTTTGGAGGGAAAATTTTATAATATTTTCATGGATTTAATGACAATTTTTATGAGAATGCTGAACGGTTTTTAATAACCCACATCATTTTAGGTTGTAAATTCAATATGGAATTCAAATTTTCCAATTAGTGAACATTTTTTTCAGAACTGAGATTTAAAATGAGTTTCTAAGAGTTCATATATCTCAATGAGAACTTTTTGATGGATTTTGAGGTTTTTTTATTATAATTAAAGATCATATTTAAAATAATAACATGCCTAAAGTAACACTTCCACTTAATTTTAGTAGGAGGCTGCCACTGTCCAGCTAGTGGTAGGCCACTGATTAGAATGTGGGTGGGAAAATGGATCAAGCCACTACTTGGAGCTGCTGTCCATATTTCAAGGCTCTAACAACTCACTAGTGGGGGATGATTTGATTTTATTTTAATGGGGGTTGTACCGGTAATTTAATTATTATTCCCCATATAGATATAGGAGGTAAGGATGACCTAGGGTGGTGATTTGAGATGGATCTCTCTCTCCTTTCCCCTCCATTTGATTTCTCTTTAAGGGAATGAGGTTTGGTTTGATTTGGTGGGGATTTGATGTAAGTTCATAATTTTTTATATTTATTCCTTCTCTTTAATTTCTTAATCTCTAATTTATTTCTTCTTTGGTGCAAGTTTTTGGTACTGATCCCACTTGAGCAATGAATAATCAACAGAAATGAATGAGTTTTTGTGTGTGGATCATAGAAGACATATTAATACACCATCAACAATGTTATGTTTATAATTTCACGTAATATATGCATCTTAGTGAAATCTATTAGATTTTTAGTGAATTTTGGTGAAGTTTTGGATTGATTCATGTTTTTATTTTGAGGATTTTGTGTTTCCTAGGATTGGGAGTGCACCTGGAGTAGAACACACCTAGTTTCTCATAATTCCAATGACAATAAATTTCTCAGTGAGTTGTGTTATGTTTATTACAAGGTAGAATATTGGTTATAATTAATTATTTATTTAATATAATGATATTAATGTACATGTTATGGGATTTTTGGTTTATTAGAGTTCAACATATACCCTAGAAGACTTTATTAGATTGTTGGTAAGTTTTTATACATCAACCCTATTTTGTTATAAATTATTAACTATCTATACATTATTATAATTAATTGTTTTATGACACTTGATATATGATAAGGCCTCTAGAGATAATGAAGTGGTAAAGTGATCCTCGTTAGTGATGGACAGAATGTTGTGTTAATGGGGATAGTCTTACTTGAGGTAGATCACCTTGACTTTATTTGAGTCTTCTGTTCATTTTGTTATTATATTTTATTATACATTTATTAGTATATTTACCTACATGTTTCACGATTTGTGTGAGTTTCAATAAGGATGGGATCATATTTCATTGTCCTGTCTATCAAGATGAATATATAGTTTTCTATATGGTCAGATAGTGGAACCATTATCGAACGAGCATTGGTGGCCCTCTTTATGGTTTGTCTTAGAGGTGTGTGCCAATTTTCTGAGAGAAAAATAGATATCCTTGTAAAATGAAATTTTAAAAATATGATTTGGATACAATGAAAATTCAAAGGAATTGGATGGTTTTCAAAATTTGTTTTGAAATGGTATTTTTGAATGAGGAATGAGTTTTCTAATAAATGTTGATGGGGTTTAGGCCAAGAGAGTTGATTGAGTAATGAAGCATGAGATGCCTTTTTAAATGGTTAAAACTGTTATTTGGATTAGTTTAATAATAAATACATGTTAGGATTGTGTGATTTATATTTGGTCTATTTGACTATATGTGGATGATGCACTATTTTTCTAAATCCTATAAGATTTATGACATTCTTCCTTGTGTTTTATTGGTGTGAATATTGATGCATGTTTTGTGTGTGTGTCCCTGTGAGAAATATTCTTGTGGTATCAAAGATGTGGTTGGTACAGATGAATGTGATAGACCACTTAGAGGTTCATGGTGACTCTCTAATGTGTTAGATGCATGGGATTATGTTCTGAGAAACTAGTTCTATGATGGTGTGCTGGTGATCTATGAGAGAGGTAATATTCCCTATTTTATATTAATTATATGTTCTCGATGTAGCCTCCTTAATTTATGTGGGGATGGTACTATGTACATGATGCTACCCTTCTAGAGTCTTTGGGGATGGGTTAGTGAGACAAATGTTCCCTACTCTAGTGGGTATTGAGTCAAGGACCTTGAAAGACTTGGATTTGGTCAGTGTGCATGAATGAAGTCAATCCATAGCTTTATTTATAGGATAGTGGTTGTGGAATGGGACTTATCCTTGGGTTAGAAGGCCTTGTTGACTACATATTAAGTGATGGGATGGGGGTTGAAGCGACATATAAACAATATACTTCCATTGAGTGATAAGGTATGGTTCAAGGCTCATGGATGTATGAAAACTATTTATCCCTTTGGGTAGTGATTCAAGGTTGGGATGATGCTCCACCTCAAGTATTTGGGTGTAGGGTGGACATTATTGGCATCCACCCTACCCAGCATCTTCGAGTATGGGGTGAGATATATTATGAATCTATAGGATTATGGAATGGATCTAATGCTTGTATTGTATTGGTCCTAGTATGAGGATAAATATTTCTCTCAGTATAGTTATGAAGTAGGTAATATATGGGTTGTGGTATGACTCAAATTCTATCACAGTGCCAAAAATGGTGTCGTATGAGTTAGGGTGTGAGGTAGATCCTAACATAATGTTGAAGCAGGTATGCTTGTACGAACATCGTGGGTTATATTTTTAGGTAGTTACATTCCATGAACATAACTGCACCAATTTATATTAATTTCATGCACATACACTTGAGAAAAAACAAAACTCAATATTATTAAGGCACTAAGGTTACTTATTTGGACATGGTACATACCCCGACCCATGTACATGTTAAGGATTTTGATGTACATGGGTAGACTCTCTTTTTTTCTCTTAATACACTAGTACCACATGGATATAGAGTCATTTTATATGTTATATGGTTATGGATTCTAGGTATTATACGAGATGGATTTTAGTGAGTTGGTTCAAAAGATAGTATACCTTTCAATTTTAGTTTAGTTATTAGTCAGCATGTAATACCCATGTTGTCAACAATGTATACTATGCCCATCTTATTTATTTGTTTTATTATCCATCTCTATTATGGTTGGGGCATCATATAGACTATTTACTAATTTCTATTATAGAATTCAAGGACCCAATGGGATCCCTGTTTTATGTCTATACATATTTTTAGAAGTCCATTATTAAGATGGATTATGCCCAATTTTTATTAGAATCAGACATTACACTCAGGCCTTGTTTTAGAGGGTATAGTCTTTTGATGATTATCTTAGGGCCTTTCTATGAGTAATAATCTTATTGTGTATGGGGATTCATTCTTGAGGCCACATGGAATCCTCTCTCAAGTGACATTCGAGTGGCTTGGATAGGGTCATTAAAAGGTTGAGATTCAATTTTTTTTATTATTAATCAATTCACTAAAGTTACACATGTTTTCTATAATCAATGAGACATGTATAGATAATAATCCTTGTAATATTTATATCTTATAGATTGTTAACCACTATTGGGTACCTAACAATATTGTATATGATCATGATGAGAGGTTTATATCTTGATTTTGGAAGAGATCATATAATGATTTGTGTAATAAATTAAATATAAGTATGAATCATCATTCATAGATTGATAACTTATCTAAGTTAACTATTAAAATTATTAAGGATATTATTTGAGTGTGTATCCTTGATTTTGGTGATGTGTCTAAAGACTATATGGATTTGGTAGATCTTATTAGAAATTAAAACTACCAATCATCTATTCAGATAGATATATTTAAAATAATTACATGAGAGGATATTTTGATCACCATTGCATCATATGGAAGATGGAGTGGTGTCTTTTATTTGACACAACATGGTATAATAGACTTTTGATGTGGTAAAAATTGATTAATAAAAGATTACAGTTGTCTTACAGTATGAATAATTCTTATGCTAATAGAATATATTGACCTCTCAAGTTTATTATAGAAATCATGTCTTTCTCCTCATCACGCCATTGTTTAAACATTAATGGTTAGAATGAAAGGGAAAATAGAATTTTTATTTTTTTTAGATATTTGAGATTCTTGATAAGAATGGGGCAGTTTCTTATCAATTTGAGTTAGATATGTTTTGTTGTTTGATTCACCATGTCATTCATATACCTAAACTAAGGAAATAAAATCTGAATCCATCTCATTTACTTCACTATGAGGACATGGAATTAGAGTTACATGCATATTACATTGATAGAATACTATATTATAAATCATGGGGAGAATTCGCTATGGTAGAAATTCATACAGATTTTATGTATTCTATGGTATCATGGATGAGTAAAAGAGGATTCACATGAACAAGAAGTAGGGATATGGTCTCTATGTCCATATTTATTCATTATCAAAACACAGTGGTGCTTATCAAGTATGATAAACTATTTGATGGAGAGTTTTTAATGGATCTATATCTCAAATTACATGTTTTCTTTTTGATTGTAATAGAATTTATCTTTTTATTGATTTAATTAATGGTTAATAGTTTTGTTTTGGTTGAAGGAAGAGAGTTCAGGAGAGTTTTTAAAGGTGTTTTACAAAAAAAACTATTGTAAAGATAACTTTTTACTTGGTGGTATTATATAGAGTATCCAATAGAGGAGGTAGGGGTGTTGGAGCCACTGAATCAGCTGTCAGGTGGTTATATGTCTCACCTGGAGTGGACAATAGCCACTAGGTTCATGGTGTCTTAGCACTAGGTACCCAATTGTAATTTGGATGATTTTTTAAGAAGTTTTTTTTTTAATTTTATGGTTTTGGGATATGGATTAAATTTCACTATTTCTTATTCTAAAAGGTAATTGTCAGGGGAATTTACCTTTCTAAAAAATCCCTTTACCTCCATATCTTCATTGTATTACTTTAATTTTATATCTAAATTGAATTACAATCCATTGGTAGTGTTTTAATCATAATGGTATGATCATTTGTATAATAATCGATTTTTGTGCATGTTTCATGGTTTAGTCACTACTGTGTTTTATGTTCTTATATCCTTATAGTTCAATGGAATTTTGAATTTTTAGTGTTCTATATGTAGTTAGAGGTTAGTTATTAGTGGGGATTATTTTTAAACTAAAATTTATAGGACCTATCTAATTTCGTGGAAATTAAATAGGGTTTTAATATAAATAGTAAATTTTAGTGTGATATAATATTTTATGTGAGCTTAATGTGATGAAAATTGAGCGTAACTTAATGAAAATTATTTTTGATGAACTGTTATGTGTTTCACACATATTATATATGTATTTTATGGATGAGAATGAGGATTAAATAATTGAAAATATATAATTAGGGGGATAAATTGTCTATAAAATAAAGAATTTATGTTATCATTTTTAATGAAATTTTTATTGATTTTTGTGTAATGAAAAATGATTTCTGGGAGATGTTTTGTTATGTTAGAGTGTTATTTTTTGTTATAGAAATTAATACTAATGATTTATAAATTATAATGATTTTTAGGTTAAATTATGAAAAAATATTTGTTTTTTGTTCATGATAAAATGTTATAATAAGTGTTTATAATGTTATAATGTATGTTTTTTGGGTAAAACTAATAATAATGTGTTGGAGAAATTATTAATGGGTTTTTTTTTGTTTTACTAGGAAGGTTTTTATATTTGATAACTGATTTATAATTACTATAAAATACATTTTAATAAATTTGAAAGGGGGAATAATGTGATTAAATAAGGTTATTAATGATTAAATTTACAATTTTGATTGAGGGAAATAAGATAGGGATTTTATTGAAACTTATTTCATTGTAATTTTATATTAATGTGATAAGTAATTAACTATTTTTACATATTTTCATGAGTGTTTGAAAATTTAATTTTCTTATTATAATTAGATAAAAAGTAAGATAAATATGGGATTCATGTTCTAAATTTAAAGCTATTATTTCAATATTATGGGAAGACTCTTTTTTATATGAAAATTCATGAATTTGGTTATATTTTTGGGAGCCTTGGGTTAGAGCATGATTTGATATGAAGATATGTGATCCATGTGTTTGGATATTAAATTTAATGGTTGTTGTTCATAGTTTCCACTCACATAGCTCAAGTAGGAATAATAGTTTATAGGTGATTTGGTTATCAAAAAATTATATTAAACTGAAATTATAAATAATATGATTTAATCATTAAATATATTTACATAAAATATATAAGATCACAATAAAATCCTAGTGATATTTTGGTTTGTGATGGGTTTCATTAAGAATTATTTCTTACTCCATTTAATTACACATATCATTTTTACATGTTTTATGCATCGTGTTCTATGTAAAGATAAAGGGAATAATTAGGTAGAATTTGATTTCATGGGATATATTAAAGATAATTTATAATTCATTTGGATTCAGGTTTGGGAGCAGTACATGATTTATTTTTTTGGATATTTGACATGTATTATTCTAGACATAATACTTAGGATATATTTTTATATCCTGTTTTGTTATATGCTCTATTTTATAATTATAGGGATGTAATATTAGGAAACACCACAGATGACACTACATATTTCAAATACATTTGGTTATTATATTATTAATATTAGTGTTTTCTTTTATCATTCCATTAGAGGGTAAATAACTCCACAATCAATAATGTTGCACCTATGGCATAAGATTATAGCCTCTGGTGATCATGAATCACACATTTAGAAATGTTATGTTTTAACTAATTGAAAATTTCATTATGGGGTGGGAGATTATAATTTAAATATTAAAAAATTAATCTAACACCTTTAAAACATTTAAAAACTATAAAGTCAATGTTATTAATCAAATTAAAGAAAATCATAGGTCTGTTAAGAAAAATAGTGGTTTGAAATATCTACAAAATTAATTTATTGAATATTATAACTTTAATGGGATTCTGGGACCTAGAATAGTGAATTAATCCTATCGGGGAAATGGTTTAGTTGAGTGAATGAATCTAACCATTCTTGAGAGAGTGAGAATCATTCTCTCACACTGTCATTTACCTAGTTCCTATTAGACTAAAGTTACCACTATAGAAGTGTATTTGATCAATCGTTTCCTTTAAAAATATTCCAAATTTACGAAAAATAAGGAAATGTTTACCAATAATACACTAATTTATGAATATTAAAGTATTATTTGTTGTAAAATTAATGTATACAAAATAAATGATCAGTTTTAATAGTGGGTCATCAAGTGTATTTTTATATTTTATCTTGATGGTGTTAAGGGTTAAAGAAATTGAATAGATTAATAGATTTTTTTATGTGTATTATTACTCAATATGTTGTATTTTATGTTATTAATGTTACTATAAATAATTTTATTAATATTGAAAAAATAAATAGATCCCCAAACCGGTGGGTGTGGGAGTTTAGTTAGAACCTCAAATAACTCTAAAACTAAGATTTTATTCATGATCCTCCCATAGATACTCAATATGATTATATTTTTAATGTAATTTACAGTATGATGACATTAGTGAGATTTAGGATTACAAACTCACTTAAGATAGGGAAAGAAGGGTTATCCATGTCTCTTCCCATTTCAATCATGTCGATGTGGCATCATATGATTTAAATATTTCTTATGATTAAAATAGTATTGAACCATAATATTTTATATAGTCTATGAAATATAATGTATCTATGTTATGGTCACCTATAATGAGTGATGAAATTTCATTTATATTTAAAAATAAAACTTATACTATTATTAATTAATCATATTATGTTATAAGTGGTTTCCTTCAATGTGAAGGTACATATTACATCAATAATTTTCTACTTATTATTAATTATTCATCCATTAATTTAAAATTTTCATTTTCTACCAATTATTTATTTCATATTAATTTTTTTTACTTTAAATCCAATTTTATTAATAGTGAATTGGAAGATTTTTTAATGAAATCACTTAAGAATTTTTCAAAATATTTTAATCAAAATCAAAATTATCTTTCAAAAGTTACTATATGGGTTGAATAAATATTACACTGAGTGGAATTAATATTCTTATTATTTTATATTTAATAGTGGATTTATATAGAATAAATATGGTATATATGTTTACTTTAAAGCTTTTAAACATGAAAGGATTAATCAGCTTTTATTTATTGATGATGTTTTCACTATTTGTAACACTTTGAGGTGGATTATTCATATCAAATATGAGTTGAAATATGTATTTGAGATTATATATTTAGGAAGATAAAATAAAATTTTAGAAATAAAAAAATCAGTGATAGAGAGAATAAACTACAATATCATTCTCAACAGTCATATATTGAGAAAATTATAAAGTTGTATCAATTTAATAATTTCACACCAATTAATTTTCTCATATAAAAACTTATCAAACAATCACTTATATAGTCTCCTAATAGTAGACCAAACCTAGATTTTATAAGTAAAGTAATTTATGCTAAAATAGTCAGTATCATAATGTATTCCATAGTATATTACTAAAAATATATTTTTTTCTTTTATTTATAAATTTAATAGGTTTATAAGAAATCTTGTGAAGCCTCATTCACATGTACTGAAATTAATTCTCTAGTTTATGAATATATCCCTTGATTAATGTGTATATTTTTTACAAAAAAATAATTCTTTAGCATGATGTGATTTATTTTCTAGACATTGATTATGTAGCTGAAATAGATAGATGAAAATAAATTACTTTATATATATTCCTTTCTTAAGTTGTCTAATATCTTGAATTCAAAACATGTAATATATTATTTCATTTCCCACTACCTAAGAAATATACATATCATTGAGTAGGTTATATCATCCTTGATCTAATTCACCTCTACCATGATCAGATCAGGAGCCACATAACTGAAGCACACATCTCTATATGCTTGAGGTTGTTTACCAACAAAGATATTACATATATAAAATTGAGATATTATACATTATTTGATCCATATCACCACAAATCATAGTGGAAGTATTAATAATCTACTATCGTTACAATATAAGTAGATAAGAGTGAACAATATAGCTACACGACATAAGTAAATAAATAAAAACACACATTATACAACAAAATGACATATTCTATAAGTTAACATGGAATATAATATAATTAATTTCAACCATAGGATGGTTATGTATAAGATATATGGAATTTAGAAACTAAAGGATAATATATTAAAAGTAAGTTCAATGTCCCTATTTAGTCCCATATCCTAGCTATATTTAGGCTCTACCTACTCATCCATCCTATATAGGGACATTACCCTTTCCTATTCCATTAAACATGAAGTTCTTTTAGGTACTTTGGTGCCCGATCAAGGTGGGAGTACAAATTAGTAGGCCCCCACAAATTGTTTCCTTATAAAATACCATAAAATACATGATCCAGTATAGTGTGATGTTCTTGTCTATAAATAAAAGGTAATGGAATTTGTAATATGTAATCCATAACCTTGGGTACTACACAGCCTCCTAGGTGTGACCGTATCCACTTCATCTAGTGTTAGTGTGTATCTGGATATTACACACAAATATCAACTTGGTATCATATCCCAAGTCATAATTAATATACATATCATCCCATCAAAACATAACATACATCACATGATAAATGAATCCAGTTAATTAATTCACATTAGTGGGTATATAATCTCAGAGAAATAGTACATGAGTGGGCACAACATCTTTTATATATAATATTCTAGTGGGATTCACATACCAACTAAAACAACTATAAAGAGAATATCATCCCTTGGAACGATCATAATCACAATAGGGAATAACATCTCTAGTTTTAGGCCATAACATAGTATTTCCCATCACATACAATAAGTGTTAATAATCATATGATATTTTAATTCCCTTTTACCTAAGTCTCACATATTGATAATTATACCTCACTTCTATGGGAATGAGAAAATAAATGTTCATAGCATCCAACCTCCATCATTAACAAGACCACATGGGAGTTACATCCCATTATAATGGGTATTCCATTCCATTCATGAGTATATCATATCACATGCATAACATACCCCATCATAAATAATATAATACAAATGAGAATTAAATCCCACCCACACTTATCAATAACATACATAGGCATATCACCCAACATATATAAACCAAATCAAAGCAATATATACTAAATGTAATAAGAAACATGATATAATCATTTTACCTTGATGTTGGAATTACATCCAACTTTCTTAGAGTACAATCAAGGTTTGTTATCTAATACCTTACCTTTTTATAGGTATCAACAAATAGTATAACCTTCTCGATTCCTAAAGAGATAGAGGGTATAAATAGCCACCCAAATAAAAATTAAAATACCCAAAAGACTAAAAGTGCTTTGAAAAGTTCCACATGGTTCAAGTCTCAAGCCATCCCATCTTAATTATAAACATCTTCTACATTCAAAGAGGCTAAGGGTACCAATATATTTCTATTATTTCATAACATATATCAAGAAATATAATCTATTAGGTTATGATTATAAGTTATATATACTTTGTTTGAGGCCCATCATTATCTATAGTTAATATATTATGGAATATTTATCAAAGGGTAAAACGGGGCCCTAGGTGTCCTTGCCCAACTCATACGAGTAAAGAGAAAACACATCCTTTAAATTTTAGTTCAATAACACATGTGTTGTGTGAATTTTTCTCACATGTCACATGAAACAAGTGTAAATCATCAGGAGTGGTTAAGGACCACCTATCTTAGAATATTATAATATCAATCAATGTATATCTATGGTCGATTCAACTTTAATTTCTAGGAATAAAAAATTCTAAAAAATCCACCCTATTAAGGGAATAAATTATATAACACTAGGATTCAATATAAGAAATTATGAATAAATTGAATAATAGTAATATAATAACATTTAGCTACCACCTAGGACAATTGAAATTTGAATATGGAAATGAGTCAGGAAAACATGGTTATTAAAAGAGGAAAATGAGTGAGGGAAGGATAGAGAGGGTTGAGTAGCAGGCCAAAAGCAATGAGAAATAATTCCTCATTTATTTTTTAAAAAACATATAATTAAAAAAAATATAAAATAAATATAGAAGCTTCATATCGAGTACTTGCTAACCTCTCACTAAGTACATGCTTATGGGTGACCTTTCAGGTAGTGGTGCTCATAAAACCAACCCCTCACCTATAGATTTTATCAGCTACCCAATACCCAACCGCCTAGTATCTTGTGGCTTTTCTAATTAAGATAAAAAATCTGAAACATGGTTTATTCTCTATAAACGGATCCCTAATCTCCTACTAGTACTGAAATTGTCTATAATTGAATAAAATAAATGATGTTTTATAGAAATTAGATTTAAAACACACTTTAAAATATGAAGGGTGTGACATCCTCCCTACCATATGGTACATCATCCCTAAAATGAGTCACTAGGACACATTAGTAAGTAATTCTAGCCACTATGCCAACATATCTACATCACACATCTTTTTCTTCTGTTGAATATTATAGAACTACTATTTCTTGCATAATAGTGGAAATGTTTTCCCATGGAGTATATTCTCTCTCTAATCCTTGATATGAAGTGGTCAATCTTCTAATGATGCATTAGGCTCCAACTTAACATATTCATTTCTCATAACATGAAAATGATAGGGTTGGTATCATCTAAGATGAGATATATTAAAATAATCATGCGCATAACACAAACTCTGAGGAAGATATAATAAATTGGACATTATACCAAACCTCTAAAGAACCTCGAAGGCCCCATATATTTGTGTTTAACTTCCCCATATATTAAATATGGAGACATCCCAATTGAGGATACACATGAAATAAAACCCAACCACCCATATAAAACTCAAGATGATAACATTTCCAGTCTGTATAAGAATTTTACCTGCTCTATATAGTCATTAACTACTACTAGACCAACAAGATATGCTATAATATTTCTTGAATGAGGCTTTTCCTAAAACAATTTGACTCCCCATCCTCTAACCAACATAAGAAAAGATGAAATAACCTATAATATAATTCCCAGAAGGGTTGAAAATAAATCTTTGCAATATATCTATTATTATAGGAAAACTCAGAGTGTTAGATGACATTCCTATAAACCAATTCAATCCAAGACACACTCTCAAAACATATCTTCCAAAATACAGATAGTATTCCCAACTAGATTATAAATTTAAGAATTAAATATTACGCTCAAATGAACCAGAGTATCACAATTTTTTAGCAATCCATTCCAAAATCAAGATAACAAATACGCATCATAATCGAATATGATAATTTTGGACACACCATGAAAATATACTAACTCATAAACATATAACTTAGATTCCCTAGACCTGTACTCTATGATATAGTTCTAAAACCAAATAGTTTACTTAATTTATTTGATACCAACTTAAATGAACCAGACATATACTCTTAGATATAGTGCTAAACACATAATCTTTACATATTGGCATTAATAGTAAGTAAAGGAACCTAGAAATAACTATCCAAAATTGCAATATTTGTAACCAATATTGACTAACATACATATCCAAGAACATTTAGCATTAGACAATTAGATAATTGAAAAAAAAACTTTGTACAAATGTTATCCACCTTTATCATAGAAGAGAGGGAGCTTTTTGCAATGCAAAGCACTATTCATAAACATGGGTCGCATATAAATATGAAAGATGCAATATTTGTTGCCCTATAAAATTAATTTATGTAATTATATCCAAATACAACTATATCTATCCTTGGTGCTATTTCATCAATGGATGGTAGTGAGCAGGTAAATCACACAACTTCTAAATCATTTAGTACACAAACATTTACTGGTTTTAAGTTTAAATTGTAATAGACAACACTAATTAATTTTCAACACAAATATCATGGAGGTGCCGATAATAAGAAGTGGAGATGGAGATGGGGAGAGTTTATAGAAGAGTTCATTGGTATGGTACATGGATCAGTGAATATGGAGCACTAATCAATGTGAATTTTGACTATTTCATATACATTTTTAGTTTTGGGAGTTATTTATTATGGTCTTTTTCACCAAATTGTCCAAAATTATTTAGATACATAATGTTATATATGTGGTATATCCAAAACTCATCGATTTTATGTATTTAATTAAAATTCAATATGGGGGAGTAGGTATGTATAAAATCTAGTGATTATTTATATCTTGATGTGCTATAGTTTGATATCTGTTTTTTAGATGTTATGGGGCTATAGATTCAGTAGAAATAATTTTTTAAATCTATATATAGCTTCAATTTAAAACACCACCATATATTCCACATTATTGTATAGTGGTGGTTTAATCTGCCACTATTTATGGTCAACCATTGTTTAATGGCAGTTTTTTTCTTTTTAGAAGTAGTTTTACCTATGAAAAAAAGACTATGAGTTAGTGGTGGTTTAAAACACCGCTATCCTTTTTTTGGGAAGAAAAATATCACAAAAACTAAAAAAAATTACTCTAAACAAATGATCTATAATGGTTCCCATATACCATTTCTAAATGGGTAGAACTGACGCCAGTTGAATGTTGACGCTAACTTTAGCAATGCTTTTTGGAAACTACCTCAGAATAATATTGTTGTGGTTTAAACCAATACCAAATAAAAGAATAACCACCATTATATGTTTAT
Source organism: Viscum album (assembly GCA_963277665.1). Taxonomy (NCBI): domain Eukaryota; kingdom Viridiplantae; phylum Streptophyta; class Magnoliopsida; order Santalales; family Viscaceae; genus Viscum; species Viscum album. The sequence goes on along the minus strand of OY728132.1, from coordinate 1,273,274,620 downwards.
TTTGTTTTAATGAGGGGTGTGCTACAACATAAGTGTTAGTATCTATGGTGTGGAGGTTCTCGTAGTGGTGTAAGAAGCATGTAGGTGGAGTTTAGTGGTTTTTACTATTTGAGGGTAGGGGTAGATATGATTTAGAGCATGGATGTGGTGTAGACCTATGTTTCCTAAGGAATGGAGGTTTTGGATGCGATGAATAGGCTTGAGGTGTGGATTAGTGCTATTTTTAAAATTTTCACAACTATGCTATCGAGCTGAGGGTGCGGTATAACCACTTCTTGGGAAAAGGTGTCCTCTGGAGTGGTCCTTAAAACTTCACCATAATCGCGTCCTTATTTTATCAAATCTATGGTGTCGTGATAGCCATGATTCTTAGAGACTCTTTGGCCAACACTTCTATTTCATAGTATCTCACACTATGTGATTTTCATCCTTATATTTATAAGTTTTAAGGTGTGTGGATAGGGTTTCACCGAGGTCTTATGCATTTTATACTGGGTATAAAAACCCAATGATCCTTGAACCCGTTCATTATTTAATATATTCTCTCATTAATTTTATTACCCAAGTGCATAACAAGGAGGTCTTTCACCCCTTTCCTTTATAATATTTCATCCATGGTCATGGGAATCCGATCCGTGGTGGTTTTAGGTGAATTTCTTTCTCTTTCTCCCTATTTTCCAATTTTCTCCGTCTTTCATTCCTAAAAATGTTTCTAGTAGGGGAAGTATTTTTCTTTGTGATTTTTTGTAATAAGTTTATTTTGGGTGGTTTGTTCAAGGAAGATCAAATTTTTTTTCTTCATTATGCTTCTTAGTGGTTTTACCCTCTTATTATAACCTTTGGTAGAAGCACTAAAATCTTGTAAAGTTATGGGATCCTTCATTTATCATTTAGTTTTATCATGATGGAAGGGTTATTATATGGTTATCTTTTGGTAATATTTTATTCACCAGTATAATAAAAATAATGAATTGGTTTAATTGAAATTGAAGGATAGGGGAATGAAATCACATGTTTTAAGGATTTTGATATTATTGATACTATAATTTTATAATCTTAATAACGTAATGAAAATCATGAATATTGGTGGATTTTCTGTGTTTTTTTATTTATTTATAGAACCATGTCATGTGATTATTTAAAATCACTTTAAATTAAATTTTCTAGACACTTTTATGTGGTTAATAAAATGGCTACAACTGGAATTTTTGTTTTGTGTGAGAATTACCTTCAAAAGTAAAGTGAAATGTTATTTAAATCCCCTTATATAAATTTGAAATAAAAAATTTCTTTTGTGTAAACTGGTTTTGATTTGTGGTGGTGATGTGTGGTTGTGATTTGGGGGGGAAATATTAGTGTTGGTTTGATATGTGGAAGATGTGATGGAAATTGGTTTTAATATAGAAAACAACCACATTTTTGAAATTGTGGTGACATGGGGTTTGTTAGTATGAGAAATATGTGTTGTTGTTGTGGTGTGGGGTGTTTTTATTGTTTCCTTAATAGTAATATAATTATATTTAGAATGATTAATTGAAATGGATCAGATCAAATGGTTAATTAAAGAATGAATAAAATGGGGAGTGTGGTTAAATGTTGTTGTTGTTTAATTTAAAACCAAATGAGATAGAATAATGACTTGGTTTCTAAGTAGGAAATATAGAAACTGGATAAATTTCAAAGCAAATAGTATAATTTGTATTGTTGATTATTGAATGGTGTTGTTCATTTAGTGGTATTAGTGAAGGTGGTGGATGTTTTGAGGTTTAGTAGGGATGTTGTGATTTGTTTGAAAATATCATGTAGAACCCGTAGGTTGGGGTTGGGTGTAGATGTATATATATTTATATATAACATTTATGTTCATTGTGATTTCTATATGAACCTGCCCATGTTGAGCACTATGTGCTGAAAACCAAATGTTTTGGGGGTGTTTTTTCCAATATCCTAGTGGTGTGGATGAATGTATGGCTACCCACTCTCATGTGTTCTATCTTATAGATAAAATTGGTATTCATGGGTTGTAATGGCATGAAGTTAAATGTTCATGATAGTTATATTTTTTTGATATTTATTTTGGTTGGGGTCTTTCATGGTAGTAGAAGGGAATGAAGTCTATGTCCTTCATGTTCATGATACCCTACTACTCTATTTACATGGTTATGGATGTGTTGTGATGGACCAGCTGTCTCGAGGTGATATGTGATGTGATGTGGTGTGATGACTTGGGCTTCTACAAGTGATATGTATTGTGATGTCATTTTATGTACCTAGTGTCTATGAGTGATATGTGATGTGGTTTAATGTGATGGACCAAGTGTTTTTGAGCAGTTTTCTATAAGAAAGAGATTTATATGCCAATATTTATGATATTGGGGTGTGAGAGTGGAACATTAGTGGGAAAGTGGTGAAAGGTAACATTCATTTCCATAATTATAATTATGTAACTATAATTGGGTGTGTTATTTGGTAAACTTTCCATTGTGAGGATAGTATTGGTTATTTGACCTATTTATGTGTTGTTGGTTCTTCTATTTTCTCACTGGTGAATTAATACTCTTCTTTCACATGTACATGAGAGACTTTAGGTAATACCCTACTAAGTATACTTGTATGCTCATCCCACATATATAAAAATTCATTTTTATGTTTCAATGAGGACTTCATGGGCTGTGTTGGAAATTACTAGCTTAAACCTTTATGCTTTCAATATGTTGCTGCCTTAGATTTTTATTTTTCGGTATTTATTTGTAGTCTCTTGTATTTTGTTCTCTATAGATGAACTATGTGATGGTTTTGGAATAATTTTATAAAATTTCTTAGAGTTCATTGATCATTGATATCCTACCTTCCAATCCTATATTATTATAATGAAAAATGTCATATATATATATATATAAGAGATTTTTATACCCTCATTTATATTCACCAACCTGAGGCCTACTAAAGGTAGGAATCATGGGTCATTATCCTTATTTACTCATTATCATCCTAGGTAGGGTACCTTTGGAGGAAGGGGGCTAGGACAAAGTGGTATCAAATGATTTTGGTTGATGGAAGGATGAAGTTTGGAGTTAGGAATAACAAGGTTTTCATGGGAGGGTAAATAGAAAATGTTAGTTGATCATGGTGTGTGACATAGGCCAGGGAATACTAGATAATACATGAGATTTTAGGCCCCCTATGATTTGATTCATGGACTCTGATCCTACCAAACGACTAAGTGATGTTGAACCACTTGAAATGAAGAGACCCAGGAGAGGAACATGTATCATGATTGACATGTGTTTTTTTTCTGAATTGGGTGTTTTTAGAAAGGTTAAAATGAATTAAATAAATATTAATAAAATTACATACTACCAGGATTAGGAAATCCTTATTTTACTTCCATCTATGCCTCCTATTCATCATACGTGTGTGGTTTATGTAGTGGAGGTTTAGCAGGATGATCTAGTTAATCCTTGGATGGTTGATCTGGTTGAGTAGGATGATCAGTGGCAGAGAAAGTTGTGTGAATTTTAATAGGAGGATTGGGGAAGTATGAGGGATTTATCTCTGATATAGATATTGAGATCTGGAAGGAGGAACTCAGTATCGATTTTAATTTGTTCTGGGCCCAACAGAGTAATGGGTCCCTTTAGTATTTAGTTATATGTGGGGAGATGTGCATTAGTGGTGGGAATTATATCTTGGTGAACGAAAGGAGGAAAGTGTTTCTGGGTTTATTACTAGAAGTAATTATAATAAATGTTCTTTTTGTTAACCATGGAGGTAATGAATAGTCAAAATTTTATCTCCTTATAGTAGGGGAGCATGTCTATGTGGGAATTGTGAATCATGTTCAAGAGCCTTTTTCATTTCACTTTATATATTTTTCTGAATGAGGAGTCCCATGAAAGGAATATTTAGGAGGCACTCAATCCTTATATCTAGTATGTATCCACTCCTTTTAAATTGTGAACATATCTATAGGTTTAGAAGAATGAATAGGTAATCAAAAATATAAAATAATGATGAGGTTTAACTTGAGTAGGGAACTGAAAACATTCCTTGAGGAGAAAAGTTGTATGTGGTAGGTTTGAGGCCCCAGGACCTTCAAGGATTCAACTTGAAGGGATTTGATATTATCGTATTCCTTTCCTACCTTCAGGGTCCAATGGTTTTTGAGATTTTCATGGGGGTCTTGGGCTAGTGATTTATTCCTATGGAGGCCATTATCATCATCAAAATTAGTTCACCACTTTTTTAGAAGCTTAGTATGGTGGAGGTGGTCTAGTTGAATTTCAACCAAGAAATTGCCTCCAGTGAGGTTGTTTTAGTAGTAGGGTGAGTAATATTATTCACTATTTAGTGGATATGGAGAAATAAGAGTTAAAACATTAGATGTTCCTTACCTGTGGGGACCTAGAACTAAATTTGGTCATAGAGGTGGCTGCTTGTTGAGAGGTAGAGGAGCTGGATGTGGTCAGTTCCATATGTTGGAGGAATAAGTGCTAGAGGGACCAATGATCCATACAGGAATGATATATTAATCATTTACCCTTTTCTTCACCTTGTTTGATTTGTATATTCATAATAATTTGTTTCACTAGCTCTAGTTTGTTCTCTAGGACTATATGTAGAGGGGATTCCCTTGACCATAGTGTTATCTATGACCATCAGAGGCCAGACCATCTTGTTTTATGAGTGAAGGGGTGTAGATTGATGATGGGGACACAATAGTCATGTGGGGATATTTTATTTCTATATATGAAATTTTGTAATTTAATTATCTGTATTGAATGGTTGTATTCCATGTGTGTTATTATCAACTACTTCTGGAGGAGAGTCATGCTCTTGGATGTGGATGGCTAACATCTGGTTTTAGTTGGTGATCAGAGTTTTTAGGTGAGTAATAGACATCTATAAAATCTTATTTATTTGATGGCTATGTTTTCTATTGAATTAGTATATGCTGTGGTGGATGAGGCACTTAGGTTATTTGGGGAGTTTCTCAATATTTTTATTGATATGGTTGTAATGATACCCTTTGACGTGATGTTGAGTTTGGGATAGACTTACTACACGATGCTTCTCCAATTCAGTTGGAGCCTTATTAGATTAAACCTTATGAGTTGTGGGAGATAAATATTCATATAGATGACCTAATGTAGAAAGGTTTCATCCATCCTAGTGTGTTTCTATGGGGAACTTTGGTGTTGTTTTATAAGGAGGATGGTAATATGAGAATTTTTATAGAATTCCAATGGATTAATAATGTGACAATCAAGAATAGTTACCCTCTTTGAAGAATTGATTCTATTTTTTACCATTTTAGGGGAGATAGTTGGTTTTATAAGATTTATTTATGAGAAATATATGACCAGTTGAGTGTGAAAGAGGATAATGTCTTAAAAACTTCCTTTAGATGTAGGTATGACACTATGAGTTTTTGGTCATTCCATTCAACATCATGAATGAATCCGATGTGTTCATGGGAATCATAAAATCAATGATACATGAATTCCTAAACCATTTCATAGTCATGTTCATCGAAGACATATTGATATACTCAAATTCATGTGAGGAGAATGCTGATCATATTAAAGATATCTTCTAGGTTCCTCTATGCCACATGATTTATAGAAAGTTTTCTAAGTGTATATTCTAGTCCCAAGAGATGTGTCACCTTAGGCATGTGGTTTCCCAATAGGGTGTGGTTGTGGACCTATAAAATATCAAGGCAATTTTTTTCTAAGAAACATCTAAGAATGAGAAAGAGGTTCATATCTTCCTTGGTGTTATAGGATATCACTGAAGTTTCATATTCTATATCTTATTGATTTCATTCCTATTGATTATCATGAACATGAAGGATCATGATTTTATCAAGATAGATCTATGTCAGGTAGTGTTTGACTATATAATGGGGAAATTGATCAATGATCTAGTGATTGATTTTCCAGAGGAGGGGGTGAAGTTTGAGGTGTTTTGTGACACTTCCCATCTAGGTTTGGGGAAAATATTTATTTATTAAAAAGAATTGTTTTATTTAGGGTCTATAAAATATTGTCCCCATGACTGTAACTATGCCACCCTTGTTTTGGAGTTGGAAACGATTATTTTTTCACTAAAATTGTGGTGAGATTACATAATTGGGAAGAAAATTGCAGTCTTCACATATTATACAATCTTGAGGCATATCTTTTTTCAGCAAGATATAAATCTACAACAATATACATGGATGGATTTTCCTCAGGACTATTATTTTAAATCACCTACACATCGGGAAGCATGAATGTTTTGGCCCAATATTTAAGAAGTAAGTAATAGAAGGATATTGTTCAGGTGTTCGAAGATGCTTGGGATGTGATGGAGGAGTTGGAATCCCATAACTTTGATGTGAGGGTGGTTGATAATATAGGTTACTTGTTTTAGATGATATCATATTCTTCTCTGATGTGGCATGTTGATATATCAATGTGGGGAGACTAATAGGAAGAGGTGGTGCACGATTTTGTTGGCCATGGTGTTTCTCCAGAGGTATGGTTGGAGGATGATAAGAACTCGATGTTGTTTTAATAGAGGATATTTGTAACGACCTAAAAAATGTACTTTTATTTACAGATCTCTTTTCTCCTAATAACTTTTTATTATGTTTTACAATAAATGTACATCGAATTACTTCGGACCCAAACTGTAGATTTAAGAATTTGATATAATTATTATAACAAATTAATTTATATGTAATAATGATTATTTTAATTAAATAGTATGATTGAAACACCCCTTTTTAAATTTAAATGATAAAATAATTTTACTTTTTTTATGTCAGAAATTTCACTATGCAATTTTACTATTCATTTTCTTTCCACTATTATTTTAAATAACTAAGTAATTTTATATTTAAAAGTCAAATTTATTATGCATAGAGAATTACTATGGTTATAAAAACATCATTTTGGAATTCCAAATTTCAAAATTAATCTAGACTTATTTTTTATAAGTTTTCTAAGAAGTATCATTTTTTTAATATAAATAGTATTTTATTTGATGAATAGTGTTTGATAAATAGTGTTTTCTTGATGAATAGTACTTGATGAACAGTGTTATTTTGATTAATAGTAAGAAAATATTTTATTATTAAATAACTTTTTCTGTGAAAAGATTTCCAAAAATCTGTCTTACATAGTTGTAATCAGTGTGAAAAATGTGGATCAATAAGATCAAAATAATTTTTTGGGTGAATAGTAACACACCCCTTATGAATAGTAATGAATAGTAATAAATAGTAAATCAGCCAAAAAATTATAAACTTCTCTCATGAATGTATAAATATAATGTAGACATCTTAAAAGTGGAAAAAACGATCATAGTATATGTTTTGGTATTTTTATATGTCATAAATAATTTATCAAAAATTTTATAATTAATTTAATAATTTAAAATGGAAACTTAAATTCATTAAATGTAATAATAAATTATTAATTTATTGTCTTATGGTTATATGATAATTTTATGGGACCTTGATTACTTTTTCAAGGTGTTAAGAAATAAGTTATAGTTTTAGAGTTGTTTTTTTGAATAAATAATGATTTTATTTAAAAATTAAATTAAAAATATTTAGAAAAATATTTTTATAAAATGTAATTTATTTTTTAAATCAGAGAATAAATATTATTTTACGGTAATTTTTTGGGATTTTTCTGAAATAGTTGAATTTTTGGTGAATAGTAAAAATACAGTTTTGAGTTTCGGGTGTTTAATGATATCATTGATGAAGTAATCATGATGTAATAAATCTGGTAGACTTTTGAATATTAATATATGTTATGAGGTTTTCTATGTGGCCAATACCATGTAAAAATACCATGGGAAAGCCCATGGGTTTGCAAATACCACATATGAGGTGTCCCTTGGAAATTAATTAAATATTCCCTCGCTTTTCTTATAAATACCAATCCATTACATCATTCATTTCATTCCAAAATCCTTATCAGTGAAGATCTAGTATTTTTACCTCCCAAGGATTCTTCCCAAGGTGCCATCAAGCCCCTAAGCTCCCAACCATCTAGCTTTCTAAGTCACTCTTCAAGGTAAGGGAACCTTTCACCCTTCTCTTTTAAGTCATGACTTCTTTTATGTTATTTCTTCTAGATTCCATCTTATTATGTTGGGGTATGTTCTTATATATCCTTATTAATATCTATTTAATATCCAAATGATGATATACCCTCTCCACTCTCATCAATTAATTTTATGAATTTTTAAATGATGCCATTAGTCTGCCGAATTTTCGTAAAAGAAATCACATTTCCTTTTTTCTTTCAAGTTTCCTTTTCATGAGGTATGTTATTAAAACATCCACACCATGATATAATTTCAATTTTATTATTTCCCTAAAATTTATAATGATTCATTTATGGATTGGAAACCCTTTTCCCCTCTATTTTTATAGTTTTATAAAACAATGTTATATAGTCGTTATGTTGTAGAAATTTCGTCTCAAAATTTCTCTCTATTTCTCCCAATAAATTCTCTATCTTATTTATGTGAATAACCAGACCTATTTAGTCTTTTTGTGTGTTTATAAATACATAAAAACTATATTATTGATTCTAGAATTCACATACATATAACCCTCACTCCCTTTCCATGGGTTATAAATGACATAATGGTCTTTTTTTAAGTACTTTTAAAACATCACGATTTTGAAGTGAACTCTATTTCTTTTACTCTCTTTGGGTTATTTATGAAATTTATGATTATTATATATGTGGATCACATGTAAATAAAGACATATAAGGGTGCACCCTAATATTTATTCAATGTAATGGGTAAATAATTTAATCTCAAGAGATGACAAGTTTCACGATACCTTGGTGAATAACCTTGGTAATTTTCATGACTCCTTGGGGATGAACCTTGGTGATATGTTCATGAATGTATAAATTAAATATTGTAGCCACATATTCATGTAATTGTTAAAGTTATTTTCATTATGAAATGTCTCTACTTACATTTCTCATGTCTTTATGTTTTTCATCAAGTTCTTATTGGTATCACAAGTAAACTGATTCCCTTGCTTTCCTTACATGGATTTCTGCTCACCCTTTCCTTTGATGTATGTTTCCAGGTTATGAGATGCAGTAGTTGTATATAGGATGGAATTTTAAAAGGGGATTTAAAAGATTTTTTTAAGTTTTCATGTATTTTTTTCTTGATTTCAAATACATTATACTTTAAAGATCCTCTGTTTGTAAAAGGTACTGAAAAGTTATGTTAAAAAGGTTGTATTCCATAGTTAGTGTCAAAGGATAGTTTAGTTATTTATAGAAATTAGTCTATGAAAACTTTAGGAAGAACCCTATTGATAATTTTAAATATAGGAAAACTTCCTTGTATTTTGGTGAGTATTGAGTTACTGGTTTATCAAGAAAATACATCCTTGTATAGATACGAGCAGGTAGAGGCAGCTCTGGTAAAGATGTACCTAGGAGTGAAAACTTTGACAAGGAGCTCCGAGCTTGACTCGGGGTATCCTGGTACACGACAATGAGCCTTGCTTCACTCTTGGTTATGACACTCCCGGGGGATATATTTGGTTAATCACGTGCTTTTTATGAATCATTATGAAGGATTTATAGAAAATAAAATTGTTGTTAAAGAATAATATTTTTTAAGCATGATTTTTAAGTTATAAAATTACTTTATAATTATATGATTCATAATTGTATCAAATTTATAATAATATAAAATTTCGAGGATGCAATTTATTTAAGGGTGAAGAATTTAACGAACCAAAAAATGTAATTTTATTTATGGATCTATTTTCTCATAATAAATTTTTATTATGTTTTACAATAAAAGTAAATCGAATTACTTCAGACCAAAACTAAAGATTTAAAAAAATGATATAATTATTATAACAAATTAATGTATATGGAATAATGATTATTTTAAGTAAATAGTATGATTAAAACACCCCTTTTTAAATATAAATGATAAAATAATTTAACTTTTTTATTTTAGAAATTTCACTATGTAATTTCACTATTCATTTTTTATCAGCTATTATTTTTAATAACTAAGTATTTTTATATTTAATAGTCAAATTTCTCATACTTAGATAATTATTATGGTTATATAAACATCATTTTTGAATTCTAAATTTCAAAATTAATCTAGACTGAATTTTTGGAAGTTTTCTAAGAAGTATCATTTTTTATATCAATAGTATTTTATTTGATGAATAGTGTTAGTTGAATAATGTTTTCTTGATGAATAATATTTGATGAATAGTGTTATTTTGATAAATAGTAAAAAAATATTTTATTATTAAATAACTTTTTCTATGAAATGATTTTCAAAAATTCGTCATACTTGGTTGTAATCAGCAGGAAAAATGTGGTTCAATAAGGTCAAAATAATTTTTCGGTGAATAGTAACACACCCTTATGAATAGTAATGAATGGTAAATCAGCCAAAAAAAATATAAACTTCTCCAATGAATGTATAAATATAATTTAGACATCTTAAAAGTGAAAAAACAATCATAGTATAAGTTTTGGAATTTTTATATGTCATAAATAATTTATTTACAATTTTATAATTAATTTAATAATTTAAAAAGGAAATTTGTTTTCATAAAACGTAATCATAAATTTTTATTTTATTTATTATGGTTATACGATAATTTTATGGGACCTTGATTACTTTTTCCAGGTGTTACCAAACACGTTATAGTTTTGGAGTTGTTTTATTGAATACATAATGATTTTATATAAAAATTATATTAAAAATATTTAGAAAATTATTTTTATAAAATTTAATTCATTTTTTAATTCAGAGCATTGATATTAGGTTAGGGTAAATTTTTGGGATTTTTTTGAAATAGTTGAATTTTCGGTGAATAGAAAAAATACAGTTTTGAGTTTCAGGTGTTTAATGACATCATTGATGATGTAATCATGATGTAATAAAACTGTTAAACTTTTGAATAGTAATATATGTTATGAGGTGTACTAAGTGGCCAATTCCATGGGCAAATACCATGGGCAAGCCCATGGTTTTTCAAATACCACCGACGAGGTGTCCCTTTAAAATTAATTAAATATTCCCCCACTTTTCCTATAAATACCAAGTCATTCCCTCATATATTTCATTTAAAAATCATCCTAAACAAATTTATAGTATTTTTAACTCCCAAGAAGTACTCTCAAGGTTCACTCAATCCCCCAAGATCCCAACCTTCTAGCTTTCAAATTCACTCTTCAAGGTAAGGGAACCTATCATCCTCCTCTTTTAAGTCATGACTTCCTTTATGTTATGTCTTCTAATTTTCATATTATTATGTTGGGGTATGTTCTTATATATCCTTATTACTGTCCATTTAATTTCCAAATGATGAGATACCCTCTTCACTCTCATCAATTGATTTTCTGAATTTTTAAGTGACGCAGTTAGAGTGCCAAATTTTCATAAAAGAAATCCCATTTTCTCTTTTCTTTTAAGTTTCTTTTTCATGTGGTATGTTATTAAAACATCCAAACCATGATATTATTTCAATTCTATTATATCCCTCTACTATAAAATGATTCATTTATGAATGGTATACCCTTTTCCCCTCTCTTTTTATTGTTTTCTAAAACCTTGCTATATAGTTGTTATGCTACATAAATTTCGTCTCAAAATTTTTCTCTCTTTCTCTCAATAAATTCTCTATCTTATTTACGTGAATACCCATAACTATTTATTCTCTTTGTGTGTTCATAAATACATAAAAATTATATTCTTTATTCTGTAATTTACATACACCTAACCCTCACTCCCTTTCAATGGGTTATAAATGACATAATGTTCTTATTTTTTAAGTACTTTTAAGACATCACGATTTTAAAGTGAAACCCATTTAATTTACTCTATTTGAGTTATTAATGAAATGTATGATTATTATCTATGTGGATCGCGTGAAAATAAATACATATTAATGGTTTTCTCTGATATCACTCCAATTAATTGGGTAAAGAATTTAATCTCTAGAGATGGGATGTTTCACGATACCTTGGTAAATAACCTAGGTAATTTTAATGACACCATGGGGATGAACCTTGGTGATATGTTCAGGAATTTATAAATTAAATGTTTTTGCCACATATTCATGTAATGTTTCAAGTTATTTTCATTATGAAATTCCCCTACTTCAATTTATCATTTCTTTATGTTTTCATCAAGTTTTTATTGATATCACAAGTAAACTAATTCTCTTGCTTTCCTTACTGGGCTTTCTACTTACAATTTCCTTTGATGTATGTCTCCAGGTTATGAGATGTATTAGTTTTACATAGGATTAAATTTTCAAGAGGCTTTTAAAATATATTTAAAATATTGTTTTATGTTTTCATGTATTTTTTCCCTGATTTCCAAGACACTAGACTTTAAAGGTCTTCTATTTGTAAAATGTAATGAAAAATTATGTTAAAAGGAAGGATTACATAATATTTATTGCGGTAGTTATTAATGAGGGATTCCATCATGATTTTAATATATATCCATTTAATTTATAACCAAGGGTATCTATGATGTACCATGGATTGAGTGTGTTCTTTTGGTGGGCCATGATAAAATGAGTGGTGCAAGATTTTGTGAATTGTATTATGGTTTACCATTAGTTAAAGTCTAAGCATCATGTTCTTGGTGGTTTTCTTTAGCCATTATATGTTCTTTAATGGAAGTGGGATGACATCCCAATATACTTCATGGTATGGTTAACCAAGGATCAGAGATATTATGATGTTATCTAGGTGATTCTGGATCCTATAATGAAATCATCTCACTTCCTAGAGATTAAGGAGTCAAGCACTATTGAATTTTTTTTTCGAGTAGTTATGTGAATGAGGTTGTGTGGCTACGTGGATTTATATGATTCATTGTCTCGAATAGGGATACTCATTTTTCTTCATGAGTCTAGAGAGGATTGAAGCATGATTTTTTACTCAATTGAACATTAGAAATACATTTCACCCTTATAATAATGGGAATATAGAGTGAACTATCAAGATGATGGAGGAAAAGTTATGGGCATGAGCCTTAGAGTTTTTAAGATCTTGGGAAAATAACTTAACATTTATTGATTTTTATTATAACAATATCTATCACTCATCCATTATAATGACCCTATTTGAGTCTTTATATGGGAGGTTGTGTAATTGTCCATTTTTCTGGGTTGAGGTTGTGGAGTCATTAGTTCGTAATCCCTATGTGGTTTAGAGCACAATAGAGAAGGTTCGCGTAGTTTTTGATAGGATAAATGTAGCACAAGACTAATAAAAGGCTTATGATAACCATAGGTGGAGGAAATTGGAGTTTTAGGTTGGTGACCATGTATTATTAATGGTCTCCCCTCGATGTGGGAAGCAGGGGTTTGGAAGGGGAGTTATCTCTTACCCTAGTTTGTTGGGACTTTCAAATTGTAGGGGTTTGTTGGAAAGGCGGATTATCATTTTTAACTCCCATCATAATTGGATAAGATTCAATAAATCTTTCCAGTCTCTCAACTCTTTAAATATATTTATAATGAATCCCATGTCATTGACTGAGGAGATTTCGATATCTAGGATGACATGATGTTTGTAGACCAGCTATTAGAGATCAAGGATCTTTAGGAGAAGGTGAATCATGGGTGGAAAATTACATTATTTCATGTATAGTGGAGGTATGGTGTCCTAGAAGAGATTAATTTGGAGTATGATACGTAGATTCATTCCTAGTACCCTGAGTTATTTTGAGTTTTATATATTTTCTTACCTTCAATATGTGATGTTTCTATATTATTGGTACTGATATTTGTTTTTCCCATCATAATTTGGCATGTGATAAAAGCTTCATGCATGTGATGATGATATAACCCTTTCCTTATGAAGACACGTTATATTTTTATATGTTTTAAAATAGTGAAAACATGTCAGTTTGACCCATAAAAAAATTGGTGTGGGAAGGGAATTTCCTTGATTCATGCGCCTGGGGTTGTGCTGTGTGCTGATTACAGAAGTAGTTACTCTTTAAAAGCTCAGTTCTACCCTTATGTATCCTTTATAAATTAAGAGGTACAATTACACACAAGTTTTACTACCCTTAGATAATTTAAGGATTTGCAAGATAACCCTTACACATCTCAGACTTACCTTTATGAAAGAAAGAAAAACCTCCGGTTACCCTTATGCAAAGCTAGGAATACCATTATGTTACACATGAAATGTAAGGAACCAAAATTTTGTCAATGGGAATTCCATTATTATAATTATTTCATACAGTATAAATCACATAAAACCACATTGAGGACACAATAAAAACATTATAAATAACAAATGTATAAAATTAGAGGTATTTTTAGAAATTAAAAAACCTATGCCATTGGTAATAGTAATTTGACATTTAGAATCGTAATATGACCATTTGCATTAGTAATTACCAATATAATTGTAGCCTCATCTATGAATGTATAAAAACTAAATACATGAATTATTGAGTCATGGATTATGAATGGGATATATAATCCAAAAATATTGAACTATACTTAATTATTTTAATATATTTTGTGATAATGTTCAAACATTCATAGAATTGTGCCAAAATAATAAACTAATGAATAAAATAACGAAGAAACAACCCTCTCCTCCCCAATAAATACCACCCATCACCACATATTCTCCTCACACCTTTAAAGCTTCAATCCTTGTCCACATTCTAATAAATAATCTTCCCAAGGTCCTCCCCCACTTCCAAGAACGTTTTTTGTCATCAAAATACCAAACCCTATCTCTAAGGAAGTTCTCAAAGAGATGAATTTCAAGAGGTAAAAGCCACTTTCAATTTATTTAATTTTTTTCAGTTCCAATTCTTTTATTATTCCATCCTCACATCCCCTTATCCCAGTTTCATGATAACTCAAGTATATTTTACATAATTTATTTTTATTATGTTAATGTAGGAACCATTATAAATCCTCCTCTCCTCTCTCTTTTCTTCTAAAAATGATAACACATCTTCTGTGATGTGTCGATTTACAGACATCATGGACGTTGCATTTTCATTTTTCCTTTACCGCTTTCAAGGATGGACATAAGACCATATAATAGTTGAAAAAGGGTTTAAATTATATTATATAAACCTTTTTATGTTCTATAACTAATATATATACATAATAATATTTAATGAAACAAAAATATTTTGTGAAATCAAAAAAACCACCATAATAATCTAAATAATTATCATTAATGTTTTATCTAATAATTCATCCTCATAAAATTTAACCAAATTATATATATAATAATTTAATGTTTTGTATGATCATTAATAACCTATAATTTCTATTCTGGAGAATTATTCCAATTTTAGTTGAACTTCCACAGTCATATACAAGCTAACCGTTCATGAAAACCATGAAAATGAATAGTCTCAAATGAATAAATTAAACATGATAAGTCATCAAAAAGACTATAAATAAACATAATAAAGCTATAATGAATAAAATTTATGTATAAAAGGTTTTGGATTTATCAATAAATGAATTTAATTTAATTATTCATCATATTAAAGAGAAGTAAGCATTTAGAATTAAGGAAAGGGGATTCTCGAACCCAGCTCTCTTACATTGGGTTTTCCTTCTTTCACCCCATTTTTAGTTTGTATGTTCCTTTATTTTTCCATAAATATCATTTATTTTCCATAAATTATATTTTATAGGATATAAATTTTCCAATCTGGTTTTAGGAAAAATTCAATGAATTTTACAAAATAAATTTTCTTTCTTAAAAACATATATTTTACTTCTTTTGAGATTATTTATTCTTCAATCAGGATTTAACCAAGAATCGTATTCCCTTATTATCTTGGGAACTTCAAAGTTTATGAATTCATGTTTTATTAAATGAAAACCATTCCTTTCCATGGGTTATTTTATGTCTATTATTGCTATATGTTATATATGGCATGCATGATAATGTAAATGTTATGTTGTGATAGGTGCACCAAGAATTATATAGCCCAGGAAAATGTTATGGGTAGTCGGGTGTGCCCATAATTATATAGTGCTCCTATGACTTGGGTAATGTTATGTGTCTCATGAGATAATTTGAAATATATGTAAACATGATGCTATCACTTTTCACAACTATGTGTTGTATTTGACCACTAAGACAAGATGTTTCAGTTTTATGCATTTTCACATTACATGCCTTTATCTAATGCTTCCTTGATTATGATGATGATGTTATTATGCTCAACCAATGTTACATTGTTCCATTCTCATATCTATCCTCTTACTGGGATTTCATCTCACCACTTTCTTCATGTATATCCTCAGGTGGTTACTTGTACTAAGATGAACACAAGGGAGAATAAGAAGTTATAGAAGAAGGAATTAAATAAATTTTTACATATTATTATGTAAAAGTTACTTATAGTCCTAATTTTCCAATGACACTATTTATTTGAATCCTAGTTTTGTATCAATGTTAGTTTTATTATATTTAAAATTAGATAATATCCCTGTTAGAAAAAATGGGTCATTATATTTTTTATTAGAGCATGATTTAGTTAATTTTGGAATATGGAGTAGAAATCCTTATTAAAAACCCTTAGTATGTGACTAAGTATATGTAAGCACCCAAGAATATTTTTTAGAAAAATATTAAACATAGGGACCCCAAAACATATACCTTTAGTGTTAATTTTACAAAGTAATAACTTATTTATTAATGAATTATTTAAATATATTTGTTCAAACAATTTCTATTTTAGAAAATATAAGGAACCAAAAGAAACCAAGACAACAACCCATGCGAGGTACAATGCAGTGATTACCCGAAGGACATACCCAATGCCTTTGGAGATGGAGTTAAAAAATTTATGGTGATTCTTACCCAGATATCTCATGATATGAACAATAACTGAATAATGTAGAACATCTTCCTTCACTAAGGAGGGAGAAACTCGATATCAATTCATTTATATAGAAACAACCACCGACCATTAGAGGATCCCCTGATCCACTTGCCACATAATAGTGGGTCAACTCGATAGAGAAGATATTTTTTTGTGATCCACAATTATAAGAAGGAGAAGATGAATCTACCCAGTTATCCTCTAGATGGAGAGGTTGATAAATGGTGGGAGTTGATTAAGAACACAAAAACTAAGGAATAAATTGAAGATATGGAGTGGGACAACTTTAATTTAATGTTTACTAATAAGCA
Organism: Viscum album; assembly: GCA_963277665.1. NCBI lineage: Eukaryota > Viridiplantae > Streptophyta > Magnoliopsida > Santalales > Viscaceae > Viscum > Viscum album. The sequence continues at coordinate 1,273,257,386 of OY728132.1, read as the reverse complement.
TTTCCCTCGGGAGCTTTATAAAAAGATGGCGATATAATTCATGGAGATAAAGAAAAAGGAGGGTGAATCTCTCATGACCAATGAAAAAAATTTCACAAGGTATTCAAGGTATGACTTAGGTTTTGTTATCAACATTGATAAAAAACTAGATAGTTTTTTAGTGGTTTAAAATCACTCCATCAAAAGGCTCTAGAAATTCAATAATTTGTGAGTTATGAATAAATTGTTCGATTTGATCTCAAAGTCAATATGAATCTTGGATAATGGTCCCATTTCTATGGAGATAAGAAACAAAAGATAGAGTTTTAAGGTGTAGGATATAATGAAAAAGGTGGAAAGAAAACTCAACCATGCACATGTCAAAGATGTGGGAAGTAGCATCAAAAAAACTTCATAAAAGGGAATGTGAAATGATATAAATGTGGGAGAGAAGGACACCAAGATCATGAATGTCTAAGAGACATGAGGAAGTTTGAAAATGTAGTAGAAGAAATAATAGCACCACCCATGGTCAATTGTTTCAGCTATAGGGGGTAAGGAAACTATGAAATCCATTGCACTAAACCTCGAGTTGTTGAAGGAAATATGCATCAATAGCCACCAAAGCCAAAAGAGAAAGGGAATAACTATTCCATCATTATTGCTGATGTGGATCTTAGTAATGATGTGGTTAAAAATACCTTGTTTATTCATTCAGGAATAGAGAACATACTATTTGATTCTAGTTATACGCATTATTTTATATATTTAAAGTTTACTAGACCTATTCAAGAAACCCCTCAAAATATAGAGGTTTATTTATCTGTGAGAACATAAAAGTGGGAAACTATTGCATCTAAAGTATATAACTCCTACCTGGTTAATTTTTTTAGACGAAACCTCCTAGAAAATACTATCATACTTACTTTGGGAGAGTTTGATGCTATTTTTGGCATGTATTGACTGTCATTATACAAATCCAACATTAACTGGTAGGAAAGGGAGATAATTTTTCACATCCCAAAGCATCCTCCAATTATATAAAATTGTAATAATGATGATGAATCTTATTCAAATCCATCATCTAAATTTTTTATATTATTTCCTTATGAGCAAGAATATCTTGCTCAAATGATTGAGATAAATGAGAGAATCATTATCGAAGACATGCCCTTTATAAGGGACAACACTGATGTGTTCCCTGGATAATTTCTTGGTCTTCCTCCTAACCAATAGATTGAATTCTCAACTGAAATTATTCTTAAATCTATTCCTATATCAAATACACCTTATAGAATGGCCACCATCTTGTTGGAGGAATTGAATAAGCAGTTACAAGAGAATTTGGAAAAGGTTTTTATACCCTTGAGTGATTCACCATATGGTGAACTAGTTCTATTTTTCAAGAAGAATAATTGATAAATTCACCTATGAATTAATTATTGTAATCTCAACAAAATCCTGATAAATAAATAGTATCCCTTTCCATGTATAGATTACTTGTTCGATCAACTACATGGGGACAAGTATTTTTATAAGGTGGACCTTTAGTCAGGATATCACCAATTAAAGGCGAGGAAGGAAGATATTCCCAAGACCACCTTTATAATGAGGAACACACACTATGAGTTCATAGTGATGCCTTCCAGACTCCCTAATGCTCTTGCAATATTAATGGACTTAATTAATAAAGTCTTTATATATCACCTTGAAAAAATTTTGGTAGTCTTTATCAATTTTATTCTAATATACTCCATGAGGAAAGTGGAACATGAGGAGAATTTTAATACTATTCTAATGAACTTGTGAAGGAAGAATATATATGAAAAGTACAATAAACATGATTTTTGGATAGAGGAAGTATCATTATTTGGGCATGTTATCCCCCAAAAAGGAATATATGTGGACCCTTCCAAGATAAAGGAAATTGAAGTGTAGATGAGGCCAACATCTGTAATGGATATATGTAGTTTCCATGGTCTAGCTGGGTATTAATAATGATTTTTGATGAACTTATAATGATTTTAAAACCCACTAAAAAATATGACATGAAAGAAAGAAATTTTTTTTATACCATCGAATGTGAATACTACTTCATAGAGTTAAAAACAGGCTTATCGCTACACCAGTATCCACAATTTCAATAAGTGGGGAACTCTATGTGGTATACAACAATGCTTTAAAGAAGGGATTAGGCTGGGTACGGATGGGAATAATAAATTGTTAGCCTACACCTCAAGGAATTTTAAAATTCATGAGTAAAACAATCCCACACATGATCTGGAGTTAGTGGCTTTGATCATTATATTGAAAATCCAGTGGCATTATATATTTTAGGAGAAGTGTAAAATATATACTGATAATAAGATCCTCAAATATATATTCACATAGAAGGATATTAATATGCGCCAGTGAGGATGGTTAGAGATTATCAAGGATTATGAATTCTAGAACCACTACTTGGTAAGGAAAATAAAGTGTCAGATGCTCTAAGTAGAAAGGATACTACAACATTATCAACAACATGAATTGAGAAGGATCCAATCATCTTATATTTAAAAAGGATAGACATGGGAATTATTAATGAATGAATATAATAAATCATTTATCAAATAATTTTTCAACCATCCCTTATAGAAAAAATAATGGATGCTAAATGAAATGATGTGGAAATTCAGAAGAAGGCAGAAGCTTTGATGAAGGATAAATCCTCAGAGTTTAAAATTTATGAGGAAGGAATATTATGATTTGTGTCATGAATGTGTGTACCATCTAATCCAAAGATAAAGAAAGAGATTTTGAATGAAACACATAGCACAACCTTCTTTATTTACTCAGTGATCACAAAGATGTATCGAGATCTCTGAGAGAACTATTGGTGGGACAATATGAATAAGAAGATCACTAAATATATGTTAAAGTGCCTGATATTTCAGTAAGTGAAATCAAAAAAACAATGTTCTAAGCGGATGATGTAACCATTACCCATACTGACACAAAAATGGGAAAACATTACCATGGACTTTTTCACTAGACTTCTGATGACATCTAGAGGAAATGACGCTATATGGGTTGTTATGGATCATCTTAGAGAGACAACTCACTTTGTCACAATTCAAGAGGACTTCTCAAAAGAACAACTTGCACAGATATACATTAGAGAAGTGGTAAGGCTGTATATAGTACCACCATCAAATGAATCTGATCATGATCTCAGATTCACCTCTATGTTCTGGAAAGGTATCAAACATGCCCAAAACATTTAGATGGGATTCAGTACAACTTATCATCCTCAAAATATTGGATAATATGAATTAACAATTCAGACACTAGAAGGCATGTTGATAGCATGTTATGTAGACTTCAAAGGTGGATGGGACCAATATTTTCCTCTAGCCGAGTTCCCTAATAATGACAGTTTCTAATAGAGAATCCAAATGAGTCTATATTAATCCATTAATGGGAAAAGGTGTAGAAAACATGTGTGCTAGGATGATTTTTGTGAACATAAGCTTCTAGGACCTGAAATGGTCAATGAAATGGTGGAGAAGTTTAAGGTTGGAGACATGTTATTACTTTTTATATCTCCATGGAAGTGGATCACGATATGTTGGAAAGAAGGAAATTTGAGTCCCAGGTACATCGACCCCTTAGAGATTATTGATTGAGTCAGAGTTGGGCATATTGACTATCACTTCCCCCAACCATGTCTCAAGTACACGATGAAATACATGTATCCCTATTGAGTAAGTACATATTAATTCCTCACCTGTACTGAATCCATAGGTGGTATAGTTGGAAAATGATCTCTTTTACAAGGAGCAGTCAGTTAAGATCTTGTACCATAGAGATAATGTTCTATGAAACATGTCAACTCACCTAGTCAATGTATTGTGGATGAACTATACGTTTGTAGAGGAAACATGGGATACTGAGTAAGTGATGAAGGATAAGTATACTATTTTGTTTTTACCATATTTTTTAAAATGAAATTTTCAGCAACAAATTTGTTAAGGGGGAAGAATGTAATGTCACAAAATTTTATCAATGGAAATTAACATCTTATAATTATGTAATACAGTATAAATCACATAAAATCAAATAAAAAATAGGAAACAAACTTTATAAGTGATGAATGAATTAAATATGTGGTATTTTTAGAAAATAAAGAATCAATACCAATGGAATAGTAAGTTGGCCTTTAAAATAGTAACTTGACCATTAAAAATAGTAATTCAACCAATAAAATAGTAACACCATCTATGAAAGTGAAAATAAAATTTCCCATCATATAAATAACAATGTGATATAATTATATCATTGTATAATTAAATAAATATTTTAAAAATTATTAATTAAGTGTTGGTGTTTTTATAAAACACAAATTCATATTTATAATTTTATAATTAATATAATTATTTTAAAGAAAATTTATTTTCATAAAATAGGTTCAAAAATTAACATTTTTTTCTTATTATTATAGTTAATTTTATGGGACCTTAATTATTTTTTTAAATCATTATAAAATCAGATATAATTTTAAAAATGATATTTTCCAAGTAAATAATGGTTTTATTTAATAATTAAATTTCTCATATTTAGATACCTATTTTCATAAATTGGAATTCATTTTTTAATTCTACATGTTTATAAATGGATTGGGTTAATTTTTGTAATTTTTCTAAAATACTTGAATTTTTTGTGAATGGTGAAATACGATAATTTACGATAAAAAAATAAATACATGAATTATTGAGTCATAGATGATGTATGGATAATTTAAGACGAAAATCTAGAACTATACATCATTATTTTAATATATTTAGATATAAGGATCAAACTATTTATAGTCTTGAGCCAAAATAATAACTTAATGTATAAAATAATGAGGAAACACCCCTCTTTTCCCCTGTAAATACCAACCTCACCACCTATTCTCCTCACAACTTTTAAGCTTTGATACTTGTAAAAATTATGCCTATAATTATTCCCAAGATCCTCCCCCACATCCAGGATACCTTGGCCTTAGAAAATACCAAACCGTTTCCCTAAGGAGGTTCTCAAGGAAGAGAAATTATAGATGTAAAATCCACTTTCTTTTTCTTTCATTTTATTTTTAATTAAATTTATTTTCTTATTATATCATCACATCCCCTTATCCAAGTTTCATGATAACTCCAAAATATTTTATATACTATATTTTAATTATCTTAATTAATTACCCATCATCAAACCTCTTACCCTCTCCATTTTATTCTAAAAATGAGAACATCTTCACTGATGTGTCGATTTACCAACATCGTGGAAGATTCATTTTTATTTTTTTAGTTTACTACCTTCAAAGACGGATATAAAACCATTGAATGGTTGAAAAAATATTTTAATTTTTATTTTATAACCCTTTTATGTTTTTAAATTAACATATTTACACAATAATAAATAGTAAAACAAAACTAGTTTGTGATGATTAAAAGATGTCGTAATAATCTAGATGATTATCACTTATATTTTATCTAATTACTTATCATCATATCATATAACCAAATGATATATATAACCACTAAAACTTATATATTATCATTAATATCCTATAATTTCTATTTTGGAGAATTATTCCAATTTTACATGAACTTCCATAACCATATACAAGCAAATCGACCATGTAAAAAAGAAAACAAACACTCCCAAATGATGAAATTGAACAATATAACACCATAGGAAACCCTATAAATGAACATAATAAAACTATAATGATTCAAATTCACGTAAAAAAGTTTCAATATTTTTTAATTAATAAATTTAACTCAATTATATATGATATTAAAGGGAATAAATCATTCAAACATTGGGTAAAGGGATTCTCAGACCCAACTCTATTTCATTGGATTTTCCATATTTCACTCCATTTTCTGTATAGATGTTCCTTTATTATTCCATAAATACCATTTATTTTTTCTTCCATTACCTTTTGTAGGATATACATGTTTCCAATATGGTTTTATGGCAAATGAAAATATTTTCCAAAAAAACTCTTCTTTCTAAAAAACAAATCTTTTACTTATTTAGCGATTGTTTCTTCTTCAATCAAGATTGATACCATACATGTTATTCTATTTTTATCTTTGTAAGTCCATTTTTTATGATTTTATTCTTTATTAGGTGAATCCCATTCCATTTTTGGGGTTATTTTCTGTCTAATATTTATATATGTTCTATATGTAATGCATGATAATGTAAATATTAGGATGTGATGTGTGTTCCTAGAATTATATAGTGAATGAAAATGTTATGATGTGTGAGTGCACCCAAAATTATATAGCGCTGTGAGGAATTGGTTAATGAGATTTATATCATGGGATAAAGTGAAATATTCATGAAAATGATGCAAGCTTTTTTCACAACTATGTGTGGTATTTGACCACTAAGACATGATGTTTCATTCTTATTCAACGCCACATTCCATGCATTCATCTAATGATACCTTGATTATGATGATAATGTTATTATTCTTGCCCCATGTTATATTGTTCTATGTTCTTATCTATCCTCTTGCTATAATTTTAGATCACCATTTTTTTTAAATATATCCTCAGGTGATTACTTTTACTAAGGTGAACACGAGGTCCAATAGGAATCTTGAGAAGAAATAACTAAATAAATGATATGTTTTATTATGTAAAAGTATTGTATGGTATTAATTTCCCCAAGACATGAAATAGAGTAATTACCATTACAAAACTAAGGGAAAACTCCTCTTACCTTTACACAACCTTTGTAAATTAGATGTTAACATTAAAAAAATCATAGGTCCTATATAAGAATAATGATTTAATTGAGAATTTTTAAATATTCACTAAAAAATATTACAAAAAAAATAAAGGGGTCATTATTAAATTTAATATTGTGGATGTTACCATTATCCTCATTTAAAGACTTCTAATCCCTCAAAAGTTCCCTCAATGTTCATTCTTAAAACATTTGGTCCATCGAGCTCAAACATCAGCCTCCGGCTCCTAGGTATCCTCCTTTGGTTAACATATAACTTATTCCAGATTTGAGTTATGATCAAACTCTTCTAGAAACTCTCTCAAAGGTTTCCTATACCATATCATTCCCCACAACTATCACACCCAGGAATCTGTAGTAATTTTTATTTTTATTTTATAATTTTAATTGAATTTAAATTTTTTCTATTAAGGTGCGGTCTGGACCCTACGAGAGTTGTTGTGTTTTGCTAATAAACAAGCATTTTGGTGTCATAATGTTCATGCACGTGCATGAAACGAACGAAGCCAGGTCGCTTCACCTGATCAACTTGCGGCCTGCCCGACGCATGAGTACTTAATTAATTAACGAGTTGAATAATAATTTAAGCACAAAAAAATGAAATAAGAAAAATGATTAAATAATTCAAGAGTTTTTTAATAAAATAATAATAATAATAATGGAATTATTTATCTTATTTTTATTACATCATTTAATATTTTAATTAATTAAATAATATTAAATTATTATAATGGTTATAAAATTATCAGCATGTTAATACTAATGTTATTAATACTATTATTAACTTTTGTTAAGATTTTGATTAGGTTCAAATTTATCTTTATTTTCATTTCCTTTTTATTTATTTTTCTTTCCTTTTTTTCTTTTTTTTCTCTCTATTCTACTCTCCCTCTCTTGCTCTCCCCTCCCATCGTGTTTTTCTTTCCCTTTGGTTTTTGTGCAGCGAACCCCTCCCAGTAACCCTAGCAGCTGATACCAACCTTCCCTTCAGCCAATGCCCATCCAGCGCCTGTACCTTCCTCCAGCTCACCATCACGCGCCTCCCTATATCTCTCCCAGACAAACACTACACACCCCTCCTCTTACCAGCCGGACAACCATGCGCATGACCTTTCCTTGGACTCTTTAGTGGTCCCTCCCTCCTCTTTTGGTGAACAGGACCAGCACCTGGCTTATTAGATCATGCAATGGATGGATGTTATATGTTTGTGTGGAGTTAGTGTGCATTTTATTTTTAAATGTGGTTTTGGATGTGTTTCTGACATAAGTTTATGTGGCACTTCTTTGGTCTATTTTTTTATAAATTGTCAAAATGTTCAATTAAATGATATCAGTGGTGCAAATCATGTTTTAATAAGATTACACTATGTGTTTTGTTCTAAAGTGTTGTTTTAAATGAAACCAGATGTATCTTTAGTGAAAAATTTATTGTGTTGTTTGTTAACGCCGGTTTTAAACTACTCAAATGATTTCTTTAATTAGTGTAAGTGGTGTAGATCGAACTCATGATGTAGTGTTGTGTGTGTTTGGTTATGAAAGAGGGTTTGAGTTGGATTAGTGTGTAAGGCGGTGTTTTTCTCATTAAAATTTATTTATGAAAATTTGAATTGTTTTATTGAATAATTATTAAAGGTAAAAAAAATTGTTTTGGTTAAATTGTTTAAAGGTTTTGGTGCTTAAAGCCATGCGACGTATGTGTAAATTGTTTAATAAATTATTTTAATGATGTGTTTGATGGTGAAAGTGATTTCTTTTAATGTGTAGTCATTTTAATTTGGTTGTGTAAGTGATTTAGATTAAGGTTTGTGATATTTTTAGTGTGCGTCTTATTTCAAATGGAATTTGTGTGTGAAATTGCTGGTTTTGGCATGTGTAGTGTCTTATTTGGTTTGAGTAAGTGATTATAACATTGGAATTGAAATCTGAACCATTTGAGCACAAACGAGAAGCCTGGGTACTAGGTGGGCGGACTAGGGCCAGTGTGCTAGTGATACAGAAGTGGAATCGACCCAGTTTCACTTAGATGGATTGAAAACTACTACACTAACTAAACTTTTGGATGATGTTTGGAGACCACTAGGTTATGGATGTGTTTCCTTACTAGTGGATCGTGTACGAAAACACATATTGTTGTGTTTCTATACCATCACTCACTGAGACATGATATTCTAGGGTCCCACTTGTCACTAGTATATTTAGGTCCTCTCCTATGTTTTATGCTCCCCTTTTTCTTTGCGCTCACTATCGGCACCCAATGTGATGTTGGGGTTACCATTAAAGTGTGTGTGTGAGAGAGAGAGTTTTAATTTAAGTTGTTTTTATTTAAAGTAGTTTTCCTTAAATCTTTTTTCATTAAAATTGTTTATGCATTTATTTATTTTTTGTCTGTTGAATTGCAAATGTATTTTTCATTTAATAATTATGTGTGGAACCTTTTCTCGGTGGCATCCAACTGGGTTTTAGCACACACCATAAAAACACTTTTTGGTGTATGTAGATTATGTTTCTTCTGCATTCCAGGTTGAGGTATCGAGCATATCTTTGTTGGTTCGGGTTTTCAGTGGCACCCTCATGTTATTTTAGTGGTGGTGGGTTGGGGATGTGACTCCTCATGTTTCACTAAGGTTTGAGTTGTGGTTTTGGTTTTCCTTTGATGTAGTCTTTTTTTGGTTTTTAGTTCAAGTTGTAAAATTTAACTTTGAACTTGGTGTAAGGGTCTATTTGGTTGTCTGATTTTAGTTTCAATTTATTTATCTTGTTGTTTTTTTTTATATTTATTTATTTGGGTAAATCATTACCAAGTTTTATTTTTGATACCCAGGCACTTGTGCCAGCCCGTGGGTATCGGGAATGCCCTTCGGGCCTTGCCGCGGACTGGATGGGGCGTCAGTTTGATGGAGACCCAACTTGGTTCATGATAAAATGTTATCAGAGGTGGGTTTTTCTTATTATTTGGGGCATTAGGTAGATTGGAGATATGATTTTTGGTACTTGAGTGGTAGGTGTGAGAAACGTGTAACGAACTCTTACTCATTATGATCCTTGAGTAACTAGGGATAGTTCAAGATTTAAGTTTTGGCTTTGGTCATTGTGGATGGGGGATGACGATGGTAGTAAATCAGTACTGTGTGCGGTCTCACATGGAGTAGCGACCCATGTGATTCATGAGAGTACGGTTCGACACTCCTAGTGGTTGGTGCTTGTCTAGGGAATGGTTTTCTAAACCATGTAGTTGGGTTAGACATGAACACTAGTCATCTGTCTAGGTGGTCTAATGTTTGTGATGTCTTTATTTAGTTTTGGGTTGGTGTGAAAGGGTTTTATTAAGGAAAACAGACATTGGAGTTTCTCTTATTTTATTTTGGTGTGTGTTTGGAATGATTCTTGGGGTGTGTTTCTTTTGAACCTTGTTTTTGGAATTTGTTATTTGATTTGTCGAAGTCAAATTTCTAAAAGAACGTCTTCGGTTATTTGAAATCGAAGTGAGTTATTTTTGGAAATGGGTTGCATTTTAAAAAATTGTCTTGAATTTTTGAAATGGTTTAGAAAAAAGGTATTTTCAGATATTGAGAATGTTTTGTTTTAAAAGCGGTGTATCCTTGTTTTTTTCCAATGGTATTTTTATGGGTGCTCGCATGTGCATGTGGACTTGATTAATGGACAGTTGGTGGATCGTGTGGATGGGTACCTGAGAGGCAAGAAAATGCATACTTGCGAGGCACCATGAAATATTAGTGGTGATTGATTGATTTCTAAGGCTGCTTCTTGTTTCTTAGAAAGTTGGATTTTTTCTAAAATGGGTTTTTGTGTCTAAATGGTTTTGGAAATTGGAAAATGACATTGAATTAAGAGTGAATAAGACTTTTTCAAAAGAGATTTTAGGCTTTATTGTGTACTGTTTGGTTTTTCAAGTGTGTGTTTTTCCTTGAAAAAAAAAGAATTGATGTTTTAAATTGGAATTACTGTAATTGTGTATGAGGTGTAGATGTTTGTTTTGTGATGAATTTGGATTTTTGGAAGGTTGTTTTGTGTTATTGTTCAGGATATGCCCCATAGAGAGGTCTCATGGGTGTCCAGTGGGTCTCTCAGTTCTTGGCTCAGCCTGGACTCTAAGTGGAGTGGCGGAGTTGGGTTCTACTTGGTTGTGTCGATTGTTTGTTGATGTCAAGGTCAGTTGGATATCTTTGAGTCTTTTGAGAATGTAGGGAATGTCTCCAGTTTTTTGAGGGACTCTAAATTTTGTGCATGCATAAGTTGTCTCGAGTATGTTTGGAGGAGTGAGACTACACCAACAAATGGTGATCGTTCTGTTTTCATCATGAGTGGGGATGTCTTGAGCGATCCTCAAGACTAGCCTCATCCCACGGTTGTACATAATGAAGTGAAGGTTCCTCATCTGATGAGGAGTGTGAACCAAAGGGGCCTATTCTTGGAGTTCTCCTTCCATCATTTCATGTTGCATGTCGGACAGACCACTCAATCACTTATCTCTAGTCTGTTCAGTCTAACACTCTAAGTTGTTCTCTACAATTCTCAGTGGGTATGTTGAAGGAGGGGCTACTTGGGACATGAGGAGAAGTATGTAGATTGATTTTCTAATAGAGGAAGTTCCGGTCAGATGTGTTCAACTTATGACTGTGATGTGGTAGATTCTTCAGATATCCGAGCCCTAACCATAGGTCTTGAGGTGAAGCTTGAGAACTTTCAAAAACTCATTGGACGTGGTGCGAGTTTGGTTCGACTTAAGTCTGTAGTGATGAATGGGGACAACATAAATTTAATTATTTCGGTATCATCTCTGAATGTGTCATTCATATTATGAGGGGCCAGAAGTCCTTGTCTCCTTATTGTGGTCTTAATTTATGGGAGTTCCTCTTGGGCCTTAATGAGGTTTGGAGAATCCGTATTCTTGTAAAGCCAATGGGTGTGCTCTGTGAAAATTCTTGTGGGTCGGTTAGGAATCAAAATTTTACTCATTTCAGAGATGTTCATGCCTAGGGGAATTGATGCGTGCATTTCCAGTTTGCCTCTTGGTTGGGGGTTTCCACTATCAAACCCCTCTAATGTGGCAGAGTTTAGGCCAGTGTAGAAATCATCTGTGCAGAGCGGCCCATGTTGTTGGGTTCATGATGAAGAGTTCAATTTGTATTTCTCAAAGTAAACTGAGAATGCCCCCGCAGGTATCGTGGTGTTAGTAAAATTATAAAATGGTGGGGAGACCCATTAGGGGTCTCACTGGCATCTCCTCTTATGTTTCTTTGGTTTAACTTAGGGAACTAGGAGAGTCAATCCAGTTTTAGAGGTTGTCTATATTTGTGTGTCGTCTTGGCTTGGAGAACCAATGTTTGACCAGAATCCTAACATCGTGGAGATACCATCATCAGGGGAATTTGTGAGAAAAAAACTCTATTTTCAAAGTGCGCTTGGTAGGGCAACCTCTTACTTCTGCTCTGCCCAACCTTGACCATGGTAATTGGTTAGCTTGAGTAGTGGGCCGTTTGTCGAGTGTTCTTGGAGATCTTGATCGGCCCTAGTGATCCCTAAGTTAGGGGTCAGGGTGATCTATGTTGTAGTTGTGTTTGGAGGTGAATTCTTTGCCATTGGTTATTTTGTTTGGTGATTCTGGTTTTTAGATCCTAGGAGTTTCAGGTCATGGGTGTTTTGAATGCCCGATCTTCAGGCGATTGAGGTTTTGTTTGAAGTGTCTTCATGGTCTCACTTGGAACCCTTAGTTTACCAAGTCTTTTGGGACTTTCTGGGGGCAGAAAGTGTCATAGGGGGGAGAATTGTTACACCTAGGCATCTGTAGTAATTTTAATTTTTATTGTATAATTTTAATTGGCTTTAAATTGTCTCTGTTGAGGTATAGGTTGGACCCGACGAGAGTTGTTGCATTTTTCTGATAAAAAAGTGTTTTGGTGTCGTAATGTTCGTGCACACGCATGACATGAACAAAGCCATGTGGCTTCACCTGATCAACATGCGGCCTACCCCATGCGTGAGTACATAATTAATTAACGAGTTGAATAATAATTTAAGAACAAAAAATAAAAAAAAAGATTAAATAATTCAAGAGTTTTTTAATAATAATAATAATAATAATATTGGAATTATTTATCTTATTTTTATTACTTCAGTTGATATTTTAATTAGTTAAATAATATTAAATTATTATAATGGTTATAAAATTATTAGCATGTTAATTTTAATGTTATTACTATTATTATTAATTTTTAATAAGATTTTGATTAGGTTTTAATTTATATTTATTTTCATTTCCATTTTATTTATTTTTCTTTCCTTTTATTTTTTTTCTTTCTTTTCCCTCTATTCTTCTCTCCCTCTCTTTCTCTCCCCTCCTACAACATTTTTCTTTCCCTCTAGTTTTTGCATAGCGAACCCCTCCCTGTAACTCTAGCAGTCGATGTCGCCCTTCCATTCAACCAATGCCCTTCCAGCGAACACACCTTCCTCCGGCTCACCATCACGCGCCTCCCTAATTTTCTCCAAGAGAACCGCCAAATGACCCTCCTCCTACAGGTCAGAAAACCGTGCGCACAACCTTTCCTTGGACTCTCCAGCAGCACCCTACCTCCTCTTTCGGCGAACCAGACAAGCACTGTCTTGCCTCACCTCGAATTTCACATCCGCCACCAATAGGCGTCCGATGAGTTTTTTTCCTTCACACATCCACGCGCCATATCCATATTAAGGTTGGACTTCTTTTTCAGCATGACACACCCCCAAAACCTCCCCATCTCACACGGCCATCCTCCTGTATCTTCTCCACAGGTGTGTTTTACATCAATTGTGTGTTCCTCCCATTGGGTAGAATTGCAGGGTTAGGGTTTCATGTTAATTTTAGTCCAATTTTGGTACTTTTGGTTCGATTGTTGAATTAGGATGTAATTAAGGTTGCTCGCGGTGTGTTTTGCGTGTGGTGATAGTTTTGCACCGAAAGTTTGATGTTCTCCACACCGAGGTATGTGATTCCGCTTATAATTATTATCTGATGAATTAATTTGTGTGTTTAATTAATTTAGCATATTGTTTAATTAGTTCACATGGTGCGAAATTGTTCTTTTTTGAGATCTCATACGCAATGATTTATTAGTAACATGTTTATGCAATATGAGTGTGATTTTATGTGAAAACCCATGTCAGTAGCTGGTTATTAGTGTTTTATAAATTGTGAACCTGGCTTATTATATCATGAAATTTATGAATGTTATATTTTTGTGTGTAGTTAGTGTGAGTTTGATTCTTAAATGGGGGTTTGGGTGTGTTTCTGACATAAGGTCATGTGGTGCTTCTTTGGCCTATTTTTTTATAAATTGTCAAAATGTTCAATTAAATGATATCGATTGTGAAAATCAGGTTTTGATAAGATTGCGCTATTTGTTTGGTTCTAAAGTGGAATTTTAAATGAAACCATATGTATATTTATGGAAAAATTTATTGTGTCATTTGTTAACGCTTGTTTTAAACTACTCAAATGATTTCTTTAATTAGTGTAAGTGGTGTAGATTGAACTCTTGAGGTGGTGTTGTGTGTGTTTGGTTATGAAAGAGGGTTTGGGTCGGTTTAGTGTGTAAGGCGGTGTTTTTCTCATTAAAATTTATTTACGAAAATTTGAATTGTTTTGTTGAATAATTATTAAGGGTGGAAAAAAATTGTTTTGGTTAAATTGTGTAATGGTTTTGGTGCTTAAAGTCATGCGACATGTGTGGAAATTGTTTAATAAATTCTTTTAATGATGTGTTTGACGGTGAAAGTGATTTCGTTGACTGTACAATCATTTTAATTTGGTTGTGTAAGTGATGAAAATTTAGTTTTGGGATATTTTTATTGTGTATCATATTTAAAATGGCATTTGTGTGTGAAAATGGTGGTTTTCACGTGTGTAGTTTCTTGTTTGGATTGAGTATGTGATTATGACATAATACTTGAACTCTGAACCACTTGAGCACAAATGGGATGCCTGGGTACTAGGTGGACGGACTCGGACTAGTGTGCTAGTGATACAGAAGTGGCATCGGCCCAGTTTCACTTAGCTGGACTGATGACTACAACACTAACTAAACTTTTGGATGATGTTGGGAGATGACTAGGTAATGGATGGGTTTCCCTACTAGTGGATCATGCACGAGAAAGTATATTGTTGTGTTTCTATACCATTTCCCACTAAGACACGATGTTCTAGGGTCCCACTTCTCACTAGTATATTTAGGGCCTCTCCCATGTTTTGTGCTCCACTTTTTCTTTGTGCTCATCGTCGACACACAGTGTGACGTTGGGGTTACCATTAAAGTGTGTTTGTGTGTGTGTGTTTTAATTTAAGTTGTTTTTATTTAAAGTAGTTCTCCTTAAAACTATTTTCATTAAAAAAAATTAATCATTTATTTGTTTTTTTCTGTTAAATTGAAAATTTATTTTTCATTTAATAATTATGCATGGAACCTTTTCTCGGTGGCATCCTACTATGATTTTAGCTCACACCTGACATACACTTTTGGGTGTATGCAGATTCTATTTCTTCTGCATTCTAGGTTGAGGCATTTAGCATAGCATTGGTGGTTGCGGTTGTCAGTGGCACCCTCATGTTGGTTTGGTGGTGGTGGATTGGGGATGTGACTCCTCATGTTACACTAAGGATTGAGTTGGAGTTTTGGTTTTCCATTAATGTAGTCTCTTTTTGGTTTTTAGTTCAAGTTGTAAACATTAAATCTGAACTTGGTGTGAGGGTCTATTTGGTTGTCTGATTTTAGTTTCAATTTATTCATCTTGTTTTTTGTTTTATATTTATTTATTCGGGTAAATAATTCCCAGATTTTATTTTTCATACCCGGGCACTTGTGACAGCCGGTGGGGATCAGGAAATCCCTTCGCGCCTTGCGGCTGACTAGACCAGGCATTGGTTTGATGGAGACCTGACTTGGTTAATGACAAAATGGTATCAGAGGAGGTTTTTTCTTGTTATGTGGGGTGTCAGGTAGATCAGAGATAGGACTGTCGGTACTCGAGTGGTAGGTGTGAGAAGAGCGTCACGAACACTTTCTCATTATGAAACTCGAGTAACCATGGATAGTTTGGGATTTAAGTTTTGGCTTTGGTCATTGTGAATGTGAGATGATGATGGGAGTAAACTAGTACTGCGTGCGGTCTCACATGGAGTAGCGAACCATGTGATTCCTGAGATTATGGTTCGACACTCCTAGTTATTAGTGCTTATCTAGGGCATGGTCTGCTAAACCATGTAGCCAGGTTAGACATGACCACTAGTCCTCTGTCCAGGTGCTTTAATGTTTGTGATGTCTTTCATTAGTTTTGGGTTGGCGTGAAAGTGCTTTTTTAAGGAAAGATGACTTTGGAGTTGCTCTTATTTTATTTTGGTGTGTGTTTGGCATGATTCTTGGGGTGTGTTTCTTTTGAACCTTATTTCTGTAATTTGGGATTTGATTTTTCAAAGTCGAATTTTTAAAATAACGTCTTGGGTTATTAGAAATCAAAGTGAGTTATTTTGGAAATGGGAAGCATTTTGAAATATTGTCTTGAATTTTTGAAATGGTTTTGAAAAAAGGTATTTTTGGATATTGAGAAAGTTTTGTTTTGAAAGCGGAGTAGCCTTGTTTTTTTTCAGTAGTATTCCTATGGGTGCTCTCATGTGCATGTGGATGTGATTAATGGATAGTTGGTGGATTGTGTGGACGGGTGCCTGAGTGGCACGAAAAGGCATACTTGTGTTGCACCATGGAATATTAGTGGTGATTGACAGATTTCTACGGTTTCTTCCTATTTCATAGAAAGTGGGATTTTTTCTAAAATGGGTTTTTGTGCATAAATGGTTTTGAAAATTGGAAAATCACATTGATTTTAGAGTGAAGAAGACTTTTTCAAAAGAGATTTTAGGCTTTGTTGCGTAGTGTTTGGTTTTCTCAAGTGGTTGTTCTTCCTTGAAAAAAAGAATTGATGTTTTAAATTGGAATTACTGGAATTGTGTTTGAGGTGTGGATGTTTGTTTTGGGATGAATTTGGATTTGTGGAAGGATGTTTTGTGTTCTTTTTTATAATATGCCCCCTAGAAATTTCTCATTGGTTTCCAGTGGGTCTCTCAGTTCTTGGCTCAGTTCGGACTCCCAATGGAGTGGTGGAGTTGGGTTCTGCTCGGTTGTGTCGACTGTTTGTAGATGTCGAGGTCGGTTGGATATCATTGAGTGCTTTGAGAATGCTGGGAATGTTCCCTATTTTTGAGGGACTATAAATGTTTTGAAAGCGGGAGTTGTCTCGATTATGTTTGGAAAAGTGAGACTACACCAAAAAATAGTGATCGTTCCGTTTTAGTCACGAGTGGGGATGTCTTGAGCGATCCTCAAGACTAGCCTTATCCCATGGTTGTACCTATGTAAGTGAAGATTCCTCATCTGATGAGGAGTGTGAACCAAAGGGGACTGTTCTTGGAGTGCCCCTTCCATCAGTTCGTGTTTCATGTTGGACAGAACACTCAATCTCTTATCTTTAGTGTGGTCAGTCTGACACTCTATGTTGTTCGCTGCAATTCTCAGTGGGTATGTTGACAGAGTGGCCACTTGGGACATGAGGAGAAGTATGTAGAGTTCTTTTCTAGCATAGGAAGTTCCAGTCTAAAGTGGTCTTCTTATGACTATGAGGCGGTGGATGATTCAGACATCTAAGCCCCAAACAGAGGTCTCAGGGTAAAGCTTGCGCGCAGTCAAAAACTCGTCAGACATGGTGTGAGTTTGGTTCGACTTAATTCTGCAGTGACGAATGGGGAAAAATTAAATTTCCAAATTTTGGTATTGTCTCTGAAGGCGTTATTCGTGTTGTGAGGGGCATGAATTTCTTGTCTCTTTTTTGTTGTCTTAATTTATGGGAGTTCCTCTTAGGCCTTATAGAGGTTCAGAGAATCCATATTCTTGTAAAGCCAGCAGGTGTGATTTGTGAAACTTCTTGTGGGTCAGTTAGGAATCGAAATTGTACTCATTTCAGAGATATTCATGCCTTGTGGAATTGATGCGCGCCTGTCTAGTTTGCCTCTTGGTTGGATGTTTTCACTGTCAAATCCCTCTAATGTGGCAGAGTTTAGGCCAGTGTTGGAATCATCTATGCAGGTCAGCCCTTGTTGTTGGGTTCATGATGAAGCATTCAATCTGTATTGCTCAAAGTAAACTTAGAATACCCGTGCATGTATCGTGGTGTTAAGAAAATTATAAAATTGTGGGGAGACCCATTACGGGTCTCGCTGGCGTCTCCTCCGGTGTTGGTTTGGTTTAACTTAAGGAATATGGAGGTTCAATTCAGTGTTAGAGGTTGTTTATATTTGTGTGTCATCTTGTCTTGGAGAACCAATGTTTGACAAGAATCCTAATATGGTGGGGAGACCACCATCGAGAGAATTTTTGAAGAAAAACTCTTTTTTCAAAGTGCGCTTGGTGGGGCAACCTCTTACTTCTGCTCTGCCTGACCATGACCATGGTAATTGGTTAGCTTGAGTAGTGGGTCTCTTGATAAGTGTTCTTGGAGATCTAGATCAGCCCTAGTGATCCCTATGTTAGGGGTCAGGGTGATCTATGTTGTAGTTGTGTTTGGAGGAGAATTCCTTGTCGTTGGTTATTTTGCTTCGTGATTCTGGTTTTCAGATCCTTGGAGTTTCAGGTCATGAGTGTTTTTAATCCCCGGTCTTTGGGAGATTGAGGTTTTTTTGAAGTTAATTCATGGTCTTGCTTGGAAACCTTAGTCGGACTTGTCTTTTGGGACTTTTTAGGGGCAGAAAGTGTCATGGTGGGGAGAATTGTCACACCTGGGCATCTGTAGTAATTTTTATTTTTATTTTATGATTTTAATTGGGTTTAAATTTTCTCTATTAAGGGGCGTGCCAGACCCAACGAGAGTTGTTGCGTTTTGGTGATAAAGGTGTTTTTTGGTGTTGTAATGTTCACACACATGCATGACATGAATGAAGCCATGTGGCTTCACCTGATCAACGTGCAGCCTGCCCGACGTGTGAGTACATAATTAATTAACGAGTTGAATAATAATTTAAGCAAAAAAATGAAATAAGAAAAATGATTAAATAATTGATGATTTGTTTAATAATAATATTGGGATTATTTATCTTATTTTTATTACTTCAGTTAATATTTCAATTATTTAGATAATATTAAATTATTATAATGGTTATAAAATTATCATCATGTTAATTTTAATGTTGTTACTATTATTATTAATTTTTTTAAGATTTTGATTAGGTTTTAATTTATCTTTATTTTCATTTCCTTTTTATTTATTTTTCTTTCCATTTATTTTTTTCCTTTTCCCTCTATTCTTCTCTCCCCCTGCCGTCGCGTTTTTATTTCCCTCTGGTTTTTGCGCTACGAACCCCTCCCTGTAACCCTAGAAGCCGATGCTGCCCTTCCCTTCAGCTAATACCCATCCAGCGCCCGCACCTTCGCGTGCCCCCCTACTTCTCTCCCGGACAACCGCCACATGCCCCTCCTCTAACCTGCTGGACAACCATGTTCATGAACTTTCCTTGGACTCTCCAGCGGCGCCCTCGCTCCTCCTTCGGCGAACCGGACCAGCACCATCCTACCTCGCCTCCAGCTGCACATCCACCACGCATAGGCATCCAGTGAGTTTTTTTCCCTTCGCACAGTCGCGCGCCATATCCATATTATGGTCTAACTTTTTTTTTGATGTGACACGCTCTCGGAACCTCCCCGTCTCACACGAGCAGCCTCCTTCCCCTTCTCTACAGGTGTGTTTCACAGGGTTTTTTTTTTGTTTACGTTTTTAAAAAAAAAAATTTGCCAGAAAACGGTTCCGGCAAAACAAATTTTAAAACTGCACCTCAAAGGCGGCATCCGGGATGCCGCCTTTGCATTTCGGGGCAAGGCGGCATCTGCGATGCCGCCTTTGCGCTGCGGGTGAAAGGCGGCATCGCGGATGCCGCCTTTCTCTTAAAAATATATATTTTTATTTTTTAATTACATTTATTCATTATAATTTTTAATTACATTTATTCATTATAATTTTTAATTATTAATTAGTAATTATTAATAATTAAATATGTCATAATTAATTAGTTAATTAGTAATATTATCATTAATTATATAATAATTAATTATTAATATAATTATTACATATATAATAAATATTTAGTTAATTAGAAATACAATTAATAATTCTAACTAATTAATTAGTAATTATTAATTATTAATTAGCTAATTAGTAATATAAATATTTATTATAATTATTCATTATAATTAGTAATTAGTAATTAATAATTATTAATAAGTAATTAGTAATTATTAATTAGTTAATTAGTAATATAAATATTAATTATAACTATTCATTAAATTATTAATTATTAATTATTACTCATTAATTATTACTTATATAATAATTAATTAGTTAATTATTAATATAACTATTAATTATATAATAATTAATTAGTTAATTAGTAATATAATTATAATCTTTCAAAGTCACATACTTGAAACATTTTTTAAGTTTCAAGTAGGCGGTTTTGAAAGCTTATAAATTATTTTTCATTAACATTTTTTTGTAAATTGCTTTTGTTTTAAACTATTTTTTATATGTTTAATCCATGTTTTAAGTTTCATTTATATTGGTCTTCTATTTTATGTTTTATGGTCTTTCAAAGTCACGTACTTGAAAAATTTTAAGTTTCAAGTATGCGGTTTTGAAAGCTTATAAATTTCTTTTCATCAACTTTTTTTTAGAAATTTCTTTTGTTTTCAACTATTTATTATATGTTTAATCAATGTTTAAAGTTTCAATTATATTCGTTTTATAGTTTATATTTTACAATCTTTCAAAGTCACGTACTTGAAACATTTTTAAGTTTCAAGTAGGCGGTTTTGAAAGCTTATAAATTATTTTTCATTAACATTTTTTTGTAAATTGCTTTTGTTTTAAACTATTTTTTATATGTTTAATCCATGTTTTAAGTTTCATTTATATTGGTCTTCTATTTTATGTTTTATGGTCTTTCAAAGTCACGTACTTGAAAAATTTTAAGTTTCAAGTATGCGGTTTTGAAAGCTTATAAATTTCTTTTCATCAACTTTTTTTTAGAAATTTCTTTTGTTTTCAACTATTTATTATATGTTTAATCAATGTTTAAAGTTTCAATTATATTCGTTTTATAGTTTATATTTTACAGTCTTTCAAAGTCACGTACTTGAAACATTTTTAAGTTTCAAGTAGGCGGTTTTGAAAGCTTATAAATTATTTTTCATTAACATTTTTTTGTAAATTGCTTTTGTTTTAAACTATTTTTTATATGTTTAATCCATGTTTTAAGTTTCATTTATATTGGTCTTCTATTTTATGTTTTATGGTCTTTCAAAGTCACGTACTTGAAAAATTTTAAGTTTCAAGTATGCGGTTTTGAAAGCTTATAAATTTCTTTTCATCAACTTTTTTTTAGAAATTTCTTTTGTTTTCAACTATTTATTATATGTTTAATCAATGTTTAAAGTTTCAATTATATTCGTTTTATAGTTTATATTTTACAGTCTTTCAAAGTCACGTACTTGAAACATTTTTAAGTTTCAAGTAGGCGGTTTTGAAAGCTTATAAATTATTTTTCATTAACATTTTTTTGTAAATATTAATTATATACTAATTAAATAGTTAATTAGTAATAGAATTATTAATTATATAATCTGTAATTAGGTAATTAGTAATTATTAATGTTTTATTATTATGTTCGTATGGTTATATAAATATATATAAATAAAACCTAATTTACCCCCTCCTGAGATTCCACTCTGACCAACAAGTAAAAATAGTATTTTGATTTCAGTACACATAAAACATGTAAACAATAATGTACAATCAATGCATATGTCTGTGGCGAGGAGATTCTGTCCCACATGGTGGTCTGCGAATAGGACGTCCGCGTCGAGTGCGCAGTGGAGTCTGATGACCTGGAGAAGGCTGATCCTCGGGCACTGAAACGTCGACTGTCGCATCCTCCATCTGTGTGTCAGTTGGAGGAGCTGTCAACTGCATCTCGTACTGCCATCCAGATCCTTCTCCCACTAGGGTGGTAGAAGGACCTGCCTCCATCGCAGAGGGGAACGAAGCCTGTGATGGAGCTATACCCCAAGACGACGACGGCTCTAGAATCCAAGGCTGGGAAGGATCTGGAACCCAAGATGGAGAGAACTGCGGATATCCTGTCAGGAAAGACGGATCCCATGCCACCTGAGGCACATCCTGAATAGGCTGATCCTGGACTACTAGAGGCCCGACCTCTGCCTGTGGAACAGGCGATGCCTCACGTGCAGCACGACGCTGTCTACGTCGCCGTGGTCGTGGCTCCTCAGCACCAGCAGCAGCTGGAGGATGTTCCTCTGGGGCAGGAACCTCCTGTCTCCGAGCCAGACGCGTGAAGATGCTCTCGGAAAATGCATGAAAAGATGCCCTCGCCTCCAGCGCTGTAGCATGGACGGCTGCCCGGCTAAAGACCCCCTCCTCCTCTTCATCGCTCATGCGAACAAGCTGCTCTGTGTGACTTCCCTGTAAATAGATTCAAATGGAATTAGAAAATAATTCAATAAACAAAGTAATAGGAATTTATTAACTTACCATCCTCTGCATCTCTATGCCAGCTTGGGTAAGATACAGTATAGATTTTAGTCTATACCAGGGCGCATAGTCAACCTGCTCTGAAAGAGAGAATCGATTTGTAGGAACACCTTGAATACGTAACTCTGCACGTCTGTGCCAGCAGTCGATAAAACTCGCATGTACTTGGGACCAGTCATCATCCTGCCTCCCTGTCAGCTTCATCCCATGAAGCTTGTCTGTCTGTCTAGATGGTAATGGAATCGGCTGAGTACGAAAAAATTGGCGCATGACCCTGTCAGGCTGCTGCCACTCAATAATATGAAAGTGAATGAGGGGCACTACAGCCATAGCATCCTCAAGACCAACAGTGCAGTATGCTGGCAACTGGTCCATAATACTCCAGTATGGAAGCCATGAAATCTGAAATGACAAGTGATTTTGTCAAAAAAAACACCCAACTAAAAACCAAAATTGATGTTATTATTAAAAATGTTAGACAGTGATAGATTGTATATACATACCTGATCAGG
Organism: Viscum album; assembly: GCA_963277665.1. Lineage (NCBI taxonomy): Eukaryota > Viridiplantae > Streptophyta > Magnoliopsida > Santalales > Viscaceae > Viscum > Viscum album. The sequence goes on along the minus strand of OY728132.1, from coordinate 1,273,234,470 downwards.
TAAGAGACAGTCCAACTGTAGCCGATATACGCCCAAATGCTGTCTCGGAACCACGTCGAAATTGTGTCGCTGACACCACCTGTAAAATACAACGATAATGACAAATAATGAGAAATTATAGTCAATAACTCATAGTAGAATAAAAAACCAATAGAAATGACTTATCATACCAGCGTCCACGCGGAGCGTCATGCAGCACCTCCATCTCGACCGGTGGACCAGCAAGGTCAGGGCGGAATGATGGGATGCGCTCCCATGCCCACATCTGAATAAGGATGACGCATCCTCCAAGACCTGTACGGTCCCTATGGGATAGTCTGCATAATGATCTGTACGTGTATGCCAAGCAGGCTGATCCCCAACTGTACGTCCCAGCCCGATCAAAGTCCTCTAGTAGGGGTAGATACATCATATGCACGTGCATCCCCGAGTGATCAGTACACATGGTCCCACCAATGAGTCGTAAGATATATGCACGGGCGTAACGCATGACGGTCTGCTCATCATCATCATCCTGTAAATGTGGAATCTGCGACTCCAACCAACGCATAGATATGGACGATCCATCTGTAGCCCTACGGTCGGACAAAATATCAACGCCTAACAAGCGTTGAGCAAGGTCTGGCCAAGCTGCACGAGTGGGTCCAATAACGGGTCTCCCCTGGATAGGAAGACCGAGAAGAACTGCGACATCCTCGAGGGTGATGGTCATCTCCCCCTCAGGCAAGTGGAATGTGTGTGTCTCTGGTCTCCATCTCTCAACGAGGGCAGCAAGTAGGTAATGATCTACAAATGTGAAATCTGATACGGCAAGGCCATAGAAGCCAGCACGGCGCAAGTAAGGTCTAATGGCATGTGGAGGCTCCATGTGATGAAAATGGTGCGCTCGACGCACCTTCACAAATCGATCTGGATGACCCTCTAACACGGCCTGCGAAATATGGGTAGGCTGCTGAGTGAGTAGTATGGTATCATCCATCTGCATATAAACAAAGAAAATGAGTCGTAAGTGTAAAATGTAAATATAACATTAATGGGTTAACTGACATACACATTTCAATATGGGTTAAGTGTTCCGCTTTCGGAGTTTTGAAATAAATTCTATTATTTCATATTCAAAGTTATTTCTTGAAAGCATGAATATTAATATGAAATAAGTTATGTTATCTAAAATATTGAGTCTTGAATTTGGTTACACATATTTTGGGGGAGCTTTGTGATTAACTACTTATGGATTGGATTAAGATAAACCATGTCAATTAGTAATGATGTTTTTAGAATTTATCAAATTTTATGTATTCAATATCTTATGCTAATTATTATGATATTATAAATTTCTTATAGAACAGTTTTCTAAAAAAGAGATAACAACATTTAGTTCACAATATGAGAATGTCACAATGAAGACAATACATCATTATGAATGAGACTGTGAAGTCGACCCAACAACGTTAGGGCATCGCTTCCGGTTATGACCTTCTTTATGACATATTGTGCATCGCAAACTCTGCCCTTGTTCTTGAGGCCAGTCCATCTCATTACGCATCCTACTCGCCTTTGGTCTCCCACGAGGACGTAACCGATTCATGTCAGGTATCACTATCGGCTGGCCTTCAGGCATTGGGAAATAACGATACTCCCCAATAGGTGTCCATGGTGCAGCATAACAGTTGGCAATGATATCCATCTGGTACACTGGATCAACATATGCTTCCCATGAGATGTTCACAGAGGCACATGCTGCGATGACGTGTGTACATGGAAACCGTAAGGCCTGAAATTTTCCACATTGACATTGCCTTGTTTCCAGTAATACCACCATTTTTTCACCGACGTGATTTGTGATGGGGTCTGAACGCTCTTGAACTTCAAATCGGGAATCTTCTCTTCGAAATAGACATACGTGATAACCAGAAGCTTCTTCAATATTTTTTTCAATCTCTCGTTGAAAGTGTATTCCATATCTTATCCCTTGATGTATTCTGTCTGATGCTAGTTTTTGTCTATCCACAAAGTACTTCACGCATCGATATAATGTCTCCTGAACTAATGCGGTTATAGGTAGCTTGCGAAGTCCTTTGAAGATACCATTGATGCACTCCACAATGTTTGTCGTCATGTGTCCGTACCTCTTTCCCCCGTCGTATGCCAATGTCCATTTCTCTTTTGGAATCCGCATCATATAATCATAAACTTCTTGATTAGCCTGACGAATTTGTTCAAAACGTTCTTCAAATCGTCGTTGGTCCGACTCATATGCTACAACACGTAGATGATATTTCACATAAATTGATTTTATATTTATATTGAAACAGTAAAACAGAATGAATAAAATACGTACCAAGCCTCGTGATTGCCTTCTTCATCGGTTCGTTGTGGAATTTTTTATGTACATTGCTAGCAATGTGTCTAATGCAGAACCGATGATGTGCATTTGGGTATCTCCATGTATCAGGATCTGCATTGATTGCCTCATTAATTGCTCGATGACGATCAGATATCAAACAAACTCCCTGAATGTTGGTGAAATGGTTGCTGATACATGCCAGAAACCAACTCCATGATTCATAGTTTTCTTTCTCTACAATGGCAAAGGCAAGCGGAAGAGGTGAACGGTTTCCATCTTGGGTTGCCGCAATCAACAATACGCCCTTGTATTTTCCATACAGAAATGTTCCATCAATCTGAATAAATTGTTTGCAAAAACGAAATGCAGAGATACAAGGAAGGAATGCCCAGAACAACCGATGAAATTGAACACGAGATGGATCAAGTCGATTATCAGGAGACACATGTTCGTTCGTATCCAGATGGAAGACAACTTGGTTATGATGCCTCAGTATGGCTAGCAATTGCGGCAATACTCGATATGAGTCATCCCAATCACCATATACCTTCACAATTGCCTTCTGTTTCGCCATCCATGCCTTATTATAGGAAATCTTATAACCGAATGTCTGTAGAATCCTCTCTTGCACAAGGGATATTGGAACATCTTGGCATGTCCTAATCATCTCAACAACAATAGATGACACAAATTCTGCATCCAATGAAGTATGATCTTGTGTGAGACTTGGCTGAACGCAACTATGAGCCGCCTCAATCCTTGAGATTCTCCAACCTCCAAAGGTAATGTCTGGAATAGCCCTTAAGCGAAATCTACAATCATCCCCATACTTCACGCACCGTATAACATATTTACTACGGCATGATTCGTGAACTACATAGTTGAAGTTTCTCTCAATATGAAATCTCTTTAACGTGCTTTTTAAGGCATCTTTACTGGGAAAATTCCTTCCAATATATAAGGTTTTGTCCACCTCACTAAACCTATCTGGTACAACTCCAGGGAACTCAGTTGCCGGTGTGAGAACAGTATTATCGAATTCAGGCACACGTGTCATTGCTTCTGACCAAGATGAAAATAATGGTGGATGATTTATTGACCGAGGTTGATGTACAACAACTGCATTTCTCAAAACCTCCTCTCTATCTTTTGTTGGTCCCTCCTCATCAGCACTGTTGTCGCCATCCGATCCATCATTACGAAACTCCTCATCAGAAGTCGGATTGACATGTATATCCGGAAGATCATTTAGGTTGTCCTCTTCTGCTGCATCATTTGGAATAGGCTCAATGTCATGAGGTAGACTGTCTTCAACAACTCTTGTATTTCTACGTCTTTGTACAAATGGACGTTGTTGTTGTACAGTAGCAACAACAACGTATAACTCCATCATGGTACCATCTAACCGTTGAGAAAATAAATTAACTGCTTGGACCCACTGCGCATCAGCAACCAATGGACAAGCTATATGCCACATTGTTGTTGGAAATTGCAAATGTCTATAGCTCATAGACATTATCTCTTGATCGGGTCCCAAATTTAAGGAAACATGAATTCTCTCTTGAAGGTCACTTATGGTAACACAATCCACTGTACTAACCACCGTAATTGGTTGTGTACTGTAAGAAGCTCCTTGCTCAGTTTGAATAATCTCCCCATAACAGTACACACAGGCATACATGGCTCTCTACGTCAAAAATGTGTTCTTTCATCAAAATTATGATAGTATAACAAAATATTAACAATTATGTTCGACGATATGATGTTTATTATAATGTAATTTTATTGCGCCTTTCTATACCATAAACTATGCTACTGATGTTTCACCATATGATATTTATTAGAATGTAATTTTAGAGCGCCTTTTTATTTAGTTTGTTTGTTCTTCTTCATTTCACTTTATATGTTCATTAGTATCGTTAGTTAATCATTATATGAATTCATGTTTTAATCCTATGTTATTTATTAATTATTCTAAAATTAACTAATAATAACTAATCGTTAATTATTCTATTATTCTATAATTAACTAATAATAACTTTAATTTGTTAATTCTTATGTCCTTATTTGGTTCTATAACATTATACTTATCATTTATCATTGATAAATATACAGATCATTAGTATCGTTAGCTAATCATTATATTAATTCATGTTTTAATCCTATGTTATTTATTAATTATTCTAAAATTAACTAATAACAACTAATCATTATTTATTCTATTATTTTATAATTAACTAATAATAACTTTAATTCGTTAATTCTTATATCCTTATTTCATTCTATAAAATTATATTTATCATTTATCATTGATAAATATACTGATTTGTTTTTTCTTCTCTTAGAAATTTTAGTAGTTTATAAAGAAAATATGAATCATCTTAAGCATATTCCCCGGGAGTGTCAAACCAGGATGCAGCAAGGCCCGTTATCGTGCACCAGTTCCCGTTCGAGTCTAGCTCGAAGCGGTGTTTTCGGGTTTTACCCCTATGTACATCTGTGCCAGAGCCACATCCACTTGTTTGTATCCAGACAGGAATTTAATTGCGTAGATAACCACATAATCTTTAAGCTACCAAAATTTCTAAATACTTAATCTTAAGTTAATCTTAAGTTAATCTATACTACCTAACAGTAATTATTTAAAACTATATATAACTAATTACAAAAACTAAATAACTAAATATTAAGAATTACCTAAACTGCTTAACAAATGAAAGATTTAAAACTAAACAAAATTAAATTAATTAAATAAAAACATTAAATTAAATAAAGAAACATACCTCTAAATGAAGCTTCGTAAAAGCTCGCACAGCAAAAAAAAAATTTAGAGAGAGAGAGAGCAAATTGGAGAGAGAGGTTGCAATGAAGAAGTGAGGAGAGGGGGGGGGGGGTGGCCGCCCTTTTATAGGGAGTTCAGGCAAAGGCGGCATCGCGGAAGCCGCCTTTCGCCTCTGCGTATGGCCAAAGGCGGCTTCGGCGATGCCGCCTTTCGCCTTACCCTGAGCAGAAAGGCGGCCTCCTCCCGGCCGCCTTTGCCATGTCATCGATCCGGGCCAAAGGCGGCGCGGGGGAGCAAAGGCGGCATCGCAGATGCCGCCTTTGTGCGCTAATACAAAGGCGGCATCGCAGATGCCGCCTTTGTAGCGTATTTTTAAAAAATTTTTTGACCTAGGCCGTTTTTCAGAAAAATTTTTTCAGAAAAACGTAAAAAAAAAAAAAACTCGTGTTTCACATCAGTTCGGTGTTCCTCCCATTGGGTAGAATTATGGGGTTAGGGTTTCATGTTAATTTTGGTCCAATTGTGCTACTTTTGGTTTGATTCTTGAATTAGGATCTAACTAAGGTTGCTCGCCGTGGGTTTGGCGTGCGGTGATAGTTTTGCGGCAAAAGTTTGTTGTTATCCACACCGAGGTATGTTGTTCTGCTTATAATTATTGTTTGATGAATTAATTTGCGTGTTTAATTAATTTATCATATTGTCTAATTAGTTCAAATGGTGTTAAATTATTTTGTTTGGTTTTTTTGAGATCTCATAGCCATTGATTTATTAGTAACGTGTTTATGCAATACGAGTGTGATTTTATGTGAATACCCATGTCGGTAGCTGGTTATTAGTGTTTTATAAATTCTACACCTGGCTTATTAGATCATGCAATGGATGCATGTTATATGTTTTTGTGGAGTTAGTGTGCGTTTGATTCTTAAATGGGGGTTTGGGTGTGTTTTTGACATAATGTAATGTGGTGGTTCTTTGGTATGTTTTTTTATAAATTGTCAAAATGTTCAATTAAATGATATCAGTGGTGAAAATCATGTTTTAATAAGATTACACTATGTGTTTGGTTCTAAAGTGGCATTTTAAATGAAACCAGATGTATCTTTAGTGAACAATTTATTGTGTTGTTTGTTAACGCTAGTTTTAAACTACTCAAATGATTTCTTTAATTGGTGAAAGTGGTGTAGATCGAACTCATGATGTGGCGTTGTGTGTGTTTGGTTATGAAAGAGGGTTTGAGTTGGATTAGTGTGTAAGGCGGTGTTTTTCTCATTAAAATTTATTTATGAAAATTTGAATTGTTTTATTGAATAATTATTAAAGGTAGAAAAAAATTGTTTTAGTTAAATTGTTTAATAGTTTTGGTGCTTGAAGTCATGCGATGTATGTGTAAATTGTTTAATAAATTCTTTTAATGATGTGTTTTATGGTGAAAGTGATTTCTTTGAATGTGCAGTCATTTTAATTTTGTCATGTAAGTGATGCATATTTAGTTTTGGGATATTTTTAGTGTGCATCTTATTTCAAATGGGATTTGTGTATGAAAATGCTGGTTTTGGCATGTGTAGTGTCTTATTTGGGTTGATTAAGTGATTATAACATTGGACCTGAACTCTGAACCACCTGAGCACAAACGGGAAGCCTGGGTACTAGGTGGGAGGACTAGGACTAGTGTGCTAGTGATACGGAAGTAGCATCGGCCCGGTTTCACTTAGCTGGATTGATGACTATGACACCAACTAAACTTTTGGATGATGGTTAAAGACTACTAGGTTATGAATGTGTTTACCTACTAGTGGATCATGCACGAGAATGTATATTGTTGTGTTTCTATACCATTTCTCATTGAGACACGATGTTCTAGGGTTCCACTTCTCACTAGTATATTTAGGGTCTCTCCCATGTTTTGTGCTCCTCTTTTTCTTTGTGCTCACCGTCAACACACAGTGTGATGTTGGGGTTGCCATTAAAGTGGGTGTGTGTGTGTGTTTTAATTTAAGTTGTTTTTATTTAAAGTAGTTTTCCTTAAAAATATTTTCTTTTAAAAAATTAAGCATATATTTATTTTTTGTCTGTTAAATTGAAAATGTATTTGTCATTTAATAATAATGAATGAAACCTTTTCTCAATGGAATCCTAATGGGATTTTAGCTCATACCCTACCTACATTTTTGGGTGTATGTAGATTTTATTTCTTCTGCATTCTAGGTAGATGCATTGAGCATAGCATTGGTGGTTCGGGTTGTCAGTGGAACCCTCATGTTGGTTTGGTGGCAGTGGCTTGGGGATGTGACTCCTCATGTTGCCCAGAGGTTTGAGTTGGAGTTTTGGTTTTCCTTTGATGTAGTCTCTTTTTGGTTTTTAGTTCAAGTTGTAAACTTTAAATCTAAACTTGGTGTAAGGGTCTATTTGGTTGTCTGATTTTAGTTTCAATTTATTCAGCTTGTTGTTTGTTTTATATTTATTTATTCGGGTAAATCGTTCCCAAGTTTTATTTTTGATACTCGGGAACTTTTGCCAGCCCATAGGGATCAGGAAATCCCTTAGAGCCTTGCCCTAGACTAGATTAGGCGTCGGTTTGATGGCAACCTGACTTGGTTCATAAAAAAATCTACTACCCCACTAACCTCATAACAATAGAGCAACGAATGTCATAACTTACCATAGAGAGCCTCAAAAGGAACTATCTGAGTCGAATCCTGGTAACTTTTGTTTTATGAAATCTTAACTAAGGTGTGGTGATCATCACAAGATACACAAAAGATTAGAACACATGCTTAGAAAATATCCTCTAATATGTGAATCGTCTGATCTGACTATCTATCTGTCTTGGGATGATATGATATACTCAATCTCAGTTGATTTTCTAAGGCCTTCTATAAGACCTACCAAAACACTAATAGGAAATACATGTATATGTATGATAAGATACTCAAGGTAACTCCATGTAATCATACTATATCATGATGATATAACTTTCCCATTTCATATAATGAGTGAGTCTCATGGATCGGTAAAAAATGAGAATCATTCCTTAATTGATTGAAAATCATCCAAACAACACCCCATCTTCTCAAGGTACTAGGTAACCCCATAAAAAAGTCCATAGTGATATATTCAAACTTTCACATGCACAAAATAAGCGGTTGGAGAGACCCACCAGGATGCTAGTGTTTGACCTTTATCCCCTTGGAGGCTAGGCACCCATAAATGAATCTAGAAATGTCTTTCTTTATCACTAACCACTAAAATTTTCACCTAAAGTAATAGTGAATCTTTATCACTATAGTATGTACTAACCACCTAGAGGTATGAAATTATCTCATCATTTTTTCTTTGAGGGAATATGGTATTAAAACTACCCCATGTGAAAAGATCACATCATCATCATGAAATGACCACTTGGGTATCAAATCACCACCTGCAATTCATTCCCTCATCACAACACACTCAAGGTTAGAATCATTACCTTACTTCCCTCAATATATAATAAAATATATTATCACCAAATGGGAAAATTTAATGGATCCTTATTCCTTTGAAGCATCCATCCTCCAATTATCCAATAAGATCATCAGGAACCACTGATCCTCCAAAGGTTGTTCCCCAAGCTCATGAGCTACCAAAATATTTCTGTTAATAGAATATTCCCCAAAATTAATTTTCATTGGTGCATAAGCCATATTAAATTTTAAAACCTGTAAATACTCTACCTATACCATCTACCTCATGTTCAAGTATCGCTGGGTGAAGATATAACATAGGCTCTTTTGGTCAGTGTAGACAAAATACCCCTCGACAAAGACATAGTGTCTGTAACACTTCAAAGAGTAAACCATGACAAATGGATCCAAGTAATTAGTTGGATGGTTCTAATAGTGGGGTAATTGATGATGAGACCTATATTACACCACCCACTCTTTCAACATTAGTATTATTCCCAAACCAATTCTTGGTGCATCATAGTATAAAACAAAACCAATACATGGCATAAGAAGAATCAATACTGGAGCTATAGTCAACCTCCTTTTCATCTCAGTAAATTACTATTTCTAATGGTCCCAACAGTTGAACATTAGTCCATTCTTCATCAACACAGTCATACATACTGATAAATGGTAGAAGTCTTGGATAAAACATTAGTAATATCCTACTAAACTTAGAAAGATCATGATCTCAAACATGTTTGGGGATGTATCAAAGACATCACTTCCTCAACATTCTATAGGTCCATGGATATACATATAATAGACACCATATGCCACATGAATTTTATCTCTTTAATCTATGTGTTACACTTCAACAGCTTAACATAGAACCAATTTACTCAAAGTATACCCAAAACTATCTCATGATGTATGGCATGATGCCGTAGGGTTAGTGAGTAGATGATGATGTCATCAATGAACACCATGAAAAATGAGTCAAGATATGGGTGGGATATATTACTCATGATATCCATGACCACTTTAGACACATTCATTAGTCCAAAAAGCATCACTATGTTCTTATAAATCCCATACCTACTTCAAAATGTTTACATTAGGATGTCCTCCAATATAACTTAAAACTGATGATATCATGAATAGAGATCAATCTTGGAGAAACACTAGGCTCCCCATAATCATTCAAAGAGATCATTGATTTTTGGAAATACATATATATTCTTCACCATTACTTGATTCAGCTTCTAGTAATCTATGTTGAGCTGAATATTACCATTATCCTTCTTGGAAAAAAAATAGGTGTAGCCCGTGGTGAAGTACTCAACCAGGTAAATCCATTCTACTCCATGTACTTATGTTTTTACCTTGATTACTTTAAATTTTTATGTGTTATATGATAAGTGGTATCTAAAGGGTGTACACACCTGTAATGAGTTTTATCTCCAACTTAACTCCTCTATTTGGGGGAATTCCTATGGAATTGTCTGGGAAGACATCCTGAGAGAGATCCACAACTAGAGGAAAAGACAAGGGGTTCATTATAGATCCTTCCAAAATATACATGCATGAAATATTCATTATGATCATCATAATATGAAAAAAATTTAGATCCAATCTACCTACTGCTAATTCATATTACCTATTCATCATGTACTTCTCTCCATAAAGTAGTGTAAACAATACCTTTCACTGATAGAAATCAATGTGATCTCAGAATTTGGTCAACTATTCCTTGTCAAGAATCACATAAAAAATCATCATCTCCAATATCATGATGTCCCATGTATTTTCATAACCAACTTTGACTATTGGACACTCAGGGTATTACTAAATACAGTCCACATTCTTTCCCAATGCTATATTGAGGGAATGTAACTTAGAGGAAAACATGACATGTAAATCAAGTCTAGTAACAAATTGTATATATATAAAGGAATGGGAATCACAAGTATCAAATAAGGTAGTATATAATTTAGATTTGATCAAGACCATGCCCTATACAGTAGATGATCCCTCACCATCATCTACTAGAGTCTGATCCACTTCATAAATATGGTTTGCCTTAGCTCTATGACCCAATCCATGAGGCATGTGACTTTCCAATGTCATAATCTCCTAGAACTAATACTGAGAACCCTTTATGGATCTCTTATTTCTTGAACATGTTTTCCTCAATCCCCTATATATCCCTATCCTCATATCTCTAGAGAAAAACTGATGGAGATTCCCTATATTTCAACATTGTTGACACTTGCTCATAGGTAGTGTGCATGTCCCGTGGTAGTTCCAAAACATTCAAAAGATGGATCATTATGGATATCGTCTTAAGTAAGACAAATAATCAAAATTTTGATCCACCTACAAGCCACATCTGTGCTACATGACTTTCTTCTTCCTCTTCTTTCTACTAAAAGTGCTACCCATGACAGTAGTAAGAGGTCCACCCACTTGATCACTAAAGGTAAAAAGAAAACCAAATAATTGATCATCCTACAAGCCCTTATCAATGGTTTATGAATTTCGAAGAACCTTCTGGTATGCGGATCAGTAAATAATCCAAACCTATTACTTGATGTTAGGTTGAAGTCTGATCTCAAAATTCATGGCCTTTTATGCCTCATTTTTAGATAGGGGTGGTGAAAAGAAAAGAATCTTAGTAAAATGAGTAGAGTATTTAGACAATGTCATGGAACCTTATCATAGATCCATGAAATCCTATGATTGATCAATATTCAATGTTTCAAGGAATAATTCCCTAAATAAAAAATTCTGGAAATTCTCCTAGGTGGGACCGTCACATCAATTAATTTGTCCCCTCACACCCCACCACCTTATGGTGGGTCCCTAAAGCATAAACATAACTAATTCACCATTTAGACATTATGTGTCTCAATGGGGTCTAAGACACCTTCAATAATGTCCAACAAGTCCATTACATCTAGTGTTCCATCAATTCTCTGAAATGATGGAGGATTCTAGAGCTTAAAGTTTCTAGATTAGCCAACCATTTAACTCAATTCCCTTGCACCATTTGCAGTAACGAATCGGAGGACTCTCAACATAGGTAGTCCAAATTCTTATTCTACATGAATAAGAGTATGGGAATCCTACATAGTGGGAGCATCCCAAACCTAGTCAGTTGGAGGTACCATTAGCAATCACTAAGGAAATATCTTTTTTAACATAAAGGAAACATTATAATATTTACGAAAAGTAATAATCAGTCTAAGGGACCAAACAATGTTTTTTCTAGGAGGTTACCAACAACCCAAGGTATTTCCCCTAACACCAACCAAGGTTATCCATCTCATCGTGTTAGTTATAGTCATTTATATAAAAACATAACAACAATCTTAGGTATAATTAATTAATTCCATTAAAAATATATTGCAACAACAAGATAAATAGGTATATCACACAAGCCTACCTCGAATAGATATCACAATTTAAAGTATTATAAAACTTTTATGATAAAATATATATTTACATATATAACATGTGATCCAAAATTCCAAATAATGATATATGAACAGAACAAAAATCCATTAAAACTATGAAAAAAATCCCATAAATGGTAACTTGGAGGCCCGTTACACATGAGACGACCAGACAGATAGAAACATTCCTACCTAAGTCTCTGATAACTATATACTTTCTATTATTTCTTAGGTTAATAAAAATAAAAATAAGAAAACTTTGTGATGATACTATTTGGAAATTCCCTGACCTTAACTACTGAGTCTGAGTTGGAGAGTCGCATGAGCTCATGTACACCTCCCCATATGTAAGTGGTTTCTGACTAATAGTGAGGGTTTGAATGTCATCAGTGGGGAGACTATAACCTCAGTATCATGCCATATACATACATAATAAATATAATAATAACAGTATAAATAAAAATTCATAGTAATATACAGAAAAGTAAAATATAGAACACATGTCATATAAGTAAATAAATTGGGATCCTATTATGGAAAATAAAAAATAGAGTATAAACATAATCATATAAAATAAATAAAATCATCATGAGTCATCTAGAGTCTATCTGGGTGTACCACTAGATCCACACTCCCCCACTGATCTATCAACCATGTGAACCTTAACCTAACTCGGATCCCTATACCCGAAGTCTTCACATGTGTCGGGAAACCAGTGCATGGTGTGACAAGTAAAACCTATTAGAACACCACAAATGCATCTATAAAAAATGTGCAAAAATAAAACAGGTGTATTCTATGGTAATAATAAATCCCAAAACAATCATAACTACATAAAATCATGTATTGAGTGGCCATGCTCTAACCAATCCCCTACAAACCCTTGGGCGTATCATCTTTGGCTCCATGTCGAAATGATAAATGTGGAAAATTCAGAAGTAACCCAAGATAGACACATAGCTAATGAACTGGTCCTTTGACATCCTCATTTCATCATGCTTACATAATACTTAACATTTCCTACACATCAATTATGTCATGCTAATTTGCATCAACTATGCATCGAGTAGTAGTGAAACTTGGGTTTTAACTAGGTATCGAGTAACATGATGCTTGATATCCACTAGGCATCGAGTGCATCATGAAACATTGTTATCCATGGAATCATGGTGTCTTTTCCCTGTGATCAGGTCCATTGTCACCATCATCACAAGTCATGTGCACTCCCTCTCTAAGGGACAATCATGTCATGATGGTCCACTTATTACGAGCACCATGAATAATGCCTCTGAAGGCATGGTATCATTCATAACCGGGTAGAGAATACAAAGAAAGCATATAATCATGTGAATAATGTAAAAATACATAGACATGTGATCAACATCAAACATGGTCAAAAAAGCTAAAAGAAATACTCACGGAATCAAACATCATAAACCTATCTCAAGAGCCATACACACACCCACATGCAATCATAATCAAGAACAAATCCTCAAGATATTCAAACACAAGAATTATACAAAGGAAAACAAGTGTATATGAGATCCCCAAATAGTAATGAAATTCATACCTCAAGATTTTCAATGTTAATTCAGAAGGTTCACCAATTAATCATCAATCAAATCAATACTACGGGAAAATGGCCGTTTGTGATGGGAATAAATCCCATCGCACATAGTTCGTCGAAGAGGTTATTTGGGACGGGGGCATCGACCCGCCGCAAAAAGAGAGAAGCGGTTTGGCGCGGTTTGCATGCCAAACCCCAGGAAAAGTATTTGTGCCAGAGAGGCCCCCCATGGAAAATACTTGGAGTTGGTAAAAAAGATTTGTGATGGGGAATTTCCCTGTTGTCAATAGTTCATCCGCGGGTCACTATTTGCGATGGGTCCCGTCACAAATACCCTTTTAACCGTCGACAATAATTAAAGCAGCCGAAGGTATTTGCGAAGGGTCACATTGCAAATAGTAGCATTTGCAACGGGACTCCCACTGTAAATAGTACCGTCACAACTAATCTATCCTATGTATACCCCATCTGTTTTTTTCATTCTTCCCCTCAATTCCAACTTTCTCTCTCTCTCTAAACTCTAATTTTAGAGTGAAAATTTCTTTGAGTTAATTTTTTTACGAAGAAGTTTTTGAAGACTTCTCCACCAATAAGAGATCAAGTTTAAAGATATTTATGTTTTATTTAATATAATAATTATTTTTATTTTTATATTAATTTTAATTATTGGAAATTAGTTGTAACTAAATAGATTTAGATTGTTTTGTAATCAGAATTTATTTGTAATAATAAATTTAAATTATTAGTACTAATTATTAATAATTAGTAGTAATTAAGAATTATTAAAGATAAATAATAATAGATTTAAATAAATAGCAGTAATTAGTAACTAGAAGCAGTAATTTGCAGTAATTAATAATAATTAACGGTAATTAGTAAAAATTAGCGGTAATTAGTAATTATTTAGAATAAATAGTAATAATTAGTAAAAAATAGTAAAAAAATACTATTAAATAGTAATAATTAGTGTCACGACCCGACCCTACCCGGGCTCGAGCCGCAACTACCCCAAGCCCGCCTCCATAAGCCAGGGGCTGGCGACCAGCGCCAAAGGCACAATAACTCGGGGAGGCCTTTGCCTAAGCACCTGTACACACACACGCAACAAACTCAATGCAAAAGTGCAGAGTAAAAGAAAGAACAAGAAGAGTAAAAAGAACAACTGCTATATATATAAACCACAGAGTGCATCGACCTCTACAAGTACAAAGTACAAACTGAAAAGAAAAGGGGCAAAACACGCGCCCAACCAAAAAGTGCCACAACCCGGCAACAGGTAAACAAAAGAAACTACTGACGGGTCTCCCACCTGGAACCCAGCCACGACCACCGCACGCGGTCCAAGATCCCAAGCTCCTACGCTCCACTGAAGTCACGCTCCACCTGTCCGTCGTCTGCAAGGGAACACCAAGTGCGGGCAAAGCCCAAGCAGGGGTGAATATAAAAATACTCAGTAGGATACCCCGAAGGCTCGAGGGAGCAACAAAAGGAGGTACCGAAGGGTGAGCAGTAGAGCGAATAGGAAAGAAAAAGGGGGGTACAATAGAGAGTACAGTAAAGAGTCCAGCTCAACCCAACAAGTAAAAGGAAGTAGACTCGTCCAGGCACAAGGAGCTGGAAACGGTGAGAAGATGAACTTCTCGTCGAGTCTTCGCTACCTATAGCAGGAGAGTAGACTCATCCAACCATGAGAAGCTAGACACGGAAAGCACGTGGCATACCTCGCGCGTCTTCGCCTCTCCTGGAGGGAGAGTAACCAAGCCCAAGGAGTGGGTACCAGAACAAGGTATATACATATCCTTATGCTCAGCGAGAAGCCCGAACAACGTCGTAAGGGGATCTCCGTCCCGTAGCTCAGCCCAAGAAAAGGGTAGCCAACAGTCCCAGAAGAAACCATCGATGCCCAACATCCCGCACGTCTGCCCTGAACTGCAAGCCAAGGGGCTCAGTCACCGCACCTTGATACTATCCGCTTTGGGCTGCACTGACTCGCCTGCACGGTTTTAGATCGCGTCACAAGAACGCGTCTCGGTGGGGAAAAGTGCCCCTCGAACTTGAGAGTTCTAGGGGAAGTCAAACCACACCTCGTCACTGCCCCGCAGTCGAGAGGTCTCCTCAAAGTCAAGCCATCACAACACTGACCCGTATAACCAAGGGTCCCGCTCCGGCAACCACGGAGGGAAGCCACAGACTAGCCTAGTACTAAGGACTGAGTCTGGAATGCTAACAAGTGCCCCACTGCCCAGCCCCGCTGGAGGGTAATTCATAACCAAATATCAGGTGGCCCACTGCCCAGCCCTGCTGGAGGGTAAACCATAAGACATCATCCGGCGACCCACTACCCAGCCCCGCTGGAGGGTAGACCTTAATACATCATCAGACAACCCACTGCCCAACCCCGCTGGAGGGTAAGCCATATTCAGACATCGGGTGACCCACTGCCCAGTCCTGCTGGAAAGTAAACCCTAATACATCGTCAGGCGACCCACTGCCCAGCCCCGCTGGAGGGTAGACCTGAGATAAGTCGACAGGCGACCCACTGCCCAGCCTTGCTGGAGGGTAGACCTGGAACTAGACGACGGGCGACCCACTGCCCAGCCCTGCTGGAGGGTAGGCCCTAAGAGGTCGTCGGGTGACCCACTGCCCAGTCCCCGCTGGAGGGTAGACCCTAAGCGCGTCAGGTGACCCACTACCCAGTCTCTGCTGGAGGGTAGACCCTAAAAGTGTCGGGTGACCCACTGCCCAGTCTCTGTTGGAGGGTAGACCCTAGAATCCGATGAGTAACCCACTGCCCAGCCCCGCTGGAGGGTAAAACTCGGAACTGCTCTGGCCACATCCACTGGAGGGTACAACACTGGCCAATCCATCGAGAACGAAACCAGGGGGAGACCACTCAACCCTGCTGGTCAACCAATGAGCACCGAGCCAGGGGAAAACTCCACCCTGCTGGTCAAACCAACACACCGAGGGACCCTTTACGTCGCGAGAGGTCAAAGTACGCTAAGCAGAACCCGGCACGCATGTGGGGCCCACACAACGTGTGGCACCATCTCAACCCCATCTGAAAGCACCAACGTTCTCAGGTACGAACAACCACATGTACCTCCAAGCACTCTCGTATACTCCCAGAGTATACTACGTCTCCAGCCCAAGGGCTACTGTGCACACGGCACCCAACGTCAACGCGAAGGCGTGACGTAACAATTCCACCTCAAAGGCCCAGGCACATCCAACCACATCACTTCAAGCATTTACATCACTCACACGGGAGTGCACGCGATCACTCGCCAAAGGTCCGCTACAAGCAAAGTAGGGCGAACCACCACTAGAGCACCTTCCGTGCTTTCCACATTTCTCAAGATCATGCAAGAGGCTCCGTACAGCCAAACAGATCACATCGTTGCAATCCTTGCGCAAAAACACGCGAGTTAGACTACTCACTCGCCCGAAACGGTCAACAGGTGAAAAAGGTACTATTCACTGTGACCAACCTGGGTGGGGCCCACCCCAAGATCCCAAAACCGAACCAACGGATCACACCACTGCGATCCCCTCGGAAAAACACACGGGATTGAGTACTCAATCGCCCAAAACGGACACCCGGTGAAAAGTGCACTATTCACCGTAGTCGGGTCGGGTGGGACCCACACCACGTCTCCGAAAGTGGTCGGGCGGATTGCGCCATCGCGATGCTCTCGGAAAAACACGTCGAAAGCACTACTCGCTTGAGTAGAACGGGTATCCGGAGAAAAAGATGCGTTCCGGCGCACCACACACGAGCGGCGCCACGTGGGACCCGCATCCCGGTCCCGAAACTCAACGAACGGATCGCACCGTTGCGATCCTCTCGAAAAAGTACACAAGATGGACTACTCAGTTGTCCAAAGCGGTCGCCCGGTGATAAAGCTGGAAATCACCGTCAACTCCCGAAACGGCCCTCATGGGCCCCGCACCATCGTGTAGAATTACAGCGGGCAGATTGCACCGTTGCAATCCCCTCGGAAAAACATCCAGAAACGACTGCTTGCACGCCCCGAACGGACGTCCGAGGAAAATGTCGTGACACGCTGCCCGCAGCTCAAAGGAAGGGACGTGGGGTCCACGCCTCAACTCCGGCTTCAATGCCCGGAACTGCCCTGGAAACCTCCGCCTTAGTGCCAGGGTCACAACGCCGCTGACAGCACTCAAAACGGACGTCGGACGCGTCCGCGCCGTCCAAAATAAGAATCTCGGGAGAAACGCTCGTCTACTTAAAGACACGCCGCGCCTCCGCGGCCCCTCGTTTCGGGAATTAAAAATTCCTGAAACCATCTCAAAACATTCCCCTCGACGCAAGCTCCGCGCTGCCGCAGATGGCGCGTAAAACGGACGCCCGTAGCCCGACATACGGGCGTCCGAAAACTGAGGGCAAAGCCCCTTGGGCTGGACCGGCCCGGACCGGCCGGTCCACCTTGCTTGGGCCGGACCGGCCCGGACCGGCCGGTCCGCCCTGCTTGGGCCGGCCCGCGCCGGTCGGCCCGGTCCGCACAGCCGGCCCGCGGCTTAGCCGCGGGTCCAGTTCACCCCGCCGCGGCCAGCTTGGCCGCGGCTTGCTCCAACCGACCGGCCGCCTTGCGACCGGTTGACTCCCCACAGCGACCCGCAATACGCGGGTCGCGGTCGACGCACGGGGCCGGGCGTTTCGCGACCCCCTCCTCTGTTTGCCGGCGCCCGCGGCCGGCGCCGCGGCCGGCTTCCGACAGCCGCCGCCGAACGCCGTCGCCGCCTCCCGGACGCGCCGCCGACCGCCCTGCTCCGCCTCGCTCCACCCCACGCCGCCCCGCGCCGCCTGCCGAAGCCCCCGCCTGCAAGCCGCCGTGCCGGAGGTCGCCGCCGCCTCCGGGTTACCGCACCGCCGTCTGGCATGGCCGGCCGCCGCCCTACCTGCCGGAACACCCCCGAACTCCTCCAAAAACCCGCAATCTTCGGCGAAAGATTGCGGGTTCCTCAGAACTCCAAAACTGAAACCGAAAGATGCGTCAGATAGCTCATAAAATCAACTACGTTCCCATGGGCTTTGATTCGAAAATCGAACAACAATCAACACATAAAATTGAGGTGGAAATAGGGTTCGGAAATTAAAACGCAACCAAAATCCTCCTACCTCTCTGGGCTTCGCCCGGAGCTTCGCCGCGATCCGTCGGAGCCGCGCCTTGCCGGAGCTGCTTCGCCGGAGCTGCCTCGCCGGAGATGGAGGAGGAGAGGGGAGGCTACCTCTTGCGGCTGTCCAGGTGGGGAAGAAGAAGAGGAAGGGGTGTGTTAAGCGTTTAAATAGAAAACGCTTAACCACCCGCCCGTCGGCCCGAGCCCGAACCCTCAGCAGGGTCGAGGTTAAGCCTCCCCTAGGGTAAGAACCACGCTCTGAGCGCAATGCCGGTCTCGGAATTTTATTCCGAGACACCGTTCAAAAGTTATAAAATTTAACGTCCGAAGCCAATAAATTACAAAAACGCCCCTGGGGCCATTTTTCACAAACGGCCCGCGCCCGCGAAACTTACACCCCTTCTAGGATAAACGGCATGCTCCGAACTCAACGGTGCCCTCAGTTTTCCAATCCGAGCCACCGTTTAAGAGATACTAGCGTTTCTCCATTAAACGGATTAATTAATTAATTAATTAATCCGTTTAACGTTCCAGAAGCGGGCGAGGGGTCCAAACATCCCGCGCCGACAAGTTTTATGTCGTTCCTAGGGTAAACACCCCATTCCGGACCCATCCGTACGCTCAGATCCCTGATCCGGAACTCCGTTTAGGAGTTATCTCATTTATTTAGCATTTTCAGTGTGAACGCACTGAAAATTTAATTCCGGCCACTCCGGGGCTCGGAATCGCACGCCGTCTGAAGGCACTGCTCTGGAATATTATCAAGAATATTCCAAAGTCTATCTCAGCAAAAACTGGGTTCTTACAATTAGTAAACAATAGTAATAAATACTAAGAATGAGAAATAAATACTAATTATTATTAACAAATACTACCAATTAGTAACAATTAGTAATAAATACCAATAATAAGTAATAATTAGTAATAAATATCAATAAATAGTAATAAGTACTAATAATTAGTAAAAATTAGTTACAATTAGTAACACTTAGTTACAATTAGTAAGAATTAGTAAGAATTTGTAATAAATAATAATAATTAGTAATAAATACTAATAATTAGAAATAAATACTAATAATTATTAATAAATTGAAAAAATAGTAATAATTAGTAATAATTAGTAATAAAAAGTAATAATTAGTAATGATTAGTAATAAATTGTAACAAAGGGTAATAAATAGAAATAAATAGTAATAAATAGTAATAATTAGTAATAATTAGTAATAAATCATAAAAAATAGTAATAAACCGTAATAAATAGTAATAAATAGTTATTAATAGTAATAAATAACAATATATAGTAATAAATAGTAATAAATAGTAATAATTAATAATAAATAGTAATAAATAGTAATAATTAGTAATAATTTGAAATAAATATTAATAAATATTAATAATTAGAAATAATTAGAAATAATTAGTAATAATTAGAAATAATTAGAAATAATTAGTAATAATTAGTAATAATTCGTAATAATTAGTAATAATTATTAATAATTAGTAATAATTAGTAATAATTAGAAATAATTAGTAATAATTAGTAATTTATAGTAATAAATAGTAATAAATCATAATAAATAGTAATAAATCATAATAAATAGTAATAAATTATAATGAATAGTAATAATTATTAATAAATAGTAATAAATAGTAATAAATAGTAATAAATCAAAATAAATGGTAATAAATAGTTATAAATAGTAATAATTATGAACAAATAGTAATAAATAGTAATAAATAGTAATAAATAGTAATAAATAGTAATAAAATGTAATAATTAGTAATAATTAGTAATGATTAGTAATAATTAGTAATAATTAGTAATACTTAGTAATGATTGGTAATAAAAAGTAATAAATGGCAATAAATAGTAATAAATAGTATTAAATAGTTGTAAATAGTCAGAAATAGTCCGAAATAGTCAGAAATAGTAATAAATAGTAATAATTAGTAATAATTAGTACTATATAGAACTAAATAGTAGTAAATAGTGTTAAATAGTAGCAAATAGTATTATATAGCAGTAAATAGTAGTAAATAGTAATAAATTGTAGTAAATAGAAATAAATAGTACTAAAAAGTACTAAATAATAATAAATAGTAATAATTAGTAATAATTAGTAATAATTTGTAATAAATACTAATAAATACTAATAATTAATAGTAACTGGTAATAATTAATAATAATCAGTAATAACTCGTAACAATTAGTAATAAATAGTAATAAATAGTCATAATTATGGATAATTTGGGATAATTTGGGCTAATTAAGGATAATTAGTCATAAATAGTCATAAATATGCATAATTAGTTATTATTAATGATAATTAGTGACAATTAGTGATAATTAGGGATAATTAGTCATAATTAGAGATAATTAGAGATAATTAGGGATAATTAGGGATAATTACATATAATTACAGATAATTATGGATCATTATGGATAATTAGGGATAATTAAGAAAATTTAGGAAAAATTAGAAGAAATTAAGAATAATTAGGAATAATTTAAAATAATTAGGAAAAATTAGAAATAATTAGCAATAATTATGAAGAATTTTCTATAATTAGGAAAAATTAGCAATAATTAAGAAAAATTAGCAATAATAATGAATAATTAGGAATATTTAAGAATAATATGGAATAATTTGGAAAAATTAGGAAAAATTAGGAAAAACCAAGAAAAATTACAAATAATTATGAATAATCAGGAATAATCAGGGAAAATGAGCAATAATTAGGAATAATTAGGAATAATTAGGAATAATTAGTAATAATTTGTAATAATTACTAATAATTAGTAATAATTAATAATAATATGTAATAAATAGTAAGAAATAGTAATAATTGTTAATAAAAAGTAATAAATTGTAATAAATAGTAATAATTAGTAATAATTAGTAATAATTAGAAATATATAGTAATAAATAGTAATAAATTGTAACAAATAATAATAAATAGTAATAAATAGTTACAAATAGTAATAATTAGTAATAATTAGTACTAAATATTAGTAAATAGTAGTAAATATTTGTAAATATTAATAATTAGTAGTAAATCGTAATAAATAGTAATAAATAGTAATAAATCATCATAAATAGTAATAAATAATAATAATTAGTAATAATTAGTAATAATAAGTAATAATTAGTAATAATTAGTAATAGTTAGTAATAATTAGTAATAGTTAGTAATAATTAGTAATAATTAGTAATAATTAGTACTAATTACTAATAATTAGTAATAATTAGTATTAAATAGTATTAAATAGGTATAATTAGTATTAATTAGTATTAATTAGTATCAATTTGTACTACTTAGTAATAATTAGTAATAAATAGTTATAATTAGTAATAAATAGTAATAAATAGTAATAAATAGTAATTAATAGAAATCTATAGTAATAATTTGTAATAAATATTAATAACTAGTAACAAATAGTTATAACTAGTAATAATTTGTTTTAATTGGGGATAATTTGGGATAATTTGGGATAATTTGGGATAATTTCAGATAATTAGGTATAATTAGGGATAATTAGGGGTAATTAGTGATTAATAGTCATAAATAGTCATAATTAATAATAATTTGTCATAACTAGTGATAATTAGTGATAATTAGTGATAATTAGTGACAATTAGTGACAATTAGTGATAATTAGGCAGAAATAGCGATAATTATAGATAATTAGGGATGATTAGGGATAATTAGAGATAATTAGGGATAATTAGGGACAATTAGGGATAATTATGCAAAATTTAGTAAAATTATGTATAATTAGGAATAATTAGTAATAATTAGGAATAATTAGGGAAAAATTAGCAATAATTAGCCATAATTAGGAAAAAATAAGAAAGATTTGAAAAAATTAGCTATAATTAGGAAAAATTAGAAAAAATAGGAAAAATTAGTAATAATTAGGAATAATTATGAATAATCAGGAATAATTAAAAATAATTAGGAATAATTAAGAATAATTAGGAATAAATAGGAAAGATTAGGGAAAATTAGCAATAATGATGAAAAATTAGGAAAAATTAGGAAAAATCAAGAAAAATTATCAATAATTAAGAATAATCAGGAATAATTAGGAAAAAATAGCCATAATTATGAATAATTAAGAATAATTAGGAATAAATTATAATGAATTGTAATAAATTGTAAGAACTTGGCATAATTTCTAGTGGATTGGGGGCACTCCTTTTACTCGATGAATCTTCTCCTATCAACTCTCACCAACTCAAAACATTTGAAAAAATGTGCTTCTATGTATTCATATCCAATATCATATGAATGAGATTGGATATGCATTGGTAGAACCATATTTTTCATAATTTTTTCAGGCAGTGATAGTTGGAAGAAGACGATTCATTGATGAAAAGGGGGCTCTTTTGTCTGACAATTCATTTACTTGCATCTTTCTCACACTGAAATCATAATGAAGAATTTGGTTGGAGGTACACATATGCATCATCATATGCACAAAAATGTATATGCGTACCTCCAATAAGATTCTTCATTATGATTTCAGTGTGATAAAGTTGCAAGTAAATGAACCATCAGACAAAAAAGAAGCCGTCAATCCACTGGAAATTGTGTCGCCCATAATTAGTGTTAATTTGTAAGAAGTAGCTGTAATTATTTATCATCTCATTTTTAGATGGTGTTTTTATTTTTTAAAATTATTCCAAAACAGTAATTATTTGATATTTTTTAGAAAAATATAGAACAAGGAAGTCGACAACAGTCATTATTAGATGATCGTGCTAGGATTAATAAGCATAGAAATCCAAACGGTTCTAGTTTAAATCCTATATGTATTTTGGGTGATGAAGCTTTCTTATCATTTTTATCGTCAAAAATAGAATTTGTTTTAGAAGGAATAATTAAATGTCCTTGTAAAAATTATTCTATGAGAATGTTTGACACATTTGACAACATTGGGGGGAAATCTCTTGCATTTTGGTTTTCAACTAGATTATGTTTTTTGGTATCAACATGGTGAATTTAGTTCTAGAGAAGATACTAATAATTTGATTCTTGATCCATCACTGTTTCAAAATTTAGTACATGATGTTGTAGGTCCATCTATTTAACAAACTGAAATTTAGGATGATATTGATTTAACTCCCGAGTTGGAACCATCTTAATTTTATGAGTTGTTGAGGTCTGCTGATGATGCATTATATTCTGGTTGGAAGATAAGAGAATTTTAATTGGTTGCAACATTTATGGCTATTAAATCAGATAATGGAATGTCAAACAACTATTTTGATCAGATATTTTATATGGTTAATACACTGTTACCTGAAATAAATGTGTTGCCTAGAAATTACTATGAGTGAAAGAGGTTGGTTCGTAATTTGGTCTTTAGTTATCAAAAGATTCATGCATGTTCAAATGATTTCATATTATATTCTAGTGAAAATGAGTCATTGAATAGTAGTCCTACATGTGGAAAATAGAGGTATAAAGAATCTCAATTGGGGAAGACTAGACTGATTCCTATAAAGTAGTTGAGATATTTCCCACTTACACCAAGGTTGCAACATTTATTTATGTCTCAGAATACCAAGACAGTGATGTCATGGCACAAAATCATGATTTAAACCGGTAAAAGCTTTAATTATCCATCTGATGGTGATTCATGGAAACATTTTGACCGAGTGCATCCGTCTATTGCTTTAGAAGTCTGAAATGTGAGATTTGGTCTTTCTACTGATGATTTCTGTCCATTAGGTTTTTATGGTAGTTAGCATTCATGTTGGCCTTTCATTATAACTGCGTACAATTTGCCTCTATGGTTGTTGATAAAGGAGCCTTATATCTTTTTGACCTTATTAATACCAAGACATCCAAAAAGGTATATTGATGTTTATTTGAAGACATTAACTGATAAGTTAAATTCATTATGATGTAATGGTGTGAGTACATATGATGTTGCAGCGAAACAAAATTTCCTACTCAAAACTACATTAATGTGGACAATTAGTGAATTTATATCATATAACATGTTATCTGGCTAGAGTACACATGGTCTAAAATCATGTCCTTACTATATATGAGACAAAAAATCATATATAACCTTCAATGAAAAAAAACATTTCTATTTGGATAGTCGTTGCAGATATTTTCAACTGGTCATCCTTTTCGGAGGAACAAATCTCATTTCAGAAAAGGAATAATTGAAAGGGATGAACCTCCAAACATGATCTCAGGTATAGAGTTAAAATTAGTTGTATTTTCATTAACTCCCATCACATTTTGACCAACAATAAACCAATAGAAAATTCATGGCTTTAGGAAAGAACAAAATTAAATAAAACATAACATTTTTTAGGATCTGCCATATTTTTAAGATTTATCGGTCCTCCATATGTTAGATTTCATTCATATTGGGATGAACTGTTTTGATAATTTATTTCATACAGTTCTGGATACACCAAGTAATATCAAAGATAATGTAATGACACGATTAGATATTTCCCAAATTTGCGGGTGACCATAACTTGAACTATTTGAAAATGTCATATCATAGAGTTTAATGAAGACAAAAGAAAATTATACACATTCCAAATAGAGTTACTTATTATTTTTTCAGTGGATTGCTAATTTGAGACTTCCTGATGGCTATGCTTCTAATTTGAGAAGATGTGTTAATAATCTTCATATTACTAGATTAAAAATTAATGATTGTCATGTTATAATAGAAATAATTATGCTGATTGGATTAAGAGATTTGTTGAATTATATGATTTGGGATTCGATAATAGACATATCATATTTTTCCAAGACATTTGTACAGTGACAACAGACAATGATTTACTAAGAAAACTGGAAGAAGATGCTGTTGTAATTATATGTAAACTGGAAAAAATATTCCCGCCATCTTTATTTGACTCAATAGAACATCTGATATTACATTTACCACATGAAGAAAAATGTGGTTGTCTGGTACAGTCTTGATGGATGTACCCAATTAAGAGATGTATGCAGAAATTGAATAAAAATGTATGTAACAAAACATCAGTTGAAGGCTCAATTGATGAATGTTATTTGTAAGAGAAAATTGGTTTTTTTTCTACTCATTATTTTGAATATGAATATCCCTTAAAACAAAACCACAAGGGACAGAACGATGAGAATTTTGATGATGAAATGGACAATCAATTATCAGTTTTCAATCAGTCAGAGCTTGGCTTCGGTGGAGTTCATGAACGATGGCTTTCGGATGATGAAAATCATAGAGCTCATACATATGTTCTGCTCAACTGTGAAGAAATGAAATAATTTGTACTATGAGTTCTTCTATCACTTATTCTATAATTTATCTTATAGTATGTAAACTTATTTTATTTGTAGGTTATATGATAATCATATCAAGAAATAGCTTACACAAATTACAGTAGCTGCTCTTGAAGAACTTTGGGAAAAAAAATTCAATGGATTCAAAAACTGGAAACATAAATTATTTATGGTTTAACATATCAACTAAGTTTATTATTTATTATATTGTTAATTCTTTTACAAATTTTTAGGTGTCTTAACATGCTTATAAAGTTGATAAGCAACTGTGTATATTGAGTAACCCACCATCCAAAATAGTTAAATATTATAATGCATATGTGGTAAATGGTTTTTGATTTCCGACATTTGAATATGGGGAATAAAAATACAATGAAAAGTAGAGTTTTCTTGAGAGTATATCATAATAGAGAAACTAAAGTTGACTTTTATGACATGTTGGATGAAATTATTGAACTTTGTTATCTAGGAAAAAATTACATAATGATGTTTAAATAACGGTGGCTGGATACTGAGAGAAGCTTTCTTGTTCATCTGACTCATGGAATCATTGATTTTAAATATAAAATTATTCTTGCAGTAAATGAACCATTTATACTAGCTTAATAGGCACATAAAATTTATTACACAATTTATTGTGTTTCTTCAAGAGACCTGAGTGATTGGTGGAGCATAATAAAAATGAATTATTTGGAAAATTAGTTTACTCAAAGTGAATGTGGTTCCATTGAAGTGAAGGAAATTGAAATTTTTCAAGAGACTACTCAAAATCCATCTTTTTCACAAAGTGACATGAATATTGATGATAAAACCCCATAATAAAGGGTTGATGGTGATGATGATATTAATGATGTTAAAAATGAATTAGAAACGGAAAAAGATGCTGAAACTAAAACTCATATAGATATTGATGATGAGGAGGAGGAATATGAAGACATTGAAATCATCATATATGAATATGATAATGAAGGTGAACATTGACACAGTTAAATGCAGGTTATAATCATAAATAATATATATCTGTATATAATAGTTATTTTCAACTTTTTTCTCACAACAATCATTTTATATTTCAGATGAACGGTGATCTATTTCGTGAGTTGCAGGAGGCCAAGCTACCTTTGGATGAGGAGGATTTGGGGTCATCTAACCCTCATCTGACTCACGATTTAGGGTGTATGTGGAGGGGGAATAATCTTGCACGACTGATGTTTCCTGGCCCTATCCCCGAGTGACATCCACATATTGGATTCGATCCCTGAACGTGGAGGTTTGGTAACCTGTGTATTTTAGTTATATTTTATAAATTTATTTATATAATAATTGTTTGATTATTTATTATTTTTTCAATGTTTTGCACATGTAGCTGTTGGATAGGGAAGCGCTATCTAGCGCAATTATTTTTATCAACAATGAATCACATGGGAACAGATTCCCATTGATGTGTAGCACGACATGTTCAATCATGGATGGTACATAAATAAATAATATTTATTTTAAAATTTATTTCATTAATAAAATGATATTATAAATTATTTGTAGGATTTATTGTATCCCATCGATGATAGCATGCGTGACGCTATCCATGTGGCATGTGAAGTGTCTATGTGTGACACTTTCCATCAGTTTTTGCACAATTTGAGAATGAAGGATAAGAAGAAAGAATGAGTGACATTATTCGATGATTCATGTAGAGCCCACTGACCAGAGTACATTTCATCTCATGTTTGGGATGAATTATGTTCACACTGGTTTGGTGGTGGATTTTAAAGGAGATCTTCATTGGGCCTACAAAACTGGGGGAGACAGGAGGTGACACATCGAGCTGGAAGCCATATATTTATTATGCATAGAGAGCATCTGGTAAGTATCTTTTTTCAATATTTTATATATCTTTAAATATAAACCGTTTATCTTATATTCATATAGGCAGTCAAGCAGTCCGATATTAAAGAGTACGATGTTTATCAGAGGATGTACAGTGATCCAGCCACTGGAGAGATTAGAGGTGATCTCCTGTAAAGACCCGTAAAATTCAAGGAAATTTTTTTCTTAATTTTCTTTAGGATTTTACAAGAACACAGTTTCTGACAGCACTTGATTCCGAGGCCTGGTGTGCCCGGAATTTCTATCCAAAGTTTAGCTCGGGTACGTTCAGTGAACGAATGAGCGAGAATTTCTAACTTTTGAACCGTTACTCGAAATCAAATTCCGAGGGCACCGATGGAACCGCATCGCCGATAATTGCTTAGGAACTCTTATTACGGAGTTGCGTTTACACGAGGGGAGTTGATAAAAATTGTGGAAGTTAAAAATAAAAATTTAACAACAATTTTTATTTTCCACTTGGTAGTTTTATCCTAAGTAAGGGAGTTGGGGGTGGGACCCACATGTGTTAACCAACCTTGAGAGGATAAGGTGGGGTGGGACCCACACGAGCCCAACCCCTCACTTTCTTAACTCCTCAAAACCCCCCATTTAATTTTTCCAACATATCTCCTCATTAATTTTTAACAAGTTTTGTTTAATTAAATGAGTGGACTTAATTTTGAATGTTAAAAATTTAAAGTGTTTGGAAAAGGAAATAAAATAAGGTTAAGGCCTTATTTTATTTTGGTTGCATCTTTGTGTTGAAGGGGGGGGGGGGGGCGTTCTTCTTTTCTTTTGGAAGAACTTCATCTTCCGGGCGAATAACTTTTCTACCATGACGAAGAACGCCGTCGCGTCTTTCTTCCGAAGAATGACGACGCGCCATCCCTCGTTCTTCTTCCCACGTCAAAGGAAGGGAGACGCCGTTCCACCTCGGACAATCTCCGTCTCCGTCTACGAATCCTCTTTCCGCGACACCGACCCGCGACGCGACGTCTTTTTCTCTGCGACAGAAACCTCGTTCAAGCCACGCTCGAGGTAGGGGATTTATTTTATTTTGTTCGAGATTACTCCCTTAATTTTTATTCTTCGTGAATATGTCCAACTGCTATCGTTTAACGAGAGGGGGCCGGACCACACAAAGACGGCCGACCCACCTCCTTTTTCCATGTTGGATTCTTTTATGATTTGTAATGGGAGTGGCACGGTGCCGTCGCACCGCGCGAGATCGTGCGACAAGAAATGCGCGGCGCCGTCGCGCTGTGCCGCGAAATCATACAAGGATGCGACGCCGTCGCGCTGCGTCGGTGAAACCCAAAAATACCGTGGCCGGAGCGGGGTCGCGGCGGAGGGGCGCGGTGCCGTCGCACCGCGCCGGACGAACCAGACCGCGGCCGGTCCCGGGCCGCGGTTGTTCAGGGTGACCGGCGGCCGGTTCCGGCGCGCCAGTGCGCCGGTTCGCTGGCCGGGCTGGGCCGTGCCGGGCCGGGCCGACCCGGACCCGGGTCGGGTCGACGCGGTTCGGGCCGACCGGGGGGTCTCGGGCCGGGTCGGTCCGGGCCCGAAACCCCCGTTTTCGGACCGTCTTCGGTCTTTTTCCCATAACTTGGGTTACAGATCTCCGATCAACGCACCGTCAGTTGCGTAGCGATCGTTGGAACGGGACAGTCGTTTCGGTATATCGCACTCAAGGTTTAGGAATACTTTGTGTTTGGCCGGGTTGGTTCGTACACGAAACCAATCGGGCCCTCGGAGCGGAAACGCTCATAACTTGAGCTCCGGACGTCCGATTGACATGTAGTCGACTTTGTTGGATTCCTCTTAGTGAGACAGATCTTTTGACTTACTCCGCCCGAGGTTTGGACGCAGGTGGAGTACGGTCGGGTTGATTTTGACTTAAAAACCAACTGGGCCCCTGGGACGAAAAAGCCAATAACTCTCAGACCGGGCGTCCGATTGACGTGCCGCCTGTGACATTGAGTTCCTATTGACGATTCGGATCTTTTGGATACATCAACTCTGGACTATGTGTCAGTTGATGTATCAGTCTCTCGGCTCGTGGAGCGGACCCTCCCGAACGAGCTTGCTGTGTGCGGGAACTCTAGAGCTGGCTGCGACTACTTCTACGACGACGACTGTACAGAAATCCTCAGTAGATTCGACGGTGACGACTACAACACTCAGCGATCCTATGTGGATTAGTGCTACCGATTCTGTGTGGGTATGATCCTGTGTGGGTTAGCACTCAGTGGTTCTGTGTGAGCCAGCGCCTACAGATCCTGTGTGGGTCCGATCCTGTGTGAGTCTTTGTGGGGGTTAGTTACCTATCGATCCTTTGTGGGTCAGATCCTTTGTGGGTCATTGCGGGGGTTAGTTACCTATCGATCCTTTGTGGGTCAGATCCTTTGTGGGTCATTGCGGCGGTTAACACCTATCGATCCTTTGTGGGTCCGACGACTTAGATGAATCAGTGACAATATCTGATCATCTCTATCGTCATACGAAGAAGTATACCTGTGTGAGCTGAATCCTATTTTTCTTTCCTTTGTGGATTGTGTTGTACTATCCTATGTGGAATTATGTTTTTCTTTCTTGTGTGGACTGGGTTGTACTTGGGCTCGGATGTTGGATCCGAACGAGAATTGATGACTTAGGTATATGTATGGGCATATACCTAAGCAGAGTCGGATGTTACTTCGTGATTGTATCTTTCCTTTGTGGTTTATCCTTTTTGGATTCTGGGAGACCTTCGGGGGTCTCGGGGTCCCTACTGAGTAGCTTATACTCACCCCTGCACGGGCTATGCCCGCACTACGTTGTGTTGGTTGCAGACGACGGACAACGCTGATCGTGGTTGAGGCTTGCGGAGCAGGACAGTGCCTGGAGGTGGACCATTGGATGGGACGTACTCGGAGCGGTCGGCTGGACCCGAGGAGCATATGAGGTTATCTGTACTCACCCTTCAGGTGGGATTTCCAGTGGACAGCTTGACGTTGCGGCTTTACTTTACAGTTTCTGTTTTCCCTTTCCAGTTGTACTTTACTTTCAGTTTCGGTTTGTATACTGGCCCACTTACTTTCCGCACTTACTATTGTACCAGCTTTTACTTAGTGTTTACTTCTACTGCTGTCTTGCTCTGTAGTGTTTGTTTACTTTACAAAGGAAATGCCTTCCCTTTTTATCGGGAATTTATGCCTTGGTGCTAGTCGCCAGCCCCTGGCATATGGAAGGCGGGCTTGGGGTAGTCACGACACGAGCCTCGAGGACGGGTCGTGACAAATTGGTATCAGAGGAGTTCGGTTCTACCGCAGAACTTGGGACTCTGATCTTTCTCTATGTGAAGCAATAGTGTTTTGCGTATTCAGTGTGGTTATCAGTCTAGGGAGTCCAGTGTTGGTGCGGCGGCCGACGTATCCGTACACCAGGACCCTGACTTCTGATTTTCGACTTAATGCACGAAAACATTGATTGCATGTGTGTTTCAAGTTTTCTTTGTGATTACTTTGTGTCAGCTCACCAGGTATACTGTTCTGACCATGGCGCACCTGTTTCCTTTTCAGGATGGCCCCACGACGACAGCCAGCTAGGGTTCCGAGAGTTGAGCGTAACGACAGTCCACCGAGCGACGAGGCCTCGGTGCAGGGCCCTTTGATAGCTGAGGCACCGGCGGTACCTTTACCCACCGATCCACCGATGCTTCCAGCACCAGCCGCTGACGATGCACGTCGCCTTAGTGCACTGCATGAGTTCCAGCGCCAGCGACCGCCCAGGTTCCGCGGGGAGACGGACCCCCAGGCAGCCGAGGACTGGCTGGAGGCAGTGGTGAGAGTTTTCAGGTTAGTGAGAACACCAGCAGACCTCATGGTGATCCTCGCGGCGAGCCTACTGCACGCGGCAGCGGGCCGATGGTGGAGTTTGATACTCCAGGTGCACGATGAGGCATCTCTTCTCTGGACAGACTTTGAGAGCCTCTTCCGCTCGGAGTTCGTCCCAGCCACCCTCCGTGGCCGGGCATGAAGAAGGCTGTGGCAGAGTTCGTTTCTTGATGCCACACCTGCCAGCAGGTGAAGGCAGAGCACCAGGTACGAGCAGGCTTGGTACAGCCTTTGGAGGTCCCAGAGTGGAAGTGAGACGACATATCTATGGAGTTTGTGACTGGACTTCCACGCACTTCCAGAGGTCACGACTCCATTTGGGTGATTGTCGACCGACTCACCAAGTCGGCTCACTTCTTACCCATCAGAGAGCAGTGCTCAGTGGAGAGCTTGGGACGACTTTACGTTCAGGAGATTGTATGACTTCATGGTGTGCCATCATCTATCGTCTCCGATCGAGATGCTCGCTTTACTTCCCGGCTTTGGAAGGGGTTGCATGAGGCATTCAGAACGCAGCTACGTCTAAGCACAACCTTTCACCCTCAGACGGATGGTCAGACGGAGAGGACCATTCAGACTCTCGAGGACATGCTCCACGCATGTGTCCTCGACTTTGGCCGTAGCTGGGAGGACCACCTACCCTTGGTGGAGTTCGCGTACAAAAACAGATACCACTCCACCATCGGGATGGCACCATACGAGGTGTTGTACGACCGACCTTGCAGATCTCCTTTGTGCTGGACAGATCCTGGGGAGTCAGCACTTGTGGGACCAGAGATGGTCCAGGCCACGACAGAGAAGGTCCAGGTCATCCAGGAGTGAATGAGGACAGCTCAGAGCCAGCAGAAGTCTTATGCTGACAGGAGGCAGAGGCCACTTGAGTTCGATGATGGCGACCACGTCTTCTTGCATGTCTCATCTCGACATTGATTACGGAGA
Source organism: Viscum album (assembly GCA_963277665.1). Classification (NCBI taxonomy): domain Eukaryota; kingdom Viridiplantae; phylum Streptophyta; class Magnoliopsida; order Santalales; family Viscaceae; genus Viscum; species Viscum album. The sequence goes on along the minus strand of OY728132.1, from coordinate 1,273,201,764 downwards.
TTTGGGCGAGGCGGAAAGTTGTCTCCACGCTTCATCGGACCGTTCCAGGTCCTCAGCAGGATTGGCGAGGTGGCTTATCGCCTGGCTCTACCACCTCTGTTGCACCGGGTGCACGACTTCTTCCACGTATCTCAGCTGAGGAGATATGTGCACGACCCGGCGCATATCATTGACCATGGAGAGCTTGACGTTGATGATGAGGAGAATTTCTCGGAGGTCCCAGTGGAGATCGAGGATCGACAGGATCGGGTCCTACGTGGACGGTCGATTCCTCTAGTGCGCATCAGATGGCAGCACGAGAATCTCCAGGAGAGAACTTGGGAGCGGGAGGCTCAGATGCGTGCTCAGTACCCACATTTGTTTCCCTAGCTTATGATGTATCTTTACGAGGATGTAAATCCCTGAGGTGAGAGTAATGTAAAGACCCGTAAAATTCAAGGAAATTTTTTTCTTAATTTTCTTTGGGATTTTACAAGAACGCAGTTTCTGACGGCACTTGATTCCGAGGCCTGGTGTGCCCGGAATTTCTATCCGAAGTTTAGCTTGGGTACGTTCAGTGAACGAACGAGCGGGAATTTATAACTTTTTAACTGGTACTCGGAATCGAATTCCGAGGCCACCGATGGAACCGCAGTGCCGGTAATTGCTTAGGAACGCCTATTCCAGAGTTGCGTTTACACGGGGGGAGTTGATAAAAATTCTGGAAGTTAAAAATAAAAATTTAACAACAATTTTTATTTTCCACTTGGTAGTTTTATCCTAAGGGAGTTGGGGGTGAAACCCACATGTGTTAACCAAACTTGAGAGGATAAGGTGGGGTGGGACCCACACGAGCCCAACCCCTCACTTTCCTAACTCCTCAAAACCCCCCATTTAATTTTGCCAACACATCTCCTCATTAATTTTTAACAAGTTTTGTTTAATTAAATGAGTGGACTTAATTTTGAATGTTCAAAATTTAAAGTGTTTGGCAAAGGAAATAAAATAAGTTTAATGCCTCATTTTATTTTGGTTGCATCTTTGTGTTGAAGGGGGGGGGGGCGTTCTTTTCTTTTGGAAGAACTTCATCTTCCGGGAGAATAACTTTTCTACCATGACGAAGAACGCCATCGCGTCTTTCTTCCGAAGAACGACGAAGCGCCATCCCTCGTTCTTCTTCCCACGTCAAAGGAAGGGAGACGCCGTTCCACCTCGGACAATCTCCGTCTTCGTCTACGAATCCTCTTTCCGCGACACCGACCCGCGACGCGACGTCTTTTTCTCCGCGACGAAAACCTCGTTCAAGCCACGCTCGAGGTAGGGGATTTATTTTATTTTGTTCGAGATTACTCCCTTAATTTTTATTCTTCGTGAATATGTCCAACTGCTATCGTTTAACGAGAGGGGGCCGGACCGCACAAAGACGGCCGACCCACCTCCTTTTTCCATGTTGGATTCTTTTGTGATTTGTAGTGGGAGTGGCACGGTGCCGTCGCACCGCGTGGGATCGTGCGGCAAGAAATGCGCGGCGCCGTCACGCCGTGCCGCGAAATCATACAAGGACGCGACGCCGTTGCGCCGCGTCGGTGAAACCCGAAAATACCGCGGCCGGAGCGGGGCCGCGGCGGATGGGCGCGGTGCCGTCGCACCGCGCCGGATGAACCAGACCGCTGCCGGTCCCGGGCCATGGGGTGCAGGGTGACCGGCGGCCGGGCTGGGCCGACCGGGGAATCTCGGGCCGGGTCGGTCCGGGCCCGAAACCCCCGTTTTCGGACCGTCTTCGGTCGTTTGACCATAACTTGGGCTACAGACCTCCGATCGACGCACCGTTAGTTGCGTAGAGATCCTTGGAACGAGACGATCGTTTAGGTATATCGCACTCAAGGTTTCAGAATACTTTGGGTTTTCCCGGGTTGGTTCGTACACGAAACCAACCGGGCCCTCGGAGCGGAAACGCTCATAACTTGAGCTCCGGACGTCCGATTGATGTGCCATCGACTTTGTTGGATTTCTCTTAGTGAGACGGATCTTTTGGCTTACTCCACCCGAGGTTTGGACGCAGGTGGAGTACGGTCGGGTTGGTTTTGACTTAAAAACCAACCGGGCCCCTGGGACGAAAAAGCCAATAACTCTCAGACCGGGCGTCCGATTGACGTGCCGCCTGCGACGTTGAGTTCCTATTGACGATTCAGAACTTTTGGATACATCAACTCTAGACTATGTGTCAGTTGATGTATCAGCATCTCGACTCGTGGAGCGGACCCTCCCAAACGAGCTTGCTGTGTGCGGGAACCCTAGAGCTGGTTGCGACTACTTCTACGACGACGACTGTACAAAAATCCTCAGTGGATTCGACGGCGACGACTACAACACTCAGCGATCCTATGTGGATTAGTGCTACCGATCCTGTGTGGGTCCGATCCTGTGTGGGTCAGCGCTCAGCGGTTCTGTGTGAGCCAGCGCCTATAGATCCTGTGTGGGTCCGATCCTGTGTGGGTCTTTGCGGGGGTTAGTTACCTATCGATCCTTTGTGGGTCAGATCCTTTGTGGGTCATTGCAGGGGTCAGTTACCTATCGATCCTTTGTGGGTCAGATCCTTTGTGGGTCATTGCGGGGGTTAGTACCTATCGATCCTTTGTGGGTCTGACGGCTTAGATTAATCAGTGGAAATATCTGATCATCTCTATCGTCATACGAAAAAGTATACCTGTGTGAGCTGAATCTTGTTTTGCTTTCCTTTGTGGATTGTGTTGTGCTATCCTGTGTGGATTTACGTTTTTCTTTCCTGTGTGGACTGGGTTGTACTTGGGCACGAATGTTGGAGCCGAACGATAATTGATGACTTAGGTATATGTATGGGCATATACCTAAGCAGAGTCGGATGTTACTTCGTGATTGTATATTTCCTTTGTTGTTTATCCTTTGTGGATTTTGGGAGACCTTCGGGGGTCTCGGGGTCCCTACTGAGTAGCTTATACTCACCCCTGCATGGGCTATGCCCGCACTACGTTGTGTTGGTTGCAGAGGACGAACAACGCTGATCGTGGTTGAGGCTTGCGGAGCAGGACGGTGCCTGGAGGTGGACCACTGGACGGGACGTACTCGGAGCGGTTGGCTGGACCCGAGGAGCATAGGAGGCTATATGTACTCACCCTTCAGGTGGGATTTCCAGTGGACAGCTCGTCGTTGCGGCTTTACTTTACACTTGCTGTTTTCGCTTTCCAGTTGTACTTTACTTTCAGTTTGGGTTTGTATACTGGCCCACTTACTTTCCGCACTTACTGTTGTACCAGCTTTTACTTAGTGTTTACTTCTACTGCTTGCTTGCTCTGTAGTGTTTGTTTACTTTACAAAGGCAATGCCTTCCCTTTTTATCGGGAATTTACGCCTTGGTGCTAGTCGCCAGCTCCTGGCCTATGGAAGGCGGGCTTGGTGTAGTCACGACACGGGCCCCGAGGACGGGTTGTGACATCGCCAGTGTGAGATTGTGGTCAGTATTACTTCTTTCTCAGTTTGAAAATTAACCGCATATAATATTTTCACTATTTTAATTTCAAATTATAATTGAAGGATTCATATGAGGCCACGACCTCTTAGACACAGGCTGAGAGTTAGGCTGAGAAGATTGATCAGACTAGTGCCCACCATTTTGATGTGGCGGCGTGGATACATGTAATCTAGTATGCCTTCTATAAGGGACGAGTAGTTGGTATCAATACTAATTTGAATCCTGGGACTTATTATGGTACAACTGCGATGTTGGCGTCCAGCTCATGGAGAGGAATCATCTTATGGATCACAGTATCAGGAGAAGCTGCAATCTTAGAGTGAGATTATAGAGGGTTCGCAGAAGTAGCAGGAAGAGATATGTCAGCAACAGAAATATGAGGATGATATGCATCAATGATAGTAGTAAGAGCAGCAATAGCTGCATGAGGAGGAGATGCGTCGATGGCAGCAACAATAACACGAGTAGATGGAGTACATGCGATGTTTGACTAGTAGTTGAGGGATGAAGTTTCTTCCACCATCTCCTCCAGCTCCTCCACCTCCCCCAGAAGACTATCCCCCCAATTATTATTTTTTGTTTTGTAAAAAAAATTCAAATTCACGATTTGTTGTAATATAAACAATTTACCGTTTCTGTCTTTTATATTGGTGCGAATATTGCAAAAAAAAATATTTTTAATATTATATTATTTTCTTATTTATTATTAGTATTCTATTTTTAATGTTTGTTTATTTTACTACTAATAATAATAATATTATTATTTTATGACTTTTATATATATATATATTTTTCGAATATTGAGACTTAATATTTTTTTATTTTTTTATTTTAATAATATTAATATTATTTTTTCATTAATTTATAATAATTCTATTAAATATATATTATTATTTTATTATTCAGTATTTGTGATGATACCTTTTGTGATTAGGTCCTGTTGCAAATACTATAAATATATATATTTTAAATAAGTATTTGCGATGGGAAAAAGGGAACGTCGCAAATACTTTTTTACGATGGGCCCATTGCAATGAGTTTATATATATATACAATATATAAACTGAGAACTATTTGCAATGGAAAAATGGGCTCATCGGGAATACTTTTTGATACGGACCCATCACAACATGTATTTATATGTATAATATATATAATTGGAGAGATATTTGCAATGGGATGGTTTCCTGTCCCAAATATAATTTTATTACGATTGGCTAGTAGAAAAACAATATTTGCGATGTTGTTTTCTACAACGGGATATTTTCAACGATACCCCATTGCAAAATATTATTTTCAATGGGATTATATTGCAACTAGCCCATTACAAATACCTCAAATTGCAGTTGTGCATGTTTGCATATTAGTTGATTCAAACTTTTCACTTAGGATTCCTAGAACCAATTCCAAACGTTTTATTTCCAAAAGAAATAAAAACACCACACGTGATTATAGTTTTTCTATCCTGGATAATTTATAACTATTAGATATAGCCATCACATGTTCTAACCATTTATTCCTTAAATAATATTTATAAAACAACATGAGATAATATTCTATCTCTCTAGGATAATCTAAGATAAGAATATTGTAATTCATTATTTTAATTATTTTATTTTTTCAGGTGAACCATTTAATAGTTCACTAATTTTATAGAAATATAAAAAAATAACATTTCAGAAATTGAAAAAAAAAGGATATTTGGAATTTATACCTTGAAAAAAACTACTCTCAATAATAAAGGATTGAGGGGGTGGGGGCATGGTATGAAAATTGATTAAGAACCTAGTTTGATAAAGGATGGATTCACATATGTCACATAAATGAATTTTTAGGCTACTCAGACTCAAGTGTATCTCTAAAAAATAAAGGTTGATTTTTTTTGAATATTTCTTAAGATTTCAAGCCACATATAGGTTTTCAACATTAAGAACCATAAATTAAATTAAGATGTTAATTATTTTTTCTGATATTCATAATTGTAAAGCATGTAAAACATTTCAAAAAGGAGTCACAACCATTAAATGAGTCAAATTAATTAATTTTAATGATTTTAGGCTATCAAAATCATTAAAAATGAGTTACATGTGCGTTCTAAGAAAAAATAAATGTAAAATAATTTTTTAAAAACATTTTTCCCAGAATGGGTGCTATGTAACGGTAACATGATTTTACCTTTATACAGGTCATAACTATGATGTGAGGGGATTGTGTTACCCTTATGTAACCATTGAAAAGAAGAAGTTTCCCTTATGAAACTTATTACTACCCTTACTCATCCTATAGAAATTTGGAGCTACCCTATGGACAGTTCAGAATACCCATATATAATAATAAGATCCATGAGCTAACCCTTATGCAACTCAGACTTTCCTTTATGTGAGTAGGAGAAACCCCATATTACCATTACATGAATCTTAGAAAGCCCTTATGTATTGCATGAAACATATAACTTATCTTTACGAAACTAAGGGGAAAATCCTCTTACCTCTACACATCCTTTATAAATCATGAGTTTCTCTTATAGAAATCTGAGGTCCTACACAATGGTAATGATTACATTGAAAAATTATTAATTTTTCAATAAAATGTCTTAAAATATAAAAAAAATATTGGTATTTAATTATTATAAAAATTAAGATGTTAAAAATAAAATGATATCAATTAATAAATCAAATAGTTCCATAAATGAGAATAATATATATTTGGATAATATAATAATAAATAATCCCATGGATATTAATAAATAATCTCATAGTGATGGAATGCATAGTTTTATACATCATAAATATATTACCAAGGAATCATGCCAAGAAATGATACATAAATAGGAAATGATTACACTAAATACCCAAGTTAATTTATCTCATGATACAAACCACAGTATTGAAGGACTATATAAGTCTATGCCCCATCTTCCACATAACAAGTCTGGTGCATCCATCATATAAAGAAAATTGAAAAAATACATATCATAATGTTTATTATGGAACCTCATACATAAATTATGAATATGAAATCAATATATTTCCATTAAGGAAATTAGATATATAAAATTTCAATATTTTTCCATTCAAATGAACAGTATGCATATCTAGGTGAATATCCCAAAATCAATTTTGAAAAAATAGTATTTTTAAAACGTAATATAAGCCAACCTTATTAGAAGAATGATAACATAGAAATTGTTGATATTACCTTCATGGTGTAGTGATATCAATAGGATGTAATCCTCTTTTTTATTCATAAATATCTTGCAAGTTATCTAAATGATATCCCATAGGAGTATCAAATTAGGTGTGCAGATTGGACCACCAGTCATGCACAAAGCTGAGGGTGATTAATGACTAAACAAAATTTCTAATGGTTATTACTGATATTTCAAATTATGATAGATCATGTATATACTTTTTGAAGGTTCCGGGTGTAGTGGAAGTGTGTTTGGGATGACACCCAACTTTAATTTTTACCATGATCAATGATTATTCTGGGATCAATACGATGATTAATTCCATTCTCCATGGAACAGAATCAAAGATTTAGGTAAATAAAGAAGAGGACCAAAACCTTAAGAGAGGATCTTTTAGTTACAGTTTATAATTAATTTAATTAATTTCATAAAGAAAAGAATACCTAGATCTTTGGTATTTTCTTCATTAATGATGTTGATCATTCGGAATGACCCATCTAGATTATCTCATTACGCTTGCGAGGATCCAAACTAGAATCCCTCTTGTGGTGATCCAAACGTGCTCCGACGACCTCTGATCGACAACACTCTTTCTCTGGGTGCTAGCACGGTGAAGCGAGTGGGTTGTGTTGTTCGTTCTTGATCGTTTTTTCTTTGGCCTTAAAGAACGTATCTCATTTTTTATATGGGTGGGAAGAGGATTCAAGAGAGAAATTGTTTAGCTCAACAATTCTCAATTCACCAAGCGTGCAGTGTGTTCACTCTGGCACAATAGACGTACTTGCCTATTTATATGCATGGAACTTCAATTACAATATTTAATTGCATAACAGCAATTAAACACATTCATGAAGTTAGATAAAACCCATGTTCATAATAATAATACCGCGTTATTATTTATGGTATACTAACTTGCACAAAACAGAATTATGAATAAAATTCTACATCAAAAAATAATAGCAGTGATATACTTAGATGAATCTTCACTTCCAAACCGCTTCTTTCACTTCCTCAGAAGCTGTGATATACTTAGACTCTACTATATAATTTGTGACCACACTCTACTTTGAGCTCTTCCAGCACACTACAACTCCATTCAAAGTGAAGATGTATCTTGTTTGCAACTTCATGTCATCTTGATAAGCCTGGAAATTAGTATCTGAATATCCTCTAATAACTAGTTCCTTATATTCTCTATAAAACAATAACATATCCTTAGTATGTCTTAGATTCTTTAGGATAGTCTTGAATTCCATACAATAGTGGTCACCAGGGTCAACTTGATATTTTCCTACCGCACTTAATGCATAGGCGGCATCCCGCCTAGTACACAACATGACATATAGGACTGACCCAATCGCTGATTCGTGTGGAGTAATTTCCATTATCATTCTTTCTCCATGTGTATGAGGACACATTTTCTTGGAAAGATGAATGCCATGTGATGTTGGGAACAATCCCCTCTTGGATTGTTCCATACCGAATCTCTTCAGTATCTTATCAATGTATGTACTTTGACTTAGTCCCAACAATCTCTTGGATCTATCACGATGAATATTGATCCCAAAAATATATACTGCCTCACCCTTTTCCTACATAGAGAAACATTGATTTAACCGTTCCTTAATAGACTGTAAGAATAGTATCTCTTTTACAATAAACAATATGTCATCAACATATACTATTAAAAAAATGACTGCCCCCCCACTAAACCTTTTGTAGACACAATGATCACATTCATTCTTGATAAAACCAAATTCTGTTATGGCTTCATTAAAATAAATGTTCCATGACCTGAATGCTTACATTAATCCATAAATGGATTTATACAACTTGAATACCTTATTGTCATCCTTTGGAGTCACAAACCCTTTAAGTTGTTTCATGTAGACATCTTCCTGAAGGTTCCCCTTATGAAAGGCTATTTTGAAATCCATTTTCAAAATCTCATAGTCCTGGTAAGCCGCAATGGAAAGTATAATTCTGATGGATTTCAGCATTGAAACTGGTAAAAATATTTCATCATAGTCCATTCCTAAGCACCGTCTAAACCCTTTTGCAACTAGTCATGCCTTATAGGTACTGAATTGTCCTTCCATTTCTAGTTTCTTCTTGAATACCCATTTGCAACCAACTGGATTTACATCAACTGGAGGATCTACCAAAATCCTAGCTTGGTTTTGATACATGGAATCCATTTTAGAATTCATGGCTTCTTTCCACTTGGAAACATCTGTGCTTTTTACTACTTCCTTGTAGTTTAAAGGATTTTTATTATCAATTAATAATGAGTCACCATCCTCAGTAACTACAAAACCGTACTGTTCCGGTTCTCTAATATCTCTTGTACTCTTACATAGTACTTGTGTCTATGGAACAGATTCTTATTCCACATAGCTTTGTGGAATCTGTTCATGTACCAACTCTTGTGTATCTTGAGGCTCGAATTCATCAAATTCTATCTCGCTCCCACTATATCTTTTTGAGATGTGATCCCTCTCAAAGAATATGACATGTCTTTCCACTATAAACTTTTTTTCTAAGGGGTTGTATATGTAATATCCTTTTGTTTCCTTGGGGTATCCTATAAAGGTACACATTGTACCTCAGGGTGCGAGTTTGTTACCTAAAGAGGCCTTAACAAACACTTCGCTACCCCACACATGTAAATTCAATAACATATATTTTTTTTCCACTCCAGAACTCATATGGTGTAACGACCAGAAATTTTGAATAAATTTTGTTTCCTAACTTTGTGTGCTATTTTATTTCATACCCAACAAAACTATTTCATTTACTAAAATGAGTATAATTAAAATAAGACCGTTGGAAACTAAATGTTGTGATTGTTTTATATAAATACAAGTGATCTTGATTAATTAATATATAAAGAAGATTCGATGGCCCCATCCAGTAGTCTTGGGCCAATCGAAGCCCATCCGACGAAACTCAGGAAAGATGTAGCACCTTTGGGCTTTGCTCTGGACCAAACCCAAGCCAAACTTCATCGTGTGATTCTAGAACGGAATCGACTTCACGAGAAGTTCAAGCTGATAGAAATCACTACTCGAGCAATGTTGTCCGAGCCGCCCCAATATTCTATCACCCTAGCACACCTTACTCTTAGGTCATATGCTAGTGTTATAAGGGGTTATGTAACAAGGCCGTAACTGCCTTGTATAATCCTTTGATTTAAATAAAAATTGTGATCACTTCTTATGATGAAGTTTGTGAATTTTCAAATGTCCAGATAAATATAGTATGCATATTATTGATGAATTTTAGAAAAAAAATATTTTAAAAATATTTATATAAACCTTAAATAATTAAAAATGTGTATTGATTTTTAAAAATGGTCTTCTACAGTTGTGTTCAGTATGAAATTTAGAGTCTAATAAGATCAACATAATTTTTGATGAATAGTAAATTATGAATAGTAATTTTATTCTTAGGATAAGTAATGTGACCAAATGGTTTAGTAATCTCACATAAATAAATTATTAATATAATTTAGGCACCTTGATTAAGTAATGTGATTCAATAAAATAGGTAAATAACTGTTTCAGAAATTATTGGTTAAGAATTAGTTTTTTTAGGTGAATAGTGTTTTTATTTAAAAATTAAATTAAAAATATTTATAAAAATATTTTCATAAAATGGAGATCATTTTTGAAATCAAAGCATCGATATTTGGTTAAGGTGAAATTTTGGGGTTTTTTTAGAAAGATGAATTTTCAGTGAATAGTGAAAATAGAGTTTTTGAGTTTCGGGTGTTTAATGACATCATTAAGGATTTATTAATTATAAAATAATTATGGTCGACTTATGAATAGTAATATAAGGTATGAGGTATCCCAAGTGGACAATACTATTGGAAAATACCATGGGAATGCCCATGGTTTTGCCTATACCACCGAGGAGGTGTCCCTTGGCAATTAATGCTTTGTCCCCTCACTTCTCCGATAAATACCAAGCCTTTCCCTCATTAATTTCATTTCAAAATCCTCCCCAACTAAGTTATGGTATCTTTACCTCCCAAGGAGTCCTCCCAAGGTTCCCTCAAGCCTCCCAAAGTCCATACCATCATGCTTTTGAAGTTACTCTTCATGATAAGGGATCCTACCTCTCTCTTTCTTTTCAAGTACTCTCTTTTAGGTCATTTATTTTATGCTCCATATTCTTATGTTGGATTATGTTATTTTATATTCCTCTTATTGTCCTTTTAATTTTCATATGATGAGAGATCCCCTCTTTCTCATCATTTCGTTTTATGAATGTTTGTGGCACCGTTAGGCTACTGAATTTTTGTAAGGGATTCTTCCTCCCTTCTAATTTTTCAAGTTCTATTATCATGTCATTTCTTTCAAGTTCCTTTTATTATGTTGGGGGATGATATTATATATCTATAATACTGTAATTTTTATGTTCATATGATGAGATACCCTATTTGATATCATTATTTCATTTTTTTGAATTTTTAAGTAACGTCGTTAGGCTGCCGAATTTTCATAAGAGAAATATTATTTTTTTTCCATTCAAGTTCTTCATTTCATATGGTATATCTTTAAAATTACATTAACATGTTCTTAAATCCTTTATATTATGTCCCCCTACTATTTTATGGATCATTTATGAGTGGGTGACCCATGTCCCCTCTCTTTTCAATGTTTTCTAAAACCCTGTAACAAAGCCATTATGCTGTAGAATTTTCATATCAAAATGTCTTTCTCTTTTTCTCAAATTCATTTATTCTATTAAGTGAATACTCAAAGATCTTTCTTCTATAGGGGTATTAATATATATATAAAAATTTCCTATTTTAATTTTGGGATTTATATACATGAAACCCGCTTTCCTTTTCCGTGGGTTTATAGTCACATAAAGATCATGTCTTTAAAGCAGTTTTTAAAACATTATTATTATGAAATGAAACCCATTTCTTTTATGATATATGAGTTATTTATGAAATGATTGATGATTATATATGTGGATCACATGATAACAAAGAAAAATTAAGGGTGCACCCAGATAGTGCTCCAATGCATTGGGTAAAGACTTAATCTCTAGAGATGACCATTTTAACGATACCTTGATGAATAACCTTTGTAATTTTTTTAATGACACCTTGGGGATGGACCTTGGTGATATAGAAATGATTGTCTAAGTTAAATGTTGTAGCCACATCTTTAAGTTATGAAACACGTTATTTTTATTATAATATGCCTCACGATCTCTTTCTCATGCCTTATAGTTATTTATCATGACTTTATTGATGTATCTCAAGTTCAGATGTAAAATGTTTCTCTTGTTTACCTTACTGGGCCTTCTGATCACCCTTTCCTTTGATTTATGTTCCCAGGTTACGAGATGCTGTAAAAAACATAGGATGAACAATGAATAGCCTTACAAGTGGTTTAGAAGAATGTTTTATGTTGTTCTCATATTTTATGTTCATGATTTCCAAGACATTAGGCTTTAAAGATCCTCTGTTGGTAAAATGTAATGAAATGTTATGTAATAAAAAGACGGGATTCTATAGTTGGTATCAAATGATAATTTAGTTATTTATGGAAATTAGGATATAAAAACTTTAGGAAAAACCCTATAGAAATGTTTAAATATAGGAAATCTTCCTATTATTTTGGTGAGTATTGAGTAAGTGGTTTATCAAGAAAATACATCCCTGTCTGGATACGAGCAGGTAGAGGTGGCTCTGGCACAAATGTACATAGGGGTAAAACCTGAAAACACCGATTTGAGCTAGACTCGAACGGTAACTGGTACATGACAATGGGCCTTGCTGCACTCTTGGTTACGATACTCTCGGGTGATATGTTTGGTTAATCACAAGATTTTTATGAATCATTATGAAGGAATTATAGAAAAAATTAATTTGTCTAAGCATGAAGTTTTAAGACATAAAATCTTTTTTAGTTAAAAAATTCATAAATTAAATAAGTTTCTCATGAAGGATTTATTCTTCTAGAAAATTTTTCCATCATCTAGGAATACGTTGACATATTTCCCGAGGAGTTACCTGGACCTCCCCCAAAAAGAGAGGTAGAGTTCTCCATTGAACTCTTACCTGGATATCATATGATGTCAAATACCCCCTATAGGATGGAAAATGTGGAGCTAGAGAAATTAAAGAAACAACTCTAATATCTTTTGGAGAATGGGTTTATCCGACCAAGTTTGTCTCCTTGGGGAGCACCAGTTCTCTTTGTGAAGAAGAAGGATGGATCGATGCAGCTATGCATTGATTATAGAGAACAGAATGTGATCACAATGAAGAACAAATACTCTCTTCCAAGAATTGATGACTTATTTGACCAACTTCGTGGGACTCAATTATTCTTTAAGATTGATCTTCATTCTGGTTATCATCAATTGAGGGAAAAGAATGATGATATTCAAAAAACTACCTTCCAATCAAGATACGAGCATTATGAGTTTGTTGTTATGCCCTTCAGACTTACTAATGCACCTGCTATTTTTATGGATCAAGAATAAGTTGATTTTGGAAACTTATGTTTTATCAAGTGGATATCCTTTGTATAAAAAAAATCTTTGGTGATTAAATTATAAAGATTATTTTGGATGATGTTTTCTCTTTTGGAGTACTATATACCAAAGGGAAATAAAATACTACATGATTTAATTTAAGGAGGAATGGTTGATTTTTTTTGTGTGGACATATGGTGATTTGGGTTATTTATGGAAAATGACGAACCTAGCATAGTGAATATATGAATAGGTTAATTAAAATTTATTATGAGACTTTAATAGTAGTCGATGTTATTTGGAGATAAATATTAAGATTTATTGGGGATGACTATGTGATTAAATCCTTCTGAGTTTTGGGTTCCTATCTTAGTTCGGATTATTCTGAAGAATTTTAAGGATGGTTGTGTATTGAATGGTCTTTCTGGAACTTTGGGTACTTTTATTGAATTTTGGAGATTAATAGTTATATTTTTTTTATATAGGATTATCCTTTTTAGGGATTATATGATCTCATACTAACCTCTTTAGTTTTAGTTGATGACTAAAGACAAGGGAAAAATATAATTATTCTTTTTTGGATTATGTGATTCTCTAGAAGATGATTCTTGTGCTTTTGATGGGACCAAGTCTCTTTGAATGCTCATTATTTAGAGAAAATATTAGTCTTGGTGGAAAATTATTAAGGTATGAGACTCTACTTGAAGGTAAATATTTTTCCTTATGTTTTTGTTCTATATAGTAAATGAATTCCTCAAAAATTATGAAAAGGAACGTAAAACAAAAACATTATAGGTTTAAATTTCATACTGGGTAATGAAAGACCATTTAACAAATCTTAAGTTTGTGATCTTCTTGTGGTTAATTTTCTCCTAATCATGTTTTCTATCACTCTCCATCAGAACATGACCCTTTTTTATCTCTTCCATATCAATTTTTTCCTACATGGAATCCGAGTATGTGTTAACTCGGGTGACCTTTGTACTTCCCTTTCTTTCTTTTAAAGTAATAGTTTTACTCACTCTTTTCCGATGTGGGACTTTCAATGAAATTTATAAGCACAATTTAAAAATTGCAAGGACACAATTTCTTGAGTGGGGAAGATTGAAACGACCTAAAATTTTGAATAAATTTTGTTTCCTAACTTTGTGTGTTATTCTATTTTATACTCAACAAAACTATTTAATTTACTAAAATTAGTATAATTAAAATAAGACCGTTGGAAACTAAATGTTGTGATTATTTTCTACAAATACAAGTGATCTTGATTAATTAATATAGAAAGAAGATTTGAAGGCCCCATCCAGTAGCCTCGGGCTGATCGAAACCCATCTGACGAAACTCGGGAAGGAGGTAGCACCTTTGGGCTTTACTCTGGACCAAACCCAATCCAAAATTCATCGTGTGAAGTTGGAACAGAATCTCCTTCGAGAGAAGTTAAAGATGATATAAATCACTACTCGGGAAATGTTGGCCGAGCCGCCCCAAGATTCTATCACCCTAGAACACCTTACTCTTAGGTCCTATGCTGGTGTTATAAGGGGTTATGTTACGAGACCGTAACATCCTTGTGTAATCCTTTGATATAAATAAAAATTTTGATATCTTCTTATGATGAAGTTTGTGAATTTTCAAATGTCCAAATAAATATAGTATGAATATTATTGATGAATTTTAGAAAAAGGATATATTAAAACTATTTATGTAAACCTTAAATAATTAAAAATGTGTAATTATTTTCAAAAAATGGTCTTATACAGTTGTGTTCAGTATAAAATTTAGAGTCTAATAAGATCAAATTAATTTTTGATGAATAGTAAATTATGAATAGTGATTTTATGCTTAGGCTTAGTAATGTGACCAAATGGTTTAGTAATCTCACTTAAATAATGTATTAATATAATTTAGTCACCTTGATTAAGTAATGTGATTCAATAAAATAGGTAAATAACTGTTTCAGAAATTATTGGTTAAGTATTAGTTTTTTTGGGTGAATAGTGTGTTATTTAAAAATTAAATTAAGAATATATAGAAAATTATTTTCATAAAATTAAGTTCATTTTTGAAATCAGAGCATCGATATTTGGTTAAGGTGAAATTTTGGGTTTTTTTGAAAAAGTTGAATTTTCGGTGAATAGTGAAAATACAGTTTTTGAGTTTGGGGTGTTTAATGACATCATTAAGGATTTATTAATTATTAAATAATTCTAGTATACTTATGAATAGTATGATAAAGTATTAGGTGTCCCAAGTATCCAATACCATGGGAAAATACCATGGGCATGCCCATGGTTTTTCCAATACCACCGATGAGGTGTCCCTTGGCAATTAATGCTTTGTTCCCTCACTTCTCCTATAAATACCAAGACTTTACCTAATTCATTTAATTTCCAAATACTCACCAAATAAGTCTGGTCACTTTACTTCCCAAGGAGTCCTCCCAAGGTTCCCTAGATCCTCCCAAGGTCCCAACCTTCATGCTTTTAAAGTTACTCTTCAAGGTAAGGGATCCTACCTCTCTCTTTCTTTTCAATTACTCTCTTTTATGTCATTTCTTTTATGATCCATGTTATTATGTTATAGTATGTTATTTTATATTCCTCTTAATTAACTTTTCATGTTAATATGATGATATATCCGCTATTACTCTCATCATTTTGTTTTATTAATGTTTAAGTAGCGTCGTTAGGCTGCCGAATTTTTGTAAGGGATTCTTCCACCCTTCTCATTTTTCAAGTTCTATTTTCATGTCATTTCTTTCAAGTTACTTTTCTTATGTTGGGGGTTGATCTTCTATATCTATCATAATTTCCTTTTTTATGTTCATATGATAAGATACCCTATTTTATCTCATCAATTCATTTTTTTTGAAGTTTTAAGAAACGTCGTTAGGGTGCCGAATTTTCATAAGAGAAATATTATTTTTGTTTTCCATTCAAGTTCTTCATTTCATACGTTATATCTTTAAAATTTCATTACCGTGTTGTTAAATCATTTATATTATGTCCCCAAACTTTTTTTGGATAATTTATGAGTGGGTGACCCATGTCGCCTCTCTTTTCAATGTTTTCTAAAACCCGGTAACATAGCCGTTATGCTGCAGAATTTTCTTCTCAAAATGTCATTCTCTTTTTATCAAATTATTTTATTTTATTAAGTTAATACTCAAAGATATTTATTATATAGGGGTATTCACATATATATATAAAATGTTCTTTTTTAATTCTGGTATTTACATACATGAAACCCGGTTTCCTTTTCCGTGGGTTTAAAGTGACATAAAGATCATGTCTTTAAAGAAGTTTTTAAAATATTATGATTATGAAATGAAACCCATTTATTTTATGATATATGGGTCATTTATGAAATGATTGATGATTATATATGTAGATAACATGATAATAAATACAAATTAATGGTGCGCCCTTATAGTGCTACAATGCATTAGGTAAAGACTTACTCTCTAGAGATGACCATTTTAACGATACCTTGGTGAATAACCTTGGTAATTTTTTTTAATGACACCTTGGGGATGGACCTTGGTGATACAAAAATTATTGTCTAAGTTAAATGTTGTAGCCAAATCTTCAAGATATGAAACACGTTACTTTTATTATGATATGCCTCATAATCTCTTTCTCATTCCTTATAGTTATTTATAATGACTTTATTGATGTATCTCAAGTCCAGATGTAAAATGTTTCTCTTGTTTCCCTTACTGGGACTTCTGCTCACCCTTTCCTTTTATGTATGCTCCCAAGTTATGAGATATTGTAATGAACTTAGGATGAACAATGAATAATCCTTACAAGTGGTTTAGAAGAATGTTTTATGTTGTTCTCATGTTTAATGTTCCTGATTTCCAAGGCACTAGACTTTAAAGATCCTCTGTTTGTAAAATGTAATGAAATGCTATGTAATAAAAAGGAGAGATGATATATATGGAATACCATTTATTGATTTAGTTGGTACTTGGTTTAGTATGTGTTCTGCTATTTGTAATGCATATCCCCAAAAGGAAAATGGAAGACTCGCATGACTCATAATTGATCTCACCATGTACAACAGGGTGCAGTTCCTCCTTTCTCTCACACCATTCCACTGGGGCATGTTTGGAGGAGTGAGTTGGGATAGGATCCCAAACTCCCGTAAGTAATCAATGAATTATTAATTAATATATTCTCCACCTCTATCAGAGTGGTGTTTCTTAATCTTCTTACCAATTTTGTTCTCAACACCATTATTGTATTCTTTGAATTTATCAAAAGAATCTGACTAGTACCTCATTAAGTAGATATATCCATATGTACTAAAATCATTAGTAAAAGTTATGAAGTATGAGTACCTCCCCTTGCTTCAATAGGAAATGGTTCACACATAATGGTATGAACTAATTCAAGAAGTTCTTTAGCCCTTTCAGCTTACCCACTAAATGGGGATTTGGTTATTTTCCCTTTAAACATGCATGACATATTCCAAGTAGTTTTAGTTTGAAAGAATATAAATACGCATCTTAATGTATATTTTTCAAGCATTTCTCATTTACATGAACTATCCAGTGATGCCAATGTTGGGTGTGGTATGATTCATGTGAAGTATCTTTGTTATCAATTTCTATTACTTGGTTTGTGTAATCCAGCATTTAAAGACTGTTGTATAAATGTGCCCTGCCAAATCAAATGATATCCTTGTAAAAGAAGAAGTATTCATTTCCAAACATGAAAAAAATCCATCTACATCGAATATGGATACAAAAATAATGTTTTTAGTAACAGAAGACACATAATAACAACCCTTTAACACCAAGACCATCCCAGTTGGTAACTTGAGGTGGTAGTCCCCAACAATTACAACATCAAGTGTGGCTCTGTTGGCTTCTTGTAGATCTACCTCCCCTCGGTTAATATTATTGAATCTACTTGGTTCCTATATTTGGATACATATGTGAGCACCCCAATCTGTATCTAATACCCAATTTGTAGAATCATGTATATTGAATTCGATAACAAATGCACCTAAAGCTTCCCCTTTCTTCTTAGGCTAGGTGCAGTTCTTCTTCAAGTGTCCCTTCTTTCCACATGCAAAAAAAATCCTCCTATTCTTTTTCCTCCCCTTTGATCATCCTTTCCTTAGAAGTTCGTGATGAATCTTTGGGCTTAAAGCTCTTCTCCTTCCCATTACTCTTATTCAATATAAAGACATAAGGCTTTTCAACCTTCATATATATTTTTCACTTAGATAATGAGGATAATAAGATCAGATAGATAATTCTTAATATTGTTCATATTGAAATTGACAAAAAAGTTAGAGAAGCTCTGAGAGAGGGATGCGATAATGAGAACAGTGCCCAGTTATTCCGGGAGTTTTAACCCCAGAACCTCAAGGTGCTTAATGTAGCTAATGATCTTGACTACATGAGGCCTAACTGGGGAACATTATCCAAGATTACTCTGAAAGAGTGCCTTAGAGATCTCAAACCATTCTTATCTTGAACCCTCCTGGTAAAGACCATAGAGGCGCTCGAGCATGCTATAATAATCTATGTTTTCCTGAGACTTCATGAGCTCACTAGACATTGATGATAGAATTAAACATTGAACATCGACTGTGTCGTTCATATGTTTCTCATAGACTAGGAAATACTCACCACTCACCTCTTTGGAATGTGGATCAGGTAATGCCGAATCCAACACATAACACTTCCATTCATGGCATAGGATAACATGAAATCGTCTAAACCATTCTTGGAAGTTACTGTCGGTGAGGATGTTGTATTTATCCAGAATTGATCACAGGGATAGTGTAATGCCCCAGACCTAGTAGCCTAGAGTCGGTGCATTATTACGTATCATTGGCATGATCGTAAAAGATCAAGTCTCGAAATACCGATTAGTATAGTAGCCATGGAAGTACTCGATACATTCATAAGGTTTACATTACATCATAAAATGGAAAACTACAAAAACTTTGTTTCCATAGACAAAACTGAGATTACATTAAATATCATTGTAGTCCAGTCATAATATACTTCTTTGTATCCTGGGAAAAATAAAACATAGAAAAGGGTGATCTTATATGCTCAGTAAGAATAAAATTATAGCGGAAACTTTCATAAATAAGCACAAACATTTAAGGTAGTGTATAAGACAAAAACAAAAGCCTTTTAAACTTGAACTTCAGCATAATATGGAAAAGATAAAATCGAATAATGCCATTTAATTATTCACAAGGATATTCTAATAGTCAAATAATCATATTCAATATCAATAGCCACTTTAATAATGATGTAATGCATAATGCCATACTTTTATAACCACATAGTCAAGGCCTTGTGCCAAGACTACAAATAAGATTTTGTCAAGGCCTTCTACCAAGACACTAGTTTGTCTCATGAGACCTACCGATGCCTCGAGGAGATATAGCAGGCTCCACCAGTCACATACTAAGTCTAATGCAGTCCTCATATGAAAAGGTTGAATCATAATATGAACATTCATATTAAAACTAACATACGAAATGTCAATATTTTAACCAGAAACCATGAATAGCACATCCACAATCAAACATAACTCATTAAATACAATATGGAAGATTTTTCTATAATAGATCAACCTCAATAGAGAATAATGAATGATATTGACATAGATGAAAATAATCATCAAAACTATTTAAGAGAAATATCCCCCCTTTTCTTGAAAACATTTAAGAGTATCACTATTTATCAAGAAGCCGTTTAAAATAGAATTTTGAATCAAAGTTCCCCATACCACTTTGAAACTTTTGAAAGAAATTTTAGTTTTAAAACTTTAATGTCCATATAAATAAATCCATAAAACCATTCTTAAAACATGGACATTAATGAGAAAGATTTATAATAATAAATCTTTAAAACATTTTAAAATGATATTTTAGTTAGAGTTTCTAACCAAAAGAGAGACACTTGAATACAAATAATTGAGGTAATCAAAACCTTATAATATCATGAGAATAAAGAGATTCATGATATACTTTGACAAAGTACATTATATACACTATATAAAAGTGATTTGATGTATAACAACAAAGAAGTATCAATGGAATGTAAATTGAGATGAAATCTCTTATAAAGACGGTGTCCTTAGGTTAAGGATAAATAAACGACATAATTATGTGTGAAAAATATAAATACACTCAATATTATTGAATATTCAGTTTAAATAAATCATAGGACATTCACACATATTCTTGTAAAAACAACACCAATGAATTGGATATTTAACTCAACAAATTGAGATTGAGTTAAAATTACTCTTATCAAGTTCATATCGATGACTTGAGAATTTATTAATAGAGTTATTATGTGTATCAAAAGTATATCCATATAAATGGGAGTGGAAATTATGACATAATCAAATGAATAGTGATTCCCCACATAATCTTGGAGTAAAATAATCAATGAAGTATACGTAAAGCCGAATGAGTGGAAATTGAAATTTCCAATTCCATTATCGATTTGGTAACTTACAAAACATACACCCATTAAAGAAGGATCATAAAATGATGATTTAAATATCCATAAATTAAAGTATATTAAAAAATTAATAAAATCATGGGCATTACACACACCACATGAAATAAATAAGTGGTGAACAATGGAAATCTCACGGAATTAAAAGTAAGTTAAGAAACCCCATACATTGTAATTTTTTCCTTGGTCAAGGGTAGGTTAACCTCCTTTATAATGGTTAAATAATTGTTATTAAATTATACAAGAATCATATAAATTAATAAGATATCATATATTATGTTTTAACATTTCTTTGTAAATAATATCTTAGTATTATCGCCATTTTGGGTGTTAACAGATTCGTTTTCCTTTATATTATTTGTCATGTGAGTCATATTTGTTATGTATAGGATGTATCTTATTCATATACAGAATGATATCATGTCTCTAAACATTATTTGTAATCATAAAATGAAATTTAGTCTTGAATGGATATGATGGAGAATGAATCTCATCGCGTTCATGGAGACAGTAATCCGTACGTACGCACGAGCAACAATATCATTCTTTTGATATTAAAATAATATATATTTAGATGGTATATCATATATGCAGAATAATTATCATGTGATATTTATTATCTACATCAATTACACATCATTATTATACCCATCCAAATAATAATGTATTGAATAACAATTACCCCACGACGTGGAGACGGTAAGCCGTACGTACGCATGTATGGTGACATGTCATTCAAAGAATGGATAGAATAATGAATTGTTTGTACCATATTCATAATAAAATCATATTATATAGAACATTCTGGAGTTATTATTTTATAATGGAAACAAAAAAGAAAGAGGAAGTTGAAGAAGAATGGAACTTGAAAGAGGATGAGAAATTACCTCTTTTTCGGGTTCTTCCTTTTGATTTGATCAAAAGGGCTCCTTAGGATGGATTTTTGACTAAAGGAGGGCCTCTGGGATTAAGGTAGTACATTTGAGAGGGTATATGGGTAGAGTTTGGCTGAGACAAAAGGCATTGATGGTTTGAATTTGAGGGAAGGGGGAGTACCCTTTTATAAGAGGGGTGAGGGGCACCTTAGAAAAAACTAGAAATATTATTTTATAATAAAATCAATTTGGGTTTCTAATGACACAAAAATGGATTATTTAATGTATAAGGTGGTTATGGGTCGAAAAACACTCAACCAATAGTTTTTATACATGTTTGGGTTACTATACTAACCTTATCTTTTAGATTTAACTTTTAGTTAAATAGTTTGAAATTTACCATGTCTCTTTATATTTTTATATTATATGGATAATAAACATACTATATACTTACAAGAGAACCCAAAGTGGTTCATTAATGATACACCTATCATTATATAAGTCTTTTGGCCTAATCTTAGATTTTTTTGAATAGTATATCAATTAATAATATAATATTTTTTTTAAAATTTTTTTATGTGAATTTTGACACTATTTGGTATTTTGTTTTTTCTAAATTCAAAACAGCATTATTACTTCTAAAAAAATTCATATAACCAACCATAATATTTCATATTAACCTATAAAATTAGTTTAATTCCTAAAAAGTCTCATATTACATTTATTTGGATATTTATAGTATCAATTAGTATAATATTTCATTAATTAGGTAACTACTGCATCATCATTGTGTCATTAATAAATTAAATTATTTAATGTCTAAAAAATAAAAATAAAATAAAATTATGTATTAAATAATTTTATATTTACAATTAATATTTATAGTCGAATTTATCTTATGTGTAACCCTATAGTAAAAATGTTTTAGTTATTAAACTTTGATTTTAACTCTTTTAACTCTTCTTTGAATTAAATAATAATAAATATCCGAATCTAATCCAAATGGACCAAATAGGTTCATATATTATTCATAAGGTTGATTTTTGGTCGAATTATACTTATCTAATAGAATTAGGACTTGTGTTAGGGTAATAATAATATCATTTTTACCCTTAATTACCCTACTTACTTTTAACTGTGGTAAATAAATGTAAAAAGTTACTATTCCCCACAGATTATTTTCATCTTATTGAACCAAATTTTACTTAATAATATCAACCATGTCTCTCGGATTTTTAAAATTACATTCACAGAAGTGGTAAAATTAAGTTTTATGTGAATTTGCAAATTCTCCTAGGAGGTGGGTAAAAGACGGTGAAAAGTTCAATACAACTTTTATATATATAAAATTATTATAAACTCACTCCAATGAATTAAATTGAAAAAATATAGGTATTATGTATGCATTTTTACCTAAAATAATTTTAAATAAAATAAATAATTATTTAAATAAAAATTTGGTTTTAAACTATAACTTAGTGTTTTTCACTATTCATCAAAAATTAAAAGTTTTCAGAAACATACCAAAAATTCACCCTAAGATAATTTTGATATTATGAATTCAAAAATGAAGTCTGTTTTACCAAATTAAAAAATAGAAATTGAATTTATTAGTTTAAAATTAATTCCCGTTGTCAAAACCAAAAAGCGTATTTCTATGAAATAACAATTACAAAAAGATTGACATTTGTTTATGTCCAATTTCAAAGTGAAATTATTTCTAATGACCAACATTGGATTAAATTGTAAAAATATAATCTAAATATACATCCAAACCATTCATATGTATAGTTAAACAATATAATTTATTTTGATTAAAAAATTTATTTTCAGTTAAAATATATTATTTTTCACTATTCTCCCAAATATGAAAGTTATCAGAAAAACTCCAAAAACTTATTGAAACTAAATTCTTATGTACCGATCCCAAATAAGAAGTTTATTTTGTTAAATTGAATATATAAAAGTTTCAAATATTATATTTAAAAAGGGATTTCCATTAAAATGCGGTAAAATTGTATTTTAAAAAAAATACTTCTTTTATCTGAAAAAAATGAATTTTTCCTTACATTATGTAAAAGAAACTCATAATATGGATTCTAAAATTATAAGGGTCATATAAAGTTCAAAATTATATTAATACTATTCATAATCGCTTTTTAACGGCTAGTTTGGTAAGTGTGGTGCGCTTGAACTCAATGTTTCGTGTAGTGTAAGTTATTGAATTACTTTGAAGAACTAACGTACTATAAAATCATGGGGTGTTACATTTTTTTATCCTTAAATAAATTGCATCCTCACAATTTTTAAAATTGGTCATGGGAATATAATGGAAAGTCCCACATCAAAAAAAGAGTCAATAAAACTATCACTTTAAAAGAAAGAAAAAGAAGTACAAAGGTCACCCAAGATAACCCATACTAGGATTCCATGTTGGAAAACATGGATATGGAAGATAAACTAAGTGTCAAGTTCTGATGGAGAGGGATATAAAACATGATCAAGAGAAATTTAACAATAAGAAAACCACAAACTTGTGATGGGACAAACAGTCATTAGTTTCCCAATAGGAAAAGTAAACTGACAACATTTTTTTGTTTTAAGTTACATTTCATAAAGATGAGAAATTTGTTTATGAGATTGATTAAGAACATAAAGAGATATACTTAATTTTTAAGTAGAGTTTCATTCTTTAATAAATTTCAACCACTAACTCATTTTTTTAAATGATGAGTATTCAAGAAGATTTGGTCACACTGCAAGAGCTAGAACAAAATTTTAGAGAATCACATGATCCATAAAGGATAATCTATATATTTACCTTGTCTTTAGAGATTAATCAAAACCAAAATGGTTAGTACATGATCTGATGATATCCCAAAAGAATATTCCTTTAGAGAAAGAAACACTAATCTTAATTTCTAAAATTAAACCAACAATAACCCAAAGTTGAAAAAATACCATTCAATAAATGATTGTCCTTAAAATCCTTCAATACAATCCAAAATAATATTGAAACCCAAAGCTTATAAGAATTTGGTTATGTATTCTTCAACGTTAAATTGTATCTCTAAATGACATCAACTGTTCTTAAAGTCACATACTTAAAAGTAATTAACCTAATCACATATTCTCTGTTATAGGTTAATCATTTCCATAAATAACCCAAATCACTATAAATACAAAATAAAAAATAGATAAAAATTCACCATTACTCCCCAAATGAAATCCCATAGTATTTTATTTTCCTTTGGCATATAGTGTTCCCAACAAAGAGAACTTCTTCCAAAATAACATTTATCACTTAATAACCAAATCAATTTCCTATACTTAGGGTATTCAGTTGATAATACATAAGATCCCAAATCAAATTTTTATTGATCAATAAAATTATTTAACTAAAAATAATTAGTCACACTAACCAGGGACTTCACATAGTCCAGTGGTAGGCAATAAATCTTAATCGTACTCTGGTTATGGGTTCAATTCCCACAGCTTTTTCTGATGCGACGGGTTGTCACACGATCTGTGTTTTGTCCTTTTTCAAAAACTATATTTTATAACATTACCAAAATGAGATAAATTCCTAAAAACGACCATAACATAATTTAACCAGAAATGTTATCTCATACCTTGCATTTTCATCCCAAAATATAATAACTTGTAATTTCCTCAAACCCTATGATCATATAAAACCAAATGGTTATTTATAACTATATCCAAAAGAGAAAAGATAAGTCTTCCTCAAATATCATTTTCACATGAGAAGCTGTAGGGTTACAAATATAAGAGAAAATTATTCCAATGTAATCCCATCAACAAGGATCACTAATACTTTTAAACATTTCTCTAACCATTTATTTCCACATAGCATCTTCTTGGACCAAGAAAATATCCTATAGAATAGGGCATTCACTTGGGTAATGGCCAGGTCCCCTACATTTACGGCAAATGACTGTAAATGGATCCTTGGGACTATTTTTATTTTCTTCCATAGTACTCTTCATTTTTCCTCGTAAATTCTTCAGTTTATGTCCTTCTTTCCCACACGTAAATAATTTCGTTGTTCTATTGAGACACTTTCTTGGGTCTCTCCTTCCACATTTCCTACATGATGTAAATTGAGGATTCTTTTCTCCATGGTCTCCACTACTGGAGATCTTATCATTCATTACATTTCTCTTCTTTGTTGAGTCAGGGAGTTTGTTAATATATATGTTGTTGATCATATTTTTGGAAAACTAATTTGGCATGAACATGATATCTTTTACGCCTATCAACATTCCATTTTTTTTTCACATTTCCACCATCGTTCCCACCTTGTACATCATTCTCAAAGTTATTATGACTTCCTTGGAATCTAGGCATTAACTAAAACTAGAAAGCATTGTGTGAGTAATAGTAGTCATAAAATCATTTAGAGAATATCATGACACCATATTTTCAATTTGAAATATCTTAAGATTAACCAAGGTCATTTATTCTCATCTTATATTAAAATACTTCAAATCGGTTTGTAAAGAAAATGTAAATTATCCTAATAATATCCCCTGGGAGTGTCGTAACCATGAGTGTAGCAAGGCCCGTTGTCATGCACCAGTTCTCATTCGAGTCTAGCTCAAAGCTATGTTTTCGGGTTTTAACCCTAGGTACATCTGTGCCAGAGCCGCCTCCACCTTCTCGTATCCATCCAGGGATGTATTTCTTAGAAAACTCACAAAATCACTACAATACCAAAATTTTAGGAAGTTCCTCTTTAATAATCCTCAAAGTGTATCTTAGGGAAATGTGATCTAATAAGTGTTTATCTAAATCTAGTTTTTTGGTTTGTACTAAACTTCCTCTGATACCAACTGTAATGCCTGACCCCATAAGCCCAGAGTCAATGCATTATTACGTATCATTGGCATGATCATAAAAGATCAAGTCTCGAAAGACCGATTAGTTTAGTAGCCTTGGAAGTACTAGATACATTCATAAGGTTTACATTACATCATAAAATGGAAAACTACAACTACATTGTTTCCATAGACAACACTGATATCCCATAGACTATCCATGAAGGTCATTCATAAGATAATTCTTTGCATCCTGAAAACAAATATAGAAAGGGGTGAGCTCAGATGCTCAATAAGGATAACATTAGAACAGAAACATTCATAAATAAGCATAAACATTTAATGCAGGGTATAAGACTAAAACAAAAGACTTTTAAACTTGAGATTCAGAATAATATGGAAAATATAAAATAAAATAATTCTATTTACTTATTCACATGGATATTATACTAGTCGAATATTCACATGCAATTTCAATAGCCACTTTCATAATGATGGAATGCATAATGCCAGACTTTCATAACCACATAGTCAAGGTCTTATGCCAAGAATACAAATAAGATTTTGTCAAGGACTTGTGCCAAGACACTAGTTTGTATCATGAGACCTACCAATGCATCGAGGTTCTATAGCGGGCTCCACCCGTCACTTACTAAGTCCAATGCATTCCTCATATGAAAAGGTTGAATCATAATCTGAACATTCATATTAAAACTAACATACGAAATGTCAATATTTTAACCACAAACCCTGAATAGCACATCCACAGTCAAACATAAATCATTAAATACAATATAGAAGATTTTATTATAATAGATAAACCTCATTAGATAATAATGAATTACATTGACATAGATGAAAATAATCATCAAAACTATTTAAGAGAAATATCTCCCCTTTTCTTGAAAACATTTAAGAGTCTCACTATTTATCAAGAACGTATTTAAACTAGATTTTTTAATCAAAGTGTCCCATACCACTTTGAAACTTTTAAAAGGAATTTTAATTTTAAAACTTTAATTTCGATATAAATAAATCCTTAAAACTATTTTTAAAACATGGACATTAATGAGAAAGATTTAGAATAATAAATCTTTAAAACATTTTAAAATGATATTTTAGTTAGAGTTCCTAACCAAAAGAGAGACACTTGAATAAAAATAATTGAGGTAATCAAAACATTGTAATATAATGAGAATAAAGGTATTCATGATATACTATGTCAAATTACATTATATAAGCCATATAAAAGTGATTTGGTGTATAATAACAAAGAAGTCTCAATGGAATGTAAATTGAGATGAAATATCTTATAAAGACCATATCCTTAGGTTAAGGATAAATCAACGACATAATTATGTGTGAAAAATATAAATACACTCAATATGATTGGATATTCAGTGTAAATCAATCAGAGGACATTCACAGATATTCTTGTAAAAACAACCCTAATGAATTGGATATTTAACTCAATAAATGGAGATTGAGTTAAAATTACTCTTATCAAGTTCATATCGATGACTTGAGAATTTATTAATTAAGTGATTTTGTGTATCAAAATTATATCCATAGAAAGGGGAGTGGAAATTATGACATAATCAAATGAATAGTGATTCCACAAATAATCTTGGAGTAAAATAATCAATGAAGTATGCGTAAAGCCGAATGAGTGGAAATTGAAATTTCAAATTCCCTTATCAATTTGGTAACTTACGGAACATACAACCATGAAATAAGGATCATAAAATGATGATTTAAATATCCATAAATTAAATTATATTACACGTTGAATACAATCATGGGAGGTACACACACCACGTCCAGTAAATAAGTGGTGAACAATGGAAATCTCACGGAATTAAAAGCGAGATAAGAAACCCCTTACATTGTACTTTTTCCTTGGTTAAGGGTAGGTTTACCTCATGTATAATGGTGAAATAATTGTTATTAAATTATACAATAATCGTATACATTAATATGATATCATTTATGATCTTTTAACATTGCATTTTTAATAATATCTTAGTATTATCGTTGTTTCAGGTGTTAACAGATTCATTTTCATTTATATTCTTTATCATGTGAGTCATATTTGTTATGGATGGGATGTATATTATTCATATCCAGAATTAATCTCTAAACATTATTTTTAATCATCAAATAAAATTTAGTCTTGAATGGATACGATGAGGAATGAATCTCATCGCGTTCGTGGAGACGGTAATCCGTACGTACGCATGATCGACAATATCATTCATTTGATATTAAAATAATAAATATTTGGATGTTATAACATATATGAAGAATCATTATCATGTTTTATTTATTATTTACATCAATTAAACATCATTATTATACCCATCCAAATAATAATGTACTGAATAACAATTACACCACGATGTGGAGACGGTAAGCCATACGTACGCACGTATGGTGACATGTCATTCAAAGGATGGATATAATAATGAATATGGTTGTACCATATTCTTAATAACATCAAATTATATAGAATATACTGGAGTTATTATTTTATAATGGAAACAACAAAGAAAGAAGTGGAAGAAGAAAGGAACTTGAAAGAGGTGATGGGATATTTACCTCTTCTTCGGGTTTTTTCCTTTTGATTTGATAAAAAAGGATCCTTAGGTTTTCTTTTTGACTAAAGGAGGGCCTCTAGGGTGAAGGTAGGATAGTTGAGAGGGTATTTGGGAAGATTTTGGGTGATCCAAAAGGCTTTGAAGGTGTGAATTTAAGGGAAGGGGGAGTTCCCTTTTATAAGATGGCTGAGGGGAACCTTAGGAAAAACTAGAAATATTATTTTATAATAAAATCAATTTCGATTTATAATGTCTCCAAAATGGATTATTTAATGTATAAGATGGGTATGGGTCTAAAACCACTCAAACAATAGGTTTTATACTAGTTTGGGTTACTATATTAACATTATCTTTTAGATTTAACTCTTAGTTAAATAGTTAGACATTTACCATGTCTCTTTATATTTTTATATTATATGGCTAATAAAAATCCTATATACATCCAAGAGAATCCCAAGTGGTTCATTAATGATACAATTGTCATTATATAAGTCTTTTGGCTAATCCTTATATTTTTAGGAATTGAATTATAAGGCCCCAGCCTTAAACCTTACTTAATCTTGAGTTATTACAAGATTACACATTGAGAATCTTTTCAGGTTTAGAGTTTTAGAGAATTAGATCATAAAACTTTCATTACATTCCACATTTAAACAAAGTGGTTACATAAAATATAGTATTCATTTTTTTCCATCAACGGAAACATATTTAAAAATAAAGCATGTATTCTTTCTTGACACTTTCTTGACACTATCATCATATCATGTACCTTTCCCTTGACCTGTGAAAAACATTTCAAAAAAACTTGGGATGAGCATAAAAAGATCAGTAAGGGATATAAAAATATTGAAAGGAAACATGAGTTCATATATACATAAGAATGAAATCATACTTTACCCATAAAACATAGGCACTTTAACATACCTCATCATATCATGAATAAATCATAGAAATCATAAGACATAAAAGGTAACTTGAGGCATTCATAACATTCTTACGTAGGGAGTAACCCTATTGGTTACGTTTTGAATACACACCACAGTATATTCCCTAAATCTCTTCGGAGAAACCTTAACGTTTCACTCCTTCGCGTTATAGTTTAAAACCAGATTTTCTATTTAAATAATTATTTATTTTATTTAAATTTATTTTTAGTCAAAATATATAAATTATAATTATATAAGTTCAATTTAATTCATTGGAGTCGGTTTATAATAATTTTAGATATATAAAAAGTTTATTGAACTTTTCACCGTCTTTTACCCACCTCCTAGGAGAATTTGAAAATTCAGATAAAACTTAATTTTACAACTTCTATGAATGGAATTTTACAAATTAGAGAGACCCAGTTGATATCAATAAGTAAAATGTGGTTCAATAAGATGAAAATAATTTTTGGCGAATAATAACTTTTTACTTTTATTTACCATGGTTAAAAGTAAATAGGGTAATTAAGGGTAAAAATGATATTATTATTACTCTAACACAAGTCCTAATTATATTGGATAAGTATAATTAGACCAAACAAAACATTAGGAATAAAATATAAACATCTTTGGTTCACTTGGATTAGATTAGGACACTTATTATTACTTTATTTAAAGAAGAGTTAAAAGAGTTAAAATCAAAGTTTAATAACTAAAACATTTTTAATATATGGTTATACATAAGATAAATTTGACTATAAATATTAATTATAAATCTAAAAATATTTCCAACATAATGGTATTTTATTTATATTTTTTATATTTTATATAATTTAAATTATTTATGACACAATGATTATGCAGTGGTTGACTAATTAATGAAATATTAAAATAATTGATACTATAAATATCCAAATAAATGAAATTTAACACATTTTATGAAATAAAATAATTTTATATGTTAATATGACATATTTGGGTTGTTTAGATGAATTTTGTGAAGTAATAATTCCGTTATGAATTTATAAAAAACAAAATACCAAATAGTGTCAAAATTGACATAAAAGAGTTTTTAAAACAAATATTATATTATTAATTGATATTCTATTCCTAAAAATCTAAGGATCAGCCCAAGGACTTATATAATGATATTTTTATCATTAATGAACCACTTGGGGTTCTCTGGGAAGTATATAGTAAGTTTATTAACCATATAATATAAAAATACAAAGAGACATTGTAAATGTCAATCTATTTAACTAAGAGTTAAATCTAAAAGATAAATCTAATATAGTGACCCAAACCTATCTAAAACATATTGGTTGAGTGGTTTTTGACCCATACACACCTTAGAATTTAAATAATCCACTTTGGAGCCATTAGAAACCGAAAATTATTTTATTATAAAATAATATTTCTAGCTTTTCCTAAGGTGCCCCTCACCCCTCTTATAAAAGGGCACTCCCCCTTCCCTCAAATTTACACCTTCAAAACCTTTTGTATCGGCCAAAATCTGCCAAAATACCCTCTCAACTAACCTACCTTTATCCTAGAGGCCTCAATTTCATCATAAATCCAACCTATGGAGCCCTTTTGATCAAATCAAAAGGAAGAACCCGAAGAAGAGGTAATAATTTCACCACCCTCTTCCAAGTTCTTTTTTTCTTCCACTTTATTTTTCTTTGTTGTTTCCATTATAAAATAACAACTCCAGTATCTTATATATACTATGATGTTATTATAAATATGGTACAACCAAATTTATTATTATATCCATCCTTTCAATGACATGTCACCATACGTGCATACGTACGGCTTACCATCTCCATATTGTGGTGTAGTTGTTATTCAATACATTATTATTTGGATGGGTATAATAATGATGAATAATTGATGTAAATAATAAATATAACATGATAATGATTCTGGATATATGGTATACCATCCAATTATATAAGATTTTATTATCAAAATAATGATATTGTCACTCGTGCGTACGTACAGATTACCGTCTCCACGAACACGATGAGATTCATTCCCCATCGTATCCATTCGAGACTAATTTTTATTTGATGAATAAAAATAATGTTTAATGACTTGATATATTTCTACATATGAATAAGATAGATCCCATACATATAAAATATGACTCACATAATAAATAATATAAAGGAAAACGAATCCTTTAACACCCAAAATGACGATAATACAAAGATATTATTAACAAAGAAATGTTAAAAGATCATATATGATATAATATTAATGTATATGATTCTTTTATTATTTAATAACAATTATTTCACTATTATATAGGAGGTTAACCTACCCTCAACCAAGGAAAAAGTACAAAGTAAGGGGTTTCTTGTCTCATGTTTAATTCCGTGAGATTTCCATTGTTCACCAATTATTTATTGCATGTGGTGTGTGTACTGCCCATGATTGTATTCATTGTGTAATATAATTTAATTTATGGATATTTACATCATTATTTCATGATAATTCTTTCATGGGTATATTTTTTGTATCTTACCAAATCGATAAGGGAATTTGAAATTTCAATTTCCACTCATTCGACTTTACGCACACTTCATTGATTATTTTACTCCAAGATATTGTGTGCAATAACTATTCATTTGCTTATGTCATAATTTCCACTACCCTTTCTATGGATATACTTTTTATACACATAATCACTCCATTGATAAATTCTCAAGTCATCGATATGAACTTGATAAGATTAATTTTAACTCAATATCCATTTGTTGAGGTAAATATCCAATTCAATGGTGTTGTTTTTACAAGAATATGTGTGAATGTGCTCTAATTGATTTACACTAAATATCTTATCATATTGAGTGTATTTATATTTTTTACACATAATTATGTCGTTGATTTATCTTTAA
This sequence comes from Viscum album, assembly GCA_963277665.1. Taxonomy (NCBI): domain Eukaryota; kingdom Viridiplantae; phylum Streptophyta; class Magnoliopsida; order Santalales; family Viscaceae; genus Viscum; species Viscum album. The sequence goes on along the minus strand of OY728132.1, from coordinate 1,273,168,937 downwards.
ACAAAGGATACAGTCTTTATAAGATATTTCATATTAATTTACATTCCATTGAGACTTCATTGTTGTTATACACCAAATCACTTTTATATGGTGTATATAATGTACTTTGACATAGTATATCATGAATCCCTTTATTCTCATGATATTAAAAAGTTTTTATTACCTCAATTATTTGTATTCAAGTGTCTATCTTTTGGTTAGGAACTCTAACTAAAATATCATTTTAAAATGTTTTAAAAATTTATTATTATAAATATTTCTCATTAATGTCCATGTTTTAAAATTGGTTTTAAGGTTTTATTTATATGGAAAATAATGTTTTAAAATTAAAATTCCTTTTAAAAGTTTCAAAGTGGTATGGAACACTTTTATTCAAAAATCTATTTTAAACAGCATCTTGATAAATAGTGAGACTTTTAAATGTTTTAAAGATAAAGGGGGATATTTATCTCAAATAGTTTTGATGATTATTTTAATCTATGTCAATATCCTTCATTATTCTCGATTATGGTTAATATATTACAATAAAATCTTTTATATTGTATTGAATAAGGTGTGTTTGACTATGTATGTGCTATTTTTATACCATTCATGGTTTGTGGATAACGTATTGACATTTTGTATGCTAGTTTTAATATGAATGATTATGTTATGTTTCAGAAAATTCATATGAGTAATGCATTGGACTTAGTAAGTGACAGGTGGAGCCCGCTATAGCTCCTATATGCATCGGTAGGTCTCATGAGAAAAACTAGTGTCTTGTCACAAGGCCTTGACAAAATCTTATTTGTAGTCTTGGAATAAGGCCTTGACTATGTGGTTATGAACGACTGGAATTATGAATTCCATCATTATGAAAGTGGCTATTGATATTTCATGTGATTATTTGACTAGTAGAATATCCATGTGAATAAGTAAATGGAATTATTTGATTTTCTCTTTTCCATATTATGCTGAAGTTCATGTTTAAAAGGATTTTGTTTTAGTCTTATACACTACATTAAATGTATTTTTATTTATGAAAGTTTATGCTATAATGTTATCCGTTATGAGCATATGAGCTCACCCCTTTCTATGTTTTATTTTTCCCATGATGCAAAGAAGTATATTATAAATGACCTGCAGGGATAGTCTATGGGATCTCAGTGTTTTCTATTGAAACAATGTTTTTGTAGTTTTCTATTTTATGATGTAATGTAAACCTTATGAATGTATCTAATACTTCCAAGGATACTAAACTAATCGGTCTTTCGAGACTTGATCTTTTATGATCATTCCAATGATACGTAATAATGCACCTACTCTGGGCTTCTGGGATCAGGGCGTTACAGTTGGTATTAGAGGATGTTTAGTACAAACCTTGGAAAGTAGATTTAGATAAACTCTCATTAGATCACATAGCCCTAATATAGACTTTGAGTATTAGTATAGAGGAAATTCCAAAAATTTTGGTATTTTAGTGATTTTGTGAGTTTTCCAAGCAATAAATCCCTGTCTGGATACGAGCAGATAGAGGCGGCTCTGGCATAGATTTACCTAAGGGTAAAACCCAAAAACACTGCTTTAATCTAGACTCGAACGGGAACTAGTTCATGACAACAAGCCTTGCTGCACTCTTGGTTACGACACTCTCGGGGGATATGCTTAGGATAATTTATATTTTCTTTACAAACCGATTTGATGTATTTTAATATAAGATGAGAATAAATGACCTTGGTTAACCCTATGGTGTTTCAAATTGAAAATATGGTGTCATGATATTCTCTAAATGATTATATGACTATTGTTACTCACACAATGCTTTCTGGTTTTAGTCAATGGATGGATTCCAAGGAAGTCATAGTAACTTTGAGAATGATGTATAAGGTGGGAACGATGGTGGAAATGAGAAACAAAATGGAATGTTGATAGGTGTAAAATATATCGTGTTCATTCCAAATCAGTTTTCAAAAATATGATCAACAACATATATATTAACCAACTCCCAGACTCAACAAAGAAGAGAAAGGTGATGAATGATAAGAGCTCCAACAGTGAAGACCATGGAGAAAGGAATCCTCAATTTCCATCATGCTAGAAATCTAGAAGGAGACACCCAGGTATGTGTCTCAATGGAACTAATAAATGCTTTATGTGTGGGGAAGAAGGACATAAAGTGAAAAATTGCCAAGGAAAAATGAATAGTACTATGCAAGAAAATAAAAATGGTCCAAAGAATCCATTTATAGTCATTTTCTATAAATTTAGGGGACCTGGCCATTACCCAAGTGAATGAACTGTTCTATATGATATTCTCTTGGTTAAAGAAGAAGCTATGTGGAAATAAATGGTTGGAGAAATGTTTAAAAGTATTAGTTGTCCTTGTTTATGGGGTTGCTTTGGAATAATTTTCTCTTGTATTTGTAACCCTAGAGTTTGTAAAGTGGAAATCATATTTGAGGAAGAATTTTCTTTTTTATTGTGGATATAGTTATAAATAACCATTTGGTTTTATATGATCATTAGGTTTGAGGCAATTAAAAGTTATTATATTTTGGGATGAAAATGCAAGGAATGAGATAACATCTGTGGTTAAATTATGTTATGGTTACATTGAGAAATTTATCTAATTTTTTTAATGTTATAAAATATAGTTTTTGAAAAAGGAAAACACGCAGACCGTGTGACAACCCATCACATCAGACAAAGCTTTGGGAATTGAACCCACAACCATAGTGTGATTGGGATTTATCACCTACCACTAGACTACGTGAAGTACCTAGTTAGTGTGACTAATTATTTTTAGTTAAATGATTTTATTGATCAATAATAAGTTGATTTGGGATCTTATGTCTAATAAAATTAATACCCTTAGTATAGGAAAATGATTTGGTGATTAAGTGATAAATGTTAGTTTGGAAGATATTCGATTTGTTGGGAACACTATATGCCCAAGGAAAATAGAATACTATGGGATTTAATTTGAGGATTAGTGGTGGATTTTTATCTATGTTTTTATTATAGATTTATAGTGATTTGGGTTATTTAGGGAAATTATTAACCTATAATATAGAATATGTGATTAGGTTAATTACTTTTAAGTATGTGACTTTAAGAGTAGTTGATGTCATTTGGAAATACAATTTTACGTGGAAGACTACAAAAACAAATTTTTATAATTTTTGGGTTTCGATATTAGTTTGGATTGTATTGAAATATTTTAAGGACAATTGTTTATTGAATGGTATTTATTTAACTTTGGGGTATTGTTGGTTTAATTTTAGAAATTAAGATTAGTGTTTCTTTCTCTAAAGGAATATCTTTTTGAGGGATCATCAAATCTTGTACTAACCATTTTTGTTTGGATTAATCTCTAAAGACAAGGTAAATATATAGTTTATCCTTTGTGGATCATGTTATTCTCTAGAAGTTTATTCTAGCTCTTCCGGTGTGACCATGTCTTCTTGAATACTCATCGTTTTAAAAAAATGAGTTAGTGGTAGAAATTTATTAAAGAATTAAAATCTACTTAAAAAGTAAGTATATCTCTTTATGTTCTTAGTCAATCTCATAAATAAATTGCTCATATTTATGAAATGTAACTTAAAACAATTTTTTTTGTACTTTTACTTTTCCTACTAGGAAACTAATGAACGTTTGTCCAATCACAAGTTTGTGGTTTTCTTGTTGTCAACTTTCTCCTGATCATGTTTTCTATCCCTCTCCATCAGAACTTAAAACTTATTTTATCTTACATATCCATGTTTTCCTACATGGAATCCTAGTATGGGTTATCTTGGGTGACCATTGTACTTCTCTTTCTTTCTTTTAAAATGATAGTTTTATTGACTCTTTTTGGTAGTTTTTATTTCATAAAAATACTCTTTTTGGTTTTGACAAAGAGAATTAATTTTAAACTAATAAATGAAATTTCTATGTTTTGAATTTGGTAAAATAGACTTCATTTTTGAATTTATAATATCAAAATTAGCTTAGGGTGAATTTTATGTATGTTTCTGAAAACATTTAACTTTTGATAAATAGTGAAAAAACACTAAGTTATAGTTTAAAACCGGATTTTTTATTTAAATAATTATTTATTTCATTTAAATTTATTCTAGGTCAAAATAGATACATAATACCTATATAAGTTCAATGTAATTCACTGGAGTCAGTTTATAATAATTTTAGATACATAAAAATTTTATTGATCTTTTCACCGTCTTTTACCCACCTCCTAGGAGAATTTGCAAATTCACATAAAACATAATTTTATCACTTTTGTGAATGGAATTTAAAAAATCTGAGAGACACAGTCGATATCATTAAGTAAAATGTGGTTCAATAAGATGAAAATAATTTTTGGTGAATAGTAACTTTTTACTTTAATTTACCACGGTTAGAAGTAAATAGGGTAATTAAGGGTAAAAATGAAATTATTATTACCCTAAAAATTTCCTATTTATATTTTATAAGTATAATTCGACAAAAAACAACCTTAGGAATAAAATATAAACCTCTTTGGTCCACTTGGATTAGATTAGTACACTTATTATTATTTTATTTAAAGAAGAGTTAAAAGAGTTAAACTCAAATTTTAATAAATAAAACTTTTTTAATATAGGGTTATATATAAGATAAATTAGACTAAAAATATTCATTAGAAAACTAAAAATATTTCCTACATAATGGTATTTTATTTATATTTTTTAGACATTAAATAATTTAAATTATTCATGAAACAATGATGATGCAGTAATTGTCTAATTAATAAAATATTAAAATAATTGATACTATAAATATCAAAGTTATTGTAATTTGAGACTTTTTATGAATTAAACTAATTTTATATGTTAATATGACATATTAGGGTTGGTTAGATGTATTTTTTTGAATTAATAATGCTGTTATAAATTTAGAAAAAACAAAATACCAAATAGTGTCAAAATTGACATAAAAGAGTTTTTAAAACAAATATTATATTATTAATTGATATTCTATTCCTAAAAAATCTAAGGTTCTTACAAAAGACTTATATAATGATTGTTGTATCATTAATGAACCACTTGGGGTTCTATTGGAAGTATATAGTATGTTTATTAACCATATAATATAAAAATACAAAGAGACATGGTAAATGTCAGACTATTTAACGAAGAGTTAAATCTAAAAGATAAAGCTAATATAGTGACCCAAACCTATCTAAAACCTATTTTTTGAGTGGTTTTAGACCCATAAATACCTTATAATTTAAATAATACACTTTTTAGCAATTAGAAACCGAAAATTATTTTATTATAAAATAATATTTCTAGCTTTTCCTAAGGTGCCCCTCACCCCTCTTATAAAGGGGCACTTTCCCTTTACTCAAATTCACACCATAAAAACCTTTTGGATCAGCCAAAATCTTCCAAAATACCCTCTAAAATATCCTCCCTTTATCCTAGAGGTATTAATTTTGTCAGAAATCCAACCTAAGGATCCATTTTGATCAAATCAAAAGGAAGAACCCGAAGAAGAGGTAATAATTTCACAACCCTCTTTCAAGTTCTTCTCTTCTTGCACTTCCTTTTTCTTTGTAGTTTCCATTATAAAATAATAACTCCAGTATCTTCTATATACTGTGATGTTATTATAAATATTTTACAACCAAATTCATTATTCTATCTATCCTTCTAATGACATGTCACCATACGTGCGTACATACGACTTACCGTCTCCACGTTGTGGTGTAGTTGTTATTCAATACATTATTATTTGGATTGTTATAATAATGATGTATAATTTATTTAAATAATAAATATAACATGATAATGATTATTTATATATGATATACCATCCAATTATATAAGATTTTAATATCATAAGAATGATATTGTCGCTCGTGCGTACATATAGATTACCATCTCCATGAACGCGATGAGATCCATTCCCCATCGTATCCATTCGAGACTAATTTTCATTTGATGATTAAAAATTATGTTTAAAGACTTGATATTATTATATATATGAATAAGATACATCCCATACATAACGAATATGACTAACATAACAAATAATATAAAGGAAAACGAATCTGTTAACACCCGAAATGACGATAATACTAAGATATTATTAAAAAAGCAATGTTAAAAGATCATATATGATATCATATCAATGTAAACGATTTTTATATAATTTAATAACAATTATTTCACCATTATAAAGGAGGTTAACCTACCCTCAACCAAGGAAAATTTACAAATTAAGGGGTTTCTTATCTCACCTTTAATTCCGTGAGATTTCCACACTTATTTATTGCAAGTGGTGTGTGTACTTCCAATGATTGTATTCATTGTGTAATATAATTTAATTTATGGATATTTAAATCATCATTGTATGATAATTATTTAATGGTTATATATTTTTTATGTTACCAAATCGATAAGGGAATTTGAAATTTCAATTTCCACTCATTCGGCTTTACACATACTTTATTGATTATTTTACTCCAAGATTATGTGTGCAATCACTATTTATTTTATTATGTCATAATTTCCACTCCCCTTTCTGGGGATATACTTTTGATACACATAATCACTCCATAGATAAATTCTCAAGTCATCGATATGAATATGATAAGAGTAATTTTAACTCAATATCCATATGTGGAGTTAAATATCCAATTCAATGCTGTTGTTTTTACAAGAATATGTGTGAATGTCCTCTAATTGATTTAAAATGAATATCCAATAATATTGAGTGTATTTATATTTGTCACACATAATTATGTCGTTGATTTATCTTTAACCAAAGGATACAGTCTTTATAAGAGATTTCATCTCAATTTACATTCCCTTGAGACTTATTTGTTGTTATACACCAAATCAATTTTATATGGTGTATATAATTTAATTTGACATAGTATATCATGAATAACTTTATTCTCATGATATTAAAAAGTTTTTATTACCTCAATTATTTGTATTCAAGTGTCTCTTTTTTGGTTAGGAACTCTAACTAAAATATCATTTTAAAATGTTTTAAAGATTTATTATTCTAAATCATTCTCAATAATGTCCATGTTTTAAAAATGGTTTTAAGGTTTTATTTATATGGAAATTAAGGTTTTAAAATTAAAATTCCTTTAAAAAAGTTTAAAAGTGGTATGGGACACTTTGATTCAAAAATCTATTTTAAACATCTTCTTGATAAATAGTGATACTTTTAAATGTTTTAAAGAAAAGGGGGATATTTCTCTCAAATAGTTTGGATGATTATTTTCATATATGTAAATATCCTTCATTATTCTTGATTAAGGATAATCTCTTACAATACAATCTTTTATATTGTATTGAATGAGTTATGTTTGACTGTGGATGTGCTATTTTTATACCATTCATGGTTTGTGGAAAAAGTATTTACATGTCGTATACTAGTTTTAATATGAATGATTATGTTATGTTTTATACTTTTCATATGAGGAATGTATTGGACTTAATAAGTGACAGGTGGAGCCCGCTATAGATCCTCGATGCATCAGTAGGTCTCATGAGACAAACTAGTGTCTTGGCATAATGATTTGAAAAAAAATATTATTTGTAGTCTTGGCATAAGGCCTTGACTATGTGGTTATGAAAGTCTGGAATTATCCATTCCATCATTGTGAATGTGGATATTGATATTGCATGTGATTATTAGACTAGTAGAATATCCATGTGAATAAGTAAATGGCATTATTTGATTTTATCTTTTCCAAATTATGCTGAAGTTCAATTTTAAAAGGCTTTTGTTTTATTCTTATACACTGCCTTAAATGTTTATACTTATTTATGAAAGTTTCTGCTATAATTTTATCCTTACGGAGCATCTGAGATCACCCCTTTCTATGTTTTATTTATCCCAGGATTCCAAGAAGTATATTATGATTGACCTTCTGGGATAGTCTATGGGATCTCAGTGTTTTCTATGGAAATAATGTTTTTGTAGTTTTCCATTTAATGATGTAATGTAAACCTTATGAATGTATCTAGCACTTCCAAGGCTACTAAACTAATCAGTCCTTCGAGACTTGATCTTTTATGATCATGCTAATGATATGTAATACTGTACCTACTCTGGGATTTTGGGGTCAGGGCATTACAGTTGGTATTAGAGAAAGTTTATAACAAACCTTAGAAGCTATATTTAGATACTCTGATTAGAGCACATTTCCCTAAGATAGAATTTGAGGATTAATATAGAGAAAATTACTAAAATTTTGGTATTGTAGTGATTTTTTGAGTTTTCCAAGCAATACATATCTTTCTGGATACGAGTAGTTAGAGGCGGCTCTAGCACAGATGTACCTAGGGGTAAAACCCGAAAAAACTACTTTGAGCTAGACTCGAACGAGAACTGGTGCACGACAACAGGCCTTGTTGCACTCTTGGTTATGACACTCCCGGGGGATATGCTTAGGATAATTTACATTTTCTTTACAAACCTCTTTGAAGTATTTTAATATAAGATGATAATAAATGACCTTGGTTAATCCTAAGGTGTTTCAAATTGAAAATATGGTGTCATGATATTCTCTAAATGATTTTATGACTGTTGTTACTCACACAATTATTTTTGGCTTTAGTCAATGGATGGATTCTAAGGAAGTCATAGTAACTTTAAGAATGATGTACAAGGTGGGTACATTGGTGGAAATGAGCAACAAAATGGAATGTTGATAGGTGTAAAAGATATCGTGTTAATGAAAAATCAGTTTTCCAAAAATATGATCAACAACATATATATTAACCAACTCCCGAACTCAACAAAGAAGAGAAAAGTGATGAATAATAAGAGCTCCAGCAGTGGAGACCATGGAAAAAGGAACCCTCAACTTCCATCATATAGGAAATGTGGAAGGAGACACCCAGGAAAGTGTCTAAATAGAACAAATAAATTCTTTACGTGTGGGAAAGAAGGACATAAAGTGAAGAATTGCTGAGAAAAAATGAAGAGTACTATGGAAGAAAATAAAAATGTCCCCAATAATCTATTTACAGTCATTTTCCATAAATGTAGGGGACCAGGCCATTACCTTAGTGAATCCCAATTCTATTGGATATTTTCTTTGTTAAATAAGAAGCTATGTGGAAATAAATGGTTAGAGAAATGTTTCAAAGTATTAGTGCTTCTTTTTGACGGGATTACTTTGGTATAGTTTTCTCTTTTATTTGTAACCCTGCAGTTTCTCATGTGAATTTTATATTTGAGGAAGAATTATCTTTTCCCTTGTGGATATAGTTATAAATAACCATTTGGTTTTATATGATCATTGGGTTTGAGGCAATTACAAGTTATTATATTTTGGGATGAAAATGCAATGTATGAGATAACATTTGTGGTTAAATTATGTTATGGTTATTTTGATAAATTTATCTCATTTTGGTAATGTTATAAAATATTGTTTTTAAAAAAGGACAACACACAGACCATGTGACAACACGTCGTGTTGGACAAAGATGTGGGAATCGAACCCATAACCAGAGTGCGATTGGGATTTATCACCTACCATTGGACTACGTGAAGTCCCTGGTTAGTGTGACTAATTATTTTTAGTTAAATGATTTTATTGATCAGTAATAAGTTGATTTTGGATCTTATGTATTATCAAATGAATACCCTTAATATAGGAAAATTATTTGGTGATTAATTGATAAATGTTATTTTGGAAGACGTTCGCTTTTTTGGGAACACTATATGCCCAAGGAAAATAGAATACTATGGGATTTTATTTGAGGAGTAATGGTGGGTTTTTATCTATGTTTTTATTGTGGATTTATAGTGATTTGGGTTATTTATGTAAATTATTAACCTATAATAGAGAATATGTGATTAGGTAAATTACTTTTAATTATATCACTTTAAGAGTAGTTGATGTCATTTGGTGTTTTTCTGATAACTTTCATATTTGGGTGAATAGTAAAAAATAATATATTTTAACTTAAATTTTTTTTTTAATAAAAATAATTTATAGGGTTCATCTATACATAAGAATGGTTTGGATGTATAATTAGATTATATTTTTACCATTTAATCCAATGTTTGTTATTGGAAGTAATTTCACTTTGAAATTGGACATAAAGAAATGTCAATCTTTTGTTAGTTATTATTTCATAAAAATACGCTTTTTGGTTTTGAGAAGGGGAATTAATTTTAAACTAATAAACGAAATTTATATGTTTTGAATTTGGTAAAATAGACTTTATTTTTGAATTTAGAATATCAAAATTATCTTAGGGTGAATTTTTGGTATATTTCTGATAAATTTTAATTTTTGATAAATAGTGAAAAAACCAGATTTTTTATTTAAATAATTTTTTATTTTATTTAAATTTATTTTATGTCAAAATAGATACATAATACCTATATAAGTTCAATGAAATTCATTGGAGTCAGTTTATAATAATTTTTATATATAAAAATTTTATTGAACTTTTCACCTTCTTTTACCCTCCTCCTATGAGAATTTGAAAATTCACATAAAACTTAATTTTTCCTCTTATGTGAATGGAATTTTAAAAATCCGAGAGACATGGTTGATATCAGTAAGTAAAATTTCATTCAATAAGATGAAAATAATTTTCGGTGAATAATAACTTTTTAGTTTTATTTACCACGATTAAAAGTAAATAAGGTAATTAATGGTAAAAACGATATTATTATTACCCTAACACATGTCCTAATTCTATTGGATAAGTATAATTAGACCAAAAACAACCTTAGGAATAAAATATAAACCTCTTTGGTTCCTTTGGATTAGATTAATACACTTATTATTATTTTATTTAAAGAAGAGTTAAAATAATTAAAATCAAAGTTCAATAAATAAAACATTTTTAATATAGGGTCATACATATTATAAATTTGAATATAAATATTAATTAGAAAGATAACAATATTTCATACATAATTGTTTTTTTATATTTTTTCGACATTGAATAATTCAAATTATTTATGACACAATGATGAAGCATTAATTGCCTAATTAATGAAATATTAAAATAATTGATACTATAAATATCCAAATCAATGTAATTTGAGAATTTTTTATGAATTAAACAAATTTTATATGTTAACATGACATATTAGGGTTTATTAGATAAAATTTTTTAGAAGTAATAATGTTTTTATGAATTTAGAAAAAACAAAATACCAAATAGTGTCAAAATTGACATAAAAGAGTTTTTAAAACAAATATTATATTATTAATTGATATTCTATTCCTAAAAATATAACATTTGGCCAAAGGACTTATTTAATTATAGGTGTATCATTAATGAACAACATGGGGTTCTCTTGGAAGTATATAGTATGTTTATTAACCAAATAATATAAAACTACAAAGAGACATGGTAAATGTCAAACTACTTAACTAAGAGTTAAATATAAAAGATAAAGCTAATATAGTGACCCAAACCTGTCTAAAATATATTGGTTGAGTAGTTCTCGACCCATAAACACCTTATAATTTAAATAATTCACTTTTGAGAAATTAGAAACCTATAATTAGTTTATTATAAAATAATATTTCTAGGTTTTTTAAGGTTCCCCTCACCCCTCTTATAAAAGGGCACTCCCCCTTCCCTCAAATTCACACCTTCAAAACCTTTTTTCTCGGCCAAAATCTGCCCAAATACCCTCTAAACTCTCCTAAATTTATCATATAGGCCTTACTTCAGTAGTAAATCCAACATAAGTATCCCTTTTGATCATGTCAAAAGGAAGAACCAGAAGAATAGGTAATAATTTCACCACCTTTTTTCAAGCTCTTCTCTTCTTTCACTTCCTTTTTCTATGTTGTTTCCATTATAAAATAATTAATCCAGTATATTATATATACTATGATGTTATTATAAATATTATACAACCAAATTCATTATTCTATCCATCCTTTTAATGACATGTCACCATACGTGCGTACGTACGACTTACCGTCTCCACGTTATGGTGTAGTTGTTTTTAATACATTATTATTTGGATGAGTATAATTATGATGTATAATTGATGTAAAAAATAAATATAACATGATAATGATTCTGTATATATGATATAACATCCAATTATATAATATTCTAATATCAAAAGAATGATATTGTCACTCGTGCGTACGTACGGATTACCGTCTCCACGAACACGATGAGATTCATTCCCCATCATATCCATTAGAGAATAATTTTCAATTAATGACTAAAAATAATGTTTAAATACTTGATATAATTCTAGATATTAATAATATACATCCCATACATAACAATAATGACTCACATAACAAATAATATAATGGAGAACGAATCCGTTAACACCCCAAATGACGATAATACTAAGATATTATTAACAAAGCAATGTTAAAAGATCATATATGGCATCATATTAATGTATATGTTTCTTATATAATTTAATAAAAATTATTTAACCATTATAAAAAAGGATAACCTACCCACGACCAAGGAAAATTTACAAAGTAATGAGTTTCTTATCTCACTTTTAATTACGTGAGATTTCCATTGTTCTCCACTTATTTATTGCATGTCATGTGTATACTGCCCATGATTGTATTCATTGTGTAATATAATTTAATTTATGAATATTTATATCATTATTTTATGATCCTTATTTCATGGGTGTATGTTTCATAAGTTACCAAATCGATAAGGGAATTTGAAATTTCAATTTCCACTCATTCGACTTTACGCATAATTTATTGATTATTTTACTCCAAGATTATGTGTGGAATCACTATTCATTTTCTTATGTCATAATTTCCACTCCACTTTCTGTGGATATACTTTTGATAAACATAATAACTCCATTGATAAATTCTCAAGTCATCGATATGAAATTGATAAGAGTAATTTTAACTAAATCTCCATTTGTTGAGTTAAATATCCAATTAATTGGTGTTGTTTGTACAAGAATATGTGTGAATGTACTCTAATTGATTTACACAGAATATCCAATCATATTGAGTGTATTTATATTTTTCCAACATAATTATGTCATTGATTTATCCTTAAACTAAGGATTTAGTCTTTATTAGATATTTTATCTCAATTTACATTCCATTGAGACTTCTTTGTTATTATACACCAAATCACTTTTATATAGTGTATATAATGTACTTTGACATAGTATATCATGAATCACTTTATTCTCTTGATATTAAAAAGTTTTGATTACCTCAATTATTTGTATTTAAGTGTCTATCTTTTGGTTAGGAACTCTAACTAAAATATCATTTCAAAATGTTTTAAAGATTTATTATTATAAATCTTTATCATTGATGTCCATGTTTTAAAAATGGTTTTAAGGTATTATTTATATGGACATTAATGTTTTAAAATTAAAATTCCTTTTAAAATTTTCAAAATGGTATGGGACACATTGATTCAAAAATCAATTTTAAAGATCTTTTGGATAAATAGTGAGACTTTTAAATGTTTTAAAGAAAAAGGGGGATATTTCTCTCAAATAGTTTTGATGATTATTTTCATCTATGTAAATATCCTTCATTATTCTCGATTGAGGTTAATATATTACGACACAATCTTTTATATTGTATTTAATGAGTTATGTTTGACTGTGGATGTGCTATTTTTATACCCTTCATTGTTTGTGGATAAAGTATTGATATTTCATTTTCTAGTTTTAATACGAATGATTATGTTATGTTTCAAAATTTTCATATGAGAAATGAATTGGACATAGTAAGTGATGCATGGAGCCCGCTATAGCTCCTCAATGAATCGGTAGGACTCATGAGAAAAAGTAGTGTCTTGGAACAAGGCCTTGACAAAATATAATTTGTAGTCTTGGCATAAGGACTTGACTATGTGGTTATGAAAGTCTGGCATTATGCATTCCATCATTATGAAAGTGGCTATTGATATTTCATGTGATTATTTGACTAGTAGAATTTCCATGTGAATAAGTAAATGGAATTATTTAATTTTATATTTTCCATATTATGTTGAAGTTATAGTTTAAAAGGCTTTTGTTTTACTCTTATACACATCCTTAAATTTTTAGGTTTATTTATGAAAGTTTCCACTATAATGTTATCCTTACTGAGCATCTGAGCTCACCCGTTTCTATGTTTTATTTTTCCTAGGATTCAAAGAAGTATATTATGATTGACCTGTAGGGATAGTCTATGGGATCTCAGTGTTTTCTATGGAAATAATGTTTTTGTAGTTTTCCATTTTATGATGTAATGTAAACCTTATAAATGAATCTAGTACTTACAAGGCTACTAAACTAATCGGTCTTTCGAGACTTGATCTTTTATGATCATCCCAATGATACGTAATAATGCACCTACTCTGGGCTTCTGGGGTCGAGGCATTACAATTTTTTTATAATGATAATTAATTTTAATTTTTTTGAAAATAAATAATTACATTAAATTATAAAGAAACACGAATATAATAATTATTAAGTTAATAATAAATGAAAATAATTGATACTAAAAATAATAAAAGTAAAGTAAATTGAATGAATTATTATAATAAATTAATTTTTTATTCTAATATATCATTTTATACAGTTTTGAAAATAATATTTTTTAATTCAATATTTGTCTTTTTTTAATTCAAATTAATTGAATAATGTCAAAGTTGACATTAATGTTATTTTATAATAAATTATAAATTATTATATGATTTAAAATTAATAAAAAATATATCTTCTTCCAAGTGACTTTTAAATGTTTAAACATATAATATATTTTCAATTTATAGATAAATTATTCTTTTATAGTGAATCTATTTACCCCTATAGAGTAAAAACTCTATTAGTATGGTTATAGTTAGAATAATGTTTTTACATGTTACAAGAGATTGTGTTAATATTCATTTTCAACATGCATGGGTTCTTATTTTATAAATTTTTATTAATATTTACAATATGTGGGTTTAAATTATATAATAATATTCATGTTATGAATGGTATTAAATGATGATTATATTGATAAAAGACTAGTTACCGTAATAGAATCTAGATTTGTAAAAGTAAGGAAACTTATAAGTTAAGGCACAAAATGGTTCAAAGATGTGTTTTTTGTGTGGTGTGTAAGTGTGTATTGAAAATAATTTAACTCCAATCTATTATTTATTATTTTTTGAAGAAAATTAGGTTAGAGAGAACTCCTAGTAGTGAATACTTTTGGGTATTTACAAGAATGACACCCCTCCTTAATTATAAAAGGAAATACAATCCAGTCACTTCTTCACACATCTCAAGCCATTTAGATTGACCAGACCTTGAAAAAATTACTTAAAGACTTCATTACCATCATTATAGAAGACATATTTTGGTTATAAATTCAACCTATGATGTATTTTGGTGTGAATATAAGTAGGATACCTGAATAAGTTGTAATATTTACAAACGAGCAATTTTGTTTTCTTTATTTATCCAACCCCTTTAATTATTATTAAACTATGATTATATATTTTAATCTTTATATTAAATTTAATTATATGTTATTATTTAAATGTAATATACTAAATAATTTACCTCTTCTTTAAAATTGGTTATGAACTCATCATCATGTATACGGTGGACTACTGCCTCTCGAACCGATGTCATTCACTTTTCCATTACCACCTCTAACAGTTGGGAATGATGATGGGTATAAAGTATTTATATGATATTTATAACATAATTATACCTATATAGTCATTATATATTATATATCCATCTTATATTTCATTCCATAAGGGAGACGATAATGTCGCTCTTGTGTACGAAGGACTACCGCCTCGTCGTGTAATGTGATTTGTTTTCACTAATGCATAACATAGAAGGTAATAAGGGTAAATATAGTGAATATATGTGATATATATTAAATAATTATAATATTTAATAATTCTATACATATAATATATAATTTTATTTATAACATTTTCACTCCCTAAAAATGAGATAACGTAGTTCGTGGATGTGTGTACTACTTCCTCCTCAAAGTGATGTGATTATGTTTTCTTCAACACATCATAAGGACGATATATATATATATGTATATATAATTAAATTAAATTTTATAATATTAATTATATAAATATATAATATTACTAACCTTTTTTCCATAATGATCATTGGAAACTAGAATTTTTACTCATGCGTACGTACGACATACCGTCTTTGGATCGTAACATTAATTCATTTTTCATAACCATATTTAATTATTTATGTATAAATTATAATTTATGTATTAATATTATAATTATATAATTAACATTATTCTATATAGGTTAAAATTATTACATCTTTGACCATATTCAACCTACCAAAGTCATTTTTGACAAATATACCACATATGGTCAAAACATTTGAAGTAAACTTAATTAATTATGTAATTGTATAAAAAATTGTAATAATAGAAATAAAAGAAATAATAAACTTTAAAATTTTTATCAATAAGGTAAATAATTAAATTAACCTCATTATTTAGGAATAAAAAGTTACATATGACAGGTCAGACTCAATGTAAGCATATTCCTCTCAATTTCCTTTCATTGGGGCATATTTTGATGCTATGAACCTATAAACTTTAACATTGTGTATATATTGAAAATTTAATATTTAATATCATTAATTTATTTATTATATAGATATTTATTGTTTTTTTTATTTTTATTTCTTCACGGGGCTTATGATTCAATTATTTCCATTGGGATAAGGGACTTTTATTTTTAAAAAATATATTTTAATGTTTTTATTCCAACTCATTCTTTTCCATATCAATTTTCTAAAATGAATTTATGAAAATTATTATATAGAAATAAAATATTTATAAAATATATTTTGTATGTCATTTTAATTTATTTTCAACATTTTTTTAAAATAATTTTTTTACGTGTTTTATACAGAACGTTTTGGAAAATGAAAAAAAGAATGTTCCATTCTTACCATACATGGAGAAAATTGGTTTTTCTTTAGCTTTGAAATAATTTAATTTATATATTACTTTGTAATAATTCATATTTTCTTCATCAAAACCCCCTTTTTCTATTTTATTGGGTTTTTCGGTATTAAAAATATACTTTTAAAAGAATAGGGTATTTTTATCTGAAAGTGTTTGTCATATGGGTTTAAAAACTTTTTACAAAGGGTTTTATGATGAAAGTGTTTAATTAATGATATATTAATATAGAATTATGTGAAATAGGTGACCCACATACTACTTATACGAAGTTTTGGGCCCCATTAAAGCTCACAGGTGATCCCAGTATAGGTTATACGAAGGGTTGATCCCCTTTATAGCTCCTGAAAAATAGGTGGGCCTGATATTGCTTATACAAAGAGTGATCCCTATTATAGCTCTCCAATTAATTAGTCTGTATTATATTAGAAGTTATATGTATGGTTATTCTAATTTAAAGTGTTTTTAAAGTGTTTATTAAATATTAATCTCTAAGTCATCAAAAGGCGTTTTAATTATTTTCTATGTGTTTTAAAGGATTCCTTTAAGCCAAACAGGTGTATGTTTTTAATGTGAAAATGTTTTAATTAATACACTCAATGAACATTTAATGTATAGGTAAAAGTAATATTAGTTTTCCTATTTTTAATTTTAATAAGGGGTTTATTTATTTTTATGTTTCTTACATAGATTTTTGTTCTCATACAACATTTTGAAATGTTTTTCCACAGGGTTTTAGGATGGGTAAGGAAAATAAATAAGTTATGTTGAATGTCATGGAGATTTTTCATGAAAAGAAGTCATGATTTATATTAAATATTTTATATTATTGGAAAATGGGTATTAATAGAAAGTGTCCACATTGTATATTATGGTTTCATTATTTATGAGTTATGACCAAATTATATAAAACTCTAAATATAAAAAGATTTTCGAATTTAATAGAATGAAATATTTAATTAAAACTCAATATCATGTAATGTTTAAGGCTGGTTAGTTTGTATCAGAGAAAAAGTTTTTATAATTTTAGATATTAGGATGTATTCATGAGATGATATCTTAATAGTTATGGATATCGTCATAGGTTTATAAGGTTATGGTTGATCAAATGTTCAATGTCTTAGACACCCCTTTAAGGTTTTATGTGATGATATATGAAACTTATTAGTGATATTTAAGGATATTTCATAATTAATTGAATTATTTGTAAATATATAGTTTAATATAAAGTATTAATTTAAATTTTTTCCAAATAAGTTATAAGGTATTTATATAATTTTGGCTTTATATGATCATGGATATTGAGAACACAAGTTTTATCATATAGATAACCACATGATTGAAAAGGGATTTGGTAACTAAGTGATTAATGTTACTTTAGATGAAGATCAACATATTTTTGGTATGGAAATATGATAGTTATGAGATAAAATTTGATTTTAAAATATTTAATTTTAATTTTATTAAGGTTATTTGGGATATAGGGTTATTAAGTGATTTAGTCTCAACTTTTGTTATTACTATTCAATCTTAAAACTTATTATATGATATGAAGTTTTATTCATTTTTGAAATAATATTACCACATTCTAACCATTTTGGTTTTGGTTAATTCATAAATACAAGATGAATACTTATTATACCTTTTATGGTTACATGGTAATTAAAATTTGATTTTAGTGCTTAATGATTTAAAAATTCATCTTTAATACACATATTTTTGAGAAAAAGATTAGATTGGGGTGGAAATTGATTAATGGATGAAATTATACTAAAAACTAATTATATTTCCAATTTCTCTTATTATATATGAAAATATAATTAATAATATATAGGAAATGTATTTTGAAACAAATATTTTTGCCTACAACATTCACTTCTGTTGAACTGATGTTCATTTTGATCATCACAAATTTATGAATTTGAGTCCTTTAACTTTTTATTTATTATTAACTTATTTATGATCTGTGACCTCAAATAATCTTTACAATTATTTAAATTTTCCTCTATTAACACCTATGTTCTAATATTTGGAAATGTAGTTATGTGTTATTCCATACGACCTTTATGATTCTATTTCTCAATTATTAATAGTTTGTTTTATTGAACATTTTTATGTTGTAGGTTTACAAGAAAAGTATTTTCAAATGTTCATCCTTTAATTAACATGTTAATGTTAAAATTTAGAGAATTTAATTTATTACGGGGGGGGGGGGAGGAGAGTATAATGACACAATCTTAATGTTTATATAAATTACATAAATTTTGTGGTATAGTTAATACATTATATAAACATATGCCCAAAGACCATATTATTTTAGTGCCCTTCGAAACCTGAAAACATAAACACCAATACATATTCTAGCTACATTATATCGCAATAGATTCTTCATGATTATATACATTATTAGACATATCATGGTCAATATATATCTTAATAACCTGGGGTAGGAAACATAAAATGGGGTGGGATCTGATGCTCAGTAAGAGTAAAAAAGGGAGAAATGTATCCAAAAACATGGGAATAAGGTTATGATAACTAGATCATGAAAATAGAAGATCATACCCGGTATATCAAAGATCAATAACATGGTTTATTTCATAAATATTTTCAGTTTGTAATAAATGAATCGTATGAAAATAAAATACATAATATATGAAACCATAACATTGGAATAATACTGGGAATTGTGGAAAAGACATAAGCTTATAATATTATTTCCATAGTAGTCAAGTCATCACTTACAAGGACATATTGGTTGTATGAGTTCACTCCCCATACCATATTGGTAGTCATGGATTACTCCCATGATAATATTAATAGAACGAGTTCACCCCCATACCATCTTGGTACTCATTCTTCACTCCCATGGCCATCTTAGTAGCATGATTTCACTCCTCATACAATATTTGTAGTCATGGTTTACCCTCATGGCCATCTTAGTAGTCAAGGTTCACTCCCAAGATCATATTAATCTATCTCATGAAATATAAATCCCTACCTAATACATTGGAGGGAAATATATATACCACCCATATCATATTGAAATTATAAAATATGTGCCATAAAATTATAAATAATCATATCCTAACCCATGAAATGAAATGGGTATCATAAATATGTAATCATATAATAACTTTTGAAAAAAGATACAGTTTTCATAATCATTTAATCATAAGAATAAACCCTAAAATTGTGGTTTTCAAAAGCATATAACCCATGAAATAGAAATATGTTTCATAAGAATCATTCCATAAAAACATACACCATTTAATAAATAATATGAATGGAACATTTTGATCATTTCCTGGAAGGGTATGAGTGTCATTAAAATATGTCAGCCTAGATTGAAAAAAACATGAAAAGATATTTTAAAAAATTTCCTGAGGAAAATATGCTTTCTTTTTTGGAAAATTCTTCTTAAAACCTAAAACCTTTTGAAAACCATTCTCACTAAAACAAACATGAAAACATATAAAGAAATATTTGATTTTTTTTTAAAAAAAATTTCCTTTGAAAAATTATTGAAAAATTATAATGAAATATTGAAAACTTTTTGATAACCTTTTTACTTGAAAACATATAAAATAATCTTAAAAATGTATTGAAAACCATTTTACTTGAAAAATTATGATATTAGCTAGATTTAGTTTTAAAAATCATTTTACTTGAACACTTATAAAATAAGATAAAAAACTTTTTGAATACTTTTTTTTCTTGAAAACATATAAAATATGATTTAATGCATTTTAGAAAATCATTTTTTTGAAATCACATTGAAAGCATATAAACAAATCCTGAATTTTTTTTAAAAAAATATTTCCTTGAAAATACTTCGAAAACTTATAATGAAATATCAAAAATATTTTGAAAGACATTTCTTAGAAAATACATTGAAAAAATACAAATTATTATTCAAAAATGTATTGAAAAAAAGATATTTTAAAATAGTTTTAAAACTTTTAATAGTTCAAAAAAATAATTTTAAAAACCCTTTTTTTAAAATATGGTTTGAATGAACATAGATTTATGGCCAAAGAGAGAGGAAAAGTTAGAATTTTGTAAAAACAATATCTTAATCATGTTTTGTACCAAATAGTGGAAAACATTTCCAATAAATGAAGATATCATGAATATAAATAGGATAAGAGAAGTCATTATTTCTCTTGAGATATTGATCATAATATTTTATCAATAGGAACATAATTATAAAAAATCTCAATAAATGAAGAGATTGTTTCATTAAACTCCAACTACTTGGTTGCTTTAAATTAAAGTCCCCATGTAATAAAATAAAAGTTAACAAAGCATAAAATATAATTAATATAATTTTATTGACGATTTAACATGTCAATGGTAGTATATAAACCTTATATAAATATATAGGTGCATAACGTGACATGTGTCTCAAAGAAAGAAAAGTGGTACAAATTTACATTACAAATTTAGTAACTATTAAAACCTAAACATCATGAAATAAATATCATAAAATGGATATGTAAATACCTATAAATATAAGTATAATAATAATTGAATAAATTTATGGGTATTATACACCCTACATATAAGAAATATGAGGTGAACAAGGCATGTATTTCATAGAAATAAAAAATGAGATGAAATTACATTGACTTATACCTTGAATATATTCATAATCTAAAAATATTCATGTATAATAAATTTAAGATTGTTATATAAATTTTTTTAAAAAATATTATTATATCTAATACCAACTATGGTTTGAATATTACATCATTTTATCCACTTGTTAATAATTCCATGTTATGGTTTCACTTCGCTTAATATCTGCTTTGTTCTTTGAATGTGTATTAATTTGTTATATATTTTATCCATATAATTATATAATTATTTAAATAATTTAAACCATGATATAAATGTAAAATATATTCAGTATATGGTTAGTATAATAATCTTTCAAAAATAGAAGTATAAAATTGAATACATCCTTCATGGAAATGGTATGCCATATGTATGCATGAACACTATTTCCATTTTGATATTGTAATGAATAAAAGAGTGTAAATAGAACATATATTTATATATAAATATTAAATTATCCTGATTATATCATATATACTATATAATTTCACTAAAACCATCCTTAATACATTCCATGTAGTGTGTGAACGGATCACATCACTTTGAGGGGGTACTAGTCCACAATTCCTCAAACGTAATTATCACATTTACACAGAATGGAGAGTATGAATATGTGTATTTTAAAGGAAATAATAATGATTTAATAAATTTTCAATATCATATATATCATAAATAAATAGATTTTCCATCACAATTACCACTATAAGAGGTGGTAAAAGAAGAACGATCAATCATTGTTTCGTG
This sequence comes from Viscum album, assembly GCA_963277665.1. Lineage (NCBI taxonomy): Eukaryota > Viridiplantae > Streptophyta > Magnoliopsida > Santalales > Viscaceae > Viscum > Viscum album. Next base: position 1,273,146,652 of record OY728132.1, on the reverse strand, counting down.
AGACGATAGTTCATTGTACACATAAAAAATATGTTTGTTACCCATTAGATGGAAGTGTTTATATGTGTAGATCTGAACCAGATAATACTATAATACTAGTATATTTATAATATTAGGTATTCAATAAAATCATGGAATAATAATAGTTGAGGGGGTGGAGAATGGAAATAACATAAATAAATTTGAGGAAGAGTGTAACCTATTATTCATGTAACTCCATTTGATTTGTACTAAAGGTATTCCTTGGATTGGTTTATTAACATGTATAGGCCTCTTGGATTAGGGGAGGGATGTTGAAGAGCTATTTAGTCCTTAGTTAATCTTACTTTTACTTTAATCGATGTAATTAATTTCAATTAATTTCCTTAATTTTTTTGGTAAAAAACTAAGTAGACATAAATTGAAAATTTAAATTATGATAATTAAAAATATATAACCCATTTTTTAAAATTAAAATCTGAAATGTGAAAAAAATTAATTTAAATTTTATCCTATAGTCGGGTCGACAATACATGTTTTTCAAATAAGAACGTTCAAAAGATTGATTTGTTTTAATATTCAATTTCAAAGTGTAATTGATTCTAATGACATAAATTAGGTTTATTGATAAAAATATGACATAATTAAACTTTGAAACAAATTTAAAATTTAATTTATCCATATAAATAAATTAAATGAAGAACAAGTTTTGAACTAAAATTCAGTATTTTTCACTATTCATTAAAAATGTGACTTTATATAAAAATACCAAATAAATTACCATAACCTAATTTTTATGATTTTATTTAAGATATAAAGTTTATTTATATATATTAAATCTCTAAATGTTTAAAAATTTGTATTTAATGTAGTTCTAACTTAAAATACTGTAAAAATACATTAATAAAAATATTGATTTTTAAGTATAAAATTGGTGTTGTTCTTATCTTATGTCTATAAAATAGTTTAGATGAATATAAAAAATATTTTATTGAATATATAAAATATATATTAAATTAATATCACTCAATAATTATGATTATTTTAATTTATTAGGGTAAATAACATTGTAACCATAAAAATAATATATTTTCCTCTATATTCAATCAGTGATCATATTTATTTATAATTTAATGGTAAAATATGAATTCATATTATATTTTTTTAAATAATATATTTTCATAAATTAGTTAATACTTTTCATAATTTATAATTTAACTGCTAGATTATATGTTATTTTATTAAATAATAATATATTATTATTCAGTAAAACATTGTCTAGCATGTTACGTAAGCCATCAAGGAAATTTAGTGTTGCGTGTAATGTAAGATAACATTGGTGTTTCATGTAGAGAAATATAAAATTTATGTTTTCCATAGTGCAAAATTATCTTGGTGTTGTGTATAGAAAAATATAAACTTAGTGATTTAATATAAAGTAAACTATTTTCAATGTTGCGGGAAATAAAAAATATTAAAAAGATTAAATTAATTTGAAAAAATAATTCACAAAATATCAAGGGTGTTATAGGGAGGATGTAACACCTAGAGTTTTTAAAAGAATAAAATTATATTCGATATCATAAATTACACACAACAAGAAGTTTGCATTGTGTTACATGAAATATTGAGTTTAGCTTACATTATATGCAACATTGAGTTAAACAACATTATTATTATTTAATATTATTGTTTTCACTTTGCCGTTGGAATAGATGGTATGGATAATATTAACTAAATTATGAAGGTATGGTTTATACACATGCAGAAACACACTAACATATATACATAATGAATTATTTGGTGACCAATTAATTTTAAATGAAAATAAAACCCTATTGAAAATAAAATGATATATGTTTATGAAAAACTTCTATAATGCACACACTAATGAAAATACAAGATTGTAAAATCATTTTTTTAATTTTTTACGTCAGTTTTTAACCAAAATATATAATGGTCACGTAGAGAATAAGGTTCTAAACATTTTTTTTTTACAAAAACAAAATATGAAAAATGTGAATAAGGTTCATTTTGGCGTCATTTTTCATGAAAACTAATGTTGAAAACCCAACGAAAATTTATATCATTTCGGTGTCTGTTTTTATAAAAATTGACTACGAAAGTTAATTTTTTTGGGAAATTTTGAATACTACACCCCCCAAAAAATTATAATCCCTATAATAGAAAAAAATTATATCGATATCAAACAACATGTATCATTAACTGAATATCTATAAAAAGAAACATACTTTTAACAATTTAATAAAAAAAATTATATATGCATTTTTATTATATGGAAGAATTGGAAAACATATACCTGAAATTTAAAAAATTATCAATGTTATTTTATGTTGAACCATTCTTTTGTGATAATTATGTTCAAACACCTATTATATAAAAAGTATTAGTATTTGAACACTAGTTATTAAGAAAATTTAATACTAATCATAAACATATGAAAATACATACCTCAAATCGTAATCACACTTAACAAATAGGTTACAAACAATGATCAAAGATGTGTATGTTCATCTTGTGTATATTAGTTGGAATAATTGAATATCTATAATAAAATTGAATTATATATGATTTTAAAATATAATATTATGATAGAAAATATGAAATAATTATTATAACAATCTTTATTAAATTCAGTAGTTACGCTAGTTTTGATTATCTCATACATGAATTGTAGAACATAAAAACCACATTAAACATATCCTTATTGACGATGACACTTTGGTTATAAAAAATCAACTTGATAATGAAAGCCTATATATATATATAATGAAAAATATCAAAAATAAAAAATACTTACCGTTACATTCACATATTTGATTTCATTTGAGTTCTTTGCTGAAAAGTTTTTTTGGTTATTTTTTCTACGACCTGAATTTTCATATATATAATCTAATAACACATGTATATACAGTCATAATTAAATGTAATGAACTTATAAAAAATTAGAAAATTTACCTGTCTAACAAGGTGGTAATTTTTTTAGAAACACCACATAATAAATAGAAAAACCAATATAATGTGCATTCACTTGGGCAGAATACACTTAACATCTAATACACCCTAAAATACAATTTTTTTTTAAAATTAATTACTTTATAATGAAAATTGGTTCTTAATTATGCTTGTTTTCTTACCCATTAATAAATGGAAAAAACCAACACCCGACCACCATCTTTGACAATATCACACATATATGTAAATCTATTAATAGACTTCACCTATTGCATATCCATTAAAATGAATTATGGGTATATAAGACCATAAATGAATGTGGAATTATTTTTAATAATAAGTGTGTGCAGATACGTAATTAAAAAATTAATATAGTTAGTCAATTTAAACTATGATTAATTAATGAAGTAAAAGACGACACATCAATTTACTTACATGGAAAATAACTGAAACACAGGAATGCCTGGCCCTTCAAAATAAACTAGATCCATGATATATTTTCTAAATATTCTTAATTGATAGTATCTTCCACATATATCATACGTCATCCAAAACTCATAGATATAATCCAAGGAAGAAGAAGCATGAGATAATCTTTATATCACATCAAAAATATCAGATGTAGCTATAGTAGTTTGTTCTTAAACCGTTTGTTTCCATTGTCCCATTTATTTTGATATTAGTTACTCTTATATATGATAAATGTCAAATTAAAATTATAATTAATTTTAAATCAAATGTAATTAATATTTTCAAGAAGGAAAACCTCATATGAAAGATAACTAATAAAGAAATATGACCAAATTAAAAAATGACCCACAAAATCCCCAAATTTGTTAACCTACTCTATAAAAAATGGTAGTAGAGCAGATGGATCAATAATATAATGTACTGATACTCTATCCTAACCCATCATCATAGGCTGTTGATGTACATAATCACCCAAAAAAATGAATGACTCTGAAGGATACAATATGTACATGAGGATATCCACCATATAACTCACAATATAAGGTTGGGTCCATGTAAGGAGTTGGATGATCTGATTAGGTAGGCTGGGAAGGATGGTTTAGAAGGGAGGTCTGTATAAGTTGTGCAACCGACTAAAAAATCTAGACAGGCTTAAAAGGCTTTGAAGAATGCGACTGTCTCATTAATTTTTTGATCATCGCCTGTATAGTTGATTAAATTTGATCTCTTATGGACTGTTTCATATCGCTCATCTTAGATTTTCATGATTTGATGTATAGATCTCTTGATTTCTTAAATTTATGACAAAGAAATTCTAAATACATACACATGTTTCATATCCTCTTACACAGATGGGGTGTTCTGGTTTTCATAAAGCAGTGGCTAAGATGTCCATCCTAGGCATATGGATAAAAGTTCTTTCTGACGATTTCTTCTAAAGTTTATCAAGAAATGAAAAATGAAAATGGTATATTAATGTTGTTAATTTATAAAATAGAAAAAATCATGAAAATTATAAATTATTTAGTTACAATTATTTCAGCTACTTTGCTTTATCAATAAAATGATTTTCATTTTTTCTTCATAGCATTCTTTTCCATTTCACATTGTGGGTGTAGAGAGATAGAGGACTAAAAAAGACCTTATAGAACTACTAGAAGACTGATCTCTTAATTCTTCAAAATTTTTCTCAATCATTTTTTTAAATAAATGATACCCTTCACGTGATAAAGTATAATGATATACATTCTACAACTCGATGTCTTGATGGGATTTCCTAGAGGTCTATTATATAAAAATTAAACTAATAAGTAATTAGGTACATATATAAGATATTTTTTATATAATATAATTATCATGCGATAAAGTCTTCATCAAATCGGTTGGAAATAAATTTCTTCTATGTTTTGGCATATAAAAACTCAATTTTGAGGCATGGGTTTTCATTTTTACTCTTTACAAAAAACATACCTTTTTGTCAACTTTATTTTGAAATCTCTCTATTGAACCACCACTTATGAAAGACATATTTTCTTAATTTATTTTTTTCCTTTGAAATTTAATGACATCTATAATTGAATAAAATAAATATTATAAATTTAAGATATATCACACTCGAAAAACGATATAAAATAAATCAATTGAAATACTTTACCGATACAACCTACCAAAGCTTATTTATCACCTTCAAGTCAATATAATTACAATTAGGATATAGAATAATAATCCTACAATGACCTGGCATATAGATATAGAAAATAAAATGCATATACTTTGGGCTTATCCCATTATTATTATCATCAAAGAAAATATGAAATCGCTCATATCATTGATAAAGTAACAATTTTGGTAAACATTTAATTCCATGTTTACCAACTCAAGAACTCGATTTTTTAGTAGTAAAAGAAGTATACTCCACCACTGAAGTCTCATCAGTAGTCACACAATTTTTTTTAAATGAAATGTTTTTTGTTGATGAATAATTATATTATTGGATATTTAACAATATGAAAAAATACAGATACCTTGGTATAGGTTCCTCTATCTCTGTATCTATATCCATCATTAAAATAGGGAAATTCAATGAAATTCATATGTATCTACATGTTATTAGAAAAGTAAATAATTAGAAAACACGACAACATAAATATGTAATTATTTAATGTGGCACACATGTAAATGTTTTAAAAAATAATGATGTTATGATTCTTAACCAAAAACATATACAGGGTAAACTATTAAATATAAACAATACTTAACATTTGATAAAAACATTTTTATATATAAATATCAATGTTTTAAAAAGTGTTATCATATGGATTATTGTTACCAAAATATAATAATGTAATTCAGGTATTTTAATGAAAAAAATTTTCACCATAACTATAGAATATCAAAATATAACAGAAAAAATCATATAAATAATCTAATGTATATAATTAAATATCCAACAGTTATTAAATAATATAGTTTTTACACATTTAAACTTTAAAAAATAAATATAATGTAAATAATTACCAGATTAATTAAGGGGGTAATTTCGTGTTTTCCCATATCCCTTTAGGAGGATCATTTCATACTGCATACACTATGTATAGGATATAATCATTATTATCTAGAAATCATGTAATTGATGAAGTAGCCTTATATAAATCAACAACATCGTCATCACCCACACCATCCAAATGGATTATTTTCCCTTAAAAAATAAAAAACCACTTATCATTCAACAGAGCAATGACATGAAATATTTATTTTTCATGTGTGTCCATGAAAAATAGTTCTTAATTGCAACTAAATATTTTCAAATAAACCGGTTTAAACCTATATTCATCATGTTTTATAACACTATTACTTAAAACCCAATTATACTTTAAAACAGGGACTTTAAATTTAATATAATCATTTTCCCATATGTTTTTAAGAACAAAAAATTATAGTGTTGATGCAGAAATTGGGGTTTTATTTCTTTCACTTGAAAAGTACAATGCTTGAATGATGACCATTAAACCACTATTTTGAATTGTACTCTTTTCATTCAACATTTTTGTGTAAAATGTGTACCCATTAATATCAAAAACAGACCATGTGATCACATTAAGAGATGGTCCCCTGCCAACGATTTTGATGTTTCTAATGTAGATATATCTATGATGAATTTCTCTTTAAACCATGAAACAAATATATTTTTATAATCATTCATTATCCAATTTTCATTTCTTTTCAGATATCTCAACTTTAATTTAGCAATTTTTTATGATATATATGATTTAACCTCATATGTGTTGTCCAAAGGTATAAATGTTCATGCATCACTTCATCACATGGAATGAACATTATCTTTAAGCCTTGAATCCATCAACCTTCACTATCAACTTTTATATTTCATGATATAGGGATACTAATATTCTTCACTTCATACAAATAATTTGTAAATAACTCAATCACCTCTTTTGATACATATTATTCAAAATATAGGCCTCCGGTCGGTAAGGATTTTTAATATATCCATTCCAAATTTTTCATATATATATTTAAAAAGGATACATCCATCATAAATAAACAGGACAATATATTCTTATCTCACCACTAAATGAATCACCAGATGAACCATTATATCAAAAAATGTTGGTGGGAAATACATTTATAGTTGGAAAAGAATAAGAAGAGATTTATTCTCTAAATAATAAAACAAATTTGGATCAAATTTTTTTTCTAAAAATGGATTTGAAATAATTATATAACCTGATGATAGTTTTTCTGAGATCTATATGTAATATAACACACAGTGTAAATAGTATAAGGTTTTGCATCAACACCTGAATATCAGGATATATCATACCTATCAAATTAATAATCTTTAATAAAACAAAATTCATCACATATGATGAATAACCATTGGTTGCATTAATACCATGAATACACTCACAAAAAATTCATATTCTCAACCTTACTTATTGTGCTACAAGCCATAGGTAAATATGTTTTATTTCTTTTCTTAGTTAGAGATATCTCTAAACATATTTCCATTGATATCAAGTCCAATATAGTATTCAATAATTATTTTTTATTTATAATTATGTCAAAAAAAAGTTAACAAACAATCATATATGTATTAATCAAAATACGCAACATCAATGTTATGGGTTATCTATAAAAATATCCAATTTGGTAGTTCGAAAATGATAGAATATTTCTTCCAGATATATTTTTGAGGACCTGAACATATTTTCATTCTAAATAAAAAATCAATATTTTTTTACCATATCATAATATTGATCAATTGAAAATGATCACAGGGGAATACTATATTTCTATAAACCGTTAAATGATTTTTTCAATCTGCGATAAGGATGACCAATTGAAAAAAATCATTGATGTTCCATGTGCACTGTCTTTTATCCATTCGACAATTGATAGTATGATGTATCTTCCTAAAAAATTGGGCATGCTTTGTGTCCCTTATCATTGTGTCTAGATAAGTTTACCTTGGAATAAAGTCATTTATAGTTATCATTATCATAGTATGAAGAAGAAAATAATATTTCTTGTTTGCATCAAAAACATTAACACATATCTCCCATAGTAGTTTAAAATCACCAATAAATGGTGAAAGATACACATCAATATCATTTCCAAACTATTTTGGTCCATAAATAATCAATCTCATCATAACATATTTTTTCTTTATACATATTTGTGGGGAAAGGCTGTAAACTACTAAAAAAATAGTCTATGAACTGTATTGGCTACTTAGTATTCAATATAGATTAATTCCATCAGTACAAAATCCCATTATGATATTTTTAACATCACTTCCAAAATCACCAAATTGTTTATAAAATCTCTCCACTATCGAAAATTAGTTGGGTGACATAAGTTACCATCAGAGATGAACTCTTATGAATTACATCTTAACCTTTTTTGTAACAATTGAATTTGAAAATGAACGCTCTAAACGAGGAATTGTTGGAATTTACTAAATTTATTTAGTAGGAGAATTGATTCTAGTTCCTAAGAATGAATACAATTGAATTATCATAATTATATGAAGGAATTATTGGATGAAATTATTAGAAATTATAGAAAATTGATTGTTAATGAGGTTTGATACCAGTACCTAAGAATTAATCTAAGTTTACTTTTCCATCCATCTTATAGCATGATGTCCCAAATGTATGACAATTTGATTAAATAATTTTATAAAAAAATTTATATGGATACAAAATATTTATAAGTTATATTTTAGAAATCCTTAATCAGTTTATTTTGAAAGGGTTTCAAAAGGAATTATTGTACATGTTTTATGTAGAACATTTTGACAAAAGAAAAAAGGAATGTTCTATTATTAATGTATATGATGATATTGAATTTTACTCCCCCATGTAAAATATTTTATTTCTACACTCCTTTGCAAGATTTCATGTTTTATTCACTGAAAAATTGTATCAAATTGAACCTAGTTACCCTTAGACTGGGAACTTGACCCGGTAAATCACATAACCGAAGGGGGTTCCTGATCCCAATAGGCTGGTGACACACACTCGGACATCAAACAACAAACAAAAGAGAAATATTTCTCCCAAACTGAACAGACACTTAGAATATATATACAAAAACTAAGAAGGAATAACAGAAAGATAAATAAATATTTACAATAAATATATGAAATACTGAGAAAACAATGACTATTAAAGTATCCAAAAACTATAAGACACAAGTCCAACTACAAATGAAAAAAACAAACTACTTCACATGAGAGATTGGACGAACTCCCACAATTTCACCACTAGGTACCTCACTCAGTTGACACAAAACCTCAACACCTCATTGCAGTGTCTTGACTTTCACTACTTTGGAAGACATACATGGGTCTACACACCACCGTTGTGGTCTATATGGTTTGATATAACAAAAGAAACATGATCCCACTCATGTGTTCCATAAAATGTCATTGTATAACCATTATAGTTTGTTAATTATTAATTAAAATGTTCCTTGATAAGAAGTAAAGTAGTTTTATAGAAAACATGGTAATCATTTTGTCCCTATCATTGTTCTAAAACAAAGTAGTTATATCAATTTCAAAGAATATTTTACATATATTATTTCAAAAGAATATGCATTCATATCAAGGATAAAACAAAAATCCAAGGAATATAAATAAACAGTAGTAGCACATGCATCATAACACCATGGAATACAACTGATCCGGAAGCAGAGTACACATACCCAAAAATATATGAAAAGTGAAATGAGGTACATGAAGCCAATTATCTACAATCTAGGACTAGGGTGACAACCTAGAAATTAAGACCCCAACATTATATACATACCTAGAGATAATACTATACACTCTTGGACAAGAGGATCACCCATAATGTGGACCCCCACAATGGATGGAGGACTGAAGATAAACTGCCCATCTAGTACCCAAGTTAACTCATGTGCTTATTTTCATAATCATATCAATGATTTAAAACCCATTTCAAAACCTTTCATAAAATTCAAAATCAAATAGGGTAACAATACCTACTTCTTTTTTACAAATCATTCAATACTTTGAAAATACCCCTTTTCCTTCCTTTTATAAAAATACAAGGAAAACCACTTTTATTCAAAATCTCATTCTAATATAAATAAACTATTATTCCAATTTATTACCAATTTATTTATTTATTAATTCATAAAAATATAATAATACGGTTTATCAAAAATAGGCTAGAGACGGAACCACCTAACTCAAAACTCATGTCGCACATTCCCGTAATGGGATGCACCAATAACAAAACCTAACAATTCCAACGAATACCCTAGAATCCAATCCACACACCTTTTGATTGATTCAATTGAGAAAGAGTGTAGATAAAAATAGGAAATATGACAAACCTCAAGAGCAAATGCTCACCAAACCATGACCAATAGAGGAATGTCCTTTAGAATGAGATCATACAACAGATTTTGGAAGAATAAAATAAGAAACATTAATTTAGATCAGCCGATATGATAATGAAACCCAAGGTCACTACTGCAATCAATGGTAATAAAAAAACAGAATGATTACTCACCTAGGGAGATGAACCACAACCGCAATGATGATTGAATAGTGAATAGATCAATCAGGAAGGAATGATGTCAATAAAAATCATCTGATAGAAAATTTTGTTTGATAAAAAAGGATAATAAGTAACCAAATTGAAACAAAAGTCCTGTATAGATCCCTAAAAAATCTTTGCTAGGGGAATTACATGACATGTAACTCATTTACACATCGTTAGATCTATGGTATATAAGTACACCAATAAATCTATCACCTCTGATTAAAAATAGGACCATTTAATAAATCACGATGTGTAAGAGATATTCAAATCATGTAACCTTTCACAATTTAAATCCTTTCAAGAATTTCATCGAACAACTCTTATACATCGTATAACATAGTTATATGACATGAAATCCCCATACAAAATTCAGAAAAATCCTGATAAAGTTGAGAGCCCAAAAAATCTTGGACATCACCAATATATGTATCCTTTAAATTCCTTATCATCCCTATATAGACATGGAGAAAAAGAAAACCAGAATGAGGTTAAATATGTACCTAATATGTTGGTAATAATATGTTACAAAATCCCCATAATAAAAAATATTTGTCTCTAGGATTTCATGTGGAAGATGTAATCACTTGAAAAATATGAGGCCACTACTCCATCATCAATGAATAATGATCCCAAATCTTGTAAGAATATGATATGTGTTTCCATAGTACTCTGACTATCAAAATAGACTTCCCAAGAAATGCTTTCACTTAAGAGTCAATGATCTCAATTTCTTTATCAAAAATAGAAGAAACTGGATCTAACATAATTTCATCCCAACTCAGAACATGAGCAGGACCAGGATGGTACTTACTAAGTTGAGACTTGTAGAAAACCTCTTGAATACCAATCAACTGAACTAGAAATTAAAACCAATAATAAACCTTTCCAAGCCACTCAGTGTCCGAAAATGGTCCAACATATCTAAGATCCATCTATCCTTTTTTCCAAGCCAACATTTATCCAACCGAGGAGAAACATTCATGAAAACCCATTTACCAGTAGAGAAATCCAAGAAAATACTTCATCGATACACATATGATTTTTGTCAACTCTAGGCTATTACCAGATGCCGGTGAACATCTTAAATCATTGTGGACATATCCTGAACTACACATGCTCTAACCAAAGATACTTGGCCCACCTTATCCCATTAAAGAGGTGATATTCATGGGACAGTACACGATGCCTCAACAAGAGACATTATTACATGGGAGTTATTATACATGAAGAATATCATACATGATCTGAATTTCTTACTGTGTCTGACCATATGTCTATGGATGGTAAGCTATGATCAACTTGACCTAAGTTCCCATTACCTCTTGGAGACTCCTCAAGTACCTAGAGTTAAACCTAGTATCCCTATCCAAAAAATGGAATAATAACTCCCATGTAACCTCACAATATCTTTCACATACAACTCACCAAGATATTCAACCTGAGGGGTATCCTTGACTAAAATGAAACGAGTAGAATACTTTAACCAATCAATAACCACATAGATAGAATTCTTCCCTTGCATAGTTTGTGGTAATCCAACAACAAAATCCATCAACACCTCATCCAATTTCCAGACGAGCACCAGAAGAGGCTGGAAAAAACAAGGGGTTTCAAGTGCTCATTCTTTAACTATTGGAAAGTGTTATAGAAGGGAACATAATCCACAGTGTTATGGTGCATACCCAACGACCAAAATCATCATCTCATGTCATAATACATATTTGTAGTGTCTGGATGATCATCCCATAAAGAGCTGTGTAAATTGAAAAAGACTAATACTTTCATAGATGGTGTGGTGACTATCCAATTACCAATGTTGAACATACCATCTGAAGAAAGTGACCAACCAGAAACAATCTCCCCACCATAAAAGATTTCTAGAATTTTTCTAAACTCATCATCCTACTTATGAATATGGAAAATATATTCTAAGAGAGATGATGATAATTGAACATTGTTCAGAACCATACATAAAACATCTTCTTCAGAATCTAGGTGCAACTGATTGGAAATCTCCATAAGGTTACACTCCTTCGATTCCAAAATTTCTTGCGATAGTAATTTCCCACTAAAAAAATCTACAACAACATTTCCCTTCTTTTAGGTGCATACAATATCAAAGTAAAAAAATTGAATGCATTCCACCTATCATATCTATCTAAGATTCAAGTCCTTATCAGAAAAGATATAAATCAAACTCTTATGATCAAAACAATTGTAAACCTTTCCCCAAAAATATTATGCCGCCAAAATTTATTTTCATTCATAACTACAATAAGATCTAAGTCATGAATGTGGCAATTCCTCTCATATGGTTGATGTTGATGAGAACCATAAGCTACAACATGGTCTCCCTGTATAAGAACACATCCCAAAACATCACCATAAGCATAAAAACACCACATACCCCTTACTAGGATCAGGTATGATCAGAATAGAATCCAATTTCACAAGTCATTTCTATTCCCCGAAAGAAGAAAAATACTTGGAATCCCATGTTAATTTCACAACATTCCTAGTAAGAGCACTCAAAGTAAACACTACAATATAGAAATCCTTAAAAAACTATTGGTAATATCTTGTAAGGCCAAAGAAGCTCCATATCTCAAAGGCATTTTTTTGTTCCTTCCATGTCCAGAAAACATTCACCACCTCAGTATCAACTGATATGCCATGTTCGAAAATCATGTTCCTTAAGAAATTCACTTCTTGATTCCAAAAACTAAATTTTGAAAGATTACCATACAAATAGTGACTTTTCAATATTTGCAGGATCAAACTCAAATGGTGCTCTTGCTTATGCTCATATTTCGAATGAACTAGAATATCATCCAAAAAAACTACCCAAAAAGTGACAATATACTTAATAAATATCCAATTCATCAAATACATAAAAACTAAATGAGCATTATATATACCAAAAGGAATTGTTAAAAATTCATAATGGCTATACCTACTTTTGAAAGCCATATTAAGTTTATCACACTCCTGAACTCTGTGCTAATGATAATATGAAGCTTATGACTATAATATAGTAGCCTTTAGAGCTGAAGAATCCTAACCATAATGAGAAACATTAATTTTATGATGAAAAAAACATCAAATTTACAACATATCCATAGTTTTTGCACATATTCACAGGAATAGGACAAAAATATCTAGTTTTTCCGACCATTACACACTAATAGAATGTAATCGGCACACTAATAGCTGTAGAAAATTGTGTGGAGGAAGACCACTACTGAGACCCCCTCTACTACTCCTTTGATGATCCTACCACTTCATCTTATTCCTATGCAATCAATTGAATCTACCACTATATGAAAGTGAAGGGGTGGAAACAACAAAATTACCCACCATATCCATATCTTAAATCATAGCTCTATCTACCGACATCACAAAGTTAGAATGTTTCAAAACAAATACTCATGATTTGATATCAAGAAACAAACCTTGCAGGTATTTATAAGCCTTCATATTTTCATTCTTTACCACGTACAAAGAAAAAAAAACAACTTCATCAAACTGATTAGTGTATATTGACATTGAAAAATCTTTCTCTTATAAGGAAAATAACTCTGGATACTTTTCCAATATTAAGTATCCGGAAAATAACTACTAGAAGAACCAGATTTATAAACCCTTTCAATCCAAGTCCATCTATTTTTCTTCCTATACCACATAATTACACTATCTCTTAATATAATTATCTATCATGAATAATGTAAATATTAGATTGATATTATTAGGTGTCTCTAAGAATATGAAGAATTAATCGATCATATCCAGCCAATTCTCCTCCTTTTGAGGTTCATTTATTCCTTTAAAGGATGATGGATTTTCATGTAAGAATTTTTGTGATAAATATTTTTCTCCAATATACCTTGGAAGTACCTCAACAACTACATTCAGAACACATGGTACATCCTGATTAATAATATTAACTACTTGTATGATAGTCTTGATGTGATTCTGATATATTGAGGGATTCCCAGGAGGAGGTTCAGCTAAACCGTCTTGAGGAACTCGTGGAAGACATCTCAGAGGCATACAACTGCACACCAAAGCATAAGAATGACCATGAAACAAAAGAAACTAAATTTAAACTAGAAAACATGTAAGAAGAAAATGAGATTAAAAAAAAACCACACTTGAGACAAATATCCCAACATCCCCTACAAACTGGAGACTCATCATGATAAGATCTGGCTAGACAATTATCACAACATACCTATCATGTCCTGAAAATACTATCTTTAGTATAATAGACATCCTAAGACAAGGAATCTTGAGGAAAAACCTCCCTTTGATACAAATTTGTAATGAAGCTACCTAGGTTACTATCAAACCTGTCACCCAACCTGATCCTTCACATACCCGAAAATAATTCCTGGTCCCCAAGAGCTAGAGAAAAGCACTCGGGCATCAAACAAAAAACCAGGGGAATGATTTCTCCCAACCCAAAAATAGACATGGAATAAATATAAAATAATATAAAATGAATAAAAGAAACCTAAATAAATTTATGCCATAACTATAAGAATTTCATAAGAAATAATGACTATAAAAGTAGCCAAAAACTCTAAGTGAAAAGTCCAACTAAAAAGGAACAAAACCAAACAGCCACTCCCTGTGAAGGAATGGATGAAATCCTACCATCTCACCACGAAATACCTGATTCACCAGACACAAAACCTCACCACCTCACTATGGAACCATTCTTTTACCCACATTAGAATATATACATAGTTATACACCCCACTTAAGAGGAGTTCTAGGAATGAGATAATAGGCTCTATTGGACCCCACCCAGGTGTTCCTTAATAAGTCTTTTTATAACAATTCAAGTATGTTTGTTTTGAAATAAAATATGGCATGATAAGTAGTAAATAAATTTTATGGAAAACATGGTAATAATTTCATCTTTATCAATGTTCTAAAACAAAACCAGTTATATCAATTTCAAAGAACATTTTCCATATCATCTTTCAAAAGAATATGAAAGAATATCAAGGATAAAAATAAGCCATGAAATACAAAACAATAGTAGCAGCACTGAAATCATAACACCAAGGAATACAACAATTTTGGAAATAGACTACTCATAACCAAAAATCTATGTGAAGTGCACTGTAGTTCCTAAACCAAATTATCTACACTCAAGGACCAAGGATACACCCCTGACATTGAAACTCCAACATCATACACAGAATTAGATCAAGTAATCTACACTCTTGGACAAGAGGAACACCTATAAAGTAAACCCCCACAATGGATAATGGACTCAGATTAAACCTTCCACTAAGTACCCAAGGTAACCCATGTACTCATTTTTATAATCATATCGATGTTTTTAAAACCATTTATGCAAATAAAAATTTAATAAGGTTACCATCTCTGATTATTTTTCACAAATAATTCATTGCATTGAAAATACCCCTTTTCTTTCCATTTATCAAAAGCCATGGGAAAACCACTTTTATTCAAAATCTAATTCTAGAACACACCAATAATCATGCCAATTTCATACCAATTTATTTATTTATCAATTTATAAAAACAAAACAATACATTTTATCAAAAAAAAATCTAGAGATAGAACCACCTACCTCAAAACATGGTTCCAAATGCCTGTAACAATATACACCAATGAATAACCCAAACGATGCCAACAGTTACCCTAAATTCTAATACACACATCTTAGGATAGATTTAATTGAAAATGTGGATCAAATGAGAATTGGAAATTCTATATTCATTAAGAACAAACACCCACTACATTATGACGAACAAATGAACGACCTCCAGAATGAGATCACACAACAGATCTTGGAAGAAGACAAGAAGAAACACCAATTTAGATCAACAAATTATATAATAAAACCCAAGGGAACTACTATGAATAATAGAAATGAATAATAAGAATGATCACACACCCGAAGAGATGCACCAAAATCTCAATGAAGATCAACACCTAACAGATCCAGTGACAAAGAATAATGTCAACAAAAATCACTGGAGAGGAACTTTGGTTTGAGAAAAAAATAGAAGTTGTAGCCAAATAGAGACACAAATACCATATAGAACCCAAAAACATCCCTGCTCAGGGAATTAAAAGATGTGTAACTCCTTTAAACTTCATGAAATCTACATTGTATATGTATCAGAGAAATACATCACCTCAGATTAAAAATCTGATATTTTATGAACTCATGATCTATAAGAGCTATTCAAATCATGTAACCTTTCATAGAGTGAATCCTTTCAAGAATTACATCCAACAACCCTTACATATCTTGTGATATAGTTACATGTCATGACATACCCCTTTAGCTTGCAGAAAAATATGGTTAAAGCTAAGAGTCCAAAAAATCCGTGACTTCACCATTATCTGTGCCCTACCAATTCTTTCTCGGACCTATACGTACCCAGAGTAAAGGAAAACCACGATGAGGTTAAAGACGTACCTGATAGATCAGTAAAATGATGTTACAATCATACTATTTCTATTTTGTTGGGTATTTTTGTGTTAATTTTTTTAAAAGAAAATGGTATTTTTACATGAAAGTGTTTTTCATATAGGGTAAAAAGGGGTTTTCAAAGGGTTTTATGATGAAAGTGTTTTATTCATGATATGTTACTTGAGAATTATACAATATGGGTGATTTAAATATATCTTATATGAATGATTTATCCCCATTATTTCTCACTGATGAGCCTAATATAGCTTATATTAAGGGTTGATCCCCATTATAACTCATGAAAAATAGGTGAGACTGATATACCTTATATGTAGAGTGAGCACACTTATAGTTATGCAATAAAATTTTAATGATTATATTGGTAGTTAAAAATATATTAATTCCAATTAAAAGGGATTTTAAAGGATTTATCTGATCAAAACACATTTTTGTTTTTCATGAGAAATTTTGTTACTTCATACACTCAAATAAAATTAAAGGTAAAGGCAAGCATTATATGAGTTTTCCTATTTATAACTAGACTAATAATTGTCTTTCCTTCTATGAACCATACTGAGATTTTTATTCTCATCCCATATTTTGAAATGTTTTTCATAGGGATTAAGGCTGGAAAAGGGAAATGAAGAAGTTAAGTTGAATGTTATGGATATTTTCCATGAAATAAAATCATGCTTTATATTAAAAGTATTATATTAAGGGAGAAATGGATAAAAATAAGAAGTGGCTGCAATGTATTTTATGATTTTGTTATGTATGATTCATGAAATAATAATGTAAAACTCTAAACTTTAAAAGATCTCCAAATGCAAGAGAATTAATTCTAAACATGAAAGTCAAGATCATGTAATGGTTAAAAGCTAGGTTCTTATATTTTTACAATATTTTCCTAAAATTTTAAAACTCCATAATATATGGTTTTATGGATCGAGAATAAATTTCTATGATTTTGTAATACCATACTAGTGATGATAGAGTTGAATATATTTCTAAAAGATCATAAAATTCAAAGATTAGATTTGGTTTCCTCTATTCTTTAATGGATAAGGATACTTATAAAATTATTAACAACCATTAATTCTTATTCAATTAGTGATTAAATTTATATATTTTAGTGTGAATTGGATGCTATGAATATTCTACCCACATGAATGTAGAACACACTAGTTATTCTCTTTTCTATGTAAAGTTTGTAAAAATTTTCAAGATATTATTGAATTCGTATATTTTATTCTATTCTATTTTTTCATTAATTTTAATTTTTTATGGTCCATTTTTATATGTTATTATATGAAAATAAAATAGATCACTTAAGGAGTTTAATAAGGCTCACAAGTTAAAAAATCATCTAAAACTATTAAAAATATGAAATTACAGGTAGATAAATTCTATACTTTTTAATGATTGTTTTTTATTTCTTATATAGTGTTTCTTATTTTAAAATTAATTCTTCATAATGAAAATGTTATCATAAAATATAAAAATTTCAATGGGTTTTTTATATTTTATGATTCATTTCTATGATTATCCAGATTAGAGAAAGAAAACATTTTAAAAGGTTAATTCTTTACAACATTTGTGTTTTAAACCAATATGTTGTATTTATTATTTGATAACATTTATTATCTCTATGGTTTTTAGAATGTTTCATAATAATCATCAAAAGAGTTAAACAAAATTTGAGATTTATTTGAAAAATATTGTATAGGTTTGAATAATTTGTAGTTGTATTTATAAAATATTCATATATGTGTATGTGTTTCATATATGATGTTGGATTAATGTTTTCATTGAGTTTTCCCACTATTTTCTACCGTTTATTACTAATGTAATTATTCCTGTAAAAACCATTTAATGTTAATTTAAAATAAATTTTAAATGAAATAATTCAAAAAATACTTTTAACATTTGATATATTAACATATCTTTTTATCAAATGTTAAAAGTTAAAAATAAAAAATATTAAAATGTATTTTACTGTAGTGAATATACATAGAAATTAATTGAGGAGTAAAAAATTCCAAACACTAATAATAATATATGTTATTTTTTTTATTTTAGAAAACTATTAGTTAGAGCATCAGTGGATAATATTAAAAGTGAAATGACTAATTTTTTTAATGAATTTTAGGTGAAATATTTTAAATAATTCATCCACAGTGTAATCTATTAATGGTATTGATAAATTATTTTTTAAATTAGAACATGTATATTCATTATCAATACACAATTAAAATGTTTTTTTATTTTATTTACCATATAATTAACTTGAAGGGGAATTCCCTAATTATACCACAATAATATAAAGGTGGACACTGATGATGAATTTATATTTCATTATTTTAATTATTATAACATGATAATCAAAATTATAGAATAAAATCCATTCACCCATGTCAGTAATAAAATTAGTTTAGCTAAATCACTAATAAAATGACATTAACTTATTGATAAACAATTAATAAAAAGAAAAAGTTATCATGATTTATATGGTGCCATGAAATATTACATAATTTTTAATTTAAATCATTAATACCTATCACCTATCATAAGAACTTTGACATCCAAATTCTATTTTTTAAATAACTAAATATATTGTTTCATGATTTTAGTAATTTGCAGGTATGGTCTGATTTGGTGATGATAGTCTTTGTCTTTATTTTGAAATGGTTTGAAGCTTGTAATTTAAAAATTGAAATCAGGCGGTTAATGTTTTTGTAAGGTTTCCACTTTTCCTTAAATTGGCTCTTTCAATAAAATAAAAATATGTATTAGAGTTAAATAACTAAATATATCTAATCAGTGAATTTGTATTTGTGTAATATATATATATATATATGAATTTACTTTCACACACAAACATACAGACACTTCTCTTAGAAAATATATAAAAAATATACCTCAATGGAGACAAAGAATATATATGTGATATGAATCCAAATCCATCATTAGATATCTTAAACCAAAAATTGTTAATGTGTTTATGACTCATTTTTTTGGATAACCACTTCAATGAAATTTCATTCCCAACATTGTAGGTAGAAAATAACTATATGATCAAATTTATTTGAAGGTTTCATCATTATTATTTCATGATCTACTTATTCGATAGTATGAGATGGAGGTGAAAAAGTGTTTTTTTCATGAACTATCAAATCATTTTGTAATTTCATTCACTAAAATAAAGGGAGCTACTATACTTGAAATGTCAATTATAAATCTACCAACTATAATTGATGCCTCTAATAATAAAAAAATTATGATATTATAAATATGTTTAAACACACCTAAAACCTAATATGACTATTTTCTATAGGGTAAAAAATTCTTTTAATAGAGAAGGAGTGATTATAATTTATAGGGCCAATATAGGAGTAACTGTTTTAGAAGAATAAAAAAAGTGTTGTTGAAGAAATAAATTATGAGGTCCGTATGGAGAATTAAATTGATATTTTTTATTTTTTATATTTATCTAATAAAATTTAAATTATTTTTAATCTATTATAAATGTATTTCTCAAGTTGTATTTATATGAAAAACCACTTTGTAATTTTTATTCCCCTCTAAAATTTATCGGCTAGATCCTTTCATTATCTTGTATGCTTCCTACATTTAGTGTCCTTAAAATGTGTTTCCTAGTCATTTTATTCTTTTAGGATGTTACCTTAATTTTATGGGAGTTATATTTTATTAAAACTTGAATTTTACTTGGGTTGGGTCTCATGGTCAAGGTTTTACATCATCAAGATCTATATCATTTAATTGGGTGAAATATTCATCATCGATTAGCTCAATCCAATAGATTTGGTATTGTCAGTTTGTGGATATTTATTATGTTTCTTCACACTTTGGTTTTTCATGATCGATATTTACTACAGAATACCCAACTTAGATATTTCACATGACACAAAAATATTTTAAATAATATCACTGCTCAGTACTTTATTAGTGTTCAACTAAATCCACACATTTCATGTTCCCCTGAATTCACCTAGGGATCTATGCTATATGAAATGCCAATATGTTTCATCCAATTGTTTATAGTGTCATAAACACATTTCATTTTAATCCATAATTTAAAATATTCAATTCATTTTTATTTTATTTCTAAATTTTTATAGAGATAAACATAGAGAGTTTATTGTGGGAGAAATTGGTGGAGATCATGGTTTATACCTAGAGATATTAAAGATACTAATTAATTTAAGTGATTATTGAAATTTCAATGTTGGTGTTCTGCTCATTTCTAAGGTGTAACGAATTTCTTTTTAGGAAGGCATATCTCTATATAAACTCCTTATCTTTAATACAATTCAACTGGTTTAATCAGATGTGTTAAGTTATTTCTAGGGTGTTGTCTGAGTCCCTCTAGGATTATATCATTTGATACCTCCCTATTTCAAAGTTTATTGATAGCATCGAGTTTATAAA
This sequence comes from Viscum album, assembly GCA_963277665.1. Classification (NCBI taxonomy): domain Eukaryota; kingdom Viridiplantae; phylum Streptophyta; class Magnoliopsida; order Santalales; family Viscaceae; genus Viscum; species Viscum album. The sequence continues at coordinate 1,273,125,217 of OY728132.1, read as the reverse complement.
TTTATAAATTATATATTACTTCTATAGTGTTATATGTGTGTTTATTTTTTAGTTTTATCTTTTTTTCTTAATTTATTTAATAATAAATTTGTTATAGGGGTGGTTTTATTTCCATGAATGTGAGTCCAAAGTGGACTAAAGAATTTAAAATACTTATGTCCATTTTTTTACTTTACTCTTTTATAATTTTACGTATTAATTCAACTTGGAAACTTGTCATTTAAATTTTCATCTTTTATTGACATACTATACATGAAATTTATACCACATTAAATTTAATATCTCATTGGTCATTATATGTAGAAGTAATACCATGAGAAACTACAATATCCCACACAAATTTTATTAGAGCCTTCCTTAACATATAGATAGTAAAAAAATATTTTGACTTTGAGAAGATTTATAGTGAAAATTATTATAGTTTGTAGATTATTAAATTGAATACACTTATTATCTAAAATAGACTTCTTTATACCATAAATTTTGTCAAAAATAAATTCACCACCCTACTCACTGATTAAAAAGCATGGTTTCTTAATTTTTTATTTCTATTTATGTTCATAAAATGGCATATATAAAATTTTCTCTGTCCTTAGTGTATAAATTTAAATGTGAAGTAGAATATAATTCCCCTATATCTATAATTTGGTCAAAACATAAAATTATCTATATGATTATTCTCTTATCAATATAAATTACTATAAAATATGATTATATAATTTCAAAATGCATCCCATAACTATATTATAGTCACACATTGGAGACTTAAACAATTTATTATTAAATTATTCTAATATAGATAAAAAAACCGAATATGAAGGCTAATAAATATTACTAATCATGTCTTTAGATAATTCATATAATTATTTGAGGGATTTCATACGGTATAGTAAAGAATATATATTCTTTTAATAAGTAATGTATTATTTACTTTTTATAGAAAATTAAAAATAAAAGAAATTTTAAAAAGTATAATTTCATGTGATGAACATTAGAAGAAGATATGGAACATAGGTTAGATAGATTAAATATAGAAAAATAGGTGAAATCACTCAAATCATAATAAAAGTATAGTCTAATGTTATAATTGTAAGTAGCTTGGGCATATTTAAAGAATATTTTAAAACCAGAAAACTAATTCCAAGGATATTTTTAAGGTTTCCTTACATGTTTAAAATGTATTTAATACAATTTATGTCCAAAATGTGTGTATAAAATCTTTTCGGGAAGAGTGTTTCCTTGATTTCAAGTGCACTTTACTTATATTTCCTAAAATTGTTATTTTATTATTTAAATAAAATTGAGTTTGGTATCTATTTTTGGGAAGGAATAAGTGTTATAAAATCATACACATATGATATGTGATAATATAAATTCATAATGAAAATATTAAAACTCCTAATAAGGTTATATGGATACTTTGAAATATATCCTCATTTCCCATGGAGTTATTATTAAGGGTGGATTTACCATTTAATATAAATCTCATAGTCTTAGAATTACTAGGGGTTCTATTACTATTATAATAGGACCACTTGTTAATATTCTCTATATCTTAAGCTAAAAAACACAATTGAAACAATTAAATTTCAATTATATCCTTATTAATTATAATATTATGTTTTTTCATAGAATTATCAGGCATATCAATCTGAAAAAATTTGAAGAGTAAAAAAAGGTTTGTCAAATAAAATAGCTCTGAATAATCTTTCATTTTGTGAATACTATATTTTTAGTAAATCCATGTGTGTTAGTTTTAAATGGTATCAATGTAAATCCTATAATCTAGTTAAATATATGCACTCTAAGTTATAGGGTCCCTCTTTAAATTCATCCCACAATGGATAATATTATTTTTTAGCTTTATAGGAAAGTACTCACATAATGTTTGGATTTATATGTTAAATATGGGTCTTCATATGAATGTTTATTATTTTATTAAATATTTACTTTCATTAATTTAATTTTAGATAATATCAACGGTTTGGGTGAAATGATGATGTTGGAAATATATTTTAATGGCGATTTCAATATAAATCTAGAAAAAACATTTAGGTAGCCGGTAGTATGGTACCATGTACTTGGTTAAAGAGTTAGGGGTAATGAAACCATTGGAATAACCATTGAATGGTCTATTGGATCCTACCATTTGTCCAGTTGATTTTGGTAGCTACTATTGAGGAACTAGGTACCCAATAGTATTTGAGTGGTTTTTTTAAAATATTTTATTTTTTGTAATTTTTTGTCATCGAATTTAGATTTCATTCCTTTTTTTAGCTCTATAGGGTTAATATTATAGAAATCCATCTTTCTAATCCCCTATTCCCACTCTAACATTATCGAAAAATTTATCTTTCAATTTTATGTGGGATTAAAATATAATTATGGTTTTCGACTTGAAATTTTTAGAGCTTTGAAATCCTTATAAATATATTCAAATGTTTTATGGTTTGATTAATTTTATTTCTTAATATTATTTTTTTTCATTCTAGTTTAGTGAAATTTTGAATTCTAAGAATCTTAGGAGGAGTTATCAGTCCATTCTTAGTGTGGATTGTCACTTAACTAAGAGCTAAGTTAACTTTCTCATTTCATGGAATTTATGTATGTGTTTTTATATGAATAAGATTTTAAATAGATATTTAATATCATGAGTGAGGTTTATGTAATGAAAATTTAGATTTAACTAAATAAAATTAATATTATGAAAGTGTTATGTGGTTGAGATATATTTTTTATGAATTTCAAGAAGGTAAATGAGGATTAAACTAGATAAAATGTAAAATTAATAAGACACATAGTGGATAAAATCTAGAATATTATGTTATAATTACTAATGAAATTATAAATGGGGTTTTTATAATGATAATTGAAATTTTATTATTGTTTTGTTGTATCAAATTGGTAATTGTTATGATATAAATTTTGATGAATGTTATTTGAATTTGAGTGATTTTTTTAGAATAAATTAAGTTATACTATATGTCTTTTATGATTTATTATTGTAATAAGTTTTCTATTACATGTTAATGAATGTAATTATGGTCCAAATATGATAATAAGTTGTATAAATTATTAATTGATTTTAGTTACTTCTCTATGACATTTTTATGTTATAAAATGTAATCGACTTGGTAGAAAATTATTTTGGATAAATTTAGAAGTTAAAATAAAAATAAGTATACATGGTTATTGATAATTAAAAAAATATGTATTTAATGTTATAAAATTTGGATTTTATGTGAAACACATTTTCTGAAATTTTTGTATTAAAGCGATAGTAAAGTTATTGAAGATTGTAAAATTACACAGTTATTTGAAAATGAAATTATTTTATTATAATAAAATAAAAAGTATAATAACTTTGTGCTTGATGTGATGAAATTGTAGTTGTGGTTGAGATATTATGACATCTATATTTTAATGTGAAAATTTATAAAGTAGGAAAACATATAAAGAGCCTTGAGTTAGGATATGAGATGATATAACTATATAAGAGCCATGGGTTTGAATAGGAATTGAGTTAGGTATGTATTACTTTATATTCCATGTGCCTCACTAAAACACATATGATCTATGTGTTTGGATATCAAATTTATTTTTTTTTTCCGAACTTAAACCGATATTGGTTGGAGACGGGATATAATTTCTCTGGTGACATTATTAATAGATAACTTTATAAAATGAATGTTTAAAGGGTTTTATTAAATAATTTAATAGATTCCCACTAATTATATAAGATAAAATTAAACTAAAAGGAATTTTTTGGGTTATAGTGGTTTTTACTAAGAATTATTTCTCACTCTCCATATGTATACCAGAAAGTTTTTTATATATTTTTATAATAACCAATTTTTTGGGGTTAAGTGGGAACTTACAAAATATTGGTAGGTGGCCAAATAAAACTCAAAAACCTTATTCAAATTTCAAAATTTAAATAATTAGATGAGATGATAGGCATGTTTAAATGTCTCAACCCAAGTGTCATAATTATTTATCACTAAAGACCTTACCATAATCCCATCAGCTTCTTCATGTGGTTTCCTGTTGACACCAAACAACTTCATCACTGAGATTCCAACCCTAAAGAATTATTTTTGATGAAAAAAACTACCAAAACCACCAACAATAAACCCAAACCATCCTATTCACCATTTAGGAATAAAATATTTCTTAATAAAAAGAACCAAATCATTAGAAAATAAAACACAAAAATTAAACAAATTATCATTTCTAAGACACAAAATATTTTTCATCATTGGGATGGAACGAACCACTAATTTGGTATAAAAAACCAATCATGAAGAAAGGAAACAACATTTAGAAGATTAAACTAGCTAAATTTAGGCCAAAACGGGTGGTTAGAACACTTGGAGGAAAATATTTGAAAATATTAACACCAAGGACACTAATTGCATCACCACCGCATCACCAAAGAAATAAAATACCTATGAAGGAAACATGAATCTACCTAGTGGAAAGAGGAAAACAATTCTTCTATATGGATGAAATCTACAGTACATAAAATCTATAGAATCTATTGATTATAATCATTTGTTTGAGAAAAAAACACCACTAAAATTATGGGATTAAATTTATAATAAACACCATATAAAATAATAAACATGAGAGATCCTAAATAAAAGATACTCACTTAAGATAATAAATATAACAAAGGTGATCCAAATCCAATATAATAGAAGAACTGAGAGGATAAAAAGTTTGATATTGAGAAAAAAATTAAAACATAAAATAATATCCAAAAACCATTGAGGAAAAAAATAGGCGATAAAGAAAAAGGAAAACCATAGAAAGGGGATAAGTGATAGGGAGACTACTATCATTGTAAAACCAAAGAAATGGTGGGAGGAAGAATAATGTGTTCTTATATCCTTTATTTAACCTCATATATAAATGAGGATAAGATCTATGGTTAGAGTTTATACCACCATGATATTGGTGAAAATTATCTTAATACCTAGAATAAAACATATAGGATTATATGAAAATCCATGAGAATAAGAGGTTATGAAGTTTAAAGAGATCCTAACTTGGTAATTTTGGAATAACACACTTGGATCATCCTTGGATCATGTTGAGAAAGGAGAGGGAAGAAGAGTATCCTGGTGATGGGGGAAGGATTTCTCATCTGTCCTTAAATAACGAGGGTTGGGGGAGAGAAGAATAAGGGGAAAAATATTTAATGAAAAATAAAAAACATAACATCATAAAAAGGACATAGAAGCAACTTGGTACTTGGTATTAGAAATTTGGTACCCAAATAAACCCTAAGACCATAGGGCCTCTACTCAACACACTATGAAATCGATACCCTCTATTAGGTACATGATGCCATCTATGGTTTGAAATTTATATGTCACCCCATTTTAACAATATACTAACCCATTAAATCCCATTTTAACCTCCAATCTCACCTAATACCACATATGGATCCATCTTCCAACCTAAACATTCATGACCATATTACAAAAAACCCCTCATTATAGCACTAAAAATTCAAAAATACCCATTCCTCCATAACCTAGAACTCAAAAAATAAAATAATAATTCAAATAAAAAAGAATGGAACATTATATACTCCCTTCCTTATCATTATTTACCATAAAATAATAATAACTAATAGTAACTATACTTCTCATAATTCCCTAAATCAATAAATCTAAGAAGATAATCACAATTAATACCTAAAAGAACTATCCATATTACCATTTTACAATTCCAATACCAAAAACACCCAAGATCACCAACAAATTATGAATGCGTGAAAAGGAATATCACTACATCCCAGCTTTCCATACTTAAACTATCAAACCCCCAATAAGAACAATCAATAAAACATCCAATTATGTCACTTCCACTATATTAACTAGCTAATATTTAATCATCTTTATCTTTTAATTATCTTTAGTATTCAATTGTTATTACTAATTAAATTCAATTCCCAATGATTTATTCTAAAATCCCATTTCCAAAATAATTTTCCAAAATAATCAATTTGAAAAAACAACACCTTTTAAAAACTCACTTGTGAAAAATACTTTCCACTTTTAAAATTAATTACCTACCAAATTATCATGATATAAAGGAAACATTTTATAACACAAACTCCTACCATAATATCATTGATAATCAAAGTTGAATACTAAATGGAGATATTCTTAGGAAATGATAGTGAATATTTTTAAAAAATAATCCGGTAACATAATTTATGTATTCCAAAGATATAAAGTAATTGAATGAGTAACATGTTCAAATAAATAATAACACACTGTATAAAAACATGAAAAAAGTACTAGAGAAATACATGCTCAATACACAATAATCACAACCATGGAAATAATAAGTCTAGAAAGTAGAAGAGACTTTATCAAACTGACACTAACCAATAAAGTGTATATGATATGAAAATATATAAATATAAGTATGTTGTATAGTATGTAATTCTTGCATAACATAATAGAAACTTGAATTAGGCATCACATATAATAATTTCAGTGAATAAATGAAGTATGTTAAGAATAATTTTTAAGGAGAAACCAAACAATATCTATATGATTTACCTAAATTAATTACATAGTATCTAATAAGGTATGAAGGAAAATTATATATAATATATTATTTTATTATAATTAATTAATGTTTTAGATGACCTTAATTGTATTATAAATACACAAATGTTTTATTGAGCTGAAATTTTTTTGTATAAATTTAATTAGATTTATCACTTGAATAATACCTATAAAACATTGTAGAATATTTATTAAATGTATATATAGTACTCAATATCATACCTCATGCATATTTATGGTGCCTACCTAGATACTTGGACATCTATTGAATCTTGAGAACCCACTAAAAAGTGGGTTTTTATGGTGTTTTATAGGTTACTTATCAATTCTCAAATATCCCAGCTTCTCTATACTCTAAATACCAACCAACCTCATTGTTTTAGGTAAAAAATGATACTATTTTATTTCTATAATACTTTTTTGTATTGGTTGTGACCTAATTACCCAAATGGTACTAGCCCAGGATACCTCAAGTCCTTTGTTGTACCTACCGATCACTAGAGGTGTCAAAAAGAATTAGGGCTTCAAAGAATACTGGTGGGATATAGTTTCTCCATTTTTAATTCAACTATTATTTATCATAAAACTAATTATACATGAATTGAATGAATATCTAACACAAAAAATATACAAGGTCAATGTTTATAATACAAACAATTCTATGACACAAATGGATAAGTTCCAACCACAACCACAACATCTTTTATTCTTCACCAACACAAAGTGGAATATAATTTAATCCTATTACAATTATGCATAGTAGGAAAAAATCATCTATTATACTACTAATAACAATAAGTACCTACAAAATGGATGGTTTATTTTCATGCTGACTAAAGTATACATGTAGGGTGTAAGAGTTCAATTTTTTTAGGAAACCACTATTATTATAATATAGATGAGATATACTTAGGTAAATGTTTTATATCAACCTAATCATTTATATTAATATACCAAATGTTATCACAACAACTGAAAGCATAACAATAGAAAATAAAGAATAACATGATACATGAATAATCCTTATATGTAACTCTCTATATAGAATGTTCTTTTACCTAAGTAACAAACATATAGATTAACTTAGAAAATGAGACGTCTAATAATACATGTTGGGGTACAATGTCGGTCTCATTTAGGGGAAAAATAAAGAATTTATACAAAAGTTAGGACATGCGAACTGTATGTCCCATTCGGCGCGTGGCAAAAGGTTTTACAAGAGTCAGGCCATTGCGATCCCATCCCGTACTATCAACCTATTTTTAAACAGTAAGTTTACTTTTTTACCTTCAATATAAGCACATAATATAATCTTTTAATAATTATAATCTATCATTTCTATATATTAATGAAATAATTATAATATAAATATAATAACTTTCTCAAGAAATGACATCAATAGATATGGATAAATTTAAGTAGATCAATCACCCAATAGGTTTCATAAGTAGGTATACTAAAAAAATAATTAAATTACTTAGAAACACTTTAATTACAAAAAAGTTATTCTAGGAATTTTTAACCAGTAAAAAACATATAAATGAACAAAATTTCAAAACAAAATATCAAAGATGATTTAAAATAACTTGAAAAAGGATGTGAACTATGATTTCAACGGTAACATTTAATTAATACCTAAAGGGAAATACTTGATTGTTATTAAAAATAAATTACAAAACATAGGAATTTACATTAATGAGTTGATTTTCAATATTATAAATAACATACTGTGTACTACCTTCTATTTCACTAATAACATGAGTATTAAAATCTATAATTCCTACTGTGTCATAATATATATAAATTAACATGTCTAACATAGAAAATGATAAGAAAAAGTGCATATCATGATTGAATTTACGGATGAAAATATAGAACTAACCGGGAATATTATATGGACATTAGAAAACAAAGAAATTTAAAGATAACAGGAGTGAATAAATTTTTTATTAATCATTATTAATTAATAACATTGATGAGTTAATTGTTCTCCTCCATCCCAATTTACCTAACCATTGAATTTCCTCTGAATAAACTTTAAAAAAAAATATTAACTATTGTTCATTATCTTAAAATTACTTCATGTATAAATAAAGATAATTATTTATTAACCAGGATACTAATAATAGAGTAGGGATAATAGGGTCTAGTAGTTTTATATATGTTACAAAAACCTCAAAATGAAGAAAAAATATCTTCTATGTTTTTAAATGGTTTGAATATAATACAGGTTTTTGTTATAAACCAATTTGGTATAACCCACATTACTTATGTTATTTTTTTTGAAAAATAATCCACTTATATTTTTTATTAATTCATGAAGAATGTTAGTTAATCATTAATAAGTGAATAAAACTAAAATATTGAATTTAATATGGGTAAATAGAAGACCTAGCACATTAATGTATGGAAAATTAATATAAATCTCTTAAGCTGGGATGCTAAAAATATAATGAGAAAATACTTGTTTCATATGTTTGAAAATATGTGAAATAGTGTTCATTATTGTGGAATATTTATGGGAGATAAATTTAAATAAAAATTATAAGTAATTATATATGATTAGAAACCACTTACCAGTAATGTAGCCTTTATTAGTCTTTCCTCATACTCCATTAGAAACTTAGGATCCCAAAAAATAAAATCTATATCCTTCATAAATCAATCACCAATAAAATCAAAACTTCTACATTAAAAACCAAATAAAAACCATAAAAATTTCTAGGTAGAATGAAAAAAAATTATTTAAATTGTTCTATATATTGGTAAAAATTAGAAAAAAATGATCCCAAATATCAAGGAGTAACTTAAGAAAAACCATCAATAAATATTTACAAACTATTAACTTATTCTATTAGTTTTCAATACTGTATGCATATCCCTATGGATGGAGTGAATTTCAGCATGAAAATATTGAAATTTGTTTCGATCCTTAAAATTCATCTTGGGGGATTAAAATAATATCACTAATAATAAAAGGAGAAGTATTTAAAGGTGATCCTACACTTTTTTAGAAGGAATAATGCCTGTGGATTTACCTTGAATCATATGTCAAAAGGGGATAGAAGAAAAAGATAAAGAGGGATATAGAAGGTGCTCTCATCCATCCTAGAATAATCAGGGTTTGGGGAAAGGTGAATAATGGAGAAAGGTATTTAATGAAAAAGAAAAAACCATACATCATAATAATAGAACATAAAATCTATTAACTACCTCATTTTTTCCATCTAGTACTCGATGGCAGCACCAAGTCACCAGGGCCTCAAATTACCATAGTGTGAACCCTATACACTCCACAGGGAGCCTAGTGCCACATATAATTTTAAACAATAGTTGATACCCCCTCTTAAACATAACAAAACCCCTAAAAATCCAAAATCCCAAAAAATTAAAGCCACACCCACAACCACCCAATAGTTTATCTTGCACCCAAAAATATTACAATCACGTTCCTAAAGAAAAAAATATCCTTCCCCTGATTTTTTTCCATAAAACTATTGTTTACATCACCTAAAACACTGAAAACTAACTTTCAATTGAAAATACCAGAAAATATGTCATTATGAATTATGGAGTGGAAATGTTATAACAATGTCATGTATTTCATGAAAAATTTTATGAGATGACTTAACGGTTTGTAATAATCCACATCATTATGGGTTGGAAATTTAATATGGAATTTAAATTTTCCAATTAGTGAACAATTCGTTTTTAGAAATAAGATTCCAAATGAGTTTGTAAGAGTTGTTACATCTCAACGAGGTGTTTTGGAGGGGTTTTGAGACCCATTTATTTTAATTAAGGATAATATTAAGAATCATAACATGTCTGATGTGAACATTATAATGAATTTCATCAGGCTACCACTGGACAACTAGTGTTAGGACACCAACTAGCTTGTGGGTTGGCCAATGTCCTGGGCCATTACTTGGAGCCACTGTCTAGATTTTTAATCTCTACCAACTCTTAAGTGGGAGTTGTTTTGATTTTATTTTTTGGGGGATGGAACAATATTCTAAATATTATACCCCATATATTTTTAAAAGGTAAGGGTGACATAGGGAGGTGATTTGATATAAATCTCTATCCTATTTTCCCTCCATCTTACAACCATTTAGGGGATGAGTTTTGGTGTGATCTGGCAGTTATTTGGGGTAAGTTCACCAATTTTTATCTTTTTTCATTCTTTTTTTGTTTCTTGATCACTTATATATTACTTGTTTAGTTCTACGTTTTGTAATCGACTCCACTAGAGCATGGAAGAATTTACTGAAATAGACATGTCTTTGTGTGTGTATCATAGAGGACATCTTAAGACCCCATCAACAAGTTGATGTTTTTAATTTAATGCAAGGTATTTATCTTAGTGGATTACATTTATTTATGCTTTTATTTTTGGGATTTTATGTTTCCTAGTATTGGGGATGCATCAGTAGTAGAACAAACCTAGTTTCTCATGATTACGATGACACTAAATTTCTCAGTGAGTTGAGTTATCATTATTACATGTTATAAGTTTGGTTATAATTAATTAGTTATTTAGTTTGATTATTTTTTATGGATATTTCTAGTGCTTTTTGGTTTATAAGAGGTCAACATAGAGCTCATGTGAATTTATTAGATTACTAGTGTGTTTTTAGGAATCATCCCTATTTTGTTATAATTTTCTTACTAATTATAAATTATTATAATAAATTGTTTTATGATCCTTAATATAATATAAGTCCTTTAGAGATGATTAAGTGGTAGAGTGATCTTTGGCAGTGATGGAAAAATTATTTTGTTAATGTGGATGGTCTTACTTGATGTAGACCACCTTGTCTTTATTTGAGTTCCTTATTAATTTGGATATTCTATGTTAGTATGACTTCATTTTTATATTTAATTACATGTTTTATGATTTATGTGAGTTTCCATAAGGTTGGATTTAGTTTACATTGACATAACTATCAGGATGACCATATAGATTTCTAGATGGTCAGATGGTGGCACCCAGGTCGAATAAGCATTAGTAGCCCTATTTATGGTTTGGATAAAAGGATTGCATTATATTTTTAAGGAAGAATGGTTTCTTTGTAAAATGATATTTCAATAATATGATTTGGTTGGGATGTAAATTTAAATTAATTGAATGATTTTCATTATTAGTTTTAAAATGGTATTTTAGAATGACGAATGAGTTTAATAATGAATGATGAGGGGATTAAGGCCAAAGGGGATGGTTGAGTAAAGAATCATGATATACCTTTTTAAATGGATTAAAAATGTTATTTTTATTGGTTTCCTAATAAATACCTAAGATTAATGTGTGAGTTAGTTCTGTTCTATTTGACTATGTGTGGATGATGCACTAATTTTCTAAATCCCACATGGTGGATGCTTTTCTTAGTTATATTTTCTTGTTGTGAATGTTGATGCATGTTTTGTGCAGGTATCATTGTGAGAAATTTTCTTATGGTATCAAAGTAGTGGTTGATTTGGATGGATGTGTTTGACCCCTTGGAGGTTCCAGATGGCTCTCAAAAGTGTTAGGTTTGTGGGACTAGTCCTGAGTGACTAGTTCCATGATGGTGATCTGGTGAGCTATGAGACATGTTGTATGCCTTGTTTTCTATTTCCTATATGTTATCGATGTGGACTCTATAATTTATGTGGGTAAAGGATTATGTACTTGATATAACCTCTCGAAAGTTAATGGGGATGGTTTAGTGAGTTGAATGTGCCCTAATTCATTTGGTATTGAGTCGAGGAAATTTCTAGACATGGATTTGGTCATTGAGCATGAATGAGGTTAGGCCATACCATGATTGATAGGGTAGTGGTTATATAATGTTCCTTTTTCTTGAGTTAGAAGGCCTTTTTGACCATATATTAAGTGAGAGGGTGTGGTTTTCCATGATGTATAAATAAAATAATTTTTTTTAGTGATAAGGGATGGTTAAAGGATCATATATGTATGAACGTACCCTATTCCTTTGGGTAGTGAGTCAAAATTGGGATGACTCTCTACCTTGAGTCATTGGGTGCATTCTAGACATTATTAGTTTCCACCCTGTCCAACATCTTCACGTATGGGGTTGGATATGGTATGCGTCTATAAGATTCTGGCATGGCTTCAAAGCATGTTTTGTATTGGACATGGTATGAGGTGAAATATTTCTCTTATCATAGAGATGAATAAGGTAATATATAGGTTATGGTATGACTTTTATTCTACAATGGTTCCAAAGATGTTATTGTATGGGTTTTGGTGTGAGGTATATCCTACCATAGTACTGCAGCAGGTATGCTTGAATCCACATGGTGTGTTTTGTGTTTTGGTGGATACATTCCATGAAATCAAACACACCTATTTATATGTATTTTGTGCACATACAATTGATAAAAAACAATCATTATTATTGAGGAACTGAAGATACCTATTGGGTTGTTGTAATTACCATTACTGATGTACATGTTAAGGGTTTTGATGTACATGGGTAGACTCTCCTTTTTTATCTTAAGACACTAGAACCACATGGATTTGGACTCATTGAATATGACAGCAGGTCATGGAGGTTGTTTATTTTACTAAATGTATTATAGTGAGTTGGACCAAATCCCAGTGTACCTTTCAATTTAATTTTAGTTATTAGTCATCATGTACTAACCATGGGGTCATCATTGTATATGATTCCCATGTTATTTATTTATTTTCTTCTCCTTCTCTTTTATGGTTGATGCATTATATAAAATATTTACCACTTTATATTATAGAATTTAGGGTCCCAATGGGTTCCATGTTTTATGTATATAGGTATTTTCGGAAGTCCATTATAGATATGGCCCATTTTAAATTTTTATTAGAGTCAAGAATTACCCACATGCCTTGTTTTAGAGGGTATAGTCTTCCAATGACTATCTTAGGGACTTTATACTAGTTAGAAGACAATATTGTAGTAGAGGCATGACTAAGGTCACATGGAATCCTCGCTCAAGTGACATTCAGGTTGCTCGGGATGGGGTCTTACAAGGTTTAGAATTAGTTTGGGTTATTATTAATCAATTCACTAAAGTTACACATTTTTTATATAATCAAGGAGACATATATAGTTAATAAATATTGTAATATTTATATCTAGTAGATTTTTATCCTTTAGTAAAGTTCCTAACAATATTTTATTCGATTATTATGAGCGGTTTATATCTTGATTTCGGAAGAGATTATAAAAGTATTTGGGTAATCTATTAGATATATGTATGAATTATCATTCATAGATTGATAACCTATATCAGTTAACTATTCCAATATATGAGTATTTTCATTGAGTGTGTGTCCTTGATTTTAGTGATGTGTGGGAAGACCATATGGATTTCGTATATGTTATTAACAATAAGAACTACCAATCATCTATTCAGATGGATATATTGAATTGATTACATGGGAGGCTATTTCGATCACCCTTATATTAGATTGAAGATGGAGAGGTGTCTATTATTTATCACAACAAGGTATAATAGACATTTTATTGGGTATAACATATTAATAGGAGTTTATAAATGTATTAGTGTAAGAATAGTTATTATTATAATTAAATATGATGACCTATCACATTTATTATGGGAAGAAAAGTCTTTCCCCCCCATCATACCATAGTTCGAACATTAATAATGGGAATGAAAGGTAACTTTTAATTTTAAATTTTTAGATATTTGACATTCTGGATAAGAATAGGGGGCTTTCGTATCAATTCGTGCTAGCTATGAAGTATAGTTTTATTCATCATGTCTTTCATATACCTAAACTAAGAAAATAGAAACCAAATCCATCTCATAATCTTCATTGTGATGATATGGAGTTAGAGTTAGATATATCTTTCATTGAAATACTAGTATATTATAGATCATGGGGAAAAGTGGATATGGTAGAAATTCATACTAATTTTATGTATTCTATGGTATCATGGATGAGTACATTAGAAGGGATATGAACATGAAGCTAGGATGAAGTGTCTTTGTCCAGATTTATTCATTATAGAAACAAAATGATGCATCTTAAGGATGATAAAGCCCTTTGTAGAGAGTTTTTACTGGATATATATCTCAAAGTAAATGTTTTTTATTGCCTCTAATTGAATTTATCTTATTTATTTATTTAATTAAAGGTGACTATTTTTTTCTGGTGGAAGGAATGGATTCTAGGAGAGTACATAAATGAGTTTTTACAAAAAAAAACTTTGTTAAGGAGAACTGTGTACTTGGTGGTATTATATCAAATTTCCAATTGAGGTGGTAGGGGTGTTAGAGCCACTGAACCAACATCAAGTGGTTGGTTAGCTCAACCGAGTGGAAAATGGCCACTGGGTTGGTGGTGTCTTAGCACTAGCTACCCAACAGTAATTTAGATGTTTTTTAAGAAGATGATTTGTTTAATTTATGGTTATGGGATATGGATTAAATTTCTTTATTTCATATTACAAAGGGTTATTTTCATGGGAATTCATTTTAAAATCTATCTATTTCTCTCCCTATATTCATTGGATCACTTTACTTTTATTTTTAAATTGAATTATAATACATTGTTAGTGTTGGACTCACAATGGTATGATCATTAAAATAATAATCAATTTTTTTGAATGTGTTATGGATTAGTAACTATTATGTTCTATATTATTATATCCTTATAGTTTAGTAGAATTTTTAATTCCAAATGTCCTATGTGGAGTTAGAGGTTGGTTATTAGTGGGGATTATTTATAAACTAAAAGTTAGAGGACCTATGTAATATATTTGTTTTTAATTTGGTTTTTTATATAAATAATGAATTTTTAGTGTGATATAATATTTTATGTGATCTTAATGTGATGAAAAGTGAGCTTAACATAACGAAAATAATTTTTTTTATTCTTATGTGATTCAAACATATTATAAATTTATTTTATGGATAGAAATTAGGGTTAAATAGTTGAAAATATTTCATCAATGGGATAAATGGTGTATAAAATCATGAATTTTATGTTTTTATTTTTAAATAAATCATTATTGTGTTTTGTGTAATAAAAAATGATTTCTTGGGGATGTTGTTTTATGTTAATGGGTTATTTTTTATTATAGAAATTAATACTAATGTTGTATAAATTATAGTGCCTTTTAGATTAAATTAAGAAAAAATATATGTTTTTTTCATGATTAAATTTTATTAAGAAATTTTTCAAACATGATGTTTTATTTTTGAAGGTAAAACTAATGATAATGTGTTAGAGAAATTAGTAATGGGTTTTTGTGCTTTTAATAAGAAGTTTTAATATTGATAAATTATTTATACTTTTAAGAAAATAAATTTTATAAATTTGGAAGCGGGAATAAAAGTGATTATACAAGGTTATTAATGATTAAATTGAGAATTTAGATTTAGGTAAATAAAATGGAAATTTTATTGGAAATACAATCAATTAAATTTTATTTCAACGTGCTAAGGAATTAAATGTTTATTCTATATGTTTATGATTGTTTGAAAATTGAATGTTCTTTTTATAATGGGATAATAAGTAAGATAAATATGGGATTTTTGTTCTGAATTTAAAGATGTTATTATAATATTATTACCTAACTATTTTAATATGAAAATAAATGAAGTTGGTTAACTTTTTGGGATCCCTCGGTTAGACCATGAGATGATATAATGATATGAAATCTATGTGTTTGGATATTAAATTTAATGGTTTTTGTTCATAGTTTCCACTGACATTAGCTAAAGTAAGAATACCAGTTCATATGTGATTTGGTGATCACAAAATTATATTAAATACACAATATAAATAATATAATCAAATAATTAAATAGATTTAAATAAAATATATTCCATCACATTAAACTCTAAGGGATGTTTTAGTTTGTGATGGGTTTATTAAGAATTATTTAAAACTCCCTGTAATTACTCATATCATTTTTATTGATTATATTCCTAGAATTTTAGGTAAAGTTAAATGGACTCATTAGGTATAATATTATTTTATAAGATATGTTAAATATAATTTATTATTCATTTAGAATCATATGTAGGATCTATCCATGATATTTTGGGGCTAAATGAACAATATTATTCTTGACATAATATTTGGGATTTATTTTTCTACCATGTTTAGTTATATGATCTATTTGTTAATTACCAATATGTAATGTAAGGAAACACCATGTATTATATTATATGTTTCAACTACAGTTGGCTATTGTGTTATTTATATTAGTTTTTTTCTTTAAGTAGTCCATCATTGGGTAAATCACTCCCTAATCAATAATTTTTTACAAATGGTGCAACTTATAGCTTGTGGTGATATTAGAGAACCCATTAGAAAATGTGATGTTTCAACTCAATGAAAATATCATAAAGGGGTGGGACATTATATTTTACATATTAAAAAATTAATCCGACTACTTTAAAACTTTTAAAATCTAAAAATCCAATGTTATTAATTAAATTAAAAATAATCATAAGATTTTTATGAAAAATATCATAAGTCTGTTTAGAAAATGTTATTAATATATTGAAAATTATAATAATGAGGGGATTATTGAAAAAATATTAGTGAATTAATACCTCTGAGGAAATAGTTTAGTTGAAAAAATGAATCTGACCATTCTTGAGAGAGAAATAATCATGCCCTCACACTGTCATTTACCTAGGCTCTATTGGAATGAAGTTACCATAATGGCAGTGTAATTGATCAATAGCTTCCATTAAAATTATTCCAAATTTAATAAACTTGTGTATGTTTGTACCAATAATCCACCGACCTATGAACATTAAAGGGGTTTTAGTTTTAAAAGTTATGTATGCACAATTAATGACATATTTTATCCAAGGGTCATCAAGTGCCTTTTTATAGTTTATCTTGATTCTATTAAGGGTAAAAAGTACTTGACAGATGAATGGAGTTTTTTTATTTATATTATAATTCATGATTTTTTATTTTATATTATTAATGTAAATATAAATAATTATATTAATATTGAGAAAATAAAGACACCCCAGAATGGGAGGGTGTGGGAGTTCAATTAAAACCAAAAAATGACTCTCAAACTATGATTTTCTTCATGATTATCTTGTAGAGACTAAATACGATTATGTTTTTTAATATAATTTAGAATATGAAGATATTTGTTAGATTTAGGATTTCATACTCTCTCAAGATAGGTAATGAAGGGTTATTATAGTATCTTCCCATTTCGATCATGGCGATGTGGCTACTAATTATTTAAATACTACTTAAGATTAAAATAATATTGAACTGTAAAATTATAAGTAGTCTATGACATATAATGAATCTATGTTATTTCTACCTACTATGTGTGATATAATTTCATCTCTATTTTAAAATAAAATTTAGTTTTTTATTAATTAATCTTGTTATATTATAAATGGTTTCCTTTAATGTGAAGGTATAAATTACGTCAATAATTTTCTCCTTATTATTAATCATTCATATATTTATTTATTAATTTTAATTTTACATACTAATAATTTGATATTAAAATGTTTGACATTAAATAAACCTTTATTCACTATGAATGGGAAGAATTATTTTTTAATGATAATACATGAGTATTTTTCAAAATATTTTAATGTAAATCAAATTTATTGTTCAAAAGTGACTTTATGGGTTGAATAAATCTTCAAGTGAGTGGAATTAATATTTTTATTAATTTATATTTTATAGTTGATTTACATAGAATAAATATGGTACAAATGTTTACATTATATATTTTATACATGAGATGATTTATCAACTTTTATCTTTTGATGATATTTACACTATTTGTAACAATTTAAGTGGATTATTCATATGAAAAAAGAACTAAACTATGTATTTTGAGATTATATATTTAGTTAAATAAACTAAAATTTTGGAAATAAAAAATTAGAGATAGATAGAATAAACTATAATATCATTATCAATAGTCATATATTTAGAAAAATTTAAAGTTGTATCTATTTATGTATTTAACACAAATTAATATTCTATTGGAAAAATATATCAAACCATTACTTATATAGTCTCCTAATATATAACCTTACATAGGTTTTATATGTAAAATAATTTATGCAAAATTAGTTTTTATCATAATGCATTCTATGGTATATTGCCAGAAATATATTTTTTTCTATTTTTTATACACTCAATATGTTTATGAGAAATCTTGGGTAGCATAATTGGAATGTAATGAAATGAATTATCTATTATATTTATATATAAGTTTATTTATTTATATGTTTTTCATAAATAATTAATCTTAATCATGATGTCATTTTTTTTAGACAAAGATTTTGCATCTGATATAGATCGATAAAAATCTATTACTTTGTATGTATTCCACTGTTGTGAAGTAAAATATCTTGAATTAAAAACATGTAATATATTTTTTCATTTTCTTACATCTATGAAAAATATATATCATTGAGTAAGTTATATAATCATTGATTCAATCTACCTCTACCTTGATCAAATCAGGAGCCACATACCTAAATCACACATATCTATACGCTAGAGGCTTTTGAACAATGAAGAGAGTCTATATATAGAATAGATATACTATACCATATTTGATACAAATAATGACAATCCATAGTTTAATTATTAATAATATACTCCTATTTCAATATAAGTAGATAAAAGTGGACAATATTGCTACATTCCATAAGTAAATAAATAACAACTCTCATTCTATAACAAAATGATATGTTCTGTAAGTTAACATGGAATACATTAAAATTAATGTTACCCATAGGATTATTATATATAATCAATATAGAATGTATAAACTAAAGGATAATTTAGTAAAAATAAGTTCAAAGTCCCTATCTGGTCCCATATCCTAGCTCTATTTATGCTATAATTACTCATCCATCCAATATAGGACCCTTACCCTTTCCTATTCCGGTAACCATAAATATTTATCATTTACTTCAGTTCCGAAGAAATATGTGAGTAAAACTCAGTAGGCCCCCACATATAGTTTCCTCAGAAATACCATAAAATAAATGACCTTTTATAGTGTGATGTTCTTGTATATAAATAAAAAATAATGGAAGTAGTAATATATAAGACATAACTATGGGTACTACACAAAATCTTAGGTGTGACTATCTCCACATCATCTAGTGTTACTGTGTTTCTCTAAATAACAAAAAAATACCAACTTGGAATCATATCCCAAGTCATAATCAGTGGACATATCATCCCATGAAATCATAATATACATCACATGGGAAATGAATCTAGCTAATTAATTTGATTTAGTGGGTATATTATCCCAGTGAAATAGTCCATGGGTGGGCATGACATTTTATATAAATAATATTCAAGTGGGCATCACATACCAACTACAACATCAATACAGGGAATACAATCCCATGGAACCTGCATAATCATACGAAGAAATAACTTTTTTAGTTCCAAGACATAACACAATATTTCCCATCACATACCACAAGTGTTAATAAGCATATGATCTTTCCATCCCCTTTTATAGAAGATTAACATAATGAGAATTATACATCACTTCTATGGGAATGAGAAAATAAAAGTTCAAAGCATCCAACCTCTATCATTAATAAGACTACATGGGAACTACATCCCATTATAATGGGTATAATATCACATTCATGTGTGTACCATATAACATGAAGAACATAACCCACCATAATTAATATAATACAAATAGGAATTAAATACCACCCACACTTATCAATAACATAAATGGGCATATCATCCCACATATATAAATCTATGATGATGAGATATCATGATGCCTAAAATCATGAAATCCATCATCAGTGATTTCCATCCTTGAGAATTTAGTTATTATTATAAATGAAATTATATTATCAATGGATGCATTTATTTCCCATGTTATTTATTAAATGGAATTTTCTTTAAGTTATTTAACATGGGGAATTGATGATTCCTAATTTATTTAAGATAGATTGTGCTATAAATAGCCCTTACTAAGTATTAAATCTCAACCTATTTTTATTTCTCCAACATATGAATATGTAAATTATTAATAATATTAAGGATTTCATAATATTTATTATTATATGTTTTTTTACCTTGAAGTTAGAGTAACATCCTACTTTATTAGAGTCCAAGCTAGGTTGTTTCTCTTATACCCAACCTATTTATAGGCATCAAACCATGGTATAACCTTCTAAATTATTAGTGAGGTAGATAATTTGAATAGTCACCCATGATACAAATTAAAATACCCAAAATACTATATCTACTTTCATAAGTTCCACATTCTTCAAGTCTAAAGCTATCCAATATCAGTTAGGAACATATCATATATTCAAATAGGATTTGGGTACTAATCTAGGTTTGTTATATCATAAAATATATCAACAAATAACATTTATTAGGTATTGAGTAAAAGTTCTGTATAATTTGGTTAAGGCCCATGGTCATAGATGGCTAAAGTATTGAGGAATAGTTATCAAATGGTACAATGGGTCCCTAGGTGTCCTTACCGAACTCATACAGGTCAAGGGAAACAATTCTATTTATGTTTAGGTTAATCAAATATTAGTTACGAGACTATGTATCACATGTCACACGATACAAGTATAAACCATGAGGAATGGATAAAGACCACCTAACTTAGTATAGTATAATATTAATCAATGCATATTTATGGTCAACTCAACATTAATTTCTAGGAATTAAAATATCTGAAAGATACACCCAGTTAAGGGATTAAATAGTATAATATGGGGATACAATTGAAGAAATTGGGAATAAATTGAATAAGAGATACATAAAAATATTTAGCTACCACCCGGGAAAAATAAAATTAGAATATGGAAATGTGTCTAGAAATATTGGTTCCTAAAATATAGAAATGATAATGGAAGTGAACAGGAGGTTTGAGTAGTTATCCATATTAAATGAGGGAGAATGGCTCATTAATGTTTTAAACAAAACATTTAATAAATTTATTTTTAAAAAAATAAATATAGAAGGTTTCCATCGAATAATCACTAAAATCCCATTAATTACAATCTTATGGGTCACCTTTCAGGTTTTGGAGGTCATAAAACCAACCCCTCACCTATAGATTTTATCGGCTACCCAATACCTGACCACCTAGTATCTGGAAGATTTTCTTACTAAAATAATAATTCTAAAACATGGTTTATTCTCTAGAAAAGGATCCACAAGCTCTTAACATCACCACCATTATATATTAATCAATAAAATAAATTATGTTTAATAGAAATTTGATTGAAAACGCACTGTAAAA
Organism: Viscum album; assembly: GCA_963277665.1. Classification (NCBI taxonomy): domain Eukaryota; kingdom Viridiplantae; phylum Streptophyta; class Magnoliopsida; order Santalales; family Viscaceae; genus Viscum; species Viscum album. The sequence goes on along the minus strand of OY728132.1, from coordinate 1,273,103,349 downwards.
TATGTAGGGTGTGACATCCTCCCAACCATACAGTACATCATCTCTAAGATGCATCACTAGGCTACATTTTTAAATAACTCCAACCACTATTCCAACATATAAACCTCACACATCTTTGTCTCCTATTGAATATTATAGTGATACTACTAAAATTATAATAGTTGGAATGTTTTCCTAATAAGGATATTATCAATCCGATCTTCGATATAAATCATTCATTCTTCGAACGATGCATCAGGATCCAACTTAACATCATCATTTCTAATCATAAGAAAATGATAGGGTTAGTATCATTTGAGCCGAGATACATGAAATAAATCATGAATATGACCCAAAATTTGAGGAAGATATAATATGTAGGACACTATACCCACCTTATAAAAAACCTCAAAGGCCCCCACATACATGTGTTTCAGCTTCCCCAGGTATTAAATATGAAATCATCCCAACTGAGGATACACTTGAAAAAAAACCCTACCACCCATTCAAACTCAAGATGATGACATTTCCAGTCTATAATAGTGTTACCTACTATGTATAGCCACTAACTACTACTATACCAACAATATATGCTCAAACATTTCCCAAATGAGGATTAGTTTGACAACAGTTGACTTCTCTTCCTCTAAATATCATAGGATGGGGTAAAATAACCTCCTGTATAAGTCCTTGAAGGGTTTCAACAGAATATTTGAAATATAACTATTATTATAGGGGAACTTATAAAGTGTGAGATGATATTCTTAGAAACCAATCTCGAAACCACTCTCAAAACATATCCTCCAAAATATAGATAGTATTACCATTTAGACAATCCGTTTGAGGATTAAATATTATGCTCAAATGAACTTGACATAAAATTTTAGTAAACCCTTGAAAAACCAAGATAATAATTACGCATCATAATTAATCATGATAATTTTGGTCCCACTATGAAATAGTACTCTCCTAAACATATAACTTAGATTCCTTAGGCCTACACTCTAGGATATAGTTTAAAAAATAATTTATGTACTAGATTTGATACCAATTGAAATTCCCCAAACATATACTACTAGATATAGTGAAAAAAAATGATATTTACATATTGGCATTGATAGAGAATAAAAGATCCTAGAAATAACTATCCATAATTTCAATGTCAATAACCAATATTGAGTCACTTATATATCCATGCTCATTTCGGTTTAGAGTTTTAGAGAGTTAAAAACCCTTGAACTAAAAATACCCAAATCCTTACCATAAAATGGAAATTTATTTTATTACACTAAGAACTATTTATTTTTCAATAATTCTTCAGCATAGACTATAAAATTATTTATACATAGTATCGTTATATAAATATTGAATTTCCCTTTATATGTGTTAAGGTTATGTTATATTGTTTTTCCAGTGTCTTTCAATATAAAATAAATTTAGTGTGTGGTAAAGGGGGAATAAGTGAGGAGTTTTATTCCATAGAAGATTCAAAAAAGAACTTATTTTATATAGGAAAATAAACTTAATGGATTTTTTTCTTGGTGATTATACCATTATATATGATAATTGAAGAGTTGTTTTGTATATATTTGAAAATTTCTACCAGAGTGGAAGAATAACTATCTAAGACATTAAAAATTGGTGGAGAATTTGGAGAAATGATCAGGTTGATAATCTATTATATAAAACTTGTACAACTATGTTTTAAAGGTTTTAAATAGGTTCATTGTTTGAGATGATCTAGATATGTTTTTTAAGACTCCATCCCCCTGCCACTAAAAAATAATTCTATTAAAACTGGCATGTGAATTTCCTTGGAATATGATTCAAGAGGCTTAGAATTATGGTGAACATTGAAATAGTTAAGATATACTAAAATACAAAAAATTGAGTATTTACATGTTATAAAGGATCTTGGAAGTAATATAAAAAGCGTAATAATTATTTGGAACTATTCTAAGGTGATTTTGAGTGTCTAAGAAGGCCTAAGATGAGTTTTAATTCATTGTAAGTCAATTTGAATAAATATTAAAATTTAAAATTTAAGATAAAAAATGGAAAAGGAAATACATGTATTATATCTCAGTCTTACATTGAAATATTTTTTACTCAACATGTAAGATATTTTCAGTTCATGTGATTTTTAATCAGTATGCATAATATACACTCCAAATACCCTTTATTTGGGATTATTCTTAAGAGTTAAATTTATAAAATTCTAGGATTTAAATTTGATAAAATTATTTCAAATTTATATTAATCATGAAATAAATAAATATTGGTGATTTTTTGGGATTTTTTGAAAATAATTTATATTTTAGTCGAATCATGAAAAGATACAATTTTTGAAGAATTATAGCCTCTATGGTTATATAAACAAGTAAATTTAAATTAAATACCTAAAAAAAATTTCTACTGATCAAAAATTTATATAATGAGTAAAATTATTCGTTAAAAAATGCTATATAAAATTTATAAAACCCACTTATAATGTTTAGGAAAGGTCAGTAATATTTTAATATAAAAACTATTTTAATTCACCTATATTAAAAATTAGATTCCATTACTTATAGAAATTAAATAAAAAAATTTATTTTTTATATTATTTTGTTTTTATTATTTAATATGATCAATTTAAAATTTAGGCATGAAAAATAAAATTTCTAGGATTAAAATTATTTATCTCGATAATGGTAAAATTTTTATATTCAAAGAATTATTTTATTGACATTGTGTATTTTTTTTCCAATAATATAAATCAATAAATTATAAAAAATGACCCTAATATAATTTTTATAACTATATATAGACATTTTTAACACTCATTCAGTTGATAATAAATACTAATTAATTCTAATAACACTTAACTCGAAAAAAATATATTTTTTACAAAATAGTTTTTCGATATATTTAATGTTTTATTTGAAATATAATTTTATGTTATTTTGAAATTGAATTAGATTTTATGAATATTCAATTTAGGTACATAGTTTAAAAATTTGTTAAGAGGTTTTACCTTATTTTTTTAATAACATATAAACTCTATAGGTAAAAGTAGTTTTACAAAAAATGTCCTTTTCATTACTTAGACAAGAAGATCACGTCCACCACATTTATACAACCTTTAAAAATGATATATACCAAAAATTCACCCTAGAATCTTTAAATATTTCTTCCCACATCCTAGATTCTTTGGTATTGTAAAAATACAAAGCTAAGCACCCTTAAGGCATTACCCTAGAGAGAACATCCAATGTGAATGATAAATTTCTCAACTGAGATTTCTTATTTTCTTCCTTATTATACCACATAAAATATGTTATATACACAAGAATATTATAAAATAAGTATTAATAATATAATTAAATTTTATTATATAAATGTAATATTACTTTTTTACCTTCTTCCCACCAATTCGGATTAGGAAAACGTCACTTGTGTTATGTTAGGACTACCACCTCTATAAATGACCTGATTCATTTTTTCATAACCACCTTCCAAGGTTGGTTAAAAGAGTTATTTAACGAATAGATATTATATATAAACCATTATTAATATTCGGAAAATATAATCTAATTTACACCTCTTTTTCATTCTATGTAATTGAATGTGTCAGCCTTGCATACGTGTGGACTACCGCATCCACGAAAGTGGTGTATTTCAATTTCCACCATATTATTTTATTTTTATTATACTATTATAATTTTATTAATCATATTAAAAATATAAAAATAAAATATTTATTTTTTTAATAATGATATTATTCCTAAAGAATCAAGTTCTTAACCATACTAACCCATTGATTATATCGTAGTCTTGATTGGGTCGGTTTAACCACATATAAGAATAATGGCATAAATTTCTATCATGGATGAATATAAAAACATAAACATTGCTTTTATTAGACAATAATTAGAAAATAATGTTTGGTTTATGTTTATATAATTTTTATATTAATATTTATCATATTATTAATATACCACCCTTTTCTCTTTAAATCTGTTGAAACATGCACGTTATAAATATTAAATAAATGAATCATGAATAAAAATATTATATGGTGAACATATAAAATTATATATTTTCATGAAAAATATATTATTATATATATAATTATATTTAAATGATTAATTTTTTCCCTATAAAAAAGAATCAACAACATTATTATAAAACTAGCACTAACCAAAAAACTGAAGCTAATAAAATCCTATGATGAAAATAAAATATAACTAACTAATATATTTATAATAAATATTTATAAATGAATTTTATAAAAGGTTATATGTAATTCCCTGACCCAAGAAGCCTAGAGTTAGTGCATTATTTTAATACATTGGCATGATTACAAGGAATCAAATCCCAAAGGACCGATCAGTTTAGTAGTTTTGGAAAATAGATTACATACATGAATGTTACATTGCAATTTCAAACATAAAAAAATCAGTGATAGTTTTTTGAGAATTACATTATTCTCTTTAGATTAACACCGTATATAAATCATAATACACATCTTGGAATGCTGGGAAAATAAAACATAAGAAAGGGGGAGCTTCGATGCTCAGTAAGGGTAAATAATTTAGCTAAAGCTATAAACTTTTAAGGCAATATGTGTAATAAAAATAAAATCCTTTTTAACATAATCTTGAAAATAATATGTAAAAAGTAAATCTAACATCACCTCATAAAAAATAACAAGGATATTCTACTTTTTGAATAATCACATGTAATAACTAATTTCTTAATGAGGGAATGCCTAACACCGGACATGATTAACACATAGTCAAGGCCTTATGCCAAGAATACAAATAAATTTTTTGTCAAGACCTTGTTTCAAGACACTACTATGTCTCATGAGACCTACCGATGCATCGAGGAGAAATAGATGGCTCCAACCATCACATACTAAGTCCACTATATTCCTCATATGAAAAAGATAAAATATAACATAAACTTTCGTATTAGAACTAGCATACAATATGTCAATACATTAACCAAAAACCATGAATGGTATAAAAATAAAAAATCCAGAGTCACACACATCATAACTCATTAAATACAATATGGAAGATTTTATTATAATAAATCAACCTCAATCAAGAATAATATCCAGTAAAGGATTTTGACATAGTTGAAAATGACTAGTAAAACTTTATGAGAGAAATATCCATTTCTGTGAAATAATTTAAAAGGCACACATTTATATAAGAATAAATTTAAAAGATAATTTTAAATCAAAGTGTCCCATTTCACTTTTAATATTTTGAAAATAATTATCATTTCAAAAAATTCATTTTCATATAAATAAATCCTTAAAATCATTTTGAAAACATGGACATTAATTAGAAAGATTTAAAAAGATAAATATTCAAAACATTTAAAATGATGATCTAGTTAAATAGACCCTCCCATAAAACCATAAAAGATTAATTTTTAAAACATATTTATGAAATATGGGTATCAATGATAAATATATCCCAATAAATACTTACACATAAACAATCTCGAATAATAATGAGATTGGTGAAATTACACTTACCTTGTACTTTCCTTTTGTCGAGGGTACATTAAACCTCCTATATAATGACCATAGTATGTTATTAAATTATACCAGAACCATATTCATATTTATTATATCATACATGATTCATTTATGACTTCATACAACCCATTTAATAATAATTATTTCCATGTTAAATTAACATTTTGGGTAATAATCACTTTCGTTATCATACATGTTTTAACTTGTTATTCTTGATTGTATAATTTAGATCAATATTTAAATACTTCCATAATATAAACATGTATTTATATATCATATATATTTAGAATATAAATATTTATAATAGATAGATATTGAAATGGAAGGCACCGTTTATGGAGACCGTTGGCCGTACAAACTCATAAACGCTGTTTCTGTTTTCATATCATATTGAACAGAAGAAAGTGAATAAGATATATGTAAGTACATAAATATATATATCTCCATCAGTATTATTATTTCATATATTACATAATTATAAATAATATATTTTTTTATAATCATCGTTGAATGGTGAACGTGAGAATGAATCTCATCGCGTCATGGTGACGGTAATCCGTACGTATGCACGAGAAACAATATCATTATATTGATGGTGAAATAATATGTAATTGAATTGTATATCATATATACAGAATAATTAACATGTTTTCTTTATTATTTACATCAGTTATACTCATTATTATTCCCATCCAAATAATGAAGTGTTTGAATAACAAACTACACCACGATGTGGAGACGGTAAGCCGTACGTACGCACGTATGGTGACTTTGTCATTCATATGATGGATAGAATAATGAATATGGTTGTACCATTTTTATAATAAAATAAAAATATATAGAAGATACTCGAGTTATTAATTTATAATGAAAACAACAAATAAATAGGAAGTGGAAGAAGAAAATAACTTGAAAGAGGGTGGGGAAATTATTACCTCTTCTTCAGGTGTTTCCTTTTGAGTTGATCAAAAGGGATCCATTGGTTAGAATTATGGTCAATATAACTACTATAGGTTGATTTTAGGGAATTTTATAGGATATTTGGGTAGGTTTTGGCTGAGATAAAAGGCTTTGTAAGTGTGATTTTGAGATAAGGGGATATTCCCTTTTATAAGAGGGGTGAGGGGCACCTTAGGAAAATATTGAAATATTATTTTATAATAAACTAATTTTAGGTTTCTAATGGATAAAAAATAATTTATTTGTAGGATAAGGTTGGTATGGGTCTTAAAAACCTAAAAAATAGGTTTTAGACAGATTTGGGTCACCATATTACCCTTACCCATTATATTTAACTCTTAGTTAAATAGTTTAACTTTTACCATGTATTCTTGTATTATTATAATAATTGGTTAATAAACTTACTAAAAAAAATACCAATAGAACCTCAAGTGGTTAATTAATGTTATACCTATAATTATATAAGTTTTTTTAAGAACCATATATATTTAAGACAATTATATAATTTAATAATATAATATTTGTTTTGAAAACTCATTTATGTAAATTTTGACACTATTTTGTATTTGGTTTTTGAGAAAGTCATTAAAACATTATTACTTCAAAAAAATACATTTAATAAACCATAACATTTCATATTCAACTTTAAAATTCGTGTATGTCAGAAAAACGTTGAAATTTTATTTATTTTAATATTTATAATACCATTTATTTGATTATTTAATTAACAAGGAAAATACTGTATCATTATTGTGTCATATATAAATATATTTATTTTATGTATAAAGATTATAAATAAAATATAATCATTTAGAAAATCTTTTTATATTTGAAATTAATATTTTTAGTGGAAGATATCAATTATATAACCCCATATAACAATGTTTTACTAAAAGATACATGCTTTTGTTATTTTTGTCTTTATTTTATATTAATTAATATAAAATGTCATTATCACCCCCAAGTGGCTATATGGGGCCCCAAAATCGACACAAGGATGTCCATGGTCAGACATGTATAATAAATTAGAAATAAAACACATGTTAGGGTTATTTAATATCATTATAATAATATTTTTATACCCTTATTTAGCAGATTTACCTTTTAACCATGGTAAATAAAATCTTTACTGAAGTAAATATTCATAATGGGTAAATTTTTTTTTACCTATTTATACAATTTTAACCTCCTGATTTGAAATATGGAATCCATTTTTCCGAATTCAAAACACATAAGTGGCAGAAAATTATTTTAAATTAATTCCTCTTGTCAAAATAAAAAAGCGTGTTTTTATGAAATAATAACCATCCAAAGATTGACACTTGTTTATTTCCAGTTTAAATGTGAAATTACATAAAATGACCTAAATTATATTAAATGATACAAATATAATCTAATAATCCTTTAAAACCACTCAAATTTATAATTTAACACTATAAATTATTTCAATTAAAAAAGTTGTTTTTAGTTTAAATTTAGTATTTTTAACTATTCATCAAAATATAAAAGTTGTTAGAAAAGTACCAAAAATTTATCCAAACTGAATTTTTATGCCCCAATTATAAATAATAATTTAATTTCAAAAAATTGAATATATAAAAGTTTCAAATATTGGTTCTAAAAAATGTTCCCCATTAAAAGGAGGTAAAATTGATTTTTTTGAAAAATACTTCTTTTATATGAAAAAAGTGAATTTGTTCTTAAATATGTCTAATAAACACGTAATATGGATTCTAAAATTATATGGAGTATATAAAATTCAAAATTCAGTTAATACTATTCATAACTGCTTTTTGAATGGCTAGTTTGGTAAGTTGTGGTACGCTCGAACTCGGTGTTGCGTGTAACACAAGTTATTAAATTTATTTGAAGAGACAATATACTTTGAAATCTTGGGGTGTTAAATTATAGGAAATAATAAGTTTTTTAAATAGGTTATTAAGAGTTTTATTTTTTATTATACTTGAGGATAAAGCACAAGTCCCTAAGAAAGAATAAAGGTATGAGACTTTTTATCTCAAATTCTTTTTTCCTTGAGACATTTTTTGTTTTATTTTCAAAATTTAAATTATATTGTTTATATATTTCCTATTTTACATATTATATCCTGAATTATATTTTTTTAATGTAATTTTACATTTAATCACATTCTTTATATTTCAATGGATTTTTTATTGAAATGTTACCAAAAGTCATTATAATGCCCTAAAAGCCAAAACTTTGGAAAATAAAGTATTGTTGTTTTTATATAAATTAGATCTATGTATGGATATTGGAAATTGGATACATTTAGGGTGTATATTCACCTAGTGGTAATAACCTTGAAAAATGGTGGTTGAGTATCAACTCAATCTTCACTTGGTGCATGATAAAAGGGCCTAAGATAACACACCTAGATAGAAACTCACAAGTGTTATGATTTGGATAATTTACACTATTTTTCAAAACCATAAGGAAATATTTTCCTTCCATTTATTTTCTACCCAACCATTATAGACTATTGAACTCAATTACTATATTTTATTTATCACCCAACACTTTAGAAGTACCCTCTCCACCACCTTATCTTTATTTCCTTGATAAGGCTAGTTCTTATTACATTGAGAATACCCTAAAGATTCTATGTTGATTTTGAAAAATTATCTAATATAGAAACATTATTCCATTGAATGAGGAAATAAATATTCTCTATATTTTGATTATATTAAGATCTATTGTTTTATTAATCCATGATTACATAATTAGGTTATTAGGAAATGTTATGAATTATTTTTTTAACTCATATGATGAATGAGATAGAAATAATAAGCTATAGGTGATGCTCGATATATATAGCCCTATGTTGATTAATTTGGTCTCATGCAAAAACTATAAAGGGTATTGGAATATGCATTACTCATTTTTAATGGTATTTTAGAATATGTAATTTATGGAATATTTATTGTGCCCATTACTAATCATTAAATCAGCATGGGATCACTAATTATTATCCATGATTTTATTTATTTTTATGAATATGGTATTCCCTCAGTTTCAATTTATTATGGAATTATTTTTATCAGTTATTTAATCCAAGATATTTTCCACTCTTTTGATATGATAGATTTAATTGTACACTACTCCTTATTGAGCATATCAGATTACCATTACGTTGTTTTGATTTCCCTATGAATCCTAGAAGATAAGTATATATAATTTTCAAGGATATTGTAGGATGTACATTTATGTTCTCATGGATTTTTATACTGTGTTTTATGTTTTCAAGTGTAATGTGGAAAACATGAATATATCTAGTCTTCTAAAATTACTATGATATTGGATACTATGGGAACTCTTGTATTATGTACCAATAATATAATATTACTACAAGTTATTGTTTTATAGAGTCTGTGTTGTTATTATTATTATCAAAATTTCTTTTTTAGTAGGCTTGTGGACTAGATTTTGAGTGACCTAGTTAGATTAGATACAATGAATATTAGAAGGAATGGAAACCTTATCAAAACCCATAATCAATGTATTGATGTTCTAACAGATAAAGTCAATAAATCTATAGTTAGATCTTATTAGATAAATTGCGTACCAGGGTAGTTGACATGGTTTATGAAAAATAATCTCACCCAAAAATAGAAACATACTATCCATAATTTTTTGTAACTATGTTAGACCACTTAATGTTATATAAAACCCAAATATTTAATATAAATTTTAATCCATTCATAACCAATAAATGGATCAAGTCCTTATAAAGAATATTTATTTACTTGGGAAGTAGTGAAGTTGAAAAATTCATCACAGAGATATATCATTTTAAATGATATACATATCAATAAGAAGTAACTAATTCATAACAATACTGATGATGTAGAGATAATGCGAATGAAATGGTGAAATTTTAAGGGTACATTATATAAGGAATAAATTCCTCAAGATAAGATGGTTAAAATGAAAAACAAATCCCTCAATATCAAATAGAAGGAATAGAAAAATGCTATTGTTTATGAGGCTAACATTAGGTGGCTATCTCAACATGTTGTAGACTATGCACATAGACCAGAAATAATGATTCTTCATTTCCTTGATCAGCTAAATTTGATCATTTTAAAAGAGTTAGTCTCTTGGACATTTTTATCATACAAGGATATAGTCTCAAGTTCCATTAAGACCAAAAAGATTTTATCCAATCCTTATTTCTTCAAATAAAGTTAGTAGGAGAAGAGGTTAGTTGAGTATCATAGAAATAAAAGTGTGGAAAAAGAGAAAAAAGTAAGTTTGTAATTTACCACATGTAATAACATTGGAAAGAAACACCAAGGGAATTTATTTAATGGAAAAACGTTTGTTTCAAGTGTAGAAAAAACTTCATCATGCACTCAAATGAAAAGGAATGAAATTTTTATGTTCAATGCCTTATTTGTAAGGATATGTGGCACTATGTGAACCAATAGAAAAAAATTCAATGGAATTTATCTTATAAATGGTCAAGAGAGAAAGGATCAGCTTAAATGATCACTATAATTTAGATTGAAGTCAAAAATGGCATGATGAAATATAAATTTTTCCTAAAATAAAATATACAGAATGATTTATTTCATTCAATATATACACAGAACTTTATATCCTATATATTTATCAATATCATTGAATTATCCTCATATAATTTGAGAAATAAGTTGTGAGTCAAGACATCTAATGGTAATATTATTACAATGAAGGTTCCCCAATAAGTCTATATTAGAATGGAAAGATATACCCTAGAGGGAAATTAGTTTTTTAGACCTATGGTTGATTTTTGACATTATACTTAGTTTGGATTGGATCCAAATATATAAATCAAGAGTTTATTTCCAAAATAAGAAGATGATTATTTGTGTATAGATTATTAAATCCCTTATTTTCAAGGTTGAGACTTCATCTCCCAATTCATTTTTATATCCACCTCAATTAACTCACTTTAAAGAAATTTTGGGAGAATATGAGGTGGAACAAATTTATATGGATGAGAAGGACATACTAATGATAAAGGATGTACCAATTATACAAAAAATACATTGATGTTTTTTCAGATGAATTACCTAGTCCTCCACTTGAGTATGTAGTCATGTTTTGCATTGAATTAATTCATAATTAATGAACCACATCAACACCCCCTCTAGAATATTTGTAATGGATTTATTATAGTTGAAGAAACAACTTTAGAGTTGTGAGGTAATGAATTTATATTACCGAGTGCTTCAGCATGGGGTATCCCTATTTATTTTGAAAATGAACGATAAGTCTATGAGATTATGTATCGATTACAATGGGATCAATTCCATTAATATAATGAATAAGTATCCCTTAACAAAAATTTATAATTTATTTGATAAACATTAAAGAGGTAAATATTTCCCAAGTATCTACCTTCACTTTGGTTTTCATTAGTGAAGTTTGAATAAGGACAATATACTGAATGTGGAATTTTGTACAAGGTATGGAAAGTAATACTTTATAGTAAATCCCTACTGATTGACTATTAAACCTCCTATTTTTATGGATATAATAAATAGAGTATTCAAGGATTATATTGATAACTTTTAAGTGGTATTTATTGATAATATATTGATATAATATAAAAGATACAGAGAGAATAAAAACATTTTATAAATAAATCTTGATACCCTCAAATAAATATAATTATATGTTAAATTTAGTAGGTGTGAGTTTTTCCCCATGAAGTTTCTTTTCCTGGACATATTATCTCCAAATATAAAATATATCCAGATCCATTAATGAAAATGGTATTCAAATAATTTCCAACACTGAATAATATAATTGAGATACTAAGTTTCATTGGATTAGTAGTTTACTATAGACATTTTATTTAAAATATTACCAAACTATAAAAACTAGTAAGTAAGATGATATGAAAAATTGTTAAATTCACATGGTTAAGAGAATGTGAAGAAATATTTTAAGTGATAAATAGGACATTAATTAATTAAATAAAATTTCATATACCATTATGGAAGGAAGGATTTATAATATATATTGATTCATCAAAGAACAGACCTGGTTGTCCCGTTATGAAGAATGATGGATCTATTTCTTATGAATAAAGAAAATTAAAGATCCATGAATATTCCACCCAAATTGTGACCTTTAGTTGGAAGATTTAATATTTTAAATTTATATATAGAGGCACTATATTTATGGTGAAATATGCGAGATATACACAGACCAAAAAATTTTGAAGTACATTATCTCATAAAAAGAGCTCAAAATGAGTAAAATAAGATGGTTGGAATTACTCAAGGACTATGACTGCAATAAACCCTACAATTCTGGGAAGGCATACAAGGTGTACAATGCATTGGGTAGGGGGATCATGAAGGTTCTACTATTATGGGGATTATTAAGGATCCTATATTTGGGGATCTATTAAAGATAATTATGTAACTTTTTAGGTAATGGAATCCATAATTTCTTTTCTAAGTAATTGCAAAAACAAATTTATTTGGTGATATAGTGAATTCTAAGTAAGATGATAAAAATTTAAATAAAAATATTAATGTTGTGAATGAAGATTAATTAACATAATAATTCCATAAAGAGAGAGTGTAAATGTTTTAAATAGCTAATGTGTTCCATCCTTACCATAACTAAATACAGAACAACTAAATGAATTTTATAGCTCAAAATTCTCTATACACTCTGATTGCACAATGTCATGTAGAGATTTAAGAGAATATTTTTGGTTGGATGGTATGAAGTTGTAAATTGTGTACTATGTTTATAGGTTCTTATAATGATAATATGTAAATTCAGAATGTCAAGATCCTAAGGGATTCATGAAACCTATAACTATTCCTATATGGAAGTGGGACAATATTAAAATGAACTTTTTCACCAAACATCTAAAAAACTAAATAAGAACAATGTTATATGTGTCATTTTTGTTCAAATTACTAATTAATAAATTTACATAGAAATAATGGAATATATATCTATTGATAACATTTATTAGATCTATTTGAATGATTTGAAAAATGGTTTCTTATTACATAAACACCGTATTACATGGAAAAAACACATGATCTTTTAAAGTTTACTTTCTTGGACATTAGGAACCTAATACATGAGAACATAAAACATTCTTCTAATATACATGAAAGGTTTCTTAAAGGGTTCACACTAAGTTACTTTTACTTAATATCATATCATGGTTATATACATCAAAGGAAAAGGGTGATAATTTTCCCAGTAAATGAATACAAATGGATACATTTAGCATTTGATCAATAGGAATAATAATAAAAACATCTGGTATAACAATATAACATGATCAAGATAACATGAGGCATAAAAATATACCATGATAAAGATAACATGATGTGTATCAGAATAAAAATAACAAGAATCATAACATGGAAATGTAGCTTTATCCTAAAAATGATACATTTATAAGAATATCACCGTAGTTTATCACCAAGGTGTCATAAATGAATATTACCAAGGTAAATCACCAAGGTATCATAAAACATGTCATATCTAGAGAATCAATTCTTTATCAAAATCATTAGGGTGCTATTAGGGAACTACTTTAATATTTCTTAATTACATGTGAGTAATATTGATCATCATAAATCATTTTGTCAATAACCTGAGGACAATAAAGTATGAGTTTCCTAAAAAATAATGAAGTGTGTAAGTGCTTAAAGGATTGACAAAAACATCATTTTAAACTCATGAAAATAGAATATAGATTTATTAAATGTAAATAATGAAAAAATAATAATATTAATATCTAGGAGAATACATATGTATACATAAATGGTCTGGGTAGTCACAATATAATAATTTTTAAATGAAATAGATATTGTCCTGCAAATTTGGCTATATGACAGGTTTAGAACATGGATATAGAGCAAGGTAAAATGAGATATAATGAATGTAACCAATTGATAAAAAAATATTTTATTAGTAAGGGTATGATAAAAATCATAAAAAATAATGTAACAAACCCTTTAGAATACCTACACAAAACTAATTTCTTAAATGAGAAATAATAAGACAAGAATTTCCTTACCCTAAAGAGTTGCTCCAAAATCTCAAAGATGAAACCGCAGTGAATTAAAGAAAAACATGGTGGACTATTTACGAGAAAAAATAACCATAAATTCATGGAGCAAAGATTTAAAGTGAAGGGGAAGGGTTAATTGGGAGGGTATTTGTAACAAAAGTAGAGGAATTGTTTAATGATTTCCAAATATAGGTCTTAGAAATATATGTTGTGGAAATTGTAAAACCATAGGATTACCCTTGGTTTTTTCTCATGGTTTTGGATATTTTGGAAATGTTTTGTTACATTTAAATCCATTATAACATAACATCATTTTTAAAACTTATTTGGAAATGGAAAATTAAATTTCCCACAAAATAATGTTTTTAATTTCAGAATTTTCATCTTAGAGTCTGTAAAGTCTCTTATAGGTATGTAAATTGATTAAAATATATTATAATAATTAAAATAAATAAAATAACACATTTTAGTTCATTTATTTTGGTTAATTAATTACTAAATCATTATGAGATAAATATTTATTCATAAAACATACCAAAAACCCAACACTGTATTTTTACTATTCTTTATAAGATTAATTATTTTATAAAATTCTCAAGAAATAACCTTAAACTAATTTCAACATTCAAAGTTCAAATATAATATTTCTCTTATCATAATAACTTTATAAATATTATAATTTTACCTTTTGAATATAAACATCTTAATTTATTGAAAAATAGCATTTTTTATGACACAATCACATTTATGACACTTATGAAAAATTCATAGGACATTATAAAATTATTTTATAATTTATAATTAAATAATATTATTTTGAGAGAGTATTTTATTGAAACAAATATTATTCACCATAACAGATTTTATTATAAAACTATATATATTTTTTGAAAAATGAAATTATGTTTTATTTGTTTCCGACAATCAATTTATCAAATTTGTTTTTATTAAAAAAATTATTCTCAAAAAGTGATTTATGTAATAGAAATTTTATTTATAAAAGTGAAATTAAACTTTACGTAACTAATTACTAGACATGTAACCCCTTATTAAATCCACATACACCCTAAGGGTAAGGTGTGCGATGATGGTAATTTGATAGGGTGGATTAGTTAACATTGACCATGTGGTAATGTTCACTAACATTAACTCCTCTCAAAGGAAATTTCCTTGAAGCCTTGTTTATTGAACCTTATATTGGGATTGGTCAAGGGAAAACCTCAGTGACACTACTTCGCTCAAAAGTTTTGAAAAATGGGATCCAAACGGCGTGAATCTAATTGTTGAGGCCATCATTTCTTCTTTCTACATCAGTTATCCATTTGAAATACTAATTATAAACACTAATTATATTGGATTTTTTTACCAATGGGTATAGTTCCCAATAGTCAAATAAAACAATAGTTATATTAAGCAGAGATCATATTACTATTCAAACAGTCACATTACTCTCTATAAATAACACTTCATTATTTCACTCAATATTAACTACAATTCATCTTAAGGATGTATTTTCATTTTATAATATTTTGATTAGTTTACTAATATTTTGATTCATTTATATTATGTTTTCCATGGGGGAAATGATTCTAGAGGAATGGGGCGATCCGTATTTCGCATTTTAGCATTTTCATTTTATATTTTTCTATCTAATTGTATTGTTTAAAATTTTCATTGGTTTCTTAGATGAATAATTTAATTATCCTTATTAATGAGATATGTTTTTTGGTCTCTCTAAATTTTATATGTGCATAATTTTATATAATATAACACATTTTTTCAAGAAAAAATATCATTTAAAAATCCTAGGTCGTTACATTCTCCCCCTTTAGATATTTCATCCCTAAAATTTCAACTGATAATATCGATTGAGAATAAGTGAGGGTATTTATATTTAATTGATTCCTTTAGTCCCCAATTAACCTCTTCATACTTATGGTTCCTCCACAACTATTTGACAATGTGAGTTGTCTTTTTTGCATATAGGTTTCTCTTTATGGTCTATGGTTTCCACTTAATACTTTTCATAACAGATGCTAAGTTCCTATTGTACCACCTCCAAATTATGTACATATGAGGGATCAGGAATATACATAATCTTGATAGATATGTGGAATACATCACATACTTGTGATATATTTCGTGGAATTGAAATCTGATAGGCCACTGCTCCTATGCGATTAAGGATTTCAATGGGGAAAATCTACCTAGGGTTAAGCTTCTATTTATTTCAAAATTTCATAACTCTATTCCATGGTGATATTCGAAGGAAAATTGTTTCACCAATATCAAACTCTAAGCCCCTTTTACAATTTTCAACATAGAATGTCTTCCATGTATGAGTAACTTTTCTGTTTTGTTGGATGGAATGAACCCTTTTTGTCATCTCTTACACAATATCATGCCCAATTAGTTTTCTCTCACCAACTTCATCACAAAAGTAGGAATTATACATTTCTTACCATATAGAGATTCATAGGTTTCTAATTGAATACTCTAGTGGAAGATGTTGTTGTATGATAAATCAACTAAAGGGAGGTGTTGATCACATCCACCTTTAAATTCCATTGAGCATGTTCTCATCATGTATTCCAGTGTCTGAATAGTCTTTTCATATTGACCATTAGTTTAGGGGTGATATGAGATACTAAAAATCCATTCAGTATTAAAATCATGTTG
Source organism: Viscum album (assembly GCA_963277665.1). Classification (NCBI taxonomy): domain Eukaryota; kingdom Viridiplantae; phylum Streptophyta; class Magnoliopsida; order Santalales; family Viscaceae; genus Viscum; species Viscum album. Next base: position 1,273,086,130 of record OY728132.1, on the reverse strand, counting down.
ATGACTTCTCCATAATGTAGACGTGAAACTTGGATCATGACTAAAAATGATTGAAACCGGTAACCCATTCAACCTAACCAACTTTTTTACATATATATTGCAAATTTGGTAAATAGAGAAATCTTCCTGAATAGTTATGAAATGGGTAGTCTAAACGAGTCAATCCACTATAACCCATATCACATTATTTCATTTGGATTTCTTTGGGCAACCAAAAATGAAGTCCATAATTATATTATTCCACATCCATGTTGGTATGGGTAGTGTCTTTAATACCCGTTTAAAATGTTGTCGCTCCACTTTAACTTATTAACACACCAAGAACCTGGTAGTATAGTAAACAATCTCTCTTTTCATATTATCTCACCAATAATGATCATGAATGTACCTATACATTTTAGTGATTTTAAGCTTTTTAGAGAATGTAGAGATGGGAGATTCATCCACTACCTCCTTATTTATCTCCAAGATAGATGGGAAACATAGCCTTGTATGAAAATTATGTACCTCTTCTTGATCAATATTTAACTTAAGAGGCTTTTGATTCTTCAAATCCTCTATATTCTTGTGTATCAGAAGATCATATCTTTGATCTCTCTTGATCTTCTCTAGTAACAATTCTTGTCAAATAAGTTGGGTTAGGATTGATGATGTTAATTCCCATATGATTCCCAATGTCCAACCTTACCAGGTACTTTACTATTGGATCTCCTTGAATTTTCATCATTTCTAGCACAACAATGTTTTTCCAACTTAATGAATCAATGACTTTGTTTTAACTTCCAGAATGATAATGAATTGAATAGTAATAGTCTCTAAGAAACTCTAACCCTATCATTTATCTAATGTTATTTTTTTTTGCATGAATATATACTTCAAACTTTAGAGGTTTTTGTATATATCACATTTCTCTCTAAGAATATAGTGCTTCCAAATATTCAAAGAAAAATGACTATAGCTAACTATAGATCATGCATAAGATAATTATACTCATGGGGCCTTAATTGTCAAGATGCATAAGTAATAACCTTTCCATTTTTCACGAGGACACACAACATCCCTTTTAGAGATTAATTACTGTAAATAAAACACCTTCATTGATATAGGGTAGAGTTAAGATAGGTACAATAACCAATATATTCCTCAGTTCTAGGAAACTTTCTTCACACTTATTTGTTCTGATGAACTTAGCTCCTCTATGAGTTAACTTTTCGAGTAGATTGGAAAGTCATGATTTTTTTCACCAACATTCTATAGTATCCTGCTAAACTAATGAAAATGAGAATTTTAGTTACTATTGTAGGATAAGGCCACACCACTATTTCCTTTGTCTTGGTAGGGTCAACTAAGATTAAGTAATTAGTTATAATGTTCAAAATGAATGGAACATTTTGTAACCAAAATTAAAATTTTCTAAATTTCCCAATTATCTTTCCCTTCATTAGAGTTGTCAATATAAACATTATATGATTCTCATGCTCCTCACGAAATTTTAGAATATATCATAATATCATCCATAAAAATTTCCATGAATTTATCAAGTTATTACTTAAAGACTCTATTCATCATGTCCATAAATATATAAGGATAATTAGTCAATACAAAGGACATAATAACAAAAATATAATGCGCATATATTTTTTGAATGATATTATTTGAAATATCTTCATACATCACCTTTAAAATATGATACCCAGATTAGAGGTCAATCTTGAAGAATAATTGAGCCCCAAAAATATGGTAAAAAAATCATTGATCTATGAGAGAGGGTACTTGTTCTTTGTAGTGTTCTAAATATGTTTTCTATAATCAATAAATAGATGTATAGATCCATATTTATTCATAAAAAATAAAACTGGTTCTCTCTAAAGAGACACACTTTGTTGAATAAATCCTCTCCCTAAAATTTCTAAAAGTTGTTTATTTAATTTTTCTATCTCCACATTTTCCATTCTATATGAGGTATTAGATATCAGCTTTTATCCAGTGTGTGTTCAATGAAAAAATCGAAATTTATTCTAGGGGATACCCCAGTAAATATTTAAAATATATTTCTATGTATTCCTAAATTATTGTGATATTTTATATCCTTATACTTTCATTTACTTCTCCCTATTCACTGATCATCTCCATAAATAAATCTATTGTAGGTTCTTGTCGAAAAATCTTAGGCCAGGATATCACTCATTTGAAAATAACTATAGGTTTTCCATTCAGTAATACTAAAATTTTATTGCTCCTATAGTTGATCTTAAAATTAAACATTGAGAAATAGTCCATCTATAGTATAGTTTAAAATTACATTATGGAAAAGATTACTAGTTTTTTGATGAGATTGTACTCACTAAAGTTAATAATAGTGTTTCTATACACTGTTGATGCTAGGATAATTCCTATAGGAGTCTTGACTGATAAATATAATTCTATAATCTTGGGTATGGATTCTATATTAATTGAAAACATGGGTGAGATAATGAAATGTGTAGAATCAGTATCAAACATTGTACTTTATAGCTTTGAGATCACAATGAGTGTACCTACCACCACATCATTTAGAGCCTCCACTTTAACAACCATGATAGAAAATTCCCAACCATTCCCCCTTATACTGTGCTTAGGTTTTCTGTGGTTTCTCTCCGTTATATTATTATTTTTAAATTGATTAGAAAATTTCCCAATTGGTCCAAACTTGAATCCTTGAACATCAGCCTGGGCCTTCACCATATTCCCATTGTCGTTAATGTTTAGATGTTGAGGCTTCACCTCACAATGAATATTATAATAAATGTTCTTGTATCATCCACACTTGTAGAAGATTCCACTCTAATGAAATCAGCTACCCAAATGCTTTTTCCTACATTTTTTCAAATGGGAAGTTGAACGTTCTTTCTTATTCTTCTATGATAAAAATTATTCCATGAGTTTAGATCCATTTATCTATTATTTTTACTTGACCTATGTGAATACTGAATCTATCGAAAATCCAATTGAACATTCATAACAACCCATACTATCTCCTCATAACTTTCATAGTCTCAATTTTTTAAATTCCTCTACAAATGGGGTCTCGGTTCACCAAATATTAAATCAACCATTCCCATATGATCAATAAACAAACTATACATGTATTAAGAAAGTTATATAAATTTAATTTCATATCTTCCCATTGATTAATTTTCCTTCAGCTTTAGCTCTAGGAATCCCATCAACATTTTTTTCATAATGAAGGGGGAAATTATTTATTTGAAAAGATTCCACAGAACTTCTCCCACTCTATAGTGTCAATATCCATTCTAATTTTTTTAATCTATTTCCCCCATTGATCAACTTCTTCTTTAAGAAGGTATATTACCAAGGTGACTTTCTCTAGCTCCAAACATCTATGTACAAAAAAACATCACTATAGAGGTTATCCATTGTTTATCAATCAATGGGTTGGTAAATCCACTAGAATAAGGTAGGTGTTGATACATGAAGGTCTTAATGGAATTCTTTTCCCTTTAAGGTGAATTTGGTTGCTCAAAATGATTCAATTTATTATTCATAATTTGAGATAGTTGACTCATCACCCTCAGGATTTTTTCCATTACAACATCCATTGTGTTAGTAAGGCCATTTGTGCCTCACCCATTGCACTCATCATTTATTCCGTTCTTCCTTATTCTCTCTATTTTTCTTACAGAATAAAACATTCTAAGAAACATGTTATATTTACTAATATTATAATTCCAAAGGGATTTTATTTCTTAAAACGCAACTCTTAAATAATTTATTCATTAATATTCTCTAATAAAAATTTCATTTTCTATATTTCCTTCACAATGGTTCAAAAAATGCATGTGATTAACCAAACATAACCCTCATGAGTGTCAAACCAGGTGTGAAACAAGGAACATTATCCGAAACTAGTTCCTAACTAAGTCTGGCTAAATATGGTGTCTTCTGGGCTATTAACTCTAGGCACATCTTTGCCAGAGGCACATCCATGTTTAATATCTAGACATAGTTTTCATTGCTTGGAAACCACTCACAAGATACTTCAGCAAAATTTTAGGATGTTTAATTATATTTATAATTATCGCTAGGGTTCTAATCAAAGTATTCAATTCAAAATTTTCACAAAGATATAAACCATACTCTAATACCAACTATGAAATCCCACATTTTTTATAACATAAAAATTTCCTTACATGGAATAAACACAAGAACTTTTAATGTTCAGGTTCTTGGAAATTAGGAATATAATACTAGAAAAAATAAATAATTATTCTAATACACTTGAAATGATTTTATAAGGGCTAAAAATATGTTACTCTTACTATATACCATGTCATGGGGACACAAATAAAAGGAATGGGGTGAGCATGATCCCAGTAAGGGAATAAGAAAGGGAGACATTTAACATGTGATCATGAGACATAATAATAAGAACAAGATGTATAACATTATAACATGACCACAAAAACATCAAGAATAAAAATCTAGCATTATTCAGAGAATATTCGGGGTATTATAATAAATATAACATGAATCATAATATAGAAATGTGATCATAACATAAAAACGAGTCATTCAAAAGCAAATCACTAGGGTTTATCACTAAGGCGTCATAAATGAAAATTACCAAGGTTATTCACCAAGGTATCGTAATATTTTCCATATCTAGAGATTAAATTCTTTAATCAATTCATTGGAGTTATTTCATTTTGAAACCATAATATGTATTAATTTCATGTGATTCAAATTGATCTTAATAAATAATTTTTTCAATAACCCAAGGAGAATAAAGTATGAGTTTCATATAAAATCATCGAGTATAAAAGATATTAAAGGCTTGAATATAACATCATTTTTAAACCAATACAAGGGAATGTGTTTAATATATGTAAGTACTAAAATAAATAAATTATATTTACATCTAGGTGAATAACCATGGATAAAGAAATGGTTTTTTTATTAACAATATAAAAATATATTTTATAAAAGAGATAATTTGAGAAGTAACATGAGTGCCATGATGGGTATAAAATATAGATTTACAAAAGGTTACTATGAGAGAGAAAATGTTATCCCATTTATAAAAATTTATTTCATATTTATGGGTATGATCAATATCATAATAAAATAACGTAACATAAATATTAGAATAGGTACCCAAAAAGAATTATTAGAATAGAAAATAAGATGGTGAGAATTCCCTTACCTTGAATAATTGCTCATAAATCTTGAGGATGGAACCTTGGGGGACTATTTGGGAGGATATATTTCCAAAACTTCATATAGGATGTATTGGTAGCAATGGGAATGATTTAAATGGGTGGGTATTTATCCTAAAAGGGTGTTAATACATTAATAATTTCCTAATATATGTCTTGTAAATATGGGCTATGGAAAATGTAAAACCGTTGGATTACCCAGGTATTTTTTCTTTATTTTTGATAATTTTGGTCACATTTTAGTATATTTAAATATATAATAACCAAAAACCATTTTTAATACTTATTTGAACATGGAAAAGTAAATTTCCTACAACATATTTTTTTTAAAATCATATTTCCCTTTTAGACTTTGTAAAGTCACTTTTAGGTTTGGAAAAAGATTAAAAGATATTAAAATATTTAATATTAATAAAAAAATTATTTTAGAGGTGGTTTATGGTTAAATAATTTTTACATAAATTTTAAATAAATATTAAGTCATAAAACATACTAAAAATCCAAAACATAATTTTTACTATTTACTGAAAAATAATGTGTTTTAGAAATATATCAAAAAATGAACTTATCCAAATTTAAAAATGATAACTTAAAATATAATAGTTATTTTATTATAATTATTCTATAAATATTAGATTTTTTAATTTTAAATATAATCATTATTAATTATAAAAAATTTGAATTTTTTAAGACAGTCAAATTTCAACACTTATAAAAATTTCTCAGGACATTATAAAATTATTTTATCATTTCTATTTAAATAATATTGTTTTAAAAAGTTATTTTATTAAAACAAATATTATTCATCATACCTGAGTTTATAATAAAAGTGTATATATTTTCTAAAAAGTAAACCTATTTTTTATTTGGGTCCAATAATCAATTTTTCAAATTCGTCTTACATAAAAAAATTATTCTCAAAATGAGATTGATGAAATAACTATTTTATTTATACCAAATAAATTACAATTTATCTAAGGCATGGACATATAAATCATTATTACATTAACATATGACAAAAGGTTAAGGTGTGTGATGGTGGTAGTTTCATGTGGTGGCTTTACTGACACTAAATGATTGATAATCTAAAATAACCTAAACTTCTACTTTATTGGATTTCATTCAAGCCCCACTTGTCAGATATCAGGTTGGTATTAGTCAAGAGAAAAACCTAGTGATGCTACCTCTATCCTATTTTTAGAAAAAATGGTCCTCAAATTTCAAAATTCTATTGGAAGAGGGAATTGTTTCTCTTTTTTTTATTAATTATCATTTATCATTACTACTTATAAACACAAATAATAATGGTATAATTAATAAAAACGTGTATAGTTACCTATAGTAAAATAGCCCTATTGTTATGTTAACCAATTGTCATATTAATATTCCAATGGTCAAATTTCTCTTTATAAACGACACTTAATTCTTTCACTCAATATAATAGACCAAAAACCGTACTCTTTAATTCATGGTTGAAATCATAATCTTTACATCACCAAATTTAATACCGATAATTGTGACTCATTTTTTCCATCCAAAACTCACAACATCAAAATGTAAAAAATGGATTTCTTATATTATCTAGGAGCATTTATGTTTTGTGTTTTAGATAAATAAGAAAAATTCCTACAAAAATGATACCCATGCCGTTAAATGTGAATTTCTCCAACTTAATCATTCATTCTATATTTCACACTAAGTCATAATCATCATCATTATAAAATTTGTTCTAGAAATATTTTGTCAAACCTATTTATTTATAACCAAGGGAAAAAGAAACACAAGAAGGGTGATATCATAGTCTGAGTAAGGGTAAACATAAGCATTGATAATTGAATATCATTAGTTAGCATAAGAAATGCATAAGGGTATAACATCATAATTAGAGTGCTTGAGACAATCATAAAATAACCCATACCGGTAAATATTTGGATTATAAAATATGATAATATGGAAAATCCATAGGTCATCAAAATCAATAATCATGAGCCATGTGATATCAGTATTGATAAAAAGAAACATTATAAACCCATAACAAGATATTAAAACCTTTTTTGGTAACTTATAGAATCATATTCGTAAAAATAATTAAAAACCCTTTTAATTGGATTAAATATACAACTGAATTACAATATAATAATTACCCAATAAATTAGAGTGCAATCTGGGTGAACCCATCATATAAGCTATATCATTTTTACCTGATACTATCTAGGACACCCAATCATATAAGCTGTAATAGGATTACCCAATTCTATTTGTTATTCCCCATAATATTAAATATAATGGGATCACAAGATTATATATGGTCTACTCCATTATATAAGATCTTACAGAATAACAACACAAATAATGTACATACATTTTCATTATAAAACTCATAGAAACCATCATTATTACTTTTATAACTTGATTAACCCATATAAAATAAATAGGTTCCATAAAATATTTTGGAAAAATGATTAACCCATGGAAAATAAATAGGTTCTATAAATATATCTTGGAAATATTATTAACCCATGTAGAAGTAAATTTTTTTATAACAATATATTTGAAACATGATGAAACTCTGGAAAATGAATATGTTTTACAAAAATCTCATTGAAATAATCGTAATCCATCTTGATAAAGTATGAGGATGGTATCATTAAAAAATATTCATAATGGTTTATAAGTTACAATAAGGTTTTTTTACCTTGATGACTGTAAATACCATGAAAATATCATTAAAAATATTATTTAGGAAAATATCATTTTCATTTTGAGAACCAGTTTTTAAAACATTAGACTTTTTGAAAATAATTTTATTTATAAAAGAAATTTTTAAATTTTTTAATGTATATGATATTAAAAAAATATTTAGTTTAAATATAACCTTGTAATCTTGAAATTGAATATTCATTGAAATTATGGACATGTCAGGGAGTAAATCCGTATATTTCTGTAATGAAAATTTCTTTTTCATGGAAAAAAGGTTAGAAAAATGAATTGTTCAGAAAGGTATAAAAATATTCATTTTATTTTAAAAAATATAAAATGGGTAAAAATCTAATTAATAAATAATTTTTAAAAGGTTAAATACATTTTTAAAGGAATTATTATAAAACATTATTTTAGAAGAAAACAAATTCTGGATCGTAGAGAGAAATGAAGTTGGATTTTCATAAAAATAATTATCAATTATTTTATGTACCAAAGATTATAAAATGGTAATATCACATGAAAATATCCTAAAAATCAAGGGATAATAAAATTAACTATTTTATTGAGATATTGAACATATGGTATCATTATTTGAAGCATACTCATAAAAAATCATGATAAATGATGATATTGTAACAAATAACTCTTACCACTTTTATAAAATTGCGAACATATAAAAATGAATGATATGTAATAAAATTGATATTTAAATCAACATAAATTTAAATATATTAATCATAAAATTCCTTAATGGGATGTATACATATCACAGAATAAAAATAAGTGGTGTATATGTTATATATCTCATAGAAATAAAAGTGAGACGAGAAAACCCTTATCTCGAGTAAAATTCAGCATGCTTGTTTTTTAAATTTATGAATAATAAACCGTAGTTGATTATTTACTTTCTTGAGAATATTTTTATGGACTATAATTAATTTTATTTATGTTATTATCATGTTATATTCAATTACATTATGAATTAGGTTTACATTAGATGTTTTGACCATATTCCTCATATGTGTCAAAAATGACATTCATAGGTTAAATATGATCATGGAAGTCATTATTTAAATATATTCAAAATAATAATCATGTCATAATTTTAATATTTTTATATAAATTATACTTTTAAAACAAATCATGATTTTTTTTGAAAAATAAACTAACGTTACGATCATGGAGGTGGTAGAACGAACATATAGATGAGTAAAATTTAAATTTTTCAATGATAATTATAAAAATAAGATAAGAAATAGTTCATCATTCAATAAAAAATTATAATATAATAAATTCAAAATTATTTAACTACAAATACTTATATATATCATTATTATGATGTGGTGGTGGAAAAAAGAATCACATCACTTCGAGGAGGCAGTAGTTCACAAGTCCTTGAATGACGTTATCATTTTTTAGTGATCTGAAAGGATAGAAATAAAATGATATATTATATTTGTTGAATGATAAATATGTCATTAAAATAATTAAAATATTTTTTATATCACAAAAATAAATATATTATATTTACAATTATTACCTTCTAGGTAGCATGTTGGTGAAAAACCAATCACATTGATTCACAAGGCAACAATCTACTGTACACACGAGCGATGTTATCATATCCCTGAAGTAATGTAATATAAATGGGTATATATGATATATTGATTCCATAGGTTTAATTATTTCACAAAAATCAAATATTAAATTTTTATCAATCATCATACCCATCATGATAGGTGGTATTGGAAAAATGAAATACATCGTTTCATGAAACGGTAGTCCTCTCTATACACAAATGATGATTTCATTACCCATTAATGGAAGCGTGTGTGGTTGTATATTTTAAAAATAACATAATAATATATAATTATATATAATATAATGAGTATATTATATCAACATGGTATAATAATAATTTTATCGGTGGGGAAAGAAATAAAAAAACACCCGTTCATGTACGTTACTTATTCTTCGGGTAACTCCTTTTTTTGTGCCAATATCCTTAATTGGTTGGATTTATTCCCAAAACAAGGTTACTAGTATTAGAAAAAGGAGGTGGAAAAGATATTTGGTTAGGTATTGTACTATGGAATTTGTCTTGAAGGTGTGAATAGAGGAGGAGAGTTGGTGGGATTTTATAAGTGAGGTGAGTCACACACATGTAATAATTTTAAAGGAGTGGATTACACCAATGCGTTTTTCATTTCACCTGAACTAAGTAATGTAATATTATCTATAATAGACGTTATAAGGTCTTAATATGGTATAAAATTGGGCCAGGAAAAGTGTTTTTTCATTTTCACACCTTATATTCTAAGTTTAACTACTAAGTAAACTTATTTTTAACTTAATATCTTTAATTAATTTTAGATGTTTTGACAAATAATTATGGTAAAAAATTATGTTTTACTTATTATGAATTATAAATTATGATTATTTCATATTTTTTTATCAATTTTTAAAAAATTTAATTCACATAATTGGAAAATATTAATTTAATATTAATCCTATAGATGGGGGTTACAATGAGTTTTTAAGAAGGGTATTTCATTAGAAAAAGAGGATTCTATATTAACTAAATGTCTATTATAATCATTGAATGAAAAAATTAAATTTTAATGAAATATAATATAAAAATTTCAATTATAATACTCCCCATTAGGGATTACATTAATTCATTTAAAAGAAGAAACATTATTCATTTTAAAATAGTTTTTTTTGAAAAACACATTTTTGAACCCAAAATTAAACATATACTAAAAACCAATATAAATTTGATTCAAATGTAATTAGGTGGATTAAATATAACTAAAAATTATATAGGTTACTTCAAATCATATTCAAAATATATTTTTCTATTAAATTACATAATTTATTGAAAAGAAAAGACTTTTCATAGAAATTGATATTTTTCAATATTCACTGAAAAATCAATATTTTTTTAAAAATACCACCATTTTATATGAAATAATTTTTTATATTAATATTTCAATAAAGAATTTAATTTAATCAAATGAATTTTTTTAATGTTTCAAACAATAGTTTTAAAATAATTATTCCATAAAAAAGGTAAGAATAATGTTTTTTGAAAATTGTATATGTTTAAGAGTAAAATTGGACTTATTTTTATCTCATGTATAAAAAACAAATATAATGAATGATAAAAATTATATTCAACATATAATATATAAATTTTATTAATATAATCCAAAAATAGTGTTTTTTTATTTATTGGCACAAAACATGATTGTAGACATTAAAATAGTTTTTAAGAAAAAGATATCCTTTTATTTCAAAAGGTTTTCTTTTTTTATTTTAATTAATTCATCACAAAAAATTTATTATATGTATATATATATGTTAAAAATATTATCTTAATTTATTTAATACTATTCATACTATTCATTCTAATGGCTAGGTGATAACTGTCCTATTAAATAATAAAAAAAATAAAAATAAAAATAAAAAAAATGTGTTTTTTTAAACTCAGTATTAAATTTAATAGAAGATAAAATTGATATTATGTGTAATGTAATATCTCAGGATTAATAGAGGTATATTATTGTTTATGTTTTTGTTTAATACTCTTTAATATTGTTAAATAAATTTTTACTAGGTCATGAAGACTGTCGAGGGTGTTTTAGTGGTTCAGGACATGAAAGAGGGGAGAAAGTGGCCATCTAGTTCATGTTGCATGGTTTGTACTTAGGTAGTAGTAACCATGTGCCCTAACCATTCTTTTTGTGATGTGGGGTGCATGTTTTATTAAACCATGCAAGGGGGAATCGAAACCATTTGGGCTTGGATAGAGCCATCTCACATGGGTACCACTTGGTTCGTCACACCATGTGGGATCCCTAGGAACCCGCGTGACCTGGTCCACTCTTGTATTGAGGTTGGTTCACGGTTGGAACATGGTTTGGCCATCCATGGCGAAAAATAGTTCAACCGATTAAAAATTTTCATTTTTACAAATTTCTCCATCGATCCTTTAGAACTCATACCCTAATTTCCACCCTATTTCTCTTACAATAACCAATTTTGATGAACCCTTCATATCAAATATCCCATGGATCGATCTCCCTAATTTCTAATCCATTTGGAGCACCGTTGGGTGCATATAAAAGCTTCGGGTGAGTCTAACACTCCACTTTTTTATATTTTTCTTAATCAGGGATTATAGAATCATTTTTCTTCTTCCAAAGATATAATAACCATTTCCATTGGTTTTTAGGTTGGGGCCTTAATGGTTGGTTTTTCCGAATCAAATTCCAAGGATGAGTGTGAGGTTGTTTGTGGAATTGAGGTAGGTGGTCTATAAGTTACATACCACTGTCTCATCGATTTTCTTATGTGTATGTGGCTGTGTATCTTTGTCGTTGTGCTGTCTATTTGGTTTTACCTGGTATAAATGATGAATTGTTTCTCTAAATGAAAAATTGAACCCCTCATGATCTATGTGGGATGCATTGAGGTTTTTTAGTCACGGTTAAGAGACACCCATGGGGTGAACTACTTCATGAACATTAAATTTTGATATTAAGTATTTAATTAAATTATTAGGAAATATATCCCACGATTAATATGTTTACATGTTAGCCTGAGTTCAAAAAATGTACCAAATGATAATTGTGTTTTGTTGTTAACAGGGGATATGAGGGATTTCAGTGTAATGTGAATGGGTTACATTAAATATGGGAATTTTTTAATTTGATGTAGGATTTAAATAATAAATGTTTGAATTCTTTAAAGTATGAAATTGAAAATGCATTCATGTGCCAAGGCATGTAAATGGAAAATGTGGTAATTGGTTATAGTATGATGGTGGTATATATATTTAATGAAACATGGTTATAAATGATGGATATTTTAATGAGTTATTGTTTGAAAATGGTATAAATGGTATGTGGTTAAAGAAGCATGTGCACATGACTTGTTGGTTTTAGGGTATGACTGAGGCTCTACATCCATGGTTTAGGTTAGACTTATTCTCCTGACCCACTCCTATCATTCAAGGCTTGGGGAGTCAGAATGATTCTTTATGCCCCCAATCAATGCCTGGTATGTGATTACCTAGATTGAGGCTCCAAGGTAAGTGTTATACAATGTTGGTGTTGGGGAGTCATATTGATGCTCAATTCCCTCAATGTAATCATGTTTTATGATTACCTGAATTGAGTCATAAAGTAATTTTTATTTAATTTTTTTTATAATGTTTTACCTATTGATGTAGGGAACATTATTCCATACCTTATGCATAGTTTATATGAATTAAATTGGCCAAATTGTAATTGATGAAAAGTTCAACCCTTAGACCCTAATGATAAAAGTGGGTAATGTGAACCTTGTTAACTAGTGGCACCCTGGTTTTATTCTTTTTATTTTTTATTCATTATGTACATTCTTACACTATCTTTTTAGACTAGATATGTTGCAAACAACATTGGTGGTGGACTACTGATTTGTACTCACACCCGGCTTTGGATAACATTTGGTTCCTAGAAAGACTTCATAGCTGCATGTTAAGAATAGGAAAAGGGCCCTATTCATGTTTCTTGGTTTGGGAATGAGATGTGCATTGAGGGGGAATCCAAATGTGGATTCAGGACCATTTTTTGGATTCTTTAGTTTATATTTATTTTCGGTTTTCATTATAGTTGAAAATATATGACATGAAATTTCATATTTACTATTTGTTTGTGGGCTTGTACTCAGTTTTGGGAAATGGATTTTTGATGCATGTTTATTGATTTTTCCCTTTATTTCATTTTTTATCTACTGTTGATTTCTCTAAGAAAGAGGGTATAGTCTCTCCATGTGTTATCTTAGACCCTCTTTGTTAGTCGGTTTCTGCTGGCATATGGGGAGGCACAGCTTAGGTCATGTGGTGTCCCAAATTGGGGCACTGTATATAGAATTCACCTAGCCAGGGAGGTTACAAAGTGATATCAGAGGATGTTTTATATTCTATTATTATTTCATTTTGGTAATGGTAGATGGGATTCTAAGAAATTTTGAGCCTTGGTAATGAGATAGTGTATGGGATTAGATAACCCATTTAATAGTAAAACCCCAAGTACTTATTGTGGGATGGTTCGTCTTAATGTTTGTTGTTACAGTTGGATTACATTTCACAATTGAGAAATTAAATTTTTTTGTGATGTGAATATTTTTTCATATTTTTTATGTGGCCGAAATGGTACATGGTGTTTCATGAATACATTATTTTAGAAACCTAGGGATATAGGTGGCATGCATCACAGTAGGCACGCACAAGGAATATGTGTGGGATATAAGGGTTATAATTAATTTCATTTCTTTTTCCTTGAAAATTTGAATGAAGTGGGGTCTAATAAAGATGATGAAAATGGGTAAATGGAAGGATTGTTAAAGAATGTTTAAATTATAGTTCCTTAGAAATAGTTATAAATGGGTTAAAAATTTAGTTTTAATAAGTTGTAAATAAGGTAAGGTGCCTAAAAGAGAAGGATTTATGTTGTGAAAGTGAAATAATTAAATAAAGGGGTTTAAGGAAAGACCTGTGTCTATGTAAGTTGGTTTACCCCATATTGACCAGGGCCCATTGTAGGGATGGATGATGTTAGTGATAGATATGTGAATATATCTACAAGGATATTGTATGAAAAATGAGTTGTTTATGGATTGTAGAGTAGCTTCTTTTGTGAAAATTGTGGATGTTTTATGTTATGTGTTTTGAGATGTGGGTTGGGAATTGTATAAAGATTCCACAAAAATGATGTGTACTAGTTGGGAGACAACCTAATATTATAATATCACTTCCCCAGTGGTGGATTAAGAAACCCTGTTGATTTAGTGTAATAGAGGGGATGATATGTTCTATGAGAAATAGTCATATTTTGTGAGGATGATGGAACGGTACCCAAGGCAGGTTATGTCGAGAAGGTTTGACCTAACTGTATAGTTCTAGTTGTACAAATCTCTAATGTTTTCTATAAAGGATGGAACTTAGGGAGGCTATTTCTAGATATAGTCCATCCAGATGATTTTGGATCACTTGGATACTCTACCTGAGAAAAACGTTAAGGTGGCAAGTTTTATTTGACGGTGATTAGAAAATTGTTGGTAGGATGTATTGGTTCAGTCTAAGGAGGAATATGGTATGTTATGAAAGGATTTCATGGATTGTTTAGGAAAAATTTCAATTCAGAGACCATAAAGTCATGGAATATTGTATAGTTTATGAGTTTGACACAGGGGAGTATGACATTGATGGTTTCTGCTGGCCTCTTCACTGACTTTTAATGAATTATTCTAGTGTTGGTGGGGGGGATGAGGAAGATACAAAAATACATTTTCAGGATGTGAATAGAATGAGATCAAGTAATAGGTGAATATATCTTGTTTAAATAGGTTATATGTGGCGGTCGATTAGAACCTTATTTTAGGGGGGAACCTCAATGAGGCTTCCGATGGAGAACGTGTGGATCAAGGTGGGTGATCCAGTGTTGTGGATTCAGATAGTAGGAAACACCATTTTGTGGGTTTTAACTATTTAGGTGCTAAGTAGAGTGCCCAAGGAACATCTTTTCCCTCTCAAGGAGGTGGCCAGGTTCTATGTTATCAGTGGAGAGGGTTGAGAAAATTCTTGGTTAGTGTCCCTAATCACCAATTGACTAACAGTAATATTAAAGTATGGGCCATGTGAAGAGGTTCTATGGGAACACATGATAAGTGTGTAGTGATAGAGGATTGAGGTTGGTCTATAGTGCAAGTAGGGGTCAACTACCCCATATCAAGAAGGCAGGTGGAGTTCTACTGTTCATACAGGTCAGACTGGTGGATGTATTAATCCAAGAAAAGTGAGTCTTTATCAGAAGAGTAGGAAATTACCACATATTCATACTAGATCCCAAGGTATAGGGATAAGTCACCTCTATGTAGTTCATCCTGCACCATGAGGTGGTGAGGATGGACCATCAACATTTTGATGTATGATTCTTGTAGATTTCATGATTTATAGTGCTTTATTTGATATAGGTGTCTCAAAATATTTTATATATTCTCAATTTCTAAGTGTGTTAGGACTAGAAGTGGAACATATGTGTGGGGTTATATCAACTGATACACCATTAAGGGTATGATTAGAAAATATCCATCAATGTAAGGAGTGTACCCTTGAGACTCATGGGTATAGATTCCCTTGGGACTTGATTGTGTATGAAATTTCAGGTTTTGATATGAAATTGGAAATGGATTGGATGATGTTGTATCATGCCCATATTGAATGTTACCACCATAGGGTAATGTCTAAATCCATTGAGGGGGGATGATTATGTCCATAAGACGGAATGAGATATTCAGGTAGGCAATGCAGGGACCTTTTGATTGTTGTTTGGTGAACACAGAGCCCAAGTGTCATGTCTTTTACTTTATGATGAGGGTGTAGAGAAAATTTTATTTAACCATATGTTGGATCATTTTTAGGATGTGATTCATAAGTAATTATTAGTGCTGCCTCCCAAGAGATATGTGGAGTTCATAATTGATTTTTTACCTAGACCATATCCTATTTAAATCCTTCCATATATAATATAACCGGTAGAGATTCAGGTGTTTGAAGCTCAGTTGGAAGAATTATAAAATAAAGGGTTTATTTTTCGGAGTACATCACATTGGGTGTCTCTAATTCTGATTTCCAATAAGGCTGACTAGACATTATGGTTGCGTGTCAATTATTGGAGGATAAATCATATGATTTTAAAGAAAATACACCATATTCTATGAATTGATGAAATTTTGACTAATTGGGAGGTTCTTTTATGTTCTCAATTATCGACTTGTTATCGGGGTATCATCAGCTGATATTGATACCTTCTGATATATTTGAGACTTCTATCAAGTGTGGGTATAGTTTTTTTGAGTTTTTTGTGATGTTGTTCAGGTTTCCCAATGTGCCAAAAATGTATATGTCCCAAATGAACAGAATATTGAACCCATACATTGATATGTTTGTATTTGTTTTTGAGTATGACATCATGGTGTACTCTAAGAATCATGAATGATCATTCTAAACATCTATACATTTTAATGATTACACTAAGTGATTATTGGCTATACACCAAGATAGTTTAATGACATTTATAGATTAATAGGTTAAATTTATTGGGTCACATCATCTCTGAGGAAGGTGTGTCAGTGGACCCAAAGAAAGTGAATATTGTTGTGTCTTGGGAGGATTCCAAGAATGTTTTTGATATCCAAATGTTTTTGGGTTTAATGGTCTATTATAAAAATTTCCTTAAAGACTTTTCCCATTTGGTTGCACCAATTTAAGGCTTAACTAATAAGGGCATCGAGTTTGAATGGGCTGGGGTATAGTGACCTAGGATTAACATATGAGGATATTACATCATTTTAGATTAATATTTAGAACTTTACAAAAATACATGCCTAAGGACCGTAATAGTTTAGTGTCTTTGGAAACGTGGAAACACAAGATTATAACTTGGTGAAATATTTTCAAAATATCCCTTAATGAGATTCCCCTTCATTACTCCAACATAAATACCATTTTCATAACATAGGAAAAGGAAATATAATAAAGGGGTAAGCTGAGATGTAGGAAAACAGGATAGATATATATGAATGATGTGAGCATAATTGTATGAGAACAGAATATTAACATGAGAAGATCATACCCACATATCAAATATCATAATCAAGAGTCATGGAATAATTATTCATAGTTCATAAGACCAGATTCATATAGAAATAAAGAGATTAATCTTTGAGATCATAACAAAATCTTAAGACTTGTGATTATGGAATACACCTACACACAAAGAATTATTTGTCAAGGATACCTACCAAGACCTTCATAACATGTTAATATTGGGATAATCACCCATGTACCTGCTTCAAGATGAATATTCCCTCCTATGTAACCTCTTGTTTCGGGCTTTGTATTCACTCCCATGTACCCTCTTATTTTGGGAATTAGATACCCTCTAGTATAGCCTCTTGTTTGGGGATTGGGATTCCGTCATTATGTACCCTCTAGTTTCAGGATTGGGAATCCCTCCTGTGTACCCTCTTGTTTCAGTCTTGGGATTCCCTCCCATATACCCTATTGTTTTGGGATTGGGATTCCCTCCTGTGTACCCTTGGATCTCATAAAAAAACATCTTTACTTAATGTATAAGAGGTAGATGTAGGTCCCACCACTCAGATTATGAAATCATACATGCATGTTCCACAAAACAACAAAACTCTCAACATATCATGACCCATAAAAAGATATGGGTTTATACAAATCATATCATAATCCATGATATTAAATTGGTATCATTGAAATTTAATTGCATCATAAAATATAGAAAATAAATAGGTTTCATAATCATTTTATCAAATCATAACCCATGAAAAGAAGTGGGTTTCAAAAGAATATAACCCGTAGAGAAAAAACATGTGTCATAAACAATGTTCCTTTAAAAAAACAATTCAAGAAATTATATGACTGGAATTCTGGTATTGTGCCCCCAAGAAATATTAAACAATATCAAAGGGTTTCATATTTGATTATGAATGATTTTTAAAGATCACTTGGAACATTTCTTATAGAAAATAACCTTTTTGAAATTCATTTTTTAAAACATAGAACACATTCAAAATCATATTATTTAAAAAAAATTAAAAACATATAAAGTAATATATAAATTAATTTTAAACATTTCATGAGGAAAATATCCTTTATTATTTGAAAAAAATACTTTTACAAAACATAAAACTTTTTCAAAAACCATTTTCATTGAAAATAACTTTAATGACATTTCAAAAAAACAATTCCATAAAAACATATAAATTAATCATTAAAACATTATGGAAACCATTTTCTTTGAAAATAATTTGGAAAATTATAAATAAGGCTTGAAAACGTTTTGAAATTCTTTTTATAGAACATAGTATTGAATGCACACATAATTATAATGAAAGGGAGAAATAAATTCATATTTTCATAAAAAAAAACATTTCTTAATTATATTAAGTATCTAAGAGTGAAAAAATAATACAATTTCGTGGATATAACATGAATAATAATAGGATAAGAAAAGTCATGGGATTTATTAATAAATGTACTATAATATTTTAACAATGGAATCATAATCATATACAATCCTAATTAATAATGAGATTGTATCACTAAAGTCTTACCACTTTGGTAACTTGAAATCATAATGATCATGAAAGAATAACATTAAATTAAGATTATAATATGATTAAAAGATGTATATTCAGGATAAAACTTTTTAAATCATATTATCTGATCCTCATAGAAAAATATAGGTGTATAACATGGCATGTGTCTGAAATAATTATCATTGAGAAAAAAGTACTTTAACGATTTTGTAATGTTTGAACCATAATCCCCGTGAAATAGAGATCATAAAATAGATATATAAATACCCATAAAATAAATTATAATAATCATATAATAAATTAATGTGTTATATATACACCACAAAACAAAAATAAGCGATGAATATAACATATATCTCATAGAAATAAAAGTGATATGAGAAAACCTTGTCATGACTTTCATTGCACACATTAAAAATTATTCTATAATTAGTATATATTTATTAAAAATATATCAAATAACTATATTAATATATATCTTATCATATTTCATTAATTTATGACATTTTCTTACCCATTTATTATAAATTCCTTATTAATGAAACAATATAGGTAATAACTACTTTATTTATCATACATATTTCAACTTGTTAATCTTCATACTCTTAGTTAGATCATGATGTAATTATTTATAGAATTTATAAAAGGTTTTATATATCATATATATTAGGTATAAAAATCTTTATAATAATATATAGATGTTGGATATATTAAATGAAATACAATTTTCATGGAGACGGTATGACGTATGTATGCATAAACGTTTTTTCCATTTAATTATTATTTTTAAAGAATGAAATTAAATGAAATATATGTATGTATATAATATAATTAAATAAGAATTATTATGTCATATATATCATATATTTTTACTAAACCCATCCTTAATAAATTTCATGTAATGTGTGAACAAATCACATCACTTTGAGGAGGCAGTTGTCCACACATCCACAAACGAAGTTATCATATTTTCATAAAATGGAAAGAATAAAGGTATGTGTCATATAAAACTTCCAGAAGTATAAATAAAAAATAAATAACACACAAAAACACACACACACACACATATATATCATTTCAAAATATATTATCAATTATAATTTCTAACCATGAGTGGTGGTAAAGGAAAAATGAACAACATCGTTTTGCGAGGTGATAGTTCACCATACACGAATGATACGTTTTTTACCCATTTGGTGGAAGTGTGTTTGAGTTTAGGTTGATAAACTGGAATAAAAACATATCATTATATTGAGTATAATACGGTTACTATATTTTTTTGGAATAAAAATATTATAGGGGATGGAGAATGAAAACAAAACAAAATATCTTGAGGAAGGATGTTTCCTCTTTTCTGGGTAACTCATTTTGGATTGCACCAAAGGGAACTTTTGGTTGGTTTTATGAAAAAAACATGGATTATAGTATTAATGTATGTATGTTTTGAGATAATTTTAGTATAATTTTGGAGATAAAATGGTTTTATATGTGTGAATAAGTGGGATGGGTGAGTTCCTTTTTATAGTGGGGGAGGAGTGGAATTCTTGTAAATTTTTGAAAATGGAATTCCACCCATGATGTCTGTTGTCAAGTGAATCCAATAATGTTAAAAATTATATAAAATGGAGGATAAAATTTATATGTGAACATATAATTAATTTTGGAAATGTTTCTAGGTAATATTGGGTCTTAAATTTAAGTCTTAGTCCTTTGTTAAGTTATTTTTTCTCTTAATCACTGTAATTAATTTTAATCACTTTTAAAAATATTTGTTGTAAAAATATAATTTGAAATTATTAAAAATTAAAAATTATTATTATTAAAAATATTGAATACATTATTCAAAATTCACACCACTTAAGGGGAAAAAATAATTTAAATTTAATCCTACAGATACGGAGACAATGCAAGGTTTTAAATGAAAAGGTCCAACAGTTTGAAATGTTTTTATATCCAATTTCATTGTAAAATTTGTTGTAATTAAAAAATTGTAATAATTTATGTAAAATTATATAAATATAATTTATAATCGAAATAATTCATAATTTAACTATAAAAATAAACTGGATGAAAAATAGTTTCCAATAAAAATTCAGTGTTTTCCACTAATCATTAAAAAATGAAATTGCAATGAAAAATACATCAAATTCACCTGAATTAAATTTTGATATCCCAATTCCAGAAAATGAATTTTATTTTTTCAAATAAAAATTATAAAATATTAAAAAAAAATATTTATAATGGGTTCTCTATTAAGATTTCGTAGAACTACATTTTTTAAAAATACATCTTTTTTTAATAAAATTTAATTTATTCTTATATTCTTCCTATAAAATATATTGGATTTGTATCAATTTTTTTGGAATATATAATATATAAATTTTATTGAAAAAATTAATCAAAATCATTTTATTTAATTAATTGAGATAAAATTGTGTTTATACACATAAATATAGTTTTCTTGGATAAGAAATTTATTTATTTTCAAATAGTTCATTCATTCAAATATATTAATTGATAACCAATGGATTAATTTTAAAAACATGTTCAAATAATATTTTCCCAATTTATTTAATATTTTTCATAATTTCCATTGCAACGACTAGGTGGTTGCTATAATAATATTTTAATAATATCATCAACAGTATAATTTGAATCCGTAAAACTTGGTCTTGTGTGTAAAACAAGATATCAACGGTAGTCAGTATCGTGTGTAATAAAAGACACACATTTTTTTTTTGTGTACCATAATTTAATATTATTATTTCATTTAGAGAATTATTTACTTGGTGTTGTGTATAACACAATATAAACTTTTAGATTTTATTTTTAAAAAATATTAATTGTTTTATAAAATGAAAAAAAATCAAAAAGATTAAACAAATTTGAAAAATAATATTTCACAAAATCTTAGGGTGTAACATTATACCCCCCTAAAATTAATTTTTCTCTAAAATTCATCTAGGTTATTAAAGGTTTAATTATTTATGTTACTTTCATATAAACACACATTGTAAAAATTAATACTAAAACATCATTTAAAAATGGAATGTTGGAAACAAGAAGGTTACCTAATGTAACTCATAAATAGGTTCCCACATGGGAGAACATATGTGGTAAGTGAAAACATGGACATGGAAGAGAAACTTACCTATTTTGATTTGATGGGGAGTGATAGAGAACATGGTTAGGATAAATTTAACAATAACAAATACATAACACAAAGAGGATTGAAAAAATTTATTGATATCATAAAAAATGATGATTACTTGATATTTGTTTATTCAAGGCCCTTTTTCCAAAAGTTTAATAATTTTCATGAAAAGATATACTTACGTGATTTTAGAAAAACCTTACCCATTTTTGTCCCTTGATAAACTTCCAATAATATCATATTCTATGAAATGAAGGTGAAATTGTCATTCATCAAGAATTAACATATCATAAGATCTATAAAAATAAAGATAGGTCATTCCATATGTCTTTATCAAAATAAAAAAGTTATCACAAGTTATCAAATGTTAATAAATTCTTATATGATAGATAATACTTTAATATCCAAAACCAAATCCAAAGTTTACCATAAACCATTGAATAAATGGTTAACCTTATAAACCTTCTGAAATATGGAAGTAAAAAAAATATAAATAAGGTCACCAAATTTATCAAAAAAGGATTTCCATTGATCCCCAATATATAATAAAGTAGATATTGTTTTTACCATACCAAACAGTTGAATAGCTTCATCATGCATTCTCTTAAAACATGATAATAATATGAATTACCATGAATGATTATTTAAAAAATCAATGTTTCCATATTCCAAAGTTTATTGGATATATTCCTTAAATCAAAAAATGTTTTCAACTTCAGCAATGATAACATAAACCACCTATCAAAAAATCCATTATCTGTTCTGAGGTAATAATTACCATCTAATTTACTTTTTCATAACGTACATATCATTATCAAAACATCATTATCTCAACATTAGAATCATATTTAGGGTTATATTAACTTTTTCAAAATGTCACCTTTCCATTAAATAACTTTTCTAGTTCGTAAAAATCATTAAATATAATCTTTTAAATACTGACGTAATTCTTGAATCCAAATACATAAAAACTTCAATTATTCTAATTCAACCTTAATACATTAACTAGGATACATCACCCTATAACCTAATTCTTATTTCCTTTCATATTTCACCTGTAATCTCATCATAATTAGCAATATAACAATTACTCGTACCACTTGAATTATTATCTTAATGATATTTACACTTGGGACATTGATTTTCATAATGACCATTCATTCCGAACTTAATTCATTTAACTATAAATGATGTCTTATAGATTCCAATTTTCCTTTCCATTTCATTAATCTAACTCTTCATTTTTGGTTAGAAGTTACTTTAATTGTGTCATTATTTTCCACACCCAAAACATATTCTTGTTCCTATATTTTATTCAATTGGGTGATTATTTGCACATTCTTGACACAAAGGAAACTAAATCTAATTTCCTCCATGGCCTCTATTACCCAAAATTTCAGTGAACACCATTTTTCTCTTCTTCGGTGAGTCTGATAGTTAGTTAAGGAAAACATTGTTAATCATGTTCTATGAAAATTGATTAGGAATGATCACAACATCCATCAGTTCATTGATCATCCCATTTGATTTCTCATCTAGAAATTGTGTATCACACTCACCATTAACCTCGTACCTTCAAGATCCCACTGTTGACTAAACTAGAAAACATTGTGTGATCATCACTTATCATATAAGAAAACCATATAATCAAGAAAAATATCTACTGGGATGTCCAAATTATGTCACCTTAGACATATCCTTAAATAAATCCCTAGACATATCCTATGGAATAGCACTAGGCATCTCACTATGGTTTTCCCATCCTTATTTGCAATGGTTGAAAAATAATTTTATTTGATCCCTACTAAAACAAACTTGGATTAACATACATCGATATTATATCATTTTTTAGGAATATTCGTGAAATTATAAAAATTCATTCACAAGGACTATAATAGTTTAGTGTCTTTGTAATTATGGAGACATAAAATTATAATTTGGTGAATGATATTGAATATCTCCCTTAAATATATTCCCCTTTATTACTCCTACTTAAAACCTTTCTTCATATCCTGGGAAAAAGAGTCATAAGAAAGGGGTGATCTCCATTGACCAGTAAGGGTAGATAAGGGATATATGTAAGAATAGCATGATCATAAGGGTATGAGAACATGACCTTAAAATTATACGGTTATAAAATCTATATCAAAGATCATAATTAAAATTCATGGCATAATTATAAGTAGTCTATAAGACATGAATCATAAGGAAATCAAGAGCCTAATCCATGAGATAATAACTTAAATATAAGACATGTGATTGTGGAATACACATAAGCAAAAAAAAAATACTACGTCAAGGATACCTACCAATACCTTCATAACATGATAGGTACGGGCTAATCACCCATGTACTTGCTTCGGGATGGGGATTCCCTCCTGTATACCCTGCTATTTCAGGCTTGGGATGCACACTCGTCACATAATGAAATCTTGAATGAATGTGACTCAAGGTAAAAAAAATTCATCATATCATGATCCATAATAAGAAATGGGTTTCATAAATATCATATCATAACTTATGAAAAGAAATGGGTATTATTAACATTCCATCACATCATAACCTATGAAAAATATATAGGTTTTGTAATAATTTAATAAAGTCACAAAATGTTAAAAGAACTAGTTTCCAAAAGCATATATCATGTTGAAGATAAAAAAGTTTCATAAACACCATTCAATAAAAAAATATAACATTAAATAAATAATATGAATGGTATACTTGGATCCTATCCCCAATAAATCTTAAACAATATAAGAGGATTCCATTTTAGATGAAGATGAATTTTTAAATATCACTTGGAGCAATAATTTTAGAAAATAACCTTTCTTAAAAATTGAATTTTCGAAACACATAGAACATTGAAAATCATATTCACTAAAAAACACTTTGGAGATATAAAAAGTAAGATTTAAAATAATTTTATACATTTATTAATGAAAATATTCTTTCTTCTATGATTTTTTTGAAACATAAAATCTTTCCAAAACTATTTTCTTTGAAAAAAATCTTGAAGTCATTCTGAAAACATTTTTACATTAAAAATTTTTATGTAAGATTGAAAACATGAAGAAAAAATTATTATTTGAAAATAATTTGTAAATTTATGAGGATTCCTTGAATAAATTTTCAAAACCTTTTTACACAACATGGTTTTGAAAGAACACATATTTCCAACAGAAAGGATAAATAAATATGGATTTTCATATTTTTTTTAATTTTATTAAGTAACAAAGAGTTGAATAATGGAACCATTAATTGGATAAAAAAAGAATAAACAATGGATAATAAAATTCATTGGAGTTATGAATATATGGATTATAATATTTCATCAATGGAAGTATAATCATATACAATTCTGATTAAGGATTATATTGCATCAACAAACTCTTACCGGTTTTGTAAATTTAAATTCTAATGACCATAAGATACTAAATTATATTATTAAAGTAATGATACACAATATATAAAATTTAAATGGGTAGTATATAAATCTCAAAGAAAAATATAGGCACATAACATGGCAAGTGTGTCAATGAAGGTAAATTGAGACAAAATTACTTTACCGATTTTGTAACATTTGAATGATAAACTCCATGAAAGATAGATCATATAATAGAAATGTGATTACCCATAAACATAAGTATAATAATCATAGAATAAATTTATGGGATGTATATACACCACAAAATAACAATAAGTGGTGAATATAACATATATCCCACAAAAATAAAAGTGAGATGAGAAAACCCATACTTTAAGTCTTGACTTTCTTTGTACATGTCAAAACCATCTCGTTAAATCATGATTTAATTATTTAAAGTATATAAAAAATTTTCTATATATTATATATATTCCCTATATAAATATTTATAATAATATATAAAATAATGTTATATGAAATGGAATACATCATTCATGGAGATTATAGGTTATCTGTATGCATTAACAATGTTTGCATTGTGTTATCATTTTGAAATAAAGTGAATGATACATATGTGTGTGTGTATATACTATAAATACATTATAATAATTTTATCTTATGTATTCTATATGATTTAAAACCCCATACTTAATACTTTCCATGTAAATTGTGGATGAATCACATCTCTTTGAGGAGGTAGTAGTCCACATGTCTAAAAATGAAGTTCTATTATTTTCAAAAATTGAAAACATGAACGTATGTGTTGTATAAAAATAACATAAGTATTAAGACAAAATAAATATCATATATATTATATAAAAACATAGTGTCTGATCTTATTTTCAACAATTATAGGTGGTAAATGAAAAGGGAACAACATTGTTTTGTGAGGCAATAGTTCACCGTACACGAATGTTGAGTTCGTTACCCATTTGATGAAAATGTATGTGAGTGAAGGTAAGAATATTATAAAATGTATCAATATATTTAGGATTTAATGATAAATATACAATCATGGAATAATAAGAGTTTAGGGGATTTAAAATTAAAATAAAACAAATTATCTTGAGGAAGGATGTTATCGCTTCTTTGGGTAACTCCCTTTCATTTGATCCAAATGGCACCCTTTGTTAGATTTCAGCATAAAGGGAAGATTATAAGATGAACATAGGGATTATGGGAGATTATTTGAGCATATTTTGGTTGATCCAAAGGGATTTAGATGTGTGAATAAGTGGGAAAAGATAGTGCCTTTTTTTAATAGAGGAGGAGGGGCATTCTTGTAAATTTCCATCATATTTTTGCCGTTAACAAATTTATCCAATAATGAAAAAAATTAGATTAAAGGGAGGATAGGGTTGAAATGTGAATATAAAATGGGTTTTGGACTAGTTTATAAAACATTTTGTGTCTTATTTTAAAGGAATATTCCTTTGTTAAGCTAATTTTTCTCTTAATTGTTATAATTTATTTTAATATATTTTACTTATATTTTTTGTCAAAAAAAGATGAAATTATTAAAAATTATAAATTATTATGATTCCAAATATGATTTTTTTTAAAATTAAAAAATTTGGTATAAATAAATTCAAAATTAGTCCTACAGAAGGGACAACAATACATGTTTTTAAGGAGAAAAGGTCCAAAAGATTGTAGTGTTTTTATATAAAATTTAATCTT
This sequence comes from Viscum album, assembly GCA_963277665.1. Lineage (NCBI taxonomy): Eukaryota > Viridiplantae > Streptophyta > Magnoliopsida > Santalales > Viscaceae > Viscum > Viscum album. Next base: position 1,273,058,772 of record OY728132.1, on the reverse strand, counting down.
GAAATTAGTTTTAATGAATTAAATTGGATTAAGCGATTTATAATAGATATAATTATAATTTAAAACTAAATTAGAACATATTTTAACTATATATAAAAATAAAATTAAATAGAAGTTTGGAATTAAAATTCAGTGTTTTTCACCATTCATCAAAAAATGAAACTTCTTAGAAAAATTTCCAAAATTCACCCGAAGTAAAATTTGATATTACAATTTCAAAAATGAAGTATATTTTGTCAGATAAAATTTATAAAAGTATCAAAAAGTATATTTAAAATTTCTTCTCTATTAGAAGGTGGTAAAATTGCTTTTTTTTTAAAAAAAATAGAATATTTTATTCATAAATTATGATTTATTCTTATATTATACCTATCAAATCCATTTGATGAATACCAAAAATATTTGTTTAATATATAATATATATATTTTATTTAAAATATTAATCAATAGTGGTTGATTTAATTTATTGAGATAAAATTGGGTTTGTACCCAGAAAAATTGTTGATTTTTTTCAAATAGTTTTCCCTTCAATTATACTGATTGATAACCAAATGAATAATATTATAAACACACGTACATAATATTTACTCATTTTAGTTAATATTATCCCTAACTTCCATTCCAACTGCCTCGTTGTAGCTATAATAATATTTTAATAATAATAATAGTATATTATAGTTTGGTAAAACTCAGTCTTGCGTGTAATGCAATATATCAAAGGAAATATGTATTGTGTGTAATATAAGAGAAACATAGTGTTTCAAATACCGTGTGATAATATAATTGTTACGTACAATGAATGAAAAAATTATTACTAATATATAAAAAACTATATTTTGTATTGCATGAAATGAAAAATATAAAAAAGATTAAATTTATCCAAAAAGAAATATTTCATAAAATCTCAGGGTGCTACATGAGGATTGTGATAATGGTTTCCTAGATTTAAATAGGCTGTTAACTTCCACATCGATTCTAATCATACTTGAGTTGGGTGTGTGGTATATCTTGTTTATGGTGAATCTGGTGTTGGTATTGGGGTTTTTTAATGCAGGATGACCAGGTTTTGGCATATGGGTCATAAAATTTGAATAATTATGAACTAAATTACAATATTCATGATCATGAGTCATCCATGATGCCCTATGATTTAAATTATTGGTGGAATTACATAATGGGGGATAAGTTTACGGTGTATACCGATCAAAAAAGGCTTAAATATATATTCTATCAGTGTGAATTAATTTTTTTTTAGAAAATATGGGTGTATTATATGCATTCCTTCAATTTTGTATTGGTTTATACATTGGATAAGGGAAATAAAGTTTTAGGATCTTTTAGTTAGAAGACTAAAAATCCGGAAGTTCAGGAATTCAGTTTTGATTGGATGTTAATGGCATTGTTTGATGAGATTCATCTAGTGGCTCAATATGGGAAAGAGAAGATGACCCTTTCATCCTTGAAAGTTAATTACACACATATAATCTAGATCAAGTAGAATCAAGTTGAGGATATAGATTTTTTGGCCTTAAGGGAATGTATTAAATGTTGGGAGGCACCTTCCAACTGGACTGTTGACAGTGATTGTATCATTTATGTTCATGAACATGGTGTTGTGCCTATATATATGTAAGAATAGTCTATGTATGAGTTTCATGATTGAAATTGGTAAGTGAATCCTGGTTTGACCAAAATGTATCATGATCTTCATAGACATTATTGGTGGACAATGATGAAGATAGAGGTCATAGGTTTCATGATGTGATGATATGCCTTTTAGCAGGTGAAGGTAGAGCATCCAAGAACAAGTGTTTTGTTGTATCCTTTTCCCATTATAGAATGGAAATTTTATGAAATCACAAAGGAATATTTATCGTTATTTTTAGGATTACATAGAATAATGGTGCGATATGGGTAGTTATGGATTATTTCACTGAGGAAACACATTTCTTACAAATATGAGAGACTTTCACCTTTGACAAGTTGGGTGAGTTGTACATTCTAGAGATAGTGTGGTTGTATGGGGTTCCCTGTACTATATTTTAAAATTTTATGTACATTTTACATCACACTTCTGTGCAGGGTTATAGAAGGAACTTGGTACCCATGTGTTTTTGTATGAATTTCCACCCATAGACCGATAGGAAGTCAGAACGCACTATTTAAGTTCTAGAGAACATGTTGAGGGAATGTGTCATATAATTTTGTGGATCTTGGGAGAATAAGTTAGGAAAATTTGATCTCGCCTACAATAATAATTACTAGGTAATGATTCAGATCGAACCATATTTGGTTCTCTTTAAGAGGTTGTGGAGATCTCCATTATGTTGGATGAATGGTGGTGAATATGAGTTGTTCAGTCTAAGTCTCATGTAGGAGATGTCAAAACTAGTTCAATTTATTTGGAAATGTATAGATATGGATCATAGTATGGAGAATTCATATATTGATCGATGTCATCGAACTGTCTATTTTTTAGTGTGTGATCTTGTGCTTCTTAGGGTGTCACCATGGTTGGGTCATTGTTAGATTGCAAAACAAGGTATGTTGAAACCTAGGTATGTGGGGCCATTTGAGATAGAAAAGATAATTGAACCGATGGATCATTGATTGTCTCTTACATAGTGGTATAATGTCATGGGTAAATTTTTTCATATGTCATAGCTTCCATAGTATCACACATACCCTTTCCATGTGATTCATGTAGATGATGTTGTGGTTGTGGTAGAAGAGACCTTTAGGGATCATCAAATTCATATTGTGTACTGTAGTGAGAAAGTATTATGAGTCATGGGTGTGCCACTAGTTAGTGTGTTGTGGTTTCATGGAAAGGTTTAGAAGTAAACATGGCAAAGGGAAGAAGATGTTCTGGCCCAGTGGATTGGTCCCTTTACCATAGAATCTTAGTAATTATTTAGTATGTGACTTAAGGATGAGCCGTTATAAGGTGTGGAGGTTTTAAGATCCCAAACATCATTTAGGTGAATTTTTGTTTATGTTTATGTTTAATTATTTTTAATTTGGTTAAATAATGGTATAACAAGCATTTTAGGAGTCTCAGGGGTGTTGGGGGGGGGGGGGGTTCGAGACTCAAAAGAGGGGTTAAATTGTCCATTGAGTGTATGTTAGATGGATGGTGTACGGTTAGTAGAAAACGTGTTCCCCCACCATGATTTCATGTTGGTGGGTTTAACGGGTTATAAAAAAATACATGGGCTAATCCAAACCATTAAAGCTTTGAAAGAGCCACCCTGTACGGTTACCACACAGTTTCTCAAACCATGCAGGCTCCCCAGGAAACTGTATGACCCTACCTCTACATAGATAGAGGGTGGAACACAGTTGCCACAAAATTTGGATACCCGTACATCCATACCATGTGCCCCAATAAAAAATTGGGTTTTTACCTTTTCCTCACCTTAATCCTTAATAAATCAAACCCAAATTTCCTTACCATTTCTCCTACAATATCCAAGGGTGATGAAACCTTCATTTCAAACGCCCCAAGGATTGATCTCCCTCGTTCCTAAGACGTTTGGAGCATCATTGGGTGAATATCAAATCTTATAGTGAATCTAACACAACTATTTGTTCTATTTTATGGATCAGGGCTTGTGGAATCATTCTTCTTCTTTTTAAGCTTTAAGACCCTATTTCCCACTAGTTTCTAGGTTGGGGATTTAATGTGGGTTATTTCTTAATCAAAATCCAAGGTTGAGTATAATCTGGTGTATTGAATTATGGTAATTGGTCTACAAGTTATATCCCATAGTCACATTAATTTTATTATGTGTATTTGGATTACATTTTTTATGTTGTTCTTTCCATTCAGTTATCATTGGTTGAAAATGTTTAATTTTTTGGATAAATGAAGAATTGAACCCCTCATGATCCTCATGGGATGCATTGAGGATGATTAGGCCATGTTAAGTTCCACCCATATGGTGGTCCACCTCAAGAACGTGAAAATTAGGATGTTAAATATTGAATTTAATTTTTATGAGGTAGAGACCATATGACAACCCTGCTTTTTATTAAAAATTAAACATGCTTTATTACATAAAACATCACTTGATACAACAAAAAAGATCGAGAGGTTTAGTGTCTCTGGGGATTAGGATCATTACATAAAAACTTTAAACTTGAAATACAACATCTTTATTGAAAACTTCCTTTACATGACCACTACATTCCTTCGTACTTAGCATTGCATGAGATAACCTGAGGACATGCATAAGAAAAGGGTGAGCTATAAAGCCCAGTAAGGGAGTACACAATGAATAACATGAGGAGTACAATACATGTTAGGCAATAGGCATATCAATAGAGAATAAGAAAAACATGAACATAAAGGCATGATAAAGCATGATAATCATAACATGGAAATGTGGCAACAACACTTAACATTGAATTAGCATGAGCCAAGGCTCATTGCACATGGAGCATGAGTAAACCCTCATTGCACTTGAAGCATGAGTAAACCCTCGTTGCACTTGAATTAGCATGAGTAAACACTCATTGCACATGACGTATCATGATACTATACTTTACCCAATGCATTGGAGTGCTATAAAGGGCGCACCCTTCTTAAACATTTCATTTCATGCATAAGTGTGCCACATGGATCATAAAACATGGATTCATAAAACATAATCATTTCTTCCACGATAAAGGAATGTGTAATTCATAAATGAAACTTTACAATCAATATGTAAATGTGCATAAAGGTGAATACCCTTGACAGAGAAATGGGCATGGTATTCACTACACAAAGACATTGGCTTAGAAAATCGGTGCGATTTCGGTAGCGTAACGGCGTGACATAAGAATTCATAAAAAAGGTTGATGAGAGAGAAAGGGGTTCGTCATCATATTTACATTTAATGTACAGTATGGAGATCATATAGATACATGTCCCAACAATTGAAATGGAATTTAGATTCATGATACAAAATTATTGCTTGAATAAAAAAGAGGAGAAAAAGGTTTCTTTCGGAAATTCGGCATAGTAACGGGTGTACATGGGAGGCTTTTAATGAGAGAGAAAGGGGGTCTCCCATCATTCAAACAATAATAGGGCAGTATGGGAGAGGTGCGAAACCATACCCCAACATTCATAATTGATATTAAAAGGGCAATACAACTTAAAGAAAATTGACAAAAATGAGAAAGGAAGAAAAAAACCCTTACTTGGAAGTGTGCTTCCAAAGGCTAGAGAGAGGCGTTGTGAGAGGATTCTTGGGAGCTTGGGACACCTTGAGAGGATTATAGAGAGAGTAGGGCAGAGTTTGGACGAACTCCAAGGGTTTGAGTGAGGAGGAAGTGGGATCTTGGGTGGGTTTATATAGGAAAGGTGAGAGAATTCTTTATTATTTAGGTTTGGGACCCCTTATATTAAAATAATCCAAACCACAAACCATCCCATGGTATTTTCCCATGGTTTCTGGAAAAGGAAAGATGAAAACAATATTTTACAAGGCCAAGGTCCGAACTTATTAAAAAATTAGGGTTGCTTATGTGGAGGTGAGTCACACTCCCATGGAAATTAATTTAAAAAGGCAAAGTGTTGAATAAGTCTTGAGGGCTCCATTAATGCTTTGAAAAGTAAGTCAAAAAAACCCAAAACCTCATTATTTTAATGATAAAACACATATTGGCAGAAAATAAGGATTATGGTATTTTATTACATCACCATTGGGTCATTATGATGTCATAAAACACATTATATATTTAAATGGTATTTAATTTTTACCCAAAAATTTGACTGTCTCAGAAAATTATGAAAAATTCACCGTTGGATAATTACGACGTCCTGATTCCAAAAATAATATTTATTTTATCTAAATAATTTTCTAAATATGTGAATTTTCACTTTTAAAATAAAAACCGTCATTTATAAAAAAATTCACGGGTTTTGACAGAAATGGCTTACAAACCTTAATAAATTTTTTTATTGCATTCATAAAATTATAAGATCATTTATATTTAATAAAAAATTAATTTAATATTAATAATAATATTTTATTAAAATATTATTTAATTCAAAAAATCCTTTAATTTAATAAAATATAATTCTTAATTAAATAATAACTAAAAACACCATTTGTACTTTAAAAACTAATTACAACGTATCAAAAATGACTAGAAATTATATTCATTATTATATACAAAAAAAATAATGTACATGAACATGGTGCTATTTATTTGTTATATAACCCCTTAAAATAGCCGCATAAGACCTAAGGGTAAGGTGTGCAATGGTGACAGACTCTTGGGGCGGCTCGGATAACATCGCTCGAGTGGTAATCTCTATCAACTTCCACTTTTCCCGTAGACGGTCCCGTTCAAGCTTGACATAATGAAGCTCAGCTTGGGCTTGGTCAAGGGCGAATCCCAAATATGCCACCTCTTTTCCGAGCTCCGACAAATGGGCTTCTTAAGGGGCAATTCTACTGGATGAGGCCATCGCTTCCTTTGTCTGAGTAGAAATGGGTTCGTTAAAGCCTTATATTTATACTACTCAGATGATCACTGTTCAACGGCTATAAAAGTAACGGTCACAAATCTTAACGTAAAACTAAAGAAGTTGACATCTTATAAAAACATTTTTCACAAAGAAACATTTAACTGGATCAAGAGGGATTTTCTATTAATGAAACTTTGGGTCGTTACAATATTCCCCCCTTAAGAAATTTCTCCCTCAAAATTTTCCTTTTCCCACTCTAAAACAAAAGTGGGTAACTCAGCTCCATCATATCCTCCGACTCCCAAGTTGCTTCTTCAAACTTGTGGTTTCTCCACAACACCTTGACGAGGGGCATTGTCTTATTTCGTAGAACTTTTTCTCTATGATCTAAGATCTTCACTGGTTGCTCCTCATAAGAAAGATCATCTTCCAATTGTACCACCTCAGAAGAGAGTACATGTGAAGGGTCCGGTATGTACTTCCTTAAGAGGGATACATGAAAGACATCATGCACCTTGGCCATAGTAGGTGGAAGTTCTAGTCGATAGGCCACAGCCCCAACACGATCAAGAATCTCGAAGGGGCCGATGTACCTTGGACTTAACTTCCCTTTATTTCCAAACCTAACAACCTTCTTCCACGGAGATATGCGTAAAAACACCATGTCTCCGACTTTAAACTCAAGGTCTCGTCGATGATTATCTGCATAACTCTTCTGTCGACTTTGGGCTGCCTTGATATGCTGCTGAATGGTTTTCACCTTCTCCACCATTTCTTCGACCATTTCTGGTCCAAGCAGCTTACGTTCACCGACCTCATCCCAACATGCCGGTGTTCTACACCTTTTCCCATACAGGGCTTCATATGGTGCCATTTGGATGCTCGAGTGGAAACTATTATTATAAGAGAACTCAACCAGAGGAAGATGTTGATCCCATCCTCCTTCAAAGTCCATTGAGAACGCTCTCAACATATCCTCAAGTGTTTGGATAGTCCGCTCGGATTGGCCATCAGTTTGAGGATGATAGGACGTACTGAAGTTTAGTTCAGTATTCAGAGCATGTTGAAGACTCTTCCAAAACTTATAGGTGAATCTTGGATCTCGATCAGAAACAATAGATAGTGGTACTCCATGCAACCATACCAAATCCCTGATATATATCCGTCCTAGTTGATCCAAAGAGAAATCCTCTCGAATAGCAATGAAGTGTGCAGTCTTTGTAAGACGATCCACAACAACCCAGATTGCATTGTTGCCTTTGGATGTCCTTGGAAGTCTGGTGACAAAGTCCATGGTGATGTTCTCCCATTTCCATTCTGGTATGGGCAATGGTTGCATCATCCCTTTAGACTTCTGCCTCTCTAACTTCACTTGCTGACACACCAGGCACTTTGATGTATATTCAGCGATCTCCTTCTTCATATTATCCCACCAAAAGTTTTCTCGGAGATCTCAATACATCTTTGTGCTCCCTGGGTGAATAGAGAAATTTGAACTATGTGCATCATCCAAAAGTTCCTTCTTCAGCTCCGGACTTGATGGAACACATAGTCTTTTCCCAAACCAAACAATTCCTACTTCATTAACATTAAACTCTGAGGATTTTCACTTTTTGATAGCTTCCACTTTTTCTTGGATTCCCGCATCATCCTTTTGAGAATCCTTTATTCTTTCCAAAAGAGATGGTTGAGCAATCATTTGTGAAAGGATTGATGATGTTCCCTTCTTTATGATTCCCACATCCATCTTCATCAAGTCTAAGAAGATTGGATCCTTCTCAATTCTCATCATTGATAGAATCGCTGGATCCTTTCTACTTAGGGCATCCGCCACCTTGTTCGCCTTCCCAGGGTGGTAATGTATTGAACAATCATAATCCTTGATGAGCTATATCCATCTTCTCTAGCGCATGTTAAGACATTTCTGTGTGAATATATATTTAAGACTCTTGTGGTCAGTATATATCTCACATTTCTCTCCATAGAGATAATGCCGCTAGATTTTCAAGGCAAAGATCACAGCCGCCAATTCCAGATCATGCGTTGGATAGTTTCGCTCATGGATTTTCAACTGCCTTGAGGCATAGGATATCACTTTATCATTCTACATCACCACACATCCTAAGACCTTCTTCGAAGCATCACTGAATACCACAAAAAGCTCCCCACTTGTGGGTAAAGTGAGCACGGGTGCAATGATAAGCCTCCTTTTCAACTCCTTGATGCTTTCTTCGCATTCATAACTCCAAGAAATCTTTACTCCCTTTCGAGTTAGCTTGATAAGAGGGTTGGAAAATCGTGAGAAATTTCTCACAAACCGTCGATAATATCCAGCTAACCCCAAGAAGCTACGGATATCAGTTACCGATGTTGGCCTCAGCCATCCCTCAATTGAATCTGTTTTGGAGGGGTCAACAGATATTTCATTTCTTGTGATGATATGGACCAATAATGAGACTTACTTCAACCAAAACTCACACTTGTTGTACTTTTCATAGAGCTTCTCCTTGCGCAAAGTCTCTAGTACAGTTTTTAAATGCTCCTCATGGTCCTCCTTGGTTTTGGAGTATATTAGAATATCATCTATAAAGACTACCACAAATTTGTCAATGTAATCTCTAAAGACTCTATTCATCAAGTCCATAAATATTGCTGGAGCATTGGTGAGTCCAAAAGGCATTACTATGAATTCATAGTGCCCGTACCTTGTACGAAAAGCCGTCTTGGGGACATCTTCCTTCTTCACCCTTACTTGATAATATCCTGACCGCAAGTCCACCTTGGAGAAGTATTGTGCTCCACGCAGCTGATCAAACAAGTCATCGATTCTTGGGAGAGGATACTTGTTCTTTATCGTGATTTTGTTAAGTTCACGATAATCGATGCAAATCCGCATTGACCCATCCTTCTTCTTGACGAAGAGGACTGGTGCACCCCATGGTGATGCACTTGGGCGTATAAACCCTTTATCCAGATTATCCTGTAGTTGTTTCTTCAGCTCTTCAAGCTCAACAACAGCCATTCTATATGGAGTCTTGGATATTGGTAGCGCCCCAGGTATAAGTTCAATTGAGAACTCAACATCTCTTCTTGGAGGAAGACCAGGAAGTTCCTCGGGAAATACTTCAGCGAATTCCCTCACAATAGGCATTTCTTCAAGGGTGGTTTCTTCCTTGGACTCAATCATCTGAGCCAGATATGAATGCTCATAAGGCAGTAATATCCATACTTGAGATGATGGAGCTAAAGGAGATTCATCTTCCTCCTGACACTTGTAAAGAATCGGGGGTCGATTCTCCATATGGAGTGTGATTTCCCTCTCTCGACAATTTATGTTGGATCTATATAAGGAAAGCCAATCCATGCCAAGAATTGCATCAAATTCCACAAAAGGGAGTATGACGAGGTTCGCCGGGAAATTCAATCCACAGATTATAATAGGGGAGGACTTATACTCATGGGATGCAATGATTTCCCCATTTTCCGTACTCACCGACATCTTTACTTCCATGATTTGTGGTGGTGCAGGGATTGTTCTACTAAACTTTTGAGATATAAAAGAATGCGTAGAACCTGAATCAAAAAGTACGTTCGCTATTCTTGAATGAATAACTAGTGTACCTGTCACCACTTCGTTGTCGGGGTTCACTTCGGCAGAAGTGATGGCAAAAGTTCTTCCTTGCTGTCTTGGAGGTTGCTGGTTGCCTCCGATAACCCTTGGATTAGGGCACTGATTTGCAAAATGACCCGGTTCTTTGCATTTGTAGCATTGAACAACGCGTTGAGGTTAGAACGGAGTGTTCCTATCCTCTTTCGTAGCCGCGGGTCCTTCTTGCTGACAGTTAACAGCTAGGTGCCCTTCTCTTTCACACTTGAAGCATTTTCTTGTCCCCCAAAGGCAATTTCTAGGGTGCTTCTTTCCACACTTTTGGCATGTGGGGTGCTGGAACTTCTTAGCGCCGTTGGATTTATCCATCGGACCACCAGCATTGAAGTCCACCTTACGCTTCTTATCCCCATGATACCCCTGTGATTCTCTGATCTCCATTTCAACCTTGAGGGCACATCAGACAATTTCCTCATAGCTGTCGAAGTCACAGATGGCTAATGTTTTCCGCAAGCTAGGCTTCAGCCCACCAAAGAAGCGGTCAACCTTGCATTCGGGGGTAACGACAAAGCCGGAAGCGTATCGTGCAAGCCTTGTGAAGTTTTCCTCGTACTCTCCCACAAATTCTTCATCTTTCTGTTTGAGGGAAAGGAAGTCCCTTTCCATCTTAAGACGAAGGGTGCGTGGAAAATATTTATCGAAAAACATCTTCCGGAATTCCTTCCATTCCAAAGCCTTGATCTCCTCCTTAGGCTTCGTATTTTTGATCAACGTCCACCATTGATCAGCTTCACCCTCCATACGATAATCCACCAGGAGAACCTTCTCTTTTTCAGAGCATTGGAGGATGGAGAATATCTTTTGAATGGAGTTGATCCATTGTTCAGCGATCGTGGGATCAGATGATCCACTAAAAGTATGAGGCCTTTGTCTCATGAAGCTTTCAATAGCGACTTGTTCTTTCTTAGGGGGGGTTGAACGTTCCTCTTGACCAGTGTTTCTATTCAAAACTTGAGTTATCTGGGAGAGAAGCGTGAAAAAGTTCACGATTCCCGCTCCCATTGGATTGGGCATCTCATAAGTACAATCATCACACTGATCTTCACAACGGTTGTTAGCCCGAGTTCTCCTATTACCAGCCATTGGCTGGAATAAAAGGAAAGTTAGGGGTAACACATAAAGGGTAATCCAAAGACAAAATTTTGATGACATATAAATAAACTTTATCCTCTTTAACTCATGAGTCTATAGGATTCAATCCAGGCTTTTCATGATATTCCTTCTAACATATATTCTTAGGGGCATTTTTTCCCTTAATAAGGGTTCATAATAAGATTGTGAATTTATAAAAACATATCCCCCGAGAGTGTTGTAACCAAGAATGCAGCAAGGCCCATTGTCGTGCACCAGTTCCCGTTCGAGTCTAGCTCAAAGCGGTGTTTTTGGGTTTTACCCCTAGGATACATCTGTGCCAGAGCCGCCTCTACCTGCTCGTATCCAGACAAGGATGTATTTATTTGATAAACCACTTAATTAGTATTTACCAAAACTTAGGGATGTTTTTATTATTCTTAGTCTTGTATCTAAGGCTTTACTAGGGTTTCCTAATCCCAAAAATAACTAAACCTATCCTCTGATACCAACTATGAAAACCCTGCTTTTTATTAAAACTTAAACATGCTTTATTACATAAAACTTCACTTGATAAAACAAAGAAGAACGAGAGGTTTAGTGTATTTGGGGCTTAGGATCATTACATAAAAACTTTAAACTTGAAATACAACATCTTTATTGAAAACTTCCTTTACATGACCACTACATTCCTTTGTACTTAGCATTGCATGGGATAACCTGAGGACATGCATAAGAAAAGGGTGAGCTATAAAGCCCAGTAATGGAGTACACAATGAATAACAAGAGGAGTACAATAAATGTTAGGAAATATTCATATCAATAGAGCATAAGAAAAACATGAACATAAAGGCATGATAAAGCATGATAATCATAACATGGAAATGTGGCAACAACACTTAACATTGAATTAGCATGAGCCAAGGCTCATTGCACATGGAGCATGAGTAAAACCTCATTGCACTTGAAGCACGAGTAAACCCTCGTTGCACTTGAATTAGCATGAGTAAACACTTATTGCACATGACGTATCATTATACTATACTTTACCCAATGCATTGGAGCGCTATAAAGGGCGCACCCTTCTTAAACATTTCATTTCATGCATAAGTGTGCCACATGGATCATAAAACATGGATTCATAAAACATAATCATTTCTTCCACGATAAAGGAATGTGGAATTCATACATGAAACTTTACAATCAATATGTAAATGTGCATAAAGGTGAATTCCCTTGATGGAGAAATGGGCATGGTATTCACTACACAAAGACATTGGCTTAGAAAATCGGTGCGATTTCGGTAGCGTAACGGCGTGACATAAGAATTCATAAAAAAGGTTGATGAGAGAGAAAGGGGTTCCTAATCATATTTAAATTTAATGGAAAGTAAGGAGGTCATATAGATACATGTCCCAACAATTGAAATGGAATTTAGATTCATGATACAAAAGTATTGCTTGAATAAAAAAGAGGAGAAAAAGGTTTCTTTCGGAAATTCGGCATAGTAACGGGTGTACATGGGAGGCTTTTAATGAGAGAGAAAGGGGGTCTCCCATCATTCAAACAATAAGAGGGAAGTATGGTAGAGGTGAAAAACCATACCCCAACATTAATAATTGAAATTAAAAGGGCAATACATCTTAAAGAAAATTGACAAAAATGAGAAAGGAAGAAAAAAACCCTTACTTGGAAGTGTGCTTCCAAAGGCTAGAGAGAGGCTTGTGAGAGGATTCTTGGGATCTTGGGGCACGTTGAGAGGATTATAGAGAGAGTAGGGAAGAGGTTGGACAAACTCTAAGGGATTTGAGTGAGGAGGAAGTGGGAGCTTGGGTGGGTTTATATAGGAAAGGTGAGAGAATTCTTTATTATTTAGGTTTGGGACCCCTTATATTAAAATAATCCAAACCAAAAACCATCCCATGGTATTTGCCCATGGTTTCTGGAAAAGGAAAGAGGAAAAAAATATTTTACAAGGACAAGGTCCGAACTTATTAAAAAATTAGGGTTTCTTATGTGGAGGTGAGTCACACTCCCATGGAAATTAATTTAAAAAGGCAAAGTGTTGAATAACTCTTGAAGGCTCCATTAATGCTTTGAAAAGTAAGTCAAACAAACCCAAAACCTCATTATTTTAATGATAAAACACATATTGGCCGAACATAAGGATTATGGTATTTTATTACATCACCATTGGGTCATTATGATGTCATAAAACACATTATATATTTAAATGGTATTTAATTTTTACCCAAAAATTTGACTGTCTCAGAAAATTATGAAAAATTCACCGTTGGATAATTTTGACGTCCTGATTCCAAAAATAATATTTATTTTATCTAAATAAATTTCTAAATATGTGAATTTTCACTTTTAAAATAAAAACCGACATTTATAAAAAAATTCACGGGTTTTGACAGAAATGGCTTTCAAACCTTAATAAAAATTTTAATTGCATTCATAAAATTATAAGATCATTTATATTTAATAAAAAATTAATTTAATATTAATAATAATATTTTATTAAAATATTATGTAATTAAAAAAATCCTTTAATTTAATAAAATATAATTCTTAATTAAATAATAACTAAAAACACCATTTGTACTTTAAAAACTAATTACAATGTATCAAAAATGACTAGAAATTATATTCATTATTATATACAAAAAAAATAATGTACATGAACATGGTGCTATTTATTTGTTACATAACCCCTTAAAATAGCCGCATAAGACCTAAGGGTAAGGTGTGCGATGGTGACAGACTCTTGGGGCGGCTCGGATAACATCGCTTGAGTGGTAATCTCTATCAAATTCCACTTTTCCCGTAGACGGTCCCGTTCAAGCTTGACATAATGAAGCTCAGCTTGGGCTTGGCCAAGGGAGAAGCCCAAAGATGCCACCTCTTTTCCGAGCTCTGACAAATGGGCTTCGTAAGGGGCAATTCTACTGGATGAGGCCATCGCTTCCTTTGTCTGAGTAGAAATGGGTTCGTTAAAGCCTTATATTTATACTACTCAGATGATCACTGTTCAACGACTATAAAAGTAACAGTCACAAATCTTAACGTAAAACTAAAGAATTTGACATCTTATAAAAACATTTTTTACAAAGAAACATTTAACTGGATCAAGAGGGATTTTCCATTAATGAAACTTTGGGTCGTTACAGACCATGAAAAATATGATGACATATTAGCCCAAGTTATGAAATAGAACAAATGATAATTGCGTTTAGTTGTTAACACAGGATAAAGGGGTGTTTCGTATATTGTGAATGAGTTACATGAAATATGAGAATGTGTTAATGAAATAAATCTTCTAAAAGGTAAATATGTGTATGAGTTGAAGTATGAAAAAAAATGTGTTAATGGGATAATGAATGTAAATTGAAAGTGTGGTAATGGGTTAAGGTACGATAGTGTTACTTGTATTGAATGAACTGTGGTTATATATAATGAATTTACTAATGAGTTATGGATTGAAAATATTATACTGCTATGTGGTTAAAGAATAATGTTCACCTGAGTTGGTTGTTTTAATGGAATGACTAATGCTCTACTCTCATGGATTGGGTAGGACTGATGCCATAGACCCACCCCTGTCATGCATTGGTTGAGGAGTTAGGATTATGTTATGTTCCCCTAATAGATTCATGGGATGCGATTACCTATACTAATTCTCCAAGGTAAGTGTAATATAATGAAAGGGTTGGGGATTCAGATTGATGCTCTATTCCCCAAATAGATTCCTTGGGTATGATTACCTTGATTGATGATTCAGGTAAGTGTTATGGAATGATTTTTGTAATAATTTCCCTCTTGATGTAAGGAACCTTATTCCTCAACATATTATAGTTTATATGATTGGCATTATATAAAGTTTAATTGATGAAAATGTTCTACCATTAGACCCTAATGATAAAAGTGAATAAAGTGAACCTTTATAACTAGTGACACCCTGGTTGTCTTCATTTTATTTTTTTATTCACTATGAACATGCATACCATATCTATTTAGACTGAATATTTTGTAAACACTGTTAGTGGTGGACTAATATTTATTAATCACACATTTCTTAGACCACTATTGTTACTAGATCATACATTATGGATACAGGTTAGGAAAAGGGGAAGATACATATGTGTGATAGTTCATTTGGGCATGGGATGTGCATGGAGGGGGAATTTAGACTTAGATTCTGGACCTATTTTAGAGATTATTTAGTTTATCTTTATTTTTTTCCCTACAACTTAGAACTACATGAAATGGAAAAACATATTTTCTATTTGGTTATTGGATTTTACCTAGTTTTTGGAAATGGATTAGTGATGCATGTTTTTTGGTTGTTTTTTCCATTATTTCATATTTTATCTATTTTGGATTACACTGATAGAGTGGGTACAGTAACCCCACATGTTCTCTTAAATCCTCATTGCTAGTTGGTAACCTCTAGTATATAGAAACTTGTGCCTGAGGTTATGTGTCAATCCAGCTCATGGAACAAAATACAGTGGCTATCTTTCCAAGAACTTTACATGTAATACATTCCAAACTCAAGGTTGTGTTTCATTTATTCTATCGATCACAATTTTCTTATTTTTAAATATTAGGGTGATACATTCTCAATCACTTTAGTAAATTACATCCTCGTAATTTTAACTTTATGTCAGAAATCAACTGTTGGAAATTTGAAAACATATTTATTATAAACCCACATCTTAAAAGGGTCAATAAAACAACCTCTTAATAATACTGAAATGGATTCTTATAGGTCATTTAAAATTACACATAATTAGGTTTTCAAATAGGAAAACATATGTGGGAATATAAGAAAATCATTAAAAATTATAGAGTGTGACTGGGGTCATTGATCACAATAATGTGAATGATCAATGGAATGTTAATGGACTCAAAACTATAAATATATAATGATTAAAAAGACCATTGGTTCATCATAATTGATTTTACTTGAATCTAATTTTTGTTATAGGATACTATTCCTCGATTTTGGGATTCTTGTTACCATATAAACTCATATAATGTTGAAATATATTTACTTGATGAGTATAATTTTATTATTTAATCATTTATCATCACAATATCATCATTTTTTAAATTATGTGTATTTAGGATAACTTTTTAATGCCTAAAGCACTAAAATAAACCTTTAAATGACCACATAAACCGAAAAAGCATAAAAATATATTCCTCTTATATTTAGAAATTATCCAAAACCAAAATGGTTTTCACATTGTAATATAATTCAAAAAATGAATAAATATTTATACATCAATCTCAAAATTTCAACAATAATACCCAACTTTTATTCCAAATCATTCCATAAATTTCTATTGTAAAAATTCCTCAAGTATTTTACAATAAAGTTCGAAACCAAAATATTAGAATGGTTTGATCATATATTATTCCATGAAAAATCAACCATTACTACTCAAATAAAATAACATATGTTTTTAAAAAAAATTATCACTACTCATGAAAATTTCATATTAACCTCGACATTGTGTGGTCCAGTGGTAGGCGCTGCACATTTTTCACTTTTCAGTTGTGGGTTTATGACCCATAACATTATCAGATGTGAAAGGATATCACTCAGCCTTTGGGGTTTCCGCTTTTTTCATTAATTATGATAAAAATAAATACTTCTAAAATAACACTTCATGATGATTTAAGGGTTTACAAATACCCCAACCTAATAAAATTTCTCCCAAAATTTATTTAATTTTTTTGAATTGTTTATTATTTAAAACCCTAAAATGGGGTATCTATGGAATTTATCTTATGATCAACCTTAATATTATAGACCTATGATGGTATCCATAACACTTAAGATTAAATCTCATGAAAAAATCATAATATCAAAAGTTATCTAAACCACAATCTGATACCAACTTTGAAAACCAATAACTCGTACTTCTGGATCTGGTGCTATAATCATAATCATTATATTTCTAGATTTAATGTCAATAAATGTGATCCAATTTTTTTCCATCAAAACCTTACAACATTAAAATAAAAAATGGGATCACTTTCATCATCTAGGGCCTTTCAGGTTTAGCTTTCTAGAGAAATATGACAAACTTCTACTAAAATAATACTCATGTCATTAAATAAATATTTCTCTTAATTAATTATCCTTTTATTATTTCACATTATGTCATCATAAACAAACATATGAAATTCCTTCTTGACATAATTTTTTCATCCTCATTATTTATAAATAGAGGATAATGATACATAATATGGGTGATATCAAATGATCAGTAAGGGTAAACATAATAATTATCAATTGAATGTAATCAATGAGAATAAAAAGTGTATAATGTTATAAAGATATAATCAGAGTGCATGAAAAAATAAAAAAAACTCATATCCATCGATATGTAGATCAAAAAATATAAAAACATGGAAAAGATGATGTTTATCATAATCAATAATCATGAGCCATGTGATATCAATATTGATTATGAGAAACATTATAAACCCATAATAAGAAAGTGAACCCCTTTTCAGTAAATTGGTGCCTCATATTCATAAAACTAATCAAAAAACTTTTAATTTAAATAGCCATGTGGCTAAAAAAATATAATCATTACCTAATGCTTTGAATCATTATCTGGGAACACCCATATTATAAGCTATATTGAGCTCACCCAACACTATTTGGGCCACCCCATCATATAATCTATAATGGGATCACCTAACCTGAAATGGTCCACCCCATAATATATGATGTAATGGGATCACCCAGTATGATCTGAGCCTTCCATCAGATATTATATCCAAGAACCAAAACATTAATAAATTAAATATATCGTTCATCATAAAAACTTCATAAATAGTAATTATTCCTTTTATAATGTTATTAATGTGTAGAAAAAAATAGGTTCCATACAAATATTTTTGAAACCTGATTAAACAATTTAATAGAAGTGGGTTCTGTAAAAATATTTTTGATATATGATTATCCCATGGAAAAAATAGGTTTCATAAAAATATTTATAAATTATGATTAACTTGGGGAAAATAAACAAGTTTCATAATAATTTATTTGAAACAATTGTAATCTATCTAGGGAAAGTATGATGATGGTATCATTATAAAATATCCCAAATGAAGAATAATTAACAAAAAGGGTTGTTTATATTTATGAATTAATATACCATTAAAATATAATTTAAAACATTCTTGATGAGAACTTACTTTTCATTTTGAAAATAACTTCTTAAAACATAAAACATTTTGAAAATATTTTTGTTTGAAGACCAATTTTTGAAACTATGTGTTGAAAAATTATTAAGAAGATGTTTTGGTTTAAAATAACCTTATAAACATGATAATTAATCTTCATTGAAATTATATTCATGTTGGTGGTTAAATCCATACATTCCTTAAAGAATATTTCGTTTGAATAAAAAAAAGGTTAGAAAAGTTCATTGTTTGGAATGAGATAAGAAGATTTCTTTGTAATAATTTTTTTAAAAGAAAAAATGGATTAATGATCCATTAATAAATCATTTTTAAAAGGTTATATACATTTTTTAAATCATTTTTATAAAAAAATATTTTGGAAGAAAAGATATTTTTGACTGAAGAAAAAAATGATTTCAGATTTAATGAAAAATTCTCAATTATTGTAAGTACCAATGTGCATAAAAATGGACATACTACATTAAAATATCATGAATAAATATAGGTGAATAAATTTAATCGGTTTGTTAAGATATGGATCATATGGTCTCAATATTGGAAACACAATCATAAACAATCCTAATAAACAATGACATTATAACAAAAGAATCTTACAATTTTGTAACATTGAAAATGAAATCCAAATGAAAAATTGATCCTGAAATAGATATATAAATCTCAAAACCATTGAGTATAATAATCATAAAATAAATTAATGGTATGTATATATATCACATAAAAAAATTAAGTTATAAATATAGAATATATCTCATAGAAATAAAAGTGAGATGAGAAACCCTTACATTAAGTCTGATTTTTCAAACTTGCAATTTATATTTATAAATAATAAACTTGTATTTATTATTTAATATATTTTTATCATTTTTTATATTTATTACTACTTTTATTTTAATTAAAAATTTATTAATCAATTAGGTTTACATTATATGTATTCACCATTTTCAACTTGTGTGTCAAAAATGACTTTGGTAGGTTGACCATGGTCAAAGAGTTCATTATTTAAACAACTAAAAAATAATAATGATGATTTTATTATCATATTTATATATAAATTATAATTTTAAAACTAGTCATGAAACATGGTTATGATAAATGAACTAACATTTTGACCATGGAGTTTGTAGGCCTTACATACGGATAGGTACCATTTCCATTTTTTAATGATCATTATGGAAATAAGGTAAATAAATTTTTATATTTAAAAATTCATCATAATGTAATAAATAAAATTTTATTCAAATTATATATACGTATATATAGAATTATTGTGATTCGGTGGTGAAAAAACGTCACATCGAATCAAGGAGGCAGCAGTCCACACGTCCATGAACGACATTACCATTTTTTCAGTGTGTAAGAAACTAAAAATAAAATGATATATTATATTTTCATAATGATAAATATATCATTAATAAAATAATAATTTAATTTAAATCACACAAATTTATTATATTTAACCTTATTAACTTCCATGTATCACGTTAGTGAAAAACAAATTACATTACTTCACGAGGCGGTAGTCCACCATACACACAAGCGACGTTATCGTATCTCATAAGGTTTGAAACATAAACAAAAATATATGATATAATCACTATATAAGTATAATTATGTTATAAAAATCATTTATAAACTTTATATCCATCATCATACCCAACCTTGAGAGGTTGTAATGTAAAAACGGATGACATCATTTCGTGAGGTGGTAGTCTTCCCTACACACGAATGATGACTTTATAACCCACTCAATGGAAGTATGCGTGGTTTCAGTTTGTATCATTAAAATAAAAAATTTATTATTATATGTAATGTACTGAATTTATTATTTTATCATGGTGTAATAACAATTTAATGGATTGGAGAAATAATTAAAATAAAAATTATCGTTGATAAATGTTACATAATCTTCATGTAACTCTTATTAGTTTGCAACAAACACCTTCCTTGCTTGGATTTAGAACCAATTTAAGGATTATAAGATTACATAATGGAATTTTAGAAGTTATTTTCATAGGTATTGGATGAAAAATAATTTGTTCTTAGGGTGTAAAGATAGGAGGAGAGGGGATGATCTTTTACATGTGAGGTCAGTGGAACACTTATAATTATTTTGAAAGAGTTTAGTCCCAACACACTTTATTCATTTCAACATGACTCAATAATGTTCCATAATATATGATATAAGTTAAAATTTCAAAAAAGGACTATAAAATTGGGGTTGGAAATGTTTTGGGTCATTTTTACACCATATATTCTATGTTTAACAACCAAGTAAACTCATTTTAACTTTATCGCCCGAATTAATTTTTACTATTTTAACTAATAAATATGTTAAAAAAATTAATTAGAATCATTATAAAACATAAATTATTATTATTTATAATATTTAATCTATTTTTACTATATTAATTTAGAGAAGCAACAAAATTTAATTAAATATTTACCATGTATATGCCGAAAGGCAACAGGTTTTTAGAAGAGTATTTTATTTAGAAAAAGATAATTCTATATTAAATATATGACTAATAATAATAATTGTATGAAAATAAATTAATGTTTAATTTTATATAATCTACACATTCCATTTAAGAAAATCCCTAGAAGGGATTATTTTGTTGAATTAAAATATAGAAACATTATCCATTTTGAAATAGTTTTTAGAAAATCCCCTTTTAAAACCCAAAAAAAACCTATTCTATAAACGTAAATAAAGTTTATTAAAAAGTAATTTAGTGGATTATATATAAATAAATAAAACTTATGTTACATGAAAACATATTCATAACAATTTGGGACTTTTAAATTACATAATTTATTGACAATAAAAACTATTTACATAAATATGTAATTTTCAGTATTCATTGAAAAATAAATATTTTTGAAAAGTTATAGAATTTAAACCAAATTTAATTTTGATATTAAAATTAAAAAATAAATTTAATTTTATCAAATAAAATTTCAATTATTATTTTTAAAATAAGTGCTCCATAAAAAGGCGACAAAAGATGTTTTTTAAAAATATACATTTTTAAGCATAAAATTAGATTTATTTTTATCTCATGTCTAGAAAAAAAATAGAATGAATTTTAAACATTATATTGAATATCTAATATATATATATTTCATTAATATAATCCAAAATGATTGAATTTTTTAAATTATTGATATAAAAAACACTTGTGCGCATTTAAATAATTTTATCAAAAATTAATTTCATTTATTTTCAAATGGTTTTTATTTTCATTTCTAAATAATTTTACACTATAAAAATAATTATATAAACATGTCTAAATCTTATTTTTATAATTTAGTTAGTATTTTTTATACTCACCATAAAAATGGCTAGGGGATAACTAACATATTAAATAATAATAATATAAATGTGTTTTATTTAAACATAGTGTTTCGTGAAACATAATCCAAACACTGTATTGCGTGTAACATAAGACAAAATCAGTGTTTCAGGCCATCTATTCTTTGAAAAAATAATTTATTATAAAATATCAGGATGTTAAAATTAATATTCACTATAATTCCTTATATGGATTTATTTTCTGTTTCAAATATAATGACTTTCGTACTAATATTTTTTTTCATTTCTATAGTGTTGGCCATAGGGGAAATTATTCTAGAAGATAACAGTGAACCATATTTTCCCATTTTAGCTTTTATATTTTATATTATTTTTCGAGTTTTAATGTATTTAACTTTCATTGGTTTTCTAATTGGCTACTGTAATGATATTTATTAATGATATAATGTTTTTTGGTTTCTTTATATTTTGTGAATTTATAATATTATATAATATAACTTTTTTTCTAGTAAACAAATATCATTTAAAAATCATAGGTCACTAAAAATTAAGCTTCACAAGTAACCCCTATCAAATGTATTTGATCATTAATCCTAGTTCACATAGAAATTATAGAAGAGTCTTTAAATGGATCTTAACATCGAGGTACATTTGGGAACCCCCTATTGTCTCCAAACATATGGGAAGTATATGAGGGATATGGAGATGTTATAAGAAATTATAATATCATGTCATCTTGACATTCAATGAATATGAGATTAAAATCTACCCATGGGGTAATTTTCATATAATAATATCTTCTATTACAGAATCCGTAGGGAACCATATGAAGCATTGTATTAAGGGAGATATCATAATTAATTTATTTTGAATAAGTTGATGAATATATTCTATTAACCTCTAAAGCTATAGATAATAATATTATTAATGTATGAAATACTGAAAACCACATTAAAGAATCTCAAAGTTGAAAAAAGATCTATACTGATAATTGATGGAATGACTGGGAATTTCATTTGGGGGATCTTTTATTTATAATGGTGTCAATATTTAATGGAGTAATTATATTCAATAAAATGGTATGTTAATCTATAATACAAGGGGCTTATTAAATTTTATAATTAATTGGTGTTGTAGTTTTCCAATTGGTTATGCCACCAAATTTTTTTAAAGTACATTATTTATTCCAGTTTTCATTATTGATGAAATACATACTGTAACATCCCAGGAAAATAAAGAATATAAAATTTTCATATTTATTAATATTCGTGAATTAAATATTAATATTACTTTAAAAGGGTATTCTATGTTCGATGGCGTACCCAATACGCAACAACGAGTTTCTTTGAAATCTTACGTCGCATACTAATAATATAATAATATTATTTTAAATAGTAGTTAACGCCTAGCTGTTGTAATGGCGGGAATGAACAGAACTAACTAAAAAATGATTATATAAGTTTCTTAAATATTTTTACATTTATCCAACAAAATGTAGAGGCTTAAAATAAGAAAAGAATTCGATTTTAAGCATAAATATTCTAATGTTCTTTAAAAGGTCGATTAACCACCTTTGATAGAGAAACCTTTTTAAAACTACTTTTTTTCAATTTTATATGTTATATTTGAAAAAATAAAATCCTTCTTTAGAATTAAGACATCAAAATTTACTTTGTGTAATTTTCTTTATTTTTCCGATAAAGTTCATTTTTAATGAATAGTGAAAATTGTGTATTTTAATTCAAAACCTCTTTTTAATCTAATTTATTTATATGGTTATATTATGTTATTAATTAAGTTTAAAGTGTTGTTAAAATATATTTTTACCATTTAATCCAATGGTGGTAATTGGAATTTACTTCACTTTGAAATTGGACATAAACAAGTGTCAATCTCTTGATTGATATTGTTTCTTAAAAACACGTTATTTGATTTGACAGCGGGAATTAATTATAAAATTAATTAATGAAACTTCTATGTTTTGAATTTTTTAAAATGGAAATCAGTTTTTAATGTGTAATATCAAATTTACTTTGGATAAATTTTTGGTATTTTTCTGACAAATGATCACTTTTAATAAATAGTGAAAAATACTGCATTTTGCTTCAAAATTGTTTTTTCATATAATTTAATTATATAGATATATTGTCCTTTTAATTGATTTTAAAGTTTAATTAATTTTTTTATCACTTAATGCAATGTCGTTCATTGGATTTAATTTCACTTTTCAATTGGATATAAAAACAAGTCAATCTTTTGATATATTTTACATCTAAAAAAACTCGTCTTTGGTTTTGACAACGGGAATTATTTTTAAATTAATTACTGCAATTTTTTGTTTGTAATTTGATAAAATGGTTTCCATATATGGAATCATAAGGTAAAAATTATTTAATTAATACTCTTTTGTTTTTGGACATTATGAATAGTAACAACGACAATTATCTTTAATTATCATGATTAATTTGCAATCAGGTAGTTAAGGGTAATAAAATAATATCATAATAATATAAAATGACCCAAAATGTGTCCAAATTATCTTTTTTGTGTCATGGATTACCATTTTATTCCTTTTTCCAACTTAAGGACCCCATGGAATCACTTTTGTGAGATAGCGACCTTTTATCATATAATTCTTAAAGAAAAGAAAAATATAACCAAACTATGTAACACCTAAGTAAAATAATTTTAATTTTGTTTAAATAAATGATCTATTATACTATAAATAGTAATTGGAAAGATAAAAATATTTCCTACATCATGGTATTTTTTTAGAATTTTTAGACTTTAAATAAATAAATTTATTTAAGACACCATGATGATGCAGTGATTACCTCATTAATGAACGATTTAAATAAAATTAAAAGATAGGGTAAACTCTAAGACTTACACTTGTTGGAAAGCTATTTGATGGGTGGATTTCAAACCATTATCACCTTATCCTCTAAATATATCATTGTGGGACTTTTAGAATCCGAAAAACCATTTTATAATAAAGTAACATTTCAAGACTTTCCAAAAGTGACCCTCCTCCCTCTTATTAAAGGCCCCCACCTCTACCCCTCCTAACCCCCACCTCTCAATCCCTTGAACGTAAAAACTCAGCTCATATTATTTCTCCACACACCTCTCTTAAACCAAGAATCCTAACTTTGGACAGAAGTCTTTCCAAGGAAGCCTTTGGCTCAAACCAAAAAGAGTTACCCGATTTAGAGGTAATGTCTTCTCTCGAGTTTCTTTCTTTTATTTTCCTTCGTCACTCACCACTATATTTTTATTATTTGATCCCATAATAACACCAGTTTTCTCAATATATTAGGATTTTTTTATGATAAGGATTATACCTACACTTACACACACCTCCGTCTAATGGTTAAAGAACATACTGTTTCTGTGGGTGGCGAATTACTGCCTCACAAAATGATGGTTGTTAAATATTATTTTAATACCTTTCATGGTGGACATTATGATGGAACTATATCTATATATGATATATATTATATTTATGTCCTCTCTATGCTTCTTTATTTTATATTTCAAAACATACCTTTATGCTTTCCATGTTCTGTAAATGTGATAATTTCATATGAGGAAGTGTGGACTACTGCCTCTCAAGTGATGTGACTCGTTCATGAAAAAAATGGAATTTATAAATATTGTAATTAATGAATTTATATTACCTATATAAAATATATATTATACTGTAATTATAATATATCTATGTCTTATTTAGTTTTAAAGTTGATTAATATGACAAAAAAATGAAAGTAGCATTCATGCATACATACGGCTTACCGTCTCCATGAACAGTACATTTAATTTCTTATCTCCAAACATTATTTAATATTATTAAATACTTATATAATGGATATTTATGATATTTAAATCATGAACACCATTCCGAAGATGATGTACTTATAACTACATGGACAATTCTCTTCAAACAAGTTTATTTTTGACTCACGTACCGAACATCGACAAAACGTATGATATGAACTCACATAATTAAATAATTATTATAACATGATAATATGTGATATGAATTTAATAATAAAATTTCAAGTAATTCCTTAAGAAATTTTAAGTTGACCAAAGTTTATTATTTAGGAATACAAAGAAACAAACAAGACAAGTCGGACTTGAGGTAAGGGGATTTCATATCTCCCTTTTAATTCCGTGAGATTTCCATTGTTTTCCAATTATTTATTTCATGTGGTGTATTGTGTACTTTAATTTGATATATATTATAATGGTTCTATTTATATTCATGGTATTATACGACTCATTTGGTTCTTATTATATTTTGGTCATACGAATCAATTTATTACAACGAGGTAATGAGTTTTTATCTCACTATTTATTCTCATGCGATTCATGCTATGTTTGTCACTATCTACTTTGAGTGGTGTATGTACTTCCAATTATTCTACTGTTTGTGTAATATAGTTTTGTTCATTGGTAATTACAACAACATTTTATTGTTTTTATTTCATGGGGTGTACGTTTCGAAAGTTACCCAAATCAGTAAGGGAACCTTTCACCCTCCACTTTTTAAAAGGATTATTTTTGTTAGGTGTTTTAATTAACATCTTCTTATGTTGGGATATGTTATTATATATCCTTATTGCTATAAATTTTATGTCCAAGTTATGAGATACCCTTTTTATCTCTCATCAACACATTTTCTGAAATTTATAGTGACGTCGTTAGGCTGTCGGATTTCTGTAAGGGTACTTCTTAACCCAATTTCAATTATTTGGGTTAAACAACTACTTCTTGATTATGTCATACTATGAATATGTGTGGATGACCTCTGATTGTTTTACACTTAATATCCACTTATATTGGGTGTATTTATATATGTCACACATAATTATGTTATTGATTTATATTTAATCTAAGGATACCGTCTTTGTACAGAACTTCATCTCGATCTCATTTCATTGAGGAATCTTTTGATTTCAACACGACTTTATTTTATACGGTGTATAAAACCCTTTTGAATTTTCATTTCATTCAAAAGGAATATTTTTACACGAATCATTTTACTAAACTACAAAAGTAATGTTTTGGTTTTACGCATGCGACGATAGACTTCTTCGACGCTGTGACCATTATTTGAGTTTCAGCATCCTCTACAAGCCATAACTTCTTTAAATGAAAAATAAATACCATGTTTTACTATTATTTTATTTTTTTATTGAAAAAGGTTCTGATAATGTTTTTATTATATCAATGTGTTGTATTGATATCTTGTTATTGAAATGTGGAAATGTTATGTTTCCTTTACGCATGTTTTATGCGATGCGATTATGTTATGGTTCTTGGGAATTGTTTATGATTTCGGGTGGTTCCATGATAAACTATTGGTGGGTGAGACTGAGATAGCTCTCAAATGCATTGGGTAATGTGAAGGAGTTAAACACTAAGGTTTCTTTGAAGAGATTTAGGGAATATACTGTGATGGGTATTCCAAACGTAACCATGAGGGTTACTACCTACGTAAGAATGTTATGAATACCTCAAGTTACCTTTATGTATTATGATTTATATGAGTTATTCATTAATCTTATAATTTCATGAGGTATGTGAAAGTGATTATGTTTTATGATTAAAGTATGATTTCATTGATTCTTATGTATACATGGACTAATGTTTTCTTTCCGTATTTTTATATCCCTTACTGAGCTTTTTATGCTCATCCCAAGTTTTTGAAATGTTTTTTACAGGACATAAAGTGGAATATGGTCAAGGATGGGATCAAAGAAATGTCATGTTGTCTAAAACATGGAACTAGACATGAATCTTTTGTTCAAGAGTTTTTATGTTGTGAAAAAATTGAAACTGAGTAGATGTGTCTACTTTGTAATCATTGAGATGTAATAGTTATGTCCTAATTCTCTAAAACTCTAAATCTGAAAAGATCCTCAATGTGAATTATTCATTTAATTCAAGATTATGTAATGTTATAATGCTGGGTCCATATAGTTGGTATCAAAGGTCGGTTTAGATAACTTTAGGGGTTAGGGTATTCTTTAAGCATAAGTGACATTACCATAATGGTTAGGATTTCAGAAAGAGTCATAGTTTTTTTAGATAAAGTGAACGAGTTTAAGATAACATGAATAGTTATATTTTAGTATTATATGATGATTTTACTGATATAATCACACTGACCTTTTTGGTTTTTGTAAATGGTTGGATCTAGAAGGAACCGAAGTAACAGTGGGAGTAAAGAAAACTGTGATGGTTTTCTGAATGAGCAACTAAATGATATGGGAGCTGCAATGAGAACTCTTGTGGTTATTTTCAACCAACTATCTAGAGTTATGATTGATCACCTTATCCTTAGTGATTTTTATATGGAATAACATATGCAAGAAACAAATCACTATGGAAGTTTAGGTAATAATAATAAAGGTAAGAATGTTCAAAAACCTATGTGTCAAAGATGTGTAAATAAACACATAGGAAAATGTTTCATAGGGATAGAAAGATTCTATAGATGTAGAAATGAAGGTCATAATGCAAGAACCTACCATGGAAAAAGGAAACATCTATTTGAATCTAGGAAAGGGAATGAATTTCTTTATGAAGGATCAATTGAATGTTTTAAATGTGGTGTGCATGTTCATTATGCAAACAAATGTCCTACGAAGAGGTTTCAAGAATGGGATCACCAGGATAGTACAAATATTCATTTACCAATACCTAATGTCATTCCGATTGGGGATGAAGAAACTGACAATGAACAATGAAAGGTATGGATTATTTCTTAACATATGTTTTCCTATTATTGAAATATTAGGATATGATTCATGATTTTGTTTGTAGGAAAAAATTATTTCAGAATAAGTTGGAAATGAATTCTTAATGAATCATGAATAATTTTGAATAAGTAAGAAGTCAACATATAAGGGATTTAAGAGTTATGGTAGATTTTAGGATGGAGAAATTCTTAAAATTATTAAGGCTCTTTTGATGATGAGATTACATTAGAAGAATTTTTATAGTATGTGTAACCCTAATGATTGATATATGAAAATTTTATTCAAGGAATAATTATCTTTTCTTTTGTGGATATAGTTATAAAGAACCATTTTGGTTTATATGATCCATGAATTTGAGTTAATTACTGGTTAATACATTTTGGGATGCAAAGCGAAAGTTATTAGATAACCTTTGTGGTTAAAATATGTTCTGGTTATTTTTGATAAATTTATCTCTTTTTGGGAATGTTATAAAATTATGTAGTTTTTGAAAAGGGACAACACGCAAACCGTGTGATAACCTGTCGTGTCAGACGAAGCTGCGGTAATCGAACCCACAACCGAAGTGGGACTGGTATTTATAACCTACCACTAGACTACGTGAAGTCCCTAGTTATTAGGACTAATTATTTTTAGTTAGATGATCTTATGAATCAAGAATAAGTTGGTTTTTGGGAAATTATTAACCTATCATAGAGAATATGTGATTAGGTTAATTACATTTCAGTATGAGACTTTAAGAGTAACTGATGTTATTTGGAGATAAATGTTAAGATTTACCTTGGAAGACTATGTGATTAAATCTTTCTGAGTTTTGGGTTTCAATCTTAGTTTGGATTACTTTAAATAATTTTATGGATAATTTTTTATTTAATGGTCTTTCTTGAACCTTGGGTTCTTTTTGTTGAATTTTGGAGATAAACAATAGTAATTCTTTTTATAAAGGATTATCCTTTTGGGGATTATCTGATCTTGTACTAACAATTTTGTTTTTGGTTAAGGTCTAAAGAAGTTGAAAATATATAGTTCATCTTTTGTGGATTAGGTGATTCTAAAGAAGTTGATTATAGCACTCTTAATGTGAACAAGTCATCCTAAATACTCATCTTTTGGAAAAAATATGAGTTTGTGTAAGAAATCTAGTAAGAGATGAATGTCTACATGAAAATTAAGTATGTTTCCTTATGATTTAGTTAAGCTCATAAATAAATTCCTCAATGAAAATTAACTTAAAACAAAAATGTTGTCTGTTAACATTTCCTACTGGGGAATCAAATACCGTTTAACCCATCACAAGTTTGTGTTTTTTTAGTGGTTAAATTTTCTCCAAATCGTGTTTTCTATCACTCTCCATTAGAACTTGACCCTTTGTTTTCTCCTCCATATCCATTTTTTCATGGAATCTTAGTATATGTTGTCTCGGGTGACCTTTGTACTTTTCTTTCTTTCTTTTAAAGTGATAGTTTAATTTACTCCTTTTTCGATGTGGGGCTTTCAATGAAATTTCCAAGCCCAATTTTGAAATTGCGAGGACGAAATTCCCAAAAAAAGTAGGATGTAACATCCTAGATAAATAAAGAATATGAAATTTTCATATTTATTAATATTCTTGAATTAAATATTAATATTAATTTAAAGGAGATTCTATGTTTGATGGCGTACCCAATACGCAACAACGAGTTTCTTCGAAATCTTACGTTGCACACTAATAATATAATAATAATATTTTAAATAGTAGTTAAAGTTTAGACATTGTAATGGTGGGAATGAAAAAAGATAACTAAAAAATGATTATATATGTTTGTTAAATATTTTTACATTTATCCAATAAATGTTAATGGCTTAAAATAGGACAAGAATTTGATTTTAGGCATAGATATTCTAATGTTCTTTAAAAGGTCGATTAACCGCCTTTTGATGGAGAACCATTTTTAAAACTACATTTTGTAAATTTTATATGTTATATTTGAAAAAATAAAATCTTTCTTTAGAATCAGGTCATAAAAATTTACTTTGTGTAAATTTTTGTTATTTTTCTAATAAAGTTCATTTTTTAATGAATAGTGAAAATGCTGTATTTTAATTCAAATCCTCCTTTTAATATAATTTATTTATATGGTTAGATTATAATTATAATTTATTTTAAAGTGAAGTTGAAATATATTTTTAACATTTAATCCAATGGTGGTCATTGGAATTAATTTCACTTTGAAATTGGACATAAACAAGTGTCAATCTTTTGATAGATATTGTTTCTTAAAAACACGCTATTTGTTTTGACATCGGGAATTAATTATAAAATTAATTTATTAAACTTATATGTTTTTAATTTGGTAAAATAGACACCATTTTTGAATTTGGAATATAAAATTTACTCTGGATAAATTTTTGGTATTTTTTTAACAAATGTTCATTTTTAATGAATAGTGAAAAATACTGCATTTTACTTCAAAACTGATTTTTCATCTAATTTAATTATATAGTAAGATTTTACTTTTAATTTTTTTTAAAGTGTAATTGAATTATTTTTTTATCACTTAATCAAATGTTGTTCATCAGAAGTAATGTCACTATTCATTGGATGTAAAAACAAGTTAATATTTTGATAAATTTTACTTCTTAAAAAACTTGTCCTTGGTTTTGACAACGGGAATTATTTTTAAATTAATTACTGCAATTTATGTGTTTGGAATTTGGTAAAATGAATTCCACATATGGAATCAGAATTTCCAAATTATGTAATTAAGACTCGTTTGTTTTTGGACATTATGAATAGTAATGACGACAATTATCTTTAATTATCATGATTAATTAGCAATCAGGTAGTTAAGGGTAATAAAATAATATAATAATAATATAAAATGACCCCAAAATGTGTCCAAATCCTCTTGTTTGTGTCATGGGAAACCATGGGATTCCTTGTGCCAACTTAGGGACCCCATGGAATCACTTTTGTGTGATAGTGACCTTTTGTCATATTATTTTTAAAGAAAGGAAATTATAACCAAACTATGTAACACCTAAGTAAAACAATTTTAATTTTGTTTACATAATTGATATCTTAGACTATAAATAGTCATTGGAAAACTAAAAATATTTCCTATATCATGGTATTTGTTTTATAATTTTTATACATTAAATACATAAATTTATTCAAGACACGATGATGATTCAGTGATTACCTCATTAATGAACGATTTAAATAAAATGAAAAGATAAGGTAAAATCTAAGACTTAAACTTGTCGGAAACCTATTGGATGGGTGGATTTCAAACCCTTATCACCTTATACTGGAAATATATCATTGTGGGACCTTTATAATCTAAAAACCATTTTATAATAAAGTAACATTTCAAGACTTTCCAAAAGTGATCCTCCCCCCTCTTATAAAAGGCCCCAACTCTACCCCCCCTTACCCACACCTTTCAAGACCTTGGATCATCCAAACTCTGATCATATTATTTCTCTACATCCCTATATTACACCTAGAAGCCTCACTTTGGTCAGAAGTCTTTCCAAGGAAGCCTTTGGCTCAAACCAAAAAGAGTTACCCGATTTGGGGGTAATGTCTTCCCTCAAGTTTCTTTCTTTTATTTTCCTTATTCACTCACCAATATCTTTTTATTATTTTATACCATAAAAACACCGGTATCATCAATAAACTATGATGTTTTTATGATAATTATTATACCTACACTAACACACCTCTGTCAAATTGTAAAAGAACATACTGTTTTTGTGGGTGGTGAATTACTACCTCACGAAACGATGATTGTTCAATATTCTTTTAAAACTTTCATGGTGGCCATTATGATGAAACTATATATATATATGATATATATTATATTTATGTCCTCTCAATGATTTTGTATTTTATGTTTAAAATAGACCTTTATGCTTCTAATGTTGTGCAAATGCGATAATTTCATATGAGGAAGTGTGGACTACCGCCCCCTCTTGTGATGTGACTCGTTCATGACAAACATGGAATTTATAAAGAATGTAATTAATGAACTTATTTTACCTATATCACATATATATTATATTGGAATCATAAAATATCTAAGTCTCATTTAGTTTTAAATTCCATTAATATGAAAAAAAAATGAAAGTAGCATTCATGCGTACGTACGGCTTACCGCCTCCATGAACGGTACATTTAATTTCTTATCTCCAAACATTATGTAATATAATTAGATACATATATACTGGATATATATGATATTTAAATCATGAAAAACATTCCAGAGATGATGTAATTATAACTACATGGGCAATTCTCTTCAAACAAGTTTATTTTTGACTCACGTACCGAACATTGACAAAGCGTATTATATGAACTCACATAATTAACTAATTATTATAACATGAAAATATTTGATATGAATTGAATAATAAAATTTAATGTATGTCCTTAAGAAATTTTAAATTGACCAAAGTTTGGTATTCAGGAATATTCAGAAATGAACACGACAAGTCAGACTTTAGGTAAGGGGATTTCTTATCTCACTTTTAATTCTGTGATATTTCCATTATTTTCCAATTATTTATTGCATGTGGTGTATTGTGTAATTAAATTAGATATATGTTATCATGGTTCTATTTATATTCATGGTATTCTGTGATTCATTTGGTTCTGATTATATTTTGGTCATACGACTCGATTTATTACAATGAGGTAAGGGATTTTTATCTCACTATTTATTCCCGTGATATTCATGATATGTTTTTCACTATATCCTTTGAGTGGTGTATGTACTACCCATTATTATCCTATTTTTGTAACATACTTTAGGTAATGGGTACTTACATCAACATTGTATAGTCCTTCTTTCATGGGGTGTACGTTTTGAAAGTTACCAAAATCGGTAAGGGAACCTTTCACCCTCCTCTGTTTAAAAGACTTATTTTTGTTAGGTCTTTTAATTTACCTCTTGTTATGTTCGGATATGTTATTATATATCCTTATTTCTATAAATTTTATTTCAAATTTATGAGATACCATTTTTATCTCTCATGAACTCATTTTTTTAATTTTAAAGTGACGCTGTTAGGCTGTCAAATTTCTATAAGGGAACTTCTTAACCCAATTTGAATTATTTGGGTTAAACCTCTACATCTTGATTATGTCATACTATGAATATGTGTGGATTACCTCTGATTTGTTACACTTAATATCCACTTATAATGGGTGTATTTATATTTTTCACATATAATTATGTAATTGATTTATCCTTAATCAAAGGATACCATCTTTGTACAGGACTTCGTCCCAATCTCCTTTCATTGAGGAATCTTTTGATTTCAACACGACTTTATTTTATATGGTGTATAAAACCCTTTTGACTTTTAATTTCATCCAGAAGGAATCTTTTTACACAAAGAATTTTACTAAACGACAAAAGTAATGTTTTTGTCTTACTTATGCAGCGACAACGACTTCTCTATCGTCGTGACCATTATTTGAGTTTCAGATTCCTCTACAAGCCATAATTTTTTTTAAATGATAAATAAATACCATGTTTTACTTTTATTTTATTTTGGTATTGAAAATGGTTCTGATAATTTGTTGATTATATCATTTTGTTTTAATGATATCTTGTGATTGAAATGTGGAAATGCTATGTTTTCTTTACGAATGTTTTATGTGATACGATTATGTTATGGTTCTTGGGCACTGTTTAGGATGTTGGGTGGTTCCATGATAAACTATGGGCGGGTGAGCCCGAGATAGCTCTCCAATGCATTGGGTAATGCGAAGGAGTTAAACGCTAAGGTTTCTCTGAAGAGATTTAGGGAATATACTGTGAATGTTATTCCAAACGTAACCATGAGGGTTACTCCCTACCTTAGAATGTTATGAATGTCTCAAGTTACCTTTATGTCTTATGATTTTTATGATTTATTCATAAATCTTATGATTTCATGAGGTATTTTAAAGTGATTATGTTTTATGAGTAAAGTATGATTTCATTGATTCTTATGTATACATGGACAAATGTTTTCTTTTTGTATTTTTATATCCCTTACTTATATTTTTATGCTAATCCCAAGTTTTTGAAATGTTTTTCACATGACATAAAGTGGAATAGGGTCAAGGATAGGATTAAGGAAATGTCATGCTGTCTAAAACATGGAACTAGACATGATTCTTTTGTTCAAGAGTTTTTATGTTGTGAAAAAATGGAAACTGAGTAGATGTGTCTACTTTGTAATCATTGAGATGTAATAGTTATGTCCTAATTCTCTAAATCTTTAATCCTAAAAAAATCCTCAATGTGAATTATTCATTTAATTCAAGATTATGTAATGTTTTAAGGTTGGGTCCTTATACATACTAGATCCAAATCATGTACTTGAATTTAGGGTAATAAATTTGGAACATAAATTTTCTTATAATGAGTAGCATGTCCACATCCTTGACACTATAAATAATTTCTTGTGTAATTGAACAAATCGAGTGGGAAATTTATTTTAGAGAAATCAGAAACATGAAGAGGAAACATTGGAGCCTAAAGAATATTTAAGGATGTAATACCTACATTTATTTAGTAGATGAAATTTGTTCCAATTTTTAGGAAATGTTTTTATGGAGGGATAATATAATATCGGAGACATCATATAATAAGTAAATATTACATCATAAAACTATAACATAATACACAATTAAAGATTCATTATTCATGATTATATATGAATGTTAAATTTATATATTTCTTTGATTTATATTTTATAAAATGAATTCTTATTTGGATTAATTTTGTCAAAATTATGTTAGGGTTATTTTTTTTATTTTTTCTGAAACAATTGATTTTAAAACAATTCGTGGAAAAATAAAAATTTTAGTAAAATCATACTTTATATGTATATGAATATATAAATATAAATTAAAATAATTCAAAAATTTATTAATAAAAAATGTATTTAATGAGTAAAATTATTCACTAAAAAGTATATTTTTAATTTATCAAACACATGTTTAACATTTTGGAAACCTAAGTAATATTTTATTAGAATAGTTTTTTTCTTCACTTATATTAAAAATTAGTTTCTTTTTCCTATAGAAATTAACCCTAATTTTTTTTTTCTATTTTATAATAGAATATTTATATTATTTATCACAATAATTTATTTTTTATGGAAAAAATAAGATTACTAGGATTAATGTCAATTACCACGATAATGATAAATCTATCATATTAAAGGAATTGTTTTATATACATTTTAAAATTTTTATCTAATAAAATAAATAAATATAATATAAAGAATAAATAAAATATAAATTTTAAAACTATATATAAATATAGTAAAACTAATTCAATTATTAATCAATACTATATAAGAATAATAACATTAATTGTATAAATGAAATTTTTCAAAAAAATGTTTTCTATAATTATATGTTTTAATTTAAAAGTTAGTTTTATGTTCTTTATAAATTGAATTAGATTATATGGAGATGAAATTTATGTCTCTAGGGTAAAAATATTTTAAGAATGACTACTTTAATTTTTTTAATAAAATATAAATTACTAGTGTAGAAACTAATTATTATGGTAAATGCCAAAAGGGTAAAATGTAAAAAGAAAGTGGAAAAATATTTTTATCACATTTAAACCAAGTTTGAAAATTAATTTTAGATACTTTATCAACATTATAACAAAATGTTTTTTATTATTTTCCAATTTTGTAGTGGTTGACACTTGAATAGTTTCATACCTTCTTTGAAAAATAAACGGGTATTTACAAAAATGCCATTTTACTCACTAATAAAAGGAGATCACTTCCACCACATCTCTCCACCCTTTCCAATGAATTATATATTTCAAAAATAATAAAAAATATCTCAAAAAACACCTATACACATAATTTAATATTATTTGTTTCCAAAATTTCATGATAAATATCCTTAATGTAACACCACAATATTTTGTGAAATATTTTTTTTTCAAATTAATATTTATTTTGATATTTTTCATTTCACACAACACTGAATATATCTTGTGTTATATGAAATCACTAAATTATTATTTATTTATAAAAAACACCAAGTCAATGTTTCCCTACAAGACATAATTAATTTATCTTCTAGTACATGAAAAACTATGTTTGGATTGTCTTTCAGAGGACATCAATTTCTTTCAGTAGCTTATGTTACACGGAAGATCGAGTTTTACTGAACTAGAATATAATATTAATATTATTACTAAAATATTGTTATAGTTACCACATAACTATTGAAATGAAAATTAAAAATAATATTAAATAAACTATGAAATTATTATTTAAAAAAATATATAAAATTAACCCTTTGGTCATAAATTATCTTGAAAAGAATGTAAGAACTATCTGAAAATAATGTAATTCCTTTATAAGAAAACTAATTTTATATGTACAAAAACCATTTTATCTAAATAAATTAAACAACAAATATTGATGAAATTTAATAATAAAATTCTTACATTAAATATTCAATATTTTTTGACAATCATTCAATAGATTTGATAGGTATAGGAAAATAATAATTTAAATTTTATGAACAAAAAGATTTATTTTTCAAAAGTGTAATTTTACCCCCTTTTGAGTGTGATAAACTTTAAATTTAATTTTGAAAACTTTTATAAATTTTATATAAAAAAATAAATTTCATTTTTGAAATAATAAAAACAAAATTTTCTTTGGGTAAACTTCTAGTATTTGAATGAGATGTTTCATGTTTTGATGAATAGTGAAAATACTGAAAATTTATTAAAGACAAAATTTTCTTAAAGCATATTTATTTATTAAAATTATGTTTTAAATTTATTTTAAAGTATAATTAGTACAATTTTACATAAATTAATCTAATTCTGTTCATTGAAACCTATTTAACATTGAATTTAGATATAAAAACAATTCAAACTTTATAAATTGTTAACATTAAAAATGCATCATCTCAACCCTTCTATGGGATTTATTTTAAATTAAATTACTATATTTCTATGTTTTCAAAATTTCAAAATATATTAAATATTTGGAATCATAAGTTATTATTTTATTAAAAAGATCCATATTTTTGGATAATAAGAATAATAACTTTAGTTATTTTTAATACCACAATAAAGGGTAAATCTCGTAATTATGAGTAATGATAATATTATAAATATTATAAAACTACGTTAAAGCATGACCAAATTTTATTGGATAATGTTAATTAGACCCTTAAATCTTATTTTTAGAAATTTAACTTTTTTACAGTACACTTTTACAATAAAATGGAATAGATATTATTAAAATCAAAGAGAGTGAAAAAATATCATAGTCTTAATTTAATTAAGTATAATATATTTAATATGGAGTCAAATAGAAGATATGATCGACTATAAATATTATTCAGAAATATAAAATGTTTATATACATCATGGAAATTTATTATTAAATTTTAGTGAAGAAATATTTATTATAAATAATTTCACAATGACGATGAATAAAATATTTTCAATTAACGGAAAAACAATTAAAAAATATTATATATATTAAAATAAATATAATTTCAATTAATTAAGGTGGTACATAAATTTTATAGGTGGATATTTCTTTTTAGTGGTGTATTGATGGATTTTTTTTCAAACTTTTATTTATGGATTTATTTTATTACCATTAAAGCAAAGAATAGGGTCAAAATTGACACTAATGATATTATATAAAAATAATATTTTATTAAATTATTTATAAATAATAAAAAGAATCAATTTGGAAAATGGGAATTTGATATCATCTTACATATCATAAATTGTACACTTATTGTCCTATTGAAACTTTATAATTAAAAAATATATCATTTTAATGTTGAAAAAATTGTTACCAATGTTAAAATTAAAACAGATTAATTAAGGGTCAATGAAAATGATAAGGTTTAAAATAAAAAAACTCGTCTAAAATCAATTGGTTGATAAAATTACAACCTTATTATATCATATATTTCAATAAATTAATTTTCTGAAGTATTTAGTTTATGATTGAATTTATTATAAATTAATATTTTGAGAAATTCCCAAGTTGACCCACCTCTCTTATAAAAGGGAACCTCTTCTTATCTTTTGTTCAACATTCCTAACCTATATGGTTAGACCAAAATCTATCCAAAAACCATAAAAACATTTTTAAAATCATTATAGAAGCCTTATTTTTGGTATAAATCCAACCAAATAAGTTCTTTTTGTTCAAGTCAAAGTAGATAACCAAACAAGTGGTAATGTTTATCAATGAATGTTTTTTTATTTCTTACTCAAACCATTAAAAACAAGAGAGAACCAATGATGATAATGTTGTTTTAGTCTAATGGCTCACATTCAATAGCTCATGGAAACCTAATTTAAACATATATCTATATTTTTCTCTTAATTGATATGAATTAAATTTAAGAATTTTAAAGGGAATCCCTTAATGATAGGATTTCAAAAGGGATAAGTTGTAAATTATTTATTAAATTTTGTTGAGTCATGAATTCTGGAAACCCCCTTAAGAAAATTAAAGTTTAAGGTATGATTTTCACTCTCTTAAATATTTATTTGTCTAGTTTTAATATTATCATTAAGAGAGTATTATTATATAAAAAAATTGGGGAAAATAAAATTAACTTGAATGTTTTTATGTGTTTGGTAAAGTGATTAAAGTTTTCTACAATTTCTTGAAAATCAATTAAAAAACCCAAATTTGAAGAATTTTGATTTGGTATCATATTGATTTGTTAAATAATGGTTTTTGTCACAATTATTTAATCTTATTATATAAAAATATTTATCCCATGTAGACTTAGAGTTGATTAGTTGATGACACATTGCTAAAGTAGAACATGTGGCACACTTTTCATAAAGAATTAATGGAGAATATGGAAAGTGGATAAAAAGAGTAATGTAGATGTGTTTTATTAAGTTCATAAGGGTTATAGGGAGGTGTATTTTTCTTTATAATATCCATTCCAATATCTTAAAATATGAGAAATTCATTTTCCTCCATTTAATTATTTTTAATTTATGGGGAAGTAATATTTTCTTTGGACACAAATTTTGAATTGAAAAAAAATCTAAAGGGGGAGATTGAATTTTCCTTTGGATGTGTAAAGATTATATTTTATTTATTTTAATTTATTATTCAATATTAAAAAAAGTAAAGGTATGGTACAAAAGAAAACAAGTGAGAATTTTGTTTCTATTGATTATGAAAAGTATAACTTGTTTTATATTTGGAAAAAACGTGGAGGAGTTGGTTTCTCAATGAGTATAACATTATATCTACAAATTGGAGAGATATTTTTTATGTCTTTAAACTATGATATAAGGGTGGAAAGAGTTATATCTATAAAAATAAAAATAAGTAGATATATTGGAGAGAGGATTTGGTTATGGAATTTATTTTGGACAACTTGATTAGTTGTGATTAAATATTTTAAAACATGTTTAAGGTTTGAGAAGAGCTAGCTGAGTTTGTGAAGAATATAACTTATCTCACTAAGCATTATATCTACTGAAATAATTTATTAAATGAAATAGATGATGATTTCTGAGGCTAATAATGAGGCTAGAACATTGAAGTAGCAGAGATATATTTAAATAATCAAATTCTTTTATTTACATACTAAAAAGTTTTTTAAAAGAAAGATTAAGAGATTATAAATTTTTATTATTAGATACTAGAATTATTCATAACACTTATATGGATATTTTATGTGTTTTATAATGATTGATATAATATTGAATTTATTTTGAATAAATTTTAATAAATCTAATTTTTTACATTGAAGATGAAAAATAGAAAACGCAATGCATATACGATATTAAATTCTAACAAGTAATCCTTTCTACTATGATAACAAGATATTTTCATCTCATTTTATTTCTTTATAGCACATAAGACTTTATTATTTTCCATATTTTCAATTCCATAATACTTTTTGTGAATTACATATGATTTGTATCCACACGTATGAATTTTGAGTTGGCCAAATTTTGGAATTAGATTGGATTAACCTTGTGCATGTAATATATGTTCTATGTTTCCTATTATATTTTTTAGAAGGTATCAATTATATATATATAATATGGTATAATAAATCATGAATTAATTTGTAGAGAGTATATTATGACCTCCTATCTACGTATGATATTATTCATAGAAATATTTAATGCTTTCTAATTACTTAAAAATATTGTTTCCAGATTTTAATTATTCTAATGAAAATGGAATTTGGGATAATGAAATAGTTACTAAAACTTATAAAAACATAATAAATCCTTAAATATTGATGATCTAATTTGGGTAATTTTATTATCAAGCTGAGTGTGAAGAAGAATATTAAATCTAGTAGATGTGTTTGTTTTAAAAGGTAAAATGAATTTGGTGGATTTCAGAGAATAATAAAGATAAATTTAAACGGTGATAAATTTCTACACTAATGGTTTAAATATAATAAAAAATAATTTGTGATTAAATAATAAGAATATGTGTTTTATTTAGAGGATATTTTATAAATTATAAATAAATTTTTAAAATCACTCAAGTAGAATTAAGTTGAGCTCTACATGTTGTGATGTTGCTATACATTTATTTATCAGTTAGGAAATACTTAGATGGATATTTTTTGAGTATATTTTGAAGAAGAAGAAACCCATTAAAAACAGATAATAAGGATAATTGTTTTCCTAAAACGATAAGAAAACACTAAATAATATTTTTGTAACCTGACTTAGGGAACTGTCCACATAAAAATATTTTGAGTTGTACATGATTTATCATGGGGAACCCATTTTTTTATCTTATAATAACACTTTTGAAAAGTAGAATATAAAATTATTCTTGGAATTCCATTTTTGAATAATAATAATATAAAGATTAAGTTATTGTTCTTGGTTAGATAGAATTTAGAAATATTAAGAATGAAAAAATTGAGAGTGGGAATAACATAATATTATTTCACTATTATACAATTAAGGTGTCCATATGAACTATGATAATATACAAATAAAAATATTTCATATAATAATATAATTTAATATGAGACAAATTAAAATAAATCTACAAGAATAAGGATATTATAACTAACCCACACTTCAAAAAAATCTTTTATAATACATGAGATATAATTGGAGTAGGTACACACTATATCATAAGAATGTTCACATAATTAACACTATATCAAAATATAAATATAATTTTTTCATTTTCATATGTTATATTTATGAAATAGATAATTCAAATTTGGTAAAAATGAATACATTTTGGAATTAACCATAACAAATTTTTTGTAGGCTAATATATTTTTGGTCATTCATTTATTTATATATTATTTTTATAAAAATTGATTTTGGATTTCATTGAAATATATATAATTTTTTTTAAATAAACCAATTTATATCATGAAGATAAATTAATTTTATAATTTTACCATATAAAAAGTATTTAAACTTAAAAATAAACATTTTCGGAAAACTAGTTTTTATGCATTGCATGGGTAATATTAAAATTGATTTTAATACCCATGTAAAATTTATCTAATTAATTTATTTAAATATTCTTAATCATATGCTCAAATTATTTAATTTGGTATATTTTATTCTAAAGAAATAAATGTAAACTACATATGTAATAACAACTTACCATGTTATGAAAAAAATGGTAAAAGTGAATATTTTAAGAGTAAAGGTCATATAAACAAGTTTAAAACTATTTTTTAAAATAAATTATTGAGATATTTTTAGCCTTATCTAATAACAGAATCTATTATTGTTCATTTCTATTCTTCTTGAAATGTGAAATATTTTATCTCTTTATATTTAGGTGAAATATTTATATAAATGGAATTCTCACCTCTTATAAAAGGAGTCTCTCACCACCTATTCAAGACCAATTTAAAGATTCATTTTACTCTTAAAACTATTTCATATTAAATCCCCTAGAATATTGTTACATTTAATTTATCATTTAGTAAAAATATATTGTCATAAGCCCTCCATTTCAAAGGATTCCTTCAAGAGAAATCCCAATTCCTCAATGTGAGTGTCATTTTCTTAACATATTTTATTTTATTTTTTATTTTCAAAAAATATAATTTTATAATTCATATAAATAAAACTAGTATTTTTTAATTCATAATATTATTATTCTAATGGGATAAGAATTAACCACTGCATATCTTTTTCTATTATGAAGAAAACCATCATTCATGTGTTGTGCGAACAACTACCTCCGCAAAGCGACGACGTCAAATTTTCACCAAAACCCATATTAGGTTGTTATAAGGGTTAAATTAAAGAATATATGTGAGATATATAATATAATTATAATTATTAAGAAGAAAATTTTAACTTAACTTCTTTCCCATTCATTCCCTTATAAATGAAAATGTTATCCATGTGTTTTGCGAACTACCACTTTTACAAAGTAATGTATCTCATGTTTAATATAGATCTATTCATAATTGGTTAAATCATGTAAAATATGATTAGTGATCTTAATAGTATCTAAATAATATCATTATGATTCATTATTAATGATATTATTCCAAATTTATAATACTATCATAGTCATAGTCATCCATTAATTATGGTATCTTCATGTTTCGTTGCATCAAACCACATATATGAACAATGATATAAAATAATATAATTTATGA
This sequence comes from Viscum album, assembly GCA_963277665.1. NCBI lineage: Eukaryota > Viridiplantae > Streptophyta > Magnoliopsida > Santalales > Viscaceae > Viscum > Viscum album. Next base: position 1,273,015,602 of record OY728132.1, on the reverse strand, counting down.
ATTTGAGAAATAAATACTGATAATCTACATTATAAATAAGTAAATAGTGATATCATTTTTGTTTTGTAATGGAAAAATTAATTTTAAAATAATTATTTAAAATACCATTATTTGTTCATTAAAATTCACTATAATATTCTCATCACCAATTTTATCTCTAAGTATCATAACCAAAATACAATAATATGAATTAATAGAATTATAAATTATTATAAAAAATCAATTCAAATATATTGAATGATCTGGAAATTGTTTAATTTGATCAAATAAGTAATAATCGACCCCATCCCATGGTATTTTTATGAAATAAATAATCAAAATATCTTAATCATCGATTATGGAAATGAAATATAATTGAGTCATATATTTGTAATAGATGGTTATAAAATAAGTGTATAAATTATTATAAATATAAATATGGTTTTTAATCAAATATTTAATATAGTTATTATTATTATAAAAATCATTTAATAACTTTCTTGGAAGTCATAAATTAGTTTAAGGGTTTTACCTGTAAATTTTGAAACATTAAGATACGATTTGTATTCACTAATTGTTTCATTTTTGTGTGGTATAATTTTCCCTAGAAGACCTTTAATCATATTTCACATTAATTTCAATTTATTTAATAGTTTTTATCATTATAACTCCATCACATCCTTTTGACTGAAGAGTTTCCAAAACCATCATAAAACCCAAACTTTTCTATAGTGTCATCATATTTTTTTAGAAAAGTTAATGTTTGTTTGGTTTCCTAGATATTACGTCCTTATATGGATACTGGAAAGTGGATGTGGTTATGAAACATATATAGAAATGGGTAGTGACCCTGGAAATTTTATTTGAGTATCGACTAAATTTTCACTCTGGGCATGATTAGTTGGTCTAGTATTGCACAATTTCCTGGACACTCCCTCAGGATATGATTTAGATAATATACATAATCGTAAAAACTATGATAATGGTTTTACCTACCATTTATATAGTGTCCTAAAATTAAAATTGGTTAATGTATTTTATTGATAACACAACACTTTGAATGTCTCATTTTCCACTACCTTACATATTTTTCCTTTATATAGGCACTTTCTATTGCATCGTGATTGTTATTATGGTAAGATACTGACCTAGTGAGCCACATTATTCCATTGAAAATAGAAATTTTGATAATCAATATATCTATTATTTCTATATAAATATCTATTTATTACTTATCCATGATTATAGATGAGGTTTGATAGAAAAAATAAATATATATATTGTTTAACCAAATACATTCTTTCTTTGGATGGGTTACGACTAGGTTATCACTTTTTATTGACATAGGTAAAAGTATTGAAATTTCGTATGTTGTTATTACAATATAAATGTTTATGAAGGTAAATTTATTCTATAAGGTATTTCTATTCATATATTTCATATGGTGAATGCATTTAACTTAAACAAGTGATAAGTGGGACCTTAGATTATATAGCCCCTCTAAGTATCAATTTGTATCAATAGACAAAAGATTTTGGTATTTTGTGAATTGCTACCCAATGCAAGAATAATATCCTTGATGTATCCTTGGAAATAATAATTATGTATTTGTTAAATCCTTACTGACAAGAAAAGTATATTAGAATATTCTTTAATATCAAAGATCAAGATGTCTGGCATTATACACTCCATAAATATGAATTTATTTGTTGTTATGCATGTGATTATTTAAATTGGTATGATATCAATAGATATTTTTCATGCTGGTGACATTGTTTATATGACATGTTAATTTTTTATTCATCCTTCTATAATTTTTATACATATTATGAAATTTTCTCCAGTACTTTTTACCCTTAATTATCATTGATACAACCATTATTATGTTTTTATTTCCATAGATTACCATGAATTGAACTATTAATATGTCTGTGGATGAACTAAAAGGTATAAGAAAATTTAAATATTTTTTTGTTGTATTTTTATGTTTTAAAGTAATATAGAAATTTAATACATACCTAGTATCCCAGAAGTACTAAAATGTTTGGTCCTTTGTGATTCAAATCCATGTATCTTATACAAATGTAACAAATTAACTACCATGTCATTATTACTGGAGTTGAGGAATTACAGTTGGTATCAAAAGTTGATTAGAAGGAACCATGTGAATTATATTTTATAAGAACATAGTTATCTAAAGAGTTTATTTATGGCTCAATATTCATAATTTTATGAGCTAATTAAGTACACAAAATTTTTTAGAGATGAAACCTGATAAGGTTAGAAGAGATCATATTAACACCCATAATCAAAGAAGGGATTTCCTTCCAGAGTAAGTCAACACAGATAGTGCTATAAATAACAAAATTATACCCATATTAGAGAAATGGACTGATGTTATGACTAATAACCTTTCCTATGTGAAGAAACCTTGAAATATATAACATGGTTCAATAATTTTTTAGCACATCATGTAAAAAAAACCTTAATATTCAATGATACCACTAATCCATTATTATTTGATAAATGTATCAATTACCTAGAGAAGTTATTTCCTGTTTGAGGAATTTATTAATGAGATAAAGTTGTCATGAATGTTTATCATTTCAGGGGAGATGTTGATCAATGGTGGACATTGATTTAAAATACCATAGATCAATAAGAGATAGAAAACAAGGAATTGGAGAATTTTATGGTGACATTGTATGAAAAATAATCCCCTCATTATAAATGAGATGATATGGGAATGAAATTAATTAATATAAAAAATAGGGAAGAGGTGTGTTGCTAAGTATGAGGGTAATTTTACCAGTTTTTCTAAGCTTGCTATTGATTAAGTATATAAACTGAAAAATAAGAATGAAGATATCTTTGATGGGATTAATTCATGCCTATAATGGGAACCAATTCCTTAAAATATTTTATCATACAATGATAAAGTATCACGTGTCATAAATATATAAAAATATTTCTCTCTGCATTATATTTTAATAGGAATCTAAGATAAGGAAATGATGGTTGAGCACCATGGACAATGTAATGACACAATGTAGAAGAGGATGATAAGACATCCATTATGTGATAATTTTTGAAAGAAACACTCGAGTAATTTCTTAAAGGGAACCTTATTTCGTTATAAGTTTCTAGACAAGGTATATATAACTAATTAATTCTTGGTGAAGAAACTAGATGTTAATATCCAATGCTAAAACTTTAAAGAGATGGGTAATTACATGAACTATGGCCCCAAATATCAAGGGAGTCTACCATAGAAAATTCATAGGGGGAATATTTTTTTATTGAATTACCAATTTTGGATATGAATTTAATAAAGATGTTAAAGTAGTTACATAGATCAAAAAATACATGCTAGGCAATGGTTTATTGATTCAATATCTTTACACCTTTTTATATCTTTCTTGGTTACTATGAATTCTAAAAATAAGTTATTAATCAAGAAACCTAATAGAAATATTATTTTAATTAAGTTATGATAGTTAGTCCCCATTATTATTCATTGACACACTATATTTGAGAAATTTATTATCATACCTGCCATTGACATTGAAATATTATGGGGTAAGGATTGGATTTCAAAGTATAATGAAAAAAATTATTGGAAAGTAAAAGATATTATGATTTAAGTAGTGGGAGTAGATTTATTTATATTTAGAAGTTTTTAATTATTATATATCTTATAAATAGATCGTCCTTTAGAAGGAAAACATAATGAAATCCTTGGAGAATAAAAGAAAATAAATCCTATAGTTCCCTAGGACAACTTATAAATAGTGGATGTGCCTATTGTTCCTAAATACATTAATGTGTTTCAAGGAAAATTACATAAACATACCCATAAATGTGAAGTATAGGTTTCTATTAAACTCATACCAGAAGAAAATCCTATAACTAAAATAATATATATAATGGACCGAGTGAAATTCATGGTGTTGTTCAAATAACTACATGAGTTTTGTGACAGGAGATTCTTCAACCAAAGTCTTTCTCCTTAGTTAGACCCTATTATATTTAATGAATAAGTATGATTCTATGAGGCTATGTGGAGATTTTAGGGAGATAAATTACATTAATATAAATAATAAGCATCCTCTATTACACATTTATGAATTATTTGATCAACTCCTAGGATCTAAATCTTTTTCAAAGATCTATCTTATCTTTAGTTATCAAAAATTTAGGGCGAATAAGGATAATATGTTGAAGAAATAATTTCATATAACATTTAAATTTATATATTTATAGTAATGACCTTTGGATTGACTTATTCATACTCTTTGTTTAAGGATTTTATGAGTATGCCACTAATAGATTATATTTTCGAATTTATAGTGATATTAATTTATGATTTATTGATATACTATAAACTATTTGTGAATTACTAGAATAACTTACCAATAACAACTCAGACTCTCATAGAAAATGGATTTTATAGAAATTATGTAATTTGGAATTTTGAATATAGGACATTTATTTTCATTGTTCATATCGTTTCTATAAATGGAATCTGTGTTGATATCTAAAAGATGAAGGTAGTCATGGAATGAACCACACTGAAAAATATAACTAGGAAATATAGTTTTTTTGGATTATTAGGTTACTATTAATTAATTTTTTAATATTTTTATTAATTATCCAACCCTTTGACCAAGTTAACATGTAAAAGGGTAAAGTTCACATGGTTATAGGAATGGGAGGATAGTTTTTAAGAGATAAGGAGTATATTTGACAATGTATCGATATTGAATCTACCATTAGGTGATGCATCGATGAAAGGACCAGGCTTCTTCTTTATGTAAAATAATAGAGTGTCTATTTAGGTATTAAAGAAAATTAAATATCCATGAAAAAAATATGCAACTAAGGATCCTAAATTAGAAAAAATAATATTTACCTTAATGATATAGATGAATTATCTATTTGGTGAGAGATGTGAGATATATAAGGATCATAAGAGTTTTAAATATATTTTCTCCCAAAAGAAGATCAGTGTGAGACAAAGGAGATAGATAAATTAATCAAGGACTATGATTTCTCAATACACTACTACACTATAAAAAATTGTTTTTACAGCCTTAAGAAAGAAAGATCATGGAATTATGAACAATAATATTAATGGAAAGTATCCTATATTCTTTTAGTTATTATTTTTAGATATGGAAACCAGAAGCAAGGTAAACCATCACACCTTTTACAAATTATTTCAGAAAAATATTTACTAGAGAAGATAGTGAAATTCAAACATGAGGATGAGGGTTTACAAAATAAAATTAATGAAATTAATGAAATTAATTATGGGATACTAACAAACTTCACATATAAAGATGGTGTGTTAGGGTTTGGAAAACGACTATGTGTCCCATCCATACCTAATTTGAAAATCCAATTACTAGATAAAACAATAAAAAAATTTTTATATACACCTTGGTATCATAAATATGTAAATTTATTTAAGAGATTTTTTTGTGGGTTGTTGAAAATCATGAAATTTTAAAATATGTATCTAGTTGCATGGTTTTCTAGTTGGAAAATACTAAAAAAAACATCCCTAAATGAGTCATGAAACCTATCCTTATACCAATTTGGAAGTGGGTAAATGTTAAAATGGACCTTTTCAAGGGGATTATGTGGAATCACATAAAGAATAATTCTATATGGGTCATTATAGACCACCTTACCATGGTTTCATACTTAATTGAAATAAGGGATGAATTATATGGGAAGAGATATATGACTCCAAATTATTGGGGTGCGGTTAGAGAGATGAATCATCTAATCTTGAAACTTATTGGGGAGAAAAAAATCCTAGTAAGAACTATTTAGAATCATATAAAGATGAATTAAATCAGACAGAAGATCTATATAGTTGATGAAGTAATGGGTATACAATTACAAAAGTGGGATAACATATTTTTAATATTATCTCTATAGAATGGATTTATAAATTTTTTAAATTAAGGGAAACTAAAAACTATGTACATAGAACATATTGAAATGTTAGAAAGAATTGGAGTTGTAGCATACCATCTTTCTATAACACCCAACCTCACTAATGATCAAGATGTTTTCTATGATTATTTATTCAGGAAGTACATACTAAACTAGAAACATATAATCCTAACATGGGGATAAAATTATAACCTAAATTTCTTTATATTGAAGTGATTTTCTATATTTTTTACATTAAAGAGAAAGTATTCTAAAATCAAACAATGTAACTGGTGAATGTGATTTAGGGTAACCACAAGTTAGAGATGGGAATAAAGGAACCAAAAGAGGAAATGATGAATTATTACTCACATTTGTTTATTAGATAATGAACATAAAATTTCAATGATTAAAATATGTGTGGGGGAATTTTATTCAGGATACCAAACGTGAAAAAGTAAACACTATATCTTAAAAATTATCAAACAATGCACTCTCTATCCTAATAGAAACATCATTTATTCATGTTTTTGGTTAAATTTTTAATTACTATAATTTATATTTGTTATAAAAGGAATATATTTTTGACTTCACCATTAAAAAATAGATTGGGGTAAATTTTTTATATTTTTAGAAAATAGTTTTTTTAGGAGAATAGGGGAAAAAATATATTTTTTACTAAAACTATAGAGTTCATGAATATAATAAGAAGTAATTATAAGTTAAATACTTATAAAAAATACACCACGAAAAAAAAAATATTTTTATAGAGTAAAATATCACATCTCAAAATTCTATTATGAATGTATAAACCTATGATTATCATTTTAAGTCATTATGTAATATTTTCTGGTGTGACCTGTTGTTGGAATTCCATTTAATTAAATATTATTTAGATAATTTTTTTATTTAATTTTAAATATTCATAATTTTTTTTCAATAAATATACCAATTTATATCATGAAAATGAAATACATTGATAGATTTAACCTATACATAAATGTAAATCAGAAATATCCAATTTTTCTAAAAATGTGTGTATACACATTACATGAAATAATGTTAAAATTTATTTTAACTAACATATATAGTTTTTCTAATTAATGGATTTCATACAATGAAGAATTATTTATATATTATGTAATGTGGTCCATTTTATTTTTGGCATTAAATTTAAATCACATAGGTAAATATTATTTACCATGGTATAAAAATAAATGGAAAAATTAAAAAACTCTAAGAGAAATGGACTTATACCCATGATTAAAAAATGTGTGAAGACAAGTGTTTCATGAATTCTCGAAATTATCTCATCTTGTACACTATTATTGTTCATTTTAGAGTCTTCTTGATTTGTAAAACATGTGATCTCTTTATATTAAGTTGAAATATTTAAAAGTATTCCATTATAAAAACTTATAAAAGGATCCCATTACAACCCATTCGGGACCTTTCTAAAAATTTTGTTTCCTATTGTAACTATCCCACATTGAGATTTTAAAATAAAAAAATTATGTTCTATAGCGTATACAACACACAACACTGTTTTTAAACGATACGTGAAATATACGATCGTTATAACATATCCATTAAATTCATGGGTATGAATAAGATTAAGTAATTTATGATATATATAAATATATATACTACTTAATATAAATTTATCAATAAATTATTACTAAATAATAACTGAATTTTTAGTAATGATATTTTATTCATCAAAAATATGTTTTCTTCTAAAATGACTTTATTTCTTTTTGTGAGAAAATATTACAATTAATTTCTATAAATTTTACAAAATTTATTTTAAAAAATGAAAATATGTTTTGAAATACTTATATCAAAATTAATGTTCGGGGATATTTTGTGATTTTTTTAGAAAATATTTATTTTTTTCAAGGAATAGTTAAAGATACCGATTTTTCAAAAATTGTAATTTATTTTCAATAAATTAGGTAATTTAAAAGACCCATTATAATTTAAATTTAATTTCAAGTGACAGAAGTATTTTCTAGTTAAATCTAAACCAATTAATTAAATTTTATTCATATTTATACTAGATTTTTTATATGTTTACTTTGGGGGTTAGAAACACATTTTTCAAAATACTATTTTAAAGTAAATAATGTTTAACATTTTAAATAAATTAAAAAACCTGGTAAATAGGACTAATTTAAATTAAATGTATAGATAATATATCAATAAAAATTAATTTAAATTCAAATAATGATTATTAAGAGTAATTGATTTTATATAAAATCATATTATGCTTGAAAAATATGTTTGTTCAAAAACTAATTTCTCATTTCTTCTGATCGTTAAATTTCAAAATTATTATTCCACTTATAGAAAATGAATTTGGTAAAATTTATTACATATTTTATATCATAATAATTTATTTTATATAATATTCGAATATTAATTTTTGAAATAAGGAATAGTGATAATAGAGAAAACCTTTCACACTAGTTAGGTGAAAATGGGTTTACCAGAGGGTTAACAAAACATATATGGTTTAAAATGACCTGGAAATAATTAAAAATTATATTTTATTGAAATATTTAGACCTTATATCATCTTATTCTTTTTAAAGGTAAATTGTTTATACATTTTAACATGTGAAATATAGGTATGACTTTTTCATTTAAAACATTACAAGTGTATCCTCTCCGAACATATAAAAGGACACACCTATCCTCTCATATTCACACATAAAAATCCTTATGGATTAGAAAATGACTAAAAAAATATGTTCCTTTATTTCCTCACTACATCCTAGAGGCCTTTTTTATTATAAACCCAATCCAGGAAGGCATTAGGTATAAACATAAAGAGGTGGTCCAAAGAAGAGGTATTGTTTTTAACCAAGAATTTTTGTATTGGATCTTCTATCACCTCTTTCAAATATTATTCAATAATGATGATATAATAAAATAAGTATCTCCCTTATACTGATATATTATCATGATAATGTAATAACCTAAATACATATACTCTTCCATCCAATGGGAATCAAAACCATCATTCATGTGCACGACAGACCACTCACCGCCTCTTAAACCGATGCAATTCATTTTCCATAATCACTTCTGATGTATGGTTATAACGGTTGAGTTAATATTTATATATTATATTAATGAAATATTTTTCATTCTTAAAAGCTAATATATCATTTAATTTTTACATTTCCATTCACTAAAAAATGATACCGTCTTCATGTGTACGTCTGGACTACAACCTCCACAAACCGACATGATTATTTTTTAATCACCAAATTAGATGGATTTTATATGTAAGTGTATTTAAGTAAATAATATTATATTTATTATATAATTATAATTATTTATAGATAAATTAATACTTAACTTTTTTTATAATAATCATTGAAAAATGAAATTTTACTCATGCATAAGTACAAACAACCATCTCTATGATTGTAACACTGTTCATTTTTCATAACCATAAATCATGATTAGTTTTAAAATTTTAATTGATGTATAAATATGAAAAATTAATCATTATTATTATTATTTATATGATTAAATAATGACATATTTGAAAAAAGTTAAACTAACAAACTCATTTTTGACAAATATGCTAGATACCATTAAATCTTCCAAAATGAACATAAAAGATTAACAAATTATTTATAACATGTTAAGTGGTAAAATAAAAGGATTAATAAATGTGAAAAAAATATTAATTAATCAAATAATTATTATAATTTTATTATTCAGGAATACATAGAACTTATGAGACATTTTGGACTCAATGTAAGAGACACTTTAACACAAAACATCTTTTGAAATGTTTTTATGATTTATTTTCAAAGTCCATATATTCCTTGTCCATGATTTTAAAATTATTTTATGAATGTAGTTTTTTGGAATTTATGGTTTAATAATAGAAGATTTATGTCACTTTTGACTTTTGTTCAATGGATTTTAAAAAAGTATCTTTTTATAATTTTATTTGACTTTCTTTACGATAGACAAAAGGATTGTTATATTTTAATATATATTGGGACAATGAATTTTCCCACCACCATAACCATAATTAGAAGTTTGGATTCCATTATAATATCAAATTTTTTTGTTCAAATAAAACTTTTCCCCCTTTTTTATGGTATTTTTTATTTAAATTGTGTTTTAAAAAAAGTTTCTTTTGATATTAAAAAGTGTATTTGATACGGGGTTAATAGATTTTTTTAAAAGTTTTATGATAAAAATGTGTACGAATATTTTTTTTACATGATTTGATACTTAATCATTATTTATGATCCCAAGTGATCCCAATATAGATTTTATGATGGGTCTGCCCAAATTTTAACAGGTGAGAAAGATATAGCTTATATAGTGGTTTCACCCAGATAATATAGAGTGAGCCTGATATAGATTATATGGTGGGTGCACCCAGATAATTCTAAAATAAATTGGTTAATTTTCCTTATCTTAATAGGAAATAAGAAGGTAGTTTCCATATGGTTTATCCAATTATTTAATTGGGATTTAGTTATTTCTGACAAGGGTTTAAAACGAGCGATGAATGTAATGCTGTCATTTTCTAGAAAAGGTTTTATTTTCTTTCATTGTATTTTAAAGGTTTTATTTATACATAAAGTTTGTGTAATTTTAATTTTTTAAATAATTTAATTCATTAACTCAAATAAAATTAATATAAAGTTAACATTTTTATAGGTTCTCTTCTTTTTCAACTGACTAAGAGATTTCTTATTTTTTCTATTACTAAGATTTTTGTTCTCATCCAAGATTTTTAGAATGTTTTCCCTAGGGTATAATGACGGTTAAGGGAAATTATGAAGTAAATTTTAAAGTTGTAAATATTTATCATGAAAATAAATTATTTATTATTTTCAAAAGCCTTTCATTATAGAAAAAATGGATACTAATTGGATGTGTCAAATTTTTAATATACAGTTCTATTATATATAATTTTTAACTTAATTGATTAAAACTATGATCCTAAAATATATTTGGGAACGGAAGATTAATTCTAGTATAAATTCACTATAATATTTGATGTTTAATGCTAGGTCATTTATTTGGTAATAATGAAATGGTTTAGATAACTTTAGAGGTTAGTATATTCTTTGAGATTATGTTAACAATCCTTTATAACCACAAAGGTTAGTGTGATATAGAAAACTATGGTTATTTTTTATTAATAGAAATATATCAATAATGGATGACATGGTTATGTATATATTAGTATTTATCATCTAAATAAGATGGTTTGTTCTACTAGGAACCAAATTAATAATGAATGTGAGGAAAATACGGTGGTTGTCTGAATGAGAAACAAACCCGATTGGGAGATATAGTGAAAAGACATATGGATATTAGTTAATAGTTATTATGATTTATGATTAAAAATATGGACATATGCGAGTTTCCTAACGCAACTAATGAGAGAGAAATAAAGATCCATGGAAGTTCAAGTGGTAATGTTAAAAGTAAAAAATATTTAATGACATATGTGTCAAGAATGTCAGAATAAGAACCTAGGAGAATATGTTAGCATAATGGAAAGATAATCTCTATATGGTAAAAGAGGGAATAATGTTATAATTTTTGAAGGAAAATGTAAGGAACAATGTTTTTCTGGAATATGAAATTGAGTAGAAATTTTAATTTTTGCTCTCATATGGTTGTAAGTAGTGAAATAGTCATTTTACCCTTGCAGTTTATCTCACATAATTATTCCTAGGACTATATTTTCTCTAAATAGTGTTTTACCCTAGGAAAAGAGTTTTGTGAATCTACAAGATATTTTAATTTCAGAAGAATCATTAATAATTAATAATAAATAAAAAAATATTAATTTGTTCATGAAGGTTTTATTGGACATATATTTTGAATGGAGAATTATATAGTTATTCTATATCCTCTATTGAGTCCAAAACTAAGGAATTTTTCTTAGTTAGGGAATAAACAATGTTAGGATTTGAAGTTTTTCCCATGCCCCATTATGTTTTTTCTTTTTTCTTCTTTTCTTTTGATCCTTTCCTCTTCCATTTTTTTCTTTTGTCCATGGATTCTCGTATACACCCCTATAAAATTAACCACTATGAATATGAGATAGAAAAAAGGAGAGTTATAGATATAGATATAGGAATAATATGGGATGTGCCATCACGAAGCCTAATCGGAGCTAGATCATCATGTCCAAGCTACAGAGCCCAGATACGGGTGATGCATTGGTGGATTCTATGAAAATTTAGACTATTTTTAAATTTATGACATAGATCTCTAGTTATTTAATACTTTATAGTTTATTAAACCAATAGTCAATTCTTAGGACACCTTGATGTTCAATCTATAGCCTTCAGGGAGAAAAATGGGGGTTTGAGATGATTTGAGGGGTTTCAGATTTAGAAATATTGATCACACAATGAGTAGTTTTGGAACACATGTCTTGCATTTATCCCATTTTAGAATGGTGATATTTAGGAGTACATTCCATGCATAGGGTATGCATTCCATGTGCTAGTACTCAACTATGAATCTGAGTACCTGGATAGACAACTCGTGTATGGGTACGCGGAAATGTACTATAAATGAATAGAATTCAAGTGGGGTTCACTTCTTATAGAAGTACACATCTAGGTAGAATACATGTCTAGGTAACCCATATAGGGTTCACAACCAAAACCCATGTGGGTCACACACTATATAGAGGTACATAACACAACCAAGATACATGTCCAAGACATGATATGTATCTGGGAAGGTACCTCATATAGGGTACAATCCGTGCATATATTATAAAAAACTTGTACTAGGAATTTACACACAATTCCTGGCTGAAGTATATGCCCAGTTGAGTCATTCAGAGAGAACACTATGTACTTGGGCGTACATGTCGTGTACTCATCCTGTGATACCCTTTTACGGGTTTTCTGAATTTCACTCCAATTTAGAATGTTACGAACCCAACCATTGTATTTTTGTGTTGTTTTATACATTATTACATTGGAAGATGATACAAGGAATCACATCCCATAGGACCAAATAATTTCATAGTATCAGTAAAATACATACATACACAAAATTGACAATAAATTTTAAAACATACAATAAAAAAAATTATTTTCTTTGAGAATTCCATTATCCCTCTATGCATATCTCATCATATCAATCAAAGAATACATTCTTATATACCAATGAATATAAAACAAAAAAAATATGAGTTCAGATTCTCAACAAGGGAAAGGGTACAACATAAATATTGAATAAATAAGTAATAATAAATAATTCAATGAAAATAACTAAGAAATAGTATATTTTATCAATAAATTGAACATAGTATGGGAGGAATGAAAGATGATCAAATAATGCCATATAAATAATCCCATGAGATTCAAATATTAACCATACTGATTCTAACTAATTGAATAATCACGTAGAATATGTACAAATGAATTCATAATGATGTAATGATTAATTTTTAGACATCTAAAACATACCATCGAAGCTTTGTTCCAAGAAATTTAATACCTTCAAGGCCTCGTGGAATTAAATATATACAAATGGGGATGACCTCAGTTAAAAATCAATATATTGTCTTTAATATGACCAAATGAAGAATCGAGGGGATATAGTGGGCCTTAACAATAACTTATCAAGTTTAATGTATTCATTATATGAAAAGTGTGAAACATAATCAATAAAAACATTCAAATTTAAATATTGGCATACAAGAAGTTTATAATTACCTCAATCAATAAACTTAATCATAAACCATATTGCGTAATATAAACGATACCAAGGTGGTACATCCCCAATCAAACTGATCCTAAACCATATAAGGAATGAAAAAGATGGTATAAATTTAGAATATCACCAATGAATCATAATTATAAGGAAGGTTTTATGTAATTGATGAATATGAATTCCATAAAATATCTTTAAAAATATTTTTTAGGAAAATAATCTTTTCCTTTTTAAAATATCCTTTAAAAAAAGGTCACAATATTTTTTGTAAATAATTTAATTTTTGAAATAAACTTGAAATATTTTAAAATATGTTTTCAAATATTGAGTAGTAATGATATAAGAAAATTCCTTTAAATTAGTACACTATAGAACAATGATTACTCTCATGTTTTTAGTAAAAATCCAAATGGGCATTATTTTGAAAATGACATGAAGATTCTATTCAAATAATTTTTTAAAAAAAAATGGTAACAAATTTCTTTAATAAATCATTTATAAAATATGAAAAATATTGTTGAAATTTTTTTAGAGAACATGGGTTTTGATTAGAAAATATTTCCTGCCAAAGAAAGAAATAATGCCATATTTTCTTATAAACATTTTCATAAACATATTATGTACTGTAGAGAGAAAAATTAGTCATATTGGTTGAAAACGTAATTAAATAACCATTAGACAAGAAAATAGAATGATTTTAAGAGATAAATATCTAATTATTACACCATGGGTGACTTAAAGAAAGACAATCCCAAATAATGATGAGATTGTGAAATAAACACTCATCACATTGATAACTTTTGAATGATAAGGCCCATGAAAGGAATAATATTAAAATAATATTTAATTATAATAAATATAAATGAAATAATGATATAACATAAAAACGTAATTACACACACCAATTATAGTTAGTGAATATGGCGCATTTCCCATGGATGTAAAAGTGATATGAGATACCCTTACCTTGAGTTTCACTCATCACATATCTTCTTTATCTTCATCTTCATTGGGAAACCTCCTTATGTTTGAACCAAAATCCTTCTATGATGTTATTTTTTCCCAGAAAATGATTTTAGGTTTAGGGTATGGGGTTTGAGAGGTGATTAAGGTTGTTTTAAGATGCACCAAATGGATTTTAATATTTGGGTAATAGAGGATAGAGGGTGGCCTTTTATAAGTTAGGGGAGTGAAATAATCATAACTTTTCAAAAGAAAATGGTATACCCATGTTTTTTCACTTCCCAAAAGGGACTAAAATGGATTATTATCAACTATTGAACATTTTAAGGTCAAAATATTACTAAAAATATATTTTATACAAGTTTTTTGGTTATTTAAACCCCTATATTTTTTGTTTAACCCCTAGTAAATCTATTTTTACCTTAACTGTTGTAAATATTTTTTCCGACATTCACTATTTATTTGGGTTAAAAATTAAGTTGACCTTATTAGATAATATAAATTATTCTAATTCAAATTATTTAATTAATTTTTATGAAATTCTACTCAAATAAGTGGAAACTCTAATTCAAAATTAATCCTATATATGCGATTATAAAGTTGGGTTTCGAAGAGAAAATGTTCAAAAGTTTATAAGGATTTTAAATCAAAATTCATTATAAAAATGATTCCAATTATCTAAATTTAGATATTATTATATAATTGAACAAATTTTACTTTAAAAACAACTATATATATAATTTAACATTATAAATAATTTAAATACAAAAGTTGTTTTCAATTAAGATTTAGTATTTTTCATTATTCACCCTAAAATAATTTTGATATTAAGATTCAAAAATTGGTATAAATTTTGTTAAATAAATCTTCTAAAATTGGTAAAAATAAATTCTTATTTGTGAGTGCAAATTTTGACTAAAACATATTTTTTAAAAAAGTTCAGTTTATCCAAAAAAATTTCTTTTTCTTTGAAATTGTTATAATTATATTCATACTCGATAAAATATCTATTTTATTTAATTTATTCATATGTAAAATTTATATGTTTTTTAATTTAGTTATTAATATTCACGCCCTATAATTTAATGGTTAGGATATAATGGCCATGATTAAATAATAATTTTCTAATAGAGTATCATGTTTCATTGATACCCGGTGTTTTATAAATTAAAAGTTATTAAAGTGATTGAATTATTTAAAAATAAATATATTTTAATGTATTTGGTGTTTATATTATCTTATACACTTAGTATTGTGTTCTTACATGATATCGAATAGGATGTTAATATTTTAAAATATCAGAGTGTTACATTCTATTGTCTCAAATATATTACATCAACACAATTTAATCTTGATATCAGTAATCAAGAGTTTTTTCATTTTAAAATACATTAATTAAAATCCAACATTATGGAAAGGGTTAATAAAACATACTCTTAATGTGATAGAAAGGGAAGTAAAAATGTCATATGGAATAATAACATAAATAGTTTTTACAATTATTAGATCATATGTGGGAAATGAAATCATGGTCTTGGAAGAGAATAAAAATGACCAAGGATTAATGAAGCATGATAGAGGTCATTGATCGCAAGAATGTTAGTGACCCAGAGAAGGTTAACGACAAAAAAACCATAAATTTGTGAGGATTTAAGAAAATATTTCATTCATCATTATTATAAGTACCATGATAAATTTTTTGTTTCAAGATCCTTTTCCTGAATTTAAAGAATTGTTTTACTATCTAAAAATATAAGGAAATTTACTTACTTCATACATTTCTATTTCATAAGAATAATTTTATCCTTTGGTTGTGCTTCAATCAATATCTAATTCATCTATTACTCCAATAAATGAATATCAAAAAATTAATTTTTATGTCTGAAGAAATAAAATTAATGTTTAGTGGATCATAATATCTACAATATAATGATAATTTATTCCATAAATATTTATTAATTATTATATAAAATTGTTAGTACAAGTTATCCAATATGAATAAATCTTTATCAGGTGAAGTAATGAATTAATATATAAAACATAATCCAAAATTAAACATAAACCATTTTATAAATTGTTAACCTTATGACCCTGAAAAAATAATATAATCCATAAAATTAGAAATAAGGTTACTGAATTTCCAAAATAAAAATATCACTAATCCCCCAAACAACATTAAGTAGGTATTAATCATCACATACCAAATATGTGAATACCTTCATCATTTATTCTCTTAAAACATTTTTGTAAATTGAATTATAAGAAAATGTTATTGAAAACATGAATGATTAATTTTTCCACAAATACAACGTAGATTTTTTAATATATATTTATTAAATACCAATATTATATTAACTCTATCAATGATAGTACAAACCAATTTTTCAAAAAAAAATTAATCAGTTCCAAGATAGTCAGTACTATCTAATTTAAATTATCAATATCAATTATCTCTTTATCCCAAAATCATTATCTAAACATCAGGTATAAATTAATGTTTATATTTTCCTCAATTATGTGTTTTCTAAGAGTATCAACTTTCCACCAAGTCACTTTTCTTGGTCATTGGTTCCATTCAATATATTCTCCTAAACCATTTAAGAAATGATACTGTAGTACAATAATTATAAGTTTCATGGTTATTATAATGATAATTTCATTAAAAAATACTTCTACAAAATATTAAATGGATACAAATACACAAGAAAATTAAGAATTTCATGTCAGTTGTATCAATAACATAAGAATGACCTTGATCCTTTAGATTCTTATGAGTTATATTCCTTTAATTCTCGGGGAATTCATTTTTTTAGTGCTCCATATTCTTATTGTTGAATCATTAAACATTGAATACCTTTTGATTTACCTTGGCATCATGAGCATTTTGGAATTTCTCTCCAATATTGTAGAAAAACCACATTCACTTTAATCAAGTTCCGAGATGTTTCTTTCCACAACTATCACATGTGGAAAAATTCTTCTTTCCCTTCTTCCAATTATCCATATTTTTCTCTGCCATTAACTTCTTCTATTAACTCCTTTGAAATACATAATGATCTAATATTTCCCTATATGTCTTGTTATCACATGATTCTATGTCATCATATGATGAGAATATATGCGAGACTAGTTCCTTATGAAATATTGTCTTAAGACAATCAAAGAAATGACCATTATTACTCTTTGGATCCGTCGCATTTATGTGGTTCACATTCCTTCAACTAGGATCCATTTTCAAATAATATCATACGCTATATTAGATCAAATCATTATTAAAAATAACTTATAATAAAAAACTAGTGAAATAATTAATATATATTAAAAATTGTATATAGACCCAATATCATAATCATAAACATGGTTTATTTGGGGATATATTTATTTTCAGATCCTTCATATTGGTTTGTAAATAAAAAGTGAATTATCCTATATATATCCCTCAAGATTATCAAACATGGTGTGTAACATGAACTATTTTCAAGCACCAGGTGATGATCTGGTCAATCCCATTTTTCCATTTTTAGAGTTATTACAGCTATGTACATCTCTATCTGAACCACATCCACTTATTGTTTCTATATAGGGATGTATTTCTAGTGAAAAAACCCCATAATTCCTACCTTACCAAATCATTAGTATATTATTATATATTTATCCATATAATTAATCATAGGTTTATGCTTCCAAGTATATGTTTTCCAAAATCTAGTTTTCATGGTTTCTAAAAAACATTCTATGATACCAAATATAGAGACCTAGACCCCAGAAGCCTAGAGCCAATGTTTAAATTATTACATTAGTAAAATATATAAGGAATAACAACCTTAGGGATGAAATAGTTTAGTATTCTTGGTAAACTATATACAATGTTTAAAATCACTTTACATTTTGAAAGATAAAATACAATAATATTTTTGTTCGATAATATCATTAATAAAGAAATTTACCACATATTTTTTTATCCAAATGAACAAGCACATTAATCATCCCACTTTAGATGTATCAATAGAATAATATTGGCCCTGATCCTTTAGACTATTCTGAGGTATATTCCTTTTACTCGTGGGAAATTAATTTTCATAGTTCCCCATATCCTTATATTGAAGCATTGAAAAATGTCAAACTTTTTATTTCCCTTGATATCACAATAATTTTTTCCCTTATCCCCACTCTTGTATAAAAATACAATTCATTTTAAGCAAGTACCTAGATGTTTCTTTCCACAATTATCACATGTGGGAAAATTATTCTTTATTTAATTCTATTTATTCATCTTTTTTCTTTTTTATCCTCTTCTTCTATTGATTCCTTTAAAATCCATAATACTAAAAGTTTCATTTATCTATCTTTTTTTATCACATTATACAATTTTATAATATGATGAGAATGTTTTGGATACTTATTCCCTTTGAAATATTTGCTTAATACCATAAAAGAAAAGACAATTATTACTCTTTAAATTATTCACATTATTATGATTCCCATTCCTTTTTCTAGGAACCATTTCTAAATGATGCAATACACTACATTGAATAATATCATTGTGAAACATAATTTATAATAAAATAACTAATTAATTATATAACATAAATTGAAAAAATTTATACTGTGCTAATATCATTATCATAAACTTGGTTTTTTGGGGATATCATTTTGATCAAATCCATCATAATTTTTTGTAAAACTAGGATCATAGTAAAGCCCATTTTTATACACCAGGTAATGACCATGTCAAGCACAATGCACCCTTTTAAGAGTTATTACAACTAATTACATCTATGATAGAACCATTCTCACTTGTAGCATCCATAAAGGGATGTATTACGAAGAAAAAACAAATAATATTCACCTTTTCACAACATTATAATGTTATTATTTAATTATTCTCGTATTTTATCAAAGGGTTAGGTTATCTAATATATTTTCACCAAATCTATTTCACAAAGCATCTAGTAAAAATATTATGATGCAAACTCTAGAGACCTAAACACTAGTAGCCCTAAGACAATGTGTACTTTATTATATTTAAAATAAATATAGGGAATCATATCCCAAAATACTAAATATTTTATTAGACTTGGTAAAATAGATTCAGACATGAAATTGACATTACATTTTAAAACATAAAATACACAAGCATTGTTTTCGAATTCTATTATCCACCTTGGACTATGCATGAATATCAACTAAAAAATACATCCTCGTTTCGAGAGTAAATTAAAATTTTATAAAGTTGTGAACTAAGATTATCTATAAAGGTATGTGTACAGTGGAAGTTATTAATTAATAAGTAAAAATAAATATTTAAATGTCAATAAATGAAACACATTATATTTAACCAATAACTTGAGAATAATATGGAATGAATAAATTATGTCCAAATAATTCCATATAAATAATCACATGATTTTGAAAACAAGACTAGGGTTATTCTAACCTGTTGAATAATCATATGGAATATCAATAAATTAATTCATAATGATGAAATTTATAATTTTTTAACATCAAAAAATACCATAAATTCTTTATAAAAAGTTATATAATACCATTGAGGAATTTTTTGAATAAATATATATAAATGGGTAAGTACTTGGTCAAAACCCAATCGTTTTTTTCTCATGATACCTATTAATGCATCGAGAAGATATAGCGGGCCTTGTCTATCACTTACTATGTTAAATGCATTCCTCATAGGAATGGGCTCAAACACAATAAACACAAACACTTATGTAAAATACTAGTATATAAAATGTTAACAATCACCCAAAACAAAAAATATAATCATAAACCATCATGATAAATATGAATGGTATCAAGGTGGTACATCCATAGTCAAACTGGTCATAAAATATACTAGGAATAAAAATAGATGGTATCATAAAACTTATCCTTAATGGATTATAATTACAATGAAGGTTTTATTTAATTGAATAATATAGATACGATAAAAGATCATTAAATACCCCGTTTTGAGGAAAATGACCTTTACCTTTTGAAAACGCATTTTAAATAACAAATTTCACAATTTTTTCATAAAATTTTATTTTAAAATAACCCTAAAATAATATAAAATAAGTTTTAAAATATTTATTGGTCATGAAAGAAGAAAATACCATTCACACTGTTCTTAAAAAAAATTGTTTCATGTTTTTTGTAAAAGCCAATTGTGCATTATTATGAATGTGACATGAATATTCTTTTCAAAAAAAAATTTAAATGGAAAAATGGGAAAAAAATATCTATAATAAATAATATTGAATATTTTTAAATCATATTTTGAATCATTTTTAGAAAATATGGGTTTTTATGAAAAATTATTTTTGACTGAAGAGATAAATAATGTATGATTTTCTAAAAAACGTTTTCTTAATAATTTTATATACCAATGAGATTAATAAGGGTAATATTTCTTGAAAAAATCCTTAATAACCATAAGGGAATAAAGTAGATTTATTTTGAGAGATAAATATTAAATAATCTCCCCAAGGGAGACTTAAACAAAGACAATATCTAATAATGATGATATTGTGAAATAAACCATTATCACATTCAAAATATTAAAATCATAAGACCCATGAAAGAAATAAAATTAAATGAAAATTTAAATACCATGTAGATAAATGAATTAATGATATAACATAATATTTTTAATAATATACAACAAAAATTTAAACATGTGGTGAATAAGGAATATTTATCATGTATTTAAAAGTGAGATGAGAAACTCTTACCAGGAATCCGAATCAACACATACATTTTTGGCCTTCCTCTTTTTAGAGAAAACTCCTAAGGTTTGCACAAAAATCCATCTAAAGGTGGATTTATGACCAAAATAATCATTCAAGGATTGGGGTATGGAACTTGGGAGGTGATTTGGATAGTATTTTTTAAATAAAAGGTTTTTAATGTGTGAAGAAGAGAGTAAAGGAAGTGACCTCTTATAAGTGAGCTGGGTGGCACATTTTTAAGTTTGGAAAACATAAATATATACCCATTCTTTTCACATATGAAAAGGATCCAAAATATAGAATTGTCAATAATGTGACATGCTAAGGATGAAATATGGCTAGAAAATATATTTTTTAAAAGTTTTTAGGTTTATTTAACTAATAACATTTTAGTTTAACCCCTTGATAAATCTCTTTTTACCTTAATAATGGTAAATAAAAATAATTATTATTAATTTTCATTTTTTCTGAAAATTAAGTTCACAATATTAGATGATATAAATTATTTTTATTCTAAATATGGAATCTATTTTGGAATTTTTTTTTCAATGAAGTGGAAAAATATAACCTAAAATAAATCCTATAGATGTGATGAGAAAATTAGTTTCAAAGAGAAAATGTTCTAAAGTTTTTAAAGTTTTAATAATAAAATTCAATATTAAAATGACTCCAATAATGTAAATTTGATTAATATATGTATAATTTTACCAATTTTATTTGAAAACCAATTCAAAATATAATTTATCTTTAAAAAAAATTTAAGCAAAAAGGTAGTTATCAATTAAAATTATGTATTTTTCACTCTTCCTCCAAAAATGAAATATTTTAGAAAAATAGAAAAAATATCCCTTAGATAATATTGATATAATTATTTAAAAAATGTTATATATTTTTTAAAATTCATTTTCTAAATGTGGTATGTATTTTTTTATATTATGTGAGGAAAGAGTGACTAAACCATCTTTTAGAAAAACACAGTTTTCGAGAAAACATTTCATTTTATTCCAAATGGTTCAAATTATATATATAAACAATATATATTTAATTTTTTATATAAATTTGTAAAACACAATATTTTAATAATTTGGTTAATATTAATCATACCCTCCAATTCAATAGCTCGGTTATGATGGTCATGTTTAATTAATTTTTTGATAGAGTATCATATTTCTTTTAAATATGGTGTTGTGTGAATTGAAAGATATTGTAGATATTCAATTATATAATACAATATATATCATAAACTGTTACAATGTCATATTCCTTTTTATATTTGGTGTTTCGTGTCATACACACTGTTGAATATGATGTTCATACTTTAAAATATCAATGCGTTGAAAGGAATTAGACCCATGAGTAGTCCATTTTGAGTATATTTACACATAGATAATGACAGTGAAACAATTTTTGTTATTTGAGGACTCCTAAGATGACTTTTTGAATTTTTTTACAAATAGTGAGGTTCTCCCTCTAGTAATTGAATCCAGCTATATCTTGAAACTGATACCTTTGATCCAAGGTAGACTATGAACCATATATCTATACTAGTATTCAAATATTTTTCTCTTTTGGGGACAAGCTTCCATATTACCTTTCGACATAGAGGATCTCATATTGGATGACTCTACCATAATACTGTTTTTGTGGGTCCCCTATGGGAAAATTTCACTTCCATGTTTCCCATGGAATCCCTTGTAGGATCCCTCTACCTATTTACTCCTTTTGAGGATCCCATGTAGGAAGCCTCTTCCCTTGTACCATTTATGATTATCCTTTTTAGGATGCCTCCTACTATTAACAATTTATAAGGATCCCATGTCGGATTGCACCTCATATTTTCCCTTTTTGAGTATATAGTGTACCAATGAACCATTTTTAGGATCAGGAGTAGGTTGAGTCTACCCATTTAATGTTTCCAAGGATCCAAATATGGATACATATTCTTGCATTCTCACTTAGAGGACCCTGTGAAGGATTACTATATCTTACTTACTATTTATGTGGATCCCAAGTAGGATGTCTCAGATATGTACTAATCTAGGGGGACCTAGTGGGGTCCCCAATGTTTGAACAACCCTAGGACAATTCAATGGGTTTTTGGGTATAGATGGTAGAGTGTATCACCTTTTAACACATACCTATCTTTTGAGACCATGGGACATAAACTATAGTAGTGGGTTAGGAATTCTTCCACCCTCACTCTTTTATTTATTTTTTCACATGATTACTATTGATGCATGTATGATTTCCATAGGTTATTCCTAGTTTTTGGATGATGATCTTGATGTGATGTGATATATGATGGGGATTCCTAAATATATTACATAGGATTCTATTTCTGACCCCTTTTAATGATATTATTTTATTAGGATTCCCTAAGGTGGTTCCTAGGCATTAGAATCTAGAACTTATTGATATATATTATTGGGATTCCCATTCATACTTCCTAGAATTCATCTTCTGATCTTACCGGATATATATGAATATAAAAATAAGGCACTGATGGGGTGAATTATCGTATGGAACAGAAAATGCTTGACAATATTTAAAATTTAGTATGTTTTATATGGATGAACTCTATGGACTAAAAGATAATGACTTGTTAAATGGCCTTGGTTACTAGACTATATAAATATATATTACACTATGTTTTCTATGGATGTTCTCTATGGGCTCAAAGAGGGACCCTTGGTCAATAACCTTGGGTCATTCCCCTAGTTGGTCTTTATTATAGTAATTTTTCTATGAATGAGGTCCATACACTCAAAATTTCCTCCTTTTTCAATGTCCATGGGTCTTGGAATTTATAGTTCTGAAATGTGAACATCTGGTTTAGGATACATTTGATGCAATTCCATATTAAAAAGACAATATTTAGGAGACATCATTAATTTTAGAAATTGGACGAAATTATGGGTGAACCAAGGGAATTGAAATGTAACCCCTTGTGGTGATGTACCTTGCCCAGAGACATTTTCTATGCTGGAAAAAGTAGGTATTTGTTGATCAGGGTTTCATACCTAAGGGTTAATAATTGGTTAATATATTTATGATATTTTTTAGGGACTCCTTGGTCATATTCGTATGGTCCTCTTCATTTTTATGTACATATGTATACATATATATATATATATATACAAATATATATTTAGAGATATCAAAATATGTGATTGATCTGGTCGAGGGATATACTAACCTAGGTTGAAGAAGTTATAGTTCTTAGGGATTACCCACCCAAGGATCAACTATGTTTTTATTTATTTATGTTTTATTATTTTTTCTCAGCTAGGATGATCATATTTCATGAGAATATAATTATGATAATAGATTCACATGTTCATCACTGGTATGTCCTACGGTGAATAATTTTCAGCCTTGTAGCTTCAACTTGGTGTAGATGCAGACCTTTTGTATACTTTTCATGTTGAGAATAGATTGTATGACAGATAGGGATAAGGTACAAGGATTCATGATTGAGAATATCCATTTTTATGGATTATTTTGATTGGGTTGGAGGATCTCATTAGTTTCCAAGAGAATGAGTATATTTTTGAGCTCAATGTTAGTATAAGATACCTATAATTTTATTTTAGTTTCTTTATTATTCTTGTACATGGTATATGCCAAGTGGGATATCGAATTTTATGTATATGGAATATACGTTCAGGCCTTTAATACATGTCAATTTTTATTACAACCTTGATAATATTTACTTCTTCCAAAATT
Organism: Viscum album; assembly: GCA_963277665.1. Taxonomy (NCBI): domain Eukaryota; kingdom Viridiplantae; phylum Streptophyta; class Magnoliopsida; order Santalales; family Viscaceae; genus Viscum; species Viscum album. Next base: position 1,272,990,527 of record OY728132.1, on the reverse strand, counting down.
TAATTATATTATACTATTGGATGATTCTTAATTATTTCCTCTATTTTCTTATTCTGATATGAGGAAATAGACTACCCACTATCACACCCTTGGCCCTTAATAATAGTATGAAGCCTATGGAGAATGGGGAGACTTGCACGAGGCCTCATGGAGAACAAGCTCAGGGAACTAGTTTAGTGGCTTCTAGGTTGGAACATTATAGGTTAGTATTATAGGAGTTACTTTCCTATTATTTACTACATGGGATACAATAGAAAATAGTATTATACTTGTAACTAAAACTGTGATGGATATCTGGTTAGTGTATCAAGAACACTTGTCCCTGTAAGAGGCCCTAGTTTCTTGGGATATGGGATTTATCTTATTAATATGCTATGTTAAAATTTTATATGATTTTCAATTAGAATGACATACTTGTTTTGTGGAGTGATCATTTATTATATATTTATGAATCTTAGCTGATCAGTGGGAGGAAATTGATGGATATATATCTCATGGACCATTAAAAATAGTATAGTGACTGAGTTTGTATCTTGGACTACAAGGGGATGAGTTGTCTCATGTATAATATTTGGAATGTAGGGTCCACATGTTATAGGTCTACTCATTTTTTATTATTACTGATGATATATGATAATTTTTTAAAGTGTCAACAATTAACTAAATAGTGTTTTCCCATATAGGTTCTTGGTAGAATTCAAATCAATCGGTCTGAATTTCATATATATGTTTCATTCTGATGGTAGGTTAAGTGGATCTAGGATGAGACATTTGATGATGAGTATAATGACTCAGTATTTTTGTATGAGAGGTGTGGTAACCCTAGTATATCAATATGGCACATGAGACCCGATTTTTTACCTCGTTTTGGGAATTTATTATTAAGTTTAGTTACTTAAAGTGTTAGTTACAATCTATAATGTGTTTTCCTATATAGTTTGGAATGAAATTATAGTTAACTAAACTATATATGTGTTATTAAATGAATCATTGAGAATATAGAAATTGGTTATGATTATCTATTTATATTGTTGTGTAGGATGTTGATAGGTACTAGGACATTTCTAGTGAACTAGACCTTGAGGTGGAAGTACCACTTAATGATTCCCAATGACTGTTAGTTCCTTGCCCATTTTATATTCTCTATGTGAAACTCTAAGAAAGAGTCCTATGATGGTGCTCAATGAGTGGTTTTTTCTTTGGACTATGTGGTTAAACATAGTGACCTTGTTTTGAAACATGATTTAGTTGGGATAGGTGGGATACCTTGAGGACCTTAGTTTGGACTCAGGCCCTTTTAGGTACAAATTTAGTTAGATCGAGGGAAACCTTTATGATAGGTTAGAAAAGGTTTATGGATTTCATCAAGATAACGAGTTTGGCTGTAAACTCATTTGATACACTTGTACGGTAGTTTCCTAGGTTTTTTGATATATTAATGATGATTCCATTAGTTTTTGAGGAAATAACTAGGGTGCTTTGGTTTTTTGAATATCTTTGATGGGTAGAATTATTCAAGTGAATGGCCCATTCTACCATTATTTGAACAGTTGACACCAATTCTTTTGATAAATGATGATGATTGATGGGCGGTAATGGAAATGAATCATTGAACAAAAGGGGTACTCTATTTTGAAGAGGAGTTCTGAGGGAGATTATGGATTAATGAAATTTATGTTCCATGTAGCACATTTAGCTTGGCCTTTGGTGGATGACTTGGAAGAGTATGATTCAGGTCATGATGGAACACATCAGTTATGAATGGTACCATTTAAATAAAAAATTAGTGAAGGGATATGAGAGATTTGAGGACAAATAGATTTAATGACGTACTATGGGATTTTCTCATTTGAATTGTCAAAAGGAAAGAAATTACCCTCTATTTTATGGGTGACATTGATAATAGACCGGGATCTATGAGAGATTCGATATGTGCCTAGACATGGACACAAAATGTCAAGAGATGTGGTGTCTCGAGTTGGTTAACATCAAGTATTCAATTTTTTGATGTGATTATGTGTTAGAGAGTGATATACATGCCTTTTGATGGAATCTTAGAATACTTTTATTTTAGAGTATATTATTCTCTATATCTTTACAAAGTCCAGAGTATGCTGAGAGAGCATCAGTTGTATGATGAGTTTATTTTTTTTTCTTAAATATATTTATGGTTTGAATGAGAAAAAAAGTGGTTTCACTTAAGGAGTGGTACAATGTCAGTCATATGGTGGGACATATACTATTCTCCATTGGAGGGTGGTGACCATAGTTGTGATTTAAATTTGGAAGGGGTATGCAAACCATTCAGGGGAAGTGGGAAAAAGTGATGTATCAATTGTAGAGACCCTGACCCCAGTATTCCAGAGCCAGTGACTTACATTAATGTATGGACATAGATATAATAAATAAATCCCAAATGAATAATCATTTTATTAGTTTTAGAATCCATATTAAAAAATAGGAACTTTACATTAAAACATTAAAGGGAAAACAACATATTAAATCCAATAGAAACACACATAAACTCTTATATTATCCTAAAAGTCATTCATAATATATATATTTTAATATTAATTTGAAATAAAACATAATGGGTGTGCTCAAAATCTCTATAAGGGTAATAAATACATCAGAAGCTGTCTTAAATAACCCTAAACATTAAGTCATGATTACCGACAAAAAACACCTTCCATTATAACATAATATCAAGAATAATAGGGAAAGAATAAAATTTGTTTAAATAATAACACGAATCACCAATTTCCAATATCATAATGAGGTAATTTATAATGTAGGGAATAATAAAAATATTATCAAGGCTTCATCCAAGACACTATAGATAAATGGGTAAAAACTGTCTAGTTTTTTTCGTGAGACCTAATGATACATCGTGGGGATATTGCGAGCCCCATCCATCACTTAATAAGTCTCATTCATTATTTATGTGAATAAGGTGAAACATAAGATACATATACCTATGAAATTTTAATTTATTTCTCTAATTAGTAAACCTAATCACTAACCATCCTGAGTAATATGGTGAATAGAATCAAGATATCACATCCACAATCAAACTATTCATTTGGAATTAATGAAATATGTTAAATGATATCATAAAAAATCAATCCCAATAATTCATAAGATTCAACGTTTTGTGTTAAAATAGATGAAAATACTCTAATGAATCATTGAGGAATTCTTGAGAGATGCATAATTTTTCTTACTTTAGAAAGAATAGTTCTTTTGGAAAATAATTTATATTTAAATAAAACTAGATTTTAACATATGAATATAGGAAATCAAAAGAGAGGGATATGAAATTATATTTTAGGCATAAATTATTTCCAATTGAAGTGAAAACATGTATAAATTATATTTAAGAAGCTTTAGAAATGATCCTCTTAGGTGCTGTTTAAGGGAAAATACTGAAGAGTATTAAAATAGACTAATGCTTAATTTTTATATAAAATAGAAAATGAAAAAAAGATCTTTTTTAAGATTAAATTATTTATTTCAGAAAATTAATGGTGGATTAAAAAATATTATGGAGTGAACTTGAAAATGGGTAAAAACTGGGATATTCCCTTTAATAGTGCTTGCTTTTGGGAAGAATTGAAAAATGATCCTTATAAAACATATAAATCCCCATCAAATAAAGAAGTATTAAGGTAGGTACATATCTATAAAACAGTAAAATAGAATTTAGGAGGATGAAATAATAATAATTAATAATTTAATTAGGGTAAAGAGTGAGAAATCCTAACCCAAATTAGATATGGAGGTTTGAGGAGAATCTGTTAACTTATGTTCATAAGAGTTATACACGTGTACTTAATGTCTTGGATAATGAAATTATATTCATTGAAAATTTAATTAATAAACTATTAAAAAAATTATTAGATTTAGTATAATTTTATTGTGTTTATTTGCAGTCCTTTTTCTGAGTTATAATATTTATTTATGTCATCTATGTGTGTTCTTTTCCAAGGTTTTCCCGATTGGTTCACTTGTATGCACGTATGAATGAACATGTATAATCAGAATAATTTTCAATAATTAAGTTTTTATTTATTATAATACATAATATAAAATTCTTATATAATTTATTAGTTTAAATGGGATGAGAATGAATCATTAGTTAAGATGTTAGTGATAATCACTTACATTATTTTGGTGGGTTTTCGATCATCACAATATAGTTATGTCTTACAGATTAATATAATTAATTTATATTGGATCTAGATTATTAAATAAGTTATAATACATATATTATAGTCTATTTTAACCATATTACTAGTTTTATGACCATCCTTTAATGCTAAATTAGAAATGAAAATTCACCGTTAACATAGGTGGTAAATCAGCACCTTACAAATGATGTTCTCATTTTTAAAAATAAAGGGAAGAGGAGAAAGGGAATGATGATGTATTTTATATTAAGATAATTAAAGTAAAATATATATAATATATTTTATTGTTCATGAATGTTTGGTTAGAGGAGGTTAATAGAGTATAAGAAACAAAAAAAGTGAAAAGAAAATAAAGAAAAAGACGATTTTACCGTTTGAATTCTTCTCCTTCAGATCCTCTTTAGGGAAATTTATTTTTGTATTCTGTTGAGAAAAGAACCTCCTGAACAATAGTAAGAGGTTAGGTAAGAGTATTTGGTATAAATTGGAAAAGATTCAAGGCTTAAGAGTTGCGAGGAGAAGAGGTGGTGAGGTGTTATATTAATAGTGGAGTAGAGAGTGGTGTTTTTTGAATATTTTATCCATCTGTTTATTATTTTGGATCATCAATATGAATAGTTTGATAATTATCACTAAATATATATTAATAATGATGGAGAGTTTGATATTATTAGCTTAAATTATATATATATATCATCCATGACAAATAATTCATTTATTTAGCTATTACCGAAGATTAACGCATTTCACTATTCACCAAAAAAATCAACTATTTAGAAAAATACCAAAAATTCACCACAACAATTTTTAAGAGTGAAAATTTCAAAAATGAACTATATTTTATTAAAATAATTTTCTAAAAATGAGATATTTAATTTTTGAATTAATTATCATTTATTCCAAAAATACCAATTTTAAAATTATAACTAATTTTATAAAACATTGAAAAATTAATTAATATATCATAAATCTATTATATAATAATAAGAAAAATAATTATTACTTTAAGATTTTATTTTATGAACATATTTTATCTTTGGAATCATTATATAAATTATAAAATTGGAAATAAATATTTACGACTTATAAAAATACAAATACATAATTTATCATCTTTATAATATTTATTTACTTATTTCGTTCTATAAATATATCATTTTTTTCATTTATAAGATACCTAATTTATTTTTATACTTTAATAGATGAATTTACTATTCTATTGGTCATATTACTATTCCAAATGGTAACATTTCTATTTCAATGACCATATTTAATTTTATATTATGGTTTTATACTCTTTCTTGCATGAGCCATAAAATATTGAATATTATAAATTTAAAAAATGACATAACATAAGATATTTTGGTGTCACATTCTCCCCTCGTTTGAAAATTTCATCCTTGAAATTTTTAAAGTGTCATTTGACAAAGATTTGGGCAATTCATCATAGTAATTTCTTATGGTTCCCACGTCACCTCTTCAATTTTATTATTTTTCCAAAGTACCTCTAACAGATGAGTCATCTGATTCCTCAACACCTATTTTTTAGTGTATATAATTTGGATAGGTTCATCACAGTAAGATAAATCATGATCTAATTTTATTCCTTCAAGAGTGAGGACATGTGTTGGGTCTGGTTTGTACTTCCTAAACAAAGAGATATGGAACACATTATGTATATTTGAAAGGGTTGGTGGTATCACCAAATGATAATCCACAACTACAACTCTCTATATGATTTTAAAAGGTCAAATTTACTTGAGTATCAATTTCCCTTTCTTCCCAAATCTCATAAAAACCTTCCATTAAGATACTGTCAAGAATACATGATCTTTCACTTGAAATTTCAATACCTCACTTCAATTATCTGCATTGATCTTTTTCCTACTTTATGATTCTTTGATATGGGTTTGAAGAGTCTTTACCTTTTATATTGTTTCCTCCATATGTTCATGGAATATATGCTTATTTTCACTAAATTCATCCCAATAATTTGGTGTACAACATCTCTTTCTATAAAATGATCCATATGGTGCCAGTTGAATAATTTAATGGAAACTATTATTGTAGGAAACATATATAAAAGTTAAATGTTAATTCCACATACCTTGAAAGTCATGTCATCATGATGTCAACATGTATTCTAATGTTTGAAAAGTACTTTCAAGATTCCTGTTAGTTTGAGAGTGACAATCGGAACTCAAGTAATGCTCAGCCTCTAAATATTTATAAAGTTTTTTCCAGAATTTTGATGTTAATCAAGGATCACGATCAGACAAAATTAAAATAGTTGCAAAATTATGCCTAAAACTTCAATAATATAGAGTTTTTAAAGGTTCTATAATGGGAAATACTCCCTTATTGTGAATAAATGTGCATATTAGGAAAGACGATCAGTAATTACACATATTACATCTTTTTTTCTTAGAGTTTTTGATAATCTAGTGAAAAAATTCATAGTTATGTCATCCCATTTCCATATAAGAATAGCAAGAGGTATCTAGGATCCTCTAGGATGTTTTCTTTAAAACATAACCTATTGATATACAAATAATATTGATACATAATTAGAAATTTCCTAATTTATATTATCACACAAGAAATATTCCTTCATATATGTATACATTTTATTGCTACCAGGATGTATAGTGAAATTCGATCTATTTGAATCATACAACAACACCCTTTTTGACATGAGAATTGAGGGGACACAAATACTCATCCCAAATTTTTGAATTCATTCCTTCTACACGAAGTCTTCTAACTTCGCATTATTCATAGATTTAATATTTCTTTAAAATTTCTCATCATCAGACTGTGAACTATTAATTCTTTCAAATAAATATTGTTGGGAAACCAATTGAAAAAATTAATATGATTTAACTTCCTTGTTAATTCCCATAACCATCTTTGTTAGATACTTGTACACAAAATCCTAATCAATCCTCATTTTGATAAGAACTCCATGATCCTTCCTAATCAATTCATCTGCTTTTGTATTCACCTTCCCTAGGTTGAAGTGTATTAAACAATCATAATAACAGAGTAGCTTGAGCCATTAAATTTTCCTCATGATGATTTCTTTATGTGAGAAGATATATTTCAATCACTTGTGGTCTATATATATCTCACATCATTCACTATAGAGACATTATCTCCATATATTCAGAGAAAAGATAATAGATGTTAACTCAATATAATGAGTTAGATAGTTATGCTCATTAGTTATTAACTACCTTGATGCATAGGAAATTACTCTTTCATTTTTCATAAGGACACAACCTAGTCCATTCTTTGATACATCACTATAAATAAAAAATACACCACTTCCTGATGGTAGAGTGATGATCATAGCATTCCATAATATCCACTTAAATTCTTAAAAATGTTCTTCAAAATATTGAGCCCATATGAATTTAACCATTTTATGGTTACTCATGGATAATGGGTTAGCTAATGAGGTTAAATTATGAAAAAATCAATAATAGGAACCCGATAAATCAATGAAACAACATACCTAGATTATGTTATTGGTTTTGGACCATCTTGAAATTTATTTTTCTTCATAGGATCAACCATGATTTCATTCTTAGAGAAAATATTTCCATGAAATGAAATACTTTCAAGAAAAAAATCGTACATTTTAAACATCCCAAACAACCCTTTTATTCTAAGAGTCTCTAGAACAATTCATGAGTGGTCCTCATGGTACTCATATATTTTGGATTATATCACGATATCAATAATAAATACCCCCAAAAAATAATCAATATACTGATTTAACAATCTAATCATTATATTCATAAAAATAGAGGGTGCATTAGTCAGTCCAAATGGCATTACTGGAAACTCATAATGTCTATACCTTGTTTGAAATTTTTTCTTAGAAATATCTTCCTTCATTAAATGGATTTGATGATATCCAGATAGAAGTTCAATCTTCAAAAAATATTGGGCTACATGAATATTATTAAATAGATCATCATTGGTATAAAGAGGATTTTTTTCTTTATTATAATAGAATTTATTTCTATATAGTAAATGCATAACCTCATGGATCCATATTTCTTCTTAAAAGGGAGAATAAGGTCTCCCCAAGGAGAAACACTAGGGATAATAAATCCATTATTACTCAACTCTTCTATTAGCTTGTTTATATCTATTAATTACATGGTGGCCATTATATAAGGATTATTTGATATTGGCCTTTCATGAAGAATTAAATAAATATAAAACTCAACTTCTCATGCTGGAGGATATCCTAGAAAATCCTCTAGAAATACATTAATCTCTTTCTGTACAATAGTTATATCCACAATTTTGATGATTTCTTTTCTCATCCATATATGATGTTTTCTTTTCCTCCCCTTGAATTTCATTCAGTAGATCTATTGGGGGAGGATATTGATAATACTCAAATAATGAGGTTTTTTCACTAAAGATATAGGATTATCCATCTTCCTCACCAATTGTAATTTCCTTCTTTCTTAGTATATTTTCTAATCATATTTTCAAATCCATTAAATACAATGGATTATATTAAATTCAATCATAAGTATAATGATAAAGTAAAAAATTAAATAATGTTTATTCCTCATAATGGGGACTAAACGACACATCTTTATTGCAATGATAATTCACTTAGTAGCTTTGACTAAAAACTCCATTAGTTAATCAAGAGGGTAATGCCAAATTTTCAAGGTAATATAAGAAGATATAAAATAATTAAATGATCTACACTCAAATAAAACATTGACTAAGGTTTATGAAATGATTAAAGTACCTTCCACAACCTCATTAGGAACATGAACCTCAGTATTTGTGATCGTATAAGCTTAACCTTTACTCCATTTTACTTTTTTGGGGAAGGTTTCCATAATTATTAGGACAGTAATTTTTATAATATCCCATATCTAGAAAATTGTATCATTGAACATTGGTAACATCCTTTTTTCCCTTTCAATCACATGTCTGGTGGACTTTTCTTTACACTTGTAACAAACTCCCTTCTTTTTCATGCAAGTACCATAGTGTTTCTTCCCATAATTATCATAGGTTGGAAATTAAACTTTTATATTCTTCCCATTTCCTTTTTCCTTCTCTATAGTGTTCATCAACCCTCTTCTTCTCTTCATTTACATTAAATTCATAGGACATAATGAATTAATTTTCAGTCATGATAGCATATGAGACTTTATATTCATATTATGTGAAATTTTGGGAGACTAGTTCCATTTAGAGGAATGGTTTTAAAACATAAAAAATCAATCCATCCTTCTATTTTTATTTCATATATAATCTATAACATGCCTTTATAACCTTGTAATGTTGGCTCCATTCTTATCAATATTCTCCTCATCCTTTTGTCTTAGATTCAAGAATTGTTTATCCATATATTCTCATTGTTCACAAGGAAAGTATTTTTCTATGAAAATTTACTTAAAATCTGTAGAGACCCAAAGCTTAACGTAAATTTACATTACATTACATTTGCGTAATACTTAATACATAACAAAAACACACACAAGGACCGTAATAGTTTAGCATCTTTGGAAACTCGGAACGTAATCTTCTAATCATGGTGAAAGATATTCAACATCTCCCATAAAGATATTCTTTTTTTTTCTTACCTAAAACCTTTCTTTATATCCTGGGGAAAAGAAAACATAAAAGGGTGAGCTCAAATGCTCATTAAGGGTAAACAAAAGAAATATCAATCACGTCATATTCATAAGAACATATCTTTTGGAAATCTTAACCTACAAAATAGATCATAATTTCATAACATGGGATAAATCATAGTAGTGAAATGTAATACCAACAATCATATATTAAAACATGAAACTTTTTGGCATACACACATAATCATAGAGAATCATTTCTTGTTAGTCAAGACTCATTGCCAAGACTATCTTAGTGGACAAAGTCCCTTTCTGAACCGAGTCACCCTCGTTTCAGTCCTGTTTCACTGAACCGGTATAACCTACCATTCCAGCCATGTCTATCTCATGAGATATAAAATCTTTACCCAATGAATTGGAGGGAGATATAGGTCCCACCCATCTCATAATTATACCATTCTTATGTGTGCCACAAAATCACAAACCATACATCATAGCATAACCCATGTAATAAAAATGGGATTCTTAAACAACATGACATCATAAAACAATTCATATAAGATAAAGGATTTCATAAAAATAATTCCATCATAACATAATCAAATCAATGTAATAATAGTGATAAAAACCGAACCCTTTATTATCTTAGATGGAAAATAATTTTGATAAAACACTTGAACTCCATTCTTGAGGAAAATATCCTTTCTTCTTCAAAAAGATTTTTCCTTTCATAACATGTCATAAAACTTTAAACTAAAAGAAGTTGATTAAAAATAAACTTGAAAACTTGTAAAGGACGCTTCTTGGAAATAATGTTTTAAAAATACATTCATGCCGTATAAGTAAAAAAAACATTCTTCTCATACTTTTGTCGGAAAAGTCAAAAAAATACCTCGTACGCAAAACGACAAAAGATTCCTTTCATATCTTTTACTAAAAACTCACCGAAGGGTAAAATTTGATATAAAATATTGTAGGTGGATGGAAATAAAATTACATATTGAAGAAACATGGATGTGGATGATAAAATACACCCCAGTAAATACCAAAGTATAAACAATCTCGGATAAAAATGAGATTGTGATATTTCCCTTACCTTAGGTCCAATTTGCTTAGTAAGTGTCCGAACCTCCTGTATAATGATTTAAATAATGTCATTGAATTATTAAAGAATCATATTCATTGTTATGATATCATATATGGTTCACTTATGACTTTATATTACCCGTTCTTTTGTAAATTCCATGTTAAAGAGCATTTTGGGTAAAATTGTTTCATTTGTCGTCCATGTTTTGACTTGTAATTATTCATATGATTACTTAGATCATTATTACTTAATTCCAGAATATAAAACATGATTTATATATATATATATATATTCATAATATACATATATATAATAAATCAGTAAATGGAAAGAAATACACCGTTCATGGAGACGGTAGGCCGTACGTACGCATGAACGCTGTTTTCGTTTCCTTATTGAGTTGAATGGAATTAAGTAGATGACATACATATATACACACATAAATCCAGTATCATTATTATGTCATATATTTCATGATTAATTATTATATATAATTTATAATCATTCATGAGTGGTTAAAGTGGAGAATGAATCTCATCGCGTCGTGGAGACGGTAGTCCGTACGTACGCACGAGCGATGATATCGTTCTCATGATCGTGGGACTCTATTAGAGTGTATTTATACTATTTCAGAATCAATATAACTTTAAAATAATAATATATAGTTATTATTTACACCATTATACCCATCCAAGTAAGGTGGTGGTGGAAAATAGATTTCACCACGGCGTGGAGACGGTATTCCGTACGTACGCACGCGCGGTGATTTCTTTTTCCGTAGGATGGATAGATGGTGAAATAGGGTTGTTTAATACTTATAATAACATATAAGTATATGAGTTATACTAATGTTATTACTTCATAATGAAACAACATAAGAAGAAGAAGTGTAAGAAGAAATAAAGGTGAAAGAATCGGTAACGGAAATTACCTCTTCTTTGAAGCGCCTTTTTGAGACCTCCTCTTAGGGCACTAAAATTGGTCTTTGAGGAAGACCAGAACCTCTAGGATGTTTCTAGGGAAGTTTAGAAGATAATTTGGCAAGTTTTTCCCGAGCTTGAAGGCTCAAAGTTGTGTGAGGAAGAGAGGGAGGAGGTGCCCTTTTATAAGGGAGGAGGGGGCACCTTTGGAATAACTAAAAATATTATTTTATTATAAAGTCAAGTTCGGTTTTAAATAGCTCCAAATTGATTTATTTCGAGGATAAGGTGGGGATGGGTCGAAATCATCTCATACAGTAGTATTTAGACAAGTTTAGGTTATTATTTTAACCTTATCAATTAGATTTAACTCTAAGTTAAATAATTTAACTTTTATCGTGTCTTTTTGTTTTCTTACACTATATGTTTAATAAACTTACTATAAGAAGCCAAAAAAACCCCAAGTTGTTTATTATTAATATATATAACCTTTTTCAGAACCTTATATTTTTAGGAATAAAATAACAATTAATAATATAATATTTGTTTTAAAGACTATTTTATGTCAATTTTGACACTATTTAGGAATTGATTTTTGTGAAAATCATAACAGAATGATAAGTTCGAAAAAAGTTAATTAAATCAATACTAACATGTCATATTAACCTAGAAAATTAGTGGAATTCATAAAAAGTCTTAAATTAAATTTATTTTGGTATTTATAACATCAATTATGTCAATATTTCATTAATAAGATAATTACTGCATCATCTTTGTGTCATAAATAAATTAAATTATTTGATGTCTAAAAATTACAAATAAAATACCATTATGTAGGAAATCGTTTTAGCTTTGTAATTAATATTTACAATCTAATTTATCGTATGTATAACCCTATATTAAAAATGTTTTATTAAATAAACTTTGATTTTAACTCTTTTAACTCTTCTTTGAATTAAATAATAATAAATGTCCTAATCTAATTCAAGTGGGCCTAAATGGTCATATTTTATTACTAAGGTTGTTTTTGGTCGAATTACACTTATCCAATAGAATTAGGACATGTGTTAGGGTAATAATAATATCATTTTTACCCTTAATTACCCTATTTACTTTTAACCGTGGTAAAAAAAAGTAAAAAGTTACTATTCACCAAAAATTAATTTCATCTCATTGAACCAAATTTTAGTCCTTGATATTAACCGTGTCTCTTGGATTTTCGAAATTCCACTCACGGAAGCGGTAAAATTAAGTTTTATGAAAAATTCAGTTTTTTAACTACCACTTAGTGGTTTCACTATTCATCAAAAAATGAAAGTTTCCAAAAATCACCAAAATTTCACCCTAAGATAATTTCGATATTCCGAATCCAAAAATGAAGTCCATTTTGAAAAATAAAATTTACAAAATTTCAAAAAGTGGTTATTACTATTCATAATGGCTAGTTTTAATATTATTTTAATAGCATATCATTGTTTAGTGAAACTCAGTATTGCGTACTACACACGCTATCGAGGAAGGTCGTGATTGTGTGTAATGCAAGTCAAGTCAAGGATTCATGTTGTGAATCCTCATTTTGGTGTAGCGTACAACACAAGACATTAATGAAATTAAAAAGAATATTTTTCATAAAATCTCGGGGTGTTACATTCTACCCCCCTTAAAATGAATTTCGCCCTCGAAATTCGTCGGGGTTATAAATGGTTTACTATTCGAAAATTTATTTGATAGAAACCCACATCGAAAAAAAGAATACCAAAACTAATCTTTAAAAACAAAAGTATGAAACTTAATGGTTACCCAAATAAACTAATCACTGGGTTTCCACATAGGTGAAAATATGGATATGGAAGAGAAATCTAACCATCATGTTCTGATGGAGAGTGGTAGAGAACATGGCTATGAAAAAGCCAACAATCACAAAGCCATAAATTTGTGATGATCTAGGGTATCATCTGATTCATCAGATATAAGATCAGTAGGATAACATTTTTGGTTTTCAGTATCATTTCCCTAAAGTTGAAAATTTTGAATTAGAATAAATATTTACTTGATTTTGGTACAATCTCACTGTTTTTCATGCTTTGAACAATTTACACTTCATCTCTTGAAGAAATGAAGTTGAATTTGTTATTCGTGAAGTGTTAACAGATCATGTGATAGAATGATGGGTCATTCCATCTGTTTCAAAAAAAAGTTTAGCAATAGTTATCAAATATACATAAGTCCATATTTGGTGAGGTTAATCATATAAAATTCCAAAAATGAACTTATACTTAATATATCATACTTCGTAATATAATAAAACTAGTTTCTACTAAATAGGGACTTCCTGTAGGTTAGTGGTAGGCGATAAAGGCCAGTCGCACTTCGGTTGTGGGTTCGATTCCCACAGCCTTGTCCGACGCGATGGGTTGTCGCCCATCCTGCAGGTTGTCCTTTTTCTAAAACTATATTACTATAACATCCCCTCAATAATATCGAAAAAAAACTTTTATCCTTAAACAATACTAACTTATGTCCAACATAGTCCATTCCAATCTTTAGGCTTATCCATAATACTACAGTCCACTCTCACAATATAGTGAAAACGATTACCAGAGATTTAATACCATCGTTGATCCCCATAAATCATAAGATATGTCTTGTTGGTCACATTCCAAACATTCAAAGGCCTTAATCATGTATTCTCTTGAATACCCATTGAACCTTAGTGAAAACATGAGTGTTGTCAAAAGATAACTCTTTCCACATACCAAAATCCTCAAAATTCTATATACTTAGTCCTTATATCAATCATGAGGTCATGAATACTGTCAAACATTTCATTTTCTTCTTACCCCTTCATGATGCGCATATCATCTACTTTCCAAAATATTTGAACCTTAAAATTATTGAAAACCACAATAGAATAATACAAAAATATTCTAATAAAAGTACCTCAACAACATTATTCTTGAATATCAATACATAAACACTTCAATCCATCCTATTCAATTATTTTCCTGGAATAAGTCCTTCCTTGATTTAGAAGTAACTTTTTAGGTCAGGGCATTGAGTTGGGTAATGCCCATGTTGTCCACAAATAATACATTGAACTCCATAACAGTCTGTCACTCTATGACCCTTTTCTCCACACAGATAACATCGGTCCCTTTATTTGAGGTATTCCTCAAGGTTCTTCTTCCCTTCTTTAGAAATATCAACCTTCCTTTCTTTATGCTCCTCAACATGCGAACATGCATAATAGTTTATCTTCCTCTTCTTTGATGAATTAGGCATACCACTAAATTTCACCTTGTTAATCATATATCGCGATGACTGATTCAGTATAATCACAATATCTTTCTCTCTAGGAATTACACAATTTTGTTGCTCATAGTCACCAATTTTTCCATTGGATTCAATGTTAACCAAATTCCTTCTGGTTCCCTCCATTAACTAAAACACAAAAAGAATTCTGTGAGAGGCAAAAATCATGCTGTAGAAAACAACATAGTAAAGGGGGAGTACCCTCAATATCTAACATTCTATGATCGTTACCATAGTTCTAGGACTGTATCCTATATGTATACTTATCCTTAGGGACATCCCTAGACATACTATAGAAATATATCCAAGGATCTCACTAACGTATTCGCATCCTAGTTTCCAAAGGTTGACTAAACTTTTCCTCTGATACCAACTGTAGAGACCCGAAGCTTAATGTAAATTGACATTACATTACATTTTCGGAAAACTTAATACATAACAAAAACACACACACAAGGACCGTAATAGTTTAGCGTCTTTGGAAACTCGGAACGTAATCTTCTAATCATGGTGAAAGATCTTCAACATCTCCCATAAAGATCTTCTTTTTTTTTTCTTACCTAAAACCTTTCTTTATATCCTGGGGAAAAGAAAACATAAAAGGGTGAGCTCAAATGCTCAGTAAGGGTAAACAAAAGAAATATCAATCACATCATATTCATAAGAACATATCTTTTGGAAATATTAACCTGTAAAAGAGATCATAATTTCATAACATGGGATAAATCATAGTAGTGAAATGTAATCCCAACAATCATATCTTAAAACATTAAACTTTGTGTCATACACACATAATCATAGAGAATCATTTCTTGTTAGTCAAGACTCATTGCCAAGACTATCTTAGTGGACAAAGTCCCTTTCTGAACCGAGTCACCCTCATTTCAGTCATGTTTCACTGAACCGGTATAACCTACCATTTCAGCCATGTCTATCTCATGAGATATAAAATCTTTACCCAATGCATTGGAGGGAGATATAGGTCCCACCCATCTCATTATGATACCATTATTATGTGTGCCACAAAATCATAAATCATACATCATAGCATAACCCATGTAATAAAAATGGGATTCTTAAATAACATGACATCATAAAAAAATTCATATAAGATAAAGGATTTCATAAAAATAATTCCATCATAACATAATCAAATCAATGTAATAATAGTGATAAAAACAGAACCCTTTATTATCTTAGATGGAAAATAATTTTGATAAAACACTTGAACTCCATTCTTGAGGAAAATATCCTTTATTCTTCAAAAAGATTTTTCCTTTCTTAACATGTCATAAAACTTTAAACTAAAAGAAGTTGATTAAAAATAAACTTGAAAACTTGTAAAGGAATCTTCTTGGAAATAATGTTTTAAAAATCCATTCATTCCGTATAAGTAAAAAAAACATTCTTCTCATACTTTTGTCGGAAAAGTCAAAAAAATACCTCGTACGCAAAACGACAAAAGATTCCTTTCATATCATTTACTAAAAACTAACCTAAGGGTAAAATTTGATATAAACTATTGTAGGTGGATGGAAATAAAATTACATATTGAAGAAACATGGATGTGGACGATAAAATACACCCCAGTAAATACCAAAGTATAAACAATCTCGGATAAAAATGAGATTGTGATATTTCCCTTACCTTAGGTCCAATTTGCTTAGTAAGTGTCCGAACCTCCTGTATAATGATTTAAATAATGTCATTGAATTATTAAAGAATCATATTCATTGTTATGATATCATATATGGTTCACTTATGACTTTATATTACCCGTTGTTTTGTAAATTCCATGTTAAAGAGCGTTTTGGGTAAAATTGTTTCATTTGTCGTCCATGTTTTGACTTGTAATTATTCATATGATTACTTAGATCATTATTACTTAATTACAGAATATAAAACATGATTTATATATATATATATATTCAGAATATACATATATATAATAAATCAGTAAATGGAAAGAAATACACCATTCATGGAGACGGTAGGCCGTACGTACGCATGAACGCTGTTTTCGTTTCCTTATTGAGTTGAACGGAATTAAGTAGATGAAATACATATATACACACATAAATACAGTATCATTATTATGTCATATATTTCATGATTACTTATTATATATAATTTATAATCATTCATGAGTGGTTAAAGTGGAGAATGAATCTCATCGTGTCGTGGAGACGGTAGTCCGTACGTACGCACGAGCGATGATATCGTTATCATGATCGTGGGACTGTATTGGAGTGTATGTATAATATTTCAGAATCAATATTACTTTAAAATAATAATATATAGTTATTATTTACACCATTATACCCATCCAAGTAAGGTGGTGGTGGAAAATAGATTTCACCACGGCGTGGAGACGGTATTCCGTACGTACGCACGCGCGGTGATTTCTTTTTCCGTAGGATGGATAGATGGTGAAATAGGGTTTTTTAATACTTATAATAACATATAAGTATATGAGTTATACTGATGTTATTACTTCATAATGAAACAACATAATAAGATGAAGTGGAAGAAGAAATAAAGGTGAAAGAATCGGTAACAGAAATTACCTCTTCTTTGAAGCGCCTCTTTGAGACCTCCTCTTAGGGCACTGAAATTGGTATTTGAGGAAGACCAGAACATCTAGGATGTTTCTAGGGAAGTTTAGAAGATAATTTGGCAGGGTTTGGCCGATATTGAAGGCTCAAAGTTGTGTGAGGAAGAGAGGGAGGAGGTGCCCTTTTATAAGGGAGGAGAGGGGCACCTTTGGAATAACTAAAAATATTATTTTATTATAAAGTCAAGTTCGGTTTTAAATAGCTCCAAATTGATTTATTTCTAGGATAAGGTGGGGATGGGTCTAAATCATCTCATACAATAGGATTTATACAAGTTTAGGTTATTATTTTAACCTTATCAATTAGATTTAACTCTAAGTTAAATAATTTAACTTTTACCGTGTCTTTTTGTTTTCTTACACTATATGGTTAATAAACTTACTATAAGAAGCAAAACGAACCCCAAGTTGTTTATTATTAATATATATAACCTTTGTCCGAACCTTATATTTTTAGGAATAAAATAAAAATTAATAATATAATATTTGTTTTAAAGACTATTTTATGTCAATTTTGACACTATTTAGTAATTGATTTTTGTGAAAATCATAACAGAATGATAAGTTCGAAAAAGGTTAATTAAATCAATACTAACATGTCATATTAACCTAGAAAATTAGTGGAATTCATAAAAAGTCTTAAATTAAATTTATTTTGGTATTTATAACATCAATTATGTCAATATTTCATTAATAAGATAATTACTACATCATCTTTGTGTCATAAATAAATTAAATTATTTAATGTCTAAAAATTACAAATAAAATACCATTATGTATGAAATCTTTTTAGCTTTCTAATTAATATTTACAATCGAAATTATCTTATGTATAACACTATATTAAAAATGTTTTATTAAATAAACTTTGATTTTAACTCTTTTAACTCTTCTTTGAATTAAATAATAATAAATGTCCTAATCTAATTCAAGTGGGCCTAAATGGTCATATTTTATTCCTAAGGTTGTTTTTGGTCGAATTACACTTATACAATAGAATTAGGACATGTGTTAGGGTAATAATAATATCATTTTTACCCTTAATTACCCTATTTACTTTTAACTGTGGTAAAAAAAAGTAAAAAGTTACTATTCAACAAAAATTATTTTCATCTCATTGAACCACATTTTAGTCCTTGATATTAACCGTGTCTCTCGGATTTTCGAAATTCCACTCACAGAAGCGGTAAAATTAAGTTTTATGAAAAATTCAGTTTTTTAACTACCACTTAGTGGTTTCACTATTCATCAAAAAATGAAAGTTTCCAAAAATCACCAAAATTTCACCCTAAGCTAATTTTGATATTTCGAATCCAAAAATGAAGTCCATTTTGAAAAATAAAATTTAAAAAATTTCAAAAAGTGGTTATTACTATTCATGATGGCTAGTTTTAATAATATTTTAATAGCATATCGTTGTTTAGTGAAACTCGGTATTGCGTACTACACACGCTATCGAGGAAGGTCGCGATTGTGTGTAATGCAAGGCAAGTCAAGGATGTGTGTTGTGCAACCTCATTTTGGTGTAGCGTACAACAAAAGACATTAATGAAATTAAAAAGAATATTTTTCATAAAATCTCGGGGTGTTACAAAATCCTTCCATTAAATGATTTATATTTCTTCCTCCCATGTTTTTTTGAATAAATTACAACCATTGATCCAAATATCTCAAGAGATAATAAATTTTCATGAAAACCTTATACCTTTTGTTACTTCCAAGAGTGAAAAATATATTCTCTATGGAACTTATCCATTGCTCTGCTACAAAGGGGTTTGTAGTCCAATTTAATGATAGAGACTATTGTTACCTAAAATGGTTTTACATTATTACACCATGATGTTGAACAACCTGATCCATTCGAATAAGGTTATTTATCATAACCTAAAATATTTTTCCTAACATAGTTATAAGTTTCTCATCTATTGATCTAACATCATTATCTTTTATATGAGGGATATCCCTACATGGAACATTTTTTTTGATACAGTTTCCATTCTTCCAATAGTAAAAATTTCTAAATAATGGAATAAACTAAATTAGGTTATGAATCATAATACAAAATTTTGAACAAGAAAAAAAATGATATAAATTTTAAATTTGCGCATAGCTAATATCATAATAAAAAACATGGTTTCTTTGTTGAAATATTTATTTTAAAATCCTTTATAATTGGTTTTAATGAAAATGTGAATTATCTTAATAATATCCCCTGAGAGTGTCAACTAGGTGCATATAAAGTCACGTTGTCATTAACCAGGTTACGCTGAGTCAAGCCCGATGCACATTGTCATAATTGTTACTCCAAGGTACATATATACGAGAACCAAATCCACTTATAGTATCCAGACAGAGATGTATTACTAAGAAGACACACATAATATCTAACCTACCAATATTATAGGGTGTTCTTATATTCTAATCCTTAAAGTCTATCTTTGGGTTATGTTCCCTAATCTGTGTTTTCTAATCATTTTCTATGATTTCTACTAAACTTTATCTCATTCCATCTTTAGAGACCCCGAACATAGTAGCTCAGAGCTGTTTCTGTACATTAATATTTGGGAATAAATACAAGGCTCAAATCCCAAAGGAACCATCATTTTTGTATTTTTTGACTCGTGATTACATACATGAAATTTACATGAAAACACTGTCGTATAAACAACATAGAAAATCTATTAGAAACAACCTTAGTATCATAGATTATCACTATACATCATTCATAATATAACTCTTCAGATCCTAGGGAAAAATAAAACATAAGTAAGAATTGAGGTCAGATTCTTAGTAAGGGTAATAAATAATGTGAATGTTATCATAAATAAATATAAACAAAAATTCACGAAGAACAACTAAATACGCATTCCATTAAAACACAATCATGAGCATAATATGGCAGGAATAAAATATAATCAATAAATTTGAGAAATAATTACATTAGAAAAAATTAACTATGGATATTATACCAGTCAAATAATCGAAAGGATTATCAATTAATAGTATCATAAGGATGGAATTCATAATTCTGGATATCATAAACATGTCGTTAAGGATTTGGCCAAGACCCCATGCATAAAGAGGTAAAAACCATGTCTAGTCTGTCTCATGAGACCTACTGAAGCATCATGAGAATATAGCAGGGCCCAACCATTACTTACTAAGTCAAATGAATTCCTCCTATGAATGGGGTGAAGCATAAAAACATATTCATATGAAATTAAAATAAAATTCCTCAATCAATAAACATAATCCTTAACCATACTCAGTAATACGATGAATGGTATCAAGACAACACATCCATAGTCCAACAAATCAAAAAATATTTAATAAAATTTGTTAAATGATATAATAAAATATCAGTCCCAATAAATCATAATATTAAAAATAGGATTTTCATATAGATGATAATACTCAAATAAAATCATCAAGGAATTCTTGACCGAAATATACTATTTTAATTTGGAAAGAAGAGTTATTTTGAAAAATCATTTTTATGTGTCATAAAATCAGATTGTAACATTTATTTCCACGAAAATAATAGGTAGGGTAAATAAAATTATATTTTATTCATTAATTATTTCCAAATGAAGTGAGAACAGGTTAAAAGTTCATTTAATAAGCTTTATAAATGATATGCTAAGGTGTGGGTTGAGGTAAAGTACATAGACTCTTTAAAACACGCTAAAGAATAATTTTTATATAAAACCAGAAATGAAAAAAATATTTTTTCATGATAAAATTAGTGATTTTAGAAAAATTTGTTGATTGTAACATTTTTTGAGTACAATTGAAAATGGATAAGAAACTGAGAAGTTCTCTTTAATTAGGATCACTTATCATGAATAATTGAGAAAAAATCCTTATAAAACATGTAAATCCACATAAAAGAAAAAATTATTATTCTAGATACCTATATATGCACAATTTACTTATAATTTAGTTGTATATAAGAATAATTAATAATTAAATTGGGGTAAATATATATAAAGTGTAACCTAAATAATAAATTAAGGTTAAGGGATAATCCCTTACATTATGTTTGAAAGAGTTCTTCACTTATAATTAATGTCATGGATAATGAAATTTGATTAATTAATAATTTAATTAAGAAACCATTCAACATTTATTTTATTTATTATTATTTTATTATGTAAATTTACATCATTTTTATGAGTTATAATATTTTCTTCTATCATTCAGGTGTGCTCTTTTCATTGGTTTTCATGATTATTTCACTTGTATAAACTTACAAAAGATCATATAAAATAAGAATATATATGAAAAATTAAAATATATTATTAATGTCAATACATAATATCAAATTTTTGTATAATTAATTTTTCTAAATATGGTGAGGATAAATCATTATATAATATGTTAATGATAATGTTTTAGATTATTTTTGTTATTTTTTGATCATCACAAACTAGTTTTGTCTTGTGGATTTATATCATGTACATATACTAGTTAAATAACATTTAATATGTTTTAACAAAATTTTATAGTTAATTTTAACCATAAAAATGATTTTATGACCATACTTAAAGGATAAATTGAAAAAATAAAATTCACCTTTAATGGAGCCGGTAAATCAACACCTCATAATAGATGTTTTCACTTTGAGAATAAAATGATGAGGAAAAAATAAATGATGGTGAATTTTATATTAAAATAATAATATTCTAGTATATATAAGTTACTAGATTTATCATAGATGTTTGGATAGTGGAGGTGATGAGATTATAAGAAAATAATGGAATGTGAAATGAAAATAAAGAATGAGAAAGTGGATTTTACCATTTGAATTCGTCTCTTTCAGATCCTCCTTAAGGAAATTGGGTTTGGAATGGCATTGTGACCAGAACCTCCTAGATGTGGGATGGAGTCTTGGGAAGAGTATTGGGTATAAATTGGAAAATATTCAATGATTTAGAGTTTTGGGGAATAGAGATGGTGAGGGAAGTTATTTATGGTAGAGGAGAGGGGTGTTTTTGAATATTTTATTTATTTTTTTATTATTTTAGCCGAAGACAATAAATAGTTTTCAGAATTATTAGTAAATATATTAAAATAATGAAGGAGGGTTTGATATTATGGGTTTCAATCATAAATATATCATTCATCACTTAATAATTCATGTTTTTAGCTAACACTGTAAATTACTATATTTGACTATTCACAAAAAAATCAACTATTTTAGAAAAATTAAAAAAATTCACCCTTACCATTGTTAGATGTGTAAAATTCAAAAATGAACTCCATTTTATGAAAATAATTTTCTAGATATAATAAATTTAATTTTTAAATAAAATTATTATTTATTCAAAAAATACTAATTTTAAAATTATAACTGATTTTATAACACTTTGAAAAATTAATTCAGGTTTTATTAAAATATCTTATATTCATAAGAAAAAAATAATATCAATATATGAATCCATTTTATAAAAAATTATTTTTTAAAAAACATTTTATTAATTATAAAATTTTAATTAAATATTTATTACTTATAAATATTCCATTACTTAATTTACCATTTTTTAAATATTTATTGACCTATTTCTGGATACAAATATATCATTTTTTTCATTTATAAGATACCTACATTTTATTTATACTTTATAGGCAAATTTACTATTATATTGGTCATATTAATATACACAATGGTCACATTACTATTCTAATGGTCATATTTAATAGTATATTATGGTTTTAAACCTGATGTTGTGTGAAGTATAAATTATCAAAGATGATGAATTTAAATGGAGACATACCATATGATATTGGGGTGTTATGTTGATTTTGTAGTAAAACACAAAGGTATGATAGGTTTTTGGCCACTCCAATCACCGTGCCCGGTGACTAATAGAGCTTGAACCTTTTAGAGTAATATCTGTTGCACGATGATGATAAAGGTGTTTATATGATGGTTAGTGCTAGATAGGTCATCGTAGAAAATATCCCATGTAAGAGAGTTATATATGTGGTGAGACTGGTCTTCATATAGTGAAGATTGTGTAGTTTCATAGATTATCAGGATGGGAGCAGAGAAATTATTTTTTCAACCACGGTTTCTCGGGGATGAGAAGGTTTATTGTGGGGAGATTGTAAGAACCCATGTTTTTTCATATTGTTAATTTGAGTATAAATTTGAATTTTTTTCTCTAAGATGCATATAAGTGGTAAAATGGTCAACTTTCCCTTGAATATGACCTTAGATTATTTTCCTTACCACTTCCTTGGTCCAAGAATGTAGTGTTTACATTAGGATAAGGGTTTGGTGGAATTTTGTCACATTCAAATTTTAATAGAATAATTTCTATTTAATATTTAATGAATTAAATATTAATTAATTTATGCTGGATAGTTTGGCTATAACTTATTGACATAGCATTAAATTTATATTATATCCCAAACATTGAGTTCAAAATTGATGATTTTTCTAGGTAGGGCATAAATTCATGTTAGTCACCAAGGCTGGACATGAGCCCCATTTTCATTTTCTATTCTTTCATTATCATTTCTTCATTTTATTTTTTTACTTTTGTTTTATTATACTCCCCTTTTCTTCTCAAAAAACCTCTATGGGATTCCCATTCATAAAACGAACAAAGAAAATACATTGTTTGAAAGTGATATAGAGGTAGAAGAAGGGAGGTGCTACTGTAGTTATTGAGAGGAGTCAGATCATCATGCACCAACTATAGAGCCCAAATACAGGTAAAGATTTAGTGGGTTCTTTATAACAATAGTTTTTTTAAGATTATTCCATATATACCTATATATTTATCAATTTATAGTTTTATATCCCAATTATAACTCTTTCTCCACCCTTGGGGGTTGATTTATAGCTATTGTGTAGAAAAATAGGGGTTTGAGACGATTTAAGAGAGTTTCCCATTCAAAAATCCTGATTACATGGCCTGTAGTTTAGGAACACGTGTTGTGTGTTCTTATCATTTAAAGAAGGTGATACTTTTAGAGTATAAAATGTGTATTGGGAATACCCGTCAAGTACTAGTACTCAGCCGTGTAGCCAAGTACCTAGCTAGATTGCTCTTGTATGTGTACTTGTCCATGTTATGTAAACGACCTGAATGTGGGTGGAATCCATGACATGTAGAATACAAGGACATGAAAAATACAAGGTTATGTACCCTATTTAGGGTACTTTGATAGACTCCATGTGGGTCACATACCATGTAGAGGTACATGTCCTAGGCCTGATAAATACCCAGACCATGAGAGGTAAGCATGAAAATACTATATGTAGGGTACACGTGCATGTACTCCATGTTGGGTATACACTATGTACATGTTATACCCAATATGTACATAGGATTTCTATTCCATTCCTTAATTATGTACATACCTAGGTGAGGGTTTGAGGGTACATACTGTGTACTTGGGTATACACCCGTGTACTCCTCCCTTACTACGCATTTTTGGGTTTTTCCTATTTTATGCCTGAGAGTCATAATTGGACATATCATTAGTCAATTTTGAGTATGTTTCCATGTATATCATGATAGTAAATCCATTGTGGTGATTTCAGGGCTCCTTGAATGTGTTTTAGTTTTTTTACTAAATGGAGTGGTTTTTCTTTTAGTAATCAAATCCACCTATCTCCTTAGAGTGTGACCCATGATCTATGTTTATCCATGACCCATCTCTATAAATTTGTATTTAATAAATTTTCCTTTTGGTCCAAAGAGTTTGTGATGTATTTTGACGAAGTGGATCTTTTTTGTGATGAATTTACCTTACTGTTATTTCCAAGGGTCTTATATGGGATGCCTTATCTTACATACTAACCTAGTGAATTCATTATAGAATTCCTCTTTTTGTTTACTACATACAAGGATCATAAATATGATTCCTCTTCCCATGTACCATTTTGAGGATCCCTTATAGGATGCCTCCTTTTAAATACTATTTATAAGGATCCCATATAGGATGGTTCCTCCTATTTACTCTTTCTGAGGACCCCTTGTGGGATTCATCTACCTCTAAACCATTTCAAGTATCTGGAGTAGGATGTCTCAACCCATGTAATGTTTCCATAGATCCCAATAGGGATGCCAATTATTTCATAATGACCTATAGGATCCCATATAGGATGCCTCTATATTACTATTTCTAGGGATCCTATGTAAAATTTCTATCCTATGTACTGTCCCAGTTAACCTAGTGGGTTTCCTAGTTTTTGACCGACCCTATGTTAGTGTATTACAGGCTTTGGTAGAGACGATGGAAGGTGTTACCTTATAACCCATAAAACACTTATGAGTATAAGGGGGAAAATCTATAGTGGTGGGATATGCATCCAACCACCCTCACTCTTTTATTTATGATTTCACATGGTAATCATTGGTTCATTTATGATTTCTAGAGTTTTATTCTAGTTTTTTTACTGATGATCCTAGCCCAATGTGATATATGATAGGGATATCATTATGTACTAACTAGGATCTAGTATCTGAGACATTGTTTTTATTTTTTATTGGCATACCTAGATGTTCTTCTTGGGATTAGTCATAGATACCTAATTAATATATATTATAAGGATTACTAGATAAAATTATTTGAATTCGACCTCTAAGCTTATTTGATGGATATTGATACCATGATATGGTTTCAATGGGTGGAATTGTGGTACAACGCCTACATTTCATGATGGTATAAAACTATTTATTGTGATTCCAATGGATGTGCTCTGTGGAAATGAAGAGGACACCTTGTTCAATAGCTTAGTTCTTGGACCATATAGGCCCATATTGCACCGATTTTATTATGGATGAACTTTTTGTACTAAAAGAGGCCGCATTCGTCAATAGACCTGGGTCCACACCCTAGTAGGTTTACATTATAGAAATTTTTATATGGATGAGCTATATGAACTTGAAAATGATGCCTTGGTCAGTGGCCCAATGTATTAGACCTCAATGTTCTGATACATGATACATATACTATAAGACCTACTTGATACAGTTGCATATTTATAGGATTTTCCATTGTACGCATCATCCTTCATTTTATTAATTGGAGGTTAGTATGGACGAACTGAGGGCAAGGACATCTATTCCCCTATGGTGTAAAAACATTCCCAAATATATTTTTAGTGTTATTCAAAGCTACTGTTTGTTGATTGGGGTTAGAGACCCAAGGATCAACTTTGGGGTGAGTTAATTATGTTGTTTTTCATAGATTCCTTGGTCGTGTACCCCTATTCCTCACCATTTTAATGTATATACATATACATATATATGTTTGGGGGCATGTGAATATATATTAAAATATGTAATGGCTCTGGTTTAGGGACATACTGACCTAATTCGTTCCGGTTATGGTCGATAGGGATTATGGACCCATGGATCGACAATGTTTTTATTTATTTAACTTTTCTAGTTTTGTATTGACTAGGATGAGCATATTACACGAGCATTTACTTATGAAAATAGATGTATAGGATCATCATTCGGGTTACTTGCTGAGATTATTTCTCATACATGCACCTCAATGTGTCTGGAGACCTTATGCCTTCTTATTATTATTAACTATAGAGTGCATGAAGGATTGGGATAGTGCCCAAAGTTTTATGATCGAAAAGAGCTGATAGTGTGGATTCTTTTGATCAGGATATATTAGCTCAACAATGTATTGGAGAATGGGTATGTGGTCTGGCTTGAAGTTATTAGGATAAGTTCATTTGTCTATTTTAATTTATTAATTATTATTATATATATGATCGAACCTGTGGGTGATCATATGTTGTATGTTTGACAAGGTCATTTAGTAATTTAATGCATTTGATTTATTTTTATATCATTGTTTATATTTACTACTTCAAGACTCTAGTTATTTAATGCAATTGGATGATACTTAGTTATTTCCACTATTTACTTACTCTGATATGAGGTTATAATCTCACTACTCTTAGAACCTATGCTCTCACTTCTAGTCAGAATCCTCTAGCATATGGTGAAACAAGTATGAGGAATCATGATGAACTATCTTGGGGCACTGGTTTTTTGGCTTCTGGTTCAGGACGTTTTAAAAAAATGAAGTATTTATTAAACAACCTAAATGGGAATAAAAATCATCCCAAGATATCAAAAGAATGTTTAAATATGGTAATTATTTGTATTATGAAAATTAATAACCAAGGAGGAAACATAAAGGAGATGGTCAATAAGAGTATATAGAAAAATATCTTACACTCCCAAATTCCATTACCATTGAAGATGAGGAAACTAAAAATGACATATGAAAGGGATATATTATATATTGTATAATGTTTTGAAATTATTAAATCCTATTACATGATTTATATTTTGGTTTATAGGAATAGAGTATTGAGGAATTAGTTGATAAGCATGATTAAAGGTTTAATAATGATTTTTAATAAATGATGTGATTATTTTCTGAAATATTAAAAATATTATGGGGATCATGATATGCTTAAAATAATTTATAATATAAGATTATTTTCAAAATTTTGAATCTTATGTTGGATATAAAATATACCTTTGAATACTGATTTATTTTCAAGGTGATATTTTAGAAATATAAGGTCATGGGGTAAAAAAATTTAGGTTAAAATGTGTATGATGTTAAGGAAATGATAGTCACTAAATATTTTTTTTTTGATTTTGAGGAAACATTGAGATATTTAAAAGTGATTTTATGATTGATGATATTTTTCAGGATGTTCGTCATTATTTAAAGGAATTTTATATTAATTATATTAGTATGGTTTTTGAAAAAGGAAAATCCATAAGACAGATGAGAAATTGCTGCATCCACCAATATTTTTGGGCTTGACCCCACAACCAAATGAAAATAAGGTTGGAACACTTACCACTAGCCTAAGTGTTGTCCTAGATAGTAAGAAAACATTTTTATACTTAAATGGTTTGATATACTGTTCTTAATATTTCTTTAGATAAAAATGTTTTACCGTATGCTCAACATTGTGATTAAAATTTGATTTTGTGATTAGTTAATTTATGTTATTTTAAAATATGTTTACAATTTTTGGATATTTTTATACTTGAAGTAGACTAAACAATATAAAATTTTATTTGGGTAATAAAGGTAGAGTTATATTTTGGATGAATATATGATTTTAATTTGGATTTTTTGGGATTCAAGTTATTTTTAGAAATTATTATCACATCTTAGAGATTATATGATGTGGGAATATAAATTTTTGGTATGAGACTTTAAGAGTGATTAATGTTATTTAGTGACTAAGTTAAATTTTTATTAGAAGAACATGTGAATAAGTCATTATAATAACTAGATTTCAATAATATTTAAGAATATTTTGAAGACTTTTAGGGACATTTTTTTATCAGATGATCTAATATAAACCATGGGTGTTAAGGAATTGAAGATTAGTGTTGTCCTTCATCCTATTGAGGTGATTCATTTTGGGAATTATCTTACCTTGTGCTAACCATTTTTGGTGATGGATATTTTTTAAAGACATTTTTAATAGATATTTATCCTTTTTTTAATTATGTTACACCATTAGAAGTGTATTTTAGTTCTTTAGAAATAAAAATAATAATCTTTAATATGCATCATTTAAAGAAAAGAAAGTGATTATGGTCAGAATTGATTAAAAATGAAATTATAATTTTAAAATAAGTTTATTTTCATTATGTTCTCAGTCTATATGGTATAATAATTTATCTAATATTGGAAAATTATCATGAAAGAAAAATATAATCTTATTACCAATATTTCTTTTGAAATTGATGGTCTTTTCACCCCTATTTGGTTTCTGGTTTTTTGGTTGATGATTTTATAATTATCATTCACGTTTATGTGATAAATTAACTCTATCACCCTTTAAATTTTATTAAGAATTATAATTTTCTTCCATGTATATATATTCATTTCCCTCTAATGATTTCCTACTTGGAAACCTAGTTATGAGTTATTCTAGTTGACCTTCATAATTCACTGTCTTTTTTTTTTCTAGTGGAATATTTATTAACCCTTTTTACATTTTGAGATTACCAAAATGGAATTTTCAAATGCCAAACCCATATTTATTAAGTTAAAGTTCAAATAAAAATGAAAATATTTACTAAAGGGTGTGGGAAAAATGTATCACCATAACATTTTAAAATAATAACATTATGTTTGATATCATATACAACATGCAACACTGAGCTTAAACAACCCAAGAAATATAATATTGTTACAACCCTTCCTTTAAATTGTTGGGTATAAATAGGATTAAGTACATGATGATATATTTATATATATATATATATATATTTCATAATTAGTATAAATGTATTTATTTTTTTTATTAAATTATCACTCGATTTTTAGTAATGATATTTTATTCATCAAAAATACGTTTTCTTCAAAAATGATTTTTATTTATTTTGTAAAAAAATATTAAAATAAATTTATAGAAATTTTATTAAACTTATTATGAAATGTTAAATTATTTTTTTAAATCATAAAACCAAAGTTAATATTGGTTTAATTTTTGGGATTTTTTTGGAAAATATTTATTTTTCAGTGAATATGGAAAAATATCGATTTGTCAAATAGGGTCATTTATTTTCAATAAAATAAGTAATTTAAAAGTGTCATTTTGATTTTATTGTGACATAAAATTAAAAATGTTTTTTTATTTAACTAAATTAATTACATTTTAATCACTTTTTTAGTAGATTTTAGTAAATGATTATTTTAGGGTTTAAAAATGCAGTTTTCTATAAAACTGTTTTGAAGTGCATAATATTTCTCTTATTTAATTAATTAAAATAACACCTAATAATGAATTAATTAAATTAAATTTATATATTATGTATTTATAAATGTTAATTAATATTAATATTATTTTATTTCTCATCATTAAGTTAATATAAAATCATTATATTCTTGAAAAATACGTTTTTTAAAAAACCTATTTTTCTTCACATTTGCGAGTTTAAATTTAAATTAAATGATACCACTTTTTTAGATTAAATATTGAAAAATATATTAAATAATTTTAATAGTCATAATATATATTAAATAACATGGTAAACTTAATTTTTTTTCATATTGAATGGTTTTAACATTAAAAATCATTTTCCACAGTTAATGTGAAAACGGGTTTACGAGTGGTTAAACAAAATATAAAAATGTTTTTTTGATCTAAAAACTTGACTAAATTATATTTTATGGCCATATTTTAAAATTATATTAGATAAGTCTCAATAATGGAACATTTTAGATCCTTTTGGAATGTGTAAAATGTGGGTATAACTTCTTCATATAAAAAATTCCAAGTGCGTCCTCTACCCCACTTATAAAAGTATAGTCCCTCAACTATTAAATTAACACTACCAAAGACTTTTGGTTTAGAATAAAACATAAAAATATCATTTCCTCACTTCCCTCCCAGTTCCCTATAGGAATTTTTGGATCAAAATTCTATAATAGGAAGGCTTTAGTTATAAACTTAAGGTGGTGGTCTGAAGAAGATGTATCATTATTAACGAAGCATTTTTGTTTCTATTTGTATTCCACATCCTTAGTACATTATAAAACCATTTTTAAATATTATATTCAGTATATTCCATAACTTTAGTTGTTATTATGTTAATTTAATAACCTAAATTCCTCTCCTCTTCCATAAAATGGGAAACAAAACCATCATTCAAGTGTATAGTGGATTACAACTTCATGAACCAATGTAATTCATTTTTCATCATCGACTATTATAGATAATTATAATGATGTAATTAATTTTTATATATGATAATAATGCAATATTTATCATTCTTATATGATAATATATTAAATTATGAGTTTTTTTCTCTAAAGATATGGGATTCTCCTTCTTCCTCACTAATTTTAATTTCCATAATTTTGCACTTGATTTTCAAATCATATTTTTAAATCCATTACATACAATGAATAATATCAAATTCCATTATAGGTATGGTGATATGGTACGAAACTATAGAACATTTATTCCTCATAATGGGGACTAAACGACACATCTTTATTATAATGATAATTCCCTTAGTATTTTTGATTAACAACTCCTTTATTAAATCAAAATGGAAATGACTAATTTTCATGGTAAAATAAGTTGATATAAAAGAATAAAATGATACATAATCAAATAAATCATTGACTAAGATTTAAGAAATGATTAAATTACCTTCCACAAAATCATTAAAAACATTAACCTCCGTATTTGTGACTGTATAAGCTTAAACTTTCTCTCTTTTCCTTTTTTAGGGAATGTTTCCTTAATACTTAAGACAATAATTTTCATAATATCCCATCTCTATAAAACGATATCATTGAACATTAGTAGCATATTTCTTTCCCTTTCAATCCCAGTCTTGGTGTAATTTTTCTCCACACTTGTAACAAACTCTCGTCCTTTTTAGGAAATTACCAGGGTGTTTCTTCCCACAATTATCATAGGATGGAAATTCAACTATTCCAATATTTCTATTTTAATTATTTCATTTTCTATAGTTTTCAATAACTATCTTCTTCTCTTGATTTACTTTAAATTCATAGTATATAATGAATTATTTTTTTGTCTTGATAGTACATGAGAATATATATTCATATTATGAGAAATTTTGGGAGACTAGTGCCCTTTAGAGGAATGGTTTTGACCCATAAAAAATAAATCAAACCATCTATTTGGATTTGTTATATAATCCATAACAAGCCTTTCTAACCTTGTAATGATGGCTACATACTTATCAATAATCTCCTCCCCTTTTTGTCTTAAATTCAATAATTATCTATCCAAATCTTCTCATTGTTCACGACAGAAATATTTTTCTATGAAAAGTTTCTCAAAATACTTCCATTAAATGATTTATATTTCTTCCTCCAAAATCTTGTTTTCAATAAATTACAACCATTGATCCTCATCTCTCAAAAGATAACAAATTTCCATGACAACCTTCAACCTTTTGTTAGTTCCTAGATCTAGAAACATAATCTCTAAGGAATTTATCCATTTCTCTGCTACAACTTGGTTTTTAGCCCCATTGAATGATAGATACTATTTTAACCTAAAGTGGTATTAAATTTTTACACCATGATGTTGATAAACCTACCCCATTTGAATAAGGTTATTTATCACAACCTCATACAAGTGTACTTATATAGTTATAGGTTTCTCATCTTCCGATCCAACCTCATTATCTTTTATATGAGGGATATCCCTACATGGAACACTTGTGTTGATAAAGTTCTCATTCCTTCCACTAAGAATAATTTCTAAACAATGTAATAAACTAAATTAGGTTATAAATAATAATACATAATTTTGAACAAGCAAAACACTTGACATAAATTGTAAATTTATATATAGCTAATATCATAATCAAGAAACATGGTTTCTTTAGGGACAAATTTACTTTTAAATCATTTACAATTAGTTTTAAATAAAATATGAATTATCCTTAGAATATCCTCTCAGTGTGTCAGAATAGGTGTATAGTAAGGCCCACTGTCATTTACCAGGTAACCCTGAGTCAATCTCGATGCACCATGTCAGAGTTGTTACTCTTAGGTATATATAAACTAGAACCAAGTCTACTTATAGTATCCAGACAAAGATGTATTTCTAAGAAGACACACATATTATCTAACATACCAAAATTATAATATGTTCTTGTATTATAATCGTTAATGTCAATCTTTAGGTTATGTTCCATAATCTATATTTTCTAAATATTTTTTCTATGATTTCTACTAAACATTATCTTATACCAACTATCGAGTCCACGACCACAGTAGCTCATAGATGGTTATTTACATTAATACATTGGAGTAAATACAAGACTCAAATCCCAAGGGACCGATATTTTTTGTATTTTTGGACTCCTGATTACATATATTAACTTTGCATTAAAATTTTTAAGGATAAACAATATAAAAGATTCATGGGAAACACCCGTAAAATCTTAAATTATTTCTGTATGCCATCCAAAATATACCTCTTCAGATCCTAGGGAAAAATAAAATATAATTAACCGGTGAGCTCAGATGCTCCATAAGGGTAATAAATATATTGAATGTTTTCATAAATAAGTATAAATAATAAGTCAAGGATAATAACTAA
This sequence comes from Viscum album, assembly GCA_963277665.1. Taxonomy (NCBI): domain Eukaryota; kingdom Viridiplantae; phylum Streptophyta; class Magnoliopsida; order Santalales; family Viscaceae; genus Viscum; species Viscum album. The sequence goes on along the minus strand of OY728132.1, from coordinate 1,272,956,661 downwards.
ATACAAATTCCATTAAATCATAATCATGAGCATAATCTAACCGGAATAAAATCTAATCAAATAATTCCATAAATAATCACATGGGAATGAAATTAACTATGGATATTATACCAGTAAAATAATCAAAAGGATTATCAATTAATAATATTATAAGGATATAATTCATAATTCTGGATATTATAAACATGTCGTCATTGATTTGGCCAAGACACAATACATAAATAGGTAAGAACCCTGTCTGTTCTGTCATATGAGACCTACTGATGCATCATGGGGATATAGTGGTCCTTAACCATCACATACTAAGTCAAATTAATTCCTCATATGAATGGGGTAAAACATTAAAAACATATTCATATGATATGAAAATAACGTTCCTCAATTAATAAATATAATCCTTAACCATACTGAGTAATATGGTTAATAGTATCAAGAAAACACATCCATAGTCAAAATAATCAAAACCCATTTAATAAAATAAGTTAATTGATATCATAAAATATCAATCCCAATAAATCATAAGATTAAATGAAATATTTTTATACATATGATAATACTCAAATAAAATTTTTATATAATTAATTTTTTTTAAATTGGGTGAGGATTAATCATTATATAATATGTTATAGATAATTGTTTAGATTATTTTTGCGGTTTTTCAATCATCACAATCTAGTTTCCTTTTATGGATTAATATCATGTACATATACAAGTAACATAACATTTAATAAGTTTTAATAAAAATATTATAGTATATTTTTATCATAATAATATTTTTATGACCACACATAAAAGGTAAATCAAAAAATGAAAATTTAACTTTAATGGAGGCGGTAAATCAACACCTTACAAAAAATGTTTTCATTTTGAGATTAAAAGGAAGATGAGAAAATAAATGATGGTGAATTTTTTATTAAAATAATCATATTATAGTTTATAAAAGATATTGGATTTTATCATACATGTTTTTATAGGGGAGGTGATGAGAGTATAAGAAAAGAAAGGAATGTGAAAAGATAATAAATAATGTGAAAGATGATTTTACCGTTTGAATTCAACTTCCTCGTATCCTCCTTAAGGAAATTGGTTTTGGTATCCTATTGAGACAAAAACCTCCTAGATGTGGGATGGAGTCTTGGAAAGAGGATTGAATATAAATTTTAAAATCTTTAATGATTTAGAGTTTTGGGGAAAATAGATGGTGGGAGAAGGTATTTATGGTAGAGGAGAGGGGTGTTTTTGAATATTTTATTCATTTGTTTATTATTTTAGCTGAAGACAATAAATAGATTGAGAATTCTTAGTAAATATATTAAAATATCTAAGGAGGGTTTGATATTATGGGTGTAAATCAGAAATACATCATTCATAACTCAATAATTCATGTATTTAGGTAATACTGTAAATTACGATATTTCAATATTCACAAATAAATCAACTATTTTAGAAAAATTTAAAAAATTCACCCTTACCATTGTTCGATGTGTAAAATTACAAAATAAACTCCATTTTATGAGAATAATTTTATAGATATAATAAATCTAATTCTTAAATAAAAATATTATTTATTAAAAAAATACTGATTTTAAAATTATAACTTATTTTATAACACTTTGTGAAATTAATTCATGTTTTATAAAAATATCTTATATTCATAAGAAAAAAGGAATATTAATTTATGAATCTATTTTATAAAAAATTATTTTCTTTTAAAACATTAAACTAATTATAAAATTTTATATAAATATTTATGACTTATAAATATTCCATTACTTAATTTACCATTTTAAAAATATTTATTGACTTATTTCTAGATATAAATATATCATTTTTTTCAATTATAAGATACCTAAATTTTATTTATTCTTTATAGGCAATGTTACTATTCTATTGGTCATATTAATATTCATAATGGTCACATTACTATTCCAACGATCATATTTAATAATATATTGTTTTTTTTAAACTTGATGCTGTGTGTAGTATAAATTATCAAAGATTCTGAATTTTAAAAAGACATACCATATGATATTGGGGTGTTACGTTGATTTTGTAGTTAAACACTAAGGTATGATAGGTTTTTGGTCTCTCCAATCACCATGCCCGGTGAAAAATAGAGCCTGATCCTTTTAGAGTAATATCAGTTACAATATGATGATAAGGGTGTTTATATAGTGGTTAATACTTGATAGGTCATAATAGAAAACCTCCCATGTAAGAGAGTTGTATATGTTGTGAGACCGGTATTCAGATAGCGAATATTGTGTAGTTTCATAGATTATCGAGATGAGAGAAGAGATATTATTTTTTCAAACATGGTTTCTTAGGGATGTAAAGGTTTATTGTGGGGAGACTGTAAGAACTCATGTTTTTTCATATTGTTAATTTGAGCATAAATTTGAATTTTTTCTCTAAGATGCATATAAGTGGTAAAATGTTTAATTTTTCCTAAAAAATGACCTTATTTAATTTTTATTACCACTTCCTTGGTCAAAGAATATAGAGTTTACATTAGGATAAGGGTTTGGTGGAATTTTGTCACATTCAAATATTAATAGAATAATTACTATTTAAAATTTAATGAATTAAATATTAATTTATTTATGACAGATAGTTTATCTAGACTTATGTACATAGCATTAAATTTATATTATATCCCACAAATTGAGTTCAAAATTGATGATTTTTCTAGGTAGGGAATTAATTTGTGTTAGTCACCAAAGGTGGACACGAGCCCCATTTTCATTTTATATTCTTTCATTTTCATTTATTCATTTTATTTTTTCATTGTGTTTTACTATACTCCCCTTTTCTTCTCATAAAAAACCTATTATATTTCCATTCATAAAACAATGATAAAAAATGCATAGTTTTAAAGAGATATAGAGGTAGAAGAAGGGAGGTTCTACTGTAGTTCTTGGGAGGAGTCAAATCGTCATGCACCAGCTATAGTGCCCAAATACAGGTAAAGATTTAGTGGGTTCTTTCTAAAGGTAGGTTGTTTTTAAGATTATGCCATATATACCTATATATTTATCAATTTCTAGTTTTATATCCCTATTATAACTTCTTATCCACCCTTGGGGGTCGATTTATAGCCATTGGGTAGAAAAACAGGGGTTTGAGCTGATTTAAGGGGTTTCCCATTTAAAAATACTTATTACATGGTGTGTAGTTTAGAAACACATGTTGTGTGTTCTTTTCATTTGTGGAAGGTGATATTTTTATAGTACAAAATGTGTATTGGGAATACCCGTCAAGTACTAGTACTTAGCCGTGTATACAAGTACCAAGCTAGATTGCTCTTGTATGTGTACTTGTCCATGTTATGTAAACGACATGACTGTGGGTGGAATGCATGCCATGTAGAAGTACAAGGACATGAAAAATACAAGGTTATGTACCCTATTTAGGGTACTTGGATAGACCCCATGTGGGTCGCCTACCATGTAGAGGTACATGTCCGGGGCAAGATAAATAGCCAGACCATGAGAGGTACACATGCATATACTATATGTAGGGTACACGTGAAGGTACTCCATATTGGATATACACTATGTACATGTTATACCCAATATGTAAATAGGATTTACAATCCATGCCTTAATTATTTACATACATAGGTGAGGGTTTGAGGGTACATACCGTGTACTTGCGTATACACCCATGTACTCCTCCCTTACAACCCATTTTTGGGTTTTTCCTATTTTATGCCCCAAAGTCATTATTGGACATATTATTAGTCCATTTTGAGTATGTTTCCATGTAGATCGTGATAGTGAATCCATTGTGTTGATTTTAAGACTCTATGAAGGAGTTTTTGTTTTTTTTACTAAATGGAGTTCTTCTTCTTCTAGTAATCAAATTCAGTTATCTTCTTAGAGTGGGACCCTTGATCTAGGTTTGGCCATGATCCATCTCTCTAAATTGGTATTCAATGAATTTTCCTTTTGGTCCCTAGAGTTTTTCATATCTTTTGACCATGTGGATCAGATGTGGGATGACATTACCTTACTACTATTTCCAAGGGTCTTATATGGGATGCCTTATCTTACATACTTACCTAGTGAATTCATTATAGAATCCCCCTTCTTTTTTACTCCATAAAAGGATCATAAATATGATTTCACTTCCCTTATACCATTTTTATGATCCCTTATATAATTTCTCCTCAGACATACTATTTTTAAGGATCCCATATATTATGGTTCCTCCTATGTACTCTTTCCGAGTACTCCTTGTAGGATTCATCTACCTCTGAACAATTTCAAGGATCTGGAGTAGAATGTCCCAACCCATGCAATGTTTCCATAGATCCCAATAGGGATGCCTATTATTTCATAATTACCTATAGGATCCCATATAGGATGCCTCTATATTAATATATCTAGGGATCCTATGTAGGATTCCTATCCTATGTACTGACCCTGTTAACCTATTGGGTTCCCTAGTGTTTGATCGATCCTATGTAAGTGTATTACAGGATTTAGTAGAGACGATGGAAGGTGTCACCATATAACCCATAAAACACTTATGAGTATAAGGGTGGAAATCTATAGTGGTGGGATATGAATTCAACCACCCTCACTCTTTTATTTATGCTTTCACATGGTTATCATTGGTGCATAAATGTTTTCCAGAGTTGTTTCCTAGTTTTTTTTGCTGATGATCATTGCACAATGTGATGTATGATAGGGATGCCATTATATACTAACTAGGATCTAGCATCTGAGACATTGTAATGATTTTTTATTGGGAGACCTAGATATGATTCTTGGGAATCATCCTAGAGGCCTTATTAATATATATTATAAGTATTACTAGATAAACTTATTATAATTCGTTTTCTGAGATTATTTGAAGGATATGGATACCACGATATGGAACCAATGAGTGGAACTATGGTATGCCACCTATATTTCATGATGGTATGAAACTATTTATTGTGATTCCCATGGATGTCATCTGTGGAAATGAAGAGGACACCATGGTCAATAGCTTAGTTCTTAGACCATATAGGCCCATATTTCACTGATTTTACTACGGATGAACTTTGTGGACTAAAAGAGGCCATCTTCATCAATGGACCTAGGTCCACACCATAGTAGGTTTAAATTATGGAAATATTTATATAGATGATCTATATGAACTCCAAAATGATGCCTTGGTCAGTGGACCGTTGTATTGTAACATAAAGTTCTGATACATGATACATATACTATAAACCTACTTGATACAGTTCCATATTTATAGGATTTTCCATATGTATGCATCATCCTTCATTTTATTAATTGGAGGTGAGTATGGACGAACTAAGGGCTAGGAAATCTGTCCCCCTGCGGTTTAAAAACAATCCCAAATATATTTTTAGTGTTATTCAAAGCTACTGTTTGTTGATTGGGGTTAGAGACCCAAGGATCAACTATGGTGTGAGTTAATTATGATTTTTTTTTTCATAGATTCCTTGTCATATACCCCTATTCCTCACCATTTTTATGTATATACATATACATATATATGTTTTAGGGAATGTGAATATATATTGAAATATGTAATGGATCTGTTTTAGGGACATACTGACCTAGCTCGTGCCGGTTATAGTTGATAGGGATTATGGACCCATGGATGGACTATGTTTTTTTATTTAACTTTTCTAGTTGTGTATTGACAAGGATGAGCATATTACATGAGAATTCCCTTATGAAAATAGAATTATAGGATCATCATCGGGGTAACATACTGATATTTGTTCTCATACGTGCACCTTAGTGTGTATGAAGACCTTATGTCTTCTTATTTATGTTGACCATAGAATGCATGATGGATTGGGATAATGCCCAAAGTTTTATGATCGAGAATATATGCTAGTGTGGATTATTTTGATCAGGCTATATTTGCTCGATAGTGTATTGGAGAATGGGTATGTGGTCTGTCTTGGAGTTATTAGGACAAATTCATTTGTATATTTTCATTTATTAATTATTCATATATATATGATCAAACCTATGGGTGATCATTTGCTATATGTTTGACAAGGTTGTTTAGGAATTTAATGCATTTGATTTTTTATTATATCATTGTTTATATTTACTACTTCAACACTCTTATTATTTAAGGTTATTGGATGATACTTAGTTATTTGCACTATTTACTTACTCTGATATGAGGTTATAATCTCACAACTCTTAGAACCTATTCCCTCACTTCTAGTCAGAATCCTCTAGCATATGGTGAGATAAGTATGAGGACTCATGATGACCTAGGTTGGGGCATCAGTTTTTTGGATTATGATTCAGGATGTTTTAAAAAATGAAGTATTTATTTAACAACAAAAATGTGAATAAAAAACATCCCAAGGTATCAAAATAATGTTTTAAATATGGTAATTTTTTGTTTTATGAAAATTAATGACCTAGGAGAGAGGGGTGTTTTTGAATATTTTATTCATTTTTTTATTATTTTAATTAAAATCAATGAATATTTTGGGTATTATTAGTAAATATATTAAAATAATGATGGTGGGTTTGATATTATGTGTTTAAATTAGCAATATATCTGTCATCACTCAATATTTCATGTATTTAGCTAATACCGTAAATTTTCGTATTTCACAATTAACAAAAAAATCAACTAATTTAGAAAAAATTTAATAATTAACCCTTATAATTTTTTTATGTGTAAAATTCAAAAATGATCATCATTTTATGAAAATAATTTTCTATAAATAATAATTTTAATTTTTAAATAAAATGATCATTTATTCAAAAAATACTGATTTTATAATTATAACTGATTTTATAACACTTTGAAAAATTAATCGATGTTTTATAAAATTATCAAATATTCAGAATAAAAATAAAATATTAATTTATGAATCTATTTTAAAAAATATATATTTTATTTTAAAACATTTTATTAATTATAAAATTTTGAATAAATATTTATGACTTCTAAGGATTCTATTACTTAATTTACCATTTTTAAAATATTTATTGACTTATTTCTGGTATTAAATATATCATTTTTTTCTTTTATTAGATACCTAAATTTTATTTATACTTTATAGGTGAAGTCACTATTCTATTGGTCATATTAATATTCCTAATGGTCACATTACTTTTCCAATGGTCATATTTAATAGTATATTATGGTTTTAAACTCGATGTTGTGTGAAGAAAAAATTATCAAATATGCTAAATTTAAGAAAGAAATACCATTTGATATTGGGGTATTACATTGATTTTGTAGTTAAACACTAAGGTATGATAGGTTTCTGGCCACTCCAATCACGGTGGTCGGTGAAAGATAGAGCTTGATACCTTTAGATTAATCTGAGTTGCAAGATGTTGATAAGGGTATTTATATGGTGGGGAGTACCAGATTGGTCCTAGTATAAAATGTCCCATGTAAGAGAGTTGTAGATGGTATGAGACTGGTCTTCAGATAACAAAGATTATGTAGTTTCATAGATTATCAGGATTAGATTAGAGATACTATTTTTCCACCTTGGTTTCTCAGTGATGATAATGTTTATTGTGGGGAGACTGTAAGAACCTATGTTTTTTTATATTGTGAATTTGAGCATTAAGTTGAATTTTTTTCCTTTAATATGACCATATAAAATTATTCTTACCAGTCCTTTGGTCCTAGAATATGGTTTTTACCATAGGATAAAGGTTTGGTGGAATTTTGTCACATTCAAATTTTAATTGAATAATTTCAATTTAATATTTAATAAATTAAAGATTAATTTTTTTACTTAGGATAGTTTAGCCATAAATTATGGATATATAATTAAATTGATATTATATCCCCACCATTGAGTCCAAAATTGATGATTTTTCCAAGGTAGGGCATAAAATCTTGTTAGGCACTAAGGGTGGACCTGGGGCCCATTTTCCTTTTCAATTCTTTCATTTTCATTTGTTCATTTTCTTTTTCCTTTTTTTTATTATACTCCCCTTTTCTTCTTAAGAAAAACCCTAAGGGATAAAACATAATAAAAAAATATATATAAAATGCATAGTTTTAGAGATATATAGAGGTAGAAGAAGGGAGGTGCTACTGTAGATCTTTGGAGGAGTCAGATCATCATGCACCACCTATAGAGCCCAAATATAGGTAAAGATTCAGTGGATTATATCTGAAGGCAGGTCTTTTATGTTTATGCCATATATACCGATATATTTATCAATTTATAGTTTTATGTTTCCATTATAACTTTTTAGAAACCTTTGGGGGTCAATCTATAGCGTTGGGTAGAAAAATAGGGGTTTGAGCTGATTGAAGGGGTTTCACATTCGAAAATTTTGATTACATGGTGTGTAGTTTAGGAACACATGTTATGTATTCTTATAATTTGAGGTAGGTTATATTTTTGGAGTATAAACTGTGTATTGTGAATACCCTTCATGTACCGGTACTCAGCCATGTAGCCACGTACCTAGCTAGATAGCTCTTGTATGTGTACTTGTTTATGTAATGTAAATGACCTGACCATGGGTGGAGTGCATTCCATGTAGAAGTAAAAGGACATGAAGAATACAAGGTTAGGTACCATATTTAGGGTACTTTGATAGACCCCTTGTGGGTCACCTACCATGTAGAGGTACATTCCCCAAGCAAGATAAATGGCCAGACCATGACAGGTATACGTGCAGGTACTATATGTAGGGTACACGTGCATGTACTCCATGTTGGGTACACACTATGTACATGTTATACACACTATGTACATTAGATTTGCATTCCATTCCTGAATTATGTACATAACTAGGTGAGGGTTCAATGGTATATACCGTGTACTTGGGTATACACCCGTGTACTCCTCCCTTACAACCCATTTTGGGGTTTTTCCTATTTTATGTCCCATAGTCATAATTGGACATATGATTAGTCCATTTTGAGTATTTATCCATGAAGATCATGATGGTGAATCCCTTGTGGTTTTTTGGACTCCTTGAAGGTTTTTTTGTTTTTTCACAAAATGGAGAGGTTCTTCCTCTAGTAATCAAATCCAGCTATCTCCTGAGAGTGGGAACCTTGATCTAGGTTTGGCCATGATCCATATTTCTATATCGGCATTCAATGAATTTTCCTTTTGGTACTAAGAGTTTTTCATATCTTTTTACCAAGTGGATCATATGTGGTATGACTTTACCTTACTGCTATTTCCACGGGTCTCATATGGGATGCCATATCTTTCATACTGACTTAGGGAATTTCTTATAGAATCCCCCTTCTTGTTTACTCTATACAAGGATCATAAATATGATTCCTATTACCTTGTACCATTTTTGAGGATCCCTTAAAGGATTCCTCCATCGACATACTATTTCTAAGGACCCCATATAAGATGGTTCCTCCTATTTACTCATTTCGAGGACCCATTGTAGGATCCCTCTACCTCTAAACCAATTCAAGGATCTTGAGTAGGATGTATCAACCCATGTAATTTTTCCATAGATCCCCAGAGGGATTCTTATTATTTCATAATAACCTATAATATCTTATATAGGATTACTCTATCTTACAATTTCCAAGGATCCCATGTAGGATTCTTATCCTATATACTGATACAGTTAACCTAGTGGGTTCCCTAGTGTTTGACCGACCCTAAGATTGTGTATTACAGGTTTTGGTAGAGATGATGGAAGGTGTCACTTTAGAACCCATAATACTCTAATGAGTATAATGGGGAAAATATATAGTGGTGGGATATGCATTCAACCACCCTAGATCTTTTATTTATGCTTTCAAATGGTTATCATTAGTGCATCTATGATTTCCAGAGTTGTTTCCACGTTTTTCACTGATGATCCTAGAACAAAGTGATGTATGATAACGATGTCCTTCTATACTAATTGAGATCTAGCATGTGAGACAATTTTTTCATTTTTTTGATACCTAGAAGTTCTTCTTGAGATCTATCCTAGAAGCCTTATTAATATATATTCTTAGTATTACTAGATAAACTTATTGGAATCTGACGTCTGAGCTTACATGATGGATATGGATATCACGATATGGCCCCAATGAGGGGCATTGTGGTACGACACCTATATTGTCTGATGGTATGAAATTATTTATCATGTTTCCCATGGATATGCTCCGTGGACATGAATAGGACACCTTTTTCAATGGCTTGGGGTCTTGGACCATATAGGCCTATATTGAATCGATTTTATTGTGGATGAACTATGTGGACTAAAAGAGGTCACCTTCATCAATGGCCCTATGTTCACACCCTAGTAGGCTTATATTATATCAATTTTTATATAGATAAGCTATATGGACTTGAAAATGAAACCTTGTCCAGAGGCCCATTGTATTGGAACTCAATGTTCTGATACATGATACATATACTATAGGACCTACTTGATACAACTCCATATTTAAAAAAAATTCATATATACACATCATCCTTAATTTTATTAATTAGAGGGGAGTACAGACGAACTGAGGGCTAGGAAATCTATCCCACTATTGTGAAAAACATTCAAAAATATATTTATAGTGTTATCCAAAGATGGTACTTTTTGATTGGGATTTGAGACCCAAGGAATAACTATGGGGTGAGTTAATTATGGTGTTTTTTATAGATTCCTTTGTTGTATACCCCTAGTCCTCACCATTTTCATATATATAAATACACATATATATGTTTGGGGGTGTGTGAATATATATTTAAATATATAATGGCTCTGGTTTAGGGACATACTGACCTAGTTCAGGCCAATTATGGTCGATAGGGATTATGGACCCATGGATCGACTATGTTTTTATTTATTTAACTTTTCTAATTATTTATTGACTAGGATGAGCATATTTCCTGAGAATTCACTTATAGAAGTAGATGTATATGATCATCATTGGGGTATCATATTGATATTATTTCTCATAAATTCACCTCAGTGTGTATGAAGACCTTATGTATTATTTTTTAGGTTGACCATAGAATTCATTATGGATTGGGATGATTCTATAAGTTTCAAGATTGAGATGATCTACTAGTGTGGATTCTTTTGATCGGGCTATATTAGCTCGACAGTGTATTGGAGAATGGGTATGTGGTCTGACTTGGAGTTATTATGATAAACTTCATTGTTTATTTTCATTTATTAATTATTCATATATATATATGATTGAACCAGTGGGTGATTAGATGTTGTATGTATGACAAGGTCTAATAGGAATTTAATGCATTTGATTTATTATTGTATCCTTGTTTATATTTACTGCTTCAACACTCTACTTATTTAATTATATTGGATGATACATATTTATTTACAGTATTTATTCACTTTGATATGAGGGTATAATCTAACTAATCTTAGAACCTATGCACTCACTTCTAGTCAGAGTCCATTGGCATAATAGGATACAAGTATGAGGACTCATGATGAACCAGGTTGGGGCACCAATTTTTATTATTATGATTTGGGATGTTATAAAAAATGAAGTATTCATTTAACAACCTAAAGGGGAATAAAAATCATCCCAAGGTATCAAAAAATGTTTTAAATATGGAATTTTTTTGTATTATCAAAATTAATGACCTAGGGGGAAACCTCAAAGACATTGTTAATAAGAGTATATAGACAAATATCTTTCTCTCCATAATTACATTACCATTGAATACGAGGAAACTAAAAATGACATATAAAAGGGATGGATTATATATTGTATTATTTTTTGAAATTATGGAATCTTATTACATGATTCATATTTTTTTATAGGAACAGAGTCTTAAGGAATAATTTGTAAAGCATGGTTAGCAGTTTAATATATACCTTTGAATAATGATTGAGTTTCAATTTGATATTTTAAAAATATAGGGTCATGGGTTAAAAAAAAATAAGGTTAAAATGGGTATGATGTTAAGGAAATGATAGTTGATTTTGTAAAAACAATGATATATTGAAAACTGATTTTATGATTGATGATATTTTTAAGGATTATCATCATTATTTGTAGAAATTTTTTATTAATTATATTAGTATAGTTTTAGAAAAAGGAAAACCCATAGGACATATGAGAAATAGCTGCATCCACTAATATTTTAGGGCTTGAACCCAAAACTGAAGGGAAACAAGGGTTGCACACCTACCACTGGACTATGTGTTGTCTTAGATAGTATGAAAACATTTTTATACTTAAATGGTTTGAAATATAGTGCTTATGATTCTTTTAGATACATATGTTTTATCGTATAGACAACCCTGTGACTAAAAAGTGATTTGGTGATTAGTTAATTAATGTTATTTAAAAATATGTTTACACTTTTTAAAACTTTATTTAATTTAGGTAGACTAAAAATTATGGAATTCTGATTGGGGAATAAAGGTTGAATTATATTTGGATGAAAATATAAGATTAATTTGGATTTTTGGTGATTCATCTTTTTTTGGAAATGATTATCCCATCATAGAGATTATATGATTTGGGAATATAAATTTTTTGCATGTGACTTTAATAGTGGTTAATATTATTTAAATATTAAATTTAAATTTTTATTAGAAGAACATGTGAATAATTAATTATAATCACTAGATATCAATAAAATTTAAGAAAAATTTGAATAATTTTAGGAACATTTTTTATCGGGTTATCTAATATAAACCGTGGGTGTTGAGGAATTAAAGATTAATGTTTTCATTTATCATATAGATGTTATTCGTTTTGGGAATTATCTTACATTGTGCTCACTATATTGGTGATTTCTATTGTGTAAAGAAATTTCTAATAGTTATTTATCCATTTTTTCAAATTATAATACACCATTAGATGTGTATTTTAATTCATTATAAATAAAATATAATTTTTAATTTGCATCGCTTAAAGAAAATGATGTGATTATGGTCGAAATTGATTAAAGGATGAAATTATTCTTTTCAAATTAGTTTATTTTCATTATGTTCTTAGTCTATATGGTATAAGAATTGATCTAATATTAGAAAAGGATCTTAAAAGAAAAATATAATTTTATTACCACCATTTTTAGGAAATTGATGGTCTTTTCACACCAATTTGGTTTATGGTTTTGTAGTTGTTGAATTTCTCATTATCATTCACTGTCTTGTAATCAATGAACTCTATCTCCCTCCAAAATTATTTAGGAATTTTTATTTTCATCCATGTTTATCAATTCACTTCTCTATCATGATTTCCTTCTCGGATTCCTATTTATGTGTTATTCTAGATTAACTTCATACTTCCATATCTTTTTTTTCAAGTGGAATATCTACCAACCATTTTTAGGATTTGAGATTTCTAAAATGGTATTTTCAAATGTCAAACCCTTATTTATGGATTTAAAGTTCAAATAAAAATGGAAAAATTTATCAAAGTGTGTGGGGATAATGTATCACTATGATATTTTAAAATAATAAAATTATGTTTAATATAGTATACAACATGCAACACTGAGCTAAAATGACCCACAAAATATAATATTGTTATAACCCATACAATAAATTAGTGGGTTTAAAAAGGATTAAATACTTTATGATATATATATATATGTATATTTTATAATCAGTATAAATGTATTTAATTTTTTTTATTAAATCATCTCTCAATTTCTAGTAATGATATTTTATTCATAAAAAATATATTTTCTTCAAAAATGATTTTTTTTATTTTTGTGAAAAAATATTAAAATTAATTTATGTAAATTTTAGAAAAGTTCATTTGTAAAATAAAATAAATTTTTTAAATCATAATACCAAAATTAATATTGGTTAAATTTTTGGATTTTTTTGGAAAATATTTATTTTTCATTGAATAGTGAAAAATACAGATTTTTCAAATACGATCATTTCTTTTCAATAAATTAAGTAATTTAAAAGTATCATTGGGATTTTGTTTTGAATTAAAATAAGATAAGTGTTTTTTATATTTAACTCAATTAATTAAATTCTAATCACCTTTATAGTATATTATAGTATAAGTTTATTTTAAGGTTTAAAAATGCATTTATCTATAAAACTGTTTTGAAGTGCATAATGTTTCTCCTTTTTAATTATTTAAAATAACCATTAATGAAGAATTTTTAAAATGAATTTTATATATAATGTATTTATAAATATTAATTTAAATTCATATTATTATTATTTATCATCATAAAGTTAATATAAAATCATTATATGCTTGAAAAAAACATTTTTTTTCAAAAACTTATTTTTCATCACGTTTGTGGGTTTAATTTTAAAATTAAATGATACCACATTTATAAATTAAATTTGAAAAAATATATTAGTTTTTTTAATAATAATAAATAATATTATATAACATGTTTGACTTAACTTTTTTTGATATTTAATGGGTTAAACATTAAAAATAATTTACCACAGTTAAGGTGAAAACGGGTTTAACGGTTGTTAAACTAAACATAAAATTTTTTATTTATCTAAAAACTTGTCTAAATAATATTTTATGGCCATATTGTAAATTTATATCAGATAATTATCTATAATGGTACATTTTGGATCCTTTTGGCATGTGTAAAATGGGTGTATAACCTTTTATTATAAAAAATTCCAAATGTGTCCTCTACCCCACTTATAAAAGGACACTCCATCACCTATTCACTTCACACTACCAAAGCATTTTGGTTTAGTAAAAAAACATGAAAATATCCTTTCCCTAATTCTCTCCAAGTTCCCTATAGTAATTTTTGGATAAAAGATCCAGAATAAGATGGTTGTAGTTATAAATTTAAAGTGGTGGTCTAAAGAAGATGTATCATTCTTGACCAAGAATTTTTGTTTATATTTTTATTCCACATCATTAATATGTTATAAAACCATTTTTAAATAGTATAATCATTATATTACATAAATTTATATTTTATTATGTTATCCTAATAACCCAAAATCCTATACTCTTTTATAAAATGGGAATCAAGACCATCATTCAGGTGTATAGTGGATTACAATGTCATGAACCAATGTCATTAATTTTCCATCATCTGCTATTACAGAAGGTTTTAATGATGTATTTAATGTTTATATGTGATATTAATGACATATTTATCATTCTTAAATGATAATATATCATTTAATTTTAATATTTCCATTCACAAAAAAATGTAAACATCGTCCGTTTGTACGTGTGGACAACTGTCTCTATGAAACAATGTGATCTTTTCTTAACTACCACATCCCATAAATGATATAGATAAGTTTATTTAAATAAATAATTTTATATTTATGATATAATTATACTTATATAAATATAAAATAATACTTACATTATTTTCACAATGATCAATGAAAAATTGAATCGTTTCTCATGCATACGTACGACCTAAATTTATATGATTGTGACGTAGTTCAATTTTCATAATGATATAACACTATTTGTTTAAAAAGTATAAATTATGTATAAATTTGATAAAAATTCATTATTATCATTTTGGATATGATTTAATAATTTACATTTTGACTATATTCAAACTAGCAAAGCTATTTTTCACATATAAGTGGAATACTGTGAAAACTTCCAAAGTGAACTTAAATGATAATCTAATTTTTTATAGAATGGTAAGTGATAAAATTAAGGAATAATAAACCTGAATTTTTTTATAAATGAAATAATAAACATAAATTTATTATTCAAGAATATAAATAATTCATAAGACATTTTGGAGTGAAGGTAAGAGACACTTTAACATAAAACCATGTTTTAAATTTCTTTAATATTTATTTTCAAAAATATTTATTTACCATATCAACGTTTTTAAAATTATTTTATGAATATAATTATATTGAAATGAATGTTTTATAATGTAAATTTTATTACACTTTTGTCTTTTTTCAGTTACTTTCAAAATGAATCTTTTTTACATGATGTTTTTTACTTTCTTTTAAAAAGAAAAATGGATTGCAATATTTTAACACATACAATGAAAAAAAAATTTATGACCACCATAAGTATTATTTGAAGTTTAAATTGAATTAAAATATATCATTTTTTGTTCAAAGAAAAAACCTCTCCCCTTTTTTCTGGTTTTTTCTTGTTGAAAATTGGTTTTGAAAAAAAATTGTATTTTTATATCTAAAAGTGTTTTTCATATGAGTTTAAAATGGGTTTTAAATCGTTTTATAATGAAATGGTAAGAGAATAAAATGTTTTATTCATGATATTTAACATGATAATTATTTAAAATCACGGGATATCATGATATATCTTATAAAGTGGGTGATCCCAGATTGTTCCAGGTGAGATGGATATTTATTATCCAATGGGTATGCCCAGATAGCGCCTAGTGAGCTCAATATAGCTTATACTAGGGTGAATAGAGATAGAACTTAAATGCATTGGGTAATGGTCCTTTTCTTAAAAGGAAATAACAAGAGAACTACCATGGGGTTTCCCATATGTATTTATCTTGGATCTAGTTATTTCTAGCATGGTATTTTAACAGGTTATTAATGTGATGCTCAAATTTTCCCAAAAAATATTTATTTTCTCACTATTTGTTTTAAAGTTTATATTTAAAAAAAAGTGTGTGCGATTTTTTGGTGGAAGTGATTATTTCATTTAATAAAATAACATTGGGAAAAAGGTAAATATTTTTTGGGTTTTAATGTCTCCACTATACTTATGGATTTTTTACCACCCCTATAGATATTTGATGCTCTCATTGCATGTTTAAAAAAATCATATTTTTAAGGATTGGTAAGGAAAAGTATTATAAAACATTGAAAGTCATGATGATTTTTCATGAATGAAAATAATGCCTTATTTTAAATTTTTTACAATATATAATAAATGGGTAATGATCATATGTGTAAACTTTATAATATATGGTTTTGTTATGCATGATCTATGACCCAATTCTTTAATACTCTTAATCTAAAAGATATTTGAGAAAAAAAATTGAATTCTATTCTAAGGTCACTAGAATATATAATGTTTAATGGTGATTCCTTATAGAAATTCTACCATTCTCATTAATCTATATTTTCATTTCTTTTCCTTTAGAATCTAGTAAAAAGAGATTATCCTTATACCTCTATTTCCAAGGAGTTTTCCAAAGGAAATAACAATTACTCAAAAAGGGTACCTTTTTCCTAAATTATATTTTTTCTTTCTTTACCAAATTTAATGTTCAAATTCCAATATAATTACATAAGTATTGTTTGTATAATGTATTTTATTATGATAAAGGGAAAAGTATTAAGCCCATTATACATTTTAATTAAGAAAAATGAAACCTTAACTCATTTTTCCCAAATACTTCATCCTAGAAGTTTAGGATTCCAATATCTCTTCATTAAAATTAATATTAAACCCCTTAATTACCATACCAAGGTCTGTTCATTAAAAATCACTAAAACACGTTCATTACCAATTTTATCTTTATGTACTGTAAAAAAATTAAATAGAATGAAAATTCAAAATTATAAATAATTATAAATCAGAAATTATAGTACATTTTATTAATGATTAAATTTTAACCATTAATAATGATTCGAACTTGTCCTTTTGTCAGTTGTACAAAAAAAATAATCTAAATATGATAAGACTCAGTGATGGAAATAAGATATAACTGAGAAATATATTTTCAATAGATGTTTATAATATAATTTTATATATGTTTATATATATCGATAAATTATTTATGTAAGAGATTAATGTAGTTATTTTGATTATATATGAGATTCAATCACTTTCAAGAAAGTTAGGAGTTAAGGTATGGGATTGTGAATCTCAATTTTGATTCATTGAGATATGATTGGTATTTACAACTTGTTTACCTTGAGTGGCATACAAATTTCCACAGATGTAATTTTATTATATTTTATATGAATTTCAAGGGATATATGAGTCTATATCATTTCTCATCCCCCATATCCTTTTAACATAAGTTTTACAAAAACTGTTATAAAATAAAAACATTTCTATAGATTCATCATAATGTCTGGGTAAAGTAAAAGTGCTTATAAGTTCCTTGCTTTTATATCCCAAATTGGATACTAGAAAGTTTAAACGTCTATAACATAGATACATAAATGGGTATGAACCCAAAAAAATTGTTTTTGAGTATCAATTAAATCTTTACTTGGTGCATGATGAGTGATCTTAAGACTGCACACCTAGATAGACACTCTTGGGGGATCTACATTTGATAGTACACATGATCTTATAAACCATAATGAATGATTTTCCTATAATTTCTATGATATTATACCATTGAATAGTATTATTATCTTCTATTTATAAGCCAACACTTTTAAAGTACCCTTCTCTACTAACTTATCTTTATTTCATGGATGAGGTTACTTTTCATTGCATCTTGAATGTTATTGTGGATGGATATTTACGTAGTAAAAAACATTATGCAATAGAAAAGGTAATTATTGATAATTTTTAAATATATTGTTACTATAAAGTTAAATATTGATTATTAATCCCTGATTATGGATGAATTTCCATAGGGAACAACAATATATGTATTTTTTGACCATCCACCTTCTTTCTCTTAATGTGTTATGACCATATTATCCAATTTATTGACATATTGAAAAGTAATGATGTATTATAACTTATTATTCCAATAATAATTTTTATGATGAAAAGATAATTATATGTGGTATTTTTATTCATATCCTCTATATAGTGAATTCATTGGAATTGAAGAAGTGAAAGGTAGGTTATAAGAATATATAGTTCCTAGATGCATAAGTTTGTCACTTGAGACAAAAGGTTTGATATTTGGAGTATGACTACCTAATAAAATTATGACCTCCTAACTGTAGTCTTGCTGAAAAGAATGTTTTCATTGTTGTGAGATTAATGATATGAATAATTAAATGGATAAATATTTTATAGAAAAGATCATGTTTTTTTGACAATATTTATTATCACCATGGATTCATTTATTATTATTCATGTGATTATTTTAATTTTCATGTTTTCTATGAATATTTTCAATTCTTGAGATATTTATTATATGAAATGTTTATTAATTATTTACTCATACCTTATGAGTATTCCTATTATGATATATTTTGTTGTACTTATATCCTTATCGAGTGTTTTATCTCACCCTTCTTATGTTTCTATTTCCAACATGTACTAATATGTAATATATCAAAAAAATAAAAGGGTAAACTAAAAGGAATAAGAATGTTTCAAGAATGTTTAATTCTATATATTGACATTCCCATATAATATATAAATGTTGTATAATTATAGTATCCAAATTGTGATAAACTTTTTGATCATTTGAGATGCTAATGCTTAAATCATTTACCAATGTAATAAAGTAACAGTTGAGTCTGGTTCACTGCTGTTGGGGTATTATATATACCATGTTCCAATGTAAGAGAAAAAAAGAGAAGAATATGAAGAAGGAAACCACTTCATTAGTGTAACCACTATTCTAAATCATTTGTAGAAAAGAAAATGATAATGCCACTAAAAGATCTGTATGAGTGAGTATGAGAATTATTTGTTGTTTTAGTGTTTTTAATAACTAAGAAATATTTTGAGTTTATAGAAGAGTGTAAACCTGATAATTAGTGTTTTCTAGGGATTTATTTCTTGAATTATGTGTTGTGAAGGTAAAAAGTAGTTTCTAAATAGAATTTAGATGCTTTTAGTGTAGAATAATATGAGGTTTATGATTATTTCATAGAATTTTGAAGGTATATAATGTATCTGTTACAAAAAAGGGAAATAACTTTTTGTGATGAAGTGACATCGTAGACTGATTCAAAGATAAATTTCAAGAAAAAAGAGGATATAAAATACTAGCTAGTGATATTACATCATGAATTATTTCTATGTGATGCATCTCTTTGTTCACAAGTGTAATATTGTGAAAACACTCACCAAAATAAAATTTTTGGAGTTGGTTAGGATTAAAAAATAATAAAAACTATAAAATAAATAATATGGTTTGTATGGAAAAATATTTGAACCCAAATAAGAACCGATTATATAAAAAAGTAGTCTCACATTGAGACTAAACATTATAAAAACGCATGAGACACTTTACAACATCATTTTAATTTCATATATATATATATTATAGGAAAATAAACAAAGGATATATCTACCTTTACTAGTATCATAGTTTCAAAACTAAAGGGTGGTTCAATAGATTTAATAATGATTTAGTTGTTCGGTAAGATAATTTTTAAAGGACTGATTTACCCCCACCCCTAAATATTAGGTTCTTACACTGATCTACATATACTGTCACATATCATTCATAATAATATTCTTCATTACATGTGGAAATAAAAACATAAGAAGTGTGATATTAAATTCTCAATAAGTGGTAAACATAAGAGATATCAACCATATATCATGAGTGTGAATGTGGGTATAAGAACATAATAAAGGTACATTTTCCTATTATAATAAACACTGTACCTAATAAAATATGGATAATAAATCATGAATAATTGAAAACGTAATTGGAATTACACACGACTTAAGTAATATGATTGTGAAAAAGGGGTCAATAACAATTAGACATGAAAACAAAACATTTTCATAATATCAAATCATAAGAGTGTAGTATATAAATAATCATATAAAAACATTTACATTTCCAATTACCCATACTAATACAATCATAAAAATATTGATAGAGTCCTTTGGTGGATTTGATTCACTCCCCATTCACTTTAAACTTTAATAGAAAGAGTCCCATAATTGATTGAGGTCACTCCCCAGTCCATAACATGTCATATTATGATAAATAATGATTTAAAAAAAATACATTTATCGATATAAAAGTATGACCCATCACATAATAATAAACTATATATATATTCATGCTACACTGACATGAAAACATTTCTAAACTAATCATAGCTTAATTAACATGTTGATATTAAATGAGTTTCAATAAAACATCCAAAAAACATCATCATATTCAATCTAGAAACATAATATGGATGATATCATTAGATTATAACACTAGTCAAGTGTAGTTAACATTAAATGTTCTTGACATAATTGAAAAACACTTTTATAAAACTTTTTTTTTACTTTGAAAAAAAGAGTAAATATACTTTTTTATTGATAAATGTTATCTTAAAAGGAAAAATACACAAAAATGGTTATAAAATTACATTGGAAACCCATAAAAACAATTAATAAAAGTTTTAGTAAGAATAATTGTTCTAAAAGTGTTAAAATACATTCATGCATGAAGCATTAAAAAAGTATATTTTAACACTTTTGTAAATGAAGTAAAATCATCCCAAAATGTATAGAAAAAAATTAGAAATAAGTATTGAAAAATATTATAAATATTGTTATATTTAATAAAAATGATAATATGAAATCATTAAATCATAGATAAGGACATATTGAAAGCAATATAATTAATATAGACACGTTGGAGGATAATTCATGACCAAAATGAAGAGACAAGATTATTTCCACATACAAGTATCCTTTCAGTTGAATTATATACCTTTAATAAATTTAAATGGTAAGAATACATGTAAAAGTTATAAATAACTGTTGGATAATAAAATATATGGTGTCTTAGAGAAAAACAACTCTTAAAATAGAAATTTAGATAAAAGCAATAGTGAATTAAATGTGATTTTGGAAAAGAAACACGCATGGATTTGAAACATTTAAATCAAAACCTATTGGAAGATAGAACATTTAATGAATTTTTAAATTAATTTAATTTAATTTCTTTATAGAAATAATCCTATGATAAATATATACACCACACAAAATAAAGAGTTGTTAAATATAGAACACATCTCAATAAAGTAAAAATGTGAGAATAAAACCTTTACCCTGTATTCCCTCTTAGCTGGAAGCACTATAACCTCATGTATAATAAAATAAAAATCATTCATGATCTATTTCACAACAATATTAATATTCCTTACCCTTTTAATTAATATTTTATATTCCTATATTATATATTTATTACTTATTTTTTTGTTAATAGCGATCATCGATTATTAGTACTTTTAACCCTTCCATCACAATTTTTCTATAATATTTTCAATAATAATTCCATATTCATGATTTAATCATCTCGAAAATATCCATGAAACTATAATATAAGTTCCATAGTGTGTTATGAAGTTCTAGGTTTATTATAAATGAGTTTTACGTATGGTTATTCAAGATTAAATCCATAAGACACTTGTATTAATAATTTTTAATGAATAAAAGCATCTATATTAAAAACAAGTTAAATATTAATATTGAAAAAAACAATATATACTTTTTAATATCATATCTTACCAATAATTATGTTTTCACAATAATCCATTATGTAAATTTAAAGCATCATTCATATATGTAAGAATTCTGACCTAAACTAGAACATGCTATAATGAATGAATAAGTATGATTCTGAATTGATTTTATAATAATATAAGAATTATAGAAGAATGATAATAATATTTATATTTTATGAAAGAGATAAATAAAAATTTATAATAGATAGATGATTAAGTTCACTGATAAATAAGGATAATAAGTCATAACTCACGAAGAAGAAATCATATCTTCTCTTGAAAACATTCTTAGTTTTGATGAATGTGGGAATCTTATTGAGACCAAAAGATAAATTCAATGTGAAAGAATTATTTGGAATATATATATGGTAGAATACAGATTGGAATTATAATTTTTTTGTGTCTTATAAATAGCGATGGGAGGTATTTTTATAGGTGATATGGGTGACATTCTCATAAATATGTATTTTTTAAGATAAAATGAATTCCATATTCAAATAAAGTTGATCAAAAATTTTAATGAATTGAGAATAAGATAAGGGGATGTTGAGAAAGCCCTCATCCAACCATTTTTGGATATATTTTTTGATATTTTGTGATCTTATCCCTTAATTTAAACCTTTTACCTTATTTTAGCCTTTACTATGGTCATAAACTTCAACATTGGTAACTTATTTTTTATGAATAAATATGATATTTAACTTGTTAAGTAATTTTTAGATTCTGATTGTTGATATTAAATCCATTTTACTGGATTTAAATTATAATGGTTATAAAAATTTAATTCAATATAAATATGAATAATATAATACATTTTTTATAACAATAAACATATACTTATTTAGGACAAAGACATCGAAGAAAATTTATTCTCATTACATTTAATGGGTTATGATGAAAAAATAAGGATTATTTTACTTTAAAATAATACAAAATTGAATAGAATATTTTTGATTAATTAATTAAAGAAAAATACCAAATAATAGTTTTTTATCAGAATAAAATATAACATATTTTACAAAAATGTCAAACACCAGTTTTTGAATTCAACATATCACTCTCAAGTAACATATTTGGTCAATAAAAATGATTAATAACTTTTTAAATACTTCTTATAATATTATTAAGTCACAATATTTTCAGTATTTGTGAATACTATTTTATTACTATTTGTATAAAAATCAACTTTTTAAGAAAGATGCCAAAAAATTACGCTGTTATAATTTTGACATGTTGAGTAAAAAATGGACATAATTTTATCAAATTCTCATTTTAATGTTTATGAATTTAACATTTAAATAAAAAAAATATAATTTACTTAATCCAAAAGGTGTTATAAATTAAACATATTTATTATTTCATAAATTATTACGATTTTATTTGTTATATTTCCTTCGTTTTTTCCTTGATGTTATTCCCATTAATTAAAATAAATAATAGTTTTATTCTTGATTTTTTTTGAAATCATTCATCAAATCTAATAAATTCAATAAAATTATATATTTTAACAAAAATAATTTTTCAGAATTGTTTTTTTTAAAATAAATTTTTTTAACTTATTTAAGTTAGAAATATATATTTTTAATATCTTTATATATATATTTAAAATATAAATAATAATTTTTTTATATCAACTATATTCCAAAAATTCAAAACTAGTAATATTATATTTAGGGGGTTTGTACACTTTTAATTTGATTCATATCATGTTTGATTTATTTACATCTTGAGTTGAAATAAATTAATAGAACTTATTTACAATTGATATTAATATGGGTTGAGGAATTAAAATGTGTCCTAAAACTCATGGTGTAACATTATACCCCTTTAAATAATTTATCTCTAAAAATTCCATTACATTGAAACCAAATGAGGGTATCCATAAGATAGAAAACACATAAGATATAATTTCTAATTAGATATGAACCTCACAATATTAGGTAAGATCAAGAAACTCATATTTTACATCATAATATATATATTTATGGATTTTAATTTTTCAAAAGTATTTGTGAAATATCTGAATCCTTAGTTGGTTATAATAGTTTATATGGAGATACCTTTTATAGATTCATTTTCATGATCTTATACTCAACCAAATACTAAAATAAATTTTTTATGGGAATATATAATAAAATTAGATTAAATAAATATATTAATTTAAAAAAATACAACATAATATGACTTAACCAATTAAAATTTCATTCCAACCATGATACATTCAGTTTAAATATGAAATTATTAGTTCAAACTACAAATCTTTTAGTTTTAGTCAAGTTTCTATAAGATTTATCATCATTGTTCCAATAACCAAATCTTTATAAATTACAAAACCAAAATTTAAAAAATATATTAATTAATAAATTCGAAGAAAAATCAAGGAAACTTATTATCTTAGAAATCAACAAACCCTTTTATAAAAAAACATAAAATCACTTATCAATATATATTTCCTCAGTCATATATATATTACCAAAATATACTGATATAGTTTCTAACACTACTAGAAAAACAGGTATTTGCGACGGGTCATTTGCGATGGGATCGCGTCGCAAATGGCCCGTTGCTGAAAACGGTGTCACAACAACAATTATTTGCGACGGGCCCGTCGCTAAAGCCATATTTTGGGATGGGGATTCTCCCCGTCGCAAATAGTACTCCGTATATTTGTAAAAAACTTTTCATATAGTAATGGCGACGGGCCCCGTCGCAAATACCTGTTGCGACGGGCCAGCCGCAAATAGTTTTTGCGACGGGACCCGTTGCAAAAACTATTTAAAAATAAAAATAAAAAACTATTAATAAATTATTTTAATGCATATAATAATAATACTATTTGCGACGGGCATAGTATCCCGTCGCAAATACAATAAAAAAAATAAAAAAAATAAATTATTAATAAATTATTTTAATTAATATAATAATAATAGAATTATAATTCAAAAATAAAAAATAATAAATTATTAATAAATTATTTAATTAATATAATAATATTAGAATTATAATTCATAAATAAAAAAAATATTAATAATTTATTTTAATTAATATAAAAATAATAGAATTATTTTACATTCAAATATTAAAATAATTCAAGTATTACAAAAAATATAATTAAATTATAATATTATAAAATTTTAATATATATATATATAATTTAATATTATAAAATATAAATAATATTATTATTCATATTAATATTATTATTTCAAAATATAATATTATTAATATTTTATAATGAGACAGAAACTACGAATAGAAAAAAAAAATCCTATTTTGATTTCACAAATTTTATAACATAAAAACAAACTCTAATCTGAAGGAGGGGGGAGGGGGGATCTGCAGATAGTGGTGGAGGAAACTCCATCCCTAAAACATGAGTGAGTCGGCGCATGTACTCCATCTGCTCCTGATGCTGCTGCTGCCACCGACTCATCTGCTCCTCGTACAGCTGCTGCTAGCATCGACGCTCCTCCTCATGCTGCTGACGCATCTGCTCCTGCTCCTGTCGGAGACTCTCTATCAGTGCAGTCTGAGATCGCAACTGATCCTCATACTGTGTAGCAGAAGAAGATGCACGAGCTCCTCTCGAGCTGGACACCGACATCGCAGCACTGCCATAATAATCTCCGGGAGTCAGTCGAGAGCTGATACCAACTACCCGTCCCTTCTCGAAGGCATACTCAGTGGCCTGCATCCATGCCGCCTCATCAAACTGACGGCCAGTGGTCTGATCTGATGACTCGGCCTGACTCTCAGGCCGGGTCTGTGACGCTGCGGCCTCATATGACTCCTGTAGTTGCAATTTAAAATTAAAATTGTGAATATATTATATGAAGTTAATTATTAAACTTGAAAACAAATAATACTGACCACGATGTGATGCTGACGATCACCTCTGAGCTCCCCAGTAGCAGGATCACTATACATCCTCTGATATACGTCGTACTCCGTAATATCGGGGTGCTCGACAGCCTATAAGAATAAAAAATAAACTGTTAATATTTATAGTTATATAAAATATTTATAAATAATGTACGTACCAGATGCTATCTATGAGTACTGAAAGAACGACTCCCAGCTCGATGAGTCACCTCATGTCACCCCCGATTCTGCCTCCCCACCGATGATCTCCTCTGAAAGGCACCACTCAACAGGTGCGCACATAATCCATCCCATACATGGGATGACATGTACTCTGGTCGGTGTGCTCTACATGACTCGTCAAAATCTGACACTCCTGCTTTCTTCATGGTAGCTTTTCTTAAATTGTGTAAAAACTGATGAAGGCAAACACGCATGGCCACCTCCCATGCCTTGTGGATGGCGTCACACATGGTATCCTCGATCGGATACCATAAACCCTACAAATAAATCAAAATATCAAGTTAGAAATGAAATAATTTTAAAATAAAAATTATTTATTTACGTACATACCAACCAATGGCTGAACATGGCCTGCTGCACATCAATGGGAATCTGCTCCCATGTGGTCCACGACTGAGAGAAATAGTTGCGCAAAATAGCACTGCCCTGTCCGACTGCTATATGCTGAAAACTGTAAAAATAATAATCATTTATTATGTGAATAGATTAATGAAATCTTAGTCAAATCCACAGGTTATCACACAGGTTATCACAACTCTGTGTGCGTGGATCAAACCCAAGACGTGGACGTCGCTCGAGGACGGGGTCAGGAATCATCAATCGTGCAAGACCGCGCCCCCTCCATGTACTCCCAGGAGCGCCTGAAGGCTGAGGGTCATCTGACAACAACTCATTCGCATCGAAAGGCAGGTCAGCATCCTCTAACTCACGAAATGTGGCATCGTCCATTTGAAACAGAAAATGTTATTGTTGTTAGAAAATAATTGATAATTACTATTATATATACATATATACATATTATGATTGTATATAAATACAACGGAATTCTATCAGTGTTCATCTTCATCATCATCTTCATATATGTCAATGTCATCTTCATATTCCTCCTCAACATCATCGATATCCATTCGAGTTACAGTTGTTTCATCTCTTACCATTTCAAATTCATATGTGACATCATTAACATCATCCTCATCACCGACTCTTAAATGTGGGGTGTCATCATCAATACTCATGTCTCTTTGTAAAAAAGATTGATTTTGAGTACTCTCTTGAAAAACATCATTTCTTTGCACATCAGTGAAAGCACATTCACTTTGACTAAACTAATTGTCTCGAATTTTGATTTTTATTACACTACACCAATCAGTCAAGTCTCTTGATGTAGCACAATACTTTGCGTAATAAACTTGATGTTCCTGTTGAGCCAATAAGAATGGTTCATTTATTGCGAGAACACTTTTACATTTAATATCGATGATTCCATGAGTCAGATGAACACGCACGCCTCTCTCTATATCCAACCACAGACATTTGAACATGGTTATGTAATGTTTTCCAAGATAACAGAGTTCAATGATTTCATCAAGTATGCCATAAAAGTCAACTTCATTTTCTCGATGATGAGATCCTCTCAAGCTAACTCCACTGTTTATTGTTTTTTTCGATTCCCCATATGCATGTGTGTGAAATCAAAATCCATTCACCACATATGCATTATAAGTTTTAACAAGTTTGGAAGGTGGGTTACTCAATACACACAGCCGTTTGTCAATTTTATCAGCATGTCGAGACACCTGAAAATTTGTGAAATAATTATCAATATAGTAAACTATACATTGAATGAGTTGCTAAAAGATAAAGAATTTATGTTACCAGTTTTTGAAACCACTGAGAGAAATTTTTCAGTCGACGTTCTTCGAGAGAAGCTGCTGTAATTTGTGGAATTTGTTTCTTGATATGATTATCATACAACCTATAAAAACCAAAGTTATTTACTGTAACACAAATGATAGAATAAGTGATATAAACACTTACAGTACAACTTATGTCATCTCTTCACAGTTGAGCAGAACATACGTATGAGCTCTATGATGTTCATCATCTGAAAGCCAGCGTTCATAAACTCCACCAAAACCAAGCTCTGGCTGGTTGAAAACAGATAATTGATTGTTGATTTCATCAATATTCCTCTCGTTCCATCCCATTCGGTTGTGTTTTGAAGGATATTCAGATTCAAAATAATGGGAGCAGAAAAAAGATATTTCCTCTTGCAAATAAGCTTCTGCAATAGATCCTTCAACAGATGCCTTGTTACGTACTTTTCTTTTCAATTTTTGCATGCATCTTTCAAATGGGTACATCCATCGAAACTGTACTGGACCTCCACATTTGGCATCATATGGAAAATGTAACATCAAATGTTCCATTGAGTCAAAGAAAGACGGTGGAAATATTTTTTCCAGTTTACATATAATTACAACAACATCTTTTTCAAGTTTGCCTAGAGCATCATAATCTGCTGTAGCCGCACAAATTTCCCGAAAAAAACGAGACATGTCTGTTATGGAATCCCAAATCACAGAATTAAACAGACCTCTTAATCCAATGGGTAGAATTCTTTCCATTATAACATGACAATCATGACTTTTTAATCTAGTTATATGACCATTCTTTACACATCTACCCAAATTGGAAGCACAACCATCTGGAAGTCTCAAATCTGCAATCCACTGACAAAATAATAAACGGTTTTCTATAGACAGTGTATAAGCTGCTTTTGGTTTCAGTAACCTTTCTGTTCTAACATTCTCAAATAGTTCCAATTCTGTACGCCTACAAATTTGGGAAAGATCTAAACGTGCATTTACATTGTCTTTTCTCTTTCCTGGCGTATCCAAAACTGTATGAAACAAATTATCAAAACAGTTCTTCTCAATATGCATGACATCTAACATGTTTCGGACCAACAAATCAGACCAATATAGAAAATCCAAAAATATGCTACGTTTAATCCAATTGTGTTCTTTACCAAAACCAGAAATTTTATGTTGGTTTATTGTAGGACCAAAAGTGATGGGAGGTAATGAAAATACAACTGATTTTAACTCCGAACCTGATAGCATTTTTGGAGGTCCATCCCTTTCAACTGTTCCTTTTCTGAAATGAGATCTGTTTCTGCGAAAAGGATGATCAGCTGGAAGAAATCTGTGATGACAGTCAAAATAACAAGGTTTCTTTCCATGAATGAGCATAAATGCTTTGTTCTCTCCCATACAGTAAGGACATGATTTCTGACCATGTGTACTCCCGCTAGATAACATCCCATAAGTCGGGAAGTCACTAATTATCCACATTAATGCTGCTCTTAGTATGAAATTCTGTTTCGTTGCAACATCATATGTACTGACACCAGTACTCCATAATAAATTTAATTCATCAATCAATGGTTTCAAATAAACATCAATATTTTTCTTCGGATGTCCTGGAATTAGTAAAGTCAAAAAGATATATGGCTCCTTCATCAACATCCATGGAGGTAAATTGTACGGAGTTAAAAAAACAGGCCAACATGAATATTGACTACCATAAAATCAAAACGGACCGAAACCATCAATGGAAAGGCCCAGTAGAACATTTCTAGCTTCTAAAGCAAAGGATGGATGCACTCTATCAAAATGTTTCCATGAATCACCATCGGCTGTATGATTCAAGTTTTTATTGGTTGAAATATTCTCTTTATGCCATGACATCATTGTCGCTGTATTCTTAGACATGAATAAACGCTGAAGTCTGGATGTAAGCGGAAAATAGCTCAACTGTTTTACAGGAATCAAACCAGACTTCCCATGTTGTCCTTCTTTATATCTCAGTTGCCCACATGTGGGACAACTATCCAACGACTCATTTTCCCCAGAATATAAAATGTAGTCATTTGAACATGCATGAATCTTCTGACAAGTAAGTCCCAAATTTCGAACCAGCCTCTTACTCTCATAGTAATTTACAGGGAAAACATTTCCTTCAGGTAACAGTGTTTTAAGCAAAGAAAATATATGGTCAAAAAAGGTGTTTGACATTCAGTTATCTTATTTGATAACCATAAATTTTACAACTGCTTCTAATTTTCTCATCTTGCAGCCAGGATATAATGCATCCTCAATAGACCTCAACAACTCATAAAATTTAGACGGTGCCAACTCAGGATTTGAAGCTATATCAACCGGAGTTTCTGTATGTTGAACAGATGAACCTGCAACATCATGTACTAAATCTTGAAACTGGGATGGATCCAGAATCAAGTTGGTATCACCTGCTCTGGAACTGCGTTCACCGTTTTGATACCAAAAAACATAATCTGGTTGAAAACCAAAACGTAGGAGATGTCCCCCCACTTTGTCAAACGTGTCAAACTTTCTCAATGCACATTTTTTGCAAGGGAATTTTATTTTTCCTTCTGAAACAAATTCTGGATTTGATGTCGCAAATGATAAAAAAGTCTCCACACCCTCTACATATACTGGATTTAAACCAGAACCGTTTGGATTTCTACGTTGATTTATCCATATGCGGTCACCTAATAATGATTGTTGACGACCTCGTTGTTCCATATTTTTCTATAAAATATAAAATCATTACTGGTTTTGAATAATTTGTTAGAAAAAACACTCAAGCAAGGATAATTATAGAGTTTACATCATACACGACTGACACAAACTTTTTATTGAGATAGACCTAAAAATTAACCCTTTAAGAATTAAATATGTTGAGAATAAAGCAAAACCTGTTACAAATATTGATAATTTTAATATTATATAAAAATTTTATTAATTTAATTATTCCTAATTATTGGTAATTATTCCTAATTATTGGTAATTATTCCTAATTATTGGTAATTATTCCAAATTATTGGTAATTATTCCTAATTATTGGTAATTATTCCTAATTATTGGTAATTATTCCTAATTACTGATAATTATCGGTAATTATTGGTAATTATTGGTAATTATTACTAATTATTGGTAATTAATACTAATTATTGGTAATTATTATTAATTATTACTAATTATTACTAATTATTGGTAATTATTACTAATTATTACTAATTATTGGTAATTATTACTAATTATTGGTAATTATCGGTAATTATTACTAATTATTGGTAATTAATACTAATTATTGGTAATTATTATTAATTATTACTTATTATTACTAATTACTGGTAATTATTACTAATTATTGGTAATTATTACTAATTATTACTAATTATTTCTAATTATTACTAATTATTACTAATTATTGGTAATTATTACTAATTATTACTAATTATTACTAATTAATGGTAATTATTACTAATTATTACTAATTATTGGTAATTATTCCTAATTATTGGTAATTATTACTAATTATTACTAATTATTGGTAATTATTACTAATTATTACTAATTATTACTAATTATTGGTAATTATTGGTAATTATTACTAATTATGGTAATTATTCCTATTTATTACTAATTATTATTAATTATTGGTAATTATTCCTAATTATTGGTAATTATCGGTAATTATTGGTAATTATTGGTAATTATTATTAATTATTGGTAATTGATACTAATTATTGGTAATTATTATTAAATATTACTAATTATTACTAATTATTGGTAATTATTACTAATTATTTGTAATTATTACTAATTATTGGTAATTATTACTAATTATTATTAATTATTACTAATTATTGGTAATTATTACTAATTATTACTAATTATTGGTAATTATTCCTAATTATTGGTAATTATTCCTAATTATTACTAATTATTACTAATTATCGGTAATTATTGGTAATTATTGGTAATTATAAGTAATTATTCCTAATTATTGGTAATTATTCCTAATTATCGGTAATTATTGGTAATTATTGGTAATTATTACTAATTATTGGTAATTATTACTAATTATTGTTAATTATTACTAATTATTATTAATTATTACTAATTATTACTAATTATTACTAATTATTACTAATTATTGGTAATTATTACTAATTATTACTAATTATTACTAATTATTACTAATTATTGGTAATTATTTGTAATTATTACTAATTATTGGTAATTAATACTAATTATTGGTAATTATTAGTAATTATTACTAATTATTACTAATTATTGGTAATTATTACTAATTATTGGTAATTATTACTAATTATTACTAATTATTACTAATTATTGGTAATTATTACTAATTATTACTAATTATTACTAATTATTGGTAATTATTACTAATTATTACTAATTATTGGTAATTATTCCTAATTATTACTAATTATTACTAATTATCGGTAATTATTGGTAATTATTACTAATTATTCCTAATTATTGGTAATTATTACTAATTATTGTTAAATATTACTAATTATTGGTAATTATTTCTAATTATTACTAATTATTACGAATTATTGGTAATTATTACTAATTATTACTAATTATTACTAATTATTGGTAATTATTTCTAATTATTACTAATTATTGGTAATTATTACTAATTATTGGTAATTATTCCTAATTATTGGTAATTATTCCTAATTATTGGTAATTATTCCTAATTATTGGTAATTATTCCTAATTATTGGTAATTATTCCTAATTATTGGTAATTATTAGTAATTATTCCTAATTATTACTAATTATTACTAATTATCGGTAATTATCAGTAATTATTGGTAATTATTGGTAATTATTGGTAATTATTACTAATTATTGGTAATTATTACTAATTATTGGTAATTATTCCTAATTATTGGTAATTATTCCTAATTATTGGTAATTATCAGTAATTATGGGTAATTATTGGTAATT
This sequence comes from Viscum album, assembly GCA_963277665.1. Lineage (NCBI taxonomy): Eukaryota > Viridiplantae > Streptophyta > Magnoliopsida > Santalales > Viscaceae > Viscum > Viscum album. The sequence continues at coordinate 1,272,923,679 of OY728132.1, read as the reverse complement.
ATTACTAATTATTGTTAATTATTACAAATTATTACTAATTATTAGTAATTATTCCTAATTATCGGTAATTATTACTAATTATCGGTATTTATTGGTAATTATTGGTAATTATTACTAATTATTGGTAATTATTACTAATTATTGCTAATTATTAATAATTATTACTAATTATTACTAATTATTGGTAATTATTACTAATTATTACTAATTATCGGTAATTATTCCTAATTATTACTAATTATTACTAATTATCGGTAATTATTGGTAATTATTGGTAATTATTCCTAATTATTGGTAATTATTACTAATTATTGTTAATTATTACTAATTATTGATAATTATTACTAATTATCGGTAATTATTACTAATTATTGGTAATTATTACTAATTATTGGTAATTATTACTAATTATTGGTAATTATTACTAATTATTACTAATTATCAGTAATTATTCTTAATTATTACTAATTATTACCAATTATCGATAATTATTGATAATTATTGGTAATTATTACTAATTATTGGTAATTATTACTAATTATTCCTAATTATTACTAATTATTACTAATTATTACTAATTATTACTAATTATTACTAATTATTGGTAATTATTCCTAATTAATACTAATTAGTGGTAATTATTAGTAATTATTACTAATTATTACTAATTATTGATAATTATTGATAATTATTACTAATTAATTCTAATTATTGGTAATTATTACTAATTATTGGTTATTATTACTAATTATTACTAATTATTCCTAATTATTGCTAATTATTGGTAATTATTCCTAATTATTGTTAATTATATGAATAATTACCAATAATTAGGAATAATTACCAATAATTAAAAATAACATTATTTGTATATTTTATTATTAATATTAAAATAATATAATTTTCTATATTATATACAATTCTACTTTCATCTGTGTGTTTTCTGTCTCCACATACAAATATTACATGTGGAGACAGAAAACACACAAATGAAAGGAGAATTGTATATAATATAAAAAATTATATTATTTTAATATTAATAATAAAATATACTAATAATGTAATAATGTTATTATTCCTAATTATTGGTATTTATTACTAATTATTAATATTTATTCTTAATTATTGAAAATTATTACTAATTATTCCTAATTACCATTAACTATGAACAAAACTAATAATTTAAATTTATTAAGTATCAAAACAATGTAAACATAATTAAATTACAACTAATTAAGAATAATTGAAACTAATAAAAAATTTAAAATAAATATTAAATTAAAATGAACATAAATACCTTTAAAATTGATCTGAGGTTGATCTCTGATCGTTCTTGAAAACTTCAATATCAACTCCGGAGAAAAAAATTAAACATAAGAAACGCTGAACTCTAGAAATAGAATTTTGAGAGAAGGAGAAGATGGAGTTCGAGAATGAATTGAAAAAAGCGGATGAGGGTATTTATAGGTTAGATTATTTGCGACGGGTCCATTTGTGACGGGATACCCGTCGCAAATACCCTAGCCATCATTTATTTCGGTCAACGGTTAAATAATTATTTGCGACGAGACCCGTCGCAAATAACCACCTGCCGACATACTATTTGCGACGGGGGAATATTCCCGTCGCAAATACCTTTTACCGCCGCCGGTTATTTGCGACGGGCAATAACCGCCCGTCGCAAATACGTTTCCCGCGATATGGCGCGCAAAGCGCGCCAGTTCTTTTGCGACGGAGAAAGCTAACCCGTCGCAAAAGGCTACTTATTTGCGTTAGGCAAATACCCCCGTCGCAAATAGCCATTTTTCCCGTAGTGTAAATAACATCAATCATCATGTCATGAAATCACATTTTAACGCTATAAATTATTCACACGACTTGACTTATAGTTTTTAAAATAAATTAACACATTTTTTCAATAAACTATAATTACATATATGTAAAATCACATATCAACCAAAATTTCTATTTACAACTCTATCAAGTATTCTTCTTAGAAATAAAATTTTCAAAAATATAATTAATCATCTTAAAATACAATCACATAAGATTCCAAAAGTGTATCATTGCCTTTCAACTTATGATAAACCTTAAACTTAATAACTGATGATGGTATTTAAAACTCCTAAAATATATTCATTTGATGTTATGACAAACATTAAAGTTATCTGAACACTTATTTGATACCAACTATAACACCCCCTACCTATACACCCACATACATGGATAAAAATATAATCATTTTATACTATCTTTGATACCAACTAAAATTCCCCCAGACTCAGAATTACAAATTTTGTGCAAAAAATATTCTTTACATAAAATCTTTGATACCAACTGAAGTGGACTAAACATAACCATCCATAATTAAAATATCAATAACTAATATTGAGTCATTAAAATACCCAAGGTCTTTTAGGTTTAGAGTTTTAGAGAATTATAAAAAACCCTTTAACTGATAAAACCAATATCATTCCCAACAAATTGAAACTTCTCTGACTACACCAATAACTCCTTAGTTTACAATAATAATTTAGAATATCCTATAAAATTCTCCACAAATCATATCATTTGGTCATATCATACACAAAACTCTTCTTCATAACCTAAGGAAATAGAAACATATGAAGGTTGAGTTAAACTTGAAATGGACTAGATTTTTGATCCCCTCTTTTGTTTTTCGGGTTATTAGAGGTGTCATGGATGGGATTTGGAAGATATGAAGGGTAGTTGAGATGAAATATCAACATCAGGTTTTTCGAATGATGTGGAGTGTTTGACTTTAGAATTAGGGTTGGATTATAGTGTGTAGGTGTGTTGGACACCATACAGTCTGGTTAGGATATACGGTTTCTGCATTGAATAAAAAAATATACATCATGGAGTCTTAGAGAGGTGAGTTATGGTGGTTTTATACAATTTAGTATCTCTGTTATTTAAGGGGTAGGTTGTGGAATGGAGTCTTAGAGAGGTCAGTTTTATTGGTTCTATCTATTTTGGAGTCACTACACCGCAGGGATGGGTTGCAACACGACCTTCATTTTTTATGTTAAAATACCACATTTGGGTGGTTCCGTTATACAATAGTAACATTTCCTAGTTTATTGGATCTCATAATTAACTAAACTATAGATCTCAGATGTAGCATTGAATAGGTGCATTGTGGGAGTTTTCTTGCATTGAGATATTGTTTTTGTTCCACATCATCCCAGCATGGTGTACGGTTGAGTGTCGTGTCATGGCCTTTCAATTCTAGACCTCTCAATAAATTCATCAACACCTTCCTTACTCATCCTTATTTTAACTTTTTCAATCAAACCCTAGGTGATCAGGAGAGATTTTTTGAAGTCCCTTTGGAGATCCATTTAATATATTTAATCAACGTCTTCAAGAGATTAATACATGGTGATTTGAGGATTTTTGTCCCCTCCCCAATGGTTCTTCTCCATTAAATTCTTCTTCTCCATGATATAAAACGTTTTTTCTTCACTTTTTTTGTGGTTTATATTAATAAATTGTAGATTTCTTTTTTTGGTATTGTGTTTTTGGGATTGTGGGTTCCCATGGGGAGGTAATAAAAATATTGTTCATAGTGTTCCATTGTTACTTAGATAATATTGATATATTCATGTTGAGGAAGGGAATATAATACCTTTATATTATTTTGAATCGTATGTGTGAAATTATAATGTTTTGATCCTATGGGTAATGGGATAGGTAACCTAATCAAGATAAGAACATGTAATTTAAATAAAAAATAATGTTTTGTTTTTGGTTTTTGATTTCTTTTTGTTTTATGCATATTAATGCCTCTTTTCATGCTCAGATAGCGTGTTGTATTTTATTTGTTGAGATTAATGTTAATATCAAATTTTTTCTTCTAGAAATTGGTTAAATAATTAAAATCTAAAATGATTTTAAATATGTGGTTAAATAAAGAGGAGTGTAAGCTGATATACTTTTTTAAAATTTTTTGGTGGAATATAAATATAATGAAAAATGTATGTCTATGTTGTTTGAAAGATTTTAATATTCGATATGTTATAGGTTTATTTTTTATAGATTCCTATGAGTTATGAACTGGTTTATTCAATATGGGAATTAAATGGTTTCTTACTGTTAGCCAAATATCCCTCATGGTCATTCTTTTTGGTTGATTTTGTTTGTTGACAAGGTTTTTGGTTGTTGAAAAATGTTGGTTATCAAAGAAGGCCGAAAGAGTTAACACGACACACATGGTTGCCATTGGAACTCATGATTTTTCATGAAAAAAATTTCAATACAACATCATTGAAAATTACAAGATTTCACATGATTGACTTTAACTTTAAGATGAAGTGCGAGTGGTGAACTGAACTTGCAATGTGATCACACGTGACACTCATAGTAATATTTGGAACACACAATGTGTATTGTAAGGTATTGTAAGATAATGAAAATGAAAATACCAATATTTTTCATGATTGAATTTGTGTCTCACTATGATATAGCACACAACACATGAGATTTCCATTGGATATTGTGGAGAGGTCTATCACAACACTCATGACTATCTTTGGATCTCACGTAGGGGTATTACACAGCACTCATGATTTTCTCTAGAGATCACATCCTAATCCTGCAAAAATTAAAAATAAGACAAACTCTTGAGCATGAATACTGAATGAGGGTTCATGGAGCGCGAATTCTGACAAGATGGAGGGATTTTCGATATGCGACAAACATGTCACCAGGGACTCATAGGGTGCATCACCTGTATTATAGTGGCCACAAACACATCTCTCCACCTCCCTAGTTTTCCAAATTCAATTTTTTTTAAATTTTCAGTGATCATGTGAGATTTTATAAGGGACATCTAGGATATTTAATATATATTTTTATGATGCCTCTGGTAACCATTATGGGTTATATAGAGATTGTGAAAGCATGTCATGAAAAATCTATATGTTTTTCCCTAGAGGACAATATATTTCTTTGGACATTCCCAAAGACTGAAAAAATTACAAATGTGGACCAAGGACTCTTTCAATGCGTGAATTTCAAAAATGGACTCACACAAAGCATAATTGTTAATGGAGATAAAGGACTCACACAAAGCGTTAATGCCAACCAAGGAATCGTGTAAAGCATGAATGTCAAACAGGGACTCACGCAAAGCATAAGTGTGAATGTTGATCAAGGACGTGTGAAAACCACATATATAGGAAGAGGACCAATTCCAAAATCCCACACAAAGCACATGTAGAAATCACGCAATTGTATCTTGTGGATCACATGATACAAATTTGGTGGATGGTTATCCATGATTTGTGGAATTAATGTGGTGGAAACTCGCCTATAAATACCCCAATACCCATCCGTTAAATATTGATAATGTTTTTAATAAAATACTAACGTGAATATAATATTAAGAAGATAATCATTGTGATATCTCATGACAGAAGTACTTGGATAAATAGAATACACAGTTGACTTCATGTAAGTGTTTCACATGATCTAAAAAAGGTCTTTCTTAAAAAGAGAAAGTGGATTCCTGAAAGAGGACTCATGAAAGTAGACTCGTGGATGAGTCTTCCATAGAGTGGGACTCATGAAAATTTCAAATTGTGGTTCATACCATGGGTTCACAAAGAAATATAATATATGATTGACATTTTGTTAGTGTTGTGCATGACCTAAATAAGGTCTTGCACAAACAGCGAATACAGAATCATCAAAGAGGACTCGCAACAGTAGACTTGTAAAAATACATTCATAGATTGGGACACACACAATGTGAAAATAGGAATTCATACCAGGGGTTCAAGGTGAAGGAGGTTTGTGAAAAAAGTTCACAATGAAGGAGGTTCATGACATAGGTTTATGACGAAGGAGGTTCACACCAGGTGTTCGCGATGAAGGAGGTTCATGCAAGGTGAGTGTCTTGCAAGGAACCAAGGGATAGAAGAAGGTGATAGGGGTTCACGCATGGTTTGAGGTGTTTGAACAAGGTTCAAAGGGTTCACAAAAGGTGCCAAGGGTTCGTGCCAGGGGACATGCACAATGTAGGGGATCGCACAAGCTGACAGGGTTTCCCACCAGTATCTCACATAATTTGTTATGTGCCTAGGTATTGCACATGGGTAAAAACAAGAATATTGTGTATGTAGATACATTGTTACATTTCCCTATGAATATTATAATTTTCATATATTAATTCTAAAAGAGAATAATAATATAGAAGATCTTCCCCATTTGAGAAAACTCGTAGAAGGAGGTTATTCACCACAACATTCACAATAGTGAAAGGAAGACTTGGAATCACATGAAGATCATTCCAAGGAAGAGGTAATTTTTGTGTATATAGTAAAGAGAATATTTTTACTGTTGTCAGTAAATTGGTAGTTTTTCATCAAGGTGTTTTTACATAAGTAAAGGAGTAACCCAGAAAGAGCTTCAATAGAGCATTTACCTATAAATGGGGATGTATTCATTAGTAATAATTAATGAACCTACATGTCCATAAAATATGTGGCACCCAAAATTCCATAAAATGTGTGTGGTTCATTTATAGAGAAGTGAGAAAATAAAGATGATGATGATGATCCATTCCACTAGTAGTGAGCCAGAGAAAGATACATATGGAGTGACCCTTGAGAAGGAAGTGTGTTAACAGAAAACCTTGAAAATGTGGTGAGCCTAAAAATAGAAGTGATCTAGCCAGAACATCTTTATTCATTGTGAGACTTAGTTAATTTTTTTACAATCATCATATTCCCATTTTAATATCCTTTTATGTGGCCTAGTGTGGGTGAACCAAGTAAAAATCTCTATATCTTTATGTTTTCTTTATGGATTTACTTTCAAATCATTGTCATCAAATATAATTGGAAATGATTTAACCAATAAAAACACTAAAGGAAAAATATGGTGACCCTTATAATAAAGAGGTCAAGATCTTATGTGGATGGAAGAATTTTATAAATAATATACACACATTAGTTCACCCCCATATTAGGGTATTTAGGCCCCTTTTGGAACTAAAAACGGGTAGAAGAGAATAGGTTACGTTTTATGATTTTTTTTCATTGACAAGGATTACTCTACTATTTGAATTGATGTTTCAGTTTGTTCTTATCTCAGTGAACCATGGAAAAGATAAGAATTAAAAAAAGAATAAGAAGAAGTTATGTGGTATTACCCAGTATAAAAGTGTTTATGAGAAACGCATGATTCAGTTTATGGAAACCAATAGTGTACTGAATAAAGGTTTGGATGAATCAGACGGTGAAATGATAGACACACTAAACGATGTTGTAGGAATAAGTTAAGAACTTGATATTCTAAATGATTTTGATACTACTAATGATGGAGAAATTAAAAGAAGAAAAAAGTTGGATGTTTTCTATAAAATAAGGGAAATGTATCAGAATTTGAATGATTAAATTAAATGTAATGATATTTTTATTGAAGTACATGAAATTGAGGTTAACTAGATAAAAGGTTTAAATAAATGGCCTATTGTTGTGGCTATTAATATAAGAGAGAAGAATGATTCCCAATATAAATAACTACAAATGTTGTCTCCAAAGATATAAAAACTCCAAGATGATGATGAGAGAAACAATCTGAACTCATAAGAAATTCCGAATATAAAAGCAAAAAATGATGATCTTGCTACATATCTAACTAAACTAGTTCAAAAAAAATCAAAATCTACCATAGGAGAACTCATTTTGTTCTGAATCTATTTCTCAGTATAATTCTATGTTATATGAGAATTTTGGAATAATTGATAAGATCTCCTGAGACTTGGGAGGAGAGATGATTTGTGAGAAGAATTATAGAAGAGAAAATATTGATCAACTTTAATGATGGGATATTATGATTGAAAAATTGTGATAATGACAAGAATTAGTTAATAAATTTGTGGGGAAATATAATACCCAAGAAAATCCCACATTGAAGGATTATCTGGACTTACTATTTGATTATCCTTTAACAGGTGATAATGAAAAGAAAAGAAAATATGGAACTTTATAGGAAAAAAATTTAATGCTTGTATCATCTTAAAGGCCATACAATTTAGGAAAATCTAGTATTGGATATGATGAACTTCCTCCCATGAAAGATAATATGAAAGTTGTGAAAAGATCCAGAGATAAGAAAAATCATATTGGTACTGGAGATAGATCTAAAAAGGTTTTTATATGAAGTACTGATAACATGTTCTATTTTTGTGGGATACATTGTAATATTTCATGTTTTTTTAGGAATTGGAATATATTTCATATTTTGAAGGAAAAAATATTACTATATATGTAAACAAGAGGAATTTTTTTGAAATGTATATCAGAAGAATGCAGTTGTCAAATTAAATTAACAATGAATATATGGACACACCATGAGTATGTGTCAAGAAGCATGAGTGTTAACTGTCAAATAATAACTCTGGATTCACCAACATCTCATTCATGAATGGATGAAATGAGGTATCACTTTAATGAAAGATATTTTATTTGTTCTAGTCATAGGAATTTGGCAAGACATTACTACAGAAAGAAATAAGGGAAGGAAAAGGAACCTGAAAAGAGATCCCAAATAATGGTAGTGTATAATAAAAAATATTATATTGTAAGACAATATGAAAAGTTGAAAAATCATTTTACAGCCTTTGGGGAATCACGTGGATCTCAATGAATGGTGTACTAATCACATCTATAGTTACACTGAGAACAACTATCTTATAAGAATGAAAAAAAACCTAAATGGAAAAGGATGGAGATGATCCAATTGTGTTTTCTAAAAATGTATACTTAGTTGAAGACTCAAACACATGAAATAAGTGAATACAATATAATTATTTGACCAATAGAGGAAGAGGCACAAGAATATGACCAGTGGAAAGATTCATTCTCAAAGAAAGATTCATGAGGAATGTAATATTTGTGAAGAAATAAAAAAGGAAATTTTTAAATATGGGTTTAAACCCAAAATTGTAATAAATTAAAATCCTATAGAATATAAATATCCAATTAAGACTCACTATGTGGGTAAATAATGTTCAGTCATAAGACTAGAATAATTGATTTTTGGATGGGTAGTTGGAACATGCACAAAAAGAGTTTAGTACTTTAGAAGAAAGTATCAATGGTTTTATCCATAAAGATTGACCACAATACTACTTTTTAGAATTCTAGAGGTTACCCTATCCCTATGTGTATAAATTCTGTTAGTTTATGTTCATGTGTTTTAGGTTTTTTAGGAGATAAAATCTTGGGGAAGTGGAATCCAAAGATGAGAAGTAGTGATGCGATGTGATCTATAATGTCAAATGATACAAATTAGTTAACAGGGATGAAGAAAAACCTATAATAATTCCTAGAATAGATCTAATGGTCATTTTATGCTTGAGATATATGGAATTAATTAAGTGAAATGGATAATTATGGTGATTTTAACTTTATCTCTAGCTTCTTACGCTGAGTTCTAACTTATTAGGCTTTGCAGTTTTGTTGATGGATCATTGCTATATCTTAAATTAACCTAATGAAAATATCATTGAAGGTAGATAAAAATGGACAATTTTACTATGTTAGAGAAGTTTCTCAAGACTACAATCATAGGTGATGAAATGATGCAGGAGAAGAATATTGTTTGTGTGTTTAAACATCATTCCAAACAACAAGAAGAGCTGCACATCATAGGGGGATAATTCTTTATCTTAATCAAATTCCAGATCATAATGATGACTATTTTTTGGATACCAAAAATCTATGATTGGACAGTAAAAGTGTTCTAGTTGGTTTTCTCATTCATGAATATGGTAACATAGTTCTTCGGTTGTAGAAGGTACTATATGGGTTGAAAAAATCACTAAGAGCATGTTATTGAAGAGTATATCGTTTTTTAAATAATATTAGTTTTAATTTTAATGGAGTTGATTTCAATCTGTATGTTAAAAATGATTGTAATCAAAGGATCATGGTGCTAGTGATAAATGGAATGAATTGAAAATTCATTTTTCAATATAAATATGCCAAGTTGTTTTTCTGAATATTTTGACCGGATAATTAAAAGAATCATGATATCAAATAAATCCCAAGGAAACCCACTATATTTCATAAAAAAAAATTCTTTGGTATATCATGGTTATGATGGATTTTAGTTTGTTGTACAATGAAATATATCATCAAGATTTATTGGGATATATAGATGAAGATTAGGCTGGATCTGTAGAATATAAAAAATGAATGTCAACAGGTGCATTCTATCTTGGAAGGTTATGTATTTTTTGGTTAATCAAGAAACAATATTTCATTTAATTGAGAACCGTAGAAGATGAATACATTAATACAAATCATTCATGCACAAATTTAATGTAGATGAAATAGTAACTTAATGATATGGGTGTTGAAGTGATGTCTCTGATTGGAATCTGTTGTGATAATTCATGTGCTATAAATCTAATAAAAAATATAGTCCATCACACAAGAAAAAATAACAATAAAATCAAGTTACATTTTATCAAGGAGAAGGTGGTAAAAGGTCTTGTGAAATTGGAGTTTGTGTCTACATAACTACAAGTTGTAATCATTTTGGAAAAGGCCTTACCCAAATAAGCATTCCAATTATATCAACTAGACCTCTGAGTCCAGTCGACCACCCGCACTTGAAACACTATAGACATAGACCCACTATCCCTAAGGAATGATGTGTTTTCTCTAATATGAGGATCTGTGTTCTTAACCCGGTTGCAAACCACAACAAAGTAACCTTCATGGTTCATTGACCAAGGGGGATAAATTATGCTATAATAAGGAGAAAATGTATTAATCCATAAACAAGATATGGGGAGAATCTGAATGGGGGAGCAACAATGTAGTTGGATCATTAACTCTAACAATGATAGAGATGATCAATCAATGATTATATATCATGATAGCTGAGGTTTGTGATGAAAGAATAAGATTTTTTTTGAAATTAAATGAAGTGTTTAATTGATGAAATTTGCATCATACTCTTCTTTTGCATACCACGCGTTCCTTATATTGGATTAGATTGTATGTTAAGTAAATATATGCTCACTATCATAATCGCAAATGTGAATAGTAGGAAGAATATGGAAGAAGATTTAATGTGGTATCAAAATCTGAAGCTTTTTCAACAATCTCAAAGGGGGGTACTATTAGACAAAAACCCCTCATGATGGTTCTTTTGAGAAGATTGGGTTTATTGATATGGTATGAGGTTGTTGAAAAAGGATGGTTATCAAAGAAGGTACAAAGTGTTAGCATGACACATATATTTGTCTTTAGAACTCCTGATGGGTCACGAAAAACATTTTAATGAAACAACATTGAAAATTTCAATATTTTGTGTTCCTGACTTTGAGTCTAAGAGGAAGTGAGAGTACTGAACTGATCTCACAATGTTATCATGCCCAACACTCATATTTATCTTTGGAACATGCGATGGGTCATGAAAGGTAATGGAAGACAATAACATTTAAATCTAAATCTTACACGTGATTGAATTTGATTGTAAGTCATAAAGAGTTTTCATGAATGGTGGACTGAACTTGTATACTGTGAGTGATGAACAATTATTGAAATGTGATCATGCATGACACTCATAGTTTTCTTTGTAAATCATGTTGTGTCATGAAATAATTGGATGCAAATTAAATTGTAAATCACATGATTTTTTGTGATTGAATTTTAGTATTAGGGTGACATCTCATACAATGCACATGATGGTATTTAGATCTCATGAAGTGGTATTCCACAACACTAATGTATATCTTTGTAGCTCACAGAGGGGTATTGTGCAACACTCATGATTGTCTCGAGAGAACATGTCCATATCTTGCACAAATCATGAATAAAAATCATTATTGAGTGTGAATGCTGATTGAGGGTTCGTAGAGTGTGAATGTTGACTAGTTGGAGGGATTTGATGAGATGTGACAGACATGTCACAAGGGACTCTTGGGGTGCATCACATGTCTTATAGTGACCACTAACATCTCTGATTTCCTCCCTTTTTCCCTGTTGTGTTATTTATAAAAGACCAATGATCATGTGAGTTTGAATAAGTGATATCTAGGATATTAACTCAATTTTTTTTGAAACCTCACATAACCAATATGGGTCATTTGAAGAGTGTTCAAGTATGTCATGAAAAATCTATCCGTCTATCCCTAGAGAACCATAAAGTTGTCTGGACATACCCGAGGAATCATGAAAAGAGAGAATGTGGACCTAGGACTCAAGAAAAGAATGAATGTCGACTAGATAATCTCACTAAACATAATGGTGAATTATGATTGAAGACTCATGAAAAGAGAGAACGATGACTGTCGACTCATGAAAAGCATGAATTTTGACCAGGGACTCACACAATGTATAAATGCAGATGCTGACTAGGGACTCAGGTAAAGCAAAGATGTTGAAAAAGGACTCATGCCTTAATATCACACAAAGAACATGTAGAAATCACACCCCTAGATATTGTAGAGTGTGTAATCCCAATTTGGTGGATGTTTGTCCATGATTTGTGAAAATAAGGCGGTGGGAGATATTCTATAAATACCCCATGACTTGTCCTTAAATATTGAAGAAGTGTTTCTCAAAATATTGATATGTAGCTCATTCAGAGAAGAGAAGCATAGTGAGATCTTGTGACAGAGGTTTGCGGATATGGAGAATATGTAATTGGAATCTCTTAATTATTGCAACTGATCATAAAAAGGTATTGAGAAAATTATGAAAGTGAATTCATGAAATGTTACTCATGAAAGTATACTTTCGAAAGAGGCTTGCGTAGAGTATGACTTAGTCAAAGTGCGAATGTGGGTTCTCTCCAAGGGTTCATAGAGAAGGGGAATACATGATTAACATTTTTATGTGTTTTTCATGGTATAAACAAGCTCTTGCGCAAAGAGTGAATACATACTTGAGAGAGAGGACTCATGATAGAAGACTCATAGAAGAGTCTTGGACATAGTCTTACACCAAAAAAGTGCGAACAGAGGTTCGCACCCGAGTTTCACAATGAAGGAGTCTTGTAATAAAGGTTCACGGTGAAGGATTTTTGTGGTGAAGAAGGTTCAAATTTGGGGTTTGGAGTGAAGGAGTTCCTTGCTAGGTGCGACTTAACTAAGGCACCAGGGCTTTGTTCAAGGCTCCAGGGGTTCATGGAAGGTTCTAGGGGTTCACACAAGGTGGTAGTGGTCTGCGCAAGGTCTTAGGGGTTCACACCAGAAGAATTACACAAATTAGGGACTCGTTCAAGGCATCGAGGGTTCATGACAGGATCTCACACAAGTGGTCATGTTCTAGGGTATCTCATATGGGTATCATACTAGAATATTGAACATAGAGATACACAATTACATTCCCTTGTGAATAGTACCATTATCATATCTAAATTATGAAGGAGAAGAAGAAGATAGATGATATACAACATTTTAAAATAATCCTAGAAGAAGGTTATTCAATACTACATTGAATGTAGTGAAATTAGTACTTGACACCACTTGAAGATCATTCCAATGTAAAGCTAATCATTGTGTGTGCGGTAAAGAAAAGTTTGTTCCAGTTTTCTGAAAATTTCTAGTGTTTCATCCAGCTGCTTTCACAGGAGTGAAAGAGAATCCATGAAATAGATTAAGTAGACAATCTTCCTATATTTGAGGATGCATTCATGATCAATAATGAAGGGACCTAAATGTCCTTAAACTGTGTGGGACCTATAATTCCATAAACTAAGATTGGTTCTTTCCTAGTGTAGTGAGAAAAGGAAAATGAATATATTGATCCTTTACACTAATAGTGATCTAGAAAAAGTGACAAAGGGATTGGCCCTTGGGAAGTAGTGAGCTGACCATAAACCTTGTAAAGGCAGTGAGCCTGGGAATAGAAGTGATCTAGCCAAAACAAAATTATTGGAAGTGAACCTTAGTGAATTTGGTACATTCAGAACACTGCCATTGTGTAATCCATGGATGTAGCCTAGTGAGGGAGAAACAAGTAAAAATATCTATTTCTTTATGGTTGATTAATTTCATTACTATCAGTGCATTTTCATTATATAAAATTGAAATTGGTATGAACAATAACAACAAAAAATAGAAAAAAAAGTGACTCATACAATAAAAATCCAATATCTTATGGGGAAGGAATATTTCGGATAATAATATCTATTCCCTGATTCACCCCCCTATCAGGATATCTATCCCTCTTTTGGATGAAAAACCTACTACAAAGTAATTATTTGGGGTTTTGCTAACTCATCCTTATTATGGAAGGATTTTATGCCTTGGTTTTTTATGATCGTAGTTCCTTTACATATGTGAAAAAATTATATGGTTTGTGTGCTCAAGGAATTTTAGTGCCTTAATATGATTTCTTGCAAACCTTATATAGTCTATTTTCCTTGATGAGCAATTGGTTAGGATCCTAGGTCTATTTAACTGATAGTTTTTTTTTAAATTGTTAGGAAGCTTAGATGAGCGAATGCCTAGGATCCAGAGATACAATGATGGTTGATTCACCAAGAAATTAGGATTTTTTTTCAAAATGGTCTGGGAGACTAGGCCTGTTGAGATAAGTTTAGGAAGGGTATTTATCATTGATGATCTTCAAGATTGATTATTACAAGATAGTCTACAAGTAAGATGTTTTTTATTCATTTCCCACTACTTAACATAGTGAGAATCTCTGCACGTTATGTGTAATTATGATGTGGTAACTTAGGTAGAGTAAAAGAATACCTAGATCATTTATAAATGATTAAGGAATAAATAATAAACCCATGGGATTGGGTTTTATTGATGGAAGTAATGTTAAATGTTTAATATTATATAAAAATTATTTAATACTTGGAAATATAAGTATATAATCATATTTTCATTGGTAATTGTGTTTGGATATTTAAATCTAATCATAGAAAAGGTAATGGTAATAATTAATTAATTTATAATTAATTAATTAATATGAATCTTGATGTTTACATGCTTGTTTACAATAAAACCATATTACTAGCAGCCAGGGGTCCTATTTAATGATAGTGAAAAAAGAGACTGAGGATAGGTTTTTTGTCACGAACCAACCCGGGTCGACCCTGAACCGGTCACCTGAGCCGGTCCACGACATGGCCCGAGAGGCGTTCCTGATCCTCCCGGGCTGGCGACAAGCGCCAGGGCATCATTAGAGATTGTGGGAACGATTTTTCCCAATATAAATAAATAAGACAGTGAAAATAATACAGAGCAGCGCAGAAAAGATAAACCAAATAAAGTGACTAGACGGAAACAAACAGGAAACAAACTAACCAAACACGACGTCCGAACAACTCCGTGCGACCTCGCGGGTCGCTCTCCGACTCAACGATCAAGCGTCGCCCAAGGCGAGCGCATTCAATCTATAGCCTGCACAAACACTAAAAACAGAAAACAACTATAGGCGTGAGTATTAAAACTCAGTAGGGTAGCCCGACATCTATTCCCAATGCACTACCTTTAAAATAAAAGAAACATCATTTCAAGTTTGAACTACAATCTATAAAAGTATGTTTTTAATAATATTCTACTCAAAAACAAAGTACGAACCATTTCCCTTAACCATTTCCAAATTCGTGTTCATTTCATTAGTGCCAATGACATTTCAGGAAAAGGGGAATGTGATGTTTAAATTTTCAAATTTGTACAAAAGGGATTAAACACTTCCATTTGAAAACAACTTTTAGAAACCCATTAAAAAGCAATTTATCAGTTTCCAAGGAAAACAATATGCCAGAATTCACAAAGTAAAACATACAGCAAGGGCAATGTAAGTATACACGTGAGCATCATAATCATTACTGCAAGCTACAAAAGCTGAATAGACATGGGTGAACCTAGGAGATCGAGAATAAACCAGAAGACACCAATACATGGGAAATCATCCTTATTGACATGTCAAGATGAAATCAAAACGCCCAATACGCTCGACCATCCACTCACGGGAAGGTCGAGGGCAAATCCCATAGCAATAAACCCAATATATCCACCTACTATGGGCCACTGGTCAGTACCATAACCTACCAGTGCAGCAATCGTTCTTAGAATATTCTCTCAATATGCCAGATTCCCATGTCTCAAGGGTTTGAAAAAGGGGTGAGCCAACTAATGCCAACCGAGCATCCAATCACATATAAATATATATATAAAGCACAACAGGCATCACCCGAGCCACTCTGCGGAACAACCTCATGCCTTTTTCTACTCAAGTACCCGGGAGCCTCCAAGCGCGGCCTCCCAAACAATCAATTGCAACCAAGGCATGAGAGTCGTCCTAAGAGGGTTTTTTATAAAAACATTTTCATCGCTTTCCATAAAGTGCCAAACGGGCATTTAATATAATTCACAATCACTACCAAAACCAGTTTAAAACTATTTAAAGAATCCAAAACACTACGTCACAGACCAACAATATTTTTATAAACCAAACCAAACCATTTTCTTTTTCCAAATAATCCTTAAGAGCCAACCGGGAAATTTCTCAAACGAACCAAAGTATTTGTTCATGCTTCAAAAGAAATCATTTCTCATTAAACTGGAACTCTGTTTTACATTCTGTGAATTATGTTTAAAAGCCAAACGGGCATTCTTTCATTATTGGGTGTCCGCTCGTCAAAAGGATGTTTCATGTGTCGTGTATAAAATAAACGGCTCCTTTTGACATTAAATAACCATTTAAAAATTAACCATCTTATATTAAAAATTTATTAACGTATATTATCTCATATTTATTAAAATTAATAAAATGTTGATTTTAAACAATTAGGGTGTGCAAACAGCATGAAATAACATAACTTAAATTTTAAAAGCAGTGCAAAGGGAACCTACCTCAAAATCAAGCGCGTCGACAAACAACCTCGGATCCGAGGCGCGATGACACGACGTGTGTCCGAGACTACGTGACCAAGTCTAATACTCTTGAAACTAAAGCACGGCGACGACGGAACCTCGGAAACAAGGCGCGGCGGTGGCGCTCACTTGGAAACGCCCTGCGCGGGTCCTAAAAGTCCTGAGCCATCAAATAACAACTCACCATCGATTAAAACCCATGCGATGATGATAAAAATAATAGTAATAATAAAAGTAATAATAATAATAACAATAATAATAATAAGAATAAGATTAATAATAACATAATAGTAATATTATTGATACGAATATTAATAAGAATAATAATAATGATAACAATAATATAATTAATAATAATAACATTAAAAATAATAATAATAATAATAATAATAATAATAATAATAGTAATAATAATAATAAAAATATTATTATTATTAACATTAATAATAATAAAAATAATAATAATAATAATAATAGTAGTAGTAGTAACAACAAGAATAATAAAAATAAAAATAAAAATAACAACAATAATAATAAGGATGTAGTATTAACAATAATAATAAAAGCAATAATAAAAAGAATAACAAGATAATAATAGTAAGAATAATATGAATAATGATACTAATAATAAAAGTAAAATAACAATAATAATATTGATAATAACAATAATAATAAAAGTAAAATTACAATTAAAACAAAACAAACCTTACTGGCCGCGACGTGCAGGGGAGAAGTAGTAAATCGCTCGGCCTCCACATGCGCAGCAAGGGGGGGAAAACGTCGAGTCGCCGGAAGCAGGGTTCACCGCGGAGAAGGAAGGGCCGGCGGGGAGGGAGGGTCCTCCTGCTTGCGCTGCACACCAGTGGGGAGAAAAAAACGGTGGGGAGAGAAGGGTGTGAGAGGCTCCGTCGCTGGATGGGTGAGGATGAAGGGGGGAGTTGGGTGAGTGAGGATGAAGGAGATCAGGAGGGGGGATAATTGCGCCGGCTGCGCACTGAACAGGGGGCGAAGGGGGTTCTGTGGGTTCGAGCAAGGAGCGGAGGATGCGGAGCCGGGACCGCGCTGGCTAGGATGGCCGATGGAGGTCGTCGGGGGTGGTGCAAGGCTGCTGGAGCGCTGGTGGGTGAAGATTTCCAGCGGCGCGCAACAGTGGAGAAGGGCACAACGGCTGGTCGGGCGCTGCAAGGTGGATACGGAACTGGGGGGGGGCTGCTGTGAGGGAGGCAGGAGGGTGTGCAGGCAGCGGGAGGCAGAGAAAACGGGAGGCGAGGGGGCCAGCGGGTGCTGCAACGAGGAGAAGCAAGGGTGAGAAGATTTGCTAAGAGTAGGAGATCGTGGCGCCTTTATGTGGGTGCGAAATGCATAGGAGGAAGATGGGGGCTACGGGCTCTCTACAGGTGAGCGGGAGCAGGGGTGTCGGGCCTGGACCAGATAGCAAGGGAGGGGGTGGCGGCGCGCTAGGAAGAGGAAGGATCGAGAGATGGGGGCTTCTGCAAACCCTACTAATATATATATATATAAGAATAAAATAAATAATTCAATAAATAAATAATGAAAATAATAGTAATAGTAATGTTGGTGATCAAAAACTCTAATAATAACAACAACAAAAATGATAAAATGACAATTCCAATAACAAAAATTCTTAGATAAAAAATATAGTATTATTATTCATGACCCAATAATAATATTATTATAGTAAGTTATTTATTTAAATTATTTTTAACTTATTCAATTCATATTCATTTGTCCAATACAGATATCGTAATCATGGGTGAAGCCGCGCGGGGTTTCCGAAACGTGCTCATCCCGGGTGCTCAACGACGTCGCGTCAAAAAGCGCACTTTTTAACAAAAACTCAAAAACCTAGTCCGATACTAAACACGAACCACAGCAAAAATAATTTAATCCAAAGAAATCATAAAATAAAATAAACGCGCATGTCGGGGTGTGACAATTCTCCCCACCATAACGCTTTCCGCCCCCGGAAAGCCACCACACCAACCAGTCGATCGATCAACACCTAAGGATTTCACAGAACACAATCCAACCTCTTAACCAAGGATGTCACAATGACTACCAGCGGGACTGAACCTCATTGCCCAAAGTAAATCACCAACAGAGGGGAGGCCTGAACGGTCTCCCCACCATAAGAACTCAACTAGCATTCAATAACGATTTAAGAGAAAACCCAAAGAGACTCATGGTGGGTCTCCCCACCATAAAGAACCGACCAACTAACGACCAAACGGGAAACCAACTTAGACATGCACGAGACCTTACTCCAGCTAGAAAGAGCACAGCAAGGACCTTTAAACCACTTACTCACGTCCAAAAGGGATAGAAGCTTAAATGGATACTTAGCACAACTAAAAACCCAAACCCCGTGGGCGGGGAGGGTGGGCCCAAGGATCAAATCCCTGAAACTACGACGTACGACTACTCACGACCCATCAATTCGGGATGGACACCAACCAGGGCTGCAACTGATTTACATCAGTGGCCCACGCAAGGTTACTGATCAGCAACTTACATCCAAAAGGCACAATTCCCGACGTTACACGAGGGATAAGTCCATTGCGCACTTTGCGACAAGAGAGAACTACAACGACAGAGAAACCAGAGCAACAACACTAAAACTATCTCACCACGACGATAGAAGCACGACTTTAACCGGACTCTTTAAAATTTTCCCCGGGGGGTTCCTGACTACGCGCTGACTTCACTCCGAGACCTTTTGGCTGGAGCTCTGATGGATGAAGCATCTTCTGCCTCGCAGTCAGGTTCTGATAATCCCAACAAGAAACATACATCTTTTGATTTGACAAAAGAAATGACAAGATTTTAAAATTTAGAAACACACCACCATTGAAATCCGAAGTTCGTCAAAAGACCCATGACATTTCCATACATTTCAAACCCACAACAACATCAGTACAACTACAACGATAAAAGATACCTTAAAATGAAAAGAGAATTACACCCGAAACTTTGGACAAAGACCCAACATCACATTACTTCTGAGAACTTCCTCTGCGACGCTTCCTTGCAACGCCCCGACAAAATCGTCGCAAGTGACCCAGACGTCCACACGCCTGGCAGGGCTTCGGAGCGCTTGGGAACGATGACTTCTTGTGACCCCGCTTGCCACACCGATAACACACAATAATCTCTCGCTCTGAAGAGGTTGATGAAAGATCTCGAGGCCTCTTGATTCCACGACCTGATCCATCCACTTCCATTTGCTTACTCACCTCCTTTCCAGAACTTTCACCAGTGCTCATAGAGATCGAAGGAGGGAGAACTACTTCGAGCACTCCTGCCATCGCGGCTTCGATACGAAAATATTGTCTCGCCACATCGACAAAAGAAGTCAGGTTGGACTCTAACACCTTCGACTGTAGATCAGGGCGGAGACCCGCCTCGAAGCATCGAGCCTTCACGGGGTCATTTGTGGCATACTCTGAATCATAAGGTACTAGCTCTACAAAGTGCTGGAAATATTCCAACACGGGTCTGTCGCCCTGCTGTAGACAACACATTTCCATCCCCTTTCTCACCCTATCTTCCTCAGAGAAATACTGACGAATGAACGAGGCCTTGAAAAACTCCCAAGTAATCTCTTGACGGGGCTTGTTCCGAGACACTGACTTCCACCACATCCACGGTGAACCTTCAAGCATGAAGGTCGCAAACTTGACCTTCAACGACTCGGGCAACTCAATGAGGCTAAAGTACCTTTCAATCTTCCGCATCCACTCCTCTGCCACAGAAGTTTCTTCTTGACCATAAAAGAGAGGTGGATCGAGCTTCCGAAACTCAAGCATAAAATCCTTAGGTTGATCAACCGCACTACGATCACCCATCAAAGCTTCAAAGGATAACCGCTGGACAAGGAAAAGTCGAAAACCCAATCAAGGCCAACTCAACGAATGAATAACAACCTCAAAATCAAACACTGCATAGGTGAAAAGCTCGAAATCCGAGAAAACAAGTTATCATAACATCAAAAATTTTCTCTTTGAAAACATCTTTAATTTAGAACAAGCTTAGTGGGTTAAACCTTCGCCATTGGTATTCTTTAGAGCCTCAGTCACATGCATGTATCCATGCCACCCAGGGAATCCATCCACCATACCAGAGATCCATCCACATTTCCAACATACCAAAATGCATGTGAGTACTCATCAGAACACCAAGGCCAAAACAAAGCAACTTCATTTTCCAAAAACAATTTATTCATACCATTTTTTTTAAAACAATCTGCAAATCAAACATGTTATTTCAAACAACCATTTTTTTTTCAAAACCAACTTTTTTGATTCAAACCACTTTCAAACATCACGAGAAACCCAAAACAACTCAAACAGGGGACTAGTGTCAGTAAAAAACTTGACCATATGGTTGGCGGCCATATGCCAAACACGTCACTGACACCGAGAGCCTTCTTGGGCCATGCCCCTAGCTCCACATGGCTTTCCAGGCCATGCGGCTTAGGACTATTAGCCCAACTCCATTTGTCGTACCCCAATCGCAAAACATTTCCATAAAAACCCAAACAAACCAATTAAACCGGACTTCCCATGGAAACCTGAGGATCAGTACGGGCAAGAGTTCGCGACGCTCTTCTCGCACATACCCCTCAAGTCCCGACAATCCTACTCCATCTACCTTGAAATCCCAAATAACAAAAGGGAGCTCTGAAAAGTGAGTTCTGCTAAGAGAAAACCTGCCTCTGATACCATTTTGTCACGAACCAACCCGGGTCGACCCTAAACCGGTCACCCGAGCCGGTCCGCGACATGGCCCGAGAGGCGTTCCCGATCCTCCCGGGCTGGCGACAAGGGCCAGGGCATCATTAGAGATTGTGGGAACGATTTCTCCCAATATAAATAAATAAGACAGTGAAAATAATACAGAGCAGTGCAGAAAAGATAAACCAAATAAAGTGACTAGACGGAAACAAACAGGAAACAAACTAACCAAACACGACGTCCGAACAACTCCGTGCGACCTCGCGGGTCGCTCTCCGACTCAACGATCAAGCGTCGTCCAAGGCGAGCACATTCAAGCTATAGCCTGCACAAACACTAAAAACAGAAAACAACTATAGGCGTGAGTATTAAAACTCAGTAGGGTAGCCCGACATCTATTCCCAATGCACTACATTTAAAATAAAAGAAACATCATTTCAAGTTTGAACTACAATCTATAAAAGTATGTTTTTAATAATATTCTACTCAAAAACAAAGTACGAACCATTGCCCTTAGCCATTTCCAAATTCGTGTTCATTTCATTAGTGCCAATGACATTTCAGGAAAAGGGGAAAGTGATGTTTAAATTTTCAAATTTGTACAAAAGGGATTAAACACTTCCATTTGAAAACAACTTTTAGAAACCCATTAAAAAGCAATTTATCAGTTTCCAAGGAAAACAATATGCCAGAATGCACAAAGTAAAACATACAGCAAGGGCAATGTAAGTATACACGTGAGCATCATAATCATTACTGCAAGCTACAAAAGCTGAATAGACATGGGTGAACCTAGGAGATCGAGAATAAACCAGAAGACACCAATACATGGGAAATCATCCTTATTGACATGTCACGATGAAATCAAAACGCCCAATACGCTCGACCATCCACTCACGGGCAGGTCGAGGGCAAATCCCATAGCAATAAACCCAATATATCCACCTACTATGGGCCACTGGTCAGTACCATAACCTACCAGTGCAGCAATCGTTCATAGAATATTCTCTCAATATGCCAGATTCCCATGTCTCAAGGGTTTGAAAAAGGGGTGAGCCAACTAATGCCAACCGAGCATCCAATCACATATAAATATATATATAAAGCACAACAGGCATCACCCGAGCCACTCTGCGGAACAACCTCATGCCTTTTTCTACTCAAGTACCCGGGAGCCTCCAAGCGCGGCCTCCCAAACAATCAATTGCAACCAAGGCATGAGAGTCGTCCTAAGAGGGTTTTTATAAAAACATTTTCATCGCTTTCCATAAAGTGCCAAACGGGCATTTAATATAATTCACAATCACTACCAAAACCAGTTTAAAACTATTTAAAGCATCCAAAACACTACGTCACAGGCCAACAATATTTTTATAAACCAAACCAAACCATTTTCTTTTTCCAAATAATCCTTAAGAGCCAACCGGGCAATTTCTCAAATGAACCAAAGTATTTGTTCATGCTTCAAAAGAAATCATTTCTCATTAAACTGGAACTCTGTTTTACATTCCGTGAATTATGTTTAAAAGCCAAACGGGCATTCTTTCATTATTGGGTGTCCGCTCGTCAAAAGGATGTTTCATGTGTCGTGTATAAAATAAACGGCTCCTTTTGACATTAAATAACCATTTAAAAATTAAACATCTTATATTAAAAATTTATTAACGTATATTATCTCATATTTATTAAAATTAATAAAATGTTGATTTTAAACAATTAGGGTGCGCAAACAGCATGAAATAATATAACTTAAATTTTAAAAGCAGTGCAAAGGGAACCTACCTCAAAATCAAGCGCGTCGACAAACAACCTCGGATCCAAGGCGCGATGACACGACGTGTGTCCGAGACTACGTGACCAAGTCTAATACTCTTGAAACTAAAGCATGGCGATGAAGGAACCTCGGAAACAAGGCGCGGTGGTGGCGCTCACTTGGAAACGCCCTGCGCGGGTCCTAAAAGTCCTGAGCCATCAAATAACAACTCACCATCGATTAAAACCCACGCGATGATGATAAAAATAATAGTAATAATAAAAGTAATAATAATAATAACAATAATAATAATAAGAATAAGATTAATAATAACATAATAGTAATATTATTGATACGAATATTAATAAGAATAATAATAATGATAACAATAATAAAATTAATAATAATAACATTAAAAATAATAATAATAATAATAATAATAGTAATAATAATAATAATAATAATATTATTATTAACATTAATAATAATAATAATAATAATAATAATAATTATAGTAGTAGTAGTAACAACAAGAATAATAAAAATAAAAATAAAAATAACAAAAATAATAATAAGGATGTAGTATTAACAATAATAATAAAAGCAATAATAAAAAGAATAACAAGATAATAATAGTAAGAATAATATGAATAATGATACTAATAATAAAAGTAAAATAACAATAATAATATTGATAATAACAATAATAATAAAAGTAAAATTAAAATTAAAACAAAACAAACCTTACTGGCCACGACGTGCAGGGGAGAAGTAGGAAATCGCTCGGCCTCCACATGCGCAGCAAGGGGGGGAAAACGTCGAGTCGCCGGAAGCAGGGTTCACCGCGGAGAAGGAAGGGCCGGCGGGGAGGGAGGGTCCTCCTGCTTGCGCTGCACACCAGTGGGGAGAAAAAAAAACAGTGGGGAGAGAAGGGTGTGAGAGGCTCCATCGCTGGATGGGTGAGGATGAAGGGGGGAGTTGGGTGCGTGAGGATGAAGGAGATCAGGAGGCGGGCTAAGTGCGCCGGCTGCGCACTGAACAGGGGGCGAAGGGGGTTCTGTGGGTTTGAGCAAGGAGCGGAGGATGCGGAGCCGGGACCGCGCTGGCTAGGATGGCCGATGGAGGTCGTCGGGGGTGGTTCAAGGCTGCTGGAGCGCTGGTGGGTGAAGATTTCCAGTGGCGCGCAACAGTGGAGAAGGGCACAATGGCTGGTCGGGCGCTGCAAGGTGGATACGGAACTGGGGGGGGGGGCTGCTGCGAGGGGGGCAGGAGGGTGTGCGGGCAGCGGGAGTCAGAGAAAACGGGAGGCGAGGGGGCCAGCGGGTGATGCAACGAGGAGAAGCAAGGGTGAGAAGATTTGCTAAGAGTAGGAGATCGCGGCGCCTTTATGCGGGTGCGAAATGCGTAGGAGGAAGATGGGGGCTACGGGCTCTCTACAGGTGAGCGGGAGCAGGGGTGTCGGGCCTGGACCAGATAGCAAGGGAGGGGGTGGCGGCGCACTAGGAAGAGGAAGGATCGAGAGATGGGGGCTTCTGCAAACCCTACTAATATATATATATAAGAATAAAATAAATAATTCAATAAATAAATAATGAAAATAATAGTAATAGTAATGTTGGTGATCAAAAACTCTAATAATAACAACAACAAAAATGATAAAATGACAATTCCAATAACAAAAATTCTTAAATAAAAAATATAGTATTATTATTCATGACCCAATAATAATATTATTATAGTAAGTTATTTATTTAAATTATTTTTAACTTATTCAATTCATATTCATTTGGCCAATACAGATATCGTAATCATGGGAGAAGCCGCGCGGGGTTCCCAAAACGTGCTCATCCCGGGTGCTCAACGACGTTGCGTCAAAAAGCGCACTTTTTAACAAAAACTCAAAAACCTAGTCCGATACTGAACACGAACCACAACAAAAATAATTTAAGCCAAAGAAATCATAAAATAAAATAAACGCGCATGTCGGGGTGTGACATTTTTCCTATAGTATAGGTTGTAGGTTATATATTGTGTACTTTCTAAAATAATATTATTCCCAATCATATTCAATAGGGAAACCAAAACTGCAATATTTTATTTGGTGTCTTATTTAATATCCAGGATAGTGAGTGAATGGATGGATGATTTTTCTATCTCTCTCAATCTCTCTCTATAAGTTGATGAGTATGCGTAACTAGAGATATAATGGATAATGGTATAGGGTGTGTTCATACCAAGGACACTATGGATCAGGATTAGACTAGACATGTATAAGGGGATGTAATGGCTTGATTTATAACACATAATTTTATTCAGGCATGGTGGTTTCAACTTACCATTAGTTTACGTGCATAGAATGTGATGGATTGAGGTACAATAAACATACATAGGTTAGTGGATTCTAGGAATACACCATGTTACAAATGGGATGATAATTATATTTAGATGGATATGTGGACTGAGGCTAACAAGAGATGTTGGTCCGAACATGGAATTGTCTTCGGTTGGGCCAAGGCCTGACACACATCATGGATGACTTATATGATTGATGTGTGGAGGCCATAGAACTTAGGGTATTGTAGAATCAATCCATTAGAGAAGTGGAAGATAGGTACCTTTATATATATATGACCTTTATATATATATATATTACTTCTATAAATTATTGTGTGAATGATCCATCATGTGGTTGGGAAACTCGTATTACCACTTTAGGTGATGAGTTGGTTTAATTTTTTTATTTACTAGGATTTTTTATGATTATTTCACATTTTTTACAAGAGGTTTTAGGGAGGATACTTATGAGTATATATGTTACACTCACCTTATTTATATATAAACTGTTTTTTTGGTAAGAGAGAATAATTTTTTGATTGGGATGAATATATATAACTCAGATGTGTTTTTGAGTGGCTGTCAGTAATTGTTGGGTATTGGGGTTACTACCTAGATTTAATTTTGGAACATATAGTTTTTATTTTGGTTTATGTTTTACATTACATGTATTAATTTTTTTTATTTTATGTTTGATGTTTGTTGGAAATTTATCATTCTAAACTATTACCCATTAACCACTATTGAGGTGAATTTCTCCCATGTGTGTTATTGATATATCATCAGTTCTATTTTCCAACCTATATATTATTGGAGAATGGCTCCGAGAAACATTTTTTCCTATTCATTCATTTTTGTCCAAGACGAGGTGACTTTGGAGGGAGGGGGACATGACATAGTGGTGTAAGAGGTGATAGTTCATAGATACGATGAATTTTGGAGTTACAAACTGGTGAGGATTAATGGGTTAGCAGGGAAAAATATTATTTATGATTAGAAAATTATATAGAATGCGACAATAGATGTGACATGGGATTTTATGGCCACATGTGACCTAACACATAGACCAATAATTTTACTAAGCATAATAAGTTAAGTGATACCACTTATTGGGTATAGACCTAGGTATGGATCCTAAATCATGATTATTCTATTCATACGTATGAATCATGAATCATGAATTTGGGTAGATAGTGTAAAATAAGATAAAATAAATAAATAATTTAATTAACCTTAATACATTCTATTATCTTGGCATTAGGATTGATGAATTTTGTTCTTCTTAAGACATGATACCAGGTTAACATCCTCATTAAGTTCATGTAGAATTGATTCAAATGGATATTCCAATAGATCACCAATAATTGGTTGTCGATGAAGATAAAACTTAGAGGACACTCTAAGAGTCCCATTCCCATCTTATATAGAAGAATGAATTTTATTTTTTAGATCAAGAGATAGAGGACAAGCTAGAGGAGGTGGAAATGACCTTCGGTTCGATCTTTTCTTAGAAGGGGAACTATGTTTCTTTAATTGTGATGATACTGCATGCGTTATCTCATTAGTGTTGGATTATATTCCTTAGGTATTTAAAGGAGTCAACTTTTTCATGGGACATGTCTAGAGATTAGTTTTAGGTTGAGTTTTTTTCTTTGACTAATACAACATATTACCAAAAGGTGATCCTTACCCTTTCATCAGGGAGATCCAATGTTTGATAATTTATTATCTACTATAAAAACATTATAAGATATTCTTTGAACATATTTCTAGAGAATTATTCTAGGGATATGAAACTAAAAGAGGATTCAGATCCGTAGATCTAATTCCATCTTACACCATTTATATTGATGTCATATACCAAAGTACTGGTGAGGAAAAAGGTCATTGATTGGATGTTTTCAAGGAACGAGTCATCACAAGATGAGAGTTTCTAATACCTTTGATAGAGAAGATATATGATCATGAATTATTATTTGTTTCCTAGAATAAAAAATTTCAATCATCAAGGGCAAAATTTTATCTTTATTCAACATGTTTCATCAGATTTTTCTGTCTTAGACCACTATGAGTTGGTTAATCATAGTTTGTTTCTATTTTTGAGGTCATGGAAAATAGAATTGAGAGTTTCCAACCATAAAAAAAGTCATCATGATACAGGTGGTCCGTTCGAAGATCATTCTACGTAGTTTCTTTAGCTGAGGTGGTAGTAGTGAGATATTATGGATTTTGAGCAGTAGATAAGGAATGTGGCTGGTAGAGGATAACATCATGATATCCATTATCCTCATGGGATATGGGAAGTGTGAAAGCATATAGGTGGCATACATTAGGGATAAATATTTCATGGATAATGATATACTCAGATTCATATTTTAGTTCCACTATAACTAGGTGATCCTAACATTATATAGGCCACCATGTGCTTCTTTAATTGTTAGGTTTTTGTCTTGTTGATTCTAGAGAATAACACTCATTTCTCTCAATGTAGTCTACGATTCTGGAATTGATGTGGAGAGGTCTCCAGTTCCCTTAGCATTAACTGTTAATGTTGGATGTTGATATAGCCTATTTAATGTGTACATAAGCAATGAATTGGTTCCTGGAAAACATCATTACTGGGGATATTTTCTATGTTTTCAAATACCACCATAAAATTTCATCATAAAAATTTATATAGTATATTCAGTGAAGGATATTATAGATTTATTTATTTTTCATTTCTTACTGTATGATGTAGATAAACATCATGTGGTGTTTGTTGGTGAGGGTTATCCTCAGATGGGTCATAGTATTGTAGAGTATCTATCATCATTGTTGGATAAGTTGGTGATATGTTATATAAAGGATCATTTAGGGGTGTTTCCTAGGGGTTTTGAAGAGTACCATGATATATTTTCTCCAGATTTTGTGTATCCACCTCATTGTTGAGAGGTCATGTTTAGTATAGATTTTCAACCAAGGGTCTCTCTCTCATTAACGTCTACATATAAAATGACTCATTCTGAGTTTCAGGAGCTATGGATCCAGGTTGATGATCTATTGTAGAGAGGATTCATTCAACATAGTGTATCACATTGGGGGGCACTAGTTTTATTTTTAATAAAGAAAAATGACAATCTGTGGTTGTGTGTCAATTTTCATCATTTGAATCAGGTGATGGTGAATAACCACAACCCTTTCCAATGTATTGATGATTTATTAAATCATTAAATGGGTGTAATATGGTTTTTGATGATCAATTTATGGTATGGGACTAATTAGTTCTGGTTAATGTATGTGGATATCCTGTAAACATCTTTCTGATGTTGTTATGGCATTACGTGTTCATTGTGATGTTTTTGGGTATAAAAAACACAAAAACCATTCTCATGGGATTGATGAATTATATCTTCCATGATTTTATGTTGTGGTTCCTGATAGTATTTATCAATGATATCTTATTTGTTTCAATATAATAGGAGGAACACATAGAGTATCTGTGAGTTGTTTTGGGAGTTCTTTAGCTTCATCATATATTTAGAAACTAATGAAAGTGTGATTTCTAGGATCATTAGTTTTATTTTATGGGGAATGTAATGGCTCATCACAAAGTAGACATTTTGAATATTAATTTAGTTATTTCTTTTGTAGGACATAATAATATTGTAGTGGTGTGCTGTTTACTTAGCGTAGTTTGGAATTATACTAGGTTTGTACCCAACTTCTCCTAGATTGAGACTTTTATAATAGTGCTGACAAGAAAGGTTCAAGAATTTGATTAGATTGACTAGTAGAAGGATAATATTGAGTATTTTAAATATAATCTGATTGGTGTTACAGTTCATTATTTTCTTGAGGTGGGTTGTAACACCCCAACCCAAATCACTGGGTTCGAGCCAAAGATCCAAATGACCTCATTCTCGCGTCCATAAATTCATAGTACTGTTGAATAGCAGTAACGGTATAGAGTTTTTGTGGAGAGACTATACCGAATTTAACCATTACAATGAACAGAATATAAAAATATATGCACAAACTAAGTGTTTGGAAAAACTCCCTCAAGGTATCATTGAAGCATTTTTGAGGTGATTGTGTTTGTTGACAAAGTGGGCCTTCGTGTTGTATTTGTTGACAAAGAAAACCAGAACATAAAATTTTTTTGACAAAGGGGATTTCATGGGGGCATGTCGAGTTCAAGGGATGTTGTTAACGATCCATGATTGATTCACGAATGTTGACAAAGGAATGATCGATTTGGAGGCGGTTGAAAAAGCGCAGATACAAGGTGATGCCGTTTTCTAGTGTTTGCCAAATTTTTGGGCCTGAAAATCGACCAATGGAGAAAAGTAATTTTGGAAAAGGGACTTGCGTGCCATTTTCATAAAGAAGAGGAAACTTGCGTGCCCTATTTTTTTCAATATCAGAACATCAAAATATGGAAAAGGGAAACGAGGCGCCCATGTTTTTGGGTTGGTCACGCAAGTGAATTGCGCAGAAGAGACTTGCGTGCTGAGGCTTGCACGCCGAGGGGAGACTTGCACGCCGTCACGTTGGGTGTCCAAATGCCTATAAATAAAGGTCGACCCCTCCTCATTCTGAGTGAGTTAAACACTTATAGAATTTCAGAGCTCCTGTCATGTAGGTGTGGTGGTCGCGCAAGTGGTGGTGTGGTCACGCCAGTAGAAGTTGCCCACCAGTAGATTGTTGCACGTCCAAAGTGGTTTGGGCGAGAAAATAAGGGAGTCGCCCAAGTTTTGAGTTGAAGAAGGGGGTTTCACGCAAGTGGTTTTTGTAACACTTGTGCACCAGGTGTTGAAGAAGCGTGACAGTTGGTGGTTGTGTGCCAATATTGGTTTGGGTGTAAAAGGGTGTGAGTCACGTTTGTTTGGAGTTGCAGAAGTTAGTGTCGCGCAAGTGGTTGAGGTGAACTTGTGCACCAGTTTTAACTTGTGCACTGAGACTTGTGCGCCGACATGGAGAAGGGCTCCAGGTATGGTTGAAGAATGACAGTAATTCAGGGCTGCGTAAAAGCTATAATATTTCTTGATACATTTGGTTCAAAGTGAGATTCATCTACGGGTGAAAGTTGGACTTCAATAGTGCTTCTAAATACAATAGAGGATGTATTCATTAGTGATAATTAAGAGAGCTACACGTGTATAAACTGTGAGTGGATCCTTTCAAGAGTAGTGAGCAAAGGAAGAAGAAGAAGGTGATCCTCTTCACCTATAGTGAGCCAGAGAGAGAAACAGGGAGTGACCCTTGGGAAAGTAGTGAGATGACCCTAAACATTTTAAAGGCAGTGAGCTTGGGAATATAAGTGATCTATCCCGAACCTTGTAAACAGTAGTGCGCTTTTAGTGGATTTGGTACATCAGCACATTGCTGGTGTTTTCTACTTGGATGTAGCCCAGTGAGGGTGAACCAAGTAAAAATTGATGTGTCATGTGCAAGCTATAATTTCTGTTTATATTGAGCACCGAGAAAGAGATAGAAGAGTGTTTTTCTTAACAGTGAAACAAGATTAAAACGAGCTTTAATTTTAAATTATTTATACCTTGATTCACCCCCCTCTCAGGGTATTCAGCCTTGTGAACCTAACCCTAAGTAAACATAATAGTATTAAATATTATAAATAATATGAAATATTAGATTTGATGTCAGATCATTCAATATTTAACCATAAACCTGTTATTGATCCCTTTTAATTCTATTTGTCGGTATCCCTAATCATTAATCCTACATGCGCACTTAGACTCCCATGATGGTTGTCAGTATAGACCCAGTAGGACACCATCAATGCATCCATAACACATGTTGACATGTATATAGAGTTTTATGTTATAATGTATTGGTAAATTATCTTTCAACAATATAACCAATCATATACCAAGCGATCATGTGATAACCAGGTTTCCACGAACCCTGGTCATACCTACATCAGCACAATGCTGGAAGAGTGTGATAAGCTGTCATTACATGACATAATTCATGATACATGACTCTTTCTTACTTTAAGGGGATTATATGTTCTACCATTAAGGAAAAAATAATTGATCATCTTTAAGGTCAAGTAAAAATCACACCCACAACTTGTGGTTACCTGTTGTTCTCAATTGACAGATAGGCTTGGTATTCCCTAATCAAAGGAACTCTACACATATGTATGGATATTCTCAATTATCACATCATTAATACATATAGAACCTCTTATAATTGTACATGGAATTCCCCCTAATGGTATAATCACCTGAAAAATATTTGGATATATTCATACTATATCAAAATATTTAATCTATGAGTCATGTTGTATAAGGCCCCAGCCTTAAACCTTACTTAATCTTGAGTTATTACAAGATTACACATTGAGGATCTTTTCAGGTTTAGAGTTTTAGAGAATTAGATCATGAAACTTGCATTACATTCCACATTTAAACAAAGTGGTTACATAAAAGATAGTATTCATTCTTCCCATCAACAGAAACATATTTAAAATATAACACGGATTCTTTCTTGACACATCCTTGACACTATCATCACATCGTGTACCTTTCCCTTGACCTGTGAAAAACATTTCAAAAACATGGGATGATCATAAAAAGGATCAGTAAGAGTTATAAAAATATGGAAAGGAAACATGAGTTCATATATATATTAGAATGAAATCACACTTTACCCATAAAACATAAGCATATCAAATCATGAATAAATCATAGAAAACATAAGACATAAAGGTAACTTGAGGCATTCATAACATTCTTATGTAGGGAGTAACCCTCTTGGTTACGTTTGGAATACCCATCACAGTATATTCCCTAAATCTCTTCGGAGAAACCTTAACGTTTCACTCCTTCACGTTACCCAATGCATTGGAGAGCTATATCGGGCTCACCCGCCCTTAGTTTATCACGGAACCACCCGTTTTCATAAAAATTCCCAAGAACCATAACATAAATGTGTCACATAAAAAATGCATAAAGAAACATAACATTTCCACATTTCAATCACAATATAACATTTTAGTATATTGAAATAATGAATCCATTCAAAAAGAAACCATTTCCAAAACCATTTAAAACATTTAATAAAGAGATTTTTGAATCAAAGTGTCCCATACCACCTTGAAGCTTAAAATTTTAAACCATTAATATCCATATAAATAAATCCTTAAAACCATTTTGAAAACATGGATATTAATAAGAACAAATAATTAAAACATTTAAAACGATATTTTGGTTAAAGGGGTTTTACCAAAATTAGAGACACTTAAATACAATAATTGAGGAATAACATTTAGTCAGAACTTTATAATATCATGAGAATAAATGGATTCATGATATAATTCTCCAAAGGACAGTATATACACCATATAATAGTGAATTGGTGCATAACAACAATGAACCCTCAATAGAAATGTCAAATGTGATGAAATCCCTTATAAAGAAGGTATCCTTAAATTAAGGACAAATCAATCTCAAAAATATGTGTGACAAATATAAATACACCCAATATAAGTGAATATTAAGTGTAAAACAATAAAAGGTCATTCACACATATTCAATGGATGACATATTCAATGTCTACATGTTGAACCCCAAGAAATCGAAATTGGGTTAAAAAGTTCCCTTGACAGCCTAACGACATCACATCAAAATGAGTTGATGAGAGATAAAAAGTGTATCTCATCACTTGGACATAAAATTTACATTAATAAGGATATATGAGAACATATCTCAACATAAGAATATGTAAATTAAAATACCCAACAAAAGAAGTCTTTTAAAAAAGAGGAGGGTGAAAGGTTCCCTTACCGACTTGGGTATCTTTCAAAACAAACACCCCATGAAAGAAGGAAAATAGATCATTGATGTAAATACTCATAAACGAAAGTATATTACACAAAGAGTAGAATAATGGGCAGTAAATACACCACTCAATGGAATTTGTGGAAAATGTATCATAAATCTCACGGGAATAAAAGTGAGATGAAAAATCCCTTATGAAAACTCGGCAGCCGAACGGCGCCACATAAAACTTCTGAATATGGATTGATGAGATCAAATAGGGTATCTCATCATATTAAAATAAAATGTACATCAAGAGGAATATAAAATAAAAACCCCCAACATTACAAAGAGGAGCTTAAAAGAAGTGGCATAAAAGAGAGTACTTAAAAAGAAAGAGAGAGGTTAGATCTCTTACGAAAGTTCGGCAGCCTAACAGCGCCACTCAAAACTTCCAAAATGGATTGATGATAGAGAATAGGGTCTCTAATCACATGAACAGAAAAATTAAAGTAAGTTTAATATAAAATATCATCCCAATAACAAGAAAGATGAGCTTTAAAAGGAATGACACAAAAGTGTGTACTTAAAAAGAAAGAGAGGAGTAGGATCCCTTACCTCGGGTCCGACTTGACTCGATCGTTCTTTAATCTCCTGAATAATAAACTTGAGTTAATTTCTACTTCCTTAAGAACCTTTTTCAAGTTCATTATTCCTTTCATATCACTTATTACCATGTCATAAACATTATGTAATCATTTAAGTTAATAATATTTGTTTTGCCGATATTTGGTTCTTAAGTCGAAAGTGGACTTCTTACAATTACATGTTGTTCGTGTGGCCAAATGTTTATTAAATACAGAATTGTATTCATGATTTAGATATCATATATGTCATATATATCCAGTACATTCATGCATTTATAACATTACATAATCATTTAGAGGTAAGAAATGAAATGCACCGTTCATGGAGACGGTAAGCCGTACGTACGCATGAACGCTACTTTCATTTCTATTTCGTATTTTATAGAATGGAATAATAATGATATAAAGGTATATTATAATTCCAGTATAATATCATATATAATATCCTAGTTCCATCCTTTATACGTCCCACATATGGTATTTAACGAATCAAATCACTTTGAGGGGGCGGTAGTCCACACTTCCTTAAATGAAGATATCGCGTTTACCCATAATGGAAACCATAAAGGTATGCC
The DNA here is from genome assembly GCA_963277665.1 of Viscum album. Classification (NCBI taxonomy): domain Eukaryota; kingdom Viridiplantae; phylum Streptophyta; class Magnoliopsida; order Santalales; family Viscaceae; genus Viscum; species Viscum album. The sequence continues at coordinate 1,272,888,959 of OY728132.1, read as the reverse complement.
CAAAATGAAAAAAAAGAGAATATTAAGGAAAACATAAACATATTATATATCATATATAAAAATAGTGACATCATAATGGCCACCTTTGAAGGTGTTAAATGAGTATTGAACAATCATCGTTTCGGGAGGCAGAATTTCGCCATCCACGGAAACCGTATGTTCTTTAACCATTTGATGTAGTTGTGTGAGAGTGTAGCTAGAATAAATCTTATAACAAAATCCTAGTATATTTAATATACTGTTTTTGTTACAAAATAAGTAAATAAAAAGAGTTTAGGGGGTTGGAGAAGCAAAATAAAACAAATGAACATGAGAGAATGAATTACCTTTAAAAGTGTAACTCCTTTTGATTTGCGCCTAAAGGCTTCCTTTGAAAAGATTATTCCCAAAGGGAATCCTCTAGGATGAGGAGAGGGAAGTGGAGAGAGTAAATGGGAAGGGGTTGGCCGAGCCAAAGGCTTTAGGAGTGTGTGAAATGAGGTAGAGGTGGGGGCCTTTTATAAGAGGAGAGGAGAGGCACTTTTGGAAAGTAAGAAATATTACTTTATTTGAAAATGTGTTTCGGTTTTAAAAGGTCCCATATTGATATAATTCGTGGATAAGGTTATAAGGGTTCTAAATCCACGCATCCAATAAGTTTTGGACATGTGTAGGTCATAGATTTTACATTATCTTCTCATTTTATTTAAATCGTCAAATAATGATGTCATCGCTGCATCATTATGATGTCATAAATAATTTAATTTATTTAATGTCTAAAAATTATAAAAAAATTACTATGATGTAGGAAATCTTTTTATATTTCCAATTACTATTTATAATAAAAAATCTTACTTGTATAACCCCACTTAAAAATTGTTTTAGTAAAACATATCATGTTTGTGTCATTTTTACTTTTACATTAAATAAAAAGTTATTTATGTCATTTCCTAACCAAAGTGGCTTCATGGGGTCCCCAAGTTTACCCATGGCTTGTATTGGTCGGCCATTACACATCCAATGAGGTTAGGACATGTGTCAAGTTCATTTCATATTATTAAAATATTATTTTTACCTTAAACTACACTAATTACCTCTAATCGCGATTAAAAACTTAATAAGTTACTATTCACCAAAAAATTATTTTTATCCCATTGAACCAAATTTTACTTCTTAATGAAAACAATGTATGTCGGATTTTTGAAATTCAAAACACAAAGATGGAAAAATTTCATTTAAACTGAAAAATCAGTTTTTATAAGTACCACTTAGTGGTGTCACTATTCATCAAAAATTGATGTTTTTCAGAAAAATCCCAAAAATTCACCCTAAGCTGTATTTGATATTACGAATTCAAAAATGAAGTATATTTTACAAAATTCAAAACATATAAGTCACATTAATTAATTTAATAATTAATTCCCGCTGTCAGAGCAAATAGCGTGTTTTTATGAAACAATAAGTATCAAAAGATTGACACTGGTTTAAGTCTGATTTCAAAGTGAAATTAATTTCAACGACCACTATTTGATTTAATGGTAAAAATATATTCTAATTTAACTTTAAAACCAATTCAAAAGATAATATAATAATATAAATAAATTCGATTAAAAAGAGGTTTTGAATTAAAATACAACATTTTACACTATTCATTAAAAAAATGAACTTTATCGGAAAGATACCAAAAATTTACACAAAGTAAATTTTGATGTCCTGATTCTTAATAAGAGTTTTATTTGGTCCAAAAGAATGTTTAAGAGTGAACAAAACTACATTTAATGATGGTTCAACATCAAAAGGTGATAAGTGAACCTTTAGTGAAAACTAGGGCATATACGCCTAAAATTGAATTCTTTCCGTATTTTAAGCCTCTATCCTTTATTGGATAAATGTAAAAACATTTAAAAACATATATAATCATATTTTAGTTATTTTTATCCATTACCACCATTACAACGACTACATGTTAACTATCATTTAAAATAATATTATTTTATTATTAGAGTGCAACATAAGATTCCCAAGAAACTCGTTGTTGCGTGTTGGGTACGCCATCGAGCATAGCATCCCCTTTAAAGTAATATCAATATTTTATTAAAAAATATGGATAAATATGAAAATTTCATATTCTTTATTTACCTGGGGTGTTACATCCTTCCCCCCTTTTGGGAATTGCGTCCTCGCAATTTTTAAAATTGAGCTTGGAAACATCCTTGAAAGTCCCACATCGGAACAATAGTCGGTAAAAAAATCACTTTAAAATAAAGAAAGATAAGCACAGAGGTCACCCGAGTTAACCCATACTAGGATTCCAAGTATGAAAATATGGACATGGAGGAAAAAAAAAGGGTCATGTTTTGATGGAGAGTCATAGAAAACATGTTTAGGGGAAAGTTAACCATAAGAAAATCACAAACTTGTGATGGGTTAAATGGTATTAGATTCCCCAGTAGGAAAAGTTAATAGACAACATTTTTTTTAAGTTACTTTTAATTGAGGAATTTATTCATAAGGAAACATAATCACTTATCATGTTGACTTTCAACTTTTACTTGATTCCTTAATCAAACTCATATTTTTTCCAAAAGATGAGTATTTAGGGAGACTTGTTCGCATTAAGAGTACTATAATCAACTTCTAGAGAATCACCTAATCCACAAAAGAGAACTATATACATCCCATGTCATTAGGCTTTAACCAAAAAAAACCAAAAAGGTTAGTACAAGGTCAGAAAATCCAGAAAAGGATAACCCATTAAAAAGAAAATTCATGCTTAATCTCCAAAATTTGTCCAACAAAACCCAAAGTTCAACGAGGACCATCTGATAAACAATTTGTCCATAAAATTCTTCAAATTAAACCAATATAAAATTGAAACCCAAATATTTGAAGGATTTAGTCACATAGTCTTCCAAGTTAAATCGTAACATTTATCTCCAAACAACATCAGTTGCTCCTAAAGTCTCGTATTGAAAAGTAATTAACATAATCACATATCCTCTATGATAGGTTAATCATTTTCATAAATAACCCAAAATCAAATTACTATTAAAAAAAGAATCAGTAAAACTAACCAGGGACTTCACGTAGTCCAGTGGTAGGCGATAAATACCAGTTTCACTTTGATTGTGGGTTCGATTCCCGCAGCTTTGTCCGACACGACTGGTAGTCACACGGTCTACGTGTTGTCCTTTTTCCAAAACTATACAATTCTCAAATCATTCCCCAAAAAGGGATAAAATCATCAAAAATAACCATAACATAATTTAACCTCAATTTTATCTCATGCCTTTCACTTCAATCATAACATATAGTAACCCATAATTACCTCAAAAGTAAGGATCATATAAACCCAAATGGTTCTTTATAACTATGTCCACAAAAGAAAAGATAACTATTACTTGAATAAAATTTTCCTATATTAAACATCAGGGTTACACATAATATAAAAAGTCTTCTAATGTAACCCCATCATCAAAAGAGACTTAATACTCTTAAGAATTTCACCATAACTCTTGAAGCCCTTATATGTTGACATATTACTCATTCAACATTCTTCATGATCCATTATCCATTCCTTTCCAACTTATTCCGAAATACCTCTTTCCTACAAACAAAATCATGAATCATATCCTAAGATTCCAAAATAGGAAAACAATAGTCATGAAATAGTACATACCATTGATTGGTCATTGTCAGTTTCTTCATACTCAATCGGAATGGCATTAGGTATTGGTAAACGAATATTGGTACGCTCTTGGTGACCCCATTCACGAAACATCTTCATAGGACATGTGTTTTCATAATGACCATGCACACCACATTTAAAACATTCAATTGATTCCTCAGAAAGAACATCTTTCCCTTTCCTCGAGTCAACTGGATGCTTCCTTTTTCCATGGCAGGTTCTTGCTTTATGACCTTCATTTCCACATCTATAGCATATTTCTATCCCTTTGAAACATTTTCCTAGGTGTTTCTTTCCACATCTTTGACACATAGGTTTTTGAACACACTTACCTTTATGATTATTACCTGTACTTCCGTAGGGATTTGTTTCTTGCATATATGATGACTTAGAGAAATATCCAAGGTTTAGGTGGTCAATCATGACTCCAGATAGTTGGTTTAGGATAATCACAAGAGTTCTCATTGCAGCTCCCATATCATCCAATTGCTTGCTCAAAAAACTGTCACAGTTTCCTTCACATCCACTGTTACTTTGGTGCCTGCTAGATCCAGCCATTTACTAAAACCAAAAAGGTCAGTGTGAGTATATCAACAAAACCATCATGTACTAATGAGTAAGATAAACACTAAGATATACTTAATCATTCACTTTATCTAAAACTAGGACTCTTTTTGAAATCCTAACCATTATGGTAATGTCACTTATGCTTAAAGAATACCCTAACCTCTAAAGTTATCTAAACCGACCTTTGATACCAACTATAAGGCCCCAGCTTTAAACCTTACTTAATCTTGAGTTATTACAAGATTACACATTGAGGATCTTTTCAGGATTAGAGTTTTAGAGAATTAGATCATGAAACTTGCATTACATTCCACATTTAAACAAAGTGGTTACATAAAAGACAGTATTCATTATTCCCATCAACGGAAACATATTTAAAATATAACACGGATTCTTTCTTGACACATCCTTGACACTATCATCACATCATGTACCTTTCCCTTGACCTGTGAAAAAAATTTCAAAAACTTGGGATGAGCATAAAAAGGCTCAGTAAGAGTTATAAAAATATGGAAAGGAAACATGAGTTCATATATATATTAGAATGAAATCACACTTTACCCATAAAACATAGGCATATCAAATCATGAATAAATCATAGAAAACATAAGACATAAAGGTAACTTGAGGCATTCATAACATTGTTACGTAGGGAGTAACCCTCTTGGTTACGTTTGGAATACCCATCACAGTATATTCCCTAAATCTCTTCGGAGAAACCTTAACGTTTCATTCCTTCGCGTTACCCAATGCATTGGAGAGCTATATCGGGCTCACCTGCCCTTAGTTTATCATGGAACCGCTAGTTTTCATAACAATGCCCAAGAACCATAACATAAATGTGTCACATAAAACATGCATAAAGGAAACATAACATTTCCACATTTCAATCACAATATAACATTTTAGTATATTGAAATAATGAATCCATTCAAAAAGAAACCATTTCCAAAACCATTTAAAACTTTTAATAAAGAGATTTTTGAATCAAAGTGTCCCATACCACCTTGAAGCTTAAAATTTTAAACCATTAATATACATATAAATAAATCCTTAAAACCATTTTGAAAACATGTATATTAATAATAACAAATAATTAAAACATTTAAAACGATATTTTGGTTAAAGTGGTTTTACCAAAATTAGAGACACTTGAATACAATAATTGAGGAATAATATTTAGTCAGAACTTTATAATATCATGAGAATAAATGGATTAATGATATAATTTTCCAAAGGATAGTATATACACCATATAAGAGTGAATTGGTGCATAACAACAATGAACCCTCAATAGAAATGTTAAATGTGATGAAATCCCTTATAAAGAAGGTATCCTTAAATTAAGGACAAATCAATCTCAAAAATATGTGTGACAAATATAAATACACCCAATATAAGTGGATATTAAGTGTAAAACAATAAAATGTCATTCACACATATTCAATGGATGACATATTCAATGACTGCATGTTGAACCCAAAGAAATCGAAATTGGGTTAAAAAGTTCCCTTGACAGCCTAACGACATCACATCAAAATGAGTTGATGAGAGATAAAAAGTGTATCTAGTCACTTGGAAATAAAATTTACATCAATAAGGATATATGAGAACATATCCCAACATAACAATATGTAAATTAAAAGACCCACCAAAAGAAGTCTTTTAAAAAAGAGGAGGGTGAAAGGTTCCCTTACCGACTTGGGTATCTTTCAAAACATACACCCCATGAAAGAAGGACAATAGATCATTGATGTAAATACTCATAAACGAAATTATATTACACAAAGAGTATAATAATGGGCAGTAAATACACCACTCAATGGAATTTGTGGCAAATGTAGCATAAATATCACGGGAATAAAAGTGAGATGAAAAATCCCTTACGAAAACTCGGCAGCCTAACGGCGCCACATAAAACATCCGAATATGGATTGATGAGATCAAATAGGGTATATCATCACATTACAATAAAATTTACAGAAAGAGGAATATAAAAGAACATCCCCCAACATTACAAAGAGGAGCTTAAAAGAAGTTACATAAAGGAGAGTACTTAAAAAGAAAGAGAGAGGTTAGATCTCTTACGAAAGTTCGGCATCCTAACGGCGCCACTCAAAACTTCCAAAATGGATTGATGAGAGAGAATAGGGTCTCTCATCACATTAACATAAAAATTAAAGTAAGTTTAATATAAAAGATCATCCCAATAACAAGAAAGATGAGCTTTAAAATGAATGACATAAAAGTGTGTACTTAAAAAGAAAGAGAGGAGTAGGATCCCTTACCTCGGGTCCGAATTAACTCGATCGTTCTTTAATCTCCTGAATAATAAACTTGAGTTAATTTATACTTCCTTAAGAACCTTTTTCAAGTTCATTATTCCTTTCATATCACTTACTACCATTTCATAAACATTATGTAATCATTTAAGTTAATAATATTTGTTTTGCCGATATTTGGTTCTTAAGTCGAAAGTAGACTTCTTACAATTACATGTTGTTCGTGTGGACAAATGTTTATTATATCCATAATTGTATTCATGATTTAAATGTCATATATTTCATATATATCCAGTACATGCATGCATTTATAACATTACATAATCATTTAGAGGTAATAAATGAAATGCACCGTTCATGGAGACCGTAAGCCGTACGTACGCATGAACACTACTTTCATTTCTATTTCATATTTTATAGAATGGAATAATAATGATATAAAGGAATATTATAATTCCAGTATAATATCATATATAATATCATAGTTCCATCCTTTATACGTCCCACATATGGTATTTAACGAATCAAATCACTTTGAGGGGGCGGTAGTCCGCACTTCCTTAAATGAAGATATCGCGTTTACCCATAATGGAAACCATAGAGTTATGCACAAAATGAAAAAAAACAGAAGCTTAAGGACAAACTAAACATATTATATATCATATATAAAAATAGTGACATCATAATGGCCACCTTTGAAGGTGTTAAATGAGTATTGAACAATCATCGTTTCGGGAGGCAGAATTTCACCATCCACGGAAACCGTATGTTCTTTAACCATTTGATGTAGTTGTGTGAGAGTTTAGCTCGAATAAATCTTATAACAACATCCTAGTATATTGAATATACTGGTGTTGTTACAAAATAAGTAAATAAAAAGAGTTTAGGGGGTTGGAGAAGCAAAATAAAACAAATGAACATGAGAGAATGAATTACCTTTAAAAGTGTAACTTCTTTTGATTTGAGCCTAAAGGCTTCCTTTGAAAGGCTTCTGCCCAAAGGGAATCCTCTAGGATGAGGAGAGGGATGTGTAGAGAGTAAATGGGCAGGGTTTGGCCGATCCAAAGGCTTGATGAGTGTGTGAAATGAGGTAGAGTTGGGGGCCTTTTATAAGAGGAGATGAGGGGCACTTTTGGAAAGTAAGAAATATTACTTTATTTGAAAATGTGTTTCGGTTTTAAAAGGTCCCATATTTATATAATTCGTGGATAAGGTGATAAGGGTTCGAAATCCACCCATCCAATAAGTTTTGGACATTTTTAGGTCAAAGAGTTTACATTATCTTCTCATTTTATTTAAATCATCAGATAATGATGTCATCGCTGCATCATTATGATGTCATAAATAATTTAATTTATTTAATGTCTAAAAATTATAAAAAAATTACTATGATGTAGGAAATATTTTTAGATTTCCAATGACTATTTATAATAAAAAATCTGACTTGTATAACCCCACTTAAAAATTGTTTTAGTAAAACATATCATGTTTGTGTCATTTTTACTTTTACATTAAATAAAAAGTTATTTATGTCATTTCCCAACCAAAGTGGCTCCATGGGGTCCCCAAGTTGACCCATGGATTGTCTTGGTCGGCCATTACACATCCAATGAGGTTAGGATATGTTTTACGTTCATTTCATATTATTAAAACATTATTTTTACCTTAAACTACACTAACTACCTCTAATCGCGATTAAAAACTTAATAAGTTACTATTCAGCAAAAAATTATTTTTATCCCATTGAACCACATTTTACTTCTTAATGAAAACCATGTATGTAGGATTTTTGAAATTAAAAACACAAAGATGGAAAAATTTCATTTAAACGGAAAAATCAGTTTTTATAAGTACCACTTAGTGGTGTCACTATTCATCAAAAATTGATGTTTTTCAGAAAAATCCCAAAAATTCACCCTAAGATATATTTGATATTCCGAATTCAAAAATGAAGTCTATTTTAAAAAATTCAAAATATATAAGTCACATTAATTAATTTAATAATTAATTCCCGCTGTCAGAGCAAATAACGTGTTTTTATGAAACAATAAGTATCAAAAGATTGACACTGGTTTAAGTCTGATTTCAAAGTGAAATTAATTCCAACGACCACTATTGGATTTAATGGTAAAAATATATTCTAATTTCACTTTAAAAGCAATTCAAAAGATAATATAATCATATAAATAAATTTTATTAAAAAGAGGTTTTGAATTAAAATACAACATTTTACACTATTCATTAAAAAATGAACTTTATCGGAAAGATACCAAAAATTTACACAAAGTAAATTTTGATGTCCCGATTCTTAATAAGAGTTTTATTTGGTCCAAAATAATGTTTAAGAGTGTAAAAAACTATATTTAATGATGGTTCAACATCAAAAGGTGATAAGTGAACCTTTAGTGAAAACTAGGGCATATACGCCTAAAATTGAATTCTTTCCGTATTTTAAGCCTCTATCCTTTATTGGATAAATGTAAAAACATTTAAAAACATATATAATCATATTTTAGTTATTTCTATCCATTCCCGCCATTACAACGGCTACATGTTAACTATCATTTAAAATAATATTATTTTATTATTAGAGTGCAACGTAAGATTCCCAAGAAACTCGTTGTTGCGTGTTGGGTACGCCATCGAGCATAGAGTCCCCTTTAAAGTCATGTCAATATTTTATTCACAAATATGGATAAATATGAAAATGTCATATTCTTTATTAACTGGGGTGTTACATCCTTTGTAACACCCCAGGATTTCATAGTGTGTTATTTCTTCAAAATAATTCAATAACTTGTACTACACGCAACACCGAGTTCAAGCGCACCATGACTTACCAAACAAGCCGTTAAAAAAAGGTTATGAATAGTATTAACTAAATTTTAAACTTTATATAATCCTTATAATTATAGAATCCATATTATGAGTTTCTTAGACATAATGTAAGATCAAATTCATCTTCAGTATTGTAGTTTTACCAACTTTTAATAGTGAACCCTTTTTAAATAAAATATTTTAAACTTTTTGACTAAATGGGGACATCAAAAAATTTAAAATAAAACATCCCAAGCTTCCACGGTACGCTTTCCTTTGAATAAAACAGTAGCGTGTGTTGTACGCAACTTCGAGTTTTAACACACACCACAACCGATCAAACTAGCCGTTATGAATAGTAATACTTAATTTTTGAAATTATATATATTTTATATTTCAAAATGGACTTCATTTTTGGATTCAGAATATCAAATTTAGCCTAAGGTGAAATTTTGGTACTTTTCGGATAACTTTCATATTTTGATGAATAGTAAAAATTACTAAATTTTAATTAAAAACAACTTTTTTAATCAAAATAATTAATAGTGATAAATTATGAATTTGAGTGGTTTTAAAGTATATTTAGAATATATTTTTACCATTTAATATAATTTTGGTCATTGGACATGATTTTACAATTAAACCGAACATAAACAAGTGTCAATCTTTTGATAGTTATTATCTCTTAAAAACACGCTTTTTGTTTTGACAGCGGGAATTAATTTTAAATTAATTTCTGCCACTTCTGTGTTTTGAATTTAGAAAAATGGATTCCATATTTGGAATCAGGATGTTCAAATTGTGTAAATAGGTAACTTTTATTTTTAGACATTTTGAATAATTACTGCGGTAAATATTTTATTTACCATGGTTAAGGGTAAATCCGGTAAATAAGGGTTAAAAATAATATTATAATAATACTAAATTACCCTAAAACGTGTCTTAACCCTATTGGTTTATACATGGTCGACCATGGGAATCTTTGGGTCAATTTTGGGACCCCATTGATCCACTTGTAAGTGATAATGACACTTTATTTTAATTAAGTTAAAATGAATACAAAAATGGCATAAGCTTACATCTTTTAAAAAAACAATTTTTACATAGGGTTATACATGTTGGATTTTCGATTATAAATATTCATTAGAAAGATAAAAAGATTTCCTACATAATGATATTTTATTTATAATTTTTAGACATAAAATAATTTAAATTATTAATGACACAATAATGATGCAATGTTTACCTCATTAATAAATCATTTAAATAAATAAGATTATAATGATTAAAATATTATCTAAAACCTGTCCAATTCTTATTAGTTGATGTTATTTAGAATATTAGTCATCTTATATTCTACCTAAATGATTTTTGGACCATTATAAACCGAATATAATTATATTATAAAGTAATACTTTCACTCTTTCCTAAAGAGCCCCTCCTCTCCCTTATAAAAGGAGACCACTTCTACTCATTCCTCACACCTCTCAAGCCACTTGTCTCGTCCAAACTCTGCCCAAATAATCTCCCCACATCCCTATCCTCCTCCTTGAAGCTTCCCCTTAGGCAGAAAGCATTTCAAGAAGTCCTTTGGTTCCAACCAAAGTGAGTTACCTAAATTAAAGGTAACATTTTCTCTTAAATTATTTTCAATTATTTTGCTTCTCCAAGCCCCAAACTCTTTTTATTTCCTTTCTTTTGTAACAACACCAGTATCCACAATATACTAGGATGTTGTTATAAGAAGGATTCAAACTACACATTCACACAACTCCATCTAATGGATGATGAACATAATGTTTCTGTGGATGACAAACTAACGCCTCACGAAACGATGATTGTTCAAATACATCTTACCGCCACTCATGGTGGCCATTAGGATGGCACTGTAATTAAATATGATATTAATGATATATATATTTTATATATAAGCTTCTATAATTCCATTTTATTTCATACAATTATTCGTTTCATGTTGTATATACATACGATAATTTCATTTGAGGAAGTGCGGACTACCGCCCCCTTAAAATGATATGACTCGTTCATACCACACATGGAACGTATAAAGGATGGTGTTAATGAACTTAAGTAACATATATAAAATATTATATTTTACTGGAATAGTAATATACCTATGTATCATTTGGATTCGATTCTTTTAAAATAAAAATTAAATGGAAGTAGCATTCGTGCGTACGTACGGACTACCGTCTCCACGAACGCGATGAGATTCATTCTCCATCGTATCCATTCAAGTATAATTATCATTTGATGATTTAAAAATTATGTTTAAGGACTTGATACCATTCTGGATATGAATAATATACATCCCATTAATAAAGAATATGGCTCACATAACAAAGAATATAAAGTAAAATGAACCCGTTAACACCTGAAATGACGATAATTCTAAGATATTATTAACAAATAAATGTTAAAAGATCATATATGATATCATATTATAGTAACTGATTCTTTTATTATTCAATAACAATTATTTCACCATTATACAGGAGGTAAACCTACCATCGACCAAGGAAAAAGTACAAAGTAAGGGATTCTCTTATCTCACTTTCAATTCCGTGAGATTTCCATTGTTCGCTACTAAATTATTGAAAGTGGTGTATTGTGTACTTCCATTTGATATATATTATCATGATTCACTTTATATTCATGTTATTCTGTAAATCATTTGGTGGTTATTAACTTTTGGCCATGCGACTCAGTTGATTAACGTGGTAAGGGGTTTCTTGTCTCACTTTTAATTCCGTGAGAATTCCATTGATCACCACTTAATTATTGCATGTGGTGTATGTGTACTACCCATGATTGTATTCATTGTGTAATATACATTATTTTATGGGTATTTAAATCATCATGGTATGATCTTTCTTTCATGGGTGTTTGTTTCTTAAGTTACCTAATCAATAAGGGAATTTGAGATTTCAATTTCCACTCATTTGGCTTTACGCATATTTCATTGATTATATTACCCCAAGATTATGTGTGGAATCACTATTCATTTGATTATGTCATAATTTCCACTCCCCTTCCTGTGGATATACTTTTGATACACATAATCACTCCATTGAAAATTCTCATGTCATTGATATGAATTTGATAAGAGTAATTTTAACTCTTTCACCATTTGTTGAGTTAAACATCCAATTCGTTGGTGTTGTTTTTACAGGAATATGTGTGAATATACTTTGATTGTTTTACACTGAATATCCAATCATATTTAGTGTATTTATATTTTTCACACATAATTATGTTTTTGATTTATCCTTAACCTAAGGATATGGCCTTTATGAGAGATTTCATCTCAACTTACATTCCATTGAGACTTCTTTGTTGATATACACCAAATCACTTTTATGTGGTGTATATAATGTACTTTGACATAGTATATCATGAATTCCCTTTATTCTCATGATATTACAAAGTTTTGATTACCTCAATTATTTTCATTCAAGTGTCTCTCTTTTGGTTAGAATCTCTAACTAAAATACCATTTTTAAATGTTTTAAAGACTTATTCATCTAAATATTTCTCATTAATGTCCATGTTTTAAAAATGGTTTTAAGGATTTATTTATATGGACATTAAAGTTTAGAAATTAAAAATCCTTTTAAAAGGTTTCAAAGTGGTATGGGACACTTTGATTCAAAAATCTATTTTTAAATGGCTTCTTGACAAATAGTGTGACTTTTAAATGTTTTCAAGAAAAGGGGGATATTTCTCTCAAATAGTTTTGATGATTATTTTCATCTATGTCAACATCCTTCATTATTCATGATTGAGGTTAATGTGATACAATACAATCTTCCATATTGTATAAAATGAGTTATATTTGACTGTGGATGTTCTATTTTTATACCATTCATGGTTTGTGGTTAAAGTATTGACTTTTCGTATGCTAGTTTTAATACGAATGTTTATTTTATGCTTAAACCTATTCATATGAGGAATGCATTGGACTTAATAAGTGACGGGTGGAGCCCGCTATAGCTCCTCGATGCATCGGTAGGTCTCATGAGACAAACTAGTGTCTTGGCACAAGGCCTTGGCAAAATCTTATTTGTAGTCTTGGCACGAGGCCTTGGCTATGTGGTTATGATAGTCTGGAATTATGCATTCTATCATTATGAATGTGGTTATTGATATTGCATGTGATCATTCGACTAGTAGAATATCCATGTGAGTAAGTAAATGGCATTATTTCATTTTACCTTTGCCATTTTATGCTGAAGTTCAAGTTTCAAAGGCTTTTGTTTTAGTTATAAATTGCCTTAAGTGTTTATGCTTATTTATGAAAGCTTCTGCTATAATGTTATCCTTACTGAGCATCCGAGCTCACCCCTTTCAATGTTTTATTTTTTTTTCCAGGATTATGAAGAAGTAATTTATGAATGACCTGCAGGGATAGTATGAGGGGATATGAAGACAAGATGTTTTTTTTATGATGTAATGTAAAAATTTATGGATGTATCTAGTTATTCCAAGGCTACTAAACTAATCGGTCTTTCGAGACTTGATCTTTCTCATGATCATGCCAATGTTATGTAATAATGCACCGACTCTGGGTAACTAGGGTCGGGGCGTTACAGTTGGTATCAGAGGAAGTTTAGTACAAACCTTGGTAGCTAGATTTAGATAAACTCTGATTAGAGCACGTAGACCTAAGATGAACTTTGAGGATTAGTATAAAAGAAATTCCTAGAATTTTGGTATTGTAATGATTTTCCGAGTTTTCCGAGCAATACATCCCTGTCTGGATACGAGCAGGTAGAGGCGGCTCTGGCACAGATGTACCTAGGGGTAAAACCCGAAAACACCGCTTTGAGCTAGACTCGAACGGGAACTGGTGCACGACAACAGGCCTTACTGCACTCTTGGTTACGACACTCCCGGGGGATATGCTTAGGATAATTTACATTTTCTTTACAAACCGATTTAAGTAATATATACATAAGATGAGAGTAAATGACCTTGGTTAATCCTAATATGTTTCAAATTGAGAATATGGTGACATTTTAATCTCTAAATGATTTTACGACTACTGTTACTCACACAATGCTTTCTGGTTTTAGTCAATGGCTGGATTCCAAGTAAGTCATAGTGACTTTGAGAATGATGTACAAGGTGGGAACGGTGGTGGAAATGAGCAACAAAATGGAATGTTGATAGGCGTAAAAGATATCGTCTTTATGCCAAATCAGTTTTCCAAAAATATGATCAACAACATATATATTAACCAACTCCCAGACTCAACAAGGAAGAGAAAGGTGATAAATGATAAGATATCCAGCAATGGAGACCATGGAGAAAAGAAACCTCAATTTTCATCATGAAGGAATTGTGGAAAGAGACACCCAGGAAAGTGTCTCAATGGGACAACGAAATATTTTACGTGCGGGAAGGAAGGACATAAAGTGAAGAATTGCCAAAGAAAAATGAAGAGTACTATGGAAGAAGATAAAAATGGTCCCAAGAGTCCATTTACAGTCATTTGCCGTAAATGTAGGGGACCTGGCCATTACCCGAGTGAATGTCCTATTTTATAGGATGTTTTCTTTCTCAAAGAAGATGCTATGCGGAAGTAAATGGTTGGAGAAAAATTTAAAAAGTATTAGCACTCCTTGTTGATGGGTTTACTTTGGAATAATTTTCTCTTGTATTTGTAACCCCTCTGTTTGCCATGTGAGAATGATATTTGAGGAATAATTGTCTCTTCTCTTGTGGATATAGGTATAAATAACCATTTGGTTTTATATGATCATTGGGGTTTGAGAAAATGATAAGTTATTATAATTTGGGATGAAAATGCAAAGTATGATATAACATTTGTGGTTAAATTATGTTATTTTGAAAAATTTATCTCATTTTGGTAATATTATAGAATATAGTTTTTGAAAAAGGACAACACGTAGACCGTGTGACAACCCGTCGCGTCGGACAAAGCTGTGGGAATCGAACCCACAACCAAAGTGCGATTGGGATTTATCGCCTACCACTGGACTACGTGAAGTCCCTGGTTAGTATGACTATTTTTTTTGTTAAATGATTTTATTGATCAATAATAAGATGATTTGGGTTCTTATGTCTTATCAAATGAATACCCTTGGTATAGGAAAATGATTTGGTGATTAAGTGATAAATGTTATTTTGGAAGATGTTCGTTTTGTTAGGAACACTATATGCCCAAGGAAAATAGAATACAATGAGGTTTCATTTGTAGAGTAATGGTGGATTTTTATCTACATTTTTATTATTGATTTATAGTGATTTGGGTTATTTATGGAAATGATTAACCTATAACAGAGAATATGTGATGATGTTAATTACTTTTAAGTATGTGACTTTAAGAGTATTTGATGTCATTTGGAGATACAATGTAACATGGGAGACTACATAATCAAATTCTTCTATGTTTTGGGTTTCAATATTAGTTTGGATTATATTAAAGGATTTTAAGGACAATTGGTTATTGAATGGTATCTATTTAACTTTGGGGTATTGTTGGTTTAATTTTAGAAATTAAGATTAGTGCATATTTATCTCAATGAATATCCTTTTGG
Organism: Viscum album; assembly: GCA_963277665.1. Classification (NCBI taxonomy): domain Eukaryota; kingdom Viridiplantae; phylum Streptophyta; class Magnoliopsida; order Santalales; family Viscaceae; genus Viscum; species Viscum album. Next base: position 1,272,873,042 of record OY728132.1, on the reverse strand, counting down.
GGGATCATTAGATCATTCACTAACCATTTTGGTTTTGATTAATCTTCAAAGACAATGTAAATATATGGTTTATCCTGCATGGATCATGTGATTCTATAGAAGTTTATTCTAGCTCTTCCAGTGTGACCAAGTCTTCTTGAATACTCATCGTTTAAAAAAAAATTGAGTTAGTGGTGGAAATTTATTAAAGAATGAAAATCTACTTAAAATTTAAGTATATCTCATAATGTTCTTAGTCAATATCATAAATGAATTCCTCTTCCTTATGTAATGTAACTTTAAAAAAAAATGTTGTCCTAGATGGTACCTTAAATCATCACTAATTTATGGCTTTGGGATTGTTGGCCTTTTCATAGCCATGTTCTCTACCACTCTCCATCAGATAATTGATGGTTAGATTTCTCCTCCATATCCATATTTTCCTACATGGAACCCTAATATGTGTTATTTTCGGTAATCTTCATACTTTCCACTCTTTATTTTAAATAGAGGCCTCATTAATTCATTTTTCGATGTGGGATTTCAACTAAGATATTTTGAAATGTCAAAAATGTGTGATCCCAATACCCTATATTTTGTTGAACCGATGGTACTTCAAATCATCATAGATTGATGAGTTTAAGGACCTCAATTTCATACTTGTTTGTGATTGATGACCTCAACCACTACCTATAAATATTTATGTTTTTCCTCCAATTATATGTCTCTAATTTCCACCAATGTTCTCCTAATCGAGATCATAATTTGGTGGTGACCCTTTCATTTCTCTTTTCCTCATATTAAGACTAAATTTTAGTAAACCAATTTCCGATGTGGGTTTTCCCACAAATATATTTTCTATTTTCAACCTTTTATTTTCGAAGAACAATTTCAAATTGCGAGGACGCAATTTATTGAAGGAGGGGAGAATGTAACACCCCAAGATTTCATAGTGTGTTATTTCTTAAAAATAATTCAATAACTTGTACTACACGCAACACCGAGTTCAAGCGCACCATGACTTACCAAACAAGCCGTTCAAAAAAGGTTATGAATAGTATTAACTAAATTTTAAACATTATATAATCCTTATAATTTTAGAATCCATATTATGAGTTTCTTAGACATAATGTAAGAACAAATTCATCTTCAGTATTGTAGTTTTACCAACTTTTAATAGTGAACCATTTTTAAATAAAATATTTTAAACTTTTTGACTAAATGGGGACATCAAAAAATTTAAAATAAAACATCCCAAGCTTCCACGGTACGCTTTCCTTTGAATAAAACAGTAGCGCGTGTTGTACGCAACTTCGAATTTTAACACACACCACAACCGATCAAACTAGCCGTTATGAATAGTAATACTTAATTTTTTGAAATTATATATATTTTATATTTCAAAATGGACTTCATTTTTGGATTCGGAATATCAAATTTAGCCTAAGGTGAAATTTTGGTACTTTTCGGATAACTTTCATATTTTGATGAATAGTAAAAATTTCTAAATTTTAATTAAAAACAACTTTTTTAATAAAAATAATTAATAGAGATAAATTATGAATTTGAGTGGTTTTAAAGTATATTTAGAATATATTTTTACCATTTAATATAATTTTGGTCATTGGACATGATTTTACAATTAAACCGAACATAAACAAGTGTCAATCTTTTGATAGTTATTATCTCTTAAAAACACGCTTTTTGTTTTGACAACGGGAATTAATTTTAAATTAATTTCTGCCACTTCTGTGTTTTGAATTTAGAAAAATGGATTCCATATTTGGAATCAGGATGTTCAAATTGTGTAAATAGGTAACTTTTATTTTTAGACATTTTGAATAATTACTGCGGTAAATATTTTATTTACCATGGTTAAGGGTAAATCCGGTAAATAAGGGTTAAAAAATAATATTATAATAATACCAAATTACCCTAAAACGTGTCTTAACCCTATTGGTTTATACATGGTCGACCATGGGCATCTTTGGGTCAATTTTGGGACCCCATTGATCCACTTGTAAGTGATAATGACACTTTATTTTAATTAAGTTAAAATGAATACAAAAATGGCATAAGCTTACATCTTTTAAAAGAACAATTTTTACATAGGGTTATACATGTTGGATTTTCTATTATAAATATTCATTAGAAAGCTAAAAAGATTTCCTACATAATGATATTTTATTTATAATTTTTAGACATCAAATAATTTAAATTATTAATGACACAATAATGATGCAATGTTTACCTCATTAATAAATCATTTAAATAAATAAGATTATAATGATTAAAATATTATCTAAAACCTGTCCAATTCTTATTGGTTGATGTTATTTAGAATATGAGTCATCTTATATTCGACCTCAATGATTTTTGGACCATTATAAACCGAATATAATTATATTATAAAGTAATACTTTCACTCTTTCCTAAAGAGCCCCTCCTCTCCCTTATAAAAGGAGACCACTTCTACTCATTCCTCACACCTCTCAAGCCACTTGGCTCGTCCAAACTCTGCCCACCTAAGCTCCCCACATCCCTCTCCTCCTCCTTGAAGCTTCCCCTTAGGCATAAAGCATTTCAAGAAGTCCTTTGGTTCCAACCAAAGTGAGTTACCTAAATTAAAGGTAACATTTTCTCTTAAATTATTTTCAATTATTTTGCTTCTCCAACCCCCAAACTCTTTTTATTTCCTTTCTTTTGTAACAACACCAGTATCCACAATATACTAGGATGTTGTTATAATAAGGATTCAAACTACACATTCACATAACTCCATCTAATGGATGATGAACATAATGTTTCTGTGGATGGCAAACTAACGCCTCACGAAACGATGATTGTTCAAATACATCTTACCGCCTCTCATGGTGGACATTAGGATGGCACTGTAATTAAATATGATATTAATGATATATATATTTTATATATAAGCTTCTGTAATTCCATTTTATTTCATACAATTATTCGTTTCATGTTGTATATACATACGATAATTTCATTTGAGGAAGTGCGGACTACCGCCCCCTTAAAATGATATGACTCGTTCATACCACACATGGAACATATAAAGGATGGTGTTAATGAACTTAAGTAACATATATAAAATATTATATTTTACTGGAATAGTAATATACCTATGTATAATTTGGATTCGATTCTTTTAAAATAAAAATTAAATGGAAGTAGCATTCGTGCGTACGTACGGACTACCGTCTCCACGAACGCGATGAGATTCATTCTCCATCGTATCCATTCAAGTATAATTATAATTTGATGATTTAAAAATGATGTTTAAGGACTTGATACCATTCTGGATATGAATAATATACATCCCATTAATAACGAATATGGCTCACATAACAAAGAATATAAAGTAAAATGAACCCGTTAACACCTGAAATGACGATAATTCTAAGATATTATTAAAAAATAAAGGTTAAAAGATCATATATGATATCATATTAAAGTAACTGATTCTTTTATTATTCAATAACAATTATTTCACCATTATAAAGGAGGTAAACCTACCATCGACCAAGGAAAAAGTACAAAGTAAGGGATTCTCTTATCTCACTTTCAATTCCGTGAGATTTCCATTGTTCGCTACTAAATTATTGAAAGTGGTGTATTGTGTACTTCCATTTGATATATATTATCATGATTCACTTTATATTCATGTTATTCTGTAAATCATTTGGTGGTTATTAACTTTTGGCCATGCGACTCAGTTGATTAACGTGGTAAGGGGTTTCTTGTCTCACTTTTAATTTCGTGAGAATTCCATTGATCACCACTTAATTATTTAATGTGGTGTATGTGTACTACCCATGATTGTATTCATTGTGTAATATACTTTATTTTATGGGTATTTACATCATCATGGTATGATATTTCTTTCATGGGTGTTTGTTTCTTAAGTTACCTAATCAATAAGGGAATTTGAGATTTCAATTTCCACTCATTTGGCTTTACGCATATTTCATTGATTATATTACCCCAAGATTATGTGTGGAATCACTATTCATTTGATTATGTCATAATTTCCACTCGCCTTCCTGTGGATATACTTTTGATACACATAATCACTCCATTGAAAATTCTCAAGTCATTGATATGAATTTGATAAGAGTAATTTTAACTCTTTCACCATTTGTTGAGTTAAACATCCAATTCATTGGTGTTGTTTTTACAGGAATATGTGTGAATATACTTTGATTGTTTTACACTGAATATCCAATCATATTTAGTGTATTTATATTTTTCACACATAATTATGTTGTTGATTTATCCTTAACCTAAGGATATGGCCTTTATGTGAGATTTCATCTCAACATACATTCCATTGAGACTTCTTTGTTGATATACACCAAATCACTTTTATGTGGTGTATATAATGTACTTTGACATAGTATATCATGAATTCCCTTTATTCTCATTATATTACAAAGTTTTGATTACCTCAATTATTTTCATTCAAGTGTCTCTCTTTTGGTTAGAATCTCTAACTAAAATACCATTTTTAAATGTTTTAAAGACTTATTCATCTAAATCTTTCTCATTAATGTCCATGTTTTAAAAATGGTTTTAAGGATTTATTTATATGGACATTAAAGTTTAGAAATTAAAAATCCTTTTAAAAGGTTTCAAAGTGGTATGGGACACTTTGATTCAAAAATCTATTTTTAAATGGCCTCTTGACAAATAGTGTGACTTTTAAATGTTTTCAAGAAAAGGGGGATATTTCTCTCAAATAGTTTTGATGATTATTTTCTTCTATGTCAACATCCTTCATTATTCATGATTGAGGTTAATGTGATACAATACAATCTTCCATATTGTATCAAATGAGTTATATTTGACTGTGGATGTTCTATTTTTATACCATTCATGGTTTGTGGTTAAAGTATTGACTTTTCGTATGCTAGTTTTAATACGAATGTTTATTTTATGCTTAAACCTATTCATATGAGGAATGCATTGGACTTAATAAGTGACGGGTGGAGCCCGCTATAGCTCCTCGATGCATCGATAGGTCTCATGAGACAAACTAGTGTCTTGGCACAAGGCCTTGGCAAAATCTTATTTGTAGTCTTGGGACGAGGCCTTGGCTATGTGGTTATGATAGTCTGGTATTATGCATTCCATCATTATGAATGTGGTTATTGATATTGCATGTGATCATTCGACTAGTAGAATATCCATGTGAGTAAGTAAATGGCATTATTTCATTTTAGCTTTGCCATTTTATGCTGAAGTTCAAGATTCAAAGGCTTTTGTTTTAGTTATAAATTGCCTTAAGTGTTTATGCTTATTTATGAAAGCTTCTGCTATAATGTTATCCTTACTGAGCATCCGAGCTCACCCCTTTCAATGTTTTATTTTTTTTTCCAGGATTATGAAGAAGTAATTTATGAATGACCTGTAGGGATAGTATGAGGGGATATGAAGACAAGATGTTTTTTTTATGATGTAATGTAAAAATTTATGGATGTATCTAGTTATTCCAAGGCTACTAAACTAATCGGTCTTTCGAGACTTGATCTTTCTCATGATCATGCCAATGTTATGTAATAATGCACCGACTCTGGGTAACTAGGGTCGGGGCGTTACATCCTTCCCCCCTTTTGGGAATTGCGTCCTCGCATTTTTTGAAATTGAGATTGGAAACATCCTTGAAAGTCCCACATCGGAACAAGAGTCGGTAAAACAATCACTTTAAAATAAAGAAAGATAAGCACAGAGGTCACCCGAGTTAACCCATACTAGGATTCCAAGTATGAAAATATGGACATGGAGGAAAAAACAAAGGGTCATGTTCTGATGGAGAGTGATAGAAAACATGTTTAGGAGAAAGTTAACCATAAGAAAATCACAAACTTGTGATGGGTTAAATGGTATTCGATTCCATAGTAGGAAAAGTTAATAGACAACATTTTTGTTTTAAGTTACTTTTTATTGAGGAATTTATTCATAAGGAAACATAATCACTTATCATGTTGACTTTCAACTTTTACTTGATTCCTTAATCAAACTCATATTTTTTCCAAAAGACGAGTATTTAGGGAGACTTGTTCACATTAAGAGTACTATAATCAACTTCTAGAGAATCACCTAATCCACAAAAGAGAACTATATACATCCCATGTCTTTAGGATTTAACCAAAACCAAAACCAAAAAGGTTAGTACAAGGTCAGATAATCCAGAAAAGGATAACCCATTAAAAAGAAAATCCATGCTTAATCTCCAAAATTTGTCCAACAAAACCAAAAGGTCAACGAGGACCATCCGATAAACAATTTGTCCATAAAATTCTTCAAAGTAAACCAATATAAGATTGAAACTCAAATATTTGAAGGATTTAGTCACATAGTCTTCCAAGTTAAATCGTAACATTTATCTCCAAACAACATCAGTTGCTCCTAAAGTCTCGTATTGAAAAGTAATTAACCTAATCACATATCCTCTATGATAGGTTAATCATTTTCATAAATAACCCAAAATCAAATTACTCTTAAAAAAAGAATCAGTCAAACTAACCAGGGACTTCACGTAGTCCAGTGGTAGGCGATAAATACCAGTTGCACTTTGATTGTGGGTTCGATTCCCGCAGCTTTGTCCGACGCGACGGGTAGTCACACAGTCTACGTGTTGTCCTTTTTCCAAAACTATATAATTCTCAAATCATTCCACAAAAAGGAATAAAATCATCAAAAATAACCATAACATAATTTAACCTCAATTTTATCTCATGCCTTTCACTTCAATCATAACATATAGTAACCCATAATTACCTCAAAAGTAAGGATCATATAAACCCAAATGGTTCTTTATAACTATGTCCACAAAAGAAAAGATCACTATTACTTGAATAAAATTTTCCTATATTAAACATCAAGGTTACACATAATATAAAAAGTCTTCTAATGTAACCCCATCATCAAAAGAGACTTAATACTCTTAAGAATTTCACCATAACTCTTGAAGCCCTTATATGTTGACATCTTACTCATTAAACATTCTTCATGATCCATTATCCATTCCTTTCCAACTTATTCCGAAATACCTCTTTCCTACAAACAAAATCATGAATCATATCCTAAGATTCCAAAATAGGAAAACAATAGTCATGAAATAGTACATAACTTTGATTGGTCATTGTCAGTTTCATCATCCTCAATCGGAATGGTATTAGGTATTGGTAAACGAATAATGTTACGCTCTTGGTGACCCCATACATGAAACTTCTTCATAGGACATGTGTTTGCATAATGACCATGCACACCACATTTAAAACATTCAATTGATCCCTCAGAAAGAACTTCTTTCCCTTTCCTCGAGTCAACTGGATGCTTCCTTTTTCCATGGCAGGTTCTTGCTTTATGACCTTCATTTCCACATCTATAGCATATTTCTGTCCCTTTGAAACATTTTCCGAGGTGTTTCTTTCCACATCTTTTACACATAGGTTTTTGAACACACTTACCTTTATGATTATTACCTGTACTTCCGTAGGGATTTGTTTCTTTCATATATGATGCCTTAGAGAAATCTCCAAAGTTTAGGTGGTCAATCATGACTCCAGATAGTTGGTTGAGGATAATCACAAGAGTTCTCATTGCAGCTCCCATATCATCCAGTTGCTTGCTCAAAAAACTATCACAATTTCCTTCACATCCACTGTTACTTTGGTGCCTGCTAGATCCGGCCATTTACTAAAACCAAAAAGGTCAGTGTGAGTATATCAACAAAACCATCATGTACTAATGAGTAAGATAAACACTAAGATATACTTACTCATTCACTTTATCTAAAAATAGGACTCTTTCTGAAATCCTAACCATTATGGTAATGTCACTTATGCTTAAAGAATACCCTAACCTCTAAAGTTATCTAAACCGACCTTTGATACCAACTATAAGGCCCCAGCCTTAAACCTTACTTAATCTTGAGTTATTACAAGATTACACATTGAGGATCTTTTCAGGTTTAGAGTTTTAGAGAATTAGATCATGAAACTTGCATTACATTCCACATTTAAACAAAGTGGTTACATAAAAGACAATATTCATTCTTCCCATCAACGGAAACATATTTAAAATATAACACAGATTCTTTCTTGACACATCCTTGACACTATCATCACATCATGTACCTTTCCCTTGACCTGTGAAAAACATTTCAAAAACTTGGGATGAGCATAAAAAGGCTAAGTAAGAGTTATAAAAATATGGAAAGGAAACATGAGTTCATATATATATTAGAATGAAATCACACTTTACCCATAAAACATAGGCATATCAAATCATGAATAAATCATAGAAAACATAAGACATAAAGGTAACTTGAAGCATTCATAACATTCTTACATAGGGAGTAGCCCTCTTGGTTACGTTTGGAATACCCATCACAGTATATTCCCTAAATCTCTTCGGAGAAACCTTAACATTTCACTCCTTCGCGTTACCCAATGCATTGGAGAGCTATATCGGGCTCACCCGCCCTTAGTTTATCACGGAACCACCCGTTTTCATAACAATGCCCAAGAACCATAACATAAATGTGTCACATAAAACATGAATAAAGGAAACATAACATTTCCATATTTCAATCACAATATAACATTTTAGTATATTGAAATAATGAATCCATTAAAAAAGAAACCATTTCCAAAACCATTTAAAACATTTAATAAAGAGATTTTTGAATCAATGTGTCCCATACCACCTTGAAGATTAAAATTTTAAACCTTTAATATCCATATAAATAAATCCTTAAAACCATTTTGAAAACATGGATATTAATAATAACAAATAATTAAAACATTTAAAATGATATTTTGGTTAAAGGGGTTTTACCAAAATTAGAGACACTTGAATACAATAATTGAGGAATAACATTTAGTCAGAACTTTATAATATCATGAGAATAAATGGATTCTTGATATAATTCTCCAAAGGACAGTATATACACCATATAAGAGTGAATTGGTGCATAACAACAATGAACCCTCAATAGAAATGTCAAATGTGATGAAATCCCTTATAAAAAAGGTATCCTTAAATTAAGGACAAATCAATCTCAAAAATATGTGTGAAAAATATAAATACACCCAATATAAGTGGATATTAAGTGTAAAACAATAAAAGGTCATTCACACATATTAAATGGATGACATATTCAATGACTACATGTTGAACCCAAAGAAATCGAAATTGGGTTAAAAAGTTCCCTTGACAGCCTAACGGCATCACATCAAAATGAGTTGATGAGAGATAAAAAGTGTATCTCATCACTTGGACATAAAATTTAAATCAATAAGGATATATGAGAACATATCCCAACATAACAATATGTAAATTAAAAGACCCAACAAAAGAAGTCTTTTAAAAAAGAGGAGGGTGAAAGGTTCCCTTACCGACTTGGGTATCTTTCAAAACATACACCCCATGAAAGAAGGACAATAGATCATTGATGTAAATACTCATAAACGAATGTATATTACACAAAGAGTAGAATAATGGGCAGTAAATACACCATTCAATGGAATTTGTGGCAAATGTAGAATAAATCTCATGGGAATATAAGTGAGATAAAAAATCCCTTACGAAAACTCGGCAGCCTAACGACGCCACATAAAACTTCCAAATATGGATTGATGAGATAAAATAGGGTATCTCATCACATTAAAATAAAATGTACAGAAAGAGGAATAAAAAATAACATCCCCCAACATTACAAAGAGGATCTTAAAATAAGTGACATAAAGGAGAGTACTTAAAAAGAAAGAGAGATGTTAGATCTCTTACGAAAGTTCGGCAGCCTAACAGCGCCACTCAAAACTTCAAAAATGGATTGATGAGAGAGAATAGGGTCTCTCATCACATGAACATAAAAATTAAAGTAAGTGTAATATAAAAGATCATCCCAATAACAAGAAAGATGATCTTTAAAAGGAATGACATAAAAGTGTGTACTTAAAAAGAAAGAGAGGAGTAGGATCCCTTACCTCGGGTCCGAATTGAATTGATCGTTCTTTAATCTCCTGAATAATAAACTTGAGTTAATTTATAATTCCTTAAGAAAATTTTTCAAGTCCATTATTTTTTTCATATCACTTATTTCCATGTCATAAACATTATGTAATCATTTAAGTTAATAATATTTGTTTTGCCGGTATTTGGTTCTTAAGTCGAAAGTGGACTTCTTACAATTACATGTTGTTCGTGTGGACATATGTTTATTATATCCAGAACTGTATTCATGATTTAGATATCATATATGTCATATATATCCAGTACATGCATGCATTTATAACATTACATAATCATTTCGAGGTAAGAAATGAAATGCACCGTTCATGGAGACGGTAAGTCGTACGTACGCATGAACGCTACTTTCATTTCTATTTCGTATTTTATAGAATGGAATAATAATGATATAAAGGTATATTATAATTCTAGTATAATATCATATATAATATCATAGTTCCATCCTTTATACGTCCCACATATGGTATTTAACGAATCAAATCACTTTGAGGGGGCGGTAGTCCGCACTTCCTTAAATGAAGATATCGCGTTTACCCATAATGGAAACCATAAAGGTATGCCCAAAATGAAAAAAAAAACAGAAGATTAAGGAAAATATAAACATATTATATATCATATATAAAAATAGTGACATCATAATGGCCACCTTTGAAGGTGTTAAATGAGTATTGAACAATCATCGTTTCGGGAGGCAAAATTTCTCCATCCACGGAAACCGTATGTTCTTTAACCATTTGATGTAGTTGTGTGAGAGTGTAGCTCGAATAAATCTTTTAAAAACATCCTAGTATATTGAAGATACTGATGTTGTTACAAAATAAGTAAATAAAAAGAGTTTAGGGGGTTGGAGAAGCAAAATAAAACAAATCAACACGAGAGAATGAATTACTTTTAAAAGTGTAACTCCTTTTGATTTGAGCCTAAAGGCTTCCTTTGAAAGGATTCTGCCCAAAGGGAATCCTCTAGGATGAGGAGAGGGATGTGTAGAGAGTAAATGGGAAGGGGTTGGCCGAGACAAAGTCTTGAGGAGTGTGTGAAATGAGGTAGAGGTGGGGGCCTTTTATAAGAGGAGAGGAGGGGCACTTTTGGAAAGTAAGAAATATTACTTTATTTGAAAATGTTTTTCGGTTTTAAAAGGACCCACATTGATATAATTCGTGGATAAGGTGATAAGGGTTCTAAATCCACCCATACAATAAGTTTTGGACATGTGTAGGTCATAGAGTTTACATTATCTTCTCATTTTATTTAAATCGTCAGATAATGATGTCATCGCTGCATCATTATGATGTCATAAATAATTTAATTTATTTAATGTCTAAAAATTATAAAAAAATTACTATGATGTAGGAAATCTTTTTAGATTTCCAATGACTATTTATAATAAATAATATGACTTGTATAACCCCACTTAAAAATTGTTTAGTAAAACATATCATGTTTGTGTCATTTTTACTTTTACATTAAATAAGAAGTTATTTATGTCATTTCCCAACCAAAGTGTCTCCATGGGGTCCCCAAGTTGACCCATGGATTGTATTGGTCGTCCAGTACACATACGATGAGGTTAAGACATGTGTCAAGTTCATTTCATATTATTAAAACATTATTTTTACCTTAAACTACACTAATTACCTCTAATCGCGATTAAAAACTTAATAAGTTACTATTCACCAAAAAATTATTTTTATCCCATTGAACCACATTTTACTTCTTAATGAAAACCATGTATGTCGGATTTTTGGAATTCAAAACACAAAGATGGAAAAATTTCATTTAAACGGAAAAATCAATTTTTATAAGTACCACTTCGTGGTGTCACTATTCATCAAAAATTGATGTTTTTCAGAAAAATCCCAAAAATTCACCCTAAGCTATATTTGATATTCCAAATTCAAAAATGAAGTCTATTTTAAAAAATTCAAAACATATAAGTCACATTAATTAATTTAATAATTAATTCCCACTGTCAGAGCAAATAGCGTGTTTTTATGAAACAATAAGTATCAAAAGATTGACAATGGTTTAAGTCTGATTTCAAAGTGAAATTAATTCCAACGACCACTATTGGATTTAATGGTAAAAATATATTCTAATTTAACTTTAAAACCAATTCAAAAGATAATCTAATCATATAAACAAATTCGATTAAAAAGAGGTTTTGAATTAAAATACAATATTTTACACTATTCATTAAAAAATGAACTTTATCAGAAAGATACCAAAAATTTACACAAAGTAAATTTTGATGTACCGATTATTAATAAGAGTTTTATTTCGACCAAAAGAATGTTTAAGAGTGAACAAAAATATATTTAATGATGGTTCAACATCAAAAGGTGATAAGTTAACCTTTAGTGAAAACTAGGGCATATACGCCTAAAATTGAATTCTTTCCATATTTTAAGCCTCTATCCTTTATTGGATAAATGTAAAAACATTTAAAAACATATATAATCATATTTTAGTTATTTATATCCATTCCCTTCATTACAACGGCTACATGTTAACTACCATTTAAAATTATATTATTTTATTATTAGAGTGCAACGTAAGATTCCCAAGAAACTCGTTGTTGCGTGTTGGGTACGCCATCGAGCATAGCGTCCCCTTTAAAGTCATATCAATATTTTATTCAGAAATATGGATAAATATGAAAATGTCATATTCTTTATTTACCTGGGGTGTTACATGTTGCCCCAAGTCCCCCTATATGAGATCAACTAAGCCCATTAGGGACACCTATCAGCCTGAACATTGAAAAAATGTTTCCACTATAAATGAAAAATCCACATCTAAGGAATAAAATAATAGTGAAAAATATATCATAAAAAATAATCTATAGACTATGAAACAATACATAATCAAGGTATAATACATCAATGAGAAAGTTTGACATTTCAATTACTCTATGACTATGAATAACCACTTAAAATGTGTGGTATAGAAATGAACAACCAGTCCATACTAAAAAAGGTCTGACAATCTTCCTACACATTCTAATATATTGCATCATAAAATTTTCTCTACACTAGGAAAATATAAAAACATCATGAATGCTAAAAAACACCATAGAAATGACAAATATGGTAAAGAATTACTACCTATAGCGTGTTGATGAAAAAATTTAAGATCTGATGTGAAATAATACATAGATCATGTATCCACAACAAAATTTACTAGAACAAGAAAAAATCAATCAAAATAGATTCTATAAAACTAGGAATAATGGATTTTTTTATTCTATGATATTTAATCCACATAAACATACCAAAATAGATCAATCATTAATGCTAGATCCAAATCTGTTTGATAGATAGGAAGCGGTTCTCAACAGATCTATCTATAATCGATGAACGATACAAAAATCATCCATTATATAAAGTTATAATCCATATATCTATATAAAATAACTTGGATATATGATTAATCTCATTAGATAAAGAGGATATCGATGATAGTGGTGAATAATAGTGGATGAAACAACCTCTTACCTTGAATCCAAATAAATAAAAACTCTAAATCATTCAGTATTAGAGTGCATAGGGTGAGTAACCACCACGAATCGCCATTAAAATCCCTCAGTTGGATATCTCTTGGAATATATAAGAGAACGAGGGATTTTAAAGAGGTTTCATGTTTAAAATCTAATTTTGGGATTTATTAATTCCAATTGAAAGGTTTTTCCATATGGTTTGCTAAACTATGTTCAAACCATACTAGGATTTATACCAATTTTGGGTGCTTACATGGTATCAAAACATTATTTGATAAATCATGTCTCAATAATTCTCTTTATCTCTTTACTAAGAAACATAGTTTCAGGGGAAAGTCACACGGTCATCTCTAACTATGCACCAACTGTGTTCCACCCATTGTCCTTCTCCAATCAAGATAAACATTTTCGTGGGGGGAACATCATAGTTTCCCCAAACTAGGTGGAAACCATATACTCCCTTAATTGACTATAAAACCTTATAAAACCATCTATAGGTTACGTAAGACTTTAAAAAAGTAAATAAAAACTAAAAATATGTAAATAAGGCATAAACTTATAGTGTAAAATACCAAAAATACTATGGTCTATTAAAATATACCAATTTAAGTACTAATCATCCTCAATTAGTTTCTATAGAGTAATTTCTCAGAAAAATAATTCTATTTAGATCATATATAATATTCCATGTACCAAGCCTCTTTTTGGATACATCCATGATCCCCTGGGACATTGAAAATTGGTTATTTCATACCTCGCAACACCGTCCTCCTCTGATATATGATTTGCAATGGATAATAAATAAATGATGAATAAGGATCTTAATCAATTTCATCATGGTTGATCACATGTGTAGTATTTGTCATATACATCTAATGTAGACTCCCATGGAACACATCATGCATACATCAGTACTATGATGGAATATCTAAATGTAGGACACTATCTTGATACTCTTAGTAATCTTGAATGGTAAAAAAAATCTTGGTGATATATTTCCTTTCATATGTAAATGTAGATTCCATAATCAAATAGTCACCAATATGAAAACACATTCACCGAAAATGAAATCCAAGGGTCATCCAATTATATAATATTATGATCATTGAATGATTTAAGTAGTGATTAATTATGTTTGGATCATCTATACTCTATCAAAGGTCTCCTATAGAATACTCTACCTCGCAACTATTTCCTTAAAAAACTAATGCCAATATAATGGTGATATATAGATCTGAAGATAAAGAGCCTTAAAAGTTACCATCTGAATTGATATCTTGAATATATTATTATACGTGATCTCACCAAGGATTTTTCGTCATCCCAATTTCCATAAAATTCTAGACCAAATACTTGAAATATATCCTATAATATCCAAATTTTCATATTGTATTATCCATAATTTATTGGATGATACCATTTACTAACTTTCATCTGGGAACCCAAATACTTTTTAAGTCCTTTTACAACTGTGACAATAAGAACTCATATTTTCTATATATGATTCTCAAATAATATCCATGATGGTGTATAATTTCATATACCTATGTATTTGATAGCTCTTCTACTAAAAAAGTGTCTTTAATAAGAATAAAAATAACCACTTTAATTAGAAGATCAATTATTATTCAAATAGCTTCACAACTCCTTAGTCTACTGGGTAAATCCATCACGAAGTTCAATATCATGTCATCCCACATTCACATAGACCCCAATAGTGGATAAAAAAACCACCAAGATGTTAATGATCATCCTTTACCATCTTGAAGGGAAGAAATAATGAATAATAATTATATATTTCACTCATTATACCTGGTCAAGAAAAAAATTTGGATATCATGGTACATCATCATCAGTCTTAGTTTCATTATCCAATTCGAAGAATGTGGATCTCTCATCAATTCATCCATTAAAGAAGCTGTAAAGAATAACCTCTCATGAATGTATATAATGTATTCATCATCTAAGGAGAACCGTATAACTGATTAATTTCTCTCCATGTGATCCATTATTACTATGAACAAAGGATCTAACTCCTAGTTGGACATTACATGATCCACTAAATAAGTCATGACGCATAAATGAAGACATTTCATGACTTATAGATCCTCAAATTCATCCACTAGCTAGTCAACCATCAAACTCGTCTTATGGTATTCCTCTTGTAAGCCCCTTTTATAATATCGTTCATATTTTGTGTTTTCTAGATGAGATAATCTACCATGAAATTAAAAATTCAGAAATCATGGTCCATTTAAAAGTCAAATGTATACAAATACTACAGCCAACACCTATTACTTAGATTCAAATCCTTTTGAGAGAAGATTCATTGCAATATCCCATGGTTCATGTAGACGATTAACCTCTCACCAAATAAAAGATTAGCCTCCTATATCCATTACCAAATCATGAATCCTGAAGTTCAACTAATGGATTAAAACATAAAATGTCCCATATGAATCTAACTAATCCCTCCACAACCATACAACTCCCAACCCAACACCCGAGGCATTTCCATACACTGTGTATCCATTCATTTGATTTAGAAGAATCCAAACTAGATCTGTCCTTAATCTCCCCTCTAACACTGGGAAGGCCAATTCACACTAATAAAACTGTGCAAACATCACCTACCTTTTAGTTTTATCTGTTTTTGGGGATTCCCTATGGGATATGTCATGGATGAAAAATCAATATTTCCCTACAAACCCAATGAAACTCCTAGTCTCAAACACATTCCTATGATGTTTCTAAGACCTCAAATCTTATACCTTCTATGCATATACTGAAATTTCCTCCTCATAAATTACATGTCTGATGAACCAAACCTCATAAATCCAAAATTTCAAACTTCAATATATTTCAATAAATACAATTTTCACTAATTTTACTCAATACAATCTCAAGGTTCCCTAGATGAATAATTGAAGTATTTTCATATATTAGGAAATTTTCCATGAATATAAATTTGGAGGAGTTACATGAATCTAATGTATGAGTATAGAAATATCCGAGATGAGACATAGGAGTGGTAATATAATGTAAAATATCAATGAAATGAGTTGTTTGAGTTGGAACTCTAGAGAAACATCTCAAGGATGAGAAGTCTTTATAGGTGTATATTGTAATGACCATATTATTTTTAGGTACACTAAAATTTACTTTCATCCATTATTTATGTGTTTATAAATTTTTATTTTATTTGGTGAAATCTTGGAAGCCTTTGGATGGATTTAGAGGGTTTGTTAGGACTTTAAAGGCGTGAATAGTTAGAATAAACAATGTTTTTCACAATAAGAAAATGTATAGTCTTCCTAAAAAAATTATGTGATTCTACATATGAAACTATGAATCTTGTTTAGAGAAAGGTAGTGGGTGGTGCATGAATTTCATCATGATTAGATCTCACTATGGGAAATTCACCAAATAAATAGTGTGGATACAGATAGAGGAGAATAGAAAGGGTAGAACACAAGTTACCATACTATGTATCTAAACTATGTGGGGGTATAAAAAAGGCATAAAGTTAAACATGATAGGTTCTTGATTTAGATAACAATATCGTATAACCATATATAGGGTTTTAATTAATTTAAAAATTGTGTTTTAAACTCAAAACCTCTAAAAACCCATTTTATACATTCCCCTATATGTTGGGATCTAAAATAAAGGGGCTCTAGTAAGGATCATGGGGATTATTCTCTCACAATTATCTGAATTTGAATGATCTAACGTAGTGAATCTTTTGGATTCTAGGTAATAATGTATTTTCTTCCTCTGTTATCCATGTCAATACTCTATATCTCACTTATCTCTTATGATGAGTCGTAGATCCGAAATATTTTTTATAGATCTATATATTATATATTGATACAATGGATAATTATTGGATCATTGAAGGGACATATCCAGATCTATTGGAAAACACACACTCTCTCTCAAATGGATCTATATCAATCGTTAGTGGTGGATCTCATTGGGTAAGTATATTTAAATTGATTCCATTTCCATGTTTCTATTAATTGAATTCCAATTATAGATAATTATTATGGATTGAGATTTGTTATAATTGAATTTCATGTAGAGATGTGATCCAGGTATATTTTCTTTATGGATCATGGATTTTAGAATCACTCCACTAAAGATAGTAAGTCCTCACAATATTAGGCCCTTGTACGGGGGTGGTTTGGAATTTGGATCGTGTGTATATTCCTAGTCTAGATTCCATTTAATAATAGGTATTTTTAAAATGTTCAGTGTGGAATGTGAGGGCTTTTAATAATTATGGATTGATTATTCCACAATATGATTCACCTTATATGTTGGTTTTTCTATTTTCAATGGAATGTTTGATATGCCATGTAGTTTCTTTCTATGTTGTGTACTAAATTTTATATTTTTTTCTATATTAATTGGATGTTAATAAAGATATATATTATTAATTTATACAATAACTATGATATAATAATGTTTATAAAAAGGTGAATTATTTTTTACCATTATTTTATTTCATCCATGGAAAAGTGAAGACAACGGTCATGTGTACTCACGACCTACCATCTCCATGAAAGGTGTAATAAATTTTCGATTTATATATATTTTTATACGAATATAAATATATATTTAATGAATATATATGATATTTGTATCCCGATTAACATTATGGAGAATATGTAACCATGATAAATGTATAAGGACCTAAAATACCAAACCAAAATCCCCATGATGAACGATGGAGTAAACACCCAAAAATGACTATCTAAATAAGGGACTGTTAATAAATGTGTGTTAATATGTATTTAGTGGAGTATATATGATATCATAATTATGAAAATGACTCTTTTATTTAAATATAATAAATTTAAATTTATTATGTAGGAATTTAAATAACTTTTTAATCAATTGAAACTCAAGGTAAAGGCTTTATCTTACAATACCATCTTTTACTGAGATTGTTTTTAACTATGTTTTTTATGACGAAATTTAAGGATATAATTATAAAAAATATACTAAATTTTCATATAATATGGTTATTTCTAAAGATAAAATTTTTTCCTTTTATTTTACACTTTTTAAGTACTCAAGAGACCAAAATAATATTTTTATGGAAAATAGTTTATGATTTTCTATTCACCCATGAATCATTTTATTATATGTCCATTTTTTTTAAAAATGCCTTAAAGAATGTTTTTAATATTCCAAAACGTTTTTTAAATTAATTTCCAACCATGTTTCAATTTTTTAACTTTTTTATAATGAATCTTATGATCATTTTATGAATGAGTTACTTTGTAATTTTTACCAAATAATGTGAAAGAAACCATTATTTTAGTGTATACGACATGAATAGAATTTTCCCAGAATCATGATCACTAAATACATAGAAGAATTATCTACTTGTTTCTAATATTATTTTAAATTATAATTATTTCTTAAATATTTGATAATTTTTTTATTTTAATATAACTAATTTTAAATTGAAAAGTATATTATTCTCAAGAAACATTCCAAGTGATCTTTTAAAATCATTTTCATCTAAGATATCATATTTTGATGTAACATGTAATTTACTAGAGATATGTTCCAATGATATGATAGTTATTTATTATTTGGATAGTTTTTTATTATGATGACAAGGTGTTTATGAAACTCATTTATTTTTCAAGGGTTATTCTTTACTGAAATGTTTATAAAACCCATTTCCTTTTTATGGGTTATGATATGATGAAGTCTTATTGTGGCCCGAATATGTATGATTTTAATTAAACAAAGAATATGGATATAATTATATATTCCTAAAAGGTACTGGGTAATGATGGATACCTACAACACATCTATAATTTATGAATTATTTTTTTTAAAAAATAATTTTCCTTGAAATCTTATGTAACATGTAACTCTGAGTTCAAACAAACCACAATATAGTCCAAAAATATTATTATTTATGAAATTTATACCATAGTTATTAAATTGTTTGGTATGAATAAGATTAATTATTTTATGAAATATATATAAATTTCTTACTCAATTTTTTTTTGATAAATTCTTAGTAAGTAATCACTCGATTTTTAGTGAAGACATTTTCTTCTTCAAAAATATGATTTATTTTAAAAAATTATTTTTGTTTGATAAAATAATTTTAATAATTTCTATAAACTTTATATATTAAATTTTATAAAATGACCATGAATTTTGAAATCATCATATTAAAATTATCTTTGGATGAATTATTAAGAAATTCTCAAATGATTGATTTTATATTGAATAGTAATAACACATAATTTTATGGAAAAAAATATTAAAAAGTTCATTCTGATTTAAAATTGAATAAAAGTAAAATTGGATTTTTAAATCTTAAACAATATAATTAATTCAATTGGAATAAATTTTATTTTTGAATTTATTATAAAAACATTTTTATAGGTTAAAAAGTCTTTTTTAGAAAACTATTTTTATGTAGAAAATGTGTTTTTAAATTAATAAATCAAATTTATCACTATTATATAATTATATAAATAAAATTTACTTATTATATAATCAATAAAATGATTTAACATTTATCTAATATTTTTTGAGTCATGGGATATGAATGAATTCAGTTGTATGCTTAAAAACTATTCTTTTTTAAAAAAAGAATGTTTTTTCAAATTTTTTGCTCTTACATTAATCATAATTTATTACATTTATTAGTATTTAATTATATAAAATTAATTACATATTTTTAATAATAATTTACCAATTTGGTAAAAACACCCCTATTATTTTTGGTCAATATCAATAGTGACCATCGTAAAATTTGTCACCTCGGTAAACAGTGAATTGGGGTAATTGAGGTTAAAGATATATTATAAGGCCATTACGTTTTCATATTATTTATTATTTTATGATATTAAGTTTACCATTTACACCTTAGTCTTGAAATTGAGTCGTTAAATGAGCATTTTTCCATGAAAAAAGATTTATATATTATTTAAATTAAAGAATCTTACAAAATATCATTCTCTTTGTTTTTAATTTATCTTATGTGTTCATATAGAGAAAAAATATAGTTATGGATAAATATATGTTTCTATATCGATATTAATAAAATTATTTTCATGATATAATTTTTTCTAGTTTTTAGTAATTATATAATGACCTTAATTTCTTAAGAAACACTAGTGCAATATTTCTCCATTTAATAGAAAATATAATAAATGATTGTAATAATATACAAAGTGATACAATTTAAATGATTTAATATTTTTGATGAATTTTTTAGTTCTATATGACATATTAGGGTGGTTTTAATCATTATATTCTAATTACCTATTCTGTATTGTAAATTTAAACCCATGTTAAATGAATATTTTCAATATTCACAACAATGATATTTTATCAAAATCATATTTTACTAAATAATTTAAAAACAATTAAAATATTGAAATATTACAATATGGATATGATATGGTCTAAAAGGAGATAAATTATCCATTTATGGGATAATTTTAACCCTATAGATAAAAATTAAAACCGATTAATATTGAAAATATTGTTACCATGGTTAATTTTAAAATTAGTTAACTAAGAGTTAATTAAAATGATAAGGTCTAAAATGACATGAAAAATTGAATAAATTTGATTTTATATGTTATTTATACCATATCCTACCTTATATTTGAATATCTAAATATTTGGAGGTATTTAAATTGAGAATGGATTTAGTATAATTTAATCTTTAGAGAAATTCTAATAGTGCGGCTCACTTCAATTATAAAAAGGAACCTCCCCCATCATTTTTTATAAGAAATTGAGCCACATATCTTGAAAAATATCAACAATATTATCTTATAATATTCCTTATAAACATTATAGAGGTTATTTTCTTCCCAAAATTCCAACCATAGTTCCATTGAAAAGATATCTAGAGTAGTCATTTCAAAGAATCACCTTAACCACTCGCTTTCTTTTCTACTTTTCTTTAACTCCTCAACATATATGGTATTTATCATAAAATAATACCTCATGTGTTGTAAATATTATTAAATTTTATTTTGATTATGAAAACTCCCATAAACACCTAATTTCCCATCAAATAGAAAGTGAAAGTATCACTTGTGGGTATGTACAACTTACTATCTCCACATAATGATACAATTCTTTTAACATCACCATATATTAAGGTTGGGTATTATGATGGGTTTAATAATGATATATGATTTTTATAACATAATTATAATTCATTATTGATAATATCATATCTACCTTTTACCTTCCAAACTGTTGTAAAACGATTATGTCGTCTGTGCATATGTGTTGACTACCACCACTATGGGGCGATGCGATTAATTTTTTCATATAAATTATACATGGATGGAAATAAGGTTAGTTTTAATGAATTTATATTTTATATATTATATAATAATTATATTTTAATGGTTAATTATTATTTAACATTTTTTGTTATATCCATCAAAAAATGGAATAAACGTTGATGCATAGGTATGACCTACCATCTCTATGTGAAATGTAATTCATTTTTCAATATCTAATTTTTATTAATTATTATGAATATTTATATAATTAATATTTATTATTTTTATAATTATATTAAATTTCTATATATTTTGGAATCATGATCAAAATACAAGGAACAAAACTACTGAGCTAGAACATTCATGAAATCGAAGTAGATATCACCAAGAACAATTATTTTAATAAAGCAGTGTTAGAAATATTATGGTAAAAGGTTATGAATAAATCATATTGGTATGATATATATGAGTATCATCTAGTAATATATTTAAAATAAGTATTTATTTTTTATATATAAGGTTACAACATGTATGAATAAAGTCAGATATATGGTAAGGGATTTATGTTTCAATTCAATTTTAATCAGCATTGTTTATACTTGAATTTACATTGAGAAATTATTTGATCTAGAAATTATGGATCCATTTCATTTTATTATCATATTATTATTTCTTAGGATTATATTTTTTTCATTTATTTTCCCTACTTTAATTATTCAAGATGTCAAATGATTATTTTTAAGAAAAATCAAATTCACTTCTCCCTTAGATCTGAAATAATTTTTATTCAATATAGATATTTTATGCAAAGGTTTTAAAAAAAAGATTTTAATATTATAATATGATTATTTTAAAGACATTTTCCATCTTATTTTACTTTAAAAAAATACAAGAAATACTCTTTTCATTTTCTAAATTAGTTACATTTTAATTTTTTACAAAAAAAAATTGAAATTATTTTTTTAACATTGAAAGGATAAACAAAATTTCCTTCCTTAAAGACACTTAAATTATTTGAATCCTACATTACGTATTTACATGGATATTTTAGAATAAAAAATTTTCTTTATTATGTGTGTAGTTTTTTATGGTTTGAAAAGTTATTTTAATGTTTGAATGGTCATTTTCATCAAGAATGTTTTAATGATATTTTGATGGTATTTCGTTTCATAAAATAAATCAACCCATGATTTAACTTATTATTTACTAGGGATATGATCCATGGGTACCATCCATATTTTTTCTCAAGATGGTTTATGAATATTATGACATTATATTTAAGAAACCCATTTCTTTTACATGGGTTATGTTATGATGAAATGAATTTGAAACCCATTTGTTTTATTGTGTTATAATATGATGAATGATTTATGATCTTGTGGAATATATATATATATATATATTGAGCTGTAAGACCTATATCTACCACTAATTAATTGGGTAAATATTTATAATTCATTAGTTAAA
Source organism: Viscum album (assembly GCA_963277665.1). Lineage (NCBI taxonomy): Eukaryota > Viridiplantae > Streptophyta > Magnoliopsida > Santalales > Viscaceae > Viscum > Viscum album. Next base: position 1,272,849,750 of record OY728132.1, on the reverse strand, counting down.
TACGTTATGCGGGGGAATAATATTATATTCACCATTTAATGTGTGGAGTTGGTTTTCATGTCCATAAGTTTATGCAATGACCTAGATTTTATATACATATGTTTTTACATGGAATTGTATTTTATGTCCATAGGATTATGTATATAAATAATTTCAAGATCATAGTTTTATATGAAGGTCTGATTTCATGTACTTTATTGAATGAGTGAACCTGTTTCTATTTATACATGTACAATATGTTATAATATTTTGTGTATTTCATATACTCATGTATTATAAAAAAATTATTATCTCATTGATAATTTTTTGTCATTACTTTATGATTAATTTATTATGAATAATACTGATTTATATATATGCACAAAATTATGATATTTTATTATTAGGTAATGTTTTTTATGTGTTAATCTCATTCCCTTTTTCCCATGTTCTAATTATATGATAATTCATACCTTCCTTGTTTACCATCACTCAACATACAAGGCCACCCTTTATTATTTTTGTTTTCCCAAAGTTATAATGAATGGTTTTTATGATGATAATTCCATGAAAGAATTTCTTTATGAAGAAATTAATAGGAGACTATTATTAACCATTTGTTTATATATCAATGATTCCTAATATTCTTGAGCTCTAGGATTCAATAATAGATATATATGTTATTTAATGAATATTCATCTATTAAGATGTAACATTTAAATATGAAATGCATGGGTTTCTATAGTTGGTATCTTATCACGGTTTAGTTATCCATTAGAAACTAGTATTAGAAAACATTAGTGAAAACCATGATGATTTTTCAATGTATAAGATTATATCTCAATTTTTTGTTAATGATCATAGATAACCAAGGATAATACCAAGGTTAATAGATTAAAAATAAGGTCTGTTGATTTTTGAATCCAAGGAAAGACTATTCATGATAATGTTGTTCTCCACTTGGATTTTTATTTCTCACATTATCCATTTGGTTTTATTCAATACCTTGAACATGAAGGAATCATGTGAACAATTAATGGGGTGGCCAATAAAATTACCATCCTCATGATCAAATGAATGGATTAAGATTTGGGATATAATATCTTTTGACTTTCTCATTCAACTCACTCAATATATAAGTGGTAATATAGATCCTACTAAACTTATAAATTCATGAAGGAGGGAGAAAATTGTTTTTGAATATTTAATGTGACAACATCAACCATACTTCTATGGGTATTCTGATCAATTGGTTTCTAAGAAATGGAACAATGTAATGAAAAATGTAAATTATATTATTTAGTTCTCAGACAATGAAAATATTTTCATTGTTGTTTATCATTTAGGAGGAAAAACAGATTAATGATGGGATATTATTAAGAATATCAGGAAAGAGGAGAAAATTGACTCCATGGAATGGTATTATTAAAAGTTAATATTTTTTAATAAGTACATCCTTAATATTCTACACTAAAAAATGGAGAATTAATTCATTGTGCTTAAGTAGAAGGATGATAAATCCATTGAAACTAATGAATAAAATTTTTCATTACTTTCAAAGAGTGATTCAGGTTTAATCATCACCCATGAAAGAAAGATTGATCAATTATTTAGTGTTCTAAAACCAATTATTTTAAAGGAATTAATCATAATGTACTTTGGAAGGTTTGAGGAAATCATTTGATGTTCACTAAAAGTGGATGTGGAATCTAAAAACCCCAATTGTTATAGTGAAAAAAAGAATATGGAGCTTCCTAGAAGCTCCAATGGGTTTTCACATTAAGAGAATAATGATTTTCAACCTCCTAATTTCCAAAATTTTTGGAGTGGAGTACTCATGTGAACACCTAAAAGGAACAAAAGAATGTTTCAAGTGTTGGAAGCATGGCCATCTAAAAAAATAATTTTCTATTATTGGAAAGAAACCAGTAAATGAAATTAATTATAAGGACCCGACCTTAAAACATTATATAGTCTTGAATTAAATGAATAATTATCATTGATGATCTTTTCAGGTTTAGAGTTTTAGAGAATTAGGACATAACTATTACATCTCAAAAGATTACAAAGTAGAAACTTCTATTCAGTTTCCATTTTTTTCATAAATTAAAAACTCTTAAAAAGGAAGATGTCTAGTTCCATGTTTTAGACAACATGCCTTTCCTTGATCCCATCCTTGACCCTATTCATCTTTAAGTCATATTGGAAAAATTTCAAAAAACATGGGATAAGCATAAAAAGCTCAGTAAGGGATATAAAAAAATGGAAAGAAAACATTAGTCTATGTATACATAAGAATCAATAAAAACATACTTTACTCATAAAACATAACCACTTAACAAACCTCATGAAATAATAAGATTTATGAATAACTAATAGAAATCGTAAGATATAAAGTTAACTTGAGGCATTCATAACATTCTTACGTAGGGAGTAACCCTCTTGGTTACATTTGGAATACCCATTATAGTATATTCCCTAAATATCTTCGAATAAACCTTATCATTTAACTCGTTCACGTTACCCAATGCATTGGAGAGCTATATCGGGCTCACCCTCCCTTAATTTATCACGGAACCACCGAACATCATAAATAATTCCCAAGAACCATAACATAATCGTATCACATAAAACATGCATAAAGGAAACATAACATTTCCATATTTCAATCACAAGATATCAATAAAACACATTGATATAATAAAAAAATTATGAAAATTATTTTCAATACCAAAATAAAATAAAATTAAAAAATGGTATTTATTTTTCATTTAAAAAATGTTATTCTTGTAGAGGATGCTGAAACTCAAATAATGGTCACGGCGGCAGAGAAGTCGTTGTCACCGCATTCGTAAGACAAAAACATTCCTTTTGTTGTTTAGTAAAACGCTTCATGTAAAAATATTTCTCTTGAATGAGATTAAAATTCAGAATGGGTTTTTTATAAAACTAATAACAGAAGGTTGTATATAAATTTATGTATGCCTCAACAAAAGGAGATTGAGAATAAGTCCCTTACAAAGATGGTATCCTTAGATTAAGGATAAATCAATTATATAATTATGTGTGAAAAATATAAATATAATAAATATAAGTAAATATTAAGTGTAAAACAATCAGAGGTCATCCACACATATTCATAGAACGACATAATCAAGAAGTAGAGGTTTAACCCAAAGAATTGAAATTGGGTTAAGAAGTTCCCTTACATAAATTTGACAGCCTAACGACATCACAATAAATTTTAGAAAATGAGTTTATGAGAGATGAAAAGGGTATCTCATCACTTGTACATAAAATTAACAACAATAAGGATATATAAGAACATATCCCAACATCTTAAGATGTAAATTAAAAGACCTAACAAAAAAAGTCTTTTAAAAAGAGGAGGGTGAAAGGTTCCCTTACTGATTTGGGTAACTTTCGAAACGTACCCCCCATGAAAGAATGGTCATAAAATAAAGATGTAAATACCCATAAATTAATGTATATTAAACAAAGAATACAATATTGGTAAGTATATACACCACACGAAAGGAAATAGTGGCAAATGTAGCATGAATCTCACGGGAATAAAAAGTGAGATAAAAACCCCTTACCTCGTTGTAATCAATCGAGTCATATGACCAAAAGATAATAAACACCAAATAAATCACACAATAACATGAATATAAATAGAATTATGATAATATATATGAAATTTCAGTTCACAATACACCACATGCAACAAATAAGTGGCGAACAATGGAAATCTCAAGGAATTAAAAGTGAGATAAGAAATCCCCTTACCTCAAGTCTGACTTGTCTTGTTCATTTATTTATATTACTTAATAATAAACTTAGGTCAATTTATAATTTATTAATGAGTTACATTAAATTTTATTATTAAATTCATATCACATATTATTATGTTATAATAATTAGTTAATTATGTGAGTTCATATCATACATTTTGTCGATGTTCGGTACATGTGTCAAAACTGAACTTGTTTGAAAATAATTTCCCATGAAGTTATAAGTAAATCATCTCCAAAAAGGTATTAATGATTTAAATATATTATATATCCAGTATATATTCATTTTAATATTATTCCATAATGTTTGGAGATAAGAGATGAAATGTACCATTCATGGAGACGGTAGGCCGTATGTACGCATGAATGCTACATTCATTTTTAGTCATATTAATGGACTTTAAAATTAAATGAGACATAGATATATTATAATTACAGTATAATATATATTTTATATAGGTAAAATAAGTTCATTAATTACATTATTTATAAATTCCATGTTTGGCATGAATGAGTCACATCACTTGAGGGGCGGTTGTCCTCACTTCCTCATATGAAATTATCGCATTTGCACAACATGAAAAGCATAAAGGTATGTTTTAAATATAAAATACAGAAGCATAGAGAAGAAATAAATATAATAAATATAATATATAAATATAGTTCCATCATAATGGCCACCATGAGATGTGTTAAAATAATATTGAACAATCGTCATTTCGTGAGGCAGTAATTCGCCACCCACAGAAACAACATGTTCTTTAACCATTAGACGGAGGTCTGTGTAAGTGTATATATAATCCTTATCATAACAACATCCTAGTATATAGAAGATATTGTTTTTATTATGTTATAAAATAATAATAATATATTTTTGAGTGAAAAGTAAAATAAAAGAAAGAAACTTGATAGATGACATTACCTCTAAATCGGGTAACTCTTTTGGATTTGAGCCAAAGGATTTCTTGGAAAGACCTCTGCCCAAAGTGAGGGTCTAGGAGTAACCGAGGGATGTGGAGAGATAATATAAGCAGAGTTAGGATGATCCAAGGTCTTGATATGTGTGGGTAATGTGGTAGAGGTGGGGTCTTTTATAAGAGGGAGGAGGGTCACTTTTGGAAAGTCCTGAAACGTTACTTTATTATAAAATGATTTTCGGATTTTAAATGTCCCAAAATGATATATTTTGAGTATAAGGTGATAAGGGTTCTAAATACATGAAAACAAAAGGTTTTTGACAAGTTTAAGTCTTAGATTTTACCTTATGTTTTAATTTTATTTAAATCGTTCATTAATGAAGTAATCACTGCATCATCATGGTGTCATAAATAAATTTATTTATTTAATGTCTAAAAATTATAAAAAAATACCATGATGTAGGAAATATTTTTATCTTCAAAATGATTATTTTTAGTCTAAGATATAATTTATGTAAACAAAATTAAAATTGTTTTACTTAGGATATACAAACCTTTGTTATATTTCTCTTCTTTTTTAAAAATAATGTCATAAATGTCACTATCACACCCATGTGACTCCATGGGCCCTCAAGTTCGGTAAAATGCTTCCCATGGTCGGAAATGACTCAAAAAAGAGGATTTGGACACATTTTGGGGTCATTTTATATTATTATGATATTATCTTATTACCCTTAACTACCAGATTACTAATTAATCACGATAAATAAAGATAATTGTCGTCGTTACTATTTATAATGGCCAAAAAAAATCTTGATTACATAATTTAAACCTTCTGATTACAAATATGGAATCCATTTTAAAAAATTACAAACACATAAATTGTAGTAATTAATTTAAAAATAATTCTTGTTGTCAAAACCAAAGACACGTTTTTAAAAAGTAAAAATTTATCAAAAGATTTACTTGTTTTTAGATCAAATTTAATATTGAAATTACTTCCAATGAACAACATTGTATTAAGTGATAAAAACATAATTAAATTAAAATTTAAAACCAATTAAAATGACCATATAACTATATAATTAAATTAGATGAAAAATTAGATTTGAACTAAAATGCAGTATTTTTCACTATTCATTAAAAATGGACATTTGTCAGAAAAATACCAAAAACATATCCAAAGTAAATTTGATATTCCAAATTCAAAGATTATTTTCATTTTACCAAATTCAAAACATAGAATTTAAATTAATTAATTTTATAATTAATTCTCGCTGTCAAAACAAATAACATGTTTTTATGAAACAATATCTATCAAAATATTGACACTTGTTTATGTCCAATTTCAAAGTGAAATTAATTAAAATGACCACCATTGGATTAAATGGAAAAAATATATTTCAACTAATATTTAAACCCAATTAAAAAGATAATATATCCATATAAATAAATTAGATTAAAATAAAGTTTTGAATTAAAATACAACATTTTCACTATTCATTAAAAATGAACTTTATCGAAAAAATAACAAAAAGATTACAAAAAGTAAATTTTGATGTCCTGATTCTAAAGGAGGATTTTATTTTTTCCTATATAACATATAAAATTGAAAAAATTTGTTTTAAAAAGGGTTCGTCGTCAAAAGTTGGTTAATCGACCTTTTAAAGAACATTAGAATATTTCTGCTTAAAATTGAATTATTTTCTTATTTTAAGCCTCTAACTTTTATTGGATAAATTTAATAATATTTAACAAACATATATAATCATTTTGGAGTTAGTTCTGTTCATTCCCGCCATTACAACTGCTAGGCGTTAACTACCATTTGAAATAATATTATTATATTATTAGTATGCAACGTAAGATTTCAAAGAAACTCATTATTGTGTACTGGGTATGCCATCGAACATAGAATTCAATTTAAAGTAATATTAACATTTTATTTACAAATATTAATAAATATGAAAATTTGATATTCTTTATTTACCTGGGATGTTACATTAATGGACATATATCTCAACAGAATACACATGTCACACTCCAATTCTATAAATTAATATATTTTGTTAATTATGAGATTAAAAGACCAAATCCAAGGGATAACAAGGATAATAATCTAAAACCACCTTTTATGTCAAAGGAAAACAAAAAACTCTTATGAAATAACAATTGTTTAAATGAATCATGATAATTAGGTCATATTTATCCTCCACTCTAGGGTTGGGTATTTCTTCGAGATTGTGGTATGAATGAACCATATGAAAATAATATTGTCCACCCATTAGTGAAATTTTAAATGATTATAATAATTTATTACCTCTCTCTATAATTATTCTATAATAAGTAAATCAAATTTGATATTCTAAATCATCTTATGATCGTCTATTGGTGCATGGATGAAATAATATATCCAATGGAATTTTTTTGGTTAAGATAATATATTATATAAGGAATAAAGGGTGAATTATCTTTTGTAAGAATATATATTTTCATTTATTATTAATATAAAATTTATGCACATTTACATGGTTTATATGTTAAAGGTTAACATATGTTCAATGGAATAAAACACCATTTTTCAATTTTTCAAGTGATAGGATTTTGATGCTAATGTTTTTTTATGGTTTTAGAAAGAATACTGTATTGATGTTTAAATACCCTTTGGGGTTCATACATGATTTTATGTTATGTTAATTACATACTATTAGACATTGGAATATTGTTAATTTTGATTTTTGAAAATAGTTTCATTTGAAGGGTGATATTTTTAGAAATATTTATTGAAAAGTTAAGGATTACCTTTGTTGATAGTATATAAATTTGACTAAGTTTATTTTGGTGAATTTAATTACATTACATGATAATATAGTGATTTATCATGGTAATTAATTGGGTTAAGGTAAACATAACCCTTAGGTTCAACATGTGATTGCGAAAAAAAAGAATATTTGGGATTAATGAAATTAAAATTTTAAATATGTAAGCTATATGGTATATACTTTGAGGTTAAAACGTTATTTAATATTGACTTTATTGAAGTAAGTAAGGATTTAGAGATTAATTATGTATATATTTATTTGATGGTCTATTCCTTTTGAAAATTATATTATGATTACCATTGTTGTTTTGTTTAATTACTAATGGCATGAATAATATCTTGATATACTTTTTTAATTCTTTATAATTTGATATATTGTCTTCAAACATAGAAAGTTCATCTCGAATACTCATCATTTAGTGAAATAGATTAGAAAATTGTAGAAATTTATTATAGGATAAAATTGTGCTTGTCAAGTAAGTATATTTCCTTATTTTGATAGCCCATATTGTAAGGAAAGGCCAGAACTCTATGAAAAGGACATTCATATAAATTTTTTTTCATAAAACCATCGGTTTTGATGAATTTATGGTCTTTTAACACCTCACTAATTTACTGTTTTGTGGTAATTAACAATCTTATAACCATTTTATATATCACTCTCCATCAATCTATGTGAGTTATATTTCTCTTCCATATCCATATTTTAACTTACTATCAATGTTTTCTATATATTGGAACATTATTTTCTGTTTTTTTAGGTAACCATCATGTTTTATACTTTCAAATTTTATTGGAAGAATTATTATTCCTTTGTATGATGTACATTTTGAAAAAGGAATGTTCCAATTTTAAAAAAATAATGACTAAGTCTAATTGAAAGGGCGTCATTTATTTAAAGGGGGGAAGGAACACTTTAATGTTTTATGAATTTTTTAATTAAATTTAACTTTTTATAGGGCTTGCATTACACGCAACACAGAGTTCAAATAAAATTAAATATAGTATTAAAATATTTGTATTTTTTATATTTAAAACCTAAACATTAAATTGGAGAGTATAAATAGAATTAAATAATTTACGAAATATATATAATTTTCATACTCAATATAAATTTATTGAGAAATTCTTAGTAAATAATCACTCATTTTTTTAGTAATGAAAATTTATTCCTGAAAAAATTAATTTTATGAAAAATAATTTTATTTCCTTCTTTTAGAAATTATTGTGAATAATTTATAGTAACTTTATAAATTTTGTTTTATAAAATGAACACAAATTTTGAAATCAGCATATTAAAATTATCTTAGGATGAATTTTTGAGAATATTCATAAATGATTTATTTTCCAGTGAATAGTGAAAATTATAGATTGTATTGAAACTATATGTAAAAATTTAAATTTTATTTTAAATTTATTCAATGTAAAATTAGTTATCTTGTATTTTAAATAATTTAATTAATTACTTTCAAATAATTTTTTTGTTTGAATTTAGTATAAAATATTTTTAGAGGTTATAATACATTTTCCTGAAATACAATTTTTATGCATGAAAGAGTTTTTTAAATTGATAAATTAAATTGTTCTATATTGGTGAGTTATTTTAATAAAATTTATATATTATATAATATATTTTTTTAGGATTCATCAGGTAATGGCCTGGAACTCTCTAGTCCATTCCTTCGGGAAAATGTGGTGTTGGAAGTGCTCTGGAAAGTCAAGGTGGCTTGGGGTGCATTTGGGTGGACTTTTAAGGAAATCTAAAGGGTTATGGTCTTCACACGGGAGGCACACAGTTTTCCAAAACCATGCGGCCAAACCATGCAAGGCTGGTCTTGGAGGCAGTGGCTAACGCACGGTTAGTGCACGATTTGTCTAATCGTGCGGACTAACCGTGTGAGGAGGGGTTGTCGAGGCATAAGTTAACGCACGGTTTGCGCACGGTTTGTTAAACTATGCGGACTAACTGTGCAGGCACTTAAAGTTAGATCCTAAAATTGTAGATCTAACTCGTTTTTCCTTTAATCACCTCATTTAAGCCCCTAATCAGCCATAACTTGGGATTACCTTTCCTTGGAGGTGTAAGAACCTCTCCCAAGTGTTTTGGAGGAAATCTAGAGGTTTCTCTTCACGAATCGAAGCTGGTTTCTTGAGTTAATTGATCCTTTTGTTTGGTTTCTTAGATCTACTTAGATCCACTCCTCCTCTTCTCTCGAGATCTTAGATCTACGCCCGTTATGTTTAGATCTAAGTTTGTGGATGTCCTTTATGTTGAGCTTTGGTATTGGTTGTGTTAGGAGAGGAGATCTAAGGAGGATTCGTGGAGAATCGACCCGGTTTCATGGGCGTTCATCGACCGTTGTGGTTTTCCTCGAAAACCCTTGAGGTAGGGGATTTGTGCTTCTCTCTCTTTTACGTGCAATCGTATTGTTCGCATGTGTAATCCCGCTGGATGACTTTTGAATTGACCTAATTAAATACTTGAACCAGATTAAAATTATGGGGTTGATCACATGTTGTTGCTTTGTACCATGATAGTGGTTTGCATCTTGATTTTCTAGATAGTGTGATATCTATGCCTTTCTTGTTAGCATGTTATTATTGGTTAAATTGATAAATAACGTAAAGATAAAATTAATTTATAATTAATTGGCTAAAGATAAAGAGGCAGGAAAATGAATTTGGTTGTTGCCGCTGTTGTAGTTGTTCTAATTTTATGTAGATCAAATTTGGCATAGTAAGCATGTTTAATCTTCGGTGATAGCTTACTGAATTGGTTCATGATGTTGGAACCAACAAATTGAAATTTTTAATTCAAGATGGATTAAATAACTTAACTGAGTTCCGTGAATGGTTTGGAGTTACCCTCTTGTTGTGAATTAGGGATAAAAGCCCATTTCATGTGATTGTTGGTGTTTGTTGTTTGAAGGCCAGATGCCTTGTTAAAGGGCCAAGAGCCCATTTGTTGTAATGACTAGTTTCCTGCTGCTTGTATTGTGCTGTGACCCTGGAAGGGGTGCTGTGATATCTTGTGTTGTGATGTGACCCTAGAGGGGTGTTGTGATATGTGGAGGTAGGTAGGCCTCGTGGTTATGGCAGCGGATGACGCCTAGAGTGGCGAGATGCATCGATTTAGTCATGTGGGTGTCGGGGAGGACACCCGGGATGATGGAATGGGATGGATGTGGCTGTTGGATTCTTGGTGGTTTGATTGGTCCTTTATCTTCTTTAGTTTCCTCACTGCTCATGGAAGATGGACTTGCTTACCCTTCTTCCGAAGGAGGTGAAGACACGTGGGGCATGCCATGTGCTTTCCGTGTTTATCCTCTCAAGGGAGAATGGATCTATGCTCTTGAAATAGGCGGCAAAGACTCGACGGGTAGTATGTCTACTCACCGTGTTGAGCCCCCTTGTGTTTAGTAGCATAGGTTTCTTTTCTAGAATGAATGGGAATATGGGAAATTAATTCTATAATGAATGTTTGAATAAATGATGTTAACCCATGGGGTTGGAGTTTGATGAAACTTAATTATGAGATTGAGAACTTTTGAAGGGACAGTGGTTTTTGAAATGTGATGCCAAGAAAGTTTAAATGTGGTTTTTGTTCATGGTTAATTAATGATAGAAGAATTAATTAACGTAAAGTGGAATTGATAAAAATGGAATGAGGTAAATTAATGAAGTTCTTTAACTGGTTGTGTGCTTATAGGATGCCTAGTCTTAGAAATAGCAGCCCGGAGTCCGAGAGACGTTAGCTGTAGTTGAGGCTGAGACAAGGTTATGCCCATAGTGTGGTTGTGAGTTATATTTATTCTGTACTTTTTGTGTTTATATACGCTAATCGACCCTATAGGTAAGGGAAAATAACACCCCGGGGTTTCTGATCCCTGGGGGGTGTTTTCCCCAACATTCCGGTGGGAGGATGAATGGATGACTACCCCCTTTTGACCACACTCTCTTCTCTTGGTAGATACTAGTGCCGTTGGCACAGTGGTTAGTTTTCCCCATATATGTGTGTAGAGGGATGTAATGGCTTGTGGTTATTTCCACATATAAATTATGGATGTAGTATCCCATGGACTACTATAGGTGTAATGTGTATAGGCTGTGATGGCTTGAGGATCTTTACGCTGTGTATGGGTTGTAATGGCTTGAGGTACAATACCCAACGTATGATACACGATATGCGAGATGTGGTGGATCCTGGAACCTACCTGGTTACTTTTGGTTGTGAGGATGGTGTGGAGCTTAGCCCAGGTGTCTGCGGGCAAGCCTTTGTGGTGCACGAGGTGCAGATTGTGGAGTTTAGCCCAAGTTTATACGGGTAAGCATTTGGAGAGAGATGTATAAGACGTATGTCGTTGGGGAAAAGCGGCAAACCAGTGGGGAAGTAGTAGCGGGGTACCCTTGATATTCTTTACTATATGCTATATTCTTGTATGCGTTACTTAGAGAGGGTAGCCATGGTGATATTGGGAACATAGTATACCTGTTAGGTGATGAGTTAGTTTCCTTGTTGTTCACTGGGATTTATTATGCTTTCTTTACTTTGGCACAAGAGGCTTCGGGGAGGATCCTACTGAGTATGCTGTTATACTCACCCTACGTTTATATAAATTGTTTTTCAGGTCACTTGGAGCAGGTTGGAGATCAGGCTAGTTACTATTAGCTTGTGGTTGCAGGAGCTGTTCGGGCTTGTGATTGCTGCTATTTTACTTTCTTTTGGGTACTTTTAGTTTTTCCCTTTTCGGTTGTATTAATTTTTCACGGCATTTCACATATGTACATGGGTTTCTTTTATATTTCAGTTCTGAGTTGGAGTTGGTTGGTGTCTATCTTATCTCTCTCTTCCGCATGTGTTCTCTTAGAGGGTAATGCCTCACATTTGGGTGTTTACTATACCCTCGGTGCTAGTAACCAACCCAGGGTCTACTGGAGGAGAGACTCAGGGGTCATTATCTCCCTTGTCACATTGCCGGCCCAGAAGGGGTACACTTTGTGGAGAGGGGGTCGTGACAGAGTGGTATCAAAGGCTCTGGATGAGGGATAGGACATAGTTGGGAGTTAGGCACATGTGAGGTTGCATGGGTTGGTAGGGAAAAGGTGTCATTCATGTTTAGCAAGTGTGGTAAACACTGGAAACTGGCTGAGACATAGGCGCTTAGGGACCCCTATGATCTGATGCACGGACCATTAAGTTTACAATGGCTACTAAACATGGTGATATTAGTTGGATGTTTGAGACCTAGGAAAGGATCATGCATCATTCTTCTTTGTGTCTGTGTTTGAATGGGTAGACCTTGGGATAGGTTAACCTAAAATGAATGAAAGAAAAAAACTAATTAATTAATGTTGAGTCTTCTATATTCCAGGCTTAGGAGCTCTAATTGTTTGTTATTTTGCAGGTATGGCTCCAGGTCGACGTCCTCATCTGGTTTTCATAGAAGACATCCAGCAGGCTGTTCTAGTAGGTCGCCGCAGGGTATAAGTTGATGAATATGATACTTGGAGGAAGACACTACGAGAGTTTCAGTGCCAGAGTCTGTAGAAGTACAAGGGCTCCGTTTCAGATGCAGTCATGGAAAACTGGTTGGAGTAGGTCGAGATTAGCTTCAGTTCGATTCATGCTCGGAAAGAGCACTGGGTGTCCTTGGTTGTGACGATGCTGCGTGGAGCAATAAGGCAGTGGTGGCTCTTGTCCCTTGGGGATCATGAGGAGTCAGTGTTCTCATGGGGGGAGTTTCGAGACAAGTTTAGAGATGAGTTCCTTTCTTTTACTGTGAAGGCGTCTAGTCACCAGGAGATTCTTACCCTTCGACAGGGGAGCTCCAGTGTTCGGAAGTTTGTGATCCATTTTAGGAACCTTCTACGATATTATTCAGACCTGTTTCCAGATGAGGAGGCCAGGGCGAGGCATTTCGAGGAGGCTTTGAATCCAGACATCCAGCGCCAGGTCACCCAATTTATGCTGAAGACATATCTTGAAGTGCTGGAAAGGGAAGAGGCTATTGAGAGGAATTTGTCATGGACCGTATCGTTACGAGAGGGGAATCTTCATGATTCCTCACGAAGCAGAGATGTGGTCCGGTGTTCCCGGTTTTTAGGGAAGAAGAGTTTTTGTTCACCTGGGGGTAGGTCCTAGCCCTTCCCATCTTGTTTCTCCGGAGGTAGCAACTCTCAGGCCTATGCCAAGGGATCAGGCACTTGTTTTTCTTGTGGTGGTCCTGGTAATCAGCAGAGGCTATGCCCGACCTTTCAGGGTGGTCATGATGCACCGGGCGCTCCACTCCAGGTTCCTCCGTTGAGGCAGTTCCAGTCGAGGCAGCAACAGCCATTTGCGCCAGCTTTTGATCAGCAGAGGGTAGATGGGGTAGGCAGAGGATAGACCCATGATACTCATCCTCCTCAGAGAGAAGAGCACGACCATTGTGGTGGTCATCATCAGGGTCAGAGAGGTTGTGGAGGAGGTCTTGGTCAGCTTCACGCCCTAGCATTACCAGCTCTAGATGAGGCAGATGTCGTTCGAGGTACCCTTTGCTTGTTTTCTACAATGGTGTATGCCTTGTTTGATTCAGGAGCGACACACTTCTTCATATCACCTACCCTTTTCCATGCTTTGGGACTTGAGGTAGAGAGGCTTCCAGTGCCCTTGGCGTTTACTATGCCAGTAGGAGGTCGAGCTAGCTTGTTTGAAGTATGTAGAGATTGTGAGCTAGTGTTGGGGAAACACCTCTCTTGGGGAGATTTCCTATGTTTACGGATACAACCATATGATGTCATCATCGACATGGATTGGTTGTATTCAGTGTTGGATATTATGGATTTATTCAGGAAGAAGGTCATATTCATCGATGCGGATGGAGAGTAGGTGGTGTTTGTTGGTGAGAGAGATCCTAGGATGGGTCATAGGCGTGTTCCATCGTTATCAACCATGATGGATGAGTTGATGCCGAGTTCTTCAGAGGTTTAGCAGTTGACATTTCCTAGGGTCGTCGAGGAGTACCCTGATGTTTTTCCAGAAGAGGTTGTAGGCTTACCCCCTCGAAGAGAGATTGAGTTTGGGATCAAGCTACATCTAGGAGCGTCTTATATCTCTATGTCTCCGTATAGGATGGCCCCTTATGAGTTAAGAGAGCTACGTTTTCATATTGATGGTCTGTTGTAGTGTAGTTTTGTTCATCCAAGTGTGTCACCATGGGGTGAACCAGTTCTGTTCATGAAGAAGGCCGACGACAGTTTGCGGTTGTGTGTTGATTATCATCGCTTGAACAAAGTGACAATAAATAATCGTTATCTTCTTCTGTGGATTGATGACTTATTTGATCAAATTAAGGGTGCAAGTTGGTTCTCAAATATCGAATTGTGGTCAGGATATCATCAGATGCGTGTGAAGGATGAGGATATCCAGAATATTGCTTTCTGTTGTCGTCATGGGCATTATGAGTTCGTTGTAATGCCGTTTGGTGTAATGAATGCTCCAGCTGTGTTCATGGGTTTGATGAATGATGTGTTCTGTGAGTTCCTGGACATGTTATTGGTAGTTTTCATCGATGACATCCTTGTGTACTCCACATCTGAAGAGGAGCATGCAGAGCATCTACGAGCTGTTTTGGGAGTTCTTCGTCGATATCAGCTATTTGGGAGGTTGTCGAAGTGTGATTTTGGGGCTCGAGAAGTCCGTTTCTTGGGACATGTTGTTTCCCAACAGGGAGTATCCATGGATCCCTCGAAGATAGAATCCATTGTGTCTTGAGGAGCCCCCAAAACAGTGTCATAGGTGTGAAGTTTCCTTGGTCTCACACGCTATTACATGAGGTTCGTAGACAATTTCTACCGGGTTTCAACTCCTATGACAGCTTTGACCAAGAAAGATCAGACATTTATATAGAGTGATCAGTGTCAGACAACTTTCCAGTATCTAAAGGAGAGGTTAGTAAGTTCTCTAGTACTTTTTCTTCCAGCTGAAGGAGTCTAGTTTGATATTTACTGTGATGCTTCACATTTGGGGCTAGGCTGCATTCTCATGCAACAGAGGTCAGTTGTTTCTTATGGGTCTCCGAAGTTTCACCCCCATGAACACAACTATGACACCCATGACCTTGAGTTGGTATTTGTAGTGTTTTCTATGAAATTGTGGAGACATTACCTCATTGGTGAGAGCTTTGTGGTTTTCACCGATCATAAGAGTTTGAGGTATGTTTTATCCCAGCGTGACTTGAACTTGCGATAGCGTCGGTGGATGGAGTTCTTGCAGGAATACGACTTCAAGATATCATATACACCTGGAATGGGGAATGTTTTAGCTGATGCCCTGAGTCGAAAGTCACGTAGTGATGATGTGTGTGAATCTGGTGATTCCTGGAGAGTGATGGAAGAAATTTCATCTTTCCATCATGAAATGGTAGAAATTGGGGGTAGAGGTTGCCTTTTTTCAGATGACCATGCATTCATCCCTGATGTAGAAGGTGGAAGAGTCCCAGTTGGGGGATCTTGAGATGGAGGTCTGGAGAGACCGAGTTGTTTATGGTGAGGTCCCTGATGGTTGGTTGGAGGATGAGAACCACCGAGTGTTGTATCATGGCAGGCTTTTTGTTCCCTTGGAAATGCGTGAGACGGTTCTCCAAGAGTTCCATAGTTCACCCTTAACTGTACATCCGGGTGTGACAAAGATGTACCAATCCTTGAGAAGTCAGTTTTGGTGGCCTGGGCTGAAGTGTGCAGTTGTAGAGTTTGTGTCTCGTTGCTTGGTCTGCCAGAAGGTGAAGGCCGAACCCCGTGTTCCTAGTGTCCTTCTCCAGCCATTAGAGATTCCTCAATGGAAGTGGGAGGACATCTCAATGGACTTTTTTACAGGTTTACCTCGAGCTTCAGGAGAACATGATGCTATTTGGGTGGTAGTGGATCGTTTAACAAAATCGTCCCACTTCATAGCGATCAAAGAGTCAAGCTCAACGGATGTTTTGTCGAGGAAGTATTTAGAGAAGGTGGTGAGACTTCATGGAGTCCCTAGGATGATCATTTCTAATTGAGATCCTCATTTTACCTCCAGGGTGGGGATAGGTCTCCAACATGCTTTTGGTTCTAAGCTATACCTTAGCACTGCTTTTCATCCTCAAACGGATGGTCAGATGAAGCGAACCATCCAGACTCTTGAAGACATGTTGCGCTCCTATGTTCTTGATTTTTGAGGTTCATGGATGAGGAACTTACCCTTGGTGGAGTTCTCTTACAATAATAGTTTTCACTCTACCATCGGTATGGCGCTGTTTGAAGCCTTGTATGGCCGACCTTTCCATTTTTTGTTGTGCTGGACTAGTGTTAGAGAGTCAGCAATTCTCAGACCAGAACTAGTGTAAAATACAATAGAGGTAGTTCAGGTGATTCGTGAGAGGATGAAGAAAGCACATGATCGTCAGAAGTCATATACTGACCAAAGAAGGATACCCCTAGAGTTTTATGTTTGGAATCATGTTTTTCTAAAGGCGACTCCCCGTTGTGGGCATCGAAGGTTTAGTCGTGGGATAAAGCTTTCTCCACATTTTGTTGGGCCTTTTGAGGTGTTAGCTCGTGTTGGAGTTGTGGCGTACCGAGTAGCGCTTCTAACACAGATGAGTCAGATACATGATGTTTTCCATGTATCACAGCTACATCGTTATATTCATGAATACTCTCACATCATCAATTGGGGATAGATCGATGCCGATGATGATACATCCTTTGAGCAGCGACCTGTGGAGATCCAAGACCGCAACGAGAAAGTGTTGCGTGGACGTTCCATCCCCTTAGTTCGCGTCTTATGGCGACAAAGTGGCATGGAGGAGAGTACTTGGGAACGTGAGTCACAGATACGTGCTCAGTACCTGCAGTTGTTTTTTGTTTAACTCTTTTCATGTATCATTGTAACTTTTTTTGTTATGAAACCTTCAATTTTATGAGATGGATCCATTTGTTGCTTTGGTGGCTTGATCTCTTTTGAGAGGTATCTCGAGGGGTGGTTGTTCAGACCCTGTTTTGTTTTCTCTTTAGGTGGGTTTTGGATTCTCGAGGATGAGAATGTTTTGAGAGGTATCTGATGTAATGGCCCGGAACTCTTCGGTCCATTCCTTTGTGAAAATGTGGTGTTGGAAGTGCTATGGAAAGTCAAGGTGGCTTTGGGTGCGTTTAGGTGGACTTTTAAGAAAATCTAAAGGGTTATTGTCTTTGCACAGGAGGAGCACAGTTTGCCTAAACCATGTGGCCAAACCGTGCAAGGCTGGTCGTGGAGGCAATGGCTAACGCATGGTTAACGCATGATTTGTCTAACCGTGCGGACTAACTGTGCGAGTAGGGGTTGTTGAGGAAGAAGCTAACGCACAGTTAGTGCACGGTTTGTTAAACCATGCGGACTAACCGTGCGAGCACTTAAAGTTGAATCCTAAAATTGTGGATCTAACTCGTTTTGCCTTTAATCACATCATTTAATCCCCTAATCGGCCATAACTTGGGATTACCTTTCCTTGGAGGTGGAAGAAACTCTCCCAAGCATTTTGGAGGTGATCCGGAGGCTTCTCTTCGTGAATCCAAGCTGGTTTATTGAGGTAAGTGATCCTTTTGTTTGGTTTCTTAGATCTACGTAGATCTACTCCAACTCTTCTCTCGGGATCTTAGATCTACGCCCATTTTGGGTAGATCTAAGTGTGTGGATGTTGTTTATGTTGAGTTTTTGTCATGGTTGTGTTAAGGTAAGAGATCTAAGGAGGATTCGTGGATAATTTACCCGGTTCTTTGGGCATTCATTGACCGTTGTGGTTTTCCTCGAAAACCCTTGAGGTAGGGGATTCATGCTTCTCTCTCTTTTATGTGCAATTTCATTGTTCGCATTTGTAATCCCATTGGATGACTTTGGAATTGACCTAATTAAATACCTGAACCGGATTAAAAGAATTGGGTTGATCACATGTTTTTGCTTTGTACCGTGATAACAGTTTGCCTCTTGATTTACTAGATAGTGTGATATATATTCCTTGATTGTTAGCATGTTATTCTTGATGAAATTGATAAAGAACTTAAATCTATAATTAATTGATAATTAATTGGATAAAGATAAAGAGGCATGTAAATGAATCTGGTTGTTGCCGCTATTGTAGTTGTTCTAATTTGATGTTGATCAAATTTGGAATAGTAAGCATGTTTAATATTCTGTGACAGCTTACTGAATTGGTTCATGATGTTGGAAACAATGAATTGAAATTGTTAATTAAATATGGATTAAATAACTTAATTGAGTTCCATGAAGGGTGTAACACCCCGAGCTTCCACGATACGCTTCTCTTTCAATAATGCAATAGCTCGCATTGTAGGCAAGTTCGATATTCTAACACACCACAACCAATCAAAATTGCAAATATGAATAGTAATACCCACTTTTTGAAATTATATATATTTTATATTTCAAAATGTACTTCATTTTTGTATTCGGAATATCGAATTTAACCTATGTTGAATTTTTGGTATTTTTCTGAGAACTTCCAATTTTTCATGAATAGTGAAAAATACTTAAAAACAACTTTTTTAATCAAAATAATTTATAGTGATAAATTATACTATTGAGTGGTTTTAAAGTATAATTAGAATATATTTTTACCATTTTATCCAATGGTGGTCATTAGAATTAATTTCACTTTGTAATTGGACATAAACAATTGTCAATCTTTTGATATATATCGTTTCTTAAAAACACGCTCTTTATTGTGACAGCAGGAATTAATTATAAAATTAATTAATGAAACTTATATTTTTGGAATTTTTTAAAATATTCATCATTTTTTAATTCGGAATATCAATTATAGCTTAGGGTGAAATTTTGGAATTGTTCTGAAAAACTTCAATTTTTGATGAATAGTGAAACCACTAAGTGGTAGTTAAAAAACTAATTTTTTTTGTTTAAATGAAACATTACCACTTCTGTGATTTTATTTTCAAAAATACAACATACAAGGTTTTCATTAGGAAGTAAAATGTGGTTAAATGGGATTAAAATAATTTTTTTGGTGAATAGTAACTTTTAAGTTTAATTAATCGTGATTAAAGGTAATTAGTGTAATTTAAGGTAAAGATAATGTTATAATAATATGAAATGACCTTTACACTTGTCATACTCTTATTGGATGAGTCATGGACGACCAATAAAATCAATGGGTCAACTTGGGGACCCCATGGAGCCACTTGGGAAAGAAAATGTCAATAATAACTTTTTATTTAAAGTAAAAATAAAATTGTCACAAACATGAGTTGTTTTACTAAAACAAGTATTACATGGGGTTATATAAGGAAACTTTTCTACTCAAAATATTCATTGGAAATCCAAAATTATTTCCTACATCATGATATTTTTTTATAATTTTTAGACAATAAATAAATTAAATATTTTATGACACCATGATGGTGCAACGATTACCTCATTAATTAACGATTTAAATAAAATGAAAAGATAATGTTAAATATATGACTTAAAGTTGTCAAAAACATATTTTATGAGTATATTTCGAACCCTTATCACCTTATCCTCTAAATATATAAGTGTGGGACCTTTAAAATCTGAAACTCATTATATAATAAAGTAACATTTCAAGACTTCCCAAGAGTGCCCCTCCTCTCCTCTTATAAAAGGCCCCCACCACTACCACCTTACTCACACCTTCAAAGCATTTTGTCTCAGCCAACCTCTGCCCAAATACTCTATCAACATCCCTCTCTTACTACTAGAATCCTCACTTTGGGCAGAATTCTTCCCAAGGATGCCTTTGGCTCAAATAAAAAAGAGTTACCCGATTTTAAGGTAATGTCTTCTCTTATGTTATTTTGTTTTATTTTGCTTCTCCAACCCCTTAAAATCTTTTATTCATTTATTCTGTAACAAAACCAGTATCTTCAATATACTAGGATGTTTTTACGATAAGTATTCGAGCTACACTAACACACACCTCCATCTAATGGTTAAAGAACATACTGTTTCAGTGGATGGCGAATTACTGCCTCACAAAACGATGATTGTTCTATATTCTCCTACCACCTCTCATGGTGGCCATTATGATGGAACTATATTTATTTATGATATATATTATATTTATTTCCTCTCTATGCTTCTTTATTTTACATTTAAAATATATCTTTATGCTTTTCATGTTGTGCAAATGCGATAATTTCATTTGAGGAAGTGTGGACTACCGTCCCCTCAAAGTGATTTGAATCGTTAATGCCATATGTGGGATGTATAAAGGATGGAGAAAATGATATTATATATGATATTATACTGAAATTATAATATACCTTTATATCATTATGATTTCATTCCATTAAATATGAAATACAAATGAAAGGAGCGTTCATGCGTACGTACGGCTTACCGTCTCCATGAACGGTGCATTTCATTTCATACCTCTAAATGTTATGTAATATTATAAATGAATGTATATACTGGATATATATTATATATATGATACCTACATCATGAATATAATTCTGGATATAATGGATATTTTACCACATGAATGACTTGTAATTATAAGAAGTTTATTTTTAACTCAAGTACCGAAGATCGACAAAACGACCGTTATTAACTTAAATAATTACATAATGTTCATAACATGGTAATAAGTTATATAAAAGGAATAATGAAATTGAAAAAGGTTCTTAATAAAGTAGAAATTAACTCTAGTTTATTATTCAAGAGGTTAAAGAACGATCGAGTCAAGTCGGACACGAGGTAAGGGAACTTCTTAACCCAATTTCCATTCTTTGGGTTAATCTCCTACTTTCAAATTATGTAATTATATTATTATGTCCTATCTTGTATTAGTACTTTATTTATGTGTACCTATAGTTAATACACATAATAGATCTATATTATTTAAAAAAATGATCTTTGTAAGGGACTTCGTCTCAATCTTCTTTTATTGAGGCATATTTGGTTTTATACACAACTTTCCTTTATACGGTGTATAAAACCCTTTGACTTTTAATTTTATTCAAAAGGAATATTTTTATACAAAGCGTTTTTACTAAATGACAAAAGGAATGTTTTTTCTTACGTATGCGGCGACAACGACTCTTCCGTCGCCGTGACTATTATTTGAGTTTCGTCTTCCTCTATAATCCATATCTTTTTTTAAATGAAAAATAAATACCAAGATTTAATTTTATATTATTTTGGTATTGAAAATGGTTTTGAAAGTGTTTTTTTATTATATCAATGTGATGTATTGATATCTTGTGTTTGAAATGTGGAAATGTTATGTTTCCTTTATGCATGTTTTATGTTATACGACTATGTTATGGTTTATGATATGTTTAAACCTGTTCATATGAGGAATGCATTGGACTTAATAAGTGACGGGTGGAGCCCGCTATAGCTCCTCGTTGCATCGGCAGGTCTCATGAGACAAACTAGTGTCTTGGCACAGGGCCTTGACAAAATCTTATTTGTTGTCTTGGCACGAGGCCTTGGATACGTGGTTATGATAGGCTGGCATTATGAATTCCATCATTATGAAAGTGGTTATTGATATAGCATGTGATTATTCGACCAGTAGAATATCCATGTTAATAAGTAAATGGCATTATTTTATTTTACTGTTTCCATATTATGTTGAATTTCATGTTTAAAAAGATTTTGTTTAGTTATACATTGCCTTAAATGTTTATGTTTATTTCTGAAAGCTTATGCTATATTGTTATCCTTACTGAGCATATGAGCTCACCCCTTTCAATGTTTTAATTTTTCTAGGATGTGAAGAAGTATTTTATGAATGACCTGCAGGGATAGTCTGAAGGGGATATGAGTGTGGGAAATGGAGACTATGTTATTGTATTTTTTTTCACTTTATGATGTAATGTAACATTTATGAATGTATCTAGAGTTTCCAAGGCTACTAAACTAATCGGTCTTTTGAGACATGATATTTGTGGTCATGCCAATGTTACACAATAATGCACCGACTTTGGGTAACTGGGGTCGGAGCGTTATAGTTGGTCTCAGAGGTAGTTTAGTACTAACCTTGGAAGCTATATTTAGATGAACTATGATTAGAACACATCGCCCAAAGATAGACTTTTAGGATTAGTATAGAAGAGCTTCATATAATTTTGGTATTATAGAGATTTTGGGAGTTTTCCGAGCAATACATCCTTGTCTAGATACGAGCAGGTAGAGGTGACTCTGGCACAGATGTACCTAGGGGTAAAACCCGAAAACACCTCTTTGAGGTAGAATCGAACGGGAACTGGTGCACGACAATGGGCCTTGCTGCACTCTTGGTTACGACACTCCCGGGGGATATGCTTAGGATAATTCTCATTTTTTTTACAAACCATTATGAAGGGGTTATGAGTATATACTTCGTCAAAGAATTTTTTTAGGATTATGGATTATATACATAAACCGTTCATTTTACATTAAGTATTTTACAAGTTTGGGATTATTCATTGCAATTCATAAACTAACCTAGTTTATGCCATTGTATAGAAATGGTTCTAAGTAGAAGGAATGTGAACTCCATCAATACGTATGATGCAAAGAGTAATAAGGATCATATCTTTCACGGTATTAAGCCAACATTTAGAAGGGAAATAGTCTCCCATGTGTTCTCAACATATGAAGAAATAGTATCATGTGTTAATAAGATAAGTAAAGAATTCTCTGAGTCTTATAGATTTGAAGGGATGAAAGAGAAGAAAAGGATGGAAGAGAGAATGATGGATAATGGGATGAGGGAAAAGAATTTTTTTTTAATATGTGATAACTGTGGGAAGAAACACCTTGGAACTTGCCTGAAGGGAATGAGAGTTTGTTATAAGTGTGGAGAAAAAGGACACCAAGTTCTTGAATGCAAGGGTAAGAAAAAGGTTTCAAATGTACAATGCTTCATCTGTAAGGAGTGGGGACACTACACAAACCAATGTCCAAATCATCAGAGTATGCCCCAAATGATGTTATTGGATAATAATAAAGTTATTATACTACCACAGATGAGGAGGAATGATTATAGTTCTTATGTTTTTATTAAATAATTTTGTCATTTGAGTGTTGTATCAATGATGTACGGATTATAATAATTATGAAGTATATAATAATTATAATGCAATACTATTTCATAAAGGACTTGAGATTGTGTGGAACGAAGAAAAGTGACTCCACAGCAGGATAAATTTTTGTAAAATATATGTTTGAGAGAAAGATAAACCATAATATGGTTCTGATACCGAGATAGTGATTTTGGACTAATACATGATTTATTTGGATAAATTATATTGGATATTCTTACCTTCCTTGAAACTGATTAATGATTTGTATACATTTTTGGATATAAGGAGTATATCTAGAATTCTATAAGGAATAAGGGATTATGAATGTAATAAATAATGATTTATGGTAATTCAGGATATTGAAGTGTTATAAAAGAATACATGATGAAGGTGTTCAGATGTTGTTACGCGGAAAAAAGGATCTTCATTATGTTTACCTTCCTTATAAAATTTGGACTGTGAGTTGGACATAAGTATTTTGGATAACTATAAAGGTTGAAATGGATTAAGTTGAACCTCAGATAGTATTATTTAAGGTTAAAAAATTTATGAATATTATTTTTGGAATATTATAATACTATAGTTTTAGGAAAAAGGACAACCTGCAGGTCGGGGGATAACCCGTCATGTCGGAAAAAGCTGCAGTAATCGAACCCACAACCATAGTGCGACGGGCCTTTATTACCTACCACTAGCCTACAGGAAGTCCCTGGTTATTAAAAAATAGTTTTCTTAATCTAAATGGTATGTGTTAATATTTGGAACCTTATACAATTATGATAAATATAATATTTTGAGTTCTATTACCTTTTGGAGTGAATGATGGGTTTGTGGTAAAAATTTATTAAAGAATGAAAGTCTACATGGAAATTAAGTATATTTCCTTACGTTCTTATTAAATCTCATAAATAAATTCCTCAACTTTATGAAAGGTAACTTAAAACAAAAATGTTGTCAATAAACTTTTCCAATTGGGGAATCAATGTCCGTTTAACCAATCACAAGTTTGTGATTTTCTTGTAGTTAATTTTCTCCTAATCATGTTTTATACAACTCTCCATCAGACCGTGATGGTTTGTTTTTCCTCCATATCCACATTTTCATAGAATCCTAGTATGGGCTATCTCGGGTGACCTTTGTACTTATCTTACATTCTTTTAAAGTTATGTTTTTATTAACCCTATTTCTGATGTGGGTTTTCCACAAAGTTTTTTCTATTTTCAACCTTTTATTTTCAAAGAAAAATTTCAAATTGCGAGGACGCAATTTATTGAAGGAGGGGAGAATGTAACACCTCAAGCTTCCACGATACGCTTCTCTTTCAATAATGCAATAGCTTGCATTGTACGCAAGTTCGATATTCTAACACACCGCGGCCAATCAAAATAGAAATTATGAATAGTAATACCCACCTTTTGAAATTATATATAATTTATATTTCAAAATGATATTCATTTTTGGATTCGGAATATCGAATTTAACCTATGTTGAATTTTTGGGATTTTTCAGAGAACTTCCAATTTTTCATGAATAGTGAAAAATACTTAAAAACAACTTTTTTAATCAAAATGATTTATAGTGATAAATTATACTATTGAGTGGTTTTAAAGTATAATTAGAATATATTTTTACCATTTTATCCAATGGGGGTCATTATAATTAATTTCACATTGTAATTGGACATAAAAAATTGTCAATCTTTTGATATATATTGTTTCTTAAAAACACACTCATTGTTGTGACAGTGGGAATTAATTATAAAATTAATTAATGAAACTTATATGTTTGGAATTTTTTAAAATATACATCATTTTTGAATTCAGAATATCAATTATAGCTTAGGGTGAAATTTTGGCATTGTTCTGAAAAACTTCAATTTTTGATGAATAGTGAAACCCCTAAGTGGTAGTTAAAAAATCTGATTTTTTTTTGTTTAAATGAAACATTAACACTTCTATGATTTTGTTTTCAAAAATCTGACATACAAGGTTTTAATTAGGAAGTAAAATCTGGTTCAATGAGAATTAAAGAATTTTTTTCTGAATAGTAACTTTTAAGTTTAATTAATCGCGATTAAAGGTAATTAGTGTAATTTAAGGTAAAGATAATGTTATAATAATATTAAATGACCATTACACTTGTCCTACTCTTATTGGATGAGTCATGGACGACCAAGAAAATCCATGGGTCAACTTGGGGACCCCATGGAGCCACTTGGGTAAGAAAATGTCAATAATAAATTTTTATTTAAAGTAAAAATAAAATTGTCACAAACATGAGTTGTTTTACTAAAACAATTATTACATGGGGTTATATAAGGTAAAATTTCTACTAAAAATATTCATTTGAAAGCCAAAAATATTTTCTACATCATGATAGTTTTTTTATAATTTTTAGACAATAAATAAATTAAATATTTTATGATACCATGATGATGCAGCGATTACCTCATTAATTAACAATTTAAATAAAATGAAACGATAATGTGAAATATATGACTTAAACTTGTAAAAAACCTATTGTATGAGTATATTTTGAACCCTTATCACCTTATCCTCTAAATATATAAGTGTGGGACCATTAAAATCTGAAACTCATTATATGATAAAGTAACATTTCATGACTTCCCAAGAGTGCCCCTCCTCTCCTCTTATAAAAGGCCCCCACCACTACCACCTTACTCACACCTTCAAAGCCTTTTGGCTCGGCCAAACTTTGCCCAAATATTCTCTCAACTTCCCTCTATTACTCCTAGATGCCTCACTTTGGGCATAATTCTTTCCAAGTAAGCCTTTGGCTCAAATCAAAAAGAGTTACCCGATTTTAAGGTAATGTCTTCTCTTATGTTATTTTGTTTTATTTTTCTTCTGCAATCCCTTAAATTCTTTTATTACTTTCTTTTGTAACAACACCAGTATTTTAAATATACTAGGATGTTGTTATGATAAGTATTCTAGCTACACTTACACACACCTCCGTCTAATGGTTAAAGAACACACTGTTTCCGTGGATGGCGAATTACTGCCTCACGAAACGATGATTATTCTATCTTCTCCTACCACCTATCATGGTGGCCATTATGATGAAAATATATTTATTTATGATATATATTATATTTATTTCTTCTCTATGCTTCTGTATTTTACATTTAAAACATATCTTTATGCTTTGCAGGTTGTGCAAATGCGATAATTTCATTTGAGGAAGTGTAGACTACTTCCCCCTCAAAGTGATTTGAATTGTTAATGCCATATGTGGGATGTATAAAGGATGGAGAAAATGATATTATATATTATATTATATTGGAATTATAATATACTTTTATATAATTATGATTTCATTCCATTAAATATGAAATAGAAATGAAAGGAGCGTTCATGCGTACGTACGACTTACCATCTCCGTGAACGGTGCATTTCATTTCATACCTCTAAATGTTATGTAATATTATAAATGAATGTATATACTGGATATATATTATATATATGATACCTACATCATGAATATAATTCTGGATATAATGGATATTTTACCACATGAACGACTTGTAATTATACGAAGTTTATTTTTAACTCAAGTACCAAAGATCGACAAAACGACCGTTATTAACTTAAATAATTACATAATGTTCATAACATGGTAATAAGTGATATAAAAGGAATAATAAACTTGAAAAAGGTTCTTAAGCAAGTAGAATTTAACTCTAGTTTATTATTCAGGAGGTTAAATAATGATCGAGTCATGTCGGACACGAGGTAAGGGAACTTCTTAACCCAATTTCCGTTCTTTGGGTTAATCTCCTACTTTCAAATTATGTCATTATATTATTATGTCCTATCTTGTATCAATACTTTATTTATGTGTACCTATAGGGAATACACATAATAGATCTATTTTATTTAAAAAAATGATCTTTGTAAGGGACTTCGTCTCAATCTCCTTTCATTGAGGCATATTTGGTTTTATACACAACTTTCCTTTATACGGTGTATAAACCCCTTTGACTTTTAATTTTATTCAAAAGGAATCTTTTTATACGAAGCGTTTTTACTAAATGACAAAAGTAATGTTTTTTCTTACTTATGCGGCGACAACGACTTCTCTGCTGCCGCGACTATTATTTGAGTTTCGACTTCCTCTATAAGCCATAACTTTTTTTTAAATGAAAAATAAATACCATGATTTAATTTTCTTTTATTTTGGTATTTAAAATGGTTTTGAAAGTGTTTTTTTATTATATCAATGTGTTGTGTTGATATCTTGTGATTTAAATGTGGAAATGTTATGTTTCCTTTATGCATGTTTTATGTTATACGACTATGTTATGGTTTATGATATGTTTAAACCTGTTCATATGAGGAATGAATTGGACTTAATAAGTGACGGGTGGATCCCGCTATAGATCCTCGATGCATCGGCAGGTCTCATGAGACAAACTAGTGTCTTGTAATGAGGCCTTGACAGAATCTTATTTGTAGTCTTGGCACGAGGCCTTGGCTACGTGGTTATGATAGTCTGGCATTATGCATTCCATCATTATGAAAGTGGTTATTGATATTTCATGTGATTATTCGACCAGTAGAATATCCATGTGAATAAGTAAATGGCATTATTTCATTTTACTTTTTCAATATTATGTTGAAGTTCATGTTTTAAAGGCTTTTTTTAGTTATAAATTGCCTTAAATGTTTATGTTTATTTCTGAAAGCATCCGCTATATTGTTATCCTTACTGAGCATCTGAGCTCACCCCTTTCAATGTTCTAATTTTTCCAGGATGTGAAGAAGTATTTTAGGAATGACCTGCAGGGATAGTCTGAAGGGGATATGAGTGTGGAAAATGGATAATATTTTATTGTAGTTTTTTCACTTTATGATGTAATTTAACATTTATTAATGTATCTAGTGTTTCCAAGGCTACTAAACTAATCGGTCTTTCGAGGCTTGATCTTTGTGTTCATGACAATGTTACGCAATAATGCACTGACTCTGGGTAACTGGGGTCGGGGCATTACAAAGGGTTCGGAGTTACCCTCTTGTTGTGAATTAGGGCTAAAAGACCGTTTGATGTGATTGTTGGTGTTTTTTGTTTAAAGGTCGGATGCCTTGTTAAAGGGCCAAGAGCCCATTTGTTGTAATGATTGGTTTCCTGCTGCTTGTACTATGTTGTGACCCTGGAAGGGGTTCTGTGATATCTTGTATTGTGATGTGACCCTGGAAGGGGTTCTGTGATATCTTGTGTTGTGATGTGACCCTGGAGGGGTGTTGTGATATGTGGAGGAAGGGAGGCCTTGTGGTTGTGGCAGCGGATGACACCTAGAGTGGCGAGATGCATCGGTTTATGCATGTTGGTGTCGGGGAGGACACCCGGGATGATGGAATGAGATGGATGTGGTTGTTGGATTCTTGGTGGTTTGCTTGGCCCTTTATCTGCTTTACTTTTCCCCACTGATCAAGGTAGATGGAATTTCTTACCCTTCTACCGAAGGAGACGAAGACACTTGGGGTATGCCACATGCTTTCCGTGTTTAGCCTCTCAAGGGAGAATGGGTCTATGCTCTTGCTATAGGCAGAAAAGACTCGACGGGTAGTACGTCTACTCACCGTGTTGAGCCCCCTTGTGTTTAGTATCATAGGTCTCTTTTCTAGAATCCCTGAGAAGATGGGGAAGTAATTCTGTAATGAATTTTTTAATAAATGATGATAACCCATGGGGATAGAGTTTGATGAAACTTAATGATGAGATTGAGAACTTTTGAAGGGAAAATGGTTTTTGAAATGTGATGCCCAGATAGTTTAAATGTGGTTTTTGTTCATGGTTAATTAATGATGGAAGAATTAATTAACGCAAAGTGGAATTGATAAAAAGGGAATGAGGTAACTTAATGAAGTTCTTTAACTCATTGTTTTCTTATAGAATTCCTAGTCTTAGAAATAGCAACCCGGAGTCCGAGAGACGTTAGCTACAGTTGAGGCTAATACTAGGTTATGCCCATAGTGTGGTTGTGAGTTATATATATTCTTTACTTTTTGTGTTTCTATATGCTAATACACCCTGTCGGTAAGGGAAACTAATACCCCAGGGATTCTAATCCCTGGGGGGTGTTTTCCCCCACATTAAGTTGGGAGGATGAATGGCTGACTACCCCCTTTTGACCCCGCTCTCTTCTATTGGTAGATACTAGAGTTGTTGGCATAATGGTTAGTTTTCCCCATATATGTGTGTAGAGGGCTGTAATGGCTTGTGGTTATTTCCAAACATATATTATGGATGTAGTATCCTATGGACTACTATAGGTGTAACATGTATAGGCTTTGATGTCTTGAGGATCCTTACGCGGTGTATGGGCTGTAATGGCTTGAGGTACAATACCCGATGTATGATACACGTTATGCGGTCTGTGGTGGCTCTTGGAACCTACCTGGTTACTTTTGGTTGTGAGGATGGTGTGGAGATTATCCCAGGTGTCTGCGGGAAAGCCTTTGTGGTGCACGAGGTGCAGATTGTGGAGCTTAGTCCATGTTTATATGGGTAAGCCTTTGGAGAGAGATGCACAGGACGTATGTCGTTGGGAAAAAGTAGAAAACTAGTGGGGAAGTAGTAACAGGGTACCCTTGATATTCTTTACTATATGATATATTCTTGTATGCGTTACTTGGAGAGAGTAGCCATGGTGGGATTGGGAACATAGTATACCTATTAGGTGATGAGTTAGTTTCCTTATTGTTCAGTGGGATTTAGCATGATTTCTTTACTTTTGCATGAGAGGCTTCAAGGAGGATCCTACTGAGTATGCAGTTATACTCACCCTATGTCTATATAAACTGTTTTTCAGGTCACTTGGAGTAGGTTGGAGATCAGGCTGGTTACTACTAGCATGTGGTTGCAGGAGCTGTTCGGGCTTGTAATCGCTGCTGTTTTACTTTCTTTTGCATACTTACAGTTTTTCCCTTTTCGGTTGTTGTACTTTTGCATGGAATTTCACATATGTACATGGGTTTCTTTTATATTTCAGTTCTGAGTTGGAGTTGGTTGGTGTCTATCTTATCTCTCTCTTCTGCATGTGTTCTCTTAAAGGGTAATGCCTCCCATTTGTGTGTTTACTATACCCTCGGTGCTAGTCACCAACCCGGGGCCTACTGGAGGTGGGACTCAGGGGTAATTATCTCCCTTATCACATTTCCAGACCAGGAAGGTTACACTTTGTGGGGAGGGGGCCGTGACACATCAAATATTTTTATAGGCATGGGATAATAATTATTCTGGTTTATGCTTAAAAAATACTATTTTTCTAAAAACCAGTTTTGGTCACATTTTGTGCACTTAATTTAAAAATAGTTCATCTAATTTATAAGTATTTAATTATATAGAATTAATTATATATTTATTATTTGTAGGTTTATTTTTTTTAAATATATCTATTTTATCCACGTTGCATAATAACCATTGTAAAATTTATCCCTGCAGTAAATGGTAAGTCAGGTTAATCTAGGTTAAAATGAAGTAATAAGGCCATCATATTTTTGTCATATTAATTATTGGATGAATAAAATTTAACCATTAGAACCTTATTTACTATATTGAGTTTTTAATGGACACTTTTCCATAAAAATGACTTATATATTATTTAAATCAAAGAAAGTTACAAACTGTCACTCTGTTTTTAATATCTCTTATGTGTCCACATCGAAAAACAATCTAGTTATGAATGAATATAAGTTTCTATTTTTATATTAATAAAATTATTTTCAGGATTTAAATTTATTTATTCTTTTAAAAATAATATAATGACCTTAATTTCTTTAGGAAAAATCATGCATTACTTCAACATTTAATAAAAAAATAATAAATGATTTTAAAAATATAAAAAGTTATTTAATATGAATTATTTGATATTTAAAAAGAATTTTCTAGATCTACATGACATATTTGTGGGTTTTTATATCATTATATTCTAATTATGCCTTTATATTTATGTATTTAAAGTTAAATTAAATTAATAGTGTGAAATTTGACAGTAACTATATTTTATAAAAATAATATATTTTTTAAATTATATATAAATAATCTTGTTTTTGTATGATAAAATGAATATTAAATGGTGTAAATTTCATAAATTTTCCATTTATGGGCCGATTTTTACAATATTACAAAAAATTACAACCCTTTAATATTAAAAAAATGTTACCGTTGTTAAAATGAAAACTTTTTAACTATGGGTTAATCAAAATGATATGGTTTTAAATGACAAAAAACATGTATAAATTATATTATTTTATGAAATAACTACCCTATCATACCTTATATTCTAATAAATTTCCATTTTAAGTCGTTTTTCTTGGTTATGAAATTATTACTATTTAATGTTTTGAGAAATTTTATATGTTCACCACACCCCAATTATAAACGATAACCTTTTCCCTCACTTATTTACACCAAATAGATCCTTTAATAATGAAAAAAAATCTGAAAATTCTACATCTTAAATTAACTATACATATTATAGAGTTTCTTTTCTTCCCAAAAGACCAACGCTAGAGCCCTTTAGAGAAGATATAAAGGAGTCATTTCATAGAAGAGGTAAGACCATTAAATAATCACTTTATTTTATACTCTTATTTAACTAATATAAATATATGGTATTTATCATTAAATAATAAATTTTATATCCTATATATTATAATATTTTTATAAAACCATTATAAAAAATATTTCTCATCATATGAGCAGTGAAACGATCACTCGTTCATGTGTACAACACACCATATTCACGTAACGATAAATTCATTTTTCATCGCCATCTTTTATGAATGGGTGTTATGACAAGTTTAATGTTTATATATGATTTTTATGAAATAATTAAACTTCTATATTTATAAAATTATATCTATCTTTTTACCATCCAAACCGTTGGAAGACAAAAACTTTGTTCGTGCATATTTGTGTACTACTACCTCCAAGATATATATGATATATAGTAATTATAATTTAATGTTTAATTTTTATTTTCCTTTCTTTCATTCCATTCATTGAAAAATGAAAAATCATTTATGTGTACGTAGAACCCATCATCTCCATGTACAGTGTAATTGATTAATCTACCTCTAATATTTATGAATTGTTATGAATATTTATATAATTAATATATATGAATTTTATACCATTATTTAATTTCTATAGATTATGGATCCATGATCAATATACAAGGATCAAAAACTACTGAATGACAATATACAAGAAAAACGAAGAAAATATCACCCAAAACAATGATTTTAAAAAAGAAGTGTTAACAATATGTGATAAAAAGTTATAAGTAAATCATGTATAGTATGAGATATATGATTATGGTTCCATAATATATTTATAATAAATATATTTTTATTATATAGTTGTTTCTAACACATATGAATTAAGTCATAAATATGGTAATGGATTTATGTTTCAATCATATTTTAATTGTAATTTTTTATACATGAATGTCCATTAAGGAAATCATATGATCATGATATGATAAATAACAGTAATTTTATTCTTATATGGTTATTTCTTGTGATTTTATTATTTCCTTTCTTCTTTCTCACTTTAATTATTTAAGATATAAAAATATTGTTTATAAGTAAAATCTACTTTATTTCTATCATTGGTCTAAAATTAGATTTATTTCATATCCATATTTTCCAAAAAAGTTTTGAATAATTATTTTAAGTCAATATAATGATTTATTAAATAATTTTTTACACTTGGTTAAATTTTTAGAATATTTTTTACAAGTAATATTCTTTTCCGTTTCTGAATGAGTTAGTTTTTGACTTTTTACAAACAAATTATGAATAGAATGTTTTTTTGAATTATACATCATAAATATAATTTACATAAATAATGATGAATCAGTTATTTGAAGCCTACCTTATAATTTTACAAGGTTATTCCCAAATAAAATACTTTCTTTATTACGTGCATATATTTTAGATATTTAAAGGGGATTTTTAATTTGAATGGTTATTTTCCAGAATAATATTTTAATGATATTTTAATCCAACATATATTCATTAAATAAATAAAATGATTATTTAAGTAATGTTTTAATGGGTATATGATGAAATTATACTATCATTATTCTTTATCTGTAAGGTTTTTGAATATGATGAAACAATATTTATGAATCTCATTTCTTTTCCATGGGTTATTCTATGATGAAATGATTCTGAAACACATTTCTTTTCAAGGGTTCGAATATGATGAGGGATTTATGATCTTTTGATACAAATATGTATGATCATATTTATGTGATGGGTGGTACCTATTTCTCCATATAATACATTAGTTAAATATTGATAAGTCATGAGATCAATATGTTATACATTAAAATTATTTCATGTTAACATTTCATGCACAAGACTGACTTTGATGTCCATAAGTTTATGCATGAAACTACATTTTATTTCAATAATGTTCTGCATAGACAAATCTAAAATGTCCATAAGAATTTTTATGGGCTTTTTTTATGTCCATAAGTTTATGCAAGGGCCTGATTACATGCCCTTTACTTAATGTGTGAATTTGTTTCTTTTTATACATGTTCAAAATGTTATAATATTATTTGTATGATAAAAAATTATTTCGTATGCTAATGGTATGATATCATGGATCATGTTATTTAATATTCATGACCTGACCCAATCTGAGGTTCTGGCCACAACTACCCAGTGCCTACCTCCACAGGCTAGGGGCTGGTGACTATCACTAAAGTCACATCTATCAAGGGGAGGCCTTTTCATATGTACTAATATGCACACACATATCCATCTCAATGTATAAGTGAAGTGGGATTAAATGTTAAATAAGGAAACTAGTAAGGGAAAATCCATGCATACAAAACCTTTAAACAGTACAAAGGTATGGTAGTGTACACTAAAAATGAAAGAGTAAAAATACATGTCCAATAAGAAATATGTCCTAACCTAAAAAATAGAATGTAAAACTACTTATGGATCCTAGATCATTATCCCAAGATAAAAACACCATATGCTTTCCAGAACACCTAGTATCCCTATGCCCCTATGATGTCACCAAAGACTAGTCCGTTATCTTCATTAGATGTAATATGTGTGGAAAAATCTAATACATGGGTGAGTATATACATACCAAGTAGGACAAATTATGAAGGGGTCATAAGTGATAAAATATGAAGTGGAATGAAAATAAAATAGTAATCAATATGTAGTATACTTTGAAAGTGAACAAATCAACCCAAACCAAGAGTGAATGTAACCTCATCCAAATTCAAGGATCTCGGCATGGTGGGTAGATGAAAAAAATGCAGAGTACTCTATATAAATATTAGGAGAGTAAACAAATACAACCATTAGAAGATAAACAAGGATAGAATGTTTGATACCCCATGAGTCTTTAAATATTAAGAAAAAAGAGTAACCAAATCAAAATATATGGATAAAAATGAACATATATATATATATATAAAATCAAAGAGTCACAAAAAATAGATCAAGGGGATATCCATCTCATAGCTAATCCCATGAAGATGACTATCCAATAGTTCCAAAAGTCCATCAATGATGCCCAAAATCTAATGCATCTACCAAAAAGTAATTGTGAATTTCCACCCACACATCATAACTTTTCTACACAGTATAGGTCTAAAAAATCATTATAGGGGACCCATGAATTGTTAAGAAAGGAGGGTTTCACTCTAATATTCATCAAGGACCTCTTCCTTACTCTGTTGGCAGGTACAACTTGATAGTCTTTGATGACCAACTACCTAGATCTACTAGAGTGATACACATGTATTTCATTAAGGAACCACTACCTAGCTATACTAGATAGTGATAGTTGATAGTCATTGAGGTTCTACTACCCATCCTTACTAGAAGTTACCACTCAGTAGTCAATGAGGACCCACTCCTCAGCTTTACTAGAGGGTACCACACAGTAGTCATCGAGGACCCACTACCCAGCTGAACTGGAGGGTTCCACTCAGTAGTTGTCAAAGACCCCCTGCCCTACTCTTTTAGATGGTTCCTATTGATAGTCATTGTGGAAAAACTTCCTAGATCTACTCGATGGTACCACTCAACAATTTTCAAGGATGGACTGCCCACCTCTACTAGAGGGTACTACTCGTTACTATTTAGTGATCCTTCCGGATCACTATCATCATCGAATGTTTCCTAATCAATCATTGTTCTCAAAAAATTTATATTAATATATAAAAATCCATAATGGTGGAAAACATCATGTTATCTTTGAAAAAACACTCAGGATAGGCTACTCATGGTCCAAAATCTATGTTCAAACAAAGGATATATTGAAGTTGGATGTTTTCTAAAAAGGAACCAAGGGATACACATAGTGTGTGGGAACCCACATAGTGTGTGGTCTAACTCGACCACATGGTTGTTTCTCTATATAGTACATGAATCCCTATACATGTAGTTTTATATGTTGTATGGGTGGACAACATGGCGTGCCCAAGGTACACGAGACAAGGTCATGTCCTTTTTTTTATGTTTGTTTACTTCGATAGATGATGGTTTGCTCCACATGGGATGTCACCTGTGATATTCATCTACCCAGGTACGAGGTATATGATTTGTTGGATGGATACACTCTATTCCATACTTATTTAATTATAAAACCCTATTTTCCGCACTCAAGGGGCCACATGTTGTGTTCTCATCCTTGTACAAGACATGTAGTCATATTTTTCACAAAAAATCTAGATCCCAGATCCATTCCATGTGTTAGGTCATTCATCTGTATATCATACCTTGAATCCCCCCATAATTTTGGGACCATGGAATGGATCATTGTTTTTTTCCTTCGTTCGCTAGAAATCAGATACCGTTTGATCATCAAGAGGATCTTCACATGTCTGTCACACCTTGGTTTGCTCTGTCTTTGATAATATAGATCTGACTAATGAAGCTATAATATAAATCAGATAAACATCCTATATTTGTTCTTATTTCCTTGATTCATGCTTCTTTAGTCAGTTCTTCTTGATTTTGGGGGCCCGATGGAGCTCAGTACTGCCTGACAGTGTCGAACCAAGATCGTGGGGTCCTACAGGTGACAAATGTAATGCAAATTTGTGAGAAAAATACAAAATAAAGGTTTAACCATTTTTAGAAAATTTTTCTTGTCTGATTTTAATTAATGGTGATATCAGAGTTATATAAAAATAAAAAAACCAATTAATTCGGTACATGAGTGCATGAATAGTCTACAATTGGCATAGATCGATATAAGAGATTTATCTTCTTAAAAAATTTATTCAAAGAGGGAATAAACTAAAAATATATGATTCCTACCTGAAGATTGAACCATGTTTTATTGAACAAAATTCTCACCAAAGATAAAACTAAAATTGTTAATTTATTTCATCCCAATTTACTTCGATCTAGAGTTTCGTTTTCATTTCATATGGTCCACCAATAAAGGAGGAATGAGAAGATCTTAGTAGATCGTAATATTATGTGTCTATCCATGGGTCAGTCTATATATAAGTATATTTATAAACATTTTAAGTTAGGTTAATTAACTTGATTAACTTATTGAATAATTAATTAATCCCCTGAATGTACAACCAATGTGGGAGTTGTCTAAACTCCATGCGCCAACCAATTTTAGGTCATTCAAGGGTGGAAAGCACATTCCAAAATTAATTTTTGTCATAGATTTGTGATTCAAATGTCTATTTAAGACTTATATAATATTTTTAAATAAGAAACACACTCGCAATAAAAAATATATTTAATATTTTTATGAAATTAATTTTAGGCCCACTAGTCCTCATAATCGTACACCATGTCAGCACCTATCTATAGGAACATATATAAACATAATTCAAAGTATTACAAGGAAAACAAATGGTTTCTATATTATTCTATCCTTTGATATTTTCATCCTAGAAAAGGATAACTAAAAACTCAGGATACTAAGACCTTATCGGAATCTCCTACTCCCAAGAACACTCATGCACTTTTCTATGTTGTGAAAACATGCAAACTAAGGGGATGGTCAATCCACATAAGATTCACTCTTATCTATCCTTGGATTTCACCAAGTTCTATAAAATAGTGGATCCATCCTCATTTTCCAAATCTCCCTAACCAACGATGTGTGTGGGTTCATGCACGTATCTTCTTATATGTGACATCTAGAAGACATTATACACCTACTCTAGCTGTGGGGTTAGGGAGAGGTAGTGAGAAACCTCATCAACCCTTTGTAGGATCTCGAATGACCTGATGAACCACACATATTAATTTCCTACCCATCCAATACTTTTCCATCCTCCTTATAGGGATACTTTATAAAAATAATTTCTCACAACTCAAACATAATGATCCTATGAAGGCAATAATCATCATATTTGTTCTTTCATTAGTCCTTTTGAATCCAATCACATATGGTCTAGACCTTATCCATTGTCACATTCACTATATCTAGGATCACAAGAGATGTCTTTCTGATAACTTTCTAGAACAAGGGTGACATGTAAGGTCCTCCAGAAATGGACTCAAAAGTTTCCATGATGATGTTAGAGTGGTAGTTGTTGTTTAAAAAAACTAGAATGAGGGAAAATGATCCTTCTATATCTAGATGAAGTCTAACAAGCAAGATCTCATCATATCATCCAACCCCTGGATAGTGTGCTCGATATGCCCATCTGTTCAAAGGTGAAATGATTTAATCATCCTCATTTTGGTCTCAAATTACTCTTATAGGCTTCTATTTAATATTGATGTAAACCACATGTCACAATAGGAGACAATCATGGAGGGATTCACATGAAGGCGAACGATCTAACACACCTAGAACATCCCAAAATCTCCAGTGAACTCTACTCCCTGATAGTAAGTAAGTGTTCCAACTGTGTGATTTATTCAACTATCATTCATATTTTGCCATGTTCCTTCTCTATTCATAGAATTCCAATCACAATGTACATATATATGTTGTCCCACTTCCACTTTAGGAAGTCATGGGGATGTAACAAACCTTCTTAAAAACAGTTCCCATCCTTCACCTTCTAAAAATTGAGGCTCTAAGAGATGAGATCATCATTGATTCTTCTCACTCTGGACCACCAAAACAATGAATGAAGGTCTTTTTATTTTGACCACACACCTAGATGTATAGATAGGGGTGAAGTGTCAAAGTCTCGCATCACCTCCTCCTACATAATGATTGGAACCACTATCCATACCTATAAAACGATTTTATGATTCCCTCCTTCAAAATATCCATATGGCGAGTCACATGTGGATATCCAGTCACATAATACCTTAAAGTCGATGTATATGAGATGAGAATCTCTCACATAGTTGAGTAGTGGAAAAGTTAATACCATCTTCTGTAGAATAGTTATACTCTCCTGATCCTCTAGGGTAAAATGAAGGTAAGCCAAATTTTTTGAAACCTCCCACACCAAGAGATTCTAGGAATTCTTACTAATGGTATATTATACTAAATTTACCTTCCTTGGGTTATAAACTACTCAATTTCATCGTATATCTATAACTCAAACCAGTTTTATTTTCTCTGGTTCAAGTCTCTCTCTATGAATATGTGCCTGAGAATATGATGCTATGATTAAACCAAAAAGCGCTCCATCTGAAGGTAGTGCCTCCACATACTCCGGGTAAAGACTACCACTACAAGCTCAAGGTTATATGTAATTTAGTTCTTTTCTTGGGACCTCAACTGTGTCGAAACTTATTCAATAACTTCCTACCACTACATCAACATGTAACTAATCCCATCTCACATGGAATCACAATACACTACACACTCCATGACCTCCAATGGTAGTATCAACATGAGAGCACTCATCAATTTCATCCTCAACTACTTAATGGCCCTTTATCACTGCTCAGTCTAGGTAAAAGGATACACTTTTAGTGTCAAGGTGGTCAAATGGGATGATATCCAAGATAATTCTTCCACAAACATCTTGTTGTACCCCACAAAGCCATGAAAGATCCGCAGCTCTGACATGCTATGGGGTGGCTCCCATGAAAGCAATGAATTGATCATCACTGGGTCCATAACTAAACCATGATAAAAAATGGCATTCCACAAAAATTAAACATCATGAATCTTGAACCGCTACATCGAGAGCTTCCCATAAATGTAGTGAACTTGATGAAAATATAGGACCTACCTCATATTCTCTCCACGCCTCTCCTCTAATGGAGATTAGATGAGTATTTAATCGATGAAGATGACCAAAAAATGGTCCATGTATTGTTTTATGACCAGGTTAATAAAATACATATACACGGTGGGGGAATTCCTTACACAAAAGAAAATCATAAGGAACTCATAGTTTCCGTATCAACATTGGAATT
This sequence comes from Viscum album, assembly GCA_963277665.1. Lineage (NCBI taxonomy): Eukaryota > Viridiplantae > Streptophyta > Magnoliopsida > Santalales > Viscaceae > Viscum > Viscum album. The sequence goes on along the minus strand of OY728132.1, from coordinate 1,272,809,798 downwards.
CAACATTTGGACAAACCCTCAATTGGTGGTAGCTGGACTAGAGATGGATCTTTGAGATGATGTTACACCTCATAACTAGTCCAATATATCATCAATACTTTTCATAGAGTACATATTCTTTATTATTATATGGTTTGGGTGATGGTAATCTACATAAAGCCATAATCTCCTATTAAATTATTTTTTCACAAGAAATACTTGTGATTCTCAGGGCAGACATGCTGGGATAGATGAAACGCTTCTCTCATAGGTCCCCCAACTGCAACCGTTGCTCCTGGAGATCAGTATGGTTCATCTGATATGCCATATATGATACTAGAGTGGTGATTGGATATAATTCGATACAAAAATCGATAGCCTATACTAGAGGCAGTCCTGAAATTTCTTGATGGAAGACGTCTGTAATATATTCTGTAACTAGAGGAATCAAAATACCAGAAGAATCTATAGAACCATGGGTTATAGTCCCCAACTGATGGGAGATGGGATATAACCTCTTTCTTATAGAACCCACTCATCCCACCATCAGTTTTCTCTCTCCCATAATGGTGAATCTTTTATTTTTAGCGTGAAGGTATTTGACCTATCTATGGTGACAGTCAATCTGGGATCAAACAATAGAAAACTTATATGTACCCAAGATGACTTCATATTTTTCCATTTTGATGGCCAAAAGGCCCCATGTGAACCTATCTTCCCTAAGAGATTGTTCTCACATAAATCACATGAAAGATATAGACGAATCGTGTCCCGTAGAAACATCAATATGAAGATGTTGTGCAAGGGCCTCAACTAGGAGATCCATCTCTTACACTAGGAATATAAAGATAATGGAATTGCAAGAAATTATGTCTACTAATACTGGTTAAAGATTATATTATGAATATATCATACCTCTAATAATCTCAAGCACTGTAGGGTCATAAGCCTCCAAATCCTTCAACATTCTGTGACCCCAACAACAATCTCTATATGGCTAACATGGGCCCCCAGGTGGTGGTGGGGGTGGAAGGATATCATGGAATCATCCACATACCATAGATCCACTTACTCTTCCACCTATACTTCCCTAGGGACCACCCTTACCACTTCTGTAAGGTCCATGATTATGACGCTACCTCTAATGTGGATTTTTTTCAACTATCTACATATGATCCTTGTCAGGTCTGGTTGGACAGTCACATGTCATGCAACCTCACTTGTCATAAGAATAAAAAACAACCGTGTCATGGTTTCACTTAGGAATGCCAATTAATCACTCGAGAAAACCTCTAGGACATTCAAATGAGATCCAGAATTATCTATATACATGTCACTCAGGTCTCGCGATGACCTCAATAGATGTTATCCAAGATACACGATATCCCCAAGCCATATCATACTGAGTATTGAGACTCCAAACATATATTTCTAACCAACTCTAACAAATAACACTAGGGAATGTTAGATATATAATGGGACACCTCATGGGAAATCCAGTTAGCTTAATAAATGTCTCCCAAAACAAACCATATGGATCATATTATTTCCTCTAAACATGTTAACAGGTTAATGTGAAACCCACCATTCAAGCAGACCAAGTCATACAGGAAACATCAACGTGTAATACCGAATACAAATGAAACTATGAAAACATTTATTCCTACCATATTCAGGATACGTAGGCCACCACTTCTGAGATTAGAGCTCTATATTTATTATCCATGGTAATCTCACCATCTAAGTCCCTTATTTGAAATAGTAACATTGATTAGTTTCAACAAATTATTTATCATAATGATCATTGGTCACATGGGATTATGAAGTTTCAATGATCATGACATCGTCACTATAAACCTCCATAATAGTATGAGTGGTCTCAATTTTCAATCAAAAAATTGAACATTGATAACTCAGATTCCTTCCAAAACCTAGATATGTAGGACGTCTCTCTACAACCCAAGTTCCATGACAAATAATCTCCAGGGAATCCCGGGGAATAAATCCCACATCATGATCAATGAAATGATATTTTTTCATCAATTTCTTATCACACTGAGCAAGTATCTTGTGAGAATAGGGAGTTGCGACAGTCATACGATCTATACAAGAGTCTCCAAAAAGACATAAGGTAACCTTGATATATAAAATTTGAATGAATGAACTATGAAAAATCTAATTATCGCTATAATTAGAATATGTAGGACATCCCTCTAGGACTTGAGAATGAATTATCTATGGTCTATAGAACCCATTTATGTCATTTCTACATGGTGTCAAACTATACAAGTCCAATGAAATATGTGGGTTTTGATTCCCCTAATAACCAGGATATGTAGGTTTCCTTATAATGGCTCAATCCACTCCTCGAAATATTTACTGCCTCTTTTCATGGAAGCACATTCCATGGAACTTGGTTTTATGGATTTATAATATAAGTAGCCACACATTTCCAGAAAATTATGGAGAACCTCAGATATATACATATGGATTCGATGAAGTGGACCCATTCTTTTTGAGATGAAAGAGATTTATCATGTATTCATTTTTTGGGAAACCATCCCCGTATCGGGATTAGGAAGAGGATTTAGATCATACCATAAACCTATAATTGGGTACCATAGTACGTAATAATTCCCCCACAAAGGTTTTGAGGAGCCTGAACATCTATCCTCTGGACTAATTCTAGTCCCCAAGAGAAAATGGGCCTAAAAACCCAACTGTCTGGTGGCCTTTGGTATTATTTCATTACCCTGCTACAGACGAGGGAACCATTGAGAGTTTATAAGGAATAAAAACCAAACAGAAACCCCAATGTGAATGAATTATTGTGGCATTAAATCCCCCATCAACCAAATTCTCAATTGAATCCCATCCCACACTCCAAAACTAGAAGAGAAATTATTGAATTTATTCTATAATTCAAAAAATGTAGTAAACTCCAACAAATGATATCATAAATCATTAAATAACTCCCCAATATTAAAGTCACCAATACATTCCCTTAAACATATTTATTTCATTATTATCTAATCATTGGTCATATATTAAGATTTATCCTACTTCAATTATGTGTTTTCCAACTAGCCACTCTATCACTTTTCTTAGTCATCGGTACTATACAACATATGTCTTTAAATACTTATAGAAAAAATTATGTACTATAATAATTATATATTTTATTATTATTTCAATGAAAATATCATTGATTAAATTCTTCTACACCATAATTATTGAATTGTAATAAAAAATTACATTACTCATTCTACTTTATTCATAATAATACCATAATCATAATCTTTTTTCCTTCTCATCTTCTAGGATATATAACATTAATTATATCGACATTAATTTTTGTAGATCCCCATACTATTATATTTGAATCATTGAATATTGGAAACTTCTTTCTTTCCCACTAAACAATTACCATTTTGGCTTTTCTCTCTACACTTTTAGAAAACTCTATTTACCTTCAATCAAGTACCAGAGTGTTTCTTTAAAAAAATTCCACATTTGGAAAATCCTTCTACCCCTTATTAGCTCTAGCCATTTTTATTCTTTCCACTTCCCATATTTCTTCATTTAGAATCCATAATACTTATAGAATTATTTTTGTATCCTGATACCACAAGATACTATGTCCTCACATAATGAGAATGTTTCAGAGACTAGTTTCTTATCAATAATTTTCTTATGAATATCAATGAAATGGCCAATATGTCTTTTATATTGTGGGCATAGTTTATAGAATGATTTGTACACCTTGTAAATTTATCTTTATACATATAAACATTTTGATATTTTATTTTTATTTTAATTAGAAATTTAATCTCCCTATATTATCATTACTCATAAAGAAAATACTTTTCCTAGAAGTTAAATTTAAAATCATTCCATTCATATATACTAAATATTCTTTATACATAGTATTTTGAATCAATGAAAACCATTAATTCAAATCTCATGAGATATGATAAAATTCCATGGTAACATTCTTCTATTCATTACTTACTAGAGAAGGAAATATCTTCTCTATAGAACATGCTCATTTCTTATCTATAAAGGGATTTTTAGTCCCATTAAATGATAAAGTATTTTGAAGAATAAATTCATATAAGATTATTATACCATGTGGTGGATCATCACGATGCTCCATATGATAAAGGTCATTTCTCATAACCTATGAAAGATACCCCAATATGGTTATAATTTGATTAGTTCTTATTGTATCTCTTTCTCTAGCTTCATTATCTTTTCTAGGTGGGAAGTCACTCTATAGGGTATATAAGGCCCCGGCCTTAACCCTTACTTAATATTGAGTTATTACAAGATTACACATTGAGGATCTTTTCAGGTTTAGAGTTTTAGAGAATTAGATCATGAAACTTGCATTACATTCCACATTTAAACAAAGTGGTTACATAAAAGACAGTATTCATTCTTCCCATCAACAGAAACATATTGAAAATAAAACATGGATTCTTTCTTGACACATCCTTGACACTATCATCACATCATGTACCTTTCCCTTGACCTGTGAAAAAGATTTCAAAAACTTGGGATGAGCATAAAAAGCTCAGTAAGGGTTATAAAAATATGGAAAGGAAACATGAGTTCATATATACATAAGAATGAAATCATACTTTACCCATAAAACATAGGCACATTAACATACCTCATCAAACCATGAATAAATCATAGAAAACATAAGACATAAAGGTAACTTGAGTCATTCATAACATTCTTACGTAGGGAGTAACCCTCTTGGTTACGTTTGGAATACCCATCACAGTATATTCCCTAAATCTCTTTGGAGAAACCTTAAAGTTTCACTCCTTCACGTTACCCAATGCATTGGAGAGCTATATCGGGCTCACCCTCCCTTAGTTTATCACGGAACCACCCGTTTACATAACAATTCCCAAGAACCTCAACATAATCGTATCACATAAAACATGCATAAAGGAAACATAACATTTCCACCTTTCAATCACCAGATATCAATACAACACATTGATATAAAAACATTATGAAAACCATTTTCAATACCAAAATAAAAGAAAAGTAAAACATGGTATTTATTTTTCTTTTAAAAAGAAGGTATGTCTTGTAGAGGAAGCCGAAACTCAAATAATGGTCACGGCGGAGGAGAAGTCATTGTCGCCGCATACGTACGACAAAACATTCCCTTTTGTCGTTTAGTAAAAAGCTTTGTATAAACAAAGATTCCTTTCAGATAAATGTAAAAGTCAAAGGGGTTTATACTCCGTATAAAATAAGGTTGTGTATAAAACAAAATATTCCTCAATGAAAAGAGATTGAGACGAAGTCCCATACAAAGATGGTATCCTTGGATTAAGGATAAATCAATTACATAATTATGTGTGACAAACTAATTCACCAAATATAAGTGGATATTAAGTGTAAAACAATCAGAGGTCATTCACACATATTCAAAGGATGACATATTCAATAACTACATGTTGAACCCAAAGAAATCGAAATTGGGTTAAGAAGTTCCCTTGACAGCCTAATGGCGTCACATCAAAATGAGTTGATGAGAGATAAAAAGTGTATCTCATTACTTGGACATAAATTTTACATCAATAAGGATATATGAGAACATATCCCAACATAAAAATATGTAAATTAAAAGACCCAACAAAATAAGTCTTTTAAAAAAAGAGGAGGGTGAAAGGTTCCCTTACCGACATGTGTATCTTTCGAAACATACGCCCCGTGAAAGAAGGAAAATACATTATTGATGTAAATACTCATAAATGAAATAATATTACACAATGAGTAAAATAATGGTCATTACATACACCACTCAAAGGAAATTGTGGAAAATGTAGCATAAATCTCACAGGAATAAAAGTGAGATGAAAAATCACTTACGAAAACTCGGCAGCCTAACGACGCCACTTAAAACTTCCAAAAATGGATTGATGAGATAAAATAGGGTATCTCATAACATTACAACAAAATGTACAGAAAGAGGAATATGAAATAACATCCCCCATCATAACAAATAGGTGCTTAAAAGAAGTGACATAAAGGGGAGTACTTAACGAGAAAGATAGAGGTTAGATCTCTTACGAAAGTTCGGCAGCCTAACGACGCCACTTGAAACTTCCAAAATGGATTGATGAGAGAGAATAGGGTCTCTCACCATATGAACATAAAAATTATAGTAAGAGTAATATAAAAGAACATACCAATAACAAGAAATATGAGCTTATAAAGAATGACATGAAAGAGAGTACTTAAAAAGAAAGAGAGGAGTAGGATCCCTTACCTCAAGTCCAACTTGTCTTGTTCGTTTCTTTATCTTCCTGAATAATAAACATTGGTAAATTAATAATTGCCTAAGTACCTCCTTTAGAGATTATTATTCAGTTCATATCACATATTATAATGTTATAATAATTGTTTAATAATGTTAGTTCATATCAGACGTTTTTGCCGATGTTTGGTACATGAGTCAAAAATGAACTTGTTTGAAAAAAAAGATTGCCCATGTAGTTATAAGTAAATAATTTCCAGAATAGTATTAATGATTAAAATATCATATATATCCAGTAAATATTCATTTAATACTATTCCATATAATTTAGAGATAAAAAATGAAAAGCATCGTTCATGGAGACGGTAGGCCATACGTACGCATGAACGCTACTTTCATTTTTTGTCATATTAATGGAATTAAAACAAAATGAGATATATATATATATATATGTTATAATTCCAGAATGATATCCATAATTTTGAAGTAATATATTACATATATATCCATTATATATATGTACTTATAGTATTACATAACATTTTGAGATAAGAAATGAAATGTACCGTTCATGGAGACGGTAAGCCGTACGTACGCATGAACGCTACTTCCAATTCTATTTCATATTTAATGGAATTAAAACATAATGATACATAATAGTATTTTAATTCCAGTATGGTATCATATATAATATCATTAAATATATCCTTTATACGTACCAAATATGGTATTAACGAATCAAATCACTTTGAGGGGGCGGTAGTCCGCACTTCCTTAAATGAAGATATCGCGTTTACCCATAATGGAAACCATAAAGGTATGCCCAAAATGAAAAATAAAGAAGCTTAAGGAAATCATAAACATATTTTATATCATATATAAATATAGTGTCATCTTAATGGCCACCTTTGAAGGTGTTAAAATAATGTTGAACAATCATCGTTTCGGGAGGCCGAAATTCGCCATCCACGGAAACAGTATGTTCTTTAACCATTAGATGTAGGTGTGTGAAAGTTTAGCTCGAATACTTCTTATAACAACATCCTAGTATATTGATGATACTGTATTTGTTACAAAATAAATGAATAAAAAGAGTTTAGGGGGTTGGAGAAGCAAAATAAAACAAAAGTACTCAAGTGAAGACATTACCTTAAAATCGGGTAACTCCCTTTGGTTTGAGCTCAAAGGATTTCTTGGGAAGACTTATGCCCAAAGTGAGGCTTCAAGGAGTAAGAGAGGGAAGTGGAGAGACAAAATGGGCAGAGTTTGGCCGAGCCAAAGGCTTTGGGAGTGTGGGTAAGGAGGTAGGGTTGGGGGCCTTTTATAAGATGAGAGGAGGGGCACTTTTGGAAGGTAAAGAAAAGTCACTTTATTTTAAAATGGTATTCGGATTTAAGAGGTCCTACATTGATGTGTTTCTAGGATAAGGTGATAAGGGTTCTAAATCCACTCATACAATAGGTTTTGGACATGTGTGGGTCTTAGATATTACATTATCTTTCCATTTTATTTAAATCATTAAATAATGAGGTCATCGCTGCATCATCATGATGTCATAAATAATTTAATTTATTTAATGTCTAAAAATTATAAGAAATACTATGATGTAGGAAATATTTTTATCTTTCCAATTAATATTTATAGTCAAAAATCTGATTTGTATAACCTCATTTAAAAATTGTTTTAGTAAAACATTTCATGTTTGTCTCATTTTTACTTTAACTTTAAATAAAAAGATATTAATGTCATTTTCCAACCAAAGTGGCTTCATGGGGTCCCGAAGTTGACCCATGAGTTTTCTTGGTCGGACATGGAACATAAAATGAGGTTAGGACATGCGTCAAGTTCATTTCATTTTATTAAAACATTATTGTTACCTTAAACTACACTAATTACCTCTAATCGCGATTAAAAACTTAATAAGTTACTATTCACCAAAAAATTATTTTTATCCCATTGAACCACATTTTACTTCTTAATGAAAACCATGTACATCGGATTTTTGAAATTCAAAACACAAAGATGGCAAAACTTCATTTAAACAGAAAAATCAGTTTTTATAAGTACCACTTAGTGGTTTCACTATTCATTAAAAATTGATGTTTTTCAGAAAAATCCCAAAAATTCACCCTAAGTTATATTTGATATTACAAATTCGAAAATGAAGTCTATTTTACAAAATTAAAAACATATAAGTCACATTAATTAATTTAATAATTAATTCCCACTGTCAGAGCAAATAGCGTGTTTTTATGAAACAATAAGTATCAAAAGATTGACACTAGTTTAAGTCTGATTTCAAAGTGAAATTAATTTCAACAACCACTATTGGATTTAATGGTAAAAATATATTCTAATTACACTTTAAAACCAATTAAAAAGATAATCTAATCATATAAATAAATTAGATTAAAAAGGGGTTTTGAATTAAAATACAACATTTTACACTATTCATTTAAAAAAATGAACTTTATCGGAAAGATACCAAAACTTTACAAAAAGTAAATTTTGATGTCCCAATTCTTAAGAATAGTTTTATTTGGTCCAAAAGGATGTATAAGAGTGAACAAAACTATATTTAATGATGGTTCTCCATCAAAAGGCGATAAGTGAACCTTTAGTGAAAACTAGGGCATATACGCCTAAAATCAAATTATTTCCGTATTTTATGCCTTTATCTTTAATCGGATAAATGTAAAAACATTAAAAAACATATATAATCATATTTTAGTTATTTATATCCATTCCCGCCAATACAACGGCTACATGTTAACTACCATTTAAAATAATATTATTTTATTATTAGAGTGCAACGTAAGATTCCCAAGAAACTCGTTGTTGCGTGTTGGGTACGCCATCGAGCATAGAATCCCCTTTAAAGTAATATTAATATTTTATTCACAAATATGGATAAATATGAAAATTTCATATTCTTTATTTACCTGGGGTGTTACATCCTTCCCCCCTTTTGGGAATTGCGTCCTCGCAATTTTAAAATTGCGCTTGGAAACATCCTTGAAAGTCCCACATCGGAACAAGAGTCGGTAAAACAATCGCTGTAAAATAAAGAAAGATAAGTATAGAGGTCACCCGAGTTAACCCATACTAGGAATCCATGTAGGAAAACAAGGACATGGAGGAGAAAACATAGGGTCATCTTCTGATGGAGAGTGATAGAAAACATGTTTAGAAGAAAGTTAACAATAAGAAAATCACAAACTTGTGATGGGTTAAACGGTGTTGGGTTCCCCAGTAGGAAAAGTTAATAGACAACATTTTTGTTTTAAGTTACTTTTTATTGAGGAATTTATTCATAAGGAAACATAATCACTTATCATGTTGACTTTCAACTTTTACTAGATTCCTTAATCAAACTCATATTTTTTCCAAAAGATGAGTATTTAGGGAGACTTGTTCGCATTAAGAGTACTATAATCAACTTCTAGAGAATCACATAATCCACAAAAGAGAACTATATACATCCCATGTCTTTAGGCTTTAACCAAAACCAAAACTAGAAAGGTTAGTACAAGGTCAGATTATCCAAAAAAGGATAACCCTTTATAAAAAGAAAATATATTCTTAATCTCAAAATTTGTCCAACAAAACCCAAAGTTCAACGAGGACCATCCGATAAACAATTTGTCCATAAAATTCTTCAAAGTAAACCAATATAAGATTGAAACCCAAATATTTGAAGGATTTAGTCACATAGTCTTCCAATTTAAATCGTAACATTTATCTCCAAACAATATCAGTTGCTCCTAAAGTCTCATATTGAAAAGTAATTAACCTAATCACATATCCTCCATGATAGGTTAATCATTTTCATAAATAACCCAAAATAAACTTACTCTTAATTCATAAAATCATCTAACTAAAAAGAATTGGTCAAACTAACCAGGGACTTCACGTAGTCCAGTGGTAGGCGATAAATACCAGTCGCACTTTGGTTGTGGGTTCGATTCCCGCAGCTTTTTCCGACGCGACGGGTTGTCACACGGTCTGCGTGTTGTCCTTTTTCCAAAACTATATAATTCTTAAATCATTCCCCAAAAAGAGATAAAATCATCAAAAATGATCATAACATAATTTAACCTCAATTTTATCTCATGCCTTTCACTTCAATCATAACATATAGTAACCCATAATTACCTCAAAATTAAGGATCATATAAACCCAAATGGTTCTTTATAACTATGTCCACAAAAGAAAAGATAACTATTCCTTGAATAAAATTTGCTTATATTAAACATCAGGGTTACACATAATATAAAAAGTCTTCTAATGTAACCCCATCATCAAAAGAGACTTAATACTCTTAAGAAGTTCACCATAACTCTTGAAGCCCTTATATGTTGACATCTTACTCATTCAACATTCTTCATGATCCATTAACCATTCCTTTCCAACTTATTCTGAAATACCTCTTTCCTAGAAACAAAATCATGAATCATATCCTAAGATTCCAAAATAGGAAAACAATAGTCACGAAATAATACATACCTTTGATTGGTCATTGTCAGTTTCTTCATCCTCAATCGGAATAAAATTAGGTATTGGTAAATGAACATTTGTATGCTCTTGGTGATCCCATTCATGAAACTTCTTCATAAGACATGTGTTTGCATGATGACCATGAACACCACATTTAAAACATTCAATTGATCCCTCAGAAAGAAATTCTTTCCCTTTCCTCGAGTCAACTAGATGCTTCCTTTTTCCATGGCAGGTTATTGCTTTATGACCTTCATTTCCACATCTATAGCATATTTCTGTCCCTTTGAAACATTTTCCTAGGTGTTTCTTTCCACATCTTTGACACATAGGTTTTTGAACACACTCACCTTTATGATTATTACCTGTACTTCCGTAGGGATTTGTTTCTCGCATATATGATTCCTTAGAGAAATCACCAAGGTTTAGGTGGTCAATCATGACTCCAGATAGTTGGTTGAGGATAATCACAAGATTTCTCATTGCAGCTCCCATATCATTCAGTTGCTTGCTCAAAAAACTGTCACAGTTTCCTTCACATCCACTGTTACTTTGGTGCCTACTAGATCCAGCCATTTACTAAAAACAAAAAGGTCAGTGTGAGTATATCAAAAAAACCATCATGTACAAATGAGGAAGGTAAACACTAAGATACACTTACTCATTCACTTTATCTAACACTAGGACTCTTTCTAAAATCCTAACCATTATGGTAATGTCACTTATGCTTAAAGAATACCCTAACCTCTAAAGTTATCTAAACCGACCTTTGATACCAACTATAAGGCCCCAGCCTTAAACCTTACTTAATCTTGAGTTATTACAAGATTACACATTGAGGATCTTTTCAGGTTTAGAGTTTTAGAGAATTAGATCATGAAACTTGCATTACATTCCACATTTAAACAAAGTGGTTACATAAAAGACAGTATTCATTCTTCCCATCAATGGAAACATATTGAAAATAAAACATGGATTCTTTCTTGACACATCCTTGACACTATCATCACATCATGTACCTTTCCCTTGACCTGTGAAAAACATTTCAAAAACTTGGGATGAGCATAAAAATCTCAGTAAGGGTTATAAAAATATGGAAAGGAAACTTGAGTTCATATATACATAAGAATGAAATCATACTTTACCCATAAATAATAGGCACTTTAACATACCTCATCAAACCATGAATAAATCATAGAAAACATAAGACATAAAGGTAACTTGAGGCATTTATAACATTCTTACGTAGGGAGTAACACTATTGGTTACGTTTGGAATACCCATCACAGTATATTCCCTAAATCTCTTCGGAGAAACCTTAACATTTCACTCCTTCGCGTAACCCAATGCATTGGAGAGCTATATCGGGCTCACCCACCCTTAGTTTATAACAGAACCACCCATTTACATAACAATGGCCAAGAACCTCAACATAATCGTATCACATAAAACATGCATAAAGGAAACATAACATTTCCACCTTTCAATCACAAGATATCAATACAACACATTGATATAAAAACATTATGAAAACCATTTTCAATACCAAAATAAAAGAAAAGTAAAACATGGTATTTATTTTTCTTTTAAAAAGAAGGTATTGCTTGTAGAGGAAGCCGAAACTTAAATAATGGTCACGGCGGCGGAGAAGTCATTGTCGCCGCATATGTACGACAAAACATTCCCTTTTGTCATTTAGTAAAACGCTTTGTATAAAAAAAGATTCCTTTAAGATAAATGTAAAAGTCAAAGGGGTTTATACACCGTATAAAAGAAGTTTGTGTATAAAACAAAATATGCCTCAATGAAAGGAGATTGAGACGAAGTCCCATACAAAGATGGTATCCTTTGATTAAGGATAAATCAATTACATAATTATGTGTGACAAAATAATACAACAAATATAAGTGGATATTAAGTGTAAAACAATCATAGGTCATTCACACATATTCAAAGGATGACATATTCAATAACTACATGTTGAACCCAAAGAAATCGAAATTGGGTTAAGAAGTTCCCTTGACAGCCTAATGGCGTCACATCAAAATGAGTTGATGAGAGATAAAAGTGTATCTCATTACTTGGACATAAAATTTACATCAATAAGGATATATGAGAACATATCCCAACATAACAATATGTAAATTAAAAGACCCAACAAAAGAAGTCTTTTCAAAAAAGAGGAGGGTGAAAGGTTCCCTTACCGACAAGGGTATCTTTTGAAACATACGCCCCGTGAAAGAAGGACAATACATCATTGATGTAAATACTCATAAATGAAAGAATATTACACAATGAGTAAAATAATGGTCAGTACATACACCACTCAAAGGAAATTGTGGCAAATGCAGCATAAATCTCATGGGAATAAAAGTTAGATGAAAAATCACTTACGAAAACTCGGCAGCCTAACGACGCCACTTAAAACTTCCAAAAATGGATTGATGAGATCAAATAGGGTATCTCATCACATTACAACAAAATTTACAGAAATAGGAATATTAAAGAACATCCCCCATCATAACAAATAGGTGCTTAAAAGAAGTTACATAAAGGGGAGTACTTTAAGAGAAAGAGAGAGGTTAGATCTCTTACAAAAGTTCGGCAGCCTAACGGCGCTGCTCAAAACTTCCAAAATGGATTTATGAGAGAGAATAGGTTCTCTAAACATATGAACATAAAAATTAGTGTAAGAGTAATATAAAAGAACATCCCAATAACAAGAAAGACGAGCTTAGAAGGAATGACATGAAAGAGAGTACTTAAAAAGAAAGAGAGGAGTAGGATCCCTTACCTCAAGTCCAACTTGTCTTGTTCGTTTATTTATATTCCTGAATAATAAACTTTGTTCAATTAATAATTGCCTAATTACCTCCTTTAGAGATTATTGTTCAGTTAATATCACATATTATAATGTTATAATAATTGTTTAATAATGTTAGTTCATATCAGACATTTTTGCCGATGTTTTGTACATGAGTCAAAAATGAACTTGTTTGAAAAAAAAGATTGCCCATGTAGTTATAAGTAAATAATTTATAGAATAGTATTAATGATTAAAATATCATATATATCCACTAAAAATTCATTTCATACTATTCCATATCATTTTGAGATAAAAAATGAAAAGCACCGTTCATGGAGACAGTAGGCCGTACGTACGCATGAACGCTACATTCATTTTTTGTCATATTAATGGAATTAAAACAAAATGAGAGATATATATATGTTATAATTCCAGAATGATATCCATAATTTTGATGTAATATATTACATATATATCCATTATATATATATACTTATAGTATTACATAACATTTTGAGATAAGAAATGAAATATACCGTTCATGGAGACGGTAAGCCGTACGTACGCATGAACGCTACTTCCATTTCTATTTCTAATTTAATGGAATTAAAACATAATGATAAATAATAGTATTTTAATTCCAGTATGGTATCATATATAATATCATTAAATATATCCTTTATACGTACCACATATGGTATTAACGAATCAAATCACTTTGAGGGGGCGGTAGTCCGCACTTCCTTAAATGAAGATATCGCGTTTACCCATAATGGAAACCATAATGGTATGCCCAAAATGAAAAATACAGAAGCTTAAGGAAATAATAAACATATTATATATCATATATATATATATTGTCATCTTAATTGCCACCTTTGAAGGTGTTAAAAGAATGTTGAACAATCATCGTTTCGGGAGGCCGAAATTCACCATCCACGGAAACAGTATGTTCTTTGACCATTAGATGTAGGTGTGTGAAAGTGTAGCTCAAATACTTCTTATAACAACATCCTAGTATATTGATGATACTGTATTTGTTACAAAATAAATTAATAAAAAGAGTTTAGGGGGTTGGAGAAGCAAAATAAAACAAAAGTACTCAAGTGAAGACATTACCTTAAAATCGGGTAACTCCCTTTGGTTTGAGCTCAAAGGTTTCCTTGGGAAGACTTATGCCCAAAGTGAGGCTTCAAGGAGTAAGAGAGAGAAGTGGAGAGACAAAATGGGCAGAATTTGGACGAGGCAAAGGCTTTGGGAGTGTGGGTAAGGAGGTAGGGGTGGGGGCCTTTTATAAGAGGAGAGGAGGGGCACTCCTGGAAGGTAAAGAAAAGTCAATTTATTTTAAAATGGTATTCGAATTTAAGAGGTTCCACATTAATTTTTTTCTAGGATAAGGTGATAATGGTTCTAAATCCACTCATCCAATAGGTTTTGGACATGTGTAGGTCTTAGATATTACATTATCTTTCCATTTTATTTAAATTGTTAAATAATGAGGTCATCGCTGCATCATCATGATGTCATAAATAATTTAATTTATTTAATGTCTAAAAATTATAAACAAAATCCTATGATGTAGTAAATCTTTTTATCTTTCCAATGAATATTTTTAGTCAAAAATTGGATTTGTATAACCCCATGTAAAAATTGTTTTAGTAAAACATTTCATGTTTGTCTCATTTTTACTTTAACATTAAATAAAAAGATATTAATGTCGTTTTCCAACCAAAGTGGCTTCATGGGGTCCCCAAGTTGACCCATGGGTTTTCTTGGTCGGCCATAACACATAAAATGAGTTTAGGACATGTGTCAAGTTCATTTCATATTATTAAAACATTATTTTTACCTTAAACTACACTAATTACCTCTAATCGTGATTAAAAACTTAATAAGTTACTATTCACCAAAAATTATTTTTATCCCATTGAACCACATTTTACTTCTTAATGACAACCATGTATGTCCGATTTTTGAAATTCAAAACACAAAGATGGAAAAATTTCATTTAAACAGAAAAATCAGTTTTTATAATTACCACTTAGTCGTTTCACTATTCATCAAAAATTGATGTTTTTCAGAAAAATCCCAAAAATTCACCCTAAGCTATATTTGATATTCCAAATTCAAAAATGAAGTCTATTTTAAAAAATTAAAAACATATAAGTCACATTAATTAATTTAATAATTAATTCCCGCTGTCAGAGCAAATAGCGTGTTTTTATGAAACAATAAGTATCAAAAGATTGACACTAGTTTAAGTCTGATTTCAAAGTGAAATTAATTCCAACAACCACTATTGTATTTAATGGTAAAATATATTCTAATTCCACTTTAAAACCAATTCAAAAGATAATCTAACCATATAAATAAATTAGATTAAAAAGAGGTTTTGAATTAAAATACAACATTTTACACTATTCATTTTAAAAAATGAACTTTATCGGAAAGATACCAAAAATTTAGACAAAGTAAATTTTAATGTCCCAATTCTTAAGAAGAGTTTTATTTGGTCCAAAAGTATGTATAAGATTGAACAAAACTATATTTAATGACGGTTCTCCATCAAAAGGCGATAAGTGAACCTTTAGTGAAAACTAGGGCATATACGCCTAAAATCGAATTATTTCCGTATTTTATGCCTTTATCTTTTATTGGATAAATGTAAAAACATTAAAAAACATATATAATCTTATTTTAGTTATTTCTATCCATTCCCGCCAATACAACGGCTACATGTTAACTACCATTTAAAATAATAATATTTTATTATTAGAGTGCAACGTAAGATTCCCAAGAAACTCGTTGTTGCGTGTTGGGTACGACATCGAGCACAGTGTCCCCTTTAAAGTCATATTGATATTTTATTCACAAATATGGATAAATATGAAAAAGTCATATTCTTTATTTACCTGGGGTGTTACAGGGTATGTGAATATATTTGATTTTTTTTCTTCAGATAGAAAAAAATACCAAAAAATGGAATACAGTAGATTATATCAAAATATTATAGAATATAATTTATCACCACAAAACTATTGAAACACTTACCATAAATTAAAAAATTGATTCATAGCTAATCTCATAATCATAAAAATGGGTTATTTAATAATGTGTTTAAATCATAAAAATATTTTCATATCCTTTATAATGATTTGTAAAGCAAATTTGAATTAATTCAATCATATCACCTAGTTTTTTTAAACTAGGTACTTAGTAAGGCCCATTTTTCTGTATTAGGTATTGCTTGAGTCATGCTTGACTCCCCCTTTTTAGAGTTATTACCACTAGGTAGATCTATTCTAAAACCATTTATACATTTTATATCAAGAAAGGGATGCGTTTCTTGAAAAATAACATAACAACTATCTCTATAAAACTTTAGTTTGTTCTTATATATTGAATATCAACATATTTATTAGGGTAATATTCCCTAATATATAATTTCCAAAACCTAGTTCCGAAGGTTTCTACTAAAATTTATATAATAATAACTATAAATACCCCGACCCTAGTATCACATAGTCAGGGGTTACTTTATTATACTGGCATACGATATAAGGAATCACATCTCGAAGGAGTTGAAATTTTAGTAATTTGAGTAGAATTGATATATATGTGAATATCATATTACAATATAAAATATAAGATAAACATATTATATTTTTTATTACACCGTTATTACTTTTAGTATATCCCTATATATTAAACATAAAATACTTCCTAGGATCCTATGGAATGTAAAGATAAGAAAGGGTTGAGATACAATGTTCAGTAAGGGTATAAATATAATAGAATATATCATGAATAAATCATGAATAATCAATATGGATAGGTAAAAAAGTGAAACACATGTTATTCAACCAATAACATGAACATGAGTAATAATATGATAGGAACAAAAGATTATCAAATAATTTAATATAAATAATCACATTCTCTTTAAAAATAACCATAGATATTCTAAATAAATGAATAATAAAAAGTAACATCAATAAATAATATCATAATGAGGGAATTAATAATAAAAAAACATAAAAATATTATCACATCTTAATTCCAAGTCATTATACATAAATGGGTATGGCCTCAGCCAAATATCCAAGCTAGTTTGTCTCATGAGACCTATCAATGCATCGAGTGGCTATATCAACCCTACATCACTTATATTGTCTAATGAATTAATCATTTCAAAGGGGTAAAATATAATAAACACAAACATTCATATTTGAAAAAATATCATAAATAATGTTTGTACTTTCACCAATCAATAAACATAATCATAAACCATCCAGGAAAATATTGATAATGGTATCAAAGTAGAATATCCCCAATAAAACTTATCATAAATGATATGGAATAATAATAAGTTTGGTATCATTACAGAATCCCCCTATTAGAGAATATGTAAAATTTAGGTTTTTTCATTGATGAATTGAAATACCAAAAAAATATCATCAAAATAATCTTGAGGAAAATATGATTTTCACTTTTAAAATAATGAAATGGCTAAGAAATAACATAAAATTGGGAAAAAATTCTCTTTTTAAATAAACTATTAAATTTATATAGGAATATTCAATGTAATGAGTGGTTATTATGATGGGAAATTCCATACATGTCGATTATGTTAAAATAAAAATTTGTTAAACATTTTTGAAAAAAAGTGAATAAATACCTTTTTTAGAAAATGATCATAAGATTATATTTAAATGTTTATATAAAAATCAAATAATGGAGGAAAATTAATTTTAAAAGATAATTTTTGAATTAAAAAAATGAAGAGAATTTTTATAAGGCATTGACAAGGAAGAGAAAATGATTTTCAACAAAATAGAAAAATAATGTTGGGTTTTATTAGAATAATATTACCAATATTTTTTAGTACCAAAGAGTGTAAAATAATACTACTACTCAAAATTTTAATTAATATACAAGGGATAATAAATTTAATGAGATTCCTAACTGATATATCATAATATTTCATCATAATAAATTCAATCGTAAACAATCTTGATAAATGATGAGATTGTAAAATAAAACCTTACCATATTGGTAACTTTAAAATCATAAGATCCATGAATGAAATAACTTCATATGAAACATTATATAACATGAAGATAAAGGGATTCATTATATAAAAAAATTGGTTCAATATACATACCCCAAAAAATAAATAAGTGATGGATATGAAATATGTGTCATAGATAAAAAACTGAGATAAAAAACCCTTACCTCATGTATGATTTCTATTGTACATGTCTATAAATCTTTTATAATAAATAAATATTTATAATAAATATATTAAATAACAATAATAATATATTTCATATCATATATTATTTACTTATAGACTTTTATGACCTATTTATTAAAAATTCTTTGTTAAAATAATTGTTTCGAGTGATAATTAATTCATTTTTCAGGCATGTTTTTATTTTTCATTTGTAATTTCACATTGATCCTGGTTAAATCATATAAAAAATGCGAAACATGATATAAATATAATATCTATTCATTATATACATATTTATAGTAATCCTTTAAAGATAAATATAGATAATATATTATATCGTTCATATAGATGGTAGGGTTTACGTACGCATAAACACTGTGTTCATTTTATCAAAGGTTAGAATAAAAAGAAAATAAATATTAATTAAAATTTATATAATAATTATTATGTTATATACATTTAATTTAAATTAATATAATCCATCCTTAATACCATCTATTTAAAAAAATGAAAAAAGTCACATTGCAACATAGAGGCGGTAGTCCACACGTTCGTACGAACAAAATTATTTTTTTCAAACATATTAGAAGGTAATAAGTAAGATGTGGTATTATATTTATATAATTAAGGTTTATTAACAAACATCACACATATTAATTGAATTTATCCTCACTCCCTTTTATGTAAGTTGTACATAAAAATGAATTACATCGCTTCGTGAGGTTGTAGTTCACTGTACGCATTAACAAGATTATCATATCCCTCCACCAAATGTAAATTAATAAGGTATATGTGATATAATAATTAAAGATGTAAAATAATTTCATAAATATCATATAAATTTGTTAAATCCATCATTATATCCAGAATTGAGATGTGGTGATGGAAAAAGAATTACATCGGTTCCTAAGGAGGTAACTAGGAATACACATGATCGATGGTTTAGTTTCCCATTTTATGGATGTGTATATGGATATTCATTAGTAAATAAATTAATAAAATCTTATTTTATATGATATATTGGTGTTTTAATATAATCATTTTTGATAAATATTTTATTGTCGCGGAATGATAAATAAAACAAATACACACATTAAGAATTTTATCACTTTTTCAGAGAACCCCTGTAGATTTTTAACTAAAGACTTCATACCAGGTTTTCCAAATCAATTTAAGGAATATAGTATATGGGGGGTGAATTTAAGAAGATATCAATTTAGTTATTGGTCAAACCCAAGGGATTTTAATGTGAGAATATGGGAGGAGAGCAGTGGCCTTTTATAAGTGGGGCGAGGAGATACTTGGAATTTTTGAAAAGAAAATTTGATACCCATGTTATTATAATTTCACATGCCTAAAAAATGGGTCATTACTAAACCATGTAATTTATAATTTCAAAATATATCTATAAAATATTAATAATATAACTTTATACATCCTTTTAACCATTATCTTTTCAGTTTAAACCATGGTATACTTATTTTTATCTTAACCGCAATAATTTATTTTTATTTCGTTTTCTATTAATTATGTTAAAAAAATAAGTTGAAGTTATAAGATAATATTAATAATTATGATCATAAATATGGGATATATTTTAATAAATTTAAATTCACATAATTTAAATAATTTAATTTAAAATTGAACCCACAAACGTGTCAAAAAAATAGGTTTTCCAAAGAAAAAAGTTCAAATGTTTAAAAAGATATTATATCAAAATTTATTATGATATTTATTAAAATTTCCTAATTAGTAAAAGTGTAATATAATTTAACTATTTGTACTTTTATACCAATTTGAAATATAGTTTAACATGGTAAATAATTTAAATGATAATTCAATTTTCTATATAAATCATTATTTTTAACTATTCATATATTTTTTAAATATTTTTATAAAATTAAAAAAAATCACCCAAATATAGTTTTGAAATGTAGATTTCAAAATAAAATTTATTTTAAAAAATATATTTCATAATATTGGTAAAATTTAATTTCATATAATTTGTGAAAAGCCCAACTAAAACGCCTTTTAGGAGAATATTTTTTTAGAAAACATTTCCTTCTCTTTTTTATTAGTTCTTATTTTGTTTATAATAAATATATTACCACTTAAATTATTTTATACATTTGTAAAACATATAATTTTCATAATTTAGACCATCCTATTCATACATTATAATGTAACATCTCAAAATTTCCATGTATTATTTTTAAAAATTATACGGAATGATTTTGAGACCATGTGCAGAGATAAAATGTGATTCTGAGGCCCGGTTTTCCTTCAACCATTGATTTAAAAGTACTAATCATTTAATAGCCGGAACACATAGTTTTCCTCAAAAACTGGGATAACCCATAAACAGGTGCCTGGATCAGAAATATGAGGGTACTTTTGAGCTCATAATGGCGGCTTTATCCTAGGCATGACCTAACTTTGGTTGGCGCATGTCATCTATAGAAAAACTCACCAAAGATGTAAAAACAAAAAAAATTAAATTAAATTTTTTAATTTGTAAAATATTAATAACTCAGTAATGGAAACTCAGATTGGAAATCAGAGACCATTATTGAGTTTGTAATGTGGTGTTTTCCCTTGGAGTGACTTTACATTAGTCGAACCAGGTCTTATTAAGGAAAACTCAAAAAGGATGTAATTTTCATTAAATAGTTTAAATAAAATTGTTTGGTTACAGAAAATATCATTTTCATTAAGGATTTTTCAGGAATTTCGGGTTATCACCATAACCTTGGAATTACTCATAGATGTGGAGAAAGAACCTGTTGAGAAACTATTGGAAAATGTCACCCCTCGGATTCAATGAATCATGGATCTACGAAGATGCGGTGACCATTCTTCATCAACAACTGATCCAAATTGAGGTAGGAAAATTTATTTTTGGATTCCCCATTCTTGATTTTCAAAATGAATGTGAGTCAAACATGAATTTTTTTCCAAGGTTCGTTCGTTTTGGGGTGGTTTATAGTTGTGGGATTTATTTACGAGAGATTGTTTCAAATTATTCTTAATAATAAATTCTAATGAAATAGAATCAAGGAAGACATGAATATAGGACTATTATCATTCTTTGGGTGTTTTTTTGTACTTTATTTATCCCCCATTCATCACGTTCATCAATTTTGGGTCCCCATAACCATGGTTCAAATTTCCTTATGGAGCCAAATATGATTGAACCACTATATAAGAGGAAAACCAAAAATAGAGGCCATGTATGTGTACATCATGACTTGAGGAGAATAGATATATGAAATTTTTTAAATTTGGGCATTGGAGGTATATCGGTGGCCTGTGGAAGGGCCCACATGCATCAATTTGGCATGGCAGTTTGATGAATCGAGGAAAAGGCATTGATGACTAGGGGAAGTGGTGATCAATGGTGGTGGTACCACCGAAAGCGTGATGCATGGTGGGTTTTCGTGTGAGAGATAGTAGGGTCGACAGAAGTGGAACGTGGCGGGTAGTGGTCATGTGGGATGTGGGCTGTAAGGTATGACCAGGACAGGTGTGCTGAGTTGAGTGAGGCAAGCAGGCTGAGTGGAGCGACCTAGGTAGAGTGGGCCATGCCAAGTGGTTCCTTCCAGGAGGACCATGCTAATTGGCCCGACCAGAGCAAGATGGACCCAAGCGATCGGGTCAGAGCCGGGATATGGCTGACCGTGGAGGTCTATTGTGAGCCATGATCGATCCAGATGCCTCATGGATATGTAAACTAGGGGCCTGATTGACTATGACTGTTGACCACGACAGTCATGGGGTGGTAGGTCTGGGCAGTTGACAATGGTGGTAAACCTCCATGGTAGGTGGAATAACAATGAGTCAATCAACAGGCCCTCTGACCCCCCTTCTGAAACATCAAAATCCCATAATTTTCAAATGATACATCTGTTTTAAGGGACATCTATAGTGTTGGGACCCTAACATTGAGACTCTCCTTTTGATATAATGTGTAGTGTTTTATCCCAGACCAGTATCCGTTGAGAGAGTTCCTTTGGTCCATTACTTGATGGTTCAAAATGACATTACATCCACATTACTAGATTGTAATCCCCTCAAGAGGATGAGTCTTGGATAGAGTTATGGTATTCCTTTATGGTACTAGATTAGGATCCTCTATCATCTATAGTGTATTTTTGTAGAATCATCATAACATCTTGGAGCAGGGAATTAGTCCTCTATCTAGCTGTCCACATCAGTAGGGTTAGCAGTATTCCCTGTGAAGGATCAGCTATATCACGAGACACATTAGTTGGGTTAGTGGTATTATTTTGGAAGGATCCCCTATGTTACGAGACACATTAGTAGGGTGGGTGTTATTCTTTGGGAAGGATCTCTTAAGTTATGTGTTGCACCAATATGGTTAGTGGTATTCTTTGGGAAAGATCCCCTACGTTATGAGCCATATCTGTAAGGTTAGTGGTATTTTCTAGTTTGAATCCCCTACGTTGCAGGTTGATCTTGATTAGGTTAGTGGTATTCTCTGGGTAGGATCCCCTCTCTGTGTATCATGATCTTCCTTGACCAATGAATTATCTTTGGGCAGGGCCCAAATGAGCAAGACGTATTAGTGAGTGTCTCTAATTATATCATGGCTATAGGAGTGAGTTCACCTGGAATGAGCTTGTTTTGAGGTGAATAATATAGATGGTAATTGGATGTTGATTACTTCTAGACCAATTGTCTTGTATTGAGTATGTCAAGATATTTTTTTTAATTTTTGTTATATACCTGTGTGAAGGTGAGTAGTATTCCCATTGTGGTTTTTACTTTTTGGTATTTTCATCATGGTATTTACTTTGAGGTTTTGAGGTGTCCTTCTGAGTATTTTTTTACTCACCACTGTATGGGATTTTACCGCATGTGTCCTATATTTTGAAGAAAATTGACCCTTTGACATAATCTTAGGTGGACCAAGACCTGGCATTGCTTAGCGAGGATGGATAGAGAAGGTGTTCCTATAGTTCATATAGCATTCCTAGAAACTCTTTTTTTATTAGTTTGACATGTAGTTATAGACTCTTTTTAGAAGCCTTGTTCTATACCTATTTACCTTCTAGTATAGTCACTGTTGTACTATTGTTGTGTGATATAGTGGTTTTCATGCATTGTTTACTTAGTGTTTTTATATTTATGTAATAGTTTCTTGGAGATTTGTGCTTCTCTCAAGGTACTTTAGGCAAATGCCTATCACTTGTGGGATATTCTTACATGGTTCTAGTCTCCATACCATGGCCTATAGAAGGTGGGATTGGGGTAGTCACCACATGGGCCCCTCTAAGACGGGTCATGATAGAGTGGTATCAGAGGATTTCCGTTATACCATAAGACCGAGAGTTTCTGAGATTAGTTTCACGTTTGGATTTTAGGCCAAGGAATCAAATGTTGGGGTAGTAGATAATGTATCCGTACACCAGGACATTGACTAACTGCGTTTTGACTCAGTTTCATGAAAACATTGGTTGTAGGAAAAAATAATGGTGCATGCATCATATAGGAATGGTTGTTTTTTCTATGTCTTTCTTGGGTCATCTCTCTATATATACTCTGTTTATCATGTTACATATTTTTTTATTACAGGATGTCTCCACATAGACAGCTACCCACCATTCCATTACTTAATCATGTGTATAATTCTCCTAGTGATGAGGCATCGGTATAGGGGAATGCACTATAGATAGCACCTATGGTTGGTTTAATACTAATACCACTACCCGTTGAGCAGTAGCTACTACCAACACAGGTAGATGAGGAATCATGAAGGATGTGTGCATTTCATTAGTTTTAATGGAAGCAACCTCCCAGGTTTTGGGGTTAGATATACCCCCAGTCGGATTAGGATAGCCTAGAGTCAGAAACCCTTGTTTTTCAGCTTGTGGGGACACCTACCAACAAGATGGAAGTAATAAACATAAGTCGTCTTCAGGGATCCATTGGGTGATGGTGGATCTTCAAGACACAGTATCATGAGTAGACCACTCTCTCCTGGATAAACATCGAGCATCTCTTGAGAGAGGAGTTTTATCTAACCACAGTGTGATTGGTATGCATACAAGAGCTCCGACATCAATATAAAGGCAGTATGAATGTGTAGGAGTATTCAACTAGGTTTACTAATCTTTAATGCTACTCCATGGACATGGAATAAGACCTGTTCTTCCAGGATCATACTATCGAGTAGTGCTTAAACCGAGACTTAAGGGAATCAGTGGTATCCATCAGCAT
Organism: Viscum album; assembly: GCA_963277665.1. Classification (NCBI taxonomy): domain Eukaryota; kingdom Viridiplantae; phylum Streptophyta; class Magnoliopsida; order Santalales; family Viscaceae; genus Viscum; species Viscum album. The sequence continues at coordinate 1,272,784,754 of OY728132.1, read as the reverse complement.
TCATACATATGATAGGGATTCATCCCTAATAGGGCCGATATTTCTAGAGAAGAAGACAAAGGTAGTGGGAACCGAGTATCCGATACCTCTGCAGTAGGCATCCAATGGAAGTTTCAGGGACCCAAGAGGATTATGAACTTTAGGATAAAACCCTAGGACTTAGGTTCAGTGGTCTAAATATCCCAAGGTGTATCAAATAAACCAATGTAAAATCAGTGTTACACATGTGGTGTTTATAAGAATCTAGAATGAGATTTCCTTACCCATCTAACAGCCAATTGGGGGATGGAAAGGGACCACTGAGGTAGAGGAAAGGGTAGAATTAGGGTGTTCCTCAGAGAGAAGGATGTGGTAGAGGAGCTGGTAGGGAAGTAGGAGGTGGTCATAGGTTTTGAACAATTACCAACACCACCCCCACATGGTCCTCGATAGGATTAGGGAGCTGTTGGATTGGGATGAGGCCAGCTGTAGGTGATGGAGGCCTATGACCCTGAGGTTCTAGGGATGATTCAAGGTACGATCTGTGTCTTTCCCACCTTAGATTTCCTTTTGATAGAGACAGTTTCTAGTCATACCTTTTATACCATGCGGGTTTTTCGGGATGTAGAGATCCTAGTTGAACCATTTACTCCGCCCTTATGCGTAGAGACTCGTATGGGAGGAGATTCAAAGATCACACACTAGTGCCGACAGTGTGACATGCTATTGGAGGTGATATTTTCAATTAGGATAGTATAATAGTGGCATTGAGGCCTTATAATTTCATTCATGGAATGGATTGGTTATCAATCATCCATGCTTAGATTGACTATTTGAGGTGCAGAGTGTGGTGTGTCAGTAGTGATGGAACCATGTTTTCTTTTATTAGTGAAAATGAAACACATGCAGCCTAGGATTTAATCACACATAAGAGGGTGCATAAAATTACTCATCAGTTAGATATCTCAACCCTTAGTGTAGTGGAAGATATCAATCCTTAGTTTACTATAGTGGTGGAAGAGTATGAGGGAATATTTATAGAAGATGTTACCAGTTTACCTACCCATAGGAGGATGGACTTATGCATCGACTTACTCCCTACGACGAAACTAATATCTAAACCTTCATATCATATGACTTAGATAGAACATTGTGATTTTATGGTGAAATTAGAGGACTTATAGAGGAAGGGTTTTTTGAGACCCAATTTTTTACCATAGGAATTCCACATTTTGTTTTCCAAGATGGAAGACAAGATCATGAGGTTATTTGTAGATTACTAACACTAGAACCAAGTGACATTGAAGAATAAGTATTCAATAACAAGGATCAATGATCTCTTTGATCAATTTAAAGGGGTGTTATGGTTCTCTCAGATTGGTCTCAAATCAGGCTATCACCAATTACATGTAAGGGATGATGATATAACGAAAATGACATTTAAATGTTATATTGATCACTATAAGTACCTTGTGATGCTGTTCGACATGATGAATTTCCCACTAGTGTTCATGGGACTCCTGAATCAGATATTTTATCCATACTTAGACCACTTCATGGTGGTCTTCATTGATGAAATCCTAGTGTACATGGATTTTGAAGAGGAGCATGTGAGACATGAGAGTATGGTCCTAGACACACTTTGAGGGAACCAATTTTATGGGATGATCTTAATGTGTTTGTTCTAGATTTTAGAGGTCCATTTTATTGGGAACATGATCTAATATGATAGAGTTTCATTGGATCCCATGAATTTTGAAACCGTGATTTCTTGGGATCCACCCGAAAATGTTACTGAGTTGTGAACTTTATTTGGGTTGACATGGAATTATCAAAGTATTTGACCTTATTCATCCAAAGTGGAAGCTCCCTTAACATCATTCAAATGATATTTTTAGCCTTTCGTGTGGTCATAAAAGTGTCATTAGTACATTTAGGAGCTGAGACAGTGGTTGAAAAGTACTCTCATCCATAAGTTACCAGAGGAAGGAATTGAGTACATGGTGTTCTACAATGCATTAGGGAATGGGTTTGGTTGTCTCCTGATTTAGTGGAAAGCGATGATTTCTTGTGGTTTACACCATTAGAGACTGCCTGAGAATAACTACATGAACCATGATTATTGATTAGCATTGGTAGTATTTTCATTGAATATGGGTTGATACTACCTGATGGGAAATCATTTTATCATCTACTCTGATCACAAGATTATCAAGTATATCTTCTCTTATAAGATTATAATGTGAGACACAGGTAATGTCTAGAGTTACTCCTAGAATATGACTTTGAGATTTTCTACACTCCTAGGAAGGGGAACATGGTGGAAGATGCTCGTATAAGGTTATCTACTTTGTAGTTTCTGAATGATGTGTCATATAATTTGAGATTATTATAGACATCCTGTGTGGATGGAGATAGAGAAGCTTACCTCTAGTCTATGTTTTTCACCCTTCCACTATTACAGAGATTTAGGGAGGTAGAACTTTGGGATACTGAATGTGAGACCCTATGTGATTTTTTTCTGTAGGGCATGATCCTGATATATATTTGGATGGTGGGGAGAATTTTTTTCTTTTCAGAGGATGCAAAGTTGTACCTTTGGCATTATAGGAGGAGGATTTGAGGGAGTTTTATATTCACCAATTAAAGATACATCCATGTGGGGAAATGAAGTATCAGGACCTCTGAAATTAGTTTCTGTGGACATGGATAAATAAGGGAGTTACATAGTTTGTCTCTCAATGCCTCACCTATCAGAAAGCGAAGGCTGAGCACCAGGTTCCCTCAAGTTTAGCTCATCCCCTTGAGGTGATGATATTGAAGTTTGATGAGAAATAAATGATATTTGTGATGGGATTACCATGTACGTCGAGGGAAGATAATTCCATCTGGGTGATCATTGAAAGACTCACCAAGTCGAGCCACTTCCTACATGTCTGAGAGAAGAGTTCTTTACAATTCCTTGGATGCCTCTACCTGCTGGAGATAGTTTTATTACATGGAGTTCCATTGATGAAAATTTTATATATTGATGCGAGATTTACATCCAGGTTATGGTAGATATTTTAGGAGGTGTTTGGGACCTAGTTACGGTTGAGAAAAGTGCTTCACATATAGAAGGAGGATGAAACTGAGTGGACCATTCAGGTTCTGGAGGACATGAGATGATCTTTCATATGGAACATTGGTCAGATTTGGGAGGATCCTTGTTGGGAGATCAATTATTTTAGTGCACATTTGGGGTGGCATAGGAATATCTAAGAGAGAACATGGGTGCGGGAGGCTCAGATTCTTATTCAGTACCATCATTTTTTGGGTAGCCCTGGTTTTGATGACCAGGGACGTAAAGCACCATGGTGGGGAGAATGTAATGTATCCAATTTTATATGAATTATTTTTAGAAATTATACATAATTATATTGAGACCAGGAACTTAGATGACGTGTGATTTCAAGGCTATATTTTCTTAGAACAATTGTTTGAACAATACTTAACTTTTAATAGCACATGTGCACAATTTTCATGAAAAAGTGGTATTACTCTTAAACAGGTTCCTAGATCAAAAATATGAGGGCACTATTGAGTTCAGAATTGTCGATTTACCCTTGTAACAACCTCACTATGGCCGGGGTGAGTCATCTATAGAAGAAGTCATTGAGGAAATAAGTGTAAATAAAATAATTAAAAAAATTAATTTATTTTTAAAATCTAATAATTCATGAATGGTGACTTGGATTGGAAAACTGAGACCAACATTGAGTAACTAATGTAATTGTTTTCAGTAGGCATGATTTAAATTTTGTCGACCCAGGTATTCTGTGAAAAAAATAAAAAAGGATGTAATTGTAATTAAATAATTTAAAAAAAATTATTTAGATGTAACAAATCTCATTTTTATTGAGGCTTTTCATGAATTCATGGTTATCACCATAACCATATAATTCCACTAAGATGTGGAGAAAGAATCTATTTATATTTTGATGCCCAATGATACACCTCAGATTCAACAAATTAAGGATCAACGATTACGTGAAGACTATTATTTGTCTGCAACCAATCCAGATTGAGGTGGAGTGGTTGTTTCTTTTTTTCCCATTATTTTTTCCACATATAATGTGGGTCAATCAATTAATATATTTATCCATGGACCATTTTTAGTGGGGTGGTTTAAAATTGTATGTTTTATTAAAAGAAGATTTCTTTAAAGTTTTCTTCGTTCTTTATTTTAATGAGAAAGAATTGGTTTCAACATGAAAAAAAGAAAATGTTCATTTTTTTGTAATTTATTTTTTATTTCTATATCCCTATTCTTTGTGTTCAATATAATTAGACCCCTGTGGCCCTGTTTTGACTTACTGGGTGGATCTGAAAGAGATCGGACACTCAGTTTAGAGGAAAACTGACAACAGAGGTTGGGTCTATTAAGATTGTGACTCAAGGAGCATGGATCTATGACTATTTATAAATTTGGGTATCATAGGTAGCTCAGTGATCTATGGAAGGGACCACTGATGTGGGTTAGACACAGTGGTCTTGAGAGGTGAGGCGGTGGCGGCGGTGGAATGGGGTGGAAACGAACAGAGGTGGTGATGTTAGAGGATCAGGGTGGCGATGATCTGAGGTGCAAATGACGTCTATAGTGTGGAGAAAATTGGGTAGCCACGTGAGAGTTAATGGGGATAGCAGAAGAGTACCACGGTGATGGTCATGTGGGATGCATGCTATGGGGTGATATCGCGCCAGACAGGCTAAGCATGGGCATGTTGGTCTAGGTGGGCTTGGACGAACTGGTCAAAGCCGATCTAGGGTCGACCATGGAGGTAGACCACTAGCCACGGTAAATCCTGCTACCATGCATCCATGACAACTTGGGGACCGGTCAACCATGATGATTGACCTCCATAGTCGATTCACTAACTGTGAGTCAATCCACAGGCCTAGTGACCCCTTCTAAAACTTCAAAAATCCCTAAGGTTCAATAGGTAAGTCCAGTTGAGGAGCTATATATGGAATTGGGTCCATGAATTTGAGACCTTACTCTTGAGATAACATATATATTTTTTATCTTGGACAAGTGTAGGTTGAGATTGTTCCCTTGGTCCTTTCCTCTATGGATCAGTATGAAATTACATCCACATTACTAGATTTTAGCCTCCACTAGAGGCCGAGTCCCTCATAGAGTTTTGGTATTCCATCATGGGACTAGAGAAGTATCCTCTATCACCCCTTATAGAGTTTTATGGAATCGACATAACCTCCATGAGAAAGGAATTGGTAGTCTATATAGCATGATGCATCAGTATGATTAGTGGTATTCTCTTGGTAGGATCCCCTACATTACAATCCACATCAGTAGAGTTGGTGATATTCTTTGGGTAGGATCCCCTACATTATGAGATACATCATAAATTTTAGTGCTATTCTCTGGGAAGGATCCCTACATTACAATCCATATCATTAGGGATAAAAATATTCTCTAGGAAGGACCCCCTACATTATGAGCCACATCAATAGGGTTGTTGGCATTCTTTAAAAAGTATTCTTTATGTTACAAGCCGCATCAGTAGGGTTAGTGATATTCTCTAATAATGATTCCCTACATTACGAGCTATATTAGTAGGGTTATAGGTATTCTATGAGAAATATCTCCTACATTGTAGTTTGATCTAGCTTAGGATAGCGGTATTCTTTGGGCATGATTCCCTCTATTTGTATCAAAATCTTTCCTGACCAATTCATTCTCTTTTTGAGGGGACCAAATAACCTATACCCCATATCAAGTGTCATTTTATTATATAATGGCTTGAGGATTGAGTTATCCAAGAATGAGAAACCTTTGAGCAGAATCTTATGGTTGGTAATTGGTTGTGGGTTACCTCTAGTGTATGTCTCTAGGACTGAATATATATTTTTATTATTGTTGTATGCGCTATTGAAATATACATATGTAGAGATGAGTAGCATTTGTTTTATTATTTGTTTCTCTGTGGTATTTTTTCATGGTATTTCGTTTGAGGTTTTTGGGTGTTCTGTTGAGTTTTTTTACTCATTCCTACATGGGATTTTCACACATATTAATGTCTTATGCAGATGATTGGACCTTTGATAGAGTCCTAGGTGGACCAAGACCAAGTGGTGATTAGAGATTCCAGACAGACTAGGTGTTCTAGTGGTTCAGACAATAGTCCTAAAAAATCGTTTTAACAGGTTAGACTTTTAGTTACATACTATTTTTGGTAGGCTTGTTTTGGCCCTGTTTACTTTCTAGTACATTCACTATTGTAGTCTGGTTAAAGGATATAGTGGGTTTCATGCATTGTTTACTTATTGTTTTCAGATTCAAGAATTTTTATCTTGGATATGTGTACATGAGTATAGGTACTTTAGTTTAATACATCCCATTTGTGGGATATGCCTACTATGTTCTAGTGACCATCCCCTCAACTATTGGAGGTGATCTTGGGGTAGTCATGGAAGAGGAACCTATGGTATGGGTCAGGACATCCAACATAATGTCGATGTTTTAATTTTTTTGATTAATTAATAACATTTTAATAGAGTATCATTTTGCGTTTAAACCTATTGTTCCATGAAACAAATTCTATAGAATAGATTGAATTTGTTTAAAAAGAAATATAACATAAAGTATTTGGGTGTGGCATTCTCTTTTTATCTTGGTGTTTTATTTCATATATGCTATCAGACTAGATGTTCATTTTTTAATATATTGGGTTGTTACACCATACTATAGTATTAAAAATTAATGGATATGGCTATTATGATAACGAGTGATCAAATCCAAAGGTTAATTATAATGATCAACATAAAAACCTCTTAATAATAGAGAGAATGTAAAATATCATGTGATCCCTAATTTTTAGGTGGGGTTGATAATGATGTGGTGAAAGGTATACTTACCATCCACTATAGAACTACTAATCTTTTTTTGATTGTAGATCATCCCACTATTTTATAATTGAATAATTTTATAAGGGTATCTCAATGGTACCTAAATTATTAGTGGTTAAATTCACTATAGAAACCCTTAAGTTATGATTATTTCATTTCATGTCTATGATTCTTATATGATTTATATTTTTTTTCAAATTTTCTTCGTAAAAATATCATTATTCACCCTTTAGTTTAATTTTCTATTATCTTAGGCATGGATTGTATTTATTTAAATAAATCCCTTATAAATTTACATGGAAGGGAAGTTACATTTTATATTCTAAACCAGGCTATAATAATTTTTTAGTGTGATGAAAAATAAGAAAATTTTATGAAAATTGATTCTATTATATAAGTCTTAATTCCTTTTCAAATGTGGTGTCTATCTCAGATTTTTGGGTAGAAATACGACATTGAAAAAGAAACTCCAAGAGAATCTTGATAAGATATCCATTCAACCATGTGTGTCACTACGGGGTTCACCTGTTCTTTTTTTAAGAATAAATATGGGTCTATGTGATTATATATTGATTATTTGGAATTAAAAAATAATTGAACCAAGAAAATGTATCATCTAATTTGTATTTATGACTTGTTTGATCAATTTTGTGAATAAAAATACATTTCCAATATTGAAATTCTTTTTGGATATTTTCAATTGATGGTAAATAAGGATGATATATCCAAGACAACATTCTGTATGAGGTACGGACTCTATGAGTTTATAGTGAGGCCATTAGGTCTTACTAATTCTCCAACTATCTTCATGGATTTAAATTAATAGAGTCTGTAGATACTATGTTGCACTGTTTGTAGTAGAATATATAGACAACATTTTATATATTCAGAGGGAAATAAAGATCATAAAGATTAGATGATGATTATAATGAATACCCTAATGAAATAGAAGCTATATAAATAATTTACAAAGTGTGATTTTTTTATAAAAACATTGAATTGTCAGTTGTATAATTTCATGATAAGGTATATCAATAGATCCATCAAATATATAGGTTATTAAGATCTATCATAGACAAACCACTATGGCTAATATATGTTGTTTTCTTAGTTTGGATGGATAATTTTGATAATTTTTTAGGAATTTTTGTGATTACGTAATCCGCATACCAAGTTATCTCAAAAGGGAGTCATGTTCCTTTAGAAATATTAATGTGAAGAAAATTTCAAGGAACTAAAGATAAGTTTAGTAAGTGAACCCTTTCATACACTACCCCATAATGGTGTAGGTGTTGTAATATTTATCGATGCATCGAGGAAGGTATTTGGATGCATCATCATTCATAATGATATGGTTATAGCTTATGCCTCAAAATAATATAAGGTTCATGAGGAAAAATACCCAAATCAATATTTGATGTTAGATGTGGTAATGTATTCATTAAATGCATGGAGAAATTATCTATACAAATAAATTTACAACATATATACCAATCATAAAAGTTTAAAGTATGTATTCACTTAGGAAGAGGTGAATATGCTTTATAGAAATGATTGGAGTTGATTAATGATTATGATTACTAAATACATTACCACCTCGATAAAGAAAACAAGGTGGAATATACTTTTATTAGAAATTATCATTCTACATTATCTATGATGCAGATAAAAAGATCCAATATTTCTGGATTTTCAAAGGGTGGATCTTGAAATATTGTAGAAAGGTGAGAAACTGTATCTTGTTCAAATAAAAGAAAAATCATCTTTCTCTATGAGGTTTAAAGAGGCACATAGAAAATATGTAGAGCTAAAAATTATGGTGAGAAATGTTCTTTAGTTAAACATTTATTATGATATAATGATATGGTTCAAAAATCATGCATGTATGTCATCAATACCAGAAATAATGAAGGATCTATTTGATGAATCTCATAGTTCATCATTCTATATTAATCCAAAAAAAATTATGATGTATATAGATCTAAAAGAATATTTTTGGTGAGAAAACATGATTAAATATATTACTGAGTATGTATCATTATGCTTAGTATGTTGGGATATTTTGGATAAGAGAAAAAATTATAAGGGGATGTTACAATCATTTCCCATTCTAGAATAGACATCAGAAAACATCACCATGGATTTTGTTGTTGGACTCCACAAAATATCTGAAGTCCATAATTCTATTTAGGTTATAGTTTTTCACCATATGAATTCAGCACACACAATTTCCATTAGAGAATATTTCTCTTTGAATCCTATTACTAGAATATATATTAAATAAGTGGTATGGTTTCCTTGAGTACTACATACTATTATATTTGATCAGGATATGATGTTTACCTAAAAGATCAAGATAAGTCTACAGAAGGATCAAAAAACAATGTTGATTTTTAGTGCTACATATTAAAGAACCATGGAGATAAATTTTTTAAACAATGTTTTTTTTATTTTTTGATAGATAACATTTATGTATAAATATGTTTTTGTTATCTTGGAATCAGACCCAATCCATAGTAATCAAATTTGTAAGAAAGTGGAAACTTGATGAAAGTTTGAATCCAATGATAAAGGGGGTGAAAAGTTTTGTTTTGAAGAATATTTTTTATAGATTCAATGAATTGGATTTATGTCCATCATTATGATGTTGAAGATTATCATATCCAAAAGGACCATAGGAAGAAATTATTGTTTCCTGGATGTTTTCTTTTGTTATAAATAGAGAAAGAAATAAGTTTTTGAGATAGTAAGACAAAAGTTTCTATATGAATAATTCGTAATTATAATTAATAGGTTTGTTGAAGAAAGTAATTTTTGGAGTTATAAAATTTTCATACTTTCTAAACTAGGTCATATGATGCTCTTCAGATCATAATGTTCTCACAATTCATGAAAACTCTCTGGATAAATACTTTTGATGAAATCGTGGAGTGGTTTGAATAATTTTAGAGTTGGAGTATATAAATTCCATTCTAATGAGAATTCCAACATAATGGTGATTCTATCATAATGGAATTTCTTTCATAATGGGAAAATCTATCATAAATGAAAATTACATCAAAATGAGAATTCCATCGTAATTGGGATTCCAACATAATGGGATTACCAACATAATGGGAAGATCCCTCATAATGGGATACTCCACCAGAATGTGAATTCCATTTTAATGAGGATTCCATCAGGATAAATTTGAGAAGAAAATGAAATTTCTAATAATATTTGAAATTAATAAAATTCATAATGAACTAAAAAAATCATAATGAATAGAAAAAAAGGCAGATCAGAATGAGTTGATTATGAAGAAAACACAAAAATGAAAAATTTGATATTTTATTAATATTTGAAGTGTTCTAACATGAAATTAAATTATTCATAAATCTTTGAGAAATATATAGTGGATTAAAAATTTTAGAATTGATGCTTAAATATGAGATATTTTCCGTGTTTTTGAAATATGAGGAAGCAGGAAATGTTTTCAAGTTTCTCCTTCTTTATTTTACGAGTAACCTATAAATTATTTCCCTAATAATTCTACCATGTCTGACTTTTCATGAAAGAATAATAGGTGGAGCACTAAATAAATCATGTGAAAGTAATTTCCATCTAGATATATCATTATGAGGATTAGAAAGTTAAATCATTGTTTTCCTAATTGAGTAAGATCATGTTGATTCAATTGGATCGAGTCAATGAGACTAGAGTCCATCATATTGAGTATTTGGGGAGGGTATTATTTTATCTTATTGAAAACATGTTCATCATATTGAATCCCTAATATTGAGAGAATTGGATATAGATACATAATATTGAGATAAAAAGATCTAGACTCATTATATTGAGAGAATCAGATCCAAACTCATCATATTGAGAAAATTGAATCCAGCCAAATCAGACTGAGGATTCGGACTGAGAAATTCTGGATTAGTTTCAACAAACACTTAATTATTTTATTTTTCTCAAATTTTTCTATATGAAAACATATTAAACTAACTATATTTGGTATAATATTTCATATCGGGAGATATAATTTTTCTAACATGAGTTGGACCAAGTTGTATTCACTACTTCATTATAGTGAATTTCCATAGGCAGACAGTTGTAGCTATGGAAAGGATGTTGGTTCCCACATTGAGACCCAAAATATTTTGTTCTTTATATTATTTTTTATTCATTCATACATTATTATTTACTATAAGATGATAAGGAAATAAATCTTAACAGGTATCATGGGTTTTGCTTCTAAAAGTTTTGAAACTTATAAAAACTGAAAAACTAATTCAAACCTAATTCTTAATAATTTTTCAATACTTTGTAACTTGAATTGGTATCAAATTCATGTTCCCTTTTTTAATCCTTATCATTAATAATATATATATTATATCAATAGTAGATGAATTACTATGTTTGATTATACAAATTATTATGGATGAAAAAATAGAACGATCCCTTTTCTTCTCTCTCTTGTCCTAAAAGTTTTTGATACTCCTACTATTTTTCTACACCAATTGAGAAATATTATCCTATGACACTTTATAATTTAATAAATATAGAAGTTAATGGGAAGGATACACATGAAATACTTATATCCTTATCAGATAATGTTTACCAAGAAGTGATGGGACACAATACTTCAAAAAGTGTGTGGGATAAGAAGGAAAGTGTTTTTAAATGGAATAGTAATGTCAAGTAAGTGGAGATAAAAATCAATCATAGTAAGTATTAAGACATAAAAATTAGATATGAAGAAATAATTGATGAATAATTCACTAGAATAAATTAAATTTTTTACAACATCAGGGGATTTAGAGATGTCTCAAAAGATTCTACAATTTTAAAGAAACTTTTCAGAATCTTTCTAGACAGGTTTGATTTTAAAAATTTTCATTATAAGACATGGATGATTTATCACATGAGTAATTTCACAAGTTTCTTAATTCTTATGAAATTATGAAATATCCAATGATTAAAAATAAGACGAAACATGAAATTTATTTTTACAACATGAAAAGGATGAAAATCCATGATGTTGAAGAATCTAATCCGCGTGAGTATAATGATAAAGAGGACGATGAATTGAATGATAATATTATCTATATTATAACTTAAAACTATCACAGAGTACGAGGAAATTATGAATGCAAAAATCCTATCAATAGTTTTATGTATGGAGGAATTAGACACTTTGATATGAATTTCCCCAAGAATATAGGTAGATAATATCAAGATGATTTAAAAAAATCGATGGAATAATTGGAACAAAATTGATAAAGAATAAAAACTATTTAAAAATACAAGATAATGTTTATGAGGAAAAAAGTATTTTGAGTATGAAAGTTTAATTTAACTCAAATAAAAATAAATCTTTTGAAGATGAAATTTTCATAAAAATATAGAACCTTTGTTGAAAATGATGTGAAAATAAAAGACTCCTCAAAGAGTGAAGAAAGTGGTGAAGAATCATATAGAGAGTATAAAATCAAAAATAAAATAATTTCTTATCTTTAGAAAAAACAAAACTATAAAGAAAAAAATTATAGTAATAACACAATATTTTGAATAAGTTGTTGATAGAATAAATTATGCCATCATATTGGAGGAAAAACACTTTTTGGAGATATTTTGTCACAAACTTCAAATTGTTGAATAAAGAAAAATGGTTGAATATTTCAATAAGAAGATAGATTCCCAATAAGAAGAAGTTAACTATTTTTAATAAAATCATATTATGTATAAAAGTAACTAGAGGATGATGAATGAAAATTTGAACAATGATTAGGAATAAAAATATGGGAGTTCTAAATTTTCAGAGAAGGATCAATATGATAATCTGGTGAAATCTTCAGTCACCAAAATTAATGTTTCATCAGATTATTTTAAAATTTTAGGTTTTAGAAAAACTATTAGAAAAAAAAGGATAGAGAAAGCATGTGAGAAAAAATTAAAATCTATAAACATAGAAAACTCACTCAAAATAAAAGATGGTCCACATCCTCAGTATGTTAGAAATAAACGAAGTTACCTACCTCAACTAGGTTTCTAAAAAAATGATATTTCTTAAATAAATAACCAGTATTTGGTGGATGTTTTTGGTGTTGTGAAACTTAGGGGAATAAATCACATTATTATTGTTAAAACATATCTTTTCCCATGATATAGCTTGAGAAAATTGAAATAAATGTTCAATGTTGTGTGAGAAACTTTTCTAACATAAAAAATTTAAAAAAGTTAATTCTCAATGTATTAGAATAATTCCAATAAAATATCAATTGGAATGTTTTGAAGAATTATGTGGACGATGTGATCAGGCTGTTCATCTTCCAGTAATATGTTTGAAACTCCTTCCAAAAAAAGTTTTTTATGATAGAAAATAAATGAAATATGAAGAGGTGAAAATTGAGGAAACAAATTTGGTTGTTGATAATGCTTTGAAAGAAAGTAAAAGGGATTACCATGGATACATGATAGTAGTTGTTCTTCACATATGAAATTTGGTATAAAAATCACTGAATATGTTGAATGTTATGATAAATGAGTAGTTTCTTATGGTAACAATAGTTAAATAAAAATCAGGGGAATCAGAACAATAGAGATTGAATCCTGAATGTTAAAATATAAGGAAGTTTTTTTTCTTATGGGATGAATCATAACAGAAATAGTGTAAGTTAGCCTTTTGATGATGTAAATAGAGTTTTTTAGAAAACAGATTTATCATCAAAAGTTTGAAATTTGGGAATGTTATCACAAAATGGAAAAGTACTAGTCAGAGTCTCTTTAAAATAGGATAATTAAACCACTCATGTTACTTGAGTGCAGAAGATGAAAACAAAATGTGGCACTAAAAAATTTTCCACCCTTTGTAGAAAGACATGAATAAAATTTCGAAATTTGATGCTACCCAGGATTTTCCAGAATTGAAAAGAATAGATGATGATGATTGTATTAAATTACAATAAACAAATATGGAAAATTGATTACATAAAAGAATTATGGTTAAATATACTAGAACTATTGAACTTATTCATTCTGATTTATATGGTCCAATGAGACATCAATCAAAAAAATATTTTTAATTTATCACTTTTATTGAGGATTCCACTAGGATGAAAATCATCATGTTTATGAAAGATAAGTCAGTGGTTGTAGAAATTATTATGTCTTTAATAAAATAATTTGGTAATGAAATGAGAGATTATATAAATATGTTGAGAATAGATAATGGTACTGAATTGAAAAGTAATTATTTTGTATAATATTAGAGAAAACATGGTATCAAACATTAGCATAATGCTCCCTATACTCCACAAAAAAACTAGTATCATAAAGAAAGAATAAAAGCTTAGTGGAAATGGGAAAAAGTTTGTTAACAAAATACAAACTTTTAATGTTCTATTGGAGAGAAGCTGTTAGTACTACTGTACATATTCAAAATAAATGTTTTTTCAGACCAAAACCCAAAAGTAATCCTTTTGAAATGTGGTATAATAAAAATATGTCATTCAAATACTTCAATGTTTTTGTAATTCCAAGTTTTTTCATAAAAAAAATCTAGACATGGGAATGTTTAATGAGAAAAATGAAGAATAAACCTTTATGTGTTATTCACCAAATGGATGAAGTTAAAATTGTTGGAGAAAACTTTTACAAAATTTGGTGGAATAATATGATATGAAGTTAGTTACTAATCAGGTTTCTAAATTTTTTGTTTGAGAATGATGAGGAGGATAAACTGGAGATTTCCAACAATATTGAATGAAATTTGAGACATCATTATCATGATTCATAAGAATCATGTGATGAGTAAATTTTATATGGGAAGGTATCTTTGAAAATTTCTAACTTAAAAAAAATATTGAATAAAAAACATTATTGGGAATTAGAGGGCTCTGACTCAGACTAGAAGAAAGCTCAGATTAGAAAATCAGACATTAATTACTACAAAATTTGAACAAGAATCAGTTTGAGAGTCTATTGAACACAATGAATTGGTGTATAAAATGAATTAAAATTTGGATCAGATTGACAAGAATAAACCATGAGAACTTTTTTTATGTCTATAAAATAAAAAAAATATTGGAACAAAGTGGGTTTCAGAAAAAAATTAAATGAACTTGAAAAGGTTTCAACAAAATAATCCATGATTTTTTTGTAAAGGCTATGACTAGGTGGAAGGTGTAGATTTTTAGGAAACCTTTCCCCCATTACATGGATATAATCTATTGGAATGTTTTTTTCTAGTGGATTCTCATTGAAATAATAAAATTTATCAGATGGTTGTAAAGTCATCTTTCTTAAATGGTGTTACTATGGAAGAAAATTACATTGAAAAACCTTGTGATTTTCTACTAGATGAGGATGAAAAAATGATTTTAAATTGAATAAATCATTGTATGGTTCAAAAAAAGTTCCACATTCTTGTTATTATATGCTTGAATTTTTTTTGAATGTTGAAATTTTCTAAAGGAAAAGTTGATAGCCACTAATATATATATGATATTGACTATACAACTCAAATTGTAATTTTTATGTGTATGATATATTATTTAATAGTGAAGATAAAAAAGTTTACAAATTGTATGATGCAAAAATGAAGGGGAATTTTGAAATGACAACATTGTGAGAATTTACTAACATCATTAGATTAAAAATTCCATGAAATAAAAGTTATCTTCTTTATCTATAGAAATGTATTCCCTAGAGTTGTTTAAAAAGATTGAGATAGTATAATCCAATGAAATCTCAACTCCAATTTTATTGACAACAATGTTGAGTAATGATGAATCCATAATAAATTTGAATTAGAAAAACTTTCAAAAGTTGATTGGAATTATTATTTACCTTAAAACATTAAGGACTGATATATTCTATGTTATGAATTTGTGTTCTAGGTATCAGTGTTATCCTGTAGAATCACATATGTTTGTAGAAAAGGGGATTTTTAGATATTTAAAGCGAAAAAATTCATATAACTTGTTATAAAAATAATATTGAGATTAATTTTTATGGTTATTCTTATTCTGATTGGACTGGATATTTTAATGATAAAAAACCAACCTCAAGAGGGAAATTTTTATTAGGTGAAAGTTATGTAATTTGGCATATTAAGAAACAATTATTAGTAAATTTCAGAACAACTGATTCTAAATATGTTGCAGATTTTTAGGCTTCTACTCAAATGTTATCGATGAAAGTACATCTAGAATATTTGAAAGTAAATGTTTCTAAACCATTGAAGAAACATTGTGATAATAAAAGTGAAATTGATCTTTATAAAAACTATGTCCAAAATTCTATATCAATGCACATTGATATAAAGTCTCACTTTATAAAATAGAAATTTGATGTTGGAGATTTTTTGTGGGAATAAATTAAAAAAAGTATCATATTGGTGATAACATTATAAAATAAATGCTAAAAGAATGGTTTGATGAACCGAGGCCGCAAGTTCATGATTATAATTATATCATTTCTTCTTAAACTTTATAAGAAAGAAAACCCATTGTGCATTGGATTATTTTGAAAAAAAGGTAATGAAAGTAAAAACTTTATTCGATGTAAGAACTTTTTATTTAACATTCATTTATTGAATCTGAAGATGTTGTTATCATAAAATGTGGGGTAGAAAAAGAAAATTCATTGAAAATGAAAAGTGAAGAGAGATTATCTTTATATAGACGTAAAATTTTCTTCTCACTAAGGGATTTGATTCATTTAAAAATATTACTTTACTTAGTAGTCTAGTGTCATGACACTCTCTTTTGAGAAAGTCTATGTTTTGATAAATGTAAAAAAGTTGAGTTTTTACAAAATTTGATTTTATGAATAATTTATGAGAGTTGAAAAACTTGTTAATGAGGTTTTTCAGAAAATCCAAAGGGAGAGAGTTGAGGAACCTTTTTGATTAATTTTTTTTTAATTTTTTTTATTTGTTGACAACTAACCTTTTCTATAGGAATGTTTTTTTATTTGGGATTGAGACCTAGTCCATCGTAATGATCATTTTAAGAAATTTTAATGTTACAGAATGTTTTTATACAAAGATAAAGGTGGATAGATGTCTATTTTATAGAAAGTTTGTCTTTCTGGACTCATAGAATCACAATTAGGTCCATTGACGTGAAGTTTAAGATCATTAGATCCAAAAGGATAAGAGGCAAAAACTATTGTTTGTTGGAAGATCTCCCCCACAGTTATATGAGAATAAAAGATATTGCTAAGATAGTAAGATATAAGTAGTTTTATGAAGAATTCATAATGATGTTTAAAAGGATTTTTTAATAAGGTAAATTCATAAGTTATAGAGTTTTCATTCTTTCAAAACTAATTAAAATGATTCTTTGTAGATCATAATGTTCTCACAAATCACGAAAATTCTCATAATAAAAGGTTTTGAATAAATTGTGGGGAGATATAATGAATTTTAGATTTTAATTATGGTAATTCCATCATAATGGGGATTCCAACCCAATTACATTTCCATCGTAATGGGAAAATTTTCATAATGGGAAATTCTAGTGGAATGATATTTCCATCACCATGGGGATTCCAATGTAATGAGATGTCAATCATAATGGGAAAATCATTTATAATGGAAAATTACATTGGAATGACAATTCCATCATAATAAGAATTCTATACGATTCACTCTGAGATGTAAAAATAATTTGAAACTAGTTGATAAAGAAACAAAATTTGTAATGATATGAGAAGGAAATAGATCATAATAAACAGATAAATAAAGGAATTTCTCAATGAGATGACTAAGAAGAAGACAAAAAAATATTACAAAATTATTATGAAGAGTTGAAGTGGTCAAACATGAAATTAAATCTTTTATAAATAGAGAATAAATATACGATGGATTGAAAAATTTTAAATTGAAGTTTAAATGCAATATATTTTTAGAGATATAGAAATATGCGGAAGTGGTGAATGTTTTCAAGTTTCCTTCTCTTTATTTTTGAGCCACTTATAAATACTTAGTCAAATAATTTGATCATGTGTGAAAATTCATGCAAGCAGAAATGGTGGAGCACTAACTAAATAAAGTGAAAGTCAATTCCACATAAAGATCTAATGAGGAGGATTAGACACAAGAATGTTTTTTTTACTAGATTGATTAAGATATTATTCAGAAGATTGTGTTGAGTCTATCATATTGAGTCGATCAGACTGAAGTCCATCGTATTGAGTATTTGAGCAGAGTTTGAGTATTTGTAGATTGAGAATGAGTTCAATGTATTGAGCCCATCATATTAAGAGAATCATATCCAGACTCACAGTATAGAGATAATAAGATCTAGAATCATCATATTGAGAGAATAAGATTCATAATCATCATATTGAGAAAATAAGATCTAGCCAATTCAGATTGAGTATTTAGAATGAGAAAATGTGGATCGATTTCAGAAAATATTTTATTCTTTTGTTTGGATCAATTATTTTATAAACGAATACAGTAAACTAATGAGATTCAGTACAATCATTCTTATCATGTGGTAGAAGGAGTCTAACTAGATTTGTCACAAGTTTTATTCACTTTTACATAATAGTGGATTTCCATAGACCCATGGGAGTGGATTTGGAAATAATTTAGGTTCTCACACATATACCAAACATAAAAAATCGTGTGTTCTTTAATTTCATTTTTATTCTTGCATGCATGAGTATTTACTAAAAATTGATAAAGAAATAAATCATAATAGGTTTTAGGGGTTAAGTTTCTGTTTTTTAAACTTATAAAAAGTGAAAAATTGAATCAACCCCCTTCTTTATTATTATTTGATCTTTTGGAACTTCACTTTTCATTCTCAAATTGATGGTCTATATAATAGAACCATTCAAACCCTATAGGAAATGATGATATATTTTTTTACATATTTAAATGGTGGTTGGGTTCAATAACTTTATTTAGTTTATTTTTCTTATAAAGAAACATTAACGTGAGTATTTAGAAGGTACCTTATGAATCATTATATGTAAAGAAGTATAAAACTCCAACCTGATAGGATAAAGATGGAGAAAAAATTTTATTGGGACCTGAGCTAGCTAGGGAAATGAAAAATAATGGCATAATAATTTAGCGATAAATTAAATCATCTCATAGTTGAAATAAATGTTATGCTAATAATCATCAGTGAAATAAGAAATTTGAAGTTGGTGAGAAGGTATTCCAATGAATTTATGCGTAGAAAAATTTTATGATATTCAAAAAGAGGGGTAATCAGAGCCTTAGTTATGTTAGCCCCTTCTAGATTCTTGATCAACTAGGGGCATCATTTTATCTTATTTTGCTTCCTCTAATCTCTCTTATGTTCATGATGTGTACCCTGAATCTCTCATGTGGATGTATATACCTAATCCATCACATATACTAAACATAGAATCCACACCACTAGAGCATGATCTTTCATATAAAAAACATATAGTACATATCTTACATCATAGAGATAATGTGTTATGGATTAAGACTACTCAATGAGTTAATGTTATCTAGAGGGATCATAAATTTGAAGAAGCATCTTGGGAACCTAAGAATGTGACTAAATAGAAATATCCTCATTTACTTATATCATAGTGACATAATTTGGAGTTAAAAATTAATTTTAAATAGGGTAGACTGTAAAATTAAAAGATTTTAGGAGAAATTTCTCAATAAATAAATTTTATTTCTTTGATAGCTTTCTTTATATGGAACCTGAAGATTAAACAAACACTTATATACTACTAAAAGTTTGTTATTTAATGTGATAGTTTTCACCTAGACAATGGAATTACATGCATAAATATGGAAAACTAAATTTTAAAAATTACATGATCTATATGTTTATAAAATGAATTCATTAGTAATAAATTTATAAGAAAAGAAAATAAATATAATCATTTCATAGTAAAAAAGTTGTTTTAAAAAAACTATTTTTATGCATGCAATTTATTTTCATCTTAATAAAATATATAAATCACTATTGTTGAATGATTTAAATGAAATTAATATATTATATGTTAAATGATATGTTTCAAAATTTATATATTGTTTTTTAGAATTTTTATAAGAATAAATGTAGATTTATTTTTAAAATTGCAATTTTCTGAAAAACAGTTTTTGTCTCCCATTACATAGATATTTTAAAATGAATTTATATAAATTATAGAAATTTAATCTAATAAAATGGTTTCCTTATTTGGAATTAAGATATTCAAAATTTTAAAATAGTTCTCTTTTATTTTTTGTCATTATGAATAGTAACCTTGATAAAGTTTTGTCACCTTTGTAGGGTAAATGGGGAATTATAGAGTTAAAAATTTGGTATAGGGCTTTAAGATTTCTATAAAAATTGATTATATCCTATTTAATGAGATTATTTTATCTATATATATCCAATTATAAAATATATGGACACTTGGTTCCATTTTTTTGGATTATGTAGTTTATATTAATTTTCTCTCTCTTAACTTTAATATCTATAAAAATTATATATAAGGATTGAAAGTGGATAAGTTCATTTCTACATATTTATTGAAAATATGAATTAATTATTTACCATGGTATTTTATTTTTAATTTCTATTTATTTAATAATTACATTAAATTTTTAAGCAACATCGACACCGTATTTATTCAATTAATAGAAAATGAAAATAAATGATTTTATAAATATTAAAAGTAATATAATATGGATGAATTATTGTGATCCAAAAATTTTTAGATTAATATAACATTTTATTGAATTTTTAATGTTTTATTTTAATATTCCTTTACTGTCATGTTATTTTCAAAGTCAATGTAAATGAATAGTTTTTAAAGAAACATTAATGATGTTTTTTTATTAAAAATTATTTTATTAATTGAATTAAAATTAATAAAAGCCTATATTTATACAAGTTAATCGGATATGGTTGAAAATATATACCATTTCCATTTTATCAGTAAATTTTTCTTTTATGGTAACATTATTGACTGTTAAAAAAATTAATATCACTTCAATTGTCAAAATGGTTAATGTGGGGTTAAAAAAATATAAGGGTGGAAACATAAAGAAATTATTCAAATTTAATTTTATTGTGGGATATAGAATCATCCATACATTATATTAGAATCATATCATTTTGAATCCATTTTTAATCAAAAATTAATTTCCATTAATTTAAAAATTTAAGTATTTATAATAGTTCCCCTCCCCTCACCTATAAAATGGATTAAATTCTCCCCACTTTGCCCCAAATTTTGAGGATAATAGTTTTGAAAATACATACCATAATACCTCTTTATATTCCTTCTCCACATCTAAGAGGTTCCGGTCATTCTAGGAAGACCATACATTCAAAGCTTAAGGTGTATGACAAATGATAATTTTCAATGAAGGGTGATAACTCTTAACCCAATATTTTCATGTTTATTTCCTATTATAACTCATCTAAATATATTTTATCTATTATGAAAAAAACTAATTCAGTATTTTAAATATTCTTAATTTTTATTATTATAATGAAAAAAATATTATTAACCTTCCTCTCATCCATTCGAAAAGTAAAACATCGCTCGTGCGTACATGTGGTATACCACCTACATGAAGAGGTATTATTCATGTTTCATTTATATAATACAAATATGGTAATTTTATTGTGGGATATAGAATCATCCATACATTATATTTTAATCATATCATTTTGAATCCATTTTTACTCAAAAATTAATTTATATTAATTTAAAACATTAAGAATTTATAATAGTTCCCCTCCCCTCACCTATAAAATGGATAAAATTTTCCTCACTTTGTCCCACATTTTGAGGACAACCAATTTTAAAATATCTACCATAATACCTCTTTATCTTCCTTCTCCACATCTAAGAGCTTCTGGTAATTCTAGGAAGACTATACATTCAAGGCTTAAGGTATATTCCAATTTTGTATTTTTAATAAAGAGTGATAACTCTTAACCCAATATTTTCATGATTATTTCCTTTTATAACTCATATAAATACATTTTATCTATTATAAAAAAAAACTATTTCAGTATTTTAAATATTCTTAATTGTTATTATTATAATGAAACAAATATTATTAACCTTCCTCTCATCCATTCGAATAGGATAACATCGCTCATGCATATATGTGGTATGCCACCTCTATGAAGAGGTATGATTCATGTTTAATTTATATAATACATATATGTTAATAAGGATTGATTTAATGGATATATAAGATAAATATAATATAATAATAATTATTAGAATTTTAATTATTGTTTTTCATTCTTTAATCCCATCATTCAAAAAGTGAGAATAATATTTATGCATACTTATGGACGACCATCTCCATGAATGATGTAATTAATTTTTTATCTCTATATTTTATGGACAAATATATATATATTGATTATATCATTATTAAAATTTTGGAGATAATGGAACCTGGATCAAAGAACAATGATTAGAACTACAAAACCAAAATCCACATGAAATTGGAGACCGTTAACACCTTGAAATGACCATTTTAATAAGAATTGTTAATAAATGGGTGTTTAAATGTTATAAGTAGATAATATAAGGTATTATAAGTTTTTAAATTGATTTTTTACATAATTATAATAAATTTAAATTGTTTATATAATATTTCAATTTTATTTAAAATTAATTCATACTTAAGGTAAGGGTTTTATGTCACAATCTCAATATTTACCGGGATTTTATATGATTAAGTTTTTGATGACCAAATTTCATTATATACCACTAAATAATCTCATGAATTTTCTTACACAATATTAATTTCTTTATTTTATATTCATCATTTAATTTTTCTCTTTTTAAGTACTCAAAATACAAATATAACATTTTTAATGAAAATGGTCTATGTTTTACTATTCAGTCGGGAATATTTTTTCTCCATGTTCATGTATTAAAAAAATGTATTAAATCATGTTTTTAATATTATCCATTTATATTTTAAATTCATTTTCACTAATTATATAATTATTATAAATTTATTTAATGGGAGTATTCTCATTATTCTCCGAACGAAATACTTTTGACTTCCCCTGAAAATGTTAAAGAAGTATTTTTTTAATTCTCATAGTAATAAAATAATTTATAATCATCATGAACAATAAATACCATGAAGCTTTCTAAAATATTTTCTTATTTTACTTTCAAATAAATTTTTTTCTTCAATATTTTTGATTTTATTAGATTTTAAATAATCTTTTTCAAAGTGAACAGGGTAATATCTTCAAGAAACGTTCCTAGTGATATTTTAACAGAATTTTTAACTAATATGGAATATTATGATGATATATAATCTTTATAAGGGATATAATTCAATTATAATATAATTATTCTTTATCTATATGGTTTATGATTTTTATGACATGATTTTCATGAAACCCATTTATTTTCGGTGGGTTCTTCTTTGATGAAATGATGAAAGTATTATAAAACCTACTTACTTTTTATGGGTTATGATATAGTGAAATTATCTTACGATACAAATATGCATGTCTTTCATTATATTATGGGTGGTCCTAGAATTATATATACCTCTAATGCATTGGGAGGATATGGATATCTCATGAGATAGAAAATAATAGAATTGGGAGTGATCCTGGTTCCATGAGGGATTCTTTCCACTATGATAGTCTTAGGATTGAACCTCGACTAATGAGGCGTAATTAGAAGTAAAACCAATACATTATGATAGTCTTGGAAGTGATCTCTAACTACTATGTAAATGATTTTATATGCTTATGTGTATGCCCCAGACTTATGTCTTATGCCAATGTTGTTCTCATTGGTCATAAGTTCTTTTATTTATTTAGGATTCATATCTTATGAACTTCAATTATTTATGACATGAATCATTATTATGTTCTTTGATACATATGGGATGGTGTTAAAATATTGATATCACATTCACATATCCTTATACTAATTTTATGTTGAAGAGATCATTGTAATCTCTTTTATTAATCCATAATAACTGTCTTAGCTCACCCTTACTTATGTTTTCATCCACTTGGTTATGAAGAAATGTTTTAATTTTGATATATCAATAAATAATGTTAGCTATGAAGAGCTTATTCATAGATGATGAAGATATCTTACAAACCATTTTCTTATGTATCCTTGTTTCCGAAGGCACGAAACCCATAGGATTATAGTATGGATCATTATGTTATGTATTTAATATTCAACTTATAAGATGTAAAATTTATTTATGAATAGTATGGGTCACTATAATGGGGTAATTCCATAATCCATTGGAAGAGGGACTATATGCTAGTATGATATGTTTATGGGGATCTCCCTTGCATATGTGTAGGGTTACATTGATTCAAGCATTCCAAGCATGCATACCATCATAGGCTAGAAGGTATCCATGAGTGATGGGTATGAATAACCCTTAAATGAGGTCAAAGAGTTATTCCATAAATGTGGAACAAGAATGTCTTTAAAGGAAGATAGAGTCATTGATCATGATCTATTTCATGTGAGAAATAATTATGATATTATTCCATGAAGGTGATAAAGTTGGATACATCAAGATTCATGGAATCTTGGTTAGTGAATTATTTTTTGGTATATGATTTATTGTATATGTTTTTCACATTTACCTTTAAATCATGACATATTCCACAATATACATGTGATATTATGTTATGTATGCATTATTTGTAACCTACTAGGATTATAATCACATCCTCCATGGGAATATTTTCACATGTATAGAATTCATGATCAGGGATATGGAGAATGTCAAGGGCCCAATGGTAGGTTATTGAGGAGCTGGGAGTTAAGGATGGTAATGGTATCAAGAAATACTCTAAATAGGTTCCTCATAATATTTTATTTATCTTTTCCAATTTTACTATTTATTTTGAATACTTTCTACCATGGGGGTCTATTTATTATTATATTATAACTATACATGACATGTACTATAACATTTATTCATGGTATCATTTATTTATTAGTTGGAATATATTTATGTTGTTGGTTTCTGGGGTATGGATATGATTACTAAGGGTATATTCTCTCCATTTCACTTTATACTCTCACCGATAGTCAGAAGCCTCTTGTGTATAAGGAGTCATGTTGTATATTATGTATCACTTTGTATTAGGAATCTGATGTATGGAGTGGTTTTACAATCTTCAATTCTATGTATATTCCATGTGTAGATACCCTTGTATGATATGATATGTTAGTATTCTTGGGTAACCTTTTAGACCTTTGTTTTGTATATATATATATATATTTTTAATATGGAACACCATATACATGGTTATTCATAGGTGAGGAATATTTGATAAACCATTCTTGTTCTTTGCTATATTGTACCTTACTTTTGGTATATTTTATAGTTTCAGGAATACTTTTTTTTGATATATTTTTTCTTTAATAGTCCATGCCTTACATGTGGATTTATGGCTTGTGGAACATTTGTTTTAGTGTTTAAGTTGAAATGTCACCCATGAGGACTTAGGTTATCCCTTATAGGTGTAACTCGGATGACATGACTCATAGATTGTTGGTCTAGATACATGATGAATATAGCTAGAGCTTGGTATGAGATTTCCCCAAGTGGGGATAATTTCATACACTATTGGAAAGGTTTCCATAAGTCAAGATATTCTATTTATGGTAACTACCTTTTTTATTTGTAGTGTTCCTTTGATTTTGGCCATTCCAAGCATGCAATCCAAAATAGGAAAGAAAATAACTGTGAGTCTTGGGTGTTACAAACACTTACCATAAAATGTGGGAATGATGTTATTCCTTTTAGGAAGAAAGAACATTGTTTTTAATGGTGGACATAGACACATAACATGAATTATGTCATGTGATTACCACATATGAAACTATTTCATCATGGCACAAGAGCTGATATGACTAGGGTTTGTTGAAAATTTTCCAGAAAAAAATCACTCAGTATACGATCGACTGCATTTTTATATGTACATTTACCTTTAGATTATGTAATAAACCTCTATAAACATGTTCATATATGTTAATAATTTATTAGTGGTGTTTTATTGGGTTTATAATCACACCCTACATAGTAATCTCAGTTCATAAAAAAACATCATGATAATGGATTTGGAGGATAAAGGAAAGGGCTAAATAGTTGGTTATTGATGATATCGGAGTTTGGTGATGGATTCAGTACCAATACAAACTCAGTGAAATAGTAACAACATCTTTTATTTATTTATTCCAGTTGTACTCCGTATACTTGTTGAGCTTCCACATTTGGGCTCTATTTGTATTGATATTTTATGATATGACATGGAATCTGATATATGATCTTAATTATATTATTTTATACTATGATGTTTACTTGGTTTATGTATATTTTGTTATATTCTTTATATGGTTGTCATTAATGAGGGTATATTCTCCCCACGTCCTCTCTAGACCCTCTTTGTTAGTCAAAAACCTCTTGTGTATAAGGATGTTTGTATGTTTTCATGTTTAACTCTAGATCAAACTAAATAATTTTATCTGTAACACCACAAGCTTCCACGGAATGCTTCTCTTTGAATAATATAATAGCGTGTGTTGTACGTAACTTTGAGTTCTAACACACACCACAAACAACCAAACTAGCCGTTATGAATAATAATACCCACTTTTTGAAATTTTATACAATTTATCTTTCAAAATGGACTTCATATTTGGATTCTGAATAATTAAGTTAGCCTAGGGTAAAGTTTTGGTATTTTTCTGAAAACTTTCAATTTCTGATGAACAGTGAAAAACACTGAGTTATGGTTTAAAAACGAATTTTTATTTAAATAATTATTTATTTTATATAAATTTAATTAAGATAAAAATATATACATAATACCTATATAATTTCAATGCAATTCATTGATGTTAGTTTAGAATTATTTTAGATATATAAAAATTTTATTGAACTTTTCTCCTTATTTTACCCACCTCTTAAAAGAATTTGGAAATTCAGATAAAACTTAATTTTACCGCTTCTATGAGTGGAATCTTGAAAATATGAGAGATATGGTTAATATCAAGGAGTAAAATGTGGTTCAATAAGATAATTGTTTTTTGGGTGAATATTAACTTTTTACTTTTATTTACCATGGTTAAAAGTAAATAGGGCGATTAAGGGTAAAAATGATATTAATATTACCCTAACACCTATCCTAATTCTATTGAACAAGTTTATATCGAACAAAAACAACCTTAGGAATAAAATATTATCATTTAGGTCCAATTTGATTAGATTAGGACATTTATTATCATTTAATTCAAAGAACAGTTAAAAGAGTTAAAATAAAAGTTTAATAACTAAAACATTTTTAATA
The DNA here is from genome assembly GCA_963277665.1 of Viscum album. Lineage (NCBI taxonomy): Eukaryota > Viridiplantae > Streptophyta > Magnoliopsida > Santalales > Viscaceae > Viscum > Viscum album. The sequence continues at coordinate 1,272,757,548 of OY728132.1, read as the reverse complement.
TAGGGTTATACATAAGATAAATTCTATTATAAATATTAATTAGAAATCTAAAAAGGTTACCTACATATGGTATTTTATTTATAATTTTTAGACATTAAATAATTTAATTTATTTATGACACAACGATGATGAAGTAATTACCATATTAATGAAATATTAAAATAATTGATATTATATATATCAAAATAAATGTAATTTGAGACTTTTTATTAATTCCACTAATTTTATAGGTTAATATGACATATTAGTACTGATTATTTAAATTTTTTTCGAAGTAATATTGCTATTATGAACTTATAAAAAACAAAATACCCAATAGTGTCAAAATTGACATAAAAGAGTTTTTAAAACAAATATTATATTATTAATTTATATTCTATTCATAAAAATCTAAGGTTCGGCCAAGAGACTTATATCATGATAGTTGTATCATTAATGGACCACTTGGGGGTCTCTTGGATGTATATATAAAGTTTATTAACTATATAATATAAAAATACAAAGTGACATGGTAAATGTCAATTTAATTAACTAAGAGTTAAAACTAAAAGATAAGATTAATATAATGATCCAAACCTGTATAAAATCTATTGGTTGAGTTGTTTTAGAACTATCCCCACCTTAACCATTAAATAATCTACATGGGAGCCATTATAAAACGAATATAAATTTATTATAAAATAATATTTCTAGCTTTTCCTAAGGTGCCCCTCACCCCTCTTATAAAACGTCACCCCCAATTCTCTCTAATTCACACCTTCTATGCCAATTGGCTCAGCCAAAACCTGCCAAAATACCATCTCAAATATCCTCCCTTAATCCAAGAGGCATTATTTTTATCATAAATCTAACCTAAGGATCCCTTTTGATCAAATCAAAAGGAAGAACCCGAAGAAGAGGTAATGATTTCATCACCCTCTTTCAAGTCCTTTTCTTCTTCCACTTACTTTTTCTTTATTGTTTCCATTATAAAATATTAACTCCAGTATATTCTATATATTGTGATGTTATTATAATTTTTTTACAACCAAATTCATTATTTTATCCACCCTTTTAACGACATTTCACCATACGTGCGTACGTACGACTTATCGTCTCCACGTCGTGGTGTAATTGTTATTCAATACATTATTATTTAGATGGGTATAATAATGATGTGTATTTGATGTAAATAATAAATATAACATGATAAGGATTATTTATATATATATAACATCCAAATATATATTATATTAATATTTAAGGAATGATATTTTCGCTCGTGTGTACGTACGGATTACCGTCTCCATGACGCGATGAGATTCATTTCCAAGTTCACCATTCATCGACGATTATAAAAATATATATGACTAATAAGTATGTAATATATGAAATAATAATTCTTCTTGAGATATATATATTTATATATATAAGTATCTATGTGCTTACATATATCTTATTCACTTACTTCCGTTCAATACTATATGAAAACAGAAACAACGTTTATGCGTACGTACGGACTACCGTCTCCATAAACGGTGTTTTCAATTTCATATATAGGTCTATTATAAATTTTTATATTCTAATATATATGATAAATAAATCATGTATTATATTTTGGAAGTATTTAAATCATGATCTAAGTGATACAATCAAGAGTAACAAGTTAAAACACGTACGATAAAGAAAGCGATTACTACCCAAAATATTAATATAACATGGAAATTATTATTAAATGGATAGTATAAAGTCATAAATGAATAATGTATGGTATCATAAATATTAATATGGTTCTGGTATAATTTAATAACATACTATATTCTTTATACAGGCGTCTAAACGTACCCTTGACTAAAGGAAAGTGCAAGGTAAGGGGTTTTCATCTCACTCCTTATTCCCGTGAGATTCGTACCATATTGCCACTATTTCCTTTTGTGTGGTGTATGTACTGCCCATAAATGTATTATTTGTGTAATACAATTTAATTTATGTGTATTTGCATATTCATTGTATGATACCTCTTCCATGGGGTGTATGTTTCGTATGTTACCAAATTGGTAAGGGTTTATTTCACAATCTCTTCATTATCCGAGGTTGTTTATATGTAATTATCTATTGGGACCTCTTTATCATCCACATCCATGTTTCTTAAAAATGTATTTCAAAACATTATTACTATTTTACAGAATATGGGTTAATGTCATTTATACCCTTGTTTGACTTTTTATAAGAATTTTATAAAAGAATATTTCCGTCATTTTCCAAACAAGGTCCTTTTTATCCTTTTTGACAAAATCAAGGTAAGAATGTCTTTTTTTAACTTATACGGTGGGTGTGGCTATTTTCTGCCGTTATAATATCTTTTAAGCTTCCCTTACGAGCTTATAAGAATATTTTCAAAGTAAATGTTTTCTTTGATTATTATGTAACTTTTAAATGATTTCAAAAAAGAGATATTTCTCTCAAATAGTTTTGATTTAATCTATGTCAACATACTTTGATAAATTTTACACTTGTTTGAAGTTGATTTATTATGATACAAATCATCCATATTGTATTTAAGGTTTTGTGATATTTTTGACTATGGATGAGTTATTTTTGTGCCATTAATGGTTTATAATTAATGTTTTGTCATTTCATATGATAGTTTTAATACGAATGTTTATGTTATATTTAATCCTATTCTTAAGATGAATGTGTTGGACTAGTATGTTCCTGGTTGGGGATCGGTAAAAGTACGCCCTCCAGGTTGGGGTCCGATTACAGAAAACCCTCCGGGTTGGTGTCCGGTTATTAGAGGCTCTCTGGGTTGGTGTCCGGTTATTAGAGGCACTCCGGGTTGGATTCCGGTTATAGAGGCTCTCCAGGATGGAGTCCGGTTACAGAGGCTCTCTGGTTGGTTTCCGGTTACAGTTATCCCTTGGGTCTTGGCACAAGGCCTTGAAACAGAAATTAAAGTTCAGCATTCAACATTTCCTTCATTTTGAACGTGGTTATTGATATTGCATGGGATTATTCTACTATTAGAATATCCTTGTGAATAATTAAATGGAATTATTTCATTTTAACATTGCCATATTATGTTGGAGTTCAAGTTGAAAAGGATTTTTTTGTAGTTATACATTGCCTTAAATGTTTATTATTATTTACAAAAGTTTCCTCTATATTTTTATCCTTACTGAGCATCTAAGCTCACCCCTTTCTATCTTTTATTTTCCCAGGATTCCAAGAAGTGTATTGTGATTGATATGCAGGGTTAAGCCAAGGGAATAATGGCTTTCATAAAGGATTATTTATGTTGTTTTGTATGTTATAAAGTATAATGTAACATTCATGTATGCAATCTATTTTCCAAGACTGCTAAACCGATCGGTCATTCGGGACTTGATTCCTTGGAATCATTCCAATTTATTAAAATAATGCACCGACTATGGGTAACTGGGGTCGGGGCATTACAGTTGGTATTAGAGGATGTTTAGAAATAAAGTTGGAAACTAGATTTAGATAAACTCTGATTAGAGCACATTTCCCTAAGATATACATTGAGGATTAATATAGAATAACTTCCTAGAATTTTGGTAATGTAGATATTTTGTGTGTTTTCCAAGAAAATACATCGCTATCTAGATACGAGCAGGTAGAGGTGGCTCTGGCACAGATATACCTAGGGGTAAAACCCGAAAACACCGCTTTGAGCTAGACTATAATAGGAACTGGTGCACAACAACAGGCCTTTCTACACTCTTTGTTATGACACTCCTGGGGGATATGCTTAGGATAAATCTCATTTTCTTTATAAACCATTATAAAGGGCTTATGAGTATATACTTACTAAAAGAAAACATTTTTAGGATTATGGATTATATCCATAAACTGTTTAATTTATGTTAGGTGTTTTACAAGTTCAGGATTAGGTATTTCTATTCATAAACTAATCTAGTGTATGACATTGTTTATAACTGGCGCCCAGTAGAATGAATGAGAACTCCAGTAATACACATGATCCAAAGAGTAAGAAGGATCATATCTGTCATGGTCCTAAGCCAGAATTTAGAACGGAAATAGTCTCCCACGTATTATCATTATATAAAGAAATAGTATCATGTGTTGATAAGATAAGTAAAGAATTCTCAGAGTCCTATGGCTTTGAAGGGGAGCCAGAGAAGAAAAGGATGGTAGAGAGAAGGATAGATAAAGGGAAGAAGGTAAAGAAGGATTTTCCCATATGTGATAACTGTGGAAAGAATCACCTTGGAAAATTATTGAATGGAATAGGAGTATGTTATAAGAGTGAAGAAAAAGTACACCAAGTAAGTGAATGCAAGTGTAAGAAAAAGGTTTCAAATTTACAATTCTTCATCTTCAAGGAGTTGGGACACTACGCGAACCAATGTCAAAATCATTAGAGTATGCCCCAAATGATGTTATTGGATAATAATCAAGTTATGATACTACCTTAGATGATGAAGAATGACGAGTGTTATTATGTTGTTATTATAGGATTATTTCATTTGAGTGTTGTATCAACAATGTACTGGTTATAATAATTATTGAGTATATAAGGATTTTACTACAGTACTATTTTATTAAGGACATGAGATTGTGCAAAACCAAGAAAAGTGACTCAATAGCAGGTTAAATTTTTAGAAAATATATGGTTGAGAGAAAGATAAACCACAATATGGTTCTGATACTGAGGTAGTGATTTTGGAATAATACATGATTGATTTGGATAAATTATATTGGATATTCATGACTACCTTGAAACTGATTAATGATTTTTCATCATTAGAGTTTACAACATTTTTGGATAGAAGGAATATATCCAGTATTTTATAAAGAATAATGGAGCATGAATGTAATCAATAAGGTTTTATGGTAATTCATGATGTTACCAAGTTTTAAAATAATACATGGTGAAGGTGTTCACGTGTTATTACATGGAAAAAAGGATCTTTATTGTGTTTAACTTCCTTATAAATTTTGGACTGTGAGCTTGGATATTATTATTTTGGATAAGTCTAAAGGTTGGAATGGAATAAGTTTGAAAGGGTATTTTTAGATTTTTATAAAAGGAAAACACGTAGACCGTGTGACAACCTGTCGCGTCGGACAAAGTTGTGGGAATCGAACCCACAACCATAGTGAGATTGGGATCTATTGCCTACCACTGGACTACGCGAAGTTCCTGGATGGTATAATGTAGTTTCTTTTTTTAAAGGGTCTGATATGTGAATTATAAATTCATTATATTTGGAAACCTATACAATTAGGATAAATAGAGTATTTTTGAGTTGTATTATGTTTTGGGTTGAAAGATGAGTTTGTGGTAGAAATTTATTAATGGATAAAACTCTAAACATAAAGTAAGTATATCTCTTTATGATCATAGCCAATCTCATAAATAAATTCCTCAACATTAATAAAAGGAACTTAGAAAAAAAATGTTGTCCTAGATGGTACCTTAGATCCTCACAAATTTATGGCTTTGTGATTGTTGGCCTTTTCATATCCATGTTCTCTACCACTCTCCATCAGATATTGATGGTTAAATTTCTCTTCTATATCCATATTTTCCTACAAGGAAACCTAGTATGTGTTATTTTTGGTAACCTTCATACTTACCACTATTTATTTTAAATAGAGGCCCCATTAATCAGTTTTTCGATGTGGGATTTCAACTAAGATATTTTGAAATGTCAACCCCAGGTTTCCAATGCCGAGCATAAATTGCGAGGATGCAATTTATTGAAGGAGGGGAGAATTTAACACCCCTATATTCCACGGTACACTTCTCTTTGAATAATACAATAGCGTGTGTTGTACGCAACTTCTAGTTCTAACACACACCACAACCAATCAAACCAGCTGTTATGAATAGTAATACCCCGTTTTTGAAATTTTATACATTTTATCTTTCAAAATGGACTTTATATTTGGATTCAGAATATCAAAATTATCCTTGGGCAGATTTTTGGTATTTTTCTGAAAACTTTCAATTTTTAATGAATAGTGAAAAAACACTGAGTTATGGTTTAAAAATAAATTTTTATTTAAATAATTATTTATTTTATTTAAATTTAATTAATGTCCAAATAGATACATAATACCTATATAATTTCAATGTAATTAATTTAAGTTAGTTTAGAATAATTTTAGATATGTAAAAATTTTATAGAACTTTTCACCGTCTTTTACCCAACTCCTAGGAGAATTTGTAAATTCACGTAAATATTAATTTTACCACTTTTGTGAGTGGAATTTAAAAAATCTAAGAGATACGGTTAATATCAATGAGTAAAATGTGGTTCAATAAGATAAAAATAATTTTTGGTGAATAGTAACTTTCTACTTTTATTTACCATGGTTAAAATTAAATTGGGTAATTAAGGGTAAAAATGATATTAATATTACCATAAAACATGTCCTAATTCTATTGGACAAGTGTATCTCGACCAAAAAAAACCTTAGGAATAACATATTATCATTTAGGTCCACTTGGATTAGATTATGACATTTATTATTATTTAATTCAAAGAAGAGTTAAAAGAGTTAAAATCAAAGTTTAATAACTAAAACATTTTTAATATAGGGTTATACATAAGATAAATTTGATTATAAATATTAATTAGAAATATAAAAATATTCCCTATATAGTGGTATTTTATTTATAATTTTTCGACATAAAATAACTTAATTTATTTATGACACAATGATGATGCAGTAATTACCGTATTAATGAAATATTAAAATAATTGATATTATAAATATCAAAATAAATGTAATTTGAGACTTTTTATGAATTCCACTAATTTTATAGGTTAATATGACATATTAGGACTGATTATATAAATTTTTTTCGAAGTAATATTTCTATTATGAACTTATCAAAAACGAAATACCCAATAGTGTCAAAATTGACATAAAAGAGTTTTTAAAAAGAATATTATATTATTAATCTATATTCTATTCCTAAAAATCTAGGGTTTGGCCAAGATGCTTATATAATGATAGGTATATCATTAATGTACTGCTTCAGGGTCTCTTGGATGTATATAGTATGTTTATTAACTATATAATATAAAAATACTAAGTGACATGGTAAATGTCAATCTAATTATCTAAGAGTTAAAACTAAAAGATAAGGTTAATATAATGACAAAAACCTGTCTAAAATATATTGGTTGAGTTGTTTTCGATCTATCCCCACCTTAAAATTTAAATAACCCACTTGAGAGCTATTAGAAACTGAATATGAATTTATTATAAAATAATATTTCTAGCTTTTCCTAAGGTTCCCCTCACCCCTCTTATAAAAGGGAACTCCCCCTTCTCTCTAATTCACACCTTATAATCCATTTGGATCGGCCAACCCCTACCCAAATACCCTCTCAAATATCCTCCCTTCATCCAAGAGGCCTTAGTTTAATCATAAATCCAACTTATGGAGCCCTTTTGATCAAATAAAAAGGAAGAACCTGAAGAAGAGGTAATGATTTCACCACCCTCTTTCAAGGCCCTTTCTTCTTCCACTTCCTTTTTCTTTGTTGTTTCCATTATAAAATAATAAATCCAGTATATTATATATAATGTGATGTTATTATAATTATGGTACTACCAAATTCATTATTCTATCCACCCTTTTAATGACATTTCACCATACGTGCGTACGTACGGCTTACCGTCTCCACGTCGTGGTGTAATTGTTATTCAATACATTATTATTTGGATGGGTATAATAATGATGTGTATTTTATGTAAATAATAAATATAACATGATAAGTATTATTTATCTATTATATACCATCCAATTATATATTATATTAATATCGAAAGAATAATATTTTCGCTTGTCCATACATACGGATTACCGTCTCCACAACGCGATGAGATTCATTTCCAAGTTCACCATTCATAGAAGATTATAAAAATATATATTACTAATAAGTATGTAATATATGACATAATAATTATACTTGAGATATATATATTTATATATATAAGTATTTATGTACTTACATATATCTTATTCACTTACTTCCGTTCAATACTATATGAAAACGGAAACAACGTTTATGCATACGTACGGACTACCGTCTCCATAAACGGTGTTTTCCATTTCACATATATGTCTATTATAAATTTTTATATTCTAATATATATGATAAATAAATCATTTTTTATATTTTGGAAGTATTTAAATAATTATCTAAGTGATACAATCAGGAGTAACAAGTTAAAACACGTACGATAAAGAAAGCGATTATTTTCTGAAATATTAATATAAAATGGAAATTATTATTAAATGGGTAGTATAAAGTCATCAATGAATAATTTATGGTATCATAAATATTAATATGGTTCTGGTATAATTTAATAACATACTATAGTCTTCTTACAGGATACTAAATGTACCCTTGACTAAAGGAAAGTGCAAGGTAAGGGGTTTTCATCTCACTCCTTATTCCCATGAGATTCATACCATATTGCCACTATTACCTTTTGTGTGGTGTATGTACTTCCCATAATTGTATTATTTTGGTAATACATTTTAATTTATGTGTATTTACATATTCATTGTATGATACCTCATTCATGGGGTGTATGTTTCATAAGTTACCAAATTGGTTAGGGTTTATTTCACAATCTCTTCATTATCTGAGGTTGTTTATACATAATTATCTACTAGGACCTCTTTATCATCCACATCCATGTTTCTTAAAAATGTATTTCAAAACATTATTAATATTTTATATAATGTGGTTTAAAGTCATTTATACCCTTTTTTGACTTTTTATAAGAAGTTTATAAAGGAATATTTCCGTCATTTTCCAAACAAGGTCCTTTTTAACCTTTTTGACCAAATTAAGGTAAGAATGTCTTTTTTTAACTTATACAGTGGGTGAGGCTATTTTCTGCCATTATAAAATCTTTGAATCTTCCCTTAAAATCTTATAATAATATTTTCAAAGTAAATGTTTTCTTTTATAATTATATGACTTTTAAATGATTTCAAAAAAAGAGATATTTTTCTCAAATAGTTTTGATTTTATCTATGTCAACATCCTTTGATAAATTTTACACTTGTTTGAAGTTGATTTATTATGATAAAAATCTTCCATATTGTATTTAAGGTTTTGTGATATGTTTGACTATGGATGAGTTATTTTTATTCCATTAATGGTTTATGATTAATGTTTTGGAATTTTGTATGATAGTTTTAATACGACTGTTTATGTTATATTTCATCCTTTTCTTAAGATGAATGTGTTGGACTAGTATGTTCTGGGTTGGGGACTGGTAAAAGTAAGTCCTCCAGGTTGGGGTCCGGTTACAGCCGAACCTCCAGGTTGGTGTCTAGTTATTAGAGGTACTCCGGGTTGGTGTCCGGTTATTAGAGGCACTCCAGGTTGGAGTCCGGTTACAGAGGCTCTCCGGGATGGAGTCCAGTTACAGAGGCTCTCCGGGTTGGGTTCCAGTTACATTTATCCCTTAGGTCTTGGCATGAGGCCTTGACACAGAAATCAAAGTTCGACATTATGTATTTCCTTCATTGTGAAAGCAGTTATTAATATTTCATGTGATTATTCGACTAGTAGAATATCCATGTGAATAAGTAAATGGAATTATTTAATTTTATCTTTTCCATATTATGTTGAAGTTCAAGTTTAAATGGATTTTTTTTAGTTATACATTACCTTAAATGTTTATGTTTATTTATGAAAGTTTCTGCTGTATTGTTATCCTTACTGAGCATCTGAGCTCACCCCTTTCTATGTTTTATTTTCCCAGGATTCCAAGAAGTGTATTGTGGTTGATATGCAGGGTTAAGCCAAGGGAATAATGGAATTAATAAAGGACTATTTATGTTGTTTTGTATGTTATAAATTGTAATGTAACATTCATGTATGTAATCTATTTTCCAAGACTACTAAACCGATCGGTCCTTCGGGACTTGATTCCTTGTAATCATGTCAATATATTAAAATAACGCACTGACTCTGGGTAACTGGGGTTAGGGAATTACATTATCCTAGGTTTTACATAATGGTATTAAAACCAATACCCCACCTAGAGTGTAGTTTAACTTCCAATATTTGAGGTGTGGGTCAAAAAAGTTGGTTTTGTTCTGTAAAGGGGAGGGTTTAATATCTCTAGAAAAGTGAGAATAAAAAGGCTGAAGGTTACTGCACATTTCAACAAATTGTATCTATATTTTTGGGAGCCTACCCAATTAGAATTCCATGGATAAGCTAGGATTGTTCTGGAATAGTGTCAAGATTGGTGGCATATTGGGATATTTCATATTAAATATTGAAAACTTACCAATACCTTTATCTCTTATGTCTGTAACTAATTAACCCAATTGGTATTCTATATTAAAAATTTTAGAGTTGGATTCATATCATTATGAGTCAATTTTCCCCATTATATTTTTCATTAACCTATAATTCCAAGGGAATGAGTAAGAACACCCTCAAATTCCAATTTCTAATTTGGATGATCCCAGAATCCAGATTCAACAATTTTTTTCTTTGTCTCCTAGTCTCCCCATGACACATTTGGGTGACCTTTTTAATGTGGTTAATTTATGATTTTCTACTCACCGTAAAAATAACAAAAAAATCATTTTTATCAATGAAATAGACATGACTTAGTTTAGGACATCATTCTCTAAAATTTCTACATAACACACAAAACTCACAATAGTCATTTGAATACCACCCTTGTACATGAAATTTTTTTTGTTTAACACTTTGATTCATTAATGTCTTTACTTGTTTTGGAATTTAAACAATTTGGAAGCACATTTCTTGACTTGAACTAAAATATTTTAGTTCTATTGAATTATTTTCTCCAAGATTATTTTTGTTCTTAATTTGATCAAAAATATTACAAATTTTGTTTTATTATTCATTAATCTTGTCTATGTAATTTACATAATCCTTTTGGTTAACATGATAATAAGAATAATTTAGAATACAGTTTTAAAAGGATTCTATAAAAACATAGGAAGAAAATTTCTTATGGTGGAATTACTTAAGAAAACCCCAAAATCTATCCTATGCCTCATGGAATTACACTTTTCTATTTTGAAGGAAACATGTGATTTTACTCTTTAAATTTATATTTAACCACATAGGAAATAATCTAATGACAAAATGTTTATAATTTTGATTCCATGTGTTAATAATATTTTAATCTAATAGAAAAAAAATCATAGATTTTTTCTTAAGATAACATGAAATAATTATCAATTTAATCTCATCATCACCCAAGTCCCTAATATAAATATATTGAAAAACACTATAAAAGTATCTAATTGAAGAAAAATTCTCCTCATTAGTGATCCATTAAAACCATGGTAGAATAATAAAAAACATTGGTTAACATCATTCTAATAAGCACCATGAAATAAATCATATAAAAAATTTATTACATAGTGGTAGTTTAATTAAATTTCCGCCATAGTTTTTTTATTTTAATAATTAGAATCCATTTTAATTTAACCATTTCTAAATATTATTTTTAAAAACCCTAAATTCATTCTCCTCCCTCCGTCACTTATAGCCACCACACTCCACATTGTGACCCCCAACCCCAACACCACCCCAAACCTCCCTCTCCCCTTCTCAACAACGACCCTCCCACCAATCACTCCCCTCAATAGTGGTGACCCGCGACCCTCACCAAACCACCTCGTTAACCCCTTAACAGTGACCACAACCTCTTTATCCCCTCAACTATAACCCCAAACCTTGTACCCCACCTCATGATCCCCTCGACGACAGCCCCCCACCTCACTCTCCCCTCTGCAATGACCCCTGACCCGGACCCCCACCCCTTCTTCCTTTTCCTATGACCTCTTCACTCTCCCCTAGTTTGTGACCCAAACCCTACCCTCCACCCCAACCCTCTACCCTCAGTGGTGACCCCGACCCCTACCTCTTACCCCCCTTAGTGATTTTCATGACCCTTCCCCATTCTAGAGACCGTTATAACCCCAACACCTTTATCAGTGACCATCATCTCTCTAAAACTCTTACAGGATACTTATGTGACCCTTAAACCATTTTCGCCAATCACCATGACCTCAACCCCCCATGTCGGCATCCTGCATGACCCAGAACCACCCTCTCTTCTACTTCTGTGACCCTAAACCTGCTTCCAAAAACCACCATGACACCGACCCCAGCTTTTGGTTACTTCCATGACACTAATGCCCCGTACGGGAGACCATCATGACCCTAACCCTCCCAATGGTGACTGTGATGGCCCCAACTCCTCCTTCTCCTTGGTGAAGACCCCTAACAGCCTCTCTTTTAATTTTTCTTGTGACTGTGACTTCCAAAATAATTGAAGGTATGATTGATTTAATGTTTCTAATAGTTTTAATTAAATTGTATAATTCTCTATGTAATTGAGTTTTATTTATGTTGTTAATGTTGGTTAAATAATTTTGATGTTGAATTTTTATTATACAGAATCAAGACCCTATCCTGATTAATGAAGAAGTTGGGTGCTATTTAATTTTGATTGTACATATTTGATTTAAAATTTATATCTTTATATCTAAATATATATGGAGAAGAAAATCCAGTACCTATAGATTAATGTTTGAATAATTTACCCCAAAACACACCTCATTATACCAATGGTTTGAGATAATTTTTAGATTATTCAATTGAAAACTAATTAGTGGATGATAGGATATAATTTTTGTGTCTTGATTGTAAATTCAAGACATGATTTAATAAAAACAAAGTATTTGAGAAGTTTATATTGAAATAGTTTCCCACTCGATATGTATTTTTGTATTTTTCTAGATGAATTAAATTTTATAGAAATTTAAAAAGTAAAAATACAATCAATAGAACACAAAGTGAATATAAAAACAAGAATTCAGTTCAAAATTTGTATAATTATGTATTTGGTTTTCTGGAATACATTTTAAAATAATTTAATTGATCAAAAAATTAATTTGATCATGGAAAAGTTAATCTTTCTCAGAATATGAGTAAAAAAAAAGTTTTATGAGTTAGTTGAATATGGACACAAAAAATGAATGCAGGGCATTCTAAGTATTCAAAGTTGTATTTTCTACATAATTTTTATTATATCATGTGTCTATATAGAATCATTGAAAAATAAGTGTCCATGATTTTAGAGTTTTTTCATTATGCATATAGTGGAGAAAAGATCTGTACGACATTCTATGAGATGTAGAAAGACATTAACTAACATGGACTTGATTATACAATGATACATGCATTCTCTAACGATTTAATGATTTATTAGGGAGAATAAAAAGATATAGTATAATTATTAAGATTTCATACATGAATATGAAAGTCAATCAAACACAATGAGAGTATATATTAATCATTTCATCTAATACCGCAAATGACATGAAGTGGAATTCATAAGATAATAATGTTTTCATGATGAGACTTCCAAATTTTTCAACATCCTAGAATATTTTTGATTCATTATATACACATTTTAATTCAGATCGTAGGAATATACTTTTTGGATTATATTATAATGGTTCAAACCATTTTGGTACATTAAGTACCACTTATAGTAGTTGGCCAACTGTTTTGATCCCCCATAGTCTACCTCCATGGATGTGTATGAAAGAAGAATTCATTCATTATATTGATTACTATTTCTAGAAAAAAATGCATAGAAATGAAATTTATGTATAACTTTAACCTATAATAAAATATTTTCAATAATTATGGGATAATGGAGAGAAAAAAGATGATGATCCAATGAGAAAACTACGAAAAATGCATGAGGATTTAATATGGAAAATTAGAGACTTTTATGGACTGGGAAATTTATCTGGTTTGAATAATCATATTGGATTGACTTATCCAGTTTGTAATTTTTATTTTGAACATATATGATTACCTTATAGTTGAAAATGGTATTTTATGTGTCATCATTGATTTATGTATACTTCTCATAAATTTAGATTAAAAAATACATGATTGAATGGAGGTATTGAATTGAGAGAGTATCCAATAATGTAAAATTGATTAGAAATATTTGGACAATAATTAATGTCACTAAAGAATTTGGTAAATATCATCTTCTTAAAGAGTGGTTGAGAAGAGTACAGGGTACAATATCTAAATCAGTTGTAACAAAAAAAAGGAAGAAAAATAGAATATTTTTCAAACATCCTTATTGGGAGTTTAATTTGATATGTAATAATATTGGCACAATGCATATTGAGATGAACGTATGTGAAAATGTAATTTCTACATTTCCTAATGAGAAGGGTAAATATAAGGACCCCCATAATGCTCACAATGATTTGGTTTCAATGAATATAAATAATGATTTATTAGAAAATGTAAATAGAAAGTATTCTTTGGAAATGTTTTGCAGTGAAAAATTCTTGATAAAGATATATTACTTTGAACTTTAAAGAATATAGAAGTTCTAGATAGATATTTAAGTAACATATCAAGGTTATTTGACTTTAATAATTGAAATTTAATATGATTAAAAATTCATGACTCACATATTTTTATAGGGGAGCTGTTTTAGTTGGCATTATATTATCAATTACCTTAGAATTTAACTCATATCCTAGTTGAGTTTTGTACCCTTTTTCGAGATATTTAGAGATAAACTATAAATCCACTTGATCTTGATAAACTTAAAAGAAATATTTTTTGACACATTTTCATTTGATGATGTTCTTTCCCACTCCATTCTTCACAGTCATGATTCATTTGACTATTCATTTGGTTGATGAAGCTAAACATGATGGACTGGTACACAATTAATGGATGTATCCAATTAAGAGGTATGTTGATATTATATTTATTTTATTTGGTTAATTTTATTTTATAAAATCATTTAATAATTTTTTTAATATGATTATTATATTTATTTTCATTAGGTACTTAGGTAATTTGAAATCATATGTGATTAATAAATATCAACTAGAAGGTTCTTTGGTGAAGGTTACATAGATGAAGAGTGCTTTACCTTCTTTCTTAGGTATTTAGATCAAATTGGGACACAATTCAATCGTGATGTATGTGTTGATGACATTTCAACTAATTTTAATTTTGAAAACCAGCCATCAATATTTATAACTATTAGATGTACAATTCGAAAGGGTTAAAATTTTACACTAACTAAATTGGAGTTTCAACAAGAACATAAATATGTGTTGTCAATAGTGTTATAGTAGGTATAATTATTAATGAATTCTGATTTCAAACAAAGAGTTGATTATGGGGTCATGATTGAAATGAGCTATATTTAACAAATTTTGTTAATAAAGAGATTGTTGAATTCATGTCCTACTGTGTAAGTATATATACTCTTATTTGTTTTATCAAAATGTTGTTATTTGTTCTATATTAATAGTAACACCTTATATCTCTTGGTGAAGATAATGAATGTTTGGAATCAAGTTGAAATATCCAATGATTTATGTTTTTGTCTCAAGGCCCTCTAAGGAAGGCTAATAGATATTATTCCTACAATATTCTTGGGTTTAGTTTTCATGCAATTTATCATGAGGAGGATATGAAAACTTAAAATATTGGTTCATTTAAACTTGTACATATGGGATACTATGGAAATATGAATGATAAAATTGAATTAAACTATCCTAGTTATTTTTCAATTTTCTTATTCAAATGCAAGTGGGTTTGCATTGATAAGGGTATAATGAATGATTTGTTACATTCTACTTATGCTAGACTATCTCATTTGATCTGTACTGGTGATCATGTAGAGCATTATCGATTCAACTTGGTTTCATATGTGAAGATGGTTTATTATGTGGATGATGAAATACATGATAATTGAAGTGTTTTTGTACACTAAAAATAGAGATACTTATATGATATGGGTCATGAATATCAATTTTTACTTTGTGATAGTGAACCTCATTAACCAAAAAACATAGAACAACATTTTCTTGATAATATATAAATAATATAACGTGCAAGAGGGGGGGGGGATAAAGGAACATTGAAATGAAGGTTAATAACAATAAATACAATGAAAATTAAGATAACTAAATATATAAATTGGTAATGAAAAAATATTACCACTTCTCATTTCTAGGTGTTTTATACGTCTATACATTTATCTATTATCCCTTTTTCTTTTTGTAATAATATTTTATTTTTTCATTTTTCTTTATTTAATATACCTGTACCATTTTAATTTTAGAAATTTCAAGAGTAAAAAAATTATGATCCTACCTTATCAGTATCTCAGAGAACACCACCACTACCATAAGCTTCTTTTGATCTAAGTGATTCTGTTGTACCCAAGAGTACTAGTGTGCCAAGCATTTCCCTAGATGTTGTTGGTATCCCACCTCCTAATTAATATTCGATGATGGAGTAGTTGGTCAGACCTTCATCTAGTAGATATTAGCGAGTTACCATTCCTAGTATATATTGAATTGTTCAAAAAATAATATATTTTGTAAGATTTTAATGAATTTATCAAACTGATATAGACAACCATATAAGGGATAAAAATATGAACATGATATATGTATGGGACCTAAAGGACTTCAATATTATTGTTTCATTTGATCAGTTCTGGGTGCCTATGGTGGACACCGCCAGAATATATGGGTATATTGTTGGTGAACTCTCTTGATAGACAGTGAGTTATACCTTTAATTATAAATATTGGATGCATATTCCAAGAACATGAAAAAATAATTTATTTGATATGCAAGTAAAGGTAATATTAATTTGACAATACATTATAACTTATTTAAAAAGAAAGAGTAATATTTTTTAATATACTTCTAAAGTGTTATGATTTTTATTTCTAGATGTTTTTCATTTTGATTTTCCAGAATTTGTTTCAAACCCATGGTCTTTGATAAATTTGGTCAAGAAATGGAGATATTTTTAATTGATATTATACAAGACTTTAATAACAAATCCTTAAAATCCTAAAATATTGATGAGAAAGTTGCTAAAAGAATTTTTCATGAGTAATGAAAGTTATTCATCAATATTAATATAGATACATCTCATGTGGTAATTTTATATTTTATAATATCATAATAACATAGACACAATATAATTATTATTATTATTAATGTAGATATTTTTTTGGGAATTATCTAAAAAAATTTGTGAATCGTGAGAACAAGTCATTCCTCACATCACTGGGAATGATTGTTTTTCTTGAAAATGAATAATTTTGTTTTGAATTTTATTAGTAATTGTTTATATCATTTTATTATAATTCATGATTCTTTTTAAATTGTTTATATTATTTTTATAATGGATAATGAATTAGGTCACTTTTTAAGATCGAATAGAGATGTAGTTTAGAGGGAATTAGAATCATGATGAATGTTTCATAAATGACCCTACCAATGATTTTGGAGTAAGTAATTTTAATTTCCATTTGATGTTATTTTATTACTATAAATACATAATAATGAAAAATATATTATAACAACTAACAGGTCTTAAAACCAATTAAATTATGTTGGATACATCGGTCAAATGATTCAAATTTAGTGCCATTTGACACATATAAGTATTCCAAATTAATTATGTTAAATTGTTATTTGTTGTTAAAATGTTTTTTTCATTGAAATTTTTTTAGAGTAATGAAATAACAATAAATAATAAGTAAATATTTAACAATTAGATAATATTATGATGTTCATTTATTTTTAAAAATCAATGTTAATATTATTGTATTAATAGGTTAAAATTTAAAAATTATAGGATACGAACCATTCACAATCATCATCAGTTTCCCATAACAATTTTTTTATAATCGGTTTAGGGAAGTAACATCCAAGATGTGTATATAGGATGGGTTCTGGGCATACTCCATTAGCTATCATTAGTTGGGAATTTTTATTTCTTACTACTACACATGGTGGGGGTTTTAGTAGTGTTGTTTATTGGGATTCAAAAATAGAAATTGGATGAAGGAAAGAAAAAGGGAAAGAATACGACTCCAATAAGAAAACAAAAGTTCAATGGTGGTTGGTAAGGGGAAATTATTTATTTTATTTATTTAAGTGGATGACCAGCATGATCTCTAAGGAAAAGAGTGTCCTTATAGATCGCCCAATCTAGGGAAATCCAAAATTTTATAGTTTGTTCACATATTTTTTAAAAACACTTACAAAATCCATAAATAATACTAAAAAACACTTATATATATAAAACATGAATTTTGAGTCATATAAAAAATATCTTGTTCCATATTGATGTGTTTTTTATTCCTACACAACTAAAATGAATTATAGATCATTATCCATAAGATTGAAAATAATCTGATCATGTTTTCTCAGTTTAGACCTAGTAAATAATTTGTAAGGGTATTAAAGTATTTAAAAATGTGTGCAATGGGGTCAAAACTAGGAAAACAACATTTTAATTTCCTAAAATTAGATTCCAATGACTGTAGACTAAATTATGACATGTAATAATTGAAAACACATCATTTTGGGTTTTATTATTCCCAGGATAGTCATAAATTTATTTTAGTGCTTTAAAACACTAAAACGTTCATGTAGTAGTCAATACCATATTAAACGACCTCATATTGATCTAAGATCTTTTAAAAACGACTTATGAGTTATTTTTGACATGTACAAGTAGAAAACATGTCAATTCAACGTGTTGTGTGGTTGGAATGACTCTATAAACACATTTAATGGTACTTAAGCCTTTAAAAACATGTGTCGGGGGTCAAAAACATGAAAACGACATCATATATCCCTAAAATTAGTGGAAAATAATATATATCTAATTTTAAAATGTTGGAACTGGAGACACATCATTTTATGTTAAAATTTTATCAGGATGACCAAAAAAATGTTTCCATGTTTAAAAACACTAAAACATTCATGAAATGGTCCATGCAACAGAAAAGGAACATATATTTATGTGAAATCATTCTAGAACCATTATTGAGTAATTTTTGATATAAACGTAATGATAACATGTAAAATCAAATAAGCGGTGTGGTTGGAATGACTTAATAAACCCTTTTTAAAGGTACAAAAGCATTTAAAAACACTTTTCATTGTGTGAAAACTAGAAAAACAACATTGAATGTCCATTAAACTAGAGAAAATTACAATAGATATATTTTTGAAATGTTGTAATCAACAAAAAATAATTTTAAATTACAGTTTTCTAGGCATGGATGTAAACTCATTTTTATTGTTTTAAAACACTAAAACATCAGTTTAATGGTAAAAATTATATAATAAACCTCATATTGATGTGAAATAGTGAAAAAACAACCATTGATTTATTTTTGATGTGTATGCATAGAAAAAACATCAATTTGATGTCCAATGTTGTTAGAGTGATTTGGTAAACACTTGTTAATGTTACAAAAGGCTTAAAAAACACGTGTCTAGGAGTCAAAACTGGGCAAATGATGTCATATTTCCATGAAATTATAGAAGAAATACCATATGTTGTTATTTTGAAATATAGGAATAAGCATAACTTCATTACAGGTTATGCTTTCCCAAAATGGCTCTAAATATGTTTTAATGTTTTAAAACACTAATGTGAGTGTGGAATGGTCAGAAACATAGAAAATAACCTCTTATAAACAATATACATTGGTATATCCACTGTTTAGTTATTTTTAAAGTGCACTCATAGACAACATGTCAATCTGATGTGCGGTGTGATCATAATCACTTGTTAAACACTTATTAAAGTCACAAAAGAATTTAAAAACATGTGTTGGGGAGTCAAAACTAGTAAAATGTTTTTGGATTACCCTAAAATAAAAGTAAAACAAACATAGATTTCTATTTTATGTTTAGGAACGGAAATAATATAATTTTGTGTTATGATTTTCCCTAGATGGTCGTACACGTGTTTTTAGTGTTTTTAAAAACAAAAACATGTACAGAATGGTCAAAAACATATCAAATGACCTCATTTTGATGTGAAATATTGTAAAACCACTGTGTAGTTATTTTTTATGTGTACACATAGACAAAGCATTAATCAGAAGTGTGGTGTAGTTGGAATGACTTGGTAAACACATCATAAAGGGTACCAAAACCTTTAAAAACATGGGGGGTCAGATCTAGGAAAACAATTTCATATTACCATAAAATCAGAGTAAAATAACCATAAATTGATTAGTCACATTTTGGAATTGATGGAATTTCATTATGATTTATAGTTTGACTGGGATGTCCATAGACATGTTTTAGTGTTTTAAAACACTAAATCATGAAAGTAATTATCAAAACCATAGAAAACAACCTCATATTGACTTAAAATCATTAGAAACTCACTATTGGGTTATTTATGATTTGTAAGTGTAGACAGAAAGTCCATATAATAAGAATTGTGGTTGGAATGACTCACTAAACACTTATTAATGGTACAAATGGATTTAAAAACAAGTGCATGGGGGTCAAAATTATCAAAACAACATCGGACTACCATTAAATCAGAACACAATGACCATAGATTGATTTTTTAAATATAGAAGTAGAATACATGTTATTCTATATTACAGTTTTCCTAAGATGGTCATCAACATGTTTTTAGTGTTTTATAACTCTAAAATGTGTGTGGAACTGTAAAAACCATAGAAAAAAACTTCATAATGACATGAAATAATGGGACAACCACAACTGAATTATTTTGGATGTGAAAGTGTAGAAAACATGTCAATATGATGTGTGGTATCATCAGAATGAATTATTAAACCATTTTAAAGGGTACCAAAGCCTTTAAAAACATTTGTTGGGGGTTTAAACTAATAAAATTACATCGGAATTCCCTAACATTATAAGACAAAAACCTTATATTTATTTTTAAAATGTATGAATTAGTCACAAAACATTCTGAGTTTTTATTTTTTGGGATTCCCATAATCTTTTTTTGGGTGTTTTAAAACACTAAAACGTGTGTGTAATAGTCAAAACAATAAAAAATATCTACGATTCACTTGGAATCATGAGATACCACCTTTGAGTTATTTTGAACATGTATTCCTAGAAAAACATCAATCTGACTTCCAGTGTAGTCAGAATGACTTAGAAAACACTTTTCAAAGCATACAAAAGCCTTTAAAAACATGTGTTGGGGAATTAAAATGAGGGAAAAAATTTTATTTCCCTAAAAATAGAATAAAATAATCATATATTTATTTTTGAAATACACAAACTAAAAAACGTAATTCTAATTTACATTTTTCCTTTGATGTCCTTAAACATTTTTTATGTTTTATATCACTAATTCATGTGTGTAATGGTAAATAACATATAAAACAACCTTATATTATAGTGAAATCAATGGAAAATAATTTTTGAGTTATTTATGACATGTACGCATAGACAACACGTCAATTCGACATTTGGTGCGGTCAAAATGACTCGGTAACAATTTTTAAATTTAATAATTCCTTTAAAAACTTTTTTGGGGTGGTCAAAATCCAAAAAATATCATCATATTGACCTAAAATCCTAGGAAAATTTCCACAGATTTATTTATGACGTTGAGGAACTAACTAAATGTCATTCTGAGTTACAGTCTTTCTAAGATGGCCATAAATGTGTTTTTAGTGTTTGAAACCACTAAAAAATGCATGGAATGGTGAAAATTATATAAAATGACCAAAAACTGATTTTAAATCAATTCAATATCATCATTGTCATATTTGTTTATGTATACTCAAGGAAACCATGTCAATTTGATGTGTGGTTTGGTGGATATAACTCAATAATCACTTTTTAGAAGTACCAAAGTGTTTACAAACAAGTATGTGTGTGTTGGGGGGGGGGGTGTGGGTTCAAAACATGAAAAAATTATTATATTGCCTAAAAAATTTAGAATAACATCTGATAGATTTATTTTTGAAATATTAGAACTGATGACTCGTCATTCTGAGTTATCATTTTCCCAGTAAGGGCGTAAACACATTTTTAGTGATTTAAATCATTAAAACATGTTTAGAAGGGTAAAAACCATAGATACTTACATTATATTGAAATATAATTAATTAAAAACTACCTTTGCGTTTTTTATGTGTATAAATAGAAAACATGTCAATCCAACATGTAGTGTGGTCAGAATTACTAGATAAACCCTTCATAAAGGGTTCCAATGTGTTGGGCAATCAAAACATGGAAAACGATGTGTTATTTCCATTAAATCCGATAAAAAGACCTTATATTGATCATTGGAGTTTAGGAACTGATGATAATCTATTAATAGTTACAATTATCCCGGGAGAACCATAAAATCATTTTTAGTGCTTTAAAACACTAAAATATGAATGGAACGGTCAAAACCATAGAAAACAACACCAGATTGGTGTAAAATCATGGGAAAACCACCACTAAGATATTTTATATGAAATCACATCAAACACATAAATAAAAAGTGAGGTGTGGTCAAAATGACTCATTAACCAATTCTTAAAGGTACAAAATCCTTTTAAAAACATGTGTTGGGGTGAAAGTCATGAAAATAATTTCAGATTTCCATAGAATTTAAGGAAAAAAACCATAGATTGATTTGTGAAATTGAAGAACTAATGACATTTCATTACAAGTTATGGTTTTCTTGGGATGGATATAAATGCATTTTAAGTGTTTTAAAACATTAGCATGTGAGTGGAACAGTCAAAACCACATTAAATGACTACATATTGATGTGAAATCATAGGGTAATTACCATTGATTTATTTTTGATGTATATGTTTATAAAAAATGTCTATCTGACAAGAGGTGTTTTTGAAATGATTCAGTAAACACTTTTTTAAGTGTACCACCACTTTTAAAAACAAGTGTCAGGGGGTCTAATCCATGAAAATGATGTTGGATTATCCTAAAATCATTGTAAAATTACAGTATATTTATTTTTAAAACATAGGAATTGATAACACATAATTCCAAGTTATGGTTTTCTTAATAAGGATTTAAATAGGTTTTTAGTGTTTTAAAACACTAAAATGTGAATGGAAAGGTAAAAATAATATAAAATTATTTTATAGTGATTCAAATCATTGGAACACAATTTTGTGTTATTTTGGATGTGTATACATTGATAAAAACATCAATTTGACATGCAGTATGGTCAGAATGACTCTGTAAACACTTTTTAAAGGGTAGAAAAGTCTTTAAAAACATCTGTTAGGGTGGGGGTAAAAGTAGGAAAATGATGCCAGAGTTCCCTGAAAGTAAAGGAAAACTACCATATATTTATTAATGAAATTTTGAAATTTAAGACATGTCATTCTGAGTTACAATTTTCATGGGATTTCTATAAATGTGTTTTTAGTATTTTAAAACACTAAAAAACACATTAAATGTTCAAAACCATAGAAAAAACCTCATATTGATGTGAAAATAATGGTACAATAACTTTTTAGTTATTATTTATGTGTACGCATAGACTATATGTCAAAATACTGTGTGGTGTGGTCAGAAGGACTTTGTACACACTTTTTTAAGGTACAAAATACTTTAAAAACATTTGTCTATGTCTGTGTGGGGGATGGGGGTGGGGGGTCAAAGACCTAAAAATGATGTATTATTTCCTTAACTAATGGTAAAATGACTGTATAATGATTGTTGAAATTCAGGAACCAACTCTATGTCATTCTACATCACGGTTTTGTTGATACTGATATAAATGCATTTTAGTGTTTAAAACACCAATACATACATGGAATAGTAAAAACCATAGAAAACAACCTTAAATTGACAAGAAATCTAGGTAAAACAACTATTTTTTTTATTTTGATGTTTACATATAGACCAAATATCAATCCAATGTGCGGTTTGAAATGAATGATTCAGTAACCACCTTTTAAAGGTACCAATGCCTTTAAATAAATTGTGTGTGTGTGTGTGGAGGGGGGAGGTATCAAAACTAGTAAAACATCATTGTATTTCCATTAAATTATAGGAAAGTAACCATATATTTATTTTTAAATTGTTAGAACTCAAGTAATATCATTCTTATTTAAAGTTTTTTTGGGATGACCATTAAAACATTTTTAAGGTTTTAAAAATAGTAAAACATGCATGAAATTGTCAAAATGATATAAAATTACCATATATAGAAATTAAATCCTTCTAAAACACCTTTGTTTTATTTTTAATATATTGTACATGTTGGGATATCAATGTCTTCAAAAAAATTTATTAAGTAAACTTCAAGCACATTGCACGTAGATTTAAAAATTAATTAAAATATTAACTTATCCCTTTTTAGTTTCATGTGTTGAATAATATATTAAATAGATACATTATTTTTCTAAATGTTTTTTTAGGGTATATTATTTGTTTTATATAAAAATTTATTCTTTTGGATGAAACAATTAGTAAATTGTGTGTTCAACATTCTGAATATATTCTGTGTCTTTAATCTTTTTAATTTCTTTTGTTAAATGGTATGGTTTTCATTGTAGGTGAAATATACCAGTAATAAGTTGGACGTTATCTATTCTAATCCATGAAAATCATTATAAAAAAAATCCTGATGGTTTATAGTTTCTATGGTATGCTTAAATTTTCTCAATTATTCTACTGTAATTCTGATTTATTATGTTTAGTTTTAATTTATATTTTATTTTTTGTTACACTTTATTAGATGATTTGGAATGTTTCAGTTGATGAGATTATGTGGAGGTATAATAAAGTAGTATAGGTCATGACATGAACAAAAATTTGGAATGGGTTGTTATTGGACATATTTTGTACGTATATATTGATGATTTGGGTATGGGTTGACTGATGTATGAGTTGATTGATGTATTTTTTTATTGAGGTTATGATTACTGTGGATATCTCTATATATTTTTATGAATTTATGACGTATTTATGATGGTTTTATCATAATTTTTTGTTTCAGTTTATTTCATATATTATTTTATATATATATAGTTTTTTATTATATATTTTGAAAAAAATTCTAATTTTAATATTTAGAAGAAGTTTTTAGTAAACTATACTATGTAAATTAATTTAAATTTTGTCTAGAAATAGTTACGCTTAACCCACATCTAGACATAAGTACTTCTAATACATTTAGTGGAAGTTAGTTTCTTTTATTCATGTTTTTTTCCAAAGTATTTAGAAAAACTGATGAGAAATAAAATTGAAACCTCTAATAAATGCTCTAAAAACTATAGATATCAAAATGACAACACAAATAAATAAGCCTTTTCTATGTGACTAGAAACCATGCTACCCGCTGTGGTTTTATTTACCACATCTAGATTATTAGGTGTAGGTTTAAACCGTAATGAATGCATTAAAAACCCTCCGCTGATGCCCTCTTTTTGAAGTGGTAGTGCCAAATGAAATTATATGGGTTCACAATTATGAGCATGTTAAGAAATCCTATTAGAAGATGGGTTTCCATAAATGTTGAAAAGTGGAAATTATATATGTTTATAAATTTATACAATTCAAATCGAGGTCCTAGGTTGAATATTATGTTGTATTATATCCTCAATGTTCTCTAGTATTTTTTTGGGTTATTTATTTGATCATTTTTTTGTTTTTTTAATATTTTAAATTTTTAATGTTTTTTTGAATTGTTCTCCCATTCCTTTCCCAAAAATTGTACCCAAAATTTAACAATATTTGAGTGTGTTAACTCACTGGTCAAAATAATTATTTATAAAATCCTACTATAATTACATAGTACAGTTTTTAGCGAATTTAAAAAAAGTGAATTAGACAAAGAATATATAAGTTGATGAGAATAAGTTTATTAGATAGTGTTAGATTATTTAAAATTTTGTATACCTTTTTGTCAAAAAAGTTACAATTATCTCAGTTATTAATGAAAATATGATGAATCATTTAGCTCAAGCTTTAGTGTTTAACATAGTTTAGATATTTCTCCTTCGTGATGATCACTCAATCACTACATAAGAGTAAATATATTCTATTAATGGGAATATAACAAATAGATTTTCTATTTTTGGTACTTTAGTAAACATTAAATATTTTTTATGTTCAATAAAATCACTTATATTTCCTTTGATTATAGTAAAAATGATACTCATAAAAGTTCTGAGAAAAATCATTGAAGAGAAATTGCAGTGAATAATTATCTTAAATGGAGAGATCATATTTAGAATTATCAATTTGATGTAATTTTATTTCACCTATTTTATTTAGTTACTAACGTCTAAAAATATAATTTAGGAGATACATCACAAAAAATTGGATAAAGAATTATAATAAGAAAGTAAGATTCTCTGTTAAAGAGGAATTTATCCTCTAGGTTCCTCTATTCTCTAATCCCGAACAAGTACTCTAGCTGTAGTTCCAAAATCAACACTTCATTGACTGTTTTATGATCTCTTTCTCTGAAAAATCCTTCCCACCTCATATTTCCTAATTTATTTATGTTCTTCTTTTTTAAAAGTTTCATCAAAGTTGTCTTGTAGTTAATCTACTCAATCGTTTCTTTGAAAACACCGATGTGGAAGATTTTACTGTCCAAATTCACCTCAGTTTTATTGAATATAATCTCATCAAAAATATATGAGAGACCCAAATCTTCTAAAAAAACATTATCCTGCAATATATAATTTCTGAAATAATCATTTATCTTAAATATCAACCTTCAATGGTGGTTTATATTGATCATTTATCATTGATTAATCTATTTACAACCTAAATCTAGGCCTTTGTATCATTCACCACATTAAACTTAGAATCATTGGTACATGTAACCCTTTGGATTAGTTTTTGAAACCAAAATTTCAATATCAAATTTTATAGTAGGTAGAATCAACAGTAACTAAAAAATGAGGTTATGTCATCTTCAAGTTATAGCATCCTAGGGGAATCAAGACATAGTCATCTTCTACTCTAATAGGATTTGGTGGAAATGAGATCAGTGGTGGCTTGAGTGGAACTTTTATTGGATTTATCAAGTGTGATACATCATCCAACAATAGTCATATGGTTCTCAGACTCGATCTGTCTAGTGTCTACTTTGAAAAAACATGACTTTCACTATGATGATGCAAGTATTGGTGCCATTATAAATTATTAAATAAAGGTTCTCATCGAAGGTTCCAAAATTGATAACAATATCGAGATTCCCCAAAACCATCCATCAATGTTTTTTTCAAACATCTTCCTCTAGTAGAACCATGGGGATTCTTGATTTGAATGGTGGATCTCAAGTCATCTTCCTCAAATTAACCTCAATACAAACCTCTAAACTGAGATATCAAAAATATGTAATCCACCATCATTTTTAAAGTTATTAAATTCTTCACCAGGGTTCACCGTAGGTGACTTGGCCTTTCGTTGGGTACATCTTCTTCATTTGAATGTATTATTCAAGGTTGATTGGATTTAAGTGGGAACAAAATAATTTTTATTGTTTCAGTCGATAGGCTTCTAACATATTTAATAGGGATGAATACCTTAGTCAAGGGGTTGGCCAAGGCTTAACACATATGAAAGATTGTATCCATTTCTCTTTTTACTGGTTAAGTATTTCAGTTAGGGTAATTTAGCATGTACAACCAAGATTTTGTTTTTCAAATTTATAACCCATAGAGAAAGTTCAATTTAGGTTTGTGGTTTCTTTTTTTGAGGCATGTGGATGATCTAAGACTCTGTCACAAATTCTCCACTCGGATCAATGATGCGTATAATTACAATTAAATTAAATTAAATTAAATAAACATGAGAAGAATATAAATTAGAAAATCAAAAAAGAAATGACCCATTAAATTAAAACAAAAAACAAAAAAAATAAAAGATAATAAAATGAAAATTGAAATTAAATTACATCAACTAATAAATTAATCTAAATAAAATAATGATAAAACTAACAAATGAATTAAAATTGAAAATTAATACGAAAAATTATTAATTATACTTATAAAAGAGATTAAAAATTAAAAATATATTAATTAATTAATTAATTTTTAGTAAAAACAATATAAAAGGAAGGAAATTTAAATTCAAAAAACACAAAAAATAAACAATAACACTAGGAATTAAAATTTAAAAATAAAATATCATAATGAAATAAATAAATAATTCAAAGTATAATAATAAGAAAATTTAAACATAAATAGATACATAACATTCATTATTATAAATAACTATTAATTTTAATATAAAATAACTACAAAATAATAATTAACTAATAAAATACTATTTAATGTTTAAAATTATAGAAAATATACAAAAACTGACCTTAAAAACAAAATAAAAGGACACATCACGAATCATACTATGTATACATGTTATCATAATCCTTTTTTTATATAAACTTTTTTCAGGTTAGTAGGAAATGATTGGTGATTAGGTTAGACATTACATTCTTGGAGGATCTGTTGAGATGATGTCAATAGTTGCTGGGGGTTTTTTATGCTGGTGAGGTTTAATTTTTTTACTTATAGTTTTCTTTTCAATTTATGAATAGTATTACATTTATTGAGATTTATTATAGTTTATGAATGGTCTTTGTGGTCATTTTATCCTTATAATCTCTTAATCCTTAAGCTTTATATTGGGTATTTCATTCAGTCTGTATGATTGATATACCCTTGGTACTTGTCACCAACTCATGGCCTATTAAGGGCATTCTTTGAGTTTCATTATCATTGTTCCTTCATTGCTGGACCAAGTGGAGTACCTTTGGAGGGAGGGAATTGTGAAAAAAAAATCACATTAAGTTGTGGAAATAAGAGAAATTAACTCGATATCATAAGTGATCATGCATCCATCTGAACATAATTGTGGTACATAAACATATCCTAATGGATGTTATAAAAAATAAAACATAGATCATAAAGCATGATTCCTAGAATAAGGTTATGGCATGACACATGACTTGATTCAATGTAATGTAAAAACATGAGTCAACAATCTTGATCCATGAAAACATAACATATGTATAAAAATGGGGCATAATAATGTGGAACAAAAATTTACATAAAAAATTATTTTTTTCAAGGATCTCCATTTACCACACCATCACATTTTGGATAGAGTCCCTAGGTGGATTTGGATTACTCCCATGTTCCTTAAACATTAATAGACAAAGTACCATTATGGATTGGGTTTACTCCACATTCCCTAATATGTCATCTCATGTTATATTAATATTTACGAAATTAACTAGATGGAAATAATTGATCCACAAATTACATAATATGTCACAATCTATCCCACAGTGCCCATGCAGTGACTACCCCAGGCCCTCCATCCATAGGCAGGGGCTTGCGACTAGCACCGAATAGGAATATCCCAAAAATTGAAGGCATTTTCCTTTAAACCTGTACACAGGAAAACAACCTAAACTGGAAGTACAAAGGGGCCACAATACAATCCCAAAAACACAATGGAAATTACAAAGGGGCCATAATATAGGCCTGAAACTAAAAATGAAAGTACAAATGCCCTGGTCCATCTACTCGAGAACCAACATGAAGGGTCAGTGATGGGTAGCTATCTGTAGCCGTAGTTGTATGCTTATCCATAATGTCTCACTGAGCACCACCTGGTCCCAGACCACCAATGTCTCCATCGAATCATCCTTCCATCTTGTCTCATTGAGAACCACCTATTCCCATACCACCAAGGTCTCTTTCAAATCGTCAATCACCTACATGAGACACGACATGTACATGCAAGACCATGCAAGGGTGAGTAACACAATACACAGTAGGGACCCCAAACCACAAAGGAAAATCCACAAAGGAGAGTGTGAAAAAGGTACTATCATTACACCATTGAGGAGAGTGAACCAAGTTCACTATGTACACCTATGAGGAGAGTAAACTAAGTAAAACACTGAGGAGAGCACACTATGTACTCTCAGTACACCTTTGAGGATATTATTCCATGTACACTCAATAGACCATTGAGTCAGATTAGGTATGTTTAATCTACAATATGTAAATAAAATCTATCAGTTGTACACTGAACCCGTATGACTATTGATGTACTCATCACTGATGAGAATCGTGGGTATGTTAGGTCACACAGAGGCACTCCCCACCATGGGCATGTTGGGTCACACAGAGCCGCTTCCAACCTAGGCCTACGAAGGTACTCATCCCTGATTAATACTATGGGTCTGCCTGGTCACACAAAGCCACTCCCTATTATGGGGTTTCCATGTAACATAGAGTCATATCCCACATAGGCCATCGTAGCTCATACATACATTGTTTCTTGTTACTGATTCACATTGGGTTGCTTGTCAACATTCTTCAAGCCTCAGCGAGCCGCATGATTCCAGCATGTAGTGAACTTGATTCAAGAAGAATTCAATCCTCAAACCAATCTTCGTATCTTAACTATCACAGAATCTCACTTAGAGTATTCCTAAAGGTCCATCTCCTCACATGGGTCCCAATGTCATACATGGAATTTCTATCGAACACATGATCTAAAAGATATTGGCATTTTAGTATACATTGGTCGGTTGTTTCGAGGCCCGGTCTGACTTGGTCGGACCGACCCGACCAACCCATCTCGGGGGGTCTCACATGACCCGGCCTCATTCGACTGACCCAAACTGACCTGATTTAGGTATGGGTTGGCCCAGTCCGGTCTGGACACTGGGCTAGGCCAATTGGGCCTTAATAGACCTAGCTCAGTTCGGCCTTGGGTCTAGACCATCGGGTCGCCTAGAAACCCAAATTTATTTGTCCTAGCCCGCATTGGTGGGCCAATTTTCGTTCCCAGCTTGGGCCGCCCAACATCCCATCTTGATCATGCCAGCCTAGCCCACAACAGTGGGATATTTTATTCCTGACTAATCCACTCCACAGCCCGATTCATGCCCCGTGGCCTGGCCCGCATATAAGCCCAGTAACCTCCATCCAGAACACCAAGAGGGCATCCTGTTTAACCATTCCATTAGAGGCATAACAGGATGTCGGGTCTGGTCTCGCATGCGGTCCCCACTGGACAATGTGCCAACGTGTTGTCGCGAGTCTCAATGTGCGGGCCTCTCCACCGACGTGGTGGGTTGGCCCGGTCCCACCTCCGCTAGCTGCCATTCCAAGCATCGATGGCTCATACTGTACCACAGCAGCAGGAGCCAGCTGCATTACTATCCATCATGGAATGCTGTCCTGACACCCCGCTATCCACCCGTGGCTGCTGTCGTGGTTCGTCGCCATTGGCGCTGGTGTGTTCGCATAATTTTCCATGGACCACTAGGTCCTCTCTAGTGGTCCATTATTTGGAACCTTTACACCTCTAGCCTCAATGGTGCTCCATCATCCCTACTACGAACACAGAAGTTCTGTTCCATCAATCTGAAGTTGTGGCCAAAAATATCACGCAAGAACGCATAAGGTGGAGGGGCTCAAGCCTTGTTCTGTTCATCTCACACCCTCCACGTTAGAGGTTTATAAACATGGGGAATGTTTAAGGATTTATAACACTTATACCATAATGCAAAAAACTGATAAAAATCACCCTCCATAAAGAAAAAGCGACCTGTAGGTGAAACTATTTTTAGGTTGATCCAGATTCATTTTTTTAGAAACAATAACAGGGAAATCAAAATCAAAAGTAACACCTACATGGAGATGGTTTGTCATTAGTGTCGATCTGTTCGATGCCATTGGTGTTCATCGATATTCGGTCCCAGATTTGTTCTCCAAGGTGTCTTTTCCACTTTCCAATTCGCCAACTCTATTTGTTTGGGAAAAAAACTTTGTTGTCCATCATAGAAATTCCATATCTAATTCTCCAACACATTATCTCATTAAATGATAAATTTGTCGCAGTGTTTCTATTACACTGCATCATCCCGCCATTACGTTGTTTCATTCATGAAACAAAGTATCTATTATTCTTTAGTTAATGATTACTTACAGAGTTTCATTTATGTAATGAAACCATTGTCTCAATGTTTCATTGCAACAAAACAATTCTTTTGTATAAAACAAACTATTTATGTTTTCTTATTTTTTCTTCAATCATCTGAAAATTACGTTTTCAACTCAACCTGTGTTGATAGAGGTTATTTCCATTCATGGGTAATGTCATCATTCTGGACGCAATCATGCAATTATCTTTTCAATCCAAGCACCCATTTTTATATTTCCAAAACCATGCATGCACACAATTTCAATTCGCTTGAAAAAAGATTCAAAAACTATCTTTCACCCTCGACCCACACCGGTCAAGGTTAAGCTGCGCCTAAGTGAAACACTCCCCCACAAGCTTAGAGGTTCTATAATATTTTTAATTTAAGTAATTATTTAATAGTTATAAGGATTTTACAATAAAATAATTGTTACATAATTATTTTTTATCACCAAAAACTAACATCCACTGTTGGCCCATGTCGGCCAACATTGGGATTTTCCTAAAGAAATAATACCCTCCTGGGATCCACGTTAGTCTTAGATTTTCCATTCATGTAAGTTTTCTTGAGTTATAAGAATATGAAAATTTTAATAATTTTATTTAATTATTTTATTAACAGTTATGTGATTTTCGGGTTTTCTCACTAGTGGCATGAATCAACAAACTTAAGTTGTATCTAGGGTAAAACTGTCATCCTAAAAAAAAAGCTGCCCTCAAATTTCTGATATTGGATGTGGTTTAATAGTTATCCTATTTTTTTAGTAAAACCACTAATGTGTACTTCTTTAAACATAACATTTTTCAATGGATCATTCGAGGCACTCTAGGCCGCAAAATCACATGTCGTCTCAGCGCATGGTCTCAAAACAAATCCATATAATTAAAAAATTAACTGGAATTTCTTGAATATTACATTACCCCCACATTTAGGCATTCACTTCCCCATAAGCCAAAACAATGATAAATAAATGAATGTGACCCTAAGCATAAATCTGATCCCCCACTCCTATGTGCTCTTCAGGATATTCTTTTACTACCAGCAAACATGCACTAGAGGAATCAACCATCCCTCAAGTAATCATTTCTATAAATCCTCCCACTCCCCCAAAAAAATATTTAAATGACTTCTGGTTTTCATTATCTTTCTCTCCCATTCAATGACATGCGATGGATCATGCACATACCTCCTCAGCTACAACATGTGGAAAATAGTGTGCACCCGATTAATTGGGGGGATAGGAGGTATGTTACCTCACAAACTCTAATCAGAATCTAGAATGGTTTGATAAAACATGGAGATAACTTACTGCCCTAGAAAAATATCCATGTCTCTTTTCAAGGAGAGACATGCAGTAATATGTGGTCCCCCTCTATGAACTCCTACCATATCCATCACATATCAGCATATGACATATGTAAAATCTATGTAGTCGTCATCTCTTCTTGGATGACCTGCACCTTCTCAAGGGTATCCTATACCATCTTTGGACCCCTGAGTGCTAACTTCCTTGGGTCTATTCAGCATAATGGTGACCTACATGGTCTTCCATATGGTGCCTGAAACGGTGCCACACCGACGGTGGAGTGGTATCTGTTGTTGTGTGAAAACTCCACCCTTGGTAGGTGGTTGTCCCAAATATTACAAAAATCAAGAATTCAAGCATGAATCATGTCTTCCATGGTATGTATGGTTTGCTCCATTTGACCATCTATCTATGGGTGAAAGGCTATGCTTAATCAAAGATGAGTCCCAGAATCCTACTGTAAACCCTTCCACAACGGGTATGTAAAGTTTTCATCATGATCTGAGACTATCTTAAATGGGACTTCATGGAGTTGAACTATATCATGTACATTGAGGCATCTCAAGCACTCTATTAAACCTTTTTCTCTAATTGTTAGGAAGTGGGCCGACATGGTGAGTCGGTATAGGATCACTCAGGTGGTATGATTCCTCCTAGAGATAAATTAAAATCCCATCATGAAGTATGACTATATCTTATACCACTTCCACTCTGGTACCTTGTGGGGTTGTGTCAGGACTACTGGAACCTAGTGCTCATCCTTCACTTGATGAAAAGTGGGACATTATGAGACAAATTCTTCTACTGCCTTCTTTATCTTTGGCCACTAGTACTAACGTTGGATGTCCCGATACATCTTATCCATAACAGGATGTACCGAAAACAGGGGTGTATGTAACTCCCTCAACAACTCCTTCTGCAACACCATTGGTACTATGGTGAATTCTTTGAAAAGGATGATTTGATCCCCACCTACTTGAATCACTTTTAGGTATATCCCCTATGGATATCTGGGAATGTGTAGTCTCATAGTTGGCATCTCTACGTTTCACATCCTTTAATTTCTATAAGAGTGTAGGGGAAACTACCCTAAATTGAATATAATCTATCTCTTATCTATCCACAGGGCATATCAGATGATATTCCAACTTCTATGAGGCCTCATTATGTAGTTATGAACTTGATCTCCTACTGAGTTCATTTTCCACCACATTCCCCTTCTCAAGAGTTGAGACTATATTGAAGTAATAGTCATGGATGGACTCTATAACACCCCAAGCTTCCACTACATGCTTCTCTCTGAATAATACAGTAGCGTATGTTGTACGCAACTTCAAGTTCTAACACAACACAACCAATCTAACAAGCTGTCATGAATAGTAATACCTACTTTTTGAAATTTTATACATTTTATCTTTCAAAATGGAATTCATTTTTGGATTCGGAATATCGAAATTATCCTAGGGTGAAATTTTGGTACTTTTCAGATAACTTTCATATTTTGATGAATAGTGAAAATTACTAAATTTAATTACAAAAAACTTTTTTAATCGAAATAATTAATAGTGATAAATTATTAATTTGAGTGGTTTTAAAGTATATTTAGAATATATTTTTACCATTTAAAACAATTTTGGTCATTGTATGTAATTTCACATTTAAACCAGACATAAACAAGTGTCAATCTTTGGATAGTTATTATCTCTTAAAAACAGGCTATTTGTTTTGACGACGGGAATTAATTTTTAAATTAATTAACGCAACTGATATGTTTTGAATTTGTTAAAATATACATCATTTTTGAATACATAATATCAAATATATCTTAGGCTTAATTTTTTTTTATTTTTCTGGAAACTTTCATTTTTTGATGAATAGTGAAACCACAAAGTGGTAGTTAAAAAACTGAATTTTTCATAAAACTTAATTTTACTGCTTCTGTGAGTGGAATTATAAAAATCCGAGAGGCACCGTTAGTATCATGAAGTAAAATTTGGTTCAATGAGATGAAAATAATTTTTGGTGAATAGTAACATTTTACTTTTATTTACCACGGTTAAAAGTAAATAGGGTAATTAAGGGTAAAAATGATATTAATATTACCCTAACACATGTCCTAATTCTATTGGAAAAGTGTATCTCGACCAAAACCAACCTTAGGAGTAAAATATTATCATTTAGGTCCACTTGTATTAGATTAGTACATTTATTATTATTTAATTCAAAGAAGAGTTAAAAGAGTTAAAATCAAATTTTATTTACTAAAACATTTTTAATATAGGGTATACATGAGATAAATTCGACTGTAAATATTCATTATAAATCCAAAAAAATTTCATACAAAATGGTATTTTATTTATAATTTTTAGACATTAAATAATTTAATTTATTTATGACACAATGGTAATGCAGTAATTAACTAATTAATGAAGTATTAAAATAATTGATATTATAAATATCAAAATAAATGTAATTTGAGACTTTTTAGGAATTCCACTAATTTTCTAGGTTAATATGACATATTGGGATTGATTATATAAATTTTGTTCAAAGTAATAATTCTGTTATAAATTTATCAAAAACAAAATACCCAATACTGTCAAAATTGACATAAAAGAGTTTTTAAAACAAATATTATATTATTAATTTATATTGAATTCCTACAATTCTAAGGTTAGGAAAAAATACTTATATGATGATAGGTGTATCATTAATGGACCACTTGGGGGTCTCTTGGATGTATATTGTATGTTTATTAACCATATAATATAAAAATACAAAGAGACATTGTAAAAGTGAAACTAATTAACTAAGAGTTAATACTTAAAGATAATGTTAATATAATGACCCAAACCTATCTAAATTCTATTGGTTGAGTGGTTTTAGACCCATCCCCACCTTAATCTTTAAATAATCCACTTTGGATCCATTAGAAACCGAATATTAATTTATTATAAAATAATATTTTTCGCTTTTCTAAAGGTGCCCCTCACCCCTCTTATAAAAGGGAACCCCCCTTCTCACTAATTCACACATTCAAAGACTTTTGGCTTGAGAGGACCATGACAAAATACTCTCTCAACTTCCCTCAATACAACCTAGAGTCCTTATTTTGATAAAAAAGCCAACCTAAGGAGCCCTTTTGATCAAATCAAAAGGAAGAACTCGAAGAAGAGGTAATGTTTTCACCACCATCTTTCATGTTCCTCTATTCTTCAACTTCTTCATTATTTGTTATTTATATTCTAAAATAATAACTCAAGTATCTTCTATATACTGTGATGTTATTATAAATATGGTACAACCATATTCATTATTCTATCTATCCTTTGAATGGAATGTCACCATACGTGCGTACGTACGGCTTACCGTCGCCACGTCGTGGTGTAATTGTCATTCAATAAATTATTATTTGGATGGGTATAATAATGATGTGTAATTCATGTAAATAATAAATATAACATGATAATTACTCTGTCTATATGATATACCATCCAATTATATATTATTTTAACATCAAATGAATGATATTGTCGCTCGTGCGTACGTACGGACTACCGTCTCCACGAACACGATGAGATTAATTCTCCATCGTATTCATTCAAGTATAATTCTCATTTTATGATTAAAAATAATGTTTAAGGACTTGATATAATTCTGGATATGAATAATATACAACCTATCCATAACAAACACGTCTTACGTAACAAAGAATATAAAGGAAAACGAGTAAGTTAACAACCGAAATGACGATAATACTAAGATATTGTTAACAAATAAATGTTAAAAGATCATATATGATATCATATTAATGTAAATTATTCTTTTATAATTCAATAAAAACTATTTCACCATTATAAAGGAGGTTAACCTACCATCGACCAAGGAAAAAGTACAAAGTAAGGGGTTTCTTATCTCACTTTTTAATTCAGTGAGATTTCCATTCTTCACCACTTATTTATTGCATGTGGTGTGTATACTGCCCATGATTGTATTCATTGTGTAATATACATTAATTTATGGATATTTAAATCATAATGGTATTATAATTATTTCATTGGTGCATGTTTCATAAGTTACCGAATCGATAAGGGAATTTGAAATTTCAATTTCCACTCATTCGGCTTTACGCATACTTCATTGATTATTTTACTCCAAGATTATGTGTAGAATAACTATTCATTTTATTATGTCATAATTTCCACTCCCCTTTATGTGGATATACTTTTTATACACATAATCACTCCATTGATAAATTCTCAAGTCATCGGTATGAACTTGATAAGAGTAATTTTTACTCAATATCGATTTGTTGAGATAAACATCCAATTCATTGGTGTTGTTTTTACAGGAATATGTGTGAATGTACTTTGATTGTTTTACACTGAATATCCAACCATATTTAGTGTATTTATATTTTCACACATAATTATGTCATTGGTTTATCCTTAACTTAAGGATACAACCTTTATGAGAGATTTCATCTCAATTTACATTCCATTGAGACTTATTCGTTGTTATACACCAAATCACTTTTATGTGGTGTATATAATGTAATTTGACATAGTATATCATGAATCCATTTATTCTCATGATATTACAATTTTTTGATTACCTCAATTATTTTTATTCATGTTTCTCTCTTTTGGTTAGCAACTCTAACTAAAATACCATTTTAAAATGTTTTAAAGACTTATTCTTCTAAATCTTGCTCATTAATGTCCATGTTTTAAAAATGGTTTTAAGGATTTATTTATATGGACATTAATGTTTTAAAATTAAAACTCCTTTTAAAAGTTTCAAAGTGGTATGGGACACTTTGATTCAAAAATCTATTTTTAAATGGCTTCTTGAAAAATAGTGTGACTTTTAAATGATTTCAAGAAAAAGGGGGATATTTCTCTCAAATAGTTTTGATGATTATTTTCATCTCTATCAATATCCTTCATTATTCTTTATTGAGGTTATTATGATAAAATAAAATCTTCTGTATTGTATCTAATGAGTTATGTTTGACTATGGATGTGATATTTTTATACCATTCATGGTTTGTGGATAAAGTATTGACATTTCATTTTCTAGTTTTAATACGAATGTTTATGTTATGTTTAAAACTTTTCATATGAGGAATGAATTGGACATAGTAAGTGACAGGTGGAGCCCGCTATATCTCCTTGATGCATCAGTAGGTCTCATGAGAAAAACTAGTGTGTTGGCACAACGCCTTGACAAAATATTATTTGTATTCTTGGAACGAGGCCTTGGATATGTGGTTATGATAGTCTGGCATTATGCATTCCATAATTATGAAAGTGGTTATTGATATTTCATGTGATTATTCGATTAGTGGAATATCCATGTGAATAAGTAAATGGCATTATTTATTTTTTATTTCTACCATATTATGTTTAATTTCAAGTTTAAAAGGCTTTTGTTTTAGTTATACATTTCCTTAATTGTTTATTCCTATTTATGAAATTTTCCGCTATATTGTTATCCTTACTGGGCATTTAAGCTCACCCCTTTCTATGTTTTATTTTTCCCAGGATGTGAAGAAGTATTTTATGAATGACTTGAAGGTATAGTATGAGGGGATAAGAGTGTGTACTATGGAAACTATAATGTTTTAGTTTTCATTTTATGATGTAATGTAAACTTTATGAATGTATCTAGTTATTCCAAGGCTAATAAACTAATCGGTCTTTTGAGACTTGATCTTTATTTTGATCATGCCAATGTTATGTAATAATGAACCGACTCTAGATAACTGGGGTCAGGGCGTTACAGTTGGTATCAGAGGAAGTTTAGTATAAACGTTGGAAGCTAGATTTAGATAAACTCTGATTAGAGCACGTAGAACTAAGATGAACTTTTAGGATTAGTATAGAAGAACTTCCTAAAATTTTGGTATTGTAAAGATTTTGTGAGTTTTCCGAGCAATACATCCCTGTCTGGATACGAGCAGGTAGAGTTGGCTCTGGCATAGATGTATCTAGGGGTAAAACCCGAAAACACCACTTTTAGCTAGACTCGAACGGGAACTGGTGCACGAAAACGGGCCTTGCTGCACTCCTGGTTATGACACTCCTGGGGGATATGCCTAGGATAATTTACATTTTCTTTACAAACAAATTTGAAATATTATATATAAGTTGAGAGAAAATGACCTTGGTTAATACTAATGTGTTTTAAATTAAGAATATGGTGACATGATATTCTATAAATGATTTTATGACTACTATTACTCACACAATGCTTTCTGGTTTTAGTCAATCGCTGGATTCCAAGGAAGTCATAGTGACTTTGAGAATGATGTTCAATGTGGGAATGGTGGTGGAAATGAACAAAAAAATGGAATGTTGATAGACGTAAAAGATATCATCTTCATGCCAAATCAATTTTCCAAAAATATGATCAACAATATATATATTAACCCATTACCGAACTCAACAAAGAAGAGAAACGTGATGAATGATAAGAGCTCCAGCAGTGGAGACCATGGAGAAAGGAATACTCAATTTCCATCATGCAGTAAATGTGTATGGAGACACCCAGGAAAGTGTCTCTATGGGACCAAGAAATGATTTACGTGCGGGAAGGAAGGGCATAATGTGAAGAATTGATGAAGAAAAATGAAGAGTACTATGGAAGATGATAAAAATGGTCCCAAGAATCCATTTACAGTCATTTTCCATAAATGTAGGGAACCTGTCCATTACCCATGTGAATTCCCTATTCTATAGGATATTTTATTGGTCAAAGAAGAAGCTATGTGGAAGTAAATGGTTAGAGAAATGTATAAAAAGTATTAGTGCTCCTTATTGATGGGTTTACTTTGGAATAATTTTCTCTTGTATTTTTAACCCTATTGTTTACCATGTGAGAATGATATTTGAGGAAGAATTATCTTTTCTCTTGTGGATATAGTTATAAATAACCATTTGGTTTTATATGATCGTTGGGTTTGAGGAAATTATAAGTTATTATAACTTGGGATGAAAATTCAAGGTATGAGATAAGATTTGTCATTAAATTATGTTATGGTTATTTTGAGGAATTTATCTCATTTTGGTAATGTTATAAAATATAGTTTTTGGAAAAGGGAAACATGAAGACCGTGTGACAACCCGTAATGTCGGACAAAGCTGTGGGAATCGAACCCGCAACCAAAGTGCGATTGGGATTTATCGCCTACCATTGGAATATGTGAAGTCCCTAGTTAGTGTGACTATTATTTTTAGGTAAATGAATTTATTGATCAATAATAATTTGATTTGGGGATCTTATGTCTTATCAAATGAATACCCTTAGTATAGGAAAATGATTTGGTGATTAAGTGATGAATGTTATTTTGGAAGTTGTTCGCTTTGTTGTGAACACTATATTCCCAAGGAAAATAAAATAGTATGGGATTTCATTTGAGGAGTAATGGTGGATTTTTATCTATGTTTTTATTGTTGATTTATAGTGATTTGGGTTATTTAAGGAAATGATTAGGTAAATTACTTTTAAGTATGTGATTTTAAGAGTAATTAATGTCATTTGGAGAAACAATTTAACGTGGAAGACTACATTCTTATAAGTTTTGGGTTTAAATATTAGTTTGGATTATATTAAAGGATTTTAAGGAAAATTGATTATTGAATGGTATTTATTTATCTTTGGGGGTATTGATGGTTTAATTTTAGAAATTAAGATTAGTGTTTTTTTCTCTAATGGAATATCCATTTGGGGGATCATCAGATATTGTACTAACCATTTTGGTTTTGATTAATCTCTAAATACAAGGTAAATATATAGTTTATCCAACGTGGATCATTTATTTCTATAGAAGTTTATTCTAGCTCTTCCATTATGACCAAGTCTTCTTGAATACTCATTGATAAAAAAATGAGTTAGTGGTAAAAATTTATTAAAGAATGAAATTCTACTTAAAAAGTAAGTATATCTCATTATTTTCTTAGTCAATATCATAAATTAATTCCTCGTCCTTATGTAATGTAACTTAAAACAAAAAATGTTGTCCATTTACTTTTCCTACTGGGAGACTAATGACCGTTTGTCCCAACACAAGTTTGTGATTTTCTTATTGTTAACTTTCTCCTGATCATGTTTTCTATCCCTCTCCGTCAGAACTTAACACTTAGTTTATCATCCATATCCATGTTTTCTTACATGGAATCCTTGTATGGGTTATCTCAGGTGACCTTTGTACTTCTCATTATTTCTTTTAAAGTGATAGTTTTATTGACTCTTTTTCCGATGTGGGACTTTCCATTATATTCCCAAGCCCAATTTTAAAAATTGTGAGGACACAATTTATTGAAGGAGGGGAGAATGTAACACCCCAAGCTTCCACGGTACGCTTCTCTCTGAATAATACAGTAGCATGTGTTGTACGCAACTTCAAGTTCTAACACACCACAACCAATCAAACTAGCAGTAATGAATAGTAATACCTAATTTTTGAAATTTTATACATTTTATCTTTCAAAATTAACTTCATTTTTGGATTCGGAATATCAAAATTAGCCTAGGGTGAAATTTTGGTACTTTTCGGATAACTTTCATATTTTGATGAATAGTGAAAATTACTAAATTTTAATTAAAAACAACTTTTTTAATAGAAATAATTAATAGTGATAAATTATTAATTTGAGTGGTTTTAAAGTATATTTAGAATATATTTTTACCATTTAATACAATGTTGGTCATTGGATGTAATCTGACATTTAAAGCAGACATAAACAAAGTGTCAATCTTTGGATAGTTATTATCTCTTAAAAACATTCTATTTGTTATGACGACGGGAATTAATTTTTAAGTTAATTAATTAAACTGATATGTTTTGAATTTGGTAAAATAGACATCATTTTTGAATTCATAACATCAAATATATCTTAGGCATAATTTTTGGTATTTTTCTGGAAACTTTCATTTTTTGACGAATAGTGAAACCACTAAGTGGTAGTTAAAAAACTGAATTTTTCATAAAACTTAATTTTACCGCTTCTATGAGTGGAATTTTGAAAATCTGAGAGACACAGTTAATATCAAGGGGTAAAATGTGGTTCAATGAGATGAAAATAATTTTTGGTGAATAGTAACGTTTTACTTTTATTTACCACGGTTAAAAGTAAATAGGGAAATTAAGGGTAAAAATGATATTAATATTATCCTAAAACATGTCCTAATTCTATTGGACAAGTTTATCTCGACCAAAAACAACCTTATGAGTAAAATATTATCATTT
This sequence comes from Viscum album, assembly GCA_963277665.1. Taxonomy (NCBI): domain Eukaryota; kingdom Viridiplantae; phylum Streptophyta; class Magnoliopsida; order Santalales; family Viscaceae; genus Viscum; species Viscum album. The sequence continues at coordinate 1,272,715,154 of OY728132.1, read as the reverse complement.
AGGTCCACTTGTATTAGATTAGGACATTTATTATTATTTAATTCAAAGAAGAGTTAAAAGAGGTAAAATCAAAGTTTATTTACTAAATCATTTTTAATATAGGGTGATACATGAGATAAATTCAATTGTAAATATTCATTAGAAATATCAAACGATTTCCTAAAAAATGGTATTTTATTTATAATTTTTAGACATTAAATATTTTAATTTATTTATGACACAATGGTGATGTAGTAATTACCTAATTAATGAAATATTAAAATAATTGATATTATAAATATCAAAATAAATGTAATTTGAGACTTTTTATCATTTCCACTACTTTTCTAGGTTAATATGACATATTATTATTGATTATGTAAATTGTGTTCGAAGTAATAATGCTGTTATGAATTTATCAAAAACAAAATACCCAATAGTGTCAAAATTGACATAAAAGAGTTTTTAAGACAAATATTATATTATTAATTTATATTCAATTCCTAAAATTATAAGGTTAGGCCACAAGACTTATATAATGATAGGTGTATCATTAATGGACCACTTGGGGGTCTCTTGGATGTATATAGTATGTTTATTAACCATATAATATAAAAATACAAAGAGACATTGTAAAAGTGAAACTAATTAACTAAGAGTTAATACTTAAAGATAAGGTTAATATAATGACCCAAACCTGTCTAAATTCTATTGGTTGAGTGGTTTTAGACCCATACCCACCTTAACCTTTAAATAATCCACTTTGGAGCCATTATAAACCGAATATGAATTTATTATAAAATAATATTTTTAGCTTTTCTAAAGGTGCCCCTCACCCCTCTTATAAAAGGGACCCCCCCTTCTCACTAATTCACACATTCAAAGCCTTTTGGCTCGGCCAAAACCTGCCCAAATACTCTCTCAACTTCCCTAAATACAACCTAGAGACATTATTTTGATCATAAAGACAACCTAAGGAGCCCTTTTGATCAAATCAAAATGAAGAACCCAAAGAAGAGGTAATGTTTTCACCACCCTCTTTCAAGTTCATTTCTTCTTCAACTTCTTCTTTCTTTGTTGTTTCTATTCTAAAATAATAACTAGAGTATCTTATATATACTGTTATGTTAATATAAATATGGTACAACCATATTTAGTATTCTATCCATCCTTTGAACGACATGTCACCATACATGCGTACGTACGGCTTACCGTCTCCACGTCGTGGTGTAATTGTCATTCAATAAATTATTATTTGGATGGGTATAATAATGATGTGTAATTCATGTAAATAATAAATATAACATGATAATTATTCTTTATATATTATATATCATCCAATTATATATTATTTTAACATCAAAAGAATGATATTGTCGCTCGTGCATACATACGGACTACCGTCTCCACGAACGCGATGAGATTAATTCTCCATCGTATCCATTCAAGTATAATTCTCATTTGATGATTAAAAATAATTCTTTAAGGACTTGATATAATTCTGGATATGAATAAGATACAACAAATCCATAACGAACATGTCTTACGTAACAAATAATATAAAGGAAAATGAGTAAGTTAACAGCCGAAATGACGATAATACTAAGATATTATTAACAAATAAATGTTAAAAGATCATATATGATATCATATTAATGTAAATGATTCTTGTATAATTAAATAACAATTATTTAACCATTATACAGGAGGTTAAACTACCATCGACCAAGGAAAAAGTACAAAGTAAGGGGTTTCTTAACTCACTTTTAATTCCGTGAGATTTCCATTGTTCACCACTTATTTATTGCATGTAGTGTGTGTACTTCCCATGATTGTATTAATTGTGTAATATACTTTAATTTATGGATATTTACATAGTCATTGTATTATCCTTATTTCATGGGTGCATGTTTCATAAGTTACCAAACCGATAAGGGAATTTGAAATTTCAATTTCCACTCATTCGGCTTTACACATACTTCATTGATTATTTTACTCCAAGATTATGTATTGAATCACTATTCATTTGATTATGTCATAATTTCCACTCCCATTTCTGTGGATATAATTTTTATACACATAATCACTCCATTGATAAATTCTCAAGTCATCGGTATGAACTTGATAAGATTAATTTTTACTCAATCTCGATTTGTTGAGATAAACATCCAATTCATTGGTGTTGTTTTTACAAGAATATGTGTGAATGTCCTTTGATTGTTTTACACTGAATATACAACCATATTTAGTGTATTTATATTTTTCACACATAATTATGTCGTTGATTTATTCTAAACCTAAGGATACAACCTTTATGAGAGATTTCATCTCAATTTACATTACATTGAGACTTCTTCGTTGTTATACACCAAATCACTTTTATGTGGTGTAGATAATGTACTTTGACATAGTATATCATGAATCCCTTTATTCTCAAGATATTACAAAGTTTTGATTACCTCAATTATTTTTACTCAAGTGTCTTTCTTTTGGTTAGAAAATCTAACTAAAATTCCATTTTTAAATGTTTTAATGACTTATTATTCTAAATCTTGCTCATTAATGTCCATGTTTAAAAAATGGTTTTAAGTATTTATTTATATGGAAATTAAAGTTTTAAAGTTAAAACTCCTTTTAACAGTTTCAAAGTGATATGGGACACTTTGATTCAAAAATATATTTTTAAATGGATTCTTGAAAAATACTGTGACTTTTAAATGATTTCAAGAAAAGGGGGGATATTTCTCTCAAATAGGTTTGATGATTATTTTCATCTATGTCAATATCCTTCATTATTCTTGATTAAGGTTGTTATGATACAATAAAAGCTTCCATATTTTATCGAATGAGTTATGTTTGACTGTGGATGTGCTATTTTTATACCATTCATGGTTTGTGGATAAAGTATTGACATTTCATATGCTAGTTTTAATACGAATGTGGATGTTATGTTAAAAAATTTTCATATGAGGAATGCATTGGACTTAGTAAGTGATGGGTGAAGCCCGCTATAGCTCTTCAATGCATCGGTAGGTCTCATGAGACAAAATAGTGTATTGGAACAAGGCCTTGAAAAAATCTTATTTGTAGTCTCGGCACGAGGCCTTGGCTATGTGGTTATGATAGCATGGAATTATGAATTCCATCATTATGAAAGTGGTTATTGATATTTCATGTTATTATTCGATTAGTAGAATATCCATGTGAATAAGTAAATGGCATTATTTATTTTTATTTCTTCCATATTATGTTGAAGTTCAAGTTTAAAAGGCTTTTTTTAGTTATACATTGCCTTAAATGTTTATTCCTATTTATGAAAGTTTCTGCTATATTGTTATCCTTACTGGGAATTTGAACTCACCCATTTCTATGTTTTATTTTTCGCAGGATGTGAAGAAGTATTTTATGAATGACCTGCAGGGATAGTATGAGGGGATAAGAGTGTGGACTATGGAAACTATAATATTTTAGTTTTAATTTTATAATGTAATGTAAACATTATGAATGTATCTAGTTATTCCAAATCTACTAAACTAATTGGTCTTACGAGACATGATCTTTCTTGTGATCAGGCCAATGTTATGTAATAATGCACCGACTCTTGGTAACTGGGGTTGAGGCGTTACAAACTCTATCCAACTCCATTATCTCAGGTTTAGATTCTTTGGAGAAAAGATATAATTGAGACTATTTTTTCAAGGGTATACTATGAATCATTCAACCATCATGTAGTGTCACCACATCTTCAGTACGCAGACTGCCACTTCCAACTCAATGGAATGGTTGACATAGTTCTTCTCAAGCAGTTTCAACTCTTGTGAGCCATATGTAATCACTTCATGACCTTTCATTACGAAAAAAACAATCCCGGTTCTTAATGTGTCACTGTACAACATGTAGTCGGCTTACTCCTTTAGAAACCTCTATATAGAAGAACTCGTAAAACTCTACCTCAGCTGAAGAAAGATCTTCTAGGATCCTTATTGTCCCCATGATGGGTTTTTCATTATATGTCAATGATTTCATGGGTGCTTCTTATCTGGAGAATTCTGGTACAAACTTCCAATAGTACCCATCCCCCCATAGAAACTCTGAACCTCGATAAAAATCTTGGGTGGCTCCCAAGAAAGAGCCATAATGATCTTTGTTGGATCTGCCACAACTCTAGCCTCGGAGATGACATGTCCCAAAAAGTTGACCTTTTTATCCAAAACTCACACTTCAAGAGCATTAGGTAAATAAGGTTCTCTCTGAGTCTGTCCAGAACCATCCTCTGGTGTATCACATGCTTCTCCTTAGATGCTGAATACACTAAGATGTCATCAATGAAGACAACAAATAATGGGTCTAAGTATAGTTAGAAGATCTTGTACATGAGTCCTCATCATGGCAACTAACATCACTAAGTAATCATAGTGGCTGTAAAAACATCTAAAAGACATTATTGAGATTTCCACATCTCATACTCAAAGATGGTGATATCCATATATGAGGTATATCTTTGAGAACCATCTCTCTCCCTTCAATTGATCGAAGAGGACATCAATCCTCAGTAGAGGATACTAGTTCTTCATGGTCACTTGGTTCAGGTGCTGAATGTACACGCATAACCTCAAGAATCCGCTTGACCTCTAGGAAAACAACAATGTGGCTACCCATGGTTAAACACTGAGCCTTACGAACCTCTTCCTCTACAAGTCCTCCAACTGTACCCTCGGCTCCCAGAGCTTTGTAGGAGTGAACTGATATTCATTTTTTGATACCGGTGTCGTCCTGGGGGATAGATCAGTGCATTAATCTACCACTCTATGGGTAGGTAGTCCTGGAAAACCCTCTAAAATACTTCCTCATACTCATCCAAGTCTCTGAGAATAACATCAGTTTCCTACTTTCCCACTGTGGACATCCACTGGTTGTATCTACTCAGCCAAGTAACATTCAGCCATAATGGTTGTATCTAGTACCCTAGAATAAGTAGGAATGTACAGATGAATATTGATGGGTTGTAGGTACCTAAACGAATATCACTCGTAGGTATGAGTTCTGATTCACTAGTCGCATCATATTCATCATGTACCTAGAAGGGTTGATATGCCTCGATGAATACTCAACTACTAACATGTTGGCCCGTTGAAGCTACAGATGCTCTTGGGAATTCATATCCCTTAGATTTTATGAAAAGGTCCCCCTATCAGCGAGTGGTTCTCAAGCACTATTCACATAAAAGTCACCTCATCGTAAGATCATGTAATCTAAACCTCATCAGCACCCTATTGAGCCACATAGAAGGATCACTGTTATAACTACCATTTGATCTAATTGTTCCCTGACTAGTTAGAAAAATCATCCACCACCTCAACCCAGTCTTTAGCCATCTGTGAGTAAGGATGTCCTCGGAAACTGATGGGTTTCTATCGCAGAAACTCATTTATGGCGCTGATCTAACTTGCGTCCTCTATGGGTAGCACATATAGTAACTACTGACCAACAAGCAGTGGTAAAGCTGGGACACTTCCTAAATGTGACATATCAGGTAACGATCCCTATACCAATGCCTCATCACTCTGTGGACCATCCTCATGGTCAAAGACAAGAATCCTAGATGACTGTTTGCATGGAGGCATCTTGAAAGATAATCAAGATGAACAAAGGTCAATTTATTATACCTGATGAGATGAATCTGACTCAAAAATATAGTTGGTAAAACCTCAGAGATGCATGAAAAAAGTGTTTTTGTGTACCAGGTTGGGAAAAAAATTCAGGATCTTTGTGAATAGATACGTCATCCATCATACCAATACTCTACTTCCGGGTCTAAAATCCAATCTCCAAACACTTATCCCTGTTTCCCCATAAATATTTATAGACTCTTAGTTCTTATGGTAGATCCAACCACTTTGATATCACTTTTCCATGCCCCATTCCCTTGGAACCGTGTTGTGACTACCCCATGCCCACCTTCCATAGGCCAGGGGATAGAGACTAGCACCAAATAAGAATATACCAAAAAGATAAGGCATTTTCCTTTAAAACTGTACACACACACACACACAATGCAAACAGAATGTACAAAATGGGTTGAATAAAACTGAAAAACCACAATGGAAATTAAAAAAAGAGGCTATAAAACAAGCCCAATACTTCACAGGAAAGTAAAACTACCCCGGTCCGTCTGCTCGAGACCCTTTTTGAAGAGTAAGTGAAGGGTAGTTGCCTATAGCCATAGTAGTATGCCCATCAGTCCTGTCTCACGGAGCACCATATAGTTCAATACCACCAAGGTATCTATTGAAGCATCCATCTTTCTCGTCTCACTAAGAACCACCTTATCTTGGACCACCAAGTTCTTGGTCGAAGCATCAATCACCTTCACGGGACACGACACGTGCTGTATAAGCCTGTACATGGGTGAGTAACATAATACACAATAGAGACCCCAAATCACAAAGGAAAACCACAAAGGAGAGTATGAACAAGGTAATTTCAGTATACAACAGAGGAGAGTGAACCATGTACACTGAGTACACTATGACAAGAGTACGTGAAGTACACTATGTACACCACTGAGGAGATTTACCCAAATACAATCAGTACACCATTCTATAGAGTAATCCAAGTACACTTAGTACACCACTGTGTTAGCTCACACATGTATAATCTAATGTATGTAAGGAAAAATTAGTAGTCATACACTAAACTCCAAAGATGCTGAGTTACTCATCACCAATGAGTACCATGACTATACTGAGTCAAACAGAGCTACTACCCACTATGGGTATACTGGGTCACATAGAAATTCTCCCCACCACAAGCCTACTGAGCCACAAATAGTTGCTTCTCACTTGGGACATCGTAGTAAATCCACACAGGGTTGCCTGTAGCTGAAACACACATGGTCACTTTTCAGCAGACTTTAGGTCTCAACCAGCCACAGGATTCCCACATGTAGTGCGCTTGATTCAGGGAGAATCCAGTCCTCATACCATTCTTCGTATCCATAATCTCATAGAATCTCACGTAGAGTAAAATATTTTCTCTTAGAAAGTCTACCAATTTCATAGAAGGTGCGTCAATTGGAAGCCGAATCTAAATATTATTAGAGCTTTAGTAAACAAGGTATGATTAGGTCCAAGCCCGGTCTGATTTGGTCTGATCAACCGAAAAACATGGACAGGGGGACCCATATGATCCCGCCTCATTCGACCAACTAGCATAAATAGTTTGGGGTTTGGGCCAGCCCTGTCCGGCCTGGACACTAGGCTAGGCCCATTTTTTCATGCTAGACCCAGCCCAGTCCAGCCGTGGGTCTAGCCCCCAGGTCTCCTAGTGACGCGCAATGAAGGGATAGTTTTATTTCCCTTCATGGGCCTCCCAGTCGCTCGATTTTATCCCATCGGCTCGGCCAACACTTGCGGGCCAGTTTCTTCCTACCCAGGCCATGGAGCGGCCCAATTCGCACCCCTGGGCTCAGCCCGCACAGTGGGACCATCTCCTTCAGCCTAGACACCAGGATGGTGTCCGGTTCCTGCATGTCATGACCAGCTTATCTGGCCACCCGATCTGGTCCCACAAGTGGTCCCCACTAGACTGCATGCCGGTGTGAATCCACGGCCCCAGCTGGTGGCTACCCTATCCATCGTGGCACGATGTCTTGGCGTGCCGCCGGTCACTGGCACCGGTGCACCAGCAGAATTTTACGCTGATCGTCGCGTCCAATCCGGTGGTCCATTCTTCAGAATGATTGTACCTCTGGCCTCCATGTGGTGCCATCATCCATGTTACGGCCTCGGAAGATCCTTTCTATCAATCTGGAGTTAGGACAATGAAGAACATGCAAGAATGCACAAGGCATATGGGCTCATTCCTTATTCATGTTAGCCCACAACCTCCTCATTAGAGGTTTAGAAACATGAGGAAGGATTAATGAATTATCAACGTTCTACCCCAATGTAAAGACCCGATGCTAACCACCCTCCCATAATAACAAGTGACATGTAGATCAACATGTTCTTGGGTTGATCCATGTTTGTTGTTTTAGAAAGAATAATAGGGAAATGAAAATAAAAGAGTAACCCCTATCATTAGAAGGATCATAATTGGTGTCCATCCATTTGAATTTGTTGTTGTTCATCGATCTATAGTCCCAGATTCATTATCCAAGGCATTGTTTCCATTTTATGATTTTCTGGTGCTCTTCATTGGAGAGAAATCAATCACGTACTTTAAGAGAAATTCCATCCCTGATTCTTCGACCCTTTATCTCATTAAAAGAGAGATGTGTCATAACGTTTTTGTTACACTATGTCATCGTGTTGATACATTATTTTAATTATTTAATAAAGTATATATTATTCTTTTGTTAAATAGTCATTAAACTATTTCATTTATTGAATGAAATATTCAACTCATCGTTACGTTGCAATGAAACAATTAGTTCAAAAATAATAATATATTTTATTTTATTTTATTTCATAAAATGTCTAAAAATTAAATTTTCCTTTCAACCGATGCCTGTGAATGTTAGTTCCATTATTATGTAAGGTCATCATTAAGGACACAACAGTGCCCTCATATTTTCAATCTAGGCACTCGTTTTGAAGTATCCAAAACCACGCATGTGCGACATTATAATTTTCTTAAAGATGTTCAAAAATATCATTCACTCTCAACCAGTGCTAGTCAAGGTTAAGCTCCACCTAAGTGAAACATGACCTCATGAGCTCAACGGTACTCTCAGATTTCTAATCTGAGTTACCGTTTAGGAGTAATAAGTATTTGAAAATAAAATAATTATTACATAATTTTTTTATTTATAACCAAAAAAAAACTTCCACTATTGTCCCGTGCTATCCAATGTTAGGCTCTACCTAAGAAAATAACACATTTATGAGCCCAACAGTGGTCTCTTATTTTCTATCTAAGTCACCATTTTCAAGTTATAAATATTTTAATAATAAAATAATTTCATCTAATTATTTTATTTATGGTTATGCCATTTTCAGGGTTTCTCACTAGAGGCTTGCGACGACTAAACATAAGTCGCACATATGGTAAACCTACCATCATGAATGCAACGGTGACCTTGAATTTCTATTCTAGATACTCTTTTAGGATTTGTTCCACTCTTTTAGGAAAACTGATCATGTGTGCTATTTTAAACATAACATTATTTGACGGATCATTCCGGGAACTCCGGGCCTCAAAATCTCACCTCGTCTCATCGTCTGTTCTCTAAATAATCTCATATAATTAAAAAATACATGGAATTTATGAGAAATTACATAGTAGTATAAAATACATATATTATCTACATTAACCTTAAAATTTTCAAATATTCATCACAACTTATTTAACCCATGTGAAAAAGGTGAGCTTCATGAAAAATTCTAAGAAACAAGATCAAAATCTATATAGAGATTTAAGGTGGATGGTATCATTATAAGATATACCCTATGAATCATAATAATCATTAAAGGCAATTGAGTTAGAATTTCAAACACTTATATATAATCATTAGATATTTTCTTTGAAAAACAAAAAGAAATTTATTTTTATTTTGATAACAATTATTTTAAAATGAAAAATTCAAAAAAACAATGTGTTTAGAAATTACATTGGAAAACCATTAAAACTTGGAATTTATGTCTCATTAAAAAATATGTTTATAAAAATATGAAAAAACTATTTGGATAAGTAATTAAAAATAATATTCATTTCACACCTTTGTGTAGTATGTTATATCAATAGAATGTTTACTTTAAATCCCATGAAAATAAATTATATTTTAACTGAAAATGACCTTAATAATGCATTAAAACTTTGGGAATGAAATATATAAATAAATATAAAGATCATGTACTTGGAGGAGAAATATCCCCAACCAAAAAAAATAGATAAGGTTTGTTCCACTTATAGTCATATTATTAGATTAATTGTGAACAATTGGAAAGGTAAATGGTAAGAAAAAATTTGAACCCCTAAAATAACCATAATGGAAGAAAATATTTTGGTTCGGAGAGATAAATAATATACAATTTCATAAATTGGAAACTTATATTTAAATAATATTTAATTTCAAGTGAGATTTAAAAAAACCTTATGGATTGAAAAAGAATGAATCAAAAAATCTTAAATGTGAGTAAATTTTATGGATTTTTAGATACCATAAATTGAAAAAAATATGATAATGAAATATCCATGGGTATTATATACACCACAAAAAATAAATATGGTAGCGAATATGGAAGATATCTCCAAAACCTTAGTATATGAAAATCCTAACAATAGATTCTCAATTATTCAGACATGATATAACATCATATATTAAAAATAATAATCATTAATCATCTATTTAATAAACTAATTAATTTTATTCACCTTTTATATTAGTATTTAATGTTATTATTTTACATAGTTATAACTTATTTTTTAGTTAATATCAATCATTGATTGTAAGTAACCTCCACAATTCCTTGTATATTTTGATATAATGGTTTCAATCATCATTCAAATTTTATGATATCATCATCAAAAAAATATTCAATGTACTATAATATAATTTAATTAATTATTTATTACACACTACGTTCATTCCACGGTAGATTTGAAAATGGTTCTCAAATAGAAAATCCATACCACACTGTTTTAAAATTTTTTAATGAATAAAAACTGTTAAATTAATAAGAAGTTAAATTTAAATTTTAACATTAATAACCAAAAAAAAAGTTACTAATATCATATCTTACTATTAAATAAGTTTTCATAGTCATCTATGATGGAAATTTACATTATCCTTCGTGTAGGTGTTAATATCAACCCAAAGAATAACATTCCATAATCAATAGATGAATATAGTTATAAAGAGATTTTTTATAATATAATTATTAATGAAGGATAATGATATTATTTAGTAATTATTAAACTAATAAATTTTAATCAAGAAGAGGTAGAGGATGAATATCAATTAAAAAATGGATAATAAGTCATTATATAAAAATAATAAATCATATATTCCCATGAAAATATTCTTATTTTTGAAGTATTAGGTCATATATTTGAGACTAAGGGATAAAAAGACTGATAAAATTATTTTAGAAGGAAATATGGAAGATTATCCAATGTAATTCTGATTTTAGGTGTGACTTATAAATGGTGGTAGAGGGTTACTTTTACAAGCAAGAGGGGTGACATATTATTAAATACTTATTTATTAATTTTAAAGGAATTCCACATTCAAGGGAAATGGATAAAAAATTGTATATTAGTATGGATAAGATATGGGAAGGCTGATAAAGGTCTCATCCACCCATTTATAGATAAGGTTTTTTGATATTTTTTTACATTAATCCTTTTACAATATTTCATCCTTCACTATGGTGGATAACTTTTACCATGGTAACTTATTTTTCATGAATACAATTTAAACTATAATTGTTACATTGTCTTAAACATATAATTATAAATATGAGATCCATTTTATTGGATTCAATTTCTAAATGATAAAAAATTAAATTCAGTAAAAATATGCATAACATAATAAATATAATTTTTCTACAAATGAATTTATACTAATTACAGTAATATTTTTTTAGTTTATGATTTGAAAACTAGATTTATTTTATTTTGAAAACAATCCTAAACTAAATAGAATCTTATGAATACTTAGTTAATAGAAAAGACTGAAAAATAGTTTATATAAATAAAATATAAATTTGGTTTCAAAATTTCAAACATAGGTTTCTAAATTCAAAATATTAATTTTTTTAAAAAATATTGTACTCCCTAAATACATCGTTTTTCTCTAAAATGGTTTAATAAATTATTAATTCATGATTTTTTCAGTATGACGCCTTAAAATTATAATGTTTTTAAACATTTTATTTTTACAATTCTGTTAGAAATACTTTTTTTAGAAAATTACAAAAAAAATCACAATAAGTTAATTTTAAAACAATGAATCAAAACATGAATTTAATCTTGTTAAATTAAAATTCTAAAATTTATAATTTTACTTATTTTAAATATATTTCTTTTTTCATTGAATTAGAAATATTTTATAATTCCTCTATTATTTATTAGATTTTTTTAATTATATTACTATTAATTATGTGGATCCATGATTTTATTTTTTTGAAATATTTTTTTAAAATTTATAAAATAAATAAAAATGCTTGTTTTTTAAAAATCAATTTATTTGAATAATAATATCCTTCATAAATAAACTAGTATAATTTATTCTATTTGAAAAAAATAATTTATAATGAAAACATAAATAATTAACATCTAAATAAATATTATTTATATAAACTTTTTACTAGAAATTTCAAATTTTTTATATTATTCTAAGAAACATTTATGTTATTTTAAATTGATTTATATCTTGTACGATTAATTTCCTTTTAATGTTCAAATATTTTAAAGAATCATATTTATAATTGAAATACATATGTTTTCAGGATTGAAAATATGTCATAAAACCTATGGTTTTATAATAACTGACCAAGATCATTAATATTGAGGGTTTCTCTGATTGATATAAAATGTGAAACCTAGTTTAACTATTCTTCAATAACTCATACCACATCACTATCACATGGAGAACATGAAACATCAATCAAAAAATTCATTATCACTTCATACTATTTATATTTGGGAATGAGAGCTAACTAAAAAGAACCCAAATGTCGTAAATTCTTAGCCTTCACCAGTTGATATGTGAGACATAGTGAAACTAAACCTACTATATCCCTCTATATCCTAAGACACAAATAATTCCTACACATGTCATTGTACATCATGGTAATCCACAAGTGAGCATAACATCTCTAAGAATTTGAATCCAATATAATATACTCACACATGATCATAAAAACCACAAATCTACCTCGGACATCAAATATATTGTCATCATCTTAAGGTTAATTAGGTGGAATCTCCCCAAAATATATACTATCCCTCATAACCTATTAAATCATGTTATACAATTGACAATCCTTCACCAAATTATAAAGGTAGGTATAAAATCCATAAACACAAAGGATTCCCTAGGATGATGCTCCTGAATATTGAGTTGCATCCTATTAATATATTCCATATCGATGTAAAATGAATAAATATAATCGATTCTACTTTTATACTAAAGGTTCATGTCATGTTGTGATAAGATATACCTAAGGATCTTTTGACCAGTATCCACCACAATTCTCTAACAAAGAATACAGAGACACAAACATCTCAGCACATATAGTATCATTGTCAGATTTAAATCACGATAAAGATTATTCCACTCAGGTATCCCCATATTCGTATATATATATGAAACTGAGGACACATCATATATAATTACAACACCCAAACCAAACTCTAATGCCTAATAATAATAGTTATACTTCCTTCCTATCTTTATTAAGGTCAAAAATAGTGTATATGTCAGCCTTTGATTTAACTCATGGAAGGATCACCAATAAGGATATAATAATACAACTTCACCCTCATATTGTTTAGGTTTTTCATCAAAACTTATTAATAATATAATTATTATTTTAATCTCTTGTTGTACCATTCTAATACAAGGATGCAACTGATATTGAAAAAAATTTATGCCACTCCTAAAAAGAACACCCAAGACCTTATTATTGTCCATTAATATATTTTCCCTCAAGATTAAATTCCTTAATAAATAGTCCTAGAATATATAATAATAAAATTTTAAATATTCAAATATAAATTATTTTTTATGTGTACCTAGAACTATCATTATATGCTAAGTATTGTCCTCGCACAAACGATAGTATGACAGGATATCACTAATAAAGGCCATAAAAATGAATCTAAATATAGATGGAATGATCAATTAGTCAAGGAAATAAACACTATCATAACATTCATCAAACTTAATTACACACCAATATACTCTTAAAAAATATATATTACAATAAAAAGTTTTTGGATCATTATAAGTCCACACCAATAATAATTGATAACAATATCGCAATTCAATCTTAGATACAAATGTTACTCCCTTAGTTGGCTAAATATATCATCAATATGAGTAATTTGATACCAATTCATGATGGAAACATAATTTAACCTTTTTTAATTGACACAAAATCATAATTAACCATTCATTTTCATGGAAAAAAACAAGATCAGTGAATAAATCACTTCAGGTCAAGGAACTCTAGAAAATTGATCAGCTCTATATGTTTTTCAGGAGATATCATATAAGGATGAATTCATACATGGAAATAACATAGTCATTTAAAATGAATATCGCTATCTTAGGTGGTTTCCCTATGAATTTATAAGGAAAAACACCATATAACAATAAAAAATAGGAGGAAAGAATAATTTTTATATCTCTTGATCATATATAAAACCTCTAAAAAACTGGGTGTTATGTTTCCCCAACCACCATTGGTAATTTCGGAATAGAAATTACTACAATACCACTCACTAAAAAAAGTATACTAGTCACCCTCAATAGACACAAATATAACCAAACATTGTCAGAGTATATTTTTTCTAGATATTGATTCAACAAATTTGTACATAATATCACATCAATACAAAACTTATCGAACATAAGTAAATACGTTTTATTCCAATATCTACTAACCATGAGTGTTCAAATAGGAAAAAATCGAATACGCTACAATCACACCTCTAAAGGCATGATAATAGACATCACCCCACAAGGATACTATATCATAATCCCCAGATCCTTAAAAAGATTTAGAAATATAAATGAATGTGAAACACTTTTATCAAATAAAATATAAGAAATGATATATAATAATAATATCAAACCTAGAATGTGTAATGTTCATATGATAAGATTAATAGAAATCTTCTTGATGGTATGAAGCAGGTAGGAACATAATTTTATTCCTTATCCTCCAAATACCTCACTTAATTGAGGAAAAAAACTCCATTGCCTCACCAGAAATTGAGAAAAATGACCCCCTCTACACCCTGTCTAGAAGGATAAAGCCCATCTACCTCCCTTTGATAAATCCCCTAACCCAAATATTAATTATGGAGCCTATACATCACTAAAAGAACTTGTTGGGTGAGAATAGATATCATAAAATCATTAAAAACATAATCTACCTACAAAAATGATACTCCACTAGTGGTAAATGGAACTAGTGTCACATATAATCTAACCCACCACACTGATACAATACATAGGGATTCCAACAATGCAAATAAAAATAAGATCTATGACATTGACTAACCTCCCTATCACCAATCATTTGAGAATCTTCAAAATGTAATTTCTATACAACTAAAGATTCACTCCCATTCCCAATGTAAAAAACCTAACATACCAGATGGTAAATCTTTGACCATGTTCCTCTTTATATTGAGTTCATGGTTCCGAACCTCAAAAAAAGACACGAGTCAAAAGATGTTCACCAAATATTGAATTTAATGAGTCAGTACGTACTGAAATTTTGAAACCATGGTGGTATCATCACTATTATTTAAAGATCCATACAAAAGTAACTTGATAAAATAGGTGGAATTTTCCATCATTGACATAATCCCTTGAATGAGATACATAAATTCTAAAGACCTATAATCTCTTAATTCCTTAGGGAATAAATTATTAAAGAAACATTTCTATAATAATTTATAGGATAACCTAATATGCTGATCTTCTTAGACAGTAACATAAGAATAGTTCTTTACTAGTCATTAAATCATATACAAGAAAATAGTTAACCACCTATTAGGTTGAGTCTTATTATGGTTAAATATTATGAAAAAAATTAACATAAAACTATACATTATTAGGTCTAGTTTCTCTTGAAAATAATGGTGTAAACTGCAACTAGAACTCTCTCGGTAGACTCTATATTGAAGGATCACCTCTTAGAGATTCATGTCCTATATAAAAAATTGTATCAAATAGATTATCATGGAATTTCAAATGAATGGGATACATAGTTTCAATTGGTTCCTTCGGTTCAAAAACCATTAGGGTATGTTCATTACTTCTCTCCTATCACTCAACACGTGGTTATAATAGTCCCATATTTATACAATTTGAAACACGCAACTCAAGATCCCATTTATAAAAGGTGTTCATATGTAAAATAGGGTAATACAGAATGTGAAGAGTACCCTGAAACACCGTATACACTCACTAATATACTAGGGAACTCATATAACCTCAGGATCTCTCTCTATCCTATAATTCCCTCACTCTCATGGGTTTGACATCAAGATACATAAAGGCTTATAATTACCATTAGAAATAGTGATATAATAATTAAAATACAATCCTATTTTAGTATAATTCATCCACAATGTTATATAATAAGACTCTATATAAGTTGTTAAGAATTCATTGTTTAAGTAAACACTCTATCCAAATAAACGTTCTTAACAAAAATCAATCATGCACATGTAATGTGAATCCTATATGTTAATAACGGTGTATAAACACACAACTCTTTACACACTAGGTAATAATGGCTACAAGGCCTTATTTTTTTTTATTTTGATAATCCACCTTTCAAGGGGTGAGGTAGAGCCCTTATAAGGCGCAAAGTATTTGAGACAATTACATGACCCATAGGTCTTAGTGGGTATCAATCAGACAATACAACATGAAATTACTCCTCCCTAGCATATGTCATGATATCAGCACTCCACCTTCGTAGGGATCATCGACTAGCTGTCCTATGAAAATCATAACACTCCCAGTACTGATGGAAAATTTATACCCTCTCATTCTTCCAATTCCGGTTAGCTCTACTCTAGTGAATGTGCTTTCCCTGAATCCTTATATGAAGCTTTTTCCCTTGTAGTCAGACTGGTAAAACTATATTCATGTGTCTCGAAGGCCTTGGGGTGGACCTAAGGCCATAAGGTGGCCCGGAGGCCCTGAGAAAAAACTGATCTGAAGGCCTTGGGTGGCCCAATATCCTTACAAGACCCAATGAAAAAACAGGTGGCCTAGAGGTCTAGATGTATGAATGGTTCCAGTTTCTACTATACCAAATAGTTACTGCTACAATGAATCATATAGTACTACTATAGTACCTTCTACAGTACTACAATAGTAGCCTGAAAATATTCCTCCACTCAGATTTGATCCCGGGTCTCTTGAATGCACCTGCCGAGTCCTCACCAACTCGGATGAGGCTCTATGCTCTTTCCACAGTAGGTTAAGTGTAAAATGATAAACCAATAAATTATGATTTATATTGATTGTAAAAATGAATTCATATCATTTGAAATTAAGAAAAAAATAACTTCCTTGGTATCCAAGACATCCCTATATATAGGATAGCTATGCCTAGGTATAAGGTCTATTCAATGCTTTGGAAACATTACAAATCCCAAACACTAAATCCCAATTATTAACAAAAAATAAAAACGGCTCCCATTAAACTTTTTAATATACCTGGCCTTATTCACCTCTATCATGAATGAATATGGGATCTCTATAACTCATGTGTTCCTCCCTTATGCCATAGTCTGAAGACTAGAATTAAGGGTTTTCAAATATAGTGGCGAGAATATACCGTATTTAGTAGAATTATTCATAATTCATAGAAGAAGAAATAATAATCAATTACCATCTAAAGATAAGTAGATAAAAGTAAACAATAAAGAAACCACCCATTATTAAATAAATAGTTACTCACATGCTATAGATAAATGTGATGTATTATAAAGCTATATAGATTACATCAAAAGTAATATCAACCATGGATCAAAAATATAAAATTTATCCAAAATAAATAAAAACAAAGGATATTATAGATAAATAATTTCTTGAATTCCAAATCAATCTTATATCATGGAACTATCATGGCTCTACATGCTTCTTCATCTTATGGAGGTACCATTCAGTTAAATGTGATAGTATCCATAAAGTCTGATTTGGTATTGGGGTACCTAAGAATGGGTTGACTATAATTTAGTTTTATCCCACCGACATTGTCCCTAATTATTTCAAATAAACACATGTTCATGTACTTTGTTTTATACTAAAAATTAAATAACATGAAATGGTTCAAATAATAAATATGTTATAAACCTGGGCAGAGCATGACACCAAAAGTGTGACAATACCTACTTTAGCAAGTGCAAGGGAGTATCTGAATATATCACATGAATACTAACTATTTATCACATCATTAATCAAATATTATGGGGATATATTCCCATTAAAATATAATAAACATTAGATGGTAAACCATCCGATTAATCAAGCCACATCAGCAAGCATAACATCTCATAGAAATTATTAATGAGTTGGAATGGAATCAAAGAAAAAAAACATAAAAGAAGAAATCATATCCCAAATAAAAAATAAATACTAGGAATAACATCCTTTTGAATTTGAATAATCAAAAGAGGTCATGTTGTCTAATGTCTCAATCTATAACAAATTAATGCATATCACATCTTATAAGTGTTCACAACCACATGGTAATTTCACTAAATTCTTGATAAGAGGCATATATTGGGATGTATGTCCCCCTTATATGAGAAAATTAAAATAAAATGGTTTAATTTCCGACATCCATCATTACCATGGACATGTTGGAATTATGTTCAGTGTCATGGGGGAATTTGCAATGACTCAAACCTTTATAAATGAAATTCTCTTTGTGATTTAATTAAATGTATTATTATGTTATATGATTGTATAAAACACAAGAACATCTTTGATTATATCATTTCATATTTAAAAATATCTTAAGAATTATAAATATTGGTAATATAACTATTGAAAAATGATCATATGATTAGTTTATGTTACGGTTTATGATAAATTCAATTGACATAGAGGAATGTAGTGATGACCTATAGTAGTATGATTATACCCTATGAATTTCATTGATAGGATCTTATGAGGGAGATTATATCTCTTGGATTTTTCCTTGACTAATACCAATCTAATATTGAACAACTAAAGTATGACATAAACTATTAATGTGATAAGGTCAACCGCATCGAGATCACTAACAAACCATGTTTGTGAAACCAACCAATGAAAATATCCATGTCACAAACCTTATCATTATGGTGTTTAAGATGTAATAAGGGATTATTTATCTTGACCAAAATATTATGAATACATATATTTTATTTTGAATAAAATAATGATTGTATTAATTTTTTATTATTTTAATTTATAAATGAATAAGTAACGATTTTGATAAAAAATTGATTTTAATATAGTAAAACATGAATTGTATTTTTGTTTACCATGAAATTTAAATTAATATATTAATTTTGATGAATTAATGAGTATTTTAAATAAACTAATATGAAATAAAATACCATTATTAAATATTTTGTAAATGATAATATAATTTTATGAAGTAAAAATCTAATTTTTATAACTCTTACAAAACTGTTATTGCAAAAAAACAAGAATTTTATAATAAATGGGGATTTAAATTTAAAAGTGTAATTCATCATATTTGAAAATTTTATTTTATAAAAGAAATATAAATTTTAAATTAATCATTTCATAATTATCCAATGGTAAATTTTTCAAAATTTTATGAGATACTATAATTTGTGAGTAAAAATTAAATACAATATAAATATAGGGTATGTATTATGAAATCACAATGACACAAAAGATATGTAATTATTTATATAGAATGTATCCATGAAAAAATATATATTTACCATTTAAAATATATTTCTTAGTTTATTTGACTAAATTTATAAACCCTTTATGAGTTATCCAAATCCTTTATTATATTTTATAGTTTTAAAAAGAATTAATTGTAAACAGGACTCACTTCCACATCACTATGGTAATTATTTTAATGTTCTTTAATCATGGCCTTATAAAATAATTAAATTAACTATTATTTGGTAGAAATAATTGAAAAAACCAAGATAATGTTTTTGGTGTTTGTTACATTATTTTATAATGTCCCAAATCCATGTTTTGATAATAATAAAGAACTCCGCTATATTTTCATGTATAATCCCCCAAAATATCCCATTTTTGTTCACTTAAAATCCATTAATCAAGACTATATTCTTCCCTTTTTTCCCAATTTCCCTCAAGGTTCCACATATCTTTCAAGAATCCCATCCCATGGTTATTTTGAACACCCTATCATGGTAAGGGACCCCCTCTCTTCTTTTCCAATTAATAACCTTCTCTATATTTATACTTTTGAACATTAATTGTTTCTGATTTTATGAATTTATAAAAACTTCCTTACAATCATTGTTTTTTTATAATAATTCATTTATCCAATATTTTAAATAAATTTACCTAAATCATTACCATGCCAAAAGTAATGGATCCTCTCTTTCTCATCTTTATTCAAACAGCTTCTGTATGTAATTGATTTTTTATTCTAATTCCAATTAATGGGTTACTATTTCACACATCCCTATTATCAATCATATTATTAAAAAGTGATGAGATAATCCTTTAACTCTCATTAATCCCTCCCTAAGTTCACCATGTACTCCCAGTACACTGCTGAAATTATCCCGCTATTTTTCAAAGCCAAACATTTATTCAAGAACCATGCCTGTCTTATGAATTTTAATTCCCAATTGTATTTGTCAGATTTTTTTTCATACCCCTATTACTAAAATTTTTATTTACATGTTATTAAATAAATATTTAACTCTTATTAATCACTCCCATGATTCATTATGTACACCCATTATAGTATCGAAATTATCCTGTGACTTTCCCATGCCCAAACTTCTATTGTCAATATAATCACCATTCCAACTCAATAGTATTCATCTAAACATACATACACTTACATTATTTGGTTAATAAATGTATTTATTCCACAATATGCAATAATGGGTTTAAATTTGATGAAATATGATCAAATTTTGAATGATCTATGTGGAACACTTATGCATTTACATGATATGAAAGTGACAGGTGCACCCTGAATTATATAGAGTTTCAATGAATTGGATAACATTTTATTCTCATGAGATGTCCGTTATAGGATTAGTGAGTAAAATTATTCCATCATGAGACTTTCTCACCATTTTATGATGTCATGGAGGTTATCCAAGACCTATGTTTAAGATTTCATGTTTAATTATGTTTCTTGATTCCCATATTACATTTATGCTCTCATTTTGTATCATGAATAACTATTCATGTTTACTATTATAACCCTTTTTATGTCCCATTGAATTTTTATTGTCTATCATGTTATACTTTCATCATGTTATTATTTATTTATTCCCAGACTATGCATTATAGTTCACCCCATTCTTTGGTATGTCCGCTTGTTATCCTATATAGTTTTAAATGATATAGAATTTTAAAAGAATTTTATGGAAGGTTTCAATAATGTTTTTGTATCCATGTAACAAGTTGATGTGATATATACCTAATTTTCTATATGAAGTATGCTTCTCAATCTAATTGTTCGTATAAAGTGTGGTTTTTTCATAAATCTTGATTAAAGTGTATTTGAGATATAAGTTTTCATAGTATTACATCCCCTAATAATTGGAATAAAACCACACTTAGGATTATACCCTTTAACAAACCTAAAACTGCCATTATAAACAACATAATATAAATGAAAATTACAACTCAATAACACCCATAAATAGAATAAAAGTGTATATGATCCCTTATACATAACTAAATTAAATTACAATGTAACAAATAAATCAAACAACATGATATAGGACAATTATATTTAGTTTAGTGAGGTGTCTAACCTTGTTAAAGTATAATCATGGTTGGTCCTCTCATACTTAATATATTCAGAGGTATCAACCTAAGTTATAACCATAATAATTCCAATCAAATTATAAGAGAATAAAACTAAACAATAAAAACAATTAAATTAGATAAATGATCAAATGAAACTCACAAGTTTCATTTCTGTTTAGTCTAAAGCCGACCTCTACTAATTACACAAATCTCTGTTATCCAAAGATTCTTAGGCAATCAATATTGGTCCATTGTCACATTAAACTCAATGAAACCCCTATAATTGGTTTTTAGTACAAGGTCTATATACTTTTAATCGTGATTGTGTCAATTGGTAGCAATGGTATAGTGATCAAAGTGTCCATTGGGGCCTTATGAGTCATTACTCGACTCATACATGTCATGGGAAATAATTTTAGTTAAAATATGGGTCATCCATTCATGGGTAGAAATACCACATCTCACATGTGTAAGGAAACATGAAAATATACCAGTAATGGTTATAGACCACCAACCTCAATTTATTTTAAGCTCAGTTAGTGAATATACCTTTTTTGATTTAGATTTAGTTGATATGAATAAAAAAATTAGACAAAACACCAATTTGGAGAATAAATAATGGATTAATATAAAATATTAGAATAATAATTGAATATAATATTGTATGGATTAAGATAAAAACATGGAATTGTGGTACATTTCATTTTAAATTATTAAAAAAAATTAAGGTATACACAAAATTTAATTGGGTGATGAATTCAAATAATCATAGTAAGTGCAATCAAAATGATAAAAACATTGAAATTAAAAAAGAATAATTGATTGACATTATGAATTATTAATTTAAAAAATATTATAAAATAAAACATGTTGAAAGTATATAAAATACAAAGAAAACAATTTTAAATGAAAGATTGGAACCAACTGTATTATGAGCCCCTATGTCTTTCATCCCAAATTCTTGAGGGTTTATATATAAATATACCATGAATTTAGAAATAACTAAGAAATACTAAAATAATATTGACACATTGCTTTTACCAGAGGAAATCAAAAAATTGAAAGAGCGTTTATTTTTAATGGAATAAAGAATGACAATAAAATAACTTTGGATTCAATGGTAACCAATAACATGAAAGATAAGAAAATGTATAGATGGTTTGTTAGGAAAAAACAATTTAAGTACACAATCTAAAATATAAAATCATGATAAATGACAATCAATTATCCATTTGAAAATATTCTCTAGTTAAATAGGGTTTACACTAGCTTTTACTAGGTAGCCAATGGGATACCTGGAAGTTTGAAGGTAATTATAGACTCCACCAGTTAGCTTTTAAGCTCCACTCAGTAGATGATGGAATTTATGAAGCTATGATAGTTCTTTCCAGTGACCCTATAATTTTATTGATAAGTAATTAGGTAGATGGTGATATCATAGTATCTATAGATGATATGACATGTTATTCCTACTTTTAGGGTTCTAATACCATTTAGATTGTGTTTTTTCCAAGTGATGTTCTTCAAAGGGGACTTCCACACTTGTTTTGATGCCTTCATTTTATCCCTTGAAGAACTATCATAGTGATAAAAATAATACTTTAATATCATGAAACATAATGGTTAGGTCAATAATATGTTTTTTATTATCAAATCACATTCAAGATAGTGATGTATAAAAATATCCTCATTTTTTAGGATGAAAATAGGTTGAGATAACAATAAGAATAAATATACAAAGTTAAATATTCATATTAAATAAATATATTCAAATTATTTTCAAAAATAATATAAATATTTCATAATGAAATTCAAAAAAATATATTTAAAATATTCTCAAAACATAGAATATATAAAAAAATTGTATTTCAAAAGTGATTGAAAAGTTTTAAAAGGATAAAATAAGCCAGTGAAATTAATCCCAGCTGTTTCAGAAAAAAAAAATTGTCAAAAAATTCTCCCCATATGGGAAGAAAGTAGGGAACACATAACTTAATTTCCTTAACATATATTTATCCTTATTTTTGATTGTCAAAATTAACTCTTATACATGGTTAAATAAATAAAGGTTAATATAAATAGACAATTAATATATGAGATAAAAATTAAAAAGTAAATTGTATACCCCATGTTAAAAAATTGTTATTAAATTTTAAATGAAACCATAAACATAAAGAATAAAAATATTTCCAATAATCTCAAACTTTCGATAAAAAAATTGATATCTCCTCTAGAAAATTTTTGGAAATTAGATAAGGGTTGAATACCCATTAATTAATTCTTTAAAAACAATGATAAAAAATAATTATATTCAATATGTAAATTAAAATCACTTAACTATTTAAAAATAAAACTTTAAAAAATAAATCCCTTTAAAAAAATTAATTAAATAGATTTATTCTTAAGAGGTAAATATTCTAAAATGAAAAGATTTTGGATTTTCATAGATGAAAATTTCAAACATCTATGTAAAATATAATATTTTATGAGGTTTTGAAAAAAATTAAAAATATATGAGATAAGTAATTTTCAAATAAAATCTAAGGATTAATGATTTGGAAATAAATTTTAAATGTAAGAGGTTTGAAATAAATTCAAGATATAAAAAATTTTGTAACAAAATCATGGTTTTAATTTTATTAAATATTTTCATGATGTAAAATAATTTGAAATAAATTAATTATTTAAAATATTTTTAAATAAATTATAGATATAAAACATTTTCAATTAAATTAAAATTTTAATATATTTTGAAATAAATTCAAAATATAATAGATTTTGAAACAAATTAAGACTGAATAATATATGATAAAGATATAAAGGTACCGATGTAGCATCAGATGTCGATGGGGTGAGGTTTAAAAAAATTCATCAGGACGATAGATCTGGTTGTCATAGATGATCCAAGTCGTGGTATAGTCCTAAGGTTCTCACATTAATTAGGAGAGCACAAAATATAAACATGAAATCATTACTTTTTTCTATCTGAATATACTCTCATTATCTTCTTGTCCTCTATGAATTCTGCTTGAGGGATCTATACTAGAATCCCTCTTGATCATCCACTAATGTTTCCAAAATCTATAGGATCATCGATTGTTTAATATGGGGTACAAGCACAACGATCCAATGATGCCTCCAATATATCTACAATCACCACATGGTGTACCTTTGATTTTTGGAGATAAACTCAATTCAATCACCTATATGAATATCTTTTCTCTTTAGAAACCAGGAGAAGACATAAAGGATCATGTAATCTCGTAGTGAATAAAAAATTTTGCGAGAGGCTCTCTCTTATATTTATAGTATATGCTCAAAATACCTGGATTGGGTTCCCAACCCCCAAATATTTAATGTCTACTAAATAAATAATTATGAAAATCTAAACTATGTGAAAAATAATGTTTATATTTTACCACATTCCTGTATTATATATTAGATATATTACTTGATAAAACAGAGTCAATAAATAAACTCGAAATAATAAAAAATATTAAAAGAACCTGTAATATTAAAATAACATTAATTTGATTAATATTATTCCTTATATATACTTAACTTGTAAATAATTTTAATAAATAAATTTAACCTAGTTATTTTTTACTTTATAATAATAATGAATTTATTTATTCTATAGTGATCGATAATATGGACAACACTTGGACCCCATGGTGTAGCACACCAAGTTGGATATATCTAATGAATAGAATATGGAATATTCTTGAATACACTGTTGTGTGTGACCATCAAGGACCTTATCTCAATAGTAGTGAATAGAATTTATAAACCAATAGTAGAGTATAGAAACCCATCACTAACTCTAAATAGATAAGTAATAGTCACAAAAATAAAAACCAACCTATGAACACAAATTGTGTAATATAATATATATGTCTATAAATATATAATAAATTAGGACACAAACTTGTGTAATGATTATTTATTTATTTATTATTTTTTGATCTAATTGGATAAATTTACCTTCTTTCTACCTTAGCCAGGGATTTATAATGGTATTAACATCCTGATAAACTATGCCCATGATATATAACTTCCTCAACCAAAAAGGGAAAAATAGATTCTTGATTATTGAACCAATTCCATACCACCAATGATTAACCCAACATAAGCTACCTCACCATGATTTCATTTACATGGGTTTTCCATGCATTACATTACATGATCAAATGGAAGTTATTGGTAATGATATCAAGTTTGGACACCAATGAACATGTCTGTAGATAGGAATATATAACGAAACCTTCAACATGTGGTGTTACTATTGGAGGATTTGTCTTCCTGGTCTCAACAACCAGAGATCACCAAGTGAGAACTTCATGAGAAAAAGTTTCAATGCATATGAGCTCCCATGACCTAATAGTGAAACATCAATTGTGTCCAGTCAGTATGATGTATCTAGACCACATAATCTATGTTTGAGATTAATGTCATAGTATTTAGAGGTTCTCATTATATAATGAGATCTGCTATAACCCTTTGAAACAAAAAATAGTCTATGGAAAATACCATTTAAATAGTGGACACAGAAATTCATACACTATAATAGTATATATACATAATTTAAAACTGACTATACACATGATATGGTAATCTAAAAGTAATTTATAGTTGGTTCTAGGAAACCCACTATTACAACACCACCACTAATATTATGATCAACTTGCTAAAAAACCTTCTTAGATAACACATGATAATGATCATTATTTTTCTGAGTGATGAATTTAGTTGCTAGTTTTTCATCATTTCCTTCACATGTCAATTCATCTTTGTGCGAACTCATCTCGTTGAGTAAATCTTATCAAGAAATTAATACCCCACGTATAACATTTTTTCTACTTTTAAAACCTGACATATTTTCTAGTATTAGTAATAAAATTATTATCATGATAATAATTTACATATTAGGTGATATTCCAAGAAGTGAAACAAATCATCTAAATATTTACTTCTTCTTAGATTCAATATAAGATGCAATGCACATGATATTTGAAGGTATGGATACCAATTCTTAGATCAACTTGATATAAGGACCACTTGTTTGTGTCCCATAAAAATATTATCCCTTCCTCTCCACAACTAGGCATATATATTTTGTACCTTTCAAGTACAATCATAAATTTATGACTGATTCCCTTTCATTTCTCCAATAAATAAATAATATTTTCCTTCTATAATGTATATTTTGGAATCATAAAATATTTTACATATCACGAAACAAATGATAGATCCATCATTGAAGAATATAGAATTAAACTTTCCACATTAATATCCTCTGATTCCCATCCATGTATACCTAGAGATATTTATTCCACATGGCACTGTGAACAGTGCTCTCTTGAATTATTTCAACATGTATTTTTAAATGATAGGTCTTTATATTAATTATTGAATAATTCTAAGAAACCATTAGATCTACTCTATAGAACCTGTTCCCAAGATCCTCTATTATAATTCAAGTTAATCACTGGGGAATTATTTTCATCCCAATATTAACTAACTATAATGCCAATATTTTTTTCCAAATGTTTCCAAGCTTATTTCATTTGGAAAACAATGACACATCCACTAACCTCTAGTAGAAACATGGTGTCGATTAATTACAAAATTATGATTTAAGATCTTAATGCCTACTTTAATCCTAATATAGATTTTTGTAACTTGTAACCCTATTGGAATTCTAAGATGACTTCACCCCATCCTAGTTGAATTGAATAGTTACATTCCATGATTGGGGTCCATTACCTATAATGTACAATAATATGATCATAGACATTATCTATATCAGGTAAATTTATAATGGATTTAGGTGCAATGAGTTAGTGTCACCAGTCTACCCTATTGGTACCATGTGAGTGTCATCCATGCAATATATCACTTGAATACCCACAAAAAGTTTCAATATAATAATCCTCATTTCACATTGATACATGGAATCCATTTTAAAATTTTAATTGACGTTTTCAATCATAGATGATTATAGTATATTTATTACATGTATGAAAATGTTATTCACAATGAATAATTTATCACAGTCTATGGTGAATATAAATCCATCACTCTAGTTTTGACCTTCACACACATTATGTGTCTATAGAACATTACTATTCAACATTCACTTATGGAACTAGTTCCTATGCCAACTACACAAGTATCTATTAGCATTGAATAAATCTATTTCAAACCTTATCCCACTATCTCAATTAGTAATGTGAATCATTATATAGAAATATAGTCAATTACTTTAAAAATTACTTTTCAATCATAGGTATTTCTGTAATATCTTTAGAATATTTCTGGATAATTAAATTAGATACAATTTGTGTTTTGTTTGATGAATGTTTGTTTATATCCTTAAAAAAACACTACATCGAAACAAATATTCTTATGATAATTTAATTCCATAATAATATTAATCATATGATATACATTAGTCATTATATTGACATGTGGTTATGTTATATCTCTTTTATTTACGAAATCACATTTTGAAATATAATGAAATATTCTCAATGTAGAAGTAGAGATAGTAGTTACATTATGAGTCTAATGTATGTAATGTGCATTTAGGAATTGCTACATACAACATTTTTGTTAATAAATATTAAAGTTTAAGACTCATCATCAATACTCTTTACTAACATCATACACCTAATGTGGATAAGGGAATGTGTATTTAGGAATTACTCTATGCTCCGTTATATTAGTCAATGAATGCTTTGTCAAGAAATGTTTCAGCATCCCACCTAGAAGCAATTTATATCATCTATCCATGATTACATCACATTCATATTCCTAAATCACAAAAAAGAATCTTATAAAGTATACTTACCACTAGCCTAACCTTGGTATAGTTTGTGCTCTCTAGTTGAACTAATTATGAAATCTTTGTTCCATACCAATTTTTCTTACGTATTATTTTTTACAAACCTAATTAGTATATAGATCGATAATACCTAAGGTGTTCGTATATAATGAGTATTAATACCATACCAGGTATATCCTTGACGTCCACATTTGGTTTTAATTGATAAATAATTATATTTCCAAAAATGGGTAAACAATTCTTACAATTTATATTCATAAAATAATGTCTATGATTCAAGTATCATAGAACTATTGTTCGAGAATGAGACACCACAAACAAAATTCATTCCTGAACTTGGAATAATGTCTCCTTATGTAAAATGGACATATTATATAAATTCTTTGGTTATACATAATAATAATTTAACTAACATTATTAACTTATAATTTAAAAACTATGTATTTATCACCATTAACACATGAATAACCATTTATAAGGTTCTTAGAGAATACACCTTACTTGTTGTATTGTTTCATTTATATACATGATTACTATCTTTCGACACACACTTATAACATGAAAATTTTATTTAATAAACAAGTAGTATTTGAAAAACATTAGTTGCAATAACTGATTATACAATGAAGAAGAAGTGACTAATTGGTTATTCAATTCATTTCATCATGTTTAAACATCCATAATTTAATTTAATATTATGAAAAGAAAATAACCTCCTAGTTTTACCTCTTTCTTTCAATGACATTGAGAAGGTTCCTTTAGCATCCCTCCTTCTATTGTCCATATTGCCTTTTATTTCAAACTATTTTCCATAACAATTAATGGAAATAATTTATTTAATTTCTTATTTACATATGGGACCTTACCTGAAAGGTAATGAAGCATTTAATCCATCTTATTCTTTTTGTATTCTTAAACGAAACTATAGTATATGGGATAAAATGATATGATAAAGAGATCCATTGAAAGATCATGATCCATTATTAAATTTAAACATGTCTAGTGTAATCATCACATTATTCATATCTTGCTTCACTTTATCCTTGGGTGTTTCTCAGAGAGGAGATAACATATTAAATCATTCATGTCCAGATGTAGTATCCACAACTAATATTAGAAGTTGATGATCACATAATTATAAAATAATAATATGATTTATACATGAGTCTCCTGAGAGAAAATTTAACACATTCACTTACCATGGTAGCATAATAGGTATTGGGGACACCAGTACCTTGAATTTATGATATTGTAGTATTGTGTGAAAGCATCTATACTACACTAGGAAATTCATGAAAGTTTGGACACAGACATTCTCCATGATTATCATAGTTTATCTTATGGTATTACTTTAATGTTTTAATAAAAAATATCTAGCATACTGTGCTTTTATATTGATTATTAAATTTTAAAATATAGATTAATTATATAATTAAAGGTATCCCACTATATTTGCTAATTATATAAACCCTATATATAAGAACCAGAATAATCACTCACTTGATTATTCTAGTGTAAAGGATCCTTATGGATCCACTCATAGTCTACAAGCTTTGACTGTGCCACTACTCATAGAGTTCAAAGTAGAGGTTTGACTTGAAAACCAAATGAACTCGTGGTTCATTGATCTGTTTAGTGTTTTACTAGCTTCTATAGTCAAAAACATAATTTCTCAATAATTTCCTCAAAAATTATGACAAGTAATTTTTTCCTATTTTTTATGAAAAACTAGTTAATTCAACCCATAAATCTTATAAAAACTCCCCAGTAGTAAGATAAACCATCAAATTTGGATTAAGAGCACCCCAAATGCCCGATTTTTTTCAATTCAAATAATGGAATGTGTTTAACGACTTAATATTTTTATTTTGGTTTATGTGTTTTTATTGATGAATTTAATATATTTACATTAATCTTGTTCATTCAATGTTTTTATGCTCACAATAGAACATTAATCAGAAAAAAACATTCATCGTATCATTATGAATTTTTATGTCTATTATTTTATGTATTTCCCAATGTTATTGAATGCATAAAATAATAAATAAATGCATAAAGGAAATATAATATGTGACAGGTCTTCAAAATATAAATTTTTTAAATTATTTAAACTCAATGGACCAACCAAGACTGAGGGGTAACATAACTAAGTCGTAGTTAGTCTCACAACGCAACTCGTCCCCTATCTCCTGTGTCTACTGTTCATCTGAAATTCACCTCAACATGGATCTGTCTATATCTTACCCCATCCTCATCGTGATAAACCACCTCATCTTTGTGGGTACCACATTGTACATCAATTGTATCAATATTCAATATACTCACATTCAGGCGAGGGAACTCAGGGAGTAATGTACAACATATAAAATTAGACATGCAAACCCTTATACATATTAACTAAAAATAAGAAGATAAGAAGACCATTAAATAAAAATAACTAATTATTTAAAATCATCACACCTAGATAAATAATTAATTTAAAAACCCGATATACACAAGTAGGTAAATTTATCAAGACCAGTTTATATAATTTTAACCAGAATAAAAATTCGATTGCAATAAATTTAGTACGATAGTATTAAATTAAATTAAATGAATTATTTAAATTCAAATAATTTAATTATTTTTAATTCACAATAAATTTAATTTAAAATCCAAATTTAAAATTAAATAATCAATTTAATTTAATACCAAAATTAAATTAATTACATAATCCAATTTAATAAATAAATTAAATTGAATTTATATTCAGGTATTAAAATATATTTTTAAACAAAAAAAATATTTATTAATTTAATTAAATTAAAAAATTAAATTAATAAATTAGGGCCCTAAAATTCTATGCATGCCCAATGTGGGTCACGTCGAACCTTCACAGTTCAAAATTTTTCCTTGTAGAGCCTGTATATATCTATTTTGAGTAAGGAATGTTTGCCCAAATCTACTATGGATTTAGCCTAGCTACTCGGGCCATACCATAGATGATCTAGTACATAAAGAGGTACATCACTTTCCAGGGGGTCGCTAGATATTCCAGATTTGGGCCCACTGTGGAGGCAATATCCTATTGAATCATACAAAAATGAGGGATGACATGTCGGTAGTATATGGTCTTATGGTTAGGCAGAGGTGGTCGCCTACTCTGTACGCCAATGGGTGGTATGAAAGTGGATGACCATGGTGGATGGATTGCTACAACTGGTGCTAATTTGGAAGGGGAGGAGGAGACACCTTTTTGTGGTGCTAGAGGTTGGTCGTTCTACGTTTAAGTAGCCTGGAAGTAGAGGTAACATCACTAGTTCGAAGGAGGACACAGATGGAGGTGGCAGTCGGGGTAGAACGCGGATAAGGAGGGGGGGTTGGAGGCTTACTAGGGGAACATCAGTGGAACCATTCAGAGTCTGTGATAGGTAGATTCCAGACTATATTGGTTGGTGGTACCTATGTAAGGGGGACTGAAAAGCATTCTCCGGTATAGGGAGTGGATCAGCTAGGGAGGGCCACAAGGTGGAGAAAAACTCTTCAAATAAGATTCTCAAAATATCATTTTGTTTTTTAATTTTAAATATCAATTTAAAGAATTAGACTTCTCTTTATCCCAATGGAGGGGAAAAAATTTATTCCCACTTTATAAAAATTTATCGGGGCTATTTATTTGATTGTTTTCCTTCATATGGAAGCCAAATATTCTTTTGTTTTTCTATAAAAAGTCCAATATCACACTAATAAATTTTTTTAGGGTTTGTGAAAAACAACATATTCTTAAAGATATTTTTATATATATCAATTAATAATAACCATAATAAGTATTGATATAAAAAAACAATAATGATTGTTATAATAATAATATCCACATTTCTGGTGTAATTAATTATAAGTTGGAAAAACTGTTCTAAGGACTGTTTTATGACTGAAAATTCAGGGTAACTACAAAATGAATCTCAATAAAATATATATGATTTTTTTAAATTTTATACCTGAAGTCAAACCTCAATAATCAATTTCAAAAACATCTTATGGCCAAAACATGATTGTTCAATATCGTGTCACACACAGTATGTTTTTTGGGACCAAGACAATACCCTATATGTAAATTTAAAGAAAGTTTAATTTTCTAGGGATAGAAAATTCACACGATCACTCTAATACCAATTCAATGTTATGTGAAAACAGTAGAAGGTATTGGGTTGGTGATTTTAAAATTTTTCATTGTCGAGATGAAAAAAATGTCATCTCGGGTGATTAAAGCCTCATTATAGTCTCGAGGATCTTACATGAATTAAGATAACACACAATAGAAACTCGAAAACATAACTTTTTCTAATTTGATGTTGTGCACAACATATTTTGGTCACTAGTGATCACTGTTTTAAGGATACAATGTATAATTCCACTAGATCATCAACACATGCTTCAAAAATCAAATGGGCATCAATAATTGAATTTTAGGTACTAGTGCGATGATCCTTTGATGTCATTTATATCCCAATGACAACTGCATAGATGTACCTTCTATGCATGAATATGAACTCGATATGATCACCTTGACTAGGAGATTATCTCTCTAGAAATAAGGAGAGTGAAGAGATGCTCTATAAATTTCATAGTGAATAAAATGTTTTGTGAGAGCCTCCCTCCTCTATTAATTGTGGATACTCAAATACATGGATTGGGTTCCCCAACCTCATTTATTTAACATCCACTAAATATATAATTATAAAAAACTAAAATTATTCATAAATATTATTTATACTTTATCCCATATATGGAATATATATTAAATATGTTAAGTTATAAAACTGATTCATTAACTCGACTCAAAATTCTAGCTAATATAAAACGGACCTGGAATATTTAAATAATATTTGTTTGATTAATATTATTCGCCATATTTACATAACATGTAAATTATTTTAATAAATAAATTCAAACCAGTGATTCTGTACATGAATAATAATGAATTTATTTATTTTTCAGTGATTGATAACATGGAAAACACTCAGACCCCGTGGTGAGGCCAACCATGTCCCATAAACCTATTCACTATAAATTGGTTGATTCTTGAATATGATATTATATATGAGACTCTAGGCCCTTTTCTTGATAGTAGTGAATAATATTCACAATTCAAAAGTAGAGTCTAGAAACTAATCAGGTCCCCTAAAGAGGTAAGGAATCGTCATAGGAATTATAAACAACCAATGAACACACACCGTGTAATATAATCTATTTGTAGTTAAAATATATTATAATGTAGATTGCACACTTGTGTCGTCATCATTTCTTTATTTATTATTTGTTGATCTAACTGGAGGAATTTACCTTTCGATTACCTTGTCCAAGAATTTATGAAGGTAATACCATCCTTATCCACTAGGCCCAAATATATTACTTCCTTAAACCGGAAGTAGAAAATCAATTGATGATAATTGAACCAATGCCATACCACAATGACTCACCCAACACAAGCTACCTTACCATGATTTTATTATCATTATTTTTTTCCTTGCATAAAAGTACATGATAAAATGGCACACACTAGTAATGATGTCATGTTAGGAGATCAATACATATATTCGTAGATAAGAACATCGAATGACACCTGAAAAATGCAGTGTACCTATTGGTGAGTTTGTCCTCATGATCTCATCTACTTGAGATCCCCAAGTGAATACTTCATGAGAATAAGTCTCTATGCTTATGATCCCCCAATACTTGACAGCCAAACAACATCTATATTCATTCAGTATGATGTATCTATACCGTAGGACCTATGTTTAATATTAATTTCATTCTATCTCGAGGACCGCATTATAGTCTAGGATCTGCTATAAACTTTTGACATGATAAATAATCTATTTATATTTCCATTTAAATAGTGGAATAAAAACTTTATACACTATAATGGTATTTTATATCATATAGAACAAACTGTACACATTATATGGTAATCTAAAATTACTTTAGAGTTGGACCAAGAAAACACACTATTACAATAATAGATTCATGCATTGTCTTAAGATATATATTAAAAGTAAAACAATTTATAACATGGGTAACTTATTTTCATAATGATGTTAAATGATTCTAAAAAATATAAGAATAAATCTTTTTCAAAAAAGATTCTTATAAAAGGAACAAATCCTGAATGTAGATCCAAAATAAGAGAGTGAGGGTTTGGAATTATAAATAATGATAAATAATAGGATATATATGGTGGGGGGAAATAGTTTTTAACACCAGTATAATTAATCCTCAAATAAAATTAATAGAGGGTGTACTAACTCTACAAATGAGTTGATGCATTCTTCCTGCTAGCTGACAATCACCAAATTATATCAAATTGACAATTTAAAAATAAAAAATATAATACATGATAAATTGAAATAAAAATAATTAGTGAAATTAACGAGTAATGATTAAAACATTTATTTAATAAATATGAATTTTTTTTAAATTTATCTCAATATAAAAATCAAAATCTCAATTCAACATGTAATGTATTTTGATATTCAAATACTTATAAAAATATAACAGGATTTAGATTTAAACTTATTTTAATAAAAAAATAAAAAAATAACAAAACAATTCATATTAAAATTGGACTTCCAAAGAATTGTCAAATAAGATAAAATAATCAAAATACTTAATGAATAATAAAAATTAAAAATGATTTTTGAAATCATTTGGAATTTAATGGTCAATCTTTATTCAAAAGAAAATTTTAATTTAGAAAAACATTTCAAAAAATGGAATGAATAAATATCACACTTGCATTTATCAAAATACTAGATACATAAATGAACCACACCTAGACACCCCTTAATAAAATAAATATGTTCTATATTGATGGGTTCATAGAGAGGAACATAATCCTGATGAAAAATAACATTTAAAACAAAAATAAATTATATTTAACATAGGTAAAATTTTAAATACCTATAGTAAAAATTCTAATTATCATAATATTTTAGTTTAGATCTTATTACTCACCACACATATGTCTCAGGAACCAACTTTCCAAAAAATATATAACCACACGAAACATATTCATGTGACATATTCCCTTTAAAATTCTCAAGAATATAATGATTTTACTACCCATAACAATGGTCCACATGTATCAACTAAAATAGATTTTGGAATCCACAATTATTTAGTAAGGATCTTCCATTATAATTTTTACAAAAAAATTATAAGATATGTGTATAAATTTAAGCCTACCATAATGATTGTTTTTTACAATCACATCCAAAATAAGATGCTTTATTTTTCTTAAACAAGTTCAAAATTTACCTTATGATAATTTTTTTACAAAATTTTTATTTTTAGAGGTTTTTTCATGATTAGAAAAAGAAAAAATCAAAATAGTTTTTTCATGTCATTTAGAGCCTTGTGTTTTATTAAAATTTTAGTCACCGTGACTAAATTCAGAATGAGAATTTTTGAGATCTTTAAGGGCTGATTATAAATTTATAATATTTGGTATAAGGCCCCAGCCATAAACCTTACTTAATCTTGAGTTATTACCAGATTACACATTGAGGATCTTTTCGGGTTTAGAGTTTTATTAGATCATAAAACATGCATTACATTCCACATATAAACAAAGTGGACACATAAAGATAGTATTCTTCATTCCCATCAATGGAAACATATTTAAAATAAACATGGATTCTTTCTTGACACTTCCTTGACATTATAATCATATCATGTACCTTTCCCTTGACTTGTGAAAAACATTTCAAAAAACATGGGATGAGCATAAAAAGCTCAGTAAGGGATATAAAAATATGGAATGGAAACATGGGTACATATATACATAAGAATGAGATCATACTTTACCCATAAAACATAAGCACTTTAACATACCTCATCAAATCATGAATAAATCATAGAAATCATAAGACATAAAGGTAACATGAGGCATTCATAACATTCTTATGTAGGGAGTAACCCTCTTGGGTATGTTTGGAATACCCATCATAGTATATTCCATAAATCTCTTCGGAGAAACCTTAACGTTTCACTCCTTCGCGTTACCCAATGCATTGGAGAGCTATATCGGGCTCACCCGCCCTTAATTTATCATGGAACCACCCGTTTTCATAATAATGCCCAAGAACCTCAACATAATCATATCACATAAAACATGCATAAAGGAAACATAACATTCCCACCTTTCAATCACAAGATATCAATACAAAAAATTGATATAAAAACATTATGAAAACCATTTTCGATACCAAAATAAAAGAAAAGTAAAACATGGTATTTATTTTTCTTTTAAAAAGAATGTATGGCTTGTAGAGGAAGCTGAAACTCAGATAACGGTCACGACGGCGGAGAAGTCGTTGTCGCCGCATACGTACGACAAAAACATTCCCTTTTGTCGTTTAGTAAACGCTTCATATAAAAAAGATTCCTTTTGAATAAACGTAAAATTCAAAGGGGTTTATACACCGTATAAAAGAAAGTAGTGTATAAAATAAAATATGCCTCAATGAAAGGAGATTGAGACGAAGTCCCATACCTTGGGTCCGACATGACTTGGTCGTTATTTAATCTCCTGAATAATAAACTTGAGTTAATTTCTACTTGTTTAAGAACATTTTTCAAGTTCATTATTCCTTTTATATCACTTATTTCAATGTCATGAACACTATGTAATTATTTAAGTTAATAACGGTCGTTTTAACGATCATTGGTACTTGAGTCAAAATAAACCTTTTATAATTACAAGTTGTTCATGTATCCATTATATCCAGGATTATAATCATGATATATATATCATATATATCATATATATCCAGTATATATGTGCATTTATAATATTACATAATCATTTAGAGGTAAGAAATGAAATGCACCGTTCATGGAGACGATAAGCCGTACGTACGCATGAACGCTACTTTCATTTCTATTTCGTATTTTATAGAATGGAATCATAATGATATAAAGGTATTTTATAATTCCAGTATAATATCATATATAATATCATATCTCCATCCTTTATATGTCCCACATATGGTATTTAACGAATCAAATCACTTTGAGGGGGCGGTAGTCTGCACTTCCTTAAATGAAGATATCACGTTTACCCATAATAGAAACCATAAAGGTATATACAAAATGAAAAATACATAAGATTAAGGAAAACATAAACATATTATATATCATATATAAATATAGTGTCATCTTAATGTCCACCTTTGAAGGTGTTAAATGAGTATTGAACAATCATCGTTTCGGGAGGCATAAATTCACCATCCACGGAAACCGTATGTTCTTTAACCATTAGATGTAGGTGTGTGTAAGTGTAGATTGAATCATTTTTATAACAACATCCTAGTATATTGAAGATACTGTATTTGTTACAAAATAAATAAATAAAAATAGTTTAGGGGGTTGGAGAAGCAAAATAAAACAAATGAACATGAGAGAATGAATTACCTTTAAAAGTGTAACTCCTTTTTATTTGAGCCTAAAGGCTTCCTTTGAAAGGATTCTGCCCAAAGAGAATCCTATAGGATGAGTAGAGGGATGTGGAGAGAGTAAATGGGCATGGGATGGCCGAGCCAAAGGCTTGAGGAGTGTCTGAAATCTGGTAGAGGTGGGGGCCTTTTATAAGAGGAGAGGAGGGGCACTCTTGGAAAGTAAAGAAATATTACTTTATTTGAAAATGAGTTTCGGATTTAAATGGTCCCACATTGATATAATTCTAGGATAAGGTGATAAGGGTTCGAAAGCAACCCATACAATAGGTTTTGGACATGTGTAGGTCATAGATTTTACATTATCTTTTCATTTTATTTAAATCCTTTATTAATGAGGTAATCACTACATCATTATGATGCCATAAATAAATTTATTTATTTAATGTCGAAAAATTATTAAAAAAATACTATGATGTAGGAAATCTGTTTATATTTCCAATGAATATTTATAATAAAAAATCTGATCTTTATAACCCCATGTAAAAATTGTTTTTGTAAAACATATTATGTTTGTGTCATTTTTACTTTTACATTAAATAAAAAGTTATTTATGTCATTTCCCAACCAAAGTGGTTCCATGGGGTCCCCAAGTTGACCCATGACTTTTATTGGTCGGCCATGACACATCCAATAAGGTTAGGACATGTGTTTAGGTCATTTTATATTATTAAAGCATTAATTTTACCTTAAACTACACTAATTACCACTAATAGCGATTAAAAATTTAATAAGTTACTATTCACCAAAAAGTTATTTTAATCTCATTGAACCACATTTTACTTCTTAATGACAACCATGGATGTCGGATTTTTGAAATTCAAAACACAAAGATGTCAAAATTTCATTTAAACGAAAAATCTATTTTTATAAGTACCACTTAGTGGTTTCACTATTCATCAAAAATTGAAGTTTTTCAGAAAAATACCAAAAATTCACCCTAAGCTATATTTGATATTATGAATTCAAAAATGAAGTCTATTTTAAAAAATTCAAAACATATAAGTCACATTAATTAATTTAATAATTAATTCCCGCTGTTAGAGCAAATAGCGTGTTTTTATGAAACAATAAGTATCAAAAGATTGACACCAGTTTAAGTCCAATTTCAAAGTGAAATTTATTCCAATGACCACCATTGTATTAAATGGTAAAAATATATTCTAATTTCACTTAAAAACCAATTCAAAAGATAATATAATCATATAATGAAATTAGATTAAAAATCAGGTTTGATGTAAAATGCAGTATTTTTCACTATTCATTAAAAAAATGAACATTGTCTGAAAAATACAAAAAATTCACACAAAGTAAATTTTTTTGTCCCAATCATAAAGAATAAGTTTATTTTGACAAACATAGCTTATAAAATTGTCAAAAGATAGATTTAAAAATGGTTTTCCATCAAAAGGAAGTAAAACAATCTTTTAAAAAGATTAGTGTATTCCATGCATAAGATTGTATTTATTTTCATTTTAAGCCCCTAAAACACTATATAATTCATTAATAGACATAGATAAAAATATATATTATTAATTACTTACTTGGGATGTTACATCCTTCCCCCTTTTAGAAAATTGCGTCCCCGCAATTTATTTACTTATCGAATAAATGGGGGTACTTATCCCTTATTGCATTTTCAGATTCCCTTGTTGCCTATTCCATCATGTGGTTTTTCCACAAAACCTTTACCTGATTAATCACCTTATTCCGTAACACTTGCTCCCTGTGGTCAAGAATCTAGACCGGTTGTTCCTCATAAGATAGGTTCTCTTCCAGCTGAACTACCTCTGGACTCAAAACATGAGATGGATCTGGCATATAGTTTCTCAACATCGAAACGTGAAAAAAATTTTGTACCTGAGATAAACTCGTAGGTAAAGCCACTCGGTATGCAACTGATCCAACTCTCTCCAGAATTTCATATGGTCCAATAAACCTTGGACTCAGCTTTCCTTTCTTACCAAATCTCATCACACTTTTCCAAGGAGAAACCTTGAGAAAAACATGATCACCTACCTCGAAAGATAGATCCTTCCTCCGGTTATCCGCATAACTCTTCTTCCTGCTCTGAGCAGTTCTCATGTGCTTCTGAATCAGCTGAACTTTTTCTGCCAACTCTTCTACCAATTCTGGTCCCATCAACTTCCTTTCACCCACTTCATCCCAGAAAGCTGGAGTTCGACACCGCTTCCCATATAATGACTGAAATGGTGACATCTGTATACTGGAATGTAAACTGTTATTATATGAAAATTCAACCAAAGAAAGATGTTAGTCCCAACTTCCCTGATAATCCATAGAGAAAGAACGTAGCATATCCTCCATGGTCTGAATTGTTCGTTCTGATTGCCCATCTGATTGAGGATGAAAATCTGTACTAAAATTTAATTCAGTACCCAACGACTTCTGAAGGCCTTTGCAAAAGTTATAAGTGAACCTGGGATCACGGTCAGATACAATGGAGAGAGGAAATCCATGTAACCTGACTATCTCTTTAAGATACAAACGGGAAAGTTGATCTAGGGAAAAAGTATCTCGTATAGCAAGGAAATGAGCAGACTTGGTCAAGCGATCGACAATAACCCAGATTGCATTATTACCTCAAGATGTCTTCGGTAATCCCACAACAAAGCCCATGGATATATTCTCCCATTTCCACTCTGGCACTGGTAATGGCTGAAGCATCCCTTTCGGTAACTACCGCTTTGCTTTAACCTGCTGTCAAGTCAAACACTTCACAGTAAAATCAGCAATATCTCTTTTCATTCCATCCCACCAGTAATACTCCTGAAGATCTCTATACATCTTAGTACTGCCAGGATGAACTGAAAACAGAGAACTATGAGTTTCACATAACAACTCTTTCTTCAACTGTGAATCACAAGGCACACACAATCTCTTCCCAAATCTCAAAACACAATCATTATCAATGTTGAATTCATGCAACTTACCTTTCTGAACTAGCTCTACCTTTTCTGCAACTCACTATCTTGCTTCTGTGCTTGCTTGATTCTATCTAATAGAGATGATCTCACAGATACCTGAAACAAAATAGAAGAACTTCCTGCACCAACAAATTCTATGCCAAAGTTCATCAAATCCTTAACCAAAGGATCACGTTCCAAATTCAACATTGCTAAAGAAGCATTACTTTTTCGACTCAAAGCATCAACCACTTTATTTTCTTTTCCCAGATGGTAATGAATTGTAAAATCATAATCCTTGATCAATTCTAGCTATCTCCTTTGTCTCATGTTCAATTCTTTCTGAGTGAATATATACTTTAAACTTTTGTGATCGGTATATATTTCACACTTTACTCCATACAAATGATGCCTCCAAATTTTTAAAGTGAAAACAACAGCAGCTAATTCCAAATCATGTGTAGGGTAATTTACCACATGAGTCTTCAACTGTCGTGAAGCATAAGCAATTACCTGATCATTCTACATTAGGACGCAACCAAGTCCTTTCAATGAAGCATCACTGTATATAACAAACTCACCATTCCTGGAAGGTAGTGCCAAAACTGGAGCATTCACCAATCTTCTTTTCAATTCCTGAAAACAATCATTACATTCTTTTGTCCAGATAAACATAACACCCTTCCGAGTTAGCTTAGTCATTGGACTAGATAATCGTGAAAAATTTCTAACAAACCTTCGGTAATAGCCTTAAAAACCAAGGAAGCTACGAATCTTGGTTACATTTTTGGGTCTTGTCCAGTCTGCCAAAACTTTTTTTTGCAGGATCAACAGTTATTCCATCTTTAGAAACAATATGACCAAGGAAAGAAATTTGATTCAACCAAAAGTCACACTTGCTGAATTTCCCATACAATTTCTTTTCTTTTCAGGTTTGCAAGATAACCCTTAAATGTATTTCATGCTCCTCTTTACTTTTATAAAACACCAAAATATCATCAATAAAAACAACCAACTTTTTTCACCTGATTCTACTGAGCCATCACTGCAGTAAACTGTTTAGTTATGATTCTGATCATCTCAGGATACTGATTTGAAAGGTCATTTCCCTCTGTATGCCTTCCCAGAAAATATGTTCTGTTTCCTCTATGAAAAACCATTCTTAACAAACATGTCATAGATAAAGCAACATGGTAATCTTAAAATACTATATCATTTCAAAAAAAATATTTTTGGATAATCATTTAATAGAATTCTAACTCCTAAAGTTATCTAAACTGACCTCTGATACCAACTATAAGGCCCCAGCCTTAAACCTTACTTAATCTTGAGTCATTACAAGATTACACATTGAGGATCTTTTCGGGTTTAGAGTTGTAGATAATTAGATCATAAAACATGCATTACATTCCACATATAAACAAAGTGGTCACATAAAGATAGTATTCTTCATTCCCATCAATCGAAACATATTTAAAATAAACATGAATTCTTTCTTGACACTTCCTTGACACTATCATCATATCATGTACCTTTCCCTTGACCTGTGAAAAACATTTCAAAAAACATGGGATGAGCATAAAAAGCTCAGTAAGGGATATAAAAATATGGAATGGAAACATGGGTACATATATACATAAGAATGAGATCATACTTTACCCATAAAACATAAGCACTTTAACATACCTCATCAAATCATGAATAAATCATAGAAATCATAAGAAATAAAGGTAACTTGAGGCATTCATAACATTCTTACGTAGGGAGTAACCCTCTTGGTTCCGTTTGGAATACCCATCACATTATATTCCATAAATCTCTTTAGAGAAACCTTAACATTTCACTCCTTCGCATTACCCAATGCATTGGAGAGCTATATCGGGCTCACCCGCCCTTAGTTTATCATGGAACCACCCGTTTTCATAATAATGCCCATGAACCTCAACATAATCATATCACATAAAACATGCATAAAGGAAACATAACATTCCCACCTTTCAATCACAAGATATCAATACAACACATTGATATAAAAACATTATGAAAACCATTTTCGATACCAAAATAAAGGAAAAGTAAAACATGGTATTTATTTTTCTTTTAAAAAGAAGGTATGGCTTGTAGAGGAAGCCGAAACTCAGATAACGGTCACGACGGCGGAGAAGTCGTTGTCACCGCATACGTACGACAAAAACATTCCCTTTTTGCATTTACTAAACGATTCATATAAAAAAGATTCCGTTTGAATAAATGTAAAATTTAAAGGGGTTTATACACCGTATAAAAGAAAGTTGTGTATAAAATAAAATATGCCTCAATGAAAGGAGATTGAGACGAAGTCCCATAACTTGGGTCCGACTTGACTCGGTCGTTCTTTAATCTCCTGAATAATAAACTTGAGTTAATTTCTACTTGTTTAAGAACCTTTTTCAAGTTCGTTATTCCTTTTATATCACTTATTGTCATGTCATGAACACTATGTAATTATTTAAGTTAATAACGGTCGTTTTAACGATCATTGGTACTTGAGTCAAAATAAACCTTTTATAATTACAAGTTGTTCATGTATCCATTATATCCAGGATTATAATAATGATGTATATATCATATATATCATATATATCCAGTATATATGTGCATGTATAATATTACATAATCCTTTAGAGGTAAGAAATGAAATGCACCGTTCATGGAGACGGTAAGCCGTACGTACGCATGAACGCTACTTTCATTTCTATTTCGTATTTTATAGAATTGAATCATAATTATATAAAGGTATATTATAATTCCAGTATAATATCATATATAATATCATATCTCCATCCTTTATATGT
Source organism: Viscum album (assembly GCA_963277665.1). Classification (NCBI taxonomy): domain Eukaryota; kingdom Viridiplantae; phylum Streptophyta; class Magnoliopsida; order Santalales; family Viscaceae; genus Viscum; species Viscum album. Next base: position 1,272,671,367 of record OY728132.1, on the reverse strand, counting down.
CCCACATATGGTATTTAACGAATCAAATCACTTTGAGGGGGCGGTAGTCCGCACTTCCTTAAATGAAGATATCGCGTTTACCCATAATGGAAACCATAAAGGTATGCACAAAATGAAAAATACAGAAGCTTAAGGAAAACATAAACATATTATATATCATATATAAATATAGTTTCAACTTAATGGCCACCTTTTAAGGTGTTAAATGAGTATTGAACAATCATCGTTTCGGGAGGCATAAATTCACCATCCACGGAAACCGTATGTTCTTTAACCATTAGATGTAGGTGTGTGTAAGTGTAGCCTGAATACTTATTATAACAACATCCTAGTATATTGATGATACTGTATTTGTTACAAAAGAAATAAGTAAAAATAGTTTAGGGGGTTGGAGAAGCAAAATAAAACAAATGAACATAAGAGAATGAATTACCTTTAAAAGTGTAACTCCTTTTGATTGGAGCCTAAAGGCTTCCTTTGAAAGGATTTTACCCAAAGGGAATCCTCTAGGATGAGGAGAGGGATGTGTAGAGATTAAATGGGATGGGGATGGCCGAGACAAAGGCTTGAGGAGTGTGTGAAATGAGGTAGAGGTGGGGGCCTTTTATAAGAGGAGAGGAGGGGCACTCTTGGAAAGTAAAGAAATATTACTTTATTTGAAAATGAGTTTCGGATTTAAATGGTCCCACATTGATATAATTCTAGGATAAGGTGATAAGGGTTCTAAATCCACCCATCCAATAGGTTTTGGACATGTGTAGGTCATAGATTTTACATTATCTTTTCATTTTATTTAAATCCTTTATTAATGAGGTAATCACTACATCATTATGATATCATAAATACATTTATTTATTTAATGTCAAAAAATTATAAAAAAAATACTATGATGTAGGAAATCTGTTTAGATTTCCAATTAATATTTATAATCAAAAATCTGATCTTTATAACCCCATGTAAAAATTGTTATCGTAAAACATATTATGTTTGTGTCATTTTTACTTTTACATTAAATAAAAAGTTATTTATGTCATTTCCCAACCAAAGTGGTTCCATGGGGTCCCCAAGTTGACCCATGGCTTTTATTGGTCGGCCATGACACATCCAATAAGGTTAGGACATGTGTTTAGGTCATTTTATATTATTAAAGCATTATTTTTACCTTAAACTACACTAATTACCACTAATAGCGATTAAAAACTTAATAAGTTACTATTCACCAAAAATTATTTTAATCTCATTGAACCACATTTTACTTCTTAATGACAACCATGTATGTCGGATTTTTGAAATTCAAAACACAAAGGTGGCAAAATTTCATTTAAACGAAAAATCTGTTTTTATAAGTACCACTTAGTGGTTTCACTATTCATCAAAAATTGATGTTTTTCAGAAAAATACCAAAAATTCACCCGAAGATATATTTGATATTCTGAATTCAAAAATGAAGTCTATTTTACAAAATTAAAAACATATAAGTCACATTAATTAATTTAATAATTAATTCCCGCTGTCAGAGCAAATAGCGTGTTTTTATGAAACAATAAGTATCAAAAGATTGACACCAGTTTAAGTCCAATTTCAAAGTGAAATTGATTCCAATGACCACCATTGGATTAAATGGTAAAAATATATTCTAATTTCACTTAAAAAACAATTCAAAAGATAATCTAATCATATAAATAAATTATATTAAAAAGCAGTTTTGATGTAAAATACAGTATTTTTCACTATTCATTAAAAAATGAACATTGTCTGAAAAATACCAAAAATTCACACAAAGTAAATTTTGTTGTCCCAATAATAAAGAATAAGTTTATTTTGACAAAAATAGATTATAAAATTGTCAAAATATAGATTTAAAAATAGTTTGCCATCAAAAGGCAGTAAAACAATCTTTTAAAAATATTAGTGTATTCCATGCATAAGATTGTATTTATTTTCATTTTAAGCCCCTAAAACACTATCTAATTCATTAATAGACATACATAAAAATATCTATTATTAATTACTTACATGGGATGTTACATTTTGTGTCTCTTTAAATTTTAAATATAACTCTTTATTTTCATCAGAAAGTTGAATCTTTGAAAAGCAAGATTATATTTGTTTTTTAGGTCTTTAAATAATGTGTTATGTTTAAAAGAACAATATAAGTTTTGATCTTTAGAATATTTAAAAAGTTCATAGTTTAAACTAAAATAAGAACAAGAATATATAGGATAATTATAAGTGGATGAACTAACCGCGTCACTTATATAAATTTCTTCCATAATACATTTTGTGCTTCTATAACATTAGCCATAATAGGAGTGGGAATCATAACATACACTCTTAGTATATAATTTGAAATCTTTCTTACCTTTATTATTTTATTTCGTCATCATTTTATATGTCAGGAACTATATTTTGAATTCAAAAATTTTATTTCTATGAAAACATGTTACCTATACTTTATTTCATTCATTCTCCATTTTGTTGTGTATAATAATTTCTTCATCTTTATGATTTTTTATATATTTTCTATATGTCCAATTTTGATGTCCCTTCAAGATGACTCATTATTAATTTATTAAAATATTAATCCCAACATACTTGATTATATAAACTTTTTTATTATTATTTCATGTTATCTCATATTTCATGAGAGATCCCATAATATCTTCAACAAGAATGTTATAGATATATATGTCTTATTGTATTTTTTATATATTAGGTAACAAATTACATATCAAGACCCCTAGTATCTTATTCCTAAGATCATTTTTAGTAATTGTATCGCCAAGAGGTTTTCTTCTAATTCATATGTCAGTGATTTGAGTAAACATATAAGTAATAGATTCAATTGGATGTATAATAAACCTTTAAAAATCATTTTTATACATATGAAGTCTTATATATTTAAATTTATTAGTGTCTTTATAAGTGAATTCAAATAATTTAAATTTTTATTTTCGGTTTCATAGTGGAAATTATATTAAATTATTTTCTATAAAAACCATATTAAATAGAATTCATGACTTTTAGATCACGTTCGAAAGTTTGAATATCAACATGAGGCTAGTTTTATCCAAATTTTTTAGTAGGTATATCTCAATGCAAAAAAAATCTAAATATAATATCCAATTATTTGAAGAAAAGTATGCATGTGAGTTTTCAATAACTATAGTATGTTCCATCAAATAAATGAGAATGATCCATTGAGCATCCTTCAAGAACAACTTGGGTGTAAAAGCTAGAAGTCAATTTTTAAAGAAAATTCCTTGAAATAAATTATTATTTTGAAATAAATATTCTTAAAACAAGATCTAATTTTTTTTGAAAAATATTAATATTTTTTAAAATAAGTTCTCCTTTGAACCTAATTATTTCTTGGAGTAAGATGGTATTAGGGGGGATGAATTTAATTTTAAATGATTATAATGAAATTAATTGATAAGAAACATTCAATAGAGATATGAATTAATATAATAAAATTAAGTGAAATAAAATTGATAAGTGTATAGAAATTCAAAATAATTATAAATTAATATGATCAATGGTTAAATAATTTATTTAAATATATATATTTATAAATAAAATATGTAGAATGTAAGAAAATGGAAATGCTCAAAAATTGTAAATGAAGTTCAATAATATGTCAATTGTGATCCACTATGTCTCCCACACCAATTTCATAATAGTTAATGAATAAATAAAACATTATTGTAGTAGTAAGAAAGATAACCAGAAAAATGGCAGACACTATAACACCCAAAAATTCTAAAAGATTAACATATTATTCAATAGAGTTTGTGACACACAACACCAAGTATAAAAGAAAATATAACAACCTGAGATGTTGTGATATATTTACTATTTTAAAAAAATTCAATGTATTATATATATATTAATTAATTAAATAACAAGTTATCTTGTGTTACATGAAACATAATTTCCTTTGAAATCTTTTATTACACAATTGACTAGGTTTTACAGAAAAATAATATAATATTAATATGATTGTCTAATATAATAGTTATAACCCAACTCTTAAATATTTAGGTATCAATAGGATTAACTAACTTCTGAAATTATATAGTTTACATAAAAATCAAATTTATTCATAGGTTAACAATTAGTTAGGAATGAAAATAAAAACAGACTAAATATAAAGAAATGTTTTTTGGACATAAATGAATCCCACTCTCCTCATATTTTTAAACCTCAAAAAAATTGGTTCATAAAATATCTACCCAAATAAATTCCTTAATTCCTCCCTCATCCTAGAATCCATAATCTTGGAAAAATCCCTCAATGGAAGGCATTTTGTGCAAACTAATAACATTTTCTTGAAGAAGAGGTAACATTCATCAACATTTATTTTTGTTTTATTTCCTTCTCAACCACCTCTAATTATTATTATTACCTTCTAATATAATAATAATATTATCTTACATATATCGATATGTTTTTATGTTAAGTTTAGGACCTAAAAAATGACACACTTCAATCAAATGGGGTTCGAAATTATCATTCATGTGTATGGAAAACTACCACATCGCGAACCAATGTTGTTTTGTTTTTCAATTTAAAATTTTAAAGTTTGGGAACAATGATTGAAATAAAATATACATATTAAATTTGTGATATTTATTATGTATTTATTACTATGGAATTATTATATGACACATGCCTTAATTCTTTCCATTTAATAGGAATATGATATTGGTGTTCATGTGAACGGAGAACTATTGCCGCATGAAGGGATGAAATTCCTTAAAAAATTACTTAAAATGTATTATATATGATCTTAACCCCACCCACTCACACACACATATATATAATATTTAATTTTCATTCATTCTAAATGATATGAAAATGGAAAAAGTGTTTATGTGTACTTATGACGTACCGTCTCTACGAACGGTGTATTTCATTTCTTATCACCATATTGTATTGATTACGATAAATTATAATATAATTTATATATAAGTTAGTTAAATTTTTAATAGGAGTAAATAATGGTGAATGTAAGAGGTACAAAAAAATTAATGTTCAAATATACTAAAAAAACAAGTAAATTAACTCCCAAAACACTGAAAATAATAAAATATTATTAACAAATTAATGATTAGATGCTATAAAATAATCATATATGATATAATAAATATTATTACGATTATGAAATAAAATATTATCATGTTTAAAACCATTATACAAGAGAATAATTAATGAATAAGGTAATGGATTTTGTCTCAATTTCATTAAGGCATATTTTAATTCTATGAACCTAATTAATTTTATATGGTGTATATAATTCTCTATAAAATATAATTTCATTAATAATTCCTTATTCATGGTATTTTAAATCTCAATTTAATTTATTTCATCTAATGGGATTTGAAATTAACGTTAACAAGCGGTAAAGGAATTTCATAACTCAATTATTTTTCATTATGATATATTACTTCCTCGTTATTGTTAATGTTCAATGGTTATGTGTATAATGAATTTTTCATATCCATTTTTTTTATTTCTTCTTTTTATGTTGATTTATAATTGATATGCATAATTTCCTCATTTATTAATTATCTCTTAAACATTATGATAATTTTAGGGGTTTATTTCACAATATAATTCCATTCGAGATTGTTTATTTAGGAATATCTATTAAATAAATTATATGTTATTTTTCTAATAAAACATTTAATTTTATATCCTCTAGTTATTATTGATATTTTTCAAGTTATAGAACATTTTTTCCTCTCTTATGTACTTTAAATTAATATTTAAATATTTTAATAAAATTCCTCTTCATTTCTCTCTTTGGTCAGAAATCCATTTTCATAAAAAATCATATTTACTAAAAATGATTTAATTTTTTTTTCATTATCCATTTATAAATGTTTTACTTACATAAATTTCTCCCATTTTTTATTCTTACAAATTATTTTAAGGAAACATTCTTTTCACTATCCAAACAATGAACTTTCATAATGATTTTATAGTGAAAAAGGAATATTATTTATGATATATATGAAAATACCCACTATCATTACCATTTTTTCTTTGAAACTTCCTATCTAAGTTAATGATGATATATTTAGAGAAGACTAATTTCAATGTGATTTTAATAGATTTTTTTTCAAAGTGAAATGATATTTTCCTCAATATTTTTTTAAAGATATTTTATGGTTTTTTTATTTATAAATGAAAAAACCCTTTATTCTTACCCCAATAAGTATATATTTTGTTGATATTATCCATAATCTTCCTATAGATGGTTTAGGCTCACTTTAACCAAGGAAAGTATTTAAATTAACTTTGCTGATCCATTTTTGTTTTCACTAAATTTACCTTGAATTATATACATCCTTGTGGAAATTATGTCTACCCTAAATGTCAATATTATTCATCATGGAAACACTTATTTCCTGAACTATATACCATTTTTATATATGTTTTCTAATTTGATAGTTATTTAGTTAAATAAATAAATATTGATAAATATTTATCCTTTACTCAATATGGATACATGTTGATAAGGTATATTGATTATGAATTAAATAGATTATTCAATATATGAGGAATGATTTGGATAGGTATGACATGGTTTGGGGACTATTTAAAGTAATCCCCTTTATGTATCATTAGTCTCATTAGATGAAATATGGTGGCCATAAACACTTCATGTATGTAACCAAGAAGTTTTAAACAATATGCAGGATAGATCTTGAAAGTAGTGTATTGAGAAATTTCTTGTAACCAATTAGATATGTTTGTATCTAGCATGTTTTAAACCATATTGAGTATATATCTTGATGGTAAAAGTTTCATATTCTATGGAAAAATGATATCTAATAATGAGGAATTTTATTCTCTTAGATTTAGTATTCATTATCCATGATATTTTTACTATGATATTATCTATGAATTTATTTCATTCTCAACATATTGATTAAATGTAACATGGTTTCAATTATATAACTTTAAATATTGATTTTTTGTTATCTTATTATGATAATAAAGTTATTTTAATGGGATGTGTTTTTAGTTATCTACCTTTCACATGGATTATTCTCAATGATGAATTCTTAAATCTATTGTACTTAATCCTTACTGGGAATTTGTACCCACCCTTATTTTTTTTCCATTCCCCAAGATTCAATAAAGTATACTAAGAATGATATACAAGTATATTCAATATCGAATAAAATTATTCTCAAAAAAATTATATGGTAATTAATGAATTCATTTGTAGTAAAATACTCATGTATGTATCAAATTTACTAATACTACTAAATTGATCAATACTTTGGGATCTGAACATTGTATCAATTCCAATGTAATTGTAGAAGGAACTAGCTCTGGGATTTTGGGGTTGGGGTCACTATAGTTAGTATCTGATAATGTTTAGTATAAACCTTGAGAACTAGATTTTTGAAAAAATAGATTAGTTAACATAACCACAAGGTTTACATTTAGTATAAGTATAAAAGAACATCCTATTGTTTTGGTAAGATATAGATCATGTGGGTATTCTTAAAAACACATCAATATTTGGATTACAAATGGATGTGGTTCTAGAATATATAGATCTTGGGTAAATAACTCAGTGAAGGGTGTGTTTGACTTGACACTATTGTAACCCGATTCATAATTACATGCCTTAGAACATCCATGCTTTGATAATCAAAGTGGATATATTTAGAATAATTCATATTTTCTTTACAAACCACAATAAAATATTTAATTAAATAATGACAATTAATGAATTATGATAAAACATAGAACATGGATAAACCATATACCATGGAAGGAACTATGTGGAATTAAAATGGATAATGTATTTATGTGTCACGACCCATCCCCCTGGGCTCGTGCCGTGACTTCCCCAAGCCCGCCTTCCATAGGCCTGGGGCTGGCGACTGACACCAAAGGCGTATTCTCTAAAACTGGGAAGGAATTTCCTTTATAACTTGTAAGTACATGCAACTAAGCACACATCAAGATAGGAAAACATGTAAACTAAACTGTAAACAGAGTGTGTGCAGTAATTAAAATGGGCTAGAATACAAGCCCAACTGAAAATTATAAGTACAACTGTGAAACAATACAAATGAATAAAAGGTAAACTTAGCTGTTGGGTCATCCTCCAAGGTTCCTACCTAAAGGGTAGGTACAAATCTCCTCCTCAACACACCACTTACACCCGTCTCCTCTGTGTACCAACACGCCATATGGTCCACCTCTAGGTACCGTCTAGTTCTGGTACTCTCAGCCTCAGTCAGGGCTGTCCATCGTCTGTATCCAACACAACATGGTGTAGGCATAGCCCATGTAGGGGTGAGTATAAAGATACTTAGTACGGACCCTGAGACCCTCTAGGTCTCACAAAATCTATCAAGGATAAATCACAATGTATGAAATCAACAGATAACCTTACTTAGGTATATTCCCATACATATACCAAAGTTATCAAGTAATACATCGCAATCATGAGGAAAACACAGAGGTACTGACTCATATCACACCAGGATTTATTCTACAGGTGGTATCAAGTAACATTGCCAGACAAAACATCGAACATCTCGGCTGCTGGAGAACTCCTCCTCTATTGAGTACAGTGGGCCTACCGCATCACAAAGATTAACTTCCCACTATCCTTGTACTACTTAGGTACTCCTCCTGTCGAGTACTGTGGGTATGTCGTGTCAACAAGGCACTCCCCACAGTGGGTCTATCGCGTCACCAAGGAACTCCCACACATGGCCGGCTGAGGTACTCCTCCCGTCGAGTACCACGGGTCTGCCATGTCACCAAGGCGCTCCCTAGCGTGGGTCTTCTATGTCACCAAGGCGCTCCTCCACTGGGATGGTCAAGTCACTCCGAGTCGAAACGGTCATCAGTCAGCAAGTCTCAGTCAGCCACTGGGTTCCTGCACTATGCTCCCTCTTCTTGGGTAGGATCTACTTCACAAGCTACTGGTCGATACTCTAACTACCACAAAGTCCCATGAATAAGTATCTCAAAGGTCTGCCATGTAATATGGGTCTCAATGTAACAGATGGCGCGTCAATCGGACGCCCGGTCTATGAGTTATTAGCCTTTTAGTCCCGGGGCCTGGTTGGATTTTTTCTAGATCCAACCTGACCATTCCCCATCTTAATCAAAAACATTGTGGGGTATCACTCAAAGGGCCGACTTGCTCCAAGGTTTCCCACACCACTGACGATTTATCTAACGGAAGTCTGGTACCAAAGTTATGGCCAAAAGAATGTAATTGGGTCATAGTGGGCTTGAGTCCAGTTTGACCCGGTCAGACTGAATCGGCCTGACCCGTCCTGGCCCGACCCGATTTGGGTCGACCCGGCATGAAACGCTAGGTCCGGCTCGGCCCACTGAGCGGCCTGGCCCTTTAGGTTCAGCCCGGCCCACTAGGCGGCCCGGCCAGCTGGGTCTGGCCAGGCAGTTCGTGAGGAGCCACAGAGGGCTTCTGGTGGATGCGAGGCCATAGAGGGTTCCGTGATGGCGTAAGGCCATGGGGTGGATGGCCGGGGATGATGGTGTGGCTACAAGGCGGAAGTCTGGCCGTAGGGTGGCGGTTCGGGCTCGGGGCGGCGGTCAGGTCGTGCGAGGGGGGGGGGGGGGTCGGCCGGTGGGTGGTGGTCCGGCTGTAGGGCGGTAGTCCGGCCATGTGGGGGGACGGTCTGGCCGTGGGATGGTGGTCCGCCTATGGGGTGGCGGTCCGGCCATGGGGTGGCAGTCTGGCCGCAGGGCGGCGGTCCGACCACACGGCGGTGCCTCGGTCGCGGGGCGGTGCGGTGCTGTCGACGACGGCGGTGGCCACGGTCGGCGCAGATGCCGTGGGGAGGTGGAAGTGGCCGCAGGGCGGTGCTGTTGTGTCATCGCCTTTGTCACAGCTGGCAGTGGTGTCAGCCTCCGTTCTCATTCCCCAACCATGGATGGTTTCCGTCCTCCTCCATCGCGAAGAAAACCACAAGATTTGCAGAAGGGTTGGGCCATGAAGGTTTGGCCCCTACCCTCCGTGTTAGGGTGGTAGCATATGACTTATCAAGAACATGAACATGAACTTATAATCCTATCCTCCCAAAATGATTGTTCCCAAACCGAGAAATAAATATAAGAGGTGTACATGGGAAGTTATAAAAAAATAGAAATAAACCCTTATCTCATTCGCTTAATGACGTTGACGAGGTCGCAAGGAAGAAGACAAATCATTGGGAAAAGATGGGCGTCAGTGTCATCAGCATTTTCCTCGATTTTCAGTTCACGCGTCATTGGAGATCCTTTGATGATGTTTGGAGAAGAAAAGTTCTAAGGAGAGGTATTCTTCATTGGCGTTCTCCATTGGAGAGCTTTTCTCCCAAAGCTCTTCCTCTCCCAAATCCACCAAAATAAAATGGTAGCCCCAAAATAATATATAATGTGATATATTATGTTTTTTGGCATATATTTCAGATTTAGATAATTAATCTCATCGGTTGGCACAATTAAAGTGGTGTGTTGGCTTAATTATTGTGGAGGAGGGTTGGCACAATTAATATTGGAGGAGTTGAAGAGGCTCTCCCACATTTAATGAGGGAGTTGATAGGTTTAGGCCTCGGATGGTCCCCACCACAATAACCTCTCATGGGAGGTTAGGCTCGGGTGGTCCCCACCACCATAACCTCTCATGGGAGGTTAAGGTCAGGCGGTCCCCATTTCTCAACTTCCACAAGGAGGTTTTAACAAATAAAATAAAAATAAAAGCTACAAAACATTATTTTTATTTTATTCATTCACAAAAAAAACCAAAAACTAACTTCCACCCTCGACCAACTGCCATCAAGGTCAATGTCTCTTTAAGAGAAAACTGGAAATGCGAGTTCAAAAGTTCCCTCAGATCTCAATTCCAAGCACCGGTTCAAAAGTTATAAAAACTCATTCGCATGTTTACTGAACGTACACGAACAAAAGTTCATAAATTCATTCCAAGAACTACGGGCCTCAGAATCACATGCCGTCAATTTTCATGGACTCATAAAATTACTATTTATTCTAAAAAAATTACATGGAAATTTCAGGTTTTACATTATCCCCACCTCAGGGCTCTATTCCCTCGTAAGCCACAACTCAAACTAGGTAAGCAGGTGGTGGTACTGAGCATGCATCTGAGCCTCCCGCTCCCATGTGCTCTCCTAGAGGTTCCCGTGCTTCTAGTGATTGCGTAATATATGTATCGACCATCCACGAAGGATCCACTCTTGTCGGTCCCCAATATCTATTGGAACCTCCGTAAATGTCACCCTATCGTCGACGTCCAACTTGCCATGGTCGATGATGTGAGAAAGGTCATGCATGTATCTCCTCAACTAGGAAACGTGGAAGATGTCATGCATCTAGTGAAACTGAGGTGGAAGAGCTAAGTGGTATGCCACCATGCCAACACTGCTGAGGACCTGAAGAGGTCCAATGAATCTCAGAGATAACTTGACACCTTGGCCAAATCTTAGTTCACCTTGTTGGGGTGAGAACCGTAAAAAGAAGTGGTCGCCATCCTCAAACTCCAGAGGTCTCTGTATCTTGTCGGCATACAACTTCTGTCTGCTCTGTGCAGTCTTCAACTGCTCCTAGATGAACCACACCTTCTCTATGGTAGCCCGTACTATCTCAGGTTCCACTTGTATTGACTCTCCTGGGTCAGTCCAGCATAAAGGTGATTTTCATGGTCTCCCGTATAATGCCTCAAAAGGTTCCATCCCAATGGTGGTGTGATATTTGTGGTTGTATGAAAACTCCACCAAAGGTAAGTGATCCTACGAGCTATGAACGATGTTGAGAACACGAGCACACAACCTGTCCTCGAGGTTCTAAATGGTCCGCCCAGTCTGACTATCCTTCTGAGGGTGGAAGACGGTGCTCAAACGAAGCTGCGTCCGGAAAGCCTACTACGACCCCTTCCATTACCGGGAAGTAAAACATGCATCATGATCGGAGACAATCATCAAGGGTACACAATTTCACAACATAATCTTCTGCACATAGAGGCATCCCAAGATCTCTACTGAACCCTTCTCTCTGATCGGTAGGAAGTGGGCTGAAAAGGTGATTTTATTGACGATCACCCAAATCGAGTCATGTCCCATGTATGTATGTGGAATTCCTATCACAAAGTCCATGGATATCCCATCCCACTTTCACTCTGGGACCTCTAAAGGCTGAACCAAGCCTACTGTTACTTGATGCCCCACCTTCACTTACTGACATGTGAGGCACCGAGAGACAAAATCTACTACAACTTTATTTATTCTCAGCCAACAGTGCTATCGTCGGAGATCCCGGTACATCTTCACCACTATTAGATGTATCGCTAGAGGGGAAGCATGGAACTCCCTCAAAATTTCCCCTGAAGTGTCACTGGTACCATGGTACATCCTCTGTAGAGGATGACATGCTCTCCACCTTCATAAAATCCATTAGGTGCCTGTCTGGTGGATATCTGAGCACATCATGCCTCGCAGTCAGCATCTACACGTTTCACCTCCCTGAATCACTGAAGAAGTGGGGGAGTGTATATAAGAGACTATAGAAAAGTCACTCTGTCACTATCCATAAAGGATATTTGTAAAGAGGCCAGCTTCTTCATCGCCTCACCTAGAAGTTGTATACTAGACCTCCTACTGAGTGAGTCTGCAACAACGTTCCCTTTCTCAGGAGTATAGACTATCTCAAAGCCATAGTCTTGGAGGAACTCAAGCCAAAATCACTGTCTCAGGTTTAGGTCCTTCTGAGAGAATATATACCTTAGACTATTGTGATCAGAGTACATGGTAAAACACTCACCCATCAGATAGTGTTGCCACATCTTCAAGGCGAAGACCAATGCTGTTAACTCCAGGTCCTGTGTATCATAGTTATTCTCATGATGCCTCAGCTATCGAAAACCATATGTGATCACCACTCACTCTTTCATCCAAAAACATCCAAGTTCGGTCCCTGATGATTCGCAGTAAACTATGTACCCTACGCCCTCCTGTGTAAGCCTCAATATGGGGGGCACTATTCAGCCTCTGCCTCAGCTCCTAAAAACTCTACCAGAATTTCTCTGACCAAACGAAGTGTTTCGCCTTCTTCATCAATGCTGATAGTGGTGCTGAAATCCTAGATAAATCTATCACAGACCTCTGGTAATATCCAACAAAACCCTGGAAACTTCATACCTCCGTCACACTCTTGGGTGGCTCCCAAGAAAGTACAGCCTCAATATTTGCTGGATCCACAGAAACTTCGGCCTCCAATATGAAATGTCCCAAAAATTGAACGTTGCTGAGTATAGAGCCATAGTCATGCTGCCCTGCTGTAGATAAAGATGGTCTTGTATGCACACTGCGCGAAGAGTCTCTGGGAAAAACTCTGCCTGAAATAGGCTCTTGAAGTCTTCCCAGTGAAGCGTCACCTTGTTGTGAACCTGGAGCACCAAGATCCACCATCTACTTGCTAATTCCTGTAGAAGGCTGGAAGCAAGGATCGCCAGGAGGTCTGCTGGTGTCCCTACCAGTCAGAAAAATCTCACCACAGCCTCTAGCCAATCCTCACCCACCTGTGGTTCTGTCTCTCCCCTGAACCTAGGTAGCCTCTGGAACTGGAACTTGTACAACGCGCTCAAGTGGCATGCACCATCTACTATTGGGGTCAGTGGCATTGGTGTCCCAACGAGTAATGGTACCTCTGGTGCCTCTACTGGAAAAGGTCCATGCACCGAGGTCACATCGCTCGATGGGCTTTCAGTGCGTAAAACTCTCAAAACCCTAGTTGGTTGTCTGTGTGGAGGCATCCTAAAAAGAAATAGGTGTTCCACAGTTAATAAGTTATACCTGGTGAGTTGAATCAAGTCATAACAAAGAAAGCTCTTGAAACCACACATGAAATCAGTGTTTTCAGGCATTGAGATGGAAATCAGAAATCAGGGTCCTGGTGTATGGATACATCTGCCGCTGCACCAACACTGGTTTCCCTAAACTGATAACCAAACTGAATACACTTAACACTTTTGCTATTAAAAATAAAGACCATAGTCTTCCGTTTTCCGGTAGAACCTCCCTTTGATACCAATTTGTCACGACCCACCCCCCAGAGCATGTTCCATGACTACCTGAAGCCCGCCTTTCATGGGCCAGGGGTTGGCGACTAGCATCGAAGGCGTATTCCATAAAACTGGTAAAGCATTCCCTTTATAGACTGTAAGCACATGTAACCAAGCACACATTAAGATATGAATAGAAGTAAACTGAACTGTAAGAATAGTGGGTGTAGTAAGTAAAAGGTTCCATAATACAATCCCAAATGGAAAGTATAAGTACAATTGTGATAAAATACAACTGAAGAAAAGGGAAAGTCAGCTGCTGGGTTGTCCTCCGAGGTTCCAACCTAAAGGGTTGGTACAGATCGCCTATTCAGAAGTCCACGTCCATTCGTCACCTCTATGTACCGACACGTCGTATGGTCCACCTTCAGGTATCGTCCAGTCCTGGTACGCTCAACCTCAGTTAGCGATGTCTGTCATCTACATCCAACATAACAAGGTGCGGGCATATCCAATGTTGGTGTGAGTATAATGATGCTCAGTAGGGACCCCGAGACCCTCTATGTCTCACAAAATACATTAAGGATAAATCACAAAGTATGAAATCAACATATAACCTTACATAGGTATATTCCCATACATATAACTATATTATCAAGTAATCCATCTCAATCACGAGGAAAACATATATGTACTGACTCAGCTCCCACCATAATTTATTATAGGGGTAGAATCAAGTAAAATTATCATTCACAATGTAGAACACCTCGGCTGCTGGATAACTCCTCCTCTATCGAGTACAATGTTCTTGCCGCGTCACATAGAGGTGCTTCCCACTAACCTTGCACTGCTGAGGTACTCCTCCTATGGAGTACCATGGGTCTGCCTCAACACCAATAATCTCCCCACCATGGGTCTTCGGCATCACCAAGGTGCTCTCCACTGGGCCTATCAAGTCACTCCGAGTCGAAACAGTCACCAGTCGTCAAGTCTCATCTAGCCACTGGGTTCACGCACTATGCTCACTCGTCTCTGGGAGGATCCACTCCACAAGCTATAGGTCGATACTCCAATTTCCACGATGTTCCACGAAAAAGTTTCTAAAAGTTATTGCACATCATAGGGGTCTCAACGTAATAGACGGTGCGTTAATCAAATGCCCGGTCTGTGGGTTATTATCCTTTTAGTCTCAGGGGACCAGTTGGGTTCATGCTCGATCCCTCCTAAATGTTCCCTATATTAATCTAAAACACAGAGGGGTATCACTCAAAGGGATCAAATATCTTTAAGGTTCCCAACCCTACTGACGGTTCGTCTAACAGATGTTTGGTGACAATGTTATGGGCAAAAGAATATAATTAGTTCTTAGTGGGCTTGGGTCTGGTCTGACATGGTCGGACCGACTTGGCCCAACCCAGCTTAGGACGACCTGGTTAGGGTTGACCTGGCCTGACCCACTGGGTCTGGCCTTGGCCATTGGGTTTTTTCCAGCCCACTGGGCAGCCCGACCTCTTGGGTCTGTCCTGGAAGGCCGCGAGGGGCCGCAGAGGGCAGCGGGTGGCCGCGAGGCTGCGGAGGGTGTCGTGAGGGCGTGAGGCTGCGAGATGGCTTGGTCAGGGATGACAGCTCGGCTAGGGGGAGGCGGTTGAGCTGCGGAGCAACAGTACGGCCATAGGGCGGCGGTCGGGCCGTGGGGCGGAGGTCCGGCCACGGGGCGGCGGTTCGGTCACGGGGTGGCGGTCCAGCTGCGGGGTGGTGGTCTTATCTTGGGGCAGTGACGGTGGCCACAGGGCGGCGCCATTGTGTCGTCGCCTTCGTCACAGACAACGGTGGTGTCGGCTGCCGTTCTTATGCCCCAACCATATATGGTTGTTGTCCTCCTCCATCGCGAAGAACCCCACAAGATTTTTGGAAGGGTAGGTGCATTGTGGTTTAGCCCGTACCCTCCGCGTTAGGGTGGTAGCATATGGCTAATCAAGAAAATGAACATGAACGTCAATTCCTATCCTCCCGCAATGATTGTTCCCAACCCGAAAATGAAATAAATGAATTATACATCGGAAGTGATAAAAAATAAAAATAAATCCCTACCTTGTTTTCTTGATGACGTCAACGAGGTCGCAAGGAAGAAGTGGAATTTTTGGGAAAATATGGACGTCAGTGTCATCAGAGTTTTCCTCTATTGTTGGTTTGTGCGTCGTTGAAGATCCTTTGATGAAGTTTGGAGATGAAAACATGGAAGGAGAGGCATTCTTCATTGGTGTTCTTCATTGGGGATCTTTTCTCCCAAATCACTTCTTCTCCCAAATCCTCCAAAATGAAATGGTAGCCCCAAAATAATAGATTATATGATCAATTATGTTTGTTGGCATATAATTCAAATTGGGTTAATTAATCTCATAGGTTGGCACAATTAAAGAGGTGCATTGTCTTAATTATTGTGGAGGAGGTTTCAAACAATTAATATTAGATGATTTGAAGAGGATCTCCCACATTTAATGAAGGAGTTGAGAGGTTTAGGCCTTGAGTGGTCCCCACCACTATAACCTCTCATGGGAGTTTAGGGTCGGGTGGTCCCCACCACCATAACCTCTCATGGGAGGTTAAGGTCTGGTGGTGTAACACCCCAGGTAAATAAGGAATATGACATTTCCATATTTATCAATATTTGTGAATAAAATATTAATATTACATTAAAGGGGATGCTATGCTCGATGGCATACCCAATACGCAACAATGAGTTTCTTGGGAATCTTGCGTTGCACTCTAATAATAATATAATATTATTTTAAATGGTAGTTAACGCCTATCCATTGTAATGGAAATAATGAACGGAACTAACTACAAAATGATTATATATGTTTGTCAAATATTTTTTACTTTTATCCAATAAATGTTAGAGGCATAATATGTGAATGAATCCAATTTTAAGCGTAAATATTCTAATATTATTTAAAAGGTCGATTAACCGCCTTTTGATGGAAAAGCTTTTTCAAATCAACTTTTTGACAATATTATGTGTTATAAAATTCTTCTTTAGAATCGGGACATCAAAATTTACTTTGTGTAAATTTTTGGTATTTTTCCGATAAAGTTCATTTTTTAATGAAGAGTGAAAAATGTTTTATTTTAATTCAAAACCTCTTTTTAATATAATTTATTTATATGATTATATTATCTTTTGAATTTTTTTAAAGTGAAATTAGAATATATTTTTACCATGTAATCCAATAGTGGTCGTTGGTATTATTTTCATCTTGAAATTGGACTTAAACTAGTGTCAATCTTTTGATACTTATTGTTTCATAAAAACACGCTATTTGCTCTGACAGTGGGAATTAATTATTAAATTAAATAATGTAAATTATATGTTTTGAATTTTGTAAAATAGAAAACATTTTTGAATTCGTAATATCAAATATAAATAAGGGTGAATTTTTGGTATTTTTCTGAAAAACTTCAATTTTTGATGAATAGTGAAACCACTAAGTGGTAGTTAAAGAAACTGATTTTTCGTTTAAATGAAACTTTTCCACTTCTATGATTTGATTTTCAAAAATCCGACATACATGGTTGTAATTATTAAGTAAAATTTGGTTCAATGAGATTAAAATAATTTTTTGGTGAATGGTAACTTTTATATTTTTAATCGCGATTAGAGGTAATTAGTGTAATTTAAGGTAAAAATAAGGTTTTAATAATATGAAATGACCTATAAACATGTATTACCCTTATTGGATGTGTCATGGCCGACCAAGAAAATCAATGTTTGAACTTTGGGACCCCATGGAGCCATTTTGGTAGGAAAATGACATAAATAACGTTTTATTTAAAGATAAAATTAAAATGTCAGAAACATGTGTTGTTTTACTAAAAAAAAATTTACATGGGGTTATAAAAGTCATATTTTTGAATATAAATATTCATTAGAAAGATAAAAGTATTTCTTACATCATGATAATTTTTTTATAATTTTTATACATTATATAAATTAAATTATTTATGATATCATGATGAGGAAACGATTACCTCATTAATAAAGGATTTAAATAAAATGAAAAGATAATGTTAAAACTATAAGTTAAACATGTAAAAGACCTATTGTATGAGTATATTTCTAAACCTTACAACCTTATCCTCGAAATAAATTAATGTGGGACCTTTAAAATCCGAAACTCATTTGAAAATAAAGTAACATTTTGTAACTTTCCAAGAGTTCCCCTCCTCTCCTCTTATAAAAGGCCCCCACCTCCACCACCTTACCCACACCTCTCAAGCCTTTTTCTCGGCCAACACATGCTCATTTTGTCTCTATACATCCCTATCTTACTCCTTGAAGCCTCACTTTGGGCATAATTTCTTCAAAGGAAGCCTTTGATCTCAAATCAATGAGAGCTACCCGATTTAAAGGTAGTGTCCTCTCTTGTGTTCTTATGTTTTATTTTGATTCCCCAACCCTCTAAACTCTTTTTATTCCTTTATTTTGTAACAAAAACAGTATCTTCAATATACTATTATGTTTTTATGTGAATTATTCTAGCTACACTTACACAAACCTTCGTCTAATGGTTAAAGAACATACTGTTTCTGTGGATGGTGAATTACTGCCTCACGAAACAATGATTGTTCAATATTCTGTTAACACCTTCAATGGTGGCCATTAAGATGTAACTATATTTATATATGAAATATAATATGTTTATGTTTTCCTTAAGCTTCTGTATTTTTCATTTATGGCATACCTTTATGGTTTCCATTATTGGTAAATGCGATATATTCATTTTAGGAAGTGCGGACTACCGCCCCCTCAAAGTGATTTGATTTGTTAATGCCATATGTGGGACGTATAAATGATGGAATTAATGGTATTAAATATGATATCCTACTGGGATTATAATGTACATTTATATAATTATTATTTCATTCCATTGAATAAAAAAAAAGAAATGAAAGTAGCGTTCATGCATACGTACGGCTTACCGTCTCCATGAACGGTACATTTCATTTCTTATCTCCAAATGTTATGTACTATTATAAGTACATATATATAATGGATATATATGTAATATATTACATCTAAATGATGTATATAATTCTGGAATTATAATATATATCTCTCATTTTTGTTTTAATTCCATTAATATGACAAAAAAATGAAAGTAGCGTTCATGCGTACGTACGACCTACAGTCTCCATGAACGATGCTTTTAATTTTTTATATCCAAATGTTATGGAATAGTATAAAATGAATACATATGGGATATAAATGATATTTAAAACATAAATACTATTCTGGATATGATGTACCTATAACTACATGGAAAATTATTTTCCTACAAGTTCAATTTTTACTCATGTACTGAACGTCAAAAAAAAAGTCTGATATGAACCCACTTTATTAACCAATTATTATAACATTATAATATGTGATATGAAATGAATAATAACATTTAATTAAGGTCCTTAAGAAAATATAAATTGTCCAAATTTTATTATTCAGGAAATTAAATAACGATCGAGTCATGTCGGACAAGAGGTAAGGGATCCTACCCCTCTCTTTCTATTTAAGTACACTCTTTTATGTCATTCCTTTTAAGCTCATATTTCTTATGATTGGGATGTTATTTTATATTAATATTACTGTACGTTATATGTTCATATGATGAGAGACCCTATTTTTTCTCATCAATCTATTTTGTAAGTTTTAATTGGCGCCGTTAGGCTGCCAAAATTTCATAAGGGGCTTTTTATCTCACTTTGTGTTTTCGTGAGATTCATGCTACATTTTCCAATATTTACTTTTGAGTGGTGTATGTACATTACATTATTCTACTCTTTGTGTAACATACTTTTTTTTATGATTATTTACATCATTGTTGTATAGTACTTCTTTCATGGGGTGTACGTTTCGAAAGTTACCCAAATCGGTAAGGGAACCTTTCACCCTCCTCTTTTTAAAAGACTTCTTTTGTTATGTATTTTAATTTACATCTTTTTATGTTGGGATATGTTATTCTATATCCTTATATATGTAAATTTTATGTCTAAGTGATGAGATAACATTTTCTCTCTCATCAACTAATTTTATGAATTTTATAGTGACGCCATTAGGCTATCGAATTTTACCAAGGGAACTTCTTAACCCAATTTTGATTTCTTTGGGTTCAACATGTAGTTATTGAATATTTCATCCTTTGAATATGGGTCAATGACCTTTGATTGTTTTACACTTAATATCCACTTATATTGGGTGAATTTATATTTGTCACACATAATTATGATATTGTTTTATCTTTAATTTAAGGATACATTCTTTATAAGGGATTTATCTCATTTTACATTTCTATTGAGACTTCATTGTTGTTATGCACCAATTCACTCTTATATGGTGTATATACTATCCCGTGGAATATTATATCATGAATCCATTTATTCTCATGATATTTTGATTAAATTTTATTCCTAAATTATGGTATTCAAGTGTCTCTAATTTTGTTAAAAACCCTTTAACTAAAATATCGTTTTAAATGTTTTAATGATTTTTTCTTACAAATATTTATCATTAATATCCATGTTTTCAAAATGGGTTTAAGGATTTATTTATATGATATTAATTGTTTAAAATGTTAAAAGCATCAATGTGGTATGGGACACATTGATTTCAAAATCTCTTTGTTAAATGTTTAAAATGATTTTGAAAATGGTTTTTAGAATGGATTCATTATCTTAAAATGTTATATTGTTATTGCAATGTGGTAATGTTATCTTTCCTTTAGGATTAAGTTATGTGCTATGACTATGTTATGGTTCTTCGGCATTGTTTATGAATACGGGTGGTTCCGTGATAAACTAAGGGCGGGTGAGCCCGATATAGCTCTCCAATGCATTGGGTAACGCGAATGAGTTAAATGTTAAGGTTTCCCCAAAGAGATTTAGGGAATATACTGTGATGGGTATTCCAAACATAACCAAGATTGTTACTAGCTACGTAAGAATGTTATGAATGCCTCAAGTTACCTTTATGTCTTATGATTTCTATGATTTATTCATGATTTTATGAGGTATGGGTAAAGTATGATTTCATTCTTATGTATATATGTACTCATGTTTCCTTTCCATACTTTTTATATCCCTTACTGAGCTTTTTATGCTCATCCCAAGTTTTTGACATGTTTTACATAGGACTTAAAGATGAATAGGGTCAAGGATGGGATCAAGGAAAGACATGCTATCTAAAACATGGAAGTAGACATGTTTATTTTAAGAGTTTTTTTTATGGAAACTTAGTAGAAGTATCTACTTTGTAATCTTTTGAGATGTAATAGTTATGTCATAATTCTCTAAAACTCTAAACCTGAAAAGATCCTCAATGTGAATTATTCATTTAATTCAATATTAAGTAAGGTTTAAGGCCGTGGCCTTATAGTTGGTATCAGAGGCCGGTTTAGATAACTTTAGAGGGTATGGTATTCATTAAGCATAAGTGACATTACCATAATGGCTAGGATTTCAGAAAGAGTTATAGTTTTTAGATAAAGTGAATGAGTAGGTATATCTTAGTACATGATGATTTTGTTGATATACTCACACTGACATTTCTGTTTTTAGTGAATGGATGGTCTAGCAGGCACCAAAGTGACAATAGGGTTGAATGAAACTGTGGTGGTTCTCTGATTAAGAGACTGGATGAAATGGGGGATTCAATGAAGAAACTCGTGGTTGTTCTAAACCAACTATCAAGGAGTCATGATCAACCACTTGTACCTTGGTATGTTCTGTAATTCATTATGTATGAGATGACCAATCGATGTGAAAGTTCAAGTAATAATTATAAAGGTAACCATTAGGGTTTATATGATCATTACTTTTGAGGCAATTATGGGTTATCATATATTGTGATGGAAAAAGAAAGGAATGAGATAAAATTGATGTTAAAATATGTTATGATTTTTTTTGAAGATTTTATCTCGTTTTGGGGAATGTTTTAAGAATTATATAGTTTTGGAAAAAGGACAACTTGCAGACCGTGTGACAACCCATCGTGTCGGACAAAGCTGCGAGAATCGAACCCACACCCAAAGTGCGACTGGTATTTATCGCCTACCACTGGACTACGTGAAGTCCCTGGTTAGTTTGACTAATTATTTTTAGTTAGATGATTTTAAGAATCAATAGTAAGTTTATTTTGGGTTATCTATGGAAATGATTAACCTATCATCGAGGATATGTGATTAGGTTAATTACTTTTCAATATGAGAATTTAAGAGCAACTGATGTTATTTGGAGATAAAAGTTAATTTGTACCTTGGAAGACTATGTGATTAAATCGTTCAAATATTTGGGTTTCAATATTAGTTTGGTTTACTTTGAAGAATTTTATGGACAATTGTTTATTTAATGGTCTTCGTTGAACTTTGGGTTTTGTTGGAACGATTTTGGAGATTAAGAATAGATTTTCTTTTTATAAAGGATTATACTTTTGTGGATTATCTGATCTAATACTAAAAATTTTGGTTTTAGATTTTGTCTAAAGACCTGGGAAATATATAGTTATCTTTTTTTTGGATTAGGTGATTCTCAAGAAGTTGATTATAGTACTCTTAATGCGAACAAGTCTTCCTAAATACTCGTCTTTTGGAGGAAATATGAGTTCGTGTAAGAAATCTAGTAAAAGTAGAAAGTCAACATGACAATTAAGTATGCTTCCTTATGTTTTAGTTAAGATCATAAATAAATTTCTCAATGAAAAGTAACTTAAAACAAAAATGTTGTCTGTTAATTTTTCCTACTGGGGAATCAAATACCGTTAAACCCATCACAAGTTTGTGATTTTCTTGTGGTTAACTTTCTCATAGACATGTTTACTATCACTCTCCATCAGAACATGACCATTTGTTTTTTCTTCCATGCCCATGTTTTCCTACATGGAATCCTAGTATGGGTTAACTTGGGTGACCTTTGTAATTCCCTTTCATTATTTTAAAGTGATAGTTTTACTGACTCTTGTTCCGATGTGGGATTTTCAATGAAGTTTCCAAGACTAATTTTAAAAAATTGCGAGGACGCAATTTCCAAAAGGGTGGAAGGATGTAACACCCCAGGTAAATAAAGAATATGAAATTTTCATATTTATCCATATTTGTGAATAAAATATTAAAATTAAATTAAAGGGGACGCTATGCTCGATGGCGTACCCAATACATAACAACGAGTTTCTTAGGAATGTTGTGTTGCACTCATATAATAATATAATATTATTTTAAATGGTAGTTAACTCCTAGACATTGTAATGGCGAGAATGAACGGAACTAACTGAAAAATTATTATATATGTTTGTCAAATATTTTTACTTTTATCCAATAAATGATAAAGGCATAATATGTGAATGAATCCAATTTTAAGCATAAATATTCTAATATTCTTTAAAAGGTCAATTAACTGCCTTTTGATGGAGAACCTATTTTAAATCCACCTTTTGACAATATTATTTGTTATAAAATTCTTCTTTATAATCGGGACATCAAAATTTACTTTGTGTAAATTTTTGGTATTTTTCCGATAAAGTTCATTTTTTAAGGAATAGTGAAAAATGTTGTATTTTAATTCAAAACCTCTTTTTAATCTAATTTATTTATATGATTATATTATATTTAGAATTTGTTTTAAAGTGAAATTAGAATATATTTTTACCATTCAATCCAATAGTGGTTGTTGGAATTAATTTCATCTTGAAATTGGACTTAAACCAGTGTCAATCTTTTGATACTTATTGTTTCATAAAAACACGCTATTTGCTCTGACAGCGAGAATTAATTATTAAATTAAATAATGTAACTTATATGTTTTGAATTTTATAAAATATACATCATTTTTGAATTCGGAATATCAAATATAGCTTAGGGTGAATTTTTGGTATTTTTCTGAAAAACTTCAATTTTTGATGAATAGTGAAAGCACTAAGTGGTAGTTAAAGAAACTGATTTTTTGTTTAAATGAAACTTTTCCACTTCTGTGATTTGATTTTCAAAAATCCTACATACATGGTTTTAATTAAAAATTAAAATGTTGTTCAATGAGATTAAAATAATTTTTTGGTGAATAGTAACTTTTAAGTTTTTAATCGCGATTAGAGGTAATTAGTGTAATTTAAGGTAAAAATAATATTCTATTAATATGAAATGACCTAGAAACATGTCCTACCCTCATTGGATGTGTCATGTCCGACCAATAAAATACATGGGTCAACTTGGGGACCCCATGGATCCACTTTGGTAGTAAAATGACATAAATAACATTTTATTTAAAGTTAAAATTAAAATGTCACAAACATGTGTTGTTTTACTAAAACAATTTTTACATGGGGTTATACAAGTCATATTTTTGAATATAAATATTATTTAGAAAGATAAAAATATTTCCTACATAATTATATTTGTTTTATAATTTTTATACATTAAATAAATTAAATTATATATGACATCACGATGATGCAGCGATTACCTCATTAATAAAGGATTTAAATAAAATGAAAGGATAATGTTAAAACTATATCTTACACTTGTAAAAGGCCTATTGGATGAGTATATTTAGAACCCATAAAACCTTATCCTCTAAATAAATCAATATGGAACCTTTAAAATCCGAAACACATTGGAAAATAAAGTAACATTTTGTAACTTTCCAAAAGTGCCCCTCCTCTCCTCTTATAAAAGGCCCCCACCTCCACCACCTTACCCACACCTCTCAAGCCTTTGGCTCGGCCAAAACCTGCCCATTTTGTCTCTCCACATCCCTATATTACTCCTTGAAGCCTCACTTTGGGCATAATACTTTCCAGGGAAGCCTTTGAGCTCAAATCAAAGAGAGTTACCCGATTTAAAGGTAGTGTCCTCTGTTGTGTTCTTATGTTTTATTTTGCTTCTCCTACCCTCTATACTCTTTTTATTCCTTTATTTTGTAACAAAAACAGTATCTTAAATATACTATGATGTTGTTATGTGAAGGATTAGAGCTACCCTCACACACACCTTCGTCTAATGGTTAAAGAACATACTGTTTCTGTGGATGGGGAATTACTGCCTCACGAAACGATGATTGTTCAATATTCTGTTAACACCTTCAAAGGTGGCCATTAAGATGTCAATATATTTATATATGATATATAATATGTTTATGTTTTCCTTAAGATTCTGTATTTTTCATTTATGTCATACCTTTATGGTTTCCATTATTGGTAAATGCGATATCTTCATTTTAGGAAGTGCGGACTACCGCCCCCTCAAAGTGATTTGATTCGTTAATGCCATATGTGGGATGTATAAAGGATGGAATTAATGGTATTACATATGATATCATACTGTAATTATAATATAAATTTATATCATTATTATTTCATTCAATTGAATACAAAAAAAAATGAAAGTAGCATTCATGCGTATGTACGACTTACCGTCTCCATGAACGGTACATTCCATTTCTTATCTCCAAATGTTATGTACTATTATAAGTACATATATATAATGGATATATATGTAATATATTACATCTAAATGATGGATATCATTCTGGAATTATAATATATATATCTCATTTTTTTTAATTCCATTAATATGACAAAAAATGAAAGTAGCGTTCATGCGTACATACGACATACCGTCTCCATGAACGATGATTTTAATTTTTTATCTCCAAATGTTATGGAATTATATAAAATTAATATATATGGGATATATATGATATTTAAAGCATAAATACTATTCTGTATATGATGTACCTATAACTACATGGAAAATTATTTTCCAACAAGTTCAATTTTTACTCATGTACCGAACGTCGACAAAAACGTCTGATATGAACCCACTTTATTAACCAATTATTATAAGATTATAATATGTGATATGAACTGAATAATAATCTTTAAATTAGGTCCTTAATATAATATAAATTGGCAAAATTTTATTATTCAGGAGATTAAAGAACGATGGAGTCATGTCGGACCAGAGGTAAGGGATCCTACCCGTCTCTTTATTTTTAAGTACACTCTTTTATGTCATTCCTTTTAAGCTCATATTTCTTATGATTGGGATGTTATTTTATATTATTATTACTTTAATTTATATTTTAATATGATTAGAGACCCTATTTTCTCTCATCAATCCATTTTGGAAGTTTTGATTGGCGCCGTTAGGCTGCCAAAATTTCGTAAGGGGCTTTTTATCTCACTTTGTCTTTTCATGAGATTAATGATACATTTGCCAATATTTCCTTTTGAGTGGTGTATGTACTATCCATTATTCTACTATTTGTGTAACATACTTTCGTTTTTGAGTATTTACATCAATGTTGTATAGTCCTTCTTTCATGGGGTGTACGTTTCAAAAGTTATCCAAATCGATAGGGGAACCTTTCACCCTCCTCTTTTTAAAAGACTTCTTTTGTTATGTCTTTTAATTTACATATTTTTATGTTGGGATATGTTATTATATATCCTTATAGATGTAAATTTTATTTCCAAGTGATGAGATACCATTTTCTCTCTCATCAACTAATTTTATGAATTTTAAAGTGACGCCGTTAGGCTATTGAAATTTACCAAGGGAACTTCTTAACCCAATTTCAATTTCTTTGGGTTCAACATGTAGTTATTGAATATGTCATCATTTTAATATGTGTGAATGACCTTTTATTGTTTTAAACATAATATCCACTTATATTGGGTGTATTTATATATGTCACACAAAATTATGAGATTGTTTTATCTTTAATTTAAGGATACATTCTTTATAAGGGATTTCATCTCATTTTACATTTCTATTGAGACTTCATTGTTGTTATGCACCAATTCACTCTTATATCATGTATATACTGTCCCTTGGAATATTATATCATGAATCCATTTATTCTCATGTTATTTTGATTAAATTTTATTCCTCAATTATGGTATTCAATTTTCTCTCATTTTGTTAAAAACCCTTTAACTAAAATATCATTTTAAATGTTTTAATGATTTATTATTATAAATATTTCTCATTAATATCCATGTTTTCAAAATGGTTTTAAGGATTTATTTATATGGATATTAATGGTTTAAAATGTTAAAGGCTTCAATGTGGTATGGGACACATTGATTTCAAAATATATTTATTAAATATTTTAAATGATTTTGAAAATGGGTTTTAGAATGGATTCATTATCTTAAAATGTTATATTGTTATTGAAATGTGGGAATGTTATCTTTCCTTTATGCTTAAGTTATGTGCTATGATTATGTTATGGTTATTGGGAATTGTTTATGAAGATGAGTGGTTTCGTGATAAACTAAGGGCGGGTGATCCCGATATAGTTCTCCAATGCATTGGGTAACGCGAAAGAGTTAAACGTTAAGGTTTCTCCGAATAGATTTAGGTAATATACTGTGATGGGTATTCCAAACGTAACCAAGAGGTTTACTCCCTACGTAAGAATGTTATGAATGCCTCACATTACCTTTATGTCTTATGATTTCTATGATTTATTCATGATTTTATGAGGTATCGGTAAATTATGATTTCATTATTATGTATATATGTACTCATGTTTCTTTTCCATACTTTTTATATCCCTTACTGATCTTTTTATTCTCATCCCAAGTTTTTGACATGTTTTACACAGGACTTAAAGATGAATAGGGTCAAGGATGGGATCAAGGAAAGACATGCTATCTATAACATAGAAGTAGACATGTTTCTTTTAAGTGTTTTTTATGGAAACATAGTAGAAGTGTCTACTTTGTAATATTTTGAGATGAAATAGTTATGTCCTAATTCTCTAAAACTCTAAGCCTGAAAAGATCCTCAATGTGAATTATTCATTTAATTCAATATTAAGTAAGGTTTATGGTCAGGTCCTTATAGGTGGTCCCCACTTCTTAACTTCCACATGGAGCTTTTAAGAAATAAAATAAAAATAAAATCTACACAACTTTATTTTTCTTTTATTCATTCATGAAAAAACCAAAAACAGGCTTCCACCCTCGACCAACTGTCATCAAGGTGAATGTCTCTTTAAGCGAAAAGAGACACTGCGAGTTCAATGGTGCCCTTGGATTCAATTCTGAGCACCAATTCAAAAGTTACAAAAACTCTCTCATACATTTAATGAACGTACACAAACAAAATTTCCTAAATTCATTCCTGGCACTCCGAGCCTCGGAATCATGTGGCATCAATTTTCGTTGACTCTTAAAATTCCCATTTATTTAGAAAAATATTGTATAAAAATACTGGTTCATTAAATTATGTATTGGGATTCAAAAATTAAATTTTAGAGGTATCATTACCAATGGTACTATGGTGATAAAAATTATGAAACATCTAAGGATTGTGTTAAATTTTATAATCACATGGGGTCTCATTGTCTTAAGAGTTATGAATACCATTACAAGTTTATCATATTAAGGATGATCATATGTTAAAATTCTTAAACATAACTTTTAGTTTTTATGTGGTAAAAATGTCCCAAAATTAAGCATATTTTGGGAGAAATTTCCTGAAAGACTATGTTTTTGTGGAAATCTTTTTGATGAATAATTCCTTTAAATTTCATAGAAATAATTTTAGTGGTATTTAAAACATTTAGTGTTCATGTGATCAATAACTAAATTATAATAATAGTAAAATATGATTATTAGACATTGGAAAAAGTTATATTGATAAACTAAGAAAATATATTATTTAATGATTAATTTTATTTAAATTATGTCAATCATATTTTTGGAAACATTATAAGAATAATATTCATATGGTTTATAAAAATGGAAACTCACATGCTGGGGGAAAAACAGTCACATCTAAAAATATGGTGGTACTTGTACTGATCACTAGAGGATGATAAGGGTTTCACAACAAACACTGGACAAGGTGATTTCTTTATTAATTTATCACTTCTTTTAGTTAAAAAATTAAATGAATAAATATATATGATGAACTAGTAGTATTAATTTTGAGTTTTAGAGATTAATTTATAAACCATATTGGTTTTGGAAAATTAGTATTAGTATACATAAACAGTTTTCTCTCTTTTATAGGTCACAGGATCCATTAAAAGTAATTTTTAGCTCTTGTAGAATAAAGAAAACTCATTTTTGGATATTTATTTCTTGGAAGAAGTGATGAAATTTAAATTTATTAAAGAAAAAACAAATTATGAATGTGTTTTTATAGAATTATATTATGTATGTATATTCCCTTATATTCTACGATTGTAAAATAATTCTTTATCTTTAGAAAAATGATCATGAAATAAAATGCAATCATATTACCATCATTTCCTTATGATTGCAATGACCTTTTAAAGCCTATTATATTTAGGTACGTGAGGAAATTAAATTTACATTAATCCTTCACCTTCACATGATCAATCACCACAATCACTCTATAATTATTTATACTTTTCCTCCATGTCTATATCTTCATTTTCAACTAATGTTCTCCAATGAAGAAACTAAATTATATGTTATTCTATATGAAATTGGTACATCCATTCTTTCTTCTTAAGAGGATTAATTACTAAACAATCTCACAATGAAGTATTTCAATGAATTGATTTTAAAATATCAAAACCTTCATTACTAAGATAAATTTTAAATGGTGAGGACATAATTTATTTATTGTGTGGATAATGTAACACCCAAAAGTCTACAAGAATAAAATTTTATTCAATATCACATGTTATAAACAACACAAAACATTGATGGGAATATAACATTAATATAGTTGAGATATATTTACTACTTTAAAAAACTTCAATCTATTATATAGCTTTAATTTTAGGAAATATAGATTTATCTTGGGTTATACACAACCAAAAGTTCCTTCC
Source organism: Viscum album (assembly GCA_963277665.1). Lineage (NCBI taxonomy): Eukaryota > Viridiplantae > Streptophyta > Magnoliopsida > Santalales > Viscaceae > Viscum > Viscum album. The sequence continues at coordinate 1,272,641,444 of OY728132.1, read as the reverse complement.
AAAGATTGTGTTACATGTGAAACTGGGTTTTACTAAACAACTATATAATATTAATAATATTATTTGATTATATAGATATAACCTAGCTATTAAATAATAGGGTATTAATAGGATTGTATAAATTTTCAAAATATATGGCTTACATTAAAATAAAATGATTTTATTGGTTACGAATTAGTTAGAAATGAAATTAAAACCAATTGAATTTAATGTTAATGTTTTTATGCACGCAAAAGAGTTTATCTTAATGAATTAAATTAATTACAATTATTGGATGATATTAATGAAATAAAATTATTGAACATTCCATTAATTTTTTTGAAATTAATCTCATATATTTTATATGCATAATAGAAAAACAAATCATGTTTTACGTATAAAAAATGTATTGTTATAAAGGCAGTTTTTCCACCTTTTAATGGCTCACTTATTTTAAAACTAAATTTTAAAATATTAATAATATTTATTTCAAAAATTATACTTAATTTTTTTAAAATGAATTTCAAATTTATCTTAGAGTGAATGTTAATAATTTTTTTATAAAGTTTTTTAATTAATATTGAAAAAACCGAATTTCAATTAAAAATCATCCCTTAATCTATATATATTTTTATATTAAATTATATTTTGAATTATTTTTAAACTAAAAATAGTTATATTATAAATATCTTAATCCAAATCCAGTTGTTTTAATAATATTTATATTTAATTTAGATAAAAACAATGTAAACTTTTGAATATTTTTACATTAAAAAAACACTTTCTCATCCTGTCTGTGTGATTAATTTTAAATTATTATTTTTACTTATGTGAATTAAATTTCAAAAAATGGATTCCATATTTGGAATAAAAATATTTTATAATGTCTAATATGTGAAAATTAATTTTTTACAAAATTTATTACTGAAAAAATTTAAAACTAATTACCATGATTAATAGAAAAACATTTTATCAAGGGAAAAAACATAGAAATTAATTATCCACTAACCAATAAAGTTTTCTAAAACCTATTTAATGGATCTATTTATACCATATTCCTTATAGGATATTGTTTTTTACATAATTGGATCAAATTTACATGAAAATATGTGGGTCAAATTCCCCCATTAAAAAATCTACAAGTTTACCACTCAGTCCACTTATAAAAGGTCCTCCCTTCTCCACCTATATTCAAACCAGTCATACCCTTTGGATCATCCAATACATGACCAAATAGAATAAAAAATTATCTATGATAATTTTTGAAGCCTTACTTTTGAAATAAATTCCTCTAATGAAGGCCTTTGGTCTAAACCAATAGAAGTTACTTGAAGACTAGGTAACATTCATATATTAATTTTTTGTTATCTTAAGGGCATGACCTTAAAAATTAGACACTTCAATCAAATGGGTTACAAAACCATCTTTCATGTGTATGACACAAAACCACCTTGTGAACCAATGTTGTTTATTTTTATATTACCACCATTTGATGTTGGAAACAATTATGCAAATACTATTTGTATAGGATATGAATGATGTATTTATTCTTATTTAATTATTATACGAAACAAAATATCATTCATTCCATTGGTTTGGTAGATGATAACATTATTTGTATAGATATCAGACTGCCGCCTTTAGATGTAATGTGATTCATTGACACATTACATGGATGTATTAAGGTTAATTTTAAAAGAAATATGTGATACCTATTATATTGAAATTATTTTGGAATGAATATATATATATATTATTTAATTTTATTTCTTTTAATATGACATAAAAATGGAAACCACTTTCATGTGTATGTATGACCTATTATCTCCATGATTGGTGTATTTCATTTCCTATCAAAATTATTTATGGGTAACAATAAATACATATATACTGAATTTATATGATGCATAAATCCCAATTTACCTTATAGATATTATGAAATCATGATCTAAAAAATAGGAACAACAAAATAAAAAGTCAATACATACTCGAAAAATATTGAAATTAACACCCAAAAAATTAAAAATAAAGAAATATTATTAATAAATAGGTCACAAGATGGAATAAAATAAACATATATGATATCATAAATATTAATATTGTTTTTGAACAATTTAATTACATGTTTAAAACCATTTTACATGAGGTTAAATCACAAATAAGATAACAAATTTAATCTTAATTTTATTTCATTGAGGCATATTATAATGTTATACACCTAATTAGATTTATATTGTGTATATACTACCCCTTGATATGTAATATCATGAATATGTAACTATTCATCATATTTTAAATTTAAATTTCAATTATTTCGTCTATGGGGATTTGGACTTAAAGTTGCCCAATGGTAAAAAAAATCGAAAAGACAATTCTTTTTCAATGTGTTATATTACTTACTCATTCTCATTATTATTCTATAATTATGTGTATAATGACTTATGGATATCTATTGTTCTGTTTTTAATTTTTATGTGGATTTATATTTTATTCAATGGATTTATTTAATTATTAATTCTCACTTCAACATTGTAATCATTTTAAGGGTTTACTCAATAGCCTCAATCAAATAGAAATTGTTTATTCTTAAGTTTCCATTAAAGGAAATTAAATGATCATAGTTCAATAAAACATTTAAATTTCTTCAATTATATTTACTCATGATAAGTGATAGTAAAATTTTAACACTATTAGTTTCATAAAATTAATAATAAGATGATTTCATGAAATCTAAATTCAATTATCTATTTGGTCTGAAATCCGTTTTCAAACAAAACCATGTTTCCTAAATAAGTTTTAAAAAAATTTATTGAACCTATTGCAAATGATTTTTAAAAAAATATTTATACCCGTTTTGTTTTTTTTTCAAAAAAAATCAAATGAATATTCCTACTCCTTTGTAAAATAGGAACTTTTAAAACCATTTCACCATGAAAAAGGAATGTTCTTTATGGTTTGTATGGATTTAACCAAAAAAATGACCATCATTTCTTTGAAGTTTCTTCTAAATGATTAAAAGGATATTTAAAAAAAATGTTTTTAAAATTGATTTTCAAAGAAATGGATTTTCAAAATGTTTTTCAAAATGGATGGATATTTTTCTCAAGGATGTTTTTAAATATATTTAATGGTATTTTTATTCATCAATAACAAAAACCATTTATTCTTACCCAAATGGGTCTATATTGTATTTATGTTATCCTACATCTTCCTCTGGATGGTTTAAGCTCACTTTGACTAAGGAAAGTATTGATATTCACTTCTTTGATCCATTTTTGTTGTCATTAACGTTAACTTGAATTATTCACATTTGTTTGGAAATTAAATTTTCCCTAAATTTTAATATTATTCAACATGGATTATTTTATTTCTTAAAATGTATACCCTTTTTACATATAGTTTCTACTTTGATAGTTATTTGACTAACTTTGGAAACATTCATAAATTCATTTCAATTACTCAATAGGGATACATTATGATAAGGGAAATTGATTTTGAATTAAATCAATAATACGATTTATGATGATGGATTTGGACATGTACGACACACAGTGGGGACCATTTATAGTAAGTCCCCTAATTCATCCATCAACTCATGAGATGAAATAAGTTGGCCCAAACCGTTGAAATTTGTTACCAAAGAGTTTTACACTGTCTGTAGGATATATCTTGGATGTAGGAGTCTTGTGAATGGTCTTGACAAGAATCCTATGGTTATTTACCCAGAAATTTTTCAACAATCATCTGGATAGATCTTGATGGTAAATGATTCATGTTCTTGGGAAACATGATTTCCAATAATTAAAAATTACCTCCAATCTATTCAATATTAATTATAAATGAGATTATCACTATGATATTATCTATTATTAAATTTAATTCTCAAATTATTGATTAAATGGAATGATTTATCAGTTATTTACCTTACCATATTTAGTTTTGATGACCTTATCGTGATATTAATGTTATTTAAATGGAATGTGTTTTCAGTTATTTACCTTTAAATATTTATTATTCTTATTGATTCATTATTGATTCCATTGTACTTAACCCATAATGATCATTTGAGCTCACCCTAATTTTGTTTTGTTTCCCTCGGATTTCATGAAGTGTACTAAAAAATTTATTCAAGGATATTATAAATGGAATAAAGATATTCTTAAAATAAATTTTATTATACTTTGTGTGTTAATTTGTAATACAAGACTCATATATTTATCTATTTTACCAATACTTCTAAAATGATTGGTCCTTTGGGACCTAAATATTGTATTTATACTAATGTAATGGTAGTGGTAACTACATATGGGATTTTAGGGTTGGAGAATGTAAAGAAACAATATTTTTATAGTAATAAACTATAAAACAATAAGAAACTTTATTTTGACTAGAATATAGAAATAAAAAAAAAGAACCTAGGTTTGAATGGTAACCAAGGACCTATAAAAGAATACAAAGATGATAATGTTTTTTGGAAAGAAACCTGCTGAAGTATATTCTCTCAATTCTCAAAATAATTTTAAATAATAGATGATATAGAATTAGTTGAATATAAAAGAGAAAAATTATGTTTTAAAATTTAGAACATGTATTGTCTACAGTGAAACATGAAGTATTAAAATATTTTATCATGAAGATATATCACGGTTTATTGCCTAAAGAATTGTAACATCACTATAAATTTTTAAGGCTCCAAGTTATCTATTTGTTGGATCCAAGGGCTCTAGAAATATTCTAATATGTAATTAGGGTTATTGAATTCATATAATACCAATTCAAGGAATTCATGTCTATATTAAATTATCCCTTTGTCCAATGACACCATCTCCACTGGGTAGTTGCTCGCTTCCACAAAGTATCTGATGTATAACTTGGAAGTCTATAGTTCCATCGAAACACCTCAAGATTTTTAGTCAGATAAACAAAGTAGCCAGTGGGATTGTTGATGGAATGGTGGTTCTACCCATTTCCATTGACTAGACGATGACACTCGACCAAGTATCCAGTGAACTTCTTGTGGAAAATGTTTTTCTATATTTTTCTATTGGATGACCGATGGTATTTTATTATGTAGCCAATAATATTACCTAATTATGGTATTCAATTTGAACTTCCATACTTTTTCTGATTCCTTAACATGGTTCATTGACAACCTATATTAATTATAAAACATAAACACATAAATATTATGAATTATAAATATTAGATCAATAATTGGTGTTTGTGATAATTAAAACACATCTAAGCGAGTGAGGTAGACCATTGATCAACGATGAGTAATAGAAATAAAATTATCTATAACCTAAGATGAAAAGAACTTGTATATAGTGTGGAATAAATATAATGTGGTTATTGGAAGTGTGAAATTAGAGGGAGAGAGAATAGGTGCTCGAGTGTCTTTCCATATTAAATCGGGGTTAATGCTTCATTTAACATTTACATAAAACAATTTTTAAATTTAGATTATTAAAAAAAACATATTAGGTAACCAATGAGTACTGATTCCAGGGTCATGGTAAACCAATTTTCCCTAATAGAATGGACCCTCTACTAGGGGTTCCATTAGATACCTGGTGCTAGAGCCCTGAATTCCTGGTAGTTTTTATCACTAGTAAAAATTCCAAACACACGATCAATCACAACTACACAGTATGCCTTCAACAATGATAAAAACGGTCTTTTTTATCTCTAGAAAGAAAATAATAATGGAGAGAGATTAAGAGCCTGATTATTTTATTAGTTCTATATATGAGCTGATAAAGGGGAATACTACAGTCTGCTATAACAACACAACAAAGCACCAAAAACACCCTAAAATCAGAAAAACCAAGTATGAATACCAAATTTAAATGAATAGAAAACAATTTGGGCTTGTTTTCCTAGTTTTGGTGATTTGATGTAAATTTTGAACTAAAGTAACACTTATTTATTGAATAAATGCACTTAGAATCATTCCTATCAAACCGTACATCAGATTTATGTTTGATTGATTCTTATATGTCTCAAATGACATATGGATCATTTTTTCACAATATAAAAATAACATAAATGTGTTTTCTTGGCTTTTTGTATGTCTCTTGTATTTTTTACTAAAATGCCATTTTAAACTAGAAACTTCAAATATTTCTCATACTAGTTGCATCATGAGTCAGTTTTACATGATACTTAATCCTACATGTCAAAAATTACTTATAAATATTTTTTATAAATTATTAAAACGATCTGAGAGTGTTTGTTTGATATTTAGGGAGTGACACTTTTTAAAATAAAATATTGATTTTAAAATACTAACAAACACATTGAGTCATAACAAAAATATCGTGTAACTGATTGTGGTGTATCTGAAACCTTCACAACCCAAATTACTTATGGGTCATTCTAATAAACTATCAATACAATCTGAATTTGTTCACTTTGTTCTAAGAATGTTGTTTTTATTTTTTTACTAAAATTGATTTTAATTTTAAATAATGTATCACTTGATGTCATATCATTCACATAGTTTATATTATTGAGGGGTGGCTAGATCATAAATGTTAAAAATAACATATAAATCATTTTTATAAAGTATAAAATCTATGTAAATAAATTTACTTAGTTTTTAGTACATATCTTGTATTTTTAACTAAAATGTCATTTTGAACTAGAAATATACACTTTGAATGATACTTATCACATCATGTTTTTATTAGATGAGATACCAATTTAAAAATTTCAAAAATGATATATTAATCAATTTAGTAAACAATCAAGAATATCTGAGTTTCTGTTTTCTTGGTTTTCAGTGAGTTACATTTTTTAATCTAAACTGTCAATTTGAATCTGATAATAGACACATTGAGTCCTACCAGGAACATCATGTATTAGATTGAAATGATGATGATTCCTAAAAATCCAAAATTACTTTTGTATCATTTACCTAAATTATCAAGACAATCATAATGTGTTAGTTGTCCTTTTTATTACAATTGATGTCATTTTTAAATAAAAAGATGCAGTTGGAGTCTTACAGATCACACGATGCGTCAGATTGAGGTAAAACTGATTCATACACCTCTGAAAGCATGTATAGATATTTTACTTAAGGTTTCAAATAATATATGAATGCATTTTATTGGTTTTTAGTAGGTCAATTTTCCTTTTTATAAAATTTTATGGCATTTTTAAATAAAAAGATATGCATGGAGTCATAATGGTATCACCAAGCATCGTATTTAGGTAAAACTGATTCCTACATATCTCAAATAACATATGGATCATCTTACTTAGGTCACAAAAAAATATGAATGAGTTTTATTGGTTTTGATTATGTAATTTTTTTTTACTAAAATGACATTTTAAACTGGAAATATGCACTTTGACCTACACTGATCACATTGTGTATTAGTTTGATACGAGACCAATTCCTAGGAATAATAAATGAATTACTAATTAATGTGCCAATTATAAATAAAATCCAAGTGAATTTTCTGAATTTTCAATGGTTGTCATTTTTTTAACTAAACCGTTAGTTTTAAACTGATAATGGACACATTGAGTCATAGTGGTCACATTGTGCATCCATCTGAGGTGAGATGGATTCCTACACATCTCAAATAACATATGGATCATATCCATAATGTATAAAAGAAATAAAAATATTTTTTTCTCTATTTTATGTATTTCATTTCTCCTTTTTACTAAAATTAATTTCACTTTAAAAAATGAAGAATTTAGAGTCTCACTGGTCATATCATGTATCTGATTGAGGTGTGGTTGATTCCTACACAGCCCAAAGGCTCAATAATATCCTAACTTCTAATTTTACCACTTTTCAATTGTCTTTCTATGTTGAACATCCAACACTGCATATTGAATATATGTCCATAACAGAAAAAATTTTCTCATTTTAGAAAGTTAAAAGTTCATATTCATTCAACAATGAGAATGGTTTTTTCAGATAATAATATCAAATCAATATGAATTGTTGGATTATTGAAAAATAATGGAAATAAAAATGGAAATTGTGTAAACATTGGAAAAAATAATCATTTTATCTCTTCAATGTGTTTTTGAAGATTTTTGAAAGAAAAATATGAATTTCCAAATGATCTATGATAAAATATAAATAAGTACTAAAAAATAACATGGGAATTAACTTAATTTTTTTGATAAAATGATGAAAAAATTAACTAAAAAGTATTTGGAATTCATCTATTCCTAATGGTTTTATGCATCCATGATACATTTTCATTTTTTCATTATCGTAGTTGAAGGTTGAAAATCCAATCCCTCATGAGAAAGGGTTGTTGCGAACAAACTACCGTAACTCAAAAAAATGATCCACTTGTACAAGAAAATAGTTATTATATGAGTAATATTAAAAATAAATAAATTAAACATAAATATGAAACTATAAAGTAATTATATGGATAATTATTTTATTGTTTGAATATTTTTCATCACCAGGATATTTTAATGGTAAAGTAAGAATAATGATAAAAAAGTTAAATAGATCTCTCCAATCAATAAATCAATGAGTGAGGAGGATGAAGAGAAAATAAGACACATTGGGTTAAATATTTGAATCATCCAAGAAAAAAAAATGATATCCTACTGGGTTCATAAAATAATATTTTTGTACAAAAAACAAATAAATACCCATTATATGTACATTATCAAAGGTGAATTCTCCCATTTTTCAGAATTATTAAGATGGTAATAAGATATTCCTAAGGGTGGTACCAAAAAGCACAGTTAAAGAATGATCTATTTTTATATGATTTAAATAAAAACCTATGTTGTATTTATTTGATGTGTGGTGAAATAAATGAAGTGATTTTTAATAAGTATTAATGGTTTGGTTACAATTTCAAAGATGGATATATTTTTATCAACTTCAAGAAATACAAGAAAGGATGAAATCGACGAATACAATTCCAATAGTGATCAGAATGTTTCGGGAAAAACTCAATGGATTAAGACTAAAAAAAATATCTTATTTTTACAAAGTAGAGCCTAAATCATTTGGAGAGGCTAATAAAGATGATAATTGGATCAAATTTGAGCATAAATATCTTGATCTAAATAAGAAAAATGTTACATAAGAATCCTGATCCAAATAAAAACAATGAATGATTCTTATGGATAAATATATTGCATATATTGTTTTAAAAAATTTCTATTAGTTTAAAAATAATTTATTTTCTTATTAATTTATTCTGAAATTCTGTAAAACTATTAAAATTAAACATCATTGTGATGTATTATAATGGAACATTTTTTAATTTTATGTTATTGAGATGGGAAGATTTGTGGGAAATCATATTACCTATAGAAATACATAAAAAATAGATTTATATTTTATTAATAAATCATAATATTAAAAATAATTAAGAATCCACAGTGAAAATAACATGAATTAAATTATTAAATACAAACTAAAAAATTTGACATGAAGTGGGATCCTAAAGGTGTAATGATTTTATCCATGAAATATATTTTTAATTTTAATAAACTAGATTCTATTATTACTTAGTTGTTAAATTTACCTCAATTAATTTTAATATTTTATTTTATAAAAATTAGAAAAATATATTGCAATAATATTTATTCTAGAATTATATAATTTATTCATTCAAATTTAAATAATAAAAAACCTTTCTCATTATAGAAGTTACTTTTCCAAGAAAATACCAATTTTAAAAAAATCAATCAATATTAAAGGATTCATAACAATAAAATCAATCAAAAATGTACTCTTCTTCTACACCACATAATGAAAACATACTTTTTTTCTTAAAAAACCACTATGTTGAGAGAACTCCTACAAAATGAAACATTCCAATAGTATATTTTCTCACAATATTTCAACAACCAATATCAAAATATCAATTTTATTTTATCTCAATATAAGTTTTCCTGTATAATATTTTTCCAATATTTTAGAACTTTGAACCTCTTCACTTTTTCTTTTTTAATTAATTGAATTCATATTATTTAAATTAAAATAAAAATATTTTGAAATAAAAAACTGAAAAAATTATACTTTATAAAGAAGTAGTTAAATAAGTAAGATAATAAATCAAACATATATTAAATTTTTCTCATTTGATTTTACATATTCTTCAAAATAATTTGATAGTTACATTTTATAAGTGGCCACTAAATCTATCCAAAGCCCCATGAAATAGTTCACAGTCATCCTAAATTAATCTATTAATTATTCAGCATATTTTAGTGCTCATTATTATATGGAAATTTTTTCTAAAAAATCGTTATATAGTTTATCCCTTGCCTTTGATATTTCAACATCCATTTTTTGGAGAAACAAATCTATAATTACCCTTCAAATAGAATGGGATAACCCTATAGTCTATTCCTCCTCACCCTACACTCTTAGTAGAAATTGCTGCACTATATAATATAATACCCCAATGATGTCATATGTTTCATTATCCAAGTGATAAGTAATGAAGTATTTAAAACCAATAAAAACACCAACTACTATATTGTTGAATTTTTTAAAAGATTAGGATTTGAAATAGGTAGATTTCCTGGAATATAGGTATTAAGAGCCTATGATACTTCACAACATAATGAACCAAAATTGGGATTGGTGGATTTCAAGTCGCATGACACAAATATTGTCTCAAAAAGACCAACATGATATCTGGGAAGACGATACTTCAATATAACTAAAAATGAATTTTGTATTGTTTTATTATAGGATAATGAAACTAGACTTGTTGGGATACACATATGTTGGATGATAAGGTACAATAGATAACTCAGGGAAATCAGAGATATCAAAAAACATAGATTTTTGTCGATTCGTGGTTGCATTCAACCCTTGAATCACTCGAGACTTGGATTTGAGTCTAGGAACAGTTCGACCATTGATCTTATCCTATATTCGAGCATGGATTCGACACCATGGAGCATTGGCAGTAGGTCAAATCTGTGCAGATATTTGGATATTGGAAAATGGTTCATGATAGTTAGGGTTCTTAGAATCTAACATGACACTTTTATTAGCACTTCAGAAGAATCGTTGATAAAGATACCTTTTATCAACACAATATAATTAAGTGATGATACAATGAATCTTTACTAGCACTAAAAAATCACATATTAAATCACCTTTTATTAGCTCTAATGTTTTAACACTGAAAAATATTGATTTTATCAGCACTTTTTATCACTGATAAATCATTATTTTTATTAGTGGAAAAAGTGATAATAAATACATTCAATAATTCTTTGTAGAAAATAATACTTTTTTAAAAAAAGTATAGTTATTATAAAAATTATAAAACTTATAGTAATACTTTTTTTAAAATAATAATTTTTTAATTATTTGAATAAATAATTTTTTATTTATAATTATATAAATACTTTTAAAAAAATAATAATTATATAATTATATATATTTATATAATTATATATATATATATAAACATTGAAAATATATAAATTATTTATAAAAATTCATTATAAAATTTAAATTATTTTAATATAATTATATAAATACTTTTGAACAAATATTATATATTTATTTATTACAACAAATGTATAAATAGTTTTAATAAAAATTTGTAAATATATTTATTTGTAAATATTTTTTTACAAATGTATGTTTAATATTATTAAGAAATGTTTAATCTGAAGTTAATGCATGATAAAAATGGGTAAACATGATTAATTAAATGGGAGAATAATATTTAAAATTTGGATAAGTTTGATTAATAGAAATCATTAAATAAAATTATATATATTGAAATAAAGTGGAATTCATATTGAAAATATTAAAACCTAGAATATATATATATATATATATAATATAATAAATAGATTTCCAATTCTTTTTGGTATTTATATACAAAATTCAATTTATTTAACCTATGTAAAATCAATATAATAGATTTGATTAATGTTAAAAATTCAAAAATCAAAGGACACTCAATTATGTCCATTACTTGATGTAATTAGTCAGTATTCTTAATTCCTACTAATTTTTAACGATAAATCATTATTAAATATATACTATTTATTAAAATCATCAATAATCATCTAACTGATAAAATGTTTAATATTTTTTCTCATTTTACTTATTTTTAATTTAAATTTGTTTAATTTTCCCTTTTCATATTTCTATATATTTATTACATACTATTTAATATTATTTACAATTTACATATATATTAATAAATTTATTCATTTATATCAACAAATATTTAATTAATAAAATTTGTAATATTTTTTAATAAACACTTTTAATATTATTATTTATTTATTTAATTATTTTGGATTATTTTTTCGGACCATAATCAGTTCTAAAATAGTTCTGATAAAGGATTCCTTTATGAGGCTTACAAGTATAACAATTATAAATGGTAACATTTATCATCAGTAAAAATAATGTGTTGATAAATAGTACGATTTATCAGTGTTAAAAATAATGCGCTAATAAGGGATACATTTATCAGCGATTTCTATAGCTCTGATCAAAATTACATTTATCAACAATTTTTTCTATAAGAAATAAATTCCAACAATGTAAAATTAATATTTTGTATCAATGTATTCTATATATCATGGCCCTATATCCCCCCTTCCATGAACATTATCATTTAACATATAATGAAATATAAAAGGTTTAAATGAAATTAGAGAAAAAATGCACCTAAAAATATTTTATGTGTTATAATGTAAATTTAAGAGGCTATTGGGATAAAAATATTAATAAATCAAAGAGGTTGTTAGATGTTAACAATTTTTCTTTTATTTTTTTAAATAATCATTTTTACATAGTAGATATAATATTATAGACATAAGATTACCACTTTTAAGGAAATTATTTAAACTGGGATTGTTTGGTTAAAAATGATGCACACCCTCTATAGTCAAAACTATAGTTTGACTAAGGCCATTCCCTTATCAATGATTAAAAATTGTTTAGATTTTACAAATAGTTTCCCTATTCAATGAAGTATGATTAAATAACACCATAAGGAATTTTAATTTTTTAATGGAGGAGATTTTTTATTTTATCATTCATAGATTTTAATAGATTTTTCTATTTTATTATATATGAATTTGTATGCTTTTATTTTTACATGAAAATAAACTAATTTTTTCATTATACATCTTCACAATGCATCATATAGGCCCCAAATTCTTTTGGGATATTCTGATAAATAATTGGTCTTTATAATGTATTGATCGGACCATAGCTTTTTTTGGGATACTACCTTCATTTTATTGGATTAATATTTTTTTGGGCCACATGTTTTACTTGGGATGACACTCATGGACCCTATTTTCCACCATCTAGACCTGTTGAAATAAACTTAGTGAAATATTAACATTCTATTTTCTCGATACAACGATAATAGTTCCATGAATTTTATGATCTTTGAGGTGTTTTTACACCTTTAGGATTTATCATTTTCATGTCTATAAATTTCTACCCAAATAGAAAGTTTAATATGTAATAAAATTAATTTCTATTCCATTATAAATCAATTATTTATCAAACTTCCATTTTATCCAATATATTTACACTCCCCTAGTTTCACAAATAGAGAAACACCACTAGATATACCATTATGAAACATTCTTTTAGTTATTTTGTTATCATCACATATCTAGTAATTTTGAATAAAGACTTATAAACAGATTCATTGTTTTCAAAGCATAGTTCTTGATGAAATAAATATTTAAGGAATGATTTAAAATGGGGAAATGGTTTAGATACTTTTATTTCTTTGTCCAAGGAACTCATTGAACCCTAGTGCACCATTCTTTTGGAGTTCACTTTTTTCACCTAGCATGACTGAGGAAAATGATGATTTTCATTAACGAGAGGACTTTCAATACTAAGATTCCACTCATTTAAAAGGTGTAACATGGTTCTTGATATAATTATTGGGATTTATCATAATTCTTTATTTTTCATCAATTCTACATTTTTAATCTAAAATACTTCATTATTTTTGGTGAATTGCGCCAGTATTTCCAACATGATATTGTATACCATGTCCTTCTGGCATAGTTGATTGATTTTAGATTTTTTTAGTAAGTGATAAATCATAGATAGATTCCGCGAACCAAATTCCTTTTTTATTTTTATGTTTTATCTTTTATTTATAAAATTTTTATAGTAAATAGTTTTTAGGGGTGGTGTTATAACTATGTAGATTAATCACACATGGTTCGAATCATGAAAAATACTTGTTCCCTTTTTATTCCAACATGTTTATTTAATTCTCCGGCATATTGAATCAATTCATGTAATTTCCCTACATATTTTAATTTTTTATTGATTATATATATATAACATAAAATACCACTATATTCAATGGATCATGGTTCATTTCATAATTAATTAATATTATGAGAAACAGAAATCTCCCCAAAAAAATGTCTAAAATCCTAGGGGTTAAAAAAATAATAAAATATTTTTAAATATTCAATATGTGAGAATTATTGAATAAAAATAAAAAATGAAATACTGATGAAATACATTCTGGTTCAGTAGAAAACTATATAAGGAATCAATATCATGGGCCAAGGCCAATTATTAAATATATAAAATTAATATGATTGGTATAAATTAAAAGATGAAATGTAAAATGATTTATTATCACAAAATTGGAGAATCATATTTAAATCCATTATGATCCAAGTAGATTCTATTAACCTTATTTTATTTAAATGTGGTTTTATTTGAATGTGAAATAAGAAAAAATATATTCCTATATATAGGTGTCAGATCACTTCCAAATTTATTCCCCAATTACATTAAATTGAATATTAGGAACAATATTTGTGAATGAAATTTTAACATTGGTTATTTTTAATCATTAACACCTATTAAACTAATAATTCATTGTATCGACTGATAAAAATAACACATTAACATAAGATATAAAAAATTTCATGGAAACATCATTTCGATTTTTTATTAATAACCCACAAGGAAATTTTAAAAAAAGATAACTTAAAAAATAGTTTTTAATGTTGGTATTTAAAAAACCAACTTCTAAAAAGTATTTCATTTCCATTTATTATTATAAATAATATAAAAGGACTCTTTACACTTTATTTATATTAAAACTGACACTGAAATTATGAAATAAAGAATCTATAACTAGGATTTTGATGTTGGTTGTATAAACAAACTGATATCGAAAGAGGCATTTTATATTAGTTTTTATTGAAACTACAATAAAAAAATTATTATTATTTTAAAATATTTTAGATATACATTACTGCATCATTATTAAAAAAACGTCAAAACATTAGTGGTCGAAAAAACCCAATAGAAGTGGTATAAAAAATTAAAAACACAATTCAAACAATTATACAACATATTTTCAAGATAATATACACATCAAACAAACTTTTACATATACATATATAAATTAATCAAGACTAAAAATAGTTTTCAAATAAATTTATAGAGTAGTTTAATTATTATTTTTAAATAATAGTTGACATCCTCAAAACCTACAAGAAAATAAAATTAATAAAATATTAAATAAACTATAATTGTTTAAATCATAAGAGGTATAATGAAATTAACATTGTTAAAAATTTACAATGTTCTAGGCATGAAAGTATCACAAATGTATCATGAAATATAACATCCACATTCGAAATATCATCTTTGATTTTGAGATTACATTTATGAGATAACGTATAAAAAATACAATACACAATATGTGTAGGATAAAAAATGTATTCACCCTATTATAAAGGATATATTCTTTTGGTTTCACTAAAATAATTTCATTTTCATTCTTTATCAATAATTTTTTTTAAAATATTTGTGGCCTATTTTGTGTTCATCAATTAATTAGTTAATCCAATGTAACATGATGTTTTTATAATAATGGAAGTATAATTAGTATAAACCATATATATTTAATAATTCTAAAAAAATATGATGAACATCACCCAATAAAAAAAAATAACCAATATGTTTGGAATTTATGTAAGAAGAATATTAATATAATCCATTAACCACTAAAAAAATTTCATCTTGAATTATATTATAATTAATAACAATTCATAATTATATAATTTTCTTTACCAATTGAGGAATGAACAGAACCAATATCTAATGACTATTTTTTTCTAATCTATTGGAATTATATTTCAATCAAACATTTATCCTTACGTATTTCCTAGCTATTGTAATAAATTATAGACCCATAAATATATAAAAACAGTGATCTCATATTGTAATCAAAGTGTGTATAGATACCGAATTTGTCAAATTATAAATTAAATCAATATTAGTTATATTTATTTAAAAAAAATGAAAATTTAAATTGATATTTATTTATATAGATAACAACTGAACCATAATTATAGAGATATCAACAATGATAAAAACATCCATGATGTTTTTCTTAAATATTCCTGACACATAGTCCCTCCTAAATATTTCTTTTGTAATCATAAACTCATAACAAATCTCTTACATGAAATAATTCATTTCTAATATTGTTAAACTTTGAAAAATATATGAAATATCTAAAGTTGAGGGTGCTTGATTTTTTTACTTCTCAAATAATCCTTAGATTTAAAATACTCTTTCATAAGGTAAATGTATAAAAAGTACATGAAATATAAAATTAAAATAATTTTTTTTATGAAGAAACAACCCATACCTTATACATCAACTGATAACAAGGACTACTTATTTTTTTTTAGAAAATGACCCATACTATGTCCACATATGGATAATTACTCAATATAAAAATAAATTAGAGCTATTAGATAAATAATATTATAATTCTATGTGATTTTTAACACTAAAATATGTCAATGGTGATCCCTAATATAGAACTCACAATATAGAATCTGGTCAAAACAAGGTGGTGGAGCATCAGGATATGAAAGATGGGTAGGATTGGGATGATGAATCTACTTTATCATTTATGAAAATATATAATGTACATATAAATAAATTAAATTATTTATAGAATGATTAATCTATTATAGAACAGCCTCCTAGAATCTATTTCCCTGATGTTTTCTTTAACACACACATATTTATGTGGTTATTTTATTTTTTTTTATTTTACATTATCATGTGGTGTTTTTAAGTTTCTATGAAGTTTCATCTTCAAAGATAAATGTAAAGTAATTTTCTTTCTAATATCATTTTACACAAATGGTTTTTGGAAAATAAGATGGTCAAACTTACACAAAGAGTATTTTAGTTCATTTTTTCATAAGGTCGGTCTATATTGGTAGTGCATGATTAAGTCCAAACCATGTGATGCAAAAAATATTCCATTTGGGACCTTCGGTGTGTATGGGAACAAGAACACGACTTGGTCATAATTAGTTAAACCATGTGATAATCCTAAGAATGAGGTCTAAAATGTTCTAGTTTAGGTCTACATGGATGTTTAATGGTTTAGAGAACCATGTTAGTGTGTTTTTCATAGGCAGTTTCATCTGATTTGTCAGTGCACATTTTAAAAAATAGTGTTTCCAAACAATGAGGGTTTCCTAGGATTCACTTTAAAGTGAATTTACTATTCCCCCTTTAGTTCTTATGTTTTTCACTCCCTATTCATATCCTCTTTCATGTCCTAACCAGGGGGTGTGTGGGGAGATCCCCCATCTCATTCTCCTTTGAATTTATAGGCTCCTCTTCAAGATTTAAGTAGTTTTGAAGGTAATTTTCTCCACCTTTCCTCTTTTTCTATTTAATATTTACCTTAACTCTACATTTTTCAATCATCTATGAACCCTAAACATTATTCTAGTTGGGATTATATTTTATCATAGTTATAATAAAATGTATTTTTTTGTTTAGGGTTTCTTGATGGATTCCCCTTACTCTGATGTGCATTCACTTCTAAAGACAACATTTTTCAGTTTCATTTCATCTTTGATGAGGTAGGTGTCACATTTTAATTCAACTGCATCACATGTTATAAGTTTATTTTCTATTTTTATGTTCAATCTTAGTAAAATATAATAATATGGTGTTATTTTTATGATTTATAGATAGTTTAGAATGTTTTAAGCACTTTTGATTGACTTGATGCTGACCACTTTTTCATTAAAAATCCTAAGAATATTTTTTTACAGGGGTTTGTTTTTTTAAATGGGGTTTAAAATAAGTTCCATTTTTTAAAAGGGTTATGTGATGTTTTATAAAAATAATGTGGTTTCCCCTCATTTTAAATTGTTTTAGGACTGCCACGTTTAAGTGGTGTTTTGAGACAAGTAAGAAACGAAATTTTGGAAAATTTTGGTTTCCAAAAGGATTTTAAAATTTGTTTTGAGAAACATAATTAAATGAACACTTAGGAATATTATTTCTTAAGTTATTAATAGATTAGAATGTTTTATTTACTTTTTAAATCCTGAACGGAACCATTGAAGGAATTAATATCTAAAAATTGTATAACAATCATTATTATTTATCCCCTTTTTATATTTTATTTTCTCTGGATTGTGACTCAATAGGGAATGTTTATTATAGATTTTTATGAATGAATATGAAAGGGTTTTTTTCATGTGATGGTGTAGAAATTGGGAAGAGGGTTATTATAAAATCATTATACTTGTTCTTTGTTCCTTGTGGGGTTATTAGATAAAATTGGCTAGTTTTTGGAATCCTAGTTGTTGTAAATGACCAGAAAATGTGAAAATATAATTTATCATGTGTCCTTATAGTGGTAAAAACATATATTTAGTGCTATATCATACCCATTTTATCTTTGTGCTCCTTGTAGTGTTATAGCACTCGAGTAGTTCAATAAGATTATTGGGTTGGACAAGTCCTTATAGTATGGAATAGGGTTTGTGATGCCACTTTAGATAATTCTACTTGAGTCGTAGGAATTTGTTCATGACACTCAAATCCTTATCAAGACATTTTAGGGAATTGCATCTATTTGATTGAATATATTACCCTACTTTTCATGATTATAAAAAAAATTTGTATACTTTTTTATGTGTTATTGATACCTTTACACCAATCTATGGTTGTAGTTCACTTTGTGTGTGTTTTGGTGCTACCAAACAGATTTAAAAATTGTGTTTTAAAGTCCAGTTTAAAAAGAATATTTTTTTGTTTTATATTTTTTTAACAAATTTGTTTTAAATGAGGTTATTTATGAAAATTAGTTTTTTAGAAAATTATTAAATAGAGAGGATTTAATTACCCATTTTTTATTTCAAATTTGTGAGCGGTTTTAGAAATGTGATTGTGGGATTTTATTGGATTTAATTTAATCACATATGTGAAAAAATATATTTATATAATATGTTCGAACTAATATTTTATGGAAAACCTTAAAAATGGAATTACATATACCTATCGATTCCTATGTGCATATATTATGTTACTTTTTTGATTCTTAGTTTAACTTCAATTATTTGGTTGTTCCTGTTTTTGTTGATGGATAAGTAGACCTGGGGAGTGACTTGGGTTCACCGGTGGTGTCACTGGAGTTATTATGTTTACATTTCCATATTTTGGGACATTTCTTAAGCTAGTTGGCATATGAAATTATTATCATATTTAATATTTTTACCTTCTTATTATAAATATATTTCTAATATTTATTTCTGTATATTTGATTATTTATTATTCCATGTTGTTTTAATTTATAATTATAATTATTTTATTTTATTATTTTAATATAAATGTATTAATCTGAACCTAAAATTGTTTTCTTGAGTCCATGGCACTAGTTTTCATCCTATGGGGATCAAGAATGCTTTTTGAGTCAAGTGAAGGGCCAAGCCAAGTTCACGTTTAGGTGGTTTCTATGTCAAATTCATTAAAAAATTTTATCATTGCATAAGTTTCTCAATAGGATCCAATATTCTAGAGCCACTCTTTATCTTTTGGGTTTTATAGTAATATGGAGGTAGGATTGTAATTAGGATTCAATAGGCCATTCATGAGTGAGTTCTTGATCACCAACGACTTTAATGACTCTTAGGTTACCATAAGTAGTGGGATTCCTTTTTAAAAAAAATTAATTCAATTTTTATTAATATTGATTGTGGTTTCAATCTTTAATGGAATTGTGTGAGTTTACATGGGATTTTATTTTATTTCTGTTTAACATAGAATACAATATTAATGGAATGATGTTAGTTTTCCTATAATGATAAATTGGCTAATGGAAAATTGGTTGATCTTGGAAATGTCTCTATAATTTCATTAAGAATGAACCATAGATCATTAAAATGCATGGTAGAGTTGATCATGCTTCTATATCCCATTTTTATTAATATTTAGGTTAATTTTTTTCTTATTCTCAGTGATGGGGGTTTACTTAAAGGGAATTTTGTGATACATTGATATTATTTTTCCATATTTTTTGTTTGGATTTGTGATGTGCCTTCTTTTTATGTAATTAGGGTGAAAATTAGATTTTTTTTTGAAAAAAGGATTATATGGAAAATTATTTTTGGTCAAAATGAATTCTTTATGCTTAGTTGTAAAGTAGAATCAATTTTTAGAAAAAGTTATGGTTTCAAAATATATTAATTTCATTATTTAGTCTATAAGGTGTTTTGGTTTTATGGGTGGAATGGTGCTTTATATTTAAGGTATTTTGATCTTTTTTGTGTTTTCTTTTAGAAATGGTTTGTGTTGAAATGGAAAAAATTGTGGTTAATTATTGTAAAATGTTATAAATTAATGAAGTTATAATCTTAACTCAATATATAATGTGTATTTTCTTTTAAAATGAGTTTTGGGGACTTTGTGTTGAGGGATCATGTATAAATAAGTAAAGTTATTTAATTTTCTCCCTTGTTTGATGTTTGGGATACATGATGTGATTTTAGAAACATGACCAGGTTTAGTTTATATTTAATTTTATTTTAATCATTCTAACCATAAAGTTATTTTAAAAAATTGGAGTGTTTATTTCTTAGGGTAGTTGTTTTCTCATTCATGGGTCTTGGATGGGATATAAATAGAGTGAAATGTTTTGGTTTTATCTTCAAGGTTGTGGTGCTATGTTAGATATCAATTTATTTTTGATTATTTAAGGTTGAGTGAGGTATAATTGATTGTTAAACAATAATTATATTGGTTAATGGATGGGGATTGATCTTTTGGTTCTCAGGTGATGTTTTCTTTTTTGGATTCAGGTTCAATGTGTTTTGGGGGATTTTTTCATTGAGGTATAATTTTATTTTTGTGCTCTTGGGTTTTTAGTTTTAGTCACTTGTTGGTAATTATAGGTGGTTTTAAGTGTACATGACCTAAGTTTTTTCATTATATCATTGGTATTGTGGTGATAGATTTGTATTTATTTCCATGATTAAGTTTTGATTCATCAATTTAGGTGTGGGAATGTCTTGGGAGTATGTTTTGGGGGAAATGATGGACATGACCCCATTTCAGGTCAAATCATAACTTGTGTCAGTTAAAATATGGTGGGGGTTCACTATGTGATGGTTTCCCCGATATAATGTTCTATATTTACCCTATCTTATGGTATGTGATCCATGTATTGAGTCCACATCATCTTCTTATTGAGGTAAGTTTTTACCTGTACATGTTTTTGATGTTTTCTGATGTGATAGTTGTAGTTGTTTTGGGTGACCTAATCCTATGATGGTGGATGTTTCTTGGTTTGGTATTTATTGTTATTTGGTTTGCACTAGGTGGTGATATCTTAATAGTTGTCTATGGTTGGTGGAATCCAATTTTCCACTCTTTTTATTTTTGAAACCATAGTTGTTTGATGGTTCTCGTCATTGATGTTGTATTGTGATGATTCCAAATTTTAGTTTATTAATAAATGGTGTGGAAGAACATATTATTTATTTTCCATCAATGAGATTCACAAGGAATGAAAGAGGATGAGGTTATTTCTTGAGGATGTTGAAGGAGTTTGAGGGTTTCTTATATTTATTTAGGATGGATCCAGATCTAGGTTTTACTCGTAATAGATTCTTATTTAGTTACCCTCAATGTCCCCAACTCTAATATGTGATTATTGAGGTTTTCCTTATGACATCAATTATATTTTGATTATTGAATTTCAAGGGGAATAACGATTCATGGTGGGGAGGCTTTTAACACCCACCTATCACTATTTTTTATTATTTTATGTTATCTAAACTTTTTGGGGCGTTTCTATGTTGACAAGAATTTTCATCTTGAAAAATGAAAATAAGGGAATTTTAATTATATATAAAATTTTTGTTCACCCTTTATGGTAAAATATGTAGATGACCCTATGTATGGATCTTTTATATTAATTTTATTTAGAGAATGATTTATTCCAAACCATGTAATTCTTAGTAGAAACCATTTTAGTCATTTGGTGTTTATGAGTACTAGACTGTGACTTGCATACAGTTAGAAAAATGACATGAAAATCATGTGAATGGGGTCCGAGTGTGTTAGTAATGTTTAAAATGGTTGTTTCATATTTTTGTGAACCATGTAAAAAAACCCATATGTCTTTCTTAATTGGTTTTTTCATTCGAAATATTGTCACTTTTTTTACCAAACAGTTTAGGAAAATCATGTGATTGTCTAATATTTCACATGAAAGTAAATTCACACATATAACCCATTGGGTTTTTTGGATTTCCCCTACCTCTTCCCCAACTCTTTCTTGGACGAACCATGGGGTACATGGAGATATCATCCCTTTTCTGATACGTAATATTTGTTGTCTCCTCCTTGAGTTTCAAGTAGGTTCTTATGTATTTTATCCTCCTTTCATCTTTCCCAATATTTTCATTATCCCTTTTCCTAATTTACCTCTCAACTATGAATCCAAACCATTTTTATGGTTAGTATAACCATTATAAATGGTTCTAATGAATGGGATTTGGGATTCTAGGGATTTGTGAGAGATTTTTTCCCTATTAGGTGTTCTCCGCCGAAGGTGACATGTTTTATTTTTATTTTCACTTGGATGATGTTGGGACCACTTTGGACATTAGTGAGAGATTCCAAAAGGGTGAGGGGTAAATCAGGGTATAAAACTCAAACGCAATTCATCATGTACCCATGAAACTCTCATTTTCCTTATCAATATTGACTTCACATGTTTTGGGGTCACTTTTTTATTCACCATTTGCTTGATTATCCAATTAACTAGTTCACTTATCATAGCCTTATTTTGATTATATCGGTGATTTATCAATCCAATTTTACTAATTACGACCCTATATAATATTATAAAACAAAGTACCAATGATAGAATATTTTTTATTAAATTACCCACATTGTTCTATTTCCAATTATCACACATATATGTTGTGTTAGTGTGATAAAATACACTAACATACTTGTTTGGTGGATTGAGGCTTGGTTATTCCTACATCTATGGTCACTTCCCCTATAATTTTAAGGTTATATAACAATATCCCATGGGTCACTCCATTTTTCATCTACCTATAATCACTACATAAGAGTGAAGGTTTTTTTGGAACATATTATAATGTATGACTTCACAATTTGGTTGATATTTCACTGAATAATTATCATTTATATTCACACTAATCTTCAAAAACCTGATTTTAGATATCCTATAGTTCCTTCAGTTTCTCAGATGAACTAGTATTAAAAGAATTTATTTTTTGGAAAGTTATGCCATGAGTTCCAATCAAATTCTATATTGTTATCTTGATATTAATTCCAAAAAAACTTTCTTATAACTCTTCACTCTTACAGGGAACTGAACACTTTCATTGTACTCTGACTATGTTGCGAAATAAGATGTCTTGTCCCAACACACCAAGTAACACTAAATGATCTAGTTTCCCAAATAACCTCAAGCACACCTCTAATATTACAGTGGGGAGAATATACCCTCATAATATGAGTATAATAAAATGGTAAAAAATATATAAATAACTAATATAAGAAATAATAATGAAAAATATAGCATAAGAATCATGAATATATGAGCCATAAATAATTAAATCAAAAGATAAAGTAGGTACATATAAAATAATGATGTCAAGTATCTATAAAAATAATAAAACATAAATGGAAGAAATATGATATAAGAGTCAAAAAGACCTAAAGTCATCCTATCATCTCGAGAATCGTTCGAGTCATCTGTTACAAAGATCGCATTCTAATACAGGATTTCACACATCCATAACTAGAAACATCCCCTTATCTAAATCTATAATCATATAATCTTCCCAGGTACCATCGGACATGCAGATATGGTTTGAGATAATCCTATTATTCAACCACATTAGTGTTTATACAAATATATCATTTTTTAATATAATGTGTAACAATGTGTAGGTATGTTAAAGTAGAATAATAAAAAAATACAACCCAAGTCGAGATTAGGCTCTTGATGGGACACATGGAAAACTATACCCACTTCAGACTAAGATGATTTTTTCTGAACAAATGTTCATTTAATTATATATTCATGTTATTAGAGAAGATAACATAAGGGAAAATTTGAATAAAATTATAATAATAACGAATAAAATCCAAGAGAAATCAATGCACCATTGATATTAGAATTTCTTGCTAGATCATGGTATATAACCTTACATCCTATAAAGACTGGATAAGTGTAATGAAAGGGGAATACTCAAGGAATTCTACTGGAAATATCTCTAATTGAGTCCATGGATTAAATCCAACTTCAATCGCAGTCTAATCATGATTGGTGCCCGAGGATAATAATATAAGGTGTTTCATATCATAAGATATCATGATGATTTCATAGGGGTCATCAAGGGAATTCTAATTTTGTGAGAAGTATTGGGATCCAATGACATTATATTAGGACCCCACAAATAGAAACCGATCGAGATATAAGGTGGGTATCCCCCTTGTCACCTAACACTATCAATCAAAATGGAGTCCAGTAAGTGCTCAATTAACTCCTTTAGGAATCCAAGGTGGGATAATGTTTGAATAATCTTATATTGATGAAAAAGGATATTAAATAGGCACTGTATGCCACTTTAAAAGTTTAATTTCATGTCATAATATGCCATGTAATACTCATTCTATCTATAATATACTAATGTTAATTCTAATAAATTTCATCATAAGTGACAAGGTCAATAAGGACCTGAAATCAATTTCCAATAAATATACAATTTCAATGTCCAAGTGATATATATATATATATATTCCATTTAATAATTTATAACAATTTAATTAAAAGAAGTAATTAGCTGAATAAAGGTCAAGTAAAGAACTCCCAAATAGTATACCTGGGGAGCAAAATGAAGAAATATAATGGAATAACAAAGAAAGAAACCTAATTTGGTGGTTAAAATTGATCTCTCAATATAAAATAATAAAAATTGTCTCACTGGGGTCTTAGTTATTAATTTAGACAATTAGATATAACACATGTGAAATTAGGTAGAATCTCCAGGTTAAACAGGAATCCGCATAATGGGATAAATTAAAAAATGGTTATACCAGGCAGAAAAAGTCATATATCATCTTCCTTATACATGTATTAGATTCCTCATGCAGTATTTCTCTTTAGCTTGGCCTAGTTTCAAAGAAAATGGAAAAAATAAAATGACCATAAAAATAACGCATATGAACTCGTGCCAAAATAACCCTATAGATGAGGAGATTAACTAAAAATAAAAGAAAGTGCATCTAAGAACGTAATTATGGTGAACCAATGGGACAAACATTAGCTCGATCAGATATCAAACAATGAAGAAATTCTAATTACTATGTTAGAAAATCCACCGAGATCTCAAAGAGTAGGAGGTATTTCACATTGGAAATTAGAGGGGGAAAGGGTGAGAAAGTATAAAGGCTTTTAATAATGGAATTTTTACCACTTTTTAAAGGGAATATAGTTTGGCCACATTTTTCTTCCAAACCATGTGGTAACCGTATGCACCACACTACCTAAAGAGTTCATCCCACATGATAGTACAACATATGGTTAGAAAAAACATGTGTAGCTTGTATTTATGCTATGTTTTATCACTCATACGTCCATGTAGCCTAGTGTTATAGTGTCATTAAACCGTGCGACTCCCGGATAGTGCATTAGATCACCCCACACTGCTTTTCCTAACCATGTAGACTGGGTGACATAGTATGTAGCAATCATTTTTTATAGTTATTTCCTCAAAAATTCATTGATCTATGAATTAAAAAATCCCCAAACCCCCTAGTTTCTTCCATATCCAAATTTGGAAACATCATTAGGTCAAAGACACTGAATTAAAGTAAAAATAAAAGGTTATTTATCTTATATGAAATCCATTTTCTTGTATTCTTCCTCCATTAAAGAAACGTATCCCTGATTTTCCCTTCCAAGGGCTGTATAACATGATTTTAGAAAACTCTAGCCAATGAGCTTATATGTTGGACTCATTCTTCTAATTATCATCATATACTTGAACATGATTCCATAGTACAAGAACAAAAGGGCTGTATCTACCTTGATGATACTTTGTTCTCCCATAAATGATATCAATAAAATACTATTCAAATGAAGCATAAACTTCAAACTCAACATCCTCATAGTGAATGGTATGTGATGGTTTGAAATGATATCTGTGAATATGTTATACATGGAAGACGTCGTTAATATAAAGTTACTTCTAAAAAAGAGATATCTGATTGGATACTGGCCTGAATCTCTTAATATATAGAATGGTATAACAAAACTAAGTGTTAGATTCCATTTCCTATGTATCCATCTAAGCCCCATTCTTGGGGAATCATTTAAAAAAACATAATCTCTAACCAAAAAATGTCGAGGTCCTCGATGAAAACTGATGTTATATTTTAGTATACACTTATTAGTAACTATATTTTTTCTAATAAACTGCATCTACTCTAATGTTAAATACAAAAAATGTGGTCCCAATAGAATATTCTCTCTTACCACTTTCCAGTACATAGGTGGTTAGAATGGTCTCAAATATAAGGCCTTATAAAGAGTCATCTATATGGTCCCATGGTGGATATTGTTGGATTAGAACATGACTTGAGGTATATGTGTCTCCCAAGAACCACTGAAATAAAGAAATCATGCTCGAGGCATGTCCTCTAAAACCTATATTGTATGTTAGGACTAACCATTGATCTAAGGGTTTTATATTGTACTCAGAAATACCTATATAGCCAATGATTTCTAAAACCCATTCTAGAATCTATACATGAAATGAGTGTACCTATTAGAAATGATAGTATGAGGGACCCCATATAGAAGAATAATATCATGGGTGTACAGTCTTCCCAGCTCATCCACTAAGATGGTCTCTCAGACAGGAAGTGGGATACCTTCATCGATTTATCCATGAATACCCAAACTAAATCACTGTTAAGACCAGGATGATAAGAAATAATATCATATTCAGGTATTATCGTTTTTTATCAAGGAATATGAGAAGAAAATAAATCACCACAATTTGTATTAGTGGATGATCAGATAAATCTTCATACATTGGAAATCATATTCACAATTATAAAGTATGTCCATTTGATTTGAAAGGATAGATGTTACGAGAAGACATGGAAGTTTCAATAATTTACACAGTAAATCTAACAAAGATAAACGAGATCAAATAACATTTAAATATCACAATATATAGAGTTCATGATGAAAGAGGATAAACATGAATCAGTATGGTTGGTTTTTCCGAAGAATATGTTTTAGGCAGCACTGTTTCCTAGTGTTTTGTAAATTTTTGGGGACCAAAATTTTTAGGATGGATAAAAATGTGAAAATTAAATTTCCTTGACCGCCTTACAAAAATATGGAAAAGGCACGAGTTTTTGAAATACTTGGCCTTATGAAGGGTGGTTCATATAGGTGTGAAGGTTCTGGTAGTGATCTCTACAAATGCGATAAACATCACGAATGGTGAAGGTAATATCTAAGATTATGAAAAGGGAAGTATACTGAGCACGTGATGGTTTTCATGGATTTTAGTGAAAATGAGAAATATAAATGGATAATCACGAATGGAGGAGATCCATGAAGTCATGTTTGAGTGATCCAAAACAAATACAAGAGGAGGTGGAGAAAAGTGAATGGGTGATCTTATAAATATGAGGTGACCCCAATTAATTTTTTATGGAAATAATTGAGAAAATTAAGAATAAGATTGATTTAGTGAGGGTAGAGGATCTATTCAAACCTCAAAATCTATGGGAGCTTGAAAATCCGAAAAGAATATGAAATTTTTGAATAATTACAATGATTTTATGTAATTGGTGCTTCTCCATGATGGGATATTCCATGTCGACTCATTGACCTTCGCGAATCCATTTAGTTCTGCGAAGGCATGTTGCTTCATGATGGTTGTGAGCATCATGAAAGAGATTCGTGAATAAAAGTTTTGAATTCCCAGTTTAAGTGAAAAGAGATTTCCAAGGGAATAAACTCACGTATAAGAGGGCATAGAAATCTGAGTAGGGTATCAGACTATGCATCATTACATAGTCCTAGAATTTCTTACCAACTTCTCAGTAGGAAGGAAATGATTTTTTTTGAAAGATAAAATTTGTGGAAGTGGTTCAAGAAGCACCATAACATTATATTGCATCCTTCCATACTTGAAGTAACACACACATACAATTTGATATTTTTTCATAGTGCTACAAGAGTGTAAAGGAACATCCTACTCATTTAATTCCAAATCAATAGAGTGTTTTATGGTGGATCATGTGGTATTGGATTGTTTCTAAACCATACAAAGGATGTATCTACTCTTTTTGAGTAGTGAAACTTTTAAATTTTTAATGTTCCTATGAATGTGTGGATGAATTTTTTTCAGTATAAAATGAAATAATTAATAGAAGGATAAGGTTGTTTCATAGGTTAGGGATCATAAAAAAAAATTACTAATTCACCCCTCCCCCACTCCGTGATAATTGAATCATGACTGGGATACATCCATTGGTATCAAAGACAAGTTCCCATCATTTATACTTTACTAATGTTTTGAAGATAAGTTGGTATTGAGAATCTGAGTTGCTTGAATAATAAGTGGATTCCTATATTTTATGGAAATAATTTCC
This sequence comes from Viscum album, assembly GCA_963277665.1. Classification (NCBI taxonomy): domain Eukaryota; kingdom Viridiplantae; phylum Streptophyta; class Magnoliopsida; order Santalales; family Viscaceae; genus Viscum; species Viscum album. The sequence goes on along the minus strand of OY728132.1, from coordinate 1,272,612,466 downwards.
AGGTTTTTCAAGTGTTGAATGATTCGTTATCACATTTCTCCTTTATATGAAGTTGTTGAAGCTACAAAATATGTGTTTAATACTATTTAATACATAGTTCCTCTTACACCAATTTTAATGTATTGGTGACTTATTTACCATGAAAAATGACATTGTTAGCACTATCATATGTCTTGGCGAGAAGTTAGAGGATTATTTAGTTATTGAAAAGAAATTATGAATTATTACCAATATGTTTTATGATAAAGATTATTAACTAGAAGATAGAGACACTGAAACATTATCAATAGTTGATGTTCATAGAAGTCTCATCTCTTCAGAATTGAGAACGGATAAAAATATTAAGAGAAAATAAAAAGTTTCTGGGGAAATGTCTTTGAAATATTCTATGAAAGAAAATTATAAGAAGGCTCTCAAGGAAGGTGATGTTTCTAACTCTAACTCTAAAAATGAGCTATGTAAAAATCATAATTAAATTTTATCCATAATTTCTAAAAATGTGACAAGATTTATAGGTAATTAAAAATGAAAACATCCGTTGAAATATTATAAATGTGGAGCCATTATCCTATTTGCAGCTAATTTTTCCCAATTAAATAAATAAGAAGATAGTAATTAATTTGTAAGAATACTAATAATGTTGTGGAAGAAACAAGGAAACAATTATAAATATTTTTCCAGTGGGAAGGATAAAAATTTCTTCAAATATATAAGATGAATCTTTTTTGGATAAGTACGAAGAAGAAGGTGATAGTGAAGTTTAATTCAGAAAATATTTTTTTTAGAATGATGGAGAGAATAATTTTATTGAAATATTTAATAATAATGATTTTGAAAGTAGTAGTTATGGAAAATAAGAAATCCTACTTGAATCTCATCTGAATTAAGAGTACAAATAATGTTTAATAAAGATTAGAAGCCTTGAAGAAGGAAAATAGAAGGTTGACAAATAAAAATACACCATCAAACAATAAATAAGTATTTACTAATGATAATTTCAAGATATTAAAATAGATTGATGATATGAATAATTTTATTAAGAAAGAACAAATTATTATGAATATATTGAAGTAATTTTGTTGGAAAAATAGGAAGAGTTAGAACTTGTTTAATGAAAAAATTCATAGGATGAATAGAGGGATATATTTTTCAAGAACTCTATTAGATATGTTGATGGATTTAATATTAATTTTTAAATGAATAGTGATATAAGATGTTACTTTCAAAGTTTGAGAATAAATATATAATTGTTTATATGAATAAGAAAGTTGTGAAAGTTAGGTATGTCGCCAAAATTAATAAAGTGGATAATTCAAAAGATTGTAAAAACCCTATGTTTGGAAAAAATTATAATACTTCTGATTCTTGAGGGGTCTAAAAAGAAATTTTTAGTGAAGAATAATGTTTTTTATTAAAACAGAAAGGTTATTGGTTAGTGAATATTTGTTAAGAAATATTTTGAGAAAAATTCTCAAAAAAATGATCAATCAAAAAAATTTATTGGAAAATAAAATTTCAATGTATATTTTTGGTATTTTCATGTATTATGACATACAAAAAATATGTGTTGGTTTAACCAAAAACATTACTCATATTTCCCATGTAATGTACGACATGGTTTGGGGGGAGTTGATCCTCTCAAAAGAAGAAATCATAGAAGGAATTTCAGAATAAATCTGAGAAGGTTGGTTTGAAAGTTGAGAATAGGTCCAAACTACTAGAAAATATTTATGAAAGATGTGACCAACCTAGAGATATTTATAAGGAATGTATTTTTTTAACCATCACAAAAAATTATTCTTGACAACTCTAAGAATCTAGTGGTGATGAAACAAATGGAAGAATAAAAGGATCTTATTATTGAATCATCTATGAAATACATAAAAGGGAAAGAACTTGGATTCTTGATAGTGGATGTTATTTTCATATGATAGGTGACTTAATGTTTTATAAAAATGAAAAATAATTTAAATATGGAATGGTGAAATTTAAAAATGATGAATACCAAAAAATCAAGGGTGTTAGATCTGCTATCATTGGGAAAGAAAAGAATAAATTTATGAAAACATTATATGTTTATTGACATAAAAAAACATGTTGAGTGTTTCACAATAATTTGATGAGGTTAAACATGTTATCTTCAGAAAAGATAGTTTTTGGTAAAAATAAAGGATAATGGAAAGAACATTACAAGAGGTCAACATACAAAAGGAAACACTTTCCATGTTGGTGAAATAAAAAACTCTTGTCACTTGGGTATGGTGGAAGAAAATAAATTATAGCATAAAAGGATAGGGAAAACATGTCAGATAAACATGAGAATGTTATCACAGAGATATAGTGTCTGAGGTATTTCTGATATGACGAGAAGAAGAGATTGGTGTTGCACTATTTTTCCAAAAGGAAGGATTATAAATTCGGTCCATATGAAAGTTGTAATTTGATCTAAATGAACCATGGAACTTATTCATTCTGATATATGTTATCCAATGATAAAAAAACCAAAAAATAGTGATAAGTACATCATCACATTCATTTATGACTTTACATGCATTGATTTTGTTATGTACATGATACATAAGTGAGATGTTATGACAGGGTTTAAGAGTTTTAGGAAGAAAGAAGACAAAGAATGTGAGTATTCAGTTAATAGATTAAGAGCTAATAAAGGATGTGAGTATAAAAATGATGATTTTGAAAATTATCTTGAGAATAATGGAATTTTGTGTGTGTTTATTTTAGAATACACACTTTAACAAAACAGGGTTGCCGAAATAATTAATAAAAGTCTTTCAGGAATGGAGAAAATTGTGTTACTTGAAAAAGGAATTTCTCATTACAATTAGAGGAAAAACATGAGTATAGATGTTTATATTCAAAACTAATGTTTCTATAGAACAAGTTCATATATGACTCAATATGAAATGTTTTATGAAAAATCTATGTTTGAAATACCTATGAATTTTTTGAAGTCCATGCATTATAAAAAGGAAAGTTTGAAACCTTGGAAAGTTTGAGAAAAGAGGTGAAGATCAAATTTTTCCTGGATGTAATCTAGAAATAATATGATATATATTTTTCAACAAAGAGATTGGAATATTTTTTCATTCAGTTGATGTGAATGTTATTGAAAATTATGAAGATGAAAAGAAAAAGTATACTGATATGGAAGTTGAGAAGGATAAGTAATGTTTTGTTAAAAATTATGATAATGATTCTGACAGTGGTAATCCTTCTCAAGAAGAATAATAAGACTCAACTATTTCTATTAATGAGAAGGAAACTCAAATTACCATTCTATGGCTGATAAATAATGTGGAGGATCCAAGCATTTTTTTGATCAACATCAGAAGGTTAGAGAATAATAATTTCAAAATTGGTTGCAAAGACTTCATTTTTAAAAAAATTCAAGTCGAATGATGTGAAATAATATATTCAAAATATAGAATGGGTTCAGGATATTAACGAGGAACTTCATCAGATATAGAAGGATTCTACTTGGTAACTCATACACAAGTAAGATAACAAAAATGTTATTGGTACAAATGGGTTTTATGGAACAAAAGGAATGAAGAAGGTGATGTGATAAAGAATAAGGCATGATTAGTGAGAAAAGGTTACTCAAAAATTGTATGTGTCCATTTTTGTGAGCCATTCTCTCCAGTGACATGGTAATAAAAAGTTATAACATTTCTCTCTATTAATTCACAAAAACCATTAATTTTTTTAATGGTTGTGAGGTTTGTATTTATGAATGGGGATCTTGGTGAGGAAGTTTACATTGAACACCCATGTGTATTTGTTGTTGGGAATGATGAAATTCATCTGTGAAGGTTGAATAAAGCCTCATATGGGCTAAAACAAGCTCTGAGGGCATTGTACTCAAAGTTTGATACATTCTTATAGATTATGATTTTTAAATAAAGTTGGGATTTTTCTATCATCATAACTGTTTAGGTGGATGAAAGTATCTTTTCTAGAAATGATGAAAGATATTGTGAAAGATTTGATGAAGAGACAAAAAAGTTATTTGAGATGTCCATGTTGGGAGAAATGAAATACTTTCTTGGTTTAAAAATTATACAATAGAATAAATACATTTTTATTTCTCAAGAAATATAAGCTAAGGATATTCTTAAGAAGTTTGGAATAGAAAATTTGAAAACAGTTTCCACACTGATTTCAGTGGGAACCAAGTTGTCTAAAGATGGTGAAGGAACAGAAGTTGATCAGAAATAGTTTTGAATGATTATTGGATGTTAGTTATATTTTACTACATTAAAAACTAACGTTGTTTATGTTATTAACTTATGTGTAGTATTTCATAGTGATCCCAAATAACTTAATTTAATTGATGGAAATATAATTCTTAGATATATCAAAGACACAATAAATTTTGGATTCATGTGTGATAGCTAAAAAAGTATTGATTTTTTTTGGTATTCATATGCTAAATGGGAATGAAATGAAGATGATTGAATATCCATATCTAGAATAATTTTATTTATAAGGAAAAGATGTGTTAGTTATAATATAATGAAATTGAATTCAATAAATCTTATCATGGCTAATGCTGAGTATATTTATTCAACTCAAGATGATACCCATCTTATGTGGATGAAAACTCAGTTCGAAGACTTACTTATTGAATTAAAGTTACCTATTCTATTAGTAGGTGATAATAAATGTGTAATAAATATTACAAGGAATATGGTACAATATTCTCATTCAAAACATATTGACATAAATTATCACTTAATCAAAGAACATGTGGGGAAGAATGAATATAATTTAAAATATATTATTACAAGAGAACATGTTGTTGACATATTCAAAAAAACATTACCAATGGAACCATTTTAAAAATTGGAGATGAGCATAGGTGTTTAACCTCTCTCTCATCAAGTCTGATGTATGTGTTTATATTCCTTCTATCATATCTCATATGGATAGTGTTGTAAAGGTGGATAATTCTTTCATAAATCTAGCTTTACAGAAGAAGACTTAAAGGGGGAGTTGTGGGTATGTTTTGAATCCATCATGTAGGTGTATGTATTATTATTAATTTTTTTTGAGTGGTTATAAGAGACTAATTTTTTTTCCATGAAATATGCAGAAGTGGATAATGAAATGGAAGAAGGCTGAGGAAGAAATGTGAGGAAGAAATGAGTCACTACATTTAGACATCATGGGTTTGGCTAACAATAATTCTTATTCCCAACCAATTGTTAGGTCATGTAGGATTGTAATTTTTTATGAGTAATCCATTGCATCATTTTACAATGTTTAGTGATTTATTAGTATTTGTTAAAAACAAAATCCAAAGGGGGTATTATTAGGACCAAGATGATAAGGAATAGTATCATATTTAGGTATTGTGTTTACTTTTCATGGAATTTTGAGAAGAAAAGAAATAACTTCACTTTGTATAACAAGATTATCTGATATATCATCATACTCAAGATATTAGAATCACAATTCCTAATAAAGTCCATTTTAATTGGAAGGAAAACTTTTTCTATAAGATAGGCAAGTTACAATACTATCTTTTTAAAATATGATGGTGCTAAAGGTGATCAACCAAATGTTATATATCATGATAGATGAAGCTTGTGATGAAATAATATAATGATGAATTAGTATGGATGGTGTTTCTAAAGAATATTTTTAACATGGGGCCATTTCATAGTGTTTTTAAAATTTCAGGGTCTAAAATTTAGAGGATGGATAGAATCATGAAAATTTTATTTACTTAAAGGCCTTTTGAAAACATGGAAAAATATGAGTTTCACGAATACTGGGATCTCTGAAGCGTGTTTCCCAAATGTGTGAAGGTTCTAGAAGTGATCTCCATGATTACGAAAAGCATCCTGAACATTGATGTAAATATCAATGATTTCAAGAATTGGAGAATAGTGAGGGTGTGATTGCTTGATATTGATCTCTATGATAATGAAAAATATCAGTGGGGCATCGCGAATGGAGGAGGATTGCGAATATATTTTTATGTGATTCAAAAAAATTATAGGAGGTAGTGGAGGTTCACGAACATGCAATCCTATATTTATGTGGTGACCCAAAGATCATTTTCTACTGAAATAATATAGAAAATCTAGAATCACATTGATTTAAAGATGGTAGAGTAGCTCCAAAAACCTCTAATTTTATGCCATCTAGAGTATTATGAAAAGAATAAAAAATATTTTACTTATTCCAAAGCATCTATGTAGTGGGTGCTTCATGATTTGGAGTTAATTACATGTTGAATCAATGATCTTAGCGAAGGTAGTTAGTTCTGTGAAGGCAAGTTGCTTCATGAAGGTTGTGAGATTCTCCTGGGAGCTTCGTGAACAACCGTTTGGAATAACAAGTTTATGTGGACAAAGATTTCAAAGGGAATCAACTTAGGTCTAAGAGAACATGGAAATTAGACTGGGGTATTGGATAAGTATCATCATGATGTCTAGGATGTTCTTACCAGCTTATAGGTAGTAAAAAGAAGATATTTTAGAAGGATCAAATTTGTGGAAGTGGATCAAGAATCCCTAAAACATTTTATTGCATAATTTAGTGATATAAAAAGTGAAAACATTATTGAATTGTTTTCATAGTGCTACATGAGTGTAAGGTCACATACTACTGATTGTATTTCACATCAATGGATTGTTTATTAGTAGATTGTGTGGTATTGGATTTTTTCCAAACCATACTAGGAACGTAGATACTCTTGTAGAGTAGTGAAACTTGCAAATTCTTAAGTTTCAGTGGATGTGTGGTTGAATTGTGTTCAAATTGGATATAAATATTTAACAGCAGGTAAATATTGTTTCATAATTAAGGAAACAATATAGATAAAGACATCATATATTCACCGCATCCCTCTATTTGTGATACAAGAATCCAGATTACGAAACATCATTCACTACCTCGAGGTGACCTTGGTAAACCAGTTAAAAATAAATCATGAAATCATCCCATTTATATTCTATAACTAGTAATAGATATATTAAATAAGTAGTGTACTAGTTATCTACCTTCATCTATTAATATGTGGAACACATTTTTATAAAACATGCAATGTAACATTTTATCCCAGGAAACCAGTACTGGTGGAACATTTCATGATACATCTTAGAAATCCTTGTTTGAAATTCCCATTGTGAAGCATGGGTTTTTGGTATAAAAACCACTCTCATGTCTCTAGGGACCCATATATTACCATTTATAAAAAGGATGCCATCTCCATCGACCAACTAATCAGGCAATGGGTCTGCACCTAAAATAATATCCCTCAGGACCAAGACATTGGGATTTTAGAAGCACATCCACTTCACTCTATCCAGTAGTGAAGGGGTTTTAAAAAGGGATATAACAAAAGTTCACTTGTATATCAATTGAATATAAAGATACATATCAAAAGGAAGATCCATCAACCTCCATTAATCATGATCGTCTTGAATAGATTTTGCAGAATTCTTTCAACTCTGTGAATCAGTAACTATGTTGCCCTTTCAACGAGTATATGTAATCTTTATGTCAATGTATCTAATGTATTCAAACAATATTCACAAGTTGAGGTTAAAGTCACACTCCATGAATATATTCATGATGATTTTTTGGTCCTTATACAACAGAAATTTTCCCCCTAATAAATAGTATATCAAACCACATATGTCACGAAAATACAATTTCTAGCTCCAGACCAGGCTTTGGGTAGTTACACCCATTAGGATTTAACTTTGAATACTCGTACGTGCATACCTGATAATCTTACATCATAAATACACATAGAAAAATCCTTGAGGTATCACAAACACTATATAGACTCTACCAGAATTTGGTAGAATTAGGACTAGTGCTAAAGTCAATATCCCTCTCAATTCATGAAAGGCTATCTCATAGGATTCATACCATATGATATTCAAAAGATTTTTAGTCGAACAGATAATAGTTGCATCAAGGTGTGATTTTTTTTAAATAACATGAAATAAAAATCCATCCATAAGAAAAGTCAAATTTAAAACACCATCCTGGGATGCTACATGGAAAATAGGGCCCTCACATTCTCTAGGTCAATTGATTGTCCCAATACTATTATGAAATAACCCATAAAGTGACTTTTATCAATATAGAAATGGAATTTGGTGAGTTTGGAATACAAACTATGCTCTATTAGATTACTAAATAATATATTAAGGTGTTTGAACATATCATTTATAGTCATAGAGTAAACCATGATGTCATCTGCAAACACAAAAATGTAGGAATCTAGGTACGGGTGAAAATTCGATTCATCAAGGCAATAAAAATGATAGTAACGTTCAAAATACTAAACAAAATTAACTAGTACTCATAAATACCATACAAACTATAAAATAATTTATGAGGTATGTTTGAAGATCCGACACATACCTGATGATAATATGACTTTAGATTGATCTTTGAGAATTATCTAAATCCACCTGGATAGTTGAAATGATCATTTATGTCTGGAAATGGATTATGGTACTTAATCATAATAGGATTCAACCATCGATAATCCATGAATATCCTAAGGGTCACATCTACATTCCTAGTGAAAATCATGGGCAAACCCCAAGGTGAGGTACTAGTTCGTAAAAAACATTAGATTCTACGTCCTTTAGTTACTTTTAGAGATCACACAACTCAATAATGGCCATCATGTAAGGAGGAATAGACATTGGTTTTGCTTCTAACACTATATCGATATAGTACTCTACCTCTCTCTTAGGATGTATCCCATAAAAATAATTTTGAAAAAATCCATGAAAAGATCTGCTATCAGATGTAAAAAAGCATAATGTGAACCATAATACTCTATATAAATGTTATCTATATTGTATGTCACCCCACTTAGAACACGATGGTTATGTCTATATATACTTTTTTGGAAATCAGAGTCATCCGTGTAAAGATAAAAACCACCATCTAGTGATGTATATGATACCTTATGTTGATAATAGTCCACAAAAAGTGATAAGGGGCCAACTAGTCCATCATGAGAATGACATAGAAGCTCATCATCTTGTAGAACAATAGGTCCCACAAGAATTGAATACCTACCATATCAATAGGAAACTCCATCCATTGGAATACACTCTCTTACCATACTCCCAATAGAATATCAAGTGTCATCACCCCACAAAAATATTCAATTTCAAGATGAAGAATTTCGACAATCAATATAGAAATGAAGGAGTGTGAGGAACCTATATCCATTAAAGAAGTCACAAATATAGAGGATAATATAATAATACCCTGAAATGTAGACATCCCAGCACTATGATCCTCAGGTCTCAGTTTTATTGCATGAAACGTTCTTGATTCGTGACCTTGAGCTAAAACTTGACTACCCAGATCCGGTCTTCTCTGGTAACATAGAAAAAATAGAAGTATTTATAACAAGTCCATAACCACATTTTTATCTTTATCGGAAGATTCTATCCCATATCTCTTATTGATGTGGAGATTCTGATCCTATTCTAGAAAGTGGAGCTAATGTCGATCCTCTCCCACCAGAAATAGATGGGAAATTACAATAGATTCTATAAAGATGGCTCATTAGGTCATAGGCTCTCTACTCAAATAGTTTCCTATCATACTGATACATTAAGTGGCCCTTCCTCACACACTAATGTAATACTGTTGAACCGACAGAGCAGATAATCTAGATACCACCAACCTACTAAAAACTCTCATGTCGACACTTATGCTACTAGAGGAACATATACTCTATGTTGGTATAATGATATAATGTATGTATTGTCAACATAACTTATATTTCATGTGGTGATAAGTAATTGATTCACAATATATAAAATTGTATCCAACCTAAATACATTTACCCAAGATCAAATGGTGTATCAAAGACCATCCTTGAATCGAATCCCCTTAGATAGCTTATCTCGGTCTAGAGTTTTTGAAAAATATCAAAGCTTTATAATGTGATATGAGTAGTCCTCTATGGACTTGGTTACCTTCTATAAGAATATAAAATATATTGCTTGATTGGCCTTCAATATTTTTTTTTGAAGGTGAAGTCATAAAACTGAGCTGGAAATTCCCCCCAGTCATACCCTGATTCATATCCTGTCAATTCAGAACAACCCACCAATGCTTGAAAAAATCACAAAGAATGTAGGTTTTGAAATTCACCCTCCTCTTAGGAAGTGTATCAAGGTTCTAAAAAATAGATAACATGGATTACCACAATGAATGCTCGTCCTAAGGACCACCTTGCCTAGAAAAAGTCGGTAGATAATGCTACTAAAACACTTAGGTCAACTCTTCCATAGAAGAGGTAGGTAACCATATATATGTATATTCTGCATAAGACAAAGGAATCAGTCTAAAAAATGGGTATCATTACCCACATAGTGAATAACATGAGGTTCTATAGGTGGCACTACAGGAGGTAACATAGGTGTCTCAGTGACCACCACCTCCAGAGAATGGTCATCACCACCCTCCTAGAATACGAATTGTGGAAACCATGATAGTATAGATCTAAAAATGGTAATCACATAACTCATATAATATTTTATAATTAAGGAATATAGAAATAAAAGTTGTATAGGTACAAGACTTCTTATAAAAGATTCATACCCCTCTAACTAATCTTAAATATAGTTATAGTCTTTGTATAAGACTATGGTAAGTCACTGGAGATACTTCATGCTTCCAAATACCATGTTTAGGTATGGGTAAAGTTATCTATTTTATTTCAGGATTCCAGTATATATTGTTTCAATTACATGTTATAGAGGAAAAAAACCTTTAAATTGAAATTGACATAACTGTTTAATGAAAACCATTTTTAAATTAAAGATTTAATAGATATTTCATTTATATAAGAGGATAATTAACTAAAGTACCATTATTAATATATACATGTAATTTATTTATAATTTTCAATTAGTATTCCATATTAATACTTCCATCCCTATGAATTTAGTGGTAGAATGTAACAGGTAGTATAAGTTGTTTTGACTAGATGAATCATCATTCCAAATTTATAAAGTATCATACATTTTGTAAACTAAAAATGTCATTTATATATTCAAAACAACTAACATTTCTGTCTATGAAAGAACAATTACATAACCCAAACATGTGATAAATGAATAATTATGGTGTAACCATCAAAATTTATTGGAAAAAACCATTTAGGTTGTTGAATACAATTTAATAAACACTAATTCAATACCATTTTCCTAAAGAAATGTTAGTTGTGTATCAAATATATCACTCAAGTTTCATTCAACTAGTATCATTCAGTTAGACACTACAACCTACAAGGAATGACATAATTCATTCCATATTAATCCTATATGATTCCTAGTATGATGGATGATCAGTGCTTATTTTTTGTAAAGAGGGGAGGATAAAAGTTAATCCAAATTTATTGTAATAGTAACATCAGAAATCATGTGAATTACCCAATGGTGGAATATAATTAACAATAAAAAGAATAAACCATAACTTCATATCTCATCTTATGAAATTTGGAGTTTCTCAGATATGTGGGATAACTACTCCCAGGCACAGGCTAACTATCGAATTTATAAACTACCTATTATCCATAATAAATGAAAAAAATCCACTAATACAACATTGTGACATCATAACCTAGCTCACCTAGGAACAATTGTTGAACAGGTTGACCACATGTAATAATGCACACCTCACCATACACCATAGGCTTTCGACTAGAAGCGAGGGTCTAATGTTATACAATGGGGAGAATATACCCTTTTAGTCGTAGTGGAACACAATGGTAAACAATTTATAAGTAAATAATGGAATAAATATTAATAGATAATATAGCAGAAAATGCATAAAAATTGGTCCATAAATAATCAACTCGCAAAACAAAATAGTACGATATACAATAATGATGTCATTACTATACTAATAGAATCAAATATTCCAAGAATAAGGAAGAAAAAAGAGTCAAAAAGAAAAATGACTATCCAATCATCCCACGAATAGGATCGGTCATATCCTACCATGATTTGGTCCTAATATAAGAAGTCACACATTTATAACTGGATGCTTCTCCTTATCTACACATATAATCATATAATATATCGGAGTACGGTCGATGACCCGAATAGTCTATGAGATAAAATTAATAGTCTTATAACAATGGTTTTATAAATATATAGACTTTGAATATAAACTATAAAAACAATAAGGTATATCAAAGTATAAAATTAAATAAATAAAACCCAATTTGAGATCAAGCTCCAATGGGACACCTGGCTGACCATACCTTCTTTAGCCTATACGGGATGTCTCTACACATGTGTTAATTTAATTATTTTGTCAAAGTATTATATAATATGACACTAGTGGCCATGTGAATAATAATTATAATAATACTAAAAATGATCCTAGAGGAATCTTTGAATCCTTAACCATAGAAGGTCATGATAACTCATGATACACTACTATGAATCCTAGAAATAAGTGATATGTTTCATCAATGGGGTATAACCGAGGAATAAAACACGAGAAATATGTTTAACTGAGTCCAAGGAACATGTCTATGATAAATTATAAGCTATTCACAACTGAAACCTATGGAGAATAATTGAAGGTGTTAATGTCTTAAGACATCATGCTGAATCCATGGAGTGCATAGAAGGCATTCTAATTTTTGGATGAGGATAGGTATCTTAGGGAGTTATGCTAAGAATATACTAATATACAAAGACCGAGTTCCGAGGTGGGTATCTCCCATGGTAACAAACTTAATCAATCAGAATGAAATCCTCTAATCTGTAAAGGAATTCTATCAAAATTCTATGGCGGACTCAAGTCTGACAGTTGTATTAAATATGAAATTTTTTAAATGAAATAGGCACCATATACCCATTTACATATTTAATTAAAAAGAATCATAGGCCACATAATATTTTTACCATCAATAATTTACAAATGTTCATTCCGATACCATTCATCAAAACTGGAAGTTCCAATAAGGATATGAAAACAATTCTCATTCAATTAATATTGTTAAAGATATGTGATAAGTAGATATATATACATTCTATCTAATGGTTTATAATCATCTAATTAGAAGACGCAATTTCCTGAATAAAGGTCAAATCAAGTTTTCCCCAATGGGGTGTCAGCTAATTAAAATATAGGTCACTAATGGAATAAAAAATAAAACACCCTAATTGGGTGGTCTATGATGAGGTATCAACATCCAAAAATCCAAATGTTTTCTCTAGGGCCATATATTTCAGTTTACCAGATTGAATTTAATGAATTTTAATTTTGGTAGAAACAATATGTGAAACTAGTGTACACACAAAAAAATATAAACAATTGTACTTTGAAAGAAAATTAAAAGATCATCTTCCAAATTCCAATAGTTTATTAGTCATCCAGCATCAGCCTATGGTTTCTGCCATATCAAAAAAATGTAAAAAGAGACACACAACTTGAAAATAAAGAATTGGGGTTTTCACCAAAATATATCTAAATATGGAGAGATAAATATGGAAAGAAAGGAGGTGGATCAAAGAAAATTATGATGGTGACCCAAAGAGATGAATGCAGGCTCGATCAGATATCCAATGGAGAAAAAATCCCAAATCCAATGTTAGGAAATCCATGGATCTCTCAAGGAGGAGGAATTGATGTTAATTGTAAATTAGAGGGGAAATTTGGAAGGAAATATAAAGGGTTTAAGGGGAAATGGGATTTTTCCCACTCATTAAAGGGTGTATAGTTTGGCCAAATAGATGGCCAAAACATGATCCAACCATGCACACCCCTCTATATTAGGATAACACCCCACATGACATGCAGCACATGGCTAGAAAAAATATGTGTAGTCCATGTGTACCCTCTTCTTTATACCTGCATAGCCATGCGGCCAGGTCATATAATTTTTTCAAATTGTTCCACCCCCCAATAGTGCACAAGATCACCCTACACAATTTGTACTATTCCTGAAGACTAAGAATCATGGGTTCTAGTAACCATGTGGAACATTAATTTCATAAAAAATTCAAGGTTCAATGATTCAAAAAATCCTTAGAAACCCTCATTTATTCCACATCCTCATTACGAAACCTCATTTGGTCAAAACAAAGGAATTAAATAGAAAATAAAATTCTCCAAACCTCATTGAAGAACTTGATTCTTACATTAAACTCTAAAATTCTATTAAACTTTCATTGTGTCTTAAAACACTCCACATTTTTGCAACATTAAATATTCCTTGAAACTATACAAATTCAAAAAAAAACATTATGTTGCTAATCTCTCACATTTTATGTGACTTTTGATCTTTCATGAATCTCACTTAGTCTATATAAAATAGTAAAATTTCTTAATACAACTAATGTGTGTGATACTACTTCATAAAATAAATACATTTGTGTAACTCTTTCTTGAATTTCAACCTTCATATATTTAAAACGTTTTGATTTATCAAAATTAGTGTGGTATCCCCCTATTTATATTCATTTTCTAACCATCGCGTAATTTTCTTATATTCAACCATCCTTGGTTCCATATTACCTGGATTTCTGTACATTAATGATTTTACATCTTCTTTATCATGAAACTCACCACTATTACAAAACTCAATCTATATTTCTAGGGTTTCTATAAACATGTATTCTATATACGACACAAATGTAGAAAAATATCCACCCTTCGAAAAAAAATTAACTTTCCAAATATTAACAATATAGCTTGAAAATACCACTATTGTGAAATATTTTTTCATGTTCTCAAAATTTGACTCTTCGCAAAACATTTTCATTAGCAAGATTCCTTATTTATTTGTCCATTATTCCACCTCGAGTCATAAATTTTACCAAACTTTGTAAAACTACTTCTTCCTTTCATGAAACATTTTCACTTTCAAGAAAATCAATCCTTTTTTATTTTTAAGGAGTTGGATTTGAATCACCATGTTCATAAACTTATTATTTGTGTGGGTCTTATTTATTTTCCATTTTCTAACACCAAATTCCTTCAAGTAATCAAAAACTTATATAATGTTTACTTCATGAATATTTCTAGTTATTTATAGTCCAAAAACATATCCATGACCTTTTCATAATTATTCTCTATTTAGTTTCTCCAATTTCATAGAAATATTCATACTTTAATCTTTGTATTATCATGATCAACATTCCAGGAAATCCTATTTCATCATGTAATTAACCACTTTAACTTTTTAATAACACCATTGTCTCTTGGAACTATTTACGTGGTGAATAGAAAATAGAACACACTTCATCACACAATGTCTAGTGAAATTCTACATCCAAAAAAAACCAACTCAATAGGTTTTACAATGATAGGGTTTAAAATAAATCTAATATAAAACAATTGGAAACACCAAATTTGATTGGTGTCGAGTAGATGAGGTAGTTATTTCTTTAGA
Organism: Viscum album; assembly: GCA_963277665.1. NCBI lineage: Eukaryota > Viridiplantae > Streptophyta > Magnoliopsida > Santalales > Viscaceae > Viscum > Viscum album. The sequence continues at coordinate 1,272,597,027 of OY728132.1, read as the reverse complement.
ATTCCCTTTTAATTCAAGTTATAAATTGATTAGGCATTTTTAAATTTTTTATTACGAAATTATAAACCTATAATATACCTTTTATGGGTAAGTGATTGTTTTAAAATGGTTTAAACATATGATATGGACTTCTCACATGCCAAGTGTTCATCAAAATGACCAAGTTTATATTTTAAAGGGGTATAATGTTTTGGATGTGTGTATGACACTAGTTACATTTTCTAAATGGGATTTGTAATTTTTTACAATGGTTTATTATAAAAATACAATGGTTTTATGAGATTTTAAATTGTTTTTGGGCCTATCGGATATCTATGATACATTGAGATAGGTTAATAAGATTTATTTTTTGGAAATTTTTTTTATAAAAGGGTTTAAAATTGGATTTTATAATGGTATTTCACATAATTTTTTGGAATAATAATTTTAATGGTGTAAATTTTTTGTAATTATGAGAATTATTTTTAAAGCATGATTACCTCTTTTAAAGGAATTGATTTCTAAAATATATATTACTCTTATTATCAATGATCCACATTGCTTATATTATTTATTATGTCTCTTCACATGGGTAATGCTTATTATTGGTTCTTATTTGTGAATATGAAAAGGTCTTTTTTATGTGAGGGTTTGTAGGGTGATATGATCGATATTTTTTACATTATATAATTGTCTGTTGTTCAATGTGGTTTTGCCACATCTATTTGAATTGTTGGGGGAATACCATGAGTAGTAAATGACCTAGATAATGAATTCAATAGATTATCTTGTGTATGGATTGATATAGGAACTATGGATGATGATCACTCTATGACCAATGTCAGCTTTGGGAACCAGGGAGTTTGTAGGACCTAGCTAGTTATACATTACTATAAAGATTTATAGGTTCTTATAATCTAGCCTAGGGTTAATGTTTCTAGTTCAGATCATGTTACCTAAGTCTTAAGATGTTTCCTATGATTCTTAGGTCACTTTGAAGACGTTTTAGGGTATTATATCACTTGGATCATTTGAATCCCCTTTGTTTGGTTGATCACATGATACCTATATGTTTACTTTATTATGGTTTTTTAATACATAACATATATTTAATGATTATGTTTCATTATGTGTATGTTTTGGATATTTTAAAGTACTTTATATTTTGGTTTGAAATGTTTACTTTAAAAATAAATGGGTTTTTTGCTTACTAAATTACTTTAATTATGTTTATTTATGGAAAAGAGATATTTATGAATCTAATAACTAAATACGATTCTCATACCCTTTTTATATAAAATGGGTGAGTTTTTTATAGTAATTTGAGTGTGTGAATTTCTTATATTACTTTTAAAGTCTCATGTTGAAAACCTTTTTTATACATTATGCTCAAACTACCCTTTTTGTATATCATTTTAAAAATTAATTTTCATGGACTCCATAATATTATCCTAATGGGTAAGTATAGATTACCCCCTTCATATGCATAAGTGCTTGGGTGAATATGAATTTCATATATTACTTATTCAGGTGACTTGTTCTACTTTAGTTCATTGGTTATTCATTGGTCTATTGATCGATGAGTGGACTTGGTGGGGGTGAAACCATCTAGGACAAACATATGTTTTATTTTGGGATTATATTGTCTCTTTGGTGGTTTTGACAGATTTTGGGAGTATGGGGTAAATATTTTTTAACATTCTAGGAGAAATAGGTTTTGCAAATGGTCTACACATGGTTAGTAGTAACAATGCAGTAACAGTGTGATGTTGTTATGTTTACAGTAGTGGCCTTTTTCGTGGTTTTTCTAACCATGATAGTGTCCCAGGAAAACTGTGTAGATTGTTGGGTTTGGGTTTTGAGGTGATTTCATGCCTTATGAATAGTTTTTATAACCATGAGGCTTGAGGTTTGTTTTTTATGTGATAGCAACAACTGTGCATTTAGTTCATATATTGACTAACCATGAACCATTTTTAAAATTGGGAAATTACCATGATCACCTTTGTTGAATTTAAACCAAATATCACCCTAATCATTTATTAGTATTACCCAACCCTTACTTAACTTTTTGGGAGGACCTCCTCATGGTCTCTTGGTGATTTTCCATTTATTTGTGTTTATCTTTGCATGAAAAGTGAAAATATCCTCAGGATTTCACCTCTTTTACCATGATCTACTTTTGATCACTCTTCCAATTATTTAGTTTGAATCATAATAGAGAAAGACGAAAATATCTAGGGGTTTTTTGAATAATTTATGATGTTTTCATTGATTTATTATGGATTAGAATGGATTTATTTGTTTCCAATCTCAATTTTACCTGGAAACTAGGTTTAACACTTTGAAATTGTTGGGGTCTCAATATGATGATTCATTCTCATAAAACATTTTATGGTGTTTGTGTTTTCCTTTATGTTGAAATAGAAAAATGGTCGATTTAATTTCTATGAGGTATGTTCTGGACAAAATACTTTTTCTAGTAATGGAAAATGGTATATAATGTTTTTTATTTAAAAGTAGTTTTACACGCTTGATGTGTTTGATGAAATGCCTCAAATATGGGTTTCCCTAAAATGGGTTTTCAATAATGTGCAAAAAAATTATTTTCTTGTGGAAATAATTTATTAAATTTTGTTCTTGGATTACTTGATCATTTTAAGAAAAATATAACATATTGGGAATGTTGGGTGCATTGGGTTATGGACATATAAAATATTAAGTGTGTTTGTGTAATGGCTCAGACCTCTCGAGTCCATTCCTTTGAGAAAATCAGGTGTATGAGGTGTTTCAGGAGGTCAAGGTGCCTTATCCCCAACACTTTTCTAAATTTCCATTTATGTGAATAGTGAAATAGTGACCTTATGTGAACAGTGAAATCAGTGACCTTATATGAACACTGTCATCGGTGACCTTCTATGAACAATTTCATTTGTATCCTTTTGTGAACAGTGCAATAGTGACCTTATGTGAATAGTGTCATCAGTGACCCTCTTTGAATAGTGTCATCGGTAACCTTATGTGAACAGTGAAACAATGACCTTTTTTCTTTGCCAAATTTTGAGTTCATGAACAGTGTTTCTAGAATGGTGAGGTTCTAATAGTGACCTTTTTCCTTTTCCAAATTTTGAGTTTATGAACAGTGATTCCAGAATGGTAAGGTTCCAACAATGACCATTTTCCTTTGCCAAAAATTTGAGTTCATGAACAGTGTTTCTAACACTGTGAGGTTCCAATAGTGACCTTTTTCCATTGCCAAATTTTGAGTTCATGAACAATGTTTCCATAACAGTGAGGCTCCAATGGTGACCTTTTTCCTTTTCCAAATTTTGAGTTCATGAATAGTGTTTCTAGAATGGTGAGCTTCCAACAGTGAGGTTTCTGAATATTGTTTCCATAACATTGAGGTTCCAATGACGAGGTACAGGAATAGTGTTTTTCTTTTCCAGAATTTTGATTTTATAAATAGTGTTTCCAGATTTCTACAGTTCACCCCTTTAATGTTTCTTTTGATGGAAAATGCATTTAAATCCTTGTTTTAATGACTCTAAGCTTGATTAAAAGGTCGTAACTCCTATATTAATTTCTCATAAGGTTCAGGATGTTTTTACTTGGTCAAACCATGTGGTATAATGCAATCCTCTTTTATTAGAAAACCCAAGGTATTATAAACCACCACTCCGTTAAATCATTTAAAGGTATGGGATATCTTCCTTCCTAGTTTCCCCCCTTGTTCTCAGGTGTGAGACGCTCGAACATCCCATTCCTTCCCTTATGAATTGTGCAATCAAAATTTTTTCCTAGGATTTTTTCCACTATGTTTTGATGAAACCAAGAAATATTGATCATTCTTAGATATAAGGTATGATCTATCTTCATTATTTCTAGTTCATCTCATTCTTTCTCCTTTACCTTTTTATTGAATTTTTACCCCATGTTCTTAATGGGATTTACTTGGGTGTTGGACGATGTAGTGGTGTCTCTGTATCCTTAGGTGGATGCAGTTGTCACATGGGAGGAGATCGTAACCTGTTATGTGTCTTGTTCTCATATAAATAATGTCAATAACTATTTGAGTTAGGGGATCTGTTGGTTCTCTTTTCTTTAATGTGAAACTATAGATTTAGCATTTTTTATCCCACTTGATTACAATGGAATTGGCATAATTAATATTTGAATTAGATATATAAATTGATATTGATCATATGTTATTGCCTCTGGTTTTACTAGATAGTTTGATATCTATGCTTTCTTGCTAAACTTTTTTGTTCACGATTTAGATTGGTAATGAACATAAAGTTATAATTAATTTAAAATTGTTTGGCTAAAGATAAAGAGCCATGTAAATGAATCGGGTTACTCTTGTTGTAATTGGATGTTAAAAAATTGGTGCAGCTAGAATGTTAAATTATTTGAGATAGATTACTGATTAGGTTTCATGAATTTGGAACCTATGAATAATAAATAGGTTAATCCATGATGGACTAAAGAACTGGTTTTTTGATAAAAGATAATTCATGGTAGGGTTCTAAGTTGCCATCTTTCTTGTTTAAGGGCCAAGAGCCCATTTAATAAGATGTTTGTTTTTTCTGCTGCTTGTGTTGTGATGTGATATTGAATGGCTATTGTGATATGTGGGGGTAAGAGGGCCTATTGGCTGTGGCAGTAGTTGACAACTGGAGTGGCGAGATACATCGGTTTATGCATGTGGGTGTTGGGGAGGACATCGTGAATGATGGAACGGGTTGGATGTTAATGTTCGGATGTTGGCTGATTCTTATTGGTTTTTTATCTACTTTACTTCCCCCCACATCTCAAGGTAACTGGTTTTTCTTACCCTTCTCTTGAAATGGGAAAAGACGTACAAGGTATTCCACATTCTTTCCGTGTTTAGTTTCTCAAATGGAGGATGGGTCTACGCTCTTGGTATTGGCGGCAAAGACTCGACGAGTTGTTCATCAACTCACCGTGTTGAGCCCCCTTGTGTTTAGTATCTTAGAATGTTTTTCTAGATTTCTTGGGAATATGGGAAAGAAAAAATGTTGTTAATAAACAATTTAATAAATGAAGTTAACTTAAGCGGAAAGAGCTTTCTGAGATGAAATGATGAGGTTACAAATTCAATGGACAATGGACTATGGGTGTGATGCTAATGAAATTTAATAGGGAATTATTGATGGTTAATTTACGTTTAAATAATTAATTTACGTAAAGATAAACTGATAAAAAGAGAATGAAGTAATGTAATTAAGCTCTTTAAATGGTCATGTGCTAATAGGATACCTAGTCTTAGAAGTGGCAGCTGGGAGTCCAAGACATGTTAGCCACAGTTGTGTCTAAGACTAGGTTATGCCCATTGTGTGGTTGTGAGATATAGAATATTTTGTACTTTTTTTATTACTATACATTACTCTGCCCTGTCAGTTAGGGAAACTGATACCCTGGGGATTCTGAGCCATGGGGGTGTTTTCCCCTACATTCCGGTGGGAGGATGGATGGATGACTACCCCCTTTCACCCCACTCTATTCTTTTGGTAGTTACTTGTGCTGGTAGGCACAATGGTTCGTTTTCCCCATATATGTGTGTAGAGGGCTGTAATGGATTGTGGTTATTCACACACATATAATCTAGATATTGTTTCCTATGGACTACTAAAGGTATAACATGTATAGGCTATGATGGCCTGAGGATCGTTACTCGGTGTATGGGCTATAATGGCTTGAGGTTTAATAACCGACATATCATACACATTATGCGAGTTGTGGTGGATCACAGAAACTATCTAGTTACTTTATTGTGTGGATGTGGTGGTGTGGTTGCACGAGTTGCATGTTGTGGTGCTTCGCCTAGGTGACTGTGGGAAATCTTTTTTTGGAGAAAGATTCTTAGGACGTGCGATGTTGGGGAAAATTGGAAAACCATTGAGGAAGTAGTAGCGGAGAACCCTTGATATGCATTATTATATTATATAATCTTGTATGCATTACTTGGTGAGAGTATCCAAGGTGAGGCTGGAAGCTTAGTATACCTGTTTAGGTGACGAGTTAGCTCTACTTTTTGTTCACTTTCATTTAGCATGCATTATTTTCTTTTTCATGAGAGGCCCCGAGGAGGATCCTACTTAGTATGTGGTTATACTCACCGTATGTGTACATAAAATATTTTTTCAGGTCACTTGGAGCAAGTTTGAGATCCAGCTGGTTTCTACTAGCTTGGGGTTGCTGCTATTTTTACTTTCATTTGGGGTATTTGTTGTTTTCCCATTCCAGTTGTAGTAGTTTTGCATCACATTATATATGTGCACTTGGGTTTTCATTTATATTTTAGTCTGAGTTGGATTTTTATGATGTCTACCTTATCTATCTATTTCCATTGTGTTCTCATAGAGGGTAATGCCTCCCATTTGTGTCCTTACTATACCCTCAGTGCTAGTCACCAACCCGGAGCCTATTAGAGGTGGGACTCGGGGGTCGTTATCTCCCTTCTCACATTGCTGGCCCATGAGGGGTACACCTTTTCGGGAGGTGTCATTATATAGTGGTATCAGATTGCTGGTTGAGGGATAGGATGGATCTCGGAGTTAGACATAGGTGAGGTTGCATGGGTTGGTAGGGAAACAATGTCAGTCACGTTTAGAAAGTGATGTAAACACTTGAGACCGACTAAGACATAGGCGTTTAGGGCCCCCTATGATCTGATGTACAGACCTTTCGATTTACAATAGTGACTAAATGATGTGATATTGATTGCAGGGTAGAGACATAGGAAAGGATCAAGCATCATTCTTCTTTGTGCCTGTGTTTGAATGGGTAGACCTTGGGATAGGTTAACCAAAAATGAATAAAATAAAAAAACTAATTAATTAATGAAAAGTCTTAAATATTCCAGTTTTAGGAGCTCTAACTATTTATTATTTTATAGGTATGGCTCTAGGTCAACATCCTTATCAATATTTAATAGAATATTTCAAGCAGGCTGTGCCAGAAGATCACCAAAGAGTAGAGGTTGAAGATGATGACACGTGTTAGAGGACACTCTGAGAGTTTCAGCGCCAAAGTCTGTAGAAGTACGAGAGATCCATTTCAGATACAGTCACAGAAGACTGGTTGGAGTAGGTCGAGATAGGCTTCAGTTCGATCCATGCTTGGAAAGATCACTCGGTGTCCTTGGTTGTGAAGATGCTGCATCGAGCAGCAAGGCAGTAGTGGTTCTTGTTTCTCAGGGATTGTGAGGAGTTAGCGATCTTGCGGGAGGTGTTCCGAGACATTTTTAGAGTTGAGTTTCTTTCATCGACTTCGGAGGTATCCATTCTCCAAGAGATTCTTACACTTTGACAGGGGAGCTCCAGTGTGCGAGAGTATGGAATCCATTTCAAGAACCTTTAATGATATGCTTCAGACATGTTTCCAGATGAGGAGCATATGGTGAGGAATTTTGAGGAGGATTTTCATCCAGAGATCATCCTCCAGGGCACCCCATTTATGCAGAAGACATATCTGGAGGTTTTGGAGAGGGTAGAGGTCATTGAGAAGACATTGGCTAAAAAAAGATCATTATGTGAGGGGAGTCGTCATGATTCCTCATGGAGCAGAGTTGTGGCCCAGGCTTCCTAGTTTTCAGGGCATAAGAGTTTCCGTTTAGCTAGGGGTAGGTCCCAACCCTCCGCATCTCATTTATCTGAAGGCATAAGATCTCAGGCCCATGTGACAAGATCAGGCGCCTGTTTTGTTATGGTGGTATGGGCCATAAGCAGCGAGAGTGCCCGACCTTTCAGTGCAGTCATCGGGCACTAGGTGTTCCACTCTGGGTTCCTCTGTTGAGGCAGTTCTAGTAGATGCAGCAGCAGTAGGTTGCACCAACTTTATATCTATAGAGGGTAGATGGGGAAGACATATAACATCCCGGTGACACTCCCCATACTCAGAGAGCAGAGTGTGGCCTTGGTGGTGGTCATCATTAGAGTCAGAGAGGTCGTAGAGGAGGTGTTGGTCAGCTTCATGCTTTAGCGTTGCCATCTCCAGGAGAGCGAGACATCGTTCGAGGTACCATTTTCTTGTTTTCTACCTTGGTGTATGGATTGTTTGATTCTGTAGTGAAACACTCCTTCATATCACGTACCCTTTTCCATGATTCGGGACTTGAGGTAGAGAGGCTTCTAGTTCCCTTGGTGTTGACTACGCCAGTTGGAGGCTGAGCTATCATGTTTAAAATATGTTGAGACTACGAGCTAGTGTTGGGGCAGCACCACTCTTGGGGATATTTCTTATCTTTATGAATAAAACCATATGTTTTCATCCTCAGCATGGATTGGTTGTATTTGGTTGAGGCTATCGTGGATTGCATTAGGAAGATGGTCGATTTCTTCGATGTTGATGGAGAGCCAGTGGTGTTTGTTGGAGAGCGAGATCCTCAGAGGGGTCATAGGCATGTTCCATCCTTATCATCCATGATGTCTGATATGATCTTGAGTTCATCCAAGGTTTATCAATTGAAATTTCCTAGGGTTGTAAAAGAGTACCCAGATGTCTTTCTAGAAGAGGTTTTTGCACTACCCCCTCGACGGGAGATCGAGTTTGGGACCAAGATACAACCAGAAGCGTCTCTTATCTCTATGTCTCCATACAGGATAGACCATTATGAGTTACGAGAGATATATATATGCAACTTGATGGTATGTTATAGTGCAGTTTTGTTCGGCTGAGTGTGTCACAATGGGGTGAATCAGTTTTGTTCATGAAGAAGGCTGACGACAGTTTGTGATTGTCTGTTGATTATCATCGCATAAAAGAAGTGAAAATAAATAATCAATATACAATTCCATGGATTAATGATTTATTCGATCAACTGAAGTGTGAAAGTTGGTTATCAAAGATTGACTTGCGATCAAGATATCATCATATGTGTGTGATGGATGAGGATATCCTGAAGACTACTTTCCATTGTCGTCATGGGAATTATGAGTTCGTTGTAATGTCATTTGGCATGAAAAATACTCCAGCTCTATTCATGGGATTGATAAACACTGTGTTCTATGAGTTCCTGGACAAGTTCATTGTAGTTTTCATCGATGACATCCTTGTGTACTCCATGTCTAAAAAAGAGCATGCAGAGCATCTACATGTCATTTTGGGAGTTCTTCATCAACATCAGCTATTTGGGATGTTGTCGAAGTGTGAGTTTTGGGCTCGAGAAGTCTGTTTCTTGGAGCATGTGGTCTCCCAACAGATAGTAGTTGTGGATCCATTGAATATAGAAGTGGTTGTGTCTTTGGCAGCCCCTAGGACAATGTTAGAGGTTCGAAACTTCTGTGGTCTCACAGGCTACTACAAAAGGTTCATAGCGGATTTCTCTCGAGTTGTGACTCCTCTGACAACTTTAACTAGTAAGGATCAGGCGTCCATATGGATGGATCAGTGTTAGGTTGATTTAGTGTATCTAAAGTGGAAGTTAGTAAGTGCTCCAGTTATTTGTCTTCCATAAGAGGGTGTTTTGTTTGATGTTTTCTATGATGCTTCACATATGGGGTTAAGTTGTGTCATGATGCAGTAGAGATAAATTGGTTCTTATGGGTCTTGGCAGTTGCGTCCTCATGAACATAACTATGCCACCTATGATATTGAGTTAGAAACCATGGTGTTTTCTCTGAAGTTGTGGAGAAATTACATCGTTGGTGAGTGCATTGTGGTTTTCACCGATCATAAGAGCCTGAAGTATGTATTATCCCAGCGTGACATGAACTTATGACAGGATCAGTGGATGGCGTTATTACATTAATATGACTTCAAATTATCATATACACCCGGTAAGGTTAATGTTGTAGTTGATGCTCTGAATCAGATGTCACGTAGTGATGTAGTGCATGAATCTGGTGACTCCTAGAGAGTAATGGAAGTACCTTCAGCATTAAATCTTGATATGGGATAAGTTGGGGGTAGAGGTTGACTTTTTTAGATGACAGTGTAATTATCTCTGGTGCAGAAGGCGGAGGAGTCTCAGTTGGAGGATCTAGAGGTGGAGGTCTGGAGAGACCGAGTTTTTTGTGGGGAGACCCCTTATGGTTGGTCAGAGGATGAACAACACCTAGTGTTATATCATGGAAGGATTTTTGTTCCTTTTCATATGCCTGAGACAATTCTCAAAGAGTTCCATAGTTATCTTTTAGAGGTGCATCCTGGCATGAAAAAGATGTACAGAGCCTTGAGGAGCCAGTTTTGATGGCCTGGACCAAAGCGTGCAGTTGCAGAGTTTGTGTCTCGATATTTGGTCTGGCAGAAGGTGAAGGTCGAACACTGTGTTCCTAGTGGTCTTCTCCAGCTATTAAATGTTCCTTAGTGGAAGTGGGAGTACATATTAATAGAATTTGTTACTGGTTTACCTCAAGATCAGGGAGTACATGATGCTATTTGGGCGGTATTGTATCATTTAACCAAATTAGCCCACTTCATAGCAATCAAGGAGTCAATCCTAGTAGAAGTTTTTTCGAGGCAGTATCTGGAGGAGGTGGTGAGACTTCATGGAGTCCCAAGGATGGTCATTTCTGATAGAGATCCTCGTTTTACCTCTGGGGTGTGGAGAGGTCTCCAATATGCTTTTTCTTCTAAACAATGACTTAACACTACTTTTCATCCTCAAACGGACGAGCAGACAGAGCCAACCATCTAGACTCTTGAAGACATGTTACGCTCTTGTGTACTATATTCTGGAGGTTCATAGATGAGGCACTTACCCTTTGTGGAGTTTTATTACTATAATAGTGTTCACACCACCAATGGTATGGCGCCATTTGAAGCATTGTATGTCCAACCTTTCTGTTCTCTATTGTCTTGGACCAGGGTCGGAGAGTCAACAATTCTTGGACTAGAACTAGTGTAGAATAAAACAGAGATGTTTCAGGTGATTCGTGAGAGGATAAGGACGGTGTAAGATCATCATAAATCATATGCGCATCAATGGAGGAGACCCTTAGAGTTTGATGTTGGGGATCACATGTTTCTGAAGGTGACTCTTCGTCATGGGCATTGATGGTTTGGTCATGGGAGTAAACTTTCTCCCTGGTTTGTTAGGCCTTTCAAGGTGTCAGTTCATGTTGGAACTGTGGCGTATCGAGTAGCACTTCCACCGTAGATGAGTCAGATACATGATGTTTTCCATGTATCACAGCTCCACCATTATCTTAATGATGAATCTCATATCATCAATTGGGAATATATTTATTATGATGGTGATGAATCCTTTGAGGAGCGACTTGTGGAGATCTAAGACCACAAAGAGAAGGTTTTGCACGGGCGTTCTATCCCCTTGGTTCATGTCTTGTGGCGACACGGTGGCATGGAAGAGAGTACCAAGGAACATGAGTCACATATATATGCTCAGTACCAAGAGTTGTTTGATGTTTAACTATTATCATGTAACAAAGTATCCTTTTTGGATATAGACTATTCATGTTTATAATATGGATTCTTTTCATTCTTTTTGTGGCTCGATCTATTTTGAGAGGTATCTCGATGCGTGGTTCTTCGAATCCCATTTCGTTTTCCCTTTAGGTGGGTTTTGAATTCTCGAGGACGAAAATGTTTTGAGAGGTATCTGATGTAATGGCCTGAAACTCTCTGGTCCATTCCATTGCGAAAATTTGATGCATAAGGTGTTTTGGGAGGTCAAGGTGACCTATCCCCAAAACATTTCCAAATTTCCATTTCTGTGAATGGTGCAACGGTGAACATATGTGAATAGTGATTTCAGTGACCTTATGAGAAAAGTGTCATCGGTGACCTTCTGAGAACAGTATCATCAGTAACCTTATGTCAATAAGGAAATGTATACCTCATGTGAATAGTGATCTCGGTGATCTTCTGTGAATAGTGTCATCGGTAACATTATGTGAACAGTTCAATGGTGGCCTTTTTCCTTTGCCAAATATTGAGATCATGAACATAGTTTTCAGAATGGCGAGGTTCCAATGGTGACCTTATTTCTTTGACAAATTTTGAGTTCATGAACAGTGTTTCCAGAACGGTGAGGATCCAACGGTAAACTTTTTTCCTTTTCCAAATTTTGAGTTCATGAACAATGTTTCAATAATGGTGAGGTTCCAACGGTGTCCTTTTCCTATGCCAAATTTTGTGTTCCTGAATAGTTTTTCTAGAACCGTGAGGTTCCAACATTGAGGATCATTAATAGTGTATCCAGAACGGTGAGGTTCTAATGGGGAGGTTCCAACGGTGAGGTTCATGAACAACGTTATTCCTTTTCGAAATTTTGAGTTTGTGAACAGTGTTTCCAGCTTCCTATAGTTCTCCCCTTTAATGTTTCCTTTGATGTAAAATGCATTTAAAGCCTTATTTTAAGGACTCTAAAGATGATTCAAAGGCCTTAACTCCTATATTAATTTATCCTAAGTATCAGGATGTTTTTACTTGGTCAAACCACTTGGTTTAATGTTATCCTCTTTTAATTGAAAACACATCATATCTTGAACCACTGCTCCGTTAAATATTCTAAAGGGATGAGATATCTTTCTCCATATTCATTCCTCCTTGTTCTTGTGCGCGAGACGCTCGAACATCACATTCCTTCCCATAGGTGTTGTGCAATCAAACTTTCCTCCTAGGATTTGATCCACTATGATTTGATGCAATAAATAAATATCGATCAATCTTCGATATAAGTTACGATCTATCTTCATTATTTCCAGTTCATCTCCTTCTTTCTCCGTTCCTTTTTTATTGAATATGTACCCCATGTTTGTAATGGGATTTTCTTGGGTGTTAGCAGTTGTGGTGGTGTATCCGCATCCTCGAGTGGATACATTTGTCGCAGAGGAGGAGAGTGTAACCCGTTCTATGGCTCATTCTCATATAAAGATCGTCATGAACCCTTTGAGGTATGGGATCTATTGCATCTCTTTTATTTTATGTGATACTATAGAGTTAGAATTTTTTATCAGATTGAATCACAATGGAATTTGCATAATACAATTTTGAACCGGATAAATAAATTGATATCGATTGTATGTTATCGCCTCTTGTTTTTCTAAATAGTGTGATGTCAATGATTTTCTGCTTAGATTTTTCATTCATGATTGATATTGGTAAAGAACATAAATCTAGAATTAATTGATAATTGTTTGGATAAAGATAAAGAGTCATGTAAATGAATCTGGTTCCTCTTGTTGTCATTTTACGATAATAAAATTGGTGCAGTAAGAATGTTTAATTATTGGTGATAGCTTACTAATTAGGTTTCTTGAATTTGGAACCTATGAATAATAAATCAATTAATACAAGATGGTTTATAGAACTAGTTTTTTTTATAAAATATAATACATTATAGGGTTCTGAGTTACCCTCATGCTTGTTTAAGGGCTAAGATTCCATTTGATATGATGTCTTTTTTCTTGCAACTTATGTTGTGATGTAATCCTGGATGGATGTTTTGATATGTGGGGATAGGGATGCTTACTGGTTATGGAAGTATTTTACACCTAGAGTGGTGTGATGCATTGGTTTATGCATGTGTGTTTCAAGGAGGACACCGTGGATGATGGAACGGGTTGGATATGAATGTTTGGATGCTGACTGATTCTTATTGGTTGTTTATCTACTTTACTTTCTACACTCCTCAAGGCAGTTGGTCTTGCTTACCATTCACCCGAAAGGGGAAAATAAGTGCAGGGTATGCCATGTTATTTCGGTTATTAGCTTCTGAAGGGGGGATGGGTCTACACTCTTGATATAGGCGGCACAGACTCGACGGGTAGTTCATCTACTCTCCATGTTGTCCCCCCTTATGTTTAGTATCTTAGAATGTTTTTCTAGAATGTCTAGGATTATGGGAAAGTAATAAGGTTGTTAATAAATTATTTAATAAATGATATTAACCCAAGGGTTTGGAGATTGCTGGGATGAAATACTGAGGATACAATTTAAAGGGACAGTGGACTTTGAGTGTGATGTTAATGAAATTTAATGTGGAAATATTGATGGTTAATTTATACTTAAATAATTAATTAACATAAAGTGAAACTAATAAAAATGGAATGAATTAATGTAATTAACCTCTTTAAATGTTTGTGTGCCTATAGGATACCTAGTATTAGAAGTGGAAGCCAGGAGTCCGAGAGATGTTAGTAGGAGTTGTATCTAAGAATAGGTTATGCCCATATTGTGGTTATGAGCTATAGTATATTCTATACTTATTGTGTTTCTATATGCTACTCCACCCCATTAGTTAGTAAAACTGACACCCTAGAGATTCTAAGCCTGGGGGGTGTTTTCCTGAATATTTTGGTGGGAGGATGGATGGATGACTACACCTTTTAGCCCCTCTCTTTTCTCTTGGTTATTACTTGGCCTGGTAGACACAGTGGTTAGTTTTCCCCATATATGTGTGTAGAGGGCTATAATGTCTTGTGGTTATTCACACACATATATTCTGAATATAGTTTCTTATAGACTACTATAGCTGTAACATGTATAGGTTGGAATGTGTAACACCTGAGATGTTTATAAGAAATATTTTGTTTTTATTTTATATAAATAATCAAAGGAATCTTTCACTACAGACAACACTATCTTGGCTTGTTTTACACGCAATCACGACCTTCTTTGATAGCTTGCGTCGTACGCAATACTGAGTTTCACTAAACAACGATATGGTATTAAAATATTATTAAAACTAGCCGTTATGAATAGTAATAACCACTTTTTGAAATTTTGTAAATTTTATTTTTCAAATTGACTTCATTTTTGGATTTGGAATATCGAAATTATCCTAGGGTGAAATTTTGGTATTTTTCTGGAAACTTTCAATTTTTGATGAATAGTGAAAACACAGGGTTACTATTTAAAAACCGACTTTTTATTTAAATAATTATTTATTTTATTTAAATTTATTTTAGGTCAAAATTGATACATAATACCTATATAAGTTCAATGCAATTAATTGGAGTCATTTTATAATAATTTTAGATATATAAAAATTTTATTGAACTTCTACCGTCTTTTACCCACCTCCTAGGAGAATTTCCAAGTTCACATAAAACATAATTTTACTGCTTCTGTGAGTGGAATTTCAAAAATCCGAGAGACAGAGTTAATATCAAGGACTAAAATGTGGTTCAATGGGTTGAAAATAATTTTTGGTGAATAGTAACTTTTTACTTTTTTTAACACGGTTAAAAGTAAATAGGGTAATTAAGGGTAAAAATGTTATTATTATCACCCTAACACATGTCCTAATTATATTGGATAAGTGTAATTAGACCAATAAAAAACTTAGGAAGAAAATATGACCATTTAGGCCCACTTGGATTAGATTAGGACATTTATTATTAATTTATTTAAAGAAGGGTTAAAATAGTTAAAATCAAAGTTTAATAAGTAAATAATTTTTAATATAGGGTTATACAAAAGATAAATTCAACTATAAATATTCATTAGAAATCTAAAAATATTTACTACATAATGGTATTTTATCTGTAATTTTTAGACATTAAATAATTTAATTTATTTATGACACAATGATGATGTAGTAATTATCTTATTAATGAAATATTGACACAATTGATGTTATAAATAACAAAATAAATGTAATTTGAGACATTTTATGAATTCCACTAATTTTCTAGTTTACTATGACATGTTATTATTGATTTAAGTAACTTTTTTCGAACTAATATTTCTGTTATGAATTTCAAAAAAATAAATTACTAAATAGTGTCAAAATTGACAGAAAATAGTTTTTAAAACACATATTATATTATTAATTGTTATTTTATTCCTAAAAATATGAGGTTCGGCCAAATGACTTAGATAATGTTATATATATTAATAATAAAAAACTTTGGGTTTGTTTGGCTTGTTATAGTCAGTTTATTAACCTTATAGTGTAAGAACACAAAAAGACACGGTAAAAATAAAATTATTTAACTTAAAGTTAAATCTAAATGATAAGGTTAAAATAGTAAACTAAACATGTCCAAATTCTATTGGATGAGATGATTTCGACCCATCCCCACCTTATCTTCGAAATAAATCAATTTGGAGCTATTTAAAACCGAATATGGATTTATAATAAAATAATATTTTTAGTTTTTCCAAAGGTGCCCCTCTCCTCCCTTATAAAAGGGCACCTCCTCCCTCTCTTCCTCACACCACATTGAGCCTTCAAACTTAGACAAAAACTGCCAATTTATCCTCTACACTTCCCTAGAAACATCCTAGAGGTCCTGGTCTTCTTCAGAGACCAATTTTAGTTCCCTAAAAGGAGGTCTCAAAGAAGCGCTTCAAAGAAGAGGTAATGTCCGTTACCGATTCTTTCAAATTTACTTCTTCTTCCACTTATTCTTATTTAGTTGTTTCATTATGAATTAATAACATCTGTATCACTCATATACTTATATGTTATTATAAGTATGAAAAAACCATATTTCACTATCTATCCATCCTACGGAAAACGAAATCACCGCGCGTGCATACGTACGGATTACCGTCTCCACGCCGTGGTGTAATCTATTTTCCACCACCACCATACTTGGATGGGTATAATGGTGTAAATAATAAATATATATGATTATTGTAAAGTTATATTGATTCTGAAATATTATACATACACTCCAATACAATTCCACGATCATGGGAACGATATCATTGCTCATGCGTACGTACAGAATACCGTCTCCATGATGTGATGCGACTTGTTCTACATGATTTTCATTGAATAATGATTACATAAATAAATTGAGTGAATAAATATGATATATATTACAATAATACCATTCTGGAAATGTGGTATCTATAACCTAAAAAGAATAATAAGAATTTATTCGACAAAACACGCATAAGAACAAAAAGTAATAAACACCCGAATAACAAGTATCAATGAAATATTACTAATAATAAGCTAAGAATATTACCATATATGATATCATAACAATGATTATGATTCTGGAATAAGTCAATGACACTATTTAAATCATTATACAGGAGGTTCGGACACTTACGAAGCAAATCAGACCTAAGGTAAAGGAAATATCACAATCTCATTTTTATCTGAGATTGTTTATACTTTGGAATTTACTGGGGTGTATTTTATCATCCACATACATGTTTCCTCAATATGTAATATTATTCCCATCCACATAAAATTTTTTAAATCCAATTTTACCCTTCGGTGAGTTTTTAGTAAAATATATGAAAGGAATCTTTTGTCGTTTTTCGTACGAGGTACTTTTTGAGTTTTCCGACAAAAGTACGAGAAGAATGTTTTCTTTTTAACTTATACGGGATGCATAGATTTTTAAAAAATTAATTCCACGAAGCTTCCGTTACAAGTTTTCATGTTTATTTTTAATCAACTTCTTTTAGTTTAGAATTGTATGACATGTTAATAAAGGAAAAGTGTTTTTGAAGTAGAAAGGATATTTTCCTCAAGAATGGAGTTTAAGTGTTTTATCAAAATTATTTTCCATATAAGATAATAAAGGGTTTTGTTTCTATCCCTATTATTACATTGATTTTATTATGTTGTGGTGGAATTATATTTATGAATTCCTTTATCTTATATGAATTGTTTTATGATGTCATTATGTTTAAGAATCCCATTTTTATTACATGGGTTATGCTATGATGTATGGTTTATGATTTTGTGGAACACATAAGAATGGTATCATTATGAGATGGGTGGTACCTATATCTCCCTCCAATGCATTGGGTAAAGATTTTATATCTCATGATATAGACATGGTTGAAACGACATGTTTAACCGGTTCCGTGAAACAGGACTGAAACCAGGAATGGACTCAGTTCAGAAATGGACTTCGTCCACTAAGATAGTCTTGGAAATGAGTCTTGACTAATAAGAAATGATTCTCTGTGATTATGTGTGTATGCCATAAAGCTGCATGTTTTAAGTTATGATTATTGTGATTACATTTCACTACCATGATTTATCCCATGTTATGAAATTTTGATCTCTTTTGCAGGGTAAGATTTCCTAAATGTTATGTTCTTATGAATATGATGTGATTGATATTTCTTTTGTTTACCCTTACTGAGCATTTGAGCCCACCCCTTTGTTTGTTTTCTTTCCCCAGGTCAGGAAGAAGGTTATTAAGTAGGATATTCCAAAAGGGACTCAAGATATGATGAAATAAATGGGAGACAGTGTAGATGCTTTATGAACCAATTGTTTATGTTTCCCAGTTTCCAAATACACTTTAACTATACGGTCCTTTCATGGTTTTGTTATATGTTGTAATAAGTATGCTTCAATTTTGAAGTATTAACAATTTATGTAAAGTATGGGTCGTTATAGTTGGTATCAGAAGGAGGTTATAGTCAACCTTTGGAAACTAGAATGTGAAAGCCTTAGTAAGAATCCGAAGGATAATTCTAAGCATAGAACACAATCTTAGTGTTTTAGAAATGGCCATGAATAACCTAGGATAAGACCTCAAGTGTGAAATTTTATTCTTGATTATGTGGTTTTACTATTATAATTAGTGTTTCTCACACTATTCTTCTTGGTTTTATTCAATGGCTGGAACCCGAAGGAACCATGTTAATGCGGAATGCGATGGGAAATGCAATGATTGTCCACCTGAGCAACCAAATTATATGGGAGATGGAATGAAAAATCTTGTAGCCATGATCACACAACTTTCTCAAGCTATGAATCATGCAGGAATTTCAAATGAGAAAAGGAAGGAGAAACATTCTGGTGAATCCTTCATGAGATAGCGTCCACCTTCATTCAGCGGGTCTACTGATCCATTAGTTACTGAACAATGGATCAATACTACTGAAAAGATATTTTCAGTTCTTCAATGTTCTGAACATGATAAAGTCATCTTAGCAGTGTATCTTTTGGAAGGAGATGTTGATCAATGGTGTAATCTTATCAAGAATATGAGGCCAAGAGATGAAATTTAGTCCATGGAATGGGATGAGTTCAAGAACCTATTTTTCAATAAGTACTTCCCTCGTATTCTCTGAACCAAGATGGAGAAGGAGTTTCTTGAACTAAATCAAAAGGATAATGAATCTGTTGGTACCTATGAAGAAAATTTTACAAGGCTTGCAATGTATGCTTCTGGTATTATTATCCAACCTGAGAGTAAGATCAATCGATTCTTTAGTGGCTTAAAACAAAGTCTTCGAAGGGCATTAGCCATAAGGGAATTCAATAGCTACGAGGAAATCATTCGATGTGCTCTCAAAGTTGAGATGGAGATTGGAGTAACCCATCAGTCATATGGGTTTGATAAGAAGAGGAAAATGGAATTCAAAGAAAAATCTAAAGAGCACACTGAAAATAAGATGATTTTTCCCTTATGCTCAAAGTGTGGAAAGAAACATGGAGGGAGTTGTCTTAAAGGTAGAAGTAAATGTTTCAAATGTGGAAAGGAAGTTCATCGGGTATTTGAATGCTGCAATGATGGGAAGAAGATTTCTAGTGACGCGAACAATGAAAAGGCTACACAGAGTGAACCTCCTACACTTGAATCTTACAAGTGCAAGGAAATGGGGCATTATGCCAATCAATGAACTATTCCAAGGTTTTTTATGATGACCGACATCAAAAAACTCTTAAGGCTAAAGATAAATGAAAGTCACATTAAATTTCTATCAGCGATGTGGAGTATGATAACGAAGTGGTGAAAGGTAAACTTACCATCCACTCTAAAGTAGAAAATGTTTTATTTGATTCTATATCCACCCACACTTTTATTTCTGAAGAATTTTCTAATGTTATCACTGTATTACCTCAACAATTAGATGATGAGTTAGCTGTGACAACCCCTAATGGAACAACAGTCACATCAAAAGTTTATAATTCTTCTCTGATTGAAGTTTGTGGGAAAGTGCTTCCTTCAAATCTTGTGATCCTCCCTATAGTGGAATTTGATGTGATTCTTGGCATGGATTGGCTTTCTCTATATGGAGATCATATCAATTTCCAAATAAGGGAAGTCACATTTCATATTCCAGATCAATCTTTGATCGTCTATCGATGTAAGGATGAACATAACCTTCCAGTAGAAATTTCTTCCATCTTATGGGTCTTCATTCCACTAAATGAAGGTTATTTATCTCAAATGTTTGGTGAGAAACTCGCGATTAAGAATATGCCCATTGTACGAGAGTTTGATGATGTCTTTCCAGAGGAATTGCCGAGTCTTACACCAAAACGTGAAGTTGAGTTTTCAATAGAACTCGTACCGGGTGCTTTAAATATTTCAAAGACACCTTATAGAATGGACCCAATTTAGTTGTAGGAATTGAAGAAGCAACTCCAAGAGAATATTGATAAGGGGTTCATACGACTTAGTGCGTCACCTTGGGGAGCACTTGTTCTGGTTGTTAAGAAGAAAGATGGATCAATGAGACTCTGCATTAATTATCGGGAACTTAACAAGATCACTATCAAGAACAAATATCCTCTCCCGCGCATTGATGACTTATTTGACCAACTACGCAGAGCTCAATACTTTTCCAATATTGATCTTCGTTCAGGGTATCATCAATTAATGTTCAAAAGGGAGGATATACCAAAGAAGGCTTTCTGTACAAGGTATGGACACTATGAATTTATATTGATGCCATTTGGTCTTACTAATGTCCCTGTTATCTTCATGGATCTGATGAATAAGGTCTTTAGAGACTATCTTGATCAGTTTGTGGTAGTCTTTATAGACGATATTCTTGTGTATTCAAAGAGCAAGGAAGAACATGAAGATCACTGGAGAATTATATTGAAGACCCCAAGAAAGGAGAATCTTTATGCCAAATTTACCAAGTGTGAATTTTGGCTTCATAAAGTTTCATTTTTGGGTCACATAATCTCAAAAGAGGGGATATCTATGGATCCAGCAAAAACAGAGGTTATCGAAAGATGGTCGAGACCGACAACAGTAACTGAGATCCAAAGTTTTCATGGTTTGGCAGGATATTATCCACGTTTTGTGAATGATTTTTCACGATTATCTAATCCACTCACTAGGTTGACTCGGAAAGGAGTTAAGTTTGTTTGGATAGAGGAATGTGAAGAGAATTTCAAGGAGTTGAAAAGAAGGTTATCCAGTGCACATGTGCTCAAACTTCCTTGTAGTGGAGAAAGGTTTGTGATCTACAGTGATGCATCCAAGAAGGGATTGGGGTGTGTTCTTATGAAAAATGATATGGTGATAGCTTATGCCTCACGACAGTTGAAAATCCATGAGAAAAATTACCCAACTCATGATTTGGAGTTTTCTGCGGTAATCATTGCATTAAATATTTGGAGGAATTGTCTTTATGGAGAAAGGTGTGACATTTATACTGATCAGAAGTGTTTAAAGTATATTTTCACATAAAAGGAGCTGAATATGCACCAAAGAAGATGGTTGGAGCTGATTAAGTATTACGACTGCTCAATTCATTACCACCCTAGGAAAGAAAACATGGTGGTAGATGCATTAAGTTGATAAGACCATGCCAGTTTATCCATGATGAGGATCATAAAAGATCCAATATTTATGGATTTACAAAGGATGGATCTTGGAATTATAATGAAAGGGGAAAATCGTATCTTTCTCAAATGAATGTTCAACCATATATACATGTGAAGATTAAAGAGGCACAGAAAGAAGATGTAGAGTTACAAAAGAAGGTGAGAAATGTTCTTGAATTAAACCTTGATTGTGATGGGATAATAAAGTTCAGGAATCGGGTTTGTGTTCCTCCCATCCCTGATTTAAAGAAGGAGCTGCTGGATGAGGCTCATAGTTCTTCATTCTCTATTCATCCTTGAAGCACGAAGATGTATAGGGACCTGAAAGAGTACTTCTGGTGGAATGGCATGAAAAGAGATGTTGCTAAATATGTCTCTCGATGCTTGGTTTGTCAGCAAGTTAAAGCTGAGAGACAGAAGTATAAGGGGATGTTAAAACCATTACCCATACCCGAATGGAAATGGGAAAACATCACTATGGACTTTGTCACAGGACTTCCTAAAACATCCAAAGGAAATAATGCAATTCGGGTCATAGTTGATCGTCTTACAAAGTCGGCACACTTCATCGCTATTAGAGAGTATTTCTCTCTGGATCAGCTTTCCTGGATATATGTAAAGGAAGTGGTAAGATTGCATGGAGTACCACCTTCCATTATATCTGATCGGGATCCGAGGTTTACCTCAAAATTCTGGCGAAGTCTTCAGCATACTCTAGATACAGAGATGAGTTTCAGCCCTGTATATCATCCTCAGACAGACGGTCAGTCTGAGAGGACAATTCAAACTCTAGAATATATGTTGAGAGCTTGCTCTATGGATTTCAAAGGTGGTTGGGATTAACACCTACCCTGGGTGCAATTTTTTTATAATAATATCTTTCACTCCAGTATTCAGATGGCTCCTTATGAAGCTCTCTATGGAAAGAAATGTAGGACTCCAACTTGCTGGGATGAAGTTGGGGAAAGAAAGGTATTAGGACCTAATCTTGTTGATGAGATGGCAGAAAAGGTCAGATCTATTCAACAACACATAAGAGCTGCTCAGAGTCGACAAAAAAGTTATGCTGACAACCGAAGAAAATACCTAGAGTTTGAAGTGGGTGATAAAGTGTTGTTACGAATATCTCCTTGGAAGAGAGTAATGAGATTTGGAAAGAATGGAAAGCTGGGCCCAAGGTATATCGGTCCTTTCGAAATACTGGATCGTGTTTGGAAGTTTTCTTACCGATTGGCGCTTCCACCGAATCTCTCTCAAGTTCATGATGTGTTCCATGTATCTCTCCTGAGAAAGTACATACCTAATCCTTCACATGTACTCATCTCAGAAGTTGTACCGCTGGAGCAAGATCTTTCTTATGAAGAACAACCGATAGAGATTCTCGATCGTAGTGAAAAATTCATACGGAACAAGACCACTCGCTTGGTGAAAGTTTTATGGAGGAACCACCAATTAGAATAAGCTACATGGGAGCTTGAGGATATTATGATGGAGAGGTATCCTCATCTATTTGTTACAAGTGACGAATTTCGAGGGCGAAATTCATTTTAAGGGGGGTAGAATGTAACACCCGAGAATTTTATAAGAAATATTTTGTTTTTATTTTATATAAATCATCAAAGGAATATTTCACTACACACAACACTAGCTTGGCTTACTTTAAACGCAATCACGACCTTCCTTGATAGCTTGCGTTGTACGCAATACCGAGTTTCACTAAACAACGATATGCTATTAAAATATTATTAAAACTAACCATTATGAATAGTAATAAACACTTTTTGAAATTTTGTAAATTTTATTTTCAAAATGGACTTCATTTTTGGATTTGGAATATCGAAATTAGCCTAGGGTGAAATTTTTTTATTTTTCTGGAAACTTTCAATTTTTGATGAATAATGAAAACACTGGGTTACTATTTAAAAACCGACTTTTTATTTAAATAAATATTTATTTTATTTAGATTTATTTTAGGTAAAAATTGATACATAATACCTATATAAGTTCAATTCAATTCATTGGAGTCATTTTATAATAATTTTAGATATATAAAAATTTTATTGAAATTTTCACCGTCATTTACCCACCTCCTAGGAGAATTTCCAAGTTCACACAAAACATAATTTTACCACTTCTGTGAGTGGAATTTTAAAAATCATAGAGACACGGTTAATATCAAGGACTAAAATGTGGTTCAATGGGATGCAAATATTTTTTGGTGAATAGTAACTGTTTACTTTTTTTTACCACGGTTAAAAGTAAATAGGGTAATTAAGGGTAAAAATGTTATTATTATCACCCTACACACATGTCCTAATTCTATTGGATAAGTTTAATTCGACCAAAAAAACCTTAGGAATAAAATATGACCATTTAGGCCCACATGGATTAGATTAGGACATTTATTATTAATTTATTTAAAGAAGGGTTAAAATAGTTAAAATCAATGTTTAATAAGTAAATAATTTTTAATATAGGGTTATCCATAAGATAAATTCGACTATAAATATTAATTATAAATCTAAAAATATTTCCTACATAATGGTATTTTATCTATAATTTTTAGACATTAAATAATTTTATTTATTTATGACACAAAGATGATGCTGTAATTATCTTATTAATGAAATATTTACATAATTGATGGTATAATACCCAAAAAATGTAATTTGAGACTTTTTATGAATTACACTAATTTTATAGGTTAATATGACATGTTATTATTGATTTAAGTAAATTTTTTCGAACTAATATTTCTTTTATGATTTTTACAAAAATAAATTACTAAATAGTGTCAAAATTGACATAAAATAGTTTTTAAAACAAATATTATATTATTAATTGTTATTTTATTCCTAAAAATATAAGATTCAGCCAAATGAGTTAGATAAGGTTATATATATTAATAATAAACAACTTGGGGTTCGTTTGGCTTGTTATAGTAAGTTTATTAACCTTATAGTGTAAGATCACAAAAAGACACGATAAAAGTAAAATTATTTAACTTAAAGTTAAATCAAAATGATAAAGTTAAAATAGTAAACTAAACTTGTCCAAATTCTACTGGATGAGAGTATTTCGACCCATCCCCACCTTATCTTTGAAATAAATCAATTTGGAGCTATTTAAAACCGAATATGGCTTTATAATAAAATAATATTTTTAGTTTTTCCAAAGGTGCCCCTCTCCTCCCTTATAAAAGGGAACCTCCTCCCTCTCTTCTTCACACCACTTTGAGCCTTCAAGTTCAGCCAAACCCTGCCAATTTATCCTCTCCACTTCTCTAGAAACATCTTAGAGGTCCTGGTCTTCTTCAAAGACCAATTTTAGTTCCCTAAAAGGAGGTCTCAAAGAAGCGGTTCCAAGAAGAGGTAATGTCCGTTACCGATTCTTTCAACTTTATTTATTCTTACACTTATTATTCTTCTTTAGTTGTTTCATTATGAATTAATAACATCAGTATCCCTCATATACTGATATGTTATTATAAGTATGAAACAACCATATTTCACAATATATCCATTCTATGGAAAATGAAATCACCGCGCGTCCGTACGTACAAAATACCGTCTCCACGCCGTGGTGTAATCTATTTTCCACCACCACCTTACTTGGATGGGTCTAATGGTGTAAATAATGAATATATATGATTATTGTAAATTGATATTTATTCTGAAATAGTATACATACACTCCAATACAATTCCACGATCATGAGAACGATATCATCGCTCATGCGTACGTACGGAATACCATCTCTATGATGTGATACGACTCGTTCTACATGATTTTCATTTCATAATGATTACATAAATGAATTGAGTGAATAAATATGATATATATTACACTAATAACATTTTGGAAATGTGGTATCTATAACCTAAAAATAAGAATAAGAATTTATTCGACAAAACACGCATAAGAACAAAACGTAATAAACACCCGAATAACAAGTAGCAATGAAATATTACTAATAATAAGCTAAGAATATGACCATATATGATATCATAACAATGAGTATGATTCTGGAATAATTAAATGACAATATTTAAATCATTATATAGGAGGTTCGGACAGTTACGAAGAAAATCAGACCTATGGTAAGGGAAATATCACAATCTCATTTTTATCCGAGATTGTTTATACTTTGGAATTTACTGGGGTGTATTTTACCATCCACATACATGTTTCCTAAATATTTAATATTATTTCCATCCACCTACAATTTTGAAAATCCAATTTTACCCTTCGGTGAGTTTTTACTAAAAGATATGAAAGAAATATTTTGTCGTTTTTCATACGAGGTACTTTTTGACTTTTCTGAGAAAAGTACGAGAAGAATGTTTTTTTAACTTATACGACATGAATGTATTTTTAAAACATTATTTCCAAGAAGCTTCCTTTACATGTTTTCATGTTTATTTTTAATCAGATTCTTTTAGTTTAGAATTTTATGACATGTTAAGAATGGAAAAGTGTTTTTGAAGTAGAAAGGATATTTTCCTCAAGAATGGAGTTCAAGTGTTTTATCAAAATTATTTTCCATATAAGATAATAAAGGGTTTTGTTTCTATCCCTATTATTACATTGATTTGATTATTTTGTGATTGAATTATTTTTATTAATTCCTTTATCTTATATGAATTGTTTTATGATGTCACGATGTTTAAGAATCCCATTTTTATTACATGGGTTATGCTATGATGTATGGTTTATGATTTTGTGGCACACATAAGAATGGTATCATTATGAGATGGGTGGGACCTATATCTCCCTCCAATGCATTGGGTAAAGATTTTATATCTCATGAGATAGACATGGATGGAACGGCAGATTAAACCGGTTCAGTGAAACATGACTGAAATGAGGAATTAACTCGGTTCAGAAATGGACTTTGTCCACTAAGATAGTCTTGGCAATGAGTTTTGACTAATAAGAAATGATTCCTTATGATTATCTGTGTATGTCAGAAAGCTTAATGTTTTAAGTTATGATTATTGTGATTACATTTCACTACCATGATTTATCCCATGTTATGAAATTTTCATCTCTTTTGCAGGGTAAGATTTCCAAAATTATATGTTCCTATGAATATGATGTGATTGATATTTCTTTTGTTTACCCTTACTGATCATTTGAGATCACCCCTTTGTATGTTTTCTTTCCCCAGGTCAGGAAGAAGGTTATTAAGTAGGATAGGCCAAAAGTGACTCTAGATATGATGAAATAAATGGGATATAGTGTAGATGCTTTATAAACCAGTTGTTTATGTTTCCCAGTTTCCAAAGACACTTTACCTATAGGGTCCTTTCATGGTTTTGTTATATGTTGTAATTAGTATGCTTCAATTTTGAAGTATTAACAATGTATGTAAAGTATGGGTCTTTATAGAATGTCTTGAGGATCCTTACTTGGTGTATGGGCTATAATGGCTTGAGGTTTAATACCCGACGTATAATACTCATTATGCGAGTTTTGGTGGCTCCCAAAAACTACCAGGTTACTTTCTTGTGTGGACGTGGGGGTGTGGTTGCATGAGGTGTATGTTTTGGTGCTTCAACTAGGTGTCTGTCAGCAAGCCTTTTTTGGAGAGATATGCTTAGGATGTGCGGCATTGGGGAAAAGCGACAAAATAGTGGGGAAGTAGTGGCAGGGTACCCTTGACATTCTTTATTATATTATATACTCTTATCTGTGTTACTTGGTGAGAGTATCCATGGTGAGAGTATCCATGGTGAGGTTGTGAAATTAGTATACCTATAACGACCCATACTTTACATACATTGTTATTACTTCAAAATTGAAGCACACTTATTACAACATATAACAAAACTAGGAAAGTATTGTATAGGTATAGAGTCTTTAGAAACTGGGAAACATAAACAACTGGTTCATAAAGCATCTACATTGCCTCCCATTTATTTCATCATATCTAGAGTCCCTTTTGGCATATCCTACTTAATAACCTTTTTCCTGACCAGGGGAAATAAAACATACAAAAGGGTGAGCTCAAATACTCAGTAAGGGTAAACAAAATAAATATCAATCACATCATATACATAACAACATAACTTTTGGAAATCTTAACCTGCAAAAGAGATCATAATTTCATAACATGGGAGAAATCATAGTAGTGAAATGTAATCCCAATAATAATAACTTAAAACATGAAACTTAGTGTCATAAACACATAATCATATAGAATCATTTCTTATTAGTCAAGACTCATTGCCGAGACTATCTTAGTGGACAAACTCCATTTCTGAACCGAGTTCACTCCTCATTTCAGTCCTGTTTCACTGAACCGGTTTAACCTGCCGTTCCAGCCATGTCTATCTCCTGAGATATAAAATCTTTACCCAATGATTTGGAGGGATATATAGGTCCCACCCATCTCATAATGATACCATTCTTATGTGTGCCACAAAATCATATATCATACATCATTGCATAACCCATGTAATAAAAATGGGATTCTTAGACATTGTGACATCATAAAACAATTTATATAAGATAAATGAATTCATAAAAATAATTCCATCACAACATAATAAAATCAATGTAATAATAGGGATAGAAACATAACCCTTTATTATCTTAGATGGAAAATAATTTTGATAAAACACTTGAACTCCATTCTTGAAGAAAATATACTTTCTACTT
Organism: Viscum album; assembly: GCA_963277665.1. Classification (NCBI taxonomy): domain Eukaryota; kingdom Viridiplantae; phylum Streptophyta; class Magnoliopsida; order Santalales; family Viscaceae; genus Viscum; species Viscum album. Next base: position 1,272,568,893 of record OY728132.1, on the reverse strand, counting down.
CAAAAACACTTTTCCTTTCTTAACATATCATACAATTCTAAACTAAAATAAGTTGATTAAAAATAAACTTGAAAACTTGTAAAGGAATATTCTTGGAAATAATGTTTTAAAAATCCATTCATGCCGTATAAGTTAAAAACAATATTCTTCTTGTACTTTTGTCGGAAAAGTCAAAAAGTACCTCATACGAAAAACGACAAAAGATTCCTTTCATATCTCTTACTAAAAACTCACCGAAGGGTAAAATTGGATTTAAACAATTTCAGGTGGATGGAAACAATATTACATATAGAGGAAACATGGATGTGGATGATAAAATACACCCCAGTAAATACCAAAGTATAAACAGTCTCAGATAAAATGAGATTGTGATATTTTCCCTTACTTTAGGCTTGATTTTCTTCGTAAGTGTCCGAACCTCCTGTATAATGATTTAAATAATGTTATTGACTTATTCCAGAATCATAATTATCATATATGGTCATATTCTTAGCTTCTTATTAGTAATATTTCATTACTACTTGTTATTCGGGTGTTTATTACTTTTTGTTATTATGCGTGTTTTGTCGAATAAATTCTTATTCTTCTTTTTAGGTTATAGATACTTAATTTACAGAGTGGTATTAGTTTAATATATATCATATTCATTCATTCAATTCCTTTATATAATCATTATGCAATGAATATCATGTAGAATGAGTCGCATCACATCGTGGAGACGGTATTCCGTACGTACGCACGAGCGATGATATCGTTCCCATGATCGTGAAATTTTAATGGAGTGTATGTATAGTATTTCAGAATCAATATAACTTTACAATAATCATATATAGTTATTATTTACACAATTATACCCATCCAAGTAAGGTGGTGGTGGAAAATAGATTACACCACGACGTGGAGACGGTATTCCGTACGTACGCACGCGCGGTGATTTTGTTTTCCGTAGGATGGATAGATGGTGAAATAGGGCTATTTAATAATTATAATAACATATCAGTATATGAGTGATACTGATGTTATAAATTCATAATTAAAAAACTAAATAAGAAGATGTAGAAGAAGAAATAGAGTTGAAAGAATCAGTAACACACATTACCTCTTCTTTGAAGCGCCTCTTTGAGACGTCCTTTTAGGGCACTAAAATTGGTCTTTGAAGAATACCAGGACCTCTAGGATGTTTCTAGGGAAGTGGGAATGTGAAATGGGCAGGGTTTGGCCGATCTGGAAGGTTCAAATTGGTGTGATGAGGAGAGGGAGGAGGTGCCCTTTTATAAGGGAGGAGAGGGGCACCTTTGGAATAACTAAAAATATTATTTTATTATAAAGTCAAATTCGGTTTTAAATAGATCAAAATTGATTTATTACAAATATAAGGTGGGGATGGGTCGAAATACTCTCATCCAATAGAATTTAGACATGTTTAGGTAATTATATTAACCTTATCTTTTAGTTTTAACTCTTAGTTAATTAGATTGGCATTTACCATGTCACTTTGTATTTTTAATTTATATTGTTAATAAACATACCATATACATCAAAGAGACCCCCAAGTGGTCCATTAATGATACACCTATCATGAAATAAGTACCTTGGCTGAACCTCAGATTTTTAGGAATATAATAACAATTAATAATATAATATTTTTTAAAAAACTATTTTATGTGAATTTTGACACTATTTGGTAATTGATTTTTGTGAAAATCATAACAGAATGATTAGTACGAAAAAAATTAATTAAATGAATACTAACATGTCATATTAAAATAAAAAATTATTTTAATTCATAAAAAGTCTCAAATTACATTTATTTGGGTATTTATAACATCAATTATGTCAATATTTCATTAATAAGATAATTACTGCATCATCATTGTGTCATAAATAAATTAAATTATTTTAAATCTAAAAATTACAAATAAAATTCCATTATGTAGGAAATCTTTTGATCTTTCTAATGAATATTTATAGTCGAATGTATCTTATATATAACCCTATATTAAAAATTATTTAGTTATTAAACTTTGATTTTAACTATTTTAACCCTTCTTTAAATAAATTGATAATAAATGTCCTAATCTAATACAAGTTGGCCTAAATGGTCATATTTTATTCCTAAGGTTGTTTTCGGTCGAATTACACTTATCCAATAGAATTAGGACATTTTTTAGGGTAATAATAATATCATTTTTACCCTTAATTAGCCTATTTACTTTTAACCGTGGTAAAAAAAAGTACAAAGTTACTATTCACCAAAAATTATTTTCATCTCATTGAACCACATTTTAGTCCTTGATATTAACTGTGTCTCTTGGATTTTTGAAATTCCACTCACAGAAGCGGTAAAATTAAGTTTTATGAAAAATTCAGTTTTTTAACTACCACTTAGTGGTTTCACTATTCATCAAAAAATGAAAGTTTCCATAAAAATACCAAAAATTAGGCCTAAGTTATATTTTATATTATGAATTCAAAAATGATGTTTATTTTACCAAATTCCAAACATATCAGTTACATTAACTAATTTAAAATTTAATTCCCGTCGTCAAAACAAATAGCGTGTTGTTAAGAGATAATAACTATCAAAAGATTGACACTTTTTTATGTCTGGTTTAAATGTGAAATTACATCCAATGACCAAAATTGTATTAAATTATAAAAATATATTCTAAATATACTTTAAAACCACTCAAATTAATAATTTATCACTATTAATTATTTTGATTAAAAAGGTTGTTTTTAATTAAAATTTAGTAATTTCCACTATTCATCAGAATATGAAAGTTATCCGAAAAGTACCAAAATTTCACCCTAAGTTAATTTCAATATTCCAAATCCAAAAATGAAGTCCATTTTGAAAAATAAAATTTAGAAAATTTCAAAAAGTTGTTATTACTATTCATAACAGCTAGTTTTAATAATATTTTAATAGCATATCGTTGTTTAGTGAAACTCGGTATTGCGTACGATGCAAGCTATCGAGGAAGGCCGCGGTTGCGTGTAAAACAATCCAAGCTAGTGTTGTGTGTAGTGAAAGATTCCTTTGATGATTTATATAACATAAAAACAAAATATATCTCATAAAAGTCTCGGGTGTTACATTCTACCCCCCTTAAAATGAATTTCGGCCTCAAAATTCATTACTTGTAACAAACAGATGAGGATAACTCTCCCTCATCATATCCTCAAGCTCCCATGTAGCTTCTTCTAATTTGTGGTTCCTCCATAAAACATTCACCAAGCGAGTGGTCTTGTTCCGTAGGACTTTTTCGCTATGATCGAGAATCTCTATCAGTTTTTCTTCATAAGAAAGATCTTGTTCCAGCAGTACAACTTCTGAGCTGAGTACATGTGAAGGGTCAGGTATGTACTTTCTTAGGAGAGATACATGGAACACATCGTGAACTTGAGAGAGATTCGGTGGAAGCACCAATCGGTAAGCTACCTTCCCAACACGATCTAGTATTTCGAAAGGACCGATATATCTAGGGCTCAACTTCCCCTTCTTTCCAAATCTCATGACACTCTTCCAGGGAGATATTCGTAAGAACACTTTATCACCCGCTTCAAACTCTAGGTCTTTTCTTCGGTTGTCGGCATAACTTTTCTGTCGACTCTGAGCTGCTCTTATGTGTTGTTGAATAGATATGACCTTTTCTTCCATCTCATCAACAAGATCAGGTCCTAATATCTTTCTTTCCCCAACTTCATCCCAGCAAGTTGGAGTCCTGCATTTCTTTCCATAGAGAGCTTCATAAGGAGCCATCTGAATACTAGAGTGAAAGCTATTATTATAAGAAAATTCAACCAAAGGTAGGTGTTGATCCCAACCACCTTTGAAATCTATAGAGCAATCTCTCAATATATCTTCTAGTGTTTTAATTTTCCTCTTAGACTGACCACCTGTCTGAGGATGATAAACAATGCTGAAACTAAACTCTGTATCAAGAGTATGCTGAAGACTTCGCAAGAACTTTGAGGTAAACCTCAGATCCTGATCAGATATAATAGAAAGTGGTACTCCATGCAATCTTACCACTTCCTTTACATATATCCTGGAAAGCTGATCTAGAGAGAAATCCTCTCTAATAGCAATGAAGTGTGCAGACTTTGTAAGACGATCAACTATGACCCAGATAGCATTGTTGCCTTTGAATGTTTTATGAAGTCCTGTGACAAATTCCATAGTGATGTTTTCCCATTTCCATTCAGGTATGGGTAATGGTAGTAACATCCCCTTAGAATTCTGTCTCTCAGCTTTAACTTGCTGACAAACCAAGCATCAAGAGGCATATTCAGCAACATCTCTTTTCATGACATCCCACCAGAAGTACTCTTTTAGGTCCCTATAAATCTTCGTGCTTCCAGGATGAATTGAGAATGAAGAACTATGAGCCTCATCCATCAGCTCCTTCTTTAATTCGGGGATGGGAGGAACACAAACCCGATTCCTGAACTTTATTATCCCATCACAATCAAGGCTGAATTCCGGAATATTTCTCACCTTCTTTTGTAACTCTACATCTTCTTTCTGTGCCTCTTTAATCTTCACATGTATAGATGGTTGAACATTCATTTGAGAAAGATACGATTTTCCCCATTCCATTATAATTCCAAGATCCATCCTTTGTAAATCCATAAATATTGGATCTTTTGTGATCCTCATCATGGATAAACTAGCATGGTCTTGTCGACTTAATGCATCTGCCACCTTGTTTTCTTTCCCAGGGTGGTAATGAATTGAGCAGTAGTAATCCTTAATCAGATCTAACCATCTTCTTTCACGCATATTCAGTTCCTTTTGTGTGAAAATATACTATAAAATTTTATGATCAGTATAAATGTCACATCTTTCTCCATAAATATAATGCCTCCAAATCTTTAATGCAAAGATTACCGCAGCTAACTCCAAATCATGAGTTGGGTAATTTTGCTCATGGATTTTCAACTGTCGTGAGGCATAAGCTATCACCATATCATTTTGCATAAGAACACACCCCAATCCCTTCTTGGATGCATCACTGTACATCACAAACCTTTCTCCACTACAAGGCAGTGTGAGCACAGGTGCACTGGATAACCTTCTTTTCAACTCCTTGAAATTCTTTTCACCTTCCTCCGTCCAAACAAACTTAACTCCTTTTCGAGTCAACCTGGTGAGTGGATTAGATAATCATGAAAAATCTTTCACAAAATGTCGATAATATCCAGCCAAACCAAGAAAACTTCGGATCTCAGTTACTATTGTTGGTCTCGACCATCTTTCGATAACCTCTGTTTTTGCGGGATCCACACATATCCCCTCTTTTTAGATTATGTGACCCAAAAATGCATCTTTTTGAAGCCAAAATTCACACTTGGTAAATTTGGCATTAAGCTTCTCCTTTCTCAGGGTCTTCAATACAATTCTCAAGTGATCTTCATTTTCTTCCTTGATCTTTGAATAGATCAGAATATCGTCTATAAAGAATACCACAAACTGATCAAGATAGTCTCTAAAGACTCTATTCATTAGATCCATGAAGATATAAGGGGCATTAGTAAGACCAAATGGCATCACTATAAATTCATAGTGTCCATACCTTGTACGGAAAGCCGTCTTTGGTATATCTTCCCTTTTGACCCTTAATTGGTGATACCCTGAACGGAGATCAATCTTGGAAAAGTATTGAGCTCCGCGTAGTTGGTCAAATAATTAATCAATGCGTGGGAGAGGATATTTGTTCTTGATAGTGATCTTGTTAAGTTCTCGATAATCAATGCATAGTCTCATTGATCCATCTTTCTTCTTAACAAACAGAACAGGTGCTCCCCAAGGTGACACACTAGGGCGTATGAATCCTTTATCAAGATTCTCTTGGGGTTGCTTCTTCAATTCCTGCAACTCAATTGGGGCCATTCTTTAAGAAGTCTTTGAAATAGGCAATGCACCCGGTACAAGTTCTATTGAAAACTCGACTTCGCGATTTGGTGGAAGACCTAGCAATTCCTCCAGAAAGACATCATCAAATTCCCGTACAATGGGAATATTATTAATCATGATCTTCTCTCAAACCATTTGAGATAAATAACCTTCATTTAGTGGAATCAAGACCACTAAGATAGAAGAAATTTCTACTGGAAGGTTATGTTCATCCTTGCATCGATAGACGATCATAGATTGATTTGGAATATGAAATGTGACTTCCCTTCTTTGGCAATTGATATGAGCTCTATATAAAGAAAGAAAATCTATGCCAAGAATCACATCAAATTCCACTATAGGAAGGATCACAAGATTTTCAGGAAGCACTTTCCCACAAACTTCAATCAGAGAAGAATTGTAAACTTTTGATGCGACTATTGTGCCATTAGGGGTTGTCACAGCTAACTCAACATCTAATTGTTGAGGTAATACGGTGATACTCTTAGAAAATACTTCAAGAATAAAATAGTGGGTGGATCAAGAATCAAATAAAACATTTTCTACTTTAGAGTGGATGATAAGTGTACCTTTCACCACATTGTTATCGTACTCCACATCGCTGATAGAAATTGCATGTGACTTTTCTTTTTCTTTAGCATTAAGAGTTTGTTGAAATCGACCATCATCATCAACCCTTGGATTTGGGCATTGATTGGCATAATTCCCCATCTCCTTGCACTTGAAACATTGAATTTTAGTAGGTTCATTCTGTGTATCCCTTCCTTTTTTTGCATCATTAGACATCTTCTTCCCATCATTGTGACATTCAAATGCCCGATGACCTTCGCTTCCACATTTGAAACATTTACTTGTCCCTTTAAGACAACTCCCTCCATGTTTCTTTCCACACTTTGAGCATAAGGGAAAGCTCATCTTCTTTTCAGTGTGCTCTTTTGATTTTCCTTTGAATTCCATTTTACTCTTCTTATCAAACCCATATGACTGATGGGTTACTCCAATCTCCATCTCAACTTTGAGAGAACATCGAACGATTTCCTCGTAGCTATTGAAGCCCCTTATGGGTAAGGCCCTTCGAAGACTTGGTTTTAAGCCACTAAAGAATCTATCGATCTTACTCTCAGGTTGGATAATAATACCAGAAGCGTACCTTGAAAGTCTTGTAAAATTTGCTTCATAGGTACCAACAGATTCATCATCCTTTTGCTTCAGTTCAAGAAACTCTTTCTCCATCTTGGATCGGAGAATACGAGGGAAGTACTTGTTGAAAAATAATTTCTTGAACTCATCCCATTCCATGGACTCAATTTAATCCCTTTGCCTTGTATTCTTAATAAGATTACACCATTGATCAGCATCTCCTTCCAAAAGATACACTACTAGAATGACTTTATCATGTTCAGAACATTGAAGAACAGAAAATATCTTTTTAGTAGTACTGATCCATTGTTCAGCAACTAATGGATTAGTAGACCCGCTGAATGAAGGCGGACACTGCCTCATGAAGGATTCAACAGAATGTTGCTCCTTCCTTTGCTCGTTTGGAAGTCCTGCATGATTCATAGCTTGAGAATGTTGTGTGAGCATGGCTACAAGATTTTGCATTCTAGCTCCCATAGTGTTTGGTTTCTCAGGGGGACAATCATTTCATTTCCCGTCGCATTCCGCATTAACACGGTTCCTTCAGGTTCCAACCATTGACTAATAAAAAAAATAATTGTGTGAGCAACACTAATTATAATAGGAAAAACAAATAATCATGAATAAAATTTCACACGTAAGGTCTTATCCTAGGTTATTCATTGTCATTTCTAAAACACTAAGATTGTGTTCTATTCTTAGACTTATCCTTAGGATTCTTACTATGGATTTCACATCCTAGTTTCCAAAGGTTGACTATACCTTTCCTCTAATACCAACTATAACGACCCATACTTTACATACATTTTTATTACTTCAAAATTGAATCACAATTATTACAACATATAACAAAACCAGGAAAGGACCGTATAGGAATAGATTCTTTAGAAACTAGGAAACATAAACAACTGGTTCATAAAGAATCTACATTGCCTCCCATTTATTTCATCATATCTAGAGTCCCTTTTTGCATATCCTACTTAATAACCTTCTTCCTGACCTGGGGAAATAAAACATAAAAAAGGGTGAGCTCAAATACTTAGTAAGGGTAAACAAAAAAAATTTCAATCACATCATATACATAAGAACATAACTTTTGGAAATCTTAACCTGCAAAAGAGATCATAATTTCATAACATGGGATAAATCATAGTAGTGAAATGTAATCCCAATAATCATAACATAAAACATGAAACATTGTGGTATACACACATAATCATAGAGAATCACTTATTATTAGTCAAGAATCATTTCCAAGACTATCTTAGTGGACAAAATCCATTTCTGAACAGAGTTCACTCCTCGTTTCAGTCCTGTTTCACTAAACCGGTTTAACCTGCCGTTCCAACCATGTATATCTCATGAGATATAAATTCTTTACCCAATGCATTTGAGGGAGATATAGGTCCCACCCATCTCATAATGATACTATTCTTATGTGTGCCACAAAATCATAAATCATACATCATTGCATAACCCATGTAATAAAAATGGGATTCTTAAACATTGGGACATCATAAAACAATTCATATCAGGTAAATGAATTCATAAAAATAATTCCATCACAAAAAAGTCAAATAAATTTAATAATAGAGATATAAATAGAACCCTTTATTATCTTAGATGGAAAATAATTTTGATAAAACACTTGAACTCCATTCTTGAGGAAAATATCCTTTCTACTTCAAAAACACTTTTCCTTTCTTAACATGTCATACAATTCTAAACTAAAATAATTTGATTAAAAATAAACGTGAAAACATGTAAATGAATCTTCTTGGAAATAATGTTTTAAAAATCCATTCATGCCGTATAAGTTAAAAACAACATTCTTCTCGTACTTTTGTCGGAAAAGTCAAAAAGTACCTCGTATGAAAAATGGCAAAAGATTCCTTTCATGTCTTTTACTAAAAACTCACCGAAGGGTAAAATTGGATTTAAAAATTTGTAGGTGGATGGAAACAATATTACATATTGATGAAACATGGATGTGAATGATAAAATAAACCCCAGTAAATACCAAAGTATAAACAATCTCGGATAAAATGAGATTGTGATATTTTCCCTTACCTTAGGTCCGATTTGCTATGTAAGTGTCCAAACCTCATGTATAATGATTTAAATAATGTTATTGACTTATTACAGAATCATACTTATCATATATGGTCATATTCTTAGCTTCTTATTAGTAATATTTCATTACTACTTGTTATTCGGGTGTTTATTACTTTTTGTTCTTATGCGTGTTTTGTCGAATAAATTCTTATTCTTCTTTTTAGGTAATAGATACTTCATTTCCAGAATGGTATTATTGTAATATATATCATATTCATTCATTCAATTCATTTATATAATCATTATTCAATGAAGATCATGTAGAACGAGTCGCATCACATTGTGGAGACGGTATTCTGTACGTACGCACGAGCGATGATATCATTCCCATGATTGTGAAATTGTAATGGAGTGTATGTATACTATTTCAGAATCAATATCACTTTAAAATTATCATATATAATTATTATTTACACCATTATACCCATCCAAGTAAGGTGGTGGTGGAAAATAGATTACACCACGACCTGGAGACGGTATTCCATACGTACGCACGCGCGGTGATTTCGTTTTCCGTAGGATGGATAGATGGTGAAATAGGGTTGTTTCATACTTATGATAACATATCAGTATATGATTGATACTGATGTTATTACTTCATAATGAAACAAATAAATAAGAATAAGTAGAAGAAGATATAGAGTTGAAAGAATCGGTAACGAACATTACCTCTTCTTTGAAGCGCCTCTTTGAGAACTCCTTTTAGGGCATGAAAATTGGTCTTTGAAGAAGACCAGGACCTCTAGGATGTTTATAGGGAAGTGTGGAAGTGAAATGGGCATGGGTTGGCCGATATTGAAGGCTCAAATTGGTGTGAGGAGGAGAGGGATGATGTGCCCTTTTATAAGGGAGGAGAGGGGAACCTTTGGAATAACTAAAAATATTATTTTATTATAATGTCAAATTCGGTTTTTAATAGCTCCAAATTGATATATTTCGAAGATAAGGTGGGTATGGGTCTAAATACTCTCATCCAATAGAATTAAGACAAGTTTATGTCATTATATTAACCGAATCTTTTAGTTTTAACTCTTAGTTAATTAGATTGGCATTTACCATGTCACTTTTTATTTTTAATTTATATAGTTACTAAACATAACATATACATCCAAGAGACCCCTAAGTGGTCCATTAATGATACACCTATCATGATATAAGTATCTTGGAAGAAACTTAGATTTTTAGGAATATAATAACAATTAATAATATAATATTTGTTTTAAAAACTATTTTATGTCAATTTTGACACTATTTGGTAATTGATTTTTGTGAAAATCATAACCAAATGATTAGTTCAAATAAAATTAATTAAATAAATAATAACATTTCATATTAACATATAAAATTATTTTAATTCATAAAAAGTCTGAAATTACATTTATTTTGGTATTTATAACATGAATTATGTCAATATTTCTTTAATAAGATAATTACTGCATCATCATTGTGTCATAAATAAATTAAATTATTTTAAGTCTAAAAATTACAAATAAAATATAATTATGTAGGAAATATTTTTATATTTCTAATTAATATTTATAGTCGAATTTATCTTATGTATAACCCTATATTAAAAATGCTTTAGTTATTAAACTTTGATTTTAACTATTTTAACCCTTCTTTAAATAAATTGATAATAAATGTCCTAGTCTAATCCAAGTGTTCCTAAATGGTCATATTTTATTCCTAAGGTTATTTTTGGTAGAATAACACTTATCTAATAGAATTAGTAAATTTTTTAGGGTAATAATAATATCATTTTTACCCTTAATTACCCTATTTACTTTTAACCGTGGTAAAAAAAGTAAAAAGTTACTATTCACCAAAAATTATTTTCATCTCATTGGCCCACATTTTAGTCCTTCATATTAACCGTGTCTCTCGGATTTTCAAAATTCTACTCACAGAAGTGGTAAAATTAAGTTTTATGAAAAATTCAGTATTTTAACTACCACTTATTGGTTTCACTATTAATCAAAAAATGAAAGTTTCCAGAAAAATACCAAAATTAGGCCTAAGATATATTTGATATTATGAATTAAAAAATGATGTTTATTTTACCAAATTCAAAACATATCAGTTACATTAAATAATTTAAAAATTAATTCTCATCGTCAAAACAAATAGCGTTTTTTCAAGAGATAATAACTATCAAAAGATTGACACTTGTTTATGTCTGGTTTAAATTTGAAATTACATTCAATGACCAACATTGTATTGAATTGTAAAAATATATTCTAAATATACTTTAAAACCACTCCAATGAAGTCCATTTTGAAAATTAAAATTTACAAAATTTCAAAAAGTTGTTATTACTATTCATAACCTCTAGTTTTAATAATATTTTAATAGCATATCGTTGTTTAGTGAAACTCGGTATTGTGTATGATGCAAGCTATCGAGGAAGGCCGCAGTTGCGTGTAATGCAAGCCATGCTAGTGTTGTGTGTAGTGAAAGATTCCTTTTATGATTTATATAACATAAAAACAAAATATTTCTCATAAAAGTCTCGGGTGTTACAATACCAGTGTAGGCAATGAGTTAGTTTCAATTGTTGTTCACTATAATTTAGCATGATTTCATTACTTTTGAATGAGAGGCCTCAAGGAGGATCTTACTGAGTATACTTTTATACTAACCCTATGTGTATATAAACTGTTATTTCAGGTCAGTTGGAGAAGGTTTGAGATCAAGATGGATTCTACCAGCTTGGGGATGCAAAACCTCTTTGGGATTGTGGTTGATGATGTTTTTACTTTCTTTTGGGTACTTGTAGTTTTCCCCTTCTAGTTGTAGTAGTTTTTCTTGACATTACATATTTTTACTTGGGTTTTCATTTATATTTCAGTTTGAGTTCGAGTTGGTTCGTGTCTATCTTATCTCTCTCTTTCGCATGTGTTCTCCTAGTGGTTAATGCCTCCAATATATGTGTTTATTACACCCTCGGTGCTAGTTTAAAACCCAAGGCCTACTAGAGGTGGGACTCGGGGGTCATTATCTCCCTTCTCACATTGTCGGCCTCGGAGGGGTACACCTTCTGGGGAGGGGGTCATGACAGTTTGGCCCCACTAGGGGTAATGGTTGTGATAATGATAGACTTTGGAATAAAATGGTATTTTTTGTATACCTATTTCATTTAATAGTTTTCTTTGAGTATCCTTATAACACATTTCCATATTCTAGATCCCATTTTTGATGGTTTTATTCAAGATATAAATGTTTTAGGATTATATTTCATACATGTGTATCTTATGAGTTTCTATGCATGGCTTTGATTATTCTTATCTATTAATGTTTCCTAAATTTTATCATATTCATGGTGTATTTGAACAAGAATTTCATTAAAGTAATCAAAAGGTTGTTTTATGGGAAATGTTTTCAAATTAAGTTATCTATGAAACGTGTTCTTTTTAATATTGATCTAATTGTTTCATGGTGAATAAGACTGTATAGATTCATGGTGGCATCATGTTGGTTGTTTGGATCACAATATATATATAAATTTGTGAATATGAAGATATTTGTTAGAAAAAATATAAAGGTAATGGTGTCATATTTCTTGATCACTTATTTTTTTCACTTCATGGTGGATTTAGATAGTGGTGACTGATGGTCATATTATGATTTTTTATTGTCATAGACTTGTTTTGTTTCTGGTGTTATCCTTATGGATTGTTTTTTATTTCTCATTGTTGTGTACCTCTTATTTCATGATATACTCTAATTGTTTATCTATATCATGTTATACATGAAACATTTTTTGTTTTGTTTTTTGGGTGAAATCATTCCTGATATTTTTTGGGTTGATACCCAGGTGCTTGTTTGTCACTTATCACTATCAAGAATGTGATTTTGGACTTGTAGAATGATATTTTGTGTGAAGAGTTAGAATAAACTGAGATGGTTTGTTTCAATACGGTATTAGGGACAAGTTGTTATTTTTTGGTGGTTGGTAGATTGAAGTTAAGACTATTTGGACATGGGTTTGAAGTGAAGAATGGTGATTAGTCATCTCCCATTTTTATCTAACACTGGGTTACCAAGGGTGGTGGGATATTTTCATGAATGTTTTGAGATTCATTTCGGTTTTATTTAGGAAAATATTTTCTTTTTCTACTCTATTGGATTTCAATATCTACCTATAGGTAATCTGAGGTTATCTCTAATATTAAATAGATAATGTCTACTAAAAATATCTCTTCATATCAATGAGAAGGACCTATTGTTAAATTGACATAGTCAAAATAATGACCCAAACAATTATACATAAATATTAGATATTATTATTAAAATATTATTTACATAAAACTATGATCCATTATATAACTATGAAGGTTTAGTTGTTTTTGGAAACATGGATACAAAAACAATTGGTACATAAAATTTCTAAATCATTTCCCATTAAGTTCTTCACAACTAGTTCCCTTCTTAGTCATATCATACATAGAACCATTCTCCATGAACTATAGAAGAGAAATACAATAAAGGGTGATATAAAGTGTCAGTAATGGTAAACATATGAGATATCAATCAATGATTATAAGTAAGCATAATATAAGTAAAATGGTATGACAACATTATCAAAATTTACCAAAATCATACCCAATCAGTCAACGATCATTAATCATGAATCATTTAATAAGATATTTCAATCAAATGGTAGAATACATAAAAGTGTGGAATCGTCAATAATATGTAACGATTGAAGAGATCAGGTTAGAACCAAAATTCGTTCGTCTTTTAAATACAAATTATCATAGAAAGTCATTTATTTAATCAAGGATTAATACCTAAACAATCACATTCGATTGAGTTCACTCCCAATTCAAACATTTCCTTTGTCAAGGTTCACACCTTGGACTATCTTATTAGAAAATGTCCCTTAATAATCTCAGTTCACTTTCTATTATATTCATTTTTATCTCATGAGATAGACATCTTTACCCAATGCATTGAAGGGATATAAAATTCTAGTCCCACCTATCTTATAATTTAAACCAAACATTTGTCTTTCACATGATCCTAAAATATTCATCATATCATCATATCATAACCCATGTAAAATAAGTAAGTTTCATAAAAAATAATCTTCATAATCCTATATCATGTAAGGAAGAAGAATGATGGTTAATATATGTTTTAATATTTAAATCACTTATTTAAACTATAACTTTTTTCAAAAATATTAAGGAAAAATATTTCATTGAAAAGATCCAAGGAAACTTATATTATAGGCTTCAAATAAAATAGTATTCATGATTATATGGGATGGAATTTATTTGGTGTATGTAATTTTTTCACATTTTTGGTAAACTACCAATGGCACACCATTAATAAAATGATAAGAATTTTACTTTTAGACCTTGGTAAAGACCATAAAATATAGTTAAAAATTAATTTAAATAATATTTTAATGGTATTAAAAGTATTATTGAAGTCATTTTAAGGGAAATATAGACATGGAAGAAATGATTTTCGACTGAAGGGTGAAAAAGGTAGTTTTACCTAAAATAATTCTTTAGGTCTTCTGATTACTTAAAGGGTCATAAATAAAAGAAAAAATTATAGATCCTTAAGTTAACTAGAGGATAATAAAACATATATCATTTTGGAGAGATGAAACATATAGTTTCATCATTGGAAATTTTAACTTAAATAATATCGGTAAAAATGAGATTTTAACATAAAACCCTTATATAAAGGATTTGATTCATATAGTCCAACAACTTTCATTTCTCTAAGTCCCTTGGTACTTGTATGAGGTCGAAAGTGGGCCTAGAGGATTTTTGTTTCTAAAAGATGTAAGAATGAAGAATTCACAAGGTGAAAGGGTTTTATGTCATGAATATGAATTTCATGATGTTTGTAAGGTTGGTTCATCGGGAACTTCAGAATGTGAAATAATCTAGGATTAAATAGTTTGGGGTTAAGTGTTGTTAAACAGAACTTAAAATCAAATATATATATGAAATTGAATGGTTTAGTTCCATGAAAATACAATGTATAATGGGCCTTAATAAGGTGTACAACCTTATTTTTTCTCAGACCCTATGCATTTTATCTCAATTTCCTAATGATCCATAGTGCTCTCACAAAG
Source organism: Viscum album (assembly GCA_963277665.1). NCBI lineage: Eukaryota > Viridiplantae > Streptophyta > Magnoliopsida > Santalales > Viscaceae > Viscum > Viscum album. Next base: position 1,272,553,618 of record OY728132.1, on the reverse strand, counting down.
GTTTTTGGAATCCCTTCGATATGTATTAATCCATGAATTCCATGTCCAATCAATGATGATATGTGATATGTTTTACCTCTTCTATTATATTATTCAATCTAGATCCCCCTACTTGTTATTTTCATGGGATTAATATTTATCATCATATTTCTGATTTAGTTTTCTTGGTTTTTTATTGGTGTATTTGTGGCATAGCATACTTGGAGGCATCCATCTCTTGAAGAAGGGGTTATTAGGATCTAAGGCTTCATTATGTTATCAAGTGAATAATATTAAATACTTTGAGGTAGAGAATTTATTTCATATTCTAATTATTTACATGCAATCGTAAATCTAGTATGATTTATTACATTGGATGGAAATGGAATTAACTTAAAAATTATTGAACTAGATTAATAAATAATTGGTTTTACTGATCACATGTTGTTTTTTCTACCATGATAACAGTTTTCCTATTGATTTAATAGATAGTGTGTTATCTATATTATGCTTCTTAGAGTGTTTTCTTATATTACGGATTGGCGTTTTGTTCTTTTTGGAAATTGATAAAGAACATAAATCCAGAATTAATTGATCAATTGAATTTATAATTAAATAATATGAATAATGTATTGAATCCAATGTTTCTTATCATTTTATGATAATAATATTGATGAAACTCACATGTACAATTGGAAATAATATTCAATGTGCTTTATATAATTATTAAATTATGTGGAGATTGTTTATACTTGTTGTTGATAATAATTAAATTGACATGTTAATGAGAATTGTACTCTTTGTTTGTTGAAATTGGTTTTAATGATATTACCTTTTTTATATTTTTATAGCTTATTATAGCTTAATGACTTGTGGTTCTCATAGTTAAAAAATCTGAATAATGAGTCAATTAATTCAATATGGAATAAAAAGTGGTTGTTTGAGAATGATAATTACTAGGGCCTAAGTTACCCATCTTATTGAGAAGACACAGTGCCTTGAGTTTGGAGTCATGAGATCTTGTTTATGTTTGAAATATAGATTCCTTTTACCGCATAGATTTCCCTATTAGATATTCTTTTTAGTTTCCTACTGATTTTAGGATGTTATCTAGCTGTGATATTCACTTTGTGATGTACTATAATCCTAGAATTTACGACCATGATATGGAATATGTGATATGTGGGTGAGGAGGCATAGAAGATGTGGTAGTAGTTGATGCCTGTGATGGTGAGATATGTCGACATATTCATGAGGGTATTGAGGATGAAACTAGAGATGATGAAATAAGTTAAATATGGGATTTCCATTGATGTGATTCTAAGAGATGAGATTAATTATTTATGAATCTATTTAGTGGATAATGACTTGGTTTCTATTTTTATCTTTATTACTTTCTCCACTTATTGAGTCAGTTGGGTGTTTCTGGTTGCATGTTTCCTCTTGGTGGTATCTTAGGATGATTTTATAGAGTACCTAAATTATAGAATGATAATAATAATGAATAAATAATTCTTGACCCATGGGTTTGGTGTTGTTTCAGATGATTTTTTTGAAAATGTTGTAAACTTGAGAAACCATGCACTCAGTTTTGATTATTCCTAAAAGACAGGAAATTCACACTAGTTTTTGATGAATGTTTCTTTAAATAATGTTAATGGTTAATTAATTGGATAATTAATTAATTAATGTAATGAAAACTATAAAAACAACCGAATTAATTAATCTTTCTCTTTAAATTATTGTGTCCTTATAGGATATGTCTCCCCTAGCAGAGATAGCCATGTATCCAAGCAATGATAGTTGTTGTTGAGGTTAAGACCAGGTTATTCCTATAGTGTAAGTTTGAGCTATATTATGTCCTATATATTTTTAGATTTCATATAATTCCCCACCAATTTTAGTTATAGAGACTAGAATACAATGTAATGAAGGTGTATTTTACCCAATATACAGATGGGGAGATGGATCAACAACTACCCCTCTCACCCAAATCGATTCCCTTGTTAGTTACATGTGCTGGTGTGCATAGTGGTTAGTTTCCCCATGTTTTTGTTAGGTGGGATATAATGTATTATGGTCATTTAAGACACATGAATTTATAGGTATAATATCTGAAATATTATTATATGTATGAAGTACATATGTTGTGATGGTTTAAGGTGTGTGCTCAGTGTATGGGATATAATAACTTGACGTATAATACCCGATGTAAGATAAAATTCATATAGGATATGGTAGCTATAATAAAATAATTGTTTACTATATATGGTGATGTGATGTGGGATTGTGTTAAGATGTGATTTAGGGGTTTCATGTTGTGATGCCTTTCCTAGGTTTGTTTAGGTAGGCTTATTTTGGAGAGAGGTGGCTCAGGATGAGCGATGTTGGGGCATAACCATAAACCAGTGAGGAGGAAGGAGTGTGGTACCCTTGATGTTTCATTATTATATTATATTATCTCTGTGATACTTGGTTAGAGTTTTCTATGGTGAGGCTGGTAAATTTATATACTTATTTAGGTGAAGAGTTAGTTTATCTATTGTTCACTATGATTTAGAAATCTTTCTTTATCTATTGCATGAGATGCTCTGGGGAGGATCCTAATGAGTTTTCTATTATTCTCACCCAATATATATATATATATATAATATTTTTTAGTTTATCTTGAAAATCTTTGATATATTACAAAATTTTAATTGCTCGTGCGTTTTTTTGAGATATTTGGGATTGTTTTTTACTTCTGTCTTTACCTATTTGTACTTGTATCTTTCCTTTCAGTTGTAATACCACTATATGTAATTTTTATGTTTTCACTTGGAATTTTCATAATTTTATTTCATATTATGTGTTAATTGGGGAATTATTTTAATATATATCTTTTGCATGTTCACTTAGTGATAAATTCCTCCAATATGTAGATTATTACGCCCTCGGTTCTAGTCGCGATACTGAGGCGTACTGGAGGTGGGACTCAATAAGTCACCATATCCATTCTCTAATTCCTAGACCCCTAGGGGTACAATATGGGGGAGGGGTTCATGATAGGGTTGTATTAGACATTTAGGTTGAGGTATATGATGTATTTTGGAGTTAGGAACTTGTGATATTTCATGGTTTTGTAGGGTAACAATGTCATTTATCTTTATTGAGTGCAGTAAACATGGGTGACAAGTTGAGACACACATATTATTAGCCCCATGTGATATGATTCATGATAATTTAAATATAATTATACACTAAATTATGTTATATTGGTTGTAGGGTAGAGACCTATGAAATAATCATTCATCATTCTTCCTTAAAACAGTGTTCAAAATTTGTAGACATTAGTTTGGTTAAAAAATTAAATAGATAATAAAATAATTAATTAATTAACATTTTTTATTCTATATTCTAGGTTTAATATCTATAACAACTTATTATTTTTACAGGTATCAAAACAAGTTGATATATTCTTCAGGTTCTCATTGGATATGTTTAGCATAATGTGCCAGTATACCGCCATAAAGTTGCAATTGACGATGATAAAACGTGGTGGAGAACACTGAAAGAGTTTTAGTTCCAAATTTTTTAGAAGTATGATGGATCCATTTTTGGATTCAGTAACACGATACTAGTTGGAGGAGGATGTGATAGCCTTCAGTTTGATCCATTCTCCGAAGGATTACTTGTTTTCATTGGATGTGACAATGCTATATGGATAAGAGAGGCAGAGATGGTTCTTTTTCTTTAGAGGACATATCTCACGGTTCTAAGAATAGTATAGTTTATTGAGACGATGGTATTCAGAACTATGTCCTCATTTTATGGTATTTGTTAGGATTCTTCATGGGTGTTGTCTTATGGGGATTCCAGTTTCTTATACATAATAGCTTTTAGTTATCTCGGGGTCGGTCCCAACCCTCATCATCTCAATTCTATAGGGGTGGAAGCTCGCATACCAGTTTTAAGGGATTTGATGTGTGTTTTTCTTTTGGTGGGTCAGTTAATTAGTGACAATAGTTCCCGAACATTATTAATAATTAGCACGTTCCATGTGTTCCTCTTTTGGTTTCTATGTTGAATAATCAGGAGTAGGGTGTTCCAGTTTGGGTTTAGTAGAGAGGAGATGGGGACGTTAGAGTATATCTTTGAGATTCTCTTAGTCTCCATAGAGTAGTGTTTATACATGGAGGTGGTTTTTAGAAGGTTCATAAAGGCCATGGAATAGGTTATGATCATCTTTAAGCTTCAAAATTACCAGTGTTGGGAAAACTAGATATCATTTTTGGTACCCTTTCCTTTATTTTTACACGGGTTCATGATTTTTTCTAATTTAAGAGAAAAAAAATACTCTATATCACCTCCCCTTATCTATCATTTAGGGATTTCGGTAGAGATACTTCCAGTACCCTTAGTGTTGAATATTCTAGTTAGAGGTTGATCTAAATTATATAAAGTATGTTGAGAGTTTGAGATATTGTAGGGAAACCCCAATTCTTTGAGAGATTTAATATTTTTACAAATATATCCATATGACATCATCCTAGATGTAGAATGGGTTTATTCAGTGTTGGATATCATGGATTACATTAGAATCCATGTTTTGTTCTATAATTATTATGGGGATCCAACAGTGTTTTTTGGTGTGAAAGACCCTCAGGTAAGTCATGGGTTTGTTCCCCCCATATCATTTTTGATGGAAAAGATGAAGCATAGTTCCTCATATGTTCAACAGCTAGTGTTTCCCAGGTTCATAAAAGAGTACCCACATTTCCTTCCAAAATTGGTTGTAGAATTACCCCTTATTAAGAGATTTATTTTAGGATCAATATATAGCTTGAAGTGTCTATTATGTCTATGTCTCCAAATAGTATAGTTCCTTTTGATTGGTGAGAGTTGAGAGTATATCTCGATGATCTATTGTAGGGAGGTTTTATTCTGCCAAGTGAATAATTCTGAGGTGAACCTTTTTGATTTGTAAAGATGGACTATGGGGGGTCTGTAGCTTTGTATCGATTGTCATTTTTGAACAAATTGACCATGAAGAACCACTATAATCTTTAATGGAATGATTATTTATGCGATCAACTGAAGGGTTCAAGTTGGTTCTCGAAGATCGTTCTCTGGTGCTAATATCCTCATATGCGGGTGAAGGAAGAGGATATTTGTAAGATTAATATTCATTATAGTCATGGTAATTTCAATTTCATTGTAAATTTTTTGAATGTAATGAATTATCGAATCATGTTCAAGGGTTTTTGAATTTAGTGCTCATAGAGTTCTCAAATAAGTTCATGGTGGTTTTCATCGAAAACATCATTCCATACACTGCATTGAAGAAGAATCATTTAGTTTGTATGCATGTCATTTTTTGAGTTCTTCATTACTATAATCCATTCGGTAAATTTTCGAAGTTCAATTTTTAGGATCATGATGTTCATTTCATGGGATGTGTCATTTCCCAGGAGGGAGTAGTTATGGATCCTTTAATGATAGAGATGGTTGTTTCTCAAGAAGCCATCGAGACAGTGGTAGAGGTGTAGAGTTTATAGGTTTTTAGGTTATTATAGAGGGTTCATGGAATATTTTACTCAGGTTTTGACTCTTCTAAAATCCTTTACCCAAAATAATCAAGCATTCTTATAGACTAACCAGTCATACGCAACATTTGATTACATGAAGGAGACGTTGTCCGACACTCAAGTCCTTTATTTTCTAGTAGAAGTAGATCAATTTGAGGTTTTATGTGTTTATTCATGTCTTGTATTGGGATGTTCTATGATGTAGCATAGTTCAATTATTTATTATGAATCCTGTAAGTACAATCTCCATGGGTGTAATGATTCCACTCATCATCTTGAGTTGGCGACAATTGTGTTTTATTTGATGCTATGGTGACAATACATCATTGATGACCATTTTTTGGGTTTCACTACCCAAAATAACCTATGTCATGTCTTCTACAAGAATGAATTTAACTGTTATCTGTGTTAGTGGATGGGATTTTTTTGGATTATGACTTCAATGCTTCTTATATGCTAGGAAATGGAAATGTTGTAGCTAATTCAATGAGTAGGATGTCATGTAGTGATTCATTCCATGAATCTAGAGATTCATGTAGAGTAATGGAAGAATTGTCAATAATGAATCAAGATACTTGAGAGGTTGGAGGAATATGTTACTTTCACGTATTATGGTGTAGTTCTATTTGGTGTAGTAGGTGGAGGATACCAAAATAGGGGATTCTAAGGTCGAGGAATGGAGGGACTGAGTTATTTTTTTTGATTCCCTTGATTGTTTTTCCAGGGATGGAAAACAATTTGTGTTGTTGTGGGAAAATATTTTCATTCATTTAGAGATAAAATAAATTGTTCTTTATGAGATACATAACATGAACTTGTTAGTACGTCCTAGCATGATAAAAATGTTTTGAGCTCTCAAAGGATTGTTTTGATGGCATATGATGAAGCATGCAGTTACAGAGTTTGATCCTCGATGTTCGGTCTTCCAAATTTTGAAAGCTAAGAAACTTATTAAAGATGGTTTACTGTATCCATTAGATGTTTTGTAGTGGATTTTGGAGGGAATCTCCATGGACATCGTTAATAGTTTACCTGGATCCTAGGAAGGGAATAATGTTATATGGGTGATAGTGTATTATTTGAAAAAACTAGATCACATTATAGAAATTAGAGAGTAGATATTATTATAGTTTTTATAAAGAAATTATCTAGAGGATGTGGTGTCTCTCCATGGAGTCCTGAGGATGATCATCTCTGATCTGGATCACCATTTTATCTCCAAGGTGTGGAGAGGTCTCCAGTATGGTTTTGGATCTCAGTTATGACTTAACACTAATTTTCATTTATAGATGAATGGTCCGACAAAGAATACCATATATACCTTTGAAGTTATCTTGTACTATTGTTTCTTGGATTTTGGAGGTTTTTTTATGAGGCACCAACCCTTGGTCGAGTTTGATTAAAATAATATTTTCAACTCCACCATTGGTATAGTGTTGTTTGAGGATTTGTACATCCAACCTTTCCATTCTTCATTTTACTGGATAGGGGTTGGAGAGTTAGCAATTATTAGGCCAAAAACAGGATAGAATATGATTGATATGGTTTAGATAATACTCATGATAAGAAAGAAAATGTAGTATCTTTAGAAATCCTATGCTTTTCTTATGAAGAGTCCTTTGGAGTTTGACATTTTTGGTCGTGTGTTCTTGATGTTGACACATCATCACGGGAAGTGAAGGTCAGGTTATGGGAGTAATCTTTCTCAATGGAATTTTGGTTCTTTTTAGGTGTTGGATCATATTGGATAAGTGTTATATCAAATAGAACTTCCATGAAAGGTGAGTAGAATCCATGATTTTTTTCACATGTATCACCTCTATCATTATTTTCATGATGAATCTCATGGAATCGATTCGGTATAGATCAATGTTGATAATTATATGACCCTTGAGGTGCCTTATATAGAGATCAGGACTGACAAGAGAAGGTGTTGGAAGATAATGATATTCCCTTTTTTGTATTTTAAGGCATATTGGAGTGGAGTAGATTACCTAGAAATGTGAATTTTAGGGTCACTTAATACCCTGAGATGTTTGATATTTAACTATTCACTTGAAATGTTCTTTGTTCTATTGATTCTGACATTTCTAGTTTATGAAAATGTTCCATCTTGTTACTTGTTGGTAATAATAATCTAATTTGAGAGGTATATTCCCTAGGCGAGTGTTTAGGATATGGTTTTTTCTATTATGTGGTTCTACAATGTTCCTATGATGAGGTTTGTTGAGATCCAATGATGGTGAGATCCTTGAGAGGTATCTCACAAGGTGGCTATTCAGATGACCCCCTTATCATTTTCTCCCTCAATTTGGATTTAGATTCTCGAGGGTGATAATGTTTTGATAGTTATCTAATATTACCCACTAGAACCTTCTATTTGGACCCATTGAGTGTTTATGAAGTCCGTTTTTCTCGGAGGACACCGAGAGTGGGTTTAGGGGTGTTTAGATTATAGAATAAAAAAGTATGGAGAATTCAAGATATATAGGGGTTTCACATCATGAATATTTAGTTCATAGATCGTGTAAGGTTGCTTCACATGGAACATAAAAATGTAAAAACATAGGATTAAATGGTTTGAGGTTTGAAATTTTTTGGTGATACTTAAAACCTGATACTTATAGGTAAGGAAAAGGTTTCTCACTATAAAAATCACCTATGCCACCCACCATTATAAATAGCAATGCCTTATGTTTTATAAATCCCTACATATTTTCTCTAATTTTATTGGTGGTCCATGGTGGTCTATTCTTGAGTTTTGGAATCCCTTTGATGTAGATTAATTCCATTCTTTGATAATCTATCCATTGTCATATCGGGTCCGTTGAACCTCTTCTCTTGTAGTTAATTAATCTGGGCCCTCTTTTTTTCTTTTCTTGTGATATAATTTTCTTTATTTCACTCTAATGGTGTTTTCCAAGTTTTAGGTTTGTGAAATTGTAGTGTGGAATCCTAGGAGGTATGCAGAACTTGTGGGAGGGGTGATCGAGATCTACTAAATTTGGTTCATTCTCATGGAAAGAGTGATGACACCTTAGAGATTGGGGATTCATTGCTTATTCTTTTTATTTAGGTGGAATAATAAATCTTGCATGGTTTATCCATTTGGATGGATATTTATTTGACCTATTAATTATTGAACCATAGTTATAAAGAATCTGTTGTAGTAATCACTTGTTGTTTCTTTCTACCATGATAATGGGTTGCCTCTTCATTTTTTAGATTTTTTGTTATCCATGTTATTATTGATAGCATTTTTATTGTATTTATTGTCATTATTTTTATGGAAATTAATAAATAAAATTAATTCAATATAAATTGATTAATTGTATTAAGATTTTAAGTGGAGGCGTGTTATAGTGTATATGATGTTTCTTATAAGTTCAAGATAATAAAATTGATGAAATGAACATCTATAATTGAGAATTGTCTTCTTTGTGATTAATGAAATTTTTAAATAATGTCAATAATGTTTATTATTTTTTAATAATAATTAAAAATTAATTTTAATGAGAATGGTACTTCTCTTTCTTTTTTCCACCATTTTCAATACCAAGATCGCATTTAGCTTATTTTTGTAGCTTGACGTGGAATGTTTCATATAGTTTTAACCTTTGAATCATTCCTGAATTAATTAAATATGGATTAGAAATGGTTTTTGGATAAATTTAATTAATGTGGAATGAGTTTCCCAAATACATGACAAGGCTGAGGGCCATGAGATTGGATCTGTGAGAGCTAGTCTATGTGTTAAGAACGGATGCCTTATTTCAAGGCCTGGATTACCTAATTGGCTATTCTTGTTTGTTTCATATTTCTTTTGATATATGATCGGGGTTTTGATAATCACTTTATGATGTTTTATGTGCAATTTATGGAAGGGACTGGTATGGTTGATGTGATATGTAGGTGGGAAGGCTCAGATTATGTGCCAGTAGTTGACGCATATGACGGTGAGATGCATTAGGATATGCATGTGGGTGTGAGGGATGGATCTAGATATGATAGAACACAATGAATCTAGTCCTACCCATTTTTGTGATTGTGAGATATAGGATAATAAATTATAAAATTTTTTAATGTTCAATTGTTTGGTTTCTTGTTTTACCTATATTCCTTTCCCTACAACTTGAGGCATATGAGTGTTATGAATCATATGATTCCCCTTGGTGGTAGATAATGATATTTTTTCATGTAGCACCTAAATTATGGATTAATTATAATAATGAGAAAATAATTCTTAACACATAGAGTTGTTTTGGTTGTAATTAAAATGACAAAAAGGTGTTAATCATGAGAAAATGTGGACTCAGTTTGGAATATGCCAAGAGGGCATTGAATATTTCCTGATGGATAATGAATGTATTTTTAAATAATGTTAATGGTTAACTTTCAGAGAATAAATTAATAAAAATAAATGAAATGAAAATAATTAAATATTTAATTAATGTTTCACCTTAAATTATTGTGTGCCTGTTGGATATCTAATCCCAAGCAGTGGAAGTTGAGTGGCAGAGAGATAATACATGTAGTTTTTCTTAGGACTAGGTTATGTCCATAGTGTGATTTTGAGATATATTATATCCTGAATATTAAATGATTTCATATGATATTCCACCCAAATCAGTTGGGTCTATTATGACCTAGTTTTCTTTGGGAAGGTGATTTCCCCAACATCTAGAGGGGAGGATAGATGGTTAACTACCACCTCTAGTCATAGCCACTTCTCTTGATAGTAACTTGTGATGGTATTCATGGTGGTTAGTTCCCCCAGATATGTGTGTGGTGGTTTGTGATATATGGTGGTTATATCACACAAATGTGGCACCAGATATAGTCTTCCAAGAATTATTATAGATATTACTTTTATAGGCCATGAAGGTTTGAGTTACTTACTGGGTGTATTGGCTATGAAGTATTTAGGTACAATACCTGATATATGATATATGTCATATGGACTATGGTGGATCCCTTGAACTAATTTGTTAATATATATGGTGATATGATATTGGATTATGTGATGATGAGGTTCATGAGGTACATGTTGTGATGTATTACATTGGGGTCTTCGAGATGGGTTATTTTGGAGGGAGTGGGCCCAGGATGAGCATCGTGGGTGTAGAGCGAAAAAATAGTGGAGAAATGGGAGTTGAGTACCCTTGATGTTTCATTATTATATTATATTATCTTTTGTATGTGATCCATGTTGATAGTAGTCCATGGTGAGGATGGGATCATAAAATACCTATTTAGGTGATGATTATGTTTTACTATTGTTCACCATGCTACAGAATTCTTCCATTTTCTTTTGCATGAGAGGCTATAGTGAGGGTCCTATTGAGTATATTGTTATTCCCACTATATCTACATATAGGATGTTTTTAATTTTATCATAATAAGTTTGATATCGACCTAGATATTATTAGATCATGGTTTTTTAGGAGGATTTGGGGTTTTATTTTCACTATCACCATTAACTTTTGGTACTTATATATTTTCTTCTAGTTGTTATATTACTATTTGGAATTTCTTACTTTCAGATGTGATTTCATTATATATATGTCTGAGAAGGTTTTTATTGATGTATACTTCTTATTTCCCTCTTCTTCATGTTTTGTTTGAGTGAAATTCCTCCCAATCGAATGATAATTATAACCTCAATGATAGTCTCTAACCTAGAGTCTAATGGAGGTGAGACTCGAGCAGCCACCATCTTCTTTCACTTATTATCACCCCAGGAGGGGTGCACTTTCAGTCATGGGTCATGAAACCTTACATCAAGTTCTTTTACATTGTAAGAAATTTGGCCTCATATATAATAAATTTAAATTTATTATACTTCTACACCAAAACCATTCTAATATATGTAATACCATACTTGTTTTCCTTATAATATTTTACTATCCATTCACTAACAATATTTCATTATCATCATAATTCTAGGTGTCAACTACATCAATTTTCATTATTTTTTCTTCGATAGTTAAGGTCCATGCACATTGATCATGGTTTATTAATTTTAATTTTTTTAATAATTATATAAATATCATATATATTCATTATAAAATTATTTATAAAAAATTATATAAAGGGGACATGAAAAATTAATTACATCACTACATGGATATAGTAGTCTATACGTACACACGAATGATGTTTCCATTTCTTGATTGATGTAATAAAGTAAAGGTAAATAATAATTCCCTTTTATATAGAAATTATTATATAATAGATATCTTATAAATTCATTAAATATATCATAGTAATCTTCAACGGAATATTGGGATAGAAAATGAATCATATTGCTACATGGAGGTTGTAGTCCACATCTATCCGTATGCACAGCATAAATCACCCATTTGATTGATAAGGGTTGGTAAATGGTCGTATCATCATAATAATAACATATGAATATATTTATGATACATTATTCATTATGTTTTTAGGGATACAATAAGATTATAAGAAACATAAGAATAAATAAAATTGAAAGAACTTGGTGAATATCAGTACCTCTTCTTTGAGAGACCTCCATTAGATAACACCTTAAGCATTGATTGATTAGTGTTATGAGTATACCAAATGATATATGATGAACTTAAGCATTATAAGAATGTTTTGGATTTTTATTTTTAAAATTTATAAGGTAGAAATGGTGTGAATGAGGAATTCAAAGAGCTTCCCTTTAGAAGTGAGTGTAGGGACACATAAAGAATTTTTCTAAAAAAATTAATTACATAATTTCACTATAATGTGAATGTGGATCTAAATGGATAGATATTATAATTTAAGAAATATATGGTTTAAATATTTTCAAAAAATAATAATTATATATTTTTTTGTGAGAAAATCACACCCTTATCTCTTTTTTAACTCCATGGTAAACCCGTTTTTACCATAATTATGGTAACAAGATTTTATTATCTTTTCTTGTTACTATGAAAATAAATTAATCTAAACCTATTATATAATATTTATTATGAAAAATAAAAATTTGTAATATAATTTACATGAATCATCTTCTATATGTTTTAGAATTTTAATTTTTATTAAGCATGTAAACCGTAATGAAAATTTGTTTTAGATAAATTAATTTTTAAGGATAAAACATAATTTACTTCCATAATTTCCACGTAATACCAATAAAATGAATTTAAAAATATATGTTTCATTATATAATCTATAAATTTAGTTCAAACCATTACTAAATAGAGGTTATTTAAATTTTTTGTGATAAAAACATATTGTGCACATAAATACAATTATTAGAAAAATGTGTTTTAAGACTAAAAAAGAACTTATATCCAAATAAATTATAATGATGATGACTAAATAATTAATTATATTTTTCATAATTAAATGAGTTGTATGTTCTTTTTTATAATTTTCAAAATATAATTTTACTTTTACTGAAAAATAAATTATAGTTTTTTAGAAATACAATCATTTTTTACTATTCACTAAAAATTAATTTAATTTCTAGAAAAATACTAAAAAATAATCCTAATATAATGTTGAAATAGTGATTTAAAAAATTATATTTTTTTAATCAAATAAAATATCTAAAAATAGTAGAAATTAATTATAAATTTGATGTTCAATAAATGTAATAGGGACCATTTTTGAATAAAACATTTTTTTGAGGCTTAAATTGACTTTAATGAAAATTTATTATTTATTTATTATGACTCAATCCATAAATTCTCACTATTTAAATACTTTATAACTTTTTTTTCATAATGTGGTTATTACTATTCATACAGACAATTTTAATAGCTATGTTCTAACAGTTAACCAGATCATGGTACATATTGAATCGGGGTTGTGTATAAGGAAAGATATCCAATAACTCATGTTTATTTCAAATTAAATACACAAAAAGTATTAGAGTGTTACATTATCAATAACTTAAACTAAATTTGTCACAAAAAATTAAACCACTTCAATAAATAAATGATGATATCGTTTCTTTATTACATCCTCATGTTGCTATATATGTTTCATAAATTTATAATCAATCCATAGAACATTAACCACGCCAGAAGAATTATTCTATAACACTTTATATCTATGAAGATATATTTATAATGGTCGTTACTCATATGTATGGTCATTATCTAGTAGTAAAACCTCTCAGTTATATACATGTTGAGGATCATGAATTTACATTATAAGGAGAGATACATGGATCAAATCTAGAATTTAAGAGAGGTTCGATAGGAGAGCCATGAAAAATGATATAGTTATTACTTAATCAATAATATAGAAGGGAAAAAAATAAATATGAAACAAATTTATCTTCTTTATGAATCTCATAACCTTCCACCAAGGAGAAATTTATAAGAAATATTTATCTCTAACTTCAAACTCCTAATATCATGTTGATGTAAATCATAACTCTTCTATCTACACTGAGCTTATTTGATGTATTGTTAAATATATCTAAACATATATACAATTTTATCAGATATAATAAGTCCCAATATATTTATTTATCAAACTAAATCTCCGTATGTTATTATTTTTCACTTCGTTTCACTGAGGCTTTAATAAGGATCCATATAAATGATCTAGGAAAAGATATTATTATAAAAGAATTAGAAAATAGAAAGGTTTTGAACCAAACACAAATTAAAAATTGATAATAGGATCTCATCATATTCTAGAATTTAAATGGATCTCTCAGTCTGGTCATCTTTTTGACGATTATAAGTAGTACTGAAACATAACTCTATCTCCAGAGAATACCAAATACTTCTCTAAAACGTTGATGTAAACCATGGATCTTGATCATATGAAATAAAATGTGGTAACCTATATAACCTTAACACTTCCTTAATGTATATCCCATCAAGATAATAATGATAGAAATATTATCTTATATAAATAAAGTGTGTTGTCTTTATAAGGAAATTGACTATAACTTAAATAGAATTATGTTCATCATACATTTTTGGGTTCCGAACGATGAAATCAATGGTGATGTTTTTCTATTTAAATTATAGGATTGAAAATGGTTGTAAGATCCCCTTAGACATATGTCTTTCAACCTTATCTTACTAACATCCAAAGCACTGATCTCTTCATATTGTCCCACCATAAATAATCTTTTAGATATGTATTCATAGTTTAAGGATGAATAGAGAATGATGAGCTTTGAGATTCTTTTGATTGTTATTTGTTCATATTTGGTATTCTTAGGTATCATACTCAGGTCATAAACCTTATCATTTTATAACAATAAAGTTTTAAATCATGAATATTTCATGCCATATTTTATAACTCCACATCCTTATTTTACACCTATTTATACTCTACATGGATTTATTAAGTACAGTTTTTTGAGAAAAAATTATATTTATCCAATTATTTCATGATTTTGAGGCCAATTATTTAAAAGTAAATAAATATTTTATATTTTTTTATCCTCTTCATAGATAATCTGACATTCTCTTTTTTACTCAAAGTATCAGCCAACATGTTTAATTTCATTATGTGATATTGTATTCAATAGTCCTAATATTAAATCAAATCAAAATATCTTCATTGGAGAATATTAGAATATTTTCAGGTGAACATATAATCCAAAACTTTATAATCAGTATATATTTCACACAATTCTCTATAATGATAATTCCTTAAGATATTTGATGGAAATATATCCTCTTCTAACTACAAATCCTGTGCAATTTAATTTTTTTCATGAACCATCAATTTCTGTGATGCATAATTCATCCCCATGTAATTATATATGAGAAAACATCCCAAAAAATTATTCAATGCGTCATTTTAATTCACAAATAATTATTCAATATAGGGGAGTATAATAATAAGTTGACAAAAAAACCTTCTTTTCGAGCCCATGAATGTGTATTTACACTCATCAGTTCAAAAGAATTAAACCCCCTTTTTATTTAACAAGGAGTTTGGATTGGATAACTTTTTTATATCCATAAAAAAGAATTGATAATGACTATGTAATCCAATATAACTATATATTTTGGTTATAGTGGTTGGTCAGGCCCAATGATCAATAAATTTCATCTTAAATGGATCCACCTATATACCCTCATATGAGATTATATAACCTATATATGAGGCTTTCTGTTTCCAAAAATCATCAATGTTAATTTTTTTTGCACAAATTACCCTTCCTTACGGTCTTTATTAAAATCCTAAAGTAATATTCGTTTTATTACTTACTCTTAAAATCTATTATAATATATTCTATAATTAATACCAAAAACTGATTAAAGTAATCTCTAAAAAATTCATTCATTAAATCCATCATGATAATAGACGAATTAGTAATCCCCAATGGTATAAATATAAATTCATAGAATCAATAACTTGAATAGAAGGATATCTGGGGTATGTATTTACATTTTACCCATAAATGATACTTTATATACCACTGATAAATATTTCTAAAATATTTAACTCTTTAAAATTGTTCAATGAAATCAATAATATTGGAAATATGATACTTATTCTTGATTGTGATCTTGTTATGTTCCCAATAATCATTTCATAGTTACATTGGTCAACATTTATTATTATAAAAATTACATTTTAAACCCCTAGTGATGCAAATAGTTGAATGAATCCACTATAAATATTCTCTATGAATTGCTTCTTCAATTATTTTAACTCAATATGGTACATTCGATATGGATTCTTTGAGATTATTGTAACAATATGTATTAGCTATATAGAAAATTCAGCTCCACGTATAGAGGAAGTCTAGTAATGTCTTCCAAAAATACCGAAGAAAACTCTTGTATAATAGTAATATCTTCGATGCTGAGTTTCTCCACAACAGTATGAAAAAATATCCCATTTTAATGGGAATCAAGACAAATGTAATAGACGTAATTACCATTGTAATTTCATATTTATTATCATACATATAGAAAATCATAGGATGGTTTGGAATATATAATGTGGCATCTATTCAATGAAAATTGATAAGGTATTTATATAAAGAAATCCAATCCATGCTCATAAATATATCAAATAACCTATTAGAGGAACATGAATATCAAGGAGAATATTAACAATAAATTATATTTGGGAATAATTGTTTACTTTAGATATGGTCTTATCACTTTTTGAATTTTTTATTGTGATTTAAATATCCAATCATTAAGGTGGTGATGTTATACCCGTTAAAATGTTTTACATATAAAATATTGTGTAGAACTAGAATACAATAAAAAAATTGTAGTTCTAATGTGGATGAAAATTATACATTTACCTACTTTATTATCATAACCCATATCATCAATAATAATCGTAGGAGATTTCCCATTGATTCTAGTCTTAAGAGGTTATTGATGTCGATAATCATCATTATCTTGGGGATTTAATCATTGGTAATCATAATGTACATACAATTTATAATTATATAATTGGAGAGTGTGTGTGTGGAATTCTTTGGAGATTTCACCCCATTATCATCCTTAGATAACACTTTTCCATTACATTGGAAGTTGATTTCTTGATGGCCTTCTTTTCTATACTTAATAGAATTACCAATCCCCTTACTAAAATGTCCTCTAAATTTATTTCCAATGTTCTTGAGTAAAAGAAAAAATAATCATCCCCCATCAATGGATTTTGTTTTTAGAATTTATTTTGAATTACATATTTATTTTTTTATTGATAAAATGAGATTAATGGGTGAATCCTATATCCATTTGTACCTTAATGTCACATAAAAAAATTTCTATATTTCTATTAAGGACCCTTATTTGTAACACCAATTGGGGAAATTATACTAAACCAGTGATGAACCGATGAATCTTACATTACAATTTTTTTATAATATCAGAAGCATAAATTGCATTCCATTCAAAATCATCCCCATATGCACAAATGGAATCATCATTATTCAACTTTAGCTTAGGGGAATCCATATATGTTCTCCATTGAAGTATACCGAGAAAGAACTTGTTGAATAATAAGATCATAAAACCATCCAACTCCATGGGTATAATATCATACCATTACCTCTTAATAATTATAAGAGTCCACCATTTATCCAATTCAACTTATAAATGATAAGAAAGTAAGATAATGTACTCATGTTTCAATCACTAGAGAATGAAAAATATATTTTTAGTGATAATAATCAATAGTAACCAAATTATTAGATCAATAGTCAGACTAAATAATGGTGAACGTTTCTATATAAAGGACACAATTTTATGTTGTTCCTTATGTTTTGGTTTGGATTCTAGATGAGAATGAAGTCGTGAGAAATTTGGGTAAGCATAAAAACAATATTTTTTATTCTAAATCCAATAAGATTCTATTGCATAGGAGGAAAATCATTACATTGACCAAGACATTATGTGTTAATATGGTTTTTTGTAGTTATAACCATTGAAAAAAACTAAAAATTATAGTATGAGAAACAATAATCATAATAAGAAATTATATAATTTTGAAAATAATCCATAAGGTGTCTAAATATTTACAACTTTTCAATCATATACACCTTAACTCTAACCTTAGTTAATCCTTTTTCATCATCTATTCAAATACTTTATAATGGTTCATAAATAAAATGTGAATTAACCCAATAATATCCCTTAGGAGTATCAAACCTGGTCTATAGTACGGTCCCACTCACCATGCACCTGAATGACTGTTGAGTATTACTCATACAAATATTTCAGAGGATACTATCACTAGATTCATCTATGCCGAAATAAAATCCTCTTTTAGAATATAGAAAGAGATATATTTTCATAGGAAAAACCCACTCATTTTTTACAATAACATAGTGTGTTTTATTATACTTAGTCTTATACTAAGGGTTGTCACAAAAGATTTATCATCATATTTTCAAAAACTTTTATACCTTTATCTGACACTTACTATGGTAACATGCACTTTTTAAACATAAATACTTCATTTAATTAACTGATTATCTATTACATAACAATAAAATCCACACAATAATATTGAAGGTTTAGTTTATTTGGATGAATTGATACATAATCAATTGATACATAAATTATCAATATCATTTTTCAATATGTTCTTCATAACTAGCACCCTTATAGGACATATCATACTTCAATCCATTCCTTATAACTGTTGGAAGGGAAACATAAGAAATGGTAAGCTCAGATACATATTAAGAGTAAAAAAAGAGATATCAACCAGTTATCATAATTTTTAGTAAGATATGAATATGTGAATGATAACATGATCAAAGAATATAATAACCATACCTAAAAAATCATTGATATTTAACAATGAATCCTAGAATAAGGTATTTTCTATAAATGGAAACAATACATATAATTTTTGGAATCATTAATTATCAATAATAATCCATGAAGAAAAATAATAATCATAAGACATAAGTTGTTGGAATACTCACAAGAAAGATGAATAATTTTCCTAGGCAACGCTCACTACCCATGAAATTATAGTGGATTGGGCTTACTCTCTATTCCATCATTTTCGGATTCATTGTTCACTCCCTTGACAATCATGTTGGACAAATTATCCTAAAAAATTGGGTTTACTCCCCATTCAAGTCTTTATTTTATAACAATATATCCATCTTTACCTAATTCACTATAGGGATATATAATTATAGGCTCACTCATAATATAATAAAACCATGAATTTAGGTTCCACAAGATCATAAAACATTCATCATATCATCTAATAATAACATATGGGTAGGATACATATTTCCTAAACAATCATTATCATAATCATAAAGCATATAGATAATGAATAAAGATGGTAATATTGGATCATATACATAGTAAATCATAAAAAACATTAATTCATATTATTATAGATGAAAATAATATTAAATGATCACTGGTACATTTATTGAGGAAAATAATAGTTTTCATTATGAAATCACTTATTTAAAACATAATAATTTTAAAAATATATAGGCATTATTTTATATTAAACATGGAAATCTATATCTTAATATTCAAAGAAAATAGTATACATGACTGTAGTAAAATCCAATCATGTAGTGTGTGTTAAAACAAAGATTCCTTTCAAATTATTGATAAAAACCCAAAAGTACACATTTTAGAAAATGATAAGAATATTTATTTTAAACATTGTCAAATACTGTAAAATTTTTTTAATTTAATTTAAATATTATTTTTATAATGTTAAATTTATTCTCGATCACATTTTATGTACAATATGGACATGGAATAAAAGATTCTCGATTAAAGAGGAAAAACAAGGTCAGTTTTCCTTATAAAATTCATTTGGTGTCATGATTAAAAAAAGTGAAGAAAATAAAATGAAAAACTATAATTACAATAAATTAGTAGATGACAAAAAATTAAAAATACTTGGGAGATATAGATCATATAGTTTCATCACATGAAATTTAAGCCTAAAAAATCCCAGTAAAAATTAGATTTTAACATAAAAACCTTACCTCAAGTTTTTCATTCTTAGTAAACACTCCATCCTCCAATATAATAAATTTAAATTGATTATAATTATACACAAAATATCTAGTCACAACTATAATACCATAATTGTTTTACTTATAACATATTATCACCTTTTCATTAACAATATTTCACTGTCATTATTATTTCGATTGTTAATTGAATCATTTTTCTTGTATGTTTTTATTCAGAAGTTATTTCTTGTGCATTATGATCATGGATTATTCAATTATATAATTTAATTAATTATTTGAATATAATATATATTCACTATTTACATATTTATAACAATACATATTAAGTTTTTATGAAAAAATAATTACATCAAAAGGTGGAGATGGTTGTCCGTATGTAAAAGCGAGTGTTTTTTAAATTTTCTGATGGATGGAATGAAAGAAAGGTAAATAATAATTAACATTTTTAGAAATATTATAATATAATAAATATAATATAAATATATTAAATATAACATAACAATCTTCTATTAAATATCTGTATGGAAAATAAATCACATCGTTATGTGGAGATTGTAGTCCACACTTACACATGAGTGATACATTCATATCCCATTATATAGGGAAGGTGTAGTAAAAAATTGTCAAATATTATTATTATAATATTAGTATATTTGTGATACTGTAATAATCATGTATTTTTGAATGAATATTTTTTATATGTATTATAAGAATAAATAAAATTGAATGATCTCAGTTAAGATCTATATATCTTTTTTGAGAGACCTCAATTGGCTTATAACATAATTCATGATGGAATGTTCTCATAATTAAAAAAAATATAGGACAAAGAGAAGTATTATATCAAGGTTTTTAATTATTTATTTTCTAATATATATGTCTCAAATTATATAAATATTGGAGGAGAATGTGTTCCCTTTTTATAAGTGAGTGGAGTGACAAACCTAGAATTTAATAATATAATTCAACGATATAAGGTCACTATCATTAAAATGTGCATACAAATGGCTAGTTGTTTAATGTTTAGATAATATAAGGGTTAATGAGCTTCCTAAAATAAGAATTATATAAGTTGATTTGGAAATCCTACCCTTATCTCTTGGTTTAATCACCAAAAAAAATAGTTTTAACCTCAACCGTGGTAATATAATTTTTTTGTATTTACTATTCATTTGGAAAAAAATTAAGTTAATCCTATTAAATTATATTTATTATTATAAATAAAAAAATAAGAAATACAATTTTAATGTTTAAACATCAATATGTGATAAAATTTATTTTTAAATAAGTTCGTAAGCTACAATGAAAATCTATTTTAGATAAATGCATTTTTTAGCAAAAATATATTACATTAGTTCTTAACCTGGAAAAATAGTAAAATTGATGTTAAAATATTTGATTCAATACATAATCTTACAATTTCATTAAAACTATTAATAAATAAGTTCAATTAAATTTATTAAGATAATAACACATTATGAAAATAAAAAAGATTTTGCAGAAAAAATATGTTTTAAAGCCCAAAATAAGCCTATATAGAAATCAAGTATAATGATAATTAATATTTAATTAATTAGATTATTTATCATAAAATGATAATTATTTGACTTTAAGAAAAAAATTAAAAAATAATGTTACTTTTACATGAAAATAAATTATATCTTTTGTAACAAACAATATTTTTTAACTATTTATTGAAAAATAAATGTTTTTAGAAAAATTATTAAAATTTTCCCTATAAAAATATTATATTATTGATTTCAGAAATTATAACAGTTAATTGAAATAAATATTCTAAAAATTATTGAAATTAATTATAATGTTCATGTGTAAATAATACAAAAAATGAATTTTAAATGTTTTTTTGGAAAAATGAAATAAATTTATAAAAAAGTAAACAATTATTTATTATAAATTAATAAATGCATTTATACAATATAAATTTTTTTAAATATTTTTCATAATGTGTTTTTTATTATTCATACATACTCTTTTAACTACTAAGTTATAAAAACTTATTGTATCATGGTTCATATAGACTTAGTGTCATGTTTAAGGAAATCAATTGAATAACTCATTTTTATTTTGAAGAAAATAATATAAAATATTATGGTAATATATTTAAACCTTCCAATAAACCCATCATTAGTTGAAATTTCTATCCAAACAATTCAACACCTGGGTCATGTTGGTGGTGGAAATTGGTAATGTGGAATTACTCTTACTTTGGAGTTTCTAAAAAAATCCACCAATATTTTAAGGTGATAATGGAACCCAACTACTAGAGGGATGGATTGAGAAAATGGAGAGGATTTTACACTTTTTGAAGACTCAATATGGTTGTACAATAGGTTTGGAAAATTATATTCTAGCAGACCTAGAAGGATGTCGTTCGATTCCATTATGGAAGATAAAATCAATGAAGTCCTAAATTGGAAAACATTAAAGAAGGAATATAATTATTAATTATATTATGATATCATTAAAGGGGGAAAAGGATTAATATCTTTTGACCTTAGATTAAGTAGACCATTTATTGTGGAATGATATACTCATTTTGTTTTGTTTGTTTATCTATTTACATAACATTTCCTTAATGACTACCTTAAGTA
Source organism: Viscum album (assembly GCA_963277665.1). NCBI lineage: Eukaryota > Viridiplantae > Streptophyta > Magnoliopsida > Santalales > Viscaceae > Viscum > Viscum album. Next base: position 1,272,531,026 of record OY728132.1, on the reverse strand, counting down.
TAAATGGATTGAGATGGGTCTGATGCCTGATATTTGATTGATTCATATTTTTTAGTTCCTACCAAACTTTTTTCAGGTATTTTATGAAGAATTTTTGGATGGGGAAGTCTTATCCAAGAAGATAGGTCTTAGTGGATCATCAATAGTAGTAGGGGTAGACAAGGTGTGCCATATTTCGAAAAAGGAAGCACCATATGGTTTCCCAGTTTATGTGAGTATTAGTTGTCAAGGATATTATGGTACAACACCTAATGTTTTCAATCTATTATATAAGACCTATCCGTAATATTCTTGACAATGTAGTATCACACACGATATTTCATCGTTGTGGGTAGTCTAGTCACCTTATAAATTTTTCTAGGAATGTATCTCCAGAACATAAAGCATTATGTAACCTTATTTAAGGATACAAGTTTTGTTCAAATGTAATGCAAGGTGGCAGATCTCATTCGCATGAAAACATATGTGAAGAAATCTCATGGTGGGGATGAATCTAAACACTTTTATGCATCAGACTATGAATCAGAGGAATATAAACTGGAGATTAATATAGTGAGTGGTAAATATTTTATTTATTTCTCTATAGTCTAGTATTTTTTGGATATTGGTGTATCATTTTTTATATCATAAAATTTTATTCATGTGTTGGTTTTACAATAGGAGATTATTTATTTTATGATGGAAATTTCCACCCATTGAGATGGAGGGAGGAATAGTGTTATAATGGTTCCAGGTTCTATATTATGATTGCCAATGAAATGGTTATATGGGACTTACTAATCCCTGATCTTGAAATCTTTATCCGCTCTATTAGAATTTACTAGATGATTCATTTTAAGACATTGATAAATTTTTTTCATCATCAAGATACATTTTTTTTCCTGATAGGTTACTCAAATATTTCTAGGTTAGTGGGATCTTAGATTCAGCATGATGAAGCCTGTTGTTTCAAAGGTGGGAATGATATCATTAATGTAGTTAGATAGGTTATCAGACATCATTGACTAGTATTTAAGTGGTATACATACTTTTATAGTAAATAAATACCATAAATTATTCCCTGGTGTTTTTTTCAAGGTGACAACCCTAGATAGAGGTTGATTTTATTATTTAACTTCTCCAAGGGTTGAGTACCATCTCCATTATATTTTATCATATTTAACCCATTTAGTTGAAGTAACATAAACTTTAGCTTGATGATTTTGAGGCTAAAGGATTAATATCTTCAAGAGTTCCACATTAGTCTTCAGTAGTTATCTTCTCAAAAAAAAGTAAATGGAGGACTTTTAATTTGTATTAATTATATAATGTCTAATCTAGTGACTATAAAAAAGAATTTTCATTTACCCATGATTGAAAATATATTTGATAAACTTAGTGAAACCTAATTGGTTTTTAAGAATAATATATGATTAGGGTATTATAAACTATTATTCTGAAAAGTGTATATTCCAAAAGTAAAATTTGAGATAATGTAGGGAATTTATGAGTATTTTATTATTCCATTTGGTTTTACCAACTCTTATGTTGTGTCTACAACATTAATGAATCAACCCTTCGATAGACTATTGGATTATTTCTTAGATGTTTGTGAGCATGATATTTTTTTTGTATTCTATGATGACTGAAGAAAACAGGGATCATCTGCATAATTTTCCTTGTACAATGAAATAACATTGTTCATAAGAAAATATTTCAATCTTTTTTGTTTTGGATATATTAAGTGATGTTTCTAATCTATGGTATATCCATGAGAGGAATATCAATTTATCTTGGAAGTAATCATTTGATAATGTCCTAGGATTAACCTAGAAAAGGGTTTTAGATTCAAAGATTATTGTGTTAGGATAGTTATTATAGGCATTTCATTTAGGATTTATTCATTATTTTATCTCTCATGAGAGTGTTTAATAAAATGGGTGTTATGTTTTAATGGAATAATATGTTTCAAAGACCATTTTCAGAAATTAGGGTGATGTTTACACTATATGTAGTTCTAATTTTTTAGAATGGGGTTTGAATTAATATTTTTTTTGGGGACATCTGATTCATGGTATGGATGTGATCTAATGACAGAGAAGTATGTGGTTTTCTATTACCTTCACGAACTATACCCTCATGGGAATAATTTTCATACCCATGATATTGATTTATCTATAATGATGATATTTATAAATACATCATTCCAATACCCATTTTTCTTTTTATTTATTATATATTCAGATCATAAGATCATAATGTATATCTTCACCCAGAGAAATCTCAGCCCAAATTAGTGATATTGGGAATGTTTTGTTTAGAATTATTATTTTTATATTTCATAAAAACCTAAAAAATTAAATGTGGTTAGTTATGTGTTGAGATAAAGGGTACCAAATCATATCTTTAATGAATAAGTTAATGAATGGGTTGGATTAGTTTTTTCAATGAAATTTACTTTGATGTAGAAATACTTGCTTATAAGGTGTGCTTATCTTATGTGAAAAATAATTCATTATTTGTTTATTGGATTCATATTTGAAAATAATAAACATCGATTTATGGCATTTTAGTAAAATAATTAATGGTGGAGTGACCTTAAGTGATTGACCACAGTATCTGGATGGTACCTTATGTTTTCGAGGTAGATTAGTCATTCTGATAATCCTAATATAGAAGTTAATGGTTAATGGGAATCAGTATAATTGTTCTATACACCATAAAACTAAAAAAATATATCATGAATTATGGTGTCAGTTTTGGTGGTCTAGGATGAGGTGATTGATTGTTAACTTCATATTATAATGCCTTACCTGAAAGAAAATTTTATGTGAAACCAGTGACCTTGGGGTTTTTTCCTGCCTTTTCACTATCTGGTATTGAGATGGAATGAGATATCCATGGAATTCATTGTCATTTTACCATGTACCTCTAGTATAGAAAATTTATTTGGGTGATTATCGGTATAATTATAAAATAATCTCATTTTATTCTTCTTAAGGAGTCGATTAAGTTAGAAGAACTTATGAATCTGTATATCCAAGAGATTATGAATCACTATAGAGTACCTTATACTATTGTTTTTTATATTGATCCATGATTTACATATTAATTTTTGGAAATGTTTAATCGAGGAAATATCTACCTTGTTAATGTTAAGAATGGTGTATCACCCCATATGGGATACACAGATTGAGAAAGCCATTAAATTTGTCAAGGACATGATTTAGTCATAAATTCTTGATTATAGAGACTAATTAGAAAATAGTTTTACTTGGTTGATTTTATATATAATATTATCATTAGGATTTGATTAAAATGGTTCCTTTTGATGTTTTTCATATGTGTCCATGTAAATATCCTTTTTATTGGGATGATTTTGGAGAAGTGTCTTTAACTAGACAATATATGTTTTACGATATAGAAGAGAGGGTGCAGTTGATCTAAAAGGTTTTAGAGATATATACAAGTCTCTAAAAATTATATTTAGACCATAATGATCAACTACGAGTGGTTGAGAATGGTTATTGGGTTTTTTTAATGGTTTTTTCTCATTTGAAACATTATTATATTGGAAGATATGGTAATATTTCAACAATTTTTATTGGACCTTCCAGGGTTAATGAATATTTTGGAACGGTGGTATACTAGTTGGAATTATTGTATCGCTCGACATTGATTCCTACAATCTTTCATGTTTCCCAATATAGAAAGTATCAAGTAGACAATTCATATATGATCAAATGGGAATATATTAATCTTTATCCTTATACCTCCATGGTTGAGAAACCAGTTCGAATTCAATGTATTTATAAAAAGGTGTTGTGTGTTAAAAAAATACCATGGTCTTGTACTATCTCAATTAGGATGGTATTTCCAGGAGGCATGGGATAATGTAACACTGATGATACAGTAGAGAACTTACCTCATAGCAAGAGAAAAATTCCAATTGATTCTTGGGGGAAAAAGTGAAATAGTGGGTAGAATTGAGACACCCTGAGGGTAAAATTTATATTTTATTTTTTGTTTACCTTTTAATCTCTTTTAGGATTTTAATTTATTTTAGGAGTCATGGGTCAATATTTTTAAAAATTAATGAGAAATAGGATAGGGTCAAATTCTATCCATTGTGAGTACTAATTTTTTGATAACAATGAAATATGGATTTGTAAACCCCAAAAGAGTTTTTCATGGGTAGAGAATAGTTTTTCTAACCGTGAAAGAGTCCAATGGAAACTATGTAAATGATTATTTTGAATACTAAGGTAGTTACAATATTTATTTAACCTTGAATCGATTATCACTTAACTATAGGCTTTGGTTTCTAATGGATTATAGAAAATTCACAATTTTTTCAACACAAGATCCATTTTAATAAATGTTATAACATGTGACTCCCACTAGGTAACACATATGTTTTATATTTTTATTATTTTCTCTCCCTTGAGGATGAAATGGTTTTGAGGAGTCAATGGTTGTATTTTTGTGATTTTTATGAAATAGGAATGGCATATAATCTATGCATGGTTATTACGAACCATGCTATCACCATGTGATATGGAACTATTGTTTATAGTGTCATTTTTCATGATTTTAACATGGTTTTTATAACTATGAGAGATTCCATGGAAAACTATGTGGATGGTTGGTTTGTGGTCTATTGGAGGTCGAATAACATACACTTGATTTGTTTAACCATGTAATTATTCCCAAGTAACTATTTTCCTATTTTTTTAGGGGATAGTAAAAACCACATGGTTAGCGCAGAATTTCTGTACCTATGTGGTATAATCACAAAACCCATATATATTTCATGATGATAAAAACTTTCTCTTGTTTCCTAGATTTTTAAACCAAAAGTTAACCCTAATATATCATTAGCTTGACCTATCCATTTTTTTATTTGGTTAGAGGGTTTCACCCTAGACTCTTAGTGATTTTATATCAATTTTGGTGGATTTTCCAAAGGTATGTGGTCATATCCTCTCGATTCCACATTATTTCTATAGATCTAAGTTCAATCTCTCTTAGCATGTTTTTTTGGAATTCTAACGTGTCCTGATGAGAAAATAGATATGTTTTTATTTAATATTGAGGATGTTTCATTGGTTATAATATTGAGAAGACAAGATCTCCTCATTTACAATCATCATTTTCAATATTGACTCGGTATTGTCCTTTGGATATTTAAGTTTCTCTATAAAATGGTTCATTCTCAAATTATACCTCATGGTTTAAGTATTTTACTTTATTTTTTCTTATGAAAATGGGTTAATCGACATTTATATGTGCTATTTTGAGTAAATTAATATTTATCATTATGGAAAATGGTTATGGAAGGTATTTTATATTTAAAATATGTTTACACACTTCATGTGTTTGATAAAGTTACTCAAATATTATCTTGAATCAATATGGGTTTCTAAAGCACAAGGGGTGAAAATTATTATCTTTTTGAAATTTTTTTCCGAATCTTGTTTACGTTTTTCCCGAAGGTATTTCAGAAAATAGAGCTCATTGGGAACCATGGGTGAATTGGGTCATAGACAAGTAAAGACCTCATTAATTGTGGCACCACTAGTAGTTATAGTTATGGTACCATTAGAATTGAGTAAGACTAATTGTCATTAATATTCTTGTTAGTCCAAGTAGTGTTCCTTGAGTTTCATATTTACATATTCCCATATTATAGATCCCATTTTGTTCTTAATTTTATTCATCAACTATATGTTTTATTCTTTGATTTCCCAAATATTTATATTTTGTATTTCCATGATTGGTTTTGATTATTTACCCCTATTTTTATTTCACACGTATTATCATATTATTTTTATAATTTAATATTTCATGTTTTAAAAGAAACAATTGGATTTTTTATGAGAAATTTTTTGTAATATAATTATTTATGATACTTGTTTTTTTAAGAAATAACTAATGGTTTCACAATGATAGACATTGTATATATTCATGGTGTTATACTACTAGCCATTTTACTCAGACCCTATATTTACCTTTTCAAGTATAATGATATGATTTTACAAGATATAGGTAATGGGAAGAGTGTTATGTGGCCTGATGTCATCACTTGGATGGTGTGTCTTTATAGTTGTTTGGGATTGTGGTGACAAATAGTTTCTTAAAGAATTGGTTATGGTCTTGGGCTTGTTTTGTTATGAGAATTAGCAATATGGTCTATTTTCATATATCAAATTGTTTTCTAACTATTCTTCCATGATTTACAATTATTGTTTATCTATATTTTTTTTATAAATGATACATATTTTGTTTTGTTTTCATTGTAAAATCATTCCAAAGGTTATATGTGTTGATACAAAAATTCTTATCACCACCTCATAGTGATCATGAACATGATTTTAGAATTAAGGTGGGATATTTTGGGTGAAATTTCATGTTGACCTAGGTAGGTTCATTACATTTAATCAAAAAGGTACACCAGTTGTATTGCTAAAGTAGTTTGGGTTTCGTTTCCATTTTATTTTGGGATGATATAACAGCAACCCACCATGTTGTGTTGTTATAATCAATATTTTTATACATTATATTGAAATATATATTTTTTCTTATTTAGACTAGATGGATGATTATTTATAGTTCCATATTTTTTATTTTATTGTTTTCTTATTTTCTCACTTGTTAATTTCATTCTAAGTGGGTGAACCCCTTCTTAAAAGCGAATTCATGATACCCAAGCAGTAGTTTCCAGCATAATAAAATCAATAAAATCCTATGGTCCCATTGATGGGATAGGTTATGTTTCATTTTAGGTAATATCCCAAAATAGTTAAATATATAGTTTGTATCCCTTAATGTTGTACTAAGATATCCACAAAAATATCTGATACTAATACATGCCTCATGTCATCTAACATGAACCGAGTGTTCTTTCATTCCTAAAGGTTTAGTCAAAATTTCTATTATCCCATTAAGAATAAAGGTAACCTATATTTATTTCTCCATTAGGAAATAAAAAAATAAGAAAATGTAATATTAGTGTGATGACTTTGTTAAATAATAGTATTTATAAAAAACAATCATTGTCTTCTAAAAATATAATAATGTACATCTCTTGATGGATCCATAATAATCATTCCGTTTTCCCATCCTTTCCATTTTTAAATATTTTTTGGTGTGAAGGGTGAGGTTGAAGGAAGAGTTAAAACTCTTCTGGTCAACTTTGGATTTATATATTAATTCATCAATCTTTTTATATTCTTTTTGTCCTCTAATGACTAATACCATTATCGTGATAAAGTAAGAGGTATTCCATTAAATAATGGTATATCTCAGGGAGATATCATTGATGAATTCTATATAAGAATAAATTAATACGTTTTGGGTTAATTGAAACACAATTCTACAAATTGATTTAAATATCAATTTTTATCATACTGGAAATGATTCCTTCCATCAGTCGGAGAAAAACCACACTGAGGTCTCTACCTCTATAAACCCATATTTGAGGCACAAGTGAAAATATACTATTTAATAAAAATATAATGAAGATTTAGTTTTGTTTTAAATTATCTCCATTTATCTTTCAAAAAATATAGCAACTCATTTTTAAATTCATACACATCATGAATGTTAGATGACACAAGTAATTTAATCAATTAAATATTACTGATGAAAAATATAATATTTGAAATCATTTAAAAATAATGAAAATGAAAAATTTTACCAATATAGATCCACATAGATGATTTTTCTTGATCTTATCTATGATATTCTATTCAATATGTAATATATTAATCCAAAACCAACTTTTCATGTCTATATAACTCTATAACTTCTTTTCATATCAGAATTTTGGAATATTATTATCAACAAATTCAATTTTCAGCCTCTTATTTTGATTCCCCATAAAAGTGGCTAACTAAATTACATGACTTAATGATAATATTTCAATTCAATACATTCCCAATACCTTTTAAGTTTATATTTATAGATAATAATGATAAAAATTTTAATTTAAAGAATCATTTCTTATTCAACAGATGGACATTTTTACCACTATATAAGCAACTTATTAGTCCATAATAGGTATCATATATATCGTAAAATTTCTTCACAGAAGATACTCTTCTAGAGACTACATTTGTATTAATTTTTTTCACAACTGGAGTAAATGGAAATATAATAAAGGGGTGATCCTTATTGCTCAATGGGGATAAATATAAGTAATACCAATAAATGATCATAAGAGATCATATAATGAAGATATTAGTATAGTTATGATACATTAGAAAATTATACCCAACAAGGATTAAATCATAAAACATGAGTAATGTATTATAACATAGAATAACATAAGAAATAAGTAAATAACATGAGGAAACATAGGTCATTAAACATGATCCATGAGAGCATGACATGGTCATATGAAAAATAATTAATCAATGGCACAAATATAAGCATAGTAAAATATTGTAAAAATAATTGTATACCCACACTTTATGTTATGAATAAATTCAATTATTTCCACAATTTTAGTTGCAGAGGTATCCTTATATTTCTATTCCATTATATCTCTGGAGATATAAATAATAAATCAATGAATTGAAGGTAAATTTAGGACCCCATACATAATTATCCATATATATGACAATATATTGAAAAAAATTCATAATAATATAAAGAACCCATGGTATGAAAATGGATTTAATTAATCAAATAATATACAATGTATGGAAATTAAATGGGTTTCTTATCCTTTTTAAATTATTCAAAAATGGAAATTATTTATAATTCCATCATTAATCATAACATGATTATACCCTGGAAAAGGGTACCTAGATATATTTACAAATTATCTTAGTAAATAAACCTAAATCTAGATAATAAATCATGTTTTATTTTCACTAAATTGATAAAGGGTATAAAATTAAGTAAATAATATCAAAATCAATATATGTATAATATTTTGGTGAAATCCCTTCAATCTGAGAAATCCAAAAAAGGGAATTCACAATGTGAAGTGTTAAGAGGAAAATTATCATTATACAATGAATATGATTTGGTAAGAAAATTGTAATAATAGATCATTTCTATTCTAGAGAATCAATGTTTCACATTTGTAAAATCATAGTTAATGAATCAAATAGTAGAGGAAAAATAATTTTATAACAATTATAGATTTTTTATTCTATAATATTGATTAATATGACTTTTTTCCATGAAAAAAATATTAAATAAAATTCATTCGATAATGTTACAATAATTTACATTGTAAACCATGAAATATGGACAAGAATACTTAAAATAATTAGAATCAGAAAGTGTTATAAAAATATATTTCTTTTCTTAATATTATAAATAAATTCTAATAAAAAATGCCACCAATTCATTTAAAAAATTAATTTTCAAAAAGGATGGAAAGAATTTTTTTATATATATATTAAAAAATTACTTTTAATAAATACTCAGTAATAGATTATTGGAAAATAATTAATGGTTTTACAGATAAAATAGAGAGTGGATGATAAGAAATGTATTCAAGATACAAAAAAATGTTTAATATTTTGAAACACATTTATTGAAAACCAACATTATAAATCGGTAAATAGGACATACATATGAAAGGTGGTAATGAGAAGTAAGAATATCACAAGAATTAATCATAATATGTGTTCCATCAAAGAGAGGAAAAAATTGGTTGGAATAAAAATATTGACATGAAAGAAAATATTTATTGGTAAAAATGAGAGTTATTCATACCAATATTATACTTATATTTCAGGAAGTTATTTATCAATGAAGTGGATATTGATGATGAGATATAATTTATCTAGATATAAATAGGTTATAAAAAATAAAATAAAGTAATGAAAGGATCAAAAAATTATTGAATGGAATATTCAAGTAAGAAAAATATATTACCATGTATCTGAAATTATATTGGTGGAACATTTATGTCATTATAAATATTCAAATAAATAACCCTTTGAAGGGTAAGATTTAAAATGAAACATTAAATTCATTATATAATGAGTGTATCATGATAAGAATATATAAGAGTCATTATATACACCATTCTAATGAAAACACGGTGTGCAATAAGAAATAAATCTCAAGGAGTGAAAATTTTGTAAATAGGCCCTTACATTAATTCCTGACATCCACTAAAGCACTTAAATCTCAGGTATAAAAAAATAACATTATTAATAATGAATTTTAAAATATTATTTATATCTATATATGTTTATAAACTTCATTTATATTTAATTTATATATATATACATATATATTAGTATGTTATTATCTATTTTCAATATCGATTGCGAGGAACGTTGATCATTTTGAACTACTTTCTTAATAGAGGTGTTTTAATTTATTATTTACCCAAATATTTTAATTCATAGATAATTTAAGGCACAGAAATAGATAAATTTTCTTTATTTATATAGTTAATATCTAATTCAATTAGTTTTTTAGTTATGTTATGTGAAAATTTAATCAGTGTCACCTTATTATAGTAATTTTAATGATCGAATATAATATTTAATTTTTATGTTAAATAATTAATATAAAATTTACATGACTATAAAGAACTGTTTTTTTATTATTAAATTATAGAAATATTAGTATTTATGTTCATACATTCATCAATGATAGTGATTTATGACATTGTTCAAGTAGGTGATTGGACCGACCAAAACATGAATATACCATTATTTGAAGGGTGAGTATTGTTAATTGTTTTTTTAACAGAATATCATTATAAAACAAGGATAATGATATTAATAAATGTTATTAATTTTTTAAAAAATATTTAATTTTCTATTTATAATGAAGTAAAATCAATATGATGAATGGAAAATGTTACTTTGAGGATGCAATAGCTTGCATAACTCAATATTAACATTTTTATTCCATGAAGAATGAGAGAAAATAGAGGGAAATTAACGTTTTCTCATAATATTTATAATATTATTATATATTTAAAATTTATTCTTCAATTCCACTCTTATAACTAGTTATGATTGGTGGAGATATGGAAGATGTCACTTCATGGAGGTAGTAGTTCTCGGAACGGATGATCGACACTCATTTGTTTTTTCTATATGGATGGGAATAAATAAATAAGGGTTTATATGTTAATATAATAACAATTCAGTATAATAATGAGTTAAATGACATTTTATTACTATGTTTATAAATATTTTGGAAGATAAATTTGAAGAATAAATGTCATGGAATAAGAAATACATTCATCAACACCTTTAACTTTCTCTTAATGAACTACATATAATTAAAGAAATTAGTCCACCTGGTAGTGACCAATGAGATTTTAAAAATTCAATGTAATTAAATGAGATTTAAATAGGGTAGGGGTTAAAGCTTATTTTTAATATATTTTTGAGTATGTAAAGGTTAGATGTAACACTCAGATATAATTTATAAAAATTGATTTTTTTTAATACCCTTTAATTTTTAACGATTACCTTACAATATTAATGGATAGATGACTCCAAAATATTAAAATAATGGAATGTGGGTGGTATTGGATTAGTAAATCCCCAATATAGTATTTCAAAAAATAACACATTTTAATCATCTTTTAATCTATATACTCTAATATATTTAATTTTACCGTTTTACGGTGGTAACTAGTTTTTTTGAAATCAATGTATGATTTATTAAAAATTTAAAATAAACCATATTAAAATATTGGATTATATATAAATAAATTTAGTATCCATTTAATTTAATTAAATTTATAAATAATATAAAATTTACTTTTTAATTTAAACAACTTTTATATAGAAAAATTAGTTTGTAGAAAAATGTTGTTTTCACCATTATGTGTTTTTAATCTTATTTATTGTTGATTTAGAATATAATGAGAGATAATATATTAAAATAAGGGCTTAAAAATTAAATTAAATTCTTTTTTGAGAAGATATTAATTTATTTTATTATATAAAAAGTACACAATATTAATTAAATAATTCTTTGAAAATAACAAGTTCACTATTATCATGGTCATTAACTATAATCATAGTAATCGTACTTGTATGCCCAAAATGAAGTTAAAATTCTTAAATAATATGATAATTTTTATCTAAAATATTAAATAATTTGTTTGGAAGTAATTTCAATAAGATATGAAAGGTAATTTATTATTACAAGTGAATAAATCAGTTTTTAGAGTAAAATGTTACTTAAGTTTCCAAAATGATAAACTTGAGTTTTATAAATACAACATAATAATTTTAAATGATTTATTTTACTTATAAATATACATGTTTTAATGAGAAAATATTGATAACATTTATTCATTATTTTATTATGAGAATTTCATTAAAGTTATGGTTTTATTGAAAATTCTATATTTTTACCTATTTATATAAAAATTATTTATTTATGATAAATATAAAAAATTCACCCAAATCTAAATTTAACATGAATAATTCAAAAAAAGTTTTTATTTATGAAAATTAAAATAATAAAATTTATAACTTTATATTTTAAATTAAATGAAAATATAGAAATAAAAATCTTTTTTGTTGAATGGAAACCTTTTAAAACCTTATGGATTACTTATCCTATTTTGTATGCATTTATAACTGATTAATCTATTTTTATATATCATTTGATTTATTCTTGTAAAAATGTTATAATATAATTTCTTTTGATAATTTTTGTATTTTCTAGTGGAATATTCAATTAAACGTTGTATTACTTTAGAGAAATATATATTCCGAATACTTAGGGTGTTATATTGCTCTCCGTGAGTAAGTTAATGTTTTAATAAACACATGATCAATTTTCTAAAAACTCTTGGTATCATATTTTTTGAATAATAATAGGCCTCTTCTATGAGAGGATCACTGGGAGTGCAACAAACAATTTTTTTATAACAAATAAATTCATGAAAAAATATACACATATAATGAATTGTTTCTTTAATAGTATGTAACATTGAATAAATATTATTAATTTAGTTTTCTTCAATTATCCTAAAATTTAAGTTTTATATGTTTAGATAATTAGAAATCCCATTACAATACATAACTAATCCTAACATATAATGTTGATTTTTTTCCACAAAAATAGGATTTTTTAGTTCACATGCCTATTTCATTATAGATACATTTACATCGTTCAAGGATAATTCCATATATTAATAGATAGGCTAAATAATAGATCCTATTCATCCTTATTCCTAGTGAAAAAAACAAGAAAATGTGGTATGAGAATAAAAATTTAAATATGGTATATAAAAATAATGAAATTCTATTAGTCTGGTGAAAACTAAGAAATCTCAAGATAATGTTTAGGTTTTTAAATAAAAAACTTTTAACTCATAAATTAAAAATATCCACATTATAAATTCAATGATATACCAAAAAAGGTTTTAAAACCCATTTAGTATGTATAATAAAACACTTAAGGCATTATGAGGACTATAAGAACTCATTGAATCATTTCTTTGAAGCATAATCCTTTCACCTTTAGAAGTTCATAAAATTTTCTTACCTCATTTAATCAAAAAATTTACCTCAAAACCAACTTTATGGAAAATATATTTCATGGAGAATTATATTCCAAAAAATGGTCCACTAATAATTAAAAAATTTTAGAAAAATTGTTTCCTAGTTAATTCTGTAGGATTAACCGACTAGGTTATCTTCTCCATTTTTTCCTATATAGACTAAATCATTAGTGGGCAATATTAGACTCACCCACCCCTATGAGCTACATAGGGATGACCTATCATCATCTATAACTCCTAAGTACCATATAATAAATAAAAATTTTATAATATTATGATTTTTCAACATACCACCCTTGAAGAACTCATTTAAAATAGTAAGAAGATAACATTATTTTTACACAAAAAATACAGAGAAATATCGATTTTATTTTGAAAAATATGTTAATAGAATAATTCTCCAAAAATTGGGAATTAAATTTACTCTTTAAAAAAATTAGAAACATAATGTTTAATATTTATAATGTATAATTTACATGAAAACAAAAAATTATGATCATGCTGTATAAGTAATAAACATTTTTTTTACTCTTTCATATAAAGAGTCAAAAGTTACCCATACAGAAAATGTTAAAAAGCTCCATTTTGGTTTATTTAAAAGTATACTATATTTAAAAGTGACCTTTAAAAATAATTAATTTATAAATATGAGCATTTTTTAGAAAAATTATAAATAAATGGACATGGATGATGTATATTTAAAATATATAATTTAAAATAATGTTTTATCGAAAACTCCCTTACCACTTTAGTAACTTTTGAATAAAAATATCATTGAAATAGATAAACATAATAGTATTTACAAACCGGTTAAAATTCATTATAGTAAAGATAAATTTCATCAATATTTTAGTATATTCACCACAGAAAAGAGAAACATGTGGGGAAATGGTTCAAGTCTCAATGAAAGGAAATTGAGAAAATAAATCCATAACCTTGAGTTCCAAATCGTCTTGTACATTCTGGAACTCTTGGATAATAAATGTTTATTGGTTTTATACTTGATTAATAAATTTTTTATGTTCATTAAATTATAATTATTCCATTTCATTTCAATTATTACAATGAATTATTTAGTTACAAAAATTGTTAAGTTTACATCTGATGTTTTTAGGAAATTTGGTTCATCTTCCCAAAACAATATTGGTAGGTAAAATATGGGCATATGGTTCATGTTTAAATCATCTCTATAATATTAATAATGATATATTATTATTTTTATACATTAAAAATAATTTTATAACCATTCATTTAAGGAAACATGAAAAAATAATCACATAACTTTGTGGTGGTGGTAGTCTATATGTATGTACAAACGATGATATCATTTTTTCAACATTTGGAATGGTAAGATGAAAAGTAATATATTAATCTTATAGAAAAAGAATCTTTTCATTAATATATTAAATACTATTTAAATACACTATAATGACAATTTATATGAGGTAGTGATGAAAAAAAACATTGCTTCATGGAGGTGATAATCCACACATTCACACAAGCGATGTTTTCCATTCACAAAGGATAGAAAATAAGATGAAAAGGGGTGTAATATAAACATAATAACCCTGCATTAAATATATCTATTGGGTCCTTAAAACATCACATAGAAAATGAAAATACATTAACAAATTTTTTAGGGGTAAAAGAAACCAAGAGAAGAGTTTGAAAATAGTTTATGAACAAAAAATCATAATGGAAGCCATGGTTCCACATAGAAAAACACACTATATAGATCACATCTCTTCATGGTGTCCCATGAATGAAATCATTTGTTGGATGTGATAATGTTCTCTAACACCCGTGAACACAACCAGATCATTTGTGATGTTAGAAAGTGTTCCCCATCCACCGTAAATGATTTCCCTCAGAAAATTCATTATTCTGTTGTGGTTTCATACACTATTTCCCATCCCCATCAATGAAGAAGTCATTTTCAGGTGTGGGTGGACTTTTTCATTAACCAAAAATGACATCCCAACCAAGGGAGATTGGACATCCTAATAACTAGTTACCACATTCCTCTTTAAAAACTTCAAGGGCACACTATGTAATGAATGGATAAAAAATCAAGATAAGTTGAGGGATCAATCATTTTTAGTTAGTAAATAGATCGTATAATGCTAAGTAAAATCACCCAACCATATGTATACCATAAAACCTTTATGAATTCCATCCCATGAAATGTGTGCTAGTGAACATTTTTTATTCCATCCCATAAACCGTATGGGGGTGGCCCTTTGTAGATTCCATACCACAAACCATATGTGGGATATCCTTTGCAATATCTATCCCACAAACTACATATGGGAGAACCATTGTAGATTACATCCCATTAAAAACATAATATTTTCCCTAGGGGAATTCCATCCCACGATATATATGTTGGTGAACACTTCCAGAGTCCAATTTTAGAAGACCCTATTAAAATGACACTTTGTGGAGCCCGAAGTTGTTTGTGGTTTGAGGCTTGATTTTATGCCCTCCGGGATAGAGAAGTAATAACTTCACAAATATCCTATGTGACCTTGCCTATAATAAAAACCCTACATGTCTAGCCTTTTGGGTTCATTGGTCTATACCACAGGGCTTTCATCCCATGTACCCTAACTCCGGATCACTGTCAGGATGTGGTCCTGGCTATTCATGATTCTCTTTTCACTAACATCACTACCCCCAAGAAAAATGTAAAGTCACACCATGAACTTTTAGACCCCTGTTTAGGACATTTTTAGTTACAACCTATACTAACCTAATGTCACGCTATATAATTCCATGGGTCTATATAATCGTCTACACTCCCTAGTAGGACTTGAGTCAACATACTTCCCTTCATTCCTTACTCATGATATGAGTTGAGATGCTCCTCTTGTATTTCCTAATAACATTTAGTCAAAAAAAATTAAGAATCTATTAGAGCCCCATGACATGATTCTTATTATTAGTTGAACCCAAAAGGGAAAAAATTTTGTAAGTTCCACACCAATAACATCTAGGAATCTATGTCCTAGTATTCACACTACATGACATTAAACAATATTGCCATAGTCCTCGTAACAGGATTTTAAACTGTGTTATCCTCATCCCCATAACATCAAATTAAACTATACTTCCCTCATTTCTATAACATGATGTCAAAAAAATTTCCATAGTCCTCACTTAATAATATTAAACTGTAGTATATCATATATAAAAAATATTTGATTCCTCTTATGAATATCATGAGATGCCTCATGTGTCAATAATAATACGAATCAAGTAATGATTATGATATGACCACCAAAAATATACCACAAGAATCTTTCTTTGTATAATCCCTATCATGGATCTTCATTAATCATGAGTGTCAATACCCCTCATGGTTAAAACCATTAATTATCTATGAGACAGGATACTCATCATGGTTCTAGAAATAAGGGAATCCTCTATATAGTAATCTGTTATCTCTTCTTATAGTGGGTTTCGCTCTTTCTCCACTTCACCTCTCATATCGTAGCTAGGAGTTGATCTGAATAACATGGTTTCTGAAAAAAGTGGGTTACAACCACATAAATTAAATCTCTCTCCCTTTAGTACCGGGATAAGAAAATAAGAGAGATTCTGGGTAACATATACCTCTCCCTTTCCCACTTCCTTTGGCCCCAGGCTTTCACCACCAGCAGATAAGTGAGATTTTTGTTCACTATATATACCACTTCTTCTTAATTTTTCACTATGATAATGACTCATTTAGGCTTAAAGGTGAGTAATTATCAATAAATACCCATGATACCATGAACATGGGCATCCTCCTTAGGTATATGTTCCAACAATGTAAACATCACATGGTCTTTCTTTTCATTATAATCCCCAACCATACCCCACATGAGCCTCCTCCATATATTTAAGCCCCATAAATTCAAACTATGAGGGATTTGGTTCTAAACCATCCATGATATGTATGAAGCCTCCCTATGGACCAAATGCGACATCAATAATTAAATATAATATTTTCTAGTTCTTATTCCTAGTTGGTTCACACCCATTTTTAGGCCCATTTTCCTTCCAAACCCCATTCATCGCCATCCTTATTGGTCCATATTCCCAATAATATCATGCCTCACCTAGGAGACAACATCTATTCTAGGCCCCCCTCACGACACTTCGATGTACGTATCACCCAAAACATTGACTAAGACCCTTCCTCTTAGGAGTCCATTAGACATGATTTTAAAATGCATGGTTGATTCAATATTAAATGACCTTAAAAGGTATGACGTGTCTTGTTAAGTGGTTCCAAACTATGTTGGTATTGATTCCTTTCACAAAGATATATAGGAATCCCATTTTTGGTTCCAATAATGACATACAATCAATTATTATCTACCTAGTTGACAGTAAATTTCAGAGAACCTCATCATATGAATTAAAATGACAATCATAATAAAAACGACAAATGGATCTCCCATCCATAGTTACTATTAACAGAGAAACTAAGATATATATAGATCCCTCCATTTATGTATAACCACTTATATATACAGATGACTCTAAATTAATGCATGTTATATCGGACTGTTAATTAAAGGGTGACCCATTTCATATATTTAATGAACAATTCATTCATGAACATATCTTAAATCAATAGAAGATTCTAAAAATAGGAAATAATTCCCCCAAAAGGGTGTGATGAGTCCAACCTCCTATCCTCTCTAAAAATTTGATTTTTTAATTATAATTTTCAGTGTCACCCAATAAGATCCTACCTCTAGAATGTAGGTCCATGAGTCATCATAGATATAAGGACAATTTGTTGTTTGAAGATCCATGAAAACCCCTGTTAGAAAATAACCAACTGCAAATCGGAGTGAAAAAGAAATGGTGAACCCGATGTGAATTTTTAACCAAGGTGGTGGTGTCTTCCACTCACTCTGACAATAAACTATGGCTAGATAAAATGGATCAGGACACATGTATTCATGTATAGATATGATACTTTGAGAGGGTATTCATGTGCTTGTTTTTCAAATATATTTCAAGATCATTTCAATAGAACACTTCTAAATCCAATGGAATCTCACCAGTTCACATAGACATACGCATTAGCCATTGTGTGAATTCATTCCTTCACCATAAAAAGGATGTCATCACTCAACCAATGTCTTCACTATTTGGTTTCAAAAGCATTGGTCTGGGAGTACAATCAAAATGATACACCCCATCTATGAAGGTGGCCTGACAGGCCATCTAGCCCAAGAATCCCCAATTATCATCTATTCAATGATGGTCGGTGGTCTGGAAGAAGACAAAAACAACATTCCTCTCAAATAATTTTGGGATATTATCCCTAGAACACAAAAAATAATTTTCTCCTTTACCTTAGGGAGGTTGATGATGTAGTATCCAGAAAATTTATCCCGATAATATAGGGGTCCCTCATGATGGATCCTTCCAACTATCACGTATTCCAATTACTCATGACCTTGTATCCTCACCACGAATAGGACAATACCCCACAATCCATAGAATAATTCATTTGGACTCAATCCCCCCGAGGATCCCATAGATAGCAATGATCAGTCAATTATAAGCAAGACATCATTCTTGTTCATACTGAAGAAGCCTTACAGAAAAATATAGTGGAAAATTGTGAGTATTTGAAAATCCTTTCTTCCACATATGATTCCCACAAGTCAAATATGATGAATAATAGTGAGCATATGAAAATCCTTACTCATTAACATCATGGTCATCCATTAATTACGACAGTAAACCATGAGTAGATGAAAATATTTGCTCCCACACACAATGTTTTTTTGGTCAAATATGTTAAAAAAAATATGAAGATGAAAATCCTTTATTGCACATATCAAGTCTATTAGTGAAATATAGAGGAAAATAAAAAGCTTATGTAAATACATTCTCATGCATATCAACCTCGTCAGTCAAAACTGGGGGGAAAATAATATAAGAGAATTCCCAATCATGCATATGTATCTTTTCAGTCAAATACAATATAAAATTATGAGTAGATACAAATTTTTTACTTTCTCACATCAATCCCATTATTCAAATACAGTGGAATACCAGAAGAAAATTCAAATCCCTTCTTTTGCATATCATACACGTTTGTCAAATAGAGTTGAAAAAAATGAGTAGATGGAAATCCTTATTCAGGAACATCAAGCCAACTAGTCAAATATGGTGGGAAATTATGAAAATATGCATATTCCCTCTCATTACCATCAATCTCATCTGTTAAATATAGTAGAAAATTATGGTAAAATAAAAATCCCCACTCACAAATATAACACCCTTTAGTCAAATATGGTGGAAAATAGAGGATCTTGTCGGTTTGACTCGGCTATGGAGCATGGAAAGACTCATATATCAACCCCATCATCAGAATGTGTATAAATTCCCATTCCCACTACATATGTTACTTAGCACTTCCTGAAAATCATTGAGGATTAGATACACATGTTTGACTACATATTTCAAACCTACTAAGGAAGAATTTTGTCAACTAATGTAGCTAGGCGTCGGGCCCCATAACCCTATATCCTCATGTAAAGAGACTAATTCGTGTAATTATATGATTACATAAGAGAATATGTATATAAATAATACAATATGGGAGGTCCATAAACAATATACCACATTAAATGGATAACTAGAGCGGGTATAAATCCCCATTGAAACTGGGGATTACTGGACCACTTCAGGGGCTACTCTAGGGAAGACATATATCCCTACTGAAATTTGATAAACTCATCAGTATATCTCAAAAGAAACATTGGATCCACCAATATATGTTCTTTTTTATGGGGATGAAAATTTACAATGCACAATGCTCGATAGCCACAAAAGAGTATCGAAGACAAAATCCCACCTGAGGTAGTTCAAATTCCTAGAGTTGACTTATGACCCCTCTCTGATAAATTCTTGAGTTATCGATACAATAAAACATCTATCAGTGGATGAATTGGATCTTTCTGAACCATGAAAAAATTATAGAATTATAATTATATGTTGAAAATCCCCTCACCACAGTACGACTACCTACAGTTTTGTAGTTCCTCCAAATAATAATTACAATAAAATCATAACTCAAGGAACAATTTTGAATATATTGAGAAAACATCTATTGATGAGAATCATGAAGGCACTCCTCATGGCCATAAGACCATTCAACAATATTTATGCCCATTAATATATCATATATGTGAAATAACTTATATTAAAATTTTCTGGAAAGGATGTGTCGAATCATTCATCACACTGTATCAATGGATTGTATCATTTTTTCTCAAACAAAAGTCAGTATGATGAAATGATAATCATTTGAACAAAATTTGGACCATTTACATGGAAACAGTACCCCTAATTTCCCCACTTATTATAACCCACAAACCAAGATGTTCTCATGTTGATATGACCAAGTAGAGGAATATCAATTATAAGAATAGAATAAAATGAGAGACAAATTTCTAGGGCTAAAATTCCCATAATGTTTTGAATCTCAACCACTTCATAGTTAAATAATTCAGATGAACCTTTTGGTGAGTTGATACAAAACTTCCATATTAAAATCTTGAAAACTCTTATCCACCTAAATAAAAAGTTACTCCAGTATGAGGGTTATGCATTCCATGTTAATGTTTTGAGAGATCTTAATCTATAAATCATCCTAGAATCCTTCCTAGTTGTAAAATGACCACAATTGGAGAAGAAACATAATGATTATCACCTATTATGCCTTGATACTCTGCATATATTATAATATCCAATTATCAATTCCACTCTTTGTTTTCATATTTGAGGATGGGGTGGGAATGGAGTTTTTCATTTTTCCCCACTACTTATCAAGAAAAATCCACTAGATGGGAAAACCTATAACTTCATTGTTATAGGGAGGCTACCAGGAAAGACCTCTGCTTAAGAAAAATGGAATACTTCAGAGGAATAGGGCATGAATAAGCCTCTAAAGGATCAGGACCCAAGAAAGAAAGCTATCAAAAAAATTCCGAACTAGGAAACAAGAACATTAAGAAAGATTCTCACTTGAGGGAAGTTAATCATTAGGCACTATGGATGTCCTTTGAAGTAGGAGGTTCACATTAAAATAATTAATGACAAAAAACTCATACTCTAACAAGGATATGTATGATCAAGAGGGCAGTTGTAGTTGTAGTAGAAGATGAATTAAAGGATAAACCACATCTAATAGGGATAGTGGTATTTTTAACAAAAAATTCCCTCCAAATCTGACACATTCATCACAAGGAGTAAAAATAGAAGATTGGGAGCAACCCCATCACATTGTTCTTGGGGTATTTTTCCCCCATCCTCACCCTCAACCAAAATTAGGTTTTTCCTGATTAGGGGAAACACCATTATATGAGGTATCCTAGTTCATCCCATATTGTGACCCATTTCTCTCAAAAGGGACATTTATGATAAGTTTTCATGATAGTTCACTCAGAGGCACTCATTGAAAAGAATATCAATTAGGATCTATGAAGGGAAGGAATATGTTCATAAAAGTGAGCCAAGAACCCTCCTATCACTTGATGGCCAATAAGACTCCTATGATACAATATTCATTGATGAATTTCATGGAAATTAACACTAAACATAGTGCTAAAGATGAGGAAAATTAATAGGAGTATAAAGAAGATGGGTATACCCAAACAACATTCCACATAGATCCAAATGAAAGTGGTTTGCACACCCAGAATAAGTGAATTGTTCTAAATTTTGGGATTCCCTCAACCAATCTATCACCTCCTCCTTAGAAAATATCCACCAAAGAATGGGGTAAAATAAGTGATACATAAAACCCATATTCTGAATAGGATGAAGCTCTCATACTTGAGAAAAGATTATCTCAGTAGGAATAACATATGTAAGAGTTGAAAAGAATTAATATAGAAATGATTTGAGGAAGCATTCTTACCAAATATGATCCATAAGCAGAGCCTCAACTCACACATTGAAACAATGTACCGCAACAATATGTGTTTTTTCATGAAAATGAAGTAGATCCAGGAAATACATGTAACCCGATGTCTAGGAATTCGGTTTACTTATACCCAATGATAGATGGATATAAATAATTCCCTCCACTAAGGAAATAAAGAGAACAGATTCAAGGAGACCCCCAAACAACATCCCCTAATGTTTGTTACATGCAAAATATTGGTAGAGCTTGCACATCATGCCCTACTGTTTGTTTCCTCTCTTGCCCAATATAATTTACAATCAAATGTTCATCAAGGGATTATCAACCACATCATTTAATTGGATGTCTTATGGGATCTTTTGGTGAACAAAGTTACATAGTACAACTATAATGAAAACCTTACTATAAATGGGGGATAACATCCTACCCTCACCAAATTTTAGGAGTCCTACATTTCCAATATCTAATGTCTTGGGAGAACTAGACTAGAATTTATCAAATTTAATGAATATTTGTGATCATGTGATGGGAATACCTATGAAATATGATTCTATAAAAATTAGATTCTTTCTGAAAACCATGCAAGGGCTGACCATCATACGGTACACCCATTTTCTAGCTTAGTCAATCACGAGATGGGAGGATCTCTATCGAAAATTTATCTTCCAATTCACCTCAATGTTGTAAAACAAACTGATAAATGACTTATAAAACTATCAATAAGGATAGAATGAGAGGTTTTTTGATTTAATTTTTATTTGGAAGGGGTTGACCTACTCTTTGAGCCCACAACTTCCATAAGGAGATTTTATTTTTCTGTGCATTGAGAAACATCCCAATGAGTTGAGAATTCCACTCATCACAATATGGTATACAGGTAGGTTTTAGGGTATCTCTAATATTTATATATCATTTAAAGGTTATATATAGTGATCCAACATCAAATCATTAATGATTCCAACATCCCCAGGTAAGAGAATGGGAAAGGAAAAAAGTTGCATCTGTCACACTTAATTCATCCTCTACAAAAGATCCAATTCCAATCTTGCACCATATCAGGAAGAAAACCCTAGGTGTCAACCAAATATTCCTTCTCATTAGGATAGAGGGTAGGAAACCCGTGAAAAAATTGTTTGAGGAGATAATGGTTCATGGTTACTCATTCTAATATGACTAAGTCTACAACAACTATATAGAAGCTATGGAGAATGACTTAATCCATCTCTTAAAACCCAAAAGGAAAGACCATGTAGGTATCAATGAACACCAAGTTAATTTAGATTTTCATTGGAAACCAGGGAAGAATATTTAGGAACTATTCTATTATAAATACATAGTTTAAGAAAAGCTATGATCTAGGAAAGTAAAGATGGGGAAAACAACAACAGAGATAGCATGCATCTTTTCTACTTCTCCCCTGGAAGATGGTGAATAGAATGAAGTTTCCAGAAAGTGATTGTAGACATTTGATGATTGGATGACTCAAAAAAAATTCATACAAACTCATTCCATCCTCTGATAATAGTTTAAATAACAAACTATTCCCCCTTCTTCTCCTACAGTGACACAACCGACTCCATCAACATCACATTCCTCTACAAGTTTTCCTTCTATGAAGAAAAACAGGAAGAACGATGAATGATAACACATAAGAATATAATCCTTCACCAAGGATGAATATATATCTGAATCTATAGGGATTTATGCCCCCCTATTACAAAACCACGAGGACCACCTCAATAAATGATAACACCATAAATGTTCATACAAAAAAAACCTCATCAGATGAAATGTTAATCTTTGATTCCATTAATATAATTCATTTATTAAATCCCATATCTGATGATGAGTATGAAAATGAACTTGATTTACCAACACCCAACTAGGGAACCTGAGGATGAGTTCGTAAGAGCTATGGGTACTAGGGAATATTTAGTCAAAGAAGAATCCATAATGTATCCACGACCCTACTCAGTCTATTAGTGTTGTAGAAACTCACAGAAGAGCCCTTTGGAGAGTCCAATAGGAGAAGAGATATCTAGTTTCATATGAACAAGGTCACCATCACTTGATCAACCTGGAGTATCAATCATAAGTGGAATATGTGTCCAATCCACCTTCGTATGTAGGTAGAGATCTTATACTTAACCCACTACAGATCTGAGCACCATCATGTCATGATCTGAGGGAATATCTATCTATATACATCACTCAAACCCCTAAATATCTTTTGAATGATAATCCATATAAAAAAATATTAGGAATTTAATCCATATATATGACATCTGGAATAAATTAACCTTCATTCTGGCCAATCAGTCGATGTTAGATGCCCAGAGTTTATCAAAAGGCCCCATGGAAGCACTTATAGAGGCTTCGCAAAGACCCCAAGAGTTTAAAGATGAAGTTTCTTCTAATGAGGTCTATCATATAGAGATCAATCCTACTGAATGTCATGTAGTTATCTGAAATATAGCTGAAGATAAATATTTTATTATACTAGGACACATTAAAACCTTGTTCACATATGATAAGATAAATGGTGTTTCCATCCAAAGGGCATTGGTTAAAAATGAATTAGTAGTAAATTTCATTCCAATATGTCATTCAATGTTTTTCTAGGAAGGCAATAGTTTCATCAACACATTGAAATTACCTCATTATAACATCAATGTAGAGACCCAAGCTTGAAGTACATGGAAATTACATTACTTTTGAGGAATACATAATACATAACAAAAACCAACACACAAGGACCGTAATAGTTTAGTGTCTTTGGAAATTGGGAATATAAACTCTTAATCTTGTTGAAATATCTTCAACATCTCCCATAAAAATATTCCCCTTTTTGTTTCCTTACCTAAAACCTTTCTTTTAATCCTGGGGGAAAGGAAAACATAAAAAGGGTGATCTCAAATGCTCAGTAAGGGTACACATGGAGAAAATAAAACAACCCATATACATTTGAACACAAAAACATAAACATAATGTTTAAACATCAAAATCTTGAGCAATGACATAAAACATTGCAGTACATAAGGAATAGATCATAATTGAACATAAATCATGATAAAATATCATGGGAATAAAACATGTAATTGTGGTAAACCATTAAGCACATGATATGATTTCCATAGTAGCCAAGGCATTGATGCCAACACCATCTTAGTGGACAATGTCCCTTTCTGAATCGAGTTCACACCTCATTCCAGTCTTGTGTCATTAAACCGTATTAACTTACCATTCCAGCCATGTCTATCTCATGAGATATAAATCTTTACCCAATGCATTGGAGGTAGATATAGGTCCCATACATCTCATAATGAAATCATTCTTACGTGTGCCACAACATAAATCATTCATCATAACCCAAAAAATAAAAATGGGTTTCATAAACATCATCCCATCATAACATAATCCATATAAAGAAAGGATATCATTTCATCATAAGAAAAGTAAAACCATGTAAATCATAGATACATTATACTTGAAACATACACATATGAAATAATTTCATCTTAGATGGAAAATGGTTTTGATAAATCACTTGAAATAAATTCTTGAGGAAAATATCATTTCTTATTCAAAATTGTTTTCTTTTCACAAAATACCCTTACATTTTAAAAGAAAATGATTTTTTTGAAAATAGTCAGGAAATATTTTAGAGTAAGCATCATAAAAATAAGGCGTTATGAAACTATAAAAATCCGTTCATTCCGTATATGTTAAAAAAATATTCTCCTCGTACTTTTGTCGGAAAAGTAAAAAGCTTCCTCATATGGTAAACAAAAGAAATATTTCTTTAATAACATGTGGTAAAATTCAAAAATGGGTAAAAAGTAATTTAAACATACATAAATACACTTTTATAAAACATGAACATAGATGATAATAATAATCCCAGTAAATACTAATGAATAAACAATCTCGGATAAGAACGATATTGGAATAATTATCCCTTAACTTAGGTCTGATATGCTTCGTACGTATCCGAACCTCCTGTATAATGATTTAAATAATGTCATTTACTAGTTATAGAATCATATTAATTGTTATGATATCATATATGGTTCACTTATGACTTTATATTACCCGTTCTTTTGTAAATTCCATGTTAAAGCAGCGTTTAGGGTAAAATCGTTTTATTTATCGTACGTGTTTGGACTTGTTGTTATTGATATTATTATTACTTATATCATGTTTTACTTACTTCCAGAATGTAAATCATGATTTATATATCATATATATTATATATATATATATATATATATAATAGATAGATAAATGAAATGAAACACACCGTTCATGGAGATAGTAGGTCGTACGTACGCATGAACGATGTTTTCCTTTCCTTATTGACTTGAATGGAAGTAAGTAGATGATATATATATATATAGTAGATTTATCATGTCATATATTTCTTTATTACTCATTATATATACTTTATAATCATTCTTGAATGGTTAACATGGAAAATGAATCTCATCGCGTCGTGGAGACAGTAATCCGTACGTATGCACGAGCGATGATATCGTTCCCATGATTATTGAATTGAATTGGATTGAATGATATAATATATAAGAATAAGTATGATGTTATAATAACTATATATAGTTATGCTTTACACCATTATATCCATCCAAGTAAGGTGGTGGTTGAAAAATAGATTACACCAGGGCATGGAGACGGTATTCTGTACGTATGCACTCGTGGTGATTTTATTTTTCATATGATGGATAGAAGGTGAAATGGGGTTTTCTCATAGTTATAATAACATATCAGTATATTAGTGATATTTATGTTATTAATTTATAATTAAATAACTAAATAAGAAGAATTTGAAGAAGAAAGAAACTTGAAAGAATCGGTAGAAGAGATTACCTCTTCTTCGATGCACCTCTTTTAAGATTCCACTTAAGGGACTAGAGTTGATCTTTTGAGAATACCAGAACATCCAGAATGTTTCTAGGGAAGTGGAGAAGATAAATGGTCAGGGTTTTTCCGAGCTTGGAGGCTCAAAGTTGTGTAAAGAGGAGAGGGAGGAGGTGCCCTTTTATAAGGGAGGAGAGGGGCACTTTAGGAAAAACTTAAAATATTATTTTATAATAAAGTCATATTCGGTTTATAATAGCTCCAAATTGATTTATTACGATGATAAAGTGGGTATGGGTCGAAATAATCTCATCCAATGGGTTTTAGACAAGTTTAGTTTACCATTTTAACCTTATCATTTAGATTTAACTCTAAGTTAAATAATTTAACTTTTACCATGTCTTCTTGTTTTCTTACACTGTATGGTTAATAAACATACCATAACAAGCCAAACGAATCCCAAGTGGTTAATTATTAATATATATATCCTTATCTAAGTCATTTGGAAGAACCTTAGATTTTTAGGAATATAATAACAATTAATAATATAATATTTGTTTTAAAAACTATTTTATGTCAATTTTGACACTATTTGGTAATTGATTTTTCTGAAAATCATAACTTCATGATTAGTTAGAAAAAAGTTTATTAAATCAAAAATAACATATCATATTAACCTATAAAATTATTTTAATTCATAAAAAGTCTCAAATTACATTTATTTTGGTATTTCTAACATCAATTATGTTAATATTTCATTAATAAGGTATTTACTGCATCATCATTGTTTCATAAATAAATTAAATTCTTTAATGTCTAAAAATTATAAATAAAATACCATTATGTATAAAATCTTTTTATCTTTCTAATTAATATTTATAGTTTAATTTATCTTATGTATAACCCTATATTAAAAATGTTTAGTTATTAAATGTTGATTTTAACTCTTTTAACTCTTCTTTGAATTAAATAATAATAAATGTCATAATCTAATCCAAGTGGACCTAAATGATAATATTATTTTTCTAAGGTTGTTTTAGGTCTAATTATACTTATACAATAGAATTAGTACATGTGTTAGGGTAATAATAATATCATTTTTACCCTTAATTACCCTATTTACTTTTAATGGTGGTAAATAAAGGTAAAAAGTTACTATTCACCCAAAATTATTTTCATCTCATTGAACCAAATTTTACTTAATGATATTAACCGTGTCCCTCGGATTTTTGAAATTCCATTCACAGAAGTGGTAGAATTATGTTTTATGCAAATTTGCAAAAGCTCAAAGGAGGTGGGTAAAAGACGGTAAAAATTTCAATATAATTTTTATATATCTAAAATTATCATAAAATGACTCCAATGAATTATATTGAACTTATATATATATTATGAATCTATTTTGACCTAAAATAAATTTTAATAAAATAAAAAATTATTTAAATAAAAAGTCGGTTTTAAATAGAAACCCATTGTTTTCATTATTCATCAAAAATTGAATGTTTTCAGAAAAATACCAAAATTTCGCCCTAGTCTAATTTTGATATTCTGAATCAAAAAATGAAGTCCATTTTGAATGATAAAATTTATAACATTTTAAAAAGTAGTTATTAATATTCATAACAGCTAGTTTATATAATATTTTAATAACATATCTTTGTTTAGTGATACTCGGTATTGCGTATAACACATGCTATCGAGGATGGTCGTGATTGCGTGTAATGAAAGACATGTCAGGGTTGCATGTAGTACAAGACTCCTTTGTCGTTACGTATAAGAAAATCCAACCATATTTCATTTATACATTGAATATATATATATATATATACTCAATGTTGCACAAAATAACTTCTATCAAACGATCTTAAAATTTTGTGTAACACGATCCAAGAATAGTGTTGCGTATAATGAAAGCTAATACGGTGTTGCGTATAGCGCAAGATAATCTTGGTGTAGCATACAACACAAGACATAAATTAAAAAGAATACTTCTCATAAAATCTCAGGGTATTGCAATCAATGCATGAAAAACTATATTAACGTACATATCAAGGAATTTCACACTAATATGGATCTATTTGAATCTCGTAAATCAGCCTATATTGATGCATGATTCTATCAAATGGAAGGGAAATAACCCATGGTTGATCATGTCTCTAGGGTCACTATCCCGAAAGGTTTGGAAATGATATTGGACAACCCTTTAAACATATAATTGAAGAATACAAGTTTCCCATCAATCATTTCGATCACATGAGTCCAAATCCAAGCTTGTATTCCATGACCTTCATGATATTAGTTTTAAAAATGGAATCAAACAGTTTTAAAAAGGCTATTAACTCATCCAAAAGGGGTAAAAGCTCGAGTGAAAATTCCCTCGTTCTATCCCTTGAGATCCAAAAAATATTTCTCTCATTAACAATGTTTGAATAAGTGTTCATTACACTAGGATAAATATATAATATTAATTCTTCACCGCTTGTTTCTCTTTGTTAACATCAAAGACACTCTGCGTCATCCATTGGGTTAGAATAAATATATTAATCTTTTGGATGACAATGTGTTAAATCCACTCTTAAATATAGAGATCTTGCCCCATAACATAGTTCCTTTTAGAGTAAGTTCATTGTGGAAAGTGAGGAAGAAGAATAAGAGAATGATAAGGACATCAGGTAAGACCCTCCAAAATTTTAGGAAGGTCTCTTTACCACCATTGATGAACTCAAGAAGATAAATATATGTAACAACGAGGACCCATGACCCAACATGATTAGAATAAAAATGTCTTTTTAATAATATGTTTTATATACCACTTTCTAAAGAAACATTGGGATATGTTGACATTGAACTACCCAAAAACATCAAGCCTTGATCCTGAGGTGGGTACCCATCACTCGGGCCTACCAAAGGACCTCTAGGGCTATAAAACAAGCATCTAGAAGGACACACCTGATGCACAATGAAAAAATTGAGTCTGAATTCTAAAATATCATCACCTCTAACATAATTATAGATTCCCAATATCCAAAATGGATAACCAATATAGTCTCTATAAAGAAAAACAATAGGAAAATTTGGGTCTAAATTGATTTCAGAGATCTCAGTCAGTACTATCCAAAGGATGATTTCCCTGTCCTGATCATAGTGCTACTAATTGATGTGATGACCAAATATCAATCTGTTTCTATATTTAATGGATATTTAGGGTATAATAAAATCTGAATGGCCTTTTGATTGATGAATCCTGATGCTACCGTCAGGTCCCCTTAGGGTGTATTTTTTTCTCGGGTAATGCCCTTTGAATTGATGAATTTTGATTCTAAAAACTAAAATTCCATGCATCGCATCATCAAAATATTCTGAGTAATGTTTTTTGTATTCTATGATTATGATCTAATGGTTTAATATTGAAATAGTTTTGACCATATAAATAATATTGAACCCTAATTTAATTAATTATGAAAACACAACCTAAAAATTAACCCCTTGAGATTATCATTCAGCATCACCATAAGGAAATTTCTTGGCATCATCATTTTCCATCATGTCTTCAAATTCATCCATGAGAAAAAAATATTATCCTTGGAATTTAAACTCATAAAAACCTCACATAGTTGAGATGAATTAACAGAAACTTGGATTAAATTTTTTGATTTATATTCAACCATGTATGAAAATGTTTTCCCTTTACCAATTTGATGAAGAGAGGGTTTACATACCAGTGGGTTGATGACAGTTATAAAGAATTCAATAGTGTCAGGTAATACATATTGAACTCTCCAGTATGGATCCTTCCTATCAAATGAAGAAAAATTATTTTATATTCAACATCCATAAAGAGGTCACTATGTAACTTCCTCACAAATAATGGATATCAGGAGTGGGAACAAAATTTATTACCTCATGTTAACCATGATCAATGATTGGACTCAATATTCAGATATTGGGAAAAGCTATCAGGTGTTAATATTTATAGTTTATAAATTGTGGCATTACCTATTGTATCGTTATGTATGTTTGGTCTCTCATCACAACCCACTTAAATACATCATCAGTCATCTGATTTTGACTGCAGATATGTCATAGTGGGTGGTGATTCTAAAATGGTTTGATATTCAATTCGTGTCTCTAAACTATATAAAAGT
This sequence comes from Viscum album, assembly GCA_963277665.1. NCBI lineage: Eukaryota > Viridiplantae > Streptophyta > Magnoliopsida > Santalales > Viscaceae > Viscum > Viscum album. Next base: position 1,272,499,570 of record OY728132.1, on the reverse strand, counting down.
AAACAAATTGGTAGACAACATTGTAGAATACCCCTCAGAATAGATGATGCCACAAGATATTGAACTACCCAAGGAAGAGTTATTTACTATTCAATAATCCCCCTAGACATGGGATATATATTTTTATGGGGATTTAAAAATCATAATAGGGATGTGTATAGGAGACCCCGGGATAATAAATGTTGGGTTGGGATTTTTTCTCATTTCCCTAGAAAATATAGTCTTACACCACTCCTTTCTACTATTGGAAGGGTTCATGAACATTGATGCAGAATATGAGGCCCTCATAGTAGGGTTACATCTCGAACATCAAGTGAAATTAAATCAATTAAAGATAAATGGAAATTTGAAACTAGGCACAATGAAGGTTAATAGTGATTATGCCATAAAATTAAGAGCTAATATCCCTTCTAGACTACATTTGGGGACTAATGGAGGAATTCCATTTGTAAGAGACATTGAATCACATATCGTACTCACACAATGACATAGACGATGTGGTATAAAATTTACCCATGAATATATATGATCTAGAATGGGATGAAACATTCATCAGTATTTCACATAAATGGATGGTCTCACCTTCTATTTGAGACAACACAAAATAGATTGATGAAGTATGTCCCATCCCCGAATCATACAGTCCTACCACAGGATGGATAATACCCCTGGTATAATACCATAAAAATGGAGTACTCTCAGCGAACATAGATGGGAAATTGTAAATCCAATGACAATAAGTCAATTTTGTTCTATATGATGACGGAAATCATCAAAAATTCCTCTATAAGTGGGGTGTTTATGGGTTCTTTATCACGGGAATTGATGGAGAAGAAACCACTGATGTCATGAAAGAAGTTCACACCATAACCAATGGTGCCCAACTACCAAGGTTTAAGATTTTTCATAAGATCTAGAGGCTTGGGTACTATTGGACCACTATAAAATATGATTGTACAAAATTTACCAAAAAAGTTTCACTCTTTCATGGTGCACACCAACATCAATTTTCAACCGCCAGAGTTACTTTATACAACCAAATATACTTGTTAATTTTTCTTACAGGGAATAGAGATCATGGGAGAATATCCTCCTACCACATCATAGTAGTTATAATATATTATCAATTCAAATTCTTCTTCTCTATGTGGGATGAAGTTGTACCCCTCACAGAAGTAGGATAAAGTAATATATCCACCTTTATAAAAACAAACACCATTACTAGATTTGGTGTCCCACCTAAAAAAATGATGGAAAACAACCCCAATTACTGTTCGTCGACTTAAAAAAGTTATATCTACAGTATAACATCAAGTAAAACAATTCAACCTGCTATCATAGAGTAGAAAATGTACAAATAGGGTCCATCAACAAGACCCTATCAAATATAATAAATAACATTGTAGATAAGGATAAAAATTATTAGTCTAATAAGCTTCTACATTCCTTGTAGGCATACCAGAGAAAATTCAAACCATAAAACAAGTGACCCAATACTCTATGGTGGGTGGGACAGAGGCGGAGCTACCCATAGATATTAAATTACCCCCACTCTTTGTGCCCATCTATGATCATCTATCCATAGATGATAAATCCAAGAAATGGATGGATAAATTGGAGTGATTGGATGAGAAGAGATTTCCTACCTTGCATTGTTTATAATTCCCCCAAAACAAGATAGCACAATACTTTAAAAAAATATCCTATGATCATTCTATGAGGGAGAGATAGTGTTGGTCCTCAAGACTCTGATGATACCCAGAATGAAATTTTAAAATTTGGAACCAATGTGGGAGGAACCCTATGCCATACACAATGTTTACTCTAATAGAGCCTAATCCTTGATTTCAAAGGACAAAAAATCACAATATCCTCCCAACAACATGATGTTCCTAGTGAAATATTTCCTATAATAAAATGACCTAACATCTTTATTGTATGAAGTTAAACTTCATGGTACCCTTTTTCCAGATCACATGGCATTAAAATAAATGGAAAATCATCTCAACATTAGAACATTAATCTAAGTTGTCAGTATTTGACTCATGAACATGAAAATAATAAAATATCATACATGTTGAAATATGATAGGATACATGACACCAAAATCAATATTACATGACATTAAACTACATAACATCATCATTCCAGCAAAAAGATGTTAAACTGTAGAACACCATATCGTCCATGTTGCAAGACAGTAAACATTGTGACAACAATGTCATCATTTTACGATGTTAAATTACATATAATCACAATCCTCACCAAATAATGTAAAAATACATGGTTGTGTTCACTCTACATGACATTAAACAACATGGTTGATGTCCTTTGTATAACATAAAACTACATATTATTTTGGACCTTGCCCGAGTTGGTCATTACCCTTTGTGCCAGTATCCCACCACACATGCATTCAAGAATAGCATGTGGCTTGATTAACTTCATTAATGGATACATATTAATTTATATACCATTTGCGTTGGCATACCTACAATGTTCTACCCATTCATAATATTTTTTTTCACTAGCCATTGTCCTTCAGGCCAATCTTCATGTTGGTTTTTGTTTTTTTCTAGTCTACAAAATCATCTTCCCCATAACTAAATGTCCTTATCATAAAACCTAATACTATCAGACACCATCATCCTAGAAACAATACAATAAAATAAATGCTCTATGTCCTTGTTGTATTATATAAAATGGAACAACATGCCCATACCTATTTGATTGGATCACAACCTTGGGTGCTTTCCTCATACTTAATCCCTTTTCGAGAAGTATTTGTGGATTTATTCCTATTATCATAAGATATGTAGTGATTTCTAGATCTATATTGTAAAGACCTAGAAATTTCAATGAAATTTTTTTTATAAATGTTTTGTAATTTTACGAGTTCATAGTATTTGACGGCTCCAGATTCTGAGGCCTGGTGTGCCCGGAATCAAATTATGAAGTTTTATTCAAGTAAGTTCAGTAAACGTACATGTGGGTTTTTCTATCTTTTAAACCGGTGATCAGAATTGAAATCTGAGGGCACTGATAAAATCGCAGCGCTGGTATTCTCTTAAGGGGACCTTTACCTCAGTTGGGTTTTATGCGGGTTGAAAGATATAATTTGGGGATTCGTAGAAAATTAAATAAAATTGTTGTTTTGCACAATTTTATTTTTAGTGGTGGTTATTTTCCTCCAAATAAGAGTTGAAGGTGGGACCCACACCCCACATAACCTCCCATGGGAGGATAAGAGTAGCGGGGCCAACATGATCCATAACCCTTCAACTCCACATTAACTCCCCTTTATCTTCCCGTAATTAATTTTCCACTTTTTCCTTTAATTATGGTGGAGCCTCTCCACCTCCCACTTGTTGCCATTAATAGGACAACACCTTGAATTAATTATTTGAACTCCAAATATTAATTATTTAATTTAAGTGTTTGAATTCTGAAAAAAATGTGGGAATAAAATAATAGCCTAAGATATTATTTTATTGGGCACTTGTTGTGTTGGGGAGGCTTTGGAGAATTAGAAAAATAGAGTTTTTCTCTCGATGAAGAACATCGTTCTTCCAAGAAGAACATCTCCGACGAATATCGCAAATAACTTCTCCAACGATGCACCCTCTTTATACGCACCCTGAAATCAATGGAATCGACATCCGTATTTCACGATGCCCGACCTCCATGACGCTCGTCTTTCGTGGCTCGTTGGCATGCAACGTTCTTGAAATTGATGTAGGGGTTTGTATAATTAAAAGTGAATAATTTTTACCCCGTTCTTCATTGAATTTATTGGATTATCTTCGATCATCTGCTATCACTTAACGCCGAGGGCGCGGGCCAAATGAACACGGCACGACGACCCTCAGTTGATCCTTGTTCTTATTCATGGTGGAGGCGGTGATGGAAAATGTGGCGACAACCGAGGGCGGTGGCGACAACGGCGGCCGTGCGTCGGCCTGTTAGAGGATCACGGCACCCGGTGCCATGCGGGAAGAGGAGACAGCAGCCCGCATCCGCGGATTTCTCAGCCGAGGAAGAACCAACCGGTCCCTCGACCGGTAGGGCTGGAAGAACCGGCCGGCTGGAGAAACTTGGTAGCTCATGGTGCCGCGCTGCGGAGAACCGCGACCCCTTCTTCCACGGGTCGCTTCGGCAGGCGATCCGGCTAGTCGGGTTGAAGAAGCCTGCGACTCCCGAAGGTTCCGCGTGGGAGAACAGCGGCCCGCTCGCACCGGGAAGACTGGTCGGCTGGGCAGGAGAGGCGGCACCACCTGGCGCCGCCGTTGCAACCCCCCCCCCCTCCCGCGCCGCTCGACCAGTTGGCCGAGCCGCGGCCTGCTGCGGGCTGGGCCGAGCCGACCCCCCTAATGGGTAGGACCTTCCGAGACCGGACGGGCCGACCGGCCAGCCCGCCGGGCTTGACGGGCCGGGCCCGTTTCACTTAAACATGTATAACTCAAAGACCGCGCGCCCGAACGACGCGCCGTCTGTGGCAATGGGACCCTTGCGACAAGGAGGTATTTTTGTGATACTATAAGTGAGTTTTAGATGACTATGAAAAACGAAGGGTTTTGGAATGAGTGTAATTCCAACCTGGCCCCTGGAACGGAAAAGCCAATAATTCTTAGACCGGGAATTCGATTGATACGTCGTCTGTCGCGTTGGGTTCCTTTTGATGAGACAGAACATTGGGATACATAAACTCTGGACTTCATGATATTTTATGTATCAAACACTTTTCTCTAGGAGCGGACCCTCCCGGAATCGAGCGTGTTGTTTAAGGGAACCCTAGAGCTGGTTGCGACTGCTTCGACTACTGTACTGGGATCCATTGTGGGTTCGACAGCAACGACTACTGTACTGGGATCCATCGTGGGTTCGACAACGACGACTACTGTACTGGGATCCATCGTGGGTTCGACAGTGATGACTACTGTTCTTGTATCATGTGTGGGTCTGGTATTTTGACCTTTGTACTTGTATCCTGTGTGGGTCCGACAGAGTAGATGGTCTTGTATCTTGTGTGGGTCCGACATCTTAGATGAATCACTACGATGACTACTGTTCTTGTATCTTGTGTGGGTCTAGCAGTTTGACCTCTGTACTTGTATCATGTGTGGGTCCGACAGAGTAGCTGGTCTTGTATCCTATGTGTGCCCAACAGCTTTGCTGGTCTTGTATCATGTGTGGGTCTAACAGCTTAGATGAATCAGTGACTACATATAATCATCTCTATCTTTATACGAAATATGTATACACGTGTCAGTTGATACATGTCTTTCAACCATTATCATCATTGTTATTGACTTTACTTCCTTTATGGAATTAGTTTGAGCTTGTTCTTGTGAGTTGGAGCTGGACTGAGTTTGGTAACTTAGGTATATGTATGGGCATATACCTAAGTAGGGTTAGTTGGTACTTTTTGGTCATATCTTTCTTCTTTTGTTTATCCTTCGTGGATTCTGGGAGACCTTCGGGGGTCTCGGGGTCCCTACTGAGTATCTTTATACTCACCCCTTCATGGGATATGCCTGTACCTCGTTGTGTTGGATGCAGACTATATATAGCATTGACATAGGCCGAGAGTGAGCCATGATCGGACGGTACCTGGAGGTGGACCTCACGGCGAGACAATACACAGAGTGGACCGATAGATGTGGAGTGTTGAGGTGGAAATATGTACCTACCCTTCAGGTAGGATACTCAGCGGACATTCCATGAGCTTCCCTTTTTCAGTTGTTGTCCCTTTTTCAGTTGTTGTCCCTTTTTTAGTTGTTTTCCCTTTTTCAGTTGTTGTCCCTTTTTCAGTTGTACTTATTTTCCGTTGTATCTTTACCTTACTTTTGGGCTTGTATTTTCGACCCATTTTACTTTCAACACTACCTTTTGTATATAGTTTTCACTTAGAGCTTTTCTTCCAGCATACTCTTTTTGTGTGTGTGTTTCTACTATAAAGGAAATGCCTTCCCAGCTTAGGGATATATGCTTTTGGTGCTAGTCTCTAGCCCATGGCCTATGGAAGGCGGTCTTGGAGTAGTCACAGAATGGTCCCCAAGGATGAGTCATGACAAATTGGTATCAAAGGAGTCGGTTCTACCGCAGAACTTAAGACTCTGATCTTTTTTTCTGTGATGAAATAGTGTTAAGAGTATTGAGTGTGGTTTTCAGTCCAGGGAGTCCAGTGTTGGTATGACGGCTGACATATCCATACACCCGGACCCTGACCTCTGATTACCAACTTAGTGCACGGAAACACTGATTGTGTGTGTGTTTCAAGAGTTTCCTTTGTGGTCTCTTTAATTCAGCTCACTAGGTATAACTTATTGATCGTGGTGAACCTGTTCCCTATCAGAGTTCCACTATGAAGACAGCCAGCTAGGGTTCTCGAGAGAGAGTACACGCTGACGGCTGACCGAGCGACGAGGCTCTGGTGCAGGGCCCTCTTACTATGTCGGCACCTTCGGGTGGTGTACCAGTAGAACCACCCCCCGTTGGGTAGAAGATTCCACCAGCCACACTAGTGGATGGTGCACGCTGACTAAGCGTGTTGCATGAGTTCCAGCGGCAGAGACCTCCGAGGATTCGAGGCGAGACAGATTCCCAGGCAGTAGAGGACTGGATGGAGGTGATTATTGGAGTTTTCCTCCTAGTTGAGACACTAGTAGAGCAGATGTTGATATTAGCTACTAAAATTTTTCAGAGAGTGACCATGAGGATGGTCCGAATAATGATGAAGTTTCGGTACTTGGACCATTTTCCGAGATGGTACCTTCAGGCAGTGTGCCAACTATATCACTGCCCGTTGGTCAGCAGACACTACCGGCGGTACTGGTAGAGGACACTTATAGTCATAGTGCCTTACATGTGTTTCAACACCAGATATCCCTCAAGTTCTGAGGAGAGCCTGACCCACAGGCAGCTAAGGACTGGCTTGAGGTGGTGGCTGAGAGTTTTCTAGAGCTTATACAGCTTCGGCAGGATGACATGTTAGTAATTGAGTATTCATCGAGGTATACCAATCATTTCTGGTACTTGGTGAATATGATTCGATTAGTGCTTCATAGCTTGGACCTATGAGCAAGATGTGTTTAAGGCTATCTGAGCCATCACATTTTAGTCTATACATTCCTACTTATGTTAGGGTGATAGAGAGAACCTTTGTGGTTGAATGTCCATTGGCTGAGTGGATACAGCCAGTGAATGTTAACAGTTGGAAAGCATGAAACTAGTGTCTGTCTTAGAGACTTGAGGGTGTAAAATGTTTCGAGAAGAGGAAGTGTTAAGGAAAGATGAATTTGCAGGGCAGCAGATGTGGAAGCAGAGCTAGGAGAGCAGCATGAGGTGGTGAACATTTCGACATGTTACAACCACCCGCCTTTGTAGTCCTCGTTAGGCTCATGGAGCTGGAGGGCAGGGGAAGAGAGTAGTTGCATGTGGTCAAGGAGTGTGACCCAAGGGCTCTAGGAATGATTTGAGGTACAGTCTGTGTCTACTACTAGCTATCGTATCAATAGAAATAGGTACCAAACATTCCTTCCTTCCACGAATCTTGTCCCAGACTTAGAGTTTCCGGTTAAGACGTTGAATTGACCCTCATGTATAGAGTTATCTTTGAGAGGATACTCGATAACCACACTTATGAAAATGATGTGATCTAACCCTTGAAGAGAGAGTTTCAGTTGGAACCTCTTGGTGGCAGCATCGAGGCCTTACGACGTTAATTTGGGTGTGGACTGGGCAACCACAGTTCATACACAGATTGACTATATTAGGAAAAAAGGTTGTGGTTTATCTAAAATGTAGGGATGGGGTTTTCCTTGGTCAGTGTAAAGGAAAACCCAGGCAGCACAGGATGGAATCATGAATAAGAGGGTGTAGTGGATCACTTAGGAGTCGTCCAAACATACCATTGTACCATACTTCTCCAGAGTTACAGCACCACTATCAGCTTTGATGAAGAAGGGGGCAACCCTTCATGTGGTCAGATAGATGCTAGTAGAGCTTTTAGGATCTCAGGAAGAGATTGACCAGTGCACCCATCTTGAGGATACCAGAGGAGGGAATAGGGTACGTAGTTTACTGCGACGCATCAAGGACCAGACTCGGGTGTGTCCTGATGCAGGAGCGAGTAGTGATCGCCTATGGTTCACGGAAGTTGAGACAGCAAGAGAAAAACTATGCTACCCATGACCTGGAGTTAGCAGCCGTGGTCTTCGCCTTGAAGTTGTGGTGGAACTATCTTATGGGCGAGCGTTTTATAGTATACTCTGAACACCGGAGTCTCAATTACATCTTCTCGTAGAATGATCTGAACCTGAGACTGCGGCGATGGATCTAGTTCTTCGACGACTATGACTTTGAGATAGTCTATACTTTTGGGAAAGGGAACGTTGTAGAAGATGCTCTCAGAAAGAGTGGCAAAGATGTGCCAGGACCTTAGATGACAACATTGGTGGCCGGATATGAAGAAAGCAGTAGTAGAGTTTGTCTCTTGATGCCTCACTTGTCAGTAAGTGAAGGTAGAGCACCGGGTTTCAGCAGGCATGGTTCAGCCCTTAGTGGTTCCAGAGTGGAAGTTGGATGGGATATCCATGGATTTTGTGATAGGGATTCCTCATACATCCAAAGGACAGGACTCTATCTGGGTGATCGTTGACCGACTCACCAAGTCGGCCCACTTCTTATCAATCAAAGAGAAGGTTTTAGTAGAGAGCTTGGGACGCCTCTACATTTTGGAGATCGTATGGATTCATGGTTTTCCATCGACTATTGTCTCTGATCAAGATGCTCATTTCACTTCCCGATTATGGAAGGGGTTACATGAGGCTTTTGGCACGCAGCTTCGCTTGAGCACTACCTTCCTCCCTTAGATAGATGGTCAGACTGAGAGAACCATTCAGACTCTCGATGTCATGCTCCGTACATGTGTCCTCGACTTTGGTCACAGCTGGGAGGACCACTTACCCCTGGTGTAGTTTTCATAAAACAACATCTACCACTCCACCATCGAGATGGAACCTTACGAGGCACTGTACGACCAACCATGCATATCACCTATGTTGTGGACTGACATAGGGGAGTCACCACTTGTAGGACCAGAGATGGTGCAGGATACGATGGAGAAGGTGCAGATCATCCAGGAGTGGATGAAGACTGCATAGAACAGACAGAATTTCTATGCTGATAGAAGACAGAGACCACTGGAGTTCAAGGATGGTGACCACGTCTCCCTACGGGTCTCACCTCGACGTGGTCTACGGAGATTTGGCCAGGGTGGCAAGTTATCTCTGCATTTCATCAGACCTTTCTAGGTACTCAGCAGAGCAGGAGAGGTGGCCTACCGCCTGGCCCTTCCACCTCAGTTGCACCGGGTGCATGACATCTTCCACGTATCTCAACTGAGGAGATACATGCACGACCCGACCCACATCATCAATCACGGGGAGCTAGACATCAATGATGGGGCGACTTTCACGGAGGTCCCAGTGGGGATCGACGATCGACAGGAGCGGGTCCTACGTGGATGGTCGATTCCTCTGGTGCGCATTCACTAGCAGCACAGGAACCTCCAGAAGAGTACATGAGAGTGGGAGGTTCAGATGTGTGCTCAGTACCCTCATTTTTTCCCTAGTGTGTGTTGTATCTTTACGGAGACGTAAATCCATGAGGTGGGGGTAATGTACATACCAAGAAATTTCAACGAAAAATTATTCTTAAATTCTTTGAAATTTTACGAGTCCACAGTTTCTGACGGCACCTGATTCCGAGGCCCAGTGTGCCCGGAATCAAATTCTGAAGTTTTATCCGGGTACGTTTAGTAAACGTACGTGCGAGTTTTTTCTACCTTTTAAACCGGTGCTCGAAATTGAAATCTGAGGGCACCAATGAACTCATTGCGCTGCTATTCACTTAAGGGGACCTTTACCGCAGTTGCGTTTTATGCGTGTTGAAAGATATAATTTGGGGATTCGTTGCAAATTAAATAAAATTGTTGTTTTGCACAATTTTATTTTTAGTGGTGGTTATTTTCCTCCAAAGAGAATTTGAAGGTGGGACCCACACCCCACATAACCTCCAATGGGAGGATAACAGTAGTGGGGCCCACAGGAGCCATAACCCTTCAACACCCCATTAACTCCCCTTTATCTTCCCTTAATTAATTTTCCACCATTTCCATTAATTATGGGGGAGCCTCTCCACCTCCCACTTGTTGTCATTAATATGAAAACACATTGAATTAATTATTTGAACACAACAAATTAATTAATTAATTCAATTGTATGAATTTTGAAAAACATGTGGGAATAAAATAATAGTCTAAGCTATTATTTTGTTGGTCACTTGTTGTCTTGAGAAGGCTCTGGAGAATTAGAAGAATAGAGTTCTTCTCTCGACCAAGAAATTTGTTCTTCCATGAAGAACATCTCTGACGAAGAACATGAAAAACTTCTCCAATGACGTACCCTCTTCGGATGCACCTCGACACCAACGGAATCGACGTCCGTATTCTGCGATGCCCGACCTCCGCGATGCTCGTCTTCCACGGCTCGTTGACGTGCACAGTTCTTGAAATCGAGGTAGGGGTTTGTATAATTTTAATTGAATAATTTGTACCCCATTATTCATTGAATTTCTTGGATTATCTTCGTTCATCTGCTATCACATAACGCAGAGTGCGCGGACTGAACAAACATGGCCCGAAGACCCTCCGTTGATCCTTGTTCTTATTCACGATGAAGGAGGTGATGGAAAAGGTGGAGAAGACCGAGGGCGGTGGCGGCCGCACACCGGCCTGTTAGAGGACCGCGGCACCAGGTGCCAAGCGGACAGAGGAGACCGCGGCCCGCATCTGCGGGCCGCTTGACGGAGGAAGAACCGGCCAGTCCCTCGACCGGCCGGGCTGGAAGAACCAGCAGGCTAATGGCGGCCGGCTGGAGAACCGTAGGGGCTCATGGCGTCGTGATGCAGAGAACCATGGACCGCACTTCCGTGGGCCACTTCGGCGGGCGAACCGGCCGGCAGGCGGCCGACCGGGTTAAATAAGGCCGCAACACTCGAATGTGCCACGTGGGAGAACAGTGGCCCGCCTGTGCGGGCCGCTCGCGTCAGGAAGATCGTCCAGCTTCGGCTGGCCGTACCGGAGAGGCGGTGCCACCCGTCACTACCGTTGCAAAGGACCCCCCCCCCCCCCCCCCCCGCTCCGCTCGACCAACTGGACGAGCCGCGACGGGCTGCCTTCTGCTGGGTCGGGCCACGCCCCTCCGGGCCGGGCCGACCCCCCTGCTGGGTCGGACCCGTCGGGCTAGGACGGGCCAACCCGCCAGCCCACGAGGCTTGACGGTCCAGGCCGGTTTCACTTAAATGTGTATTACTAAAAGACCGCGCATCCGAACGACGTTCCGTCTACGGTAGTAGGACCCTTGCAACCAGGAGGTCCTTTTGCGATACTCTATGTGAGTTTTGGATGACTTTGGAAAACAGGCGGGCTTGGAAGAAGCGTAATTCCAACCGGGCCCCTGGAACGGAAAAGCCAAAGACTCTCAGAACGGGAGTTATATTGATGCGACGTCTGTCGCGTTGGGTTCCTTTTGATGAGACAGAACTTCGGGATACATCAACCTTGGACTTCATGATAGTTGATGTATCAACCCCTTTGCTCGAGGAGTAGACCCTCCCAGAATCGAGCGTGTTGTGTGCGGGAACCCTAGAGCTGGCTGCAACTGCGTCGACTACTGTACTGGGATCCTCTGTGGGTTTGACAACGATGACTACTGTACTAGGATCCACCGTGGGTTCGACAACGAGGACTATTGTTCTTATATCCTGTGTGGGTCCGGTAGTTTGACCTCTGTACTTGTATCATGTGTGGGTCCGACAGAGTAGCTGGTCTTATATCATGTGTGGGTCCGAGAGCTTAGATGAATCAGTGCGATGACTATTATTCTTGTATCCTGTGTGGTTCCGGCAGTTTGACCTATGTACTTGTATCCTGTGTGGGTCCAACAGAGTAGCTGGTCTTGTATCCTGTGTGGGTCTGACAGCTTAGTTGGTCTAGTATTCTGTGTGGGTCCGAAATCTTAGATGAATCAGTGACTACATCTGATCATCATTATCGCTATATGAAAGATGTATACCTATGTGATCTGATACATGTCTTTCAACCATTATCATCATGGTGATTGACTTTACTTCCTTTTTGGAATTGGTTTGAGCATGGGCTCGTGATTTGGAGCCGGACTTAGTTTGGTAACTTAGGTATATGTATGGGAATATACTTAAGTAGGATTGGTTGATAATTTCTGGTTTTATCTTCCTTCTTTTGTTTATCCTTCATGGATTCTGGGAGAACTTCGGGGGTCTCGGGGTCTCTACTGAGTATAGTTATACTCACACCTACACGGGCTATGCCCGCTCCTTTTTGTGTTGTATTTAGACGATATACAGTGTTGACAGAGGCTGAGAGTAATCCAGGACCGGACGGTACCTGGAGGTGGCTCTCATGGTGAGACGGTACACGAAGCGGACCAATAGACATTGAGTGCTGAGGTGAAAATCTATAACTACCCTTCAGGTAGGATACTCGGCGGACATTCCAGAAGCTTCCCTTTTCAGCTGTTGTCCCTTTTTCAGTTGTAATTGTCTTCTATTGTACCGGCACTTTACTGTTGGGCTTGTATTTCTAGACCCTTTTACTTTCTTCACTACCTTTTTTATACAGTTTTCACTTAGTGTTTTGATTCCAGCTTACTCTGTTTGTGTGTGTGTTTCTACTATACAGGCAATGCCTTCCCAACTTAGGGATATACGCCTTTGGTGATAGTCTCCAGCCCCTAGCCTATAGACAACGGGCTTGGGTTAGTCACAGCTCGGGCCTCGAGGACGGGTCATGGCATATATCCTTGGCCAATATATAATGATCAATGGGAACAATTCCACCTTCTACGTTTGGGTCAAACATATGTAGGCATTTTAAGTCTAAGAACTATGTATGGTTCAATAAAATTATTTCACCTTTTCTAACAGGGATATATCAATTAGTAAATGTTAATTTTCTATTAATAAATTTTTTTTACCAACATATATATCCCTATAAAAAAATTATTGGTAAAAACTCTACCGCTAAAAGTTTTTGCAACAGAAAAAACTATTTTGTTGTAATTATAATTATATGAACAGATAATATATAAGTTGGTTAAAGTGTTTAGTAATAGGTTATGGTGATAAATTCATCTATTAGTAATAGTATTACAAACATATGATATATATTTGTTTATAAATTACAATTGAATACAAATTATAAACTTTTACATATTGTAAAATTTCATATTATATTTATTATTTTATCAGAGTTAATACATTAAATATGATTTTAACACATGTTCAAACATATAAAAAAATTAATTGCATTTACAATGGAATATTTTATACAAAACTCTAGATCCACCAATACCCCCACACTGGATCCCCCAATTGGGTCCACCCCCCACCAAGTGACTCATCCATGGCATATAGTCAACTACAGCTTCAGTTCCCCAACCATGCTAGTGACCCATCCATGCAATTTAGCCATCTCTAGCTCCATCGCCCCAACTGTGCAAGTGCTACGTCCTTGTCATCTAGTCACCTCTAGATCCAGTAAAAGACTCTAGTGAACATCTCTAGATAAAATCATGTATAAAATCGACTGGAAGAAGAGGTATTGGTATTGTATCATACACATCCTGATCAACCACCATGCAAGAAGGGCCAAGCTGATTTTCATTCTCCTTTAGAATACATCCACGGTCTTCTAAAAATCAATATACTTCAATAATAATTCTGTAGAAAAGAATAATTTCACCAACTTATAATCAAAAAACACAAAAAAGAAATAAACATAAGCAGTACTTCAAGATAAACATTCGAAACATAAACTAAAGCTGTTAAAAAACAAACAGAAACCCAAGCTACATCTCATTCTCCTCTAGCATCTATCCATGATAAATCCAACATCTATTGACACTACATTGATTTACACATGTAATAAATTTCACTCATGATCCCAGCTATATTACCTCTAATCATTAAAACTACATACATCAATATACCAATGGGATATATTCATTCAATCAATATCCAATTTCATTTAATTTAAATTTTAGGTTCCTGTTTGAAAGAAGACTATATTTCGGTTAGTGTTGCAATAACTCAAAGTGAAACTGTAACTGCCAAGAGAGAAGCAATATTTTCAATGTCAATTATTTTTTACAAAGAAAGATTTGTTAAAAACTAGGTGACATATATCAAAAATATGGTAGACTTAAATAATGAAATGCTATCCAAGCTCAGTGCAGTGAACTTGATTTTGAAACTCTCCAATTCTAAGACACCATAACACCATGATAATATCATTGAATATCCACACAATGAGAAACATACTAGACCCCCAGAATCGTCCTTCCATCATTATCATCACAAGGATATAAAACACTCCACCATATATCTTCATATCTTTTAATTAGAAATAAATTAAAAAAACATTGAGATAAATAATTTCCAAAATAAATCAGAATTATTGCAAACTTACCTCGCGCCTCTCTTAACATATCAAAATTGAAACCAAAAAACATCGAAGATGATAATATTATACTCAGATTTTGGAAACACCAAGATTATTTGATCAAAGAAAAAAATAAAATAATGTTGAATCCTAAAAACCATACTGACTTTACTTGATAATTTAAAAGAAATAAAAGACCACACAACCATGACAAAAATGGGTTAAATGGTGCATCCAAATTAAATATTGATCTATAAAAACTCAACCCTCACTTGAGGCCCAATACATAGAAAAATTCCATATACACCATAGGATTACCTGTTGTAGTGATAATCAAACACCCAAAGCCCTGAGGAAAAAAATTACTCTCATATCCACTTACCATATCATCACAATGAATCAAAATCCAAGCCACATGTTTCCACACATCACCAAAGAAATGAACCCAACGTCAATGAACACTCAAAATAATAACCATACCTCTAACACCAACCTCCCTTGAATTCTGACTATGAATCTAGTTATGGAGACCCACCATGAACATGGCAACACACTACTAAAAAGTATCCATGAAGGCCAAAGTAAACCTGAAAACCCTTGAAATAAACCATCAATGAAGAAAAAGAAGAATAAATGAAACAAAAACACAACTTTTCACAGACCATAAAAAACAAGCATCTTACCGGTGAATCATTGGCAATTTATCAAAGTGAATTCTCTCTATTAATTGAAAAAATTAGAATATTGAAAGGTGTATGGTGAACAACCAATTTTTCTCTAAACTACCAGTCTTATGAGTAAAGATCATAAGGAATGTTATCAAACCATCAAGTTAGAGATGATGAGTGACCATGAAGAACACAAAAAATAAATGTTAACCAAAAAAACATGATGAATAATCTCTAAAAAACTAGAGAAACCAAAATATAATAAATAAAACAATCAACCTATAAAAACATCCTTAAATTTTTGAAGTCATCACTCAATAATCAAGAGAAAATGATTATTGAAATGATTTGATAAATCTCAAAAATATGGAATATATAAATTATTTATTAAGATCATTTTAATATTCATAAAATAAATAACCAGTAAACAAATTTGTTAACATATTCCATTCCATAGAATCTAAAAGAGAAACCGTAAATACTACACTAAAATTGAAAATTTGTTTTTGAATAAAATTTCAAAAACATAAATGATACATTCATATTTTCCAAACCAAAATTGAACACATAATATTTATTTCAGGATAATATTTACAATATAATCATAATAGTTATGATTCAATAGAAAAAAATGAAACGATCTAAACAATGTTGCAATGAAAAAAACAGTTTATGGAATAAAAAAGAATCAACATTATCACAATTCTAATTCTATAACATGATATCATGAATAACTAGTTCGAGGAAAATGAAGCCAAAGAGACGATAACAAGTGATTCACCAAGAAAAATGTCAATGTTAGAGTTATTGACAAATTAGAGGCACATTTTTTATCAAGGCTTGAGATATAAACATATACACCAACCTTATACTGACTCAATCACACTGATATCAACATATACCACCACATATTATTTTAGATATTAAATTACCTAGTATTTGGAATGTAATTGCAGCCTCTGTAATAGGGAACATGAACTCAATTTGAGATATCAACATATACACCCATATTATAATAATTAAATACATATAATATAGAATGTTTATATGTCCTTTATTGATAATTAAACTAATAATGACATTATTTCCTTTGGAAGGGAATGTTATCCTGGTGGATTGATCTAAGAGATAAGATAAAAGGATAAAGAGAGATAATGTTTCATCTTTTTCACATTTATGAAACCATAAATGAGGAAGAATGTATTGTAAAGTAACATTTAGTTGAGATAAAATTATTAACATGATCTTTGTGAAGTGGTTTCATGGAACAAAATCTTTCAAATATGATGTTAGGGTTAATGGAGATCCCAAAAACCCAAAAACCATTAAAAAGATACCATGAAGAACATAAGTTTTCTGAGGGATTTTTCCAAAAATATTAAAAATTACCATTTTTTAAAAAAATCTATACATAATTACCAAAACTGTTTTTCTTAAAAAAATTCCAAGTATATAAAAAATGTAGAAGCATACCAACTATTGGCCATTGTGCTTTCAGAAATATATAAATCAAACATAATAAGTTAAATCAATTTCCATGACATGATGATTACAAGTGCCCTATAAAATTATAATATTGATTAAAAACTAATGTTGTTTATGAGTGAGAATGAGTTTTAACATCCATGTAAGTCATCTTGAACACATCTATAGTGAATGAAATCGATCCTTCTATTTTCTCTTTAGAAATGTTCACATCAATGACACCAAAAAAATCATCATGTTGAGTATAAATGAATTAGTGATAAATAGTGTAATGTTTCTTAGTAATTAATAAAATGGAATATTTATAAATTAAAAAAGAAAATAATTCACTTTGAGTGGAAAATGATGTTGTTTGTGAGTGAGAATTAGTATAACATTTCACAAAAATTAATAATGTCATAATTGAATATTAAAAAAGAAGATAACATTTAAATAACACATTTGATAATTCATTTTAAATACTAAAACAATATATGATTCTTTAACATGAAGCACCACTAGTTTATAATGAAATAAAAATATAATTGTGATGTTCCAAATATAAATGAAATTTAATATATATATATATAAACATTTATGTATATTCCAAAAAAATAATTTTATGATCATCTAGAAAACATTGTAAAGACCCAAAGAAGTTTTAACTCTCAATATCAATTTTAGTAGTACACTAAATGATTAATCTAATATAATTAATATAATTCATTTACTCAGAACACTAAATGGGAATTCTACATTAATCAAGAAAAACACAACATTGAGGAATTCCAGACACCAAATCAAAAAATTAATTGTAACAAAATACAAAATGGGAAAACATTATTCACAAAAATAATAATTAATCCTCCTCAAATAAGATGATTGAGGGTGAGTTCATATGTAAGACATTCAATCTCTGCTGATTAAATGTGTAAAATATCTATATCGTTTTTTTATAATATAATGTATAAAATAAAAAAATTAGTTCGATTAAAATAAAATTGGTACTTAGAATGAGTCTTACAAAAGAGTTTGGTAACATCTACATTTCAATGAAGTACCCTTTCATCATCATGGGGCCCTGAAACCTATTCCAAATCAAAGATAGTGTGAAAAAATTAATTTTCATGATTAAAAAGTAAAATTTATCTTTAATGCACCTGTTGTTTTATCATTATCAAGATGAAAATTTGTCTTTAATAGATACTAAAAATAAGGGGTTCATCAATTTAATGATGGAAATAATTTTGATTTTATTTAAAAGTTTTGAAAAATAAAATAGATTCATTCACATAACATTAATAGAAATCAATTGGGAAATCCTGATAGAAATTTCACAAACTGATCACAGAAAAAAATCACGAACTCTTATTTCTGATGACTATGTAGCTGATGAAAGGAGACGGAGGTGGAGAAGAATTGTGCGGCAATTAACCGATGGGGATAGAATGGTTACTATATTTATGGGGAGTTAATTGGGTTATTGAAAAGAATATTTGAGGGATGAACTGAAGGGGGATGATCTGAATGTGGTAAATGTGTGGTGATAGTCCGAAAGGGGATTAATAGACTAGTGAGATGCCGGTGGTGGTTAAATAGGGTGTCAATGATCTCAAGGTGATTTATGGGTTTTATAGGGCACTTGTGAGGTGAGGTGTTCCTAGGTTTTATATGCACATGGGAGGGGGGGTTGTGAGGTGGGGTGGCAAGATGCAAGGGAGGTGGGATGTGAGGTAGAAATAGGGAAGCGTGAAAAGATGTGAGGTGGGGCGGTGATATGTGAGGTTGGAGTATGGTAGCTTTGGGTGAGGGATTTGAGGTAGGAGAAGGGAAGGGTTTGATGTGAGGTAGGGCAGTCGGATGTGAGGCGGGGTGGTGGGAGGTGAGGCTGAACACCGATAGGGGGTGGTGATGGAGTCCCGAATGGGCTTTTACTGGTGTTTTTTTCATTAAATTATTTAAATGTTTGTACAATAAATAATATTAAAAAATATGTAAATAGTTTATATTTCATGTAAATTGAATAAATAATATTAAAAAATATGAAGAAATTTAATAATTCAAGAAAATTGGAAATTAAAATATATGATGAGATGTTTTTAAAAAAACAACAAGAAAAAAATTACTTCAGTCATAAAAATAATATATATATATATATATATATATATTATGTTTCTGTTAGTTGGTTATTGATAAAATAACTTTTTTGAATGCTTTATTGTAACATTTTTTATTGATGTCAAAATATTTGTTTGTAATAGAATTATTAATAATAGATTCATGTGTTAGTAAAAAATTTGATGGTATTAGTATGATAGAGCAATAGATTATACTATTTGTAAATGATATCTTGGTATAGAATGATTAATATAAACAGGTTTATTTTTTTGTGAAATTATGCTTTGGTATTAAAAATTAATATAAATAAAACTTATTATCTATTGGAATTTCACATATTTACCAATAAATATATTTTTTATCAATAACTTTCTGTTGGTAAAAGTGATTTTTTGAGTTCTTGATTCCTACAATCGTAGGATACATAGTGATGCACAAATTTACAATTTTGGGTTGAAACACAATATAAAAATTCCCCTCTCAATATATGGGTCATAGTTATATAGAGAGACATTCAAAATAATGTATGTCTTGATTCCAATTCTCATGGGATATGTAGCGATGCCCGAGTTGCTTATCACTATTATTTCCACATCATCAACTAGTCATAGAGTCCTTTCACTATGGCATTGTGAAGGAGAACCCTGTGTGTGATTTATTAATAGTTTTTATTAAAATGGTTCCCTTGGCACACATTTACCTTTGATATTATCATTCATTGGGCACACAATCCCCTTCAAGGAATTCATGCCTGATCATGGTCAAATCTATATAGCGATAAATTTCAGTATTACCCTATGTAAAATCCATGATGCATCATGAATGTATATGTGATAAAAATAAATAACAACTTCTTCAAAACATGATGAAAAATTATATCCTTGCCTTACCCTACAAATATATGATGCCTTACAATATCCCTAAGATACGTTTATGTCATCACTAGAGAGAACACCCACATTTCTGACGGTGGCCTCCTACCATGTGGGGAATTAAAACTACATGTGGATTGATTTATATCAATATAAAATATATAGGAAATTCGTGATATTTTATCCTAAACATTCCATATCCAAAAAATGATCCATTCCCTATACATTATTCAAGTCTATGTAGGGAAATCCACTCTCCATGGACAATAACTATCTAAATGCTTCCTACGTACTCAGATACCTTCCATCCACTAATCATTATATGTGTCCTATAGAATTTTAAATCTAAAAAATAATTCTTTATCCATCAGAAATAGATGGTCAATGTATTGGGGACACCTTTATTTGACTATGCGTGATATGCCCCATTGGTATTTACATAAATCATCCACAAAAGGGACTTTCAATCAAAGGAAAATTCATCCCCAGGTGAGGGCTCTTATATCTCCATAATCACAAATGGAATTTTTTTCCAAATCATTTATTCTAATCCAAGAACCCCCAGAATAAGGGTTTTCTTTTTTCCTCTTCATTTCTAATGCATGTTGGAACATTCTTGCCCAATGATCATTTAGTTACTTATCGTTTCCCTAAAATATATTCCATACCATATGACCTAATACTACAAGACCTCATATCATCCTAGTCACTAAAAAATCAATGGTACATGATGCTAAACTATAAAAACAATATTTCGAACTGGCTGTTAAAATGGTGTATTACCCTATGTACCAATCATAGAATACACTGGGAAATAATATCTAGAAGACTCGTGTCATGGACAAGAGATTATTCTCGTAAAAAAATATCCCAAATGCATAAATATCAGTTATTGGGATTCATGAACTCAATTTTCGTCACATCCAGATTCCAACATCAGTTCCAAATGACATTAAACTACATGTTTTATAAATAACTATGTGTGGATTAATTCCTTTCATCACATGATATATAGAGACATCTGTATCTTAGGTCTTGGGTCCAATTGTAATAACATCTTTGGAAAATGATATTAAAATTTTGTATTTCCTTGTGTAACAAGAATTGGATGTACTGGGAAACATGTTTTGGAAGCCTCATTCCATAGCTAAGAGATGTTGTTTATAAGGAAACTCCCTGGAAACCTAAATATCAGTTATGGGGCTTCATGGATTCATTTCTGGACTCACATCTAAGAGCCAACGTCCATGCCACAAGACAGTAAACTACATGGTTTCTCAATAACTATGCGTGTCTTCATTCCTATCATCACATAATATGTATAGACATCAAGATCTCAAGTCATAGGTCTAGTCTCAATATTACAATTTCATGTTGGGGTCCTATATACGTGTTTCATGTTGTTAAAATACATGGTTTTTTTAAGAACTATTTGTGTCTTATTTATTATTAACGCATGATACATAGAAACACCCAGATCTCAAGTCTCTGGACCAACTATAATCTTCCCCTTTCAGGTCGAGGAGACTATATCCTTGCCACATGATATTAAAATCAATGGTTTCTCATGAACTATGCATTTATTAAGTCTGTTCATCATAGGAAATATAGGGATGAACTGATCTCCAGTCATGAGTCCAACACAAATATTTCTCTTTCATTCATGTCGATTCACCCTTTTCCTTACTTCATGATGGTAAACTGCATGGCTGACATCTTCACCCATGACAATGAACTACATGGATTTTAGAACTGTGCACAACATGATTCTAACCCCTGTAATATATATAGTGATTCTCAGAACTACATATTGGACTAATAAGAAAAAAATCAAATTTCCCATGTCCTTTATTTTTATCTCCATTGTGTTTTGGAATAACCCATTTAATCTCCTTGCTTCACATACTAATTACATCAGACTTGTGTTTAGGAATTATGTTAAGGTATTTCTCACACAATCAACATATATCAGTCCATATTTGGGCTACCATGGTATTGTAATAATGACATTAAGAGTCAAAATAAATGTCCTCATTGAAAGAAATTAAAATTCAAAGATGACGTATCTTATAAGATGTAAATCCTAGAACTATGTTAGGATTGATTATTATAATCATAGGATACATAGTTATGCCTAAATATTTATTTATATGCCCTATTGAATCATAAAAAAAATGTCCACCCATCCATATGTATGTGTCATACCTAAACATGGAACTTTAAAATAAGTAACTATTTTCCCCATGATTCTCACCCTTGTGAGATATGTAGTGATGCTCGGATCCAACATACTAGTCTACCTATAATAAATAAAATCATGCACTCTTTTTTTATGAGGAAAATCTGAAAATTATGGCCAGTTATGAGTTCTCACCCCTTTCACAATCTTGTATTTAAAATATGTACTCTCTAAAAAAAATTGATCAGTGTGGATAATATTTCATAAAACTACATATGGATATATTCTCATTATGATGAGATATGTAGTGATGTCTAGACCTTATGTCCTTGGCCCAACCACAAAAAAATCATTTTCCACTATATTTTTCCTACCTTTGTAGGGGATATATTCCTGCCACTTATCAGATAATTCTAATTTGAAATGTTCCTTCCATATTCAAGAACAACCCTTGCACAAACAAAACACTATGTATGGGGAAATATGAATCTCCATATGCTTCATCAGTCTGTTAAAAATAGAAATAATTTTCCTGGGTATAAAATTGTTTAACTATATATTTATACACTATAATTGGATTTTCTTAAATTTCTCACAAAAAAGATTATCAACCAAATGATATTTTGGCCTCAGGAGAGACGTATTCTATCTCTATAATACCAAAAGATGTTTTCAACCCACATCACTTTTTTCATATGGAAGCCCAAAGATTGTAACTTACAATTTCAAACTTCTATTCCTAAATATGGCTAAAAATTTTCAATCATATAACTGTGGAATGGAAAACTATTAACCTTTCTATCAAAGATATAAAAAAGTAACCTGTATCCCCCAACATCTTTGATGTAAGACGTCAAACTGCGTGATCTTTATACTAGCCCCATGACATTAAACTTCATTATGATTCAAACCTCCTTTACACAATAAAAATTAGTGTAGGAGTGGTTTTCCCATTCAGGTAATGTTCAAATATAGATGTTCCCACCAATTTTAGACATATTCACTTGATTAATCACCCTTAAAGGTCATGATAAATATGTATCTTCACAAAACCCCAACCGTAAAAAATGGAATTTTAGGGTCTAGAGGATTCCATTGTTTTGTATATGCATAATACACCCAACATTGATTCTCATAAATAACCCACAAAATGTATCTTTATTCCAAAGTCATATTAGTTTTTAGTAAAGACCTTTTCTATCATAGTAATCCCTAAAAAATAAATCTAGAAGATGAATTTCAAACATGCTTCGTGGTTACTCATAATGTACTTGTCATCTATCATGATACAAATCAAGAAATCACAAAATATTGATTCTAAAATCCCCTTCCTATATTAGAAAATTATTTTCATTTTCTCATCCAATAAGCCTTATTTAGGTCATCACCCCATAACTCATAGACAAACATATTCGATATAAAACACCAGTAACATTAGTATATTTTTCAAGAAATTAAAATGCCAAAAAAATAAACATAGTACATTCTAGGTTGAAAAATCACAATGGGAACCCTAGATAAATGTCAATTCCCAGATTTTTAATTCTATTCTTTACATAGTTTAGGCATGAATCGAGCAATGAAATGAAAAATGAACAAAACTTATTAGGTCAAAACACCAGAAAGGTAATACTATGAAGAATTAAACTCACACCAGCTATGTTTATTCTATATTATACATAGGAAAAAATTAGGGTAGTAATAGAGAATATGAATAGTTTGTATGGTTTTCCATGTAACCCTAGAAATAGTCAAAACTATGCTGGAATAGTCCCTTGGATCAGGAAAATATTAAAGAACAACATGATATTTCATCTGAATAAGAAGAATCTAGTGTTACAGTGATAATAATTATTCTTTAACCCATCCATGTGAAATACTATAGAATATATTAGTTCAAATTTTATTTTAATGGGAATAAATACATCAAATCCAATAAAATTAGGATAAACCCCTTCATCAGAACAACCACCTCTTTATCCTGATCGGAGCCCATTTTCATTGGTGGAATGTTTGGGTCCTTAAAAATCTTCTTGGAAGATAAAAATACATTCATTAATTTCTTAAGGGTAAATTAAAAAAGAATAAGATTTTGGAAAGGGTTTATGGATGAAATATGGTGAAGGAATTCATAGTTCTACATTTGAAATATAGTTATACAGGAAACCTCCGAACATAACATCATACATATGAAGTCATTTGTTTGATGTGATGATGTTATCTAATTCTTGTGCATGAAAACAGATTGTTTGTGAGTCCAGATAGTGTTTCTTTTCCACAAAAAATGACCGTCCTTAGCAAATGAAGAATTAATTTTCTGGTGTAGATGATGTTTTATATCCCCCACACATGAAGAAGTCATTTATGGGTGTGGGTGGTATTTTACATTCCCCATGAAAAAATTTCCCACCACATATTACTAGAAATCCTAAAAACTAGTTTACCCATTCATCTATGAAAACACAAAGGGGGTCTAGGGTAATTATGAATAAAAAATAAAGATAAAGTGTGGGATCAATAATTTCTAGCAGGTAAACATTTCTCATAATGATAAGTTATATAACCAAATGATCTGCAGACACTAAATCATTTGTGGAAACCATTCCACATTCTATATGTGGGTTTCCATTTTCATATTCCATCCTATAAACTATATTTAAGTGACCCTTTTCAAATTCCATACCATAAACCGTATGCATGAAATCCTCTGCAGACTCCATTATGCGAACCATAGGCAGGTCCCTTTGAGGGAGCCAACCTCTGAAGCATATGCAGGTGACCATTAGCAAACACCATCCCATTAATCATATGCTGGAAACCCCTTGTAGAGACCAATTATAGATGACCCTATTTGAATGAAACTCTCTAGTTTCCATCGTCATTATTGGTATGAGGCATGTTTTTAGTCCCTCCTACATAGTGAAGTAATAAATTCACAAATCTCATATGTGGAAAATACTGTGTGGCCATACCTATGTGCAAAAACCTATGAACCATCCCTTTTCACCCACTGTTATATTGAATGAGGGATATTCCCCAGCAATCCCACTCCGGATCGGTGTCATTATGCTATCTCGGCCCTTTTATATTTTCACTGAATCGCATGAAAAATGTAAAGTCACCCCACAATCTTTTTAGGCCTTTTCTATGAAATTTTTAGTTACAGTCTATATAGCCCTAAATTACACCCCATATAGTTAAATTAGTTTATATACATCTCAAAAATATCTAAAAGGTTACGAGTCCACAAACACCTCTTGATTCCTTTTCTATGCTATGAATTGTTATTCTTCTCTTGGATTCCCTGAGTAACTTGTGTCAAACATTTTTAAATAAAATCATGGAACCCCACCACCTGACCCCTATGACCAATTTAACTAGAAGGGGACACCCTTGAGCACTTCCCACACCATCCATTACTATTAATATTCCACATATTCATCCTAGAAAAATGATGTTAATCTATGGTATAGTAGTCCCTGCAACATGATTTTAAAATGTGCTTCCATCATCCCTACAACATGACATTAAGTTGTGGTGCTATCATCCCCACAACATGATGTTAACCTCCAAATCATTTTTTATTTTATTAAAAAGCCACTTTAAGGAAAAGTGGTAACTATATATAACATTCACTACAACAACATACATGGACCCTCCAAAAACACAGTTCACCATACAGATCGCAAAATTCAAAAATTCAAACATCACCACGCCTTGCACCCCAACCGGGTACTAATCCCATGACACGCACATGATCACAAATATTCAAAAATAATAATTAAAAAGATTCATAATCACCATTCTAGAACCACGAGCTGCCTGCGTTGGCCTTCACCATCAGTCGCATCACCCATCGCCGGACCCAAACCCATCCACGCTGGAGCCAAACACCGTCCTTCCTTAGTGCTCGCTACCTGAATATAAAATATAGTATAACTTATATGAAAAATATAGGATTCCTCCTTTGAGAATCATGAGATTCATTATGTTTCAAGCGTAAGATTCCTCAAGTACTAGTTATCAAATAAACAAAAAAATCCCTCATGGGAATCATTCATGGTATAAGCCCCCTCAAATATATTTATTAATCATGAGTTGAGACAATAATCATGATTAATACCCTAAATTATCTGTAATTGGATATAATTATCAAGGATCTAGAAAAAATGCCATCCCTCATAGATTGTTCCCCTTGACTTCCTTATAATAGGTATCACTCTTGCTCCTCTTCACCTTCTAGGTCATAGTTAGGAGTCGATGTGACTATCCTGGTCATGTAATTGTGGGACGAGATGGGCACATCAGCGCCCCATTATATACATTTGGGCCTAAGATATGAAAATAATAGTGGAAATTGGTATCAGTTCCTTCTCTCTTTCCATATTCCTCAGGTCCCATTCCTCATACACCAGCAGACAAGTGAGATTTTGGGTTTTCTAGATTTTTTACTTCCACTTGTTTCTCACTTCGAGAATGACTCATGTGGGCATAGAGGTGAGTAAAAATCAAGACCTCCATATGATCCCAATAACATGGTCCAACTCCTTATGAATAACATCCAACCATGTAAGTAGTAAATGAGCCACCTACATAGCATAACCCCCAATCATACCCAATAGAATCCTCCACGATAAGTGTAAGCCACAACCTTCAAAAGTATGTGTGCTTTGATTAATGGAAACCTATGTAACATCCCATCCCAAGTTATCACTAAAATTTTATTTGTAATAGTAGGTCACATGACCTCAAGAAGTTCTCTCCGTATGAAAGAGGATGTCAACTATAAGAGAGGGTATATGGAGGTGATAATGGGGAGGTTATACCATCACGATCAGAGTATCACAATAGTATAAGAGAGAAAATATAGAAAAAATCAGTAGAAAAAGTAATAAAAAACACATATCAATTTAAAAATAACCAAAAATGAATATAAAATATGGTCAATGCCAATATAAATTATTGCATTCATTTCCAGATCATGATACATATTCCCAACCATATACTTACAAATGGAAACATGGTATAACTCAATACACGAATAGATAAAGGAAGTAAAAGCCCCAAAGGAAGACTCCATGAGAATCTCATGATGTAGCTCACTCCTGGACTCATAACTCTTCAGTATAATAAAGTCCTCATAATAAATAATTTTTGGTCCCATGAATATGATATCTACCTGGGTGACCTAGTGCAATGACAGCCTGAGAAGAGTTTGAGTTATAATCCCAATAGGCCACTAGCCACAAATTTTATTGATAAATCCATCTTGTGAGTAGAAATTGAATAGTGTTAAAGTATAATGAATTATAAAAAATATGAATAAATAAACAATAGTCATATCAGGTTTCAATAGGAAAACATGCTGACTCTACCTGCTATGACTCGTGACCAGAATAAATTTATAATTAGCATCTACATATATCATGGATATATATATATATATATTGTAGTTATATATTTCATCCACATATATGACCAAGTGTGTGTGTGTGGAAACTAATGGTCATATACATGGAATATTAGTTGTTGGGTGGAAATTGCATAACACCATAATCCATATCAAGTCTAAATGAGCCGATATGCTCTAGTAGAGGGTACATGACCTACTTCTCCTAATGATTGGAGGACGTCATGTTCATCATTTTAGATGGTGAGTGTTCCCTCATGTCAATACTCAATAAATAGTGAATAATTTGTCGTGTCAACACTCAAAAAAGTATTTGGTGCATCATGACCACTGTCCACAAAGTGTTAAGGGTGTGAGATGTCGTGGTCAATACTCGATGTAAGGGATAGTGAATCGGTCATGCTCAATAGAATGCATACCATTCTTCCATATATTATCTCAAGGTGTAATTATATTCATAATAGTATCCATGTGACATTACATATCATTCGTTTTAGTTACTAAACACATTATAATCAATGAAATTCCATTAATTACAATTCAAATTAAGAATGTACTTATGCATGAAATGATAGTTATATACATTACACACTTTAAAATTAATTTCATATTGATCGTTTAATATAATCATTTCATTTCATTTATATCATTTAAATAATTCAAGTAATTTAATATATCATGTTAGGAAATTCCATATATTTCAAGACATTAAATCATCCAAAATATGGAAATTCCTTTAATAAATAATCAAAGGGGAACTTAGAGTGTACCTTAGTCATTTCAATAATTAACTAACATGGAAATTCCATTTCCATTTTGGGTGAATTAGTTTGGAGGTGCATTGGATCATTGATCAATTACAAAGATAATGGGTAACTCATATTAGGAACATCAAAAGAGGACATCTAATAAACAAGCCTTATGTCCAAATATGACATCTAGCATATAAAAACACCAAATAGTTGAGCCAAGAATGATTTAAATAACTAATAATTACATTATATTTTAGAAGATATTTTACATAATTTGAGGGGTTTTATTATAAAAACATTTCATCGTTTATTAAATAAATTATTTTAGCATAATTTAGAATAAAAATAAAGAATATAAAAATAATTAACCGAAGTTTTATATAAAATAACTACTAAAAATGGATAAATAAATACATGGATCAACATAGAACTTATGATGTTCCCTAATTAATTTGGTAGTTGGCTGCAAGGGGAAATTTTATTTCTATACCAATCCGAACACATAGAAAGTGTTTTTGGGATTTTAGAATTTAATTATAAAGGGACAATATAAGCTTGAACACTCAAGGGATGTTTTTGATTGAGGTTGGAATAATATATTTTGTTAACAAAACAAAATTGGTGTAATTTATGGAGTGTAAATCAATATAAATTAATGGAAACATTTTTTAACTCAACACATGGAAATGGACGATGTGCACCAACAAAGATAATATTTATAAAAGGATAGAAACAAGGGGAAGAAACCATAGACCACCAGCCTCATACTTTGGATACTCCACTCATCCATTATCCAGTTATGATTCACTCTAGTTTGAATGAAAATGAACAAATGAACATATGCCCTGAAAATAGGGAAAATGAGCCCCCTCCACGATAACCTGGTTGAGAGGAAATTAAATGGAGGATGATTCAGAAGGAATGCAATGATTATAGAGAGGAATCCTTAGGTACCAACGTTGCTCGAATATGATGATAGACAAAGGAGAAAAATCAAATACTTGGTTATGTTAGGGATAACCCATGGGAGAGGGAGATGCATATGCTAGATGATCATTATGAAAGAAGAAATGTTTTAAAACACATTGATGGAAATTTTATTATTTCTCCCTCAAAACTGAGCCACATGTTTTTGCCACATGTTTGGTGAAACCATGTTCCAACCATGCAGCTCCAAATTTTAAGAACCCAAACCCTACACGGTTGTGCCAGCCAGTTTTCCCTAACAGTGTTCCAAATATGTGAGGAATAATGAAATCATACTATCAATTTGGAACTAAAAGTGGGGGATAGGAACCTAGATTAGAAAACTATGAATATCACATGTTCTCCACACCTACTCATATGTTGCATCCACACTGTTTTAATTGTTGTGTCACACAGTTTTACACAAATAGTTCATCTTATCCATCTCTCCCTATTTTGAGATTTTTGTGGTCCGATGTTCCTGAAATTCAATAAAGATGCCATGGAACCCCTCATGCCTCTAACCAAATATAAAAATAAATTTTTTTAGAAAATTATATATTGGAATTGTATTTCATTGCTCATATTAAAGAACAACTTGTCCACTAAATGAAAAAATTTACAATTCCATCCGAATTATACATTGGCTCAAAACACTGGTCATTACAACCTCCCCACTGAAGAACTTCTCATCCATTGAACCTTGGAAAAAAACGAAAAAAATAACTCGACCTATAGGGGTGGTGATGTCTCATTCAAACTGTCATGTATCATTTCTAAATTCCCAGACCACCTCCAAACATTACATTAGCATGCAACAGATATGCCACTAAAATAGGATCCAACACTCATTTTTCAACTGAACACCAAAAAAGGTGATTACCTGGGCCCCTTTAACTAGATACATGGTCATGACTTAATCACTTTAAACATATATCTTTTGGTGCTATGTATAATATTTTTTAACCTTTAACAGCTAATTCTGGACAACGGTATTCCCAACCATTGAAATTTTATTAAAAAGTACGTCCATAAGTGTTCTGATGATGCTCCAAGTGTGATTACCTTAACTGTGCAAACCAAATTACTTCTAAATCAATATCATGGATATGAATTTCATGATATGGCCAAATACCAATCAACCTCACCAAAACTATAATACATGATTTCCTTGAATGTGAGAACCAAATGTTACAACATAGACGTCTTAACCTGAATACATACATAAAATGGTTTCCTTAGACAATACACACCAAATAAGTAGGATAACAAGTTGATACATTCTATCTAACTTATCTCAAATTCTCATCATAGATGGACCACATGGATTTCGACACAGCATTTAGCATTAACCCCATGTAAATTCACAGAATTTCATACTTGACTTCTAGTGACATTCCCTGATCAATACAACACAAAAGCACATAATCTATCTTGTATCTACAAAAAAATATTCCTCACCCAGATCCATCCCACTAGAACCATGACCCCTTAATCATTACATCATATCCTTAAAACACATCTAGGATAACATGAAAATCATTAAAATGGAGTCCAATAAAATATCCCAAGATATTCTATACACCATGTTTACATGTGAGACGTGGGTTCAAGGATAAGACATCAAAATAATACAATTTACTAAACCTAGAGTGGAATCCACTAAGTATTAATGTTAGAGGGAAATTTTTTTTGTTCAAGAGTCCACCTAAGGAGTTCGTATACAGGAACCCATGTATCACTCAAGACAAACCGTGCCTTCATAAAAACCACATGTCTAGTGAATAAATCTTATAATGTACGAATATTAAAACAAAAAGGAATTATAAACCTTTTGTTCAGCCTATAAATGATTATCTCTTAGTGAATCAAGAATTATTTTAAGATAGGGGAAATTATCATTTTTAAAAAATAGGGCACTAAAATAATTTGAACGTTATTCAAAACAACCATACCCAACTAATAGAAGTAAGGGTAGTAAAACCAATACAGGTTTATTTCATAGATGAATATCAGCTTCACCTATCAGTGCATCATCACTAATCAATCAAAATGCCTTTACTTCACAGGGAATTATGTGATCGCACCAGCCTCACCACCGATATCCATCCACGAAAAACAATGTTTCTCAATGTTTGTGTGAAACTATAACCACAACAACATCATGATTCCAAGTAATCATAGACATTATTCCAATCTTGAAAGTCCCTAGGGAATTAATGATTGATCATCCACTTACTATTTTCTTCCATGGATGTGTTCATTCTACTTGAAATCAAGCATTTACTAGGACATACATGACACTACCCACATTATTACTATCATATTCATTGAAAAGATAGATAGACTAGCTGCTCAAACGTGCATTAGGTTATATTTACATTAGACATACATGTGTCACTCCTCAAAGTCATGATTAGACATCAAATCATTTCACTACAAAAAAATAGCTTATACCCATAGAAATTTACTGACAGATAATATATATTTTGGTAAAAATGAGCATTTACAACAGATATTATGTTTTATTGGTATTAATTTTTAATACCAACAGTTAAAAATACCAATAGATATATCTATTGGTATTGGTTGTTCATTACCAACATCTCATTTACCAACAGTTGAATCTTTTGCTTTCGCATACTAATACCAACATTGTTTTTACTAACACATGAATCTGTTATTAATAATGACTATTAAAAACAAATATTTTGACGTCAATAAAATATGTTACAATAAAACATACAATAAAAAATATTTTATCAATAATCAATTAAAAAAACTGTGTGTGTGTGTGTGTATATATTATTTTTATGACCAAAGTATTTCCTGGGGTTTTATTAAAAACATATCATAATTTATTTCAGTTATCTATTTTCTTGATGTATTATATGCTTTTATATTTTTAATATTGTTTAATCAATTTTTTATAAATATTAACTATTTTTATATTTTTCAGTATTATTAGTTTAATAAACATTAATATACATTTTAAAAAAACACAATCCTAATTCACCAATCCTTGTGTCTTCCCTGCACCATTTCCCCACCACCCCGCCTTGCCTCCTGCCACCCCGCCTTACCTCCCACCACCCCACCTAGCCTCCCATCACCCTCGCATTCCCCAATCATCATGTTTTTCCAGTTCCTTCGTTCTTCTCACTTATTTATCTCTCACCGACTATGCACTGGTGATCTATTCCTCCACTCAAAAACTTGTTTCATCGTTGTTCTCCCTAGTAAAAGATGTCCCTCCCATGGCTTTCCACTTCTTGCTTGGTTCTCTCTTCGCTCGTGTTTGGTGATGCATTCCTCTTCTTGAATGTGATGTTGTGTAGGGTCAGTCTTGTATGGTGATATTGGTGTTGTATAGGTTTCTTATGGTATTTTATTTTTATGGTTTCTTCCCCATCGTCTTGAATCAATCCTCGACTAGATTTGATCTTATATTTCTCTGTTTTTCTTTAGTGTATGTCGATTTATGCTTCAAAAAGCATCGATCCTTCTATCATTAAGGGTGGATTAAGGTTTCATATACAACAGTCCATATTTGTCTTAAAGATGGTAGTCCAAGCCTCGGGCGGTGTTTGTCGGTCCATCTTGATCCAACGGGCACGGGATGCTTCTTCATGGTCATGCTCCCTGGCAGTGAAGGGTGGTCAGGTCATTGCTATTCTTCTATTTCATGCTATGTATTTCGAGGGTGGATGTGATGGAGCTGGTTTTTCTTGGAGGTTCCTTTTTTTTGTCTCAAATGGCTGTTGAACAAGCTGATTTGTACAAGTCAATTCCCTCTGTTGGGTTCTTTTTTTCTAGTTCACAAGCTTTTTGACTAAAAAAGAATATACTGAAAAATGAAGATAGAGGTGATTCTGGGCTGGATTTATCTTCTCTTGCAGGTTAGTTCAGGGTGAGGAACATGTGTTCAGCATGATATTGATGTAAAAGAAGGTGGATCCCCTTTAGTTTTCATAAAAAATAGCAATCTTAATAGAGATTCATATTTTTATGTTGCTTTTTTTCAAATTCGTTTTTGGTTTTCAAGGTTTTATTCATGTTCATTCCTTTATTTTTTGTTCTGTTATGATTTTTCATGCTTGTTAATTATGGTACTTTTAGTGGGTAATTGAGGCTGATGACATCTTAGTCTCTATAGATGTTTGATTAAAAGATTAGGATGGTCACACCTTTGTTATCTGGTTATATTTTTTAAAAATTATTTTTTATTGGATATTTTTATCTCATTTGTGACTATTCTTTTAGGTATTAGGGGTTGTATGAACAGTGCATCAGAGTTGGTCATTGAAGTGGTTTTGATGCTAAAGAAGAGTTAGTTTGATGTTATTTTGATGATAGGAATTCAAGGATGATAGAGGATGTCATATATGATGTTCTTCATGTTTTGTTTTAATGATTATATCATCGTGTTATGGTTTCCCAGACCTGGAAACATTAAGGCTCATATTCACTACACTCTCCCAATACGCACTGCATTATTAAAATCTGTCATGTAATTGTTATTTTCAATCTGTTTTCTAACAGATTTTTATTTACAAGCATCCCATGTATTTTGCACCCTCCGGTTATAAGAATCTCATATCTTGTGATCTTTCATGTCTGTAATGACACTTGTATCGACACCTATATGCATGTCCTTTCGAATTCATGCATTTTCACTTTTTACATGCTTTACTTGTAGGTAATTCATAGTCCTAATCACATTAACACCAATTTTTTTTCTTCTAGAGTTCTGGTTAATGGCTCAAAATAAATAGCATCAACTTTGTCAGGTCACATATCAAGGCCTTCAATAGACGAGCTCTTCTACTTTAAAGTGGAATACATGGTAATCATAGTAGCACTACCACCAGGTATCAACATTGGATTCTTGATACTGTTTCATCCTAGGGTATAAAAACATGAAAATTCCTTTACAATTTATTTATAAGATCCTTTATAACACCAATTGGAAGAACGGTGCAAGATTTTGGCTCCGAACGCTCCACGATTAAAGAAAAAATTGGTCACTGATCCACTTGATCTAAAAAACACCAACTTTTGTTCCCACAGAGGACTCTTGATGTTTGTTGGGTATATTTTAAAAAACATTTCCACAAGCCTAAAATACCTTGTTGTCTTCTTTTCACAATCATATGATGACACTGACTTGATATTTTCATATGTAACACTAGTAGAATAATGACCATTAAATGCCGCCAAAATCCATCGCTAAAGGTCTATAGTGGCCGCCTAGCATCCGCCAATCTGCGGCCGCTTTTGGACCATCACTGTTGCTATCAGCGACTGCCATTTGGCGGATGCTGTAGGCAAGACAGGATAGGCTTAAGTGGCCTCTATTTGGCAGCCGTTGTAACCCAGACCTTTAGCGGCCGTCGGATGGTGGCTGCTATAGATGTGGATGGAAACACCTATAGCGGCCGCCAAATGGCGGCCGCTATAGTTTTTTAATTTTTTTTTAAAAAATTTCAATGACATAATAATATATAACCAAATAAATCTCAGGAGTCATCTTCCAAGCTCCACATCCATCATCAAATATTACCACATAAAAAAATTTAATAACAAAATTAGTACCGAATAAAACCTAGAAAAAAAAAACAATTGAAACAAATGAACATATTTCAATTCAAACTTACTGTAACATATCAAAAGTATTTGATTTTGTAAATATATTAATAATTTTTATTACCTTTTTAAAATTTTAAAATCATTAATTCTATGGTCATAATTAGATTGTTGTCCTGTGATTTCAGGTCAATTTGATGTCGTCCGCTCTGAATTTGACTGTTAGACGCCCGTTTCGGTCGTTTATGACACCAGAACGGCATTCTTGGTCACTGCAGGCACACGAAATGTCCGATTGACATTTCTTCTACTCTACCACATCACTATTAACTCACCTGTTGATGTCGTCTGATTTCAGGCCATTCCAACTTCGTTCGGCCCGTTTGGAGCCCCCCACAGGTGTTTATGCAGTGCACATAACACTTAAATAATGTATATTGAGTCGTACCATGCAAACCGAACATTTGATGGAACGTCTCGTCTGCTCGTACACATCACGAATAATAATTATATTGTTTCCCTATGATTTCAGGTCAATCCGATGTCGTCCTCTATGAATTTGACCGTTAGACGCCCGTTTGGCTGTTTGTGACTCCAGAACGGCATTCTCGGTCACCGCGGGATCACAGCACGTCCAATTGAAATGTCGTCTGCTCGAACACATCACTATTCACTCACCTATTGGTGTCGTCTAATTTCAAGTCATGAAGACTTCATTCGGCCCGTTTGGACCCCCACGCGTGTTTATGAAGCACGCACAACACTTAAAAACACATATTGAGACGTACCATGAAAAACGCACATCCGATTGATGTGCCATATATTTGTACATGTCAAGAATAATAATTAGATTTTTTCCCTGTGATTTCAGGTTAATTCGATGTCTTCCGCTATGAATTTGACCGTTAGACGCCGGTTTTGGCAGTTTATGACACTAGAACTGCATTCTTGGTCACTGCGGGCACATGAAACGTCCGATTGATGTGACGTCTGCTCAACCACATCAAAATTTAGTCACCTATTGATGTTGTATTATTTTAGGCCATTCTGAATTTGTTCAGTCCGTTTGGACCCCCCCACACGCGTTTATGAAGCGCGTGCAACACTTAAAAAACGCATATTGAGTCGTACCGCGCAAATTGCTTGTCCGATTGACGTTCTGTCTGCACGTACATATCATGAATAATGATTAGATTATTTCCCTATGATTTTAGGTCAATCCGATGTCGTCCTCTATGAATTTGACCATTATACGCCCATTTTGGCCATTTATGACACCAAAACGGTGTTCTTGGTCACCGTGAGCACACGACACGTCCGATTGACATTCCATCTGCTCAACCACATCAAAATTCCCTCACCCGTTGATGTATTCTGATTTCAGACCATTCTAACTTTGGTCGGCCCATTTGGACCCCCCCCCCCCCCCCACGCGTTTATGAAGTGCGCGAAACACTTAAAAAACACATATTGAGTCGTACCACGCAAACCGCATGTCTGATTGATGTTCTTTCAGCGCGTACACGTCAAGAAAATAATTAAATTTTTTTCTTATGATTTAAGGTCAATATGATGTCGTCTGCTATGAATTTGACTGTTAGACACCTGTTTTGACCGTTTATGACACCAGAACGGCGTTCTCTGTCACCGCGGGCACACGGAACGTCCGATTGATGTGTTGTCTGCTCGACCACATCACAATTCACTCACCTGTTGATTTAGTCTGATTTCAGGCCATTCTTACTTTGTTCGGTACATTTGGAACCCCCCCCCCCCGCATGCGCGTTTATGAAGTGCGCACAACAGTTAAAAACACATATTGGGCCATACCACGCAAATTGCACCTCCGATTGATGTTCCTTCTATGCGTACACATCATGAATAATAATTATATTGTTTCCCTACAATTTCAGGTCAATCCGATGTCGTCTGCTATGAATTTGACCGTTAGACGCCCGTTTTGGCAGTTTTTTACACCAGAATGTCATTCTCAGTCACCGTGGGCAGACGACATGTCTGATTGATGCGATGTCTGCTCAAACAAATCAAAATTCACCCACACATTGATGTCGTCTGATTTCAGGCCATTCCGACTTTGTTCGGCCCGTTTGGACACCCCCCCCACGCGTGTTTATAAAGCGTGCACAACACTTAAAAAACGCATATTGACACGTACTGCGCAAACAACATGTCCGATTGATGTTCCGTCTAAGCGTACACGTCAAGAATAATAATTATATTGTTTCTCTATGATTTTAGGTCAATCCGATGTCGTCTGCTATGAATTTGACCATTTGACGCCCGTTTTGGCCATTTGTGACACCAGAATGGCATTCTCGGTCACCGCGGGCACACGACACGTCCGATTGATGTGCCGTCTGCTCGACCACATCACAATTCACTCACTCGTTAATGTATTCTGATTTCAGGCCTTTCCGACTTCGTTCGGCCCATTTGGATCCCCCCACGCGAGTTTAGGAAGGGCGTGCAACACTTAATAAATGCATGTTGATCCGTACCGTGCAAACCGCATGTTCAATTGATGTACTGTCAACACATACACGTCACAAATAATAATTATATTGTTTCCTTGTGATTTTAGGTCAATCCAATGTCTTCCGCTATGAATTTGACT
Source organism: Viscum album (assembly GCA_963277665.1). Classification (NCBI taxonomy): domain Eukaryota; kingdom Viridiplantae; phylum Streptophyta; class Magnoliopsida; order Santalales; family Viscaceae; genus Viscum; species Viscum album. Next base: position 1,272,462,378 of record OY728132.1, on the reverse strand, counting down.
GTTAGACACTCGTTTTGGCCGTTTGTGACACCAGAACAATGTTCTCAATCACCGCGGGCACACGGCACATCCGATTGATGTGTAGTCTACTGAAACACATCAAAATTCACTCACCCTTTGATTTTGTCTGATTTCAGGCCATTACGACTTCGTTCGGCCCGTTTGGACCCCCCACACGCGCGTTTCTGAAGCGCGTGCAACACTTAATAAATGCATATTGAGCCGTACCGCGCAATTCGCACATCCAATTGACGTGCTGTCTACTCTTACTTTTCAAGAATAATAATTATAATTTTTCCCCGTGATTTCAGGTCAATCCAATGTCATACTCTATGAATTTGACCGTTAGACACCTGTTTTGGCCATTTATGACACCACAACGGCGTTCTCAGTCACCGCGGGCACACGGTGCGTCTGATTGATGTTCCGTCTGCTCGACCACATCACAATTCACTAACTCATTTATTTCATCTGATTTCAAGTCATTCCAACTTCGTTCGGCCCGTTTGGACCCCCCATACATGTTTATGAAGCGCACACAACACTTAAAAAAACGCATATTGAGTCGTACCACGCAAACCACATGTCCGATTGATGTGTCATCTATGCGTACACATCACACATAATAATTAGATTGTTGAACTGTGATTTCAGGTCAATCCGATGACTTCCGCTATGAATTTGACCGTTAGACGCCCGTTTTGGCCGTTTCTGACACCAGAACGGCGTTCTCGGTCACCGTGGACACACGGAACATCCAATTGATGTTCCGTCTGGTCGACCACATCACAATTCACTCACCCATTGATTTTGTCTGATTTCAGGCCATTACATCTTCGTTCGGCCCATTTGGACCCCCCCTGCGCGTGTTTATGAAGCACGCACAACACTTAAAAAATGCATATTTAGTCGTACCGCACAAACCGCATGTCTGATTGATGTTCCGTCTATGAGTACACGTCCCGAATAATAATTAAATTGTTTCCCTGTGATTTCAGGTCAATCTGATGCCGTCTTCTATGAATTTGACTGTTAGATGCTAGTTTTGACCATTTATGATACCAGAACGGCGTTCTCGGTCACCGGGGGCACACGGCACGTCCGATTGGCGTGTCGTCTGCTCGACCACATTACAATTCAATCACCTGTTTATTTCATCTGATTTCAGGACATTCCGACTTTGTTCATCCCATTTGGACCCCCCCCCCCACGCGCGTTTATGAAGCGTGCGCAACACTTAATAAATGCGTATTGAGTCGTACCGTGCAAACTGCACATCCGATTGATGTTCTGTCTATGCGTACATGTAAATAATAATAATTAGATTGTTTCCCTGTGATTTCAGGTCAGTCTGATGTCGTCCGCTATGAATTTGACCATTAGACGCCCGTTTTGGCCGTTTATGACACCAGAACGGCATTCTTGGTCACCGCGGGCACACGACGCATCTGATTGATGTGTCTTCTGCTCGAACACATCACAATTCACTCACCCTTTGTTGTCGTCTGATTTTAGGCTATTTCGACTTCGTTCGGCCCGTTTGGACCCCCCACGCGTGTTTATGAAGCGTGCACAACACTTAAAAATGCATATTGAGCCATACCGTGCAAACCGCACGTCCAATTGACGTTTCGTCTGTGCGTACAAATGAAAAATAATAATTTGATTGTTTCCATGTGATTTCAGGTCAATAAAATGTCGTCTGCTATGAATTTGACCGTTAGATGCCCGTTTTGGTCGTTTATGACACCAAAACGACGTCCTCGGTCACCGCGGGCACACGACACGTACGATTGATGTTCCCTCTGCTCAACCACATCAAAATTCACTCACCCATTTCTATCTTCTGATTTCAGGCCATTCCGATTTCATTCGGCCCATTTGGACCCCCCATGCGTGTTTATGAAGCGCGTACAACACTTAAAAAACTCATTTTGAGTCGTACTGCACAAACTGCATGTCCGATTGATGTGACTTCTATGAGTACATGTCACAAATAATGATTAGATTGTTACCCTGTGATTTCAGGTCAATTTGATATCGTACGCTTTGAATTTGACCGTTAGATGCCCGTTTTGGCCGTTTCTGACACCAGAACGGCGTTCTCGGTCACCGCGGGCACACGGCATGTCCGATTGACGTGCCGTCTGCTCGACCACATCAAAATTCACTCACCTGTTGATGTTGTATGATTTTTGGCCATTCTGACTTCATTCAGCCCGTTTGGACCCCTCACGCGCGTTTATGAAGCGCGCACAACACTTAATAAACACATATTGAGCCGTATCGCGCAAACCGCACGTCGGATTGACGTCCCGTCTGCACGTACACGTCATAAATTATAATTATATTTCTTCCATGTGATTTAAGGTCAATATGATGTCGTCCACTATGAATTTGATCATTAGACGCCCGTTTTGACCGTTTATGACACCAGAACGGCGTTCTCGGTCACCACAGGCACACGGAACGTCCGATTGATGTGCCTTTTTATCAACCAAATCATAATTCTCTGCCCTATTGATTTCTTCTAATTTCAGGCCATTCTGACTTCGTTCATCCCATTTGGACCCCCCACGTGCTTTTTTGAATCGCACGCAACACTTAAAAACACATAATGAGCCGTTCCACACAAACTGCACGTTCGATTGATGTGACGTCTATGCGTACACATCATGAATAATATTCAGATTGTTTCCCTATGATTTCAGGTCAATATGATGTCTTCCTCTATGAATTTGACCGTTAGACGCCAGTTTTGGCCGTTTATGACACCAGAACAGCGTTCTCGGTCACCGTGGGGACACGGCACATCCGATTGACATACCCTCTGCTCGACCACATCAAAATTCACGGACCCGTTGATTTTGTCTGATTTCAAGACATTCCTACTTCTTTCGGCCTGTTTGGACCCCCCCCCCCCACGCGCGTTTATGAAGCGCACACAACACTTAATAAACGCATATTGATCCATACCGCACAAACCGCACGTCTGATTGATGTTTCGTCTATGAGTACACATAAAGAATAATAATTATATTGTTTCCCTATTATTTTAGGTCAATCTGATGTCGTCCGCTATGAATTTGACTGTTAGACGCCCGTTTTGGCTGTTTATAACACCAGAACGGTGTTCTCGATCACCATGGGCACATGACACGTCCGATTGACGTGCCGTCTGCTCAAAAACATCAAAATTAACTCACACATTGGTGTTGTCTTATTTCAGGCCATTCTGACTACGTTAGGCCCATTTGGACCCCCACGCGCATTTATGAAGCACGTGCAACACTTAAAAAATGCATATTGAGCCGTACCGCGCAAACTGCATGTCCGATTGACGTTCCGTCTATGCTTACACGTCAAGAATAATAATTATAAGTTTTTCCTGTGATTTTAGTACAATCCAATGTCGTCCACTATGAATTTGATCGTTAGACGCCCGTTTTGGCCATTTATGACACCAGAACGCCGTTCTCGGTCACCGCGGGCACACGACATGTACGATTGACGTGCCGTCTACTCGACCACATCAAAATTCACTCACCCATTTATGTCGTCTGATTTCAGGCCATTCCAACTTCGTTCGGCCCGTTTGGACCCCCCACACGTGTTTATAAAGCGCGCACAACACTTAAAAAACACATATTGAGCCGTACCGCGCAAACAGCACGCCCGATTGACGATCAGTCTATTCGTACACGTCATGAATAAAAATGTTATTGTTTCCATATGATTTCAGGTCAATACGATGTCGTCCGCTATGAATTTGACTGTTAGATGCCCTTTTTGGCCGTTTATGACACCTGAACGGCGTTCTCGGTCACCGCGGGCACACGACACGTCTGATTGACGTGTCCTCTGCTCAACCAATTCACAATTCACTCACCCTAGAAAGCTACAGATATCAAAAGAGTTCTTGGGATTCTCCTAAGAAACAACTGCCTGATGTTTCTCTCCATCCACTGACACACCTTCCTCTGAGATTATTTGACCCAATAACTATACCTAATCAATAAAAAAATGGCATATATATAGCTTGGCGTATAGTCGATGCATTATAAGTGTAATCTGTATGATGTAAAGATATTGGGTATGATCATCATCAGTCTTGGTGTGCACGAAGATTTCATCCACAAATACTAAAACAAACTAATCTAGGTAAGAAAGGAAAATTATTTTCGTCAAGGATATAAAAACTTCTAGAGAATTCTTCAACACAAATAAAATTACCTCGTGCATGGGGTTCATTATCATCTGGATCACCAATATCACTACGATGTCCACCAGCTATATTCAGAGCCTACAATATATATCAATATTCTATATCTTAAACATATCAATAAAATTCAATCTTAGTATGGTTTGTTTTATTGTTTACCTATGGCGCCACTTGTTGCGTCGTCATTTCATCGATACGTGATGACATCTGTGACAACCTCTCCTCATACTCTACACGTAATTGCTGAGATAGTGAATCAAAATTGTACTGCATATCTTGCATGGAAGCATCTATTTCAGCCTGTGTGCACATCCCTGACTCTCTACAAGAACCCATCACATATTCTCTAACAACTGCACATCGTGGGACACCACCACCATAAGTCAAATAATAACCATGACCATCACGCCCCATGGCACGGTGAAATATTTCATCTCTACACACAATACTACGACGTTTCTCTTCTGAAAACTCTGCTAACTGAGCGTCAAATTGAGCCTGCATCATATAATGAATGAACAAATATGAATAATTTATATAAAATAAAAATACATTTATTAGTATATAATTTTCTTACTATAACACCGACAACATCGGGATCACTCGCCCTACGAGTCCACATCCATATGGACATCTGATAGATTGGATCGCCGCATTGGTGTAACTATAATAAAGGGGTTCACCATGTTATAATACAATATTTTTAAAATATGAATGAAATAGTGAATTCTAAACTAACATCATGTCTGAGCTGTGACACATGTCGAGTGCCAAGTCTAGAAGGCGTGCCCTACATCGCCCGATTATGTGAATGATGAGCAGACTCGGTATTCATTCAATGTATTTACTTAATAGACATTTGAAAAATTATTCATTTATAGATTAAAAGTAATAAATCTTACCATCGCTACCTCAGTCGACCAAAACCCAACCAAATCCTGCCACTGCGCAGGAAGAATGCCCAGAGGGACTCACTGTAGAATGTCTGGCACACCCGCAAATGGTGTCCAGTGATCTCTCTTCACCCTTGACTCATAATCCTTCCATAATTTTAAGCATTTGGACATACATACAGCTTGAAACTCATCTAGACAGGATGTCAAATTATCCTGTTAAAAAATTGTTAGTAGATGGGACAATAATAATAACAATATCATGAAAAATTAAACATTGAATTTACTTGAACCTCCCGCCATAATCTGTCCATCGTATCCTGGGGGAAAGAACTCCAATCACGAGTCATCAGAGGGAATCTGTGTGAGTCTTGTATCATATGCCCAAACTGACGACTTAATGCAGTAGCACCATCTCCAACTGGATGAAATGTGTCATCAAATAACACATCCAATCGGGCTCCAGAGTTCCAGGATCGAACCCCTCTACCAGGACCCCTACGTCTGCTGGAAGAAGCACTAGATCCTGATAAACATAAATTCATAATTCAATTACTATATAAATTAATGATTATAAATAGTTATGGAAATATAAAAAGAAAATTACAATCAATTAATTTAGAAAAATGAAAACATACATACCAACAACATCATGTGAACAACTGTGATCACCCTGTGACATACCTACATTAAAAGAAATTATAGTTAAATCAAGAAATTTTTTTACATATATATAACTCATAATTTTTTTTACAAATAATAACTAGGTATATAATAACAATTTTCACTAATCATGCAAGTCTATCGTATCTCCTTCAACTGTCTCTCTGGCCCATTGTATATCTTCATATCATATAGCAACTGTTGTTTGGTCGAGTGTTTGATCAGGAAATACAACAACTTCAGGTTCCTCTTGGTCAATAAAAAAACCCCTCTTCTAGACATTTTTACCACAACTTTCCAATCAGAATCAATGCCAACAAAGTAAACTTGTTATTCCTGCGATGTCAGTATGAATGGCTCATTGCTAACTCGGTCGTCTTTATAATGCATATTGTTAAATTTTACTAATGTATATTGGAAGTTATCAACTTTCGTTCCACGAACTAGATCAACCTAATCACACCTTCACAATATGTGTTTTAAGCCACAACCATAAATAACCTCAACACTATCTCTCAACAATCGATAATAATAACCCGCACCAACAAAAGAACAACCAACACCACTATTTTGTGTGTCTCGGTTCATGTCAACATCGCTAATATGAAATCAGAATCCATTAGCATCCAAGTACTTGTAGCGACGAGCTGTAATAAATGGACCATCAGCTAGTTGGTTGAGTTCTTCACTCACATGCTGGGTTAAATCACGTAACTTTTGAATCTGTAAATTTTACATATATAGTTTAATGGATAAAGGATTGTGAAAATAAAACTAAGTTGCACTATAAAAATATTAAATCAATTATACATACATGAGTCTTGAACCACTCATGAAATGTGTTGAAATTATGTTTTTGGATTTGATAGTTAGTTGCATGGGGACTTTCACGTTTCAACTCAGTGATATGCATCCTAAATCACAAAACAATATAAGGTAAGCAATAAAATAAATATAGAAACAAAATACACATCAACTATGAAACATACTGTATCAATGGAATAACTGATGGAGTGTTGAACAACACATATCGATGATCTTGAACCCACTCGTCGTTCCGCATATCAAATGTTATTCCTTCTCCAATTGGACCCTCATCATTCTGGGAAGGTTTATCTATCATTGTTTGAACATCATCAATATATGAAGCACAGAAATTAGTACACTCATCCATTAAATATCCCTTGGAAATTGAGGCTTCCGGGAGAGCTTTGTTGCACACATACCGTTTCAATGTATTTAAGTATCACTCTATTGGATACATCCACCTGAATTGCACGGGACTATCAGCAATGAATTGACCAGTTAAATGCATGGTCAAGTGAACCAAGAAATCAAAAAAAGACGGTGGAAAGAGTTTTTCTAGGTGACATAGTGCAAGTACAATCTTATCCTGTAGCTTTTTCAAATCACTCATGCGATGATTCCAAGAACAGAGTTGTCTGAAAAAATTAGAAACTCCAATCAATGACTCAACAACCTGGGAAGGTAAGAAATCACGAATTTCTATAGGAATTAACTGTTGAAGCAGAATATTATTATCGTGACTTTTCAAACCCTTTTATGTCATTATCGTCATATTCACACACTTCTATATATTAGAGCAATAACCATTTGGCACCTTAACGGTCTTCAAAATTGATAGAAATGTTTGTTTCTATTTTTTACTCATTGTGTACTGTGTTGTAGGCATGTATGCCTGATTACCTTCACCCAGCGGTAAATGTAAAGGTTTTCTCAATCCCATTTCTTGAAAATCACATCGATCAATTGAATTTTTCTTTTGATTTCCCCTTGACGCCTAAAATGGTGCACATAATATTATCACATACATTTTTTCAATGTGCATCACATCCAAATTATGTCTTAAAATATTATATTTCCAATAAGTCAATTCAAAAAAAATCTTCGTTTCTTCCAATTATGACTTCGCTATCTATTTTTAGCAGGAATAGAAGGCAATATAGGAACTAATAAATCTTGAAAATCATACATTGTACGGATGATTTCTCGATCAAGTTGTGCACAAATTTCAACCCCAGACAGTATTTTTGGTGATGGGTCATACTCTCTATTCCTATCAAATGATACACAGTCTTTTCTGAACCTGTTCAATGGAGGAAGAAAGCGTTTGTGACCAAGATATTCCCACTTTCTACAGTGTTTAAGCCATATAGATTTCTTACTCTTATTAAAACAAGGGCAGGAAAATTCTCTTTTTGTACTCCAACCTGATAAGTTAGCATGTGCTGGGAAATCATTAATTGTCCATAACAAAGAGGCCCGAAGTCTAAAAATTTCATTTTTTGCCGAGTCAAAAGTCATTACACCATCGGCCCAAAATTCATGCAGCTCATCAATCAAAGGTTGCATATAAACATCGATTTTATCATCAGGTCCTCTCAGTCCATCAATTAGAATTGACAGTAATGAAAAAGGTTGCTTCATACATACCCATGGGGGAATTTTGTATGGAACCAACACCACTAGCCATGTACTATGTGTCACACCAACCATGGACCTAAATGGGATAAAACCATCTGCTGCCAAAACCTATCGAATATTACGATCATCTCGAGAAAAGTTTGGGTGCCTTTGATGAAACTCTTTCCATGACAACGAATCTGCCGGGTGAGTTAATTTATCAACCTATTTCTTTATCCCTAAATGCCAAGTCATCAATTTAGAAATTTTAGTGGACAAGAAAAATATCTTCAGTCTCAGTTTCAGTGGGAAATAACGTATCTGTTTAGCGGAAACTTGTTTCCCTTGAATCAAGACTCTCCCAGGAAGAATTTGACTACCTTGATTAATCTCGTTGGTATTCCACCTGGATGTATATCAAACAGTACAATTATTTAATTGCGCATTCCCTTTTCTGAACAACATATAATTATTGTGACATGCATCAACTATATCATATGTAAAACCAAGATTATCGGTCAACTTGCAAGCTTGATAGAATGACTCCATAATCTTCGATCTAACAGGGAGTACCTTCTTCAATAATACTAACAACATGTCGAATGAGGTGTCTGATCACTGGTTCAAGGCCTTCAGGTGTAACAATTCAATGATGAATGACAGTTTACTAAATTTAGTGCATCCAATATATAATTCAATACGCGCATCGTCAAAAATTTCAAATAATTTCAATGCTTCTCCATCTGTATAATAACGAGGATTACTAAATCCAACGTCGTCATTTACAACATTACTATCTTCAGATTGAAACTGACGCATCATATCATTGATAATTATGATCATCAGATCAACTCTTCTCAAATCAACATTCATATGAATACTTTCTGAGTGATGACATGAAATCTAATCTTCTCTAGGATGTGTCCATGTCTTATAGTTTTTCAAAAACCCATTCAAAAAAAATGTTCACTAACACTATCTCATTTGAAGATATATCTATTTGCAAATTTTCTATATGGAAAACTAATCATATCTCTTGGAAATATGTTGGTGAAATCAATAACTTTCTTAATCCCCTAATAATATTCATCTTAAAATCTATCTTGCATATCAATCCAGCTCCTATCTATATCTGTATTTAATAGAAATCAAAAGTGAAATATCTTATTTAAATTCTAAAAAAACTTATCATTAAAATTTAAAAACGAAATTTGAAGGATAAAAAACATTACCTACGGAGGACTCGACCGCGGGTAATGGGGTGTGACTCGATTGCAGATCCATGATGGCACAGTGACATGAAAATAGGGGTTCGACAGCCGGACTCGAACGGAGAAGAACTATTGGACGAAGCGTGGAGGGTTCTACACGGCGGGGCACAACGGACCGGGAGGGTCCAACGGAGGCAGGGAGAATTGTTGGAGTAATACAACGGGGCCGGGATGGGACGATGGTGGTGGGACTGTCCAAAGGTGCAGCACGGAGGCAGGGGTGGGGGTTGCCGGGTCGCTGCGGTGTCAGGGTCACGGGGGTGCAGCACAGAGGCAAGGCGGTGGGGGTTGCTGGGGTTGCGGGTGGCATAGCACGGAGGCAAGGGGGTGGGGTTCGCCGGGGGTTGGGGTCTTCGGGGGTTTTCGAGGTCGCCGGGAGGTCAGGGGTCGGGGTCGCCGGGGGTCGGGGTCGTTGGGGACGCCAGCGGTTGGGGTCGTCGGGGGTCGGGGTCGCCGGGTTGAGGGGTCGAGGTCGCAGGGTCGGGGAGGGGTGGGTCGTGGAGTCGAGGAGGGGATAATGGGGGGAGATGAAATTTAGGTTTTTTCGGTATTAAAGTGCAGAGACCGCCATTTGGCGGCTTCTAGAAGTCCCCCACCTCGAAAGCCAAAAATTCTAGTAGTGTAATGGCATGACAAATCACTCAACCATCTCTCGTCTATAGCCAAATCAGGTTTCAACTTTTCGATCTGTATGTCAAGATTATCAATGTACTTTCCATTTTTCATACTCCCCAAACATCTTCTCTCACCAACTCGGCATTTGTTTTGTACTCCAAATTCTTGTACTCTAGAGGAAAATCAAGAATAAAGATGCAGGGGTTCACAACCCCTTCCCCATTTCTTCAGGGGTAACAACGTATTTTCTCATTTTTTTAGGGGGTAAAAAAGTATTTATTTAACATTACACATTTAATAACCTTTGAATCCTCTAATTGGAATCCAGACTTTTGAAACCTTTATATACATAATTTTATACTACTGAAAACCTTGACAAAGGTCCATGCCAACTATTGTCATAGCATCGAGTGGTAAATCTGATATGAGATCCCTGAATTGGATTGTAAATGTTGTACCAATCCAACTCTTCACCAGTAAAATCATTAAAAAATGTTCATTCACATTGACATGCATAGTAAAAATTGAATGTTTTATTAAACATATTTTCAATATGCCCAGTGATGATAATAATACAGGAATGATGTCTCTTTTTACTTTTGTTTTTACCTGCAGATTCCTCTACCTCTTGTGGATGAAAAGAATAAAGTTGTTGGATATGTTGACATGGACATATATTATTCAATTGATTCTTTGATAATGTGTATTATGAAGAGTCGTAAGGAGTTACTTCATCCGTATTTGGTCATGGAATCTGTGGAGTATTTGAGACCACATGTTTAAGGTAATATATTCATACCTCATTACTATTTTAGTGTTCTCACTAAATTCATAATTTCCCTTAACTATTTATAATGACTTGGTTTGAAATATGGAATCTAGTTTAGTGTTCTCCCTAAAAATATATTAATTCCTTATTCATTTATGCAATCTATGCCTCATCCGTGTGTCCAATCTATATAGAATCCATGTGTGTTTCTTAGTGTGTGTGAAATCTAAAATCTATGTACTATTTTTGGAATCTTGAATTTTCATTATAGGGAGATCATGAACATAGAAAGTCAGTCCCACGTGGTCTGGCCTATAGTGCTACATTACCAACATCGGAAGGGGGGTTATAATTCCGTAGAGAAGATGGCTGGATGTCCTACACACAGGAAGATACTTGCTAAACATGTACCTACACAGTTTATTAGATGGATAAATCAATATTGACATTAATTTTTCAACTAGCAGGTAAAGGGAAAAGATTTCTAAGAAAAAAAGGTACATTCACCTCCCTTTATCCAAATTAATCAATTAACCTAAAATAGAGAACCATTAGAAAGCTGAAATGCGCACTAATTGAATATGATGAGTAATTAGAAAGTATAGTGCAATTGTTATGCAGAGGGAATATTTTTAGAACTGTGAATATTTTTAATTGGTATAAATTCAATGATAATTGATGTCTATAAAATATATATCCTCACCTATTTTTCATATTGGTTTATTAGTGCTCCACATTGTAAACATAGTTTGGCTTCCTCATAGATTGCACCCACGACCTGTGTGTGAAATCTGGAATCTATTTTAGAGTTCTCATTTCATACTCTTTAGAATTTGGTATCTATATTAGTGTTCTCTTCATCATTTATGACATATCATGTGAATATTAAACTGATATGTAATATATTGCGAATTCATACTCAATTTCTAGTTTAATGGATCATCTAGGTTCGTGTACTAATGAGTTATGTGACCAGTCATTGTATGTATTCTTGTCTTTTTCCTTAATTCTCAGGTTATTTTTTGGCATTCCAGTGGCAAGGTGTATATGTACTTATCATTTTATTTAAAGGCGGGTAGACTATGTAGGCTGTAGTATCTGACCGGTAAGCTGCTTCCTCAACCCATGAAATTTTAGTTTTTTTGAATGTCCTTAATTGCTTTATGGAGGTGGCTTTGGATCATGGTTTGATATTATGATGTGTTTTCTCTACCGTTAATTTATTCATTGTTTTGATGTAGTCACAATTTTGTGTACATTCCTTTAAAAATCATTAACAAGTTTCTTTTTTTCTTTGATCAATTTGGTTGATGGAATTATCATGTAAATTATAAGATAAATCAGTAGGATATAATAAAACTGAGTAAGTAAAACAACCTTTATAAAAATAGGATCCAATAGAACAAAGTATCATTAGAGGATAAAGGTATCCCGTATGGGGTATAAGAAAGAATTTTTATTATATTCAAAAAATAGGGGAATCAAATTTAGTTCCCTATAATATTGGTGGCATCCTCCAGTATCTTCCCATGAAACATATTAAACAATTTGATTGATGAGGACCTATGTATGTTGTATTCTGGAGGTTTTCATTTGGAGTCAACTAACATGTTCCTTGATGTGTTCATTATTTGTTTTTTTTTCAAAATTGGGAACTTATGTACTACAGTAACATTACCAATGCTAGAGTCACTACTCATTCCCCTTTTTTCATCCATCCTTGAAATGATACCCAATCACAAATCTAATACAGCCTTCCATTGCTTTGTTTTTTTCTTCAAATGATTTAATATTGTTTACTATTTTGCTCTAGAATCCAGCATGTTCTGTATTATTTTTCTTGAACCATATTTTTTCTGGTATTTTAATATATTTCCATGCCTCCAGATTCTAGTACCCTTGTTGTCTTCTTCTATTTTTTTGTTTCCATTTTTGTTCAACTGTAATTTTTTCTTCTTGTATTTTGTTTTATTATAATTTTTTATCCATTCTGATGGTATTCCTTATTGGATTTTTTGTTTCATTTTATGCTACTCTTCTTGTTTTAATGAATTTTTTTAAATAAAAGGTTGTATTTGAATGTTCATTTATTTATTTTTCACTTACTACCTTTTATTAAATTTAAAAGAAAGTTCAACACAATTACAGTAAGTTCAACACAAATTTTTATTCCTTCTTGTGCAGGTACTACCTTTTTACTTTGGTTTAAGTTATTTATGTCACTTGTTTATGTACATACCTCAACACCATATGTGGGTTTTCCTCATCTATTTTCTCATTTGTTTTCTCATCTTTTTGTGTTTGCATATAGACTGGAGATACTAGAGCTGACATGAATGGGGCTGGGGCGAGTTGGCATAGACTGGAGTGGGGCATGGATGGACTGGAGCTGGATCTGGCATTGACTGGAGATAACATAGATGGGGATGGAGCTAGATAATTTGGCATAGACAGGAGATGGCATGGATGAGGCTTGAGCTTGCATGGATGGGTTGGGGAAAGAGCTGAAATATATGGACTGGTGATGGAGTCGATGGTGATTATGGGTTGGAGCTATAGGGGTGGTTGATTTTGTTTGGGGGGATCCAGCGTGGTGGATAGAATTGTGGAACAGAATTGTGTGTGGGGGTGGTGGTGAGCAGGGTTTTCCAGGATTGTTTCTAGTGGGGATCCAATAGTTTATATTTGTAATTATTTTACTTATTTATATAATTAATTCTTGTCTAATTTTGAACATGTGTTAAAATAGTATTTAGTTTAACAATTTAAACATATTTATTATATATGATAATATAATAAATAAAATATGAAATTTTACGGACAATAAAAAATTATAATTTTTATTTAAATTTATTTTATAAAAAAATAATATAAATTACTAATATTATTACCAAAAAATAAATTTTTTACCAGAACTTGTTGCTAAACACCATAACCAACATATATATTATCTGTTGGTATTATTATAATTGCAACAAAACTATTTTATCTGTCATAAAATCATTTAGAGACAGAGTTTTTACCAACAGTTTAGTGAAAGTGACATATGTGTTGGTAAAACGTTTTACCAACAGAAAATGCACTTTTACCAACAGATATGTCCCTATTAGAAAAAGTGAAATATTTTGTAGTGTTTGGAAGGAAACCCAAAAAAAACATGACTGGTGTGACAAAACACCAAATCCATTGTAATATTCATCCCGAGCATAGGGATGAATTTTCTTCCTTTAACTCTCTTGTTACTATACTATAGAGATGACTTAAAAACATACTCAATAGCTCAACGATTGATGATTTCATAAAAATCAACTAGTTTCATAAATCATTTTTCCACTCAGTGGGTACCATGTACATTAATTCATGCTAACTTGATATTTCAAATTTAATATAACAAACCCTTGATATTATCCATAAATGACCACTATTTGCATTTCCATATTTGGTGATCCTTACAATAGATTAAACTACGATTAATATAACCCCATATAACCATTAACATTGTTGATGATTTACGAAATTATCCATTACCAAGGAAAAATAAAAGGCCACTCGACCTACTAAGATGATGACATGGCCTAGGCATGTCTAAACTAGTGAGACTGAGCATTAAGTGATAGTCTTGCTTGTAAAATGGGTTAAGTATACAATGTCTACCCTTCTTATAAAGGGTTTCATTTAATACTGAGAGTCCTAATATGGAAAAAACACCCTAATAATACCATATATCTAAAATATTGTAGCATTTAGTAAGGAATTGAAGATCTAAGGATGTTATCAACCTAAATATATCCCCTTCCAAAAGCATAAACATTGACCCTATCACTGGATAAAACCAACTAAATTTCACTAGATCCTACTCCCAACATTTAAGAAATTTATAATAATGGATTAACTATATAAAATTCTCGCTTTCCCATTCAAAGGAAACTCAAATAGAAACTTTAACTTCCCTTACACAAGGGATTAAACTAAATATACCACCCATGGTTCTGTATTAAGTCACTACACTGATTTATATTATATATTTAAACTCAGAAATGATTCAAATAGAACATTAGGTACCAATTATAAATCAATGAAACTTGACACTCTATTTATCGAACTCCTCGTGGAAATACGAGAATGTCTTATCAAACAACATTTTTAAACATTAATCATTTATGGACATTCCATCATAATTATGAAATTTATCAATTAAATTAATTATAGGTTATAAAAGATGAGGGGACCTATGAGGGTCCCATTTAACCAAACCGAGTTTATTAGAATTAATCCCAATAGTATTTGTTTAAATATTAATGTTTTAGAACACCCATACTGGGTTATCTAATAATGAACATGCTCCAACTCCCCTAATTGGGTCCATTTCTTCCATTTGGAATTTTTATCCAAATAATTTTAGTTAAAAAGTAAATATATGTTACATTTATAACCATTTATGAACATGAAATGGTCATATATATAATAGTTAAATTATAGGGTATTCCCTCTCCCAATATAGAAGGTGTTTGTACACATAAGAAATTTGAATTTGTCTCCTATTAATCATGAAAAATTTAATTTAAAAATGAACTTTAATAGCCTTTACTTGGTAACAATCGTATTTAGTTATATTTAAGCTCCAAAGATGGTTTGATTATATGGGTTACCTTTCCCCAATTATAAGGTTCCCAAAAACCTTAAAACTAAAGACTAACTCCTGTTTAATAGCAACCAATATGCTTGGCCCATGAAACCAACTTTATATCAAAGAAAAACTAAGAAATTTTCCACAAGAATTAAAAACTGAAGAACCTGACAATACAAACAGAAGAACAACACATATAAAAGAAAGACTAAATAAGCTGGAATCACAGGATATAATTACCTAATAATGGAAATATATTAACAATCTAAATAAATCCCCAAGCATGTTATATAAACAAAAATTCTGATGAAAACAAAAGCATGGCATACCACTTGAGGAACAAAATCACATGTAGAATGAAAACAATAAATGGAACAAGATGGAATGGAATATGAAATATATTTTAATCATTCGGTTCTTATAATGAAGCATGTAAGGCTACTTCTTTACCATACCCAACCAAGGAGAAAGTACTAAAAATATGATAAATCAATACGCAACGTGATGTACACCAATCATTGAAGTTGTAATCTAGTAAGCATTAATTTTGAACAACATTAAAAAAAGTACCATCCTTGGGAACTTGTTTTTTTACTCATTTTTGGGTTGATAACTCCTAGAAATGAACATATACCAAGCACCGACACATTCCAAGTCTCATGTCTACCAACCCGAAACAATAAGACAAAGGGGAAAAGAAAGGCTATGATTCCACTAGGTAATGTCCATGCCAGACATACCCTTTAACCGTTAGCTAGATCAGTGGGACATATTTCCTTATATGTGCCTCCCCATATACCAGAGGCTTCGAAAAAGAAGTTATATTCTAAATAGGAGATAGTGGGGAGACTATACCCACAAGATTAGAGTAACACAATGGTATAATAAAGAAAAGATAATAGAAAACAGTATAATTGAGAAAAGATAACATACAATAGTAGAAGAAGTAATAAATGAAATACATAGTAGTGGAATCATAACATAAACTAAATATAAAATATGGAAAATTCCAATATACAACAATTTATGCATGTCTAGATAATAAAACATAAGGAAAATAGTAGGAATACAACAAACATTTCAGTGTAACATTGTCTACAAATAGAGAAAAGAGATAAATTCCCTAGGGCAGACTCCACAAGTATCTTGAGATCCAAATCATTCATATGCTCATAAATTCCGCCTACAAGCAAGTCATCATAAGAAATAATCCATTATTATGCACACATGAGATCTACTCTGGTTCCTTAGTGCAATGGCAACATGAGTAATGTGTGAGTTAAAATCACCAAAGGCCTCCACCCATGATGTCTATTGCAAAATCTATCCCTTAAATATAATGTAAAGAATTTTGAAGTCAGAAATAATAATAAATAAAGCTGAAATAAATAACACCAATAGGATAAGGTTTTAGGAAGATGCTAGGCTGACTCTACTAGCTTTAGCTGAAGCCCTAAATAAATATCGAATTGGTAACTATATATATATATATATGGATAATAGAGACATATATGTATTATATAATTATATATTGTAGATACCTATATAGACCAAGTTCATTCAGATATCAATGGCCTTAAACCTCGAATACTTGTTTCTAGATGGACTAGGCAGAACTCAGTCGTCCATAACCAGTCTAAATGAGTCTATAATCTCTATAAGATGGTACATTACCTATATCTCATACTGAGTGGGAGACATCATCATCATCACTTAAGTTGGTTAGTGTGATTTCATGTCAAAATTCAATCAATAGCGAGTATATCATCATGTTAACACTCGCCAAGGGATGTGTTGTGTCACACCCACCATTCAAATAGTGTCAATGGTGTGATACATCATGCTTAACATCAAACGTAAGGGATCTAGAATCCATCATGCTCAATAGAACCCTTACCATCATTCCAGAACTTATCTCAATACATAATTATATTCATAATACTAGCCATGATCCATTCCCTTTCACAATTTACATTTACTAATCCCATAACAATCAAGGGAATTTTATTTATTATATTTCAGATTAAACATATACATAATCATACAATGATAGGAATGACCTTTCCACCCTTTCCAATTCATTTGATATATAACATTTAATATAATCAATTCATTTCATTTATACAATTTAAATCATTCATGGATGGATATTCACCATGTCAATCCATTCCATTTAATTCACATCATTAAATATACCAAAAAAAATTATTTAATTTATCAAGGATAAATGGGGAACTTATAGGGTATATTGGTCATTTAGGAAATTATCTACATTGGAAATTCCATTTCTATGTTAGGTCATGCACATAAGACATTCTTTGCTTTATTAAACATGTATATAGAAGGAGGTTAACTCCATTTTATAACATCAAAAAATCCCTTGTAATAAACATTATTTATGTATAAGAATGAAATCAAGCATAGAAAGGCAAAAAAGCATTAATCCAGGTGCGATTTAAATCAAAAAACAGTAGTTTGTAGTTTAGAAGATATGACACCTAATCCATGTGTTTTTATTAATAAAATATAACATTGTTCATTAAAAATTTTATTTTATCATAATTCAAAATCAAATTTAGTAACCTAAACACAATTAGAAAAATATAAATTTGATATAAACTAAAAAAATGAAATATAAAAACATGAATAAATATGGAACTTAGGAGGTTCCCTAATCAATTGGTAATTTTCCTACAAGTGGAAATTCCATTCATATTCCAAGAAAAAATCATATAATTTGTTCTAGGGATTTAACCATTTAATTATAAAGGGTAAATATAATCCGACATACCCAAGGGGTGTTTGTGATCAAGGTCTGCATCCTCTATTTACATAAAAATGATCAATGTGTGTAATAAATGGTGTGTAAAGCAATTAAAATTTAAGGAACCAATTTTTAAGGCAATGAATAAAAGGATGATGTACAGAATAATGAAAATATTTATAAAGCAATTGAAACATGGGGAAATAAATAGAATATCTACCTCATACTTAGTATAATCTAATCATCCAATATCTATGTTTGATTCACTCTGGTTTGGAATAAAATGAAGAAACAGAAATCCACCAGGATAATATGGAAAATTATCTCACAACAGGATATCTTGGATGAGAGAAAATTAAATGGAGAAATATTTAAAAAGAATATAGAGATTACTAATAAGAATATGTAGGGGCCATAATGCTTAAATTAGATAATGTACATAAGAGATCTATCAGATCCTATGTTAGGATTTGATGTACCAATGGGATAGGGAGATATAGATGTCGGAGAAAAATAAATAAAGAAGAAGGGTTTTAGAGTGCATTAAAGGAAAAATTTTCATTTCACCCTCAACACTAGCCTGCACAGTTTTTGTGCATGGTTGGAAGAACAGTGTGCCCACCATGTGACTCCCACTACTAGAAACCCTAACCCCACACGTTTTAATGATTGGGTTTCACTAACTGTACACCAACAGTGAAATGAATAGTGAATGTATACTTCCAATTTGGCATTAAGTGTGTGGGATAGGTGCGTGGTTTGGGAAACCATGTGTAGCCCGTGCACACCATACAAGGTCACCTACATTAGCCACACGATTTACATTGGGGGATTGTCTGGTTTATGACAAACCCTTCTCCGTATCTAGTTCACCATGTTTGGGAGTTTCTAGATTACCAATCTCCTGAAACTCAACAAAGCACCCAAGGAACCCCTCAAGCCTTTAAACAAGACTAAAAACAATGTTTTTAATCATTATAACTCTTGTAATTACGTTCTGACACTTAGTTAATGTATGTATCATCCATCAAACACCCAAATTTCTAATTCCCATGAAATTATACCTTCTCTCAAAAAAATTTAGGTTTCAAACCGAGATAAAATGGAAGCCTCCCCCATGTCCAAACCCAACATCACCAATGCACCCAAATATTATTTGGTTCATATTCTTAGTAGGGTCACATCCAACATGGAGGGACATATTCCTTTGAATACCCTTTCATCACCATCCACATTAGGTTATATTCTTGATAAGTTCATTCCCCCCAGGGAGACCACATCTCTTCCAATCTCTCTTTGGGATTCTTTGGTGTAATTCACACAAAAAAATTTGACTATGAAACTTTTGCCTAGGCATTCATGGCATATGACATTAAAATACACAGTTGGTTCCTCATAACATGATCTTAATAGGTTTTATGTGTCATGTTATGTGGAACCCAACTTTGTGGGTTCTGATTCCATTCACAAAGATACATAGGAGGATCATTTTATGCGTCTAATCCCAAAATAAAATCAACTAATATCTCCTTGTACGATAGTAAATTTTTATGCATCTTAGAATGTTACTTAATTCCAGCATCATAATAATAAAAACATAAGGATCTATTGTAACACATCAGACCCATGTTTCCCAGATTTGGTGCATTATTTTATTATATTTTCTTGATTATATGAAATTTTTATCCCAAAGGACCGAATTGTTTATTATTTTTGGAAGACCAGACACATACATATTTTCAATATTACAACATGAAATGAATTACAATATAAAAGTTCACTTAGTAACTCCCATTAATACTAGATTATCCCAGAATTTCATTCACACTATACTTCTTTAAATCCTAGGGAAATATAAAACATAATAAAGGGGTGATCTCATATACTCTATAAGGGTAAATAATAAAGAAAAATTAATCTTAGACATAAACACTAGGTATGATGAATAAATAAAAACAAATGCATTTAAAAATAAAATTGAGCATAATATGGGATGAATAAAAACTAATTAAATAATTCCACAAAACATAACCATAGATATTTAACTAATATAATAACCACATGGAATATCAATCATTAGTTTCATAATGAGGGAATGAAATATTTTGGGCATCATAATTATTCTGTCAAGACCTCATGCAAATATCATACAAAATGGGTAAAAACCCAGACTAGATTGTCCCATGAGACCTACTGATGAATCGAGGGGATATAATGGGCCCCACCTAAGACATAATAAGGAAAATGAATTTCTTATATGATTGAGGATGAACATAATCAACATATTAATTCATTTTGAAACTAGCATATAAAATGTAATTAACATCACTAAATTATTAAACATAAACACCAACCATTCCGACTAATATGAGGAATGGTATCAAGATATCACATCCACAATCAAAGTAATCATAAACCATTAAAAAATATTGTATATTATTTCATAAAATATTAATCAAAATTAAACATAATATTCAACATGAGTGTTTAAATAGATAAAAATAGTCATATAAAATCATCGACTAATTTTGGAGATAAATACACTTTTACATTGAAAAGAAGAGACATTTTGGAAAAATAAATTCATCAAACTAGAAATGAATGAATTTTTTTTAATAATAAGATTAGGGATTTGATATAAACAATTGTTGGTAAAAACATATTATATTATTCATTAGAAAATAGGTCAGAATTCGAGATGTTCATTTGAAACAGGATTGTTTATCAAGGATTTTTTTGGAAGTTACTTTTAAAACATGCAACACCCCATAAAAGAAAAAGAAAGATTCTGATTGGTATATATATATATAGAAAATTCAAACCAAATTCAATCAAATTCACGAGGAGTACATAATAATAATGGATAATTTCATTGATTTTTTTATGGAATAAGAGTATCCAGAACGAAAATGGAGGTTCAAGTAGAAAGCCCTTACCTTATGTCCAAATGTGTTCTGCACATGACCTTAACATCTGGGATAATCAAATTAGATCCATTAATTAATTAATTCAGAACACAATCTACAATTATTTGATTTATTATAGTTTTATTATGTTCATTTATGGCCTTATTTATATGTTATATGATTGAATTCCGTCATTCTAGAGTGCTCTTTTCCTTGATTCCATGATCGGTTCACTTGATAATAAGTAATGGAGTTCATTTAAAATTTGTATAATTCTGCAGAATTGGAATTTAATGATGTTAATGAGAATAAAGAAGTGTAAATAGTTATATATATATATATCAGATGGATATATATTATGAGAATAAATCACTAGATTATACATTTAGTGATAATCGTTTAGACTATTATGAAATTATTGATCATAACTAACTCATTTTGTATTATCGATCGGTATTATGTAAATATATTATATAAAAAACATATAAATGGTATTAATATTCATTTTACAATCTATTTCAACAATTAAATTTTTTTAATGAACAGACTTAATTGAGAAATTGTAGAACGAAACATTGTTTTCCTTGAAAGTTCACTACTATAATTCTTGATATTTGCGATGGGATCCCGTCACAAATAAGTTTTCGCGATGGGGTCCCATCGCAAATAGTCTATCGTGGAAAATGGCATCACAAAAAATATTATTTACGACGGGCCCAACGAAAATAATATTTTTTATGACGGGCTACTTCCTCGTCGCAAATAAGTATTTGATTATATACTTTATATATATAAACTTTTTCGCGACGGGCCCATCGCAAAAAGTATTTGCGACGGGCCCGTAATACCGTCACAAATAATTTAAAAAAAAATTATTTCGACTATTTGTGACGGGCTTGTTGCAAATACTTTTTGTGACGGGTCCCTAATCTAGTCACAAATACTTTTTAAAAGAATGTATTTAGACTATTTGCGATGGGAAGCTGTCGCATCAGATCCCGTCGCAAATAATTAATAAAGTTTTAAAAAATAAATTTAATAAAATTATTATTATTGAAAAATTAATTTTTATATTATTAAAATAATTAAAATAAAAATATATTAAAATTCTCAATATTCACAAAATAATATTAAAAAAATCATAAATTATTATTAGTATTATTATTAGTAAAATAACCAAATATTAAAAAATAAAATACAAAAAAAAAATATTTAATAAAATTATGATTAATAAAACAATAATATTAATATTTTTAAAATAATTAAAAAATATTAAAAATATTAAAAAATTTCAATATTCACAAAAACAAATCATAAAATATTAAAAATTAAATTTCGTAAAAATCACACTGATATAAAAGACATAAACTGTAAATAGTTCATATTACAAAAAATTTAAATTCAAATGTTTTTGACATAAAAAAATCACTGGCGGTCGTCTTCTGGAGGAGGTGGAGGAGCTGAAGGAGCTGGTGGAGGAAACTTAATCCCAAAACTAAGAGTCAGACGGTGCATGTACTCCATATGCTCGTGATGCTGCTGCTGCCATCGATGCATCTCCTCCTCGTGTTCTTGTTGCTATTGCTGACATCGACGCATCTCTTCCTCATTATAGCGACCCAAGCCTTTTACATAAAACATTTCATTATTTTAAGCATAATTAATCATCAGAGTACAAGCCAAGGATCGTTAAGTCTAGTGTATTGGAAGACTAGGTACATATAACATAAAACATGGGACAAAAAAACATATTTATTTAATCACCATAAAGAGCTTCTAACTTCCTTTGATCTCTTACATCTGCATAGGGTACCCTTGGAACACATGAACAAAGGGATGACCTAAAAATTCCCAATAAGGGAATGAACATAAGGATACACTCAAGCACATGAGTTAAGAGGCATGACATAATGATTTCCAAAGCATGAAACTTATGAAATAATTTAATATAAGCATGTGATGATATAAACATGGAATCATATAAATATGGCAGAATCATAAATCATATCTTTAGTATGGGTTAAGGCTAACCGCCAATCCCGTTTCCCATTTCAGTACGGGTCAAGGCTAACCGCCAATCCTGTTTCACATCGCATCTCATGAGACTTATCCTTACCCAATGCATTGGAGCACTATCTGGGAAAACCCATCACAACATATTCATGAATATTATTTCCACATAAATAATCTTTCCACATAAATAGTCATACATAATCAACCATACATAAACACAAGGTTACCCATATAAAGAATTGGGTACCAAAATCATGACATAAAATATATCCAATGGGCGTATCATGAAAGTGTCCATGAAAGGAAGGTATTAAAACAAACATGGAAATTAATAGGGTCAAATAGTCATATGACATGGTAAGTGGTGTCAAATAGAAGTGACAACATATTATAAATGTATTTTAGAAACATTAGCATTAATGCATTTTTGTGCGGTTTTAAGGAATACACTCTAGAGCTTTTCAAATAGAAAAGAGGACATTCTTTTATTTAAAACCAGAATTTAACCAAGAAGGCTTTCATAATAAAAATAATTATTTTATAAAAACAATGGTTTCTTAAAATAGAGGATATATTGAACTTGAGATTTGGGTAAAAATTAGGGAAGTCCCCTTAAAACAAGTTTGCTTATCGGAAAGTTCTAAGGACAGAATCGTTCAAAAACATGTATATCCTCGAATGAAAGTGATGAAAGGGTCATGTTATTAGAATCTTTTAAAAATAAAAACAATACATAATACTCAAATATATAGATAAGATAACACTATTTTGAAAGAAATATAAGGAAACCAGAATGAACAAAGAAGGTTCGGGTAGAATTCGTTACGATTTTATCGGCATGGTGTCGGGTGTGACCAAGAGGGATTGATGAGAGATAAATGGGGTTTCTCATCACTTATAAATCCCTAATAAAGTATGGGGGAGGTTTTTAAACATACCCCATAATTTTCTAGTACACATATAAAGGCATAGTATAGAGGAAAATCTTGATTAAGAGAGAAAAGGAGAGGATCCCTTACCTAAAATCCGGTGGTGTTCTCCACTTGTTATTAATGACCAGAATAAACAAATTAGGATTAATAATTCATAAGTACATAACCTTTTCTATATTTAATTTATTTATTATAACCCTTTTAAGTTCATTCAAATCCTTTTTATTAGTTATAAGGTTCAGTTTAATTGTTCGGTCTTGTTTGTTTACTTGGTTTTAAAAGATCGGTTCACTTATATTCATGTTTGGATTATATGTAAGATGAATGTGGTTTTCCAGAACTGAAGTTATATTCTTTAGTGAACATCTAGGAGATTACATGGTTTTAATTTTAACTATGTTACTTAAAGTGAAGTTGAATTATATATATATATATAACCGTAGTGATAACCATTTTTGTTAAACGATGGATTTGATTACGAAGAACATGTTTTGCTTTATAATTTAATACCGTTGGTACAAAAGGATTATAGAACCAAAAATAGAATATATTACATATATAATAAATGGGTTCAACCATAACACAAATGTATTCATGACTAGAATTAAATATATTAACAAAAATTGATAAATCATTGTCCTTGAATGTGCTAAATTAGCACATCTCAAATGGTGCTTTCATTTCTTTCAAATAAAAGGGTGGGGAAAGGAGAGAAGATAATGAAATTTACCAATGGAATGAATAAATTCCATTATATTTATTCTAATGTATTTATCATACTATTATGGTGAAGAGAGGTGAGGAATGAAATTAAAAAGAAAATAACTTAAAAGAAAAGAAGAAATTTGGGAAGAGGAATTTACCTCTTGAGACTTCCTCCTTTGAGAACCTCTTAAGGGGAAAGGTTTTGGTATTTTGAGGAGGATGAGAGATTTTGGATGTAGGGGAGGACCTTGGGGAGAGATTTGGGTAGAATTTAGAGATTTATTAGAGCTTGAGAGGAGTGGAGAGAAGAGGGAGTGAAGGGGGTTTTTATAGTGGAGGAGAGGAAGGATTTAATGATATTATAATCCTTAATTTATTATTTATTCACAATACAAATAATAGTAAGTATTCCATGACCAATAGTAGTAAATGGGTTATGTGAATCTTAACCATGGGTGGTGACATCATCCATGATGCTAGGAATAGTTTACTTATCTTATAATGTACATATACGGTAAATTACCGTATTTTACTATTCATAAAAAATTCAAGTATTTCAGAAAAATCCCAAAAAATCACCCCAACCATTTTTTGACATGTAGAATCCAAAAATTAAGTCCATTTTTCAAAAATAATTTTCTAAACTTGATTATATTAATATTTAATTAAAATCATAATTTATTATCAAAAACCAGATTTAAAATATGCATTAACTCATTCTAAAACATAGGTATATTGTACTTCCAACTTGAATATTTTTTTATACTATCATAGGTGAGGTTACTATTCATTAGGGTATATCACTATTCATAAGGGTATGTTACTATTCATTAGGGTAGGTTACTATTCACCAAAAATTAGTTTTGTTTAATTAGACTCCAAAAAACATCTTGAACACAATCGTGTATGTCATATTTTCAAAATTCCAAATACAGAACTGACAAACTTATGTTTAAAGGTCACTTATCACTTAGTAGTTCATTATTATGTGATTTTATGCCATATTTATAAGAATGGAATTTCCCTTAAAAACATTGGGTCGTTAAATTCTCCCCCCCTTAATAAATTTCGCCTTTGAAATTTCATTTTACATTCTAGGACAAAAATAGATGCGGGTACTTTTCCTTCATTGCTTCCTCCAGCTCACATGTTGCTTCCTCAAACTTATGGTTCCTCCAGAACACTTTGACATGATGGGTTGTCTTGTTGCATGGAACCTTTTCTCTCCGATCCAAAATCATTACTGGCTGCTCCTCATACGAGAGATCATCTTCCAGCTGCACCACCTCTGAGTTTAGTACATGTGAGGGATCAGGTATGTACTTCCTCAAGAGTGATACGTAGAAAAAATCATGAACCCAATCCATATTCGGTGGAAGTGCAAGCTGATAGGTCACGGCTCCTATGCGGTCAAGGAACTCAAAGGGGCCAATATACATTGGGCTTAGCTTCCCTTTCTTCCCAAATCGCATGAATCTCTTCCATGGATATATTAGAAGGAAGAATTTATCTCCAACGTCGAACTTCAACTCCCTTCAAAATTTGTCAGCATAGCTCTTTTCCTAACTTTGAGCAGCTTTGTTGTGTTTCTGGATGACTTGAACCTTCTCTATCATCTCTTGAACAAGATCAGGTCCAAGTAGCTATCTTTCTCTAACTTCATCTCAATAGGTTGGAGTTCTACATCACTTTCCATATAAAGCTTCATATGGAGCCATCTGAATACTCGAGTGGAAGATATTGTTGTATGAGAACTAAAACAATGGGAGATGCTGATCCCATCCACCTTCGAATTCAAGAGAGCAGGCTCTTAGAATATCTTCAAGTGTCTGAATAGTTCTTTCAGACTGGCCATCAGTTTGGGGGTGATAGGCCGTGATAAAATTTAATTCAGTACTCAAAGCATGTTGAAGACTCCTCCAGAATATAGATGTGAACCTTGGATCGCGGTCAGAGACAATTGAGAGTGGAACACCGCGCAGTCTCACCACTTCATTCACAGATAACTTTGCAAGTTTTTCAAGCGAGAGATCTTCCCGAATAACGATGAAATGGGATGTCTTGGTGAGTCGGTCAACCACAACCCATATCGCATTATTTACATTCGACGTCTTTGGGAGACCCATGACAAAGTCCATAGTAACATTTTCACATTTCCACATGGGTATAGGAAATTGATATATCATACCTTTGGACTTTTGTCGCTCAAATTTAACTTGTTGACATACCAAGAACCTTGATATGTATTTCGCAATCTCCTTCTTCATGTTATCCCACCCGAAGTGTTCTCAGAGATCACGATACATTTTGGTACTCCCAGGATGGATATAGAAGGTTGAGCTATGTGCATCATTAAATAACTCCTTCTTTATCTCTAGATCAGATGGTACACATAATCGTGTCCCAAATCTTACAACTCCTTCCACATCAATTTTGAAATCATGGGATTTCCCATTTTTAACAGCTTCCACCCTTTTCTGAATTTCCACATACTTTCTTTGAGCAACCTTTATTTTCTCCATGAGGGATGGTTGAGAAATCATTTGAGAAAGGATTTATGATGTTCCTCCCTTAATTATTCCCATGTCCATCCTTTTCAAATCTAAGAAGAACAGATCCTTTTCAATTCTCATCATTGATAAACATGCAGGATCCTTTTTACTTAGAGCATCTGCCACCTTGTTTGTCATACTAGGATGGAAGTGGATTGAGCAGTCATAATCCTTGATGAGATCTATCCATCTCCACTGGCTCATATAAAGCTCTTTCTGTGTGAATATATATTTGAGACTCTTGTGGTCAATATATATCTCACATTTTTCCCCATAGAGATAATGCCGCCAGATTTTCAATGCAAAGATCATAGCCACCAACTGCAGATCATGTGTGGGGTAGTTTTTCTCATGGATTTTCAGCTACCTTGTGGCATAGGCTATCACTTTATCATTTTTCATTAGAACATAGCCTAATAATTTCTTAGAATTATCACTATACACCACAAAGAGTTCTCCACTTGAAGGGAGTGTGAGTACCAGCGCAGTGATAAGCCTCTTTTTCAACTCCTTTAAATAGTCTTCACATTCCTGTGTCCATACAAACTTCACTCCCTTCCGCGTTAGCTTGGTCATTGGGTTTTAAAATCATGATAAGTTCTTCATTAATCATCGATAATACCAATATAGACCTAAAGAATTGTGGATCTCCATTACAGATTTTAGCCTCGGCCACTCTTTAGTTGCCTTCATCATGGAAGTGTCCAAAGATATCCCTTTCTTGGTGATAACATGCCCCAAGAATGATACATCCTTCATCCAGAACTCACATTTACTATACTTTTCATACAACTACTCCCTTCACAAATTCTTTAACACAGTTTCCAAATGCTCCCCATGTTCCTCATTGCTCTTAGAGTATATCAGAATATCATCAATAAAGACCACCAGAAATTTGTCGAGGTAATCTATAAAGGCTCTATTCATTAAATCCATGAAAATTGTTAGAGCATTAGTGATTCTGAAGGGAATCAATATGAACTCATAGTGTCCACACCTTTTTCGAAAGGGATTCTTGGGAATATCTTCCTTCCTCACCTTTAGTTGGTGATATCCCGACCGAAGGTCCACCTTAGAGAAATAACTGGTCCATAAAGCTGATCAAACAAGTCATCTATTAGTGGATGGGAATACTTGTTCTCTATATTGATTTTATTGATCTCATGATAACCAATGCAGAGGCGCATTGATCCATCCTTATTCTTGACGAAGAGGACTGTAGCACCCCACGGTGAAGCACTCGGGCGTATAAAACCCTTATCCATATTATCATGTAACTGCTAATTCATCTCTTCTAGCTCTACAATGGCCATTCTGTAAGGTGTCTTTAAGATCGGTAGAGATCCAGGGATAAGTTCAATTGAGAACTCAACCTCTCGGCCAGGGGGAAGACCAGGCAACTCTTCGAGGAATACATCAATGTAATCCCTCATGATGGGCATGTCTTCAAGCATGATTATCTCCTTTGTCTCAATCATTTGTGCTAGGTATGCATGCTCATAAGGAAGCAATATCAAAACATGAGACAAATATTATAAAAGAGGCTCATCTTCCTCCTTACACTTATAATGAATCGGAGGATGCTTCGGGATGTGAAGAGTGATCTCCCTTTCCAGGAAGTCGTTATTGGATTTGTATAAAGACATCCAATATATGCCCAAGATATCGTCAAAGTCCACTAAAGGAAGTATGACAAGATTTTATGGGAGGTTCAGTCCACAAACATTATCCTAGGAGGAGTTATAAACCATGGATGCGATAATTTCGCCATTCACTATTCTGACAGATAACTTTTCCTCCAAATTTTGAGGTGGTGATTGAATAGTTCTACTAAACTTGTAAGATATGAAAGAATGCATAGAACCAGAATCAAATAGTACGTTTACTATTCTTGAATGAATAACAAGCGTACCTATCACCACATCATTTTCCGACTCCACATCATTATTAGTGATAGCATAATCCCTTCCTTGTTGCCTTGGAGGTTGTTGCTGATTTCCACCGATAACCCTCGACTTAAGGAAATTGTTGGCATAATTCCCATGCTCCTTGAAGTTAAAACACTACACTACATGATGAGTGTTGATCTGAACCTTCCGTTCTTCTTCAACATTAGCGGGATTTTTCATATCCCTTTGGCAGTTCTTGGCTAGATAACCAAACATTCCACATTTGAAGCAATTCATGGTCCCCTTCAGACAATTACCAGGATGCTTCTTCCCACAATTTTTTCAAAAAGGATAGTTGGGATTCTTTCCATCATGGGATTTTTTTGATGGACCACCCATGTTGTTTTCCATCTTCTTCTTCTTTTCACTGGGCCCATGATACCACTAAGAGTCTCCAATCTCTATTTCAACCTTGAGGGCACAATGTAAAATCTCCTCATAGCTGTCAAAGTCTCAAATTTCCAACGCTTTTCATAGACTCGGCTTTAGTCCGCTAAAGAAGCGATCAACCTTGCTTTCGGTGTTCATGACAAAGCCATAGGCCTACCTTGCAAGACTTGTAAAGTTTACTTCATATGCCCCGATGGAATCTTCTTCCTTCTGCTTGAGTCCAAGGGACTCTCTTTCCATCTTGAGATGGAGGGTTCGGGGAAAATATTTGTTGAAAAACATCCTCTTGAATTCCTCCCAATCTATGGAATCAATATCCTCTTGGGACTTTGTATTCTTGATCAGTGTCCACCACTTATCATATTCCCCATCAAAACGATAGACCGCCAGTACAACTTTCTCTTCTTCCGAGCACTGGAGGACATAGAAAATCTTTTCAATGGAGTTAATCTATTGTTCTGTGAGGAGGGGATCAGAAGACCCGCTAAACATGGGAGGCCTTTTCCGCATGAACGATTATATGGAAAATTTCTCTTTCCTTAGAGGAGGGGGACGTTCCACTAGATTCAAGTTATTATTCATAACTCGAGCTAGCTGAGAAAGTACTTCCATGAGGTTTTGAGCACCCACTTCCGTCACATCAGGCATGTCATTAGGTCAATCATCACATTTCCTATCACATTGGTTGTGGGAATGTGTTCTTCTATTTCCCGCCATTAGCTAAGAAAAAGAACGTATAATTAGAGGTCTTGAATACATTTCTATTGAGTATAAAAAGGAAACTTTGAACATTAAAAGATAAACATATAAAGAATAAGTACATCCTAACTTGTGATTCCTTAGGTTTATATCTAGGTTATCCTCGATCTATTTCTTAACTTATATTCTTATGGGATTTTTTCCCTTAGTAATGGATTGTACTAAGCTCGTGAATCTACCAAAGCATATCCCCCAGTAGTGTCATAACCAAGAGTGAAGCACGACCCGTTATCGTGCACCAGTTCCCGTTCGAGTCTAGATCAAAGCGGTGTTTTTTGGTTTTACTCCTAGATACATCTCTGCCAGAGCCGCCTCTACCTGCTCCTATCCAGACAGGGATATATTTGTTTGATAAACCACTTACTCTATACTCACCAAAATTTAGGACTGTTTCCTTATACTTCGTCTCATCCTTAAGGTTCTCACTATGGTGCTCTATTCCTAATCTCCAAAAATAACTAGACCATCCTCAGAAAATAACTATAGTGACCCGAGCCTTTTACATAAAACATTTCATTATTTTAAGCGTAATTAATCATCAGAGTACAAGCCAAGTATCGTTAAGTCTAGTGTCTTGGAAGAATAGGTACATATAACATAAAACATGGGACAAAAAAACTCATTTATTTAATCTCCATAAAGAGATTCTGACTTTCTTTGAGCTCTTACATCTGCATAGGGTACCCTGGGGAACACATGAACAAAGGGATTAGCTAAAAATGCCCAGTAAGGGAATGAACATAAGGATACATCTCAAGCACATGAGTTAAGAGACATCACTATGGGAAAAACTGCTTATTACGATGGGGTATTTGCGAAGGGATTTATTCCCGTCGCAAGAACTCCGAAGAAAAGCATATTTGCGATGAGAATATATTCCCATCACAAATGGTCAGTTATTTGCGATGGAAATACAGGACCCGTCGCAATAGCTATGGCATGGTTTGCACGCCAAAATGCGGGAAGACTATTTGCGACAGTCGCCTTCTACCCGTCGCAACTACCCGGTGGTGGTAAATACTATTTCCGACAGGTAAATCATCTCGTCGCAAAAAATATTCACCAGGTGTTATTTGCGACGGGTCGCGACGCCAATACCGGCGGTGGTAAATAGGATTTTGCGATGGGGATATCTGCCCGTCGCTAATGGTTTGTCGGAAGGCATCTATTTGCGACGAGCCCATCGTAAAAACCCGTTTAACTACCACCCGTAATTAATGCAGGCAAAGGTATTTGCAACAAGTCCCGTCACCAATTCCGGCGGCGGTAAATAGGAATTTGCGACAGGGATATCTGCCCATCGCTAATGGTGTGTCGGCAAGCAGCTATTTGCGATGGGCCTGTCGCAAAAACCCTTTTAACCGCCAGTCGTAATTAATGTGGGTGAAGGTATTTGCGATGGGATACCATCGCAATACCTAGTATTTGCGATGGTTTCCCGTCGCAAATACGACCGTCGCAAATAATCTAACCTATAAATACACCCCACCCATTTTTTTCCAAAACATTCAGATCTCTCTTCCTCTCTCTCTAACTTCTACTTATAAGTAGAAAATTTCTTTTGTTTTAATTTTTTCTTATGAGAAGAAGAGAGAAGAAGTTAGAAGGTGCAAATTACTTAAAAATATCGAAGGTATTTATATATTTTTTATTTTCTAAATTATTTTTTATTTTTTATTTTATTTTTAATTTTTAATTTTAATTTTTTTTAACAGAATGTTTAGTATTTATATAGTGTAATTCGATTAAGTGGTTGTACCAAATAATCCTTATCTAGATACGAACAAGTAGATGCAGCTCTGGCACAGATGTACCTTGGAGTGAAAACTCTGACAAGGTGTTTCAAGTTTGACTCGGGGTAACCTAGTACACGACAACGGGCCTTACTGTACTCTTGGTTCGACACTCCTGGAGGATGTTTTGGTAATAATTAGAAATAAATATATTTAATTAAAAATAATTAGAAATAGTTATATTTAATTAGAAATAATTATATAATTATCAAATAATTAAGAAACAATTAGATTTAATTAGATTTAATTAAAATAATTATCAAATAATTAGGAAATAATTATATTTAATTGATTATAAATAATTAGAATAATTAAAATAATTAGGAAACAATTAAAATAATTAGGAAATAATTAGATTTAATTATGAAACAATTATAATAATTAGGAAACAATTATAATAACAAGGAAACAATTATAATAACTAATAAACAATTAAAAATAATTAGGAAATAATTAAAAATAATTAGGAAAGAATTAAAAATAATTGGGAAACAATTAAAAATAAAAAATTTAAAATAATTAAGAAACAATTTAAAATAATTAGGAAAAAATTTAAAATAATTAGGAAACAATTTAAAATAATTAAAAAACAATTAGAAATAATTAGGAAAAAATTAAAAATAATTTAGAAACAATTAAAAATAATTTGGAAACAATTAAAAATAATTTGGAAAAATTAAAAATAATTTGGAACAAATAAAAATAATTTGAAAGAATTAAAATTAATTTCAAAGAATTAAAAACAATTAGGAAAGAATTAAAAACAATTTGGAAAGAATTAAAAAGAATTAGGAAAGAATTAAACAGAATTAGGAAAGAATTAAAAAGAATTACGAAAGAATTAAAAAGAATTACGAAAGAATTAAAATGAATTAGGAAAGAATTAAAAAGAATTATGAAACAATTAAAAAGAATTAGAAAAAAATTAAAAAGAATTAGGAAACAATTAAAAATAATTAAGAAAAAATTAAAAATAATTAGTAAACAATTATAAAGAATTAAGAAACAACTAAAAACAATTAGGAAAGAAATAAAAAAATTAGGAAAAAACTAAAAACAATTAAGAAACAATTAAAAATAATTAGGAAAAAATTAAAAAGAATTAGGAAAAAATTAAAAAGAATTAGGAAAATTATCAAGCGTGATTGACCGCTCATATACCTCAATTTTCTTTTCATTTGTGTGTTGAGGCTTGACATGAAACTTCTGCCTCCACATGTAATATTTGCTTTTACTATCAAAATTATCAACCTCCTCGCCAACATAGAGGTGAAGAGGTTTATAATTTTGATAGTAAAATCAAATATTACATGTGGAGGGAGAAGTTTCCTGTCAACCTCAACACACAAATGAAAAGAAAATTGAGGTGGATGACCAGTCAATCACGTTTGATTTTCTATTCAATGATTTATTAACCACCTGACCTATATGCATATCTTCGCATTTCTAATTAGTAACATAATTAGTAATATAATTAGTAACATAAATAGTAACATAAATAGTAACATAATATAAAATATTATATTACTCTAATATTAATAATTAAATAATACTAATAATATAATTATTTTATTATTATATGTTTAATATTTATTAAAAAAATAGTAATACTATTAAAATTATAAAAAATTTATAAAATATTACAATTATCAATATTTTCAACAAGTTTTTCTCTATTCTTAACATGTTCAAATCTTAAAAGGTCGCCAATTTTCTGGTCATGTCCAATAAAAATTTTGCGTCAACCGTGTCCAATGTAAACTCTATAATTGTTCTTGCTTTATTGATCACCTCGCATGTATCGTTTCAATAGTACAACCCATGTCATGTCTTTCTAATCTATAAGAATCATATCACATGGGTTTTGACATAGACCATTCTTTCTTTAAAAATTAAGGGAAAGATACTGAAGATCTCTTAATTTTTCAAAGAAGAATGATCTATGTAAAGAGTCATGCGAAATGATTCTTAAAGATGATAATGAAATTACTTGTGTCGTTCTATTGCAACACTACTTGCGAGGTGATCAACCATGTAAGGACAATTATAGAGTTTACATTGGACATGGACGATGCAAACTTTTTATTGGGAATGGCCTGAAAATTGAAGACGCTTTAAGATTTGAACATGTTTAGAATATAGAAAAATCTGTTGGAAATATATAGATTTGTAATAATTAGTAATAATTAGTAATAATTAATCAAAAATCAAATAAATTTGAGTACATGGTTATAAATTGGAACAATTTCCAGCGGATTGGCGACTACCTTTTGTTCAACGTCTCATATCTTTGATAATTTCTCCCACTGAAATCAGTATGAAAAATGTGCTCTAACGTATGTCAGAGCAAGTTTTTCATACTGATTTTAGTCAGGAGAAAGTTAAAAAGAGATGAGCCATCAGAAAAAAGAGGCTATTTTCCCTCACGAATCATCTCCTTTCAAGGAGATGAGTCATTAGGAAAAAGAGCTGCCGCCAATCCGCTGGAAGCAAATAAGAATAATTAGTAATATAATCTCCACAACGATTATTAAAAAATTTATTTCATTATTCAAGCATATTTCATTTTGTCAAGTATTTCTAAGTATTTCTAAATTAATAATAATTATTGGGGATGATTACAAACTAACTCTGTCGCCTATAATTATTGGTAATTACTAAGAAATAAATGTAATTATTAGTCTTATCTTTTTAGGATATTGTTTTTCTTATATCAAATTATTTAACAACAGTAATGGTTTTAAATTTTCTAGAAACATATATATGAATATGGAACAAGGAAATCAACATCAATCATCATTAGATGATCACGCTTGGATAAATCAGCGTAGAAATTCAGATGGTTCTAGTTTAAATCCTGTATATGTTGATGGTGTTGAAGATTTCTTATCATTTGCATCATCAAACTCGGAATTTGTTTCAGAAGGGACAATTAAGTGTCCTTGTAAAAAATGTGCTCTGAGAACGTTTGAGACATTTGACATCATTGCGAAACATCTCTTGCATTATGGTTTTCAATCAGATTATATTTTTTGGTATCAACACGGTGAACACAGTTCTAGAGAATATACTGATAATTTGATTTTGGATCCATCACAGTTTCAGAATTTAGTACATGATGTTGCAGGGTCATCCGTTCAAGAAACTAAAATCAAGGATGATGTTGATTAACCTCCCGAGTTGGGACCATATGAATTTTCTGTGTTGTTCATGTCTGTTGAGGACGCATTATATCCTTTTTTCAAGATAAGAAAATTAGAAGCCGTTACAAAATTTATGGCTATTAAATCAGATAATGGAATGTCAAATAACTTTTTTGATCAGATATTTTCTTTGGTTAAAGCACTATTACATCAAGGAAATGTGTTTCCTGCTAATTATTATGAGAGTAAGAGACTGGTTCGTAATCTAGGCCTTAGTTATCAGAAGATCCATGCATTTTCAAACGATTGCATCTTATATTCTGGTGAAAATGAGTCGTTGGATAGTTGTCCCACATGTGGACAATCGAGGTATAAAGAAGCTCAATTAGGGAAGTTTGGATTGATTCCTGTAAAACAGTTGAGATATTTACCGCTTAAACCCAGGTTACAACGTTTATTTATGTGTTAGAACACAGCGACAATGATGTCATGGCACAAAACCAATATTTCAAAAGGTAAAATATTGATTCGTCCATCTGATGGTGATTCATGGAAAGATTTTGATCAAGTGCATCCGTCTTTTGCTTTAGAATATCGGAACGTGTGATTGGGTCTTTCTACTGACAGTTTTTGTCCATTTTGATCTTTTGGTAGTCAGTATTCATGTTGTCCTATCTTTATAACTCCGTACAATTTACCTCCATGGATGTTGATGAAAGATCCTTATATCTTTTTTACATTATTAATCCCAGGACATCCGAAAAAGAATATTGATGTTTATTTGAAGACATTGATTGATGAGTTAAATTTATTGTGGAGTCATGGTGTTGGTACATATGATGATACTGCAAAACAGAATTTTGTAATGAAAGCTGCTTTGATGTGGACAATTAGTGACTTCTCGACATATGGTATGTTATCTAGATGGAGTAAACATGGTCCAAAATCATGTCCATAGTTTATGGGAGACAACAAAGCATTTATGCTCGTGAATGGAAAAAATGCTTTCTATTTTGACTGTCATCGCAGATTTCTTCCCATCGATCATCCTTTTTAGAGGAATAAATCTAATTTCAGAAAAGGAATAATTGAAAGAGATGAACCTCCAAAAATGATCTCATGTCCAGAGTTACAATCAGTTGTATTTTCAATACCTTCCATCACTTTTGGACCGACAATAAACTAACATAAACTTCATGGCTTTGGGAAAGAACACAATTGGAAAAAACAGAGCATTTTTTGGAATCTGCCATATTGGTCTAATTTGTTGGTCCGACACATGTTGGATGCCATGAATATTTAGAAGAACTGTTTTGATAATTTATTTCATACAATTTTGGATACATAGGGTAAAACCAAAGATAATGTAAAGGCATGATTAGATCCTGCACAAATTTGCAGGCGACCAGAACTTGAATTGTTTGAAAATATCAGATCACAGATATTAATGAATCCAAAATCAGCTTATACACTGACCAAAGAGATTCTCTTATTATTTTGTAAGTGGATTGTAGATTTGAGACTTCCAGATGTCTATGCTACCAACTTGGGAAGATGTGTTAAAAATGATCATATTACCGGATTAAAAAGTCATGACTGTCATGTTATAATGGAAAGACTTATTCCTATTGGATTAAGAGGTTTGTTGAATTATAATACTTGGGATTTGATAACAGATATATCATATTTCTTCCGAGACATGTGTGCGGCGACAACAGACTACGATACACTAAGCAAACTGGAAGAAGCTGTTGTTGTAATTATATGCAAACTGGAAAAAATATTTTCACCGGATTTCTTTGACTCAATGGAACATTTGATATTACATTTTCCCCATGAAGCAAAATGTGTAGGTCCGGTTCAGTTTCGATGGATGTACCCATTTGAGAGATGCATATAGAAATTGAAGAACAAAGTACGCAACAAAGCATCAGTTGAAGGCTCAATTGCTGAAGCTTATTTGCAAGAGGAAATTACTTTATTCTTCTCTCATTATTTTGAATATGAATATCCCTTAAAATTTAACCGCATGGGTCGGAACGAGTGGAATGCTGGTGATGATATGAACAATCAATTATCTGTTGTAAATCAGCACGAACTTGGCTTTAGTGGAATTCATGATAGATGGATTTCAGATGCTGAACATCATAGAGCTCATACATATTTTCTACTCAGCTATGAATAAATGTCACCAATTTTATAGTGAGTGATCCTATTCCTTATTCTATAGATTCTGTTACAGTAAATTAATAATATTTTATTTGTAGGTTATATGATGATCATATCAAAAAACAATTTCCCCAAATTACAGCAGCTGGCTTAGAAGAACCTCGAAAAAAAAATTTGCCTACTGGTTTAAAAAACTGGTAACGTAGATTCTTTTTTGGTTTTACATATAAAATCAATTTATTACTTGTAATAGTGATACATATTTTACAAATTTTCATGTATCTGTACATGCTGATAAGATATATAGTCGATTGCGTATATTGAGTATCCCACCATCCAAAATGGTTAATTCTTATAATGCATATGTGGTGAATGGTAATTGCTTTCATACACGTGCATATGGGGAATCAAAGATAACATTGAATAGTGGTATTTTTTAAGGGATCACATCATAGAGATACTGAAGTTGACTTTTACGGCATGCTTGACGAAATTATTGAACTATGCTATTTGGGACATAATTATGTAACAATGTTTAAATGTCGATGGATGGATACTGAGAGAGGCATGCGTATTCATCCGACTCATGGAATTGTTGATATTAAACATAAAATTCTTCTTGCAGTAAATGAACCATTTTTATTGGATCATCAGGCACATCAAATTTATTATGAAAAATACTATGCTACTGCAAAAGGGTTGGATAATTGGTGGAGTATAATAAAAGTTAAATCTCGAGAAAATCAGTTTACTCAAACTGAATGTGGTTCCAATGAAGTGCAAGGAAATGAAATTTTTCAGGACACTCCTAAAAACACATCTTTTTCAGAAAGAGACATGAATATCGAGGATGACACCCCGCAGTTAAGGGTCGATGGTGACGATGTTGTCAATGATGTTACAAATGAATTTGAAATGACAAGAGATGATGAAAGTGAAACTAATATGGAAATTGATAATGTTGATGAGGAAGATGAAGACATTTACATTGAAAACTATGAAGATGATGATGAAGATGAAAATTGGCACAGTAAAATGCTGGTTAGAATCATAACAAATATATATCTATACATAATAGTTATTTTCAACTATTTTCTAATAACAATCATTTCATGTTTCAAATGGACTCAGAAACGTATCGTCAGTTGCTGGAGGTTGATCTACCTATGGATGACGAGGTTCTTGAGTCATCTGACCCTCATGCTATTGGCACTACTGGGAGCACTCGGAGGGGGTGTGGTCTTGCCAGACTGATGATTCCAGATCCTATCCCGGAGCGACGTCCACCTCTTGAATTCGATGTGCACATGTGGTGGTATCGTAACCTGTGTATTTTAGTTATCATTCATTATAATTTATTTATATTTTAATTATTTGATTATTTGTTCTTTTTCTACAATTTTACGCATATAACTATTGGACAGGGGATCGATATCTTGCGTAATTATTTTTCCAAGCCCTGGCTCACATGGGATCAGATTCCCGCTGATGTGCAGGCCACCATGTTCGATCACTGGCTGGTATGTAATTAAATATTATTTATTTTGAAATTTAATTCATTAATAACTTTATATTAGGGTTTATGGTATCCCATCGATGAGAGCATGCGTGCCACTATCCATGCGGCATGGGTGGTGTCTATGCGTGACTATTTCCGTCAGATTTTGCATAATCTGAGAAAGGCGACTGTGAAGAAAGCCGGAGTGACAGAATTTGATGAGTCCTGTAGAGCCCACCGAATAGAGCACATTTCATCCCATGTTTGGGATGGATTATGTACACACTGGTTGGGTGGTGGGTTTCAGAGGAGACTTGCATTGGGTCAACAGAATTGGGGGAGACAAGAGGTGACGCATTGAGCCAGTAGTCGTATATTTAGTGCGCATAGAGAGCATCTGGTAAGTACTTATTTTTTAATATTTTATACAACTTTAAATATAAACAGTTTATTTTATATTCATATAAGAATCCTAGCAGCCCGTTATTATGACATATGGCGTTTATCGGAGGATGTATACTAATCCGTCTACTGGAGAGATTAGAGGTGACTACCAGCATCAGATTGTGGTCAGTATTATTTTCTTTTCCGTTTGAAAATTAAATGCATATAATCTTTTCATTATTTTAATTTCTAATTGAAACTTAAGGAGTCATATGAGGCAGAGACCTCTTAGACACATGCTAAGAGTCAAGATGAGACGGGTGATCAGACTAGTGCCCACCATTTTGATGAGACGACATGGATGCAGGCGACCCAGTATGGCTTTGAAAAGGGCCGAGTAGTTGGTATCGACTCTCATTTGACTCCTGCAGCTTATTATGGTACTGTTGCGATGTCGGCGTCCTTCTCGAGAGGAGCTCATGGAGAGACATCATCTTCTGCCTCATAGTATCAGGAGCAGCTATGTGCTCAGAGTCAGCTTAAAGAGGATTTGTGTCAGGGGCAGGAGCAGATGCATCCGCAACACGATGAGGAGATGCGTCGATGGAAGGAGCATATGCGTCAACATCAGGATGAGGAGAGGCGTCGATATGAGGAGCAATATCAGGAGCAGATGGAGTATATGTGTCTTCTAACTCATAGTTTAGGGATGAAGTTTCCTCCACCACCTCCTCCAGGTCCTCCAGATTATCCACCCCCAGTGATCTTTTTTACATGTAATAAACATTTCAGTTCATAGTTTATTGTCATATTAACTATTTATAATTCATCTTTCCTATTGGTACGAATATTGCATGATTTAATTTGTTTTTATTTTTTTAATATTTTATTACTTATCAGTATTATTTTTAATGTCTGTTTATTTTAGTAATATTACTTTTAATATTTTATATTTATTGTTAATACTGAGAAGTTTTTAATTTTATAATTTTATTAATATTAATAATATTAATATTATTTTTTCATAAATATGTATGTTTATTTTAATAATATTATTATTATATTATTAATATTAGTATTATTATTATTATAAAATATTATATTA
This sequence comes from Viscum album, assembly GCA_963277665.1. Lineage (NCBI taxonomy): Eukaryota > Viridiplantae > Streptophyta > Magnoliopsida > Santalales > Viscaceae > Viscum > Viscum album. Next base: position 1,272,421,832 of record OY728132.1, on the reverse strand, counting down.
TTTATATTCATATTATTATTATTTTTTGATATTGATATTTCGTAATTATATTATATATATTTATTATTATTATTATTATAATAATATAATTTCTTTATATTATTAATATTATTATTATTATTATATACATAATTTAATAATAATAATATTATATTAATTTTTTATATAATTAATATTAGTATTATTATATAATAATATATTATTTATATTCATATTATTATTATTTTATATTAATATTTATTAATTATATTATATATATATTTTTATTTATATTATAATAGTATATTTTTTTATATTATTATTAATATTATTATTTTTATATAATATTATACGATTTGTATTAATTATTTTATTTTATTTTTTTTTTAGTATTTGCGACGGGAGTATCTGAGACGGGGTTCCCCATCGTAAAAACATTTTTTACTGTCCCATTTGCGACAGGAAGAATACCCATCGTAAAAACTATTTCTGCGACGGCCCGTCACAAATACCTATGTCGCAAATATTATTTAAATTTCCCATTTGCGATGGGTCAAAAACTTGTCGCAACTAATATATCTGCGACGGCCCATCACACATACCTTTTTTATATATAAACGAAAACCAATTTGCGATGGGGGGGAATACTGTCGCAAATACTCTTTTTGTGACGGGACCTCCGCAAAAACACCTATTTGCGACACCGTTTTCGAGAACGGGCGATTTGTGATGGAGCTATGTCGGAAAAGGTCTTTTGCGATGGGATCCCATCGCAAATCGCTAGTCGCAAATATTCTATTTTCCTATAGTGCCTGACATAATGATATCCAAAGCCTGAAACTTATGAAATCATTTAACATAAGCATGGGATCATATAAACATGTAATCATATAAATGTGGAAGAATCATAAATCTTATCTTTAGTACGGGTCAAGGCAAACTGCCAATCCCATTTCCCATTTCAGTATGGGTCAAGGCTAACCGACAATCCCATTTCACATCACATCTCATGAGACTTATCTTTACCCAATGCATTGGAGTGTTATATGGGTTCACCCATCTCAAAATATTCATGAATATTCCTTCCACATAAATAATCTTTCCACATAATTAATCATGCATAATCAACCATACATAAACACAAGGTTTCCCATAGAAAGAATTGGGTACCACAATCATGACATAAAACATATCCAGTGGGCGTGTCACGAAAGTGTCCACAAAAGGAAGGTATTAGAACATACATGGACATTCATAGGGTAAAATAGGCATATAACATGGTAAGTTGTGTCAAGTAGAAGTGAAAACATATTAGAAATGTATTTTATAAACATTATCATTAAAACATTTTTGTGCGGTTTTAAGGAATACACTCTAGAGCTTTTCAAATAGAAAAGAAAGAATTATTTTATATAAAACCAGAATTGAACCAAGAAGGTTTTCATAATAAAAATACTGATTTTTTAAAAATATTTGTGTCTTAAAATAGAGGATAGAGTGAACTTGAGATTTGGGTAAAAATTAGGGAAGTCCCCTTAAAACAGGTTTGCTTATCGGAAAGTTCTAAGGAGGGATCTTTAAAAAACATGTATATCCCCGAAAGAAAGTGATGATAGGGTCTTGATATTAGAATCTTTTAAAAATTACCAGAAGTCATAAGACTCACATAGAAATATAATATAACACCATTTTGAAAGAAATATAAGGCAACCTGAAAGAACAAAGAAGGTTCGGGTAGAATTCGTTACGATTTTATCAACATGGTGTCGGGTGTGACCAAAAGGGATTGATGAGAGAGAAATGGGGTTTCTCATCACATATAAATCTATAAGGAATTATGGGAGAGGTTCCTAAACATACCCCATAATTTTCTAGTACACATATAAAGGCATAGTATAGAGGACAATCTTGATTAAGAGAGAAAAGGAGGGGATCCCTTACCACGAATCTGGTGGTGTTCTCCACTTGTTATTAATGACCTAAATAAACAAATTAGGATTATTAATTCATAATTTCATAACCTATTCTATATTTAATTGATTTATTATAACCCTTTTTAGTTCATTCAAATCCATTTTTATTAGTTATAAGGTTCAGTTTCATTGTTCGAGCTTGTCTGTTTACTTGGTTTTAAAAGATCGGTTCACTTATATTCAAGTTTGGATTATATGTAAGATGAAGGTTTTTGTCCGTAACTGAAGTCACATTCTTTAGTGAACATACAGGAGATTAAATGGTTTTAATTTTAATTAGGTTACTTAAAGTGAAGTCGAATTATATATATATAACCTTAGTGATAACCATTTTTGTTAAACGATGGATTTGATTACGAAGAACATGTTTTGCTTTATAATTTAATACCATTTGTACCAAAGGATTATAGAACCAAAAATAGTATATATTACACATATAATAATATGTTTCAACCATAACACAAATGGTTTCATGACCATAATTAAAGATAATAACAAAAATTGATAAATCGTTGTCCTTGAATGTGCTAAATTTGCACATCTCAAACGGTGCTTTCATTTCATTCAAATAAAGGGGTGGGGAAAAGAGAAAAGATAATGAAATTTACCAATAGCATTAAGACATTCCAGTAGATGTATGCTACTGGATTTATCATACTATTATGGTGAAGGGAGGTGAGGAAAGAAATTAAAATGAAAGGAACTTAAAAGAAAAGAAGAAACTTGGGAAGAGGAATTTACCTCTTGAGACTTCCTCCTTTGAGAACCTCTTAAGGGAAGAGGTTTTGGTATTTTGAGGAGGCTGAGAGCTTTTGGACATGGGGGAGGAGCTTAGGGAGAGATTTGGGCAGAATTTAGAGAAGGCTTGGATCTTGAGAGAAGTGGAGATAATAGGGAGTGAAGGAGGTTTTTATAATGGAGGAGAGGAGGGATTTAATGATATTATAATCCTTAATTTATTATTTCTTCACAAGAAAAAGAATAGTAATTATTCCATAACCAATAATATTAAATGGGTCATGTGAATCCTAACCAAGGGTGGTGACATCAGACATGATTCTAGGAATAGTCTATTTATCTTATAATGTACATATACGGTAAATTACCATATTTTACTATTCATAAAAAAAATCAAGTAATTCAAAAAATTCCCAAAAATTTACCCCAACCATTTATCAATGAGTAGAATCCAAAAATAAAGTACATTTTTCAAAAATATTTTTCTAAATATGATTATTTTAATATATAATTAAAATCATAATTTATTATCAAAAACCAGATTTAAAACATTCATTAACTCATTCTAAAACATAGATATATTGTACTTCTAAATTGAATATTATTTTTATACTATCATAGGTGAGTTTACTATTCATTAGGTTATATCACTATTCATGAGGGTATGTTAATATTCATTATGGTAGACTACTATTCACCAAAAATTATTTTTGTTTTATTAGACTCCAAAAAACATCTTGAATACAACCGTGTATGTCAGATTTTCAAAATTCCAAACACAGAAGTGACAAAATTATGTTTAAATGTCACTTATCACTTAGTAGTTCATTATTATTTGATTTTATGCCGTATTTATAAGAAGGAAATTTCCCTTAAAAAAATTGGGTCGTTACACTCGTGCTGCTGCTGCTGCTGATGTATCTCTTCTTACTGCTTCTGCAAACTCTTTATTAGGTCAGTCTGAGCTCAGAACTACTCCTGATACTATGAGCTAGTAGATGATGGCTTTCCATGAGCTCCTCTCGATATGGACGTCGACATCACAACAGTACCATAATAAGTACAATTAGTCACATGAGAGCTGATACCAACTACTCGACCCTTCTCAAATCCATACCGAGTCGCCAGCATCCATGTCGCCTCGTCAAAATGGTGGGCACTGGTTTGAGCAGTCGCTTCATCCTGACGCTCAGCCTGTGTCTGAGAAGTCACAACCTCATATGACTCCTTCAATTCCAATTTGAAATTAAAATTGTGAAAATATTATATGCAGTTAATTGTCAAACTGAAAAAAATAAGACTAGCCACAATCTGACCATGGAAGTCACCTCTAATCTCTCTTATGGTTAGATCATTGTACATCCTCTGATAAATATCGTACTCTGTAATATCAGGATTCTTGACTACCTATATGAATATTAAATAAACTGTTTATATTTGATTTTATATAAAATATTTAAAAAAAATACTTACCAGATGCTCTCTATGCGTACAGAATGTATGACTACCAACTCGATGCATCACCTCCTGTCTCCCCCGGTTCTGCCGACCCAATGAAGACCTCCTCTGAAATCCACCACCCAACCAGTGTGCACATAATCCATCCAAAACCTGAGATGAAATGTACTCTGGTCAGTGGGCTCTACACGACTCATCAAATATTGTCGCTCCAGCTTTCATAATGGATGTCTTTCTCAAATTGTGCAAAAACTGATGCAAACGCTCATGCATAGCCACCTCCCATGCTGCATGGATATCGTCACACATGCTATCATCGATGGGATACCATAAACCCTACAAATAATTTATAATCTCAAATTATTAATAAAATAAATTTCAAAATAAATATTATTTATTTATGTACCAGCCAATGATTGTACATGCCAAGCTGCACATCAATGGGAATCTATTCCCATGTGGTCCATGGCTAAGAAAAATAGTTGCGCAAGATAACACTCCCATGTCCAATAGCTACATGCGGAAAACTGTGAAAAAAGAATAAATAATCAAACAATTACTATATATATAAATAAATTAACGAAATCTAACTAAAATATACACGTTACAATACCTTAGTGTGCGTGGATCGAAGCCAAGATGTGGACGTCGCACGGGGATAGGGTTAAGAATCATGATTCGCACAAGACCATGCCCCCTCCGCGTACCTCCGGAACCACCAGTAGGCTGAGGGTCAGATGATCCCACATCCCCCTCATCCAAAGGTAGCTCAGCCTCCTCTAGATCACGCAATAGATCATAGTCCATCTGAAACACAAAATGATTTTTGTTAGCAGATAGTTGAAAATAACTATTATATATATATTAGTTATGATCATTACCAGAATTTAATTATGTCAATGTTTTCCTTCATCATCATCTTCATATCTAACAATGTCAATGTCTTCATATTCCTCCTCGGCATCATCAATATCAATATGAGTTTCACTTTCATCATCCCTTGTTATTTCAATTTCATTTGTAACATCATTAACATCTTCGTCACTATAGACCCTTAATTGTGGGGTGTCCTCATTGATATTCAAGTTTCTTTTTGAAAAAAAATGGATTTTGAGTATTCTTGGGAATAATTTCAATTTCTTCCTCTTTAGCAGAACCACATTCAGTTTGAGTAAATTGATTATCCCGAGATTTCATTTTTATTATGCTCCATCAATCACCCAGGACTCTTGAAGTAGCACAATACATTGCGTAATAAATTTGATGTGCTTGTTGAGCCAGTAAAAATGGTTCATTTACTACAAGAAGACTTTTATATTTAATATCGATGATTCCATGAGTCAGATGAACACACAAGACTCTCTCAGTATCCAACCACCAACATTTAAAAATTGTTATGTAATTTTGTCCAAGATAACATAGCTCAATAATTTCATCCAAAATGCCATAAAAGTCAACCTCATTTTATCTTTTATGTGATCCTCTCAAAAAAACTCCATAGTTAATTGTTTTTTGAGTCCTCATATGCACGTGTATGAAATCAAAAACCATTCACCACATATATATTATAAGATTTAACCATTTTGGATGGTAGGTTACTCAATATACAAATTCTCTTATCAATTTTAAGAGCATGTTGAGACACCTGAAAATTTGTAAAAAAATTATAAATATAATAAATAGTAAACTAAATTGATATTAAACCATCAATAATTTATGTTACCAGCTTTTGAAACCATTATGAATTTTTTTTGTCTGCATTCTTCAAGAGCAGCTGATGTAATTTGTGGAACTTATTTCTTGATATGATTATTATATAACCTACAAATAAAATAATTTTACATACTGTAATAGAAATTATAGAATAAGTGATAAAAGAACTCACAATACAAATGTTTTCATTTCTTCACAATTGAGCAGAACATATTTATGAGCTCTGTGATGTTCATCTTCTGAAAGCCATCTTTCATGAAGCACTCATAGTACAAAAACTAACTATTACTATTTATTACTAAGTATTACTATTTATTAATATTTATTAATATTTATTATTATTTATAACTAATTATTACTAATTATTACAATTTATCTCTAATTATTACAATTTATTCCTATTTATTACTAATTTTTCCTAATTATTTCTAATTATTCCTAATTATTGATAATTATTTCTAATTATTTCTATTTATTTATAATTATTGCTAATTAGTTCTAATTATTCCTAATTATTCCTAATTATTTCTAATTGTTACAATTTATTCTTATTTATTTCTAATTATTGCTAATTATTGCTAATTATTGATAATTATTCATAATTATTGCTAATTATTCCTAATTAGTCCAAATTATTAGTATTTATTAGTAATTATTACTATTTATTAGTATTTATTTGTAATTATTAGTAATTTTAGATAATTATTATTAATTATTACTAATTATTCCTAATTATTGCTAATTATTATTAATTATTACTAAATATTACTAATTATTGCTAAATATTACTAATTATTAGTATTTATTCCTAATTATTACTAATTATTCATATTTATTACAAATTATTCCTAAATATTACTAATTATTTCTAAGTGTTACTAATTATTAGTATTTATTCCTAATTATTACTAATTATTCCTATTTATAAATATTTATTGCAATTTATTACCAATTATTGTTATTTATTACTAATTTTTGCTAATTTTTGCTAATTATTGCTAATTATTCCTAATTATTGCTAATTATAGCTATTTATTTCTAATTATTGCTAATTATTGCTAATTATTGCTAATTATTGCTAATTATTGCTAATTATTTCTAACTATTGCTAATTATTACTATTTATTCTTAATTATTGCTATTTATTAGTATTTATTGCTAATTATTAGTATTTATAAGTAGTTATTACTAATTATTAGTATTTATTACTATTTATTACTAATTATTACTAATTATTACAATTTATCACTAATTGTTACAATTTGTTACTAATTATTATTAATTATTTCCAATTATTGCTAATTATTACTAATTATTCCTAATTATTGCAAATTATTCCTAATTATTGCTAATTACTCCTAATTATTGCTAATTATTCCTAATTATTGCTAATTATTACAAATTATTAGTAAGTATTACTATTTATAAGTATTTATTCCTAATTATTCGTAATTATTCTTAATTATTCCTAATCATTACTAATTATTCCTATTTATTAAAATTTATTTCTATTTATTACTAATTATTTCTATTTATTGCTAATTATTTCTAATTATTTCTATTTATTGCTAATTATTTCTAATTATTCCTAATTATTGCTATTTATTTCTGTTTATTTCTATTTATTGCTAATTATTTCTAATTATTCCTAATTATTGCTAATTATTGCTAATTATTAGTATTTATTAGTAATTATTAGTAATTATTAGTAATTATTACTGATTATTAAAATTTATTACTAATTATTACAATTTATTACTAATTATTACAATTTATTACTAATTATTATTAATTATTCCTAATTATTATTAATTATTCCTAATTATTATTAATTATTTCTAATTATTAATAATTACTCTTAATTATTACTAATTATACTTATTTATTACTAATTATTCCTATTTTTTACTGTTTATTTCTATTTATTACTAATTATTGCCATTTATTTCTAATTATTGCTAATTATTGCTAATTATTGCTAATTATTGCTAATTATTGCTAATTATTCCTAATTATTGCTAATTATTCCTAATTATTGCTAATTATTGCTATTTATTGCTATTTATTTCTAATTGTTGCTATTTATTTCTAATTATTGCTATTTATTTCTAATTATTGTTCATTATTTCTAATTATTGCTAATTATTGCTAATTATTAGTATTTATTGCTGATTATTAGTATTTATTAGTATTTATTAGTAATAATTAGTATTTATGACTAATTATTACATTTTATTACTAATTATTACAATTTATTACTAATTATTATTAATTATTTCTATTTATTACTATTTATTACTAATTATTACTAATTATTACTAATTATTGCTAATTATTCCTAATTATTGCTAATTATTCCTAATGATTCGGAATTATTTCTAATTATTAATATTTATTCCTAATTATTCCTAATTATTACAAATTATTTCTAATTATTACTAATTATTCCTATTTATTACTATTTATTCATATTTATTACCAATTATTATTAATTACTACAAATTAATTATATACATTACTAATTATCATTAATAATTAATAATTAGTACTAATTATTAAAAATTAATAATAATAATTTCAATTTATTAGTACAAATAAATAATAATGAAAAAATAATATAAATTTAATTTAATTACAACTAATCAACAATAAAAAAAATTAACATAATAAAATAAAATAAATAATAAATTTAAAAAACATAAATACCTTTAAGACGGATTTTCTATTGATGCATAAGGCTTCACAACTTCTTCGTGAACAACAAAATTAACTTAGAAAAATTCACTCTCTAAAATCAGAGTTTAGAGAGAAACATGATCTAAAATTTGAGAGGAATTAGAGGAAAAACGGATGGAGGTATATATAGGTTAGATTATATGCGACGGGATACCCGTCACAAATAGTATCTTTTGCGACGGGACCCGTCGCAAATACCTAGGCACACATTAATTACTATCGGCGGTTAAAAAGTTATTTGCGACGGGACCCGTCGCAAATAGTCCCTGCCGACACACCTTTTGCGACAGGATGACATCACGTCGCAAAATGCTATAAACCGCTACCGGTTATTTGCGACAAGCCCCGTCGCAAAAGGTGTCCCGTCGCAAAAAGCAATAAACCACCGCCGGTTATTTACAACGGGGCAGGTCGCAAATACATAACTATTTGCGACGGTGGGATCCTACCGTTGCAAATAACCTTTGTGCCGCGCCAAACTATTTGCGACGGGAGACGAAATACCATCGCAAATAGTTGGTTATTTGCGACGGGTAGATACCCCCATCGCAAAAAGCCCTTTTCCCGTAGTTGTTTTAAATCGGCGCTTTCAAGATGATTATTTCAGTTTTAAAATTATAGAGAGAGAGTATGGAGATTGACGATGGTTTATGTATCAAAATGATATAATTTCAGTGTAAAAATTATATTGTATCTATAATTATAATTTTGACTAGTTAGGGTTGGATATAATAATAAAAGGAAATAGAATGAATGAAATTAAATGAAAAAGTAAGAGGGTTTACCTCTTGAAATATCCTCCTTGAGAACCTCTTTTAGGGAAGTGATTTTGGTATTTTGGAAAGACCAAAATCTCTTATACATGGGGAGAGTCTGGGGAAGAGAATTTGGAAGAAATTTGAGAAGCATATAGGGTTAGATATGTGATGAGAAGTGGGGGTGAGGGCGGCTTTTATAGTGCAAGAGAGTGGTAATTTTTAAATATATTATTCCTTATTTTATTTTATTTCTCAAATAAAGAAATAGTGTTGATTCCTGTGGTAAAAAATTGTAATATTGGTTGGTAAGTTCGAACCATTAGTGCTTATGTCATCCATACATCACATATGACTCAATAAATCATTAATTTCACATTTATCGTTTATTATCATATTTCACTATTCACTAAAAATTCAAGTATTTTAGAGAAATACCAAAATAATCTGCATCGAAAATTTTAGTAATGTGGAATTAAAGAATGAACTCCATATTATCAAAATAATTTTATAAATATTTGAAATTTAATTTTTAAATAAAATCATTAATTAGTAGAAAAATACAGATTTTAATTTTATAACTGATTTTATAATACTTTCAATAATTAACTGATGTCACATAAAATTATCCAAAAATCAAAGGGCAAAAAAATATTTATTTTGGAATATATTTTATAAAAATAAATTTTATTTTAAATAAATTTATTAATATAAAATTTTAATTAAATATTTATTACTGATAAAAATATCAACACCTAATTATTAATTTTTAAAATATTCACTCTCATTAATAAGGTCCCAAATTTTTATTTCCACTTACATGGGTGAGGTTACTCTTCGTAAAGGTAATATTACTTTTCATAAGGATATATTACTATTTATAATAGTTTATGTTACTATTCAATAAAAATGTATGTTGATCTTATTAGACTCTAAATATCTTATTGATTGCAACCGTGTATTTCCATTTTTGAAATCTCGAAACATAGAAGCAGATAAATTATGTCTTGCAGCTAGGTTATAACTATTAAATATAATAACAAAGTGGTTGTTTTGCAAAGACTCATTGTTGCATGCATTTTATATTAAATTTATTGGTAATTACTTAAGGCACTACATTTCCCCCCCTTATAGAAGCTTCATATGAAAAATTACCAGAATAATGCCTCATAAAAATATTGGGGTAGTTTTTTATCATAAGTTTCTCAGGCTCCCATGTCACCTCCTCAATTTTATGATGTTTCCAATGTACCATTACCATCATAGTTTTGTGATTCTGTAACACATGTTCATTAGTGTCTAGAATTGGGATAGGCTCTTCACAATAAGATAAGTCAGGTTACAATTCTAAACCTTCATAAGTGAGCACATGTATTGGGTTTGGCATGTACATCATTAATAGTGGAATGTGGACAACAATTTTTTTAGAAAGTCAAGGTGGAATTTCCAAATGATAACCCGCGACTTCAAATCTCTCTAGAATTTCAAAATTTCCAATGTACAGGGGATCAATTACCCTTTATTCCCAAATCTTAACACCCTTCCATGGATATACTTTCATGAAAACATGATATCCTACATGAAATTAACAATCGTTCCTTCAATTTTCAGCATAGCTCTATTGCCTACATTGAGATTCTTTGATATGGGTTAGAATTGTCTTTACCACGTTGTTGTTTCCTCCACAAGCTCTGGGACTACAAGCTTTCTTTCTTTAACATCATCCCAGCATGTCGGTATGCAACATCTCTATCCATACAATGTTTTACACGGTGCCATTTGAATACTTGAATGGAAACTATTATTGTTGGAAAACTTCACCAATGGTAAATACTGATCCCATATACCCTGAAAATCAATTTATCATGATCTCAACTTGTCTTTTAATGTTTGGATCATTCTTTTTTATTGCTTAACAATTTGATGGTGATAAGCAGTACCCAATCGAAGCTCAGTATACAAAGAATTCTAAGGACATTTTGAATATTTTCATGTAAATTATAGATCATTATCAGACACAATTGAGAGAGGCGATCCATGATGTAACATGAAATCATTAATATAAAGCTGTAAAGGGAGCTCTAATAGAAAATTATAACTTATAGAGAGAAAATGTGCAGATTTGGTAAGTTGATAAACAATCACACATATTTCATCATTATTTTATGGAGTTTTTGGTAATCCAGTGACAAAATACATAGTTATTTCATCACATTTACATATATGAAAAGGAATATATGTCATGAATCCTCTTGGATGTTGACTTTCGGGATTCACTTGTTGACAGACTAAACATCATGATACATAATCAACAATTTCTCACTTCATGTTGCCGCAACAGAAATGTTCCTTTAAATCTATATACATATTAGTTGTACAAGGGTGTATAGAGAAATTCAAACTATAAGAATCACGAAATAACTCCATTTTGAGCCCGAGAATATATGGAATTTATATCCTTCCACCAAATTTCATAATTCCAACTTCACGCGTGATGTCAGCCAACTTCCCATGATTCACAAATTTAATTTAATTTTGAAGAATATCATCATCATAATGATAACTGTTAATTTACTCCAATATAAATGGCTCTGAATGTAATGAATTTTATTTTCTTTGGTTTTATTTATATAAATTAATTAGGAAAATTCCAAGACCATGCATTGAGATGATGTGTGACTCCGATGCCCAGTTTTCCTGAGATGAATTGTTGAAAAATGTATAGTTTTTAGATAAACCCACATGTACTTTTTCTTGAAAACTAGATAACTTCTAAATGGGTTCCCAAAACATAAATTTTAGGGCACCATTTCATTTGAAACAACTATATTACCTTAGGCAGGGCCTACAATCGACCAGGATTGGATGAATGTGAAAGTATGTTATTGGACGTGAATGAAATTAAAATATTTTAATAAAAATATTTTATTTGACACATCATTGTTTTTATTTTTAAAAAATATTGGCAGGGAATTAAAGGTTATCCCGAGAGACTTGAAATTTCTATGGTACATGGAAGGAAACCATTTTAATGAATGACAATGATGGATTGAGTGAATTATGAATTTTTATGCCAGCAGAGTGGAGGAACTCATCAATTATGGTAAAAAAATATCCCTTCCTCAATGATGGATCCAAACCATGAGGTAGGGGTTGTTTCTCTGTGACTATTTCCCTCATTCTTAATTTTCAAGGATGAATTCGGATCAATCGACAAACAGGTTGATCCACAGTTCGGTCATTCTTGTGAGATGGATAATTTATGTGGGTTGATTATTGTGATTAATTTTGTTAAACAGATTTTATTTATTCCCTCTATGTACTTTGTTCTAACATGAGTGGGTTGAGGTTGACACGATAAAGGTCAATATCCTTTCTTTGTGCCTTCTAGTGTATTTATCTCTTTTCCCCAACCCTCTCGTTTTCCTTTTTCTTCATGAAACATGGTCAAAGGATCGTTACACATTCAATTCATGGTGTAACGATTTGAGAACATGGATCCAACACTGCAATGACACCACCAAGCTGCAGAGGTGAATGGTGGTTACTGGAGAAGCGGCTCCAGAGGGTTCAGGCGGGGCACACCGTGAAAAGGGAGTCGCCTACTGGGAGGCCAGTGTCAAAGTGAGGTGTGGCCCAGTGGGGGTCATGGTTCAAGCGGAGTGTGAGGTAGAAGGACCTCTATGGGAAAATACAGAACACAGTCTACATAGGACTTCATGAGATCCAGTGGCAGTGGAGGCCGCAAACAGTGACCCAGGACACTATGGAAAGGGGCCATGTATGCGACTAGTTCCACAAGGATCCCAATGAGGGGTATACTGTGGGGGATTTCATGGATTCATTTCACATGATTAAACCACGTATACGGGGAAGGCATGGATGGGTTAGTCACATACAAGAGAATGGGGCCAGTCGGCATAGTGGGCCGGTATAGACAGATCAGGCCGCTCCAAAGGACCGACTGGCTTGGTCAGGTGGTCCTGCGGGATGGGTGGGACTATGAACAATCATACTAACAAAGCCCCATGGGTTGTTATGGGTTGGTCGATCGGGCTGGGTGTGGTCAGGGGGTCAGGCTCAATCAAAACTAGATGATACCCAGGTCAGGATTTTCTACTAAAATCGTGGTAATGCTCAAACTTTGTGTCCATTTAACAAGTCATTTGCGGCATTGGGACCATTGTGATTGGACAATTATTTTTAAATAATATAAGGGAGTATTTTTTTCATATTATAATATGATCTAATTTGTTTTGGAATAGGTTATCCTAGTACAAGAACGTTAGGGGAAAATCCTATAGTTGGATGTGACTTGGTGACTATGTGACATGGTGACTAGGTTACTTCTTGACTATGTGTCTTTGTGAATACATGACATGGTGAAAAAGTGAATTGTAGGCTTCATGACTTATTGAAACTTCATGTGTTATTGAAACTCCATGTGTTATTGACACTCATTTTTTTTTCAACACTCCCTATGTTATTAACACTCTATGTGTTATCAAAACATCATGGGTTATCAAAACTCAGTGTGTTATCAAAACTGGGTGTTTTGTGGACCACGTTTGATAACCCTTCTTTTCGAGCAATAGATGTATGTATGTTTGATCTGACTACACTTTTTGTGTTTCATTTATGGTATACTTCATGTATTTTCTCTATAGTATACTTCATGTGTTTCTTTGTAATATAATTTTTGTATTTCTTAGTCGAATTATTTTGTTGTTTCGGGGTTTGATACTGAGTATATTTTTACTCACCCTTGCACAAGACTTTCCTGCACATGTCCTATCAGAGGAAGAAGACTGGAACTTTGATGGAGTTATATCTAGACCATGACCAAATGGTTCATAGAGTGATAATAGAGACAAAGTTTCCTCCTATGGATTCAGATAGAGTTATAACACCTAGCATTCATGTAATGTTTTTGGTGGATAAGTTTCAGGAAAATTTGCATTCAATTTTTTAGACTCATTATTTGGGGGCTTGTATTATGGCTCCATTTACTTTACAGTTTTCTTACTATCAGAATATATGGTTGGTGTCTTAGTGTGTTCATTCTTTGTCTACTTAGTGTTTTTACATTTCAAAATTTTGGGCTTAGATATGTGTGCATGTGTAGAGGTACATTGAAAAATGCCTCTTATTTTTGAGATATACCAACTCAACACCAGTCACCAGCCCCAGGCCAATCAGACATGAGCTTAGGGACGTCATGACATGGGAACATATGGGATGGGTCATGGAAGAGTGGTATGAGGGGGGGGGGGGTCCGTTCTACAAAAGTACCATGATTATGTGAGGATGGTTTGGGTCAACTGTATCAAGTGTTTTGATTTCATATTTTTTGCTAGACAATACAATGATGGTGTGGCAGACTATATTTCCATAAACCAATAATCTGGACAACTACTTTTTTTCATGGTACATGAAAACATTGGTTTCATGGAAAACAATGGTACATGAATACAATTTGATTTTTGTGTGTCCCCATGTATTTCTTGAGTCAGATAACCAGGTATATTCTATTGAATCTGGAATATCATGATATGTTTTCAGATGCCTCCATGTGGAAAATCTGCCAGGATTTTGTTTTATGATCATGCAGATGATCCTCTTAGTGATGAGGAATCAGTAAAAGTTTATGTACCAGAGTTACTCCTTTCACCAGAGATACCACCTATGTGTGGCTTACCAGTGATACCACCACCAATCTGTCAATAGTTACATCTTGCACTACCGGTTGATGATGCATGTAGACTGAGCATGTTTCATGATATCCAGAGGGAAAAAACTCCTAGTTTTATGGGTGAGGTAGAACCCCAGGTAGATGAGTAATGGAAGGAGACAACGAGTCATGTATTTTTCCTTGTGAAGGAACCTATCGATCTGATAGAATTCCAAGCTGTGAGTCTCCATCATGGATCAGTATGGTGATTGTGGATCATATTTTCCTCGAAACATGATGAGGATAATCCCTCTTTGAAAGAAATCATGGTACCTTTTAGAGAGGATTTATTCCAAGGTACATTACACTAAGTACACATACAGGAGCTACTACATTAATAGTCGGGAAGTCAGACTGTGGTGGGGTACTCGAGAAGGTTTAATGATCATGCATGTTACTCCAAAGATATGGTACCCAAATCATTATTTAGGAATCAGACCATTGAGAAGGGATTATGTCAGGAGATCATGGAATAAATTATATCCCCTAGAATCCCTAAATATATTATGTTACTAAAGAGATCTCTATTATTAGAGATATTTCTAGTGTAGAAGACACCATCTGTGTGAGCTACTAGAAAGTACTAAGATTCTGAGTCATCAGTAGTAGGTATTCGACAACAGAATCAAGGAACCAAGTGGTTCAAGAACTCAATGAGACAACCCAGGGTCATTAGAATAGTGGTGTGGGGCTCCCAGGGTAGGGTGAGTCATTTTAAGGACAAAATATGTCACAAATGCGGTAGTCGAGGACATCTAGCTTGAGTTTTCACAACTTTCCATACAGATGATCATGAGAACATCGATGGACTGCCGAGGTAGATGAGGAGGAATGATAAGGGTGGTTTGTAGTGTGTCAGTCTTGTAGGAGGATAATGCAAAGAAATAGGTGATTATAGGAGGTTCGACGTATTACCTCCACCACATCAAGGTGGTCCACCACAAGATCAAGGATCCAATGGATATGGATGAGGCTTTCTGCAGGAGATGGAGGCTTAAGACACCAGTGATCCAAGTATTATTAGTGGTATGATATATTTCTTTTAAATCATAGATTCTATTTTGATAGTCCTAAGTTCCAGTCATTCTTTTATTTTCACAACCCTTGTTCAAGACTCAGAGATTTTAGTGGAACCATTGACTATATCCCTATTCATATAGACTCCTATAGGGGTGAATCGAGGAGTAAACATTGGTGTATACAATGTGAACTTACTCTTGGAGGAGAGAGTTTCTGTTGGGATCTCTTGGTAGTAGTGTCGAGGACTTACGACATCATTCTTGGTATGGACTGGTTATATACATTCCATGCTTTGATTGACTATTTTAGGTGTAGATTGCAGTGTGTACATAGTGATGGGACTACATTTCCCTATGCTGGTGAAAAGGTAATGCATGTAGGGTAGTATGGACTTACTCATATGATGGTGTAACCAATTACCAACCAGTTAGATAACCTCACCCTCAGTGCAACAGATGATGGGGGTCCTTCGTTTCCTGCATTGGTGGCGGAGTATGAGGATGTGTTTCCTGAGGAAGTCTTTAGATAGCCCCCCAATAGGGAGGTAGACTTCTGTATTGATATGTACCCTAGGATAACACCCACATATAAACCTGAATATCAAATGTCTCCCATGGAGAATTATGAGATGAGGGTATAACTAGAATACGTTTAGAGGAATATCTTTATGAAAACCAGTGTTTCACCTTGGGTGGACCTTTTTTTTCGGAAGTAATATGGAAGATTGAGGTTATGTGTGGACTTACAACACCAAATTCTAGTGACCATGAATAACATGTATCCTCTACCAAGTATTTTCGTCCTCTTCGATTAGATGAAAGGAGCGAGGTTGTTCTAGATTATTGACCTCTGGTCTAGTTACCACCAGCTTCATGTACTAGATGAGGATGTAATGAAGACCTCTATAAGATGTCTATTAAGAAACAAAAAGTACTTGGTGATGTAGTTTGGGGAAAATAACACTCGATAAGTCTTCATGGGACTCATGAATAGGATCTTCCAACTTTACATAGACTGTTTTTTCTAGTGGTCTTCATTGATGATATCCTGGTGTACTCAATGTTCGAGGAGGAGCACACGAAACACTTAAGGATAGTCTAGGACACACTCTGAGAGAAATTTATTTATAAGAATATCTCAAAGTGTGAATTATTGATTCTATAAGTCCACATTCTAGGACACTATATTTCATAGGAAGGAGTTCCATTTGATCCGGTGATGATTGAGGTGGTTCTTTCTTGGGATCCACCCAACAGTGTTACTGAGGTGCAGAGTTTCCTAGGATTGTTTGGGTGCTATTAGAGGTTTCTACTCGACACTTCCAGAGTAGAAGCACTTTTTAAAACATTGTAATAGTAGGGGAATCCTTTTGTGTGGATAGAGATGTCCCAGAAATGTTTTTAGAAGCTGAGGCAGAGGTTGAAAAACATTCCCATCTTGAGATTACCGAAGGAGGGCATTGGGAATGTAGTGATATGTAATTCATTAGAGACTGATCTAGGTTGTTTGCAGATACATGGGAAATAAGTTATTGCCTATGGTAAAAGGTATTTGAGTTATCATAAGAAAAACTATGTAACCCATGATGATGATTTTGTGGTGGTTGTCTTTCAATTGAAGATTATGTGACACTATTTGATGGGTGAGCGGTTTACCATCTACACAGACCAAAAGATTCCCATGTATGAATTCTATCAGAAGGATTTTAACATGAGATAGAGGCAATAACTAGAGTTCCAACAGAATTATGAATTTGAGATTTTCTATACTTATGTTAAGGGGAATGTTGTAGAGGATGCTCTCATAAGGAGATATAGAAAGTATTTGTTGAGCAAGGAATCAAATAAATTGGTCAAATTACAGATATACTTTGTGGATGTAAACAGAGATGCTTACCTCTAGTCGATGGTCATCACCCCTCCACTATTACAACAATCTAGGGAGGAAAAACTTGGGTATTTCGACTATGATACCTGAGAAGGTCAATTTTCACTTGGGATTTCCCTTGATGGATATTTGATAGGTGGTGAGAACATTATTCTTTTAGAATGGAACAAAGATATACATGGGGCATTGCAGGAGGAGGTTGTGAGGGAGTTCCACACATCCCCATTGGTGGTATATCTCAATGTGGTGAAAATTTAATAGGTCCTTTGACTTCAGTATTTTTTTTGGGGATGAAGAAGGTAGTGGAAGAGTTCATTTATCAATGCCTCACTTGTCAACAACTGAAGGCTACGCACCAGGTTTCAGTGGGCTTGACCAAATCACTTGAGGTGCTGGTGTGGAAGTGGGATGTGATATCGATGGAATTTGTGATTGGTTTTCCATGCCCGTCTAGGGGAAATAATACCATATGAGTCATATTTGAATGACTCACCAAGTTGGAACAGTTCTTACTGATCCATAACAAGAGTTCAGTAGAGAGAATAGAGTGCCTCTACACATAAGAGATAGATCATCTTCATAGAGTGTCGTTGAAGAGGATTATGGATTTTCATTCTCATTTCACATCCCCATTATGTAAGGTACTTTAGGAGGTGTTTTGGAATTATTCATGCTCAAGAAACACATTTCATCCCCAAACAGATATCCAGATAGAGAGTACCATACATGTTATTGAGGACATGCTATGTGATGAAATCCAATACTTTACCCACAGATGGTAGGATCACCAAACTCTGGTGGAATTTATGTATAATAATATCTTCCACTCAAAAATTGGTATGAAATTGTTTTAGGGCTTGTACGAGTGACCATGCAGGTCGCCACTTTACTGGAATGTTTTAGGATAGTCCCCACTCACGGGTACGATGTTGGGGCAGACTTCCACCAAGAAGGTATAGATCATCCAGGAGCAGAAGAGGACTGAAAAAAGTCAAAAGAAGTCATATTATAATAGTATACAGATACCCTTAGAGTTTGAGGATTGATACCACGTGTTCCTTCAAATCTCACCTCGGCGGGGATTGCATAAATTTGACTGGGTCGACAAGTTATCTCTGAGATATGTCAAACCTTTTCTGATTCTGAGTAGAATAAGAAATGTGGCATACTACCCATACTTACCACCATAGTTTCATCATGTGAATGATATCTAACACGTGTATCATATGAGGAGGTACATGAAAAATCCATTACATGTCATCAAATAGGGAGAGATTGACATTAATTATGGCATGACTTCTGAGGTGTACCCATTGGAGATCAAGGATCAACATGAGAGGTTCCATCATGGGTTGTTGATTCCTATGGTCAATGTTAAATAGTAGCACTAGAATCTATAGAAGGTCACTTTGGAGTGTTAGGATAAAATTAGTTCTCAAACCCCTCATATTTTTGTTCAGTAGCCAGTGTTTTTGTATTCAGGGTTTAAATCCCTACATTGGGGAGAATGTAATGACTCGTATTTTTTCAAGGTTTATTTTTATAAATTAATTGGGAGGATTCAGAGATTGGGGATCTAACACTACAACGAAACCACAGAGGCATGAAAACAAAGGGTGGTGGAGTACGACGATGTCTAGGGTGGAGGCTTCAACTGGTTAAGGCGAAGTAAAACAGAAGGCTGCTCTCAGGGCGGCTAGAGACGGAGCAAGGTGCGGCCCAACGGGGGACAGAGTTAAGGCGCAGCATGAGGTTGATGGGCTATCGGGGGAAGCCAATGGCATAGGGGGGGACCAATTAAATGGGGTAATATATGGGGGCCTACGATGGTGGAGGTTGTGGGTGGTGACCAGGGACACAACAATAAGGGTTTGTAGATATACATAGGTCCATGTGGAGCCCGTAGCGGAGGCAAGGGATGATGTAGCCATTCGTGTTGACCGTGGTAGCACCGAATGTACTAGACACATGTGGTAGGGTCGACTGTTTATGGGAGAAGGGTTTTTTACTAAGCCTAATGCACTGGGCTGGGTTAGCATGAAACCCAGGCCGGACATGGGTTGGACTTTTTCATTAAAATAGTCGAAACATTATAACTGTGTGTCCATTTGACGAGTCATTTATAGTGTTAGAAACTTTATGTTGAGTCAATACTTTGGATTTCCTAATTGAGCAGTTTTGGGAGTTGGAATATGACTTGATTTCTTGTTGAGTAGTTTATTCTTGTAGAAGCACGCTCCGAGAAGAATCCTAGGGATGGCTGCGACTTGGTGACTATGTTATTTGGTGGATATATGACTTGGTGACTATGTGACTTGGTGACTATTTGGCTAGGTGGCTACATGACTTATCAACACATCATTTGTTATTGACACTCCATTTTTTTGATACTCTATGTATTATCGATACTCTTTGTGTTATCGACACTCCACATTATATATACACTCCATGTGTTGTTGAAAATCTATGTGTTATTGAAACTGGTTGTTCTTTGGACTAAATTTGATAACCCTACTTTTCCTACTATAGACCTATGCTTGTGTAAGGTTATTTTACTTCATTTGTTTTATTTATGGTATAATTTATGAGTTTTCTATGTGGTATACTTCTTCTGTTTCCTTGTGGAATAATTCATGTATTTATTAGTGGTATTCCATGTGGTATTAGGGTGTCCTATTGTGTATTATTTTACTCACTAGCACATGGGAATTTCTCATGCGTGTCATGTATTATGAAAATAAATAATTATTTGAAGTAATTCTAGGTGTAGCAGGACTAGGTGGTGCTTAGAATTATCAGATAGAAGATGTGTGCTCATATGGCTTCCAACAGCTTTCCAATACCTACCATTCATATAGGGTTTTCCGGGGATGAGTTTTAAGAACTTGTGAATTCAATTTTTTAGACTCTTTATTTGATGGGGTTTTATTTTTACACAATTTACATTCCACATTTCCAACTATCAAAATATGTGGTTGGTATCTTAGTGTATAAATGCATTTTCTACTTAGTGTTTTTATATTTCATCATTATGGGATTTGAGATGTGTGCGTGTGAACATGTACATAGGAAAATGCCTCTAATTTGTGGGATATGACTACTCAACACTAGTCTCCATCCCATAGCCAATTAGAGGCTGACATGGGGTATTCCCAGAATAAGTCCCTATATTATGGGCCATGATAGGGTAAAAAATTGAAAAGGAAGTGATGTTTCACCTTCTTTAATAGTTTCAATACCCATCCTCACTAGATCCATGTACATAGAATCCTTTTCAATTCTCATTTTGTTTTAAACTCAACAATTCTTCCTGAATAATGCATCAAAAACCTTATTTTACTTTCATAGGTGGTAGTGTATAAAATAGTCATAATCCTTGAGTATCTCTAGCTAGATCCCTTGCCAAATTTTGAGTTCTTTCTCTGAGAAAATATATTTCAAGATCATGTTATCCATATATATCTCACATATTTACTCCTCAGATACTGTGTCTCCATATCTTTATAGAAAATTGCATAGCTTCTAACTCAATATGATGAGTTGGATAGTTTTTTTCATTAATTTTTAATTTCCTTGATGCATAGACAATAACTCTATCATTCTTCATAAAGACACACCCGAGAGATTTCTTTGACATATCACTATAGAAAAAAATACCCTATTCCTCGATGGTTGGGTCAGGATCAAATAAATCACTAATCTCTTATGAAATTGATTAAAAAATTATTCACATTATTTTTTCCACATGAACTTAACCCCTTTACATGTAAACTTGTTTATCAAGTTTGATAATCAGATGATGTTCTGAGAAAAATGATGAAAATGAACTACTGAACCAATAAAACTACGTAACTCAAAAATGTTTGTTGGTTTAGGCCATTCTTGAATATCATTTTTCTACACAGTATCCACTAAAATTCTATCCTTAGATAGTATATGACCCACAAAAGAAACTACATTAATCTAGGATTCAAACTTTCTAAATATCCTATATAATTACATTATTCTAAGAGTCTTCATAATAATGCACTAGTGATTCTCATGATCATCAGAGCTTTTGGAGTATAGTAAGATATCATTAATAAATACCACACCAATGTCATCAAGATATTACTTAAAAAATATATTAATTATATCCATGAGAACATATGGTGTATTACTCATTTGATTTTTTTATAAACTATTAATGCACATACCTAGTTTGAAATGATGTTTTTAAAATATCTCTCTTCTTCACATGAAACTTATGATATCCATATCGAAGGTAAATATTCAAAACATATTGGGCTCCATGATTTTCATCATGTAAATCATAAATTCAAGGAACATGATACTTATTACTTATTGTATTAACACCTATCTCCCTATAGTCAATGCACAACCTCATTAATCAATCTTTCTTCTTGACGAAAAGAACATGAGCTACCCATGGAGAAACACTGGGGTGAATAAATCTATTACCACTCAATCCATCTAGTTGGGTATTTATTTACACAGAATCCATGATGGCCATTATTTATAGAGACTTTTATATATGTATTGAACCTGGAATTAAATCAAGAGAGAACTCAACTTCCCTCTCAAGAGGATGTCTAGGTAAATCCTATAGAAATACATCAATGAGTTCATGCACAATAAGTACTTACTAAATTTGTATATTTCATTCCCATTTCATATATATTGAATTATCATACTCTCAATGAATTGGATTTAGAAGATCTATTGGGGGTTGATCTAGATAACAATTAGATGGATAGGTTTCTACTCAAATGATAATTGATTCTATATCTTTTCTAAAAAAAGTACCCTCATTATTCTTGCAATATATTCTCACGTCATAGTTTGAAATAAAAAAATAAAAAAAATAATTCTATGAAATTAAATCATGGTTGTGGTGAAAGGTTTGGAAACTAATGTACATTTTCATGTCACAAGGGAGACAAATTGACAGTTATTTATTGCAATTATACTTCACTTATGAGTTTGGACTGAAACTCGTTTATTAAATCAAATTGGAAATATAAAATATTATTGGAAAACTGGGATGATATAAAAGGATGTTATGAACCAAAATAAAATAAAATATTTTCTATGTTTGAGGAAACGATTAAACTACCTACCACAACAATATTAGGAACTTCATCCTTGGTAGTTTTGATCACATAATCTTGGCCTTGATGCATTAGCCTTCTCTTGGGAACTTTTCACTGATGCTTAGAAAAATCATTTGAATAATGTCCCATATCTTTTCAATTTTAGAATTGAGAATTGGTGGATTATTTTTTTTACCATACAATAATGACATTGGTGGCCTTTTTTTTCTACACTTTTAACAAACACCCATACACTTCAAACAAGTAACAGGGTGTTTCTTCCCACAATTATCACAATATAAAAAATCAATGATTCTCTTATTACACTCTCCCTTATTTCATTTTTTAGAGTGTTTTTTATCCCTCTTCTTATATTTCATTATTTTATGGTCATACGACATAGAGAATTGTTTTTCTTCCTTGATAGCACATGATACAATACCCTCATATGATGAGAATCATTTAGAGACTAGAGCCTTTTAGTGGAATAGTTTTCAACCATCAAATAATTGATCAATATTGATCTATTGATTATGCATGTAGTTAAAAATAGGTATTTATAACCTTGTGAAGTTATCTTCATACTTTTCAACATTATCATCTTCTTTTTTCTCTCAGATTATGAAACTACATTTCCATATCTGCTCACTATTCATGAAAAAATATATTTCTAAAAAATTTACTTAAAACAATCCATTCTATATTTTCGTTCTCTTCCTCAACCTTAGAATTTTGAATTAACAACCACCATTGATCAACATCCTCATATAGATGATAAACCACCATGACAACCTTATCCCTTTCGTTTCTTCTGAATGTGACAAATATCATTTCTAATGAACTTCACTACCACAAAACTAGGAAAGGCTAGTTCCAGCCTTTATCAGCGGTAATGAAAAAGCGCTGATAAAGGGGGGTACTTTTATCAGCGCTAAAAAAAGGGCTGATAAAGGTACCCCTTTATCAGTGATTTTTTTAGTATTGATAAAGGTACCCCTTTTAACAATGCTTTTTTTATCGCTCTTAAAGGGTACCCCTTTATCAGCACTTTTTTAGTAGCACCGATAAAGGGTCTACTTTCAAAAAAAAATCATTAAAAAAATATTTTAATATTTTAATATATGATATAGTTATTTTGATATAAATGTAATATATAATTTTTAAATATATTTTAGATAAGCATAAATATACATTCACACTTACTATACTTAATATATAAGAAATTTGGTGAAAATGGATTATAAAAAATTAAAAAAAATATTATTAATTTATAATTTGTGAATTATCATCGATTAATAATCATTTAATAACAATTTTAAGACACAAAAAATCAAAAAAATAAATAAATAAAAGATCTGAAATAAGTTGAAAACCCAACTCGAAATTCAAACGGCCATAACTTTTGATCCGGGTGTCCGTTTGAGCTATACAGCATATCAAATCGAAGATTGCGACGATATGTATGCGCTAATGACCCAGGAGAAGCCTCTGTCATATTTTTAGATGCCAAAAAAGGCCTATAAGGCCTCCAAAACTGAGTTTTTAGTCGGTATACCCCGATTTGTTAACATTCAAACAGATATAACTTCTGATCTGAATGTCTGTTAGCCCTATACCACATATCATATCGAAGATTCTTTCATTTTCTTCAATTTGACTGGTTTTAGAGTTGAAACGGGCTTTTGGATTATAAGTTATGGTTGTTTAAACATTCTATGGCTTTTGAAATACACATATATATGTATTTATTCGTAAATATATATATATGTGTGTGTGTGTGTTGTATATATGTATGTATGTATGTATGTATTTATTTATTTATAAACAAACAAAAAAAACTTTTATAAATTTATTTGAAACTAATCTTATAAATATATATTAATATAAAAATAAATATACGGATAAAATATTGTAACAAAATATATATATAAATAGATATAAATATATATTAATATATGAAAAAATATATATATACTAATATATGAATAAACATATATGTATTAATATAAATATAAATATATATATAAATATAAATATATAGTAATATTCGAATAAATAAATAAATATATATATATTACTATATGAATAAATATATATGTATTAATATAAATAAATATATTTATATTAATATGAATCTATATTAATATACGAATAAATATAACTATATATATAAATAAATAGATGTATCATTAAATAGATAAAAAAACAAAATGGCTTAGTGTTAAAGGTGCAGGCGCACAAGGGGGAGGTCGCGGGTTCGAATTCGGGTAGAAGCAAGGAGGCGGCACGCGGGCAAGTGCATAATGCACAGGGCATGGTCAGTGCGCGGGAGTTGGAGGGGTCCGCCTAGTGCTGATACGAGGGGGGGGGGGAGGTCAAGCACTATTAAAAGCTTCCCCCTGAATATAAATTTTTATTTTTTGAGTTTTATCAGCACTTTTTAAAAGCGCTGATAAGAGACCCCTTTTATCAGCGCTAAAAAAGGGCTGATGAAAGACCCCTTTTATCAGCACTTTTTTTAGCGCTGATAAAAGGGGTCTATATCATCCATTTTCTGAGTGATGATAAAATGGACCCCCCTTTATCATTTCCTCGATTAACAGAACTTTTTTTAGCACTGTTAATGCGCTTTTCTAGCGCTGATAAAAGCCATGTTTGTAGTAGTGCTTATCCACTGCTCTACTAAAAATTTTTTATAGTCCAATGAAATGATGGAGGATTTTGTTGCATAAAGAGTTCTAACATTGCTCTTAAACCTTATGGATTTGGATGATCTGTACAGGTAAGGTTATTTTTTATAACATAATTCAGTTTTCTTAGTATATTTATAAGTTGTTCAACACCAGTAGTAGTACAATTATACTACATAAGAGGGAAATCCCTACATGGGATACACGCTTTCATATAGATTCCATCCCATCCATGAATTTCCATATCTAAATAATAGAATACACTATAATTGGTTATGAATTTTAATTTATACTATGAACTATAAATATACTTCACGTAAATTGAAATCCGTTGCATAGCTAATCAATGAAATCATACAAAAAATTTGCGCAAAAATTACTTTTAAATCCTTCATAATGGATTGTAAATAAAATGTGAATTATCATAAGCATATCCCCTAAGAGTTTCAAACTAGGTGCATATTAAGACCCATTGTCGCGTACCGGGTTACCTCGAGTCAAGCCCAGAACACTTATTCATAGTTGTTACTCCTAGATAAATCTATACTAGAAACACGTACAGTTGTAGTATCCATACAAGGATGTATATCTAGGAAGATCTACATAATCTTTTCCTAACCAAAATTCTAGGATTTTCTTGTATACATATCCTCAAATTTTACCTTAGTAATTTTTCTCTAATCAACATTTTATATATCTAGTTTCTATGTTTTTTACTAAACCCCCTCTAATAAAAAATGTATCACCCCAAACCCTAGTTTCCCAGAGCCAGTACATTATTTTATTACATTGAAATAATTTTAAGAATGTCATATCCTAAATGAACAAATAGTTTAGTAGTATAGTAAGACAAAATACATACATAAGTATGACATTACAACATGAAAAGAAACACAATATAGAATATCCATTACTAACTCCCATAACTCATAAATTATTCCTTCAGGTCATTCATAATACACTTTTTATTATATTGGGGAAATATAAAATATAAGAAATGGGTGAGATCATATTCTTAGTAAGGGTAAATAAAATGATATAAGTACTCATAAACATACACACTATGCATGATGAATAACAAATAACATATTCCTTTAAAAATAAACCTGATCATAATATGGAAGGAATAAAAGCTGATCAAATAACACTATAAAACAAAACTATGGATATTCTATTATTCGAATAACCACATGAACAAACAATAGCGAGTTTCATAGTGAGGGAATGCATAATGATGGATATCATAATCATTTTTTCAAGGCCTCATTCCATGACCATACATAATTGGTAAAAACCAAGGCTACTTTTTCTCAGGAGACCTACCAACGCATCAAGGTGCTATATCGGGACCAAAAAATCAAAAAATAAGTCCAATGAATTCCTTATATGAATTAGGATGAATATAAAAAACATATAAATTCATATTTAAACAATCATATGAAATGTAATTATCTTTTTCTAATCATTCAAAATAAACACTAAAAATTTAGAGTAATATGGGGAATGGTATCAAGATAGCACATCCACAGTCATAATAATCATAAAACATTAAATAATATATGGGAAATGATATACTAAATTATTAATCCCAATTAAAAATAATAATCAACATGAGTGTTGAAATAGATGAAAGTACTCATATAAAATCATCATGTAATTCTTGAGATAAATACTCTTTTACTTTGAAAAGAATAGTTCATTTGGATGAATATTTTCATGAAACCAGAAGTGAATTAATATATTTATTTCATAATTAAATTTTAATTTTAGAAAAAAAATGTTTTCTGAAAAAATATCCTCGTGTTTACTTGAAAATGAGTAAGAATTAGAGATGTTCTTTTGAAACGGTCTTGTTTATCGAGAAGAATTTTTTAAAGATACCTTTAAAACATGTAAATACTCATAAATGGAAGAAGGACTATGTCTGGTACACATATATAGAACATTAAAAAAATTTAATGGGGAGTAAATAAAAATAATTAATAATTTAATTGAGGTATGTAGAGAAAAAGAGTAACCTGAAAGAAAATGGAGTTCCAGGTAGAAAACTGTTACCTTAGGTCCGAACGTGTTCTATACTTGATATTAACTTCATGGATTATAAAATTAAATACATTAATTAATTAATTAAATAATTAACATATATACATGTATTTGATTCATTTTAGTATTATTAATTTAATTTATGGCCTTATTGATAAGTTATATTATTGAATTCTATCTTTCTAGAGTGTTCATTTCCTTGATTTCATGGTTGGTTAGCTTGACTATAATTAATGGAGTCCATATAAAATTCATGTAATTATATATAAATGGATTTGAATGTTGTTATTTATAATAAATAACTTTAAATGGTTATATATATAATTTCGTTATATATTATGAGGTTGAATAATTAGATAACACATTTAGTGATAATTGATTAGATTATTATGATCATTATTGATCATAAAGAACTGATTTTGTATTATCACGTTGTATTATGTTAATATTTTACATATATAACATAAAATAGGTTGTAATATTAATTTTACAATCTATTTCAACTATTCAAATGGTTTAATGAAAATCCTTGATGGAGAAATTGGAGAAAGAAACTTTGTCGTCCACAAATGTTGTAAATCTGTGTTTCCGGATTATTATTTCATTTTTAAATAAAATAGATGGAAATTTAACAGATTATAATGGTTCTTCCATTAAAATGATATATTTATAGTATATAAATGATACTGGAGTTATCATTATCATTTATGTAGATTAGGTGAGGATCGAATAATAAACAAAATTATGTGAAAGTAAATGAAAACGGAAGAGGGTTTACCTCTTCAAAAATCCTCCTTGAGAACCTCCTTAATGGAAATGATTTTGGTATTTTGGAAAGACCAAGCGATCTTTGAAGTGGGAGAGACTTGGGAAGAGTATTTGGTTCTAAAATAGAATATCTTGAAGGCTTATAGGAGTGAGAAGAAGAGGGGGTGAGTGGAGGCTTTTATATTGGAGTATAGGGATGAATTTTGAATATTTTATTCATTAGTTTAAAATTTTGATCAAGACAAGAAGTTGTGTTGATTAATGGGAAAAGAAACTATAATAAATGAATGTTATTTCAAACCAAACATTCTTATTTCATCCATACATCACATATGACTAAATAAATCTTTTATTTAGTAGTTATCATTAATTATCGTATTTAACTATTCATTAAAAATTCTAGTATTTCAGAAAAATACAAAAAATTTACTATAAATATTGTTGGATGTGTAGAATTTAAAAATAGAATATATTTTTACAAAATAATTTTCTAAATATATGATATTTAATTCTTAAATAAAATCACTATTTACCTGAACAATATAGATTTTAAATTTAAAACTGATTTAATAATACTTTAAAAAATTAACCATGGTCTTATAAAATTATACTAAAAACATAGTACAAAAAAATATTTATTTAGGAATAAATTTTATGAAAATGAATTTTATTTTAAAAATTTAGTAAATTTATAATTTTAATTAAATATTTATTACTAACAAAATATCGACCCTTAATTATTAATTTATAAAATATTCACTCTAATTTATAAGGTGCCAAAATTTTATTTCTACTTACATGGGTGAGGTTACACTGCATAAGGGTCATATTACTATTCATAATAGTACATTACAATTTCTAAGGGTCATGTTACAATTCACCTAAAATGTAATTTGATCCTATAAAACTCTAAATATCTTACTGATCGAGACAGTGTGAATACATTTTTCAAAACTCAAAACACTAAAGAGGTAAAATTATGTTTAACGGGTAGGTTGTGACTGTATTTTATAATAAAAATGTGTTTGTTTTTTTAGAGAATTATTGTTTCATGCATTCTATATTAGATTTATTTGTAATTCCTTGGGGTTATTTATCTATAGACTATAGGTATCAATGATGGAAAACCCCAGACAAATATATATCCATCAATTGATAGAAAACCACAGATACATAATATTGATTCCAAATTCATGCCTGTTAATAAGGGGTTTTTAATTCATGGGTGACCCACATCATACCTGTGAATGAATAAAGGATTAATAAACATATCTTAAAATAATTATACAATCCTGAAATAAGAAATTATTCTCCCCAAATAGTGTGATGTGACCAACCTCACATCCTCTAAACCAATGTGTGTTCTTTATTTTCATTAAAAAATTTACCTAATTGGATCCTACCATAGAAATATATGTCCATGAGTAATCACAAATATAAGGACCACATCATTGTTTCAGAAACATGAAAAAACCCCATTGGAAACCGTCCTGTCACAAATGGATGAAAAATAATAATATACTTATTTTATCATATCAAAACTTTTATATGTGATTTTGAGGATATGTAAATAATAAATAAGTCTGAAACACTTAGTTTATAATTATGCCTCTTCTTTGTAACACCTTATTTTACTTATACCTTAATCCTTATAGGCTGGAATTTTGGTGAAAAAACAATCATTACATGGATATGATGTTTGGGAATGGATGTTGGAAGGAGTTTTTAGAGCTAAATGTCTTAGGATGTTCTAGTAAGAGAGGGGGGATGTTCCCTTCCATAAGTATAGTGGACAAAAATCTTGTAAATACATGAAATATTAACATATAATATGTTTCTAACTTTTTTAAATTGGATCCAAAGATCCATATATTATAATATAAGGTGGATAATGTCACATTAAGTTCAAAAAATATAAATTATAATAGTGTGCATAAATCTTTTAACATTATCTCTTAGTTTCACCCACTCATAAAGCCTTTTAACCTTAACTATGGTAACAAAATTTTCAATCATTATGGTTCATAATAGTAATTTTAAAAATTAAAAGTGGTTCATAAATGAAACTATAATGGTAGGAACTATTATTTATAATCCAAATTTGTTTAGATAGTACTTCCAGGATTTTTAATGATATAAAAACATTTTTTAAAAAATAAATTCCATTTAAGGTCATTTTTGGTACTATTAAAAAATTTTGAATTTATCATATCAAGATAGTAATGGAATTTTAATCTATAAACTTTAAACATAACATATTCATTATATTTATTCATTAAATTCATGTAACTCCATAAATATTCAAAAACATAATAATTATAATTTTTTATAAAATAATATGTATTCTTTTTTCGATTTCTATTATAATTGTTTCATCCACCTTCTGTAGGCATTCAAGGATATTATAATACCACTGAACATTATAAATAAATTAATATAATTAAATTAGTTTAGTAATAATTATATGAAAAATATTTATTCATTTATACTTCATTTTTTTCTATTTCCATATCATGAAAACATAACAAGTGCGAGAGAACGAGACTTTGTAATAACCATTAACATAAAACAATATAAACAATATAATAAATGAAAAGTGGCATAGAAATAACATATGTTAAAATATAGTATTATTATTGATGTAAATAATGCATTAAATAATATTAATTAAATTTTGTTTGTGATTTTGATACGTTATCCCATAATTTCAACCTTGATTAACATATTTTACACTTTACACTCGGGATAAAGTTTTACCATGGTTAATATTCATTTTGACTAAAAAAGAATTGATCCTTATTGAATAATTTTAACTTTAATATTTAAATATATGGAAAATATTTTATATAATCTAGTTTTTATACGTTTAAAAAATAAATTTAAATACATATTTGGAAATAGTTTTTATTAAAATATCAGTTTTACACGTAAAAATAATTTTATAGCAAAATCATTGACAATATTGATTTTTATGGAAGTATTTTAAATATTTTCAATAAAATTAAACTTGGGAATCTTTAAAACAATTTCAAAATAGAATCGTATTTTTAAATTACTTTATTCAATGAAAAGAAATCAAAATTTTTTCAAAATATGTTTTCTTGAGTATTTTCCCAAAAATGATGCTTTTTAGAAACATAAAAAAATATCAATATTTTTTTAGAATAATTATTTTAAAAATCAGTTTCATTTTATAAAATATAATTTCTTATAGTGGAAGAAATTATTCATAATATTCGCGCATATAATATAATAGAAAAATAGTTTGACGTAAATTTATTTTTGATATTTAAAAGTATTTTACACGCATTCATTATCTAGTGACCACTTTAATATGAATGTTAATTAATTTTTTTAAAATATAATTTTTTTAATTAAATAAAACCATTTAAATATTTTTATTTAACTAATTCACCTTGATGAAAATTTATTACACATGTAAATCATTTTTTTGAAAAATTTCTCATTTAATATTTTATAATTTTATTTAGAACTGATTTCTCATTTACAATGAATTAAAAAATATAATTTTATTAATAAAAACATTTATACATATATTTTATAATGTGTTTACTCATGATCATACCCACCAATCTAGAAACTATGTTATTGTCATATTTTAATAATAAAATTTTAATAGTATATCAGATCTCATTTAAAGTTTAGTGTTTTTGTGTGGTAAAGAATGTTGAATATAAAATTAATTTAATTGAAAATGAACTTATATTGAGGTGGTGTGTTACATTCTCTTCCAATAAAAAATTGCATCATTATATTTTTAATATTATTCTGTCAAAATGAATTTATCAGAACATAGTAATAAAATTATATATTTATTCTAACATGAATTAAATGTCATGACCCGTCCCCTGGGGCCTATATTGGGACTAACCCAAGACCTCCACCAATATACAAGGGGCTGGAGACTAGTGCCGAGTATTAAAATCTCACATGTGGGAGAAAATTTCCCAATAACCTATACCCAGGCACCCACCTCCATGAAAAAGTACAGAAACCAAAAACCCTTAGCATGCATGAATATATATTAATAAGAATGACCACAAATAGTAGACATTAAAAAATAAAACTAAATGGTTTTAGTATACAAACCTAAAAAAATAAATTTAAATGATCTTGTATCCCATCTTCCTAAAACCCTACATGAAGTGTTGGTAGAGAAGCTGTTGGAAGATGCTTAAATATACCTCATCTATCTTGCCTCTCTCTATGCACCACCTGTGTCCGGCCCACCAAGGCTCCCATCTAATCTTTTGGTCATCTACACAAGAAATGATATGTGTCTGTGAAGCCCATGCATTGGTGAGTAAATCAATACTTAGTTAGGACCCCAAAAAAAAGTTATACCATAAATCAATACACAAAGGAAGACTTACAAAGAGGTACACAGAGTGTAGACTCTAAGAAGTATAGTTAAAAGAGTCATTAGATTCATCTCACACTAGTATATGTATATGAAATACATATTCAATGAATTTCCAAGAATATTCAAATCTAATGAGACACACTCTTGGTCTTCGTTAGAGACACACTCTAAAAAGGCGAAGGAGACACACTTCGTAAGAGACACACTGAAGGCATAGAAAAAACAATCATTTTAAACATAAGAAATACACTCTGATGGATACACAATCTATGTGGGTGTATGAAACACACCTCTTAGCGCACTCATTTTTGGAGAACTCACCCCTAGAGCCAAAAAGGTCATACTTTAACCTCTACAAAAATAACTTAGAATATCACAAAAGGACCACCTCATGATGAGGGTAACACAACCTAAAATGGTTCATAAAATGGATATATGGTTGGAATGTAATGTGCCTTTTAGTAAACATAGGATAGTGGGGTCTGGGCTCGGTCGGACATGGTTGAACCGACCCAACCCGACCTACGACCACCGACCCAACCCATCGGGTCGATCCAGGCTGATAGTCCGAGCCCAGCCAACCTTCTCCAGCCTAGTCCACTGGAGTAGGTCAGTTTGGTAGACCTAGATGCGGCTAATGTCGTGTCCCCTCTAGGGAAACATGGCCAGCCATCGCAGGGCCCACCCCATAACAGTTGTCGTGGGGTCCTATTGTGGTCCCTCTAGACTGAGGCATCTAAATGCGTGACACGACCTCCCACCATGTCTCAGTCACCACCACTTTCGGCCACGCTGCTGATATCCTTGGTCATCACCCACAACCGTGAACGACATGCCCCTTCTACCAGCATGTCCCACCATCGTGTGCCACCCCCAACCCCGACCACTAGTGGGATCTTCTCTACAAGCCACTTCATCTTCTCTGATGCCCCTTTTTTTGTAATGTGGATTCCATTGTGATCCTTCGGTCTCCTTCATCTCTAATGTGGGCTCTTAATCGTCTTACCGTCATTCCGGGGGTCTGACCACATTCGTCACCTCTTGGAAAAAACATGATGTGATCACATGGGTCTGTCAGCAAAGAATACAACAACACGGTAGGAGAAAACACCAAGAACACCTAAAGAATGAATTTCAGCCTTGTTTATTTCGGCCATTGTTCATCACATTATAAAAGGGGGATGAAATTACAAGGACATTAACAAAGGTTTAATCCCTTTAAATCCCATATTCTATCCACCCCACAATATCCATCGAACCAGAGATCAACATGCTTGTGGGTTGGTCCGCATTCATCCTTGAAAACATGTAGATGAAAAGAATTCAAAAGGAAAGACCTATTTGGACATTGATCACTTACTGACAAGGATCGATCATTGAAAAGTTATAATAAGAAAAGAATCACTTATAAGTAACCCCTTACCTAGATTTTTGGATCAATCCATGAATAAAATTCATCATCATCAATGATCTATTAACATGCAATCTTGTTGCATCACCTCATCATCATTCATTTTTTTCCAATAATAGGATTCACCAATTCTTTTTTTTCTCCAGATATTTATGAGAATTTCTCAAGGATTTTCAATCTAATCCAGTATCCATGAAAATATGTTAATTATATAAAATACATTTCATCATTACTATGCCACTATGTTGAAGTGTCACCACACTATTTCATTTATGAACTAAAATGAGCTTCCTCATTGCGGTGTCTCAAAATCGATGAGTTGCTACAAAAAATACAAAAAAAATAAAATAAACCTTTTTATGTTTATTTTATTATCCTTTAAAAAATCTAATACTTAACTTTCATGGTCGATCCACATCGATCAATGATAGTCCTTGGGTAAGGAAAACACCCCTTATGTACTTGAAATGGTATCATATTCTCAATTTGAGTCATAATTCATGAGTAATAAGGATTTAAAAAATAAATAATAATATTTAATTATTTTATTTACGGTTACGTACTTTTCGGGTTTTTCCACTATAGACTTGCACCGAATAATGTTATATTTCACCTACGGTAATGCCACAACTCTGAGCTCAATAACACCCTCAGATTTCTGATTTCGGTACCTGTTTCGATGTTATTCCACTTTTTCAGAAAATTCATGTGTGCATGAATTGAAAAACTGAATAATTTTAAAATAATTATTCCGAGCACACCAGGCCTCAATTTTTATGTCGTCTCAACACCTGGTCTTTGAATTTTCCCTGTAAATTTCTTAAAAATCAGAAAAGTACAAGTCATTACATTAAATTTATAAGTCAACATCCATAAAATTATTGATTCTTAACCCTATATACCTCTATAAGATTCATACATTTAATTGAGTTTATAAAAGTATACATTGATAGTTGAATTTTACATAGTATATATGACTTAGTAGATTTGTGAAATTATTTTAATGTTGATATATTGACTTTGAGAAATATACATACTTGATATTATTAAAGAATTTTATTGTTCAGTTTTGTTTCAATTAGTTACCAATTTTATCTCATTTATTAGTCCAAAAAAATAATATTAAATACTATCTTTTCATGAATGAGGCCCTAAAATTGACTTCTAATAGATGCAAAGATTCATAAAAGGATAAAAAGTTATTTCTACTTCCTTATAAATTATCCAAAAAATGGTTATCACATGGAAAGATAAAATCTAGTTTGAAGAAATAATACATTAATCTAAAAAGACTCAAAAATTAGCATTCAATGGGAAATTTAAGTCATTAAACAAATAATAGAATTAAATGAATGAAAAAATTTCAGGCATGAATTGAAACCCAAAGATTAAAAGGATTTGATCACATATTTTTCTATAATCAACGTAAGATTTATCTCCAAATAATAAAATTGATGAAAAAGTCACATATGAATAATTTTTATTCCCTAATCACATATGATTTAAAATATACTAATGATTTCTATAAATAACCAAAATCCCCAAAAAACCAAGTCTGATTCTAAAATATAACATAGCCTTTATTCCTCTAATTATGTTTACATTAATCATATAATGGTCCCATAAATATAGTTAACTTCTTCAATTGTTCACCAAATAAATATTCAATCCCATGGTTATCTATATGATAAAAAAATTATTTCCAAATTATTATAACATTTTATCCAAATTAAAAAAATCATCGAAACATCAAAGATGATATTTAACTCAAATTATATTTTAAACATTTTTTCATACATACAAAAATTTAATATCATTTTTACTAAATAAATATTATTATAATTCACATGTTTAAACTAATTCTTACATATATAAAGTTCATTTTTTATAAAACTAATACGAAATATCTAAATATATTATTGATCACCAAAAATATCATCAATTAAAACCTAAAAGATGTATCTATGACTTTAAGATTATGATCGAGCATAGACTATTTAACACACGATGATATCTAAGAATCCTAAATTATCCTCATCCAATTACATAATAATCTATAAAGTTATATAAACATGTTCTCTGACTCCTACAAAGAGTCTCTTATCTTTAAAAATAATTAATTATGAGTTTAAAAGAATGTATTTCCCTTTCTTAAACACTGTTTCCCTTTTATATTAATATTTTTAGATAATCATGAAAAAATTCATTGGGAATACTGATATAAAAGTTCAATTTTCATAAAAATTAGACTCTTAAATTCAATATGCTAATTCATTCAAGACACACTTACTTCATCCAAGATGAATTTTATTTTATTCCGATATATACTACAGAATAGTTTATATTTGAGTCCCTCTAGAAAACATTTGAAAATGTGACATGGGCATAAAAAAAAGTAAAAGATATAAAAATAATGTATAACTATTTGTCCTGTGAAAAAAAATAAAACCCATGGAAATGTTTTCTACTCTCATAATAAAACATTGAGCACATAAACAAAAAATTTCTATATAATAAAATTAGCATATGAAAAAATATATTTTAAACTCATTTAGTAAACATAAAAAACCATGAAGGTGTTATTAAGATGTTGATAACTCATGAAAATTTTTCTTCTAAAATAAAACGACTCTCCTTTAGATGTTTATAAACCTTACTTAATTTAATAAATCAAAATATATTCACAAAACCCATTTGAAAGCCTAAAATATGTATCTTGGAGAATCATTTTCATGAACTTGGTCCAATCTTGTTTACGTCTTGTTGGAATAATTGGTTCCTAATTAATTACATTAGGGTATCTTACTAGGTTATATCTCTTATTTATAACCTTAAGACTAAATCATTACCCAATACAATGAAAATATCTATCGGGTTCAACCATCATCATGATCTGTATCAGGATCACCCATAAATATTTATAATGTCCATGTACCATATCATGAACAAAAAATTAATTATCTATCACCTTTTATCAAAAAATCCTTGAAAAAAATATTTTTAACCATTATGAAAACAACATTAAATTTTACTATAATGATCTGAGGAAATTTTCCATTTAGTTTGAATACTCTTTAAAATGATAAATTTTCCAAAACAGTGAAAATTTAATTAAATTTGAAAAAACATGAAATCATGAAGAGTCAATTCTGTAAAAAATATAGTTCATGATGGTGGGAAATTCTTCACATGCTTTATATATTAATTTTTTTCAATTTGTTTAATAGAGTGAATAGTAAACCACAACAAATCTATTAAAAATATTATTCTTTTGACCATGATAAATAATTTAAAATGTAGCTAAAAGTGACATTTAACAAAATTATCACCATAAATAATGAAATTCTTAAAACCATTTTTATGAACATGGACTTAGTGGAAGCATATTTGAAATAAGTACTTTAAAATATTGTTTCAAAGAAACAACCCTTATAACTATAGAAATTTTTGTCTAAAATGAGCACTGAATTATTTAACATAAAAAAATAATTTTAAAACAGTTAAATTCCAATAAATTGATGATAAAAGTTATCCATATGATATTATATACATGAAAAAAATAAAAACATTTGGTTATAAAATCATGAATCTCAATGAAAGGAAATTGAGATAGGAAATCCCTTACTTTAAGTCCCATACCATTTTAGATATTATCTAACTCCTAGATAATAATGTTTAGTATTTTTTAATTTATTAATAACCATGTTCATGTTCATTATATTATCATAATTCCTTTTTATTTAAATTTTAACCATAACTTATTTACCTATTAAATGTGTTATGTATAAAGTATACATTTTGAGAAAATTCAATTCATATTCACAGAACAACTTTGATGGGTTTACCATGGTAAAAGGGGCCATGGTTACATAATTTATAGAATATTAATCCTAATATAATTATGATATGAACACATTATATTTTTTTATAATCATCCATGAATATAAGTCATTAATAATTAATCGCATCAATTATTGGAAGTGGTAGTCCATATGTATGCATGTATAACATTATCATTTTTCAATAGATGGAAGTGTAATAAATGAAGTAATATTTTATCCTTACAAAATCATAATTATCCCATCAATAACTTATATATTCATTAAAATGAGTATAATAACCATCCTTTTGGGGTGGAGAAGAAAAATAAAACACATCATTTCATGTAGGTGGTAGTCCACACTTACACATGAGGAATGTTTTCATTTACCATATGTGGAAAATGGTATTAAAAGGGATATTTCATCCACATAATAAAATATAATTATATATAATATTATTATTTTATCTTATAATCATATTGTTAGAATATTATAAGAATGTGGTTGATGAAACAAACATGAAAACATTTAATTAATATGTTTAATTATTCTATTAAAAACTCATATAAATTACACCTTAGCCCTTATTGGAAGGAAATTTGTTGATAAAAAACAAATAAGTCACGTAGAGTAATATTGGAAATGGATTTTGGTTTGTATTTTTTAAGACAAAGTTTTCATGAAGATTGAGGAAAAGAGGAGCGGCGATGGTCCATTATAAGTGTGGAGGGTTTTGATCTTGTAAATAAATGAAATATTGATATATAATATGTGTCTAACTTATGTAAAATGGATCCAAACTTACATATATTTAAAGAAAATGTGTACATAATAAAAAATAAACCAAAAAAATGTAGAAAATTTGAAGTGTAATTGTGAACATCATCTCTTAGTATAACCCCATTATTAATCCATTTAATATTAACTATAGTAATAAATTTTTCAATCACTAAGAGTCATAAATTCAATTTTAAAATATAATAGTGTCACATAAATCAAAATTTAATGACTTGATCGAAAATATAACATCCAATCGGTTTTTTTAGAACATCTATGAGTCTATAATTATTTTAAAAAATATAAATAATAAATACAATTGGATGCCATTTTCAATAATATTCAATAAAATATGACTTTAAACATATAATAAAAAAATGGAATTAAAATATAAA
Organism: Viscum album; assembly: GCA_963277665.1. Lineage (NCBI taxonomy): Eukaryota > Viridiplantae > Streptophyta > Magnoliopsida > Santalales > Viscaceae > Viscum > Viscum album. Next base: position 1,272,382,460 of record OY728132.1, on the reverse strand, counting down.
CTCTTTAACAATAAACTATGAATTATAATTATCTAAAAAATAAATAAAACATCCTAAATAAACCAAAAAATATTAGTTTTAATATTTTTAAATGAAAATCATTATTTTTATATTATTAGCATAAGTGCAGATTCAGTGAAATCCTGTATTGAATAAAACTTTTTTCATTACTTTTTTTATAAATATTATAATAAATCTATCACTCATTTTTTTCATCATATATAAATTCAATATTTTTTACCTAAAAAAATAAAAAATGAATCTCAATTATGTTGGACCATTTATTATAGGTATTTCTTTGATGACCATAACTTACATTATTTCAAAATATGAAATCCATGTTTTTTAAATTTTCATAAAAATCTATATCTTACAATGGTTTCAGGGAAAATCATGCTATTGTAAAAAATTAAATTTCTTTTCCAAAAAATGTTAATAATATATCTATATGAGTTTCTATAGAAGGAAAATTATTTATTGTGAAAATTACCATACCACATAAAAGAAAATACTGTTTGTGGTAAGAATAAAAATATATAAAACCTTGTTCCAAAAAAATTTCAAACCATCAACAAAAAGTGATTTATAAACAACAATGTCATTTCTATACTATTTCAAATTATAAATAATAAATCTCATCATATAATATTTTTTCATCAAACATATATATGTGTAAAATGTTTACAGATTCATTACAATGAACAATGAACTATTATGGTTGTTGAGGCTATGGTATGTATTCATTCCATCTATGTATGATCCCATTTTGAATTTTCTAACTTCATTTCCGAAATAAGAAATTTATTTATCCAATATACTCCCTTATGGTGAATCAACTAGGTGAGGTAGGTTTATCTTAGATATTCCTTCATAGTTATGTTATCATATCCACTTCTTATCATTTTAATTTGTAAATATATGATTTAAAGGTGGAATAATTTGATGAAACTGGATATCATTAGTTAGAGGATTAGTATTTTCTCTTGAGAATGAATCATAGTTGTATTTCTCGTCAACTTTATATCATGATGTCCCACATTTAGTATATTATGATAAACTTCTATTTCCTTCATATACAACAGAAATCAATTGGGAAAGGCATCCATTTTCTTATACTTCAATAATATTAAAGGAAATATTTTTTCTATCATAAATTGAATCTACAGAATCAATTCCATATTAATCAAAATTATTCAAATGTTAAAGTTTTTCTGTGAAATGTTTGGAACTCTAACCATTTTTTCTTTCAAGTTATTCAATATCAGCATTGTTGATAACACTCTAAATTTTATGCAACATAAGAAGAGTGGTTTCTCATTATCTCCATACAATTATTCAAACTATTCATTTGTTAATGGTTTTAGTACCTGAAACATAAATTAATTCATCAAGACAATATTATTTCTCATATTGTACATCTTCATCAACATTAGATATTGACAACTTAGTTAATTTATTATGCCAGATCCATTATTTATAACTATGATTAAAACCCTAAAAAATTAGATATAAATTTATTTCTATGCACCCTAATTTTATAGTATTCAAACAATTCATTAATGGATAAAAAATTTGATATCTATTTTCTATATTTATATATAGAAAATTTCAAAATACTATTAATACCTTTGCTTTATTAATCAATCGTTGTTAATTCAATTATCTAATGGTGATCTATTAATCAACTAAAATTAAAATATAAAAGATGAATATGTTAAAACATATAAATATTTAAATACATATATAAATATATAAATTTAAAACAATAATTTTAACTTATATATACAAATATATAAAACACATAAAAACAATCAATTATTTAGTTATTTATAAATATTTAATAAAAACCCAATAATTAAAATATCAAAATTATTATAATGGGTAAATAAATAAAATATATAATAACTAATTCACAATTTATTAATAATAATGTTGTCAATAACATTCATTCATAACTATTTAATCAGACTAGACTATTATACAATATAAACATTAGTTCCATATGTAAGCACTCAACCTTAAACATTACATATTCTAGTGATTTTAAACATGAATTCATCTTATTACATTACTATGGGCCTTTTTCGATTTATTTTTATAGAGAAAATGGACAATATATTACATAGTTAACCAATAAATTATGTGTGGAAACAATTATATAGTATCCTTTTCCCCATAAAATTAATGTGTTTAAAATGAAACATCATTTCTTTTGATAAATATTCAAAATTTTCATCCTAACCTCATCCTTTTCAAATATCTTCCCTAAACTCTATGATATTTTTTATATATGGGTTGAGTAAAAACTGTTCAGTAAGGGTCATAAAAGAAAGAAAATTGTTAGTCTCGTGATAACCCATATAAAATATTTCTTATCAACATAACTTTTTAATGTAAAAAAGAATCATCTTTTATGAAAGATCATTAAATCAACTTTTTAAAATCAAATTTTTCCATGTAAACTCGTTATAAAGAACATAAAATATCTATAAGAAACTTGGGACATCTGTTTTCATTTCAATATTTCAAATGATGTAACCAATATGTCCAACCTCCAACACTAGAGTACCCAAGGCACTTGAGGTTATAATGTGACAACCCATACTAGGTTTTCCATTGAACTATTAGTCGTTGGTTAATAATGCAACCACCCATCATTTCTTTATAACAGAACTACCTTTAATCATATAAAAAATCCCAAGAACCATATCATAATCATAGAATATAAATTACTTCATCATAAATACAACCTTAAAGAAAATTCCTTCATTATTTTTAAATCACATATTTTAGAAAAAAATATTCACATGAAATGGGATAATATTTATTTGAAAACAACCATGTATATATATAAAGAAAATATCAATGTGTTTATGCATCATGAAGGTTGAAAAATAATCTCATGTCATATGGGTTAACAAATTTTCATTTAGAATTTTTAAAAAAAATTAAAGATAAACATTAAAAAGGGATTTTTTTAAAAAGAAACCCTTATTAAAAATTTTAAAAATACCTTTTTGAAATAATTTTAGAGAAATTTGAAAATAACATCTTAAAAAATTCACATACATATAAATATATTAAAAAATCATTTTAAATTCATGTTCATGAAAGATAGTGATTTAGTAAATAAATCATTAAAAATTTAAAAGATGTTTAAAGTTAAATAGTGTACTATCTTGAATACAATTAACCAAATAATTTATTTATCTTCCTAATTAATAAAAATATATAAATTAATTACATAATTAATAACATTTTTCACGTTTTTTCCTTTTAATTCTCTTTTATACTATGGTATATATAAGTACATAATTAATTAATTTCTCATTAGACATTTTGAGTATATTCGTTTTGTAAGTCCAAAATGAATTTGGTAGGTTAACTATGATCAAATGAGTTATTAATACATCATATACAAAAAAATACCCATGAAAAAATTATTAATTTTCTACATTAATTATAATTTTAAATCCATCCCTGATATATGGTTTGGAAAAATGAACTATGTTACAATCATTGAGACTATAGTACATACATACACATGAGTAACATTTTCATTTTTCAATGCTAATTGTGGAAATAGGGTAGGTATTATAATATTTTTATTTAATGATATATATATATCACTAATATCATATATAAACATTAATTCCATCTATATATCAATTCAAGAGGTGTAATAATTGAAAACGAATTACATCAGTTCTCGAGGTGGTACTCCATCGTACCCACAAATAATGATTTCATATCTCATTTGATGGAAGAGAAGATGAATTTAGGTGATCAAACTATCATAACCAAATATTATTTTATATATTTTACTAGAGTTATTATTAAACAATTTTTAAGAATATTTGATAGAGGTGGAAGAAGAAATAAAAGTAAACCTACAGATAAAAATTATACATCGTTTTAAGAAGTCCTCTTTTCCTTTACACCCTAAGACAACAAAGGATGGTATTAATTCTAATAAAATTCTTAATATTGTTAGGAGGGATTATGGGATATGATTTTTCTGGTACTTCATGAACCAAAATAGTTTTGAAGTGTGGAGAAATGGGATGAAAGTGTGCTCTTTTATAAGAGAGGGGATAATACTATTAGAATTTCTAAAATATTAAAATATAATAAGGCTATTATATTTTCGAAGACTTATAAATGGACTATAAAAACATGGATGATATTTAAAGACATATACTATTCCATTTGGTCATATTTAAAATTTCTATGATTTTTTATTAATTTAATAAAATATAAATCTCATAAAATATTATTATGGTCAAATTTAATGGTATTAATTTCTTTGACATTAAAACACTAAAAACCTATAATAATTCAAAAAAATAATTTTACTATATCCTAATCATGACAAAGTAATCTATAAAACTCATTTATTAAATAAATTATATTAAGTTATTTTTATTTTAGTATTTTTAATAAATTTTTATTTTTATTTTTCTATTAGTGAATTGATTATTGTATCAATGTTATGAAAGCATTTAAGGTACTTATTTATTCCCTAAAATATAAAAAAATTTCTCAAAATTGATATAAATAATATATATTTAAAATTACAATTTATGGTATGAATTATATTCTATATGGACACATATTCAAAATGTTATACATAATAAAAACAATAGTGTGGCGTGTTTGAATTTTCTTTAAAAAAATCCTATAAAGTACATAACGTAAACCATGCATATAAAAATGGTCATTAATTTGAACAAAAAATTGGTATGGTAAAAAATACTTATCCAATATAATTGGGGAAAGTGTTAGGGTCAATTTTTAATCCTTATCATAATATTTTTATCCTTCATTTCTCATTTTACCATAAACTATGTTAACAAAAATTTACAAGATTACTATTCACGTTATACAAATTTAAAAGAGAAATATTTTATAAATTTTTTCCTATAGATTACCATGAATAAATAAAATTTTTCAAATTGAAAACATATATATTTTAAATTAAAATTTAATAATAAATTAGAAAAATTCATTAAACAACATTTTTTTGGGGAATATTCCATTTTAAAATATAAAATATTTTTATTCATGTTAAAATCCATTTAAAAAATATTAATTGAAATATTATAAATCAAATATAAATTATCAAAATTTTAAACTATTCCAAAATATAATTTTACTCATTAAAAAATCTAAGAAGAAAATACATTTTCAATACAAATTAATATTCTAACTATTCCTTGAAAAATAATTATTACTAGAAATATTATAAAAAATTTATTTTATGATAAAAATAACTTTAAGAATTAAAAAATGAAATTAAATTTATCAAATAAATTTTCTATAACTTCTGATAATTATTATATTTACTAATTGAAGAAGACGGACTCATAAAATCAATAAATAATATTTTTGAGTAAAATGTATTTTTTTTTTAAAAATTATATTACTATAATAGATTAAATATTTTAAAATAATATAATTAATAAATTATAAATTATTAGAACCATTATGTATTTCATTATGTGTTTAATAATTTTAAATATCTCCAATTTAACAACTAGGTTATATTGGTCAAATTTGAATAATAATATTTAGTTGTTCCTTTAAACTCGATGTGGTGTATCTTGTATGATATCAAACATAGTGATTCCTTCTAAAATATTGGTATGTTAAATTTCCCCCAACACCTTTTGAAATTACATCTCCATAATTTTGAACATGGGCATGGTAACTATGGTTTGACTACTCAAATGAACTTTATTGAAGTCCAACTTTGTAAACATGTTTAATAAGCCTTACTTTTGAATAGAGAGAAAGAATGGTATGATGCATAATTGTGATAACACATACTAGGTCTCTAGTCAAGAAAACATTGACATGGATTAAAAAAACTCTCAATGACTGATAGATAGTGATAGAGTACATGATCATGGGAAAGTTAACAAATACAAAAACATGAATCTAAGATATATTAAAAGAACATTGATTAATCTGTATGAAATGTAAAAAGATAAAATTTTTGTTTCAAAATAATTTTCTATGAGTTTAGAATTTATATATCCATCTATAAGTATATCAAAAGTAAATATACTTACTTTAATATTAGTTCTTTATTCTTTAATTAATATACACCCCAATCTCGTAGTTTTCACTGAGTAATGAGTATTCAAGAAGAATTTTTCTTTCCTTAATGATTATAATCATATTTTATGGATCCCAAAATGAACCAAAATATTACAATATATTCCTTTAATCATCAGTCATTGACCAAAACCAAAATTTTTGGGATAATATAAGATAATTTTTCATAAATAATAAACCATTATATGATGAAAAAATATTAATCTCAATTATTCATCAGTAATACAAAATGGTCAACATTGATTATTCAAAAGATAACTATCCTTAAAATTACTCAAAAATATTCTATACTATGATTAAAACCAAAAAATCAGAATGATTTTATGACATAGTCTTTCGAGATAATATTAACATTTATCCTCAAATAACATCAATCAATATTAATGTCTCACTATACAATGTGTATTCCAAAATCATATAATCTATAGGATATGATATCCATTTCCAGAAATAAGTTGAATCACAATATATAAACAATAAAATCATACATGATTCAATAATTTCATTTAACCTTTAGTCCTAAAATAAAATACCAATATATTTTATATACCTTAATGATATAGTATTCCCAAAATAATTAACATTATCGAAAATATGATTAATCACATAACACCAAATCTAATTCAAAACCCATGGTTATCTATTCAATAAAACATATATTTCGAAATTCAATATAAACATTATCCTTAATATAGTTTAAATAATGAAAAAAAATCATACTAATCAAGACATCATGTAGTTCAGTGTTAGGAACTTCATCATTGTCACCCATTGGTTGTTGCTTCAATCCTTGCAGCCTTACCAGAAGTGACAAGTTGTCACCAGACCAGTGAGTTATCCTTTTTTATTCTAAAATAAAAATTCCTATTAACATCCTGAAAAATGTGACAAAAAATATTCAAATATAAATGTAATATATTCAATATTAATTTAATATTTCAACCTTAATGTTTAACTGATACCTTTCATTTTGTATCTCAAAATGTAATAACTGATAATCACCACAAAAGAAAATGTCTTTAAAAATAACATTACCAACAATAAAATTTAATAACACAATGCCTAAAAAGTGGTTTTTAGAACATTGAACTTATGATAAAACATAATATTATAAATCTAATATTATTTCTATCACTTTTATTATAACCTCACATGAAAAAATCATAATCTCCAAAGTTGGGTAAACCCTACTCTGATAACAATGGTACGGAATAAGCCTTCAAAATTACATATTCTAATGATTTTAAACTAGAATTCACATTATTAAATTACTAAGGATGGTTTTGATTTTTTAATTTAGATAAATAAGACAAAAATTTACATAGTTAAATTATACTTTATGTGTGTACACTTTTAACCAGTTTACATTTTTCCAATAAAAATAAAATTATATAAAACAAAATATATTTTCTTTTGATAAATATTTATAATTTTATTCTTAACATCATCCTTTTCTATTTTCTCCAATGAACCCTCTTATTTTTTAAACATGAGATGAGTAGAGAAATATAATTAAGGGAAATAAAATGAATAAAATCATTAATCTTGTGAAAACCCATGAAAAAATTTTCATAGAAACACAACTTTTCCCCTAAAAAGAAATAATATTTTAAAAAATATTATTACCTTACCTATTTGAAATCAATCTATTTCGTTGAAAACATAAAATAAATTACAAAAAAGTTATGTAGGTTACTTGGGATATCATTTAAAATATCACTCTTATAAATTTTGTGACCAATAAGGTCAACATTCATCTCCATAGTACCTAATTCATTGGAGGTTATAACGTTACCATCCATCATTGGGTTATCATGGAACAACCAATCATTGGTTAATACTATAACCACCCATCCTTATTTTATCATGGAACCACCCAAAATCAGATTATAACCGAACCACCCATCATTATAAACAATGACCAAGACCCATATCATTATCATAAAATAATAATTCTAGAATCATAAAAATATTCTTGAGGAAAATAACCTTTTCATTTTTAAATCACATATTTTTTAAAAACATTTTTCTTACAAAGGAAAACATTTTATTTGAAAATAACTATGTATAATTTGAAATAAAACATCAAAATACTATTGAATCATTAATGAAATAAAATCCACAAATGTTGTATCACATAAAAAACATTCATTTTAGAATTTTTTTTAAAAAGACTGAAGAACTTTAAAAATGGGTTTTAAAAGATAATATGCAATATAAAAAATTTGAATGATTCATTTTTGAAAAAATTAAAAGAAATAAAAAAATAAAAAAATTTAAAAAATAATTATTATATAAATAAATTCATTAAAATCATTTTAAAAATATGGTCATGAAAGTGACAAATTTAGAATATTCATATTCAAAACATTTAAAACGTGATTTTTTAGTTAAAGAGTCTGTTACCATGCGTCTGATTCACCACATACATTAATTATATTCAGGAATAAATTTTTTTTATTAATTATTTAATTTATTAAGAGACTTTTTCAGGTTTCATATTAATTTTATTTGCCTTATTTCCATGTTATATATAAGTACTTAATTAATTAAAATTACATCGGCTGTTTTGAGGATATTCATTTTATAAGTCCAAAATGACTTTGGTAGGTTGAATATGGTGAACAATGTAATTAATACATCATATAAATAATAATATTTATATAATAATTATCAAACTTTAACCTAAATTATACTTTTAAATCCAAATATGAAATTTGGTTATGAGAGATGAACTACATTTCAATCAAGGAGATGGTAAGAAATATATACACATAAGTAACATTTTCATTTTTCAATAATCATTATAAAAAAGAAGGTAAGTATTATCTTATTTATAAAAAATGAAAAATATGTTATGAATATAATATATAAACATTAATTCCATCATTATATCAATCCATGAGAGACAATAATTGAAAACGAATGACATCGGTTCACGAGGCGGTAGTCTGCCGTACACATGAATGATGATTTCAATCCCAACTTGATTAAAGAGGGGATGGATTTAGGTGATGATATTAAAACTATAACAACATATTATATATTTTATACTGCGGTTAATATTTCATCATGTTTAAATAATATTTTAATGAGTTGGAATAAGAAACAAACTAAACATACATATACAAACTATACTTCTCTTTGGAAATCATTTTTTCTTTAACTCCTTAAGACTACTAAGAAAAACATTATTCCTAAAAAATACCTCAAAATGTGGGAGGGATTAAATGAATGGATTTGGGTAGCTATTAGCTATACCAATTGAGTTTTTTAGTGCGATGAAATAAGATGAAGGGGTTCCCTTTTATAAGAGTGGGTAGGGGCACTCTTGTAATTTCTTAAAATATTAAAATACAATAATTCTATTCTAGAGGAAAAGAATATAAAATATACTAAAAATTCATAGGATATGAAATATTATACCATATATCATCAATTTTGGGATTATCTAATATTTTTATAATTTTTATATAATCTAATAGTAATGTAAAACCAAAAAATATCATTATTGTCAAAATTGATACTATTTATATCTTGGACTTTAAAAACATCACAAAAGCAAGTAACAGTTTGAGAAAATTGTTATTATATTCTAAACATTTTGATGTTATCTTTAAATTTATTCAAAAATAATAATTATATGTAGTTAAATTAATTTTAGTATTTCTAATATAATTTATTTGTTTTTTTCCTTTAATTTAATAATTAATACATCATTGATGTGATAAAAGATAATTTAATTATTTTTCCCTAAAAATTTAATATTAATTATAGTAATTTAGATAAATAAATTAGCAATCAAATTAATTTTTATGGTATGACATATATTCCGGCTTAGTGGTAAGTACCCCATAATCCTACATGAAAAATGGGGGTTCAAAACCCATTGGGCATAGGCACTGTAGTAGTACTATAGCATACTGTAGCAGTGGCAAACTCTAGAAACAATGAGTACTGTAGCGGCAGTCAGACACTGTAGTAGTGACGGGTATTGATCAGTATTGTTGCAAGTGGGTACTGTAGCAGTATTATTTACAAAATGGGACTTGGGCCAACAATTTGGGTTTATGGGCTATATAATGGGAAAATTTCCCACTGGGCCTTTGGACTATTTAATGGGTCTTCCTCTACCCATTTAAGAGAGGTATTTTTTTTCTTTAATAATAAATGAGGCTTTGACCCTATACTTTTGAAAAAAAATATTATAATGGATTTAATGCCATCTATGTCATTCCAAAATTGTAATAAATTAGACCCATGGATGATTACGGTTGCAACATACTCATCCAATAGAGTTGGAGTAAGTGTAAGCGTCATTTTATACTCTTTATGATATTATTTTTATCCTTAATTACCATTTTACCCTTATGCATTGTAAAAGAAATTATTATGATTACTATTCCAATTTTTCAATATTAAAAGTGTCATATTTTCTAAATTTGGTCTTACTGATTACAAAATATAGAATAATTTTTTCAAAATTCAAAACATATAAGATCCATAATTTAATTTAAATTAAATTAGAATAATGCAATGAAAAATATATTTTTTTGGAAAAATGAAATTTTTAAATATTAAATTTTATTATTCACATATATAATACATTTCAAAAACCAAATTTAGATTATTATAAATCAAACATAATGAATTAAAATTTAAATATAATCCCAAATATAATTTTATAATTTTCAAACATCAATAATAAAATATTGTTATCAATAAAAATTAATATTTTTCACTATTCATTGAATAATCAATATTTATAAAAAAATTCCTATAAATTAATTATATGATAATAATGACATGATGAATTACAAAAAAATTTTTTTATCAAATAAATTTTATAGACCTTTGGGTAATTATAATATTTACACTTAAAAAGAAGAAAAACTCAAAAAAATAAAAATAAAAAACAATTTTAAAGAAAGCATATTTTAGTTTTAAAAATTTTTACTTTACTAAAAACATTTTATTATTTAAAATGCATAAAATTAATAAATTATAAATTATTTTGACCAATATATATTTTATAATGATGTTAATAATAGTCATTCTCACTAATTTAATGGCTTGGCTATATATATTAGGTTCTTGAGGGTACCATTACGTTAAACACACACCCACCAAACAACCAAGATGGAAAGACAATCCATTTCACTACCAAGGGATAACCCAAAAATCAGTCCTTATTTATTCATCACATGGCCCAAATCCCTAGTGGTAATGATTATCATAACATAGCCTAAATTCCCACAAACTAGCTTAAAGTCCAAGTGCAACACAACGACTTCATCATAATTCCTACATCACTAGACATGCGTCATGTCTTCATCACCACCTATATGCATCATGCATAATGCTTGTGTCACTTACTGCTCATACAAATTATCTCCCACCCATAATTGAACTTGGGTCTAGTACATATTGAATATCTATGATGAAATATGCCAAAAATTAAAAAACAATATGAAATTAATTCATAACATGATTAAGAATGAATTATTGAATAAAATTAATATTATAAATATAAAATAATGAATTAAAAAAGAAAATAAAATATTGACCACAAAAAATTTAGATAGAGAGATTATATCAGCAAAATACTGAAATATAGTATTTAAAAATACCATAGATGTAACAAAATTATGTTGGAGCACAGTTGAAAAAGAGATTGATGATAAGGATCATGAACATCTAAGTAAATCCATGAAACACCTCAAAGATCTTGAACCATGAAAAACTCAGTTGGAATGTGAATAATATAAGTAAAAAATCAAAAAATAAAATAATGAAACAAAAAAATAGAATCCAAATGAATAAATTAATAAGTGGGAGTTTGTGGGTTGTATAATTTTGTGTTTCAGTGTATTGGGTTTAGGGGAATGATAACTAACAATATAACCTATGTTTTGATAATGACTATCAATGTAACTAACATGAAAACTTTTTCAGTGTAGGTTTCTACATTTGTTATTATAATAACTAACATTAAAACCCAGAATGTTAAGATTTCTATATTGTTTCCTATGATATCCATTACGAAAACCCCCACCAATAGGTGTTTCACATAAGTTATTATAATAAACTACATTAAAACATTTACTCTCAAGATTTTCTCATTGGTTAAAAATAACCAACATTAAATAATAGACAAAAAATCTACTTTTTTACTAGTGGAAACAAATTCCCCTACTATGGATGCTATAACATTTTAGTATTATATTTGTCCTAGTAGCTATGATTTCTAAAATGAAACATGTATATGTTATAGGTTACATATATGAGTCTCTAAATGGTCACATATATAGATAAAAAAGCACACAAACACCTAAATTTATATCTATATTCATATGATTATAAATATATACGCATTCATATATATATAAATAGAAAAAAAAGACATATGTATGTACACACACACAATGACACACAAAAAGATACATATATTCATGTATACATACATATATATTGATAAAGTATTAAAAATACTAAAATAATTCAAAGAAAATTTGAAGGGAATATTATTAATTAAATTCCAAAAAAACATGTATGGATTAAAGTGATTTTGTAATATGTTGTATAATTGTATAACAACTATTAATTAAATAAAGGATATATGAATTATACGATATGAATGTGTGTTTTAAAAATTTAAAACAACATTTGATTATATAATCATTAATGAATATGTTTATGATCTATATATTTTCATCACAACTGATGAGATGGAGAAATAATGAAAAACTCAGTGGATGAATTTGAAATGAAAGGGTTGGGGGAAGCCAAATATTGATTTAAAAAAAAATTGATTATATACAATGTGATATATTTTAGATATATTAATTTATCTTCTTAATTTCCTAAAAATAATAATATAGATAAATAAAATCATTTACACACATATTAGTCTCTAAAACACTAAATATAATAAAAATTGTGTACTTATGAAGTAAATGAGGAGCATGTTGTTCTTGAAGTTCCATGTCTTGATTAAATATAATCTCCTATAAATATTTCCAATTACACACTCATAGGTCTTGTGTTTTATAATAATATATTATAAAATTTTAGTTTAGTCTAAATTTTGAGAAATTATATATAAATTAAACGTAATTTTTTTATCTTCCCAAAGCTATAGATTTGGGATTATTTTATTCAAAAAAATAAGAGAAAAATAATATTAGTTTTGTAGATTTATATTATTTATTAGATTTATATAAGGTGATATGACATAATAGATATGTGTTAATGGTCGGTGATACTAAAAAGTCTTAAATATAATTGACGAAAACATATATTGACCAAAATATTTCATAAATATATGTTTAATTTAAATAGATTAAGATCCATTTCAAATCATTTTTATCTAAACTATAACAACATAGGTTTTTTGTATTTAGAGACTTGACACATAAAAATATTATTCATAAGATATCAACATAATTTTGAACTAATTTCTTCATAAATAGTACCCTTTTCAGACATACCATAATAAAAACCTTTCTTCATAACCTGAGGATAGTAACCATAAGAAAGGATGATCTCAAATTCTTAGTGAGAGTATAAAAGGGAGATATCAATGATAAATTAATGTTATCATGGACAATAGTATATGAAAAAATCATCTTAACATATGAAAACCAGACATAGTATACTATATATAATAATAATGGGTCATGGAAAATTGTATGGTTGTTCATAAGTCATGAATCACAAAGAAATCAATAAAAATGAGCCAAGTGAGCATAATATTAGAGTAAGAAATAATTTTTTGCATATACATAAGCATAGAAAATAATTTATTTTTCCAAGTATCAAGTGAAAGACTATCATATTAGATTCGGTTCACTCAGTATTCCATCACATCCTTTTTCATGGTTCACCCCCAATACTATTGTATTGGACACTTCCCTTACTGAATATGGTTAAATACCCATTCAAGTCCTTATTGACTCATTATATATCCATCATTACCCAATTAATTGGAGGGACATATAATTTAAGGCACAACCATAACATAATTAAAATGATACACATGTGTTAGTCAAGATCATAAAACATTCATCATGGTATAAGAAAAGGAAAGAAAAGGGTATTCATAATAGTTTTATCATAGCATCATAACATAGCCCATATAAAAAAATAGTTTCCTAAAAGATTCATCATAACCTGTGTAACCCATGGGAATGAAACATATTTCATTTAATCAACCATAAATCGTTATCCTTAATCATCCATAGAAACAATGTTGATTGTATCATTGGATTATATCTCAATAAAATAACATGTATCATCCTGGATGTTATTATAGATGAAAACTTCCATTAGAATATCATGTACTAATTTATGGGGGTCAATTTTATTTTTTACTTTAAAAATGAATTAATTGATATCTAAAAAATTCCTAAATATTAAGGAAAACATTATTTTTTGAATAGAACATTAGAAATTTATAAATGAAGGTTAAAATAATTGAGTGGCCATCATGGTGGAAGATTATTTTCATGCTATTTGCGTTAAAACACTGATACCTTCCACATTCTCAATAAAAGTTCAAAAGTACCTTGTAAAAAAAATGTAAAAAAGATTCCTTATATAACATTTTTTAATCATTTAATCATGGTTAAATACAAAATTAAAAAATAATAGGAGAATTTTATGAACATGAATTTAGTATCCCAATGCTAGGGGTTAAATTATTAAATAATCATAAGATACAATAGATCATATCCCAAAGGTCAAAGTAATTTATTAGTATTAATAATATAGATACATACTTGAATCTCACATCATATTTGAAATCATAAAATATAATAGAGTGAAAGTAAATATTATGAATCCTTGAACTCATTTAAATATTCCTACTTTATATCCTAGGGAAATGAGACAGTATAACGTGAAAAATGAAATTATCAGTATGGTTTATGTATAGTGGAATATATAAACAGTAAATAAGAAATAATCAAAATGAATAGGTAAATAACTGAAAACATATGCTATTTAATTAATAACATGAGGAAAAAATTCATCCAAATATAATATCAATGTCTTAAATTATTGACTAATAATAAATTAATTGTCAATGAAATGAATTTTAAATATTGGATTTCACGATCTCATGAATCATGATATATATAACTTGAATACCTCAGATGTGGATAGTTTAAGTGATGGGTACATTTACACAAATGAACCACTATATTCTAGATTATTGATTGAATCATGAGACCTGTCGAATCATCAAGGGGTTATCTAAAACCCGGACTACCCACTGCTGCATGTCCAATGCATTCCTCATTTCTTGAATTGTTAATTCAATTTATAATCAGTATGCCTTATTAGAAAATATATTTATTGAGTAAAATATATGGATTTATATTGATTTTCCCCAGTCAATAAAATAACATCCATAGTAAAATACTATATGAGAAAATAGGTACATAAATGTATTAATAATCATATCAATGAAAAAAATATCATGAAGAGAAATATAATTTCAAATGATCACAATAAATTTATTATATCATGAAAAATATAATGACTGAAATATTATTCAAGAAAATGAATATCAATACATTAATAGATTAAATATATCATAAACTACCGAAATAAATAATATAGATGAAATCATTAAAAAAATATTATGCTGCTAATAAAATTTTTGTTGTTGATGATAAATATAGATACTATAGAAATATCATTAAAAATATTTTTGATGAAAATAGCCTTTTGTATTCTAAATCAACATTTTTGATTCAAAATTATCAATAATATTATGAAACAAAATTGTTTAAAAAAACATTTTAATACTCTAATAGAATAATCATATCATTTAGTGGGGATGAATATATGATAATTACATTTTTTTCCAGTATGTTTAAACAAATATTATTTCTTAATTTTTAATATAATGTAAAAAAGTTCCTTGTTCCAAGAATGACTAGATAGTAAATTTTAATTTTTTTCAAACATTTAAACATGTCTAAAATGTATTTAATAATTCATTAGATCATATATATAATACTATTTAAATATTTGTGATGAAAATAAATATATGTAATTAAATTATACCTGGTCGAGTATAAAAAGTGGTTGTTTTTCCTTAAAAAATTGATTTTCATGTCTTGAGTACATAAAGAGTGGAAAATGAGATAAAAACTAACAGTTTATGGAAATAAATATATTATTTGAAAATATATTGTATTTAATAAATAAAATTTAAATAATGTCCAAGTCAGATACATAAAAATAAAAATTCCTCAATAATGATGAGATTTTGAAATTAACCCTTACTCCTTTGGTAAATTTTTCATTATAACCCTCAAGAAAAGAAAAGCATTAAATGAAACATTAAATAACATGAATATAAATAGATTCACGATGTAACATATCCATGGTGTAGTATATACATATCAAGAAAATAAATAGACATATAATATCAAATATATGTTAATTGAGAAGAAATATCATTCAATGATCATATCGTGAATGTGAGAATTGTTCAATTAATTGATTACGTATATCAAATGTACTTCAAGAAATGATCCTTTTAAATAAAACATAAAATAATTATAAATCATTAAAAAACATTCTTAAAATATAAAATACAATGAATAATTAATATAACCAAACAATATGAAATTGTGTTAGGAATATCCTTATTACTTGGTAACTTTCTAGTCAAATCCCAATGGATGAGATATTTTGAATTGAAAAATAAAATACAAGTAAATATATAGGATTGATGATGTAACATGTTAATGTTCAGTATATACACCATACAAAATAAATTAGGTGAAGAATAATAAAATATTCCCTAGTGAAAGGTAATTTAGATAGGATGCCACACCTCTATTCTGCCTCATCGGGTAAATTATTTATCATCCATAATAATAAAATTATGTTAATTATTTAATTGATTTAAAATATTTTTAATTTTTATTATTCCTTTTATTTTATTTATTTCCTTATTATATCAATATAATTAATCAATTATGTTCAAGTAAAATATTTTGATTATATTTATATCATATGTCTAAGATGACATCAATAGGTTCAGTATGGTAAATAGGGTTATTGTTCCATCATCTACAAAATAAGAATCATGGAAGAATTATAATTTATATAAACATTAATTATATTTTTAAAGTAATAATGAAATATATTTGGTTTAAATGAACAATATTACAATCATGGAAACCGAATGTCATACGTACACATGAGTAATGTTTCTATTTTCAATGATCATGATAAAAGAACAAAAGTATTATTTTAACATTAAAAAATGTTCCTTATAATGTAAATATCATATAATTTGTACATATAAATTTATACTTTTTTATGGGATTTCATTTTTAAAAACAAATCACAATGCTTCATGGAGGTAGTAATCCACTCATACTCATGAATGATGTTATAATTTTTAAATGAAGGGGATGGTATGAAATTATGTGATATGTTATATTTATATGATTATATATATTTCATTAATATAAAACTCACAAAATTATATTCACACGCCCAAATATATATATATATATATTGTAAATATATCAATAAAATCAATTATGGACAGTGACAATGGGAAAACAATTTGTCAGTTTATGAGGTGTTATTTCACCATACACATGATTGACGATTTCGTTACCCATTTAATAGAAGATGATATTGATATTAGGTATTAAATTAACATAACAAATTTTCAATATATGAGAGAAACTTATATTTTTATTTCATCATGGTAGAGTAATATTTGACCGAGGTTGAAGAAGAAACAAAACAGAAAGTCTCAGTTACGAAGGATACATATTCTCTGGAAAACCTCTTTATCATTTCAACTTAGTCCTTCCTACTAGGGTTTTATTATAAAAAATGACACCAAAAAATTATAGGGTAATTTTTTAAGTGAATTGGGTAGGTCTTAATTGAACTAAATTGTTATTTAAGTGTGAGTAAAATAGGAGTGTAGGTTTCTTTTTATAAGTGAGGGGAGGGGAACTTTTGGAATACCTCAAAATATTAAAATACAATATTTTCATACTAAGAAAAAAAATTACAAATGTCCAGGAAATATAATTTTTGATAAAATATGGAATAAATATAGCCAGAAATAGGATTTAGACAAGTTTAATTAGAATCTAAACCCTATATCTTGTTTTTACACCTGATAAACTCATGCTAATCTTAACTATAGTGACAATTTTTTCAAATTGAAAGCCTGATAATTTTATTCATAAGATAAAAATTTGATCATAAATATAAATTTGAGGGAATTTTAGACTATATTTTTTCCTAATTTTCGTCTTTCTTTATATTTAGGCTTTTTAAATAATTTAATAAAATATTATTTAACATAAAATATCAATAATTTTATTTTTCACTATTCATTTAATTTGAATTTAAAAACATAAAGATAATAATGAATTTATAATTTAATAAATTTCATAATAAATAATAAAATATAATTAACTATTTATATATTTTCGGACCATAAGTCATCCCCAATACATTACTTTTAATGTTTTTAAAATTATTTTCTTTATGTAGCCAAATGCATTCTCTAAGTTTTGTATAAGCATATTTTTAACAATATAATCAAAAGTAATTAAAAATTAATTATCATGATGGAAATAATATTAGTATATTAATAATTAACATTAATAATCAATCACCACTTAGGTTTATCCCTCTCTGATCATATAAGATATATTTAATGGAAAGGGAATGAAATTTTGTTTTTTTCAAAATTTATTATAGATGTAAATTTAATGGAAAAGGGTCCCATTATTTTATCATAATGAGACTAAGGTGATAGAAAAATATTTTCATCCAACAATTATTAATATGAATAATGGTGTTCCTATCACATATTTTTGATATATGTTAACCCGATTTACCCTTTTACCACGTTGAATTTATTTTACTATTTTTAAAATTCATTATAACTAAAAAATATGCTAACCTTATTACCTAATATTAATTATTAGGAATCTAAATATGTAATCAATTTCTTAAAAGTCAATTCATTAAAGTATATTAATTTAATTTAGACTATGGTCTCATAAAAAATGTCACAAAATGGTTTCTCAAGAAATGTATTTTTCAGGCATAAGATGATTTTAAATTAACATTGTGAATAATGATCATCATATTATGAAGTTAAATATAAATTTATAGATTTATTATCAATTAATTTCATTTAAATCATTCCTAAAATAGGTATTATTTTAAATGATTAAAATTTAGAAACTTTTTCCTCTTAAATAATATTTTTAGAAAAAAAACATTTATGCCTAAAAACAAACATATACCAATATCTAGAATGATTTTCACTGAGATGTAATTAATTATACTAAATTTAACATACTAATACTTCTGTTATGTTTATATAAATTTGAAATAATAATGGGACTTTTAAATTTCTTAATTTATTAAAAATAAATTACAGTTTTAAAATAAGCGGTATATGTCACTATTAACTGAGAAATCACACTTATTAGAAAAAATCCCTAAAATTTCCCATTAAGATTATTTTTATAACCTGATCTAAAAAAATTATTGAATTTTTATAATAATATTTCTATAATTGGAAGAAAATAATTAAATTATTTTTTCAAAGAACGAAACAATAAATTTTTTGATGAAAATATATTTTTGAATCATGTAAAGACATTACTACAAATTGAGTCTTTATTTACCAATATATTTTCCTCATTTAAATTTTTTATACAATGTTATTAATTTTTTCGATTTTTATTCAAAACAATTATTAGAATAACTAGGTTATAAGATTCATGATTAAATAATATATTACTGTTCGTTTATGTCCGGTGTTGTATTCTATATCTCTTATCTAGTATTATGTTTTTCATTTAAAATATTAGAGTGATATATTTTCATCACTGTTAAGAAATTTCATCCTCACATTTTTAATTTTTTCTTGGAAAATAATTTTTTGAAATTTAAAAATTATTGTTTTTAAAATTCAACATCATAAAAAGTTTTATAAAATATTATTTTAAAACTTGGTGAAGGGAAATAAAAAGGACATCTAGAATAAAAATGTTTCCAAGTCGGTTAATAATAAAATGAAGTGAAAATATGAAAGTTGGGTAGAAAACTAACTCCCATAGACTAATAAAGATTTATAGAGGACTTTTTCATAAGAATGTTAACAACCTAGATCCAAAAATCCACTATGGTTTAAAAAACTTTAAATTCATCAAAAATGTTTGCAATTGGATGACATTTTTCTTCCAATATAATTTTACCAAATTTTCTAAATTCCATTACTATCTATATTAATAACTTATGTAATGAAAACTTACATGATATCAATCTATTTAATAAGTTAAATTTTATCCTTTGGTGGTTATTTTATCAAATTACACTTCATCTGTTATTCCACAAAATGAATATCCCAAAAATAATTTTTAATGTCGAAATCCCTAAAATTATCTTTCAATGAATTAATCTATCCATAAAATAAAAATAATATATCCCTTATATCTTAAAATATTTATAGAAAATAAAATTTTTACCACAAGTAATGATACTTATAAAACGAATAAAAATTCATATAAAGAAATTGTGTGTTTTACTTTTCTATTTCTGTGAAAGGTTTTACATTGATTACTTCCCATTTAAATAACCCCACATGACAATTAACTTCAAAATTTGTAACATTAATTAATATGTTAAAATCAATGGTTTTCTTATACCATTTTACTTACATTTCCCAAAATTCGTTTTATTCTAAAAAAATAATCATTCAAATTAGGTCATATATATTCCAACCTAATAAAACATCTCATAAAACATCATTAATTACCTAAAAAATAAAATATTTAATCCTTTAACATGTTTCCTAAAAATAAAATTAGTATTTATCCATCAACGTAAATAATTAAAAACAATTTCAAACTAACTGGGACATCACATTGGCTAGTGGTTGGTGTTCTACCATTATCACCTTTTAGTAGTGGGTTCATGCTCTATGAAATGTTTGGATATGATGGGATATCATCAGACATGAATGTTTTCTATTTAATAAAACAATATTAATATAATTCATATAAAATCAACAAAAATATGATGGGAATCATTAAAAATAAAATTAGTTATTGAATCACATTTTAAACAATATTAATTTTCTGAAGTAACCTTTTTTAACAAAATAAAACAATAATAATTAACTATTAATACCTTAACAATAATGGTCATATTAACACTAATGGGAATCTCCAAATTTTAACTGATGTCTACACTATATTAAATCATTATCCCTCTAATGACCTTCTCATTAAAACACAATTTATACATTAGTGGTTCGTGTACCTCAAACTTCTACGAAACTGAATAAATCTATTCAAGGTACATCCATCACACAAAACTTATAGAGGGTTATGTGTGTATTTAAACATATAATTATCCTTTACATATTATCCCATGATGGTAATCATAAATATTTAACTATCCTTATCTGAATTTTTAATGTAGTGTCTAAATATAATTTCTTCTAATATTTTCATAGGTTTATGTTTCGTAATTTATTTTTTTTCTAATTTTAGTTCCCACGGATTACACTAAACATGATATATTACTAAACTTAAATACCCAAAATCCTATAACTTTGAGCCGATGGTTACATTATTATATTAGTATAAAATAAAAGACATAGCCTCAAAATAAACTAAATAGTTTTGTAGTCTAAGTAAACTAAAAACATAATTAAATATTTTGTAAAGACCTATAAATATCAAGGAATTTTTTTTAAATAATTTGGAATTTTACGAGTCTGTTGTTTCTGAAGGCACCTGATTCTAAGGCCCGGTGTGCCCAGAATAATTTTCTAATATTTAGATCGGGTACATTTAATAAACGTACGTGAGGGTTTTTCTATCTTTTGAACCGTTTCTCGGAATTGAAACCTAAGGACACCGGTGAACTCGCAGTGCCGATATTCGCTTAAGTGCTCCTTTACTACAGTTGCGTTTTGTATAGGTTGAAAGTTAATTTTGGGGGTTCTTTATAAATTTTAATAAAAATTAACTTTTACATAATTTTTGTTAAGGGGTGGTTATTTTATCCAAAGTGGAGTTAGAAGTGGGGCCCACACCCCACGAAACCACCAATGAGAGGATATTGTGTGGTGGGGCCCACACGAACACAATACTCTAAACTCCCCTTAAAACCCCCTTTAACTACTAAAACCTTTCACCTTCCTTCTTTTGAATTTTAAACTTTTCACCTCCTCTCATGATTGTGCCAACACCTAGGATTAAGTAAATGCAACATTTAATTAATCTTTTTTAATTATTTTGAAATTGTTTTTCCAACATTAAAAGAAGAGATTTCATTCTTTATATTTGGTTGGCATAAACTTCCTTTGGTGGAACTTGAGAGGATTAGGAGGATATCACCCTCTCCAACAAAGAACATGTGGAACTCGATCATCTTCCTCCACATCTATAAACTGGGGCAAGAAAGAATGCGACACCACAAAGAATGCCATCTACCTTCCTCTACCTCTGCGTCAAGGGAGAATATGTCGCTGTCACCTACGACAATGTTTTTCCCACCGACGTTGACGGAACGATATCCATCTTAGGTTACATCGTCTTCTGCGTCTTCGATAGCATTCTTTGAATTGAGGTATGGGATATTCATTTATCTTTTTAAATGAATAATGTTTATATCTCGTTCTTGATGAATGCTTTGAATTTACTTCGGCCATTTGTTATCGCCTAACGCGGAGATCGCAGGACGAACAAACACGGCCCGACGACCCTCCGTTGGTTCTTGATTATTTTGGCTGCGACGACTGGAGACGGTGGCCGCGCACCGACCACGTAGAGGAAAACCATGTCCCGCAACCGCGGGTCACTCGGGCTGAAGAACCGGTGGGCTATGGTCGGTCGGGGTGGTGAACCACGGAACCCGCAGGTGCCATGTGGAGGAAATGGGGCCCGAAAATGCGGGCTGCCTGCTGGACGAACCGGCCGGCTATGGACGGCCGGGAAAAAGACTGATGTGCCGCTTGGCACTGCACTATGGAGAAGACCGCGGGCTGCTTTGCTGGGCGAACCGGTCGGTCGCCTGCCGACCGGGCTGAAGGAAAGAGCAACACATATGGGCGCCGCGTGCGGAGGAACCACGACCCGAAACCGTGGGCCGTTCACACCGGACAAAACTCGCTAGCTTCGGCCGGCCCAGCAGCAAGGACGGGCGGCACCGCTCGGCGTCGTCGTGCACGCCGAACCGGCCCGCGACCGGGGACGGGTCCATGGGTGGACCGCGCCCCACTAGGAAGGGCCGACTCCCAAAACAGGTCAGACCCACCAGGTAGGGTCCCTCGGTGGGCCGCACTCCACTGGGTCGGGACGACCCCCAGCTGGGTTGGACCCGCCAAACAGGGTTGGGTAGACCCGCCAGCCCACTCTGCTTGACGGGCCGGGCCAGTTTTACTTAAACGCGAATAACATCTCGACCGTGCGTCCAATCGACGCGCCGTATGCCGCACAAGGATCCTCGCGACGAGGTGGTCCTTTTATGATACACTAAGTGAGTATTAGAAAACTTTGGAAAATGGCCGGGTTAGGAACGAGCTTAAATCCAACCGGGCCCCTGGAACAGAAAAACAAATAACTCTCAGACCGAACGTCCGATTGAAGCATCGTTTGTCACGTTGGTTTTCTTTTGATGAGAAGGAACTTCAGGATACATCATCTCTAGAATTCGTGATAGTTGATGTATCGACCCCTTGGCTCGAGGAGCGAACCCTCCTAGAATCGAGCGTGTTGTGTGCGGGAACCCTAAAGCTGGCTTCGACTACGACGACTACTATACCGGAAACCTACGTGGGTTCGTCAGTGACCACTACTATACTGGGATCCTCTGTGGGTTCAATGACGATGACTAATGTACCGGAATCCTCCGTGGGTTCGACAGCGATGACTGATGTTATTGTATCATGTGTGGGTCCGACAGTTTTGACTTCTATACTTGTATCATTTGTGTGTCCGACAAAGTAGCTGGTCTTGTATATTGTGTGGGTCCGACAGCTTAGCTGGCCTAGTATCCCATGTGGGTCCGACAACTTAGATGAATCAGTGACTACATCTGATCATCTCTATCATTATACGAAAGAAGTATACCTGTGTGAGATGAGTCTTGACTTTCAATCATTATCATCGATGTGATTGACTTTACATCCAGTGTGGACAGGGTTGTGCTTGGGCTCGAGAGTTGGAGTCGAACTGAGATTGATAACATAGGTATATGTATCGTCATATACCTAAGTAGGGTTGGTTGATACTTCATTATTATATCTTTCCTTTTGTGGTTTATCCTTCCTGGATTCTAGGAGACCTTCGGGGGTCTCGGGGTCGCTACTGAGTATCATTATACTCACCCCTGCACAGGAAATGCCCGCACTTTGTTGTGTTGGTTGCAGTCAACGGACAACACTGATTGAGGCAGAGTGTTGTGGATCTGGACAGTACCTGGAGGTGGACCACTTGGTGAGATGTACATAGAGCAGACGGACGGACCTGAAGTGCTGAGGAGGCCATCTGTACCCATCCTTCAGGTGGGATTCTCGGAGGATGACTTAGTAGATGCTGTTTACTTTTCTGAAGTTGTAGTTTACTGATGGGATTTTATATCTAGCCCATTTCCTTTCATCACTTACTTTTGTATCGGTTTTACTTAGAGATTATTTTCAATTGTTGCCTGTACTACTTGTGTTCAGACTGTGTGTGTGTTACAGGTTAAGAATGAAATGCCTTCCCTTTTATCGGGATTACACCTTTGGTGCTAGTCACCAGCCCCTGGCCTATGGAAGGAAGGTTTGGGGTAGTCCCGACACAGTCCTGAGGAAAGGTCGTGACAAATTGGTATTAGAGGAGTCGGTTCTACCACAGAACGTAGACTCTGATTTTTTAAATGGAAATAGTGTTTAGTGTTTTAGGTGTGGCTATCAGTTTAGGGAAACTGGTGTTGGTGTGGTGGATGACGTATCCATACACCAAGACCCTGACCTTTGATTTCTGACTCAGTGCACGAAAACACTGATTATGTGTGTGTTTTTTTGAAAGATTTTTCTTCATTATTACTTTGTGTCAGCTCACCAGGTATACTATTTTAACCATGGAGCACCTGTTTCTTTTTAGGAAGGCCACACAAAGGCATCCAGCTAGGGTTTCGAGTTATGTAAAAGATGGTAGCCACCGAGGGATGAGGCCTCGGTGTAGTGCCCCATCAAAGCGGAGGCACCAGCGGTACCACTACCCGCTGGGCCACCGATACCACTATCCTCAACAACAGAGAGTGCATGCCGCCTTAGTGCATTGAACGATTTCTAGCACCAGAGGCCACCCAGGTTTTGAGGAGAGATAGACCCACAGGAAGCTGAGGATTGGCTAGAGGCTGTCATGAGAGTTTTCAGTTTGGTAGGGACACCAGCCGACATCATGCTGATCCTTGAAACGATTCTCTTGCATGCAGTAACAAGCATATGGTAGAGCCTGATGCACCAGGTGCATGATGAGGCATCATTACTCTGGATAGACTTCGAGAGTCTCTTCTGCTCGGAGTTTGTTCCAGCCACCCTTCATGTGGTGCAGATTTAGGAGTTACTTCATCTACAGCAGGGCATCACGACAATAGCTCAGTACTCAGCGAGGTTGACCGAACTCTCGCGATACTCCACGGATATGGTATGAGACCCAATCTTCAGTGCCCGAACCTTTGAGCAGGGACTCAGGCATGATATCAGGGCTTAGATGATTCCCCTCAGCATCCCAATACAGGCAGGGGTGATGGAGCGAGCACTTATAGTGGAGAGTTTTCTCGCTGAGCAGTCACCAGCGGCAAGACCCACCGTAGGGAGACACATAGTGGAGTCTTTTGTAGACGGCCAGTAGACAGTTGACGCATAGGTCCTAGCGGACCCAGCCATCAGGTGGGAGACCTGAGGATACTAGTTCAGTTGTGCAGGGAACACGAAACAGAGCCATCCATACAAGGAGAAGGCAGTGCTATGCATGTGGATGGAAGGGCCACATGGCTCATGATTGCCCAACCCGCCATGCAGATGAGTAGAAGACAGTAGAGGGACCTCCCAGGTAGAGGCAGAGGTTTGACCGTGGTGGTCCGTTGGGAGCATGCAGACGTGGCAGAGGAGTTGGCCGAGCAGTGAGTGGGGGATGAAATTTCGATGCACTACCACCACCACCACCAGGACATCCACCCCGACCACAAGGAGCTGGCGAACATAGGTGGGCTTAGCTCTAGGCAGTCGAGTCCAATAACCACGGTGCAATTGAGATGATTCGAGGTATTATATGTGTCTACTCCCCCCATGATGCAGTACTTATAGACACAGGTGCGAGTCATTCTTTTATTATTGATGCCCTTGTTCGGAGCTCAGAGATTCTGACGAAGTCGTTGGCTCGATCCTTATGGATAGAGACTCTTACAGGAGCAGACTCACTGATTACACACTGGTGCCGACAGTGTGAGCTTACTCTAGGAGGCGAGAGCTTCGACTGTGATCTTCTTGTAGTGGCGTCGAGGCCTTACGACGTCATCTTGGTTATGGACTGGTTATCCACAGTTCTTACTTAGATTGGCTGTATTAGGTGAAAAGTGCATGTATCCGCACAGATGGGACCAGGTTCACCTTCACCGGTGAGAAGGTGGCCTTAGCAGTGCAGGATGTACTTACGCCGAGGAGGGGGAATCTGATCACACATTAGTTGGCTAGTCTCATCCTCAGAGCGGTTGATGTGCGGAGTCCGAGTTTTCTTGTGGTGGTGGATTAGTATGTGGATGTTTTCATTGATGACATTACCGGATTTCCTCCTCGCAGAGAGGTACACTTCTGCATTGACATGTACCTCGGGATAGCACTGATGTCCTCTCTGGCATATCGTATGGCTCCCGCCGAGCTTTGTGAGCTGCGGGTATTGCCAAGGGACTTGCAGTGAAAGGGATTTATCTGACCTAGTGTTTTACACTGGGAATCCCTGATTTTTTTCACCAATAAGGCGGATGTGAGATTGTGACTATGTGTCGACTACCATCACCTGAATCAGGTGACTATGAAGAACATATACCCACTTCTGAGGATTGATGACCTCTTTGATCAGCTCAAGGGAGAAAGATGGTTTTCGAAGATAGACCTCCGGTCAGGCTATCACCAACTCAGAGTTTGAGATGAGGATGTGCAGAAGACGGCCTTTAGGTGTCGGTATGTCCACTACGAGTTCTTGGTTATGCCCTTCTCCATAACCAACTCTCCAGTAGTGTTCATGAGTCTTATGAACAGGATCTTCCAGCCATACCTTGATCGATTTGTCATAGTCTTCATCGATGACATACTGATTTACTCAACTAATAAGGAGGATCACGCCTACCATTTGTAGTTATTACTTGACACACTCCGAGAGAACAAGATTTATGTTAAGCTCTCAAAGTTCTAGTTCTAGATTCGAGAGGTTCACTTATTGTGACATGTCATCTCGGAGGTTGGGGTAGCAGTGGATCCAGTGAAGATCGAGGCAGTACTTTCTTGGGAGCCACCCAGGAGTGTGACGGAGGTTCGATGTTTTCTAGGTCTGGCTGGGTACTATCGGATATTTGTTCCAGACTTCTCTAGAGTTTCAGAACCACATTCAACATTGATAAAGAAGGGAAAACCCTTCATGTGGTCATAGAGATTCCAGTTGAACTTTCAGGAGCCGAGGAAGAGATTGACCAGTGCTTACATCTTGAGGATACTAGAGGAGGGCATTGGGTACTTAGTTTACTGCGACTCATCAGGGACCAGACTCAGCTGTGTTCTGATGCAGGAGCGAGTAGTGACCGCCAATGGTTCATGACAGTTGAGACAGCATGAGCAGAACTATGCTACCCATGACCTGGAGTTAGCAGCAGTGGTCTTCGCCTTAAAGATGTGGTGGCACTATCTTATGGGTGAGAGTTTTACAGTATACTCTAACCACCAGAGTCTCAGGTACATCTTCTCGCAGAAGGACCTAAACCTGAGACATCGATGATGTCTCGAGTTTCTCCAGAACGATGAATTTGAGATAGTTTATACTCCTGGTAAGGGGAATGTTTTAGCAGATGCTCTCAGCAGGAGATCTGGCATTCAACTACTGGGATAGGCGACATAGCAGCTAGCTGCGTTGCAGATATCCATTGTGGATAGATATAGAGCAGCCTTTCTTCAGCCTTTCATAGTCACTCCTCCACTTCTTCAACATGTCAGGGAGGCACAGTGAGGGGATGTTGACTGTGAGATGCGATATGCTCGGATATCCTCAGGGAAGGCACTTGATGAGTTTTCTGAAGGTGGAGATCACGTCATCCTCTTTAGAGGACGTACCATGGTACCATTTTTACTACAGGAGGAGGTGTTGAGAGATTTCCACACTTCCCCTCTAGTGGTACATCCAGAAGTGGCGAAGATGTATCAAGACCTCAGACGACAGCATTGGTGGCCGTGAATGAAGAAGGAGATAGCAGTGTTTGTCTCACGATGCCTCACTTTTCAGCAAGTGAAGGCGGAGCACCAGGTTCTAGTGGGATTAGTTCAACTCTTAGAGGTCCCAGAGTGGAAGTGGGAAGGGATACCCATGGATTTTGTAATGGGACGTCCACGTACATCTAGAGGGCACGACTTTATCTGGGTGATCGTAGAACGACTCACCAAGTCGGCCCACATCCTACCGATCAGAGAGCAGGGCTAAGTAGAGAGCTTGGGAAGCCTCTACGTTAAGGAGATCATACATATTCATGGTATTCCATCGACTATCGTCTCCGATCGAGATGATCGTTTCACTTCCCGGCTATGGAAGGGGTTACAGGAGGCTTTTGGGATAGAGCTTCACATGAGCACCACCTTCCATCCTGAGACGGATGGTCAGACTGAGAGGACCATTCAAACTCTCGAGGACATTCTCCATGCATGTATCCTCAACTTTGGTCGTAGTTGGGAGAATCACTTACCCTTGATGGAGTTTGCGTACAATAACATCTACCACTCCACCATCGGGATGACACCTTAAGAGGCACTATACGACCGACCTTGAAAATTACCTCTGTGCTGGACAGACCCAGGGGAGTCAGCACTTGTATTACTAGAGATGGTGCAGGCTACGATGGAGAAGGTGCAGATCATTCAGGAGTGGATGAAGAGTGCACAGAGCAGGTATAATTCCTATGATGATAGGAGACCAAGACCACTGGAGTTCGAGGATGGCGACCACGTCTTTCTACGGGTCTCACCTCAATGAGGTCTATGGAGATCTGGACGAGGAGGAAAGTTTCTCCATGATTTATCAGACCTTTTCAGGTCCTCAGCAGGGTAGGCGAGGTGGCATATCACCTGGCCCTTCCACCTCAATTGCACCGGGTGCACGACGTCTTCCATTTATCTCAACTGAGGAGATACATGCACGACCCATCCCACATCATCGACCATGGGGAGCTGGATGTTGATGACAAGATGACATTAATGGAGGTCCCAGTAGAGATCGAGGATCGATAGTAGTGGGTCCTAAGTGGACGGTCGATTCCTCTGGTAGGCATTTACTAGCAGCACGGGAACCTCTAGGAGAGCACATGGGAGAGGGAGTCTTAGATGTGTGCTCAGTAACCTCATTTGATTCCCTAGTTTGTGTTGTATCTTTACGGGGACGTAAATCCCAGAGGTGGGGGTAATGTAAAGACCCAAAAAATTCATAGAATTTTTTTTCTTAAATTTTTTGGAATTTTATGTGTCCGTAGTTTCTGACGGCACCAGATTCCGAGGCCTGGTGTGCCTGGAATAATTTTCTAAATTTTAGTTCGGGTACGTTCAGTAAACGTACGTGCAAGTTTTTCTATCTTTTGAACCAATGCTTGGAATTGAAATCTGAGGACACCGGTGAACTCATAGCGCCAGTATTCTCTTAAGGGTACCTATACCGCAGTTTCATTTTGTACAGGTTGAATGTTAATTTTGGGTATTCTTTATAAATTTTAATAAAAATTATGTGTTACATAATTTTTGTTAAGGGGTGGTTATTTTCTCCAAAGAAGAGTTGTAGGTGGGGCCCACACCCCACATAACCACCCATGAGAAGATATTGTGTGGTGGGGCCCGCACTAACACAAACCTCTCAACTCCCCTTGAAACCCCCTTTTAACTCCTAAAACCTTTCACCTTCCTTCTTTTGAATTTTAAACTTTTCACCTCCTCTCATGAATGTTCCAAAACCTAGGATTAATTAAATGCCACATTTAATCAATCTTTTTGAATTCTTTTGAAATTGTTTTTCCAACATTAAAAAAAGTGATTTCATTCTTTTCATTTGGTTGGAATAAACTTGCTTTGGGGGAACTTGGGAGGATTTTGAGGATATCACCCTCTCCAGCGAAGAACATGAGGAACTCGATCATATTCCTCCACATATTCAAAACGGGTATAGAAAGAAGGTGATGCCACAGAGAACACCATCTACCTTCCACTTCCTCCGCATCAAGGGAGAAGACACCACTGTCACCTATGACAAAGTTTTTCCCTCTGACGTTGACGGAGCGATATCCGTCTTACGCGACGTCGTCTTCCACGTGTTCGACAACGTTCTTTGAATCGAGGTAGGAGAAGTTCATTTATCTTTTTTAAATGAATAATGTTTATATCTCGTTCGTGATGAATTCTTTGGATTGTCTTTGGCCATTGGTTATCGCCTAACGCGGAGGGCGTGGGCCGAATGAACACAGCCCGATGACCCTCCGTTGGTTCTTGATTATTTTCGCGGTGGCGACCAGAGGTGGCGATGACTAGAGGCGGAATCCATGTAGAGGAAAACCGCGGCCCCCAACCATGGGCCGCTCGGGCTGATGAACAAGCTAGCTATGGCCGGCCGAGCTGGTGAACCGTGGCACCCGCAGGTGCCGCGTAGAGGAAATGCGGCCCGAAACCACGCGCTGCCTACTGGACGAACCAGCTGGCTATGACCGGGCGGGAAAAAGACCGCAGCACCGCTTGGCGCCATGCTACAGAGAAGACCACGGCCCGCGCTTCATAGGCCGCATTTCTGGGAAAACCTGCTGGCCGCCTGTCGGCCGGGCTAAAGGAAACTGTGGAGCCTATGGGCACTGTGGGTGGAGGAACTGTGGCCCGCAACCACGGGCCCCTGACACTGGACAAAATCGGCCGGCTTTGGCCGGCCGGGCTGTAAGGAGGGGCAGCACTGCTCGGTGAGGCCGGGCGAGCCGAACTGGCCCGTGACCTAGGGCGGGTCCGTAGGTGGGTCGTGCCCCACCGGGCCGGGCCGACCCCCCAAAAGGGTCAAACCCGCCGGGTCGGGCCCCTGGGTGGGCCTCAATACACCGGGCTAGGCCGACCCCCAGTCAGGTTGGACCTACCAAACCAGGTTGGGCCGACCCGCCAGGCCACTGGGCTTGATGAACCAGACCCGTTTCGCTTAAAAACGAATAACTTCTAGACCGTGCATCCGATCGACATGCCGTCTACGTCACTGGGATCCTCGCGAAGAGGCGGTAATTTGGAGATACTCAAGTGAGTTTTGGACCACTTTGGAAAATGGTCGCGTTTGGTACGAGCATAAATCCAACCGGGCCCCTCGAACGGAAAAGCCAATAACTCTCAGACCGGGCGTCTGATTGACGTGTCGTCTGTCATGTCGGGTTCCTTTTGTGGCGATGGAACTACAGGATACATCAACTCTGGACTTTGTGATAGTTTATGTGTCGGCCCCTTTGCTCGAGGAGGAGACCCTCCTGGAATCGAGCGTGCTGTGTGCAGGAACCCTAGAGGTGGATGCGACTACGATGACTACTGTACCGGAATCCAACATGGGTTCAGCAATGACGACCACTGTACTGGGATCCTCCGTGGGTTCGACGACGAAAAATTCTGTACTAGAATGCTCCGTGGGTTCGACAGTGATGACTACTAGTCTTTTATCCTATGTGGGTCCGAAAGTATTGACTTATGTACTTGTATCATGTGTGGGTCTAACAGAGTAGCTGGTCTTGTATCTTGTGTTGGTCCTATAGCTTAGTTGGTCTAGTATCCTATGTGGGTCCGACAACTTAGATGAATGAGTGACTACATCTAATCATCTCTATCGCTATACTAAATATTTATACCTATGTGAGCTGAGTCTTGACTTTCAATCATTATCATCGATGTGATTGAATTTACTTCCTATGTGGACGGGGTTGTTCTTGGTCTCGAGAGTTAGAGCCGAACTGAGATTGATAACTTAGGTATATGTATGGGCATATACCTAAGTAGGGTTGGTTGATACTTCGTGAATATATCTGTCCTTTTTCTGTTTATCCTTCGTGGATTCTGGGATACCTTCGAGGGTCACGGGGTCCCTACTGATTATAGTTATACTCACCACTGCAAGGGAAATGACCACACTTCGTTGTATTGATTCCTGAAAACAGACATCACAGATCGAGGCAGAGTGTGGTGGATTTGGATGGTACCCGAAGGTGGACCACTTTGTGAGACGTACATGAAGAGGACGGATATACCTGAGGTGCTGAGGAGGCCATTTGTACTCACCCTTCAGGTGGGATTCCCAGAGGACGACCCAATAGTTGTTGTTTACTTTTATACAGTTGTACTTTACTGTTGGGCATGTATTTCTGGCCCCTTTCCTTTCAGCACTTACTTTTGTATCAGTTTTACTTAGAGATTATTTTCAATTGTTGCCTTTACTGCTTGTGTTCAGACTATGTGTGTGTTACAGGTTAAAATTCAATGCCTTCCCTTTTATCGGTATTACGCCTTTGGTGCTATTCGCCAGCCCCAGGCCTATGGAAGGTGGTATTGGGGTAGTATTGGCAAGAGCCCGAGGACGGGTCGTGAAATATTACATTACATTTGAATGCATAAAAACACGACATAGTGAAATTTAATATTGTACGTCGATGAACTCATTCAATGATTCAACCTTTATATCCTGGGGAAAGGATACAAAATTATTGGTTAGCTCAAATTCCTAGTAAGGGTGAAGTGTTTTATAAACAATCATTTGTAAATAAGATACAATCAATATGGAAAGGTAAGTAACTGAAAATAAATTCCATTTAATCAATATGTTGACCAAAAAATACATCTTTTTATTATATCAATGTAATAATATAATGGATAAAAATAATATAAATAAAGGAAATTCAAAAAATAAGACACCATTATCTCAGGCCTCTTAATATCTATAACATTTGGACCTTTCTCCCATATAAATTAATCGATGGGTTAATGTAAACTAGAAACACATTTATCAGTAGATTATTAATTTATCTTATGATTCCTATCCATTCATGATAAACTGAGGGCCACCCATCACTGTATTTCGAATACATTCCTCATATATTGAATGATCAATTAAATTTATAAAAATATTCGATATTAAGAAATGTATTTATGGGGTAATAAATATGGATTTATCACTATTTTCCCCAGCTAATAAAATAAAATTCACTGTAATTAATTTATGTAAAAAGTGTATGCAACATAATAACTAATTATATCCATTATAAAAAGAATAAGTTATTTAAGAGAAATGCAATATCTAATGATCACAAGAAAGTGAATGCTTCAAGATAATGTTAATGTCTATAAAATTAATCATCAAAGTGAATGTTAAAACATTCCTTTGTGAAAGAGATAATAAACTATAATTATAATGAATAAGGATGGATATATTCCAAGATAATCCCAATAGATAATAAAAGAGATGTTGTTTTTCGTGAATAATAATACTAAAAAAATCATTAATTATATCGAGGAAAATGAACTTTTCATTTTGAAATAATCTTTTAAAAAATAAAAATTTCAAGGATATTATGATAAAATTATTCATTGAAAAAACCTTGTAAATTTTTATGGATGCTTCAATAAAGTGAGCATCCATGATGGTGGGAAAATTCAATTTATCCCCAGTATGTTAAAACAAATATCCCTTTCACATTTATTGTAAAAAGTAAATAATTACCTTGTTAAAAAAACAAAATATTTCATTAAACTTATTTTTTTAAAATTAAAACATTTTTATAAAATTCATTAATTTTCCATTGGATAGTATTACAAATATTCTTCATAACATTTTCTGAATAATATTAATATGCATTAAAAAGATCCCACATAGAGTAGAAAAACTAGTTAGTTTTCCTTGAAAATATTGTTTCAGTATCTTGAGTACAAAAATTGTGTAAAATGAAGGTAAAAATCATAATTTATAGAAATAAATATAATATAAAATAATTGAAAACTATTAAGATAGAAAAGACAAATTATTTCCCAAGCTTACAGTTAAATATAACCAATCTAGAATAATAAATAGATTGTGAAATAATCCATTACCACATTAGTAACATTTGAATCATAACCCCCATGAAATAAATAACATAAAATGAAAAATTAAACAAAATGAATATAATGATATTCATTATATAAAACATCAAATGGGTAGTAGATACAAGTCATACAAATAAATAGGTTCATAATAAAATATATGTCTCAATAGATTATAAATTAAGATGGAAACTTTTACAAATAACATACCATTTATTTGATAATTAATAAATGAATTCATTATGTATATAAAATTGAAATCCACATAAAAAATTAAAAATAAAACATAAAATCATAAAAATTCATTTCACATGTAATCTTTTAATATCAAAGGAAATAAAAAAATTAATATCCCAATAAAAATTATTCAGGTTTTGAAACCACTTACCTCTTGGTAAAATTCAAGTCAAATACCATTGGATTATATAATTTGAGTTGAAAAATAAAATACCATGAAGTATGAAGGATTCATGATATAACATGTAAAATGGAATTATCTTCACCTTATAAAATTAATTTGGTGCACAATAATAAAGTATTCCCCATTTATAAGAAATTGAGATAGAATCCCATACTGTTGGCCTTACTGGTCACATATATTTTTTCCCATAGAATGTGTGTTCTGGTAAGGAATCACTATTTCCAAATAGTTTCCAATGGATTTGGTTAAAGAAACAAAAACACCAAATGGGTTTTTATCAAAACTGATATTATTTCCAAAGGAATGCGTTCATTAGGTTTGTTGACCTATGATACTTTTGAAAATCCATTGGTCGAAAAGATCATAGTTTGGGCTCATCACACCCTTTGGGGGGGAATTATTTCTTACTCCATGACTCTCTTATATATTGAAGATATGTTCCTGAATAATTCATTAATTCCCAAGTACTGTGAGAATTATCACAATATTTGAAATCAATTATAAGCATTTGTGGAATTTAGAATAATCTATATGTATTTGAGTTTCATCAATGATAGAGATATATATATGAATTGGAGGATTTAAATTAGTTCAAAATACTCTTATAGTACCTAGATATGCTTTGGTCATTATTATAACGACGCTGGTTTCTACACCACATAGTGGGGTACTCTATAGTTTATGGTCTTCTAGGTAGATGAATTTCACTCTCAAATTTATCACCCTCTAAGGACAAGGAGTTTGTTATGATGTTGGGATCAAACCCTTTGTTGGGATACCCAGGTGTCCCTATGAATGGAATCATAACTCAAAATGTTAGATTCCACTTAATAGGACACATCATATGTTTTAAGTTTGTGTCATTAGGACCCAACCACACTGTTTAACTTCATGGGGACAGGACCATTAGGTGGATGGTTCTAAGTAAATGTTTGGTGTGGGGATTATACCGATGTAGCCTAAGGAACATGGATGGAATATAGGCTCCCAAGTTTATTTATATCCTGCTAGGGGTGTGGTTCAAAGAGAACATAATTGATTTGGAATGTTGGGTTTGAACCATGGGCATGATTTTTATATATACCGGTTGGATGGGAATCAAAGAATATGTTTTTCGACAAGACTAATAGGGGAGTATATATCTTTGAGATAAATAGGTTGGGGATTACTCTTAAAGAGGAAGACCTTGTAATAGGGTTCAGGAGAGATTTATTAACTCATGGAGGTTTATGGGGGCTTAAATCACCGTTTACTCTTAAGGATGATTCTCAATTTAAAGGGAATATGGATTAGGGATAACTCCTAAGGGGGATGCCTTGAAGATCATGCCATATGAGAAGGATTCCAAAATATCCCCATTATGGTGGGAATCAGAGTTATTAGAGTTCATTTAGATGGACTATACGTTTATTGTGATAATCTCTAATCTCTAATCCCACATGAGTTATGAACGGTGTGGGAAATAATTGTATGTTAAAGGTCCAAAAAACCACACATATGTTCTCCTCCACTGATAGAAGAGGATGTTCCTTTAGTATAAGAGGTCAGGGAAACTGTGGAATAGGCCAGTACTATAGTGGAAGAAGATGAAGCAATGAACCTTTCCTCTATTCATTTTACACTAGATATGGGTCTTATGTAAGGAAGTATTAAAGGCAACAGAAGTAGAGAGCTGCAAGACTGCAACCTCCAACATTAAAGGCTTAGGGAATACAATAGGATGGTTTCACTTTCACTATTTTTGAGAGGGTATGGAGAAATTTAATTTTTCAAATGGAAAATAAAGCGTGATCCTTATCTTCCCTACCAAGAACCAAATGCTTCATGTCTTAGAGATAATAATGGGAGGAGAGAGCCCTATCCTCGAAATCCAAGACTAGCGAATCCTCAACAAATTCCCTAGGGAAATTTTATTTGTGACCATATATAATCAAAACAAATGATTTCCCATGTATTTTGACCCTCTGGTAGGACAAGTGTGGGAAACCTCTGAATATAGTAATACAAAGCCAAAAGGGGGACACACAAATGTGCTTTTTCCAAAGGTTTTTTAAATCATGAGGTCTTAGTGGTGGTTTAAAAGTGATCCCCTTCAGGTATGGGATATAAGGAAAGATAATATCCACCATGAATGGATTTTTTGGAGGACTAATAAGAGGCTCACATAGGCTATGGAGGTGAGGTGAACCAAGAAGGAGCGTGCAAGTAGGCCGGGCGCAAGTGGGTGGCATTCAAGTAGGTGATGGAATAGTGGGTGGTGTATAAGATGGATTGAGGTAAATGGTTTCACTGTTGGTCATGAAATAACTAGATGAATACACTTAGGCAAGACTTGTCTCAATAATTTAGGGGTCTTGATAGGTATTCCCAGAACCGGGGTATGGAAATTCTTATTTGTGGATGGGAAACAGTGAAAGTGTCGTTAAATCTAGGGGGTGGGAGAACAAGTCACGCATGTTTTGGTCATTTTTAACACTGAATGGACTTATGTATCACTATCCTACTTTAATTCCCTAAATTTTGGTGTTATGAAACTACCATGGAGGTTTTGGAGTACTTGGGTGAAGCACGAGGGAGATTAGTGTAGCATTCATTCTTTAGTGAATATTTTTTGTACAAATGAAGGCCCCAAAGTATATTTACAGAAAAATATAGAAGCCTGAGAGAAAGAAACTTGTCACACAAGTTGGGTGAAATCATGTACTTGCACGCTGCCAGTGATTTGGACTAACTTGAGTGAACCATTTTTTATCCTTTTCAAATCTATATATTCTTCAAATTTTTTCTCCTTTTTCAAGAATTTCCCACTGTCACCTATTCATCCATTTGATGAAATAGAGTTTCAACAAAATACTCCACATAGGATTAGATAATAATGAATATAGGGTCTAATCCGAGGGAAGGAGGGTTGAAAAAGAAAAATGGGCCACACAAGTTTTGTGTGTTCACAAAAGTGGGCGGTGTCCAAGTTAAATTCCTGGCCAATTTATAGGCTCTTCATTCTAGTGAAAATCACCCAAGAATCGTAATTCTTGGCTCTTAACACATAGGTACTTCTACTCAGACACCCTTACTATGAATTTATGTCATAAATAATGATTATGTTTTTTGAGTTGTGTACCACAAGTTGAGCGACACACTTGTTTGTCGACGTTTCACTTGAGCACCTTAATTCCATTGTCAAATTTTCAATATTTTAAAAAAATAAAAAATGAAACTACTATTAAATAAAATTGATATTTATTTTTTGGATCAATGGATCTAAGGAAGGCCATAAATACTATTGAATTGGCTATCATGCTGACATAGGAGATGATGGAGATCGTATGGCATAAATACTACAATGTTTATGAAACCACCCTTCCTTTTCTGGTAGAGTATTTGAAGAAATATCATCATGATTTTCCCAGGTGTAACTATCTTCCAATTTATAGTTAGGGTTATCTATGATAATTCAGTATACTAGATCAAAATAACTATGTCCCAATATCTTAGTTTCAATACCACAAGAACTACTCATATACCGAAATTTCTGGTGCGGGAACATATATTAATGCTAGGATGGTAGAAAATGTCTATTTTTTTATGACATCCAATGTACTCTAAATTTGAAAGCACATACATCCAAACTAAATCCTCATTGTTATTCATCCATTTTTTGATATTCAAAAATAGATCAATAAAAATGCTAGAAGAAAAGTTGGGGATTTTTCCTAGGAGGGGTTGTTAATCCCTCATGGTTTTGGGAGTACTAGGTGCATAAAACTTGTGCATATTTCAAAGATTATAAGAAAGGTGATGGAATTTATGAGGAAATATGGCTAAGATAAACTATTTATATAGGAATGATGATTTTTTTTCTTGAATTTTTGAGTTGATGGAGTCCACAGATGGATTCTTTCCATTTAATGCATTGAGATTTGTTATTAGTTTTTTTTACATCTACAAGATCACCAAGGATCCAATCCTATGAGACATTTTTGATGAATTCAACCCTCCGAAAACAACATGGAATAATACTGATAGGATTCCAGTTCTAGCATGGGATCTACTAAAGATATCTTATGAAATCAAGTTGATAATTCCCAAGAAAAAGGGTATATTCATCTGAATAATTGGATGGAAATATTCTTGATAAAAAGGGAGAAAATTCAAACTTGTAAGCATCCATAAAGCTTTACCATGGTGGAAGAGAGAGGCGTGATTGACGCATTATAGTCGATGTTTGAGAAAGGTGAGTATGAAATTTGGGGGTATGATATTATCTCCAAGATTCTTGCCAAGACACGTCTTGTGGGATTTTTTCCATATGGATTAGTGACTATTTGTTTCCAGTACGTGGCTCCAAAGGTAGTGTAAGGACCGAAACATTTTTCATATTGTCTAAGCTAGTGGATAAGAAGATTATGTGTTTGAAAACCCCTTTTTTAGTGAATATATATAATATATTTCTACATAATAATTGTGGTAAGGATCCTTTAGGTATATTAGGGCCATTGAAGGTTTTATGGGGATGGATCAATATACATTTAAGAACATATGCTTTCTAGAGTGGGATCCATCTCTTTAGTAGTTCATTCTTACTAATTTTCAGGATTTCTCTTGTATTTCACTACTATCATTGAATTCCCATGACATTTAGAAATCGTTGAAAAAGATCATGGAATTTATTTCATTCTTTACTAGAATCCACCAAAGGGAAGGTTTGTTGATGATGGGATAAACTACGTAGAGTTGATGTATTATATATTAACATGCAGTGATGGTGTGTTGGAAACTAGGATTTATAGAGAAATTATATGAGATACCTATGATCCATATAGATTTTCCGCTAGCAACAAATTATTGTATCCCCTCCAGTGCATATTATATTAGAACAACACTTGATGGGGGCATGGACACTATGGTTACATATATCTATGAAGAATACAAGCGCTATGATCTATCTATCTACAGATAATGCATAATATAGATTTATTTTTTGGTATGATGAATCTTGGATAAAATCATTCCTTGATGTGGTTCTAAACAATTTTGGTCTTTATGTTAGTGTAAAGAGGCATAAAAAGAAAAAATCCTATCATTTGGAAGTCACCTCATCTCAATCAACAGACGATTCAATAGAGATAGAGGGAGAGGATTACGAGACTCATATCTTAGTGAAGAAAACTCAAGAAAGTTATTGTCGACCTTGTATAATTAAAGTGGAATACACCATTATCACCGACTAAGAATGCACCTAGGTGGTGTATTCATCATCGCCAGGAAGTGAATCCGGTTCCATTTTCTCTTCCACCAATAGTGAAAATAGGAATTTGCTCTCGAACAGTTCAAAGAATACATGATCATCTTTATAGTAGGATAAAATGTATTCGGAATATGTACGCCCATGGGTGGTTCAATTTGAGAACTATCCTGTCAAAAATAAGAATTTATATTTGAGGGCTAGATATGCAAATTTATTCAATAAATTAATCAATCACCACCACAAAATGAGTGATGGAAATGATAGATCATGACACTACTGAAGGTATTGACCCTTCATATTTAAGGAATTTTGTGCTTTTTTCAATCCAAAATATGTATGATTTATTTTTCCGATTTACTTTTCTAATTTGACTTCATATTTTAGTGAAAATATTATTTATCAAGGGAAATACCATTTTAATTTGAAGCTGACTAATGGAAAATTATTTTAAATTACATGGCCATAGTATAGCCCTGGTGGTACTATGATCAGGGTTTCTTGATCAAACCTAAAATTTGGAAATATATCTTTAGCATGACAAGTCATGGAGGATGAGATGGTAGGATGTTTCACATATTCAATACCTATTTTTAGATACTATGATGGTAATCCTACTTTGATGAAAAAAAGAAGCAGATACAAAAAATAAATAAATCACTGGCTAAACACTTAATTAGTGAGAGGAAGT
Organism: Viscum album; assembly: GCA_963277665.1. Classification (NCBI taxonomy): domain Eukaryota; kingdom Viridiplantae; phylum Streptophyta; class Magnoliopsida; order Santalales; family Viscaceae; genus Viscum; species Viscum album. The sequence goes on along the minus strand of OY728132.1, from coordinate 1,272,341,590 downwards.
CTTCCTAACATTATCATTTTTTATTTCATCCAAATAAAGTATTTAAATATCATATAATTGTAGGAAATTATTTAGTTTGATCCCTTACATAAGTTACTAATATCCTCTCGGGATAGTTGAGGGCACATTTGATCATGTGAAGATCCCTACCAATGAATTGGATCCTTTTTCTGAAGAGGCATCCAGTCCCTAGAAAAAAAACATCTACTATTGGAAATGATAATATAATTACTGTTGGGAGAGGGGAGGCATGTTTTATGTAAAAAATTGTTCAGGAGAATCTATATAACAACAAATTATGTTCATTTTTTTAGTTGTTTATGTTCCTCACACACACTAGAAAATCCTATGATGACTGATGGTGACCAAGTGGCAGTCACTATGGAGGCTGTTCAGGGTAGAATGTTTTAAAAAGGGGGTCATAAACCAAAAATTACATGTTTTCCCCATTGGTGATACAATCATGCATCTTGGTATTTCATTAAAATATATAATAGTACACAAAATATCATTGGAATAGGTATTAGAACATGTTAATTTTCCAACTAGTTTAGAAGAATTTGTGGCACTATATATAGAACAAAATGGATGTGATTTTTTACATTCCATCCGATTAATCTTATTTTTCCTGATTTCTTAATTATGATTTGGTGGGACGCACAAGTCTATATATAGAATCTACTATTGTTATTTTTCTCAGAAGAGATGTTGTGATCACTATAAATCCCACTATTGAGGAGGAGCCTACACAGGTGACCCTTAGAATAGAAAATATTATTGAGGATCATCCAGTTAATCATGAGTAGACTCCAGAAGGTAATCCTCACCAAGAGGTTCCAACCAAAACCAATGAGGTTGGGAATATTAGGTATGTGTCTTCTCAGGATTCTGGCCAGCTGTTGGTTAAGGGTTACCAACCATTGTGATTGTGCCCAACTCTTTACATTCTCTTAAAGATAACCATGATTTTTTTTCATCATGTAGTATTATCATCCTCTATATCTTGGTCTCAGTGTGAAACATCTAACTCATCTCAACCAACATCAGGAAACAATGTAGCCACTATTGAGTAGGGAGTAGAATTGAGAACTTCATTAAGTGCATTGATTCCAGAGTACATCCCCCCATATAATAGTGACTCTGAGTCAAATATAGTGTTTCAAAATTCTCTCTACATCGTACGTTGCAAATTATGGAATAGTATATGGAATCTTTTCTCTAAGACATCCCTTGAGGAACTTTCGTCATGAATCCTATAGATTTCACCATTATTTAGCATGTTGGGATTTAGTGGTTTTTTTACTATTAAATCTACACTATGTTGAAGAAACCCATTTGAAGACACGAGAAAGAGAAAAAAACTTGAAAGGATATAATAAAACCATGACAGATTATGAATATTGATGAATTTATAGTGTAAATATCTCCATTTGAGGCCAGCCATAGTGAAATGTTTGCATCATTCAATTGACAGATCAAAGAGAAGACTTTTCAGATGATGCATATTTTGCAATAGTTAGATGCTAATAAAGAAAAATGTATTTAACTATACTACTCAGTAAGATAAATCCAAAAAATTTAGGGTACAATCCAAAACAGTTTTCAAGGAGGGATCTTTCAGGATGAGGAGATTGGGGCTAGACGAATGACATAACATCGATAGGATGCTAATGGGGCTCAGGTGGATATTAAACAAATGAAAATTTATATCAATTAAATCTTATGATATAATACAGAGAGAGTCCCTTTTTTTGATGTTACTCGAGTTGGTTTCTTTTAATTAATAGTTGTTTGTTTCAAATATTATATTTTATCATCCCTACATGTTTTCTTTAATTATTATTTTAAACCTGATTTTCATAGAATTAAATATTTATACCAGCTAATCATAATTACAATGATAGGGAATGACTCCTCTAAATTTTTTTAACTTATACAATGGGCATAGTGAACGTATTTTGACTATTTCTAGGGTTATATGGAAAACCCTAAAAGGATTGTTTCTTTTTTGTTATCACCCAATTTTTTTATCTTTTTCCAAATATAGTGGGGAATTATTTGCTAAAACATGGCTTTTTCTTAGGCTTCTCCTGTTGTATATTCAGCTAAAAAAATTTACCTTTTAGATTTTTTATTTCTTGATATCTCTTAAACTGTACATAGTATTGGTTTAGAGAGATGAGGTTTGAAGTTTATCAATATTTACCTTTGTAGGTTTTCAGCCAGGTGAGTACTATGTCCCTTTTTGTGAGCAGTTTAAAGTCATTCATATTGGACAAATAATGCTAGTATTTTCGGTCGAATAGCTTTGAACATGAATTTTTATTTTATAATATAGATAAGGCTTAATGGATTTGAATTTCTTGATATCCTTTTCTAGATTCATAAATTGGAATCATTTGTCATGATTTTTGGGTCACTAAATCTAAAATTTTAATTATATTAATAGTGGAGGTCATTTTCAATAATTATGTTACCACTATTTTATAAACCTGTTATAATGGATGAATTATGTAGGTCCATTTATTATATTTGATTCATAGACAAATAGTGTAATCCTTTGGATAACATGATCATTATGGGAGAAATTGATACAAGGAAAACTGGGGGCATGCATTACAAAGTCAGGTAAAGGAGTTCTTAGGAATCCTGACATTATATTACTAATATACATACAGGGTATATGATATGGATGTCTCAAGACCATAGTGTGTGGATTTCCCAGGGAAAGATGTTTGAGAATAAAAGGTTACATCTGTGCTGGCACATTCCATGAATGAGAAACCACAGTAACACAAATTTGGTTTGTGAAGGAAGGTACATTTGTCAGAAAGGGGATTTTTGATAATATTCTTTGTAGATTAAAGTTGTTCCACAAAGACATTAGAATGTTGTGTAGCTAAAATTTATGTAGCAAGAACATTAGGGGTCTATGAAATTTAATGTTGTGCAGTAAAGACATTATGTGGTGTAGTTTAAAGTCATGAATAAAAGACATTATGTTCTTTTATTTATTGTCCATATCTTTGACTGATGGTTTTGATGGTGTTCTAGTTCCTAGAAAACAGTCTGAAAATATGCTACAATATTCAAGTATGGAATGAGAAATTTGTATGATGTGATTTTGGGAATTCTTGAATCTGAATATTGATATGGTAAAAATTGGAAATATTACATTATAGGAGGTCACTTCTAAGAACAAATTTTTCTTTATTTGGAAAACCCATTATGGGGGTTGTATTATGTAGGTCTGACAAGGGCATACGATGCATAGCCAAACAATGGAATCCGTTGGATGATAGGCCTGTTATTTAAGAAATATAATGCATAGAAAAAGGGGGGAATGTATTACAGAGTCCGACAAATGAGATATCATGAATTCTGAAATTTAATTGCTAAAAGATGATGAATTTTCGTAGAGATTTAGAAATTCCCAAGAATAGAGTTTGGATTATGGGGGAATGTTCCTGAATATAGAAGAGGAATTACAAGTCATAAATTTCAAATAATTTGGGGAATAGTCTCCCCAGGAAGGTCTAACCCAAGAACATGTTGAATGGAACCTGTAGTTTTAGGTAATACGTCTAGAACCATAATATTATGGAAACTATGGAGGATATGTGTTTTAATGGCCTATGGTCATTCCAATATACTTTGAACATATAGAGAGGGAAAATTTAAACCACAATCATGGAGACTTTCTGGTTAGGTGAAAGGATTATATAAAAATACACAAAGGATGACAAATTTAAATTGTGGGTTCATGCATACTTTCATTAAAGAATAAAGGGATAGAATATGATTCTCCCATTAATGAAGTTTCCATTATTTGAAAAACTCGTTATGGGTCTATATTATGCTAGGCTAAATAGGGTATGTGTTGTATATCAAAATAGTGGCATCCTTTGGCTAATATTCCCATTATATAGATGAATCTTAGGCAAGGCCAACTAGGGAATATACATCATAGTTTGGTGGAGGAGCACTCATGTATCAAAAATTATACCACTTGAAAAAAAAGAATGAATATAAGGATCTCAAAGTATTTCAAGATTATGAGTATGACATGTGAAAGGGGCATTGTCCAATTCAATAAGGAATTGTTTTGACTAATACTAGCCATGTTTTCAGAGTCCCTTAAATATATCTGACTCATATATATAAAAAGGGACATATCTTTTTTCATTATTGTGTTCTCTAAGGGTAGGGACCAAAAAAAATATCATATATAGATTTTGATCGGTTTCATGAGAGGGGGAATTTTTATTTATCCAATGGTTGGGACTAGGATATAAGCCATAGTTTTCACTACACATCTCAAATGGGATGAGTATAACGTCATACATTCTTCTCTGATTACTATGCATTTTAATTTAATGTGTTAAGGAATATATCCTTGATGTTTAATGTCTTGCGAAAATGACAAACAATTACCCCACATGAAGGTATTGGGTGGATCTGTGCAGTTTTATGTCATGTGATAAGGACATCATCCATGCAGTTTAACATCTTGTGGATAGGAATCAGGTATCTTGACATGAAATTTCAAAAGGCAATGTAGATGTTCTAGGGAATAGGGTCCAAGAATCACTACATATCTAGTCGGAGAAAGAATCAAGCCACACGTAATTCTAATAAATATGAGTTCATGTATAAATTGACAACTTTTATTAGAATTCCTCATTTAGATTAGACTCATACATGGGAATTTACATTATTTTTCATGATGTTTTTCTGTTATTCCCAAGATTGAAAATCTATATGTCACTATGTATCTAACATGGGTGAGAATCAAGACACATGTAGTTCTTGAATGAAGGTCCATGAAGTTTATCATCAAGTGGTGAGAACATATATTATGACTTTTAAGATCTTATATCCACAACCATTGATAACACTAATAGTAACTGAGACTCCTCATTTATGTAGAGAATCTCTTTACCCAATTCCAATTACCACATGAGTTGTGTTCAATGTGAGAAACAATGAGCGGTAAAAGGTTTCTTATGAAACACAAAGGTAACATAATTAAAGGATAGAGGTATGATGATTACGTGGGGGATGAGATGAGGTATATGAATTAAGAATTACTATGTATCTTACTAGAGTAAGAATAAAGAAACACATAGTTCTTCAAATTGATTCCCATATCAATCCAGTTTTGACTTAGGGAAGAGGGATTATTTATTTTATTTGTTGATGGAAAAGAGATAGAAGATCAGGGTGTCAATACATATATTATTGGAATAAGAATCAAGCCACACATAGTTCTTGGACTTCCATGTAGTTTAAAATCATGCAGTACAGGAGAAGATTAAATATTGTGAAAAAGTTGTTAATATTGTGTGTGAACCATGGAATGGAACATAGGTGTCACTATTTATCCTGATTAGGTAAGAATCAGACCACAAATAGTTTATAATGAATCATTCCCTTTGCAGATTTGACTCCAACACATATGAAGTAAAGGGTTTTTTATCATGGATAGACATAAGATTGTAGCAGTAAGATTCACTATATATCTCATTATGATAAGAATTGATCCACACATAGTTCTTAAAGATGATTCCCCACACCAACTATATTTTTGAGTCATAAATCGGAGGTTTCTAATACATTCCAGAATAATGGATAGACCCAATAGAAAAGATGCTATATGAATCAAACTATATGTTCTGGAAGATTTCACTATATTGGTATAGTCATATATAGAAAAATGAGAGATTGATTCTTTATGGTTGTGATTGGGACCAAGATTGGAGATCTGGATGTCTCTATGTATCTCATTGTAATGAGAATCAATCCATACATAGTTCATTGAAGAACCGTGAAATTTATCATCATGGGTAAGAAAATTGGTGACCTGAAATGAAAGAAATAGTGTGGATGGACTAGGGTATAAGACCTAGGTGTCACTAAATATATTTCTAGGGTAAATAATCAAGACACATTTGGTTTTGGAAATGGGGTCCCTATGAAGATCTTATTCAATCATATGGAGAAATGGTGTTCAAGTTCTATAATTGTGTGAAAATGATGTGTGTAATGCTTACAGATAAAACCTACTCAGGTTTTTAGTGACCAAAAAGAGTGTCAATTTTTGGTATCTTGGGATATTTATTAATAACAAATAAAAGAGATCTAAATCATACAGTTTAATTTCATGTGGTGAAGAAAATGGTGTTTTTCTGGTTTAGGTCATGGGACCAGGACCTCATTCCATGCAATTTAATGTCGTGTGACAAGGATGAAGATGTAACGTAGTTTAACATCACACAAAAAATATGTATATGGTGCTATAAAGTTTAAAATAATTCAATTAGGACGTTGTTTTTAAAAAGGTTAACAACAAGAAACTGGGGTGTTGGTTTTTACATAGTTTAACATCATGCAACTAGGATGTCATCTTTGTGACTACACAATGTACTTATTCAGGAACCTTTAATTGGTTGGAGTTGTAGTGAGTTATCTATCCATTCATGTTTTGGAATATGATCCATTAAATTAAACATTGTATAGAGAGTAAGTTCCGTCCCATATTAGCTCATGTTTTGGAGGATTCTTCCCTGGTCTCATTGGAGTCCTAATGAAAAATACCAATTCTCCTTGGTGGAATGAATTCAGGAGAACTTTCATATTTAAATCTTATATTACATGGTTCTGATAGACTTCCAAGTGATGAAAGGTATGTGATATCTTTTCATCCGATCATTACAGATCATCTAGTTTCTTTTGAGACTTCTCATCATTGGACAACTAATCAAAAATAGAAACTCAGAGTGAAGGCAATTAAACTTTAATGGGTATTACTTCTTCTATTATTTATACCAATGAGCACATAGTTGACTAGGATACAGTATCAGTAGTAGTCTGATAATCACATAAGGAATGAAGGAGTTTGTGAGGCCGAAACATTTTGTCTTTATCGAACATCTTCTAGAGTATATTAGAAAGAGTTTTTTTGAAAGTATCCATCTATCCATTGTCCGCTTCCTAATAGCGGGATGAATGGTTGGAAATGATATTGTGTTATGTGTAAAGATTAATTACCTAAACATGAGATAAATTTGTGCTGTGTTCCATCAATATCTTAGTAAGGACACCAAATCTGGTAATTTTATTAGATTTGATAGAGATAAAAATGATTTTGGCCCCAGCTTCTTTAAGATATATTTCCTCAGCCCATTTAGAGAAGAAACTGTTTTTAGTAAGGATATACTTGAACATCTTGGTTGTAGCTAGAGGATATGGTTACACTATATCCATTCACTATAAAGAAAATTTGTAAGAGTATTTAGTTGTATGTATAAACACTGGGGGATGATGATTGAATTTTTAATAACATGGTAGGGATGAAACTTCTTAGTAAAATCTATGAAATCTATCATCATCGAAGGAAATAAGTATCCAAGCCATAATATTTCATCAGAATTTCTATTCCTAGACTAGTTAAAACCACAAACACATACATGTACTTCTTTAATAATATCCACAATCTCTCCTCCATCAATGCATCTAATGAGAAAGAAGTTGAAGCTTCGTCGATAGGGAATATTATGGTGATTTGGTCCATTATAATGAGTGAAAGTTAACTACTCATCAGCATAACTTCTATTATATAGATCCATCTAGTATAAGTACACTACATTGGAGATATTCTATGATGGGTTCCTTTCATCCCTTGGAATGGCCATATGGCTTGGAAATGGGGTGGATTTCATTGGTTTCCTCTATTTTTATTTGAAAAAAATGTGAAACCACACAATAGTGAAAAATTCTAATGATTGGATTGTTTTAGTTTATATATTCCAAGGCTCTAGTTGCATTTTAAAATGAATCATCATGAGAATTTTTTGATCGAGGGATATAAGACTTTATGGTCTTAGTTGGAAACTCTTCCATTAATCATCGTACATAATCACATAGGGGATTAGTTATTCTTTTTTGATAGTGTATTCCCCATTTATCTATTTGATTAATAATTTTGAATCACCCTTCACCTTTAGGTTATCCACTCAAAAATAGATTTCCAATTCTAGGACCATAACGAGAGCCTAATATTTTGATTCATTATTAGTACCGACTTCTAATAATAGTAATATTTATGGATTAAATTCCCTTTTTGGGGAGATAAGAACAATTATTTACCCAACTTTGTTGAGTTTAGGGTCTTCCATTCTCTTCCCTATTGGACTTCTGGACGCACTGTCAAAATATATTTCCCATGTTCAGGGGATGTCCTGAATAGATATGATTTCTTCATGGAGTAGTTCAATATTTAATGATATTTATTCCATAGATGGGTGCATAGGAATGAAGTTTTCTAAATTATGGTCTTTCACTTCTTTACAAGGAACTTACTATATATCAAAATGCTACAATATTACATCCCACCATGCAAGACATTCGGTGAATATAAGATGAATGATTATCAATTTGAGCTGGATATTGTGAGAGACCATTTTGACATTGTGATGCTATAGGTAGTGCCTCAGCATCTAATATATAATAATATTAATGTTAGGCTTCTCTTCTAAACATCAAAATATTGAGTCTCTATATTGAGCATGGTTTGACTGAGATAGTAAAGGCTATTTTCATTCCCAACATCATTCTTATGTGCAAAGATGGATCCTAGTGATCGCTCCATGGATATCAAAAAAAGAATGAGTGGGTTTCCTTAAACAATTGAAATCTATACCACTGTAATAAATATGTATTTATTGAGTATATCAATTGCTTCTAGGTGTCATTGGTCCTCTCATAAGTGACCCCATTCATCATATATTTTTTGATAGAAAAACACTTACCTTCAAAATCAGCTATGAATCATCGTATATTGTCCAGGTTTCCTTGATGTACTTTCAATTATATCATGTTATGAAGATTTTACATTCCATGTATAGATTTAGTTCTCTTGGGATCGACATTGATGTAGCGATATTGTACAAATAAACTGAGAAATTTTCCTAAGTTTACCCCAAAATCACATTTCAATAGGCTCATCAATAGATTATGCTATAAAAGTTGGCTGAATTAGGTTTCCAAGTTAGTCTTGTGATCATAACATTGTATAGATGTTGCCACTAGATCATTAACAAAACATTCCAAAAATTTTCAGGAAAAGGGTTTGAATATGTGGGGAATTACACGTTGGTATGTTGCACCAACATTCTTAATGAAAAAAGAAATTACCAAATAGAAAAATAATCATTGAGGGGTTCTAAAGAAAATATATTCCTCCTATATTAGGGCCATCTATTTTTGGTTATACCTATATTATCCATCCATGAAGGAGATAGCTTGGTCGCCAACACTTATATATATCAAGAGTTCTGTGATTGGAACCTAGAAGTCATCTTTTGAAAAATGATGGTTGAGATATCTAAAATCAATGAAAACTATGATTTTCACAATTTTTTCATCGTGAAAATACTATATATCCAAATTTGTTATTTCACTTCTTAGCTAATTTTATCTTTGATAATCTTGTAGAAATCAAATTTAATTTTAGAGGAGTGAGTCAACGGTGTTATTCTTGCGGCCTATTTATATACCCAATGATCTTCTAGAAAACCCAAATTATGGGTGGACACTTAGTGGTCAAGACGTATCATTTATATGTAATTCCATTAAAACACATACCAATTATGCATCCAGAAGGATGTATAAACCAATTTATCTTCTTAATTCATGCATGACTAATCAGAGTGGGGAGTAAGTCTTCCTTTGTACCCAGGATTATTTCTCTACATTCATCCAATGTGGTGGAGATGCCTTCCTCAAATTATTGAGTGGAATCCATGAGTTCTTCCTCTTGTACTACCTCTTGATGGGTTACATCATCTGGATTTTGTGATGGTTAGGTGATGAATCAAGACTTTCAGATCTTGAGGATCAGTTGGCATTTTGACATCCCAATGTTGAGGCAACCATCTCTGACCAAATTGATGATGAAGGGTTTTTTGAAGTTATGAATGAAAAATAGTGGGTTTAGAACTAAAATCTCTATCCTTTTTTTTGGGTGTGACTACTTCTTCTAGCATGGCTGATGAATAAGATACCTCCGGAAACTTGATGGATGGAATGGAGAAATATCAGTTTTGGATTTCATCACTACATGGAAGGTCATTGACTTCTTCTTTACATTCAAGCTTATTTTCTTTGATTGACATTATGGAATCCACCAAACGTGTTCTTGGATTTAGGTCAACCCTTTTCGACTTGATTAATGGACAATACATAATCTGGATTAAGATTCATGAATGGGTTAGCTAGGATCTTTTCCAGACCACTCATAGCATTTATTCTAGTAACATCATTCACTATAGACTATTTTTCCTTTGGTTTATAGAAGTATTCATCAATGTAATGAGATTCACAAGTATTTAATGGGGAATTACCACCACATAATGTCTCGATATGACCATTAATACAATATTTGAGTCATTGGTGGTATAATGAAGGAATGGGCGCATGCTAATTTAGCAATGGTGTCCCCTAAAAAATGATGAAATCTCTGTCATTACAGATGACCATGAACTCTAAATCAGATATGAGAGCCCCAAATTCTGTTCTAAGCATAATATCATCGAGTTTTTCTTGTTCATTCAGTTCATATACTTGTAAAGTAAAAGTGGAACAAGACAAGTGGGATTTAGAGAGGCCTAATTAGTGAAGTGTATGAATATGAATGAGGTTGACCCCTGGGGAATTATAAACAAATTCTCGTCAAATATCAGTATCATTGATATTTCCTAATAGATACATAGGTTTTATGTGTCCATGAATGAAAGAATCATAATCCCGGTTCATGAATGATATGATAAAAGGACTTATGATGGGTCATTATTTATACGGTAATATTATGGGGAAAGAAAACCAAAATCAAACTCTTGAGGAATTCACAACGCCCCAATGAGTTCCTCCCATATATCCTTTGACAGTCTCAGGGAATCTAGGTATGATAACTTCACCAATGCATTGGCCAGTTGCTTCAAAACATCATAATTTTTATCCCCATGTATTTGTTTTCCAACATGGGGATGCTATCTTACTAGTTTCATGGATGCTAATGCTCCAAATGTGGATAGACCCTCTTTAGTGGATAAAGATAGATTTATTTATTCTCATGGTGTATTAGGCAGACAAGGTCTTCCCTCTAACCAAGGAGGTGGTGCCATAGCCTCAAACAAATCTTCCAGGATGATCATGTTAGGGAAGACCCCATCCCATATGGGGGAGTTACCTTGTTCTTGCTGAACCCGTTGGTGGTCTCTCCCATGAGTATCTACTGTATAAATAGTTTGAGTAGGGGTGTGGTTAGAGTAGTGACTTCTAACATAACCACGTCTTCCCTGTATCCTTGACCTTGACAGACTCTTCCACTAGTTCCTCAATCAAATGTAGTGAGAAAAGGTTCATAATTGTAATCATTATTTGAGTAAGGATTCATTAAGTGAATAAAATTAATAGAACTAAATATCAACTCCTCATCGGATGAAGATTTTTCCTAGTGGGGTGAATCTTGTTGTTCCATTTGTTGGGGTGGTGCCCGTTCTTTTTTTTATAGCTGGCATGAAATCCTCTAAGTTACAGGAAATTTTTGGATGCGAAACAAACTCATGTTCTTTTGTTTTCTCCTTATTATTCCAGCTATATTTCTTCTTTGAGGATTGAAATCAAAGGTCTAGGTTGTTGATGAATATGACCTTTCTATAAAAAATGTTACAGGAGACACACTCTACTATTTAAACTCTATTTATTGAATGGAATGAGTTAGTTAATGGTTTTTTTTTGACAATCCAATAATCTAATTTCTGAGCATTCATACTTTTCACTTCCACTCACCTTATTCCACTAAACTGATAACAATAATACATGTTTCATGGGTGGGTCAATTTTTTATCTTTACTATCCCGGAGTCCACCATCTTTTGGAGGATGTCCTTAAAAGAAAAACACTCCTTGATAGGGTGCCAAAAAATATTATTAAAGGGGAAATGGATTGGGAGGCCATCGTCACATTCATTTTTAGGCTTATTTGGGCTTGGTATCTAAGCAGAGTTCCTTTACAAGAACAAGATTAAGTTGTCAGAGACTTATTCATTTAAAAATGAATAGAAATTATTTTTAAATTATTCAAACTGTGTCCTCCTTCGATCTCTTTGATTATAATGATGAAAGGGTAATTGTTAATGATTATCAGGAGGTAGATTCCTATGATATAATGAGGGATTTGATGTTGGATCAGGTACAAGGGACTGCAAAAGAGTTATTTTAGCATCGTATAATTTTCTTTCCAATTTCCTGAATCTGATTGGATTATTTATAATTTGTTTCTAGTCTCTATTATGATGTTTTTCTACCTATTGATAAATCTAGGTCGGATCATGAAACCCACTTATGTATTTCAAAATGATTAATGGTGTGTGAAACTCATCACAGATATTTTCTACACAAATGGGAAACAACTCTTCATCGGGGAGAATATATTCATGGAGTATGTTATGACCTTCCATGAAGAGATAAAATATAAAACTCATTCATTCTCCCCTTGCATGAAATTAATGAGATCAAAGATTGTTGTCTTTTTCAGTGTTGAGATGAAATAAAAAATGATCTTTTGATAGAGATCATACCATCCAGTGATTGATCGTGACTGAATAATCATGTACCATATAAAGACTGGACCCTATAATGATAGCATGAGGAATCTGAGTATCACTGCTTCTTGTTGCTCGGGGGTCCCCATTATGGGATCACAAGGAGAGGGAAAATGTGTTAAGTGTTACTCCAGATCTCCTAAGCCATTTAATATTGCAAATTTGGAATTTACAGAATTTGGAAGAGGGTTCAGATACACCCATTTAAGATAAGAATTTTTTTAAGCTATATTGGCACACACCATTCTTCTATATCTTCCAATTTAGTTGTTAATAAGTCAATGGAATTAATTAAAATTTGATGAATATCTGGTTGAACCAGGACCTGATTAGGGGCGGTAGCTAGAGCTCAAATTGGTGTGATAATTTGAAATACGAGTAGTGGTGGAACTGTTGGTATTTGTCTTCAGTAACCAGTAGTGGAAGGCCTATAAAAATGTTCTTGACCCTTCTCTTGTTGTACTTGAAATGGGGGAATTCAGTATCGGTTTCAGTAGATTCAACAATCCATTTTTGTTGAGTTTCTACTAATAGAAGTGAAAGAAGAGGATCTTCTTGTGGATCATATTGGGCACAAATACTACTTCAGAGTAACTAGAGATTGAGTTTTCCAAACTCCTTTATATCCTCTTCTTCTAGAGAAAATATTTCCTCATGTGAAAGGGATTGAACTTCTTCAGTGGAAATGTGATTCATAGTTTGACCTTTAACTTTTGACTTATTATATTCGTTTCAAAGAGGTTGAATTTGATTATTCAAGAGGATACATAAATGTTTTGTAAGCCTATAATTTTGGGTATGCACACCTCCTTCATTTTCATCAGTGTACTCCAAATTATGGGCATGAAATAAATCCTATGACTCCCCAGAGATGGATTTATATTCTCTGGGATCTTCAATGAAGGAATCAATGTAATTCACCAACACATAATGAATTGATGGAATTATGTCAGTATCTTTTTGATATCTCCTTCTTCTAAAACCTAAAATATACCTTATAGTCATAATTATTATTTCACTAGGAATAGTTTGGAGGAAAATAACCGAAACAAAATCCTCAAATAGCTTAGTTGTGTGTTCATTTTGAGGATTCTTCCCTAATAAAGAAAAAATGACTTCCATTTTGAAGGATATTGTGAATGTGAAAAATCCCTTGGCCTTATAGGCTAGGGTTGTTCCTATTCATCTTTCTAAACCATTCAAGATCTATTTTTTTGCTCAAAGGGTTGGGTTAAGAGATTCCCATCCCAACAAATTGGGTGGGATTTTGAACTACAATGGATTTTATCCTCACAACTTCTCTACTGATTTTATAAATTATTGTCTAAATGTAGGATGGGTGCATTATCTAACACTCTCTTAATCCCCTTATTTAGAAGTCCATTTCATTATTTCAGACATTTTCACAATCTGATGGCTGAAATCCTCTAAGTGAGAGGCTTACATGATGTTCTCAGATGCATGATGCAAAAGTATGTCAATAGCTTTCTCAATTTGGTCATGAATTTTGTGGAAGCTAGTTATGGTCTGTTCTCGATGAGTATATCTTCAATCATGAACATGATTCATTTTTGGTAACTAGACTAGGAAAATAACATTGAATGAGGCCACATTTTGTATGATATTCTAATTGGAGGGTGTAGTGAAATGAAATTCTCTATGTACACCCCATCCTATGATATGAATACCAGATGGGGGATTTGGGATCAATCATCATAATTTTATTAATCAATTGAGGCATGCACATTGAAGGGATCCTTATTTATTCTCAATCTTTGGGTTTTGAGAAGCCATGAGAGATGAAAAGTCAATTTGGAACTGTAACCATTCTATTAACTTGACATGAAATTGACATGTATTATATTCTAATACATTTTCCTTTTGATGATGAAGAGTCTTCCATATGTTATGGAAGATATCGTGAATTCAATCTTCTACCAACTTCTTAGGAATGTTGGTTTTGGAGGTGACCAAACGCCAAAACATAACTAGTATTTCACCATAATCTATTTGTTTCATCTTGTTGAACATATCCTCTTCAACGTTTTATAAAGGATCTTCTACCCAATCAGACCAAGGTTCATGTTATTTTGATGTTTCATCCGAATTAGAAAAATCATTACAGAGTACCTCTTTTGAATTGGATGATAAATGACCTAAAGGTGGTTCAGAGAATGAACCCCACCTTGGGATATCTTTCAATTGAGAAAGTATTTCACCCACAAGTGAAAAGACATCAGAAATGAATGACCGTGTATTTAAATGTGCCTCAAGATAAGAGGTATTTCTTGTCACTACATTGTCAATTAAATAATTCTATTGATAATTAAAATCACTAATATAAATAGGACTTTTGTGGTGAATGAAATCATGGGGAGGACCATCTTATTGAATTGTAGCAAGGGGTGGACCGTCTTTTTCCTTGGTCTTCGGTCCATATAAAGGGTTCTAGTATCTATCATCAAGTGATGATGATTTTAATGAAGCAATTATTCATATAGAACTGTAAAATGAGGACCTTCAGAGTTACAACTACTTCTACCAAAATTTCATAATGGGGGTGGGGGTAGGATCTTGAGTTGAAACAAATTAATGTATGAGGGCTTCCAGAACAACATCAATTACTGAAGTCAAATCACAAAAAGGATCTTGATTTTCGAACTCTTTTTTTATAAGAATTATTTTTTCATTCATTAATACAAGTATTTGGGGCCACTTGATGGGAAAATATGTTATAATTGGATGGTGTATGTGCCTTATTTTGAGTGGATGTCAGAATAGGCTGATTTTCTCCATTTGGATTGGGTGTATGTTCTCGATCTGTTTGTATGTATGATGTGGGGGTTATTTCCCATAACCCCTAGGATATGAACAAAGGTATGTACCACTCCGAGGTTCCATGATTAGAAGCCACCCTACTTATGGGGATTGAGTTATTCTTCTGTCAATCTGGTACTTCTATAGTATCCACGATGATATTTTGGAAGGTATCCAGGATATGGGTAGGGATTTGCTTCTTCGCTTTCACCATTTTCATGATGTTCTTGGGGAATTCAAAAGTCATAATGGGAATATATGTCCATTATGAATCTGTATTAAGTGTATATACCTTATCATATCTTCTATTTCCTATCAGTGTAAGATTTTAGTACTTGTGTGGGTTACAAGGGTTGAGTCTTCATCCTTATCATCATTGGATATTCTCTTCTAACTTATCTTGGTGCGGCCAAATGAGACTGTTGGTAGGATTGATGAATAATTGATGGTGTATGTGTCTAGAAATTGTTTTCCACCAATCATGGTTGATGGATTTCCATGAGTACTACCGGATAAGTCTATTGGAAGGCTTGGTGAGTGTAGAAAAGTGTATGTTCCTACTTGCAAACTACAACCATATTTGGATGGAGGGCTTATTTGAATGTATCCAGACAAGACTGTAGGCTGGCTTGATGAATTTGATATTGTTTATGTGCCTAATAAAGTTTCTCTATTGTATTTTAATTTAGTTATTGGTTGGGAACCATCATATGAGTCTACTATTAGGTGGAATGAAGGCTGATAGGTGTATGTGTCCCGTCACTATTTTCCGCCAAACTAGGTTGGTAGGATTCTCCAGAGGGGAAAAAGATAGGAACATGCTCCTGGTTAACTACTTGTTATGCCCAGTGGTTCATATTGTGTATATGGGTCAGAGGGACTATGGACAGGTATATTAAGGCAACACCCTCTTCTTTTTGAGGGTTTACTACCTCATGGTGTTGGTAATGAAAATCATTGGCATGAGACCTCAGGATGGACCACTATGTCTTTGAGACGAGGTTATAAGTGGCCCCTTGGTTAACCTCCTAGAATATGGGAGGGATTGGTGATTTCATTCTAGCTATAAGCTCCCAACATGGTTGAAGATGGTTTTTGGAATCATCCACTTCTAGAACACCGGTCTTGGTTGACTAGACAATTGAGGGTGATTGTTGATCTGAAGATCCTGTAAGATATCCTCTAGGGTTGGGATGGTACCAAGTTAGAGGTAAAATCAAATTATTGCATCAGAGACCCATTGTTGAATATGTTGAGTTAGTTATGGTGTCCATCATAAAAATGAGGATCCAGCCTCAGTAGAATATAGAGTGTTCATGGATATAAACTTGAAGGAAACCATTTGGATGGAATGGTGTTCTAGAAAGTAGTACCTATATATATGGAAAACACAAAAAATGAACTCTGACATCTCATTTGAGTGAACAAATATATGATTTATTTCATTGTTTTGCCAAATTTTATCAATTGATTGGGTCGTAGTAGATTGTTAACACAATCCTCTTGGTTAAGGATTTATGTTGGGGTTGCCATTTTATGTTTCCCTTGAAATGTGTGCTTTGGTTGGGAATCACTATTTCAGAACTGTTTCCAACAGATTTATTTATAGAAATAGAAACACCCAATGGTTTTGTATCAAAAGGGACCTGTTTTCCAAAGATAGTCATTCATTAGGATTATTGGCCAATGATACTTAAGATCTCACATTGGTCGAGAAGATGGGAGGTTGGGCTCATTACACCATTTTGGGGGGAACAATTTCCTACTCCGGGAAACTCTTGTAGATTTATTATATGTCCATGAATCCTTCATTAATTTCAATGTAGGATGTGAGTTATCCCAACATCAGAAATCAATTATAAGAATGTGAGGAATTTAGAATCATTTTTATGTAGTGTAGGTTCTTCATTTTTGTAGATTTCTATATGTATTTGATGTTCTATGTAGACGGTATCTAATCATATACTGCTAGGAGATTCATTGGTCGCTATTATAACGATGCTGGTTTGTAAGCCACACAATGGGGAACTCTGGAGGTTATGGTCATCCTGGTAGACAAATTTACTCTAGAATTTAACATCATACAGGGAGACTAATGTTTTTATGATGTTGGGATCGAACCCAATGATTTCCTACCTATATAGCCTTGTGAAAGGAAACAGAACCCATGTGGTTTAGTGCCCCTTAATGGGACACATCATTCCTTTTATTGTAACGTGATAAGGACCCAACTGTATATTTTAGCATCATGTGGGAAAGAAATCTATTTTCAAGGTCCCTAGTCAATGTTTTGTTCATGACTTATAACAAGGTACCCCAGGGAACACGAAAGGAATATGAGCTCCCTATGTTTGGGATATTGTCATAGTATCACACCATAATTTTTAGTAGAATAGTTTTCACGTATAAGTATTTTAGGGGTAGTCATTATTATATAGTACTTCATGACATTGTTGAATGATATAATATTTATGAAAAATGATTATACACAAAAAATAATTTTGAGATATCATAATTTTTTCCTAAAATATATTTTAGATTTAGTAATGACATCAATTATGTGATATATTTTCAAATCATTCCATGATTTTCAATGGGATATAGAATTCATATTTTTTTATATAATAACAACCATATCAATGTAACAATGGGTTATGTTCTAGGATATTTTTATTAATTTTCCAACCATCAAGAGAAAAAAATTCGGTATAAAATAGAGAGATATTTCACTCTAGGAAAACAGTTGTTTCGCGGCGGTTTTTAAACCGCCGCGAAATGTCTTAATTTTTTTTATTTCTTTTTAATTTTTTTTGAGTATTAGAGGCGGTTTTTTAAAAACTACCGTGAAATAGTGGCGGTTTGGGTAAAACCACCGCAAAATGAAAGGAAAAAAATAAAAAAACATAAGAAACCCCAAAATCAGTAAAACCACCATAACTTTTGATCCGGGCATCCGTTGGAGCACCACAACCAGTAAAATCAAAGATCATGAAGAGATCTATAAGCATGTATAATAAAAACCATGAGATGGTCTAAGGTGATGAAGATATGAGAGCTATAAGAAAGTTGAGAAAAGTTATCCAACATCAAACGACCATAACTTTAACTCCGGCTGTCCGTTGGGGCTCTACCACATATCAAATCGAAGCCAGTGAAGAGAGCTACACACTAATTCAACGATCAACCCCAGAAAAACCCTCCGAATCCTCTAAAACCTCACTTCCATCACCGGTATCCCTTCATCCTTTTCTTCAAACGGACCTAACTTTCGATCAGTGTTTTAGTTTGGACTCCTCCACCTGCCAGATCGTAGTTTATTCCATGAGATTCAGTTTGACTGGTCGCAGCGCTCACATGGACTCCTGGATCATATGTTATAGCCTTTTTAGTGGGTATTGGGTTTGTTATGTTTTTCGATGCCTCGTTTCAAGCACCCGTTCCCCGTCAGTTTTTTATTAAATTGTCGTAACTTCTGATCCGCCGGTCCATTCGGTCTCTTTAACCTATCAGCTCGAAGATCGTTTTAGGATCTTTGATTTGACTAGTCAGGATCTAGAATGGGCTATCGGATTATAAGTTATCTCTGTTAATGCAAGTCCAATGTTTTTGTCCCTTTATGACCGTTTTGACGGGTTTTAACGGTTGCTCCATTTATTACTATTTATTTGGGTTTCCATGACTTGTTATCTTTATCAATGGTTCTTTGTGGATTATTATGGTGATTATGTTGAATTCTTAAGGGGTTTTCCAGAGTTTTGATGAGTTTTCATGTGTTCTCATGCTTTCTAATGCTTCCTTCTTCATGCTTCTCCATCTTTTTTCATGTGTTTTCATAATTTTTCATCCCTTATCACGCCTTTTCGTACTTTTTCATGTGTTTCATTTATTATTTATTATTTATTATTTATAATATACTTTACTTTATTTATTATCTATTATTTGTTACTGGTTATTTATTATTTATTATTTATATTTATTTATTATTTATTATTTATTATATATTATTTAGTATATATTATATATTATTATTAATAATAATATTTGTTATTGGTTATTTATTATTTATTATTTATTATTATTATTAATAATATTTTATTTATTATACATTATGTATTATATATTATATATTATACATTATTATTTATTTATTTTTATTTATTGTTTATTATTTATTATTTATTGTTTATTGTTTATTATTTATTACTTATTATTTATTATTTATTTATTTATAATTATTAATTATGTTTTATTTATTATTATTATTATTTATTATTTATTGTTTATTGTTTATTATTATTATTATTTATTATTATTATATATTATATATTATATATTATTTATTATTTATTATTTATAAGTTATTATTTATTATTTATTATTTATAAGTTATTATTTATTATTTATTATTTATTATTTATTATTTATTATTTATTATATATGAATTATTATCTATTATTAATTGTTTTTTATTATTTATTATTTATTATTTATTTAATTATAATTATTAATTAAGTGTTATTTATTATTATTTATGATTTATGATTTATGATTTATGATTTATTATTAGTTATTTATTATTTATTATTATTTATTATTTATTATTTATTATTATTTATTGTTTATTATTTATTATTTATTATTTATTATTATTTGTTATTTATTATTTTTAATTGTTTGTTATTTATTATTTATTATTTATTGTTATTTATTATTATATATTATATATTATATATTATATATTATATATTATTTTTATATATTATTTTTATATATTATTTATTATTTGTTTATTATTATTTATTATTTATTATTTATTATTTGTTATTTGTTATTTGTTATTTGTTATTTATTATTTACAATTTATTATTTATTATTTATTATTATTATTTATTATTATTATTTATTATGTATTATTTATTATTATTTATTATTTATTATTTATTATTTGTTTTTATTATTATTTATAGTTTTTTATTTATTATTTATTATTATTTATTATTTGTTATTTATTTGTTATTTATTATTTATTATTTATTATTATTTTTTATTATTTTTTATTTTTTATTATTTATTATTTATCATTTGTTATTTATTATTATTTATTTTTTCTTATTTATTATTTATTATTATTTATTATTTATTATTTGTTATTTATTATTTATTATTTGTTTATTATTATTTATTATTTATTATTATTTATTATTTATTGTTTATTGTTTATTGTTTGTTATTTATTATTTATTATTTATTATTTATTATTTATCATTTATTATTTATTCTTTTAATTTCGTAATTTTATTACTTTATTTTCACAATTTTATAATTTCTATCAATATTATTATAATTTATTTATAGTTTGTTATAATAAACAGTAAATAATAATAAATAACTCAATAAATAACTAATAAAGAAAAAATTATTAATTATTAATTATTAATAATTGGTTATTAATTATTGATTATTGCTTATTGTTTAATTATTATTGAGTTTATATCTATTAGTTATATATTATTTGTTTTTTCAATTAGTATATATAAGTATATTAAATTCTGTTTATTAACTACATGATGAGCTTGTTGGAGTGGTAAAGTCTTTGGAAAATATACAAGAGGTTAGGGGTTCAAATCTCACCAAACGTAGTATTTCTTAATATTGCATGGGCATGTGCATGGGCATTTGAATGAGCAAGTGCATGGGCATGAGCATGCATGCATGGATAAAGTAAATAAAGTAATTCAAATTAAAGGAAATAAATAAATAAAATACGAAATAAATAAATAAAATATGAAATAAATAAATAAAATACGAAATAAATAAATAAAATAAGAAATAAATAAATAAAATATGAAATAAATAAATAAAATACGAAATAAATAAATAAAATATGAAATAAATAAATAAATAAAATAAATAAAATAAATAAAATAAATAAAATAAATAAAATAAATAAAATAAGTAAAATAAATAAAATAAAATAAATAAATAAAATAAACAAAATAAAATAAATAAAATAACATAAATAAAATAAAATAAAATAAAATAAATAAATAAAATAAAATAAAATAAAATAAAATAAAATAAAATAAATAAATAATAAAACAAATAATGAAATAAACAAAGAAACAAATAAACAAAGAAACAAATAACCAAATAAATAAATAAACAAATAAATAAATAAACAAATAAGAAAATAAAGAAATAAAGAAATAAAGAAATAAAGAAATAACGAAATAAAGAAATGAAGGAAAAAAAGAAAAAAAGAAAAAAATAAAGAAAGAAAGAACGAAAGAAAGAAAGAAATAGAGATATATTATCATTGATCATATCTCATGAAATAGAAAAAGGAACTACATAGATATGTAGATATAAGAGTATTGTAATTGATAATGACATTTATTGGGAGAGAAACTCTAGAATATAAATTAGATTTTATTTGAATTGGAACATCATACCAAAGTATAAGGTGTAGATTATCTTCTTGATGAAGACGGGTTTTATTTGTACCGAAATGAGTGTGTAACATATTATAATTTAGAGTTGTAATGATTAAATAATTCACTTGTTTTAATTGTTTTACATTATTATAAAAAATAAAAGTGACATTTCACATTATGAGTGATTAGAATCCAAGAGGGATAGTGAGTTCATTATAAACCTTGTACAAGCAGTGAGAATAGTGATTTTTTATATATACTCATCAATATTATATACTCATTGTACATATACCAATTTGGGTAATCTAAGTGATATTTATTGTGTCAAGTGACATTATTTCTCTCTTTATAGGTTTGGAATGAACATGTGTTCCTACTAATCAAATTTCAATATCATTTATGAATATATTTCTATAATAATTTATTCGAACGAACCGCCTTCTTAAAGTATAGTTGTAATACTAGAATTATTAATTGTATTTATATGCTTGGATTATAGTGGGATGCTATTTTAGGTCAATTACAGATAGTAAAAAAATAAAATTTAGTGGCTAATACATTTCAATGGAATTTTCTACAAATGGGTGAATAGTCGTTGATTTTCTCATAATACACTATTTCTATTTTTTTCTGATAATAAAAACCCAATTTGGTTCTCTATCATTTTTATTCAATAAAAAATAATCTTGAAATCTCATATTGAATATATTATATTTTATATTATTCAATTATTGTTCTTAAAACATGTTATTTCACTTATTAATCAATTTTTGTCACATTTCTTGGAATCTATCCTCTAGAATATTTTCCAATGACTAACATTTTGGTTTTTTATAAATTTTAATCAATTTTTGTGAATGAAATTAAACATGAGTAATTTTGACAAAATATTATATGTTTTTCATATGAATAAATCAATCCATGAATAAAGTATTGAATTTTAAAACATATAAATTAATATCTAATAACCAAAACATTATTTTGATTTATGATAACATGTTTTTAACACTTTTTGAATTTTTAATTAATTATTTTTAATTTCTGATTGAATGAATTCATTAATTTTCATGGATTTATTTTCATCTTACGATATTTTTATATTTATAATATTATATTTTATCATTGGGATATTTTTATTAATAATGGTATTTCTACATGATTGATTATTTTTCAGATATTGTACAAATTTGATGATATCAACGCATCAAGTCGAAGGATGTTCAATAATTGGACACTAAGAGAGCATGAAATGAAAGTCTAGTTGGACCAAAGGAGTTCCTATGATAAAAATAAAATATATAACATAATTTAAGTCTTTTTATATAGCATACCATCCTTTTTCTTTTTAATAACTAAAAATTATTAGATATTAAACATTTGAAATAACACACTTGATGTTTAGTGGGGTGATAATGTGTTCAATGATAATGGGGATCTAGGAATTTGTTACACATATACCTATATTTATTTACCATTGATACATGATGATGTTATATAACATGATTAGTTTGTATTGGGATTATTATAATTAGTCTATTGATTTATTTATGTATTTTTCATTAATTTTTTGTTTTTGTGCCTCTATTATTATCTTTGAATGGGTTATAATTATCATTTCAGTGTGTTAATGGGAATTGATTTTATAATTTTAATTCCTATGTTGGTGATGTTTCTAGTGGTGGTTAATATTTGATGATGTTTCCTACCATGGAGTACTTAAAATGATTGATTGGAGGTAATGTAGTGTATTATAGAGTACTTGTGATATTAATAGTGATTATACCTAGTGGGAGTGTCAAGGATTTGTAATGGAGATCTATAAATATATTAACTTATGATATGTTGATATCTATATGATATTATTGTCATTAATTTATTTTAATGTTGGTTATTTTTATGCATTGTATATGGTATTCACATATAAGGATTATTATGATTTTCCATGAAATATTTTGTTATAGAACTTTCTTGCTGGAGGGGAACACACATAGTTTATTAGGATGTACTAGTATCTATTTTATCTTTTTATCATTAGAATTCCTTATGATTTTTTTCTTTATGAGATCTTTAAAACATATATATTTATTTTTTTATCATAGGTATTATCATTCATTATTATTATATAAATATTATCCAAAATATTTTTACCAATTATTTTATAGTCAGGATCCAAGATTTCATACCCCAGTAGTACTATTGGTTTTATCCTAATTTTCCAACAATAAATTCTTTAAGGGTGAATATTTATTTCTAGAGGAGGTAAATTGACCAAATTATGACTTTATTGGTGATGATTAAGTTATTTATCATATTGTATTATCATATAAATTATATATTTCTCTTATTTAATCGATAATTGATACACATTATTCGATACATAACAACCCAAATGATATATGGGGGTGGGCGTGACCAAAATCATCGTAGTGAGTCAGACAGTGGATAGTTTCTTGAGTATGAACTAAATATGTTATGTTAAATTTTTTTAATAATATGATATTTTACAGTGGTACATAGTTATACTAGATGGTGAGGGTTGATTTATTGGGGCCCTTTGTTATTGTATATTATTAGGTATTTCCATTACACAATAAAAAGGTTCCTTAAATTTGATTAGTGCTCCCCAGGTGAGTTTGGGATAACTCTAATTGATGTTTATGATACCCCAAATACATGATATATATTTCTTATTTTTTTCCACATGGTTCTATTATAATTTTTAAATCATAATGTTTATACTAAGGTTATTTTATGCATGATCTAAATGTGTATATATATTTTTGAGCCAATCTTCAAAAAATGAGTGATGGATAGTTTTAGTTAGAAAATAGGTGACAAAATAAGTGTTTGAGGTGATAGAAAAATATAAATTTTTACATAAAGAAGTTTAAATATTTCATGTTTCAAGTATCAATTAAATATAATTGGATTCATAGTTTCTAGATGTTTAATATACCTCATATGAGAAGTATAAATAACTTAATGATACCATATCCTAAAAAACTATGATTATAAAAAGTCAAATCCCAATATCACAAATCCAAAACAAAATCCCCACTCATGTCTCGAACATTCCATGATTATTAGATTCCAAGGAAGATAATTTTGCATAAAATTGTAATCATTGGATCTATTTCCATTTATTTATACATATAATTTCATGGAAATTCTTTAAGAAAAAAATAAAAGGCTAGTCATAAACTCATGTGTTCTAAGAATAATAACCTAGTGAATAAAATTCACAGGAGATCACATTGGATCCCCTGAAACAATTATAAATATACGAGATATCATATCTATATGTATATGAATTCATACAAGGAATACAACAATATAAAAAAATTAAAATAAAACTAAACACATAATACAAAAAATATCACTTGAACAAATAAAATGAACGTAAATAAAATGGACACTAACCTAATAAAATGAGGACATAAGAAAAATTCTCTGTCTCCGTGAATCTTCTCACCTCAATATTAACTCTATTTTGGGAGTCACTACTGACAGATTCAAATCAAATAAATTATAACCATTCAGATTGAAAACAATAACTTTAAAATTAGGATAGGGGAAACTCAAGATCATTTGTATTTCCCTAAGATACCTAACTTTAATGAGGTAGTAAATATTAGAATATTAATGGGTATATATTTATCGTATCATTATATTCCCTATGAACAATCATTGATATAAGATAACTAGAAACATAAATGTAAGTTGATGGAATTTCAAAAATAATTCACAATGAAAATCCACCTACACATCCAAGACAAAGATAACAACACCTTGAATCTATATAACATAATCTCATTGGTACTAACCCAAAAATAACATGTTATTAATAGAAACCAAACTACACATACCTATATATTGAATGATAATATTAGAGATGATGTCTCATAATGATTGATTAAGTCAAAATTTGATGGAATATGTCATGTGTTCTAGAAATATTTGTAATGCCCTGACCCCAGTTACCCAGATTTAGTGCATTATTATACTACATTGGAATGATCACAATGAAATAATGTCTCGAAAGACCGATTAGTTTAGTATTATTTGAAACAATATTCATATATAATTTTAACATTACAAATTAAAAACAAAAACAACACGAATTTATATCATTAGAAACATCCAAGCCTCCGAGATTATGCCTGCAAGTCACTCATAACTAACTTCTTCATATCCTAGGAAAATGAAACATAATAAAAGGGTGAGATCAAATTCTCAGTAAGTGTAAGCAATACAATAGAAGATAACATAAATATTAAACATGGTGAAAAATTGAAACCACATGCCTTTACAAAAAATAAACATGAATAAACTTGTGTTAGGAATATGAGCTGAGTAAATAATTCCATAATAAAACAAAATCATGGGTATCCTACTAGTCTAATGACCACATGAACCATCAATATTATTTGCATAATGAGGGAATGTATAATGATGGACATTCTGAAACATTTTTTAAGGCCTCGACCAAGATGTCTAAAAATGATTAAGGCCTTGTCCCAAACCACATGTCAAAATGGGAAAGGTCCTAGGCTAATTCCAGATCTAGTTGTTTTATGAGAACTACCGATTAATCAAGGAGCTATAGCGGGCTACACCCATCACTTACTATGTCCAATAAATTCCTCATATGAAAAGGTTGAAATATACCAAAAAAATCATATTAAAACTAGCATATGAAATGTCAATACTTTAACTATAAACCATGAATGGTATAAGAATAACACATCCACAGTCAAACATATCACAAAACCTTCAATAAAAAATAAAAGTTTTGTATCATAATAAATCAAATTCAAATAAATTTAAATTCTCTCAAAGTATGTTGACATAGATGTAATAAAAATTTTTTTAGAGAAATATCTATTTCTATTTTGAAATCATTTAAAAGTCACATAATTACACAGAAAACATTTATTTTGAAAATATTCTTATAATCTTGTAAGGGAATATTTGATGATGTTATAACGATTGAAAATATCCACACCCATCATATAAGATAAAAAAATATTCTTACCCTAAATTTGTTGAAAATGTCAAAAAGTACCTTGTTTGGAAAGTGACAGAAATATTCCTGTCAAAACATATAAGGGTATAAATGAATTTAACCCATTGTCTAGTAAATAGTAAAAATGTTTTGAAATACATTTTTAAGAAACATGGATGTGGATGATAAAGAGTTCCCAGTAGATACTTACGTAAAAACAACCTCGGATAATAAAAAGATTGTGAAATTAAGCCTTACCTTGTACTTTTCCATGGTCTAGGGTAGGTTAACCTACTGTATGATAGTTTAATAATTGTTATTAAATTATAAAAGAATCATATACATAAATATGATATCATATATGATCTTCTAATATTTATCTGTTAATAATACTTTAGTATTATCGTCGTTTCGGGTGTTCACTTACTCTTTTTTTATATGTTTTGTTACATAAGCCATGTTTTTTATGGATAGGTTGTATATTATTCATACCTAGAATGATATAAAGTCTTTAAACATTATTTTTAATCATTAAATAAAAATTATTCTTGAATGGATACGACGGGGAATGAATCTCATCACGTACGTGGAGACAGTAATCCATACGTATGCACGAGTGACAATATCATTCTTTTGATATTAAAATAATATATAATTGGATGGTATATCATATATAAAAAATAATTACCATGTTATATTTATTATTTACATTAGTTACACATAATTATTATACCCATTGAAATAATAATGTATTGAATAACAATTACACCACGATGTGGAGACGGTAAGCCGTACGTACGCACGTATGGTGACATGTCATTTAAAAGATGGATAAAATAATGAATTTGGTTGTATCATATTTATAATAACATCATAGTATATAGAAGATACTGGAGTTATTATTTTATAATGTAAACATCAATGAAAAGGGAAGTGGAAGAAGAAAGGAACTTGAAAGAGGTGATGAAATATTTACCTCTTATTCGGGTTCTTCCTTTTTATTTGATCAAAAGGGCTCCTTAGGTTAGATTTATGACTAAAATAATGCCTATAGGATATAGTGAGGGAATTTTAGAGGATATTTGATCTGGGTTTGGCCAAGCCAAAAGGCTTTGAAGATGTGAATTAGAGAGAAAGGGGAGTTCCCTTTATTAAGAGGAGTGAGAGGCACCTTAGGAAAATCTAGAAATATTCTTTTATAATAAAATAATTTTTGGTTTATAATGGATGAAAAGTGGATTATTTAAATTCTAAGATGTGTATGGGTCGAAAAACACTCAACCAATTGGTTTTAGATAGGTTTGTATCACAATATTAATCTTATCTTTTAGATTTAACTCTTGGTTAAATAGTTTGACATTTACCATGTCTCTTTGTATTTTTATATTATATAGTTAGTAAACCTACTATAAACTTCCCAGAGAACACCAAGTGGTTCATTAATGATACACCTATCATTATATAAGTCTTTTGGGCGATCCTTATATTTTTAGAAATATTATATCAATTAATAATATAATATTTGTTTTAAAAACTCTTTTATGACAATTTTGTCACTATTTATTAATTTATTTTTGTTAAAGGCATAAAACTTTATTAATTCGAAAACAATTCAGATAATCAATACTAAAATTTCATATTAACTAATTAAATTCGTTTATGGCATAAAAACATTCAAATTATATTTATTTTAACATTTATAATACCAATTATTTGATTCATTCATTAACAAAGAAAATACTGCATCATCATTGTGTCATAAATAAATTTAATTATTCAATTTCTATAAATTTCAAATAAACTACCATTATGTAGGAAATATTTTTATATTTCTAATTAATATTTATAGTTGAAGATATAACAAGTATAACCCTATGTAATTTTTTTTACTAAAATATATATTCTTATGTAAATTTTGTATTTACTTTAACTTAATTAATATAAAGTGTAATTATCACTTACAAGTGAATCTATGGGGTCCGAAAATCGACCAAAATATGCCCATGGTCTGACATGTATCATAAAATAGGGTTAAGGGCACGTTTTAGGGTAATTAAATTTTATTATAATATTTTTTGTTTACCCTTATTTACTAGATTTACCCTTTAACCATGGTAAATAAAATATTTACCAAAGTAATTATTCAAAATTTATAAAAATAAATGTTACCAATTTACAAAATTTGGACCTCCTAATTCTAAATATGGAATCCATTTTTTTAAATTCAAAACACAGAAGTGGCAGAAATTAATTTGAAATTAATTCTTGTTGTCAAAACAAAAAGTGTGTTTTTAAGAAATAATAACTATCAAAAGATTGACACTTTCTTATATCCAGTTTAAATGTGAAATTATGTATAGTGAACAAAATTGGATTAAATGGTAAAAATATAATCTAATTATACTTTAAATCCATTCAAATTCATAATTTATCAGTATTAATTATTTCGGTTAAAAGGTTGTTTTTAATTAAATTTTTTTAATTTTCACTATCCATCAAAATATGAAAGTTATCAGAAAAGTACCATTAATTCACCCTAAGATAATTTCGATACTCCAAATCAAAGAACTGAAGTCTATTTTACCAAATTAAAAACATATAAATAGAATTTATTAATTTAAAATTAATTCCTGTTGTCGAAACCAAAAAGCTTATTTTTACGAAATATTAAATATCAAAAGATTGATACTTGTTTATATCCAATTTCAAAGTGAAATTACTTAAAATCACCAGAATTGGATTAAATGGTAAAAATATAATATATTTATAATTACAAACCATTAAAATGTATAATTTAACATTATAAATTATATATATTAAAAATGTTTTTTTCAGTTAAAATATAGTATTTTTCACTATTCAACCAAATATCAAAGTTATCAAAAAAACACCACAAATTTATTGAAACTAAACTCTTATGTCCTGATTCTAAAGAAGAATTTTTTTTGTCAAATTGAATATATAAAACATTGAAATATTTTATTTAAAAAAGATTCACCATTAAAAGGCTATACAATTTCATTTTTTGAAAAATACTTCTTTTATCTGAAAAAATGAATTTGTTCATAAATTATGTTTAAGAAACTCATAATATGGATTCTAAAATTATAAGGATTATATAATGTTCCAAATTTAGTTAATACTATTCATAACCACTTTTGAACGGCTATTTAGGTATGTCGTGGTGCGCTAGAACTCGGTGTTGCGTGTAGTGCAAGTTATTAGATTACTTTGAAGAAATAATGTACTATAAAATCATGGGGTGTTACATTCTTCCCTCCTTCAATAAATTTCTTCCTCGCAATTTGATATTGTTTTTTGAAAATAAAAGTTTGAAAATAGAAAATACCTTTATGGGAAAACCCACATCGGAAATTGGGTTAATAAAATTCAGTCTTAATAAGAGGAAAAGGGGAATGAAAAAGTCACCACCAAAATATGATCTAGATTAGGAGAACATTGGTTTCAATTAGAGACACATAATTCGAGGAAAAACGTAAATATTTATAGGGAGTGATTGAGGTCATCAGTCACAAAAAATTGTGTAATTTAGGGCCTCAAATCCATCAATCTATGATGATTTAAAATATAATTGGTTCCACAAAACATAAGGTATTAGGATAACACATTTTTAGTTTTAAGATCCCTTACCTAAAGTTTTAGAATTAATTTCTTCATAGAATAAGAGAACAAAAAAAATACTTGACAAGTAGAGTTCCATCCTTTAACTAATTTCTAGCACAAACTCATCTTTAACTTTAAAGGATAATAGAACTAAAAAAAATTATTCGATTTATCCTATTAGTATAGGGTTCAAAAAAATGAATATATAATTCATCTACCAAACCCTTAAAAAATTACATTATTCAATCCAGGACATCTCGTGGTTAAGTGGTAGGTAATACACTCTTGCCACCCTTCGGTTTTGGGTTCAAGTCTCACGACCTTGTCAGACGCGATGGGTTTCCCCCAACCCCCAGGTTATCCTTTTTATGGAAATCCAAAAATAATCTCAAACTAGACTTATCCAAAATACTTCTGTCTAGACTCACGATCTAAAATTTATAGGGATGTTAAACACAATGAAGATCCTTTTTGCCACGTAATAACATGTGAACACCTTCATCATGTATTGTTTTAAAACACTGCATCATCCTATATTACCAAAAAACCTTATTGATTACATTCATGATCCTTTATTCATTATTGAATACTGGATATACTCCTTCTATCAAAAAATGTTGTAAACACAAACAAAGATGGAATACACAAATCATCAATCAGTTTCCGAGAAGTCAAGAATATCCAATATAATTTATCCAAATCAAACATGTATTATTCGAAAATCACTACCTCAGTATCAGAACCATATTATGGTTTATCTTTCTCTCAACCATATATTTTAAAGAATATATAACCTGCTATTGAGTCACTTTTCTTGGTTCCACACAATCTCAAGTCCTTAATGAATTAGTACTGCAATACAATCCTTATATAATCCATAGTTATTATAATCAGTAAAAAATTGATACAACACTCAAATGACATAATTATTTAATAACAACATAAGAACTATAATCATTTCTCCTCATATGTGGTTGTATCATAACTTCATTATTATCCAATAGCATCATTTGGGGCATACTCTAATGATTTGAACATTGGTTTGCGTAGTGTCCCAAATCATTGCAGATGAAACATTGTACACTTGAAACCTATTTCATACCCTTATAGCCACATACATGGTGTCCTTTTTCTCCACACTAATAACAAACTCCCATTCCCTTCAGACAAGTTACTGGGTGTTTCTTCCTATAGTTAAAACATATGGGAAAATTTTTGTTTTCCCTCTTCCCTTAATCCATCGTTCTCTCTTCCATACTTTTATTCTCTTACTTCCCTTCAAATCTATAGGACTCGGAGAATTATTTACATATCTTTTTAACACATGATACTATTTTCTTCATATGTTGAGAATACATGGGAGACAATTTCCCTTATAAATGTATGATTAATACCGTGAACAATATGACCCTTTTTACTCCATGGATCATACATATTGCTGGAGTTCACATTCCTTCTACTGGGCACTATTTCTATACAATGGCATACACTAGGTCAGTTTATGAATTCCAATGAATAATTCCAAACTTGTAAAATACCTAATGTAGACTGAACAGTTTATGGATATAATCCATAATCATAAAAATGTTTACATTGAGGAAGTATATACTCATAAACCCTTCATAATGGTTCATAATGAAAATGAGAATTATCATAAGCATATCCCCCAGGAGTGTCGTAACCAAGAGTGTAGCAAGGCCCGTTGTCATGCACTAGTTCCTGTTCGAGTCTATCTCAAAACGGTGTTTTCAAGTTTTACCCCTAAGTACATCAGTTCCAGAGCCGCCTCTACCTACTCATATCTAGACAGGGATGTATTTCTCAGAAAACTCAAAATATATCTATATTACCAAAATTCTAGGAAGTTATTCTATACTAATCTTCAAAGTATATATTTGGGTAATGTTCTCTAATCAAAGTTTATCTAAATCTAGTTTCCAAGGTTTGTACTAAACTTCTTATAATACAAACTGTAACGCCTTGAACCCAGTTACCTAGAGTCGGTGCATTATTATATTACATTTCCATGACCACAAGGAAATCATGTCTCGAAAGACCAATCAGTTTAGTATTATTGGAAACAATATTCATACATAAGTTTAACATTACAACTTGAAAATAAAAACAACAAGAATTTATTTCATTATAATCCTCCAAGCCTCTTAGATTATCCCAGCAAGTAACTAATAACTAACTTCTTCAACGAGGGTTTTGAAAACCACCACGAATAGTTTCCCGACACACAATTTAGTGGTGGTTTTTCATAACCGCCACCAATCGATTTAGCGAAGGTTTAAACCGCCATGAAAAGGAAAAAACCGACGCTTAATCCGCATTTTATCGTAGTGTTTCTAGAACCTGTTTGATGTATTTGACTTCTTACTTAGGGGAATGATTAGTTAAAATTAATATAAACTCTATGAAAAATGGAGATATATTATCATTGATCATATATCATGAAATGGAAAACGAAACTACATAGATATATGGATATAAGAGTATTGTAATTGATAATGTCATTTATTGGGAGAAAAACTCTAAAATATAAATTAAAATGTATTTTAATTGGAAGATCAACCCAAAGTATAAGGTGTAGATTATATTCTTGATGAAGATGGGATTTAGTAGTACCAAAATGGGTGTGTAACATATTATGATTTTGAGTTGTAATGATTAAATAATTCACTTGTTTTAATTGTTTTACATTATTGTAAAAAATAAAAGTGACATTTCACATTATGAGTGATTAGAATCTAAGAGGGATTGTGAATTCATTATAAACCTTGTACAAGTTGTGAGAATAGTGATTTTTTATATATACTCATCAACATTATATACTCATCATACATATACCAATTTGGGTAATCTATGTGATATTTATTATGTCAAGTGACATTATTTCTCTATTTATAGGTTTGGAATGAACATGTGTTCCTACTAATCAAATATCAATATCATTGATGAATATATTTCTATTATAATTTAATAGAACACACCACCTTATTAGAGTATAATTGTAATACTAGTATTGTTAATAGTATTTACATGCTTGGATTATGGTGGGATGGTATTTTAGGTCATTTATAGATAGTAAAAAATGATATTTAGTGGATAAAACATTTAAATGCAATTTCGTACAAATGGGTGAATAGTCTTTGATTTTCTCATAATACACTATTTCTATTTTTTTTCTGATAATAAAAACCCAATTTGGTTCTCTATCATTTTTATTAAATAAAAAAGCATCTAGAAATCTCATAATGAACATATGATATTTTATATTATTCAATTATTATGCTAAAAACATGTTATGTCTCTTATTAATATATTTTTGTGAAATTTCTTGGAATCTATCCTCTAGAATATTTTCTAATGACTAACATTTTGGGTTTTTAAATTTTTAATCAATTTTTATGAATGAAATTTTATTAAACATGAGTAATTTTGACTAGATATTACATGTTTTTCATATGAATAAATCAATCCATGAATAAAGTATTGAATTTTAAAACATATAAATTAATAATTAATTACAAAAAAAATATTTTGATTTATGATAACATTGTTTTAACTCTTTTTTGAATTTTTTAATTAATTTTTTTAATTCATGATTGAATGAATTCATTATTTTTCATGGATTTATTTTCATCTTACGATATTTTAATATTTATAATATTAGATTTTATCATTGGGATATTTTTATTAACATTGGTATTTCTACGTGATTGATTATTGTTAATATATTGTACACATTTAATGATATCAATGCATCAAGTCGAAGGATGTTCAATAATTGGACACTAAGAGAGCATTAAATGAAAGTCTAGTAGGACCAATGGAATTCCAATGATAAAAATAAAATATATAACAGAATTTAAGTCTTTTTATATAGAATACCAGCCTTTTTCTTTTTAATAACTAAAAATTATTGGACATTAAACATTTGAAATAACACACTTGATGTTTAGTGGGGTGATTATGTGTTCAATGTTAATGGGGATCTATAAATTTTTTACACATATACCTATATTTATTTACCATTGATACATGATGATGTTATATAACATGATTAGTTTGTATTAGGATTATGATAAATGGTCTATTGATTTTATTTATAGATTTTCTTTTAATTTATTATATTTGTGCCTCTATTATTATCTTTGAATGGGTTATAATTTTCATTTGAGTGGGTTAATGGGAATTGATTTTATAATTTTCAATTCCTAGGTTGGTGATGTTTCTAGTGGTGGTTAATATTTGATGATGTTTGCTACCATGGAGTACATAAGATGATTGATTGGAGGTAATGTCGTGTATTATAGAGTACTTCTGATATTAATAGTGATTATACCTAGTGGGAGTATCAAGGATTGGTAATGGATATCTATAAATATATTAACCTATGATATGTTGATATCTATATGATATTATTGTCATTAATTTATTTTTGATGTTGGTTATTTTTATGCATTGTATATGGGATACACATATGAGGCTTATTTTGATTTTCCATGAAATATTTTGTTATATAACTTTCTTGGTGGAGAGGCATACACATAGTTTATTAGGATGTACTAGTATCTATTTTATCTTTTTATCATTGGAATTCCTTATGATTTTTTCCTTTATCAGATCTTTAAAACATATATATTTATTTTTCTATCATAGGTATTATCATTCAATATTATTATATAAATATTAGCCAAAATATTTTTCCCTCTTATTTTATAGTCAGGATCCAAGATTTCTTACCCTAGTAGTACTATTTGTTTTATCCTAATTTTCCACCAATAAATGATTTAAGGGTGAATAATTATTTCTAGGGGAGCTAAATTGACCAAATTATGATTTTAGTGGTGATGATTAAGTTATTTATCATATTGTATGATCATATAAATTATATATTTCTCCTATTTAGTCAATAATTGATACAAATTATTAAATACATAATAACCCAAATGATATATGGGGGAGGGAGAGACCAAAATCATCATAGTGAGTCAGGCAGTGGATAGTTTCTTGTGTAGGAACTAAATATGTTATGTATAAAAATTTTAATATGTGATATTTTACAATGGTACATAGTTTTTCTAGATGGAGAGGGTTGGTTTATTGGAGCCCTTTGTTATTGTATATTATTAGGTATTTTTATTACACTATAAAAAGGTTCTTTAAATTTGATTAGTGTTCCCCAGGTGAGTTTAGGATAGCTCTAAGTGATGTTTATGATACCCCAAATACATGATATATATTTATTATTTTTTTTCCACATGGTTCTATTATAATTATTAAATCACAATGTTTATACTAAGATGATTGTAGGCATTATCTAAATGTGTATGTTTATTTTCAATCCAATCCTCAAAAAATGAGTTTTGGATAGTTTTAGTGAGAAAATAGGAGACAAAATAAGTGTTTGAGGTGATAGAAAAATATAAATTATAACATAAAGAAGTTTAAATATTTCATGTTTCAAGTACCGTTTAAATATAATTGAAATCATAGTTTCTATATGTTTAATATACCTCATATGAGAAGTCTAAATAACTTAATGATACCATAGGCTAAAAAACTATGATTATAAAAACTCAAATCCTAATATCCAAAATCCAAAACAAAATCCCCACTCACGTCTCCAACATTCCATGATTATTAGATTCCAAGGAAGATAATTTTTCATAAACTTTAAATCATTGGATCAATTTACATTTATTTATACATATAATTTCATGGAAATTCATTAAAAAAAATAAAAGACTAGTCATAAAATCATATGTTCTAATAATAATGACCTAGTGAATTAAATTCACATGAGATCACATTGGATCCCCTGACACAATTATAAATATACGAGATATCATATCGACATGTATATGAATTCATACAAGGAATACTACAATATAAAAGATTAAAATACAACTAAACACATAATACAAAAAAGATCACTTGATCAAATAAAATGAATGTAAATAAAATGGACACTAACCTAATAAAATGAGGACATAATAAAAATTATCTATCTCCATTAATCTTCTCACCCCATGATTAGATCCATTTTGGGAGTCACTACTAATGGATTCAAATCAAATAAATTCTAACCATTCAGAATGAAAATAATAACATTAAAATTAGGATAGGGGAAAAGTCAAGATCATTTGTATTTCTCTAACATACATAACTTTAATGAGATAGTAAATATTAGAATATTAATGGGTATATATTTATTATATCATTATATTCACTATGAACAATCATGGATATGAGATAACTAGAAACATAAATTTAAGTTGATGGAATTTCATAAATAATTCACAATGAAAATCCACCTACACATCCAAGACCAAAATAACAATACCTTGACTCTATATAACATAATATCATTAGTACTAGTCCAAAAATAACTTGTTATTAATAGAAACCAAACTACACATACCTATATACTGAATGATAATATTAGAGATGATGTCTCATAATGATTGAATAAGTCAAAATTTGATGGAATATGTCATGTGTTCTAGAAATATTTGTAACACCCCGACCCCAGTTACCCAGAGTCGGTACATTATTACATTACATTGGCATGATCACAAGGAAAAAAATGTGTCGAAATATAGATTAGTTTAGTATTATTGGAAACAATATTCATACATAATTTTAACTTTACAACTTGAAAAGGAAAAAAACACGAATTTATTTCATTAGAAACATCCAAGCCTCTTATATTATGCCTGCAAGTCACTCATCACTAACTTATTAATATCCTAGGAAAATAAATCATAAGAAATGGGTGAGCTCAAATTCTTAGTAAGTGTAAGCAATACAGCAGAAGATAACATAAATATTGAACATGGTGAAAAATTGAAACCACATGCCTTTACCAATAATAAACATGAATAATCTTGTAGAAGGAATATGATCTGAGTAAATAATTCCATAATAAAACATAATATTGGGTATCATACTAGTCTAATGACCACGTGAATCATAATATTATTTCCATAATGAGGGAATGTATAATGCCGGACATTGTGAAATTTTTTTTCAAGTCCTCGGCCAAGACGTCTAAAAATGATTAAGGCCTCGGCCAAAACCACATATCAAAATGGGAAAGGGCCTCGCCCAATTCCACATCTAGTACCGATGCATCTAGGAGCTATAGTGGGATCTACCCATCACTTACTAAGTCCAATAAATTCCTCATATGAAAACGTTTAAATATAACATAAACATTCATATTAAAACAAGCATATGAAATGTCAATAATTTAACTATAAAACATGAGTGGTATAGAAATATAACATCCACAATCAAACATATCAAAAAACCTTAAATACAATATGAATGTTTTGTATCATAATAAATCAACATCAAATAAACATAAAATCCCTCAAATGATGTTGACGTAGATGACATAAAATCCTTTTTAAAGAAATATCTCTTTCTATTTTGAAATCATTTAAAAGTCACATAATTATAAAGAAAACATTTATTTTGATAATATTCTTATAAGCTTGTAAGGTAAGCTTTGATGATGTTATAACGGTTGAAAATAGCCACACCCGTTGTATAAGTTAAAAAAAATATTCTTACCTTAAATTTGTCGAAAAGGTCAAATAGTACCTTGTTTAGAAAACGACGGAAAGATTCCTTTCAAAACATATAAGGGTATAAATGAATTTAAACCATTGTATAGTAAATAGTAAAAATGTTTTGAAATACATTTTTAAGAAACATGGACGTGGATGATAAAGAGGTCCTAATAGATACTTACGTAAAAACAATCACAGATAATAAAGAGATTGTGAAATTAACCCATACCTTGTACTTTTCCTTGGTCAAGGGTAGGTTAACCTCCTGTATAATAGATAAATCATTTTTATTAAATTATACAAGAATCATATACATAAATATGATATCATATATGATCTTCTAATATTTCTTTTTTAATAATACTTTAGTATTATCCTCATTTCGGGTGTTCACTTACACATTTTATTTTATATGTTTTGTTACATAAGCCGTGTTTGTTATGGATATGTTATATATTATTCAAACCCATAATGATATCATGTCCTTAAAAATTATTTTTAATCATCAAATAAAAATTATTTTTGAATGCATACGATGGGGAATGAATCTCATCGCGTACGTGGAGACGGTAATCCGTACGTACGCCCGAGCAACAATATCATTCTTTTGAAATTAAAATAATATATAATTGGATGGTATATCATATATACAGAATAATTATCATGTTATATTTATTATTTACATCAGTTAAACATAATTATTATACCCATCCAAATAATATTGTATTGAATAACAATTACACCATGACATGGATACGGTAAGCCATATGTACGCACGTATGGTGACATGTCGATCAAAGGATGGATAGAATAATGAATTTGGTTGTACCATATTTATAATAAAATCATAGTATATAGAAGATACTGGATTTATTATTTTATAATGGAAATAACAAATAAAATGGAAGTGGAAGAAAAAAGGAACTTGAAAAAGGTGATGAAATATTTACCTCTTCTTCGGGTTCTTCCCTTTGATTTGATCAAAAAGGATCCATAGTTTGGATTTATGACTAACATAAGTCCTCTAGGATGAAGGGAGGGAAGTTGAGATGATATTTGAGTGGGGTTTGGCCCAGAAAAAAGGCTTTTAAGGTGTGAATTTGAGAGAAAGGGGAGGTCCCTTTTATAAGAGGAGTGAGGGGCACCTTAGGAAAAGCTAGAAATATTATTTTATAATAAAATAATTTTTGGTATCTAATGGCTCCAAAGAGTATTATTTTAATCTAAGGTGGGGATGGGTCTAAAAACACTCAAACAATATGTTTTATACTGGTTTGGGTCACTATATTAACCTCATCTTTTATATTTAACTCTTAGTTAAATAGTTTGACATTTAGAACGTGTCTTTGTATTTTTATATTATATGGTTAGTAAACCTACTATAAACTTCCCAAAGAACCCCAAGTGGTTAATTAATGATAACAATATCATTATATATGTCATTTTTCTGATACTTGGATTTTTAGAAATATTATATCAATTAATAATATAATATTTGTTTTAAAAACTCTTCTATGACAATTTTACACTATTTAATAATTGATTTTTGTTAATGTCTTAAAAAATTTATTAATTCAAAAAAACAAATCATATAGTCAGTAATAACATGTCATATTAACCTATTAAATTCGTTTATGTCATCAAAACTTTCAGATTATATTTATTTTAACATTTATAATAAAAATTATTTGATTCTTTCGTCAATAAATAAAATACTGCATCATCATTGTGTCATAAATAAATTCAATTATTCAATGTCTAAAAATTAAAAATAAACTTCGATTATGTAGGAAATATTTTTATATTTATATTTAATATTTATAGTTGAAGATATAATATGAATAACCCAATTTAAAAAGTGTTTTACTAAAATATATATGCTTATGTCATTTTTGTATTTACTTTAACTTAATTAATATAAAGTGACATTATCACTTACAAGTGTCTCTATGGGGTCCCAAAATCGACCCAAAGATTCCAATGGTCTAAAATGTATCATTTAATAGGGTTAAGGACACGTTTTAGGGTAATTTAATTTTATTATAATTTTATTTGTTTACCCTTATTTAACGAATTTACCCTTTAACCATGTTAAATAAAATATTTACAGAAGTAATTATTCAAAATGTCTAAAAATAAATGTTACCTATTTAAACAATTTCGACCTCCTGATTATAAATATGGAATCCATTTATCTAAATTCAAAATACAGAAGTGTCAGAAATTAATTCGAAATTAATTCTCGTTGTCAAAATAAAAAGCGTGTTTTTAAGAAATAATAACTATCAAAAGATTGACACTTGCTTATGTATAGTTTAAATGTGAAATTATGTCCAATGAACAAAATTGGATTAAATGGTAAAAATATAATCTAATTATACTTTAAATACACTCAAATTCATAATTTATCACTATTAATTATTTCGATTAAAAAGTCATTTTTAATTAAAATTTATTAATTTTCACTATCCATCAAAATATGAAAGTTATCAGAAAAGTACCAAAACTTCACCTAAGATAATTTCGATACTCCGAATCCAAAAATGAATTCTATTTTACCAAATTAAAAACATATAAACATCATTTATTAATTTAAAATTAATTCTTGTTGTCGAGACCAAAAGGCGTATTTTTAAGAAATATTAACTATCAAAAGATTGATACTTGTTTATATCCAATTTCAAAGTGAAATTACTTAAAATCACCAGAATTGGATTAAATGGTAAAAATTTAATATATTTATAATTACAAACCATTAAAATGTATAATTTAACCGTATAATTGTTTTTACTAAAAAAGTTTTTTCGGTTAAAATATATAATTTTTCGCTATTCACCCAAATATGAAAGTTATCAGAAAAACACCAAAAATTTCTAAAATCTAAAATATTATGTCCCGATTCTAAAGAAGAATTTTTTTTGTCAAATTGAATATATAAAAGTTTCAAATCTTGGATTTAAAAAAGGTTCTCCATTAAAAGGCGGTAAAATTGCATTTTTTTTAAAAATACATCTTTTATCTGAAAAAATGAATTTTTTCTTAAATTATGACTAAGAAACTCATAATGTGGATTGTAAAATTATAATTATTATATAATGTTAAAATTTCAGTTAATACTATTCATAACCGCTTTTGAATGGCTATTTAGGTAAGTCGGGTTGCTTTAGAACTCGGTGTTGCGTGTAGTGAAAGTTATTGGATTACTTTGAAGAAATAATGTACTATGAAATCTTGGGGTGTCACATTCTTCCCTCTTTCAATAAATTTCTTCCTCACAATTTGATATATTTTTTTGAAAATAAAATGTTGAAAATAGAAAATACATTTGTGGGAAAACCCACATCGGAAATTGGGTTAATAAAATTTAGTCTTAATAAGAGGAAAATGGGAATGAAAAAGTCACCACCAAATTATGATATAGATTGGGGGAAAATTGGATGAAATTAGAGACACATAATTAGAGGAAAATTTTAAATATTTATAGGGAGTGATTTATTTCATCAATCACAAACATTTGTAGAATTGAGGGCCTCAAAGACATAAATCTATGATGATTTAAAATATCATTGGTTCCACAATACATAAGGTATTAGGATAACACATTTTTAGTTTAAAGATCCCTTTCCTAAAGTTTAAGAATTAATTTTTTCATGGAATAAAAGAATAAAAAAAATATACTTTACAAGTAGAGTTCCATCCTTTAAAAAATTTCTACCACAAACTTATCTTTCACATTAAAGGATAATAAAAACTAAAAAAATTATTCTATTTATCCTATTCGTAAATGGTAAAAAAATGAATATATGATTCATCTAACAGACCCTTAAAGAAACTACATTATTCAATCCAAGACATCACGTGGGTCAGTGGTAGGTGATACACCCTTGTCGCCCTTCGGTTGTGGGTTCATGTCTCGCAGCCTTGTCGGACACGATGGGTTGTCGACCGACCCCCAGGTTGTCCTTTTTATGGAAATCCAAAAATAATCTCAAACTAGACTTATCCAAAATACTTTTGTCAAGACTCCCAGTCCAAAATTTATAGGGAAGTTAAGCACAATGATGATCCTTTTTGCCACATTATAACATGTGAACACCTTCGTCATGTATTCTTTTAAAACACTGCAACATCTTGTATTACCATAAAAACATATTGATTACATTCATGCTCCCTTGTTCATTATAGAATACTGAATATAATCCTTCTATCAAAAAATGTTGTACACTCAAACAATGATTGAATATACAAATCATTAATCAGTTTCAAGGTATTCAATAATATCCAAAATAAATTATCCAAATCAAACATGTATTATTCCAAAATCACTAACTCAGTATCAGAACCATATTATAGTTTATCTTTATCTCAACCACATATTTTCAAAAAATATAACCTACTATTGAGTCACTTTTCTTGGTTCCACACAATCACAAATCCTTAATGAAATTATACTGCAGTACAATCCTTATATTCTCCATAATTATTTTAACCAGTACAACGTTGATACAACAATCAAATGACATAATTATTTCATAACAACATAAGAATTGTAATCATTTCTCCTCATCTGTTGTTGTATAATAACTTTATTATTATCCATTAGCATCATTTGGGGCATACTCTGATTATTTGAACATTGGTTTTCATAGTGTCCCAAATCTTTTTAGATGAAACATTGTAAACTTGAAACCATTTTCTTACCCTTGCAGTCACGTACATGGTGTCCTTTTTCTCCACACTAATAAAAAACTCCCAATCCCTTCAAGAAAGTTACTGGGTGTTTCTTCCCACAGTTATAACATATGTGAAAATTCATCTTTTCCCTCTTCCCTTTATCCATCATTCTCTTTTCCATCCTTTTCTTCTCTTGCTTCCCTTCAAAGAAATAGGACTCAGAGAATTATTTACTTATCTTTTTAACACATGATACTATTTCTTCGTATGTTGAGAATACACGGGATACAATTTCCCTTCTAAATGTTGGCTTAATACTGTGAACAATATGATCCTTCTTACTCCTTGGATCATACGTATTGCTGGAGTTCACAATCCTTCTGCTAGGCTCCATTTCTAAAAAAATGGCATACACTAGGTTAGTTTATGAATTCCAATTAATAATTAAAAACTTGTAAAATACCTAATGTAGACTGAACAATTTATAGATATAATCCATAATCATAAAAATGTTTTCTTTGAGGAAGTATATAATCATAAACCCTTCATAATGGTTCATAATGAAAATGAGAATTATCCTAATCATATCCCCCGGGAGTGTCGTAACCAAGAGTGCAGAAAGGCCCGTTGTCGTGCACCAGTTCCTGTTCAAGTCTATCTCAATGCGGTGTTTTTGGGTTTTACCCCTAGATGCATCTGTGCCAGATCTGCCTCTACC
This sequence comes from Viscum album, assembly GCA_963277665.1. NCBI lineage: Eukaryota > Viridiplantae > Streptophyta > Magnoliopsida > Santalales > Viscaceae > Viscum > Viscum album. Next base: position 1,272,298,065 of record OY728132.1, on the reverse strand, counting down.
TACTCATATCCAGACAGGGATGTATTTCTCAGAAAACTCAAAACATCTCTATATTACCAAAATTTTAGGAAGTTCTTATTTACTAATCCTGAAAGTCTATATTTGGGTAATGTTCTCTAATCAGAGTTTATCTAAATCTAGTTTATAAGTTTTGTACTAAACTTCCCCTGATACCAACTATAACTCCCCAACCCCAGTTACCCAGAGTCGGTGCATTATTACATTACATTAGAATGATCACAAGGAAATCATGTCTCGAAAGACTGATCAGTTTAGTATTATTGGAAACAACATTCATACATAAGTTTAAATTTACATCTTGAAAATAAAAACAACATGATTTTATTTCATTAGAATCCTCCAAGACTCTTAGATTATGCCTACAAGTCACTAATTACTAACTTCTTCATGTCCTGGGAAAATGAATCATAAGAAAGGGGTGAGCTCAAATGCTCAGTAAGGGTAAGCAATACAGCGGAAGATAACATAAATATTGAGCATGGTGAATAATTGAAACCACATGCCTTTACCAATAATAAACATGAATACATTTATGGAAGGAATATGACCTGAGTAAATAATGCCATAATAAATCAGAATAATCGGTATTCTACTAGTAGAATGACCACATAAACCATTAATATTATTTTCATAATGAGGGAATGTATAATTCCGGACATTCTGAAATATTTTGTCAAGGCCTCGGCCAAGACGTCTAAAAATGATTGAGGCCTCAGCCAGAACCACATATCAAAATGGGAAAGGGCTCGGACAATTCCACGTCTAGTTGTCTCATGAGACCTACCGATGGATCGAGGATCTTTAGCAGGCTCCACCCATCACTTACTAAGTCCAATACATTCCTCATATAAAAAGTTTGAAGTATAACATAAACATTCGTATTAAAACAAGCATATTAAATGTCAATAATTTAACCATAAACCATGAATGGTATAAAAATAGCACATCCACAATCAAACATATCACAAAACCTTCAATACAATATGGAAGTTTTTTATCATAATAAATGAACTTCTAATAAACTAAAAATCCCTCAAAGGATGTTAACATAGATGAAATCAAAACCTTTGTAGAGAAATATCTCTTTCTATTTTGAAATCCATTAAGAGTCACATAATTATAAAGAAAACATTTATTATAAAAATATTCTTATAAACTTGTAAGGAAATCTTTGATGATGTTAAAATGGAAGAAAATAACCGCACCCGCCATATAAGTTAAAAAACATTCTTACCTTAAATTTGTTGAGAAGGTAAAAAAGTACCTTGTTTGGAAAACGATGGAAAAATTCCTTAAAAAACATATAAGGATATAAATTACTTTAACCCATTGTCTAGTAAATAGTAAAAATGTCTTGAAATACATTTTAAAGAAACATTGATGTGGATGATAAAGAGGTCCCAATAGATACTTACGTAAAAACATCCTCGAATAATAAAGAGATTATGAAATTAACCCTTACCTTGTAATTTTCCTTTGTCGAGGGTAGTTTAACCACCTTTATAATAGTTAACTAATTATTATTAAATTATACAAGAATCATATACATAAATATGATATCATATATGATATTCTAATATTGCTTTGGTAATAATATTTTAGTATTATCCTCGTTTCTGGTGTTCACTTACTCATTTTCTTTTATATGTTTTGTTACATAAGACATGTTTGTTATATTTAGGTTGTATATTATTCATATCCAGAATGATATCATGTCCTTAAACATTATTTCTAATCATAAAATAAAAATTATTCTTGAATGTATATTATGAGGAATGAATCTCATCGCATTCGTGGAGATGGTAATCCGTACGTACGCACGAGCAACAATATCATTTTTTTGATATTAAAATAATATAAAATTGGATGTTATATCATATATAAAGAATCATTATCATGTTATATTTATTATTTTCCTCAGTTAAACATCATTATTATACCCATACAAATAATAATGTATTGAATAAAAATTACACCACGACGTGGAGACGGTAAGCCGTACATATGCACATATGGTGACAATTCATTCAAAGGATGGATATAATATTGATTTTGGTTGTACAATATTTATAATAGCATCATATGTAAAGACCCTGAAATTTCAAGGAATTTTTCTCTCTCTTTAAATACTTTGAAATTTTATGAGTCTGTGGCTTCTGACGACACCTGATTCCGAGGCCCGGTGTGCCCGGAATAAATTTTTGAATTTTTGTTCTGGTACGTTCAGTAAACATACGAGTGGGTTTTTCTATCTTTTGAACCGGTGCTCGGAATTGAAATCCTAGGACACCAATGAACTCGCAGCGCCGATATTCACTTAAGGGGACCCTTACCGCAGTTGCGTTTTATGCGGGTTGAAAGTTTATTTTTGGAGATTTAGAATGAATTAAATAAAAATTGTTGTAAACAATTTTACTTTATTTTATTTTATTTACAAGAGGATGTTATGGGTGGGGCCCCCACGAACCCAATCCATTCACCACCCCAAAACTCCCCATTAATACCCCTATTTATTACTTTGAAAACTCCACAAGTTTATTATGGTGGAACCATCCCACCTCCCTCCTCCCATAAATTGTGCCAATTCGTATAATTAATATCAGTGTTAATTTATTGGCACCTCTTTTGAATTAATATGAATTGCATGGAAATTCTATTAATTGGTGAGCATCCGTATTTCTTTTGCGTTGGAAAATCACTTTTGGGGGAAAGGCTTTAAAGAATTAAAAAGGGAGGTGGTCTTTTTTCGACGAATAACACTGTTCTTCAACGAAGAACATCCCCGGTGAAGAATGTGAATGAATTCTTCCTCAGACACACCTCGACCTCAAGGAGCCTACGTCACCTACGACAATGACTCTTCCTCCATCATTGACGGGATGACATCGTTCTTCCACGACGCCCAAGTACTGCGACTCTCGTCCTCAGCGGCTCGATGACTAACGATGTCAACTAAGAGGTAGGAGGATTTGTATATATCATTTATGTGATTTATACCCTCGAGCATGGTTTTTAATTGTTGGGTGATGATTTGAACCACTAACATGGTGGATACGGACTAACGAACAAGTTCGGACCCATCGTCGTACCATTCTTGATGCGCGGGATGTTGGTGAGGATGAAACGGGACCGCAACGGCGATTTGGAGCCTTCGCAGTGGAGTTCAGATCTTGAGATGAACGAAGGCGTAGACAGAAGGAAAATTGGACTACAGGAATGACTACGGTGGCCCGCAGAAGACCGAGGTAACGCGGTTCGCCGGCGCGGCGCTACCGGTGACCGGAGGCGGCGGCCGACACTGGCCGGCCGCTAGGAGGCGGTGGCGCCCCATCACGCTGCTGGAACAAGCCCATCGCGACACCGACCGCAGCAGAGAGGAGGGGATCCCGCAGCCGTGTGGGATTCGGGAGACAAGCGGCGCCAGCCTCGCGTCGTGTTCGTGGAACTGGGGGTCGCGCCCCATGCTCGGCCAGTTGGCCAAGCCAGCACACCCCCCCCCCCGGCTAGGCCGGGCTACGCCCTACCGGGCCGGACCCAAACCCGGACAATTTATCTTGACTCGGCTCAGTCTCTTCGAACCTCTACCTAGAGCATCTTCGAATCATGTTGAATTGGTCTACCCCATTACCTTATTGATTAGTTAGAACCGGAATCCCTATACCTAAAGCTACTGATTCAGATTCTGTTATGAAACCTGAGCCTTCTGAAGAGTCCATGTCCCTTTAGCCGGTGGAGCTGGTTCTAACCTCTTATTTCGCTTACTGATTTAGTAATATCAAGATGAGTCCACTACTAGAGAAAGAGCCCTTGTCTTTGGCGCCTAGTCTTCAAGTTCTTCTTCAATGTCAATTGTAACTGACTCCAATTCATTCTTTCACTCCAATGCCACCTCGTTCCTATCTTATTTTGACAATACCAGAACATCCTCTACGCCGTGCCCTGGATATTCCATTTCCGCCTAACCTGAATCTCTTGACTGAGCTGCATTCTTTCCTAACTTGACTTTATTGTGATGAAAGAATTTCCGAGGCTCAGTCTTAGTCAGTAAAGCTAATCCCCAAAGCCCAAGAAAGACTCCTTTCCAGCTACTCTGGTTCAGTCTTTCCTATCCTTGGCATCGAGTAAGTACCGGAGTCACTCTTATAAAATCAGTAGGTTTCTGAACTCCCTAACTTCGAAGTCAATTCAATCTCTAACCCTACCTTATTTATTTCCCGGAAGAACTGTCTTTCATTTCAACTGAGATGCATTTCCAATCGGTCTCGTACCCAAGTGTATATCCCTTATTTGTTTGTGTAACACTCTTGATATTGAAACCAGAGAATAAGATTACCGCTCTAAGTCGATCTATTCACTATTAGAAGAGTACCGTTCCCTCCAAACCTTCCTAGTCGAGCTTCCACCGCCCCTCAAGAAAGAGATGGGAGCACATCCGTAACTCAACGAAATGACTTACGGGCACTCATCTCATGGATACCACTATATAGAAGAGTACCGTCTTGAGCCAGAGTTGGGGCTTTTGCGGCATCTAGTTTAGTATCAGATAGAGAAGATAGTTTAGTCCCTTGGCAAAGAAGGTTGACTTCTCTGTCACTTCCGTACTTCTGTAACTTCTCTTTAGCTTATGAATTGAATTGGTTAGAAAGTCTTTCCCTGGAATTGGCTAGAAGAGAGGGATGCGCCCCCCTCCAACACTGACTTCTTAGTCGAGTAGTTATCTTTCTCCTTAGCTTCGGTTTTCTCAAAACTGGCTACTCCTTATGATATGCCACCTCAACCCCCGATCTAAGAGCATCTGATAACATCTCTGGCATTGTCGAGGGAAACTCAGATAACCGGAATGATTGGCCTTCACGCTAGCAACAGATCTTTCAGCGGATGTAGCAGCGTCAGCTGACGCAGATTGAAGAAGAACTTGTCCTGCTACTGGGTCAACTCCAAACCAACCCTCCTCCAATGACCACACCTTTATCTCGTTTTCCATACTCCCCCCTCCTCATCCTCAATCTGGTGGTCCCTCTCCTAGCGCTCAAGGAGTTGCTTCTTTTTCACTTTTTCTTGTTCTCAACCTCAAAACCTTTTTAGGTTGGGAGAAGGCATTAGTCGTCTAAGTCGGGCTGCTCATCAGTGCGTACTGTGCTCCCTATTTCACTTCCGAGCATCTTTCCGAACATCTAGTCAGGCCTAGTACCGAAGTCGAGTGATACCACTGAGCTTTGAATGGGTCTCCCCCTTTCGATGAGCAACAATCTGACATTGAATGCTTGAGCCATTGCTCGGACAATGAAAGATCGTGTCTTGTCTCTTTTGAAGACCTGTGCGCTTTCCCTTTTGCGGGCCTATAATCGCGAGTGAATCCTTTGTTCCCAGAAACTACTACTTCACCTGATTGGAAACCCTTGGATTCCTAGTGAAAACTACACCTTCATCTCGATCAAAGGTGGGATCCTTGAACTTCCTATTCCCCTTTCGGGGGGTCCCCATTGATAGATAGGGGCAATATCAAGGTAGACAAGACAAAGACTACTCTACGACAGCTCTACTTTTCGTCCGATTGAACCACCTGAAAACATCACTTAGCTATGGTGACTCTCTGACTGGCTTTTTCTTTCTCACTCATTGATCAAGGGAAGATCATCCGTCGGGCACTTGAGTTTGAGATAAAGAACATATAGGTATAGAGGTAGGGGGTCTGGGTCCGTCTCAGTGCAGTAGGGGAGTCCATTGTGTTGTGATAATCTTTAGAAATGCATTTGATCAAGAGGAAAGGATTGAAAAACTGATCGACCAGGGAGAAAGCTACCTTTAAAATGTCCCTTCCAAAAAGTAGAATTTTCGGTCTACTCAGATAGGAAAGTAAAGATCATGTGGAAGCTTCAGTCACAGGTGGTGAAGCAAGAGAGAGAGAAGGTTCGACCTCTTCATTCCCTTAGAAAACTCCCATGTTGATGGAGACCCATCCGTTGGGGTATCATACCCCACCCACACCAAAATCAATGCTCAGCTAGCTTGTTTCTAATGGATGATACTTTCCAAAAAGAAGAGGAAGATGACGGGAGTGCGAAACTCAACCACTGAAATTGGTGCATGAAGGCTCGGTTCGCCTCTAAAAATCTTAAAAAACATGAAATTCGGGCTCAAGAGAAAGCAAAGGAAGATATAGGAGAACCGTGGGTTAAGGACAAAGGGCATGATCAAACCATCTTTTCAGATTAGTACTTTGCTTCGGTACTGGGCTCAAAAGTCTGACAAATGAAGTGAACTCTACATTGACTGTATCAACGATTCCATAAAAGGAGAGGAAAGAGACCTTAAGAAGTCCATTTCCTCCATCCATAGGCATAGACGAAGAAAGCAGAAGCATAGGAGGGGATTGAACGAGGGATGCATCTCCCCCCACTTGGGACTATTTTTCAGTCTCTTCCCATAACATGAGCAACAGACCTCTGATCGACACGCCGTCAGTTGCATAGGAATCCTTGGATCTCAACAGTAATCTCGGTATATTACACATGGGGTTTCAGTGAAGTTTGGGAATGGCTGGGTTGGTTCGAACCCGAAGCCAACCGGGCCCTTGGAGCGGAAACACTTATAACTTAAGGACCGGTCATCTAATTGACATGTCATCAACTACGTTAAATTACTTTTGATTAGACGATTCTTTTGGCGTACTCCACTTGAGGTTTGGGCACAGCTGGAGTACGGTCGGGTTGGTTTTAGCTTAAAAACCAACCAGGCCCCTGGAACGGAAAAGCCAATAACTCTTCGACCGGGCGTCCGATTGACCCACCATCTATCGCGTTGGGTTTCTTTTGATAAGAAAGAACTTTGGGATAAATAAACTCTGGACTTAGTGACAATTGATGTATCGACCCCCCTTGCTCGAGGAGCGAACCCTCCCGGAATCGAGTGTGCTGTGTGTGGAAACCCTAAAGCTGGCTACGACTGCATCAACTACTGTACTGGAATCCTCCGTGGGTTTGACGGCAATGACTACTATTCATGTATCCTGTGTGGGTCCGATAGAGTAGCAGGTCTTGTATCATGTGTGGGTCATATAGCTTAGCTTGACTTGTATCTGGTGTGGGTCTGATAGCTTAGATGAATCAGTGACTATATCTGATCATCTTTATTTCTATACGAAATATGTGTACCTTTGTGAGATGAGTCTTGACTTTCAATCATTACCAACAGTGTGATTGACTTCCTTCATGTGTAGACTAGGTTGTGCTTGGGATCGAGAGTAGGAGCTGAACTGGGATTGATGACATTGGTATATGTATGGTAATATACCTAAGTAGAGTGTGTTGATGCTTCGTGGTTACACCTTTCCTTGTGGTTTATCCTTTGTGGATTCTGGGAGACCTTTTCGGGTCTCGGCGTTCCTACTGAGTATCGTATACTCACCCCTGCATGGGTTTTTCTCGCACTACGTTGTGCTGGATACAGACGAAGGACAACGCTGATCGTGGTAGAGGCTTGTAGAGCTGGATGGTACCTGGAGGTGGAGCACTTGGTGTGACATACACGGAGCAGACGGACATACCCATGGTTCTGGGAAAGACTATCTGTACCCACCCTTCAGGTGGGATTCCCGGAGAACGACTCGGTGGTTTCTTATTTACTTTACTGCCATTGCACTAGATTTTCAATTATACTGTACTTTTAGTTGGGTTTGTATACTGGCCCATTTACTTTTCAGCACTTACTTTTTTACTCAGTTTACATAGTGCTTGCATCAGTTGTGTACTCTATTGTGTTCTTTACTTTTATAAAGGCAATGGCTTCCCTTTTTATCGAGATTTACACATTTGGTGCTAGTCGCCAGCCCCTGGTTTATGGAAGGCGGGATTTGGGTAGTCACGACATGGGCCCCGAGGAAGGGTCATGACAAATTGGTATCATAGGAGTCGGTTCTACCAAAGAACTCCAGACTCTGATCCTTCGTTTCAGTGAAGCAATAGTGTTAAGAGTATTGAGTGTGGTTTTCAGTCTAGGGAGTCCATTGTTGGTGCGGCGGACAATGTATCCATACATCAGGACCATGAACTCTAATTTCCGACTCAGTCAACGAAAACACTATTTTCTTGTGTGTTTCCATCAAAAGTTTTCTTTGTGATTACATTGTTTCAGCTCACAAGGTATACTGTTTGACTTTGGCGCATCTATTTCTTTATAGGATGGCCCCACGAAGGCAGCCAGCTAGGGTTCCGAGTTACGTGCGAGATAGCATCCCACCGAGCGATGATGCCTCGGTGTAGGGACCCATCACAGCGGAGGCACCAGCAGTACCACTACCCATTGAGCCACCGATACTACCAGCCCCAGCAGCAGAGAGTGCACGCTGACTGAGTTCATTACAAGAGTATCAGCGATAGAGGTTGCCTAGGTTCCATGGAGAGACGGAACCTCAGGCAGTCGAGAATTGTGTGGATGCTATCATCAGAGTATTCAGATTGGTAGGGACACCAGTCAACCTTATGGTGATCCTTGCTCCGAGTCTCCTGCATGCAGCAGCAGGTAGATGGTGGAGCTTGATGCTCCAGGTGCATGACGAGGCATCTCTACTTTGGATAGACTTTGAGAGTCTCTTCCGCTCGGAGTTTGTTCCAGCCACCCTTCATGTGGTGTGGATTCAGGAGTTACTACATCTGCAACAGGACAACATGAAGGCAGCTCAATACTCGAAGAGGTTTACTGACCTCTCACGCTACTCCACGGATATGGTATGGGACTCGTTCTTCACTACCCAGAACTTCGAGCAGAGACTGAGGCATGAGATCAGGGCTTCGATGATTACCCTCAGCATCCCGACGTAGGCAGGGGTGCTGGAGAGATCCATTATAGTGGAGAGCTTTGTCACTGATCAGCCACCAGCGGGGACACCCACTATAGGGCGACACGTAGTAGAGTCTTCTGTAGCCACCAGTAGACAAATGTCATGGGGGTCCCAGAGGACTAGACTATTAAGTGGGAGACCTCAGGATACAGATTCGGTTGTGCGGGGCACACGAAACAGAGCCAACCATACGAGGAGCAGACCATGCTATGCATGATGTGGGCAGGGCCACATGGCTCATGACTGCTCGACCCGCCATGCAGATGAGCACAAGACAGTGGAGGGACCTCCCTGGCAGAGGTAGTGGTTTGACCGTGGCGGTCTGCAGGGAGCAGGAGGATGAGGCAGAGGAGCTGGATGAGCAGCAGGTGGTGGATGACGTTTCGAGGCTCTACCACCACCACCCCCAAGAGGTCCACCCCGACCACAGGGAGCTGGTGGAAAGAGGCATGCTTAGCTTCAGGCAGTGGAGGATTATGACCACAGTGCACCTGAGATGATTCGATGTAGTATCTGTGTCTACTCCACCCATTTTGCAGTTCTTATAGACACATGTGAGAGTCATTATTTTATTTCAACTTCCCTTGTTCAGAGCTCGGAGATTCTGACAGAGCCGTTGGCTCGATCCTTACGGCTAGAGACTCCTACGGGAGCAGACTCGATGATTACACACTAGTGCTGGCAGTGTGAGATTACTCTAGGAGGCGAGAGCTTCAGCTGAGATCTTCTTGTAGCGGCGTTGAGGCCTTACGACGTCATCCTGGGTATGGACTGGTTATCTACAGTCGATGCTCAGATTGACTGTATTAGGCACAAAGTGGGGTGTGTCCGCACAAATGGGACCAGGTTCACCTTAACCAGTGAGAAGGGAGCCTTTGCAGTGTAGGATGGACTTACACAGAGGAGAGAGCATCCAATCACACATCAGTTTTCTAATCTCATCCACAGAGTGGTTGATGTGAAGAGCCATAGTTTTCCTATTGTGGTGGGTCATTATGCGGATGATTTCACTGAATATGTTCTAGGACTACCTCCTATAAGATAGGTAGAATTATACATAGGCCTATAACCCGGGACAACACCGATATCTACTCCAGCATATCGGATAGCTCCCACTGAGCTTCGTGTGCTGCAGGTATAGATGGAGGACTTGCAGGGAAATGGATTCATCCGACCTAGTGATTCACCCTGGGCTTCTCCGATTTTGTTCGCCAAGAAGGCAGATGGGAGCTTGAGAATGTGTTTTGACTACAGTCACCTGAATCTGGTGACCGTAAGAAACAAATACCCATTTCCATGGATTGACGACCTCTTAGATCAGCTCAAGGGGGCACTATGGTTCTCGAAGATAGAGCTCGGGTCAGCCTATCACCAGATCAGAGTTCAAGACAAGGATGTACCGAAGACGGCCTTCAGGTGTCGGTATGGCCACTATGAGTTCTTGGTTATGCCCTTCGGCATGACCAATGCTCCAACAGTGTTCATGAGTCTCATGAACAGGATCTTCCAGCCTTACCTCGATCGGTTTTTCGTAGTCTTCATTGAAGACATACTGATTTACTCGACCACTGAGGAGGAGCACACCTACCACTTGCAGTTTGTTCTGGATACACTCCGAGAGCACCGGATTTATGTTAAGCTCTCGAAGTTCCAGTTCTAGATTTTAGAGGTTCACTTCTTGGGACACGTCATCTCGGAGGCGGGAGTTGCAGTGGATCCAACAAAGATCGAGGCAGTGCTTTCTTGGGAGCCACCCAGGAGTGTAGCGGAAGTTCAGAGTTTCCTAGGTCTGGCTGGGTACTATCGGAGGTTTGTCCCAGACATCTCCAGAGTTGTAGAACTACTTACAGCTTTGAAGAAGAAGAGGAAACCCTTCGTGTGGTCCGATAGATTTCAGTAGAGCTTTCCGAAGCTGAGGCAGATATTGACCAGTGCGCCCATCTTGAGGCTACCAGAGAATGGAGTTTGGTACGTAGTTTACTGCAATGCATCAGGGATCTTACTCAGGTGTTTCCTGATGCAATAGCAAGAAGTGATTGCTTATTGTTCGCGGAAGTAGAGATAGTATGAGAAGAACTACGCTACCCATGACCTGTAGTTAGCAGTAATGGTCTTTTCCTTTAAGATGTGGGGACACTATCTAATGGGCGAGCACTTTACAGTCTACTATGACCACCAGAGTCTCAGGTACATGTTCTCTCAGAAGGAACTGAACCTGAGACAGCGGCGATGGCTTGAGTTCCTCCAGGACTATGAATTTGAGATAGTCTATACTCCTGGGAAGGGGAATGTTGTGGCTGATGCTCTCAGTAGAAGATCGGTCATTATGCTACTAGGCGAGGAGACGTAGCAGCTATCCGCATTGCAGATATCCTTTGTGGATATAGATGGAGCAACCTTTCTTCAGTCTCTCACAGTCACTCCTCCACTTCTTCAGTGAGTTAGAGAGGCGCAGTATGGGGACACTGACTGTGAGACACAACATGCTCAAATATACTCAAGGGGCACTCAATGGATTTTATGAAGGAGGGGAGCACGTAATCCTCTTCAGGGGACGTATGATGGTACTAGTTGCACTATAGGAGGAGGTTCTGAGGGAGTTCCACACTTCCCCTCTAGCGGTACATCCAGAAGTGGTGAAGATGTATCAAGACCTCAGACGACAACACTGGTAGCTGGGTATGAAGAAGGTTGTAGAGAAGTTCGTTTCACGATGCCTCACTTGTCAGCAAGTGAAGGTGGAGCACCAGGTTCGAGCAGGCTTGGTACAACCCTTAGAGATCCCGGAGTGGAACTAGTGCAAAAAACATTATTTAAATCGGTTATTTTTCATTTTTTACGTTGAGTTTTAGCCGACTTTAACACAAAAAACATTATAAATAACGTTTTTTATGTTGGTTATTTAAAACCCTACGTAAGAAACATAACATCACGGTGTTTATCACATCGGTTAATTAATAACTGATGTGAAAAAACTGGGGGGGGGGGGTTATCACGTTTGTTATATAATAACCGATGTTATAAAACCGTACGGGGGATGTTTATCACATTGTTTATTAAATAACCAACGTGATAAACCCCTGGGAAATGGTTTATCACGTCGGTTATATAACAATCGACGTGCTAAACCAGTCCGGGGGGGGGGGGGGGGTTATTACAATGGTTATTTAATAACCGACGTGATAAACCATTTCTCAGGCCTTTTATCATGTCAGTTATTAAATAACCGACGTGATAAACCATTCCATAGGTGTTTATCACATCGGTTATTAAAAAAACCAACATGATAAACCCTTCCCGATTTCTTTATCACGTCAATTATAAAATAACCAAAGTGGAAGTCATTTTTTAAAAAAAAAAATTGAATGCAGTCCTCTGCTTTCCCCCAGAAACAACCAGAAACCAAATCAAGAATTCGTACCACAAAAACAGAGGTAGATCAAAACAAGAACTAAAGAAAAATTAAGCATTTACATTGATAACATATAAAACTTACCCCACTTGATAGCCCCCACCATACCCCTAGACTTCCCCTCGACCCCTTGGACAACCCCAAACACCCCGAGACAACCCCAAACACCCCGGGACAACCCCCCCCCCCCCCCAATTGGACTCTCACCACCCCCTGAACAACACCCCCTCACCCCACTTGACAGCCCCCACCACACCTCTGGACTGCCCCTCGACCCCCTGGACATCTCCAAACACCCCATGACAACCCCCACCCTCCTGAACAGCACCGCCTCACCCTACTTGACAGCCCCCAACACACCCTTGGACTTCCCCCCGACCCCCTGGACATCCCCAAACACCCCAGGACAACCACCCCCCCCCCCCCCACCCTCATGTATACCCCCACACCCTGGAAAGCCCTCCCCCACCCCATTGGAGCCCCCACCACACCCCTGGATCGCCCCCACCCCCTGGACAGCCCCAAACACCCCTGGACAACCCCACCCCCATGTATACCCCCACACCCACTGGACAACACTTCCACACCCATGGACAGCTCTCCCACACCCCTGAAACAGACCAAAAAGTTACCGAAAACAAAGCAGACCCCCCTCACCCCACAAGACTGCCCCCACCACACCTCTGGACACTCCCCCACACCCATAGACATCACCACCACCCCCTGGACATCCCCCACCCTCCTGGATATCCCCCCACCCCCTGGACAACACTCCCACATCCCTGGACAACCCTCCCACACCCTTGAAACAGACCAAAAAGTTACCAAAAACAGACCAGAACCCCCTCAACCCACTAGACTGCCCCCACCACACCCATGGACTTCCCCCCATCCCCATGGACACCCTGGACCACCACCCCCTTGACAACACTTCCACACCCCTGGACAGCCCTCCCACACCCCTGAAACAGACCAAAACGTTACCGAAAACAAACCAGAATCCCCTCACCCCACAAGACTACCCCCACCACACCCCTGGACACTCCCCCCATACCCCTGGACATCACCACCACCCCTGGACATCCCCCCGCCCTCCTGTAGACCGCCACCCCCTGGACAACACTCCCACATCCATCGACAGCCCACCCACACCCTTGAAACAGACCAAAAGTTACCAAAAACATACTAGAACCCCCTCAACCCACTAGAAATCCCCCAACACACCCCTGGACTGCCCCCCATCCCCATGGACACCCTGGACCCCCCCCCCCCACTCGACAGCCCCCCCCCCCCACCCTAGAAACCCCTCACCCCTGAACACCCCCCGGACAGCCTCCCACTCCCCTGAATAACCCTTCCACCCTCCTAAAAATGTTCCCACCCCTGGACTCCCCCCCCCACTCTCATGGACACCTAGGACCCCACCCCACCAGACATCCCTCCCAGACCCCTGGACACCCCCACCTCACTGAACACCCCCCCACACCCTTGGAACCCCTCCCCCCAGACCAGAATCCATACCCGAAAAACCATCATAAGTAGACCAAAACAAGATGTAGATAAAATTAAACATTCACATATATAACATTCAAAAATTACACTGTTAAATTAAAAACAAACTAAATCCAACCTAAATGACTACCAAATACCCAATTACAACCACAATATTCAAAATTACATTTTACATTACAAACAACTAAAATTCAATCATACCTGTAAAATAATTTGACCACTCCACTTTTAAGTGTATGATGTCTTCAGCAGTATAGGGTTGAGGGTCATCAAAAAACTAAAAATGAAAAGGATTTTAGTTAACATGTATAATGAATAAATAAAATTGAAATATTATGGAAAAGTTTAATAGGAAATCTTACCAGGTCAAAATTCACAATTATCCCAGTTGTTATTATTTCATACATAAATCTTAACATATAATATCCGCATTCGATGACGCCTTGTTGTTAATGACAATTCTGTTTGAATGAGTGTAAATTCAATATATTATTTTTATGTAATAAATCAAAAAGTACAGATTTTAAATGGATATTTACCTTCGCATTTACATATTTGATCTTTTCACTACTTTTCTTTCTGTTTTTTCAAAAGTAAGCCCATTCCCTATTAGAAAATAATACGAATGGGGTAAATTTAAAATTCATTATAATATATAAAACTATTGAGAAATTGAAACCTACTTTTCAAATATATTCTTAAAACTTTCCCGCACATCCTCATGGACAGAGCATATCCAATAAAGTGCTTTCTCCCATTGGAAAAAAACCCCTAACATCCAATGATCACTGATAAAAGGAAATTTAAGGTTAGTGGTTTTTTATGTTAAAAGATAATGAACTCTTTGAGAGAGATGTGTTTCATACCTCTCACAAAAACGCATCATCCAACATTGTGTGACTATATTCTTTTCAAGTCTTTCAGCAATATAAAGCATTCTTTGTTCCCCTTCCAATGCACATGCTTCAGGGGAAATCAATTGCAGGTCCATGAATCCATATACATCTGTCAGCTCATTCCTCTCACAAATTTCGTAAAGATACCTAATAAAAAACATACATAAGTATACATTTTTAATAAATATAATGCAGGGAAAAGGTGTTAAGACTTCCATGAAATTTTTTTTCACCATGTTGATGCCCAACATATCTCTAGTAACAAGCTCCATTATATCAGTTTTCATAATCCCCAAACTTATTTCACGTACAAAAACATGAGCTTCCCTTGGAAACTCATAATGACCCCCCCGAAAAATTTGAATATCTTGACAATATGTCAAGACTACTAGAATCTGTATTTGATGTCATAACCATTTGTCTTTGTTGTTGTCTAGACAATATGTCTTTACCTTTGAAGTATTCCTGTAAATATAAATATAAAAATATATTAGTTTGCAAATGATAAAACCAATTTAATAAAAAAATAAAATAAAATATATAACATTCATACCTCTATGGTAATGAGTCTAAGAAGTTTGGATGGCCAAATTAAAAAATGGTCGATACTATGTCCAACTGTCGTCACCTCATCTGTAGGTAATGGTACTCGAGCTGATTTATCTATAATATCTTGTACAGTGACCCTCTGATTCTCTACCTCTAATTGTTGATGATGAAATGTATCTCCTATACAATATACCAACCCATATGAAACTATATGAAGTTTAGGATTATCAACATACAAATCGCAATAAGTAGGAAGCTGCAGTGGAGGAGTAGGATAAAAAATGGGGTCCACAGGCCGAGGTGGGGGAGTGGGAGCTACTGGCGGAGGTGGATGATAAATAATGGGGTCTGTAGGGGGAGGTGGAGGAGTGGGAGCTGCAGTCTGAAATTTCCTTTGCATGTCTGCAAACATATACTGTACCGACGCTCTAATCTTTTCCTCCATCGTCGCATTATTATTATGAACTTCAGCCTCCCAGTATTCTATTTTTTATAAACCCCATCAACATTAGAAGTTGAAGAACGTGGAAACAATTTTCTTACCGATACACCTGCCGGATATCCTCTTACACGACTAGGATGTTCGGGATTTCCCAATGCTAAAGATAAAATATATTGGCTCCCAGTAGCTGTAAATGCCCCCTGTGAACTCTACTCCTCAAGAGAGTCCTGTATTAATTAATTGAACATTTCTGTAATGATTGAAATTATATTAAGAAAATAGTTAACTTAAATAAATAAAATAAATATATTAGAATCCTCTCAGCTACAATTCTTGATTCTTCCGAATGAAATTTCCCTTTTTTCCCTTCCGAGCTCTATTCCATTTTTCATGTCCAGATGGAGGGGATGGAGGTGCCACCTCTGCATAGCTTGAAGACTCAGCTCTTAGTTGTTGAAATTTTTCCGCCAACATTTGTTCTTCCAAAATTCATACCCTCCCCGAGATAAACTATGAGGGTATAAATTTTTTTTATTGGATCTATTGATGAGCTTTCCTTGTTTGCTATAAATTAAGAATAAGAAATCATTAAAAAAACATTAATAAGATCATTTATATAAGAAATCATATAAACTTTTACATTTCCCTTACCCAAAATGAATCTTTTCTTCTACTTTCAAAAAAACTATATCCATGTGTCTTCATCTATAAAAGGATATATACGACATGGATTGTCAAGACTCCTATGACCATAAATGAAATCAGATGAGAGGGTTGATTTGAAATCCCTCCATCTCCTGGCAGCCAACAATAAGTATTTCTTCCTGACTCTTCTAGTGTTAGGAATATCAAATGCCATCTGATAATGAAGAGGTTAGACATATTATATATACTAGAAAAATTTAAAGAATAGTCAAACAATAGAAAAAGATTATACCAAAATTGTCTCCCACAACTAAGATATTATCTCTTTATCCACACTTCTCCAGTCATCATATAGAATGATTACTTTGCTCGTAGCCTGAGTTGATACAAAACTTTTAAAATCTTTTGCATTTGGACCTCTAGGAATATCGTCATCATAAAACTCAACGAGTATCCTCTGATCCTGCGTATGGGTAAGTGCTGATTTTGGTAAACGTGTGCACCCACATTTACCAACCATTGAACTCTTTGTCGTAATAGGATCACATGAAGAAGACTGGGGAACATCAAGAGGAGCATGTGAATGTTCCTTCCCAGAGGTATGACCAATATGCTCATCTCCAGAATCATGTGGTTGATCAACTGAATGATCTGTCATTATCCTTCAAATAAAAAAAACAAACATTAGTTCAAAAATATACAAATTCAAATATTTTAATACTACTATAATCAGAAAAAAGATAAGTGTATTAAGTTACGTAATATTAAACATTGGTAATATGGTAAGCATGTTAAAAAATGGTAAAGATGGTAAAGATGGTAAAGATGCTAAACATGGTAAACATGGTAAGGTAATTGTCAATGAAAAAAATAATAGATATATAATTCATGTAATGGTAAACATTATAAAGTAAACTAAACAAACAAAAACTTATACATATTTTGTTTTAATACAAGTTTTAATAAAGAAAAAACTTACAATATCTACCATTTTATGAAAAAAATAAATGTAAACAAGAAATAAACATATGTTATCTGTAAATTTAGGAATGTACAAATGTATTGTTTTCCCAAATTCCTTCATCGTGATCGTTCCTTATGGCACAAACCATGTCTTCAACATGCTCATCATTATGTTCTCTTAATATTTCCAGGGAAGTAGGGATCTCAGATAAATCAGTATCTTCATCAAGTTCATCCTCACCAACATATTGTTTTTCCCTTGTAAAACAACAGCCCACTGCATATCTGATTGATCTACTACATAAAAAATTTGTTTTGCATGCGATGTCATTATAAAAGAATCAGCTGTGTCTTCTAATCTATTCAGATTAAAAAGTGTCATTCCAAATTCATCGTGTCTGACACTATTGTTACCGATAAACCATTTACAGTTAAAAACAAGAAATTTAATTTTAAAGTAATAAACATCCCATATGTCATCAATCACTCCATAATATGCACTTGATGCAGAAATTTGGTTTTTTTCCTCAGTACAAGAAAAATGCATTGCTTCTGCAAGCACCAATACACCACTATTCTGAACTGCACTTCTGTTATCCTGAGCTTTCGTATGAAATGTATAGCCAGTAATGTCATAAATGGACCATGTTATCACATTTAAACATGGACCACCCACTATCCATTTTTATGTCTCTGATACATCTGATCTACCAAGAAAGGTATTTTTAAACCATGACAAAAAAGTTTTGTTGTGCTCATTCAAAATCCACATTTCTTTCTTCTTTGGATGACATTGTTTCAACTCATTAATATGCAAAGTGATATACAGTTGAGAATCATCTATGTTATTCAAGATTTATGATTCTAACTTCTTCATCTTTTCATCTGAAAATGATTTTACTTTCAATCCACGAATCCCCTTTCCCTCATTATTAACTCATTCATGTAGAGGTGGAGGCAAACCTATGTGTTTCACTGCAGCCAAGTAGCTCGTAAAAAACACTGTTACCTCCTCAGAAACATACTTTTCAATAATGGATGCTTCAGGTGAATATGTATTTTTAACATACCCCTTTAGTATTTTCATATACCTTTCAAAAGGATACATCCAAAAAAGATATATAGGTCCACAAAGCTTTATTTATTGAACCAGATGAATCATTAAATACACATTATCTCAAAAAAAGTTGGAGGGAAATACATTTCCAATTGACAAAGTATAAAAATTGCATCCTTTTCCAAAATTTTCAAAGCATTCACATCAATCGACTTGTTACAAATTGAATTGAAAAAATAACACAACTTCATTATAGTCTTTCTGACACAGATGGAAAATATTCCACGCAATGCAACTGGTATAATTTGTTGCATCATGACATGACAATCATGTGATTTCATACCTATCAACTTCAAGTCCTTAAATGAGATTTTTTTTTATATTTGAAGAATAACCTTGAGGCACTTTGATATCATGAAAAAAATGAAAAAAACTAATTTTCTCCCTCTTCGATAATGTATGACAAGCCGAGGGAAGAAATGTTATTCTTCCTTTAGGAGTGGGAGCTAACTCCAAACGTATTCCCATTGATAGTAAGTCTAATCTTTCATTCAACCCATCTTTTGTCTTTCCTTTAATATCTAACAATGTTCCAATCAAACAATCACATATATTCTTCAACACGTGCATGACATCAATATTATGTTTAACTCCATGATACCTCAAATATGGTAGCTCAAAAAATATTGACCTTTTATTCCAAATATGTCTATCATTACCAGATTTTTATGTCTTTCCCAATGTCACATCAAGGTTTTTCACCCTCTCAAAATACATATCAAGGGATAAAGGTTTTGGAGCATTATAAAATTATTGTGAGCCATTGAATGCCTTTTTTAGTCATCTATAAGGGTGATCCATAGGCAAAAACTTTTGATGACCCATGTACACTATTTTCCTCCCATGATGAAATTGACAATATGATGTCTGTTTTTCGCAAATTGGACATGATTTATTCCCTTTAACACTGTATCCAAAAAAAATTCCATACGCTGGGAAGTCATTTCTAGTGAACAGAAGCACTACATTCAGTTGAAAATATTCCATTTTATAAGAATCATACACCCTAATACAATCAGCCCATAACAGTTTCAAATCATCAATCAATGGTGACAAGTAAACATCAATATCATTGCCGAGTTGCTTTAGACTAGAGATACTTATACTCAACATGACATATTTTCAATTCATACAAACTTCAGTAGAGAGGTTGTAAATTACCAATAAAATAGGCCATGAACTATGTGTGCTACTGAGGGTTCGGTATGGATTCATTCCATATGTGCACAACCCCAGTCTGAGATTACTAATTTAATTTCCAAATGTAGAATACTGCGCATCAATTTTCTTCCATTGTGGACAATCAGCTGGATGACATATTTTTTCAACACATACCCTCTCATCAGCATGCCATCATAAACTTTTTTCATCATGTGAATTAGAAAATAAATGTTTTAAATGATGAATTATAAGAAGATACCAAAATACCTTTGAAGGGATCTTTGTAATCTCAACATCAGTCTGTGATTTTTCTTTCACCTTATACCGTGATGTCCCGAATTTAGGAAACTGTGACAGAAATTCATATTCCTTCCTATATATAATGCATTCATTCGGAAAGACATGTATTTTCTTATATCCCAATCCCATCGGGCATAATATTTTCTTAGACTTATAATGTGAATCTGGAAAATCGTTATCTTTTAGAAGAATGTATTTCATCAATTGTAGCAGCTCTGTAAAATTTCTATCACTCCATCCATGTTTCTCCTTCAGGTTAACCAATCATAAAACTGCGGACAAAACTGTAAAATCTGTACAACCAGGATATAATGGTTTTTCAGCATCACCATATAGACGAGAAACTGTCAGTTCTATCTCAATTTGTTCTGCTACAATATCGCTAATCAGCATCATCAGTGACATTCCGTCCAGTTTCACCATGCCAAATCCAAGGGATGTAACTTGGATTAAAACCATGACAAATTAGATGATCTTTTATCTCTCTACTTTCTAACTTCTTTATATTCAAACATTTCAGGCATGGAAATAAAAAATGTCACTACTTGGAATAGTTCGTTTAGAACATTTCAAAAAGGCATCAACACCTTCTTCATATTCATTTCTCATTCGATGTTCCGTAATCCAAATTCGACTCATTATTACCTATAACAAATATAAAAAATATATATATTTTTAATATATGAAAAATATATGTTTATATGAAAAAAATTATAATTTGAATGTAAAAAAATTTTGAAAAATAAAACAAATCTATGCGTATTTAAAAAAATATGCTGGAATATTATTTTCAAAACAAAATATAGTTAGATATAACAGTTTTAAATTCCATTGAATCAAAGAAAACCATGGGGCCTACAATGGTTGATAGAAAGTTGGAGAAAATTGAGTAAACCTGAGAATCAAATCAAATTTAAAATAAAAAATCAGATGGAGAAAATCACAATGTAAAGCCAATCATCACGGCACAATCATCATGTCATAATATCAGAAACCCCGATGCACTAGCCAACCCCAACTGACACTTATCCCCCACCCCCTTGGACACCCTCTGGACACCACCACCCCCCTGGACACCACTCCCACCCCTGGACACCACCCCCACCCCCCTGGACACCCCATGGACACCACCACACCCTCGGAAAGCCCCCCCCCCACCCCTCCTGGACACCCCCACCCCTTGGACTGCCCCCACCCCTTTAGAAAGCACCCCCACCCCACCCCTACCCCCTTGGACACCCCCTGGATAGCACCCCACCTCTCTAGACAACACCCCCACCCTTCCTAGACGCCACCCCCAACCCTCAACCCCCTTGGACACCCCCCAGACACCCCGCAACCCTATGGACAACCCCCACCCCCTTGGAAACCCCCACCCCTCTAGACAACACCCCCAACCCTCCTGGAAACCACCACCACCCCTTACCCACATGGACACCCCCCTGGACACCACACAACCCTCTAGACAGCCCCCACCCCTAGACATCCCCCACCCCTCTAGACAACACCCCCATCCCTCTTGGACACCACCCCACCCCCACCCCCTTGGACACCCCCTGGACACCCCCCATTGCTCTGGACATCCCCCACCCCCGGAAAACCCCAAAACCCTCTGGACAGGCCCCAACCCCCTTGAACATCTCCCCACACCCACCCACCCCCTTGGACACCCCCTAGACACCCCCAACCCTCAAGAAAGACCCCACCCCCGGACAACCCACAAACCCTCTGGACAGGCCCCACCCCCTTGGACAACCCCCACCCCCTTAGACACCCCCTGGACACCCCCAACCCTCTAGATAGCCCCCCACCCCTTGGATAGCCCCCACCCCTCCAGAAAGCACCCCCACCCCTCCTGGACACCACCCCCACCCCTACCCCTTGGACACCCCCCTGGGAACCCTCCAACCCTCTGGACAGCCCCCACCCCTGGATATCCCCCCACCCCTCTAGACAACACACCCCACCCCTCCTAGACACCACCCCCACCCCCTACCCCCTTCGACACCCCCTAGACCCCCAACCCTCTAGACAACCCCCACCCCCCAGACAACCCCCCAAACCCTCTGGACATGCCCCACCATCATGGACAACCCCCCCCCCCCCCCCCCCCACCCCCCACCACCTTGGACAACCCACCCACCCCCTTGGACCCCCCCCCCACCACACACGCCCCTAGACTGCCCCCCCCAACACCATGGACACCCTGGACAGCCCCCAACCCCCTGGACAGCCACCAACCCTCTTGACATCCCCCCAAAACCATGGGATTTTAACCTCAAGCTACTAGTTTTGGCATATCTAGAGATTTTAACCTCAAGCTACTAGTTTTGGTATCATGACATTATTCAAAATTAGAACCATGAATTATATCTCCTACTAGTCTAAAATGCTCTATTGTACAATGAATTAGTTTTTAATAGCATATAAAGACTTATAATAGTCCATGAAAATAAGCGACATAAATAGATTATGGAACAACAAAAAGTGATACCCAAAATAGAAACAACCAAGGATCCAAAACAAACATTCCACCATAAAAAACCATATATATACTTATAAAATAAATCACACTAGTACACAGAATGGGTGTATGACAATGATTTACATATAAATTGCAGTAATATAGGTGAATGTGATCATTAGTTTTCAATGACAACAAAAATTACCATCAATGTCGGGCATTCGCGAAACAAAAACAAACGAAATAGAAGTAGGTGAGGCTTATTTGAATATTGGAAGTTGATCTAATAGATATGGGGATAATAAATAAGACTATGATGAAAAAACGAGGTAAGAGGGTTCGAAATCAAAGAATATTACCTAGTTTAAACAAAAAAATCACCGAAGGTAAATATAGAATATCCGAGAAAAAAACGAACGAAATAAAGTTATGGGAGGATTACCTGAGTGTTGCGGGTTGAGATAATAGATCCGAGGAGGGTAAAGATGATAAAAGATGATGGAAAAATGAGTTTAATGCAATGAGATCGACAAGTGGATTAGGGTTTACCGTGCGAGAGAGACGAGTCACCGGACTGTCGATCAAAAAATCGTAAATGACAATCCACAGGGCGTGTTAGTTTTTTAAATGTTTTATAACGTCGATTATTTAATAACCAACATTATAAACTATTTTTATTACATTTATAATGTTGGTTATTATAATAACCGACATTATAAATTTATCATATACGGATTCTTTTACGTTGGTTATTTTATAACCGACATAATAAAATCCGCGTGTTGGTTTTTTACGTCGATTATAGAATAACTGACGTAAAAAATTATGCGCATTGTTTTGTCACATCGGTTATCAAATAACCGACATCAAAAAGGCCTCAAAAGACAATTTTTTTACGTTGGTTATTTTATAACCGACATAAAAAATTCGTAGATACCTAATTTTTTACGTCAGTTATCAAATAACCGACGTAAAAAACACCGCGCTTTGGTTTTTTACGTCGGTTAATTTATAACCGATGTAAAAAACGAACACGCTTTGGTTTTTTATGTCCGTTAATTTATAAACGATGTAAAAAACCACGTTTCACAGATTATCACGTCAGTTATATATAAACGACATAAAAAATGGTGACGTAAATAACGTTTTCTACACTAGTGTGAAAGTGGGACGGGATATCCATGGATTTCGTGACGGGGATTCCACGTACATATAGGGGTCACAACTCTTTCTGGGTGATTGTCGACCGACTCACCAAGTCATCCCACTTCCTACCGATCAGAGAGTAGGGCTCAGTTGAGATATTGAGACCCCTCTATGTTTGGGAGATCGTAGGACTTCATGGTGTGTCATCGAATATTGTATCCGATCGAGATGCTCTCTTTACTTCCCGACTTTAGAAGGGGTTGCGGGAGGCATTTGGGATGTAGCTGCATCTAAGAACCGCCTTCCATCCTCAGACGGATGGCCAGACTGAGAGGGCCATTTAGACACTCGAGGAAATGCTTTGTGCATGTGTCCTTGACTTTGGTCGCAGCTGGGAGGATCACCTACCCTTGGTGGAGTTTGTGCACAACAACAGCTACCACTCCACCATCGGGATGGCACCGTATGAGGTGTTGTACGACCGAACTTGCAGATCACCTCTATGCTGGACTGACCTGGGGGAGTCAGCACTTGTAGGACCAGAGATGGTGTAGGCTACGACGGAGAAGTTGCAAATCATCCAGGAGTGGATGAAGACTGCACAGAGTAGATAGAAGTCCTATGCTGATAGGAGACGGAGACCACTGTAGTTCAAGGATGGCACCCATGTTTTTTTATAGGTCTTGCCTCGATGAGGTATACAGAGATTTGGCCAGGGCGACAAGTTATCTCCATGATTCATCATACCTTTCTAGTTCCTCAGCAGAGTAGGTGAGGTGGATTACCTCCTGGCCCTTCCACCTCAGTTGCACCGGGTGCATGGTGTCTTCTACGTATCTTAGCTGAGGAGATACGTGCACGACCTGACCCACATCATCGATCATGGGGAGCTGGACATCAATGACGGGGAGACATTCTCGGAGGTTCCAGTGGAGATTGATGATTGATAGGAGAGGTTCCTTTGTGGATGGTAAATTTCTCTGGTGCGCGTTCGCTGGCTGCACATGAACCTTCAGGAGAGCACATGGGAGAGGGAGGCTCAGATGCGTGCTCAGTACCCCTTTTTGTTTCCCTAGTGTATGATTTAGCTTTATGGGGATGTAAATCCCTGAGGTGGGACTAATTTAAAGACCCAGAAATTTCAAGGAATTTTTTTTCTCTACAAGTACTTTGAAATTTTATGAGTCTGTGGCTTCTGACGGCACCTAATTCCATGTATCCTGTGTGGGTCCACCAGTATGGACCTCTGGAATTGTATCCTGTGGGGTTCTGGTAGAGTATTTGGTCTTGTATCCTATGTGGGTCTGACAGCATAGCTGAAGTTGTATCCTGTGTGGGTCCGACAACTTAGAGGAATCAGTGACAACATCTGATCATCTTTATCTCTATACGAAATATGTGTACCTGTGTGAGCTAAGTCTTGAATTTTAATCATTTCCAACGGTGTGATTGACTTCCTTCCTGTGTGGACTGGGTTGTGCTTGGGCTCGAGAGTAGGATCCGAATTGGGATTGATGACTTAGGTATATGTGTGGGAATATACCTAAGTAGAGTGGGTTGATGCTTCATGATTGCATCTTTCCTTGTGTTTTATCCTTTTTGGATTTTGGGAGACCTTCGAGGGTCTCGGGGTCCCTACTGAGTATCGTATACTCACCCCTGCACGGGTTATGCCCCACTACGTTGTGTTGGATGCAGAAGGCAGACATTGATGATTGTGGTAGAGGCTTGTAGAGCTAGATTATAACCGGAGGTGGCGCACTTGGTGTGACGTACATGGAGCAAACAGAAATACCCATGGTACTGGGAGAGAGTATTTGAACCCACCCTTCATGTGGGATTCCTAGAGGACGACTCGGTAGTTGATGCTTTATTTTACTGCTATTGGACTAGATTTTATGTTGTATTGTACTTTCAGTTGGGTTTTTATACTGGCCTATTTACTTTTTAGCACATTATTTTGTACTCAGTTTACTTAGTGCTTGCTTCATTTGTGTACTCTGTTATGTTCTTTACTTTTATAAATGCAATGCCTTCCCTTTTTATCGGGACTTACGCCTTTGGTGCTAGTCTCCAACCCCTGGCCTAGGGAAGGCGTGCTTGGGGTAGTCACAACATGTTCCCTAAGGACGGGTTGTGAAATCATAGTATATTTAAGATACTTGAGTTATTATTTTAGAATGGAAACAACAATGAAGAGGGATGTGGAAGAAGAAAGGAACTTGAAAGAGGTGATGTAATATTTACCTCTTCTTCGGGTTCTTTCTTTTGATTTAATCAAAAGGGCTCCTCAGGTTAGCTTTATGACTAATATAAGTCCTCTATGATAAAGTGAGAGAAGTTGAGAGGATATTTGGGAAGGTTTTGTCCGAGCCAAAAGGCTTTGAGGATGTGAATTAGAGAAAAATGTGAGTTCTCTTTTATAAGAGGAGTGAGGGGCACCTTGGGAAAAGCTAGAAGTATTATTTTATAATAAAATCATTTTCGGTTTATAATGGATAAAAAGTGGATTATTTAATGTCTGAGGTGGGGCTGGGTCGAAAACCACTCAACCAATAGGTTTTATATAGGTTTGGGTTACTATATTAACCTTATCATTTAGATTTAACTCTTAGTTAAATAGTTTGACATTTACAATGTCTCTTTTTATTTTTATATTATGTGGTTAAAAAAATTACTATAAACATCCCATCAAACCCCAAGTGGTTCCTTAATGATACATCTATCATTATATAAGTCATTTGGCCAAACATTAGATTTTTAGGAATATTATATCAATTAATAATATAATATTTATTTTAAAAACTCCTTTATGTCAATTTTGACACTATTTAATAATTGATTTTTGTTAAAGTCTTAAAAAATTTATTAATTCAAAAAAAATTCATTTAATAAATACTAACATGTCATATTAATCTATAAAATTCGTTTATAGCATCAAAACTTCCCAATTATATTTATTTTAACATTTATAATAACAATTATTTGATTCTTTCATTAATAAAGAAAAATACTGCGTCATCATTGTGTTATAAATAAATTGAAATATTGAATGCCTAAAAATTACAAATAAAATTCCATTATGTAGGAAATCTTTTTATATTTCTAATTAATATGTTTTTTTGAAGAGATAACATGTATAACCCTATGTAAAAATTGTTTTACTAAAAGATATATGCTTATGTCATTTTTGTATTTACTTTAACTTAATTAATATAAAGTGTCATTATCAGTTACAAGTGGCTCTATGAGGTCCTAAAATTGATCCAAAGATTCCCATGGTCAGACATGTATCATCAAACATGGTTAGAACATGTTTTAGGATAATTTAATATTATTATAATATAATTTTTTTACCCTTATTTACCGGATTTTTCCTTTAACCATGGTAAATAAAATACTTACCGAAGTAATTATTCAAAATGTATATAAATAAAGGTTACCTATTTACACAATTTGGACCTCCTGATTCTAAATATGGAATCCATTTTTCAAAATTCAAAACAGCGAAGTGGCAGAAATTTATTTAAAATTAATTCTCGTTGTCAAAACAAAAAGCGTGTTTTTAAGAAATAATAACTATCAAATGATTGACACTTCCTTATATCCAATTTAAATGCGAAATTATGTCCAATGAACAAAATTTGTTTAAATGGTAAAAATATAATCTAATTATAATTCAAAACCACTCAAAATCATAATTAATCACTATTAATTATTTCGATTAAAAAAGTTGTTTTTAATTAAAATTTAGTAATTTTCACTGTACATTAAAGTATGAAAGTTATCAGAAAAGTACCAAAAAATCACCTAAGATTATTTCGATACTCTGAATCAAAAAATAAAGTCTATTTTACCAAATTAAAAACATAGAAATTTAATTTAATAATTTAAAATTAATTCCTGTTGTCGATACCAAAAAGCGTATTTTTAAGAAATATTAACTATCAAAAGATTTTGTTTATGTCCAATTTCAAATTAAAATTACTTACAATCACAAAAATTTGATTAAATGGTAAATATATAATCTATTTATAATTAAAAACCATTAAAATGTATAATTTATCACTATAAATTATTTTGATTAAAAATGTCCCAATTCTAAAGAATAATTTTATTTTGTACAATTTAATATATAAAAGTTTCAAATATTGGATTTAAAAAAGGTTCACCATTAAAAGGTGGTAAAATTTTATTTTTTGAAAAATACTTCTTTTATCTGAAAAAAATGAATTTGTTCTTGCCTTATGTATAAGAAACTCATAATATGGATTCTTCAATTATAAGAATAATATAAAGTTCAAAATTTAGTTAATAGTATTCATAACCGCTTTTGAACGACTATTTAGGTAAGTTGTGGTGCGCTAGAACTCGGTGTTGCATGTAGTGCAAGTTATTGGTTTACTTTGAAGAAATAACGTACTATTAAATCTTGGGATGTTAAAATATTTGTTTGTCTTAGATACATGGTCTCTAACAATGTTTATTTTTTTATCAAATAATATAATTTAAAAAAATATTAATGCGTTGACATACTATACCATATAGAATATTAATAATTTTTTTATGTGTTAATGTTTGTAATACCCCACATATGTTTAATTATGAATTTAATTAAATTTTCAACAATCCATGTATATTTTATTGACTTTCTACTATTATAAGGGTATGGAGAGATCATGTGATACAAATAGGGTCACTTGTTTGTATATTTTTAGTCCTTCATTGAGTTTATTTAATTTTGGTTTGTTCCATAGTGGAATAGTTAATTTTTTAATACTTTTCTAGGGCCAAATAGTTAGACACATAGTTTGGAAAACCGTGTAGTAGAAAACATTCAAACTAGGCTGTTTTTGGATAGTGGTTATCACACTATTCTTGTAAATTTTGGTAAACCATGTAACATAATTATGTTTTGGAATTTTGTAATTTTGTAATTTTGTAATTTTTTATTTTAGTTTCTTCTTCTACTTGTTCATACTCTAACTCATCCAACCAATGTGCAACCCAAGGTCCTTTATACTCCTTCCATGCCCTTCCAAGGTGGATTATTCATGATTTATTATTTTAATTTCATTATAATTTTTTTAGGTCTTTTTTATTTATATTCCTAGGATTGATTCTATTTTCTCTATTTAATCTAATCATAGGGGCCATGGATGGAAAATTTTAATGTCCATATTTGTTCTTAACAAATGGTTTTGGTTTTGAAAGGTGTTTATACAACGTAGGTGACCTAATCTAGTGGTTTTTATAGAAGGATACATGTTTTCATCTCTTTAGGTAGGTGTTTACATTCCATTTACCATTATTTAATAATTATTTTGTTTCTTTTGGTTTGAAATTTTCATTGAAACTATAACAAGGAAGACTATTTTATCTATATTTTTTTCAAATGTTTTCGATGTATTATGGGTTTTCTATTTGAAATATTTGGTCAATTTTATATTTAAATGGAACTTATAAATTAATTGTGATTTTATGCATTCCAATTGCTTGATAAAATACCAATGAGGGATTCATTAATGAAAAAATATTTTTATGAAGGTTTTGAATGAAACCAATTAAAAAAATTTCATGTCCATTTTATTTTAATGGTTTTACATCTTTCAAGAGGGTGTGTATGAATTATGTAATTGTGTAGTTATTTACATGAATTTATTTTGTTTCCGTTTTGATGTTCCTTTAATAATTCCATTAGATTTTTAATTCAATTAATAATGTATTTAAAAGATATTTACATTAAATAAATTTATTAAGAATAAAGAAAATTCTAGTATGGAACTTCTTAAAATGATATATGATTGATTCTTTGTGGCCTTACTAATACCTATTTTATTTTTTGGATGATGTTTATATGTATTAATGTGATGGATTTTTGAATTGAGATTCATTACTAGGATTTTTTTGGGGATATTATAATGGGGGATGTTATAGGTATGAAATATTTTATACATTCCTTGATATTTTTCGTTGTTATGTGATTAAAATTATCTTGGAAGTGGTCCAACCCATCTATCTATATCATAAAGAACCTTAGGATACTAATTGGGAAACCAAAGGATGGTTACATCACTGGTTGAGTTTTTTATTTGGGTATCTTCACTTATAGGATATTCATCAATCTCTGTTTCTCCGATGAGGTCATTTGAGGGTAATTTGGGTGATGACTATCGATCCAGAAGATCTTCAGGCTACAGGTCCACACATATGTGTGTTAAGTATGGTCACATTTTTCCAAATGGTTCTTCCTCGTGATTTGTATCATAAGTTTCATTTTAATTATTAATTTATTATCTTATGAGTTTATTATCCCTCAGTAAGAATTTACATTTGATATTTTGTTTCTCTTATTTTTGAGAATTTATTTTATGTGTTTTTTCATGCCTCATTATTGATATTATTTTAATATTGTCCCTATCGATTTTTTTATTATTTATTCTCTATGATGTGTGTGGAATGTTTTTAATGGAATGTGATGGTCTTATTTCTAATGTGTATTTAAAATTATAAAAAAATGGTTTAATTTAGTTTTTTAAAGAACATTTTTTTATGTGTGCATTCAAAGTGTTGTTTCTACTGAAATCCTAAAAGTAAAATTAAAACATATACATATTTAATTATTTTCTAACTTATGAACATTGTTTCATTTATAAAAAGAATTTGATGGTCTCATCATGGTATGTTTATATCATTTAGATCACACCTTAAAAACTCACATCGTTGTTTATATCATCTTCATGCCTTTTATAGGTTCTCAAATGTTAGATTAAGAGTTTAGATGGTTAATGACACTCTATTTAGGAAGAGAATGTATGTTTTTTTTCACAGAGGATACCTAAGAGTCATGTAGTGATAGTGTTGTTGGTCTATAGGGACCATTGAACTAATAGGTTTGTGATGTGTGTCATCCTCATCATCCTCTTGTTTTGGTTTTATGTTTTTTATTAGAAATGTATAATCTTTATAAAAATTATTTTCTCTAATTATTATCGTCTTGGTAAAAGATTTTATATATCATTTATTATTATTCCTTATTATTTGAGATATCATTTATTGTATCTTCCTATTTATTTTACAATTTTTTTAGATGTCGGGATACCTCATGTTAGATTTTTTTAATGAACCCATGGTTTATATTATTCATCATTACGATGAAATATTTCCCAAATTCGAACTTATGATACCTGAAAACAATTTGTTATCTCGAGGAAATTTAGAATATTAACATTCGTTATAGAAGGTTAGCTTAGGTGTTTGCTAATGTGCTAGATCGAGTTGGTTCATTAACGTTCTGGGGTTTGTGCTTTAGGAGTTAAATTTAGTGCAAGGTAAATTTTGTATGTAGGTAGAATACCATGTAATATAAGTGGAATTACATCTTGGTGTGGGAAAATTTATGACTAAATTATTTATCTGAAAGTAAACCACACATTATTTTCAGTTACATATCGATGAGTGATGGTTATGGGGAGATTAATACATCCAAACTGATGAGGTTCAATTGTGGGAAGCCTATAAACACTTCAGAGGGGTAGTAATAGTTTATATTATAAGTCTAGAGATAGGCACTGTACAGTAGACCTAGTTCCCATGTCACAAAATTCTATAAGAGTATAATGTTAATCCATAACCCATGTTTTCATTAAATGATGCCCCTATCCATATTTTTAACTTTTAATAAAATAAATGTTAATGATGAAATATTAAAAAATGGGTTCCCAATTATTCATGGGATTCACTTGACCACCATTGAACTTTTTGAGGATTCTTTTCTTCACCACCACTTTTTGTTATGCATATCAAGAACTGCTTATCCTTAGGTATTTCCATATATATTCTTAAAATTTATTATTTTCTTATTCATGGATTCTCTCATTTCTATTTCATGCATTACTAGAATACACTAATTTATGTTTTTCTATGCTCGGTTTATGTTTTTTCATGAGAGATCGATTCAAAATTTGATCTATACTGAGTGGGTCCCTACTAATATAGGTTGGTGGTTTCTATAATTCCATTTATTTTATATGTGTTTCATAACATGTGTGTTATGAAGGTATTTTTTAATGTGATTGGATACTCTAGAAATGAATTTTATTTTTTTCTATTTTTATTAAACTATGAGTATGTTGATTTGATTCAATTAGTTTCCTTTAGTGTTTTCATATTTATATGATGGTCATCGTTGACTATGTTCTATTTTAAATGTGTTGTGGGACTATATATTACAACCCATGAAAGGATTCTTCAAATATTTTATTATGTTGAACTAACTCAAATACCCTTCTAAACCAGTACCTGACCAACCTTTCACACACCGGAATGGAGTTCTTGATCCCCTTAAACTGGAGACTATAACCTAGGCGTCGTCAAAAATAGAGGGAAGAAGATGACAAATCTTGATGCTTAAAGCATAGAATATATATATATATATTTCTTTTTGAAATAATTTAAGAGAAATAAGGAATAAATATATATGCCAAAACTGATAAAGGAGATTTGAAATGATATAACTCAAATGTAAGTAAACAAATTCTATGGTGACATTTAAAAAGAAAAAGAAAAAAAGAAAAAAAGAAAAAACTAGTCCATGTGATTTTGTTGAAAACTCACACCATATCACCACAAGCTACCCAGACACAAATAACCAAAACATTACCACCCCAATGTAAAAGCATTTCATTCCAAACATTAACAAACATATGTAGGACTACACACAACTTAAGGGGTGCACAAGGTGTGATCTAAACATTTTCAGTAGCATCCCACCCAGGTGTACTATAACTCATATCTGTAAAACAAAACAAACATGATCATATTTAAAGAATACGAAGCATGATAATTAGTAAAAAATATTATATCCAAATAACAGTAAAACATTATCATTTTTCCATAGTTAAAAATTATTCTAGTAAAACTGTTTCAAATCATATCACATATATCAATGAAATTCAATTCATGAAGGGAATATCATATCATATCTAAAATATTACAAACCAAAAGCATTGGTAACATCATGCCAAGTGTAACTATAGGTCTGGATGGATAGAATGCTCTTACCCAGATACAAATAATCATGTGCATCTAGTCACTAGAAAAATGATTGAATTATATAGAGTAGGGAAACACACTTACCAGTGAACATTCAAAAAATTCTAACAAGTACTTATATTAATGGTCCTAGGGATCCATGTAACACCCCATGAGTGAACCCCTGAAAGTATCAATAGATGGGGCCTATTACCAGACCTTTCACCAAGGAACACAAGGGATTCAATGTGAAATGTCTTCAATATAATTTCATTAATCCATTTCATAAATTCATTTCAAAATTATTGGAAGATACAATTTTCTTTTACCAAAAAGTGGAAAACATATATTATCAAAAACACATTTTGACACAAAAAAATTAACCAATCAATCATATAAAATTCTATAAAAACCATTTTATAAAACTAGAGATGTCATGGTTTATCCAAAACAATCTATAGATGAACACATAAAAAAACACACTCATGTTTCACATGCTTTAAATAGAACCTACTAAAAATGAATAAATATAAGGACAACATTGAATTCCCTAGAACTTATTCCCATGTATTAGAATGAATTTAATAAGTGAAGAATTCAGTGGAAAAGATAAAAGATACATTACTCAAGGAACTCTCCCACCACAACTCAACCAACACAAGGGTCAGCCTCATGAAGAATATCACACAGTGGATTTGGAATGGATTAAAAATAAAATTCCCTCACAATCAATGGAAAAAATGTATAACAAAAAGTTTTTCACAATCAATCACAATAAATAAGTATAATTTCCTCATACATAGAGATCTATGGTATATCCACAAAAAAGATCAAATGATGAACGATGAAATCTAGAAAAAGGAGAGATCCCTAAAATATCTTGGAAGCGCTCATATTGTTAATTGTAGAAGCTTGAAAATATAATTTAAATAATTATAAATTTATCATGGTTAAAATATCACTAGTTTCAAACCATTAACGACTTAAAAAGCATTCATTATTTCAATTTCATCCATTAAAATATATGGTAAAAAAGAAAAAAACCCAGATTAAAAATATCAATCCTAACCACCTCATAATGTGAAATAGTTTCAAATCATTTAAAAATTTCACACTATGCACCATATAATGAAATATTTCATAAAATTAATTCACATTGTGTAACTATATCACAATATGATTATTTCCAGCAGTTAGATTTTTGCATAAAAACATAGAAAACCACTAGGTTAGCTCGAACCCCAAAGGAAATCGTCTAAATACTATGAAACATTCATAAATGGACTCCATTAATTCAAAACAAAACATACATCCCCAAAAACCAAGGCTATTTTTTTGAAAGAATCTTTATATCCTCTAAAGGATTGAAATGCTCCCCAACAAAGAGGGAATAAAACCATGAGATATGATATACCTAAAAAAGATAACATGATTTTAAAAAATTCACACCATACTGATTTCCATACCAAGGAAGTAATGTGGACGAACGGTGCTCTAGAAATAGGTGAGGCAACAACATCCTCACAAAAATTTATAGTTCCCATGTATCATGAGAATCCGATTCATGTTTCCATAACCCTCTATCTAATGGGATAGACTTCCCACACAACACATTCACTTGAGATTAAATGTCCTCCAATAGATTCTCTATAATAAAAATTTATTACTCTAAATCAAATTACTCATAGGTCTGGAAATGAGAGTGATCAAGATGATACTTCTTAACTAGAGATATGTTAAAAAATCATAACTATCTATCAACTGAGATAGTAAAAACAACTAATAAACAACATACCCAAGCCTCTCAATAACCTCAAATAGTCTAACATATGTTGAAGATAAATTTACATATTTTCCAAAATTATTTTACCTAACAGAGGATTAAATATCAAGAAATGCCAACCACTAATTCAAAACTCCAACGAGTGATATGGTCAATACCCAAATATTTTTTATGACTCTAAGATATTACTATACAATGATATATGTCCTGAATCCTGACTGAAATATTCTAAATTAGACTCAGTCCCATAAGATAATTCTCACCCTCTTTTTCCCAAAAAATAGGTAACCTACACATAAAACTATATAATTCCTTGAAGGGTTCCATTTTTATCGATGAATCATTACTCTTGTTATAAAAAAACCCAACCAATCCTATATTGGTATCCCATAATCCACCAGAATCTAACATCTCTGCTAAGATCATATCCAATAGTATTCATATAGAATTATCCATTTTACAATCTTCATAGGATGGTAATATTTTATAAATCTAACATTAGTCAAAATTTCCTCCTAATGACTCTTGAAAAGCCATGAGGTAAATCTTGGATTCTAATAGAAAACAACAGCAGGTTGAACTCCATGTATCCAAAAAACCTCATGGACATATACGTTTTCAATATTATAAACACTAGCGGTGTCCTTAATCTGAATAAAATGGGATAACTTTATAAAATGATCAATAAACACCCAAATAGAATTATTCCATTAGGGATTCTGGGATAATACAAATAAATTTATTTAGAAAACTCTTCAAATTTCCAAACAAGTACCAGAAATAATAAAAGGATTAAAAAGGATTTAGATTCTCTACCTTTATTTGATGGTAGGTATAATAGCTAGACACATAATCTACAATGTTTTTCTCCATACCCATCTGCCAAAATAATTTTATCATGTTATAATAACCATTTATAGTTACTAAATGTAAATCCAATGTAGAATAATGATATTCAAACAAAACAGAGGTCCTAAAAAAATTATAGGATGAAAAAATTACCCTCAAGGTGAAGAATATCATTTGAAGAGGGATCCCAACTAGAAATAGTCTATCTACAATAATTTATTTATCTAATTTCTCAAAAAATACGATACTACTATTGTCCCTATGAAATAAACTTCAGGAGGGACCATGTGGCATGGGTTTTTTGGTTGTAGATGTGGATTCTTTCATTGAGGTTCAGAGTTCGATTCCTTACTATAAAAATACCTAATATTCCTAAATGGATTAGTCATGGAAACCTATACCACTTTGAGAACTAGCCTGAAATCCCCGGATCCATTACACTTTGGTATATGGTTGGAGAAGTACATAAAGGTACTTTGGGGTGGGTGATGACCCACCTACACATTGTATCCCCTGGGCCCAAACAATCTGATGTACATTTTCCCTAGTAAGTGGTTATGAAGAAAAATGAATTCCCTCATCCTATAGGTTCGAGGGGAGGATGTATTGGTTCTTCCACCTCCTTATCTACTAAAACCTTTTATACTTTTTTGTAACAGTAGTTTTTTCCAAATTTCCTAGATATTTCTCTGAGCCCGAAGGTTCCAGATCAATGATTTGGTAATCCTTAGGTCTGGTTTTCAACCTCAGAGTTCTTTCATGATTTGATTATTTTGTATCTGTCCCTTTTGGATCATTTAAATCATGTAAGTCCCATGGTGGATGAATATAATCCATTCATTTTTTTGGTAATTGTGTATTACAAGATCGCGTAGTTGTGGGTCTTCTCAATAAACGTCTTTTGATGATTCTAATTGCCTCAGAAAAAGACAAGATATGTTCATGGTTTAAGTATCATTGTAGATGAAAATAATGAAATTTATTTATCCCTTTGTTCCATGATTTGAAAATATTCTAGGTTTAATCCAATTATTCATCGAATTTTTGTTTAGGTGGGTGTATCAAATCCACTAATTGAGTGGGTATGAATAATGGTTGGAGATGAGTTTTGCTGTTTACAAGCTGTTGTATTTGAGTCCTGGGATGAATACTATTTGTTATGTTTTTGTTTGGGTCATTTAGTCTCTTATAGTCATTGTGTAATTAATAAAAGGATTCCCCCCTAGTCCAAGGTAGGTTCATTATATGAATGGAAAGGCTTATGGTCTTGTGGGATTTGGTGAAATAGTGCTGCAGAAATCTACATGAGTTCCACCCATGATCCAAATGTTAGTGGATTGTTTTATAAGATAAAACTATACCTTCACTCGATTATCTTCTTAGGGGATCATGTAAATCAAGATACTAGAATGGTTGTAAATTTCAGTCTTTGAGGTGTTAATGATTCTACAGGTCCTTTAGTTTTCAATGAGGTTGTAGGGTATTTTCATGATGGCATACTAAGGAATTCCCTTTCTGAGTTGTAGTTTGAACTCCAAATGAACCTGAAGTTGATACTATGAATAAGGAGGATTTGGATGCAAAATATGTTTTTATTAGAGATATACATGTATAGAAGACAGTGGCCTGATTCAAGATGTAGATGATGTGATCGGGAGAGTGAGACACAGTTGAATCCAATTAATAAAGTCACGGTGACTGAGACAAACTCTAATTGGGAAGCCAATGGCGATGAACCTATATTTTTGTTTTTTGATGATACTAATGTAAAAACCAAATTTATAGGATGTGTATTTTTGCAGAAATCAGGTTCAAATACTATAGTTCAAGATCCATGTTGGGATCATATAATTGACTCATGAAATGTTACATTCTATAAGGAGATTCAAAAATTGCAAAGCTCTTCAAAAATCTCTGATAAGTGGGTGAATTTTACTGATGATGACAGGGATATAATAAAAAAAACACTATAATGTAGTAAATTCTCATTTAAAGATGTTTTCGAACAAAAGGAAAAATTTGGTTGACATTTCTCCCCCAATGAAAAGGGCTTGGAAAGACTAGTCCAATGTTCGAAGGATCATGACTACCAGGTCCTCATTAAAAAATCTAAGAAGGATTTATGATGAAGAATTTATGTATTTAAATCATGGGAATTATCTATATAAATGGTAAAATGATGATGAAAATGGTCATGTGAATGAATTATCAAATTATTACTTGTAATCCTTTCTTGGCACATTATTTTTCTAATAAATTATTTTAGTTTTAGGTTCCATACCACTTGAATTTTTTGTTATACTCAAGGAGGGATAATATTTAATGATAATTTTTACGAACCATACCAAAACCTTCCTTCACATCTAGATTAAACAGATTATAATGTCCAATAAAATTCCGCTCTTGCATCGATTCATAGTTATCCTAAATTGGTACTTTCCTACTGAGAGCATCCATGAGAAAATTCACATTAACAAGGGTGTTTGTGATGTCAAAATCAAATATTTGAAGGTATTACACCAACTATATCATTGTGAAATTCTAATATCTATAAGAAAATATATAGCTCAGACTCTTATGATCTGAAAATACAATGAACCACTTTCCAAAGAGATAGTTTTACCATCATTTCAGCACATTCGTAACTACCAAAAGTTCAAAATATAGAATGGGGTATTTTTCTCATGTAGAAAAAGATGATAAGATATATATTTCACAATATGATCATCATGATTAATAATGAAACAAAAAACAATATCTAATTAATCATAATACACCATGTACCCCTTATCAAGATTATGTAAGATTAGAATATGATCAAATGTCATAAGCTCTTTCAGTTCTTCAATAGAAGATTAATGTTTTTCAACCCATGTGTATTTCAATGACTTCATTATAAGAGTACTCAATGGTGATGGAAAATTTGTTAAATCCTTGATAAAAAATCGACAGTGTCCTACAATACCAAGGAACTTCCAAATCTAAAATACTTTTTTTGGATCATTTAATTACGTGAAAACCCTCATCTTTTTAGTATTGACTAAAAATTGAGACTAAAAAGTCACGTGCCCCATGAAAATTAATTCCTCAATCTACATATTACATTTCAGAAGCAAACCATACAAATAAGAAATTATTATTATATCTAAAACCAAACTCAAATTGTGCTCATTATCTTTCTCAGATCTCAAATAAACCATAATATCAACAAAAAAAATACCAAAAAACTCTTAAGATTATTATACAATATAAGATTCATCAAATACATTAATATATAAGATCATTTTTCAGATCAAAATGCATCAAAATATATTCATAATGGTTGTACCAGCTCCTAGAATCTTTCTTTGTTATATAAGACTCCTAGAACATGAGCTGATTATAACCCAACTAATGACCAATATTTGAAAACCATTTTTACACAATTAGCTGATCCACAAAATAATTCATATGTGGAAAAGAATACTGATTCATAACCATCACCTAGTTTAACATCTAATTGTCCATGAAGAACTTAAGTGAACCATCAAACTTCTTAGAAAAGAGTACTGGTCCTACTCAATGTGAAACACTGGGGAGAAAAAAAAATTCTTCATAAAATCATCCAATTGAATATTTAACTCTTTTAGTACATCTTTTATCATATGATAGAAGGGTATTCAGATCGACTATGTACTTGAAAATAGATCTATTATGATCTCCACCTCCTTATATAGAGGAATAATAGAGATTTCTTTTGTGAAAATATAATTAATTTCACAAACATCTATGGTAAGAAAGAAAAAGAGAACAAAAATAATTAGACTCAACTAAAATAGTTGATAACAAGTTTCCTATCTATGGGTGGAAAGTTCTTACAAGATGATACATCATTTCTAAGTCTCTATGAAACAACTAAGAGCATCCTATAATAGCATGGACTGAGACACTCTAATGATAAAAATAAACCTTATCATGATGGGATATAAGAAAATACACCCTAATTATGACATCAAATAGACCTAGATCAATAATAAGGAAATTATATACCAACTAAATATCAGGTATCGATTGTGAACAAGAAGGATCCCAACCCCCATGTTATTTAATCATCCAAGAGGAGTCTCTAACTTAAAAAAAAATTAAATGAGTTATATTAGATATTTAAACACATCAATAAAATAGGAAGAAATAAAAGAGTGGGAGGAACTTGTTTAAAATATTACATTCTCTATAAAATATTCAATAATTATGGAACCTCTCAGTATCTCTGGACCCATGTCAAATATTGTACGAAACTCACCCACTCACGATGGTACTTAAATCCTATGGATTATCGTTGGATCATGGAAGTTTTTGATGTATATGACAACATCATAGTGAGATTTGTGACTGCTAAACCATGACTATAATGAGGAGTTTTCAACTCCTGACAGAACCCATGAAAATGCACATAGCTGACAGAACCATTGCACATCTTTGTAGGTGAGGAAAAATAACATAGGGTTTACATGAACTTTGGAAATATATATAAAGTCAATGGAAATATATTGTATATAAATTATGGTGAAGAGGAAGAATGTTAGTGAGAACCACCACCACCACCCTACAATGATAACAACACTTCCCCTTATCCACATATGCTCCATTGAAGATACCATTGGGTGGAAAATATGTTCTAAAAGTTTCAAAATTTCTATTCATATTATTATCTTCCATTATTTTATGTATCTAATATATCTACATAGGTAGAAAGATTCATCATGAGGAATTTTTATCTGATATCTGGTTATAAACCATGAATGTAATTATGATATTTCTTCTTTCCATTCTTCAGAACCAATGTAGAAAGAAAAATTACCAGCTCTGTGAACTGATTTGTTTATGCCAACACCAATTTCCCTCCCTACTTCAAATAAAGTAACTGTATATAATTTTACATCATCATAGAGTCATGATAGAACTATTTGATAAACATTTTTATGAAATTTCCAAAGTCTATGTCCATTTCCTATCTACCTATACAATTTAATACCCCCATCACTTACGAATACCATGTAGTATGAACATCGCAAACCTCACCATGATATTTCATGGCGTATCAATGAAATCATGTATATGATAAATACTGTCTATACAGTCCTACACAAATTAAGGACTATTCATTCCCTTAAGTGGTGGTAGTTTCTCAAGAAAAAAATACCAAATTTGATGCCTTTATCCTCTATCTCTAGGATGTTCCTTAACCACTATGTTCTGGATTTAAAGAGTATTGTGGTCAATGAGATGAAACGATAAAAATATAGTCTTGATATGATTTTTATCTAGGGGTTAATTACTTTGAGGATGATCCACTATAACCTCAAATGGAACCCATAAAATATGACTTATAGGTATACCACTACAAAATGAAAATAGAAGAAATGAACATATGACTAGAAAAATCATTTTTCAAACCAGAATAATATAATTGAAAACTGGGATTAAGATGAATAACTCAAAATAAGAGGCACACATTAAAACATCCCAATGTATATTGAGTGTCATCACGATATGTGTTGGCCATACAATCACTACAACCTACCACACACGTTCTGAAAATCATATCATTATTATATTAAACATACAAATACAAGGACTATTGAGTAAAAACCGCCATTGATAACAAACTATGATGAACAGATCCAGTACCCTCCAAAACAAGTACCCAACCTCGTATTTCACATACCCAAAGGGATTTTTCGATCCCCATGGGCTGGTGACTAGAACCTAGGTATCGAAAATAACTAGAGGGAATGATTTCACCCAACATGAAGCAAACAACATGAATTATATATACATAGAAGAGTGTAAAAATAGAATAGAAAATGGGAATACATATATATTCCATAATGGACGTTAAACAAAGGTAATGATAAAACTCATAACATATTAAAAAACTCCATGTTAGGTGTCAAATATAAATGAATAAATCCAAATTGAGAAATAAATACTCTATGAAATATCATTATAATTCTCACACCATCACAACACTAGATACCTAGACACATCTGATAGGAAACTCACTGCCACACTATGGCATATTTTCTTTCCCAACAAATAATGACATAACCAGTTCTATACAGTTTTGAAGGGGTGTGTAGAGTGATATATAAAATGGAACAATAGGATCCCACACACGTGTTCTATAAAAAGACTCTATAAAAAATATGAACATTCTCAACTTTAATGAAAAAAATTAATGATAATCATTGAAATATTTTTAATATCAAAATCATGAGATAAAATTACCCATTTTCAATGTTTTAAATAATTAATATAAAATTTTGTTAATGTATATCACATATATAAAATTAGTTCAAATAATGTACCACATATCATTTTATATCCAAAACACTAAAAATTAAAATCCAAAGTACCATAATGCTAAATATCTCTATAGGTAATGATATGTATAATACTCACATGTAGACATATAAAATTGTGTGCATCATGTATCTTGAAATTTTCATTGAATATTGGGAATATAAGAACACCACAACAAGTGGACCTCCCAACAAGTTAAAGAAGTCCTTAGAACAACAAGCCTAAAGAGATGAGGAATATGTGATGATTGATCCCCAAAATTGTATTAGAAAATGGGTCCTATTACTAAACATTACACCTATTCACTCAATGATTCCTATGCCAAAAATTTAAAAATAATTTGACCATACCATACATTTAAAAACATTTCCAATATCCATTTCAATTTTTTAAATACCCTTTTATTTTACCAATATATGTGGATAACTGTATTTTCATAGAAAATAATTTCCACCAACCCATAAATAACTAAATCATTCAATACATCCATATTTTATATAAGAAACATATTATGGTAGAAAAATAAATTTTTAACCAACATAGGATAGAGATTGAATCACATACTTAAAACTCTGGTCACACACGTTCTCAATGTAATATTCCAAAAATGAAAGAATTAAAAGACAGTACCTAAGACCTATAATTGATTATAATATCAAATAACAAATTTAAAAATAGAAGCATTGGAGGAGAAGATAAATGATACATACCTCAAGTAACTCACATGTTTCACTACAACCAACACATGGGCCAACCCCAAGGGGAATATCATAAAATGGATCTAGAAAAGATCAATATGAGCATCACCACAATATCGACTAATCAAAAACCACCAAAAAATAGAGCAACTATAACTAATGTAAATGATGATTCCAAATGGTATCTTACCTAAAAGGACAAGTACAACCTCAATAAAGATAATGTTTTTAACAAATGCGACCCTGAACAAATGGAGATCCCCAAAATTTACTTTGGAGATCTCCATGGATTAAAGGGAGAATCATGCATGTGAAATAAAAAGAATCATACAAGAAACATTGTAAAATAACTTATCCTAAACCATTTACATTCGGAACCCCATTCAGGATGTGAATTTCATGATATAGAAGATTTTCAAAAAAAAATACTTTGCTTAGATTAAAAATCCTAATCTAGACATTTTCACAACGTGAACCAGTTTCACGAGTCATGCATTTTTCAGGCTCTGAACCTACTCAGAACAACATATATACAATGAATTAATGTAATCTAACAAGTTCATGATGTGAATGTGTCTAACAAGCATATTCCACATAAAAAAATAAAATCTACTTGTCATCCTAGACTATAAACAAAATCATCTTAATCCTTTGAAGAACTTCAAAACGGATCCATTAATTCATAAAAAACATAGAAAATTATTATCATTTAAATCAAAAAATGATATATTTTCTCAAATTCCCTGAATCACACCCAACCAAAGAAGGAAACAAAAATAGTGACAAGATGTTCCTAAAAAAAGGGAATGTGATGACACCGTTATGACATTAGGGGTTGTGTGATGGTGATGCATGATTCACCCAAGGGATACGTGATATTGATATATCATTCACCAAGGAGATAAGTTATAGTGATATATCCTTTAATGGGGGATATATTATTGTAATGTAAAATTAATCAATGATCTATGTGATAGGGATTGTAACACCCTGAGATTTTGGGAACTAATTTTTTTTGAATTAATTTAATCTTTTTGATATTTTTCATTTCACATGATACTAAATACTTAATTTTCTATAAGAAAAAACAGGGATTATATTTCATTATATAAAACACCATGTTAATCTTACACAACACAAAACACTATGATTGCTTTCGTAACACACAAGACCAAGTTTTACTGCCTTTTGATGAAACTCATATTTTGAAAAAAAAAATTAAAACATTTATAAATGTTATTTGTAATAAAACTTAATTTTTGAAATCTAAATTTTAAAATTATCTTACGGTGATTTTTTTATTTTTCCTTGAACTTTCATTTTTTGATGAATAATAAAAAAATACCGCATATTAGTTGAAAACTGTATTTTCTTTTAAATAATTATTAATGTAAAATTATAATTTATATTTGTTTTAATGTAAAAATATATCAAATATATACCTATTAATACAATTTTAGTCATATTAATCAATTTTATATTTAATTTAGTTATAAATACTTAATTAAATTTTTAAGTATCTTATGTTTAAAAACTTTTAAAAATATTTTTCAATATTTAGAATTCCTAAATTTTCACCATTTCTAAACCAAAGATAAAATTTTCCACTAATTTGGTACATTTTTGTCTTTTTGGATACACCTTCACAAGTGTACGTCAAAACAACACCAATATTGAAACATTTTGGATTTTTTTGCATTTCTCTTTGACTAATATTAATGTTTTTCATATTGCTGATCAATGTTTCAACTGTGACTTTTTGATGGATATGACACATCTCTTTTGTTACATTATTTATGTAATGAAAAAATATCAGGATAAGAGGACTCTTTTGAATGACCTCTCCTTCTTGAGTTCCAGTATCCATTTTCCATGGTTTGTTCTTGAAGATTTTAATTCTATTCTTTCTTCATGTGAGAAGCTTGGTCCACTCCACTCAACTATATCTGTAAGGGAATTTCATACTAGAATAGTGACCAACAATTTAACTAAAAATTATCTCCTTGGTTCCAAATATATATTGTACAATAGTCAATACAATATAGTGTTTGTGATCAAAATCGACAAAGCGTTCACTAATGACACCACTTTAGATAAATGGGACACCATTTCCATCACCACTCTCCTAAAAATTCAATCTAACCATAATCATGTCTTGGTCACTATATCTCACAAAACCATAAAACCTCATCTCCAATTAATATTCAATAATTCTTGGTTCTAAGATCTAGAATGTTGTAATCTAATTAAAAACATTTGGTTCTCTATGACTCAATCCAATGACTCCATTTATTTTACTCTTAAATTAAAATATATCAAAAAGAAAATTATAAGCTTGGAAAAATATAAAGCCAAAAAAATTGATAGTGATATATTGATTTTTGAGAATGAGCTTCATCAAATACGAAATAACAAAACAATATTTGAGAATGATTCAGATAAAAATCTTGAAATTTTAATTTATGTAAAACTCAATTTTATCCTCACTTTAAAGGGAAAAATATGAAATTAGTATTTCAAAATAAAATGGTTAACATATTCTGATAGGAATAAAAAATTATATAATTATTTATAGAGGGCCTAGATGTCT
This sequence comes from Viscum album, assembly GCA_963277665.1. Lineage (NCBI taxonomy): Eukaryota > Viridiplantae > Streptophyta > Magnoliopsida > Santalales > Viscaceae > Viscum > Viscum album. Next base: position 1,272,253,300 of record OY728132.1, on the reverse strand, counting down.
TGAGAACATTTATCCTCTATCAATGATGGGGACAAACATTTGTATAATGAAGATGACATTGCTAATCATGTTGTCTCTTACATTGATTCTTTGTTCAATGGACATGGCTCTAACAAGGATCTCATTCATGATTTCATTCCAAAAATTGTAATTGATGTTGATAACACTTTCCTCATTGGTGTTCCTCTTTGATCATGAAATCAAAGACACTATTTTTAGCTTAAATCCTGACAGTGCCCCGAGTTCTGATGGTTTTAATAATGGCTTCAATTAGAAATACTAGGATATCATACAAACTGATGTTTGGAAAATAGTTTAATATTTTTTCTCTATTGTCTTTCTACGCCATGGATTGAATGCCCAATTCCTTAATTTGATTCCCAAGGTAGAAAATTCCTATAAAATTTACCTATTTAGACCCATAGCTCTTATCAACACTCTATATAAAGTTTTCACCAAATAAATTGTTAATAGTCTTTCCACTATTACTGAACAAATTATCTCCTCAAGTAAATTTGTATTTTTCTGGGGAAATCCAACCAGAACATTATTTTTCTCACCATGAAATTCACTAACATGTTAAACAATAAAAATAGATGTGGTAACATTGTTATACAACATGAGATTATGAAATAATTTGATATGATGGATTGGGATTTCATCTTCAAAGTAATTCATGGATTTTACTTGAAAAATAAATTCATCTACAGAATCAAAACCCTTTTAAATTCAGCTTTCATTTAGATCCTAATTAATGGTTCTCCTAAAGGCTACTTTAATTTCACCAAAGGTTTCAGGTAAGGTGATTCCCTATCTACAATCATTTTTTCTATTGTAGATGATGATTTAAGTCATCTGGTCAATCATCTGGTTGATCAAAACAAGCTTCAACCTATCCCTGATTATATAAATGTGAATGCCCCCACTAACCTCATTTATGATGATAACATCATTATATATCTAAAGGTTGGTAAAAGAAGCATCAAGATCTCAAAACTACTTTCACTCATCATTAAGAGGTTTTGGGCCATGTCTTTTGATAGAAAAAAATCCTCCATCTAATTTGGGTAAAAAATTAGCTAATAGAAAATGTGGCATCATCAACAATCTTTCCATGAAAGAATGAATTATTCCCTTGGATTACCTTAGGGTTCCCATCATTTTGGGTAGGCCCAAAGAAAGCTATTTCTTAAACATTGTTGATCAAATTCTTAATCATAATTCTACTTGGAAAGTAAAATCTCTATCCATAGCTAGGAGATTCTCTCTTGTCAAGTCAGTTATCATCTCTAAATTTCTCTACTCTATTATGGTCTACAATTTCCCTATTGGCCTCATAAAAAAAATGAATGTTTACATCCAAAATTTTGTTTAGACTAGAAAGTCCTTCGATAGGAAACTTGTGACTATTCCTTGGGATACTTGTTGTAATCTTTTGGACATGGGAGGTCTCTGTATAAAAAACATAAAAATATTTAATGAGGCCCTTCTAGCAAGACTAACTTGGAACTAAATTGATAATGATTCCCCCTCGATTTCTTTCATCAAAAATAGGTTCGTTAATGGAATGAAGAAAAGTGTCTCTAACTTAAAAATGTTTTCCATTTGGCCCTCCATTAGAAATATGTATTCCAATGTCATGTATAATTCTAGATAGATGGTCTTTTAAAACTCCTCCATGAAATTTTGGTTGGAAAACTGGATAGGGGATCCTCTTATTTCAATTATCCCTCCTTACCATACCCCTGATAATATCAATAACACTATTTACAAGGTTCATAATTCTCATATGGATTATATAATTAAAAATGATGTTCAAATTATTAATAATTACCCTTTTTCTATCCCAGTTGACCTTTTAATTTGGGATAATGTTCCCAATTGTTTTCTAAATTCATGAAATTTCTATAATCACTCTTTTCATAACTCTAAAAATGGATTCAATTGGATCAAATTATTTAATAATTATTGGATTAATCCTTCAATGTTCACTCTTATTTAGCATCTTTACTATAATAGGGTTCCTACGTATTATAGTTTTTAAATTTTTGGGATCCAAATTTTCTCATAATTGCGTCTATGAAATCAACATAGAGAGGATACTAAACATTTATTTTTGTCCAGTGCTACTGCCACTACTCTTAGAAATTATATTTTTAAAATATTTTATTACAGATTGCTAATTATTGATTCTATCAATGCCCACCTAAAACATTATGTTGATATAGATAACTACCAACAAATGAAGAACATGTTTCTTGCTGCGGTTGCAGTGCTACTTCATGTGATCTGGTATGATTGAAATAAAATTATTAACAATAATTTCTCACTTAACATTAACACAGGTAAATGAGGATTTTTATCATTATTTGTGAAGTTAATTTCATTCATAAAGGGAACTAAAATACCTCGATGACTGAAATTATGATACTGAAATGTATTCGGGTTGATGCCGTATTCATCCATTGAAGACACACGCTTATTGTTTTCTAGAGACCACCACTCCTATGATTGATCAAAATCAACATGGACTGAACCTCAAAAAAAATCCTAGACCTATAGGATGTGGTGAAATCATCAAAAATAACATTGTTCAAATCATTGGGTTGTTTTTTTTGAGTTTGTGGTATAAGGACCTCTCTGGAATCTGAAATGATGACTATAATCAATGCCATCTCTTTTTCTATGCACCAACTTTGGAATAACTTATGAATTGAAAGTGATTTAACAACTATAGTGTAGGAAATTTAGAATGGGTTGATTCATCTAGTTTGGATCCTTAATACACATTGGATGGATTGTCTCTATTCTCTCTACGACATCAACTACATTTCAAGTCATACCAACCAAGAGTAAAATTGGGTTTCATATGGCCTCACCAATAAAGGGGTTGAGAAAGAAATAACCTGGTTAGAGGAGCTCTAGAACAACTTGGTTCCCCTTCATGAGAAAGACTGTAAAATTATCCCCTCCTTTAGAATCATGTAAGATCAACTTTGTTAAATAATCATTTCTTTGGTCATTTGACAAAATCCCCACCTTCCTAAAAAAAATTTAAAAACCTGCATTCTCCCCACGTTTGTGAGATTAGCATTAAACTTAATTTTTCCACTTCTAAGAATTGGATTTGAAAAAATGTACATACATGTTTGTAATAATTATATAATTTTTAGGATAATAATATACATTTTTTAATTAAAGATAAATATTAGTATATGTAATTAAAATTAATTATAGATATTAAAATAAAATTAATCTTAACAATGGACTAACCCTTAAACTTGAGGGCCATAATGACGAAAAAACATGTCCAAAAGATACTGGATGCCAATATATTGACCATATCCCATCCTGGTTCTAATTTAATAATTTAGTGGGACACATGTCTATGAAATAAATAAATATAATAATTTAAGTATATAAAATGAAAAAAACATTCTTTACCATTAAAATTTATAAAGATTTAGAGTATGGAATAATCTACATAGTTTTTGTTATAAAAATTATTTTAAAATTTAAATGAGTTGTTATATATTTATAATTTTACTGTATGTTTTAGAGATAAATTAGTTATATTAAACACTTAACAAACGCTAACACATGAATTATTCAATTAATAATTAAAAAAGAAAAACTATGATAAAAATATTAAAATTATAGTAAATTTAATGAATTATTGTTTAAATTATTTTCTAGATTAATAATTATTTTATAAAGATATTAAATTAATGTATTTTAATTCTTACAATGATTAATTATTTTATAATTAAAATTAAATAAAAAATGTCAATTTTGACCTTCACGTTTTTTATAATACAAGATATTTGATTAAATGATTTAAAATTTATAAAAATTATACCTCATGTAATGTGACTTTTAAGTGTTAATAAATATCAAAAAATAGTATATTAATTAAATTGTTTTAAAATTAATTTCCTACACACATGAGATTTTTATTGTTAAAATTACAGATAAAATTTATAATTTAATTGTTATAAAGTCTCAATTAATTCTCACTTTAATTTTGTTTAAATTGTTAAATTTTATAGGTTAGAAATCTAGTTACCTTAATAAAAACCAAAATTTTATAATTTTGTAAAATTAATAGTCAAGGAACTAAATCTTAATGATTCCCTTTTTTGGGTGTTACAGATTTTTATAGACCATAAGTATCCTTTTTGACATTATTTTTCTATTTTTGAGGTACATTAGTCAACGGAGACCTCACAATTATATTTACCTAATTTTATTTACAAGAATTCCACTCCCCCTCCATTATAAAAGGGCATTCACTATCCCCCTTACTCACTCCTATAAAGCCTCATTGGCTCAGAAAAACTCATCCTAAATAGTATCACAAAATCCATCCCTTCTAACTAGATTCTTACCAAATGGAATAAATCCAGCCTAGAAAGGCCATTGGTGAAAAAAAGGAGTTACCCAATGAAGAGGTAATATCCTTCCACAAGACCTTTTGTTTAATTTTCATTCTGTAATAACCAAAATATTCTTATTCCACTATTATAAAAAAACATAATTGTTACTAATATACTAATATTATTTTATACTTGGTTTTATTCCTACACCTACACACACTTTCATCTAATGGGTAAAAACTTATTGTTCATTTGTGGGGTGAACTACCACCTCTTGAAAAGATGATGTTTGTTTTTTCGGGACCACATCTCATGGTTGGGAATTATGATAGAAAAACTATTTCTATATGAAATATATGATATTTATGATTTATGTTTTACTTATATATTTATTATTTAAAATATACCTTCTTGCTTTCTATTTGGTGCAAATATGATAACATAATTTGTGGAAGAGTGGACTACCATCTCCTCAAAGCGATGTGATTCATTTACACTCTACAAGGAATATATTAAGTATAGGTTTAGTAAATGTATATTATATATATGAAATAATAATTATAATTCAATTTATATATATATGAATATATTTCATTTACTGACATTATATCTAAATGAATACTAAATAGCAACGACGTTCATTCATATGTACGAGCTACGATCACCATGAGCTGTGTAATCCATTTCATATTTATATTATTTAAAGATTATTATAAATATTTATATAATGAATATATTGTATTTAAATCATGTTTTAAAATTTTTAAATAAATAAATCTTTTTCTAAGAAATACTATCAACAATAACAAGTCAAAACATATTTGAAAGACAATATAGATATGACCCAAAACATAAACTTAAGATAAAATGGTTAATAAAATTGTAATATAAAGTCATAAAAAATAATATATATAATTAGATATAATTATATGGATTTTAATTGATTTATAATGAACATATACTTGTTATACAATATTTGTTTGGTGTATAAAGAAAGTAAAGACTTAAGGTTAAGAAATTTCAACTCACTTTTTATTTCTATGTGATACATGTCATATTCACCACTTTCTTCCTTTGTATGGTGTATATACTGACCTATGAAATGTTAGATCACTTATTTACTTTAATTTATTTTTTTATTGTGTTTAATTGATGTAATTATTTCATAGGGATAAGGATTCTATAGTTACTCAAGAAGCATGAGTTTTATCATTTCACTTTTATTTATATGAGACTTATGCCTTATCCCCCTCTAATTTATTTTGTGTGAAATATATAATATCCAAGAAAGTATTATATTATTATTAAACTCATATTAATTGAAATTTTCATATCCACTTTATCATAATTATTTAATGGGTGATGTTCTAAAATTTACAAAATTGATAGAATAATTTTTATCTCAATTTTCCTTCATTGAGATACAAGCCTTGTTATAAACCAATTTTTAATGGGGTGTATATAGTATATGTTTTACATGTTATATCATTAATCAAATTATTTCATGATATTTTAAGATTCATGTAATGATATCCTTTCATGGAAATTTTGTTGAAATTTTACTGAGGAGTTTATAGTTAGTTGCTACAATTTAATCATTTATCATGATTGTTTAGAACTATGATTTCTTTGATGAAATATTTTGATCCATCACTCAAGAAAACTCATTAATTTTCTTATATTTTTTTAATTCATGATATATTCATGTATTGGAACCATTTTTAACTACTATATACTTATGAAAATTATGAATATGTTTTTAATAAAATTTCACTTTATTTCTCTCTTCGGACAAGAATATATTTTCTTCACAAACCACATTCTATAAAAATATTTTAAATATATTTTTAATGATATATCAATCTAATTTTGAGGGAAAATATTTTAATAAAATTATTTATTATTTTAAGTGTTTAAAATGGTTATAAAATCATTCATTACATGTTTTCTATACAACATTCTTGGAAAAATTCTTTCAAAATTCCTTCAAGAATTCTTTTTATGTTTTCAAATTATATTTAAAGAAAAATATTTTCAAAGTGATTTTTATTTTAAGATTAATTTTTTAATGTTAAAAATATAAAATTTCCCATGAAGATTTTTGTATGATATTAGGATTATTTCTTTATATGTTAAGGATTATTTAATAGGTTTTATGAAAAATATTTTCAATGAAAGGCTATATTTTTTAAGTATTGTTCAATGTGATATTTAAAATTTTGTTCCCATATAATATGACCTAATTTGTTATAGTTTATGTTTTAATAGGGATTATGATCAAATAATTTCTTTCATAATCTTTATCTAATGGATTATGTTTTGATGGATGATGTTTTTGGAACCTTTTTCTCTTCCATAGTTAATATGCTTTTGAAACCCACATCTTTTTCATGGGGTTTGGTTTGTTGAAATTATTACATGACATATCTATTTTACATAGGTTATAATAATATGAAATGTTTGCGATTACAATTAAATTTCATGGGATATTATATTATATTTATGAAACTTATCTCATTTTATTGGTTATGATATGATGAAAGTTTTAATATCTTGTGGAATATGTATGAATTATTTTATAATGTGACAGGTTGGACTTATATCTCCCTACAATTCAATGGTTAATTATTTTTATCTCTAGAGGTAATGATGGGAAACAATTTGATACTCTATATTCATATTGGGATACATGTGTGTTTTGATCCACTATAAGGAGATAGGGAAACTAGATCCACTAAAAGAAGATGAAGAAAAGTAATCCACTATAGGAATATGTGGAAATCCCACACACTCTGGGAAGATGGGAAAAACAATTTCACTTTGGTAAGATGGGGAAAAACCAACCACTATCGGATGATGGGAAAACCTGATACACTATGGAATGATGGGAGGCCTGATCCCTTATAAGGAATGGACTATGACTGGGGATGGTGGTGTGTCCCTTATAGTTGGTGTTTAGGCCCGGAAGTGCCCTGATAATTTTTGGGAAATGAGACATGACATATAGGGATTGTTTTTATATGATTATGTTTATTACACAAGTATATTCATTATGACTATAATATGTGCACATGGTTCATGTTCATGATTAACTTATGTTTGATGTATTATAAATAGATAATATTTTTTTCAGGTCTCATGATTATGATATTTGATATGCATGGTATGATCTTTAAATGTTATCCTCATGTTCTCATACCCACATGTTCTTATTATTCTTACACATTTACATTATTTACCATTACTAAGTATTATAGATAACCCCTTCCATTTGTTTATTTTTTCCAGGTTATGAAGAATGGTTTTATGTTGGGGTACTAATAGGGATGATCATTATGGGATAAGTTTACTATCTTTTAAATAACATGAAGAATAAGATCTACTATTCCAAAGGCACTAAACAATTAAGTCACTTAGTCATTTATTTTTCCAATGTTATTAGTATTCATCTATAATGATGTAATATCCAAATATATTAATCATAGGTCACAATATTTGTTATTAAAGGAAAGGTTTAATCAGCATTCAAAAACTCAGATGAGAAAAAATTATTGATATCCAGAGGAATATTAACAAGGATATTCTTGGGATGTCTCTAAGTATAATCCAAATGTTTCATATATTAATTAAGGTGTAATTATTTATATATCCTAGATGCGATTTTTCATGATTATTTGGTTTAAACTATGATAGGTGTTGCTCACACTATACAATATGGTTTTATTCAATGGTGGAAAATTAAAAAAACTAGGTTAATACTGAAGGTGATGGAACATTTTTGGATGATATGTCAAGTGGGATGATTACTAGAGTGAAGGTAATTTTGATCATGCCTAATTAGTTTTAACATAATATTATTAACAACATATACCTTAATAAACCCCCCGTACTCACCAAATAAGAGATGCATGGAGTTCTATGAGAGTTCAGGTAGTGGAGACCATAAATTAAAAATGATTATGTTTCCTTTGTTTCAATAATGTGTAATGAATCACATAAGTGAATGTCTGAGAGGAAGAATAAAATGTTTTGAAATTGAAAAAGAATTACAAAATAAAAAGTAATTGTATAGAAACAGTGAAGTGTTCCATTAACAAAATGGTTATGATTATTAGAATCCCAAAGAAATCATCGATGGTGAAATTCATTATATGTAGAATGAATGGGAATTATGCCAATCAATGTTCCATGAGGATATATCCTGAAGAGAATTTACAAGGACTGAAGAGTAACTATTATATTGTTGATGATGATGATACTATAGGATAAATGTGAATATAAATAAGTATTAAGTAATATAATTAGGTTTCATTTTTAATGGTTTAGGGATGACGTAGAATAATCTTAGTGTTTTTGTGTTTGGATTCATGAATTATGAATTGATACATATATAAGGATTTTTGTGTTATTTGTTTTTCACTAAAAAGTTAAAAAAATGTTTAATAGTTCTTATAGACTAAAAATTATATTTAATAGAAATGTGTTTTTTGTGATAAACACATGATTTATTGGAAGATAACAATAAAGTAGGATCAATGCTAATATATTTTGTATGTAATTTAGTGGCCAAATTTCTTATTTTTTTCGACTTCAATTTTTTCAAAGGGTTATAAGGATAAATACTTATAGAACATCTATTTTAATATTTAGATGATTTTTGTAAGCTAAAATTGTTGTCTCTCCATGTGAGTATTTATTTAGATTTGATAACATTTTCAAACTATTTTGAGTTTATATTAACTAATGAGAGAATGAATGACTTATTATTCTATTTATGGAAATCAGGATCTATTAGTTCTTTAGGATTGAAAAATTCACCTTCATTCCCCCAAGAAGTTGGTGAAGTGGAAATTGATCATGTAACAACCAAAAGGATGATATTTTTCATATCTAATGGAATAAAATAAAGTAAATATATAATCCTGTGAATAATTTTTTTTTCAAATTTTGGAAACTGATATTAAAAAATATTTACCTTAATACCATAGTTTATATTCAATAAATGGGTTTGAAAATAATCATGTATTTATTGTTTTTATGGCATTAAATTTCCACTAGTCATTCAATTTTTAGTGATCATTGATATTCATCACCCTCTAATGTTATTTACAATTTTACTCCTGTGTCCAATCTTCACCATCTACCTATATTCTCATATTTGGAAACGTATTAATGAGTTACTTTTGGTAACCAATATGGATCCAATATTATTTTTTTAAAATAAAATTTAGAATTAATTTGTATGAAGTGAGTTTCTAATAAATAAACATCCATGTACCGAACCATTGATAACTAGATGGATTTATAAGGTGAAATTCATTTAAGGGGCAGAATGTCACACCCTAAGATTTTGTGAATTATTTTTTTCAAATTAATTTAACATTTTTTATATCATTTTTTTCCATAGAAAAATAAAATAATTAATATATATAGAAAAACTATGTTTGTCATTCATTAGATGAAATAAAATTTTAGGCTTACGCAACACACAACACTGAGTTTGCTTATATTACACAGAATACTGAGTGCTAACAGCTTTTGATGCACACCCATTTTGAAACAAAATTTTAAAAATTATATAAATTTTTATTAAAAAACATCATTTTTGATTTCATTAAGTGAAAATTTTATTAGTTTTAATTTTTTCATATTTCTCAATGGTGTTTTATTTTTTGATGAATAGTGAAAAATTCTACACTTTAGTTGAAGAATGTATTTTTATTTAAATAATATTAATGATAAAATATATTTAAAATCATATTTAATGTAAAAATAGATGAAATATATATCTAATAATACAATTAAATTTCTTGGAATCTTTTTTATATTTTATTTAGATATAAATACATAAGGAACTTTTTGTGAATTTTCATTTTAAAAACCCATTTTCTCACCTTGTTTGTAGGGGTGGCATTAAAATTATTTTCTCCAATAATTTTAATAGATTTTAGAAAAATAGAAATACATAGTGGTAATATGTGTAATATTTTTATAATAATAATATTAACTTCTTTTTGGACCAAAATGTTAGTAAAAGTAATTATAATTAATTATAGCGATTAAGGTAAAATACGGGTTAACAAGGGACTAAATGAGAAACATAAGGGAAAAATGACCTATACACATGTCCAAATACATTGGATTCCAATAAATCAACAATATCCCCTCTTGGATATAATAATATTAGTTATTAGGAAAAATATTCCTGAAAGACACCCATACAATAATATATGTAATGAAAATGATAAAATAAACCTTTCATACCTTTAACATTTATAAGGATGCAGAGTATAGGAGAAGCTAAATAGTTTTGGTTATAAAAATTATTTAGAAATTTAATGAGATTATTTTATTATTATTATTTTAATATATTTTTTAGATATTAATTAGTCACATTAAACGATTTACAAACACTAACACATAGATTATTTAATTATCAATTAAAGAAGATAAATGATTCTAAAACCCTTAAATGTATAGTATATTTAAGAAATTATTGCATTAAATTATTTTTTAGATCAATATATCACATTACACATATTATAAATTAAAATATTTCAATTCCATTTTTTAATATTTTAAAAATAAAATTAAGTAAATAATTTCAAAATCGATCTTAATGTTATTTTACTTTAAATTATATTTTATTAAATAATTAAAAATTATTAAAAATCCTATATTATTCCATCTAATATTTAGTGTTAAGAAATATAAAATACGTTCTATTAAAGTATAAATTGAACTTTTATAATTTTCATATTGACCTATAGACATTAATTACATCCTTAGCAAGGTCTAAGTTAAAGTAGTGTTTTTGTATGATACATGTGTTTGTTTTAAAAATAATTTCTAATACCCATGAAATTTTTATTTTGTAAATTATAAATATTATTTAAAATTTAGTAGTGATATTTTTTAAATAATTCTTACTTTAACTTATAATTAATTATTAAATGACTTATTATAGAAGACTAGTTTCTTTAATGAAATCCTAAATGATAAAATTTGAGAAACATAGAAGATAAGGAACAAAATTATAAAAATGGCCTTGATTTTATTTTGTGGTGGTATTTATCCATGAAAAATCCCATTTAATCCATTATTTATCCATTTTCAGGATCATTATGAAAGGGATACCTCCCTATATTGTATATGTTTTGGTATTTATAGGAATACAACTCCCCACCCTTACAAAATGAAATTTACTTTTCCAATTCTTCACACATCACAAGACACATTGGATTGTAAAAAAACATCAAAAATATTAAAAAAATCTGCCCCTTATACCCAAAATCCTCCCTTTGGGAGTAAATCAAACCATGAAATCCCTTTGGTTAGAAAAAAAGGAGTTACTCAAAGAATATGTAACATCCTTAAAAAATCTCTTTTGTTTTATTTTCATTATCCACCACCTAAAATATTTTTATTCCATTATTATATTAAGAATATTTATACTACATATACTGATATGTTTTTATTCTAAGAGTTATACCTAAAATTACAAACACTTCCATCTAATGTGTAACGAACTTACCGATCTTGTGTATAGAGGACTTCCACCCTGTGAAATGATGTTGTTTTTTTTCCATTACCAGATCTCATCGTTGGGAATTATTATAGACACTATATTTTTTATTGATATATATGATATTCGTAATGAATTTATTATCCTATAAAAATTATATTAAACATATAAGGCCTCGGCCTTAAACCATACTTAATATTGAATTAAATAAATAATTCACATTGAGGATCTTTTCAGGTTTAGAGTTTTAGAGAATTAGAACATAACTATTACATCTCAAATTATTACAAAGTAGACACTTCTACTAAGATTCCATAAAAAACTCTTAAAAAGAAAAATGTCTAGTTCCATGTTTTATATAGCATGACTTTCCCTTGATCCCATCCTTAACACTATTCCACAGTAAGTCATGTGAAAAACATTTCAAAAAAACTTGGGGTGAGCATAAAAATCTCATAAAGGGATACACAAAGAATGAAAACTGTTATTTTTTCAAACATCAAATAATCCATTATACTTTATCAAAGTAATACCTTCACCTTCATGAAGTAGTAAAAACTCTTCACTGAATAAAATATCATTACTTACCTTTTTGTAACCAAAGGATTACCATAAAACCCATATAAAGAACACATAACATATATAAAGGTAACTTGGGACATAAACATACTTAAGTGGAATAACCATACGGTCGACTTCAACACATATCACTTAATGGAATGTCCATACAGCCAACTTCCATACAAACTTAATGGAATACCCATACGACCGAATTCCATACCCAATGCATTGGAGGTTATAACATAACCACCCGTCCCGGTATTCACGACACCACCCGTCATACGGTTCATCACGTAACCACCCGTCAAATGTCCAAGTACCATTATAAAATCATAAGACATAAAACATATATAATGGAAAGAAAACATTTCCACACTTTGATCACAATATATCACATAAATATATTGACATAAAAAATCCATTATAAAAACCATTTTCAATACCAAAATACATAAAAGAGTATATGGTATTTATTTCATTTAAAAAACATTATGGCTTGTTCAGGAATCCAAAGGCCAAATAATACTCACGGCGGAGGAAAAGGTCGTTGTCACCGCGTACGTTAAAAGAAACATTTTTTTGTCATTTTGTAAAACACTTTGTAGAAAAAGATTCCTTTTGTATAAAAGTAAAAGTCAAAGGGTTTTATACACCGTGTGAAAGAAAGTTGTGTATAAAATGAAATATTCCTCAATGAAAGGAGATTGAGACGAAGTCCCTTACCTCGGGTCTGACTTGACTCGATCGTTCTTTAACGTCCTTAAAATCGAGTGACTCCCTTTGGTTTGACCTCAAAGGCTTCCTTGGGAAGACTTCTGCCCAAAGTTAGGCTTCAAGGAGTAAGAGAGGGAAGTGGAGAGACAAAATGGGTAGGGTTTGGCCGAGCCAAAGGCTTTGGGAGTGTGGGTAAGGAGGTAGAGGTGGGGGCCTTTTATAAGATGAGAGGAGGGGCACTCTTGTAAAGTTACAAAATGTTACTTTATTTTCAAAACAGTTTCGGATTTTAAAGGTCCCACAATGATGTATATCGAGGATAAGGTGATGAGGGTTTGAAATCCACTAATCCAATAGGTTTTGGACATGTTTAGGTCTTAGATTTTACATTATCTTTCCATTTTATTTAAATCGTTAAATAATGAGGTCATCGCTGCATCATCATGATGTCATAAATAATTTAATTTATTTAATATCTAAAAATTATTAAAAAATACTATGATGTAGGAAATATTTTTATCTTTCCAATGACTATTTATAGTCAAAAATATGAATTGTATAACCCCATGTGAAAATTGTTTTAGTAAAACATTTCATGTTTGTGTCATTTTTTACTTTAACATTAAATAAAAGGTATTATGTCATTTTCCAACCAAAATTGCTCCATTGGGTCCCTAAGTTGACCCATGGATTGTCTTGGTCGGCCATGACACATCCAATGAGGTTAGGACATGTGTCTAGGTCATTTCATTTTATTAAAACATTATTCTTACCTTAAACTACACTAATTACCTCTAATCACGATTAAGAACATAAGAGTTATTATTCACCAAAAAATTATTTTAATCTCATTGAACAAAATTTTACTTCTTAATGACAAACATGTATTTCAGATTTTTGAAATTCAAAACACAGAAGTGGTAAAATTTTATTTAAACGAAAAATCAGTTTTTATAAGTTCCACTTAGTGGTTTCACTATTCATCAAAAATTGAAGTTTTTCAGAAAAATACAAAAAATTCACCCTAAATATGATATTATGAATTCAAAAATGAAGTATATTTTACAAAATTCAAAACATATAAGTCACATTAATTAATTTAATAATTAATTTCTGTTGTCATGACAAATAGCGTGTTTTTATGAAACAATAAGTATCAAAAGATTGACACTAGTTTATGTCCGATTTCAAAGTGAAATTAATTCCAACGACCACTATTGGATTTAATGGTAAAAATATTTTATAATTTCACTTTAAAACCAATTCAAATGATAATCTAATCATATAAATAAATTAGATTAAAAAGAGGTTCTGAATTAAAATACAACATTTTACATTATTCATTATAAAATGAACTTTATCGGAAAGATACTAAAAATTTACACAAAGTAAATTTTGATGTCCCGATTCTAAAGAAGAGTTATATTTGGTCCAATATAATTTATCAGATTGATCAAAACTATATTTAATAACAGTTCACCGTCAAAAGGTGATAAGTGAACCCTTAGTGAAAATTAGGGTATAAATGCCTAAAATTGAATTCTTTCCGTATTTTAAGCCTTTATCTTTTATTGGATAAATGTAAAAACACTTAAAAAACATATATAATAATATTTTAGTTATTTCTATCCATTCCTGCCAATACAACAGCTACATGTTAACTACCATTTAAAATAATATTATTATATTACTAGTGTGCAACATAAGTTTTCAAAGGAACTCATCATTGCGTATCCGGTACTCTATCAAACATAGCGACCCCTTTAAAGTAAAATAAATATTTAATTCATAAATATTAATAAATATGAAAATGTTTTATTCATTATTTACCTGGGATATTACATCCTTCCCCCCTTTTTTGAATTGCGTCCTCGCAATTTTATTCACTTATCAAAATAAGTGGGGGTATTTATCCCTCATAGAATTTTTAGATTCTCACGTTGCCTCTTCAACCACATATTTTTCCACAAAACCTTTACCTGGTGAATTACCTTATTTCGCAACACTTTCTCTCTTCGATCAAGAATCTGGACTGGTTGTTCTTCATAAGAGAGATTCTCTTCCAACTGAACTACCTCTGGGCTCAAAACATGAGATTTATCTGGCATATACTTCCTCAACATCGAAACATGAAAAACATTGTGTACCAGAGATAAACTCGGAGGTAATGCTACTCTATATGAAACTGATCCAACTCTCTCCGGAATTTCATATGGTCCAATGAACCTTGGACTCAACTTTCCTTTCTTACCAAATCTCATCACACTTTTCCATGGAGAAACCTTGAGAAAAAAATGATCACCTACCTCGAAATATAGATCCTTCCTCCGGTTATCCGCATAACTCTTCTGCCTACTCTGAGCTGTTCTCATGTGTTTCTGAATCAACTAAACTTTTTCTGCCATCTCTTCTACCAATTCTGGTCCCATCAACTTCTTTTCACCCACTTCATCCCAAAATGCTGGAGTTCGACACCGCTTCCCATATAATGCCTCAAATGGTGCCATCTGTATACTGGAATGATAAATTGTTATTATATGAAAACTCAACTAAAGAAAGATGTTGGTCCCAAATTCCTTGATAATCCATCTAACAAGCTCGTAGCATATCCTCCAACGTCTGAATTGTTTGTTCTGACTTCCCATCTGATTGAAGATGAAAAGCTGTACTAAAATTTAATTTAGTACCCAACGACTTCTGAAGGCCTTTCCAAAAGTTAGAAGTGAACCTGGGATCACGATCAGGTACAATGGAGAGGGGAAATCCATGTAACCTGACTATCTTTTTAAGATACAAACGGGAAAGTTGATCTAAGGAAAAAGTATCTCGTATAGCAAGAAAATGAGCAGATTTAGTCAAGCGATCAACAATAACCCAGATTACATTATTACCTCGAGATGTCCTCAATAATCCCACAACGAAGTCCATGGATATATTCTCCCATTTCCACTTTGGCACTGGTAAAGGCTGAAGCATACCTTTCGGTAACTGCTTCTCTTCTTTAACCTGCTAACAAGTCAAACACTTCACAATAAAATCAGCAATATCCCTTTTCATTCCATCCCACCAGTAATACTCCCGCAAATCTCTGTACATCTTAGTACTGCCAGGATGAACTAAAAACGGGGAACTATGAGCCTCACATAACAACTCATTCTTCAACTCTGACTCACAAGGCACACATAATCTCTTCCCAAATCTCAAAACACAATCACTATCAATGTTGAATTCAGGCAACTTACCCTTCTGAACCAGCTCTACCTTTTTCTATAACTCAATGTCTTCCCTCTGTTCTTGCTTAATTCTGTCTGATAGGGATGATCTCACTGATACCTGAAACAAAACAGAAGAACTTCCTGCACCAACAACTTCTATGCCAAAGTTCATCAAATCAGATACCAAAGGATCTCGTTCCAAACGTAGCATGGTTAATGAAGCATTACTTTTTCAACTCAAAGCATCAGCCACTTTATTTTCTTTTCCTGGATGGTAGTGAATTGTACAATCATAATCATTGATTAATTCCAGCCATCTCCTCTGTCGCATGTTCAATTCTTTCTGAGTGAATATATACTTTAAACTTTTGTGATTAGTATATATTTCAAACTTTACTCCATAAAAATAATGCCTCCAAATTTTTAAAGCAAAAACAACAGCATCTAATTCCAAATCATGTGTAGGGTAATTTATCTCATGAGTTTTCAACTGACGTGAAGCATAAGCAATTACTTGATCATTATGCATAAGGACACAACCATGTCCCTTCAATGAAGCATCACTATATATAACAAACTCACTATTCCTGGAAGGAAGTGCCAAAACTGGAGCATTCACCAATATTCTTTTCAACTCCTGAAAACAATCATCACTTTCTTTTGTCTAGATGAACTTAACACCCTTACGAGTTAGCTTAGTCATTGGACTAGATAACCATGAAAAATATTCAACAAACCATCGGTAGTAACATGCCAAACCAAGGAAACTACGGATATCGGTTACATTTGTGGGTCTTGGCCATTCTTCAACAACTTTTGTTTTAGCAGGATCAACAGTTATGCCATCTTTTGAAACAATGTGACCCAGGAAAGAAATTTGTTGCAACCAAAACTCACACTTGCTGAATTTTCCATATAGTTTCTTTTCTTTTAAGGTTTTCAAGATAACCCTTAAATGACTTCCATTCTCCTCTTTAGTTTTAGAAAATTCCAAAATATCATCAATAAAAACAACCAACATTTTTCACCTGAGTCAACTGAGCCATCACTGCAACAAACTATTTAGTTCTGATTATGACCATCTCAGGATACTGATTTGAAAGGTCATTTCCCACTATATGCCTTCCCAGAAAATATGTTCTGTTTCCTCTATGAAAAAACATTATGAAAAAACATGTCATAGATGAATCAACATGGTAATCTTCAAATCCTATATCATTTTCAATCATACCATAAATTAATTTATAATTTAACAATTTTCTAACTCCTAAAATTGTATAAACCGACCTCTGATACCAACTATAAGGCCTTGTCCTTAAACCTTACTTAATATTGAATTAAATGAATAATTCACATTGAGGATCTTTTCAAGTTTAGAGGTTTAGAGAATTAGAACATAACTATTACATCTCCAAAGATTACAAAGTAGACACTTCTACAAATATTCCATAAAAAAAAACTCTTAAAAAGAAACATGTCTAGTTCCATGTTTTATATTGCATGACTTTCCCTTGATCCCATCCTTGACCCTATTCCACATTAAGTCCAGTGAAAAACATTTCAAAAAAACATGGGGTGAGCATAAAAAGCTCAGTAAGGGATACCCAAAGAATGAAAACTGTTAGTTTTTCAAACATCAAGTAAAACATGTATACTTTATCAAAGTAATACCTTCACCTTCATGAAGTAGTAAAAACTCTTCACTGAATAAAATATCATTACTTGCCTTTTTGTAACCAAAGGATTACCATAAAACCCATATAAAGAACACATAACATATATAAAGGTAACTTGGGACATAAACATACTTAAGTGGAATAACCATACCGTCGGCTTCCACACATATCACTTAATGGAATAGCCATATGGCCAACTTCCATACAAAATTAATGGAATAGCCATACGGCCGACTTCCATACCCAATGAATTGGAGGTTATAACGTAACCACCCGTCCTGGTATTCACGGCACCACCCGTCATATGGTTCATCATGTAACCACCCGTCAAATGTCCAAGTACCATTATAAAATCATAAGACATAAAACAAATATAATGTAAAGAAAACATTTCCACACTTTGATCACAATATATCACATAAATATATTGACATAACAAATCCATTATAAAAACCATTTTCAATACCAAAATACATAAAAGAGTATATGGTATTTATTTCATTTAAAAAAAACATTACGGCTTGTTCAGGAAGCCAAAGACCAAATAATACTCGTGGCGGCGGAAAAGGTCATTGTCACCGCGTACATTAAAAGAAACATTCTTTTTGGTCGTTTTGTAAAACGCTTCGTAGAAAAAGATTCCTTTTGTATAAAAGTAAATGTCAAAGGGGTTTATAAACCATATGAAAGAAAGTTGTGTATAAAACAAAATATGCCTCAATGAAAGTATATTGAGATGAAGTCCCTTACCTCAGGTCCGACTTGACTCGATCGTTCTTTAAAGTCCTTAAAATCAGGTAACTCCCTTTGGTTTGAGCTCAAAGGCTTTCTTGGGAAGACTTATGCCCAAAGTGAGGATTCAAGGAGTAAGAGAGGGAAGTGGAGAGACAAAATGGGCAGGGTTTGGCCGAGCCAAAGGCTTTGGGAGTGTGGGTAAGGAGGTAGAGGTGGGGGCCTTTTATAAGAGGAGAGGAGGGGCACTCTTATAAAGTTACAAAATGTTACTTTATTTTCAAAAGAGTTTCGGATTTTTATGATCCCACATTGATGTATTTTGAGGATATGGTGATGAGGGTTCGAAATCCACTCATTCAATAGGTTTTGGACATGTTTAGGTCTTAGATTTTACATTAACTTTCCATTTTATTTAAATCGTTAAATAATGAGGTCATCGCTGCATCATCATGATGTCATAAATAATTTACTTTATTTAATGTCTAAAAATTATAAAAAAAATATTTTGATGTAGTAAATTTTTCTACCTTTCCAACGTCTATTTATAGTAAAAAATATGCCTTGTATAACCCCATGTAGAAATTGTTTTAGTAAAACATTTCATGTTTGTGTCATTTTTTACTTTAACTTTAAATAAAAGGTATTATGTCATTTTCCAACCAAAGTGGCTCCATGGGGTCCCCAAGCTGACCCATGGATTGTCTTGGTCAGCCATGACAAATCCAATGAGGGTAAGACATGTGTCTAGGTCATTTCATTTTATGAAGACATTATTCTTACCTTAAACTACACTAATTACCTCTAATCGCGATTAAGAACTTAAGAGTTACTATTCACCAAAAAATTATTTTAATCTCATTGAACCACATTTCACTTATTAATGACAACCATGTATGTCAGATTTTTGAAATTCAAAACACAGAAGTGGTAAAATTTCATTTAAACGGAAAATCAGTTTTTATAAGTACCACTTAGTGGTTTCACTATTCATCAAAAATTGAAGTTTTTCAGAAAAATACCAAAAATTCACCCTAAGCTATATTTGATATTCCAAAACCAAAAATGAATTCTATTTTACAAAATTAAAAACATATAAGTCACATTAACTAATTTAATAATTACTTCCCGCTGTCATGACAAATAGCATGTTTTTATGAAACAATAAGTATCAAAAGATTGACACTACTTTAAGTTTGATTTCAAAGTGAAATTAATTCCAACGACCACTATTGGATTTAATGGTATAAATATTTTCTAATTTCACTTTAAAACCTATTAAAATGATAATCTAATCATATATATAAATTAGATTAAAAAGAGGTTTTGAATTAAAATACAACATTTTACACTAATCATTAAAAAATGAACTTTATCGGAAAGATTCCAAAAATTTACACAAAGTAAATTTTGATGTCCCGATTCTAAAGAAGAGTTATATTTGGTCCAATAGAATTTATAAGATTGATAAAAACTATATTTAATGACGGTTCTCTGTCAAAAGGTGATAAGTGAACCCTTAGTGAAAATTAGGGTATAAATGCATAAAATTGAATTCTTTCCGTATTTTAAGCCTTTATCTTTTATTGGATAAATGTAAAAACATTTAAAAAACATATATAATAATATTTTAGTTATTTCTATCCATTCTCTCTAATACAACGACTACATGTTAACTACCATTTAAAATAATATTATTATATTACTAGTGTGTAATGTAAGTTTTCAAAGGAACTCATCGTTGCGTATCGGGTACTCTATCGAACATAGAAACCCCTTTAAAGTAAAATTAATATTTAATTAATAAATATTAATAAATATGAAATTTTTTTATTCATTATTTACCTGGGATGTTACAAAACATACCTTCATGCTTTCCATTTTTTTTAAATATGATAATTTTGTTTGTGGAAATGTAGAGTTCCACCTCCTCAAAGCGATGTGATTTATTCATAATCTACATAGAACGTATTAAAGATATGTTTATTAAATTTATACAATATATATGAAATAATAATGATACAGGAAATAGAATATATATATATATATATATATCATTACATACTTTATTTCAAAATGATAATTAAATGGAAACAACGTTAATGCATATGAATGGCCTACCATATCCATGAACTATGTATTCCATATCATCATTACATTGTTTATATATTGTTATAAATATTTATTTATGGAATATAATTGATTTTTAAAACATTTTAAAATTATTTAAATAATGTAATAGTGATCTAATTAATAGTATCAAGAATAAAAAGTCAAAACATATATGAAAAACAATGCGGATATTAACTGAATCCTAATGTTAAGATAGAATTTTTAATAAACGAGTAATATAAAGTAATAAGAAAATAATATATGGTATTTTAAATAAAATTATGGATATGTTTCTAATTTATAAAAATTTTATATGTATTATATCCGTGTTTTAACTTTTAGTAAGAAATTCAAGTATAAAGGTATGATAATTTCTTCTCACATTTTTATTTCTCAGTGTTACATGCCATATTCACCACCCCCTTCCATTATATGGTGCATATATTTCCCTAGGAAATGTAATGTAATATAATTAATTAATTTAATGATATTAAAACGTTTAACATGTATTATTATTTTATTTGGATGATTATTATAAAGTTATTGATGTAGTAAGGGTTTTCTCATCTCAATTTTATTTCTATGAGACATATTCTTTATTCACCACTGATTTATTTTGTGGTATATATATACTACCCCTAAATTTATTATATGAATATTATAATTAAATTTATTGGTACTTACCTATGAATTTTATTATATCTCATACATGGGTTTTATTTTTAAAATGTTACCAAATTGGTAAAGAATTTTTTTTTCAATTTTCCTTCCTTGAGATACTTGCTTTGTTATGACCCTATATTTTTCTATGAGGTGTATATAAAATATTTTTGAAATGTTATATCACGAATCTAATTTGTTTGTGATATTTTAATCTTCACGATAATTTATTCTCTTGTGCTTATTATGAGTTAATGTTACAAAAGTTGTAATAGTTAATTGCTACAATCACATCATTTATTATGGCTGTTTATGATTATGATTCACATAATGAAATATTATTATCCAAAACTCAAGAACAATCCTGAAATTTATTATATAATTATTTTTCGTGATTTATTCATGTGTTTCTATAACTTATCTACATTTTCACACTTATCATAATTAATATTGTTTTTTATAGAAAATCTGACGTAATATCTCTCTTCGGCTGGGATTCAATTTTATTCAAAAACCATTATTTTATAAATATGTTTCTGAAAAATGTTTATAAATGACCTATCAACTAAATTTTTAGGGAAATGAATTTTAAATAATTTATTTTGTTTTTATAGTGTTTAAAATTGTTTCAAATATTTCATTATTTGTTTTCAAAGTTACATTCATTAAAAAAGATCAATGTTTTTCAATCATTCATTATAGGTTTTCAAATTATTTTTAAGTTTTCAAAATGATTTATTTTTTTAAAATTAATTTTTCAATTTTTCAATTTTATTTTATTAATGAAAGTTTTTAAATGAAATTTTAAAGAATTTTTAAAATGGAAAATATTTTTAAAAAGGTTTCGTGAAAAGGGTTTTCAATGAAAAGCTATTTTCCTAATTAATTCTTCGATGTGATGTTTTAAATTTTTTTTCTAAAACAGATGACCTAATTTCATAATTTTTATGATTTAATGGGGATATTATCAAAGAATACAATTCATACACTCTCTTGAATGGTTCATGTTTTTATGTAAGGATGTTTAAGAAGTCCATTTCACTTCTATAGGTTATACACTATCAAAACTCTTTTCTTACCATAGTTTATTCTTTGATGAAATGACTATGAGAATAATCCAATTTCCATAAGGAAAAATATGATGAAATATTTTGGATTCCCATTTTATTTCATGGGTTGTGATATGATGTTTATGAAACCCAACACCTTTTATGGGTAATGATATAATCCATGTTTTGTTATCTTGTGGAACATATATGTAAGTTTTTATTTTATGATGAGTAGGACCTATATATCCCTCCAATGCGTTGGATAATGACTTGAATCTTAGGAGATAAATATTGGAAACATGTAAACATGATTGATATATATTGGGAAACAGGTGCATCCTCATCCACTATGGGAATATAGAAAAAACTAAACCTCTATGGGATTATGGTTAAACCCGATTCACTATGGGAAGATGGGGAATCACAATCCACTAATAAAATATGGGGAAAATGATCAACTACTGGAATATGGGGAAAACTGATCCACTATTGGAAGATGGAAAAACCAAATACACTATGTCATGACGGAAAATTTTGGGCCCTTATAAGGAAATAAATACTACTATGGATAGTGGTGCGTCCCACACAGTAGGTGTAGTCCCCATTATGTGACCTGATATGATTTGGGAAACAATCCTTAACATATAAGGAATCTTCTTATAGAATTATGTTTATGCCACAAGCCTATGTATTATGCCTATGATATTCACATAAGGTTTATTTCATTGATTATATTATGATCCATGTCTTATTAACTGCAAATATTTATGCCATGTCTCATGATTATCATCTTTTATATGCAGGGTATGATATTAAAATGTTATAATCTTGTTCTCATATCCATATTTATATGTTATGCAAAAAAGTTGTATTTATTTACCACTACTGATCAATAAAGATCACCCCGTTATTATTTTTTATTTCCCCAGGATATAATTATTGTTGTTATTTAGCGGTACTAAAGGGGGAGATCTTTAATAGTGATGTTGACTATCTTTAACCAATCTAGATGATTGTGCGCCATGTTTCCAAATACGGTAAACTATTATGGTCCTTGTGGAATGTTTTTGTGTAATGTGATTAATATTCATCTAAAATTATCTAATATAGATGCATGTTAAGAATTGTTAACTATAGATGGTATCAAAGGAAATTGTTTCTCAACCTTGGGAAACTAGGATGAGAAAACATTAGTAAAATCTCTTAGGATATTTCTATGGATATTTCTAGGGATGTCTCTAAAGATAATCCTACGGTGTCAGAGATTAAATAAGGTTTCATAATTTAGATATCCTATTAGTGATTTTTCATGATTATGTGGTTTATACTATGATATGTGTTTCTCACACTATAATTTATGGTTTTAGAAAATGTGGGGGGGACTATATGGAAATAGTTGAATGCTAAAACTGATGGATAATTTTTAAATGAATATAAATGTGGGATGATCACTGGAGTGAATGGTTTTTGATCATTCCTAATCAATTTTCACATAAAATTATTAACAATATATACCTTAATGAACTCCCAAACTCCCCAAATAAGGGAAAGAAGGAGTACAATAAAAGTTCAGACAATGGTGACCATGGATGAAAGAATTTCCAGATTCATTTGTGTTAAGAATATGAAAATAATCACCTAATTAATTGTCTTAGAGAAACAAGAATATGATATTAATGCGGAAAAGAAGGGAAAAAATAATATAACTACAAATGAAAAACGAAGTATTAGGTTAATGTAATCGATTAGAATATTGGCCTCCCTAAGACATTATTTAAGGTTAAATTATTTTAGTGTAGAATGAATGAGCAAAATGAAAATTGATTTCCCATATAGAAGTCTCATGATGAGAATTAGAAAGGTTGGCTGAGTAATGGTTATAGTGATGATGATGATGAGACTACAAGAGAAATGTGAAGAGATATAGGTGTTAATTAATAGGATTTGGTAGCCTTGTTAATGGTTTTAGGATGATATAGGTTAATAGATATGTTAATGTATTTGGATTGTAGATTTAAGAATTGAGAAATATATAAGGATCTTTTAGATAATGTTTTTCTCTAATGATTTACAAGAATATGTTGTATGGATATAACAAATTAGAAAAGTGAATTAATGGATTGTTTATATTCCTAAAAAACAAATTATTAGGGGAAGTATAACCCTTAATCAATTCCTTATGTTAATATAATCATGCTTTGGATTTATATAATTATATTGGATGAAATTGATTACCTTGGAATTGATTATGGATTTTTTGAAAAGTGGTTTATTATATCATTAATTAAGTTTACAACATTTTTTTATCTCAAGAATATATCAAATAAGGATTTTAATATGAAAACATGAATTTTTTCAATAATTATTTGTGATAATCCAGGTTATTACAATGTTTTGAGAGAATTAATGACAAAGCTATTCACAGGTTCACTATGGGATAACCAATAGGTACTTCTAGATATACAAGGGATAAACTCTAATCTATTTTTAGGATTTTAGTAGACATATTTATAATTATTTGAAATTCTATAATAAAAAATGGTTATAAGTTTAACCATTTAATGAAATTATATGTTAAAATTATAAATGAGTTTATGAGATTCAAGTATTGTGTCACCATGTGAGGATTTAGGCATATTTGATAACCTATTCTAACAAGTTTGTATTGATGGTAATAGAGAATAGATAGACAGACTTATCATTCTATTTATGGATATCAGGATATATTAGTTATTTATGAATGACTAACTCACCTTCATTATATGAAGTATGAGATGAAGTGGAAATCGATCAATAAAAAAATAAAGGTTGATATTTTTCATAAGGAATGGAATACATTCAAGTTACTATATTTTCTTTTGAAAAAATATAATCAACATTACGAATAGGATTTTGAAAAATATTTATCCTAATATCATCATTTTATTTTGAAATCATAACCTTATAAATAATCAAATATTTATGGTTTTGAGGCCCTAAAATTTACATTGATCATTCACTTGATGGTGAAAAATTATTTTTATTTGTATATATTGTTATTTAATATTTTCCTCCATGTCTATTTTTCACTCCCAAACTATGTTATTGAACATGGAATCCTAGTTTTGAGATCCTTTGGGTAATGGTTATGGTACCAAATTTCTTTTTTAAATATTTTTTATAATTAATTTTTCCGATATGGGTTTCAATGAATGGAACTTTCATGTATTAAGACATTGATAACCCAGATGAACTTTTTGAGTGAAAATTATTTTAAGGGCGGTAGAATTTAACACCCCAAGTTATTGTGAATTAATTTGTTTTGAAATTAAAATAGTATTTTTTATATTATTAATTTTACATGACCCATAATATATATTTATATATATTGAAATAGTAATTTTGGATTTCATTATACACAACACCATGTTAAGGTTACACAATACGAAACATTGAGTCAGCTTGCATTACATGTAAGACTGATTTTTTCTACATTCTGATGGGACACAAATTTTAAAACCAAATTTGGACATGTCTATATTGTTTATTTTTCTATATATTGTTCATTTTTTAATTGTTAATGTAAAAATTATATTTGGGTGAATTTAAGATGCTTTTATGTGAAGTTCTATTTTTTGATGAATAGTTAAAAATACTGAATTTTAGTTGATAACTGAATTTTCATTTAAATAATTATTAATTATAATTAGTATTTTAAATTTGTATTCAAGGAAAAATTGATAAAACATAGATCTATTATTCAAATTTTGTCTTTTGGAATCATTTTTATATCTAATTTAGATATAAATACTTAGTCAAATTTGGACCATTTTTGGTTTAAAAAATTGATTTGTCGCTACGTCTGAGAGATTAGAATTAAAAATAATTTTTCCACTTATATAAATTGAAGAGAAAAAATATACATACACATATGTGATTAGTAATATATTTATATCCTAGTAACATAAAAACAGTTTTTGACCAAAAAAATAGTAAATGTATTTAAATTTAGTTATTGCGATTACGATAAAATTAAGCTTAATAAGGGACTAAACCATAAACATAAGAGCAAAAATAGCCTAGAAACATGTCAAAAATACATTGTATTTAAATAGATAAATTTTATCTCTTCTAGGTTTTAATTTTATGAGTTATAGGGACACATGTTCATGAATTTTCCCTATATAAGAATTTGTGTAAGGAAAATGAAAAAAAGAACATTATTTACCTTTAACAATTATAAGGATTTATATAATAGAAGAACGTACACAATTATGGTTATAAATATTATTTTCAAATTTAAATTAATTTTTTATGATGATAATTTCTCTCTATTTTTTAGAGATGAATTAATAACATTAATAGCTTGAAAAACACTAATACATAGATTATTTAGTTAATAATTAAATAAGATAAGAGATGTTAAAAAAATTAAAAAAAAATTAATTTATTGAATCATTATGTTAAATTAGATCTTTAGATAAATATATACTGTTAATAATATGTAAAGTTAAAATATTTTAATTCCAATAATTTTTCATTTTTTAAATTATAATTAAATAAAAAGCATCAAAATAGGCATTAATGTTATTTTAAAATAAATGATATTTTATATAATGATTTTTGATTAATAAAATTCCTATATTCTTCCAAGTGATTAGTATATATTAATAAAAATAAAAAATGGCATATTAATGGACCAATTAATCTTTTATAGTTAACATTGTGAAAAATAGATAGAAAATCTTTTTAATCACAATCCGAGTTAAAGTAGTGTTTTTGAGCGATACATGTGCTTGTTTTAAAATTAGTGTCCGAAACACATGATATTATCATTTTATAATTTTTAAATAATATTTATAATTCGTTGAGTGAAAATTTTATAATAATTATCAATTTAATTTAGTTCTAATTCTAAAATTAATTATGTTAGAAAACTACTTACTTTATTAAAAAACTATAATGATTAAATAGGGGAAACAACGATGTTATGTAACAAAATTATAAAAATAATTTTTTTTGTTATTTTGGAGTTTATTATATTCAATAAATACCCTTTTATTCACTAATTTTTTCTTTTTTGAGGCACATTAGGTATGTAAGACCTCCCAATAGTGTATACCTTTTTGTATTCATAAGAATACCACTCCCCCTGTATTATAAAAAGGCACTCACTCTTCCCATTCCTCATACCTCTCAATCCTATTTGGATCTTCCAAAATATAAAAAAATAGTCTTCAAACATCACTAAATTAAATTTATTACCCTTACATTGGTCATAAATATTTCCAAGGAATCCCTTTGGTGTAAACCAAAAGGATTTACTCAAAGAAGAGTGAACATTTGTTTAGAAGGTCTGTTGTTTTATTTTCATTCTCCACCCCTAACATTTTTTTATTACATCTGAGTATAAAAAACCCCATTATCAAAAATATAAATATTTTTTTATTAAAATGGTTTGAACTTAACTTACACACACTTCCATATAATGTGTAAAAACCTTATCATTCTTATGTACGAAGAACTACCTCCTCAGAAAAAATGTTGTTTGTTTTTCCTTTTCCACCTCTCATGGTTGTGAATTATGATGGTAAATTGGTTTTTACATGATACATATTATATTTATTATTAATTATGATTCTTTAAATGTTATATGAAACATACCTTCATTATTTGAATTTTGTGAAAATATGATAACTTTGTTTGTGGAAGTGTGAATTACCGCCTCTTCAATGCAATGTGATTCATTCCCACTCTACATTGAATATATAATGGATAGATTTGGTAGACATATATGATATATAAGAAATAATACTTATATTTAATTAATATATATATTTATATAAGAATAATTCATTAAAAATATTTATTTCAAAATGATAATTAAAAGGTAACATCGTTCTGGTGTATGTATGGTCTACTATCTCCATGAATGGTGTATTCCATTTCATATTTTGATTATTTATAAATTATTATAAATCTTTATATTATTAATATATATATTATATTTTAATCATTTGATACATTATTTGAATAATTAAATCTTAATCTATGTAACTGTATCAAGAATGAAATGTCAGATCACATATGAAAAGCAATGGGGATATTACCCGAAACATAACATTAACATGGAATTGTAAATAAATGGGTAATATAAAGTGTTAACTGAATAATAAATGGTATTAGATATAATATTATGGTTATTTGTAATATTTATATTAAACATATACTTATTATATAGGATTTTTAATGTGTAAAAATAAATTCAAGTCTTAAGGAAAGGAAATTTCATCTAACTTTTTATTTCTATGACATATATGACATAATCACCACTCGCTTCGTATTGTGGTCTATATATTACCCAATACAATGTTATATAATTA
This sequence comes from Viscum album, assembly GCA_963277665.1. Classification (NCBI taxonomy): domain Eukaryota; kingdom Viridiplantae; phylum Streptophyta; class Magnoliopsida; order Santalales; family Viscaceae; genus Viscum; species Viscum album. Next base: position 1,272,224,318 of record OY728132.1, on the reverse strand, counting down.
ATTTAATCAATTTAATGATATTAATATCTTTAATTTATGTTCCTCTATCAATTTGATCATCATTCTAATGTTAGTGAAGTAGAAAGGGTTGTCTCCTCTCACTTTTATTTCTATGAGACTTATGCATTATTCACCACTCATTAAATTTTTGTGGTGTTTTATTCTAACCATGAATGTATTATATTATTATTATACATAAATTCATGGGTATTTAAATATACATTTTGTGTTTTTATTTATTGGGTTTTATGGTTCAAAAGTTACAAAATCTGTATGTAATTATTGTCTCAATTTTTGTTTTTTGAGATACATTCCATGTTCTTCACTTATATTATTATATGGGGTGTGTACTGTTCTTTTAAAATTTTATACCATTATGTCTATTATTTTTCAATATTTTATGATTATTTTTATTTTACTCTCTCATGTTTATTATAAATTAATGTTACCAAAGTGGTAATAGTTTATTTCTAAAATCTCATATTTTATCGAGACTGTATATGATTATGGTTCATTTGATGAAATCCAATGATCCATAACTAAAAAACAGTCATCATTTTTCATAAATTATAGTTATTTGTGATATATTCTTGTATTGGTTCTATTTTCCCAAAAAAATTTACTTAATATAAATAAAAATGTTTTTTATAGAAATCCAACATTATTTCTCCCTTTGGTTTGGAATCTATTTTATTCCAAAACCATGTTTTCAAAATATGTTTTAAAAATATTTTTTACGATATATCAAGATCATTTTTAAGGAAATGAATATAAGGAAATATTTTGTGTTTTAAAACTTTTTAAATGTTTTTTAATGCATTCTTTACATGTTATAAAATCTATTTTCACAGAAATAGGTTTTCAAAATGTTTTCAACCATTTATTATAAGTTACGAAATTATCTTCAAAGAAAAATCTTTTCAAAATGCATTATGTTTTAAAAGTGATTTTTAAAAGAAGAAAATATAATTTTCTACAGAAATGTTATAATGAAATTATGATACATTATTTATAGAAAAAATAATTTTTGAAAAGGTTTTATGAAAATTATTTTAAATGAATTCAAATTTTAGTAAATAATTGTTCCATGTGATATTTCAAAATACATATCCATTTAAGAAGACCTAATTTTTATAGATTATTATCTACTCGAGAGACAATCAAACAATATCATTCATAATATTTCTTGAATGGATTGTGTTTTAATGGAATGATATCTATAACACCTGTTTCACTTCCATGGGTTATATTCTTTCCAAAAATGATTCTTTTCATGTGTAAACATTTTATGAAATGATTAAAATACCTACCAATTATTAATTGGTAAGAATATGATGAAATTTTAATGATTTCCATTTTATTTCAAGGTGTATTATATTTTTTCTATGAAACCCATCTCTTTTTATGGGTCATGATATGATTAAATATTTACTATATTATAAAATATTTATGTATGATTTTATTATATGATAGGTGGGACCTATATCTCCCTTAAATTCATTGGGAAATGATTTATATATCATAAGATAAATATCTAAAACAAGTTTTCGGGCATGATTCATAATGGGAAAAGGTGCATCCAGATCCATAAAGAAAAGATGGGGAAACACAATCCACTATATGAAGATAGGGGAAAACCTATCTACTATTGGATGGTGGGGAAATGAAATCCACATTGGGAAGATGGGGAAACCCAATCCACTATGGGAAGATGGGGAAACCCATTATACTATTGGAAGATGGGGATTCTCATTCCCTTATAAGGAAAGGACTGCGACTAGGTATAGTGGTGTGTCCTGCTCAATAGGTGCAGTCCCCATGAATTTCCATTATATGTTTTGGGAAATTATCCATGACTTATTGGGAGTGTTTTTATATTCTTATGTTTATAACAAAAGTCTATGTTTTATGTATATGATAGGGTCACATGGATCATGGTTTGGATTTTGGTGTGACTCATGTCTTATGAACTATCAATATTTATTCCATGCCTTGTGAAAGTGATATTTTATATGTATGGTATGATCTTCAAATGTTATGCTCATGTTATCATACCCTTATATTTATGTTATGATTACCCATTACCATTATTTAACCATACTAATAATTCGATCTCACCTCATTATTTTGATTTCTTTCCCGAGGTTTTCTAAAATGGTTTTATGTTGGGGAACTAAAAAATAATATCATTGAGGGAGATTTTGAATATATTTCACTAAAATAAAATACTCTGATCCATGTTTCCTCTGACTTGAATCTATTATCTTCCACGGTCAAGTATTTTTGTATTGTATTCATATAAAATGATTTAATATCCATGTATGTTAAGTATGGGTCTTTAAAGTGATAAATAATTCACCATAGAGACATGTTACAGTGGTATATCATTTAAAAGGGAGATATTTGATGGTGATATGACATTAATTAGTGGTTATATGATGGTTATGTATTACTTATCTTGGGATAAGTTATTGTGATGAATCATTTAGTGGGGAGTATGAAATGATAAATTGATCATCCTTTGTGGGATATGTGACGGTGATGTATCATTCACCGAGGAGATCTCTGATTGTAATCTATCATTCAACCAATGCATTTGTATTGGTGATATATTTTTTTACCAAGGGGCTATGGGAATGGTGGAAACCCATTCACATTAACCACTAAGATGATGGATGATATATCATTTATCATGAAGTTGTGTTTATATTGTGGGTTCAACATACCATTCCAACCCAAGATAGATATGGTATATTAATTTATTGGTTTTTATATTGAGATGTTATTAAAAAAATAATCATTTTTTTATTCATTAGTACCTCATAATATCAATGATCTCATATATTATGTATTTTTTTAGGGGCATCATTAGTAGAGGCTGACTTAGTTTTAATCCCACCCTACATGGGGATCTCAGTTCTTGTTTATATTTCATGATCTGGGATAAAAGTAAGGGAAAGGTCCCTACTACCATTTTGTGATATGGATGGATGGTTTGAGTGGGAGATAGAACATGGTGGGAATCGGAACCATCTATCTTATAGTCTCAATTATTTCAATTATTTTGGATGGATTGAATATATTCATCTAATGGGGAATCATAATTTATATTAATACTTTATTTAAATTGTAGTATAGTTTTTTTGTAGAATGTGATGTTTATTTATAAATTTTTTCTTAATTCTATAACATCTATGTTATGTCCACCATTATTATTGATGGGTTATTTTTTCATATTTATTATTTATAGTTATATCTACATGAGGGAATATTTTTCTCATGTTCTCTTATAGAACCATTATTCTAGATAAGAGAATATGGAATATGTTGAGACACAACCAAGGTCAATTTGAACCACCCAAATATGGTAACGTTCATTAAAATAGGTTTTGGAGGTCAAATAGAGGTCAGATTGCATTATTTGGAATTTAATTTTAATAATTTGATCATGGTAGTAAGATATACTTTGATTAATTTTATGGTTGGAAATTATTCCGGGGATTTAGAAATATATGCTTAGATAAGTAAAAGTTACAATGGATAGGGTTATTGTTCTTTATTTTTGAGTGTTATGATTTTGTGTCTTTCTCTGGAACATGATATGTGATTTTTTAATTATTATTTTACACCAAGACTTAGGTATAAAGATAGTGTACATTCATTTATCATTCTTAGCATATAGGAATCACATGACATTCATTTACTTATACATGATTGTTTTCATAGAAACAATGTGGGGGTTTGGTTGGATATAGTGTTAACAAATACTTATATAGTTATTTCATATCCAACTTATCATTAGTAGAAACCTCTAATTAAAAATGGTTTAGGTTATTGAATATGATATACAATGATAGGTTTAATCATCCCATATACGTTTTAGGCCTATCCCAAGAGTGGGTAGGTGGGGATATATTTTAAAAATAATTCATAGAACCCTTATATAATTGGGTGTGTGTAAAGGGTAGAAGTGTGTCATTCCTAAAACAATTTTTACTAATATATTACATTGAGAACATTGATAGAAATGTTCTGATGCTTTTTTTAGAAAAGTGTCAATATGAAACCAAAATAGATTCATATTGATCATTGTGAGGATGGGGATGATAATTCCCCATCATTACTAGATTCAAAGCCTACTCTAGTAATTTTTCTTTTTATGGAACCAAATCTCAATGAAATTCTACATTAGGTTTTCAATTAAATTGTTTATGGGGTACACAGAGTAGAACAATCCATGTTATAATTTGTTAGATATTTTGAACTAAAAAACCATATATTGTTGTTGGTGAGGGTGGTACACATGAAAATATGTATTGAATAGATTATATGAAGTCTACATTTGACTAGAATAAGAAAAACTAATTGACTAAGGTTTGGACTTCTTCTTATAGGAGTCTTGATAGGTAAAGGGTTTGTGGGATGTGTTAGTCTATGCTGAAAAGAATGTGGGGTGTTCATGGAATGAGTTTTATTGGTATGTCTTATCAACAATTCTTTCACAGAGTCTATGAATAATGATAAGGACTATGAGTTTATGAATCATATTTTATGGAGTCTAGTCAGTGATGTGTTGTGGTAATAATTTTAATTATTTCTTTTGTATTTAACTAATACCATAGGATCATGAATCTACCAAGGTCAGATGATTTGAGGATGGGTTGAGGCATCCTATTTGATCAAATATGAATCTTTTTTTAAGGAATTAATTTTCCAAAATTTTGCACCAGGAAAAAATTTCTAAGAGGATCATAGATAAGGATAGATCCTTTGACCAATATTCTAATTGTATCAGCTTTGAGGATGGATCATCATATGGTGTTGCATGGATTCTATCTTTGGTGGTGACATATAAGCTACTCATGGTATGTGTTAATATTTTATCTACAACATTATGGGATTTAGTAAAGTTTTATCATTGTGGGAAGATAGATAATATTCAACATAATGTTGATACAATATTGAAGGACTATTTTTCATATAGATATATGGGGAACCAATGAAGTTTTTATCTGATCAAAGTATGATCAAATGGTAGGAAAAGTTTTTCAAAAACTCAGGGGTTTTAGATTAGGGATAAGATATTCACATATGAATAATATTCTAGGATATTATTAATATTAAGAAGTTTGAGGGAGATGTTGTGCCTAGATACTAGGAAAACAATTGGAGTTTTGTGATACACCTCATGGGATTTTGGTGATGTGAACTCATGTTCTGGGATTATTCTAGCATCATGTCATTGTGTAGAATATTTTTGATCAGGGAAAGAGACCATAAACTACATGGGGTATGATTCTTATGGAATACACAAAACATTATATTTTATTTTATATAGGTGAATCATAATAACTTATATCTATATATATTGCTGATAATTTGGATATAGCATTACTGTATATATATTGAGTGATGTATATCAACAAAACCTAATACGGTTTAACATATTGGTATTTAGTGATGTGTATAGTGAACTATAATGACTATTTAGAAAACAATTCTTTGGGTTTTATTTATGTGGAGAAAAAACTATTTCCATTTGATCATTGGGATAAATTTCATGACTTTTTGTTGATCCCAAATTTATTTCTACCATCGATTGGTATCCAAAATTTATATTTAAGTTGATTGTAAAAAATAAATCAAAGAGTGGTATTTTCTAGTTTTTTATTCAATACAACAATATCGATTGATGGGGATAATATCATTATAGTTAGATGGAACAATTTTGGAAGATGATGAAATATCACTAATAGACTTCACTCTAATTTTTAATTTGTTCAAAAATGTTTTTTGATAACTTCTTAGGACACCCACCATATAGAGTGGTCTGTTATATTATTGATATGATTCCTAGAATGATGACCATATCCATTTAGATATATTTTATTTTTTCTAAAGGGACTTGGGAGTTGTAGGGTCAACTAAAGGATATTGAGGTTGATGATTTTATTAATATGACCATTTCCTCTTGGGGTGAACCTATTTTATGTTCAACTGATGGACATGGATCATTGTAATTTTTTGGTAGACTATTATGGAATGAATCATGTGATGATTAAGGATAGATATACCATTATTTTTATAAATAAACTATTTGATTAGTTTTGGGAATATTGGGGGTGCTCCACGATCAGTATGAGATTTGAATATACTTATTTTTTTGAGAGGCAAAGTGATGTTAAATTTTTTTTATGAGAAAGGATGGATTAAGTTACTTTATAATGGTGCCATTGGATTTAAATAACATTGATGTTCTTCTTATATACTGAATGAAAATATTATTTTTTTATATTTATATTCATTTGTGATGTAATTCAATAATGATATTTAGTAAACTATCAGTTAAAAGAATATTACATGTAACATCTACTGATATTTTTGACTATATTGAGATATCATCAATTTTAAATAAATCTCTCAATGTTTCAATTATTAATTATAAATGTATGTTTATTTAGGTAAATGATGTTAGAGAATGGAATATCAGTATACCCTCGAAGGTTCAATTTTTTATTGATTAGAGACTACACAAGAATATTTTTATGATCATTATCTCTATGTGGTAAGTAAAAAATTAAAAAAATTCATTTAAAAATTATATATATTGTCTATAAAAATGTTGAACCATATTAAATAATGGGTAATGTAGGAATTCTACCATTCATATGTGATATCCATTAAAAATATAAGAGGTAGGATTCTATCTCTATTGATATTTATCATACCTATGATAGGTAATTATTATTCTCTATATTATAAAAAATTAGGCATATGTGTCAGTGTAGTGTTGATGTTGAATAGGTGTGTAGTAACTTTTGGGACATGGTAGATGGGGCTATATTATTAGATCTACTAGAAACATGATCATGTTCTAAATGAAGTTAGTGTTTTCATTGAAATATTAGTGTAACTATCTTTTGATTGAGAGTTCCATGGTGTATACTACATATAAGATCTAAAAGTATATATTTTTATAGAATCACATATACGATTGACAGAGAAGATGGTTGAGTGTCTCCAGTATTTCTAATTTTTAATGAAATAAATAAATGATAAGGGAATGTTATTTTAGACACGCCATGTAGAAGGATGCAATCCCATGTAGTTACCCAATCTCATATCAACTTATAGGCATTGTTTTTTAATTGAGATACATCTTAATGTTTTGGTATGTTAGAGAAGTTATACATCTATTTCTCTAGGTAATTTCTCCTCCCTAATGAACAATGTAAAATAATGTTATATTTTTGAAATAGACTGGATAGTTAGGAGGAATAATATATATAATAGGGATCCATTTCAATAGTACACCAAATATGATGACAGAATCATGTATGTCATAGGACCAACAGTTTTCCCCATGATAATGTTTGATAAGCTAATGAATTACATGCTTGTATGAAGATGGGTTGTTCACCTAGGGACATCCAAGATGTATCCTAGCAATCATGAATATTACTGATGTCCCTATACGAGTATGGACATAGTATGGTTCACCGAACTGGGATTAAGCTATCAGTAGGAGAAGGATAAGAATTAGTGACCCGAGGGTGTTCCTCAACCGTTATTGATTCCCATGTGGATGTGAGATCACAAGATAATGTACTTATTTATATGGTTTTCATGGTTACCCCATGACAATGAAGTGTTATGGATTTTTTTAATACATTATGAAGATAAATTTTTTCTACCAATTATGTGGAACCAACTATTTGATTATATATTTTGAAATTATATCTTGGAGATAATACATATATATAGTGTGACTATGAGTATCATTTCTGATAAGGATTCTCAATTTAAATCTCATCTTTGGGAGGAGTTAGAAAAGGTTTGTGATACTTATTTTCAATTGAAAATTACATACTATCCTCAAATGGATGTACATTCTTAGAATAATATCTAGGTGTTTAATGATATTTTGTGATCATGTAACCCATATTATTTTTTAAGGAAAGTTATCTTGATGTTTAATTATTTTACTACAAAAAATTATATCCTCCATCTTTTCAGAAGGAACCCATTAATTCCTTGTATTTCAGGCCATGTTGATCACATTTGTGCTATCTTAAAGCAGAGGAATATTTTATTGTTATGAAAAGTCTCAAAAAAGAAACATTTATTCATATTTGTATGATTTTGAAGTTCTTAGAGATTTACAAATGTTGTTGGTGACCATATTATGACTAATTATGTCATCCTTGAGAGATAAATGTGAGAGAATGAGCATTCATGAGGAAGTACACATGGTTGGAGAACATGTGGTTTGGAGGAATGTAAATCAAGAACCCATATCATGGGTCCACCCAGAATTTTTGGGAGGACTAGCACAATGGTATGCTTGTCAATGATTCCCCCAAATATTGTACTATCAATGATATATTCCACTTATCTTGACATTGAAGATACAATCAATACCCTTCTAAAGTGATCAAAATTGATGATGATATAAAAATGTTCCATTTAATGTATGATCAGTCTATATAGTGAATTCTAATCACTTGACCCTTCACCTATTGATATTACCTTATGTATACATGTAGTGGAATGCCATGAATATCATGGTGTAGACGTGATAGTATATGTAAAAAAATGGGTGTAGTGGGTATCATTTTTACTAGTGATGATCAATGACACATATCAAGGATATGATACTATATAGTGGCGATGGTGTAACACCCCATATGCTTTTAGGTATTTTTTTCTAAACTATGTGTTTTTATTTTGTTTCTTGTATTAAAGGATTTGGTGGTGAATGGTGGTTAGTATTTAAGGAGATATAATTGGTATAAGATAAATCTTTATGGAAATCACAAGACCATTGAACCGACAGGTAACCTATGGCATAACATGAGGCTATATAAGTTTAAATTACAGAATATACATTGAACCACCCTATAGCTTAAAGTTAAAATTCATGAGAGCTATTCATGGAGGTGCTCCGTGATATAAACCAAGTGGAAGTGATTTGAATAACCTATCCATGGTGAAAATGGATGTCCACAGTTTCAGTGTTCCATTGTTGTGATGAGTATTGAACCTTTAATTGAAGGTAGATGTTGGAACATGCCCCACAATGTGAACCTTACATTACAACCTAAGAAGTAACTCTCCAAGACACCCCTATGATGTTTTTTTATATTTTTAATTAAATGATATTAATTTATATGATCTAAAAAAAGGGATAAAATTTATTGTTAGTGGACTCAAGATCCTCTTAGACACTTTTTTTATTCTTGGATCCTCTTGTTTTATTTAACAAAAGATTCAAAAACTAATTGTCTTGTTAGATGGTTAGAGGTAAATATAAGATTCATGTTACATATATTGTTATATTTTATTGATTTTATAGAATCCTTGGGAAAAAATACCTCATTTACACATTTATGATATTATTTATTATTTTGTAGGATAAGCCGATTCAGCTTGCCTTCCTTGATGAGTGGAGACATACTAATCAAAAGTAGTTATTGAGTTTACTTTTTCAACTATTTATATGTGTATCATGAAACATGTGATATGTTAGTAGAACTAAATTTTAATGGATTTATTTTAATTTGATAATAATTTTTTTTTCTTTTTTCCTATAGAGAGAGACAGAGAGTAAAGTGATTTGAGGTAATGATTGGTCCTCTAAAAGAAGTGTATATATGGTATTCTCTCCAATGATCTTGATCCCTTTTCAAAGTGACACATAATCATGAATTTGAACCTCTTAATCATTTCTTCACATAGGGTGTGACCATGGGTGATATCTCATTAAGATATATCATTCACCTAGGGTCGATGTGGTGGTCATATTTAGTTCATTGGGGAGATATTTTTAATTTATTGGGGGTCTAGGTGATGGCGATTTATCATCCACCACAAAGTTATGTGATGATGATTTATAGATCACCATGGAACAATATGAAAATGAAATATCATTACCCGACCACATATGTTGTGGTGATTTATTTTTATTTACTATAAATATAATGGTGATTTATTATTAAATTAGGGTTATTTGATTGTGATGCATGGTTCACTAAGGGGCTATGTGATGGTGATATACTATAGGTTATATGAGAGAAATTTATCATTCACAAAAGAGATATACAGTGGAGACATATCATTCAATTAAAGGATTTACATATATGACAAGTCATTCACCGATGGGATATAGGCATGGTGAAAACCCAATGTCATTGAACAGTAATATAAGGCATGAGATATCACCTCATAGTCCAATTCTGGTGCAGACTAATACAGATATGTTCATTTATGGGTTTGATAGTTGAGTAGTCCATAACATGAAATTAAAATTTTTATATTTTATATAAAATAAGTTTATAAAGATAATTCACTTATTTATTATTGATTTTTAAGGAAACTATTGCTCGTGTCCTACTGAGCTGTAAATAAACCATATATGGTTATCTTAGTGTGCATTTATAATTCATGACTAGGGATGCATGTAAGGGATAAGTGGGTAATATCTATGGGTGGGATAGAGAGATTTATAGAGTGAGATACATGGATGGGTAAGGACTCAAAAAAAATTATATTATTTCCATCATTTGATTATTTTGTACAACATGTATATGATTATCTTATAAACATCATACATTTAATGTATTATTTATTTAAATTATAGTATAGTTTATTTTTTTATAATCAATGATATTTATTAATCCATAGTTTTCCTAATATTATAATGTTAATTCTATTTAATTCATCGTGATTTATGAGTTATTTATTCTTATGTTGTTGTTTGTAGTTATCTATACCAAATAATATAGTCTCCCCATATAAATATATAAAATATCGCTGATAATCTACTTATAATGATTTTTGGGAATAAGTGATTAAAATAATGTTCCACCACCAAAATTTCATACAATTTTAGTATATTGGTTCATATATTTTATGAAGTGGAGTTTGGTACGTTTTGGCATTGAAAAAGGTGTCATTCCATAATTAAATATGTTATACCATAATTTTATTTAATTATATATTCATAAATTTATCAACTATATATCATTCCATAATAGATATTAAGAATTCAATAATTTAAAAACTGTGATAAAGAATCATGGTAAATTCAAATTAATATAAAAATAATGTTACAATGAAATAATATGATTTTCTAGTATTTATTCTTATGTTTGAATTAAGATAATTGTTTCATGGTATGGTAGACATTAATTTGGAATTTATTTTTGAAAACAATTGTGGGTAGGAGTTACAATATAGTTCTTATACCTAATCAAAATTGAAAATTTTTTATTTGGTATTAGGAAATCAGTAGGCCATTATCTATTTGTTATCATAGAGTTAAAGAAGATAAAATTCTATAACTGAGTTGGATATAATGAAATAAATTTGAAAAGGTTATCACTTTTCAAGGAATTTAAAATTTTAATTTTTTTTTGAATTCTAACATTATTCCTTTATGAATAAAATTATGAAGTGATATTTAAAATACCCAAATATATATGTATATCCATATATACATATATATGTATATATATATATATTAAAAATGTGTGTACAAATAAATAAAAAAGTTTGAGATAATTTTCTCAGATGTTGACAGATATATAAGTCATTATATCAAAATAATGGTAGAGGGTATAGAGAAAAGGAATCTTGAAGCAAGAGAATAATTTTAATTTTTTGAAAGATGATTACATAGGTTTCATTATTGAGATTATATAATAAATAAGGCAGCTTCATACTTTTTAATTGAATATTTTTAAATATACATGATCTTTTTATCATAACACAAATATATTTTGTTGTAAATGTTTTTTTACAAATTCCTCTATAATAGGAAAACATTTCACGGAGGGATGATAAAATAAGATATTCTCTAAATAAATAAATTATTATTATTTTATATATGTGTTGAATAATTTAAAAAATTATAGAGACATCATTATAATTATTGGGTGACCATAATATACTTTTTGGTTCTCAACAAATATACTGAGTGAATATCATGAAATTGGGTGTTTTGAAGCAATTATAAGGATAAAATAATTAATTTCTAATATTTGAACATGGAATGAAATTTATTTTTACATTCTATAATTTTTTTACTTATATCAACTAATAGTGTAACAATATTGTAAATTTATTGAAATTAGTCAATAAATGTACAATAAATGTTACAAAAAATATAAAAGTGAAAACATTGCTCACTTATTAATCCTAGAATCAGAGATTATTTTGTTGTGTCTTCCACAAATGATTCTTGATATAGTAAACTATAACAATGAAAAATAAAAATATAATTCCTTGGCCTCATTTTTCCTGATCAGAAAAAGTAACTAAAATTTAAAACACATAACCAGAACATTAAAGACTAGTATCTTTTTTGGTTTGCTAATTTTTCATCCATTTACATTTTTTTTCAAAATAGCTATATATGACACTCTTATAGAGATATAAATATATAGAAAATTCTATTTAAATGAAAAAAATATCAATAGAATACAGACTTATTGATGATATATTTTTATTATCAATAGTGTATGAGAATCCTTTGCGAATATTGAGAGGTTTCTAATGAATTTAAAGATAATTCTGAGATGTCCTACTATTTTATGAAGAGGTTTTATGTTATTTGGAACTTCTTCTAAAAATTTTATAGGTTTTTTAAAAATAAAAAGGTTAATTAGTCCTCGTAAGGATGAAAGTTGAAGCTTATAAATTCACTATAACTCATAAGGATAAAGAACATAATTTTAGTTTATACATCAGAGGGTTTGGGTGAAAACATTTTAAGGATGGGAAGTAGATAATTTAAATTTGGTACATGGACATTTTAAGGTTCATAATGGTCCATTTATAGATGAGAAAAACCATAAATGAACTCATGAGGCTTCTTCTATAAGAAATATTTTTTCTTTTCGATTGGGGTTAGGATTGTTAGAGGTGTATTTGAATGATCTATAGTAATTTATTTTAAGAAGTTTGTTTGGATCAATAATCTATGTTACAAGTTTTTATTTATTTTTACATAAATTTTATAACATTTTTTATAATTCCAAAATTTGGTTAACAAACAATAATTTTAGGATATATTTTTCATGATGAATTCAAATGGATGGAAAATCCCAGACTCTGGTGTTTGTTCAATTTTTTGTATTGAATGATTTTCTTATATTACATTAAAATGCCATCAGATGGGGTTTCAGTAATGTTTTATGTGGTGACTATTTTCTATTATCGATGATTCCTATATAATGAGTTATAAAAGACATCATGATATATGTATTTGATAAACATGGGAGAAATTAATTATTTTACACACAGTTAATTCTATGATGTTATAAGAATGTCCGATGTATTTAAAAAGATATATGATATGCGAAAAAGGTTTGGATAAAAAAAATTTATATTCAATGTTAATGATGTTTGGAGGACAGATGAAAGTTTAGTTTTGGAAGATATTGAGGAATTTCAGTAGATGATGTTATTCCTGAATAAGTCCAATTGATTGATTTCTAATCAGATGATGTCCATTGTATTATTAAAATATTTGACATAAGTGTCTACATCATCTGAAAGAAGGTTTTGTATGAATTAATCAGATATATTATTTAGATAATGTCCATCAAATTGAGTTTGTTCTATAAAGGAAAATGATAAATATTTCTGATGAATGGCATCATATGGATGAAGTATCTATCACATACCTCTGAGAATTTCCCATGATGTTTTTAAATGATTAATTATATTATGTATCAATAGAGAAAATGTTTCATTATAATGTTTGTAATGGAAAATAAGGATATATATTGTTTTACCAGTTTAAATTACTTATAATTATTTCCTAAAAATATTTACTATGATGTTGCAAATATGACAATTAAATGTTCAAAATATCACATGAGTAGGATCTGTGATTCTAGCGAAGGAAAAAAGGATGTTTTTTGGATGAACTGTATGTTCAAATTTAGGATATTCTTCATGAATTCTCAAGAATATTTCAGATGAATCTAAGTGAATTATTGTTAGTGTGAGTTTTGATGGTCTATTGAGTAGAAAAGTAAACTATATTTCCCAAATTCTCTGAATCAAGCACTACAATATAATGTGGGTGTTCATAAAACCAAATATAAGAGTGTTTACTATTCACTAACAAAAAATATGATGTGATGTAGAATTTGTATTGGAAAAAGGTACTAGATGAAGATATGAAAACCAATGATTTTGTAGAAAATTACCAATCAATGAATATCTTAGTCGAGGTGGAAGAATAACAAGTTAAAAATGGAAATAGAATTTATGATATAATGAAATTGATTGAATACACCAGACTATGTTTCATATTAGGTGTAATGGACATATTATATTTATAGGAGGAACTGACAAACATAAGAGTACGCATGTAGCATCAGTTTTCATAAGTCACAAAAAACATGTCTCTAGATTGAAAACTGAATCAACAAACAAGATAAATAGAGAATAGATTGAAGTTTCATATATAATTCAAAGGAATATGTCATTTCCGGGTTCTAGGAAATAATGTGTGAAAGAAGATTCTTTTTGTAGTGAAGTTTTAATGGACAAGAAATATAGTGAAAAAATGAACTTATTGGTGATGGTTTGTAAAATTTGTCACAAAATATTTGTTATATATTTATTTATGTAGGGATAAAATTCACTTTTGTACTAATCATTTTGAATTTGAAGTTTAACGATATTCCATGATTTCTGTATCAATATAAAAGGATTTTTTGTATTGGGGATTATGTTTTATTAGTATATTTACAAAAAAATCTATGTAATAGATAATGTTACTAATTTAAGAACCTTGTAAATTCTTTTATTATATTAGAATGTTCTTATGGTCATGTTTTCAAAAAATTTATTACTCATTAATAGGAGTTTAAGGTAGTTTCATATGTAAGAAAATATAAAAGGGTAATATCAACAATTAAAACACACTCCTTCTTATTGATCACATATATTTTTATTGGACAATTAAGTGGTTTTAGTGTGAAGGTAACCTTCATTGACTCTTTAGTGTGGTTTGATGAATAGTTAAGCTTACAAGGATACTATGAATTCTATGAGAAGTAATGGGATTCTTATTTTTGAATGAAAAATATCAATTTTTTGAAAGATATAATGCTTCCTTATCTTATGTTCCTTGTTTATAAATATCTCAAATATTCTTAAACTGGGTTCCCACTAGGTTATGAGATATTTCCCCTAATAGGTTTTGATAATAATAACTTGGATAATTTTGGATGATTGAATTTTTTTTACTTTAATCACTCTTTTAATGTGAGTTTCTAAGAGTTAAAGGAGTCGAAATGGTTAATTACATCTAGTAGAAATAGAAAAATATCTATAAAGGAAATAAAATATTAGAAAAGTTGAATTGAAAAATACAGTTGTTGAAGTAAAAAAGAACATATAATGAGTGATCATGAATATATTTGTGAATTCATTAAAGTAGATAATGACATCATAAGCACTATAATATGTCATGATGATAAGTATTATTATTCTAAATCTATTGAAAATATCTAATGAATTGTTCTAAAAAAATTTAATGCCCGAGGTTCATCATTAAAAGATATAGATACAAAAATTGTATTTATAGGTGGACTATATAGAACTTTCTTAAATTGTGAAATGTGAAGAAAAAAATTTATAAATAAAAAATAGAAATATTATTCAGAATTTTCATTTAAATTATAAAAATAAGGATATTTGGTGAAATTTATTAAATAAAAACTAGTGAGTCTGACACAAAATTTTATGGTACAATTTTTTTAAAATTTATGTCATTTTATTCATTTTTTTTAAAGAGGCATGAGAAATTAAATCGTAAATCTATCGCTGAAATAAAGTGGTTGTGGATCTCATTGATATTTCTGGTATATTTTTCATGATAAAAATGCTGTTGAAAGTAATAAATATGATATTAATTCAAGAATATCTATCTAGAATAAAGATTTAAATTACATGTCTATTCAAATTGAATGGATAAAAATTTCTATAAATACAAAAGGATGAAAAAATTATCTATGTGTGTGGAATAGGATTACAGTGAAGAAGAAGTTAATAACTTCAGCGATGATACTAGTAGGAAAACTATTAATATAAAAGTGAATGTTGAGAAATATCTTATTAATAAAATTATTAAATCAATATAAGGATAAATACAAATGTATTTTATGGTGATTATTGAGTTAAATAAATCTATTGGGAAAAGTGTTTAATAAAAATATCGATGTTTATGTGTAATATTGGGTTTGTTATTATCTTATGATTATCAAATCTTTTAGATGAATATAAAAAAGAATTTATTTTATATAAAATATATATATATTACCTTAATATCGCTCAGTAGTTGTAATTAATTTAATTTATTAAGATATAAAACATTTTAGAGCATAAATTATAGTTTTCAATAAGAATTTATCCTTTGTATTAAATTTGTTATTATATTAATTTCTAATTAATTTATAACAGATGAATTTATTTTTTATTTTTGTAGACCATAGATTTTTATTTTTTAGTTAATAAAATTCGTAACCTATAATTTACTATCTAGGTTAAGTCTCATTATATTATGTAGTAATATTTTAATAATATGTTGATGTTGAATTAAAACTTGGTCTTGCGTGTAATGATATCCATTGATGAAACTAAATTTTGTGTGCAACATACGCAAACATAGTGTCATTTTCATTACAAGTTAAAAAATATATTAAATTTTTTAAAATCAATAAACACATTTTAACTTCTCTGTGTATTAAATTCCCTAACACACTTGGTGTTGCGTGTCGTACATGCAATCAAATATAATGTTTTTACTTTATAATTTCGAGGAATTATAGATTATACACCAAGTAGTGTCTAGTTCCCTAGAAAATTTAGAGTGATTTTGGTTCATGAATTATTATCTTGATTAAATTGTTGAATAATACAATTGTGTGTTTTTTCAAATTCCAATGTATAAAAATGTCATTGAAACCTATTTATTATTTAAAAATAAGATAAATTTGAGAGGTATAAGTAACATGAAACAAAGGTAAATTGGTGTGTAATGAATATACAAAAATGGAAGGAATAGATTTTTAAGAAAATAGAACTAAATTTTGAAGACTATTAACCATAATAGTTTTTTATTATTAGAATCTCAAAATCATTATAATGTTTATAAAATAATTGTAAAATTAGATTTTATGAAATATAAAAACTAATAAAAAGTGTTTATTAAGAAACTATATTGTTTAATTATGAATCTTCATGGTAGAACGATTTAAAAACCTTAATGGAATTATAATTTATAAAAGGATCATAAAACATATTATTCTGAAGATGATCATTACCTATGATACCCAAGTATTGGAAAATTATTTATTGATAGTAATTTACATATAGAAGATATTTCTTGAGCACCTTGATTGTCAATAATTATATTGATTAAAATGTTTTTTTCTAGTAATATAGAGTACTTTATTGATTACATTTATTAGTAAATGAAGTTGAAATTTGAGAATTTTTTCCTAATAGAATTCATAATCTTTATAAGATCATAGAATTAATAGAAACCAAATTACATGTTTTTCCTAAAGAAAAGTATTTCAACCAATTCTTAAAACAATTTATCATGTATGAATCAATATTTGTAGAAAATAAAAATTAATTTGGAAAAAATTATATAAAGATAATAATATAAAAATTGATGACCAAAAAAATTTTAGAATATTTATTAGAAGATTATTTTATTTTAATGTTTCAAAGCCTAAAATGTTAGATTCAGTGAAACACTATTCTATATTTAAATGTTACCCTAGGAAGACACATAATATTTTTGGAGAAACTGTTCTTAGATATTAAATGGCCACAATGACATATTGTAAGATACATATAAATTTTATTAACTTTCTTGTCTTCACTGATATATATTGGCTAATTTTATGTAATAATTGAAGATCAAATATTTGTGGGAATGTTTTTCATTTCTTTTGGTTTTTTAAATTAGTATAATAAGAAATAAAATCTACTGAACCTTATCGATGTTGAGGAAATGAATGTGGTATATACACATGATTGTAAACATGTTTTATGAATGCAGATACAATGTATAGATTTTATGGTTAAGACTAAGAATACATTAGGGATAAATTTTTATAATTATATTTTATAGATCTACCAAAGAACTAGTTTAAAATTAAATATCCAAATATATTGTCACTATTTATATTTTTACAATGGAAAAATATTCCAATGGAGATATCAAGATAGAATATATTTTTAATAAGAATCATATTATGGATATATTCCCAAACAATATTACAAGAGAGAGGTTTAAAGGGTTGAGGCTAAAAATCCATGTTCATCCCGCACCTCTCAATTGAATAATCATACAAATAAATCCCCAATATGATTTCAATTTTTTTGAAAAAGGGGGAGAAATAATGACAGAAATCCTTACCAATTTGGGATAGAATCATTGAAATAAGGGGACTATTTACTAAATGATAATAGATATTAATATGTTAATTTAGTATGATTTCATATTATTTACTAAAATATAATTTTTTGTCACATTAAGATGAAATTATCAAAGAAAACATGACATTATTTGATAGAGTGGTGAAATACAGTTCTAATTACAAAAAAATAATATGATTTTATGATTATCTAGAGGATTATGGAATTATAAATAGATTTTAGTATCCCTAAAAGAGTGGAATAATTTTTTTACTAAATTATAAATGTTGATATTAAGATTACCTTGGTGTTATAAATTATTTATATTTATTTTCCATCATAGTAGAGAATCATTGGAGTTTGTAGGGTTTTTTTGATGATATTGGAGATGATATTTATATATCCTAAAAATTTTATATGAGTTTTTTTGTTATTTTAAATTGATACTAATATTATACATTTTTATTGGTCCTTTGAAGGTTTACTAGGCTCATTAAGATGATGTTCTAAGCTCCAATTATTCATTGGACATTGTAAGGTTGTTGCTCATACGACTTTTTTCACTTCATAGGGATTGGAAGTATGCTTCATAATGATAGGGAATAAAAATTTTATGGTTGGGAAATAGGATTAATAAGGTTTATATGGTTCTTTTTAAGGTTGAGACAAACCTTCATGGACAAAATATAGTTTATTTTATATATTTTGAGTTTTCAAGATTCAAATTTTCTGAAAAAGTAATGCGTATTTATTCCCATACCAATCTTCAATGTTTCATATTTTACTTTTAAGATGTGAATCAAGTATATTAATTTGTTGAATAATAATTGGTTATCTATTATTAATTCAACTTATTTTTCAAGGGCTGTTTATCTAAAAAATCCTTTTTGTGATAATAATTTGGTTAGTTCTTAAATAATATTCCAAAAAATAAATATAAAATATTATTTTGGTGATGTTTTATTTTTATAAGATCAAATAATATATTTTAATCTATCAAGTAATTATTATATCATTGTTTATAAGTTTATTAATGTTCTAGATGCCGAGTTATTGAGTGTTTTTATGATATAGTAGTTCTTTCCACTATCTATCTGAAGAAGATTAGAGTTACAGCTTGTTAAATGAAATGGAGAAGATGCGTATTTATGAAAATAATAAATTTATATTTTGGAATTATTTTATAATTTTATAACCTTCATTGATTTATATGAAATCTATTTTTAGTTATAGTTAATTACGAATTATGAAATAAAAGGGGATTGTGGTGTTTTACTACATATATGTGGCTATTTAGTAGAATAAACACTCTTATGGGAATGATGTATTTGTATTGAGCCTTACCTAAGGAAGAAATGAAATGGGTTTTATGAAATTATTATATTAAGTGATATATCAAGCATACCCAGTTCCATATAATATTTCCTTATGTATTATAATTCATTTATTTTTGCAGTCTTTCTAATATATGGAAGTACTGAAGAGAGCGAATTTACAGGATGATAAGTGGGAAGAACTGTGTATAAAAAATTTGGAGATAAGTATAAAGCATGGTGTTGTAGATTAGGGATGAATATAAAATTTACTAGAGGATATCTATTCTAGGAATCCATTTTAAAAAGATATTTGGGTAATAAATCTATACATAATCATTCATGAAGTGAGTCAGATGTATTTTTATATTTACTTAGCTTCTGGAGGGATATTTATATAGAGTATTATGGAAGGAATTGAAGCATTGAAGATGTATTCTTCATTCTAGATATTTTTTTATTGTATCTGAAATGTGAATGTATTTATTCTGGTACATCTTTGGAAATGAAATGTGTGATGTTATTCACATTCATTTAATCTAAATACAATTCTTCTTATAGTGAATGATCCAATGATAGGGAGATTATTCAACCATTTAAAGTAGTCGGCCTTCTGATAAGAATCCAAACCCTTTAAAAATAATTTGTTCTTCATGTTTATATGATTTTCATTTTATAATGAGTATGTCAGTTTATATTTGAGTGGATCATAGATTTATAGGTTATAGTGGTGGGGTATAATTTGGAAGATAATTTTAATAAAAATACTCCACTAATTCACCCCCCCTTCTCAATAGAGCATCCTGACCCAACACACATGAAATGGGTGATATAATATCATAGTAAGAGTAAAACATAGGGCGTATCAATAGGATATATATATATTATCCATAATTTATTACATAATAATATGATCATATAAAAACAATGTGGACAAAATAACTTGAATATGTTTCAAATCATAACAATATTAAAATCCAAATAGAATAATTGTGAACTATTAAATCGTGAACATAACATTATAATGTGGCATAAAAAATCATGGGATAATATAAACACATGTAAAGGATATCTAGGATGTTTTTTTAAAAGAGTATACCAGGATAGCATCCCAATACCTATACATTATAGTCTCATGAGATGTAAATATATAATATTTCATTCAAGGTATATATAATTATGGGCCAGAAAATATCATCCTAGCTTATGTATATACATATATATATAGGGGTGTGTGTTCTATATATAAATGAATAATTTTTATAAAAAATAAAATTAATAACCATTGAAAAAAATATAGATATAAAATAATTTCCTGAGAAATATAAATTTACATGACCTGAACTACCAAGATCGCACCTGAGATAGCGGTATGTTGGGAGTTCCATGTTAAACTCATCTCAAATAGCAAAAGGACTACTAACTAGAAATATTACATAAGAACCATTCATTGGAGGCAATATTAAATACATATCTACAGTATTAATGCATCACATATATTTGATAAAAAATAAGAACTCCAATCAATGAATATATTGAAATAAAATTATATAAAATATGATCATGAGTTATTAATACAAAGTATAGTTACAAAGATAAAGAATATAGAATGGGATATATATAGATATATATATATTGAAAAATTTAATCACATGGCGTTTCGAACTCTATGTATTGGATGACACATCCTCTCTAAAAGGTCTATTAAAAAAGACTCTATCTATAACTGTCTCCAACAAGAACCATCATTTCCAACCATGTAATATATCTTATGAATCCACTAGTTATATTTCCTGCAATTTAATATTTTAAATATAAATCATCTTCCCAGAAAATACATGTGTTATCATGAATCATATATAAGGGTGAGTAAACACATAACTAATATAACACCCTAAAATAAAAAATGTAAATATAAACCAATACATCATCTCAAACCCATTACTAGATAATAAAATAAGGTATCCTAGATGAACTAGATATGATCAAATTCCATGAAATTTATATAAAAAGGAAGAAACTAGTATTGAATGATCATATCAACCGAGGTTCACCATACATAAGAAACTAATGATACCTAAGGTATATTAAGTTTCACAAAACCTATAGTTGATAATTCAGTTACGATTCATGACTTGAAGGCAACCACATAGTCTCAAAATTATTCTTTTATCTAAAAAGAGTTTATATGATTATGTATCATAAGATCCACGAATCGTGATCTTCTAGTCTTCCATAACTTCAATGACACCACTTTGGAACTATTACTTGGGGCTGTGCCATATCAAAATATGTGCATATCTATCAGATTAATATGTTTTCCCAACATAAGATAATGGCATGAAATATGATAGAGTACCTATTATAAGGTTGGGTGGAAATTTTTTAATATACATGGGAGGAATGAATCCACTCTTGTAGGAACCTTCCTTAACATGTGGGGGTGTAAGTAAACTCAATTTTAATTTGTGAGACCATTCCTTGTCTTGTATATATCACTAGAGATGTATGAGAAACCCCATATATAGAAGACCCCATATTAACACACAGGTGAGTATTTACTCCATATATACTATAAACATCTCACCAACAATTTGTAATCTCTCAAGTAGAGTTAATATCATCAAACTGTCCCAATCAAAACATGAAAATTCCCCAATGGTTGGGGGATCATACATCTATGATCTACATAAGAATGTACTCGAAATGAAATAATCATTTGGGTATGTATATTATAAATGTGGTAAATCACGTAGTATACTATAAATGTCCCAATTTTAGGCATGTCTAGGGGGGTACATGACATTTAGGGATCTCAAAAAATGATAGTTATGTTCTTTTGCAGCATACATCATGTGGAATCCAAATATATGATTTATCTAGACAGGTATATGAAATTCATAGATAAGACCCACATGATTTATTCTCATGTATTTTAAATGAATTCTAAAATAATTCTACAAATACTACATTAATTCACTGAAATACTTGGTGTATAAAACTATATGGGTTAATGATGTGTACACTCAATATTGGTTGATTATCCTTCCTTGTTTTATATATAATTTTCCTAGAACCCATGATCTGAATGTCTTACATAGACATAGGCAATGTAAAGGTGATACATATCGAGATGATACAACTATTATTCATGGTGTGAGTGATCGAAATAGATGGAGTTTGTTTCTAGATTTATAATACGGAATGTCTACAATTATATGCTGATGTATGTGCCTTCAAGATACATGGAGTTTAACCTAGGGTTACAAAAAGATTATTATTTAATGTGTCCTATATTTCATATCCAGGTCACAAGTAAAGTCTAACAACATGATTTTTTGAGATACCTGTCTTTGGGAATTAAAAAAATATGAAAACCATTGTTTGGGAGGAATAATATATGTGATATGAGATTATACATCATGTTGTCCAAAAATATTATAAAACTCAATAAAATTGTCATCATGCTATATATTCTTCCACCACCTTCATTACTAGACACATCTGCACTACTAGAAAAAATTATTTCCCTTAGAACAGTTAATTCACCATGTTGGGTTATTATATTGTTGAAATTCATATTATAATCATACATCATCCAAATATTCTCAAAAAAGACACGAAAGTCACCATGTTTCTACCACCACAGGTCTCAAAGAAAAAACTATCTTAATGTAAACCACTATAGTTTTTTTAAATCACCATTCATCTCAATCATGATAAATGAGAGAATAATCAACATATTGTTATCCGAAGGTTACCTAACCACTTGAGGATATTCACACATTCATGTTTTTTAAGAACACATGTATGATACAAGGCTGAAATGTCTATTTAAAGAGAAAAAAATTCCTCAAAAAAATATAAATAATAAATACATTATTTCTTAATGATATAATATATAAAATAGTAAACTAAATATATTATTAAAATTATTACATAGATTCATAACCATGAAAAAACATCTATTTTGTAATAATTATAAATAACATTAGAAAAATAGTCATGAAGATCCTGATGGCGTTACCAATGTTCATTATATGCTAAGAAATAAATTATGATATAATTAAATGAACATTAATAGATAATAAATGAATATTATGGATGTAAAATATTATTTTATTCATTTGTGGGAAAAGTAATCTAAATATATTATTTCCTCAAATTTCCTCTAATACCAGAATCCCTTTTCATTATAAAAATCCTCAAATTACTAGAGTCACACAATAAATATATTATTGGTTAAAGAAGAAATAATTTGTGGTGTGTTGCTTTGGAAGAAAGATATGATTTATTTAATTGTTATTCATGCATCAAATTTTTATTATAATTATGAGCTCATATAAATATAATCATATAATGAATAATTATTTTCACACTAAATAATTATAATAGATTTTTTTCCATTGAGTTCCACTAAAAAAATATGCCGACCGAAAACCAATAATATGATTTTCCTCTCATTCAGAATCCAAACGAGTATTTTATAGAAAATAATGCTTTATTAAATTAATATTTTCTACTAATTAGTCATATAAAAACCCTTATTTGTTATTATTCATTTCCTTGTAATCGATGTTTTAAGTGTTTTGATCATGAGTGGAATGTGATCAAATCAAACAAAATAAACTAGGTGAATTAAAAATAATGTCTTACCTCAATGATGTGTCTCAGATAATTGATGACCATATCATGTTACTTTATCTCCCTTACAACACTCCCCCCCCCAATTTGAGGTAATTTACCCCTTTATTTTATATTTTGAAATTATATAATGTTTCTGTGGAGATCCACGTGTTTTTATATTGGCTTAGTATGTTCATTAGTGTTTTCAAGGGTCCACTATTTCTTCTATGTTAGTGGAATATATTTTTCTTATCTTGGAAATCATATAATGGAATACATAAGATACAATTCATGATTAGTGTTGGTGTATTTCTTTTCATAAAATTGTTCATTAACCTTGTGATATGGGAATTCATAGGAAATTTGTGTCTTTCATGATTAGTTTATGAATATCATTACTATGCTATAGAACCATAAAACCATAAGATTTTTAATGTATCAATCGCACAATTGGAACATGGTATGCTAAACCATTAATCCTAATCATGCATCCAAACCATGGAATGACTTTAATAACATCCTAAAATTGAGTTTTTATCCCAATTTTATTTTCTTAACTCCCATTATATCAAATCTATCTTAGAATATTATTTTATATGTCTCACTTATGTGATTTTACATGATCATTTTCATCTCAATACTGATCTCAATGATTTATCAAGAATCATACCTATGTAATAAAAGGTAAGTTACTCATTATTCTTCCATTTTAGATTAACTCATTTCCCTTTGAATGGAAACTTATATTGAGGTTTTTATGGATTGATATATTAGATCAATCATTTTTTGATAATTATTTTTTAGCATTCAATGAATGATTAAAATAGTGAATTTGAATTACCTAGATCACATCTTGATTAATCATGTTCATTGATCTCAATTGCATTGTAGGAGGCATCTTTATTTTCCCTACTTGGCTAGGGAAAAGAGGGGCTTGGTTTTCCAAAATTATTTTCCAATATTTTCTAGGGACTCACTGAATGATTTGTTTTTTGGAAATCACATTTTTTATTGTGGGTTGGAAACATAGATTTTGAACGGTTTGTTAAAAAAAACCTATTTTGGTGGTGTAGATTTTAATAATTTTTTTCATTTAAGGCATGAAATATATTTTTTAAATGTATTAGATGATTAAATAATTATTATTAGATGAACTACCAAGGGACCTTGGTATAAAAATAGTACTTTTTGAGTTTATATTGCATTAGAGGATTCCTTGTTACGTTAAAACAAGGGGTAAGTGTGGATATGGTACATCTGGTTCAGAACCATGTGATGTCTTGACATGTAGGACATGATTCTTCTTACGAGTTAGTAATTCTCTTGGTTGGATAATTACATGTGTGTGGGTATGTGTAATTTTGTATTCTATGTGGATTAAATTAATGGTTTAACAGTTAGAATTTTTTTCCATTTGGTAATTGTTTTCTATATCATAACATTTTTAGATATATTTTGAATTGTAAGCTAAAATATTCATAAACTAGGGGCTTGAGTAAGGATTTCAATAAATGATTCTCCATTAGGCATGATTACTCACCCCCAATATATAAAATTTGGAGTTTATGAAGATGTTTTTATTCATGAGACATGTAATGGAAAATCCCTTTATTTATCCAGCGGAGTTTCATCATTAAACAATCAATGGGATTGGTGAGATCATGGATATTTTCTCATAGAGTAGTTGTGTTAATGACACATCTTTGTTATTGTGAAAAGATTTATTTTATAAATTATTTCATGGATTTATTTACTTTTCTCTATTACTATGATATTATTTGTTATTGGTATTTTCTGAGTTGTATTTTTTACATTTCATGAATCATAATGTTTTGGTTTAGTTGTTTTTATTATTTTTTAATAGGTAGTGTTTTTTATAAGGTAAAACCTTCCCCTAATTATTTAGTAAGCCATTTGTATTTATTTTGAGCCTTTAATATTGGGGTATGTCACCTATGTTTAGTGACACCTTGTCTCATTCTAATCAATTGGTTAGGGTTGGGGTGTTATAATAATTTTCAATATTACTATGAAGAATGTATAATAAATTTTTTTTGTTATAAAAGGATGGGTGGTAATCTAATAATAAATCCCACCAATGGGAAAATGAGGCATGGGGATAGATATTCCAATGATGAAGAATTTATTTAGAGGGAAATATTATTTCCACAATGAGAATGATCCCTATAAATACATGCCCATATTGGAATTTAAAAATCCTATCATAAATTCAATGATTCCCCCTTTATTAGTTGAAACGTTATACAAGAAAACGCTGGTTCTATAACATCACTTACCAAATCATCTCCATATAGAAACTCATTTCTCATATTACATGAAACATAAAAAAAACTCATCTCTATGAAAAATAAAAAAAATCATATTATTTTTAAAATTTTAAGCATGAAAAAAAAATCCAACTATTTGAATACATAAAATAAAAATTATACATCTCTGAGAAAAAAATAACATTCTAGTAACAAAAATGGTGCCCATTTTTTATTCCATTTATATGTTATAAAATTTTTCACTTGTAAGATTAATGTTTATTAATTTAAAAATGGTTAATATTTTAACAAATTCGAATTGTCTTAGAATCTCACCAAAACATAGACCTTGGGTTAATATATATGTGAGGATCAATAGAAAAATAAATATTTTCCCAGCTTACCCACAATGGTAAAATTACAATTTTAACCTCATTACGGATCAACCTATAGAACTCTTAAAAAATGATTTCTCACATATGAGAAATTTTAATTTCTACAATCTCCCTACCTTGAAACCTTATCATCCTCAAAAAAATAACACGATTTTTTAATAAAAATATCACTAAATAACCACTCGTAAAACCTAACCTAATATCACATATATGAAATTCATCCTTTGAAGTTTAGGAATAAGGTGGACCTAAAAAATTACTCAGGGAAATAATCTTCCACTAATACCCATGAATCATCTTCCTTAGGCCAATGAACGCAATGCTTTAGAAGCAGGATTATTTTGGTTGATAAGTAATTTTCAAAGATTTAATATCAAATACTACTCTAAATATTGGTCATATACTCACAATCCATAAATCAATCTATAAAATATAACCATAATCTTTATAATTGATCACAATTATGGGTTTCATCAGACAGAGAATAATGCTCCCTACCATGAATAATTAATGATAAAACCATAATCTTGCATCAAATAACAAATATCACCAAATTAGGATATAGTTTATCTATTAAAATGAAATTGATGGGCACAACAAGTCAAAATATATAGTTTCTAAAACTATTATAAAACATCCCGAAACACATCACATATCCAATCTTCTAAAATATAAATTCTATGTTAATTACCATAAAAAACCCTTCAATTTTAGATACAAATTATAGAATAACACCTATCAATATTAACCTAATATAACACGTACCTATGAGTAAGATATTTTTTTATGATGCTAAAATAGACACAAAATAGATACCTATGATATTCTACCTCTAATGTCTCGTATACATTGCATAACCTATATTGTTATCCACATAGCACCACCCAAGATAAGACTTTATAATAAATCCTTATTCAATAAAAAAATAACAATAGTGAACTCAGTTCCTATAAGGGAGTGTGTCATGAGAACCATCAGGGTATAATAGATTATACATGACCATAATCACTCAGATTCCAACCCCCCCCCCCCCACCATATTCATAAACACATGAGGACCATTGAAACAAGGGAAGAATATATCACCTATTCCATGGAATCCAACTACAAAAATATAGATATTCAAATATATAAAATAAATATTAAGAATAATAATTCTTTTTTGGGTGTTATCTACTACCATATCATGGTGTAACAATTCACATATAATATGTTATTCCCTTGATCATGACATGGATGAATTAGTAAACCACTATCTTGAATATCCATGTTTAAAGAATTGATTTCACAAAAACAAATTACACACAAAATTAGATTCTATACACTATTTGTGTTCTTAATGAAATTAAAAACAACCTCCAAACACCTAATATGATCAAATTCAATTTTAGTTAAAATGTGGATAACATAAATAGGACCACTAACATACACTACCACTAGTTTATCAATTCCAATAATATAATTACTATTGTTGTCATGTCCAACTGATGCCTTGAACACTACCTAATACATTTCATCCTCACAAAATAAGAGATTTTACCAACCATACCTAAGATCAATATATAGAAACCATTAGAAGAGTGGGTTACACAGATCCCACTGAAAATATTCCATCTATAGTCTCTCCTGGTACAAGTTAGATCATGTCAATAAATCATGATATTTGGTAACTAGTAAATTCACCAGTAAACATTTATGGTAGAATAAAATATGAACAAAATAATTGATGATTTTAAAAAATGGATATCATCTTGGATAACATTATGGAGGTAGACAACCACTACAGTTTATAACTTAACCATCGATTACATAGTTCGACATGAAAAACTCTCCAACTAATGAATGATTAATACATATTGTGAAAATTATCTTACTTACTAGAGGAAAATTTTAAACTTTATGAAGCTATGAGTATATGTATATGATGATAAGTTTATATCTAGGAGATCCATTAGAATCATTAACCCCTATAAAAAATAACAATTGGTGGTGAAAATGGATTGAACCAACAGTAATAAGAATTAATATCTATAAAGATTATATGAATTGTACATATAAACATTCCTATTAAGACTTATATGAATTATCTATTTCACATAACCATCTATAATCTGACCCTTATCACTCTATGTCTGTTGGGTATTTTATGAAGGTGGTAGTCATAGATGGTCCCAAGAGACATATATCTCTCGGATCCTTTACATAACGAATTATCTAATGGAACTGGATATTATAATTATTTTTTATCCCTATAAAAGGGTTTTTTGAAACTCATAGCTACCCTAACCATTTAAATATATCGAAAAAACCATTCTAGATATCCATAAGAAAGCAAAATTCTGTTTAAAAAGTTAGGGAGGATTACACTGATGAAATATGAACAGGTAAAATCTCATCTTTTGACACTTGTTTAGATGAATACTTTAAGAGATGAACATCCCCAATGTTAAATAAAATATCAATGGTTCTACTCAAACTCTTGAGCTCATATTAATCAATAAAAAATGGCAATAAAAGACTATTTTCAGTTCAAATATATATTAGCCAATGATTCGATGAACAATTACAGTTAAAAAAATGTTGTAATTAATATTTATTCATCCAACGTTCATATACGATAGGTTTCATAAATTATAGACTCTATCTGATCCTATATCATTCTATGATTAGGCTGACCTTGAAATCACACGAGCTATTTATCATTAGAGAACACATATAATGTATATATTAAATTTATATCTATTACTATTTTTGGGAAGTATCATTTTCTTTAATAGAAAGATCTAACCTAGGAATAGTCAGTGGGGGATGAACTGTCTTCATGAAGAATAAAATACATCATAATTTTCCTATAATTTTATGTGATATCACTCATCTAAGATAGTATTATGAACTAGTACTAGAACATATTGACCCAATATCTTAATTATAATTGGATATTTGTGGTTATATTTCTCTTCTAGATAGGGAAAAAAATTTAGTATATCAAGGAGAGATGAAATAAGAAATTTATGCGACATAATGACTGAGTATAGGGTTTTATGTGATATCATACTTGTACTCCAAAAAATATAGCATCAAGTTTTAGGTTGATAAAGAATTTATCAGAGTCTCATTGAAAGGTTAAATATGTCAAACCATCTATACTAGTCTCAATGGATGGCTAATTGATCTAAATACCCCCTTTTAATTTTTTTCCATAATTCCCATATAAAAAAAACAATACATAAAACTCCAAACACCTCTTTTAAGAGTTAGATTACTTTGATTCTTTTTTGATATGACATGACCCACCAAGATGCCACCCAGGCCGGAGGTAAGATTAGTTTAGCCCAAAATCCCTCTTTAAATAGGTAAGTGTCTAACAAATTTAACAATGAATGTATTATATTACATTTTATTCCTTGTCCTATAATAAAATAAACTAATAATGCAACACAAATACATAATAAAATCTTACAACTCTATTAAATGGATAAATAAATATCAAACTATATATAGTGTGAGCATGATACATCAATACCATGTATAATTCCATAGAGTCATAAACTGGAATGGTAAATAAAAATACAAGAAGACAATAACACCTAGGTACATGTAACTCTAGTGTGTGGTGAGACATCCATTCTACAAGTCCAACTAGAATGGATTTCATTTTTCAATGTGTTTACGATTAGTCATCAATAGTTATTGAGAAACATATAATATAAATCCGTTATATTCATACATAAAAAAATTATTTTGTAGATGATCAACATCTATATAGAGAAAACATGTGTGTGAAAGAATCCAAGGCAAGAGTGAGTTTCAACATAACTAGTATGATTCTTAAATAACCCTATGTAATGATAAAATAATAAGTCTGCTCCTAACCATAACTATTGAATAAGAGAAGGAATAAAAAGGAAATAATATATACTATAATTCTATTAAAAATATTGGAAAGGAACTAAATTATTCACCATATCTCATCTCAATAAAAGTTCACCCACATAAGAAAGAAGTAAAAAAAGGGTAGCATATGTATGAGAATACTTGCAAGTGATATTTTTCCATAAGCTGTAACTAGAAGGCATCGATGAAGGATAAAAAGTTTAATAATATCCCAAATGGATCTACATAGAAATACATTGTAACACCCCGACCCTAGTTACCCAGAGTCGGTGCATTATTACATAACATTGGCATGATCATGAGAAAGATCAAGTCTTGAAAGACCGATTAGTTTAGTAGCCTTGGAATAACTAGATACATCCATAAATTTTTACATTACATCATAAAAAAAACATCTTGTCTTCATATCCCCTCATACTATCCCTGCAGGTCATTCATAAATTACTTCTTCATAATCCTGGAAAAAAAATAAAACATTGAAAGGGGTGAGCACGGATGCTCAGTAAGGATAACATTATAGCAGAAGCTTTCATAAATAAGCACAAACACTTAAGGCAATTTATATCTAAAACAAAAGCCTTTGAAACTTGAACTTCAGCATAAAATGGAAAAGGTAAAATGAAATAATGCCATTTACTTACTCACATGGATATTCTACTAGTCGAATGATCACATGCAATATCAATAACCACATTCATAATGATGGAATGCATAATGCCAGACTATCATAACCACATAGCCAAGGCCTCGTGCCAAGACTACAAATAAGATTTTGCCAAGGCCTTGTGCCAAGACACTAGTTTGTCTCATGAGACCTACCGATGAATCGAGGAGCTATAGCGGGCTCCACCCGTCACTTATTAAGTCCAATGCATTCCTCATATGAATAGGTTTAAGCATAAAATAAACATTCGTATTAAAACTAACATACGAAAAGTCAATACTTTAACCACAAACCATGAATGGTATAAAAATAGAACATCCACAGTCAAATATAACTCATTTGATACAATATGGAAGATTTTATTGTATCACATTAACCTCAATCATGAATAATGAAGGATGTTGACATAGATGAAAATAATCATCAAAACTATTTGAGAGAAATATCCCCTGTTTCTTGAAAACATTTAAAAGTCACACTATTTGTCAAGAAGCCATTTAAAAATAGATTTTTGAATCAAAGTGTCCCATACCACTTTGAAACCTTTTAAAAGGATTTTTAATTTCTAAACTTTAATGTCCATATAAATAAATCCTTAAAACCATTTTTAAAACATGGACATTAATGAGAAAGATTTAGATGAATAAGTCTTTAAAACATTTAAAAATGGTATTTTAGTTAGAGATTCTAACCAAAAGAGAGACACTTGAATGAAAATAATTGAGGTAATAAAAACTTTGTAATATCATGAGAATAAAGGGAATTAATGATATACTATGTCAAAGTACATTATATACACCACATAAAAGTGATTTGGTGTATATCAACAAAGAAGTCTCAATGGAATGTAAGTTGAGATGAAATCTCTCATAAAGGCCATATTCTTAGGTTAAGGATAAATCAACAACATAATTATGTGTGAAAAATATAAATACACTAAATATGATTGGATATTCAGTGTAAAACAATCAAAGTATATTCACACATATTCCTGTAAAAACAACACCAACGAATTGGATGTTTAACTCAACAAATGGTGAAAGAGTTAAAATTACTCTTATCAAATTCATATCAATGACTTGAGAATTTTCAATGGAGTGATTATGTGTATCAAAAGTATATCCACAGGAAGGGGAGTGGAAATTATGACATAATAAAATGAATAGTGATTCCACACATAATCTTGGGGTAATATAATCAATGAAATATGCGTAATGCCAAATGAGTGGAAATTGAAATCTCAAATTCCCTTATTGATTAGGTAACTTAAGAAACAAACACCCATGAAAGAAAGATCATACCATGATGATGTAAATACCCATAAAATAAAGTATATTACACAATGAATACAATCATGGGTAGTACACATACACCACATGCAATAATTAAGTGGTGAACAATGGAATTCTCACGGAATTAAAAGTGAGACAAGAAACCCCTTAGCACGTTAATCAACTGAGTCGCATGGCCAAAAGTTAATAACCACCAAATGATTTACAGAATAAAATGAATATAAAGTGAATCATGATAATATATATCAAATGGAAGTACACAATACACCACTTTCAATAATTTAGTAGCGAACAATGGAAATCTCACGGAATTGAAAGTGAGATAAGAGAATCCCTTACTTTGTACTTTTTCCTTGGTCGATGGTAGGTTTACCTCCTGTATAATGGTGAAATAATTGTTATTGAATAATACAAGAATCAGTTACTTTAATATGATATCATATATGATCTTTTAACATTGAATTGTTAATAATATCTTAGAATTATCGTCATTTCAGGTGTTAACGGGTTCATTTTACTTTATATTCTTTGTTATGTGAGCCATATTCGTTATTAATGGGATGTATATTATTCATATCCAGAATGGTATAAAGTCCTTAAAAATCATTTTTAAATCATCAAATGATAATTATACTTGAATGGATATGATGGAGAATGAATCTCATCGCGTTCTTGGAGACGGTAGTCCGTACGTACGCACGAATGCTACTTCCATTTAATTTTTATTTTAAAAGAATCGAATCAAAATGATACATAGGTATATTACTATTCCAGTAAAATATAATATTTTATATATGTTACTTAAGTTCATTAACACCATCCTTTATATGTTCCATGTGTGGTATGAACGAGTCATATCATTTTAAGGGGGCGGTAGTCCGCACTTCCTCAAATGAAATTATCGTATGTATATACAACATGAAACGAATAATTGTATGAAATAAAATGGAATTACAGAAGCTTATATATAAAATATATATATCATTAATATCATATTTAATTACAGTTCCATCCTAATGGCCACCATGAGAGGCGGTAAGATGTATTTGAACAATCATCGTTTCGTGAGGCGTTATTTTGCCATCCACAGAAACATTATGTTCATCATCCATTAGATGGAGTTGTGTGAATGTGTAGTTTGAATACTTCTTATAAAAACATCCTAGTATATTGTGGATACTGTTTTTGTTACAAAAGAAAGGAAATAAAAAGAGTTTGGGGGTTGGAGAAGCAAAATAATTGAAAATAATTTAAGAGAAAATGTTACCTTTAATTTAGGTAACTCACTTTGGTTGGAACCAAAGGACTTCTTGAAATGCTTTCTGCCTAAGGGGAAGCTTCAAGGAGGAGGAGATGGATGTGGGGATCTTAGTTGGGCAGAGTTTGGACGAGCCAAGTGGCTTGAGAGGTGTGAGGAATGAGTAGAAGTGG
Organism: Viscum album; assembly: GCA_963277665.1. Classification (NCBI taxonomy): domain Eukaryota; kingdom Viridiplantae; phylum Streptophyta; class Magnoliopsida; order Santalales; family Viscaceae; genus Viscum; species Viscum album. The sequence goes on along the minus strand of OY728132.1, from coordinate 1,272,189,984 downwards.
TCTCCTTTTATAAGGGAGAGGAGGGGCTCTTTAGGAAAGAGTGAAAGTATTACTTTATAATATAATTATATTCGGTTTATAATGGTCCAAAAATCATTGAGGTCGAAGATAAGATGACTCATATTCTAAATAACATCAACCAATATGAATTGGACAGGTTTTAGATAATATTTTAATCATTATAATCTTATTTATTTAAATGATTTATTAATGAGGTAAACATTGCATCATTATTGTGTCATTAATAATTTAAATTATTTGATGTCTAAAAATTATAAATAAAATATCATTATGTAGGAAATCTTTTTAGCTTTCTAATGAATATTTATAATCGAAAATCCAACATGTATAACCCTATGTAAAAAGTTTTCTTTTAAAAGATGTAAGCTTATGCCATTTTTGTATTCATTTTAACTTAATTAAAATAAAGTGTCATTATCACTTACAAGTGGATCAATGGGGTCCCAAAATTGACCCAAATATACCCATGGTCGACCATGTATAAACCAATAGGGTTAAGACACGTTTTAGGGTAATTTAGTATTATTATAATATTATTTTTTAACCCTTATTTACCGGATTTACCCTTAACCATGGTAAATAAAATATTTACCGCAGTAATTATTCAAAATGTCTAAAAATAGAAGTTACCTATTTACACAATTTGAACATCCTGATTCCAAATATGGAATCCATTTTTCTAAATTCAAAACACAGTAGTGGCAGAAATTAATTTAAAATTAATTCCCGCTGTCAAAACAAAAAGCGTGTTTTTAAGAGATAATAACTATCAAAAGATTGACACTTGTTTATGTTCGGTTTAATTGTAAAATCATGTCCAATGACCAAAATTATATTAAATGGTAAAAATATATTCTAAATATACTTTAAAACCACTCAAATTCATAATTTATCACTATTAATTATTTTGATTAAAAAAGTTTTTTTTAATTAAAATTTAGTAATTTTTACTATTCATCAAAATATGAAAGTTATCCGAAAAGTACCAAAATTTCACCTTAGGCTAAATTTGATATTCCGAATCCAAAAATGAAGTCCATTTTGAAATAGAAAATATATATAATTTCAAAAAATTAAGTATTACTATTCATAACGGCTAGTTTGATCGGTTGTGGTGTGTGTTAAAACTCGAAGTTCCGTACAACACACGCTACTGTTTTATTCAAAGGAAAGCGTACCGTGGAAGCTTGGGATGTTTTATTTTAAATTTTTTGATGTCCCCATTTAGTCAAAAAGTTTAAAATATTTTATTTAAAAAGGGTTCACTATTAAAAGTTGGTAAAACTACAATACTGAAGATGAATTTGTTCTTACATTATGTCTAAGAAACTCATAATATAGATTCTAAAATTATAAGGATTATATAAAGTTTAAAATTTAGTTAATACTATTCATAACCTTTTTTGAACGACTTGTTTGGTAAGTCATGGTGCGCTTGAACTCGGTGTTGCGTGTAGTACAAGTTATTGAATTATTTTGAAGAAATAACACACTATGAAATCTTGGGGTGTTACATTCTCCCCTCCTTCAATAAATTGCGTCCTCGCAATTTGAAATTGTTCTTAGAAAATAAAAGGTTGAAAATAGAAAATATATTTGTGGGAAAACCCACATCGGATATTGGTTTACTAAAATTTAGTCTTAATATGAGGAAAAGAGAAATGAAAGGGTCACCACCAAATTATGATCTCGATTAGGAGAACATTGGTGGCAATTAGAGACATATAATTGGAGGAAAAACGTAAATATTTATAGGTAGTGGTTGAGGTCATCAATCACAAACAAGTATAAAATTGAGGTCCTTAAACTCATCAATCTATGATGATTTGAAGTACCATCGGTTCAACAAAATATAGGGTATTGGGATCACACATTTTTGACATTTCAAAATATCTTAGTTGAAATCCCACATCGAAAAATGAATTAATGAGGCCTCTATTTAAAATAAAGAGTGGAAAGTATGAAGATTACCGAAAATAACACATATTAGGGTTCCATGTAGAAAAATATGGATATGGAGGAGAAATCTAACCATCAATTATCTGATGGAGAGTGGTAGAGAACATGGCTATGAAAAGGCCAACAATCCCAAAGCCATAAATTAGTGATGATTTAAGGTACCATCTAGGACAACATTTTTTTTTAAAGTTACATTACATAAGGAAGAGGAATTCATTTATGATATTGACTAATAACATTATGATATATACTTAAATTTTAAGTAGATTTTCATTCTTTAATAAATTTCCACCACTAACTCAATTTTTTTTAAACGATGAGTATTCAAGAAGACTTGGTCACACTGGAAGAGCTAGAAAAAACTTCTATAAAATCACATGATCCATGCAGGATAAACCATATATTTACATTGTCTTTGAAGATTAATCAAAACCAAAATGGTTAGTGAATGATCTAATGATCCCCCAAAAGGATATTCATTGAGATAAATATGCACTAATCTTAATTTCTAAAATTAAACCAACAATACCCAAAAGTTAAATAGATACCATTCAATAACCAATTGTCCTTAAAATCCTTTAATATAATCCAAACTAATATTGAAACCCAAAACATAGAAGAATTTGATTATGTAGTCTCCCATGTTACATTGTATCTCCAAATGACATCAAATACTCTTAAAGTCACATACTTAAAAGTAATTAACATCATCACATATTCTCTGTTATAGGTTAATCATTTCCATAAATAACCCAAATCACTATAAATCAACAATAAAAATGTAGATAAAAATCAACCATTACTCTACAAATGAAACCTAATTGTATTCTATTTTCCTTGGGCATATAGTGTTCCTAACAAAATGAACATCTTCCAAAATAACATTTATCACTTAATCACCAAATCATTTTCCTATACCAAGGGTATTCATTTGATAAGACATAAGAACCCAAATCATCTTATTATTGATCAATAAAATCATTTAACAAAAAAAATAGTCATACTAACCAGGGACTTCACGTAGTCCAGTGGTAGTTGGTTGTGGGTTCGATTCCCACAGCTTTGTCCGACGCGACGGGTTGTCACACGGTCTACGTGTTGTCCTTTTTCAAAAACTATATTCTATAATATTACCAAAATGAGATAAATTTTTCAAAATAACATAATTTAACCACAAATGTTATATCATACTTTGCATTTTCATCCCAAATTATAATAACTTATCATTTTCTCAAACCCCAATGATCATATAAAACCAAATGGTTATTTATACCTATATCCACAAGGGAAGAGACAATTATTCCTCAAATATCATTCTCACATGGCAAACTGAGGGGTTACAAATACAAGAGAAAATTATTCCAAAGTAAACCCATCAACAAGGAGTGCTAATACTTTTTAAATTTTTCTCCAACAATTTACTTCCGCATAGCTTCTTCTTTGAGCAAGAAAACATCCTATAAAATAGGACATTCACTCGGGTAATGGCCAGGTCCCCTACATTTACGGCAAATGACTGTAAATGGACTCTTGGGACCATTTTTATCTTCTTCCATAGTACTCTTCATTTTTATTCGGCAATTCTTCACTTTATGTCCTTCCTTCCCGCACGTAAAACATTTCGTTGTCCCATTGAGACACTTTCCTGGGTGTCTCTTTCCACAATTCCTGCATGATGAAAATTGAGGTTTCTTTTCTCCATGGTCTCCATTGCTGGAGATCTTATCATTTATCACCTTTCTCTTCCTTGTTGAGTCTGGGAGTTGGTTAATATATATGTTGTTGATCATATTTTTGGAAAACTGATTTGGCATAAAGACGATATCTTTTACGCCTATCAACATTCCATTTTGTTGCTCATTTCCACCACCGTTCCCACCTTGTACATCATTCTCAAAGTCACTATGACTTCCTTGGAATCCAGCCATTGACTAAAACCAGAAAGCATTGTGTGAGTAATAGTAGTCGTAAAATCATTTAGAGATTAAAATGTCACCATATTATCAATTTGAAACATATTAGGATTAACCAAGGTCATTTACTCTCATCTTATGTATATATTACTTAAATCGGTTTGTAAAGAAAATGTAAATTATCCTAAGCATATCCCCCGGGAGTGTCGTAACCAAGAGTGCAGCAAGGCCCGTTGTCGTGCACCAGTTCCCGTTCGAGTCTAGCTCAAAGCGGTGTTTTCGGGTTTTACCCCTAGGTACATCTGTGCCAGAGCCGCCTCTACCTGCTCGTATCCAGACAGGGATGTATTGCTCGGAAAACTCACAAAATCTTTACAATACCAAAATTCTAGGAAGTTATTTTATACTAATCCTCAATGTTCATCTTAGGTCTACGTGCTCTTATCAGAGTTTATCTAAATCTAGCTACCAAGGTTTGTACTAAACTTCCTCTGATACCAACTGTAACGCCCCGACCCTAGTTAGCCAGAGTCGGTGCATTATTACATAACATTGGCATGATCATGAGAAAGATCAAGTCTTGAAAGACCGATTAGTTTAGTAGCCTTGGAATAACTAGATACATCCATAAATTTTTACATTACATCATAAAAAAAACATCTTGTCTTCATATCCCCTCATACTATCCCTGCAGGTCATTCATAAATTACTTCTTCATAATCCTGAAAAAAAAAATAAAACATTGAAAGGGGTGAGCTCGGATGCTCAGTAAGGATAACATTATAGCAGAAGCTTTCATAAATAAGCATAAACACTTAAGGCAATTTATAACTAAAACAAAATCCTTTGAAACTTGACCTTCAGCATAAAATGGCAAAGGTAAAATGAAATAATGCCATTTACTTACTCACATGGATATTCTACTAGTCAAATGATCACATGAAATATCAATAACCACATTCATAATGATGGAATGCATAATGCCGGACTATCATAACCACATAGCCAAGGCCTCGTGCCAAAACTACAAATAAGATTTTGCCAAGGCCTTGTGCCAAGACACTAGTTTGTCTCATGAGACCTACCGATGCATCGAGGAGATATAGCGGGCTCCACCCGTCACTTATTAAATCCAATGAATTCCTCATATGAATAGGTTTAAGCATAAAATAAACATTCGTATTAAAACTAGCATACGAAAAGTCAATACTTTAACCACAAACCATGAATGGTATAAAAATAGAACATCCACAGTCAAATATAACTCATTTGATACAATATGGAAGATTGTATTGTATCACATTAACCTCAATCATGAATAATGAAGGATGATGACATAGATGAAAATAATCATCAAAACTATTTGAGAGAAATATCCCCCTTTTCTTGAAAACATTTAAAAGTCACACTATTTGTCAAGAAGCCATTTAAAAATAGATTTTTGAATCAAAGTGTCCCATACCACTTTGAAACCTTTTAAAAGGATTTTTAATTTCTAAACTTTAATGTCCATATAAATAAATCCTTAAAACCATTTTTAAAACATGGACATTAATGAGAAATATTTAGATGAATAAGTCTTTAAAACATTTAAAAATGGTATTTTAGTTAGAGATTCTAACCAAAAGAGAGACACTTGAATGAAAATAATTGAGGTAATCAAAACTTTGTAATATCATGAGAATAAAGGGAATTCATGATATACTATGTCAAAGTACATTATATACACCACATAAAAGTGATTTGGTGTATATCAACAAAGAAGTCTCAATGGAATGTAAGTTGAGATGAAATCTCTCATAAAGGCCATATCCTTAGGTTAAGGATAAATCAACAACATAATTATGTGTGAAAAATATAAATACACTAAATATGATTGGATATTCAGTGTAAAACAATCAAAGTATATTCACACATATTCCTGTAAAAACAACACCAACGAATTGGATGTTTAACTCAACAAATGGTGAAAGAGTTAAAATTACTCTTATCAAATTCATATCAATGACTTGAGAATTTTCAATGGAGTGATTATGTGTATAAAAAGTATATCCACAGGAAGGGGAGTGGAAATTATGACATAATCAAATGAATAGTGATTCCACACATAATCTTGGGGTAATATAATCAATGAAATATGCGTAAAGCCAAATGAGTGGAAATTGAAATCTCAAATTCCCTTATTGATTAGGTAACTTAAGAAACAAACACCCATGAAAGAAAGATCATACCATGATGATGTAAATACCCATAAAATAAAGTATATTACACAATGAATACAATCATGGGTAGTACACATACACCACATGCAATAATTAAGTGGTGATCAATGGAATTCTCACGGAATTAAAAGTGAGACAAGAAACCCCTTACCACGTTAATCAACTGAGTCGCATGGCCAAAAGTTAATAACCACCAAATGATTTACAGAATAACATGAATATAAAGTGAATCATGATAATATATATCAAATGGAAGTACACAATACACCACTTTCAATAATTTAGTAGCAAACAATGGAAATCTCACGGAATTGAAAGTGAGATAAGAGAATCCCTTACTTTGTACTTTTTCCTTGGTCGATGGTAGGTTTACCTCCTGTATAATGGTGAAATAATTGTTATTGAATAATACAAGAATCAGTTACTTTAATATGATATCATATATGATCTTTTAACATTGATTTGTTAATAATATCTTAGAATTATCGTCATTTCAGGTGTTAACGGGTTCATTTTACTTTATATTCTTTGTTATGTGAGCCATATTCGTTATTAATGGGATGTATATTATTCATATCCAGAATGGTATAAAGTCCTTAAAAATCATTTTTAAATCATCAAATGATAATTATACTTGAATGGATACGATGGAGAATGAATCTCATCGCGTTCGTGGAGACGGTAGTCCGTACGTACGCACGAATGCTACTTCCATTTAATTTTTATTTTAAAAGAATCGAATCCAAATGATACATAGGTATATTACTATTCCAGTAAAATATAATATTTTATATATGTTACTTATGTTCATTAACACCATCCTTTATACATTCCATGTGTGGTATGAACGAGTCATATCATTTTAAGGGGGCGGTAGTCCGCACTTCCTCAAATGAAATTATCGTATGTATATACAACATGAAACGAATAATTGTATGAAATAAAATGGAATTACAGAAGCTTATATATAAAATATATATATCATTAATATCATATTTAATTACAGTGCCATCCTAATGGCCACCATGAGAGGCGGTAAGATGTATTTGAACAATCATCGTTTCGTGAGGCGTTAGTTTGCCATCAACAGAAACATTATGTTCATCATCCATTAGATGGAGTTGTGTGAATGTGTAGTTTGAATCCTTCTTATAACAACATCCTAGTATATTGTGGATACTGGTGTTGTTACAAAAGAAAGGAAATAAAAAGAGTTTGGGGGTTGGAGAAGCAAAATAATTGAAAATAATTTAAGAGAAAATGTTACCTTTAATTTAGGTAACTCACTTTGGTTGGAACCAAAGGACTTCTTGAAATTCTTTCTGCCTAAGGGGAAGCTTCAAGGAGGAGGAGAGGGATGTGGGGAGATTAGTTGGGCAGAGTTTGGAAGAGCCAAGTGGCTTGAGAGGTGTTAGGAATGAGTAGAAGTGGTCTCCTTTTATAAGGGAGAGGAGGGGCTCTTTAGGAAAGAGTGAAAGTATTACTTTATAATATAATTATATTCGGTTTATAATGGTCCAAAAATCATTGAGGTCGAAGATAAGATGACTCATATTCTAAATAACATCAACCAATAAGAATTGGACAGGTTTTAGATAATATTTTAATCATTATAATCTTATTTATTTAAATGATTTATTAATGAGGTAAACATTGCATCATTATTGTGTCATTAATAATTTAAATTTTTTGATTTCTAAAAATTATAAATAAAATATCATTATGTAGGAAATCTTTTTATATTTCTAATGAATATTTATAATCGAAAATCCAAAATGTATAACCCTATGTAAAAATTGTTCTTTTAAAAGATGTAAGCTTATGCCATTTTTGTATTCATTTTAACTTAATTAAAATAAAGTGTCATTATCACTTACAAGTGAATCAATGGGGTCCCAAAATTGACCCAAAGATGCCCATGGTCGACCATGTATAAACCAATAGGGTTAAGACACGTTTTAGGGTAATTTAGTATTATTATAATATTATTTTTTAACCCTTATTTACCGGATTTATCCTTAACCATGGTAAATAAAATATTTACCGCAGTAATTATTGAAAATGTCTAAAAATAAAAGTCACATATTTACACAATTTGAAAATCCTGATTCCAAATATGGAATCCATTTTTCTAAATTCAAAACACAGAAGTGGCAGAAATTAATTTAAAATTAATTCCCGCTGTCAAAACAAAAAGCGTGTTTTTAAGAGATAATAACTATCAAAAGATTGACACTTGTTTATGTTCGGTTTAATTGTAAAATCATGTCCAATGACCAAAATTATATTAAATGGTAAAAATATATTCTAAATATACTTTAAAACCACTCAAATTCATAATTTATCACTATTAATTATTTTGATTAAAAAAGTTGTTTTTAATTAAAATTTAGTAATTTTTACTATTCATCAAAATATGAAAGTTATCCGAAAAGTACCAAAATTTCACCTTAGGCTAAATTTGATATTCCGAATCCAAAAATGAAGTCCATTTTGAAATATAAAATATATATAATTTCAAAAAATTAAGTATTACTATTCATAACGGCTAGTTTGATCGGTTGTGGTGTGTGTTAAAACTCGAAGTTGCGTACAACACACGCTACTGTTTTATTCAAAGGAAAGCATACCGTGGAAGCTTGGGATGTTTTATTTTAAATTTTTTGATGTCCCCATTTAGTCAAAAAGTTTAAAATATTTTATTTAAAAAGGGTTCACTATTAAAAGTTGGTAAAACTACAATACTGAAGATGAATTTGTTCTTACATTATGTCTAAGAAACTCATAATATGGATTCTAAAATTATAAGGATTATATAAAGTTTAAAATTTAGTTAATACTATTCATAACCTTTTTTGAACGGCTTGTTTGGTAAGTCATGGTGCGCTTGAACTCGGTGTTGCGTGTAGTACAAGTTATTGAATTATTTTGAAGAAATAACACACTATGAAATCTTGGGGTGTTACATACATCAAATATTTCACAAATATAGATCTTATTAGCTTTTATAAATTCAATTTTATATCTTTTAAACTATAATGGAGGAGCATTTTTATAGTGGTATGAGTGTATCAATTGAGGGAGTGCCCGACCCCTATAGAGGGATGTGTTCTAAAATAAAAGGGAGTAAAGAATATATTGATAGAGGTAAATTACCTAATATATTATATATTTATAATTCCTCTAATGGAGGAACCTACCCTGAAATATGATGGACTACCATAGCTCCATCTTCATATATGGGAATATTCCCTTTCATGTTTCTATTTCCATTGATGTATGGAAAACACCTTATGTGGAATACCACACATAGGCATGAAAGGGAGAACCTATAGTATACACACTCTAAGAATATCATTGGCCACATATAATATCTCTAGTTTATTTAGGATCATAATATTATCCATATGAAAATATGAACAGTCTCTAATGAAAGAAGAAATTTTATAATTGTTCACTATTTGAGATGACACTTAGAGTGAAAAAATCATACATCTATAATTTTGATCCCTTATCTAGATTAAGATATACCTAGTGATTTTTATCCTATATATATATATATCTTTATGTTTTTTCTCTCTTTGGAATAATACATTGCAAGGAATTCTCATTACTATACTATATAAGTTTTAGTTGTTATATATATGTCTATTGGTGTTGTAAGATTTTTTTACATTAGTGATGAATTAATATTGAAAGTTATTGTATACTAAAGAACCAAATGTATGGTTATTAAATTTTGGTGCTTCTCTTTATCCCTTGGAATATTAAAAGTGGTCTTAGGGTGACACACTCTTCTTACCACCAACTTGGGTGGGGTCCTAGGGGGTCAGCTTATGTCATAAATCATTTATTAAAAAAGGGTTGTTAACACTCAAAATATTAATTCAAAAAGTAAGTTATAAAATTAAATATAATATATGTTCAATGTGTGTAATATAAAATTTAATTAATGTAGATGAAAAATCATTTTCAGGAATATAATAACTAAATAAAATTTTAAAAAAATCATTCTAAAATCATTATTTTTATTCTAAACAAAAAATTATTATAAATTGAAGTCTAATGGAATGATAAATGAAAAAAATATATTAAGATCATGTGAAAAATATTATAGAATAATCCACAAAAGAAAAATAGAAGAATGTGGCTGGAAAAATACAATGTGTGAAATGTAAAGAAAGTGAGAAAAATACTTTCATTTCAACTTTGTAAATAAAAAAATAATGTAAAGACACATGAAAATTTTATTGAAATAATGGAAATGTTCTTTTATATTTCCCTGAAATATTATAACGTATAAGAAATTTTGATATAGAGGAGAAAGAAAAAATCAAAATAGAAGTAAAAAAACATAATCTTACCTAAGTTTCCAACTAGACTAAAATAACTTTTACTCAATATGTAACAATGATTAATTTTATAATAATGTATTTCAAAACCTTAATCATATTTATTTTATTTAATATTGATAGTTTAAATTAATTTATTAATTAATTTTTAAAAATTAATAATTTATATTGATCATAATATTATAATAATTCCAACTATTTTTGTGATTATTTTGTTATGGAGGTCTTTTTCATCATTAATTGATCATAAGTTCATCATCTAATAAATAAATAGGGTAATGAAATAATAATGTTTCAATAATTTTTAAATCCTCATGTTCATTTTATAAAAAGTATGTATGTGGCTTCCAATGAATTCATATACCTTTATCAAATAAATATAGTTACTATATAGGGAATATTTATTTTGATATTAACATTCATGAACCATAAAAAAATATCTTAAATACGACATATATTCCTTATTCTTCTGTTTAATTTTCAGGATTACAACTATGAAAATTGATTACATAATCCATTTTGGGTTTTTAACTGACACAAAATTGAATATTATACAAGAATATAATGATTATATAATGATTATTATTTCATTGTATTACTATTATTATATAATTTCATTGTGGTTAATTATATTTAACATACATGATAGAGAATATTTAAAAAATTTATAGGATAATGATAAAATAAATATAAATTTAAAAAGTTGTTACCTACATTGAAGAAGTACAATATTCAATTATAGATCTTTAAAATAAATTATTATAGAACTATTTGTTTTAACTAAAGACTATAAAATGTTATAAAATATTTTAGCGGAGTAACTATGGATATAATTTACAGAAAAAACTAAATAAGTGGTTTGGTATGTATTAGGTAAATGAAGTATCCTTATGTATATATAATTTTTGTGGTGTTTTTTAAAATTAAAATTACTTAATAGTCAAGGAATGTATGTTCTTGTGGAAATTTACTCATTAATGGAAAATAGAAGTATAATTAATATTTAAAAGTCCAAAAAATTTAGGATAATTTTTATTATTTTTTGAATTAATTTATATATGAATTTTAAAATTCCAATCAAATTTTCTGTTTCCTAATGTATTTTATTAATCCCATCGATAAATTATCTTTTTATGAGAAACAATATTTTACCTTGTAAATAATTTTGATGAATTTATTATAAATATGAAATAAATATGATTAAATTATCACTCTAAATATGAAAATTTATATCTTTTGATGAAAATTTGTTATATGTAGGGAAATAAAATTTTAAATAATAAAAAATATTTTTTTGATAATAGATTATTACATATTTATTTCTTTTCATTTAATAATTATTCATTGAGTTTTATTTGAAAATATAAAAATATAAATTCATATTATAATACTATTTTAATTATAAATAATATGATAATTTTTAAAGTTATTAATAATTTAATAATATACCATTATTACATTAATAATTACAAATTAATAATATTCTAATTTCCAAATATGTAACCCCTTAAGATATTTGAATAGTTCATAAGGATGGAAGAAAAAATAGTGGTATTCATATGTGAAGATTCTACTAACACAGACCATTTAGTGATCTCAATCAACATGGAATTCTCATATAAAGAATTATATTTTAAAAACACTTATTGAAGTTTGGTTTGGGATTAGTGAGGGGAAATGCATGGGATACCACCTCAATCCCCACACCTAAAAAATGCAACTCATTTTACAACATTAAACATCATGATTACATAGATTCTTTATTTCAATATAATTTTTAAAATATGTTTAATAAAATTTATTATCATCATACAACTAAATTATAATTGTCAAATCCAATGGTTACCTCATTACATTATCAAATGTTATTCAATCAAAAGAATAATAAAATAACATATCCTAAGAATAATTTTTAACCAAGTGCTATATAAACATAATTACTATATTTTTTCTAAAAATATATACACCCTATTAAATTATGTACCCTAAAATACTTATATCTACTACTTGTATCAATAACATTAATCATTTTTTTAAAAATTACCTCATTTACAATATTTTTTCTTTTTATACTCATACGTGGTGGTATGATTTAACTGGGAGAACATGATGATGAATATTTGAACCTCTTAGCCTTTTTATTTATATATGTTCACATTTCCCTTATAGTATTAATAATTATAATTCATTAAATATTATAATATATTTTTTTAACTGTTTTTTTAATATTATACATAAATAATATAATTTCTTTTTGATTTTAGATTTTTTAGCTATATAACTTGTTATATAATTTGAAAAATAAATTTTATTAAAATAAAATCCATAAACAATATAGGGGGGGTTCATTTTCCCCAAAATAAAAAAAATTCACAATAGCAATTAATAAACATATATATGAATAGTGAAGGGTAATTTTATTTCATTGTATTAGTGAGTTCCCACATCACATCCTCATAAAAATGATTTCACCAAATAACTTTCCTTGTGAGTATTCGTGTTCTATTGTAATTTATCTCCAAGATCCATGATCTCCACATATTTTTTCTTATAAGAGAGATTATGATTTAGTTGTAATACTATTGGATTCAGTATACATGATTGGTTTTTCTATACAATACCATTTTAGTGTTAAATGGAACTTATTGTACACTTGGGAGGGTTTAGTTTATAGAGAAAACAATTTAGGTAAAGCACTGACACAATCAAGAATCTTAAAATGGATTATGTATCTAGTGATTGACTTTCCCTCATTCCTATGCCTTATGAACCTAATTCATGTTTTTTTAGTATAATACCTCTTCTCAAATATCTAAGTCCATACCATAACAATAGTTATAATAATAAATATTTTTTTTCAGATTTTAAGGAATACAAAATATATTATTGAATAAACTGTATCTTATATATCATTTATTATGAGTGATCTATTCCCCATAAAATTTTCTCTCTAGTTTTATCACAACAAGTATAATATCTACATATTATTTAATATATGAAAAAATATGTAATGATTTTATAGCATGAGTGTAATATACTCTTATATGTGGAAATTACCAATGAATATTTCAATCCCATTCACATTGAAAATCCATAATTCAAGAGATAAAATTATATTTTGATGTATTCAAGGTTCATTACTATTATCCATGAGTTTTTAATGTAAAAAGTGTAATGTCAAAATTTATATTTAATGAAAGTTTAATACTTTTACATAAATTTTAATTGAAAATTTTATATCGATAATGTACAATTGAATGTGGAACTCCAAAAAATAAAGTAGTTTTCTTAATATATATATATATATATATATAATATTTTACCATGTAAGAAGTAGTCTCTAAATATAATAAGTGAGATATATTTATGAGATGATCTACTATAAACATTAAATTATTATTTTCTTTTATAGTCTGTAGAAGACCTATAATGAAATACCTGGTGATACTGTCACATTTACATGTATACAAGGGTGGTTATTGCATAATCCCATTAATCATTTTATATACAACATTATATTTTAAAAAGGGAAATCATAGTGTTGTATACAATGAAATTCTCATCTTCATGTTGTCCCACTAGAAGTGATCACATATATTAGTATACATTTTTATACTTTTTAGGAGAGTATTTAATGAGAGTAAATGTACATTTTCTAATACCTCAATATTGAATATTTCATCGATGAAAAATATTTTTGTTTCAAAACATCTAATGGTATCATCATATATATTAACCTCTCAAATATTAATAACCATATTTTTTATCCTTATATGATCTTTTTGTGCCTCTATCGTTTTAATTTTATTGATGGTTGTGAAGTAATTTTGGTAAGGTATGATTCCCTTTCTTAAAATTTCAATACTAATTCTTCACATATGGATATTTTTTGGGTATCTTTTAAATCTCAGTAGGGATAAGGTTGCATGATTATTTTTGTTAAGTTCATAGACTACTATATTTTACCATTTAGGATGATAATTTTTAAAGATGTGACAATACTTTATATAATTTAACAATTTTGTTTCCTATATGTTCAAATATTTTTACACTAATAATATAATTTATATTATAATATATATATATATATACAATAATATAATTAATACCTCTATATTTATTAAGAATAATATTTCTACTTTTATGTCCAGATTATATGGTTGGAAATTTTCTCCAGTTTTTAATTGATCAGAAGAATAGGGAATCATTTCAATTTGTATAAGAATATAAACCAAGATATTCCATGAAGCTTTGGTATATATATCAACCCTTATTGTGAGTATATATAATAATATTACTTGAATAATCTTGGAAAACTATGGATATCAATCATAGTAATTTGTATGTTTTATTTATTAATCCCTATTTTCATTGATAAGTCACCCGACATACCTCTATTTTTTTATTAAACGACCCATGAATAACCAATATATGAAGAAAAAAAATTCCATTTTTTAATTTGATAATGAAATCACATTTATCATATTCTATATCGTAATCCTCAAATTCCATAATTATTATTTCATAGTCATGAAATATATAAGAAATTTTTTATGAGGACTACTATAAGTTTATCAAGGTCCTTTCTAAAGACTGTTTATATATTTAACAAAATAATATTACATGGAAATTTGATATCTTAAAGTAATCACTAGGAAGTCATAGTGTTTTGAACTTATACATTGGTTTTACCTAGGTATATCTTTCATTTTGACCCTTAATTGATGATATATATTAAAGTTACAAATTTAATATGTATTGACCATGTGATGTTTATGAAATCAAAAATAAATGTAGGTATATTTAAACTTTTAGTAAATTATCATCTTATTATTTACTTAATAATCAATGAAAATACATTTTTATCCAATGTTTTTTCAAAACAAAAAGAATTGTAAAATCCCATCAAGAAATACATGGGATTATAAAACCCTTGTGAAAATTTTATTATATTTTATTCTTCAATTATTTCAACTAAATATGGTTTATTCAATAAGGGATCATGAAAATAGTCATAAAACATGGTATGTGTTAAATTAAAATCTCAAAATCATGATTTGTGGGATGATTAGGAAGCTCTTTAGAAATTGAATCAACTAATTCCAATACAATTGGAATATCTTCAGTATTGATATTTTATAAACTATTAGAGCTAAATAATCCCCATGATTTTTTATGAACACTAATGTTATATAATTAATTTCTATATAATGTTAATAATTTTTATTTCATAAATTTAGTATCATGATATTAGTTAAGATATTATTTGAGATGTATTTATCCCAAAAATTGATAATAGATTCATATTTAGTGATCCATTCTATGACATATATAGTATAAAAATATACTAAGAGAATAATATCAATACTTTCAAAAAGTAACTTCTTTAAAATATTTAATAGAGAATAGTTATATACATGGGACAGAATAATTACACTACAAATTGTTTTCCTCAATAAATCAATATATAATATTTCATATAGTGATTTATTATCCTTAATAAACCTGAATGTTTCGAAAAGATGTGTAAATAAAGAATAAGGGCAACTATTTTTTATTTTTTAATGGGTAATATGCATTCCATTCACTACATTATTTTAATGAAACACTTTTATGATAATAAATATATAATATATTCCTTTATTCCTTTTATTTAGAGGTTTCTAACATCAATTATCCTAGTTAAACAATAATTTCTTATATTTTTATTCATAATTTCCAAAATCAATATAATCAAATTATTAAACTACTAGTGGTGCATTAGGTGGTATTATTTTTACTATTGTCATGCTAATCCATATATTTAAATTTATTATAAAATATTATGCTTAAAATCCACCCATTACACTCATGAAACATTTATTGGTTCCTGCCATATTATTTCCCAATTGATTATTCCAACAATTTTTTCATTGTAATGTAATTGGATCTTCTTTCTTTTATGATACATACCATTCTATATTATTACACAGATAATTTTTATGTAACACACTTGTTTTATTAATTATTAATTTCATTTAGTTTTATGGATTTGGGTATTATAATTATAAAATTATAAAACATTTTCAAGATTCTATGATAAATATGCTTTGTTGGGGGGACCAATCAAGCGAAATGTGTCTGATATAAAAAAATCTATGAAATAATGAATAATAGATTTCCTAACATTGAGTAATGTTTAATTTGGCAGTGTATTTTCTCAAAAATTAGCTACTTAAAAATCAAGGCCTCGCCTATGTGTTGTTTCCCAAGATGTATCTCATCATAAATTCATCACTAGCTCATCTAGCCTACCCCACATGAAGAAATTTTGATTCACATAGATATTAACCCACATGATACCTCTCTAGGTCACCTATATTTTACCTAAATGGTCCCTCTTCTGCTCATCTGGACCATGTCTATGCGAGCCTCCTTTGATCCCTCTCATTATTGCACCAATACCAAGGATCCTCTGTCCATGGGACTCATATATAAAGGAGACCCAATTGAATCTTCCATCAAATACTACAAGCTTTTATATCCATGGTGAAGTCACACCATAATATCTTACAATTTTTAAGCATTCTTTCGGTATGTGTTGTTTAACATATATCCTAACTAATTAGTAGTGTCCTCAAAGTGAGTGCATATATGGACCCATTTGATAATGATGACCCCATCCATTGGGGTAGTTCTGTGGACTTCCCGATATTATACCCAAGGGATTATTACTTTTCGTTCCCTTATTATATATATTATATGAGGGGTAGTCAATGTTCTCAAACCATCTTCTCCAAGATCGGGGTCCTCGTATTTCAAATAGTGAGAGTGGGATCTCACTTTATTTTCCCTTTGACGTGGATTTTACTCCTCTCTTCTATAGAAGTTGGAGAAGGGAATCCTTCTTAGAGTAAGACACTGATATTTCTAATGGTCCATATATAGGAGGGTAGCCAGATATGACTATCCTAGTTACTAAAAGAAGAGAGGATATAGAGACACCAAATCCCATTATTCTTCCCCCATCACCCCAAACTCATCGATTAGGGGATGAAGGATTTGGTGGTTTTATAAATCTTGCACATTATCAAGTACCTCACACCAAGCATGGATCACGTGGTCTAGAGTCTATTTACGATCATGAAATCTTCCCAATCTAATGTATATCTTGGTGGAGAATCCTTTCTAATAAGTTCTTCTTTCCTTCTTTCAAAGGGGCTCTATAGGTGTGTGTCTTAAATGACATGTATCCAACCCATATGTAATCCTCCTAGGTGTATCCCCAAACAAAACATCTAAATCACTATGATTTGAGACATTTCTTATAGACCCACTAAAATTGGGCTCCATTTTTTTATAATCCCCATCCATGTTATCACCGAATCAAAGGTACTTTTACTATGTGATACCAATATCAAGAAAGACTTCATAGGTTTACATCCTCAAAAAGTATAACTACATGTGATTTTATTTTTATCCATAATAGATATATGGGAGGCCTCCTTGGGGTTCAAATCCAGCATCTCAAATTAGCCCAAATTCACTCTAGGACACATTCCCTGTTGGATCATATCCAACAAGGAATCCCACATCCATTTCAGGTTCTCCATTTTACTTCACCATATGTCCCACACCACATATTTAATTGGGACAATTCTCATGGAAGTCCTTTATTCATGACATTTAATTGAACATTTTTGTCCTTTTCACATGATCTTAAAAGGTATTATGTGTCCCATTATGTGGCACTGAACTAGATGGATTCTGATTCCTTTCATGAGGATACATAGGAAGCCCATTTTATTAGCCTGATGTCGCTATAAAAAAAACACTAACCCCCATGTAAAATGGAAAATTCTAGACTCCAATGGCCTGAAGGCCTTCATTTTTTATTGATTTCTAAAAAATTCTAGAGCGGCCCAATATATGGCCTAAAACATGCAATGTGATAATAAATGAACGTAGAGTCTATAAGATGTATATAAAATTGTATCATCCATGTAGAACCTTGGATACATATAGATATCTCCATTGATTAAGAACATCATATACATATTGATGATTATGAGGTTCATAAATTCTAATAATTTATTCTTAACTAATAGGTTCTATTATTCATTCATGGGATTTAATAAAGGATTAATGAATTGGTATTAAATCATTTATTGAGTCTCTATGTAGGAATTAATTCTACCCAAAATGGTGTGATGAGCCCAACCTCACATCCTCTTGTAAAATGTGAGTCCCTAAGTGCTATTTGAGCCTTTCCCCAATGACCAACTGCCTTTGGATAATAGTTTCATGAAACATATAGAGTAAGTTTGTTTTTTGGTGTTTCTAGATCCATATACAAAACCTAATTAAATCTGTTCAATAATATATAATCATATGTGAATGACTGGGAAACAATTAATGTCCCCAAAATCAAGCAATCAAGCATTAAAAATATTCAACATGATATTTTCCAGAAATAGAAACATTAAAACAGATATGAATCCCTAATCATGATGATAGTATTTACCATATCATAGGTCCCATTTTTCATAAAAAAATGTAACTAGTACAAAAAAGAAAAATACATTATGCATGATATTATTTATTGAGATGCATCTTTTAAGTGGGTTTCTTAATTGTGTATGTCACATATATTTCAATAAAATTTATGTAGGTCACCCTTTAATCAAATGGTGTCATACCAATTTCAACTGGCATATATATCAGCTACCCAAAAAAACTGGTTCCTCCACCAAATAGTGGTGACTATTTTCCACTCATCATCTTCATTGTTGGGTCTCAAATATATTGGTTCAAGAGTACGCATAAAATGGTATCATCCTATCCGTTAAGGTTGATTGATACGCCATCCATCTTATAAACCCCCACCTATTTTCCACTTAATATAGGTTTAGGGTGTAAAGGTAGATAGTTCCAATCACTATTTAAAACTATTTCAGGATCTTGTCCCTGGAATGTGACAATCAGATCCTCCCTTAACATATGGATAATGATCAAGAGGCCACAGATGACCTCTTCCATATGGTAGAGGGGTCCCTCAAAATTTCACTTATAAAATGCTACCATATCCAACATCATGTAGTGATAAACACTCATCACGATGGGCGTGTTTTCCTCAATATTTTTGGAGAAGTCACTCACAACCATTCACAGAAGATGGATCACATTGGAAAAAAACCAAATAGTATGGATGAGGCCACACCGTAGGTCCCTTCAAAGCCCGCCACTTGAATTCGGCATTAAAATGTGAGATAGAAAAAAACAAATCACAGTATCCAAGCTTACTAACAAAGTTTGGAAGAATCATGATAATCCTAACAATCATATATGGTAGAAATTTAAAATCATGCATAAACACCTACTTGCATCAATCAAAAATTCCATTAAAATATGATAGAAAAGTGAGAGAAGGCACAAACACATGCCCACATCAACTGATCCTACAAATAAAATATGGCGTAAATCACTAAAAATATCAGCACAACTTACATAAAATTTTATTCTTTCATGATTAACTTGGTATTATTCGTAGAGATCAACTAAAAATACATGATAATAAATATGGGAAAGACCCACATCTCTTCCTCTACATCGGAGTACTGTTAGTACACACATGCAGGAAATGAAGGATAGGTGGAGACCCACACCCATGATTCAGCCAAGGAATGTGATACATACATATTCCATCCACTGAATTTACCAATCAGATCTTAAAAATAGTGGAAGGGAATAAAAAATTTCATTCCCATATCTGATAAACCTATCAGGATATAATAATAGAAGTGATGGTGGAAGTGGTATGGACACACAACTCTACCCCATAGTTGTCGTGAATCACCAACACAAAGAGTGGGTCACTTTGAAGTATAAACAAACAAATTATCCTATCAAAGAGGGTCATGGGATAAATTCTACCACTATATATGAACAATTAGATCGAGGCCATACTCATTTTCCTATTGGAGTTAATCATTTAATTCAAATGGATACTATAGAGAAAATAAAAAACCCTATCGAAATTCTAGAACCCGATAATAAAATTCCAATACTAACATTGGATCTAATAAAAGATGTGAATCTATATGAAATCTACTACACCTAACTAGTGGGGTCATTCCCCTATAAGAAGGAATAAAAAATAATCGTCACTAGAGGTGTCTATAAAATAAATAGCTAATATACAATCCCACTCTGGTAAATGATAGAGTTTGTGAAGCCCTCATATGTTTATCAATGCTATATTAGGATTATAATATTCTATTACCATATTATGATATCAGTAATATTTGTTCTAGAGGTCCTCCCCATTTTTCTTACCATGAAATAATTCTTAATGTCTACAATCTGATCGATCTCAAGAGGCCATCTACTGATGAGTTTCACGATAGACCTCCATGTAGCTAGAAGATAAAATATCTAGGAGGTACTACTCATTATATCATCCAACCTAATGGTCATCTCTTGGGTATATGTTATGGAAATTATCTTTAATGTCAGACATCTAGTTGTGTTGATAGTTCTCCTAAAAAGGCTATTCACTTTTTCAAGGTGGTCCACCCCTTAGAGATTTAATTATGAGGAAGACCTCCTACAATGAGGCACCTTAGAAAATGAGTATTGTAATGATTGATTCCTTGTAATTGTAAGGTGAAATATTTTCTTAGTATAAATACATCATAAGAAAATGGTAATTCTCTAAAAAAACATTAGATAGATAGAATTTTAATATAATTGAACATTTCCCTACCAATATTTCTATTTATAATAAATTAGAAAGGATGTTTCCAAATTGGTTAGAAAATGTTGAGGAGATTGTTGTGAATATAAATGAAGAAATTTTGAACATGAAGAAACAATTGGCTAATAAGGAATTACCATTCATGTTTTTTCCTTTAGATACTCCCCAATTTAAAATTCCAGAGGAATTTTCAGAATATTGTGTGTATAAAATCCACCTACATATATGGAGCGCCCATCGTAACATAAGAGATAAAGTATTAACTTGTGATGAATAACCAATGAATGTAATATTAACAGAATTGATATGCTTTCGAATCAAACTAGAGGTCCACATAGCTTCATGAAACCAAAAAGTGGTAAAGATGCAAGGTTCCCTTCGACATGTATGTCTTAATAAATTAAAATACTTTCACCTATAGATCATAGATTCCATTTCTAACTTCTAAATCAGAGGATGGGGTAATCTTGTAGTGTTTCATTTCATGGTGGTCTCCAATAAAAAAAATCCACCCAAAGTGACATCGTTCAATGTCATTTCTTCAAGATTGCTTCAAAAACTCAATGATGTTCATGACAGATGGTACAATTCGTAGAAACAGTCACTGTCTAGCTATTTCTAATGGTAGGAAAAAAATATGTCTATCCATTGAAAGAAGATGTCATTATACATCTACTAATATCATGGAATCCTCCCCCATAAGGGAGATAAACCATTAGTAGAACAAATTTCACAAATGTTGTAAATATATATGGAAGAAGGTAGCTCAAGTATAAATCATACCATGCATCCAAACCATGATATAACAAAGATCTATAAAAAAAGAAAAAACCCACAGTATAAATATCAACTGCAATCTATGAGAAACCCAATCCAATGGCACTGGTGGATTTTTTTACATGAACAACCCTATCCCCAATAGAAGTCATTATTCTTTACACTAGGGGGAACATCACAGAAGGATTACTCTATGTTTTTTTATCTTTTGACCCTATCTCCTCTCTTGGAACATTCTCCATAAAATTTTCCTCAGATTCTATTCCTATTAATGTTCTCAATTGAATGGATCGAATTACACCCAAAACCTATAGCTTCCCTAAAGTATTTATGGTCTATCTATATAGAGAATCTCTATGATGAGTTTCACACACCCCTAATCCATAGGAAATACTTAAAAGGGTTTTAGGATTTATCAACATGTTCTAAAAAAGTTTATTATCAAATTTTTAAAACAATGTAATGTCCCGATTAATTACATCAACTCAATCAAAGATAATAGGGAAACCAGAAGCTTCCACTATCATGCTAAAGACCTCTCCAACTATAGATCCAACTCCATGTCACATAATACCCCATCATAACCATAACCAATAATGGCCAAATCATCAGTATGGGATAAGGGGTTAGATAAAAACATGTTTGAATAACTAAAGACTAAATTTTATTCATTCCATGATGATGAATTCCCGGGATATTTCATCATAGATTTGGAACAAAACTTTCAAATGTTTCCAAAGTCCATGAGGTTTTATTGGGAGAGTCTCAAAAATATATAATAAAATCACTATCCACAGAACATTGGGGAACATGAACCCTTAATTAATTGTTTTTCTCAATTAAATACTGATGAAAAGTTTGGACTTCAAAAAAGTGATATTGGTGAATCATCGCCTACTAGTAGCATGTATTTCTACCACCAATATGAAGTAAGAGGGTGAATGAAAGTAAGTTACTAGTAATGGTATATATAAGATCAGTGATTGGATGGTTAGAAATAAAATCAACTGGACTCATCCTACCCTCTTTGAGTATTTGAAATATCCAACTATTCCCCAATTCACTTATGATATGGCACAAATAGCTCCATCAACACCACAATCCTCCTAATACTAATACTATATGAAACAACATGGATTTAAGGGTGTGAAGGGAAAAATGATTCAGAACCTATACCATGTACAAATATGGATCTAACTCTCTTGGACATCATCCCTTCGGTCCTAGAAGAATTGGTCCCCCGCCCTATGGTACTACCATTGGTGACCATCCAAATAGAGTCCTCATCAAATGAAGAATTTATATTTTATTCTATTAATGTCATGCACATAATGGATCCATTTTTTCAAGGATTTATATGAAAATGATTCTGAGTTTCCTACATTTGATTTGGTAATTATGGTAAGGTTCAATAAGGGATGATAATATAGCGGAAGTTGTGGTGTCAGTTGAAATCAATACTCTAACCCAATATACATTTATACCATACATACTACTGAAACTCATAGGTGATCTCTCCAATGGGTCCAGTTTGGGTAAGAAATCTCAGAAAAAGTTTAAAAAAGTTTCCTTATCATGATCATCCTAGAATATTGTTTATAGAGTGAAGCATTATCAAACCATCCTCAGCAAGTGTGTAGACCGGGTAGACCTAACCCACCAATGACAAAAACTACTTCAACTCCAATAATAAGGACCGAACATCCCATGCCATGTACTTATGTTCATTATGTTCTTTTGGGAAAGAATATTCAAGCTAAAAATCACATACCATTATCTCCAATGTATGAAATTTAAAAGAAAATTTCCTCATTTATAGTCATGTTGTCAATCCGGGATTCCCTATTCATGTCTAATAAGCACTATGAAGTGATCATAGAGGATTTTTAAAGTCCTTAAGAATTTGAAGTTGACGTTTTAGTTGAAGAAACATATTATTCTAAGATTGATACTGTAGAATTCCAAACCATTATCTCTTTCATGGAGTAGCAAAAATATTCCATTATACCGGGACCCATCAAGCCCATGAATGTACCTGATTGGATAAATTATGTTGATGTAATAAAATATTTCATTGAAAATAGACCAAAAGTCAATCTCATTCTAGTCTGAACACTATGCTAGATATACTATTGAAAATATCACATATCCCCCTATAATCTAACAAAAAATGGTTATGAAAAGAGCTATAAAATCATCTTGTTAAAATCATCCTTAAATCCTACTTTAAGGACCACATATTTGAATCATATATATTTTTTTGTTTGGTAAGACATGAATTTCAACATCCTGCGAAGGAGGCCTTAGTTACAGAAGCATGGTGAAATACCCTCATCATACCACCAATGCCTCAAATATTTCATTAATGGTTAAATTTTAAAATTTTATAGTGATAAAGACCAATTAAAATATTGTGAAACTTATAATATTGATTCTTAATTATATAAATGGTATGATAAACAACCCATAAATGATGGTGTTGGTCAGTTCATAGACCCAAATAGTCTATAAATGAGCATGGAAAAACCCTTTAAATAACTTTGTGAAGAATATATGATGCATACCTATCAGATCAATGGAAATAATTAAAATAATTGATTATATTCAACAACCTTCATGATATTAAACATGATGATGATCCCAACGGTGTTGAAAAGGTCACTGAATCTCCAGAAAATGGTAAATGCTTAGATGAAAATTCCCACATTCCACCCCATGACCTAAATCACATCCCTCACCCACTCGATGAGTCAATATAGGATGTCATGGTACAAAGAGATAATGAAGATAATCATTCTATATCCCTCACTCTATCCCCTCCAAATCATTCAAGATACCATGCACCATCAGATTGGTTAAGGTAAGTTTCTTTTCTTTTGGATGTGAAAATGTTGACTCGTATACTATTCTTGGATGGAATTCTTTATTACCAACATCCCCTTAGATAATAGAAAAATGGAAAAGGAAGTGTAATAGGTGGAATATGAGGACCTTAGGGTTTTCCCTCATGCATTCTAGTAGGGTGTCTCTACCACCATTGATGTACATCAGGTCATATATCTTGGTATAGAAGATGACCAATGACCAAATTTGATTATCAAAGACATGTATTATGATAAAAAAAGTGGTAAACACCACCTTTAAAAATCATCATTAGGATGTGTCCACCTAGATGTTCATAGATATCTCAAGACTTTATCCCAATGTGGCGACTCACCAGCAGTGCTATCTAGAAAACCACTAGGGTGGTTGGAAGTACATGATCGACTCATACCACAAAAACTAAGAATGATGTTGATAAGGTTATTTGATCTAATCTTATTTAAGAAGTCTCGTATCTAAAATTGAGAGATTTTATAGTCCAAATAAATATGAATAATGGGAAAATCAGTGTCCACATTGACTTCATAGATCTCAAATTTCACTGTTAAAAGTTTTTTTTTCTGAGTCCCGATCATATATTTTTTGATCGGTGCTACGAATAGATATCTAGAACTATCCTTCATATATTTCTATTTGAGTTATAATAAAATATGAATGGTTCATGAAGATGAATAATCCACTACATATAGGTCCCCTTATGAATTATATTTCTATTGGGTAAGTCCATTTAGAATGGAGAATGCTGGTTAAACATATCAATGATCCATGCATCACATCTTAAAATACTTCTTGGGAAGATATTTCAAATGCTACATCGAAAGTCTGGATGTAATGTCTCAACAAGGTCCAAACCACCTATACAATCATGGGACATTCTTAAAAAATTTAAATCATAGTTTGAAGTCAAACCCCTTGAAATTTTATTTCTAGACAACATTAAGGAAATATCTAAACATCATTATATTCTGTAGTAGTAGTATATATATTTTCCCTAAGAAAGAAAATTATATCCTTAATTTATAACCACATTGTAACCTCAAATATTAGAGAGTATTTAAAGAAAAACAGTACTACATTAATTGATTTATAGTGAACCTCACAAGAAAATGTTTTAACTTCACTAGGATAATAAATAATGGGTTCACATATTAGTGTATGGATGACTATGATAGCCTAAATAAATACCTCTTCATCCCACAAATGTTGATGCTCTCAGTTGAGGGGGAGCAACAAATTCTATATTTGAAATCCTAATAATGATATATTGGTTATATCCTTGAAAAAAATAATGAATATGTGATTGAAAATAGACTTATTATCTCAGTCAAACTATTCTTAACATCAAGAATTACTATTTAGATAATTAGAACATATTCTAGAAATCA
The DNA here is from genome assembly GCA_963277665.1 of Viscum album. Classification (NCBI taxonomy): domain Eukaryota; kingdom Viridiplantae; phylum Streptophyta; class Magnoliopsida; order Santalales; family Viscaceae; genus Viscum; species Viscum album. The sequence continues at coordinate 1,272,163,737 of OY728132.1, read as the reverse complement.
ATCTTCACGGTCCATAAGTTAGGGTTATACATTTAGAAACACAAGTTACATTTGGTTTATCACAATAACTTGCTAAAATATATTCTTCACCATACTCTAGACCAGACATTTGAAATACTGGGTGAGTATCCAACATTATTTTTACATATAGTTTGGGATTCAAAAGATGTAAATGGTCATGTTTTGTAGGAATTCCTTGCATATAATCCATCTAAGGAATCAATAACATTAAATATTGAATTTATTGATGAAGATATATTCATTATTCATGGGGTACCCAAGTTATGGATGATTTATATTGATGGTGTATCCAGTATCTCAATAGAGAAGGGGTTTGAAGATCCTAATCCCAACAAAGATGGGTTGGAATTCATGCTCATATCTCTATAAAAGACAATCATTACATAGTAATTATTGTCATAAGGCTATAAAAAAGTAGAATATAAATCACTCATTATAGGGGAAGAATGGGCGCTTTAAATTCTACTAGACCACTTGATGGTGAATGGTGATTCGATGTTTGTAATAAGGTAGATTAACAGTGATTATTCCATCAGAAAGGTAGTTTTAATCCATTATTATCTATGTCTGAGGAATAATGGTATAATTCTATTGGATAAAACATTGACTCATGTCCCATGATCTAGGAATTCTTATTATGATGAATTAGTGAATGTTTCTACTGTTCATGTAGATCAATTATGAGATGAAAAAAATCATCAGTATTGCACACCATTGGACTTTCTAGTCATTTTGTGTCATTATCAATGGAAAATATGAGGTTAATTCCTTCCATGAACAGATGGTCCCAAAAAAATTTGTATGAAACCCATTGTCGAATATCATAAAAATAGAGTGGACTCATCAGAAAAATCCATAAAAGAGTATACTCGATGATGAGTGACTAACATCACTCTTTTCGATGAAAGAAATCCCTGAGAAGTCCCCTATATTTGGGGATTTGATAGAGTCATTCTTGGGTTCATTGATGGGTATTATAATACTACTATCATGAATGTACATATAAGAACCTTCAGTACCTACAAATCTAGGTTTAATATTTCAAATTAGATCCCTAGGGTTGGATACTTTTAGCCTTCAAATACATTGGTTTGAAAAAAAAATATCAATAAGTGTCTTTCCTTTTCAGTGCACGCTATCTTCCTCTATAAAAACCAAGTGTTTCTACAAATAACCAAATACTTCTGGCTACCATTCATATGTAGAATTGATGTTTTAGGGATGTATCATCTAGCCACAGCTAACATGTTCAAATACATATTAAATGATATTATTTTATTCTCCAACTGTGATGAAGAACTAACACTCAATGAAATCAGGTCCAGAAGTTCTATCAGCTTCATAAAATACAACATAATTACTAGATTTGGTTTCCCTAATAAAATATTATTGGAGAAGGGTAATAATTTATGTTATGATGAGTTGTAAAATTTGTATTAGGTTTATAATTATAATTTTTTCCATTCAACCCACATTCATGTAGCGGCTAATGGATAGATATTATTTATAAATAAGACCCTCTTAAACATAATTTCAAAAAGGTGGGTAAAGATAAAATGTGATCAATTGAAAAGTTATTTCATGCCTTGTGGGCCTACTAAAAAACAACTTGTACCACAACATTGGAAACCCTATATTAACTTGAATATGGGAAAAAAGAAGTCCAACCCATTTAGTCCAAATTTCTATTACTTCATATTTCTATTAGTGATAAACAATATATTCAATAGAAATCCCAAAAATTATTTGATGAATTGGATGGATTTGATGAGAATAGATTTTATCCCTTACAACACATGGTTGTATATGAGAATCAAATTGTATGAGATTTTAATAAGAACATACACCTCCACTCATTCCTCGAGGGATAATTGTTACTAGTCCTTAAGAACCTGATGAAACCAAAAATAAAACCTCTAAATCTTGTTATAATGTGAGAAGAACCTTTTCTAATTAATAAAGTAAACTTTAATTTAGATTACTCCAGGATCCCAATGGATATAGAACTTATTTGAACCCTAACTATGAATGTTTTATTATGAAACACTTCATGTGGCAAAGACCCCATCATCTGTGTCATTAGATGATAAACTTATTTAGAACTTCATAAATGTTTCAAGAAAATAAAATGAATAACCCCAACATACTTTCAATATGATATTAAACTATATTGGAAAATGTTCCTATGTGCACAACCATACAAGGAACACCATATGGTCCTATTCATACAACCATAAACTATATTAAATCATAGTTTGGGTTGTCAGACATAAAACTAAAAATCCCAACATCTTTGTTATAAGATGTTAAAAACATTTCTATATTATGTAATACTTAATGGTTTTTGTCTTTATTTCATGATATAAAACCGCATAACATATCAACATAATCGAGGGTGGATCATAATATTTAGTTATGGTCATTTAGAACACATTTGATCAATTACTATTCTTGTCTTGATTAATTTAATCACATGATATGTGGTGAGGCCAAGATTTTTATTCTTGAGTCTGGCCACAACTTAAAAATTTCCGCATTCTTGTGTAGGTTTCAGAACTACACAGAGGATTCTTTATAAAAGTACTGTATGTGGCCTGATTCTATTCTCAAATGGGATACATAGTGATTCTTATACCCTATGTCCATGTCTCGCCCATGAAGAAAAAAATATCCCCTCTATGAAATACAAACAAAAATAAATACAGGAGTCTTTAATCTAGGTTTCATCATTCTAGATCCCATCAGGTAAACTGTAATATCCTTATATTTCATACCAAATAAAATATATACATGGTACTATGATGTCCAAGTATAATGATGGTCCAAATAATTCCTTTGTTCTTGTAAATTTTCTTGCACACATCAGACTTCTTCTTTTGGGAAATATTATATCTCTATAAACTTGATATTTCCATCAACAATAGAATATAATATTCCAAAAGATACCATTTTCTGATTATCGGGTAATGAACCCTTGTTAGATTTTCATAAGTCATCCACCAAGATGCCCTATCATCTAGAGGAATTTTCTATTTCAATATACAGTATTACACTCTAGTTTGGATTTGCATTTGTCTCCCATAAAAAGGTCTTGTCAACAAGAGGCACACTGTTCCTTAGGAGATGCCACTTATAACCCTATAAGCCTCAAGAACATTATGTTGATTGTTCTTTATTCATAACTTATTCCACTTTTATTCATCATGTTTTGTTTGATATCACATTCCTTGATCAAAGAACCTCTAAGATCATGAATTACAATTCCCTCCCTCACATCTGCAGTATGAAAGATCAAACATGTACAATTATTCTATGTATCACTCATCAATTCCTTGTTAAAGGTTCCTAAAGACATGACATAAAAATTATATTCACCATTCTATCCTTGTCACATTATGTTAAACTATATGAAAAAATCAACAAAAAAATGATGTTAAAACAATGTCTTACCATGTGTATTGAGAATGGGATGCCTTGGAGCATTAGTTCATGAAGCTCGATGTCAAAAATATGGGATTCCACTTCTTTAATGATTTTTTGAATTCCCATATAGTTCTTATTAAAATTCATGTATTATTTTCCACGTTGGTTAACTTTTATCCTTGTTGTATAAAATTAAATTGAATAGATGATGTCCTCATTACATGACATTAAACTGTATGGATTTCCAAAACTACATGAAACTTTATTTTGATTATAATGAGACGTGTAGAGATTCCTAGATCCTATGTCCTTTTCCAGCCACCAAAAAATAAAAATTCATTCATCCTTCCTTTTAATCTCTTTTTTCTACTACAAGAAACATTATCCCTTCCTTGTTGGTCACAACGAGCATAACTCACGTGGTCTTGGGACGTTCATTAAAGGAAAACTCACATGGTCAATGAATAAAAATTCATATTAAGGGTAAAATTGTCTAAGGTTAATGATTTTAAAAGGCACAATGGACATCCTTACTACATGATGTTAAACTTCATGGTTGTCATATCATTTATGACATAAATTCATGAACTCGACTGTCAACCATGAAGTTTAACATCATGTAGTCAGGATGTCTGTTGTGTCCATATATGACTTCCTAATACATCTATAATATTGGATGTTCCCCTATTCTCTAATGTATGGAATATATATTCATTAGCGAAACCAATACGGGTTCTCACCCCATTCATGAACCAATTTTATAAAAAACCCCTTCACTACTTAAGAATTAAATCAAGTTTGGAAATACTTCTAAAAACTAAATTTAGATTAATTCATGATTCGATGAGATTTGTATCAATAGCCAGATTCTGTGTCTTAGGCCCATTCGTATAAAAAATCCAACCTTTTCAGCATTTGTGTGAAACTTGTTTAGGGAAAAATTTCTTCCCATTCTTCATAAGTTTGATACGATATTATCCTTCTATATGCAGTTAGTTCCATCCAATAAATTAAAATATATTTTTGGGAAAATATGGATACCCAAAAACATTCTTCATCCATCAATAATAGAATTTAAAATTCCTATAGACTCATTTTTCTGACTATGATGTAATACGACTAAATTGGATTTTCATAAGTCAACCACCAAAACGGCCTATTAGCTAGAGGATGTTGTTGTTTGACTATGATTTAATACACCCAAGTAAGTATTTTCCTATGTCAGACACCAAAATGAGAATATTAACTAGAGTGACATTATTCCTTTTTGAATACACTACAATATTTATAACCCACAAAAACGTAATTCTAGAAACTCACTTTTCAAACATTGGCCTATAGTCATTCCTTACATACTTATTCCATATCACTTGTCCAATTTGAAAACCCATAGATTATAGCTTATAATCAACCCCCATAATTATTATGAAGTATTAGACATTATTGGATACTTTATCATGAATGGGAAAATCATTAATTGTTCAACTAATGTTAAATTAAATTAAATCATGGAACTTAATGTCCTTTCTGTATGATGTTAAATTGTACAGTCCATGTCCTAGATGCATGACATTAAACTACACAATTCTCCAACCCTATTTAGCAAGGAAACATTATTCCTATTATTAGACACCTAATAGAATTTCCCCTTCATTACACAAGAGACAATTTGTGTGGTATCAGATTCCCATTCATGGATAGTTCCCATATTTATGCGCCCTCCATTCATACAAACATTCATTTCATAGGCCACTCTCCTTGGTCTTGAGAAATTCAAATCATCATAGACTCACCAGCCATCGTCAATAGAAAATCAGTTTACTAAGATCAACATTTTCCAAATATGTAGCGATACTTTTCAGTTTGGAAATACACGAGTCTCCCACAAAAAGGTCATATCAACCAAATGCACATTGGAATTTAAGGGAGATGTATTCTAAATTTGTAATATCTAACGACAAAATCATGCCAAAATCCACCTTTGGAATATATTTTTCATTAATTTTGTCTACTTTTTCCTCAAATAATGGTTTAGATCCATTAATCACAAAATCAGGACTTAAAATCCCCCAATTATGACCATTGATAAATGTTAGAACATTCTCGGCCAGTAAGAACAACATGAGTAATCAAACCATAACCCATGTTAATATATGTTTGACCTAAAATAGTATTTTTATTATTCTATATTTCAAGACTCCAAACATCCACCAAAAAAGACACAATACATTCTAGATTCAAAATATAAGGCCCCAGCATTAAACCTTACTTAATCTTGAGTTATTACAAGATTACACATTGAGGATCTTTTCAGGTTTAGAGTTTTAGAGAATTAGATCATGAAACTTGCATTACATTCCACATTTAAACAAAGTGGTTACATAAAAGACAGTATTCATTCTTCCCATCAACGGAAACATATTTAAAATGAAACATGGATTCTTTCTTGACACATCCTCGACACTATCATCACATCAAGTACCTTTCCCTTGACCTGTGAAAAACATTTCAAAAACTTGGGATGAGCATAAAAGGCTCAGTAAGGGTTATAAAAAATATGGAAAGGAAACATGAGTTCATATATACATAAGAATGAAATCATACTTTACCCATAAAACATAGGCACTTTAACATACCTCATCAAATCATGAATAAATCATAGAAATCATAAGACATAAAGGTAACTTGAGGAATTTATAACATTCTTACGTAGGGAGTAACCCTCTTGGTTACGTTTGGAATACCCATCACAGTGTATTCCCTAAAATCTCTTCGGAGAAACCTTAACGTTTCACTCCTTCGCGTTACCCAATGAATTGGAGAGCTATAACGGGCTCACCCTCCCTTAGTTTATCACGGAACCACCCGTTCTTCATAACAATGCCCAAGGACCATAACATAATCGTATCACATAAAACATGCATAAAGGAAACATATCATTTCCATATTTCAATCACAATATAACATTGTAGTATATTTAAATAATGAATCCATTAAAAAAGAAACCATTTCCAAAACCATTTAAAACATTTAATAAAGAGATTTTTGAATCAAAGTGTCCAATACCACCTTGAAGCTTAAAACTTTAAACCATTAATATCCATATAAATAAATCCTTAAAACCATTTTGAAAACATGGATATTAATAAGAACAAATAATTAAAACATTTAAAACGATATTTTGGTTAAAGTGGTTTTACCAAAATTAGAGACACTTGAATACAACAATTGAGAAATAACATTTATTCAGAACTTTATAATATCATGAGAATAAATGTATTCATGATATAATACTCCAAAGGATAGTATATACACCATATAAGAGTGAATTGGTGCATAACAACAATGAACCCTCAATAGAAATGTCAAATGTGATGAAATCCCTTATAAAGAAGGTATCCTTAAATTAAGGACAAATCAATCTCAAAAATATGTGTGACAAATATAAATACACCCAATATAAGTGGATATTAAGTGTAAAACAATAAAAGTTCATTCACACATATTCAATGGATGACATATTCAATGACCACTTGTTGAACCCAAAGAAATCGAAATTGGGATAAAAAGATCCCTTCACAGCCTAACAACATCACATCAAAATGAGTTGATGAGAGATAAAAAGTGTATCTCATAACTTGGACATAAAATTTACATCAATAAGGATATATGAGAACATATCCCAACATAACAATATTTAAATTAAAAGACCCAACAAAAGAAGTCTTTTAAAAAAGAGGAGGGTGAAAGGTTCCCTTACCGACTTGGGTATCTTTCAAAACATACACCCCATGAAAGAGGAACAATAGATAATTGATGTAAATACTCATAAATGAAGGTATATTACACAAATAGTAGAATAATGGGCAGTACATACACCACTCAATGGAATTTGTGGCAAATGTAGCATAAATCTCACGGGAATAAAAGTGAGATGAAAAATCCCTTACGAAAACTTGGAAGCCTGACGGCGCCACATAAAACATCCGAATATGGATTGATGAGATCAAATAGGGTATCTCATCACATTACAATAAAATTTACATCAAGGGGAATATAAAAGAACATCCCCCAACCTTACAAAGAGGAGCTTAAAATAAGTGACATAAAGGAGAGTACTTAAAAAGAAAGAGAGAGGTTAGATCTCTTACGAAAGTTCGGCAGCCTAACGGTGCCACTCAAAACATCCAAAATGGATTGATAAGAGAGAATAGGGTCTCTCATCACATGAAAATAAAAATTACATTAAGTGTAATATAAAATAACATCCCAATCATAATAAAGATGAGCTTAAAATAAATGACATAAAAGAGTGTACTTAAAAAGAAAGAGAGTTGTAGGATCCCTTACCTCGGCTCCGACTTGACTCGATCGTTCTTTAATCTACTGAATAATAAACGTGAGTTAATTTATACATCCTTAGGAACATTTTTTATGTTCATTATTCCTTTTATATCACTTATTACCATGTCATAAATATTATGTAATAATTTAAGTTAATAATATTTGTTTTGCCGATATTTGGTTCTTAAGTCGAAAGTGGACTTCTTATAATTACATGTTGTTCGTGTGGCCAAATGTTTATTATATCCATAATTGTATTCATCATTTAGATATCATATATGTCATATATATCCAGTACATGCATGCATTTATAACATTACATAATCATTTAGAGGTAAGAAATGAAATGCACCGTTCATGGAGACGGTAATCCGTACGTACGCATGAACGCTACTTTCATTTCTATTTCATATTTTATAGAATGGAATCATAATGATATAAAGGTATATTATAATTCCAGTATAATATCATATATAATATCATAGTTCCGTCCTTTATACGTCCCACATATGGTATTTAACGAATCAAATCACTTTGAGGGGGCGGTAGTCCGCACTTCCTAAAATGATGATATCACGTATACCCATAATGGAAGCCATAAAGGTAAGACACAAATGAAAAATAAAGAAGCATAAGTAAAACATAAACATATTATATATCATATATAAAAATAGTGAAATCATAATGGCCACCTTTTAAGGTGTTAAATGAGTATTGAACAATCATCGTTTCGGGAGGCACAATTTCGCCATCCGCGGAAACCGTATGTTCTTTAACCATTTGATGTAGTTGTGTGAGAGTTTAGCTCGAATAAATCTTATAAAAACATCCTAGTATATTGAAGATACTGGTGTTGTTACAAAAGAAATAAATAAAAAGAGTTTAGGGGGTTGTAGAAGCAAAATAAAACAAATAAACATGAGAGAATGAATTACCTTTAAAAGTGTAACTCCTTTTGATTTGAGACTAAAGGCTTCCATTGAAATAATTATGCCCAAAGGGAACCCACTAGGATGAGTAGAGGGATGTGTAGAGAGTAAATGGTAAGGGGTTGGCCGAGCTAAAGTCTTTAGGATTGTGTAAAATGAGGTAGAGGTGGGGGCCTTTTATAAGAGGAGAGGAGGGGCACTTTTGGAAAGTAAGAAATATTACTTTATTTGAAAATGTGTTTCGGTTTTAAAAGGTCCCACATTGACATAATTCGTGTATAAGGTGATAAGGGTTATAAATCCACCCATCCAATAAGTTTTGGACATGTGTAGGTCATAGATTTTACATTATCTTTCCATTTTATTTAAATCGTCAAATAATGATGTCATCACTGCATCATTATTATGTCATAAATAATTTATTTTATTTAATGTCTAAAAATTATAAAAAAAATCATTATGATGTAGGAAATCTTTTTATATTTCCAATGACTATTTATAATCAAAATCTGGACTTGTGTAACCCCAATTAAAAACTGTTTTAGTAAAACAACTCATGTTTGTGTCAATTTAATTTTAACATTAAATAAAAATATATTATTGTCATTTTCCAACTAAAGTGGCTCCATGGGGTCCCCAAGTTGGCCCATGGATTTTATTGGTCGGCCATGACTCACCCAATAGGTTTAGGACAAGTGTCATGGTGTTTTCACATTCTTATAATATCATTTTTACCTTAAATGACACTAATTACCTCTAATCGCGATTAATGAAAAAAAGTTACTGTTCACCAAAAAATAATTTTCATCTCATTGAACCACATTTTACATACTAATGACAACCATGTATGTCGGATTTTCAAAATTCAATACACATTAGTGGTAAACTTTCATTTAACTGAAAAATCAGTTTGCTTGATTACCACTTAGTGGTTTCACTATTCATAAAAAATTGGAGTTTTTCAGAAAAATACCAAAACTTCACCCTAAGCTATATTTGATATTCCGAATTCAAAAATGGAGTCCGTTTTACAAAATTCAAAACATATTTGTCACATTAATTAATTTAATAATTAATTCCCGCTGTCAGAGCAAATAGCGTGTTTTTATAAAACAATAAGTATCAAAAGATTGACACTAGTTTAAGTCTGATTTCAAAGTGAAATTAATTCCAAAGACCACTATTGGATTTAATGGTAAAAATATTTTCTAATTTCACTTTAAAACCAATTCAAAATATAATCTAATCATATAAATAAATTAGATTAAAAAGTGTTTTTGAATTAAAATACAACATTTTACACTATTCATTTAAAAAAATGAACTTTATCGGAAAGATACCAAAAATTTACACAAAGTAAATTTTTATGTCCTGATTCTTAATAAGAGTTTTATTTGGTCCAAAAGAATGTTTAAGAGTGAACAAAACTATATTTAATGACGGTTCGCCGTCAAAAGGTGATAAGTGAACCTTTAGTGAAAACTAGGGCATATACGCCTAAAATTGAATTCTTTCCGTATTTTAAGTCTTTATATTTTATTGTATAAATGTAAAAATATTTAAGAACATATATAATCATATTTTAGTTATTTCTATCCATTCCCGCCATTACAACGGCTACACATTAACTACCATTTAAAATAATATTATTTTATTATTAGAGTGCAACGTAAGATTCCCAAGAAACTCGTTGTTGCGTGTTGGGTACGCCATCGAGCATAGCGTCCCCTTTAAAGTCATTTAAATATTTTATTCCAAAATATGGATAAATATGAAATGTCATATTCTTTATTTACCTGGGGTGTTACATCCTTCCCCCCTTTTGGGAATTGCGTCCTCGCAATTTTAAAATTGCGCTTGGAAACATCTTTGAAAGTCCCACATCGGAACAAAAGTCGGTAAAACAAACACTTTAAAAAAAAGAGAGATAAGTACAAAGGTCACCTGAGTTAACCCATACTAGGATTCCAAGTATGAAAATATGGACATGGAGGAAAAAACAAAGGGTCATGTTCTGATGGAGAGTGATAGAAAACATGTTTAGGAGAAAGTTAACCACGAGAAAATCACAAACTTGTGATGGGTTAAACGGTATTCGATTCCCCAGTAGGAAAAGTTAATAGAAAACATTTTTGTTTTAAGTTACTTTTTATTGAGGAATTTATTCATAAGGAAACATAATCACTTATCATATTGACTTTCAACTTTTATTAGATTCCTTACACAAACTCATATTTTCTCCAAAAGACGAGTATTTTGGAAGACTTGTTCACATTAAGAGTACTATAATCAACTTCTAGAGAATCACCTAATCCACAAAATAGAACTATATACTTCCCATGTCTTTAGACTTTAACCAAAACCAAAACCAAAAAGGCTAGTACAAGATCAGATAATCTAGAAAAGGATAACCCTTTATAAAAAGAAAATCTATTCTTAATCTCCAAAATTTGTCCAACAAAACCCAAAGTTCAACGAGGACCATTCTATAATCAATTTGTCCATAAAATTCTTCAAAGTAAACCAATATAAGATTGAAACCCAAATATTTGAAGGATTTAGTCGCATAGTCTTCCAAGATAAATCGTAACATTTATCTCCAAACAATATCAGTTGCTCCTAAAGTCTCGTTTTGAAAAGTAATTAACCTAATCACATATCCTCCATGATAGGTTAATCATTTTCATAAATACCCCGAAATCAACATAATCTTAATTCATAAAATCATATAACTAGAATGAATTAGTCAAACTAACCAGGGACTTTACGTAGTCCAGTGGTAGGCGATAAATACCAGTCGCACTTTGGTTGTGGGTTCGATTCCCACAGCTTTGTCCGATGCGACGGGATGTCACACGGTCTACGTGTTGTCCTTTTTCCAAAACTATATAATTCTTAAAACATTCCCCAAAATCATAACATATTTTAACCTCAAGTTTATCTCATTACTTTAATTTTCCATCATATCATAGAGTAACCCATAATTACCTCAAAAGTAAGGATCATATAAACCATAATGGTTACCTTAATAATTATTACCTGAATTTCCACATCGAGTTGGACATCTCGTACATGATGCATTAGAGAACTCACCAAGGTTTAAGTGGTTGATCATGACTCCTTGATATTTGGTTTAGAACAACCACGAGTTTCCTCATTTAATCCTCCATTTTATCTAGTATCTTAATCAGAGAACCACCACAGTTTCCTTCAAACCTGTTGTCTCTTTGGTTCCTGCTAGATCCATCCATTCACTAAAAATAGAAATGTCAGTGTGAGTATATCAACAAAACCATCATGTACTAATGAAGAAGGTAAACACTAAGATACACTTACTCATTCAATTTATCTAAAACTAGGACTCTTTCTGAAATCCTAACCATTATTGTAATGTCACTTATGCTTAAAGAATACCCTAACCTCTAAAGTTATCTAAACCGACCTTTGATACCAACTATAAGGCCCCAGCCTTGAACCTTACTTAATCTTGAGTTATTACAAGATTACACATTGAGGATCTTTTCAGGTTTAGAGTTTTAGAGAATTATATCATGAAACTTGCATTACATTCCACATTTAAACAAAGTGGTTACATAAAAGACAGTATTCATTCTTCCCATCAACGGAAACATATTTAAAATGAAACATGGATTCTTTCTTGACACATCCTCGACACTATCATCACATCAAGTACCTTTCCCTTGACCTGTGAAAAACATTTCAAAAACTTGGGATGAGCATAAAAGGCTCAGTAAGGGTTATAAAAAATATGGAAAGGAAACATGAGTTCATATATACATAAGAATGAAATCATACTTTACCCATAAAACATAGGCACTTTAACATACCTCATCAAATCATGAATAAATCATAGAAATCATAAGACATAAAGGTAACTTGAGGAATTCATAACATTCTTACGTAGGGAGTAATCTTGGTTACGTTTGGAATACCCATCACAGTGTATTCCCTAAAATCTCTTCGGAGAAACCTTAACGTTTCACTCCTTCGCGTTACCCAATGCATTGGAGAGCTATAACGGGCTCACCCGCCCTTAGTTTATCACGGAACCACCCGTTCTTCATAACAATGCCCAAGGACCATAACATAATCGTATTACATAAAACATGCATAAAGGATACATAGCATTTCCACATTTCAATCACAATATAACATTTTAGTAAATTTAAATAATGAATCCATTAAAAAAGAAACCATTTCCAAAACCATTTAAAACATTTAATAAAGAAATTTTTGAATCAAAGTGTCCAATACCACCTTGAAGCTTAAAACATTAAACCATTAATATACATATAAATAAATCCTTAAAACCATTTTGAAAACATGGATATTAATAAGAACAAATAATTAAAACATTAAAAACGATATTTTGGTTAAAGTGGTTTTACCAAAATTAGAGACACTTGAATACAACAATTGAGGAATAACATTTAGTCAGAACTTTATAATATCATGAGAATAAATGGATTCATGATATAATACTCCAAAGTACAGTATATACACCTTATAAGAGTGAATTGGTGCATAACAACAATTAACCCTCAATAGAAATGTCAAATGTGATGAAATCCCTTATAAAGAATGTATCCTTAAATTAAGGACAAATCAATCTCAAAAATATGTTTGAAAAATATAAATACACCCAATATAAGTGGATATTAAGTGTAAAACAATAAAAGGTCATTCACACATATTCAATGGATGACATATTCAATGACCACATGTTGAACCCAAAGAAATCGAAATTGGGTTAAAAAGATCCCTTCACAGCCTAACAACATCACATCAAAATGAGTTGATGAGAGATAAAAAGTGTATCTCATAACTTGGAGATAAAATTTACATCAATAAGGATATATGAGAACATATACCAACATAACAATATGTAAATTAAAAGACCCAACAAAAGAAGTCTTTTAAAAAAGAGGAGGGTGAAAGGTTCCCTTACTGACTTGGGTATCTTTCAAAACATACACCCCATGAAAGAGGAACAATAGATCATTGATGTAAATACTCATAAATGAAGGTATATTACACAAATAGTAGAATAATGGGAAGTACATACACCACTCAATGGAATTTGTGGCAAATGTAGCATAAATCTCATGGGAATAAAAGTGAGATGAAAAATCCCTTACGAAAACTCGGCAGCGTAACGGCGCCACATAAAACTTCCGAATATGGATTGATGAGATAAAATAGGGTATCTCATCACATTAAAATAAAATTTACATCAAGAGGAATATAAAATAACATCCCCCAACCTTACAATTAGGAGCTTAAAAGAAGTGACATAAAGGAGAGTACATAAAAATAAAGAGAGAGGTTAGATCTCTTACGAAAGTTCGGCAGCCTAACGGCGCCACTCAAAACATCCAAAATGGATTAATGAGAGAGAATAGGGTCTCTCATCACATGAAAATAAAAATTACAGTAAGTGTAATATAAAATAACATCCCAATCATAAGAAAGATGAGCTTAAAATAAATGACATAAAAGAGTGTACTTAAAAAGAAAGAGAGTTGTAGGATCCCTTACCTCGGCTCTGACTTGACTCGATCGTTCTTTAATATCCTGAATAATAAACTTGAGTTAATTTATACTTCCTTAAGAACATTTTTCAAGTTCATTAGTCCTTTTATATCACTTATTACCATGTCATAAACATTATGTAATAATTTAAGTTAATAATATTTGTTTTGCCGATATTTGGTTCTTAAGTCGAAAGTGGACTTCTTATAATTACATGTTGTTCGTGTGGCCAAATGTTTATTATATCCAGAATTGTATTCATCATTTAGATATCATATATGTCATATATATCCAGTACATTCATGCATTTATAACATTACATAATCATTTAGAGGTAAGAAATGAAATGCACCGTTCATGGAGACGGTAATCCGTACGTACGCATGAACGCTACTTTCATTTCTATTTCATATTTTATAGAATGGAATCATAATTATATAAAGGTATATTATAATTCCAGTATAATATCATATATAATATCATAGTTCCGTCCTTTATACGTCCCACATATGGTATTTAACGAATCAAATCACTTTGAGGGGGCGGTAGTCCGCACTTCCTAAAATGAAGATATCGCGTATACCCATAATGGAAGCCATAAAGGTAAGACACAAATGAAAAATAAAGAATCATAAGTAAAACATAAACATATTATATATCATATATAAAAATAGTGACATCATAATGGCCACCTTTGAAGGTGTTAAATGAGTATTGAACAATCATCATTTCGGGAGGCACAATTTCGCCATCCACAGAAACCGTATGTTCTTTAACCATTTGATGTAGTTGTGTGAGAGTGTAGCTCGAATAAATCTTATAACAACATCCTAGTATATTGAAGATACTGGTGTTGTTACAAAAGAAATAAATAAAAATAGTTTAGGGGGTTGGAGAAGCAAAATAAAACAAATAAACATGAGAGAATGAATTACCTTTAAAAGTGTAACTCTTTTTGATTTGAGCCTAAAGGCTTCCATTGAAAGGATTCTGCCCAAAGGGAACCCTCTAGGATGAGGAGAGGGATGTGGAGAGAGTAAATGGGCAGGTGTTGGCCGAGCCAAAGGCTTGAGGATTGTGTAAAATGAGGTAGAGGTGGGGGCCTTTTATAAGAGAAGAGGAGGGGCACTTTTGGAAAGTAATAAATATTACTTTATTTGAAAATGTTTCTCGGTTTTAAAAGGTCCCAAATTGACATAATTCGTGTATAAGGTGATAAGGGTTCCAAATCCACCCATCCAATAAGTTTTGGACATGTGTAGTTCATAGATTTTACATTATCTTTCCATTTTATTTAAATCGTCAAATAATGATGTCATCACTGCATCATTATTATGTCATAAATAATTTATTTTATTTAATGGCTAAAAATTATAAAAAAAAAACACTATGATGTAGGAAATCTTTTTATCTTTCCAATGACTATTTATAATCAAAATTTGGACTTGTGTAACCCCACTTAAAAACTGTTTTAGTAAAACAACTCATGTTTGTGTCAATTTAATTTTAACATTAAATAAAAATATATTATTGTCATTTTCCAACTAAAGTGGCTCCATGGGGTCCCCAAGTTGGCCCATGGCTTGTCTTGGTCGGCCATGAATCACACAATAGGTGTAGGAAAAGTTTCATGGTGTTTTCACATTCTTATAATATTATTTTTACCTTAAATGACACTAATTACCTCTAATCGCGATTAATGTAAAAAGTTACTATTCACCAAAAAATTATTTTCATCTCATTGAACCAAATTTTACATACTAATGACAACCATGTATGTCGGATTTTCAAAATTAAATACACATTAGTGGTAAACTTTCATTTAACTGAAAAATCAGTTTGCTTGATTACCACTTAGTGGTTTCACTATTCATAAAAAATTGGAGTTTTTTAGAAAAATACCAAACCTTCACCCTAAGATATATTTGATTTTCCAAATTTAAAAATGGAGTCCGTTTTAAAAAATTCAAAACATATTAGTCACATTAATTAATTTAATAATTAATTCCCGCTGTCAGAGCAAATAGCGTGTTTTTATAAAACAATAAGTATCAAAAGATTGACACTAGTTTAAGTCTGATTTAAAAGTGAAATTAATTCCAAAGACCACTATTGGATTTAATGGTAAAAATATTTTCTAATTTCACTTTAAAACCAATTCAAAATATAATCTAATCATATAAATAAATTAGATTAAAAAGTGGTTTTGAATTAAAATACAACATTTTACACTATTCATTAAAAAAATGAACTTTATCAGAAAGATACCAAAAATTTACACAAAGTAAATTTTTATGTCCTGATTCGTAATAAGAGTTTTATTTGGTCCAAAAGAATGTTTAAGAGTGAACAAAACTATATTTAATGACGGTTCTCCGTCAAAAGGTGATAAGTGAACCTTTAGTGAAAACTAGGGCATATACGCCTAAAATTGAATTCTTTCCGTATTTTAAGCCTTTATATTTTATTGTATAAATGTAAAAATATTTAAGAACATATATAATCATATTTTAGTTATTTCTATCCATTCCCGCCATTACAACGGCTACATGTTAACTACCATTTAAAATAATATTATTTTATTATTAGAGTGCAACGTAAGATTCCCAAGAAACTCGTTGTTGCGTGTTGGGTACGCCATCGAGCATAGCGTCCCCTTTAAAGTCATTTAAATATTTTATTCCAAAATATGGATAAATATGAAATGTCATATTCTTTATTTACCTGGGGTGTTACATCCTTCCCCCCTTTTGGGAATTGCGTCCTCGCAATTTTAAAATTGCGCTTGGAAACATCCTTGAAAGTCCCACATCAGAACAAAAGTCGGTAAAACAAACACTTTAAAAAAAAGAGAGATAAGTAAAAAGGTCACCTGAGTTAACCCATAATAGGATTCCAAGTATGAAAATATGGACATGGAGGAAAAAACAAAGGGTCATGTTCTGATGGAGAGTGATAGAAAACATGTTTAGGAGAAAGTTAACCACGAGAAAATCACAAACTTGTGATGGGTTAAACGGTATTCGATTCCCCAGTAGGAAAAGTTAATAGACAACATTTTTTTTAATTTACTTTTTATTGAGGAATTTATTCATAATGAAACATAATCACTTATCATATTGACTTTCAACTTTTATTAGATTCCTTACACAAACTCATATTTTCTCCAAAAGACGAGTATTTAGGAAGACTTGTTCACATTAAGAGTACTATAATCAACTTCTAGAGATTCACCTAATCCACAAAATAGAACTATATACTTCCCATGACTTTAGACTTTAACCAAAACCAAAACCAAAAAGGCTAGTACAAGATCAGATAATCCAGAAAAGGATAACCCTTTATTAAAAGAAAATCTATTCTTAATCTCCAAAATTTGTCCAACAAAACCCAAAGTTCAACGACGACCATTCTATAATCAATTTGTCCATAAAATTCTTCAAAGTAAACCAATATAAGATTGAAACCCAAATATTGGAAGGATTTAGTCGCATAGTCTTCCAAGATAAATCGTAACATTTATCTCCAAACAATATCAGTTGCTCCTAAAGTCTCGTTTTGAAAAGTAATTAACCTAATCACATATCCTCCATGATAGGTTAATCATTTTCATAAATACCCCAAAATAAACTTACTCTTAATTCATAAAATCATATAACTAGAATGAATCAGTCAAACTAACCAGGGACTTTACGTAGTCCAGTGGTAGGCGATAAATACCAGTCGCACTTTGGTTGTGGGTTCGATTCCCACAGCTTTTTCCGACGCGACGGGATGTCACACGGTCTACGTGTTGTCCTTTTTCCAAAACTATATAATTCTTAAAACATTCCCAAAAATCATAACATATTTTAACCTCAAGTTTATCTCATTCCTTTCATTTTCCATCATATCATAGAGTAACCCATAATTACCTCAAAAGTAAGGATCATATAAACCCTAATGGTTACCTTAATAATTATTTCCTGAATTTCCACATCGAGTTGGCCATCTCGTACATGATGCATTAGAGAACTCACCAAGGTTGAAGTGGTTGATCATGACTCCTTGATATTTGGTTTAGAACAACCACGAGTTTCCTCATTTAATCCTCCATTTTATCTAGTATCTTAATCAGAGAACCACCACAGTTTCCTTCAAACCTGTTGTCTCTTTGGTGCCTGCTAGATCCATCCATTCACTAAAAATAGAAATGTCAGTGTGAGTATATCAACAAAACCATCATGTACTAATGAGGAAGGTAAACACTAAGATACACTTACTAATTCAATTTATCTAAAACTAGGACTCTTTCTGAAATCCTAACCATTATGGTAATGTCACTTATGCTTAAAGAATACCCTAACCTCTAAAGTTATCTAAACCGACCTTTGATACCAACTATAAGGCCCCAGCCTTAAACCTTACTTAATCTTGAGTTATTACAAGATTACACATTGAGGATCTTTTCAGGTTTAGAGTTTTAGAGAATTAGATCATGAAACTTCCATTACATTCCACATTTAAACAAAGTGGTTACATAAAAGACAGTATTCATTCTTCCCACCAACGGAAACATATTTAAAATGAAACATGGATTCTTTCTTGACACATCCTCGACACTATCATCACATCAAGTACCTTTACCTTGACCTGTGAAAAACATTTCAAAAACTTGGGATGAGCATAAAAGGCTCAGTAAGGGTTATAAAAAATATGGAAAGGAAACATGAGTTCATATATACATAAGAATGAAATCATACTTTACCCATAAAACATAGGCACTTTAACATACCTCCTCAAATCATGAATAAATCATAGAAATCATAAGACATAAAGGTAACTTGAGGAATTCATAACATTCTTACGTAGGGAGTAATCTTGGTTACGTTTGGAATACCCATCACAGTGTATTCCCTAAAATCTTTTCGGAGAAACCTTAATGTTTCACTCCTTCGCGTTACCCAATGCATTGGAGAGCTATAACGGGCTCACCCGCCCTTAGTTTATCACGGAACTACCCGTTCTTCATAACAATGCCCAAGGACCATAACATAATCGTATCACATAAAACATGCATAAAGGATACATAGCATTTCCACATTTCAATCACAATATAACATTTTAGTATATTTAAATAATGAATCCATTCAAAAAGAATCCATTTCCAAAACCATTTAAAACATTTAATAAAGAGATTTTTGAATCAAAGTGTCCAATAGCACCTTGAAGATTAAAA
The DNA here is from genome assembly GCA_963277665.1 of Viscum album. Taxonomy (NCBI): domain Eukaryota; kingdom Viridiplantae; phylum Streptophyta; class Magnoliopsida; order Santalales; family Viscaceae; genus Viscum; species Viscum album. Next base: position 1,272,144,249 of record OY728132.1, on the reverse strand, counting down.
CTTTAAACCATTAATATCCATATAAATAAATCCTTAAAACCATTTTGAAAACATGGATATTAATAAGAACAAATAATTAAAACATTTAAAACGATATTTTGGTTAAAGTGGTTTTACCAAAATTAGAGACACTTGAATACAACAATTGAGGAATAACATTTAGTCAGAACTTTATAATATCATGAGAATAAATGGATTCATGATATAATACTCCAAAGGACAGTATATACACCATATAAGAGTGAATTGGTGCATAACAACAATGAACCCTCAATAGAAATGTCAAATGTGATGAAATCCCTTATAAAGAAGGTATCCTTAAATTAAGGACAAATCAATCTCAAAAATATGTGTGACAAATATAAATACACCCAATATAAGTGGATATTAAGTGTAAAACAATAAAAGGTCATTCACACATATTCAATGGATGACATATTCAATGACCACATGTTGAACCCAAAGAAATCGAAATTGGGTTAAAAATATCCCTTCACAGCCTAACAACAACATCAAAATGAGTTGATGAGAGATAAAAAGTGTATCTCATAACTTGGACATAAAATTTACATCAATAAGGATATATGAGAACATATACCAACATAACAATATGTAAATTAAAAGACCCAACAAAAGAAGTCTTTTAAAAAAGAGGATGGTGAAAGGTTCCCTTACCGACTTGGGTATCTTTCAAAACATACACCCCATGAAAAAGGAACAATAGATCATTGATGTAAATACTCATAAATGAAGCTATATTACACAAATAGTAGAATAATGGGCAGTACATACACCACTCAATGGAATTTGTGGCAAATGTAGCATAAATCTCACGGGAATAAAAGTGAGATGAAAAATCCCTTACGAAAACTCGGCAGCCTAACGGCGCCACATAAAACTTCCGAATATGGATTGATGAGATAAAATAGGGTATCTCATCACATTACAATAAAATTTACATCAAGAGGAATATAAAAGAAAATCCCCCAACCTTACAAAGAGGAGCTTAAAAGAAGTGACATAAAGGAGAGTACTTAAAAAGAAAGAGGGAGGTTTGATCTCTTACGAAAGTCCGGCAGCCTAACGGTGCCACTCAAAACATCCAAAATGGATTGATGAGAGAGAATAGGGTCTCTCATCACATGAAAATAAAAATTACAGTAAGTTTAATATAAAATAACATCTCAATCATAAGAAAGATGAGCTTAAAATAAATGACATAAAAGAGTGTACTTAAAAAGAAAGAGAGTTGTAGGATCCCTTACCTCGGCTCTGACTTGACTCGATCGTTCTTTAATCTCCTGAATAATAAACTTGAGTTAATTTATACTTCCTTAAGAACATTTTTCATGTTCATTATTCCTTTTATATCACTTATTACCATGTCATAAATATTATGTAATAATTTAAGTTAATAATATTTGTTTTGCCGATATTTGGTTCTTAAGTCGAAAGTGGACTTCTTATAATTACATGTTGTTCGTGTGGCCAAATGTTTATTATATCCATAATTGTATTCATCATTTAGATATCATATATTTCATATATATCCAGTACATGCATGCATTTATAACATTACATAATCATTTAGAGGTAAGAAATGAAATGCACCGTTCATGGAGACGGTAATCCGTACGTACGCATGAACGCTACTTTCATTTCTATTTCATATTTTATAGAATGGAATCATTATGATATAAAGGTATATTATAATTCCAGTATAATATCATATATAATATCATAGTTCCATCCTTTATACGTCCCACATATGGTATTTAACGAATCAAATCACTTTGAGGGGGCGGTAGTCCGCACTTCCTAAAATGAAGATATCGCGTATACCCATAATGGAAGCCATAAAGGTAAGACACAAATGAAAAATAAAGAAGCATAAGTAAAAAATAAACATATTATATATCATATATAAAAATAGTGACATCATAATGGACACCTTTGAAGGTGTTAAATGAGTATTGAACAATCATCGTTTCGGGAGGCACAATTTCGCCATCCACGGAAACCGTATGTTCTTTAACCATTTGATGTAGTTGTGTGAGAGTGTAGCTCGAATAAATCTTATAACAACATCCTAGTATATTGAAGATACTGGTGTTGTTACAAAAAAAATAAATAAAAAGAGTTTAGGGGGTTGGAGAAGCAAAATAATACAAATAAACATGAGAGAATTAATTACCTTTAAAAGTGTAACTCCTTTTGATTTGAGCCTAAAGACTTCCATTGAAAGGATTCTGCCCAAAGGGAACCCTCTAATATGAGAAGAGGGATGTGGAGAGAGTAAATGGGCAGGGGTTGGCCGAGCCAAAGGCTTGAGGATTGTGTAAAATGAGGTAGAGGTGGGGGCCTTTTATAAGAGGAGAGGAGGGGCACTTTTGGAAAGTAAGAAATATTACTTTATTTGAAAATGTGTTTCGGTTTTAAAAGGTCCCACATTGACATAATTCGTGTATAAGGTGATACGGGTTCTAAATCCACCCAGCCAATAAGTTTTGGACATGTGTAGTTCATAGATTTTACATTATCTTTCCATTTTATTTAAATCGTCAAATAATGATGTCATCACTGCATCATTATTATGTCATAAATAATTTATTTTATTTAATGTCTAAAAATTATAAAAAAAATCACTATTATGTAGGAAATATTTTTATCTTTCCAATGACTATTTATAATCAAAATTTGGACTTGTGTACCCCCACTTAAAAACTGTTTTAGTAAAACAACTCATGTTTGTGTCAATTTAATTTTAACATTAAATAAAAATATATTATTGTCATTTTCCAACTAAAGTGGCTCCATGGGGTCCCCAAGTTGGCCCATGGCTTGTCTTGGTCGGCCATGACTCACCCAATAGGTGTAGGACAAGTGTCATGGTGTTTTCACATTCTTATAATATCATTTTTACCTTAAATGACACTAATTACCTCTAATCGCGATTAATGAAAAAAAGTTACTATTCACCAAAAAATTATTTTCATCTCATTGAACCACATTTTACATACTAATGACAACCATGTATGTCGGATTTTCAAAATTCAATACACATTAGTGGTAAACTTTCATTTAACTGAAAAATCATTTTGCTTGATTACCACTTAGTGGTTTCACTATTCATAAAAAATTGGAGTTTTTCAGAAAAATACCAAAACTTCACCCTAAGCTATATTTGATATTCCGAATTCAAAAATGGAGTCCGTTTTAAAAAATTCAAAACATATTAGTCACATTAATTAATTTAATAATTAATTCCCGCTGTCAGAGCAAATAGCGTGTTTTTATAAAACAATAAGTATCAAAAGATTGACACTAGTTTAAGTCTGATTTCAATGTGAAATTAATTCCAAAGACCACTATTGGATTTAATGGTAAAAATATTTTCTAATTTCACTTTAAAACCAATTCAAAATATAATCTAATCATATAAATAAATTAGATTAAAAAGTGGTTTTGAATTAAAATACAACATTTTACACTATTCATTTAAAAAATTAACTTTATCAGAAAGATACCAAAAATTTACACAAAGTAAATTTTTATGTCCTGATTTTTAATAAGAGTTTTATTTGGTCCAAAAGAATGTTTAATAGTGTACAAAACTATATTTAATGACGGTTCGCCGTCAAAAGGTGATAAGTGAACCTTTAGTGAAAACTAGGGCATATACGCCTAAAATTGAATTCTTTCCGTATTTTAAGCTTTTATATTTTATTGTATAAATGTAAAAATATTTAAGAACATATATAATCATATTTTAGTTATTTCTATCCATTCCCGAAATTACAACGGCTACATGTTAACTACCATTTAAAATAATATTATTTTATTATTAGAGTGCAACGTAAGATTCCCAAGAAACTCGTTGTTGCGTGTTGGGTACGCCATCGAGCATAGCGTCCCCTTTAAAGTCATTTAAATATTTTATTCCCAAATATGGATAAATATGAAATTTCATATTCTTTATTTACCTGGGGTGTTACATCCTTCCCCCTTTTGGGAATTGCGTCCTCGCAATTTTAAAATTGCGCTTGGAAACATCCTGGAAAGTCCCACATTGGAACAAAAGTCGGTAAAACAAACACTTTAAAAAAAAGAGAGATAAGTACAAAGGTCACCTGAGTTAACCCATACTAGGATTCCAAGTATGAAAATATGGACATGGAGGAAAAAACAAAGGGTCATGTTCTGATGGAGAGTGATAGAAAACATGTTTAGGAGAAAGTTAACCACGAGAAAATCACAAACTTGTGATGGGTTAAACGGTATTCGATTCCCCAGTAGGAAAAGTTAATAGACAACATTTTTGTTTTAAGTTACTTTTTATTGAGGAATTTATTCATAAGGAAACATAATCACTTATCATATTGACTTTCAACTTTTATTAGATTCCTTACACAAACTCATATTTTCTCCAAAAGATGAGTATTTAGGAAGACTTGTTCACATTAAGAGTACTATAATCAACTTCTAGATAATCACCTAATCCACAAAATAGAACTATATACTTCCCATGTCTTTAGACTTTAACCAAAACCAAAACCAAAAAGGCTAGTACAAGATCAGATAATCCAGAAAAGGATAACCCTTTATAAAAAGAAAATCTATTCTTAATCTCCAAAATTTGTCCAACAAAACCCAAAGTTCAACGAGGACCATTCTATAATCAATTTGTCCATAAAATTCTTCAAAGTAAACCAATATAATATATAAACCCAAATATTTGAAGGATTTAGTCGCATAGTCTTCCAAGATAAATCGTAACATTTATCTCCAAACAATATCAGTTGCTCCTAAAGTCTCGTTTTGAAAAGTAATTAACCTAATCACATATCCTCCATGATAGTTTAATAATTTTCATAAATACCCCAAAATCAACTTACTATTAATTCATAAAATCATATAACTAGAATGAATCAGTTAAACTAACCAGGGACTTTACGTAGTCCAGTGGTAGGCGATAAATACCAGTCGCACTTTGGTTGTGGGTTCGATTCCCACAGCTTTGTCCGACGCGACGGGATGTCACATGGTCTACGTGTTGTCCTTTTTCCAAAACTATATAATTCTTAAAACATTCCCAAAAATCATAACATATTTTAACCTCAAGTTTATCTCATTCCTTTCATTTTCCATCATATCATAGAGTAACCCATAATTACCTCAAAAGTAAGGATCATATAAACCCTAATGGTTACCTTAATAATTATTACCTGAATTTCCACATCGAGTTGGTCATCTCGTACATGATGCATTAGAGAACTCACCAAGGTTAAAGTGGTTGATCATGACTCCTTGATATTTGGTTTAGAACAACCACGAGTTTTCTCATTGAATCCTCCATTTTATCTAGTATCTTAATCAGAGAACCACCACAGTTTCCTTCAAACCTGTTGTCTCTTTGGTGCCTGCTAGATCCATCCATTCACTAAAAATAGAAATGTCAGTGTGAGTATATCAACAAAACCATCATGTAATAATGAGGAAGGTAAACACTAAGATACACTTACTCATTCACTTTATCTAAAACTAGGACTCTTTCTGAAATCCTAACCATTATGGTAATGTCACTTATGCTTAAAGAATACCCTAACCTCTAAAGTTATCTAAACCGACCTTTGATACCAACTATAAGGCCCCAGCCTTAAACCTTACTTAATCTTGAGTTATTACAAGATTACACATTGAGGATCTTTTCAGGTTTAGAGTTTTAGAGAATTAGATCATGAAACTTGCATTACATTCCACATTTAAACAAAGTGGTTACATAAAAGACAGTATTCATTCTTCCCATCAATGGAAACATATTTAAAATGAAACATGGATTCTTTCTTGACACATCCTCGACACTATCATCACATCAAGTACCATTCCCTTGACCTGTGAAAAACATTTCAAAAACTTGGGATGAGCATAAAAGGCTCAGTAAGGGTTCTAAAAAATATGGAAAGGAAACATGAGTTCATATATACATAAGAATGAAATCATACTTTACCCATAAAACATAGGCACTTTAACATACCTCATAAAATCATGAATAAATCATAGAAATCACAAGACATAAAGGTAACTTGAGGAATTCATAACATTCTTACGTAGGGAGTAACCCTCTTGGTTACATTTGGAATACCCATCACAGTGTATTCCCTAAAATCTCTTCGGATAAAACCTTAACGTTTCACTCCTTCGCGTTACCCAATGCATTGGAGAGCTATAACTGGCTCACCCGCCCTTAGTTTATCACGGAACCACCCGTTTTTCATAACAATGCCCAAGGACCATAACATAATCGTATCACATAAAACATGCATAAAGGAAACATATCATTTCCACATTTCAATCACAATATAACATTTTAGTATATTTAAATAATGAATCCATTCAAAAAGAAACCATTTCCAAAACCATTTAAAACATTTAATAAAGAGATTTTTGAATCAAAGTGTCCAATACCACCTTGAAGCTTAAAACTTTAAACCATTAATATCCATATAAATAAATCCTTAAAACCATTTTGAAAACATGGATATTAATAAGAACAAATAATTAAAACATTTAAAACGATATTTTGGTTAAAGTGGTTTTACCAAAATTAGAGACACTTGAATACAAAAATTGAGGAATAACATTTAGTCAGAACTTTATAATATCATGAGAATAAATGGATTCATGATATAATACTCCAAAGGACAGTATATACACCATATAAGAGTGAATTGGTGCATAACAACAATGAACCCTCAATAGAAATGTCAAATGTGATGAAATCCCTTATCAATAAGGTATCCTTAAATTAAGGACAAATCAATCTAAAAAATATGTGTGACAAATATAAATACACCCAATATAAGTGGATATTAAGTGTAAAGCAATAAAAGGTCATTCACACATATTCAATGGATGACATATTCAACGACCACATGTTGAACCCAAAGAAATCGAAATTGGGTTAAAAAGATCCCTTCACAGCCTAACAACATCACATCAAAATGAGTTGATGAGAGATAAAAAGTGTATCTCATAACTTGGACATAAAATTTACATCAATAAGGATATATGAGAACATATCCCAACATAACAATATGTAAATTAAAAGACCCAACAAAAGAAGTCTTTTAAAAAAGAGGAGGGTGAAAGGTTCCCTTACCGACTTGGGTATCTTTAAAAACATACACCCCATGAAAGAGGAACAATAGATAATTGATGTAAATAATAATAAATGAAGGTATATTACACAAATAGTTTAATAATGGGCAGTAAATACACCACTCAATGGAATTTGTGGCAAATGTTGCATAAATCTCACGGGAATAAAAGTGAGATGAAAAATCCCTTACGAAAACTGGGCAGCCTAACGGTGCCACATAAAACTTTCGAATATGGATTGATGAGATCAAATATGGTATCTCATCACATTAAAATAAAATTTACATCAAGAGTAATATAATAGAACATCCCCCAACCTTACAAACAGGAGCTTAAAATAAGTTACATAAAGGAGAGTACTTAAAAAGAAAGAGAGAGGTTAGATCTCTTACGAAAGTTCGGCAGCCTAACGGCGCCACTCAAAACATCCAAAATGGATTGATGAGAGACAATAGGGTATCTCATCACATGAAAATAAAAATTAAAGTGTAATATAAAATAACATCCCAATCATAAGAAATATGAGCTTAAAATAAATGACATAAAAGAGTGTACTTAAAAAGAAAGAGAGTTGTAGGATCCCTTACCTCGGCTCCGACTTGACTCGATCGTTCTTTAATCTCCTGAATAATAAACTTGAGTTAATTTATACTTCCTTAAGAACATTTTTCATGTTCATTATTCATTTTATATCACTTATTACCATGTCATAAACATTATGTAATAATTTAAGTTAATAATATTTGTTTTGCCGATATTTGGTTCTTAAGTCGAAAGTGGACTTCTTATAATTACATGTTGTTCGTTTGGACAAATGTTTATTATATCCAGAATTGTATTCATCATTTAGATATCATATATGTAATATATATCCAGTACATGCATGCATTTATAACATTACATAATCATTTAGACGTAAGAAATGAAATGCACCGTTCATGGAGACGGTAATCCGTACGTACGCATGAATGCTACTTTTATTTCTATTTCATATTTTATAGAATGGAATCATAATGATATAAAGGTATATTATAATTCCAGTATAATATCATATATAATATCATAGTTCCGTCCTTTATACGTCCCACGTATGGTATTTAACGAATCAAATCACTTTGAGGGGGCGGTAGTCCGCACTTCCTAAAATGAAGATATCGCGTATACCCATAATGGAAGCCATAAAGGTAAGACACAAATGAAAAATAAAGAAGCATAAGTAAAACATAAACATATTATATATCATATATAAAAATAGTGACATCATAATGGCCACCTTTGAAGGTGTTAAATGAGTATTGAACAATCATCGTTTCGGGAGGCACAATTTCGCCATCCACGGAAACCGTATGTTCTTTAACCATTTGATGTAGTTGTGTGAGAGTGTAGCTCGAATAAATCTTATAACAACATCCTAGTATATTTAAGATACTGGTGTTGTTACAAAAGAAATAAATAAAAAGAGTTTAGGGGGTTGGAGAAGCAAAATAAAACAAATAAACATGAGAGAATGAATTACCTTTAAAAGTGTAACTCCTTTTGATTTGATCCTAAAGGCTTCCATTGAAAGGATTCTGCCCAAAGGGAACCCTCTAAGATGAGGAGAGGGATGTGGAGAGAGTAAATAGGCAGGGGTTGGCTGAGCCAAAGGCTTGAGGATTGTGTAAAATGAGGTAGAGGTGGGGGCCTTTTATAAGAGGAGAGGAGGGGCACTTTTGGAAAGTAAGAAATATTACTTTATTTGAAAATGTGTTTCGGTTTTAAAAGGTCCCACATTGAAATAATTCGTGTATAAGGTGATAAGGGTTCTAAATCCACCCATCCAATATGTTTTGGACATGTGTAGTTTATAGATTTTACATTATCTTTCCATTTTATTTAAATCGTCAAATAATGATGTCATCACTGCATCATTATTATGTCATAAATAATTTATTTTATTTAATGTCTAAAAATTATAAAAAAAATCACTATGATGTAGGAAATCTTTTTATCTTTCCAATTACTATTTATAATAAAAATTTTGACTTGTGTAACCCCACTTAAAAACTGTTTTAGTAAAACAACTCATGTTTGTGTCAATTTAATTTTAACATTAAATAAAAATATTATATTGTCATTTTCCAACTAAAGTGGCTCCATGGGGTCCCCAAGTTGGCCCATGGCTTGTCTTGGTCGTCCATGACTCACCCAATAGGTGTAGGATAAGTGTCATTGTGTTTTCTCATTCTTATAATATCATTTTTACCTTAAATGACACTAATTACCTCTAATCGCGATTAATGAAAAAAAGTTACTATTCACCAAAATATTATTTTCATCTCATTGAACCAAATTTTACATACTAATGACAACCATGTATGTCGGATTTTCAAAATTCAATACACATTAGTGGTAAACTTTCATTTAACTGAAAAATCAGTTTGCTTGATTACCACTTAGTGGTTTCACTATTCATAAAAAATTGGAGTTTTTCAGAAATATACCAAAGCTTCACCCTAAGCTATATTTGATATTCCAAATTCAAAAATGGAGTCCGTTTTAAAAAATTCAAAACATATTAGTCACATTAATTAATTTAATAATTAATTCCCGCTGTCAGAGCAAATAGCGTGTTTTTATAAAACAATAAGTATCAAAAGATTGACACTAGTTTAAGTCTGATTTCAAAGTGAAATTAATTCCAAAGACCACTATTGGATTTAATGGTAAAAATATTTTCTAATTACACTTTAAAACCAATTAAAAATATAATCTAATCATATAAATAAATTATATTAAAAAGTGTTTTTGAATTAAAATACAACATTTTACACTATTCATTAAAAAAAATGAACTTTATCGGAAAGATACCAAAAATTTACACAAAGTAAATTTTTACTTCCTGATTCTTAATAAGAGTTTTATTTGGTCCAAAAGAATGTTTAAGAGTGAAAAAAAAACTATATTTAATGATGGTTCGCCGTCAAAAGGTGATAAGTGAACCTTTAGTGAAAACTAGGGCATATACGCCTAAAATTGAATTCTTTCCGTATTTTAAGCCTTTATATTTTATTGTATAAATGTAAAAATATTTAAGAACATATATAATCATATTTTAGTTATTTCTGTCCATTCCCGCCATTACAACGGCTACATGTTAACTACCATTTAAAATAATATTATTTTATTATTAGAGTGCAACATAAGATTCCCAAGAAACTCGTTGTTGCGTGTTGGGTACGCCATCGAGCATAGCGTCCCCTTTAAAGTCATTTAAATATTTTATTCCCAAATATGGATAAATATGAAATGTCATATTCTTTATTTACCTGGGGTGTTACACAAAACCCAAAGTAGGGGTGCCTGGGTTAAAAGTCAAGTCTCACTCCCAAAACATTTACACCCCACAGTTTAGTAAAAAATGATAATTGAATGGAAAAAATAAATAAAACTATAAAATTGAAAACCCTCAATGAAATCCAAAATAAAAATCCATGCCTCTTCTACTATGTCATATTCATTTTACTTAGGAAATCATTAGGGTGATGTAACAAAAGACCAAAAGTTCATATGATCTATCATATGACCCCAGAAATAAGTAATCTGTGTTCTCTAGGTAAAAATAGACTTGGGTAAAAATAATAGAGAATAAAAAACCATATCATTTATATTTTTAACTTTAATAAAATAAAATTCAATCTAATATGTAGTTGTATGTGTTGTTTTATGACTATGATGATGATGGAAACAAAAAAATAGATGATCAAGGAACAAGAAAACCATTTTCATTCATTTTTTAATTAGGAGTAACCTCCATAGGTTGATGTCTCTCCATCAATGTTTATAGTTGTCCCCAAAATATGACTTATGTCAATGAAATGTGGCCTGAGAAATCTCCACAGCCTTCCAAAACCAAACAAGTTATATGGTGACTGTCTCTTTAGTGTGACAATGTTTCACCTTCTACACAACCATAAAATATTTACCTTGTGCCAAGAACCTTTTCATGGAACAATGGAGTTGTTAAATCTATTCATTACAACATATTAGTATTCTACAAGGAGTTCTATTTGGAGAGTTTCTAATCAATATGGAGATGATAAGCCTCCAACACCATGGCATGGATAATCCGTACCTTGGATATTGAATCTCATGGATTTTTTAACTAGACATCGAATTGTGCCACCGCTTATAAGGACCTTCTCCCCTTTTCCTATTTTCAAAATATAATCTTTACAATATAGTGGGTCAAGTGATAGTGAAACCTGACCAACCAAAGAATTGAATATATGTATGGGATTAAGACAAGTTGTGATAAATGGTTTTCAAATGGGGTGTATGAAATTATCTTCCAAATACCAATAAAAAAGGTACAAAGTTCATGGTGAAGGGATTCCTATATATATAATCCAAACTTGGAATCACTTCCATATAGAGAGATATATTCTGGCATCATCACACTCAATGAGGCACCGAGCTCTTATCCCTTTGGAACCATATAAACAAAACCTGTTACTATTGATTGAGTTGGAATGGAAGCTTCTCTCTCAAGACTAGCTACTAAAATTGATGGAACATAATAACAGATGGAAACCCCCATTTACATCAAGTAGTTAATAGAGATCAAAATAAGTAAAACAATTATAGTTGTTGGAAACACTCATCCTTTAATAGATTAGAATCGTGAATTAATGCCTATATGAAAATGTTGGTATCAATGTTTTGAGAATTGATTTCCATGGAAGGAAAATATGCTCATGTCTGCTCAGAAACTAGGATCGAGGGATCATTGGAACTACCATATTTAGGGAATTAAAGTATGGGATTATGATGAACTTCAATTCTTTGGTCATAAATTTCCATGGAAATGATTTTTTTTGGGAAATGTTTCACATGTCTATCTCAGATGTAAGACATCAATTTTAAGAATGATGACTATATATAAAAGCACTAGAATGAAAAAACTCACATCTGTGAAGTTTCTTATTAATGTCCTAAAAATCCTCCAATGAGGGAGGATTTTCAATATTTTTCAGTATATCCTAATGTTCTATTATTTTATTATATATTTCTTTAAGTATCACCACATCTTTACTAGTTAGGCATGCCGAGACAGGAAGCTCATGACCCAAATTAGCTTCATAATAAACTCATTCTACTAACCTCTTAGCAAAGAAATATCTTCAACCCCGTGGAGATAGGATCAGTCACAACAACATTATCAAACCATCTAAGATATCTATTAATCCCTCCATGAATGGTGAAATGGTCGATAAGTGTGGTTTTAGGGTCTTTTATTGTGTGTAAGGTTTTTGAATTAAAACAAAGAAGAATGTTATTGAATGAAAAATTAATCCTTATGATATATATCTAACAATACTTGAACCAACATTCCCCTATACAATAATTGGAGTGGGTGTAGCTTTATCTTCTGTAACATAATCCTTCAAAGGGACATAATCATCAACATGAGTATGTGATTCATCCAGAAGGACCTCCTAAATTTTTATAAGATCATTATGAGACCCATCAATTGAGGATATTGAATAATATATTAAAAAATGAAAGCTGTTTCAAATGGGTACATTAGGAAAGTCATAAGATTAAAATGACAGTTAGAAGAATTTCAGTAGTTCATACTACATGGAAACTTGGCTACCCTCTTTATGTTTAGCCACTGAGTTATAGGGAGTCCCATATTAGACTTCTCATTCATGAAAAGTTGATGACATAGATTTGAATTAACACCTAGAATCCCCTCCACCTTCATATATAGACCCAAGGATAGTTTCGAGGATATGGGAGACTCAACACCCACTCTGATAGATGTAACTTTTGGGCCATATTTTAGGGACTCAAGTGCCACCTTTCCCATCCATTTTCCCCAAAAGACTGAAAAATGAATCCTTGGGAAATTAATGATAGTGGATTAACAAGGTAAAAGACAAGGAAATAGATAATGATACCTCACTAATATTGAAAAATTCATCCCCTTATTTATCATATCATCTAAATATTACCTTAATACTAGCTTAATATAGCATTCTAGCTATTTTCATTTTGTCCTAGATCTGATCATCAGTGGAATATATTAACATCTCTAGCACCAAAATGTATTACTACTCCTTGGTGAAGTTTTTTAGTGGTGATTATTGAAGGGTGGTCAGATATCCCTGAGATCTATGATACGAATTACATCATGGAAAAGCTCCGATAAATCTCTATTATCACAGGTTAGACCCTACCACACTTAAATTTTTATAGTCCATAAATACACAAATGATAATGGAGCCAGCTGGGAGGAAGATCAAACATCCTTTGACATTGAATAAATTTCAAAAATATCTACTTTTAAAAGAGTCTAGGACCCTATGGACTGGGTATTCTTCTAGTAGTGACAAATAGACTAGATATTACTGGAATATGTGGTCTTTATAGACCTGAACAACTCTATAACTCATGTTCAAGATCATTTTGATGACCTTGAGGCTTTAACATTCTCACCTTATGGATGAAACTTGAAACAGCAGAGGCCCCAACCCAACATCCATCATTGTCTTTAATGAAGGGACTATGGTTATTGTAACACCCCAAGATTTCATAGTATGTACTTCTTCAAAACAATTCAATAACTTTCACTATATGTAACACCGAGTTCAAGCGCACCATAACATACCAAACAAGCCGTTCAAAAGAGGTTATGAATAGTATTAACTAAATTTTGAACCTTATTAAATCTTTATTATTTTAGAATCCATATTATGAGTTTCTTAGACATAATGTAAGAACAAATTCCTTTTTTCAGATAAAAGAAGTATTTTTCAACAATGCACTTTTACCAACTTTAATAGTGAACCGTTTTTAAATCCAATATTTTAAACTTTTATATATTCAATTTGACTAAATAAATTTATTCTTTAGAATGGGGAAATAAAAAAATTTACAATGTAATACCCCAATCTTCCACGGTATGCTTCTCTTTGAATAATACAATAGCGTGTGTTGTATGTATCTTCAAGTTCTAACACACACTACAACCAATTAAACTAGCCGTAATGAATAGTAATACCTACTTTTGAAAATTTTATAAATTTTATCTCTCAAAATGGACTTTATTTTTGGATTCAGAATATCGAATTTAGCCTAGGGTAAAATTTTTGTACTTTCCAGATAACTTTTATATTTTGATGAATAGTGAAAATTACTAAATTTTAATTAAAAACAACTTCTTTAATCAAAATAATTAATAGTGATAAATTATGAATTTGAGTGGTTTTAAAGTATATTTAGAATATATTTTTACCATTTAATACAATTTTGGTCATTGGACAAAATTTCACAATTAAATCAGACATAAACAAGTGTCAATCTTTTGATAGTTATTATCTCTTAAAAACACGCTTTTTCTTTTAACAATGGGAATTATTTTTAAATTAATTTCTGTCACTTCTGTGTTTTGAATTTGGAAAAATGGATTCCATATTTGGAATTAGGATGTTAAAATTGTGTAAATATGTAACTTTTATATTTAGACATTTTGAATAATTACCTTGGTAAATATTTTATTTACCATGGTTAAAAGGTAAATCCGGTAAATAAGGGTTAAACAATAATATTATAATAATAAAATATTACCCTAAAAGTGTCCTAACCTTATTGGCTGATACATGTCCGACCATGGAAATCTTTGGGTCGATTTTGGATCCCATGGAGCCACTTGTAAGTGATAATGACACTTTATATTAATTAAGTTAAAATAAATACAAAAATGACATAAGCATATATATTTTAGAAAAAAATATTTATATAGGGTAATATAGTATTGATCTTAGATTATAAATATTAATTAGAAAGCTAAAAATATTTCATACATAATGATATTTTATTTATAATTTTTAGACAATAAATAATTTAATATATTTATGACACAATGATGATGCAGTAATTACCATAATAGTGAAAAATTAAAATAATTGATATTATAAATACCCAAATAAATATAATTTGAGACTTTTTATGAATTACACTAATTTTCTTGGTTAATATAATATATTAGAATTGACTTAATTAACTTTGTTTGATGTAATAATTCTGTTATAATTTTCACAAAAATCAATTATTGAATAGTGTCAAAATTGACATAAAAGAGTTTTTAAAACAAATATTATATTATTAATTTATATTCAATTCCGAAAAATCTAAGGTTCGACCAAGAGACTTATATAATGATATGTGTATCATTAATGGACCACTTGGGGGTCTATTGTAAGTATATATTATGTTTATTAACCATATAATATAAAAATGCAAAGAGACATTGTAAAAGTGAAAATAATCAACTAAGAGTTAATACTTAATGATAAGGTTAATATAGTGACTAAAACCTGTCTAAATTATATTGGTTGAGTGGTTTTAGACGTATACCCACATTAAACTTTAAATAATCCACTTTGGAGCCATTAGAAACTGAATATGAATTTATTATAAAATAATATTTCTAGCTTTTCCAAAGGTGCCCTTCACCCCTCTTATAAAACGGCACTCCCCCTTCTCACTAATTCACACATTCAAAGACTTTTGGTTCCGCCAAACCCTGACCAAATACTCTCTAAAATTCCCTAAATTCATCCTAGAGGCCTTACTTTAGTCATAAAACCAACTTAAGGAGCCCTTTTGATCAAATCAAAAGGAAGAACCTGAAGAAGAGGTAATGATTTCACCACCCTTTTTCAAGTTCCTTTCTTCTTCCACTTCTTCTTTCATTGTAATTACCATTCTAAAATAATAACTCCAGTATATTATATATACTTTTATGTTATTATAAACATTTTAAAACCATATTTCAGTATTCTATCCATCCTTTTAATGACATGTCACCATACGTGTGTACAAACAGCTTACCGTCTCCACGTCGTGGTGTAATTGTTATTCAAAACATTATTATTTGGATGGGTATAATAATGATGTGTAATTCATGTAAATAATAAATATAACATGATAAGTATTTTTTATTTATGATTTAACATCCAATTATATATTATTTTAATATCAAAATAATGATATTGTCGCTCATACGTACGTACGGACTACCGTCTCCACGAACGCGATGAGATTCATTCTCCATCGTATCCATTCAAGTATAATTATCATTTGAAATTTTAAAAATAATTTTTAAGGACTTGATATCATTATGGATACGAATAAGATACAACCTATCCATGAAAACCATGGCTTACTTAACAAAACATGTAAAAGAAAACGAGTAAGTTAACACCTGAAACGAAAATAATACTAAGATATTATTAACAAAGCAATGTTAAAAGATCATATATGATATCATATTAATGTATATGATTCATTTATAATTTAATAACAATTATTTAACCATTATAATGGAGGTTAACCTACCCCTAACCAATGAAAAGTACAAGGTAAGGGTTAATTTTACAATCTCTTTATTATCCGATATTGTTTATACGTAATTATCTACTGAGATCTCTTTATCATACACATCCATGTTCCTTAAAAATGTACGTAAAAACATTTTTACTATTTACTAGACAATGAGTTAAAGTCATTTATACACTTATGTGTTTTGAAAGGAATATTTCCGTCGTTTTCCAAACAAGGTACTTTTTAACCTTTTCGACAAATTTAAGGTAAGAATATCTTTTTAAACTTATACGGCGGGTGCCGTTATTTTCTGCCGTTATAAAATCACTGAAGCTTCCCTTACAAGCCTATAAGAATATTTTCAATGTAAATGTTTTATTTTATAATTATGTGACTTTTAAATGATTTCAAAATGATTATTTTAAGAATTTGTGAAAGGTACTCTTTATCAAGATCATAATTTTAAATGTTTTAATGATTTATCTTTCTAAATCTTTTTAATTAATGTCCATGTTTTCAAAATGATTTTAAGGATTTATATATATGGACATGAATGTTTTGAAATGAATTTTATTTTCAAAAGTTTCAAAGTGGTATGGGACACTTTTTTTCAAAAATCTCTTTTAAATTACTTCCTTTTTAAATGTTTGACTTTTCAATGATTTTTAGAAAAGAGATATTTCTCTCAAATAGTTTTGATTTCATCTATGTCCACATCCTTTGATGGATTTTAATCTAATTTGAAGTTGATTTATTATGATACAAAACTTTTGTATTGTATTGACGGTTTTGTGATATGTTTTTTTGTGGATGTGTTATTTTTATACCATTCATGGTTTATGGAGAAAGTATTGAAAATTAGTATGCTAGTTTTAATATGAATGTTTATGTTATGTTTAATCCTTTTCATATGGGAATGCATTGGGCTTAGTAAGTGACGGGTGAAGCCCGCTATAGCTCCTCGATGCATCGGTAGGTCTCATGAGACAAACTAGTGTCTTGGCACAAGGACTTGACAAAATCTTATATGTAGTCTTGGCACGAGGCCTTGGCTATGTGCTTATGATAGTCTGGCATTATGCAATCCATCATTATAAAAGTGGTTATTGATATTGGATGTGATTATTCGATTAGTAGAATATCCATGTGAATAAGTAAATGGAATTATTTCATTTTATTTTTGTCATACTATGTTGAAGTTCAAGTTTAAAAGGCTTTTATTTTAGTTATACATTTCCTTAAATGTTTATTCTTATTTATGAAAGTTTCCACTATATTGTTATCCTTACTGGGGATTTGAGCTCACCCATTTTCTATGTTTTATTTTTCCTAGGATTCCAAGAAGTATATTGTGATTGATATTTAGGGTTAAGACAAGGTAATAATCTCATTCATAAAGGATTATTTATGTTGTTTAGTATGTTATGAAGTGTAATGTAACATTCATGTATGTAATCTATTTTCCAAGACTGCTAAACTGATCGGTCCTTTGGGACTTGATTCCATGTAATCATGCCAATTTATTAAAATAATGCACCAAATTTGGGTAACTGGGGTCGGGGCGTTACAGTTATCCACATCCCTTGGGTGTACGAAAAAAATACAAGAAGTTATAAACCCAAATTCAATCCTGATTCGTGTACCTAATGAAAGTAGTATGGTAGATTCTCAGGATTCCTTCAAATACATGATCTTCCAACATTGAGGGTCCACAATTTGGAGATTCCTAAACTGAACATGTGTAGGGGGAATGAAGTGTGTTTATTAAATACATCTGATCCATAGGGAAAATCGATATAGGCAAAAGTCCTCACATGTAATCCTGATGTCAATGAAGGCCTCCAGTATACAAACTGTAAATGAAATCACGTATGACAAGAGATCATCATCTACATGGATGTTATAAAAAATGTGAAAATTAGAGGATCACAATAAGGGAATAAATCGAACTCTCCCAGCATGTTCATATTCTTTAGGGCTTCATCAGACATTAGTGATAATGGTTAGAAACCAAAAATAGCCTAAAATTCATGGGTGAAACTAGCCATTAAGCAACTCAAGCCCATCAAACACAATCGAAGTGATTAATTAGGCTACAATCCACCTATAAAACTCTTGAAATGTCCATGAAATCTAATATTGGGATTTCTCTATGAACACATGTAGTAAAAACTAGTAAATCTTTATAAAAACATGTATAGATAGCCTTATGTGGTTTTATTATAATAATTTGTCCACTATGACAAATGTACATATCCTCACACTTCCTTTATATTTATGGACTGATAGTAATTATTTTCTTAACCACATCTCCATATAGTTTCCATGATGGATCCTTGTGGGGACCACACTACTGTGTTAATATCCTCACTTGTTATAGTACCCTTTATCCAAGGTGTTCCAAATTTTACCAAAAATTATCTAGTTATATAATGAGTGGAAACCTGTTGGAAGATGATAGGCATGAGATCTCTTTACGGCACTAGGAAGACATTCATATAGGCCTCTAAAAGGGTACCTTCCCTCTAGAGGGGTCCTTCTTTTTCGCCTTCCAAGACTATTTTAATAGCTTATAGGAAAATACATTAATCCTATCAACATCATCTCCCATCATCTTCAATGGAATGACCTCATCATACATATCTACAAGGATAAGATCTCCTAATATCATATCAAAATACTATTATATGATGCCAAATAACATGTATATTATATATATGGTGTTTTTTTGAAGGCTTCAAAAAATCAATGGCTCATGGATAATGTTTGAGTCCTTGTTGAAATACATTTGAGCCAACAAAATTTCCTCATAAATGATGAAATTCCATATCTTGGTTTTAAATTATACAAAGGTATTGTGTTCCAAGTATGCCCACATCCATTCCCGGAAAACTCCTCCTACAGAATGGAGATACCAATCCTCATTATGTCCTTATGATTGTTCCATATTAGACACATATGATATCAATAAATTTCTATGGGGTTAAGATTATTATGGGTGAGGTTTCATATCCGGGGCACACAAGTAGTGGTGTCCATAAAATGTGGTTGGAACTATTCCCTTGATAAATTCACCATAGGAGAAGATATTGATGGTGCATAAAGAAGGATATTCCTTGAAGTAGGACATTGGAAATTAAATATTTATCTTTAGGATAAATATGTCTCTCCAAATCCAGTGGTTGTAGAATAGATGAAAATCACATTATAGGTTCTCACACTAAAACATCATCAAAGAATTCACTATGTTTAGAAGGGTGGATTTTCAGTTTGAATAGTAAGCAGTCTTGAAAAACATCAAAATTACTAAATCATGTGTGGAATCTTATTTGGGGGAAGCAATATTTTCAGCCATTAGAATAATTAAAATAGATATCAATGTTGTTCATTATAGTGAAATTATTGATTTTGGAAAATTCAAAAAATATGGAAAAGGAAGCGTCTCACATAGGCCACTAAAAAAAATGGCTCGGGCAAGCCACTAGTCCAAGTGCCTCAGGTAGGCCACTCAACTATGTGTCACATACATACCACTTCCACATGTTATCTCACATTTTCATAACCCTCATGTATCAATTCCATTTTATTTCATAATGTATATTCTTTAGAGGGATGCACAGTCGAATTTCATGATGAGAGAAAATGAATTAATTAAGTGGTGGAAAAATCACCCAATTATAGACCTATTTAAAGATGTGGTTTACCTATGTGTATCAACTCTATAGAATACTTGATTTGATCTTCTCTATGTAATTCATATACATATAACATATAAAGACCTCCCAAATTTTCATTCCTTTATGACATAATCAGACCTTATTCATGTAATCAGATCCAATATAGGTGGATTTTATTGAGACTTATTTTTAGCATATAGGGAAGGAAATATTTAATGGAATTAAATCAATAAATTACGTTATAAGGATTCTTTTGGAGAACCAAGACAGTTACCCAGTTTAGCCTACCTCAAAAATCTCTCACACAAAGAGGCCCGTGTTTCCCTTTCCTCCAAATATAAAATGGGGGTTTCTACCCCAAAATATAATACATATATGAGAAACATTCATATAGGATCTACACAAACAAACTGATTCAACTAGGTATCCATGTCACCCTATAAATTTTAACTGGCGGATCCTCATTTCAAAAAACAAAAAACTCAATGAATTCTTAAAACTCTGCTCACGGTATTACTTTACACATGCCCTCATAACTATCAAGGTAACTCTATGATACTTTAGAGAAGAGGGAATTAAGTGGAATAGTGGAATAAATTTCCCTACAGAGTGTGAAATAAAAAACAACTATTTGGGGTGACCCTTTACATTAATTAAGTATACACATGATACCCCTCCAAGGACACATGAGGAAACAATTGAAGACTAAATAAAGTCCAATCCCAAGTATTATTTCCTAGATTTTATTTCATGTAGATTTCATTTATACATAATTTAGGCCTATAATTCATAAAGATATTCCAATATACACAAGTGTTTCCCTACAAATGACCTATATAGGTTACCCAACATCCACCTGTGTGATCCCACTTCCGCTAACCCAGGCCTTATCCACAAGATCCAAATTTGAGCCTTATTTTCATTTCCCTAATGGAAGGGAACCTACTTCCTTGGGAATAATATAAAAGGGATACCAAACTAAAACATACATAGTGAAAGAAACACCAGTTTTTCTCTGATTCGGTTACACATCCCTTCAGTAAGAGGTGTCACTCACATGTCTTACCTAACATGTTCGGGACTCAGGGTGTGTATAGATATACATTCATTTGGTAATGAGGATCCCAAACTGAGGGATAGTTCTAAAGACATCCTAGTATTATACACACATTAATGGTCCATTTTATTTTCTTGTAATCTTTAATATATGATGGATAGAGAAATATCCTTAAAGAATCAAATTTGAGAAAAGGGACCTCCCAATTTAGATAGCGATATAGGGGGGTCATTATATCTTCACAATTTGATAGGGATTATTGGATTATCCTCGTCTTTTTTATAGAAATGGTATTTGGTAATCGGTCTTGTAGTAATCCCCTATAATTTCTAAATGGTCATAGCTAGATGGGTATCGATATGTGACCATCTGGGTTATGAATCATGAGTGGGGATTTCATCCTAAAATCCCTTTTTCTTGTCCCATCATCCAAACCACTTCCACCAATAGATGAAGGATTTTTTGTTCTTAGAAATCGTATTCTTTCTCTCATTTCTCACACCAATCATTAACCATGATGTTTTAGAGGATATTTTCTATTATGATAACTACCCAATAAAATTAATTTCATTGTTGATAATACATTTCAAGACCTTCCTACTATATTCCTTCTGATTGTCTTCACATGGGTGGGTCATTACTGCCATGTGTCCAACCAATATGAAATCCTCATAGGTGTACGTCCCAACTAGACCTATAAATCACCATGAGTCAAGAAATTCTTCATTAAAGAATCTCATAACCCACACTCCAAAATCAAGTGTTAAATTAATAAACATTACCTTTTATTCATTGATATCGATGAAGGTGAACCAATTTTCTCCAATCAAAATATACAACATCAGAAATAAATATTGGATTACTTACATACTCATAATACATTTAGGTTTAGTATTTTATAGATTTAGGAAAATATCATATCATCATGGGTTTATAAAAAACTTGTTGATAGAGATGAACATCGTCTTCCATTATACCCAACATTTTTTATTTTGAATTTGGCTGTCAACATCATCCAAATGAAATCCATTCTATAATTAATTTTTTCAACCTCACTATCAATCAATTGGAGAAATGGAAACATAAGAACTGTGAGATGAAGGTTTTAATAGGGGCAGACATATTCTTTAGTAATTGGATGCCATTAATGAGTATAAGAAGTGCATTAGGTTATGGTGACATAAACAGAATGCTGGAGATAATCATTAAATAAATCATACCCATAAATACAAGAATCAACAAATATGAAAACATTACAAGCGAAAGAGTCATTAGAATCAAAAGTTATGGGACATGTGTTATCAATATTGATCGTAAAAGACATTATAAACCCATAAATTGTAATTAAATTTTTTTTAAATAACTTAGAGCATAATTTTCATTAATTAAATTCGAAAATAATTTAATTGGAAAATCTAAATTACATAATTCTAATATAATCATTACCTAATTCACAGGATCCCCAACTAGGAACACCCATCATTTAATCTATAATGTGCTTACCCTGTGCTATCTAGGCATCCCCATTGTATAATGTGTAACATGATAAAATAATGTTGATTGGGCCCCCATCATATATTATATATCATGCTACCCTGGCGCTATCTGGACCACCCCATCATATAATATATCTAATTACAACAACATTAATAGTGTTCATAGATCATTTATCATAAAACTCGTAGAAACAATAATTATTATTTAATATAATTATTAAATGAAATGTTTTTCATGTAAATCTATTTGAAACATGATTAAACCAAAGAAAATGATTTTTTTCTCCAAAATACATAAGAACCATGATTAATCTATAAAAATAAAATAGGTTTCATGACAATATCTTTAAATCATTATTAACCCATGGAAAATAAATGGGTTCTGTAAAAATATATTTGAAACAATAATAATCCATCAAAATAAATAATGAGGATAATATCAATAAAAAATACCACATTAGATAATTTAAAAAAACTATGGTTATTGAAATTAATGAACGTAAATTCTACTATAATATCATTAATTACATTCATGATAAAAATTTACATTTTTAATTTAAATATAAAACATTTTGAATATAATTTTCATTGAAAATCACCCTGAAAACTAAAAAAAGAATATTTAAAAATAATTTAAATCAATTCAGTATAAAAATGACCTTTTTTAATTGATTTTTTTACTTATTTTAAAACATTTTTTGAAAACATTGTTTTAGAAGAAAACCGAATTACGATCAAAGTGAGAAATGAAGTTGGGATTTATTAACAACTTATTCTCACTTATAATATGTACCAAAGACAGTAGAAATATTACTATTGCATGAAAATACCTTGAAAAGATGAATTATAAGAAAACTCATGATTTTTATAGAGATATATCACAAGGTATCATCATTGGAATCATAATCATAAATCATCTCGATAAACGATGAGACTGAACCATAAAACACTTAGCATTTATTTAACATTGAATCATAATCAAAATAAAATAATAACATTTAAAATTTAATTAAAATATGTATATAAATGATATAACATGTGAATGGTGAAATGTATACACCTCATATGGGAATACATGTTTATAACATAATTAATGTATCAAAAAAGTTAAATTAAGAAAACAATAATTTTGCACTTTATTAACAATGAAACTGTAATACCCATGAAATAGATATCATAAATTGGTTATGTAAATCCCCAAAAATTGTGATTATAATAACAATCCAATACATTATTTTGTATTCTATACACCACAAAAAATATGTAGTGAATATGGTATATATCTCTTAAAAATAAAAGTGAGGTGAGAAAACCCTTATCCGGATTCAAACATGTCACATGTGTCTGTATCTTTGTTTATAATAAACTAATGTCAATTATTTTTTTTATTGATAACCTTTTCAAGTTTATATTTACATTTATTTCACTTATAATCATTTAACCTTTTATAACTTAATTAATGAATTTTACGTCGGGTGTTTTGACCATATTCAGTTTGTCTGTCAAATTGACATATGTTAGTTGACTATAGTCAAGGATGTCACTATTTAAGCAGATATAAAATAATATTCTTGAAGTAATTATCATAATTATACATTAATTATACTTTTAAACCCATAAATAATGTTTTTATGATAAATTAACTACTGTTATGATCATAGATACTGTAGGCCGTTGGAATGCATGAGTAACATTTCTATTTTTTCAATGGTCATTATGGAATGAAGATATGTAATATTTTATATTTCCAAAATGATTATAATATCATAAATAAAATACTATTATTTTATATATAATTATACATAGCATTATTTTGATATTTTTTTTGAAAATATGAGTCACATCTATTCAAGGGGGCGGTAGTCCACACATCGACAAACGATATTATCATTTTTTAGTGAGTGAAAAGGTAAAAAGATAATAATATATTATATTTTCAAAAAGATAACATTCCATTAAAATAATTAATATAACATTTATGAAACATATTTCAACTTCTTATCATTTTATGGTATTTATATTTTTAAATTTTTTCTATTTGATAGATTACATCACACACAACACTGAGTTTAAACAAACCACAATATACTATTAATATTATTATTTAAAATGAAATTATCTTCTAGACATTACATTAGTGTTTAGGAATAGTATTATATAATTTATGAAACCATATATTTGAATTCATATGTTACTAATTAAAAATAAGTAAATATAAAAACCAATTTGATATAAATTGTTTTTATAAAAATTATTTAAATGTGCATAAATGTTTTTTATACCAAAAAATAAACAAATCACACGTTTTGGATTATATTAATGAATATATATATATATATATATATATATTATAAATTTTAATAGTCTTCATATGTTTCTTCTAGACATGATATACGAACAATTATGATTTTACACATAAAAGATGTAATTGTCAAAAAGTCAGTTTGGAATCCTTTTGATGGAAAACATATGTTAAATCACATTTAGGACACTTTAATATATTTTATTTTAAAAAATAAACATCTTATTTTAAATCATTGTATCAAAATTTACTTATATGGAATTTTTGGTATATTTATGATAGGATACATTTTTTTGATGAATTGCGAAACAAATTTTTAATTTTAATTAAAAACGAATTTTTGGTATAAATAATATATGGTCTTATTTTTTTAAATTTTTTAATTATAATATTTTTTTCAATTAACATATTTTATTTCATTTTAATCAATTTCACATTTACTTTAGAAATAAAAATATTTCAATATTTTGATGATTTTTTTCTTTAGAAACATGTTTTCTAGTCTATTAAATGAGAATTATTTAAATAATATCTATAATATATAAGATTAAAATTTTGAAAATTTGATTCTATATTTTCAATTATTGTGTCCAAATAATGAAAATGATTTCCATTTATTTTTGTAAAATATGAATAGTAACATAAGTTTTCTTAATTACCACAATTAAAGGTAAATTAGGCAATTAAAAGTATAAAAAATATTATAAATATAATAAGAATATTAAATAACATATTATAATTTTATTTATTGTTTTAGTGTTTTCTAAAATCATCCTTGTACTTATTTTATGGCCACTTGGAGTCACTTTGATGTCTATAATCATTTTTTTATTTTATTCTAACAGAATTCAAATATGTCACACTCATGTTTTTAAAAAGTAATAAATATTTTATATATAATTAAAAAGAATATATAATCAAATATAAATACTTATTTAATATATAAATTATTAATCTTTATAATTATAATTTATTTTAATATTTTTGGGAATATATATATAAATTAAATTATTTCACAATGATGATGTATTAATTATTTTATTAATGGACATATCAAATAAATACAGTTAAAAATACAAAAATAAATATAATTTGGTATATGTAATCTAATACATGAATTTTATAGATTAAACAAAAATATTCAGAATTTTGTAAATGATTTTTTTAGTTATCATTTGTATATTTATTTTTAAAAAATTTATGAGATGAATATTTCCAAAATTGACATTAATGATATTTTCAAAAAAATTATATTTTATTAAAAGATATAAATTTTATAAAAATATAAAATTTTGAAAAATTATTTATATAAAGTTTAAATTTTATTCATTACTCATTTATGGTTATTTGTAAATTTTATCGTGACAATATTTTCCCTTAAATAGTAAAACCATAATCATATTATATTTGAAATAACTTTCTTTTTTGTCTTTTTAAAATGAATATTAATTAATGTTAATTTAAAATTTTGAGTGTTTACAAAATTTCCTCACACCTTAGTTATAAAAGGGAACCTCCTCTATCACTTCTCCACACCACCATAAAAACTATATATCCTCAAAACACATCACATATAATTACCCATCTTTTCTAAACTGATCCATGAAGAATCAATACTGCACAAATTAATCCACGAAATGTTCTCGGTTTAAACTAAATAGAGTTACCCAAATAATAGGTGAAGTTCTTCAACAATTACTTTAATTTTATTTCATTTCCCACTCCTTCATTTCATATTACTATATGATTAAATAATTACAAAATTATCCTCTAAATAATGATATAAATTTATTTTATGGTTTCTATTTAGACCTTTATATACTAACATCAAATTTGTGATGAACTTACCGATCGTGTACCTTGAACTACCGCCTCACAAAATGATGTCGTTTGTTTTTTTCCATTACCACCTCTCATGGTTGAGAATTATGATGATCACACTATTTTTATACCAGAGATATATATATATATGAAATTAATGTTTTCTTAATTATTATTTAATTTTTATATAACACATACCTTCATGACTTCCATTTTTTGTAAATATGGTGACATCTTTTTTTTATGTGTGGGATGCCACCCCCTCAAGGCATTGTGAATCTTTGACATTATACGTATCAAGGATGATTTTCATAAAAATACATGATATATTTTACTTAGATATTTTATTATAATTATAATATAAATATATATAATTTAATTTTAATTCTATTAATATATAATTGAAATGTAATTAACATTCATTTGTATTTACATTCTACCATCTCCTTGAACGCTGCATTTTAATTTCTATATCCAAATTTTAAGAATTGATATATATAATTAATATATATGAATATATAAAACATGTTTTATATTATGGAGATAATAAAATCATGATCTATGTAATTGGAATGATAAATAACGAGTCAAAACATACTCGAAACACTACGTAATTAAAACATGAAACAGTGAAAATGATGAAATTTTATTAACAAATAGGTGAAACAATAAAATAAAAAAATTATATATGATATCATTAATATTAATATGGTTTTTTATAAATTAATGAAATTCATTTAACCATTATGAATGATTCTAATTCATGTATAGATAAAAAGTCAGTGTGAGGTAAGGGATATTTATCTCACTTTTATTTCTATGGGATACATGCCACATACACTATGTCATTCTATTGTGTGGAGTTATACCACCCATTATTTTGTTTCTTGTGAGTATTATTCTGTATATTATTCTACATTTATATCTATATAGTTTAATTTATTTAATTGAAAAATGATTCTACTGATTCTAAATAGTAAAGCGTTTAATTTATAATCTCATCATTAATTGATATTACATATGGTTAGTTCCCCACTAAAGAATATTTCTCTTACATGTAAATACATTCAAAAAATCATTTCAAATGCTTTTTAAAATTCTCTAATGAAGATTTAATGTTATTATTTTACTATAGGATTACTTTCTATAAAATTATTTAATATAAATTCCCATTTCTTTTCCAAAACAAGGTACTTTATGACTGTTATTACAAAAGTAAAAGGAATGTTTTTTATCTTATACAAAAACAATGAAATTTACCATTATCCTGAAGCCATATTGTTTTAAAGGTTTATTTAGAATTTTTACAAGTTTCATGTTATGGAAATAAATTTCTTTTATAAATGAGATTCCTTTTAAATAAATGTTTACAAAGTGGTAGTGGGTTTCATCTCAATTTACATTCCATTAAGACTTATTTGTTGAAATGAAACTAGTTTCTTTAATATAGTGTCTATACTTCTCTTTTACATGTTATATAATGAATCAAATTATTCTCTGAATATTATACGTTTCATTTAATTTTATTCCTTCATGGGGATTATTATTCAAATTTTTGATATTTGTATCAGACACTTCAGAATGTTTAAAGATTATTTTCCTTGAGAATGTTTTTGATGATATTTCAATAGTATTTCCATTCATCAATTTCAAAAATAATTTTTTTCACGTATCCTCCACTAATTAATTATTTATAAATCCTTAATATTTAATAAATATTGTTATTTTATGGAAAACTACACTGTATATTAATTAAGTCATTTATTTTATATATGATTATTTATTTGGATATGTGAGACACAAGTTGGGGACCAGTTAATGAATGATCTAGGGCTTGTGGACCATTTAACGTAACTCAAATGATGCATCAGTAGTCTCAAGAGCATAAATTAGTTGGCCAAAAAGAATTCACGTGTGATTCAAAGTAGAACTGGTGGACATCTCCCCAAATACATTAACCATATTTTGAATGGTCTTAATGGTTTTACTTTACGTGATAGATATGTGATATCGAATATTTAATCACTGAATTTATTGATAATTCAAATATTATTATTATGCACGAGTTTATTTCATCATGAAATATATGGTTTCATTTCATTCTCAGTATATTGATTAAATGGATTTTTTTAGTTTCATACCTTTCAATATCGAGTATGCCTTATTAATTTTACTTGAATGGAATGTGTAATCTGTCATTTAACATTCAATGTTGATTTAATCTCATAAATTGAAAATTTATTTATCTTTGTTTACCATTATAGATAATATGAATTCACCCTTTTATTTTTTCTATTTTACCTAGGTTTTGAAGAAGAAATTTATTGAATGAGTTCAAGGGTTATTTTTTTCCTTTTTTATGTTTTATGATTTACCAATGTAATAAGGGAAACATTAACAAATTTATTTCTTCTAGACTACTAAGAATATAATTCCTTTGGGTTTTGATTCTTTTTAATCATGGAAATTAAATAAAGTATTGTATCAGTTCAGTTTTTTGGGGGTCTGGGTGTTACAGTTGGTATCAAAATAAGTTTTAGTAGTAATAATGGAAATATGATTTGGAAAAATATATATTCCGGAACACAACCCATTGGTTTAGTATGTGTGAAAATGTTATTTAAGGAATAATGCCTTTATATTTTATGAAAATATGTTTAAAGGCAAGGATAACTATTAGGGTTTATATATCCATTGAATTTAATATCATTGTTGGTATTTATGTTATTATGAATAAAAAATGAATCATATCATATAACTATTGCGATTAAAAGATTTATTTAATGTTTAATATATTTAAGTCATTTTTGAGGTCAATTATAACATTTCCTAGATATATGTAACATGGATTTATAAAAATTACAACTCATACGTCAGGTGACATCCCATCACATCTGAAAAGTCATTAGGGTTAGAACACACAACAGAAGGGCATCAAGGGAGAAACTCATATCACTAGCCCATGTGATGTCCAAGATAGAATGAATCTTTTTATTTAAAATATTTAACATAAAAAGTTAACTTTTATTTTAGTTTAATTTTTTATCTAATAGATTACATTAAGATTAAAAATTTTCTGGGTATCAGGTGATTAATGTTATTTCGGATGATATTAACTATTTTTGGAACACTATAAGATCAAGGTAAATCAAATGATATGGAATTTTATCTAACAAGTAATATTTGTATTATATTTTGTAATAATATATGACTTTATTATGTACTTATCGTGATTCAGGTAATTTATGGAAATAGTTAGAAAATATTGGAGAATATGTTATTTAAGAAATTATATTTTTGTTATGAGATATTTGAGGGATTAATCGTATTTGTAAGTATTTCTGATCTAACACTTCGGATTTTTTTTTGAATATTAGTATAGTATATTTTTGATTTAGTATAGTTATTTTTGTAATGATGCATGTCAAAATTAAGGTATAAATGTTTAATTTTAAAGATTAAAGTTTTTTTCATCATATACTAGATTATACTTTTTTAGGAATTACCTTCCCTCAACCTAACCATTTTTGATTTTGTTAATGTTTAAATACAAGAGGAATGGATTGTTTAACTTATATATTTTTTTAATCCATATAAATTGATTCCAATTATTCAATGAGGAAAAAACATTAATCTTATAAACTCATCTTTTGGATAAAAAGATGAGATTGTGGAGGAAATTGAACAAAGGATGAAACTTTACCAGTCAAGTTAGTATATTCCCTTATGTTATTACTCTAAAAATTAAATGGATTCCTCTACTCTTGGAAAATGATTTTAGAAAAAAAAAATTATCTTATTTTTCTTACTGAGAAATCATGGCTACTTTAGCTCATCTAAGATTTATAAGTCTGTGAGGGTAGACTTTATGCTGACCAAGTTCTCTATCATTCTCCACCGAAATTTGAAAATTTTATGATTCTCCAAAATCCATGTTTTCAATAAAAACCATTCATTATAAATAATAGTTTTTTCGTATCCTTTACATTTCAACATTCCTTTTATTAATACGATGTAATATCGACCATATTTCCGATCTAGGTTTCCCATAAAATAATTTTTATTTATCAACTTAACATTATTTATGTGTAATTTAAATTTTCATGGTTGAAATTTATTGAAGGTGGGGAGATATCAAAAACTAATTATTCTATGGAATATGTCTTTTTTAACATAATCTCTTCAATTACTTACATTGAAAACAAACCTGATCTTAAATAAACCACAATATATTATTAATAATATTATTTAAAAGAATATTATTTCCTAGAAGTTAAATTTTTTGTTATTAAATGGATTAAATAACTTATAAAAACATGTTATTGGATTTAGAGGTTTCTAATTAAATATAAATAATTATAAAAACTAATGTAATATAATGAAAATGTTTTTATAAAAAATATATAAATTCTCACAATCATGTTTTATTCCAACAAAATAATCAAATAAATTTTTTTGTATTTATATTAATGGAGTATATATGTATAATATTCAATATAATTTTAAAAAATCATACTATTTGTTTTCTAGAAGAAATATAAAAAACTCTAATTTTACCTATAAAAGAATTATTTCCCAAAATTTTAGTTTTGCCACCTTTTATTGGAGAACCAATTTTAAATCTATTTTTTGAGAAATTTATTTATTTTATCCGAAAAATAACTTTTTACATTGAATTAACAATATTAAAATATAATTTTCTGTATTTTTTTAATTTTCTTATAAGATTCATATTTTGATTTAAACAGAAATAGAGAGTGTGTTTTAAGTGAAAGAAACTTTTTATCTAAATAATTTTTTGTTTTATATTATATCTATAAAGGGTTTAAAGGTTTACTGTTTTATTAATTTTATAATTTAATCTAATTTAGGACCATGGGATCAATTTACAATTGGATTTATATGTAAATCATTTCAATATTTTGGTGGTCTTTTAATTTAAATCACTATTGTCTCGTTCCTTTAACAAGGTTATTTTTTTAATTCATTTATGCACCACTTATGATTTGATTTTTGAAAAATAGATTTTCATATATGGATTAAGTGGGTCCAAATTATGCAAATATTTTACTTTTATTTTGTACAATATTAATATTAACTTTACTATTTTTTAAAATTACCATGGTAGAAGGTAAATCAGATAAATAATGATAAAAATAAAATTATAAGTATTATAAAACATCCTGCCACCTGTCACAATATTATTAGAAGTGTTCATGTCTACTAGCAGAATCCTTGGGATGATTTTATTTCCTCTTGGAGTAACTTTTAATTCTTCAACCATATTTTCGTATTTCATTATAAGGAAAATCTATCATGTCATGCCCATGTTTTAAAAAGTAATACAATTTTTATATGTGGTTATTAAAAATATATATTCAGCTATAAAGATTAATTATAAATATAATGTTTTTATGTTCATCATGATATTATATTTATAAATTTAATGTAACAAATTATTAAATATTAGGATTTCACAATGATGATACTGTACTTGGTTTATTAATGTAAATAACAAACATATTTCATTAAAAAAATGAAAATAAAATAATTTTATAAAATAATTTTTATCCATGAATTTTAAAAATTCTATAAAAATAATAAAAATGCATTAAATGATTTTTTCAATGTTATCTTGTCTTTTTATATTTTTTAAAATGTCCAGAAATAAATACGGTCAAAATTGACATTAATGATATATTAAAATAAATAAAATTTTAATAAATAATATAAAATTTATAAAAATATAAACCTTATAAAAATAATTGTAATTATGTTTAAGATTTCATCCATGACTCAGTTATGGTTCTTTTGGAATTTTATTGTATCTATATTAACCCATAACAAGTAAAAAATCTAATATGTCACAGTAATAGTTAAAGAGTTTAATTAAGGGTTAATGACAAATGATAAGAGTCAAAATATTACATAAACATGTATAAATATTATTCTATGAGGGGTTTTATAACTATAATAATATTATAATCAAGATAAATCACATTTTTGTAATATTTAATTTAAAATTAATTTATATTAATTTAATATTAAGGAAATTTCCAAAAGTACACCTCAACTAAATTATTAAAGGGAACCACCTCCATCATTTCCTCACACCACCTTGAGCATTATAGCTCATCCAAAATAATCCTGAATAAAATAAAAAACACTATAATCACATTATATATGCATCAATTTTGGAATAAATCTTTCCAAGGAAGGCTTTTGGTATAATCCAAAAGGAGTTACCCAAATAAGATGTAGTGTTCTTCAATGATCACTTTAGTTTTTTTCCCCATTCATTCATTTCTTATTATTCCATGATTATATAATAATAAAATCATCATTAATATATAGAGTCTTTTTTTATGTTATGGTTCCAACCATCATGTAAAATCATTTACATCAATTGGGTAACGAATATATCATTCGTGTATCACAAACCACCACCTCACGAAACAACATCGTTTGTTTTTTCATTTAACAACTATCATGTTTGGGAATTATGATGGAGACACTATTTTATTTGATATAATATATATATATATTATATTTATATATTTTTAATAATTATGTATTTTTAATATAACACATACCATCATGCTTTTAATTTTTTGTAAATATGATAACATCATTTGTGGAACTAGGGACTTCCACCCCCTCAAAGTGATGTGATTCGTTCATAATATACCTGGAATGTATAATGTATGGTTTTAAAAAATATATTTGATATTTATGACATATATATATATTTGATATTTTAATTATAATATAAATATATATACTTTCTATTAATTCTTTTAACAAGGAAAATAAATTAAATTAGAATTCATTCTTACGTATGACCCACCGTCTCTCTAAAGGGTGCATTGAATTTTTGATAACTAAATTTTATGGATTATTATAAATTAATAACATGATTTACACCATTTTAAAAGATCTTAAAGCACATAAAACTAAAAACAAAGTGTGTGGTAAGTAATACTAGTCTCACTTTTATTTATATGGGACACAAGCCATATATAATAATTGTTTTTTGTGCGGTTTATATACCACCCATGTATGTATTTTTTTAGTATTATTATGAATATTTTTTTTATTTTAATAATATTATAATTTTTATCTTCCATTTGAATATGATTACACTAATTAGAAAGTGGTATGGGTTTAATTTACAATATCATCATCAATCATGATTACTTATGTTTAAGTCACCATTGGGAAATATTTTCCATCCTCGAAATTATATTCTAAAAATGTTTTCTAATATTTTTTTAATATTTTACTAAGAATGTTTAATGTGTTTATTTTACAATTATTTTACTTTAAAAAAATTGAAAAGGAATCTTCTTATTGATTTTCAGAATAAGGTACATTATGAATTTTCTTACAAAAGTAAAAGAAATATTTTTTAACTTATAAGGAGTGAAAAGAATTTCCCACCATCAAGATGAAATTTTTAAGAATTACTTACAAGTTTAAAAGGTTATTTTTAAATACAATATTTTTTTTATAAATGCGGGGCTATAAAAATAAATTATTACAAAGTGGTAAGGGGGTTTATATCAATTTAAATTCCATTGATACTTATTTTTATTATAAAACTAATTTCTATTAAATCGTGTATATAACACCCTTTGAAATGTTATAACATGAATCAAATTATTCTCATGATATTATATAACACCCTTTGAAATGTCTACAACCCTTGTTTTTAATTGTCTTATAATAAATAATTATTGAGAAATATTTATTGTATATGAAATGTTTTAATTTCATTGTAAATCACATTATTAATTAATTAAATCGATTATTCGATAGATGATGAATGATTTGGATAGGTAAGGCATGGGCTGGGGACTAGTAGATGAAAGTGCTATGATTTACGGACAATTTACAGTATTATTCATGATTCATATGTACTCTTATTAGAATAATTCAATTGGAGACAAACCCTTTATGTTTTTTTCCAAACAGAATAGATGATTTTCTACCCATAAACATAGACCATCTTAATAAAGGCTATAATGGTAGTGGTTCATGTTCCAGATACATAACGTCCAATATTTAAGAATTTCATTTATTTAGAATTTATTTATTATTATTATCCATGAGATTACTACCTTAAGAAATCTATGGATGGATTTTATTCGTGGGTTTTTTGATAAAATGGAATATGTTTTAATTTCTTAACTTTCCATATTGAATTTTTATTATCTATTTTATTTTAATGGAATTTATAATTAATTATTTACATAGAAATGATCAATTAATCTCGTTAATTTATCACTGTTTATACTTTATGTACCCTTACTGAGAATTTTATATCACTCATTTATTTAAAATATTTTACCTAGATTTTGAAGTTAAATTTTTTGAATTACATTAAGAATGAATATTATTATCTTTTCTTATGTTTTATGTTTCACTAATATAATATAGGAACCACATATATATGATGTTCATGAAGACATCTAAATAGATTAGTTATGTATGATTTGATTCTTTATAATCATTCCAAAGTAATAATGTATTTCACTAGAATAGGGTTTATAGATTTGTGGAATTACCCATATACTTTTTATCTTTACTGTTATTACATTCCTTGGATTGTGTTAGTGAAAAATTAATCACATCACTTCATGAAGAAGTAGTCAACTGTATAGATGATAAATATTATTGCATCTCTTATGGATTGGTATATAAAATTGTAAATATATATATATATATTATATAATGACTAAAGAGGTATAATATTATTATAAATATCATATAAATAAATTATATTTGTTATCATACCCAATCATGATAGGTTGTAATGGAAAAACAAATTACACTATTTTGAGAGGCTCTAATCTTCTATACACATGAATGATGAATTTTTAACTCATTTGATAGAAGTGTGTATGGTTATATTTTGTACCCTTGATATACCATCATATATGTAAATATAATATACTAATTTATTTTTATCAACATGTTATTAGAATAATTTAATGGGTGGAGAATGAAATTAAACAAAAATTTCCATTTATGAATGTTACCTATTCATTATGTAACTCCTTTTGGATTTCGCTGCAAGCCTTCCTTGGTTTTATTTCAGAACAAAGGATGGATTATATTATGAAATGAGTGAAGTTGAGTAGTCATTTGGGTATGGGTCAATGAGAAAATAGGATTTAGAGTTGTGAATATGCGAGGGTAGTGAATTACCTTTTATAATTGTTGTGGAGTGAAAACATTTTCAATACCCAAAAGTATTCACTATTGGCTGGTTTCCCATACAAATTTTGACTCCCAAATTGAATTATAATGGATAAGTGGGTTTGTGTTTTCTAGAAACAGCTCATAAACACAAAAATAAAAGATTTTTTTTTATCATTTTGTTCCTTAGTCTTAATGTTTACTCAATTTTACCCTTTTTATTTTTACCATGATAACTAGTTTTCTTACTAAAGTAATGAATCCTTTAAAAATTATTTTTGAGATAATTATTAGAAAATTTTTACCCTATAATTCAAAATATTATATCTAATCAATAAATTAAAATCCAACATTTTTTGGAACTTAATTTTAATACGAGCACATACAACTTGCACAAACATAACTTTAACCCTAGCCATGCTTACATTGTTTTAAATATTTAGGTGTAAAATGTTCATTATATATGATAAATTCTTCCATAATTGAAAACAAATATATTTATTAACATTAAAAAACATGTCATAATATAGTATTTTTAGTAATTTTAGATCATTTAAGAAAATATAATTTATTATAAAATAACATTAATGTCGATTTTCACATTATTCATTTAATTTGAATTTTAAAATATCAATTCAATGATATAATTAACATATTTCTTATTTAAAAATGTGTATCGCGGTATACTCATCTAAAAAATTAAGAAAACCGAATAATTCATTCAATTTACATCAAATAAATATTTTTATTATAATTTATTCTATTCAATTATTAGTTAAATAATTAATGCATTTGTGTTTCTCAATAATGTAACGTAAATTTTCATTTATAAAATTTGAAATAAAATATCATGATAAAAAAATTGTTTATATTGAAAATTAATATTTTAAACAAAATTATGATATTTTTCTCTATCACAATGCATTATA
Source organism: Viscum album (assembly GCA_963277665.1). NCBI lineage: Eukaryota > Viridiplantae > Streptophyta > Magnoliopsida > Santalales > Viscaceae > Viscum > Viscum album. The sequence continues at coordinate 1,272,107,236 of OY728132.1, read as the reverse complement.
GATATTAAATGTAAGGAAGGTTCCTTTTTATTTTTCATTACTTAACTTATTATATAAGTTAATTTAATGGAATAATATCCCACTAAATTATAAAAATAGTTCCAATAGTGGTAAGGGTCAAAATATGTCAATCTAATGAGTTTTATAGATGTTTTGGGACATTATTAATCCTGATATTCTATGTTTTATCACTATGTAAACTCATTTTTAACATCATCAATGTAATTAAATATAATTATTATCTCTAATCATTATGGAAAAAATAATTATTACAGTTTTAGATAATATAATTTATTATGATTCCAACTAAGGAATCAAAAACTAAATTTTTTAAACTTCAATGATGAGTATACTTTAATCCAATTTTCCAAATTCAACTATGGAATCCAATTTTCCATCTTGATGAGTATATTTTCATATTTTAATCAATTTTCACCATTATGTCATCTTTTTAAATAATTATTTGTATTCAAGATGATTTTTTCATGCCTAACAAACAAAAATTTAATTTTAAAGAGAACTTAAATATAAAAGGGTTAAAAATATTTGTCACTTATATTTAAACATTTTACAAAACAAAAAATGGTTAGAAAATGTTATTATAAATCAAAAAATAAATAAAACTTTTATGATACTATAATCTTCAAAATTAAACAGTAATATTAAAAGTTGAAACTGAATTATTCCCTAACCCTATATCATAAATAACCTCAATAAACTCCAAATTAAAGAATATTTTTTCTTCCAAGGTTATCCCATACCTCTGAAATTTAATTCCAAAAAATATGGAAATATTTTTTTGAAATAACACTAATCACTTCGTCACCAAATCACTTTTCAATTCTGTGGTTATCTATACGATAAAAAACATGTTCTCAATATACAAGATCATATAATCACTAAATATTATAAATACATAAAATTTCATTTTGGAAAAATTATAAATTCATAACATATGTTAAAAACATATTTACGAAAACTTAAACCCACTAAAACATCTACCAATAAGTCATTAATAACGTGCAATTTTTTACCAATTAAACCATAAAATGTGGGGACAATGACATTGAACTTTTGATTAAACATAATATTATAAACATATTATGGTATTGAGAATTATTATCATTAACTCACATTAAATAATACTAATCTCCAACTGTTTATAAATCATTTCTTTGATACCAACTATAAAATCTTATAACCCATAATCCAAGATCTGATGCTAAATTTATAAACATTACATTTTTGGATTTCATTCTGAAGAAGTTGAACCAATTTTCTCAAATCAGAACGTACTACATAAAAAATAAAATATGACATTACATATATACCCATGTACCTTTTTGGATTAGTGTTTTTGATAATTAAGAAAAACCCATAACAAATTTGATTGATAAAAATAAAGTTAACAAATATGGAAATCATCTCCTGTTATATCCAACTTTTCTTATATATCATTAGGTCATAAACATTATCCAAATGAAATACCTTCTAGAAATAATTAATAGAACCATATTCTTTATTACATAATTAAAAGGAAATGTAAGAAGGATGATTAGAATTTCATATTAAGGGTATACACAAGCATTAGTAATGGAATGTCATCAATTAGTATAAGAATTCTGTAAAGGAATGATGAAATAATACGAGTGCATTATGTGATAATTAAATAACTCCTAATCATAAAATTTGAGAACAAGGAAAATGAAAGAGTAATCAGAATTAATAAACATGAGCCATGTGATACCAATCTTAATCATGTGAAACATTATAAAACAATAATAAAAAATTAAGAAACCTCTTTTACGTAAAACAAAACACCATATTCACAAACCATTTAGAAACCCTTTAATTAGAATAATCATATTTTCAAATTTAAATATAATAATTATCCAATTCACTGAAGAGCTATCTAGTAACACCCATCATTTCTGTTATAATGGGCTCACCCATTATTGTCTCGGAACCCCCATCATATAAGCTATCACGGGCACACCCACATTATCTCAACCACCCCACAAAATAAGTTATAATAGGATAACATGAGGTTATCTTGGATTCACAATCATATAATTTTCCATAAACTGTTAACCTAATAATGTATATTGATCTTTCACTATAAAATTATAAGAAATAGTCATTATTATTTTATGACTTGAATAAAAAATGAAAAAGAAGTGGGTTTCATGTAAATCTATTTGAAACATGATTAACCCTTAGAAATGTAATCTGTTACATAAAAATATCACTAAAACAAGATGAATCCATGGAAAAGAGACGAGTTTCATAACAATCTCTTTGAAACGTAATTATCCCCTTGTGAAGATATGGTTAACATAAATATCTTTTTGAAATAATCATAATCCATCAAGATGAAGAATGAGTATGGTATCATGAAAAAGTATCCCCATTTTATCATTGGTAAAAACAAAGGATATTATGTTGATTAATGTAAATACTATTAAATTATAATTAAAAATATTATGGAGTAAAATATATTTTCTATTTTTAATATAACATTTTAAAACATTAAACATTATAAAAATAATTTTTTTTAAAATAATCATGAAAAAATATAAAAGAATATTTAAAATTAAATTATAATATTTATTTAGGAATATAAATTTTTTTATTTGAGAACAATTTTTAAATAATTTTTGAATTATGTTTAAAAAGGCGTGGTTTTGGATGTAAATTGATATTTGACTGAATATAGAAATGAAGTTGAATTTTCTTAAAAAATCTCAATTATTATAATTACCAAATATTTGAAAAATGTTATTATTACATGATAGTATCTTAAATGAAAAACAGATAATATATTTTATGAATTTATAGAGAGATGGATCATAAGGTCTCAGCAATGGAAGCATAATCCTAAATAACCTATATGAACAATTATGTTCATACATTAAACTCTTACGACTTTTGTTACATTGAATGATAATAACCAAGAAATAATAAAAATTATAATATCCTGAAAGTAATTATATATATGATATAACATTTAAAATGGGATGTATATGCACCACATAAAATAAAATATGTTTATAACACAACAAACATCCTATGGAAGGAAACTTGAGAAAAAATCACTTACCCAGTAACTTTGAATCAATAAAATCCATGAAATAAATATCCTAAAATTTATATTTAAATACCAATAAATTTAATTATAAGAATAAGAAAATTTATTCATGGGAATTATGTAGACCACAAAAAATAAGTGGTGAATATGGCATATATCTCATAGAAATGAATGTGATTTGAGAAAACCCTAACCTTTAGTCCATCATAACTCATGTTGACTTATATTCATGAATATTAAAATTATTAAAATTATTTACTTTTTTGTTAAAATATTTATTCTTTATTATTTAATTTATTTTAATATTAAACATGTTATATATTATTACTTAATAAATAATGTTTGCATTAAATGTTTTGACCATATTCAATTTGTGATTGAAAATGATTTAGGAGGGTTGACAATGGTCCAAGGGATCATTATTTAAATATATCATGATTAATAATCATGAAATAACTATCTTATTTATACATAAATTATATTTTTTAAACCAATCATGCATTTGGTATACGAAACAAGAAATAATTTTATGATTATGGAAATAGTAGGATATATGTACGCATGCATAACTTTTCCATTTTTTATCGATTGTTATGGAATGAAGACAAGTGATAATATACCATTACATAATTATAATTATCATATATGAATTATTTATTAATTATTTATTATTATATATATCATTATTATGATTTTTTATACAAAAGAGGAATCACATCGCATTGAGAAGGCAATAGTCCACACATCTATGAGCGACGTCATTATTTTTTCTAGCATGGGAAAATGTAACAATAAGGTGATATATTATATTTTTAAAATGGTAAATATTATATTAATATCATAAAAATTACATGTATATGACATATATTTAATTTATTTATAGTTATAAACTTCTATGTAACACATTAGAATAAAATGAATACCATTACATCGTGAGGTAGTAGTCCGTCGTACACATGAGTGATGTTATCACATCCCTCAAGGAATATGATGTATAATATTATATAATATAGAATGACTCCAGATTTATAATAATTTTCTATATATATTATATAAACATTATCTACATCATCATACCCATCTAGGAGAGGTTGTAATGGAAGAATGAATGACAGTGTTTCATATGGAGGTAGTCCACCGCATACATGAATCATGATTTCACCACCCATTTGATGGAAGTGTGTCTGTTATTATGTCAGAAAAATAACATAGAAATAAATTATTATATAGATTCTACTGAGGTAATTATATCATTATGGTATAAGAAATATTTACGGGGTGGCGAAAAATAAAAAAATACTGCTTGATGACCATTACGTCATCTTCAGGTAACTCATTTTGGTTTTCACCAAATGTCATTCTTGGATATATTTATTCTTAATTTATGTCATATAGGATGAGATTATGAATGTTTTAAATATATTTAGGCATGATTTGGATGTGCCAAATTTCTTGATATTTTTGAATAAGTCAAGGTAGTTAACAACATTCTATAATGGCATATTGAAATTCTTGTTAATAGAAAAAATTATTTCCTATTGGGAGGTCACTGTTTTTCAAATGATATTAAAATATTGAATAATAATTTGGGTAAGGGATGATTTCATTGATAAAAAACTTCCACCGAAAAAAATATTAATGGCTTTTTATCATTATGATACTTATTCTTTAAGTTTAATCAATTTTACCATTTTTAAGCATGGAAATAGGTTTTCTAACCTATATTATTAAAATGTTAAGAATAAATTAAATTGAGACATATTAAAAAATTTGATACCCATAATTTTAAATATTATTTATTATTTATAAAATAAAAATCCCTTGTATTTTGTAAATTTATTTTAATTGAATCACATGTAACATGAGAAAACATTTTTTAATCCCAAACCATGCTAACAATGTTTTTACTATTAAGGGGTCAATATATTGATTATAAAAGAAAATTTGGACCATAAATAAAAATATTTTATATTTACTATCATTTAAAAATCACTTTTCATAATGTAAATTTTTTAGTAATTTTCAATCATTTAATAAAACAATAATTATTATAAAATAACAGTATTTTCAATTTTGACATTTTTAATTTAACTTTATTTTTAAATGTTCAATAGCATGATGCAATTAAAATAAATTATTCTCACACCATTTTTTCAAATAATATTAATATAAAAGATTAATATATTACAATAATTCATTAAATTTACACCACATTAAAAATTTTATTAACAAATATTTTATTTAATTTTAAGCTAATAAATTCTTGCGTAGTCCTCTCATAAGAATATAAAGTAATTATTTCATATCAAAAAATTAAATTAAATTATCATGACAAAATTACTCATTTATATTTCTAAATAATATTTATAACCAATCTGATGATGTATTTTCTCTATCCCAAAGCTTTATAGATATTAAAGGCAAGGAAGGTTTTTGTTTTTGACTTTTGGATTACATAAATTATTATATAGATCACTTTCATGGAATGGTATTTGCATAACTCATATTAAGGGTAAATATATGACCATTAAAATATAATTTTTATAGGTTTTAGGTCATTTATATACCTTATATTATACGTTTAATCATTGAGTATACTCATTTTTTGATTAATCAATGCGATTAACTTTGAGTATTTTCACGAGTAATTATCGTAAATAACTAAGTTGAAAATATTAGTTAATAAAAATTATATTTAATCCAAATGATGAATAACATATTCCAAATACAAATCACATAAGTGGAAGATATTTAATTTAAAATTTATTCTACAGACATGACTAGAAAACATGTTTTTAAAGTGAAAATGATCAAAAGTGTACAATGATTTAAAAAATATATGAAAAAAACTAAAATAAAGTGAATAGGATTAATATATATTTAGTTTTACTACTTAATACTTAAAAAAATTAATAATTTAATTTAACAATACAAATTATTTAGATGAAAAGAGTGTTTTTTATTAAAATTCACTATTTTCACTATTTATTAAAAAAATAAAACATCTCTTAAAAATCCAAAAAATTTACACTATGATAATTTTTATATTAATATAAATAAAATAAATTTATTTTTTGAATTAAAATTTTCAACAGTTCAAACGATATGTTTTAAAATAAGATCACCAAAAAAGGTGATACAACTTTTTTTTTGAAAAAACAATTTATTTATGTTTAATGATATATTTATTTTTTCCCTTTTATAAACAATACATTATAGTAGTGTTAAATACTATATAGAGTATATTATATAAAAATCATTAATATAATCCAACAAGAGTGTTTTTTTACTCGGTGTTTCAATAATACTAGATAAACTTGATACTGTGTGTAACACAATCCATAATTTCGTTCTTCTATCAATAGTAGAAAGTTACAATAATATACCCAATGAAATAGTAATATTCTCTAGTATGAGACCCAAAATTTTTATCACTAACTCAAAGGGACATATCCTTTTAGAGACCAACCTTCATAGGGTCTTCAAAGGCTTTGGTCCTCGACAAATCATACAATGTGGGCTATGATTCCCGTCCAAATGAGATACATTGGAAGCCTCCCTAAATTTCAATATCCACACACAAAATAAGCCACAATTTACTCTAGTAAACATTGTTTTTATCACCCCATGATATTATGGAATGTATATTTTTAAATTTAATATATTTGATAGCTTGTGTTGCACATAACTCTAAGCTTTACTGAAACATCATATACTATTAAAAATTATTTTTTAAAAATTATGTGTTAAGTTAGTGGTTATGAATATGATTAAATAAATTTTGAAAATATATAATTGAATTTATTTGTTACCAATTATTTAGAAATAAATATAAAAAAAATTTAATATAAAGAAAATTTTTGTATAAAAAATATTCAAATGTTCCCAAGTGTGTTTTATACAAATAAAATAAAAAATAAACATTTTTATTATATTAATAAAAAACACATATAAAAATATAAAAATATATATATTTCATATTTTTAACATTAATATTATGTGTTTTCCATACATGATATAAGAATAAATTTAAATTTTACACATAAAAACTTATTTTTATAAAAAGATTGATTTTATGCCTTTTGATGGTGAAATTGTTTTAAATCTAGTTTTTGACACACTTATAAATTCAATTTGAATAAATAAACTTCTTATTTGAAATATGATAATCAATTTAATTTTTTTTTAATTTTTTTTATTTTATGGATGAGAACTATTTTTGATGAATAGTTCAAAAATACCGTATTTTAATTAATTTTTTTTCATCTAAATAAATTATGATGCTCAGTTATATTTTTCATCAATTTTAAAGTGTTATTATATCAATATTTTATTATTTAATCTAATTAATGTCATTGGATAAAATTTTACATTGAATTTGGATATAAAGAAATTTCAATCATTTAGAGGTCTTTACCTTAAAAACACATTTTTCGATCCATCAATAGAATTATGTTTTAATTAATGATGAAAAATCATGTTGTTTGAATTTTGAAAATGAAATCCATATTATTAATCTGAATTTATAAATTTAGTGAATATGATTAATCTTTTGAAAAAATATGAACAATAACTTATAAATATTTATTAACACTATTAAGTGTAAATCAAGTAAATATTGGTAAAAATAATATAATGAATATTATAAAATTACACTAAAACATGTCCTAATTTTTTTGGATAAATATATTTCATCCATATAAATAAAAATATTAGGTTTGAGGCCATTATAAATTTTTTATGGGAATATAACCATTGTAATATTATATTCCAAGGAAAGTCAATTATGTCATACTTTTTTTAACAAGAGGAATATTTTTTATTTGGGGTTATATAAGGTATATTTTCACCTATAAATAATACTTATAAATCATAAATGTTTCTCTAAATCATATAAATTTATTTATAGTTTTCAGTGATAAAAATATTACCTTAAATTTTTACACAATGTTGAAGTATAAATTGTTCAATCAGTAGAAGAATCAAATAAATGATATTAAAAATATTAAATTAAATATAATTTTATATTATTACTTTTATCCACAAATTTTATGGAATACATTGACGTGTTAGTGATGAGTTAAAATAGTTAGTTCAAATATATCATGTTTTTATGATATTTTTATATTTTCATGTTATGAATGGTTTCAAAATTTTCATTAAGGATAAATTAAAATTAAAATATTCTATTAAATGATATAAAATTCATAAAAATGTAAAATATGTATTAATAATTGGGATAAGTCTTAAAAAATTATTAATGAATCATTTATGGGTTTTTCCATTTTATTATAACTATATTAACCATCAAAGAATAATTACAGTTGTCGAAATTATATGAGATGAAGGTTTTAAATTAGTATTAAACCCAAATATAATGGAATAAACAAGAAAAAAACATGTAAAAACTATTTTATGTAGATTAATTGAACAATTTCACCCTAGGTTCTAATTTTAGTTGTTTAATTTTCACATTCTAATGAAAATAAATAATATTTATTTTAATAAAAGATAGGTACATAATGGTACTATCTTAAAATTTGATATCATTTTTGTGCCCACATGGAGAAAGAACTAAGATATTAAAGAATGTAAATGTATATTTTTATCTTCATATAACATGTTTAATGATAGTTTTTTTAATTTTAAGAAATTTAATAACTACCTTAAATCCCCCTTGAATAAAAAAACAATATTTAATTAATTAATATAAAAAATAATTGATTTCAATATTTTTTGGATTAATTAGTATATAAAACGAATTTTCTAGATAAATAGGTCATAATAAATATTTTTAAATAAATATTTTTGAATTGCCACTTTTTTGATGTATTTGACATCAAATTAAATAAATAATATAAAATTTGAAAATAATAAAATTTCATTGAAATCACATATTATTAAATTATTTAATAAACATAAAAATATTAAATAATTAAAAATAAGATAAGATATGGTTTAAATTTTTTCAAATATTCTATTATACTTTATTTTTATTATTTGTTTCTATAATTTCCTTATTTTATTCTATAATTATGTGGACTTTCGAATCTGCCCCTCACCTCAATTATAAAAGGGCACCACCACCTTCACATCTTCACACTATTTTATCCTTATTGATCTACCAATTCCTACCAATATTTCCTCCCAATATACTCTGGAATGTTATGGAGTTCCTAATATTCCAAAATAATAAACACTAGATCCCTTAAGAATAAATCTAAATGAAGTTTATCAAAGAAGAGGTAATCATTTTTACAAACTCATTAAAGTTTCTTTATTCTTCTAATTTATATTTGTTTGTTAGTTTTTTATTAAAGTAAAAATAAGTATATTCTATACGATAATTTTATATTATGATTATTAGAATACCATGTTTAATTATTTATCTATCATATGATAAGAAAATGCACAACGCGTGTGCGTGTACGGATTACCATCTTCACACCGTGGTGTATTCAATTTTTTTTAAAAAAAATTATTGGATGTGAAAAATGATGTGAATAAAGGATATAAATAATATTCATAAAATTTTATACATTCATGAAAAATTAATATATTATACACCTCACTTTAATTCACTTATTAAGGGAATGATACTGTTTCTCGTGTATACGTATAACCTGTAGTCTCCCCGAAATGATTTGATTAATTTTCCATATCGAAAATTCAATAGTGGCCCTAAAAAATGTATATAATTGTTAAATATAATATTTTAAAAATTAATATAATTCAGTACATGTTGGATATATTTTATATTCAAAATAACTAAGACATTCATGACAAAACATACATACAAAAATGATGTAGTTAACACTTGAAATAAGGGTAACAATGAAATAGTATCAAAAAACAGGTAAAAATAATAATATAACAAGATCATAAATGATATTATAAAAATGGTTATGGTTATTTTATAACATACTAACGTTGTTAAAACCATTACACTATAGTTTAAATAATGTTCTACTAATGGAAACATAAGGTAAGGGTTTTGTCGTATAATTTTTACTTCTGTGAGATAAATCCCATGTTCACCAGTTTTGCCATGTGTGTGGTGTATGCACATCCATTTGATATATAATTTGTTGAATATACTTATAATCATGATATAATATGTTTCATTTAATATTTTTCAATCTTATAGATTATGATTTAAATGTTTCAAATGTGTATGGGATAGTTGGAATGTTTAATGATTGTATTCATCAAGAATTTTTCAATGGTATCATTTATAAATACCATCATCTATGTAAAAATTATTTATTTAATGATGAAATTCATTTTTAGTTATCTCTTATGATGCCATATATGATATTTTATATAAGTATTTATTTCCATTTTGACTATTGATGTGATATTTTAAAAACATTCATGGTATATGGTTAAATTATTCACATTTTATATGATTGTTTTCCAATCTGATTTCTTATGTCATTTATGTTTCACCCTATTCATATGATGAATGTATTGGACTTAGTACTTTATTAGTAGTGAAAAATATATCCCTTAGATGCATCGATAGGTCTAATGTGAAAAATCAGATATAGATTTTTTGAGGCATTACCCATTTATTTTTTAAACATATTGGTCGATATATCAATGGTATGTTTTAAATGTCCAAAATTATGCATAACATCATTATGATTTTAGTTATTGCTATTCCCTTTTATTGTTAAACTAGTAAAATATCTATTATAATGTTTCCTAACTAATTTTCTTTTTTAAATGTTATGTGTTTTAATTATTTACCATTATATATTGCATATCCCTTATTTACTCATTGGTTCTGATGATTTCTTACCCATTTTGAGAATTTAAAGTCACCCCTTAAACTTGTTTTAAATTTTCTGGAGGATACAATTATGTAGATTATAACTAATATGTAGGTTCACACAAATGTTGAAAAATGTAAGACACAATGAAACTCATTTTTTATTTTATGTTTTAATATTTAATGTGGATTTCATGTATGTATATAGTTGAACAAGTCTATTAAACTATTCATTAATTTGGATTTGAATCCATGTATCAAGTACCAATGTAATAATGTAAGGCATTTGATCCAAGATTTTTGGTTTAGGGTTTTTTCCTTCCAAGAAGGGTCATATCCAACCAAGGGAGACCACATTCCTTCCATGTTTCTAGGTATACTTTGATAAAGGTCCCGCAAACATTTATTAGGAACCATTCGCCTAGATATCATTACTACATTATGTTAAACTATAATGTTTTGTCCTTGTCACATGACTTAAAGGTATGATGGGTCCCATTAATTGGAACCAAAATATGTGGATTATTATTACATTCATGAAGATATGTATGAATCCAATTTCATGGGCCCAATCCTAATTTCAAAAAAAATTCGCCTCCATGGATGATGATAAATTCTAGAGCACCCAACTGTGTGGATTAAAACAACTATATTGATCATAAATGGAAAACAATCTATAACCTATATGCATGTGGATACCATCGATAGATAATTATAGATACATAATGATGTCTTGATTATTGATTAACCCTAGATATATATAGATGATTATGAATCTCATACATGATAAAAATTGATTTTTAGTTGATAGGATACCTGAATTAGGAATTAGATTTAATAATATACTAATGAACATCTCTTAAATCATTAAGAGTCATGTGGTAAGAAATAATCCCCCCAAAGGGCACTATGATCCTAATAACCCATCCTCTTGGCTAATGTATATCCCTAAGCATCTTTGATCTATTCCACGATGACCACATATCATTGGATTGAATGTTCATGAAACATTTTGAATAAGGGACCCATTATGAATTTTTAGATCAATAAAAAAACCTGTTATAAGCTATTCCAAAATCATGTACCCAATGTGAATTATTGTGGAACCATTCAAGGCCACACTATCAATCCATCATGCATAAAAACAAGTGTCCTGATTTTCATCAGAAACACCCACAATGATTTATTCATATTGTGGATTGTTATTAGTTATTACAGGTTTTTATTCATTGATCATACTGGTTAAGATTTAGGAAAATTATTTTTCTTTTGAAAAAAATTATAAAATAATTAAATTATACATTATTTACCCATGTAACAAAATAGCATTTATTATAAATTTTTAGACTATAATTTTTTATGTATTATAAATGTAATTTTATAAAATCTATATTTTTATACAACTAAGATATTTTTCTCCAACACTATACAAAATCATTTTATAACATATATACATGGTTATTCGTGAAGAATGTCTATAGGGATGATATCAATCTTTTAGTGGGGTTCCATAATTAACCGTTGGAGCTATAGCAGTGATGATTTGTTAATGTAGCCTTAGATAATAAAGAGATAATGTTATTTTAATACATGATTACTCATTGGTTTATTTTTTGAGATATGCATCGAATATAGATTCATTGACCAATAAATTTCTTTTCTATTTTTTCTCATGTTTTTAGATAATATGAAAATTTTAAAACTACTTGATTGTTTATTTAATGATTTAATATTTTGGAGTTATATATCATTTATTCATATTATGTTTCATCTTTTTTTATAACATTTTTCGATATGTTTTATATAATATGTTTGTTTATTTGTAAAACCATGTCCAATATTTAGGAACATCATGTCATGTTTATGGTAGAAATCTTACTATTATTTTTCCAATTCATGTCATGGTGAAATTACATCCACTAGTAAAAATGTGATACTATAAACACTTATATCAAAACATAGAAATGATAATTGTTATTTAGATAACATAAAATACCATACCAATTATAAGGATATATGATTTTAATCAGTTCATTTTAAAATTTTATCAATTTTATTTTACTTCAAATCCATTTTTTATCTAATTATACAGATAAACCTCCTTTTTAAGTATGTTGAGAATGAAATTATAAGCCTCTTTGAGCATGTAATTTTATTAGTTATGGTTGATGAGATATAATATTTTTGAAACTAATAGGGTGGATTATAAAGTGGAGTAAAACACGATATGTTTGTAACACTCCTGGAGTTTTCATGGGATATCAAGAAGGTGTATTTGTATTCAATAATTTCATACTGGTTTTTGGATACATTTATGTAAATTGATTTTTTTTATGATTTATTAATGTTATTTGATTTATATTTTGATTTATCGATTTTCTATTAAAAAATTCAATAATTTCTTAGATTAAAATTCACAATAAATGGGAAACATAACATTAATGTAAATAATATTACACATTTTTACAAATCTATTATGGGTTTAATGGTCGAAAACAGAGTCCCTGTACTATTCATTCAAGATGGTACCTTTTTGAAAACACTTTATTTTTGTATCATTTCATTTAATATTTTGTTTATATAATTTTTCAAAAAACATGATATAAATTATAATATGTATATTAATTTCTAATTTAACTATATTAATGGTTTTATGTCCATCTGTGAAGGTGTTAATGGTAAATGAATACTCATCATCCCTGATTGCGGTGAATAGTTATGTCATAGATGATGTTTTATTTTTTATAATTAAATTAAGAGAGAATATATTTCATGATATATATTAGCTAAAAAATAAAATTATAGTATATATATATGACACTGGAGTTATCATCTAACTTTAGACAAAGGGAGTTGAAATGTTAATATGAAAAGAAATTAAAAGAAAAGATAAGGAGGAGTTCCTTATTAAATATAGTATACTTGGAAACATTCTTAAGTCACCTAAACTTGTTTTTTTGCTAAGAAAAGAAGTTATTGTACATGGGGAACATGCTTAGAAAGGTAATTGGGATGAATTTATAGATTCTATAAGGATTAGATGGTGTAAGGATATGGGGTGGTGAGGGGTGGTATTTCTTTGAGAGGGGAGGGGCATTTTTTGATTATTTTATTCATTAGTTTATAATTTGGGCTCAAGAATATCAATAGTGTATATTATTAGGACTAATTATAGTAACTTAAACTTGAGATTATAATAATAATAACTGAATACCTATCAATACATCATCCATGACTCAATAGTTCATATATCTTTTTATAATTTTAAATACAATAAATTATCATATTTCACTATTAAAAAGAGATCATATATTTTAGAAAAATCCCATAAATTCACCCTATCCTTTTTATGAAGTCTATAATTAAAAAAAATGATTTCTATTTATGAATATAATTTTCTAAATACTAGAAATTTATTTTCTATATTATATTATCATTCATTCAAAAAATATTAATTTTAATATTAAAACCAATTTTACAACACATTTAAAAATTAAGTACTATCTCATAAAATTATCTTAAAACTATAAAAAAATAATATTAATTGATGAATAGATTTTAAAATATTTAATTTTATTTTAATTAATTATAAAATTATTAAAAACATTTAGGTTTCAAAAAAATACCAACAAAAAATATATCGTTTTCAAAATAGTAATTTAATTACTCCGTGATGTAAATTTATCATATTTTCATTTATGAGATACCAAATATTTATTTATACCATCAAATGTGAGGATATTATTTTAATGGCCATATTACTATTCATAACCATCACATTACTATTCCAATGGTAATGTTAATATTTAATAGTATATCACAGTTTGTTTAAGTTTGGTGTTGGGTGCAATGTAAAGTATTAAATAATTTGAATTTATTTAAGAAGAAACATACTATAAAATCACACGGTATTATATCACCCCCTCTTTTAATAAATTTATAGTCAAATTTTGAAATTGTACTTCCAAAAATAAAAGGATTAAGATTTATAATATTTTTTGGGAGACCCACATTATAAATTGTGTTAATATAACTTCCTCTTAATAAGAGGAAAATTGAAATATGAAGGTCATCACAACGTTAGGATTTTGAATATGATAACATTATTGGGAAGTTAAAATATTAGTATGAAAGAAAAATAAAACTATCATGTTCTTATAGAGAATTATAACTAACATGGTCATAAATTTAACCATCAAAAAATTATAAATCTGTAATTGATTAAAATAATATTTTTTCTCTAAAAGAAAGGTTTATTGGTAATAGTTTTGTTCCAATATAATTTTCCCTAGATTTGATGGATTTTTACAAGATGGATAAGAACATAATAAATTCCATTCCATATTATAAGAACAACCTCATCCTTTGGTTGCGCTTAAATATATTTTCACTTCATCCCTTAAACAAGGAATTGAATTTTAACGATGAATTGTTCTCCTAAAACACTTTCAATGAATCATAAGATCCACAAGTCATTCATTTTTTCATTAAAAGTTTACTGGAAAAATTATTGTCAGATGAAATATATTATGATAAATAATACATTAAACTCTGACAGTAATATCTATTGTTATACATAATCCATTCTTCATGTTGTTAATTTTGTGAATTGTCGAAAATATGTTTTCCCAAATTCACAATCCAAATATAAAGATGGGGTGACACTAAATTTATAGAATCAATATAAGATTAGATTCTCCATAAAATATAATTTATCTCTTACTGTCACATTCAAAATATAAAAACACTTTGATAGCCTTAATGAAAACATGTATGCTCCAAAAAAAATCACACATTGTTGAATAAATTCCATAAATATAAAGACATAGAAAATAGAAAAAATGAATCAATTCACTAACAAATACTATCCCATTAAAATATCATAATCATAAATTATAAATTAATGGTTATCTACCCTTAATCACGAGTTTCCCAAAAAATCAACATTCCTTTGAAACACTTTACCTTGTCAACGGTACTATTCAACATATTCTTCCAAACCCTTAAATAAGAAATACTGTAGTAGAATGCTTATTTATTATAAAATTCTTATGACCAGTACATCTTTGATAAAATACTCAAATGGAATAATTAAAAAATACATGTACAATGAAACTATTTATTCCTATTTTTCTATAGAAAGATCATCATATTGTTCATGATCAATTAGCTTCTTTTAAGGAATATTCCATTGACACTTAGGGTATTTTATTGCATAGTGACCCATATAATTACAGTTGAAGTATCAAATATTCAAAAGTTATTTCATTTACATGAAGTAAGGAAAATGGGGTTCTTTTTATCCCCTATTAAATAAACCTTATTTTCTTCTAAAGTATATACCATAGTGTTTCGTTCCACAAATATGAAATGTGGGAAAATAATTATTTTCCTTCTTTCCATTATACATATTTTCCCCTTATATCATCTTTCTCTCATGCTTTATTCGAAAAAAATAATACTTATATATTTTTTTATTCTTTTTTGTAGAACATGATTCTATTTACTCATATGATGAGTATTTTTGAGAGACTGTTTCCATTAAAAATATTGGAATAAACTTATCAATGACATGATCATTCCTACTCATTGGATGATTTGAATTGATGTGGTTCCCATAGCCTTTTCATGTCTCCATTTCATGAAAAAATGCAATACACTGGATTATGAGACAAAATTATGAAACATAATTTATAATCATAGAACTAGTGAGTCACATATAATAAAGTGAAGATTTATATATAACTAATCTGTAAATCATAATATTGGGTTCCTTGGTAATATTTAAAAATAAATTTCTTCGGGTTTCATTCCTTAATCTATGATTTCCAAAATCTATTTCCCAAGGTTTCTATAAAACATTCTCTAATAAAAACTGTGAAGACACTAACACTTGTCTCTCAAATATATTGAATTAAATTATTACATTCTAAAATATAGAAGAGATCCAAACATAAAAGATCAGTCAGTTTTGTTGTATTTCAAAAATAGATACATACATGGTTCCATTATTACATTGGTAATTAAAAATAGAACATAACAAAATAAGATAAATGGATTCCTTTATAATTATTCAATGATTTTATCTATATAACCCAGGAAAAAAAGGTGTGATCAAATAAATAGTAAGGGGTGCATATAGTATAAAAATTGATCAATAATAATTTAGACATCATCAATAAGTAATTTCCAGAATGCAAAGGAAAATAACTGAAAAACACATTCCATTTAATCAATAAACAGATAATAAAAATGTTTCATGTCATTTTTTAATAGTGAAAATATAATGTATTTTACTAAATGAATACTAAAATAAAAGAAATGTTTAATTATTGGATATAATATATTTAGAACATGAAAAAGAACCATCAAGGCCTTCCACAAGATGGTTGAAGTCTGCTATAAAAACTCATCTGATTCTTCTTGGAAACAATTGTGAAGGCTTTACTACAAACTGTTTTGTCTCATGAGACCTATAAATACATCAAGGTTAAATATACTGTCAGGAACCACCCATAATTTCATGTAAAACTAATTATTTATACATATATTTAATACCTGAACAATATTACTTATAAAAATATTCACATTGAGTAGAGGATATAGATTAATCAATATAAACCTAGTTAAAACATCATTCACAGTATTCACCTCAAGTAATAATGGGGTATAGAGTAGAAAAAAAATCATATCCATGATACAAGAAATAATTATACATAATTTGAAGTTCAATGATTTATGATCATAAATAAAATGGATGGCTCACAAATGTAATATGTCCCACATAAATTAATGTGATATGAAAACACATACCAATTGTAATAAATCGAATCGTAAGCACCATAAAATTAATAATAATAAAATGAAACATTTAATACCACAATGTTAAATAGATTCAGTATATTATATATCAAAGGGGAGAAGACATACACCACACACAAGAAATAAGTGGTGAATAAGGAATATATCTCACTGAAGTAAAAGTGAGATGAGAAAACCCTTACCTTGTATCTAAAAGAATTATACAGTTATACTTAGTATAATGGATAATAAAATTATATTCATTAATTACATTACTAATAATATGGTAAAAATATTATTGACCCATTATAATTTTATTTAGTAAATGTATGGAATTTCTAATGATTTATAATCATTAAATTCATTTTCCTTAGAGCGTTTGTTTCATGTTGTTATGGTTTTTTACCTTGTATATAAATATATATGTTCTTGTTACATGGGGAAAAAAATCCAGAGGTTAAATTATTTAATATTAATGAACATAAATATGTTTAAATGGTATCATATATCAATTGGGTATTTGGTATTAGGACTGATCATTAGATAAAACATTGATTAAGATGTCTTAATTAATTTTGGTGGTTTTTACGACCATCACAAACATAATTCATTTTATTTAATATTATTTTCATATAATGGTTCCAGAACACTATATAAATTATAATAGGAATATTAAAATATTATATAATAATAATATAGTTGTTATGACCACCTATGAAGTTAGTAATGTAAAATTAAAACTCATCAACCCTAATAGCATGGAATTGACACACTATAGATGATATTTTAATTTTTTGAATTAAAAGAGGAGAGAAGAGATTTTATGATTAATATTCCATTAAAAAAATAAAAGTATAGTATATATTTTATAATAGTTTAATCATTCAACTTTGTATGAGGTGATGTGTGGAGATAACAAGAAATTAATAGAAAATAAAAGAGAAGGAGGATGGATTTTACCTCTTGAATATATTCTCCTTGGGAACCTCCTTAAGACCCTTGAATTTGATATTTTGGTAAAAAAAGAATGTATTATACATATATATATTTTTTGGGAAAATATTTTGGAATAATCTAGACATCATTCAACATGTATAAGTTGTGAGGATAAGGGGTGATATTTATTGGGGAAGAGTGGGTTGTTTTTTGATTATTTAATTAATGAGATAATTATTTTGGATCAAGACTATCAACAGTTTTGATTCATTTGAATAAGTACCATAAATATAGTATTTTATTTCAAACTAATTAGATTTATCCTCATATACAAATTATACATGACTCAATAATTCTTTTATTAACTTATAATGTTAAATTACGTAAATTTCCATACACTATTCACAAATAAATGAACTATTTTAGAAAATCCAACAAATCCACCCTAACCAATTTTTGAAATTTATAAATCATAAATGGACTCCATTTTATGAAAATAATTCTATAAATTTAAAAAATTTAATTTATAAATAAAATAATAATTTATATAAAAAATATGAATTTCAAAATTATAACTGACATTACGATAGTTTGAGAAATTAAATTTGGTATAATAAAATTATATTACAAAATTAATGAAAAAAATATATTAATTCTTGAATATATTTTATGAATAGAAATTTAATTATAATTAACTATAAAATTTTAAAAAAATATTTACATTTCATAAACATAACAACACATAAGCTATCATTTTAAAAATTTTATTTTCTTATTCAATTATATAAATATATCTTATTTTCATTTATAAGATACCTAAATATTATTTATAAATTTATAAGAGATGTTTTTATTCTAATGGAAACATTACTATTATTAACGGTCAAATTACTATTCTAATGATCATGATAATTTTTAATATTATATCATGTTTGTTTTATGTTCAGTTTTCCATGCAACGTAAGCTATCAAAGAAATGGAATTTATTTAAAAATATACATTCCATAAAACAGTTGTGTGTTATTAAACCAATCATTCCAAGACACAGAAATTACAAATTTATTTTTTTTGAAAAAATAACTACCAAACATTGGTGATTAATAAAAAAAAATAAATATTTTACAATCATCATTTAAAATTCATTAAACAATGTAATTTTCACAACAAACAATTTTCAAAATTCACAAGTCGTCACTGAAGTGGATTACTTTCATGCTTTTCACATAAAATATCAACATATAATTTTAGAAATTCCATCAATCTGAAATCGTACCTTCATGTTCTAATAATATTAGTTGAGTGAAAATCTATCAGCCTCATTACATAGGAGAAAATGAACAACTAAAAAAAATAAAAGAACAAGCCTTTGATCTTCCAAAACATACCGTAGATCTTGTTCCATTCCATCAAAATAACCATATATCATCATGACTGGAATCAAACCACATGGACATATCCCTAATAGATTATATCTATGAATCAATGATAGAGAATATGATGAAAAATCTGGAAAACCATTATGAATGAGAACATTCCATGGAATCTATGCTCTAATGCACTACGATTTTCAAACATATCACTCCTTAATCAAGGGAAAAGTTCTCTAGAGTCTTGGGAGGGAGTGAAAATAGAGTTAGTGTCATATTTAGTGAAAAAATTGTGGTTTATTATGTTATTTAGATTATATCTAGAAAACAAAGATATTTTTTAACACCATAGAGTTTTTGAACGTGATTAGTCACCCTATGTTCTAACCATGTATTAGACACTACCTCCAAACAACTATAACAAGGTTGTATTTAATTTTTAGAAAACCTATTGACCCAGAATTTTACACCCCTCTATTCAACATCACATGATCTCTCTAGGGTGGCTTTATGGTTTGGTCAAAACATGTTCCTAAATGAGTGGCAACCCAGTTCCCACTATTCTAGTCACATGTTTTCATGGGAAGTATTGCACAGTTTCCAATAACAAGGAATAAATGATGAACATCCATAAAATCCAAAAAACATTTCAAAAAAAAAAACCAAAACAAAACCAAAATATATTATAAAATGAAAATACCAAAAGAATTTTTTAATTACCTAAAACTAGTGGTACAAAATTCTCTACTACATTGGTACTTCTGTCCCAGGAAATTTGAAAAAAAACAATTTCCCAGAAATAGTTATGTCTATTCAATGATCATTTCCTACTCACACGCCCACATTTCTCCCTGAATCAGACAATATTTCGAGAAGTCCTTCCCATTTCCAATTCCTTTCTAATGAATTACATTATCCTATGTATCCAAAATTTGTATCGGCACATGAACAAAAATAGAATCTATCTATAAGTAAAAATGACCCCATTGATTAACATGGGGTATATTTGATAGATATTTATTCAATTCATATACATAAAACACATTATGTAGTAAATGGAATATTGTTGGTAGTGTAAACATATATTCTACCTCCCCAACATGTTCTTGTATCTCAAAAGGGCCTATTTATCTAAAATATAGCATTCCATGCATCCCCAAATCAAGGTTCCCCAACCATAAAGTGATTCTAATGAACACGTGATCACTCACCTAAAATAATAATGATGTTCAAAGATGATCTAAATATATTTTTTATGACTCTAAGGCATCACAATTCTCTTCATGAACAATTGAATCTTATCAATTATTATTTTGAAAAGTCTTGGTCCAACCATAGAAGGATCACTGATGTTCATGAAATGTTGGTGAAAAAAACAAGGATTCCGATACAATGACTCAAAAGGATTCATATAAATTATGTCCTAATAATTGTTGGTACATGATACCTCTAATAAATAAATTTTCTCCTTCCATGATCCAACAAAATCAATTAAACAATCCTAATGCATGTCTTCAAACTATTTTATCTACCTTTAAGATTTTATTTTCATACGAGGATGATACATTGTGCTCATAGTCAACATCATCCAAAGATATTTGTACAAGGATTTCAAAATATGAGGTGTAAACTCTAGATTAGAGTTTGATACTATTGAATCTAGTATGTTGTTCCTCATTAACACATCTCAGATTTTCCATCTACATGGGGGTGATATTCCATGATTTAATTCAATTTAGAATTCATATCATGTTTAAGAATTCTATAGAATTTACAATTGAACCTTAGATCTTGATCAGAGAAGATCAATAGTGGTGTCTAATTGATCCTCACCACTTACATCATGTACATCATAGTATGTTTATCAAGTGATAAATCATTTTCAAATAGTGATAAACTTGATGCCTTATTGGTTAGATCGACTACAAACCATATCACATTGATTCCTTTGGGTGCCATTGGAAGATTGGTGAAAAATACCATGGTGATATTATCTCATTTACACTTTGGTGTATGAAATATTTTTATCATTCCCAGAGAATTATATCACTCCAATTTAACATACCGAGATGTAATGTAATTTGAGGTGTACTCAAAAAACACTTTCTTAATTTTTTTCCCACATGAATTTCTCTCGAAGACCAAGATACATCATAGTGCTTCTAGGATGGATTGAGAGTGAGTAGATAGGCACATTATCCAATACCTCATTCTTTATATCAGGTGATTAATTCACAAAAATCATAGTTCCCAACATAATTATGCCATCTTCATCAATTTAGGACCCATTAAGCTTCAATTCCTTTACTAGTTTCTCTATTTTTGAAGGTTTAGTTCACTATTTTGTGATTCTTGGATATTCTATTGGATAGATGGTTGAAAAATAATTTAGGAAAGGTAAGATGAAGTCCATACCATTATGATTTATAAAACCATCATTTTCATATCCATGAAGATAAGGTCTTTTTAAATCTTCATTAGGGATAGAGTAGTAGATTCATTTTTAATAGAATATACTATATTGGTCTCATTTCCCAGATGGTAGTGAATATTTAAATCATAGTCAATGATTTTCTATAACCATTATCTTTGATTCTTGTTGAGATCTTTTTAATTGAATATATAATTTCGGATATATCTATAAATAAATATGTCACACTTTTCATCATATATGTAGTTTGGAAGAACCATTAGAGTGAAGATAAAAAATTCTAGCACAATATCAAGAATACAGTAGGTTTTCTAATGGATCTACTATCTTAATGAGTCTTATCCCATCACATTTTTATTATTATTGAGTAAACAAACCAACACTTTCTTTGATTCATTTTTTTATATCAGAAAACCATCAATACTTACTCGTAGTATGATTGTAAATGCATTGGTGACCCTCTCCTTTAATTTTTTAAATCATTCCATAAATTCATCCATCCAAACTTACATTATTCCTTTCTGAGTTAACATAGATATAACACTATAAAATCATGGGTAATATTTTACAAAACATCACTATTACAATACCAAACTTGGAATACTGTTGATTTTTTTGACACTATTTGGTTTGGGCCATTCCTCAATTACCTTTGTCTTTGTTGTGCCCATACAAATTCCCTCACATGTGACCATGTTCCACAATAATGTGACTTATTGTATTCAAAAGTCATAGCCAATGAACATATAATAAATTTTATCCTTCTTTAATGTCTATATCATAATTATTAGATGATCTAAATATTCCTCCTTGATCATGGATTAAATTAGAATATCATTGATAATTACTACCATGAAATTGTAAAGGTATTTTCTGAATAATAAATTCATAAAAACCATAATGATTACAAGGTATGTTGTAAGTTTTATGGGAATCAATAAGAACTCGTAGTACCTATACCATTTTATGGAAATATGTTTTTTAAATATGTTCTTTATTCACCATTATGAAATGATATATAGAATTAAGATCCACCTTTGATAATATAAAATATCCTCGTAGTGAATCGAACAAGTCATCAATACTTGATAAGAGGTACTTTTTAATAATGGTAATCTTATTGATCTCTTAATAATTAATACAAATATGTATTTATCCATCATTATTATTTACAAATAGAATTACCACACCCCATGATCAAGCCCTAGGGAATTTGAACCCATTGTCAAAATTCTTATAAAATATTTCTTTAACTTCTCTAGTTTGATTGGTTGTATCATATAGAAGAATTTTTATAAGTGTATGGATCTAAGTATGACCTCTATTATGAATAATACATCAGGATACAATGGAATTATGGGTAACTCTTTGGTAAATAAAATATTGTATTACCTCTTTAATGTAAGATCCAAAATGTAAACTCATTCTTCTATCTAAATTATTTTGGAAAGGTATGCCTCTCCAAAGGGTATCATCACCCACACCGCTGAGGTATTATTTAATGTATATTCTTGATATTCATTTAATTTCAAAGGGATAATGGGATGGTTTCGAATATATAAAGAGATTTTATTTTATTGATAGTTGATGTGAACTCTATATAAATAGGGATAGTCCATGACCAATATAGCATTGAATTCCACCATGGGAAGGATTATATGTTTTTTTGGAATAATGTTCCCACAAACACTAACTAAAGAAGAATCCAATACTTGGGTTGTAATGATCTCACCTCTAAGTGTCATTATAAATATCTCTACTTCAATATATAGGTTCTTTGATACAGTAGTTCTAGAAGAAATATAGGACATAAAAACATGTAATAATAAAATAAAATAATTATTTCTATATTATTGAGTGAATTGAAATTATACCTTATAACAATACATTTTCACACTCCACATTAGTAGTAGAGATCGAATAATCAATCCCCTGATCCATTTTTATTATTGGTTTATGATTCTAATTAACCTCAATGTCCTATGATTTGGTGAACTGGGTTTCAACTTTCCCTTTAACTTTATAGTTCAATTATTAATTCATGGG
This sequence comes from Viscum album, assembly GCA_963277665.1. Classification (NCBI taxonomy): domain Eukaryota; kingdom Viridiplantae; phylum Streptophyta; class Magnoliopsida; order Santalales; family Viscaceae; genus Viscum; species Viscum album. The sequence continues at coordinate 1,272,082,793 of OY728132.1, read as the reverse complement.
TTGTGCTTTAAAATTTTCCTTCCATTACTTAGTTATTTTGGATAGATTTTTAATATCTTTTTTATACTCATGATCTTGATGGTCTTCACTCACATAGAAGAAGAATTTTACCATCCCGTTGTGGTAATTATTTTGAGTCTTCTTCCTATGTTTTTGGCATGTGGGTGGTTGGATCCAATTCTCGAACTTTTAATATGAACCACCATCTTGAATCTCCATTACTAGATCCATATCACCATAACTATGGATTAATCTTCAAAAATATATACCTAATTTTATAGGAAATTGAACTACGTCTTTTTATATCCAATATTCATAGATACATAGAGCCTTTATGAAATGTGGTTTTAAACAACTAATTAATCAAACTATTTTCAATCATTATTGATAAAAAACCATTAGAATATCTTGAAATCCATGTGGATTTTTCCTCGTATTCTATGAATGATTCCCCATCTTTCTTATAAATATCATGGAATTTTCTTTTCATATTTTTAAATAATTATAGTGAAATACTTTTTATGTAATAAAATCATAATGTCTTCGGATTCCATTTATTCTATTTCATAATTCGAATTCTCATTCATTATTACCACCCACCATTGATTGAAATTTCCATATAATAAATAAATAAACTGATATTATTTCTCCATCTCAGAATAGTAGAGTATAGAAATTATATTTACCATTGAGTTAACCCATTATTACATAACATGTGGATAAAATGATTTATTAATCATTGGGGTTGTTGCCGCATAAAGGAAAAAATTTATATATATTTTTCTAGGAGAATTATGATATTCCATTGGGTTTATATTAATGTATATACCTAAAAAAAATCTAATAATTTCCATAATTATTTTAACTCCACCTCCCAATGCACTGGGGATGTAATTTAGAAAATCATTTCATTGTACCTCACATGATTTTTTGTTATGCTTTTCTTTTGTCCCCACCATTATTTAAAATGTTGTTAACAAAATTTATCTCAGAAATGCATGAATAAATTATTTTTCTCTATGTCAAAATCATGTATAAAATTGTGAGTTATGGTATCCCATTGTTTATAATTATTTAAATATACTTTATTAATATTTTCTTCATATACATATACTTATTCTAATGGTTTTCACTAATGTTATCAAACTGTAATTCAGAAATTATTTCAACAATAGCTCAAATACCAACTATAAAAACAAAAAAAAATTACATGGATATTCTATCATTTTTATGATATAGATAATAATAAAGATATAAATCATGTATCCAAAGGTACAAATGTGTTAAGAAAACTAGTCTCATGCATAAATTGTACATAATAAAACATAATAACTATTTATATTATTTTTCAATATACTTATAATTCCATAATTATGTCTCTACTAAATGTAATCACATAGGGATATAAAAAAATGAATTGGGTAAGCTAAAATCCTAGTAAGGGGAAGAATAAAGGACATGAATCAATAGTATATGAGTGAGAATAATTGACCCCATTATATCATAATCTCAATATCATCATCAGTATCACGATGGAAAAAATTGATAATAGAATGGAATGTGGAATATGCATATAAATGAAACATCAAGTCACAATGTTCAAATACATCACATATTTGTGAACAAATAAAGAATCATGTCCAAAAAAAAGATTTGTGCCTAAATCATAACATAATATTTATAAAAAATGATAGAGCCATTTTATACATAATTCACATTATCTCATGTGATATATCAGATTACCCAATTCAATTATAGAATATATAATTATGTTCTCATCCCTCACAAAAAAAATTTGATAATTATGTATTCCACAAATGATGATAATAATAATAGTCATTAAATAACCAATGGAATGTAATGGGTTTTACAAAGTATTTTTCATATAATAAATCATAGAATAACCCTTTGGGTTTCTTTAATGAAAATGTAAATCATACTTTTTCTTAAAATGTTCTTGTTCCTTGAATAAGAATCTAATCTAATGAAGATAAGGATAACTATTTGTAAAATAAAGTCTTCTTGAAAAATTATTGTAATTTTATAGATAATAATGTTGACAAGGAAGGCACTTACATATCCCTAAAAGAAAAGGTAATGGATTTTTAAAAAGGGTGTTTTTTGGATTTGATAAAAAATGTGAAAAATTGGAAGAGATGAGGAAAATGAAATAAGAGTTGATAAAAACATACTATTTTATAGGTACAACTTCTCTGGTTTGGAAATATTATTCCTTGAATAAAGGTGTTGGTTTACTCCAATACATATCAATGTTTGATAAGGTATTTATAGATATTTTTTGAGTGGACATTTTTATTTGGTAAGTGAAGGAGTAGTCGTTTTCTATGGGGAGGGAGAGATATTATTTATACTTAAGGAGATGGGTATTTTTAAAAAAAAATTAAATATGGAATACTATATTTTAGGTAAACCTTGTAATAATGATCTATTTAAATTAATTAATTATATATAAATAAAATATAAAGGATATATCACTTTTAACCCCTTCATAATTTGAAATTAATAGTTAATTAGAAACTGAAGTATGAAAATGTGAATTTTTTAAATGAATACTTTGGAATTTTTAGTTTGGAAAGTAATTTATTGGTTTGGAAAGAAAATTATTTTATTTCAATAAATAATTTATAAAATTATATATATTTTGGTCATGAAAACATTTCTATTAATTATTAGATCATTATTACATCATGAATGATGTATATTTGGATACACCTATTAGATATTTGTTTTATTATTCATCTAAAAATTGAAGTATATCGAAAAATTACCAAAAAACAACCCTCATAAAATTTCAACATGATGATCTAAAAAATCAAATTAATTTTATATAAATATTTTTCTACTGTAGGTTATATTAATTTTTTTTAAAAAAAATTATTCTATGAAATACCATAAAATGACTCTTTTTAAAAATGTGTTTATATTTTTTTTAGTTTTGAATCATGATATTTTTTTATGGAAATATAATATATATATTTACATAAATAAAAAAATTAATATTATTTATATTAAATTATCTTCTATTGAGGTCAAATTACTATTCCAATAGTTATGTTAATATTCCAAATGATCAGGTTACTATTCTTAATGGTAATATTACTATTCAAATAGCAACACTACGCTTATAATAGTAAAATTTCCCCGTGTAAAATATAATGCATCCCATATTTCAATATTCACCTCCATTTCTATGATAGTTATACATTTCTATTTTCTAAAATTTGAATTATTTTTCTAATAATCTATTTATTTTCTATAGTCTCGTTCATGGGGATGATTATATGCGATTAGAATGATCAAAATTATCCTATTATAGTTATTATATTTTAAACTTTTTTGACCCCATGTAAAATAGAAATGTTTAATGTGTTTACTCATTATATAATGCAATTATTTTCACTACTAAAATAAAGTAATTTTGGTTTCACTATGTGTTGTTTTTGAAAAATACTAAATCATATAATATAATACCCATTTATTTGATTAAAAATATCATTTTGAAACTATGGTTTGATATATTATTAAATAAATTTTGGGGAAAATACAATGGTATATTATCCATGATTAGGGGGAGAGAATTATGAAATTTTCATGGATTTTGGTAGAATATACCTGGGTATTATAATTGAAGTGGAAAAATAATTTTTATTAAATGTAATTATCCATCTTTCATTACTGGAGAGGAAATAGACAACTCAACATGATGATAAGACCCTATAAACAACGATGAAAGATGTGGGGAATGTGAAATGACCAAATAGTAAAATTAGTGATAATGAAGATCTATTCATTGGTATTATGTTAATACTGGGGAGATTGTTGAGTCAATGAATCACATTATTTCAAAAATCATAATACACATTATATGAAAATGATCTAATATGAATTTACAATTTAAGTTTTTATAATTATTTGGAATGAACATTTATTAACTCAAATAACATATCTCAAATACCTTTTTAGAAGAATAACAAAATTAAAAGAATCATTACATAATTCTATAATTAGATTTAGAAATTCTATATTGGTAAAAATATAACTATTTATTAGATAAAGAAACAAGTTTAGTTTACTAGTAGATAATGAAGTTATTACAGATACAATTACGAATGACTATATACTTTTTGGAATTGGACCATGTGATTTTGTTAGAATGATTAATATAAACAATTAAAAACATAAAAAATAAAAACAACATGTATGTAATTAATTATTACAATTTTTATTCATTTTGCGGATTTGAAAATTTTTGTTGTTTAGAGAGATTTCGATCATAGAAATATTTTTATTTTTGGGTGTTTTTTATAACAATTACTATTTTTTGTGGTGTAAATTATAATGATCTTATAATTTCCATATTAATCATTTTTATATTGACCCGTAATTACCAAGGGACTATGAGGATAATAAGAAATATGAATTTCCAATCGTCTGATTTATGGCTTCTATTTCTAGGAAGATAGCAATCAAGTACTTCTGTTGTGTGGATGTGAGCTACGACTGACATATATTTTTAATGGAATTCAATGTTTGGAATACAAGATTTGCGATAGTTAAAATATCAATGATAATTAATAATAATATTAAATTTATATATGGTGAGAGAGATCATATGATCACACTCACTGTTTGTGTTTTGGTAATTAAAAAATACCATATTATGGGAAATTATAATTTTAAGAACATTTGTAACTAAAATAATTAGTTTTTTTGTTAATGTTATGATTAAATTATTCTTAAATTTTATTATATATAATTATTTATATATTTAATTATTTTTATACCTAGTTTTTTAATTTTATATTACATGTTTTATAGGATTCATACTAAATTACTAAGATAAATATTTTGTTAAGATATTTAAATACTATTTATAAAATGTTTCATACTATTTAATAAATATAAACTTATTTTTCAATGGTTTATGTAAAGGTAGAGTAATTTTTTGGTGTTTTATAAAGGTAAATTAAGGTTTAAAAGGGTTACATAATGATAATTTTTTTTCTTTGAGTTGTGGAATGGTAAATATTGTTTTTGTTGTATGTAGGGGAAACCCAATTATTATTTTGCTTCGGTAGAGGTAACTCATGAATCATAATAGTTGTATAAAGGTACCTCATAATACTAGTAGTTTTTAAAGGTAAATAGTGAATTCTAATATTCATATAAAGGTAATCCACAAATTCTAACAGTTAGGTAAGAATTTACTACTATAAAGGTAAAACACTAAGGAGGTCTCAGTGGAAGCATACCCATATTTTTTTGTAGTACCCGTGTAAGGTAAACATAATTTTTTATTTACCTATACAAGAGTATCATAATTTTTATATTACCTATGTATAGGTACCATCACATTTTAAATTACTATTTAAGGGTAAGCTAAGTCTCATATAAAGGTAAGTAGGGTACTTCAATATTTTCATAAGGGTTTCAACACATTTTAAAACACTCATGTATGGGTTACTTGGGAATCACAAAAAGGTTAAGAGGGATATCTAATACCTACATAAGGGTATAAATCTAGGAAATGGTAAATCTATGTAACTCATATGCAGCGGGATTGTCTGATATAATTGTAGTATAAATTTAGCAGCATCGTAAATTCAGCTATGTGAATTGTATCTTCTACATTAATACTAATAGGTATGTGGTAAAATTATATCAATGGTGAGAATATGATTAAATAAAATTGAAATGTGAAATCATATATGGCAATATACTTTACAGAGTGGATTTAGCTATGTGAATTTCATTATGCGGTTATAAAATTTTCTTCGGTTATTCTAAAACATAAAAATATACAATTTTTTTATATATGGATTATCTTTATTTTTACTACATGTTATATAAATATTCTAAGTGTTTTAGTAGTTCTAAAATTATAGATTAGATATTTATAATCTGTTTACACATGATTTCATTTTTTACAAGGAATTAAAAGAGTTCATCATGGGATTAAGGTTGTAGGGATATTCATAGTTTGCTTTTTTGTAAATTCAGATATTTATAATTAAATTAGATGAAATATGAATTGTCAGTCTTGAATATTTTCTGGTAGATTTATCATGATGTTAATAAATATTATTTACTGATATATAAAATTTTCTAAAATGTTCCACAATATATTTTTATATTCTACTAAATATCAAGGATGACTCACATTAATATTATTTTTCATTTACATATAGAACAGTATCCAAAAAAATAATCATGGAAACACTAAATTAGTTTACTTGTTTTACATATAAATTTTATTTTTTTAGAAAAATAAAAATTAAATGGTATTCAAATTTTAATTAATTTATTCATGAATAAACTATATATATAGTTCATAAAATCAATTAAATACAGTGAGTCTGTGGAAATTATTAACCTGAAAAATACTACAGAATTTTTTGATTGGATACTATTATCATTGAATTATGATTGTTTGATCCTTCTCTGATAGTGAGTTTTTTGATAACTCAATACATAGACCATTAAGTGTTCATATTATTATATAGTTTTTATTCTACATAATATTTTTTTCTGAATAAGTTTAAAAGGTAATACTACACATTAAAATGTAGGATAATGGGTAGTGACTCACAAAAAAATTCAAACCTTTGATTTTTCATATAGTTTTGAAAAACAAAGGTAATTTTAGTTTTTCAATAACTAAAACAAAGATGGGAAATCAGTTAATCCATATATGGGTGAAAAATAGTGTTTGGTTTATATCCTCACTTCAATTGATAGTTTCAGGTTGTTTCATTATGTGGGAAAGTGGTGGTTATACTAGGTTGATTCTCTATATGGGAATGATGGGGTGTTCCTCCATGAGATAAAATGGAATTTTTAATAGGCTTGTGATATCCCATAAAAAGACATAGATTACATTATAGGGGGTTACATATCTTTTAGTTTAGATAAGGGGTGAATATTAAAGTATGATTATTTATATCTAAACTAATATTAAAATATAATAAATCCATATATTTTTTTTATTTATGTTGTAATAATATTAAATCTATCATATAATATTTAAGTAAATTTAAAATTACAATTCAAACCTCCCTTGTATATTCTACTATATTTGTTTTGAGACTCCAATTTGCAATAATAACATGAACCCTAGCTTGATATATTTTTTATTTATGCTTTTAATTTCTTAAATTAACCATCAGAGGGAATATAACTATTTGAGATAGAATGAATAAGTTCAAATGATGGATGGATACATCAATTGCCACATTCTTTTGTTGGAATAAACTATATCTAATAGAAATATGATATGGAATCATTCTTAATGAAACTAATCATTGATCATTGGATGATATGAGGAAATCCATAAAAATTTCCCAATAGAGACACTAAATCTGTAGTTTGTAATGATGTGTAAAACTATGTGGTGAATTAAATTGTGAAGAATATTTTTTATTGTGCAATAAATATAATTTTTTAGGAATGTATCTTTATGGAAAAAATACCTGATATTTTAAATATCATTTATGTTACACATCATGGATTAGATAATCTTATTAGGAATTATTTAAAAATATTAAGATTTGAATATCTAGAATTGAAAATTAGTAATGGTGAAAATTTAAATCAAATATTTTATAGATTTACTAGTATTTTTAATGGTATATATTTTTTGGCAGAAACATTGTAAAACCATACACATTTTAGTTTAACTATTAGATAAATTCTAAAGAAGTCTAATTTTAAAAAGTTTTATATTAATAAATATAAAAACCTCTAGGAATATTAATTTTATGAGCTTATTAGATCATTGTTACAATATGAATTTGATAATAAAAATCATACTCAAGATGATAATTCAATGAAAAAATGAATTTCTATTAATTCAAATGTCACTAAAAAAACATCAGATTCTATGTTATAGGGTATTAATATGAATGTTAAAAAAAGTTCAAAAAGATAAGATGTTAATGAAATAAAGTCCACTTGAGATTATTTTGTAAATACAACCCTAATAATTATTTCAAGGAGAAGAAGAATGGTAATGTTATTTACAATGATTCTTAAGATATAATATATTGTTATTATGTCAAAAGGTGGAATATCAAGAATTATTTCACATGTTTAATGAATGAATGATTAGGTTGAATAAATAAATAAAATAAAAGAAATAAATCCTAGCTATATAGAGATTCATTGGGGATTCAAGGTCTGATGAATAATCTAGTTTAAAAAATGTTGTGAAAAAATTTATTCTTAGTGGCTTCAAAAATTCATCTAAGTGATTGTACTTATTATTCCTCTTTAGGATATGACATCCAAAGACCCCGAAAAGAAGAATTTATAAAATTGGCTAAAAACATGAATATAAAGTAGAAATAATCTCATTTTTATATAAGAAAATTAGGAATCGACATAAAGTTATTCTAACATAAAATGAATAATTTATGATATATGTGCATAATGAGTTAAAATAATATAATACATATCTATAGTTTTACATATAAAATATTCAAACATCCCATGTTAATAAAGAAAAATGTTGTGAAATAAAATAAATATTAAATTTTTTTAAGAGGAATAATGGAAGCTAATATGTATATATATATATATATATGTGTGTGTGTTTTAGAAATTAATTGAAATTTCTTTATAAAAATTAGTTGTCCTTGGGATTTTAAAAATATCATAGAGATACCAAGTCTGTTGTTGTTTAATCATTATCTTCATGTTTACCTATAAACTGGTCTTTGAAATCAGTTTGGATTCCCATGAATTCAAATTCTAATTCCATTAGCCACAAATTTACATGGGTATAAAATCATTTTTAAATATTTTTCATAGGAAATGTGTCTTGGATGGATCAAAATAGTTTTTTAACCTAGATAGTGCTTCACAAATAATTATCTTATTTGATATATAAAACCTTCTATAATTTATATAACATGATGTTGGTAATGATTCATTTGGGTATAATTCTAAATGAATTGTAAAAGGTTTTTTGAGGAGAAAAATATAAAATTCCATTATTATTTCTAAATTTGAATTTATTGTACGATCAAATCATAATTTAATAAGAAATATAACAACAATATTATACTGTAATGTTTTTTAGATTTCAAAATGATAAATTAAATGTATTTAATTTTATTCAAATAAAAAATAAACTTTTGTTGTAATATTGTTTCTAAATTGACCAATCAAAAATTTACAAGCATGAATTCTATATAATCCCAAAAAATATTCTTGAATAATTGGTTGGGAAATGATACTTTAAGGCTCTTTCAAAATAATTCCTAGAACAAAACTATTATGTGATTTATTGAATATAAAAAGGCTAACACTATTTATTGTGAATCTAATTTTATATGAAAACAACACATAATAATTTTGAGGTTAATTAATGAATAAAAAACATTAAGTCTTCTAGATCACAATCATTTTTAATTATTTTATCCTATATATAATGAAATTTTGAGATGTAAAAGAATCTATTTTTTGTATTTATGATTTTAGCAGATACACATAGGTTTATTTTATTATATTAAAATATAAAACCATATCTATGTTTATCAAATTTTTATGTATGTTTGAAATTTTAAATGATGTTTAATTAATTAAATTATAAATGGTCATAGTGGTGAATTTAATAATCTGGAAATTATCAATCTTTTTGAGAAAGGGGGTATTTTTTCAACTTTTCATCTCCTAGAACACCACAATATAGATGTTTAGTATAATAGAAACAATAAAATACTGAAATAAATGGAATTCACTTAGTTAAATGAGTTTCTATATAGCTAAATATTTTTTTGAAGATGATATTAATACACATTGTAATGTTACTAATAGAATTATATTATGAACATTATTGAAAATGAAACCTTATCAGCTTAAAAAGGGGAGAAAACCCATGATTTTACATTTTAGAGTCATTAGATGTAATGTTTTTCTTCTTAATACAATGAAATATTTAGATAAATTTGATGAAAAATATGATTAATTCATATTATTATGATATTTGAAAAATAGTAATGAATATAGAGTTTATAATAAACGAAACAATATTTTTGATGAAATAATTATTATTTTGTTTGATAAAAAAACTGCTGAATAAAAGATATGATGATATCGATCAACTTGAAAATGTCTTTAGTGATTATAATGTTGAGTTAAATGTACAAAATAGAAAATATACTATGAATATATATTCTTATAATGACTTCATTTAATATTATTACCTAATAATATCAAGAATTATTTAATTGATTCTAATTTTATTTTAGAAGTAATTAATTAATTAAATAAATTTTCTAGAAAAATTTATTGTCCAATAGTTATTCAACCAAATTATTTCTATATTGTTAGGAAAAAAATGGATCTTTAGAAACAATATTGATAAATATAAGAATATTGTTAAAAATGATGATACATTTGTTTATCATGGATATTATCAAGAAAAAGGTTCATATATTGAAGAATATTTTACACATGTTTCTAGATTATAAGAAATTTGAATATTATTATATTATATTAACTTTCATGGATTTAAATTATTTTAATTGCATTTAAAAAAGAAATTTATAAAGGTTTTTTAAGGAGGTTTAGGTTACTAAATCCATGTTATTAAGATGAAAATAATCATGATCATGTTTTGAATATATATAAGGATTTATATGGATTTAAACATGATCCATGATATTTGCATGAAATGATTACTAGTTTTAATATAAAAAAAATAGAAGGTAAGGATTGACCCGTATTTATTTGTTATGATTAATTTTAATGATATTTTGATTTTGAATATTTAAATTAGGGACATATTTTTTTTAAGATCATGAGAAAATATTTTTAATGGATTTTTAGAAATAGTAACTCTATAATATGATATGAGTATGATGGGAGAATTGAAATTAATTCTCGATCTAAAAATATTTAAAATAAATGATTTTATTTTTAAAAATCAGTCTGTGAATCATAAGGATATATTTAATGGATTTAATTTTGTGTATTCGAAATGTGAGAATAATAAAATGGGTAGTACTTGTAAATTATATTTAGATAAATTTATAAAAAATTATAATTTTTATACATATTAAAACATTATTATAAGGATGATAAATTTAACTTCATAAAGGCCATATTTAATGGTTCCTATTTTCATGTATACTAGATTTCAAAAAGTACATAATGAATGTCACATTAATTATGATAGGATAAATATTTGATATGTTACAGGATCTCCAAATCATTGGGTACATTATCCTAATAAAATTAATTCTAATTTTACATTCTATCGTAATAATGATTTTTGTTGATGAAATATAGATAATAAAACAAATTATATAAGAGTCATTTACATGATAAATTTTTAGTGTGTTGGGATTCTATGAAACAAAATTTTGTTTCAATTTTAAAAGATAAATCAAAATAATTAATTGACACATCATCTAATGTATTTTAATTATAAATGAGATATATAATTAATGATTTTATTTTTGATTTTTATAATATTACAAAAAAATTTGAACATAATTATGCAATTTATATTTGTAAAAATTCTGTATAATACTCTATGACTAAGTACATTGTTGTTAAAATTAATTTCCTTGTGAATCATATTAAAAAAGGGAAAAATAAAAAAAGATATTACATCTGATGGAATGTGACTGATGATATTTTTAACAATACCATGGACTTTACTATGTTTGAGAAAATCATGTTTGAACTTGGTATGATAAAAATTTACAATTTTATAGAAGTAATTTATTTTGATTTGGAGTTTTCTTCTGTGATAAAATTTTTAGATTTCCAAGATATCTATAGTAACCCAGAATTTTTTTCAGTTTATTAATTTTAATTTATGTAGACATTTGTTTATTGTTTAATTGTTTTTATGTTTTCTTAATCCTTAAAATTTTTGTCCACTTATATTTTAAACATTAACATTAATGAAATATAATTTTTGGAAAAAAATTTACATTATTTATCTTCATATTAATGAAATAATTTATCCTGGTCAACATTATCATTTTGATAATTTCTAAAAGGGGGTAATATTTTAATATTATAATTATTTTTTAAATTTTCCAAAAGGGGAAGAATGTTGATGTGGCTCCTTGGATCATTTTCACAAAATAGGTTTTGATGAGTAACAAATTCAATGTGATGGGTAATTATAATTTCCCTAATATCACTAAGTGTCTTATTTAATTTTTTATCTAATTTATTGAAAAATGTATGATTAAATTTATATATATTATTTTACATCACATATATTATAATAAAAGGCCATGCTTAGATTGTTTATAAAATTTTATATATATTTAATATTAATTTCTTATGAAAGATATGTAATTTTGGAAATTTAAATATAATTTATACAATTTTTTATCGTGTTTTATAATGGTAACCTTAAGTTTCACTAGGTTATTTAAGGGTAGAGTAATTTTTATTATGTTGGGTAAAGGTAACCCTAGGATTACAAGGGTTATATAATGTTATTAATTTTTTTACATGAGTATTATAAGGGTATTTGTTGTTTTTGTAGTCACAGAAGGGTAACCCACTAATTTCCTTTCAAGTGTATTGGTATGTCAGGAATTATAAAAGTTTCTTAAAGGCATCTCAATTATTTTAATAGTAGTGTAATGGTAACTCAATAATTCTCGTAGTTTCTTAAGGGTAACTAGAAAATTATTATAGCTATATAATGGTACTTCCACATCACATAATGGTAAAATCCGTAGGCTATTTTTGTGTAAGGGTGAAAATGATTTTATATTGCCTACAAAAGGGTTGAAATAAATTTTATATTACTTTGGAATGGTTTCTAGCATTTTTTTGTTACCTATGTATAGATACCATCATTTTTTAAATACCCACATAATGGAAACATGAGTTACACATTAAAGATATTAGGGTTAATAAGTTTTTATGTAATGATACTAGGAAATTTTTTAAATACCCATCTATTGGTATACTAGGTCTCACATTAAAATAATTAGGGATATTCAATACCTACAAAATAGTAGAAAGTTTTATAAAGGTAAAACTCTATTACTCAAATTCATTGGATATGTATCATGTAAGGATAGAAAAAATTTGGCTGCATGTTAATTTTATCTATGTTAAATGTATAACCTATGCTAATAGTTTTGGCCACATGGTAAAATTTGTTATGTAGTAAGATATAGATATGTGAATATGGACAAGTGAAATTAGCTATGTCAATAAATTTTCATACATGTATTTGGATATGTGAATTTTGACACGTGTTTGTGAATGTTTCTAATGGTTTTCCTAAAACCAAGATTTTTTTTGATTTTATGTATGTTTTATATTTCTATTTTTTATGAGTTTAATAAAAAAACATTTAGTACATTATTATTTTAAAATTACACATTACTTATATATAATCCATGATAACAAGTTTAAAAATTTTTAATGCTGAATTAAATGAGATCATCATTGGAAAAAAATTTAAGGATATTTACAATTTTTATTTTTAGAACATTTGATTTTTAAATTCAAATATATTTAAATAAAAAGTTACATTCTGAAATATTATTAGTTATTTTTCTAATGATATTAATATTTATTATTTACCGATATGTTAAATTGTCTAATGACTTTCTCTATATATTTTTTATTATACAGAAAATAGAGGACTAATGAAATGATTATTACTTTTTCATTTACATGTGGATATTTAACTGGGAAATAATCTTTTTTAACTATGTTGTACATAATTTTTTTAACATTAAAAACACATATATCAGAAAAAATAAAGTTGCAAAGACATCCAAATTAGAAAAATCATGTAAAATGGGAAACATTATATAACGAGCTAACATAAAATGTGGAAGATAATGAGGTTGAGAAACTTCATGAATTATACTAAAATTTCATACATTAGTGACCTACTACTTCTCACAAATAATAATCACTTTTTTGTTCTTATGATATTGGGGAGTTCCTTGATACCTCAAAATACAAAACAAGAAATGTTCATTTGGTTTATTGTTTTTAATTATTTCTAGAATTTTGTATGTGCATAATTATAATAGGTTATACTAGCCATTAATATGTAGGAATTCATGTTGTCACTCCGAAACAATATTTAGGCTTTGGGATATTCTTTTTGGGACCAACAATAGATACCTTAAATCAAATTTACAGACATATCATTCATTTTAGTTTCATAATTAATGTTTTAATAATATATTTTTAATGAAGAATTTGTTTTTCTAAATAGTATTCTATGAGTATTTTCAAAATTTTAAAATATTATTTTCTTTAATTACAGTTTAGAAAATTCTTTTGTTATATTTTTTTAATAAATTTACTTTAAAACTCCATTTATTTAACATTTTCCACAATAATTGATAAAATAATGACCATTTATTTTGTTGTGAAAAATGTATTTCTATATAATATATAACACTATTTCAGTGATATTTTAATTTATGGGTATTTTGAAATACCAATATAATGAATACATATAGAGAATGAAAAGTATAAATTTATGTTTTAACTTTAATTCACTTACACCTATTTTTTATTTGTGGGAAAAAGAGTGGCACAACAATTTTTATTTGATCATGTGTTTACCATGATTACAACCCTATATTTTATGGGTTTTATTCAATATGTATAGCTCTTAATTTATATAATTTTATACTCTAGTTCATTACCCTAATTGTTTTTATGGAATAAAGTATTTCTTTTGTGATTATAGAAGTATTAGTTGGGACAATGGAAAATATAAATCATACAAGACCACATATTTTTTATCTAGAAAATTATAATTAATGACATGATCATATCAAATACTATATCATTAGTACTTGTGTTGATAACACTATCAAGATGATAGAAAACATTAAAGTTCTATAGAAGTAGACCAATCAATTCTACCATGTGTAAAAACAAGAAAACCAGGAAAATCATATAGTTCATAGTAGTTTATTGATTTCTTTTATCACTATAAAAATGTAATTTAAAATAATAATAATCCTGAAATATTTCTTAACATCAAACACTAATCTTTAAGAGAATTGCAACATATTAAAAAATATTATTATTCAAATGTGACCATTATAACCTAGCCATTAAAATTGGGAAGTATGAATAGTAATGATTATATTTTGAAACATTTGTATAATGGGTTTAGATGAAAATAATTTTTAGATTAATTATTATAAAATAAGAACATATTTTTAAGTAAATTCATTTTATTCTTCCAAAATATATTATCTTAAAAAATTTGTTTTATTTATTATTTTGAATGAATAATATAATAAATTTATACCAATTTTAGAAGTTATATTTGATAAAAGTGATATCATTTTTCAAATATAAATAACTAGATATTCATAAATAGTATATTTGGGATTTTTCTACAATGATTTATTTTTAGTTAATTGATTAGAATATCTATATTTGCTAAAGTATAATTTATTTTCTTTAAATATAGCAATTAAAAAGAATCATATGATATTTACATAATATTCTCATCATTAAATTATTAGTGATAAAATTAAATACATAAGAATCATAGTTATAATTTATTTTGGTATAAGATTATTTTTTGGAAAAATGATGCAATAAAAAACTATTTTTTGTCGGTTTAGTATTTTTATTTTCAATTAATTTATTCACATCTATGAATTTATTCTTGAAAAAATGGATTAAGTAATAATATAATGGTTTTATATTTTATAAAAATTTATTTCAAATTTTTTTATCAATATGAATAGTAATAATTGTTAATATTTGTCACATTAGAAAGGATAAGAAAAGAAAAAATGATAAAACATTGGAATAAGACTTTAAAATGACAATAAAACATTAATTTAATTAATTTTATGAATGGGGTTCAACCATACTCATCCCCAAATCAAAATTATGGACATTGTGGACCATTTTTAGCTGATAATTTCTTATATATTGTTTTATGTAAAAGAAAACACAAATGTCATTCTTTTAAATATAAATTTCTATTATAAGTTAAAATAGGGATTAAATATGTTTTTATTAATTAAAAACAAATCATTTTATGAATAGTTTACTTATTTTAATGATGTAAAATTGATTTCTATTTTTAGTTATTATATAATAATTTAATTTACTTACGAAACACTGATACATTGTTTATTGAAGTAGTGGAAAAAATTATTAAATAATTTTTGAAACCATTCATGATATATGTTTTGGATGTATTTTGGTGTTCCATGAATTTTTTTTTAATTATAATTTATATATTATATTTAAATGATCTTTATTTGAAATAAATTTTAATCTTCTTAACATTAATGTCAAATTAAATGAGAAATTCAGAAAATAATTTTAATGGTATATTATGTTAATAATATTTTATTTAATTATTTAAAAATTATAGATGTCATTATATAAGAATTTAGGTATGAATATGATCTAAAATTTCATAACATGAACAGTTTTTAACAATTATAACCTTACAAGAAGATTTATAACCCTTAATTGTTGAAAAATTTGTTACCACAGTTAAGGATCAAAATGGAACAAGGGTGATAAAACAAATAGATAAATTGGAAAATATCACCTAAAATTTTCCCAATTTTTCTTGATTATAATATTTAGGATCATTGTAATATTATATTTCAAATATAAATATTTGGTTACTATTTTACTTGAAAATTAATTTATATTAATTTTTTAATTTATGAAATTACAATAATTTTCCTCCCCACACATATAAAAGTAACCCCCATATCCATTACAATACACACTTGATGAGCCATTTGTTTCATTAAATGACAAAAAAATACATTCATAAATACGCCTATTATTTCTTAGTGGTATTATTTTGTGCATATTTACATCCTCAAGTGGATTAATATGATCAGAAAAAGATGATACTTAAAGAAGAGGTATAGATTTTAATAGAATGTTTTAAATTTATTTCATCATATACCTCATTCAAAAATATTCCAAATATTATGAAATAATAACATTAGTATCTGCCATATAATTTTATGTTATGATGTTGACTTAATAACCTTAATCCATCTCTATCTTCATCTAAGTCGAAATGAAACCATTGTTCGTTTGTACAAATTATTTCCATCTCACAACTGATTTAATTCAATTTCCATTAATGCCTCGATATGATGATCATGACAATAGATATAAAGTCTATATATAAAATTTATGACATATTTATTCCTTTAAAATTATAATGTATTATTTTCCATCTGACATATCCATAAAATGGTAAATAATAATGCCACTCATGTGTGTGTGTGGACTACCACCACCATAACACAATGGTATTCATTTTTATATATTCATGGATGGTAATAAAGAATTAATTAATGATTATATATGAAATATATTATATAAAAATTATTAGGGAATGTTGAATTATTATTTACATTTTCTTCATTCCAACCATCAAAAATTGGAAACAACCCAATGGTGTACGCATGAACAACTATATCACGAAGTGATGTAATTCATATTTCTTTATCACTTATTATGAATTTTTTAAAAGTACATATAATTAATAAATATTATTTATATATTATGATTTTTATTATTGATATGATGATACCATGACTGAGATTCAATGTCTAGAACCATCAAATCAAATCTTGCATGGGAAACAGACTGGTTTTCACCCAAATGTACTTTTTAAGAGAGATTTTTTAATAAAAGGATAATTGGACATTATAAAACAGAATGATACATAGTAATTTATGTATAAATACGTTTTTATCACATTTATAATAAATGTATTCATTTATTATATTGGGTCTGAATATGTATGGAGAATGATGATACATGAGGTGAGGGATTTATGATTCAATTCCATTTTAAATAATATTTTTTTATTTAATTTACATTTTGAAAACTATAATATCGATATTTGATAACTACATTTAGTTTTTATTATACTTGTTTTATTTAATGAATTTTGGATTTTTTACCACATTCTTCTTTTTGTTACTTAATAAAGTTCAGAAAATTTATCTAATAAAACATGTCTTTATTTCCCCTCTTTGAGATAGAAAACTATTTTCATACGAATCAATGTTTCATTTTTTTAAAGAACATTTTTAACTATTCATAAATTATTTTTAAATTAAATTTTACTAATGTTTTACATTCAATGAAATGTTTCAAAAACAATATTTTTTTGCATTTTCAATTGATTTTTTTACAAAAGATATGAACAAAATATTTGTTTTAATGATTACAATATGAACATAATTTCTCACCATCATGAATGTTAAATGATTAGAATATTCATTTTCATGTTCTAATATTTCCATTCAAAGAATTTTATTTGTATAATATTTTGGAAATATTGTTATTTTAACTATGTGATTTTAATTTCAAAATATAATTATCTTAAATAAATATTCCAATGACCTTTTTATGGTATTATTTATCAACAGTAACTTCCTTTGATATTACTTTTAATATACTTGGTATATTATCTAGTGATACCATCCTTATTATTTTTTGTATATGGTCATTTATTATGATGATGAAATATTTACGAAACCAATTTTCTTTTTATAGGTTATGCTATAATGAAATGATTACTGTTTTCATGAATTTGTGACATAAATTTTAATGTATTAATATTATGTGAGGGTTGGGTCTCTTAAATCCCTTTAATTAATAGGTTAATTTTATATTGATATCTCATGAGATGATGATGATAATCATGGAAATGAATAAAAATTTATTTGTTCAAATTTTTATTAGTGATTATTATTATATTCTATATTTACTCACAATAGTATATATATATATGTGATTGTGGATAATGTTTCTGAACATTTGAATGATTATTATAATTTCCTCATAGATTTCCTCAAAAAAATTCACTGATATGATTGTGAATATATTTTTTCACAAACAAATTAATTAAAATTCTTATGATTCCACAAACCTATATTATGACTATTTGAAATTGTTTACTTCTATGAAACCATTAATAATCATGATTATAGATATGAAATTATTTTTTGTTTATTATTTATGTTTTTTGGGGTTTGAATATTTTTATTGAGAACATGTATTTTTAAATATTCTCCCACCATTGTGATCATCTTAAGATTTTATGTGATTAATATTTTCCATGTTTTACCTTGATGAGATTATTAGATAAACATTTTTTATGAATTCCTTCCCTTAGAAATGAATAATGGTTTATATTTTTATGCCAAATAAGGGTACTAAATGTTAATAACATACTAGTAGATGATGTTGATTTTTATGAACTATTTTTTAAAAAACATCTCTAATGACACTAATCATATATGATTCTAGTGTGTATTGTAATGTTATGAAATGGATATGTATCTAATAAGATATAATATTTATGAACAATAATTTATGGTCGTAAAGTTTGTATGGGAGGATGGTTTTTTTAATATTTGGATATTAGGATTAGTGAAATCTGGGATTAAACCCATAGGATAACAATAAGTATAGAAAAAAATTATGTGTTATGGTAAGGTATAAAGTTTTTTTCCTAAAACATGCATCACTATCTAGATACTAGAAAATGTATAAGATTATAACACTTACATACCGTGGGGTAAAATCTCTTAATGAAACATATTGAGGATTAACTTAATCATAAATGGTGCATTATGAGTTGATTTAAAACCATACATATATATGGTCACTCTCTGGAGATATACGTAGGTTAATTCATATTTTTTTTGTCAATAATTATGAAGTACTAAAATAGATAATAATAGATGTATAAGGATAAGTCAATGGTGTCATAGATTAAAAATAATGTTTGATGACTGAGTCCTCCTATGATATATTTATCATGATAATATGGTTTTTCACTATGAT
Source organism: Viscum album (assembly GCA_963277665.1). Classification (NCBI taxonomy): domain Eukaryota; kingdom Viridiplantae; phylum Streptophyta; class Magnoliopsida; order Santalales; family Viscaceae; genus Viscum; species Viscum album. Next base: position 1,272,062,942 of record OY728132.1, on the reverse strand, counting down.
TTTTGTCACTCATTCATTGCTTTTGGGTTTTCCTCAATGGTTGTAATGGGTATGTATCAAGTGGACATAGAATATGATTGGAAATGCAATGACTGAATTCTTGAGAGATAGAATGAGGTTTTATATGGAATGAAATACCTTTTGATTATTTTCAATTTGAAATCAGGATATATGATAAAAAAATGTAAGATTTGTTAAGTTTTCTAACACAAAATGTAATAGTAATTTTGACATTACTTGAAGTTCATGTGGGAAGGACTATTCAAAAAAGAAAGTTCAATTTTATACATGTTAATAATGTGGGAAGAAAAACCTCTGATAATGTATCAATGTAAGGGGAATATTTTTTTATGTGTAAATTAAGGGGATAATGAAATGCATTTGAAGGGAAATTTATGTATTATATATGGTTAAATATGGAATTATATAATTATATGAACCAATCCAAGGGTTTAATCGTAGAATAATGAAGGACATATGGTATGCCCACTATTAAAGTTGACTAATTCATGCATTTATATATTTGGGTTTGTGAATTATTTAATAGAATTTTTTTATAAATGAAATTATGGTTATAACAATCTTGAAACATCTAAGGATTGTTCAGAAGTAGCTTATCATTATTTATTTTCATACAATTTTTGAATGGTTCCTACAACATAAGAATGTTATATATTGTTATGGTTATATTTGTTTTGGGAAAACGTGATTAAGGGAAAGATAACTCTAATTATGTTCTTTATTGTGAGAAAATAATATTTATTATGTATAAATACATGGAAGATATTGAAAGTTTAAATTAGTTATTATTGGGGACCACGATAGTGATTAATGAATTCATGAAATATGTTTGATGATGATGTTTTTTTTTCATTTTTATATTTTTAGAATTTATTTGATAGTCTATTATTTTATTTTAGTAACATTGATAACATCATTTTTGTGTATCATATTTTTTTAATGATTATTTATGGTTATTCAGGTTATTAAATTTCTTTAGGAGATTAAACTATAAAGGTATTCACATGCTTTTTATGTGGCATTTTGAGATACATTTTTTTTCCAATGGTAATGTTAAATTAAATCTTGAAAATAAAAAATGTGCTCAAATAATTTGGATTTTTTGGATTTGAAAATTGGTTATATATATATTAGAGGAGTCAAATAGTTGACTATTAGTGGAATGAATTATGTTGAAATTTGGGTGATATTGTTTATATTTTAGAGATTCTTGTATTATATTTATCCATATTGGAAAACTTATTCAATCCCTTTTTATATTTTTAAAAATATTTAGAGATTGGTGGAATATATTTTCATTATTTTATATATATTATCTTAATCTAAATGTTAATTATAGTTCTTCTATTATGAAATATTTATCTTGAAAATTCATTTTTTTGTAGTATGAGATGTACCTGAAATTGATCATAGAACAACAAAATTATAAAATTTTGTTTATTAAGTGTAAATATATCAATTAAGTGTATCTTATTATTTTCTATACCATGAATGTTAAATAATCCTTCAAAATAAGTAAATGTGTCTTGAAATAAAAATAGTATTATTTTATCATCTTTTTTGATTAATTGATTATTTTTAACCACTTATTCATTTTTGGTTTAGTGGCCATTGTCTTTATCATGGCCATGTTCTCTATCACATTTTATTTGACTTTGGATGACACCTTTCTCTTCCATGTCTATATTTTGACATCCCATTAATTTTATCCTTATATATAAAGACAATTATTTTATATTTTAGGCAACATTTTTCTTTCCCACTACCCCATTTTAAAGGATATTTTACTATCCCTTTGTATGATGTGGGGTTTCAAAGAATGTATTTTAAATAACTGAATCATTACGGGTAAATGAAAAATTGAAAGGGGTAAATTGATTTCTAGGGGGTATGTAACATCCTAATAGTATATTTATATATAATAATAAACATTATAACTTTCTAAATATGAAACACCAATCATTAAGCTGATTGGGATACATTATAACGATATTATTATTTAAATATGATTGTTATACCCAAGAAGTTAAAATTATAAAGTTATAATAGTAAGGAATATATTATGAAACATATTTATAATGTTTTTAAATAAAAATTTTTATTAATTATTTGTTGAGAAATAAGTACTCAATTTTTATTAATGACCTTTTTTTCTCAAAAATATGTTTTCTTCAATAAATAATTTTTCTAAGTTATATGATAGAATATTTTAATTAAAATCTTCTAATTTTAGAATTATTATATAAATAAAATTATATTATTTTTAAAATTACCATCTTAAAACTATATATGGTTGATATTTTGAGATTTTTCTGAAAAGATGGATTTTTTTGTAAATAGTGAAAAAATAATGTTTTTTATAAAATAATAACTTTTATTTAAATATTGTAATTAAATATTCCAATTTCATTTTAAAATAACAAAAAAAATTATGCAATTGTAATAAATATTATTAATTACATAGGAATCATAATGATAACTGATTTTGGTAAAAGATAATTTTCGAGCTTAAAAAACATTTTTCTAAAAACTGTTTTTCACTGCATTTTATGTTTTATCATAAATTAATATATTTTAATCATATAAATTGATGAATAATGAATTTTATCTATATTTCAAATCACAAAGTTCAAATTTTTATGATATGTTCATTTTATTTTTTGGAAATTATGAAAAGTAACCATGGTAAATATTTGTTATGTCGGTGAGTGTAAAATGGGAAAACATGATTAACAATATTGGATAAGATGTTAAAATAATCATAAAATAGTCGATTAATATATTTTTGTGTGTGCTTAATCTATAACCATCCATTATTATATTTTATGACTATATTTTTCCATTTTTATTTGGTGATGTATTATATATTATTTTAAATATAGAAAATTATAATATGTCACTCTCCTACATTAACATTTCTGTTATATTTTTATATCGTGATATAAATAAGTCATGAATTAATATAAATGGATATTTATAGAATAATTAATATATTAATATATTGTAATTTATTTATAAATTTTAGTGATTATATAATTTTCATAAAATCACACACAACACCAACAAAATGATTTTGCATGAACTATATAAAATATACTAAATAATTGTAAAAACCACACAATAAATAATCTTTTTATGGGATATGGTGTTATAGAAATTTTATTAGATATTATTATTTATATGTTATAGTGAAATGATTAATATTATAATTTTTTTTATCTTCATAACTTTATAGACAAATTAAATTAATTTTCCCAAAAATGCCTTTAATTATATTTTATGTTATTATAATTTTAATAAATAATTTGAAAAAATAATAAAAATATTGAAATAGAAAAAATGGTGGCATATGATTTATAATTTATTTTATTGAACAGTTGATTGAAAATTTTCACCATATATTTAAATTTTTAACCATTAATGATTCATAAATTTGTTACCACATTTAAGGATAAAAGGGTTCACAAGGTGTTTAAAACAATGAGATATGTTTCAAGACATCACATATATTAGTGAAGAAAATATTTTATGAGATAATGTATACACATAAGAATCATAAATTTGATATATATTATTTTTATGACTTTTATATGAAAAAAATTATAAAAATTATAAAAATTATTAAATTCCAAGAGTTCGCATCCCCTCACTTGTAAAATTTAATCTGATATCATTTCTTATACACAATTAGAGAGATATTATTTCATCCATTACCTACCCAAAATCCTTCCCAACAACCCTAATAATTTCAAATAAGTGTTATTTTTTTCTTAATACTAACCATTTATGGATTAAGGTGTTAAAAAATGAAGGCTTTCAAAAAAAGAGGTATAACTTAAAAACAGATGTTTTATTTTAATTTCATCATTTACCTCGTTAAAAGTTATTACATTAAAATTTATATAGTAAAATCATTATTATATATATAAATAGATGTTATTATGTTGTTGTGTTCACCTTAATCAATCTATTTCTCTATCCAATGGGAACATAAACCATTTTTCATGTGTACGGAAGACTACAACCTCACAATCTAATGTAATTTATTTTCCATCACCACATCTAAAATCCATTTATAATGATATATTTAAAATTTATATATGTTATTAATGAAATATATATTATTTTTAATTATTATATATTATCTACCATCTATCTTTCTATCCATTGGAGAAGAATAATATTGATTTTGCATACATTTGGACTATGACCTCCCCAAAGTGATGTGATCCATTTTATGTTTTCACATTAAATGGATTATAATATGGAAATAGTTAATGAATATATATGATATAAATTATATGAATGGTATAATAATATTTTAATAAATATTAATTATTATTTACCTTTCTTTCATTCCAACCATTGAAAAGTAGAAACATCGCTCATGGATTCATCTGACTACCGTCTCCTTAAAGTGTGTAAATTATTTGTCATCACCATATTATATGAATAATTATAAATGTGTATAGAGTTAATAAATATGATATTTATTTTATGACTTATATTTTTTGTTTAATGAAATCATGGCCAAGGTGCAAGGGCCAGAACTATTGAACCAAAACATGCATGGAAAATGGATTGGTTTTCCCCTGAATGTCCATTTAAAAATAATATCTATAAAAAGATAATTTTATATTATAAAAAGGAATGTTACATACTAATTTATGGATTATTATGGGTTTTTAATAGGTATTTAATAAATATATATATATATATTATACATGAGTTTTGAATATTCATGAAGAAAAATGAGACATTAGGAAAGAGATTTTTCATTCAATCACCTTTTAATTGGGATTATTTTTACTTGAAATAAAATTGATAATATTATATGAACTTTATATAATAATACAATTTAATTTTTATTATCCTCAATTTATTTCAAAAAATTTATGTTTTAGTATAATGTTACTTTATTTTCTACTAAAAAGGAATCATTTTTATGGAAAATACAACCTTATTTCTACTGTTTTGAATGGAATTACTTTTTATTTTATATCCATGTTTTCAAAAAATTCATGATTTTTTTTAATATTATTAAATTACTATTTAAATTAATATTTCACATATATTTATTTTTATTGAAACGTCTGAAAAACATCTTAATATTTTCTAAATGAGGAAATTTTTACCAAATCTATGAATATATTATTTATTTTAACCATTACAGAATGAAAGAAATATATTACCTTCACAACAAATCAATGAGTAGATGTTTCCTTTATATATTTCGATGATTATTTTTATGGAATGTATTTTCCATAATATTTTGGAAATATTTTTATTTTAAATAAGTTATTTCGAAATGAAAATGGTATTTTCCTCAATAAATATTACAGTAGTCTTTTAAAGTTGATTTTTTATTATGATGATATCCAATGATGTTACTTATCTTTTATAGATGGTAAAATCCAATTATTCAATCGTTATTATTTCTCAATATGGTTATAGATTATAATGACAAAATTATTGATGAAACCCTTTTTTCATGGGTTAATATATGATGAAATGATGAACGTTATCATGACACTACGACATATGTTTTAATGAATTTTGATAATGTGATTGATGAGTATATGAAATCCCTCAAATGAGTTGGGTAATTTGATATTGATATTTAAATAGATAAATACTATAGGTATGGAAATGATTAAAAATATATTTGATCTCATTACTATATGTGTGTATGGTTTTATTTTTATTTTTCTCATATGAATATGAATTAAAATGACTTTGAATAGAAAATTTCACCTTTTAATGCGTGAATATGATTTCATCCATGGTTTTCTCACAATATTATGCATGTAAATGACTAAGAATAATATTTTTCTCAAATATTTCATTTCCTATTATTATGATTAAACAATATAAAATTATCAATCTTGTATATTGAGTACTACTATTAAACCCTTATTGATCACGATTTTGAATATACTATGTTTTTGTAGATTATGATGTAATATTTTTTGGGTTTGAATATTTTTGTCGATAAAATGGACAACATTATATTATCATTCCCTTTTGATCATATTATGATTTATTATTACTAATATGTCGGATGTTTATCCTTATAAACCTTTTGAGATCACATTTTTTATGGATTACTGCTCCAGGTTATTAAGAAAGGATAAATTTATACTAAGACTTTGAAGAGTTACAGGTATGATGAAGTTGGTTAGAGATGGTGTAGATTTTTAATAACTAGTTATTTAGGTATCCATGTTTCAGATAACATGAAACCATTACAGGTAGAGGCGTATTTTCTGGGGTACTATAATAGTACTGTAGTAGGTAATGTAGTAGTACTATAGCAGAACTGTACACTATGTGAGTACTGTAGCAGAACTGTACACTATACCGGTACTATAGCAGAACTATACATTGTGCGGGTACTGTTGCAGACACTGTATAATACCGTAGCAGGTACTGTTTGGTACTATAGTAGCTGTAACTATTCACCTTGGGCCCCCAGTTTGGGCTTGGAGTTCTTAAGGATTTCGGGCCACCTATAAAGAATTTTGGCAACCTCAAGCCCTTCAGGCCACATGCAGTTGACCCAGATAGACTCTACAAAAACAATCCCCATAAGAGGATTCAAAGCATGTGCACTCATAGAGCAGAGCCAAATGGATTTGTCAGAATGAGAGGCTATGGCTATGCCATTGGGACCATCTTGTGCTTGTACGAGAAGCCTAGCTAGACGACCATGCGATGGTGGGGAGCTACTATCATGATGTAGATGTTGGGGAGGGGCAGTTCTTTCTAGATAGTATCTTTGAATTCCCTCAGACCTTCGGGTCATATAATCCCTTAAGCCTATGGTCCATCTAATCTCTAAACCTATGAGCCTTGTAAAGGTTCCCCCTCTTCCCTTGAAAGTGGGGTTATCAAAAATCAATAAAAATGAAGGCCTTTGGGCCATTTTGGCTATCAGGGATCTTAATGTTATTTAATGTAAATTCATTTAGTGAGATGTAATTTATACATAATAATATTATTTTTTATATTTATATGATCATGAATAACTATAAAGATATATATTCATGTGGAAATTGAAAATGGAATTTGGATGAATTTAGATACTATACATTTTAAAACATCCACAGGTTTATTAACTAATTGAGCTATTCTATGAGATAAATATAATCCATTTAATTTTTTTCCATGAGATATATTAACAATAATACATCAATGATTTATGAAAATGGTAAAAAAATAAATACCTAGGTGAAATAGATTTATCTAAAGATTAAATCATCGAAAATATAATTGATTTTATTCCTAAAGAATAATATTCCTGGTGGATAGAAATAGATTAAAACAGAAATTTTAGAATGATAAGATTGGTTTAAATAATTGGATATTTAAAGAAGCATGAGATAAGACTGAGATGAGATGCAGAAAAAGAGAAAAAGGAAATATGTAGTACTGGGTTCTTCAAATTCAGGTAATCTTAATCAATGTACCTTTAATATTTGTATTAAAAATTTGAAATATGTTCTTACAAATAAAAAATTTATTCATTTAGAAAAATGTGATTCAAAATACATTAATAATGACTATTCTTAAATTGAAATAATGATCAATGAACATTTATTTCATAAAAATATACTAGATATTCATAAAAAAGACAATAAAGACATGAATGAAAAGACTAAATCTTTGGAAGCTATATTCTATGAATGTAATAATGATAGTAACAAAAGACCTTATTTTCTTAAAATTAAGAATAAAAATAAAAAACCATAATGTTTTCTAAATGTAATGGAATTAAAATGTTGAAATATTTTTATAAATAGAGTGATAATGTAGGTGACACTAATCTGGCAGTTCATCAAGTAAAAGTTGAACATAAATCAGTAAAATAGTTATATTTTGTTCAAGTATTCCATGAAATGAAAAATTATGTATTGAAAAGGTAACTTTAGTAGGACATAAAAATTTCTGTCCTGATTCTAAATTCACATATAATACTGATGAAGATTATTCTTCTTTAGTGGAATATGAAAAAGGTGATACACCAATAGTTTAAAAATTGAATTAATTAGAAGATGATGAAATATTACATAATATAAAAAAATATCTACATATATTACCATTAAAAATAAATAACATAATAAAATTTAATGTTCAAATGATTGTACGAAATAATTTTTTTATTAATGGTAATAAAATTATTTCACAATTAAAATTTGAAATTTTAGAACATTAAACTTAGTTATATTCCAAAAAAAGTATTCTATGAATTATATTGATCAAAATTTATTTTCGCGGAATTTAGCTTATCAAAATTATGATTAAGGTAGTATAAATATTATTCCTTATCTTATGTAATAATTTTTTCTTTCACATGCCTCAATAACCATCAATAAACTTATTTATTTCTAGATTACTCCCATTTTCTTACTGGGTTGAGAGGGAACCCCCTAACAACACTTCTCTTTATTAAATATTAATACATGATATATTATATAATATTACACATAATAAATCTTGTAAAATAAATATGTCTAGCGTCTTTTGGAATTAGTCACATTACATAAAAACATAAAATAGGGAATATAAAATCATTACTGAAAACGTACTTAACATGATCATATTATTCCATCATACTTAACCCTGCATGAGAAATCATATTGTCATATATAAGAAAGGTATGAGATATAAATCATAGTTAGGGAATAAAAATGGAATACCATTAAGAATTTAATACAAGATATAATTTAAAAAATATTACCCTATGTGATGTGGTGGTGAGTCATATTATTAAGGAAATGATTTTGATACCATAAAATATATTAGAGTTTGTAAGGGAATCATAATGGATTTATAAAATTATTCATATAAACATAAAATAAAATTATTTTAAATAAAACACTTATATTTTATCATGGATACATTTTAAAGTATTTATTACATCAAATTTGGGTCATTATCTTGTCATAATACTAACCATATATTTGAACAGTAATTAATTTTTTACATGAAAATTATATCATCTCAGAAAATTCTAAAAAATTCATAATTAAATATTTAGGAAGTGATTATTCAAAAAATAATATTTATTTCCCATAAATAGTTTTCTCAATAAGACAATTTTCAGTTTTCAAATAATTATCAACAAATTGTTTTAGAAATGGAGGGTTTTTTTATAATAGCAGTTTTCAAACAATTATAAAAATTACAATTGACTTCATAAAAAAATATAACCATTTATATTTAATAAATATTACTTGATTTCTTTATTAAAATATTATTTATTTAAAAAGTACATTAAATCATATAAATAATGGTCATAAAATAATTTTAATATTAGTTAAAAATACATTTTGTGTTTTTTCATATCAAAATATATTTTCGGTCAAACTGATTTCATAAACCATTATAAAGGAAAAAGAGAAAGGCTTAAATATAATAAATATTTTAATTATAAGAAAATTTAATTTTTAATACTGTTAGGTTTCTTTTATTTTAGTATTTATTAAATTAATTTTACCCATAATTAACCAATTTTCCTTTTACAATGGTAATTAATATTTACTATAGATACTATACATATTGTTCATAAATTATGTTGACCTTATTAACTAATATTAATTATTATTATTCCCAACATGTAATTAATTTGATCCAAATATATTGAATGAGGTGAAAATTTTTAATTTAATATAAAACCCGCAATCATGATGAAAATCTATTTTTAATAAAATCTATTTTTGGTAAATATTATTTTTAGAAAAGATGACCCCATATTAAATCTAAAACTAATAATCATAATTATATTAATTTCAATTCATATATATATATAATCTAAAATTTTCATTTATATAACTTCTCATTAGGTGTTATTTTATGTAATTAAAATAAAGATACATTATAAATTATAAAAATAATTTTAAAAAAACCATTTTTGATGTTGAAAATAAACTAATACTAAAATCTAGCCTAAAGATGCGTAGAATATTCTTAAATTAATTAAATATAACTAAATAATACTTATTTTACATTCAAATAAAGTAAAAAAATTAATTTTACTCTTATTTTAACTAATTTATGAAAAGAAATGACATGTTTACATAAAAATATTATTCTTCATTATTCACTGTAAAATATATATTTTACAAAAAAAATAAAAAATTTTGAACTAATTTTATTTTAATATTATGATACCAAAATGGAGTTAGTCTTTTAAAATAAATTTTTTATATTTTTGATAAAATAATTATTATATAAAAAGAAATAAAAATAATTTTTATAGAAAACATGTTTTGTAGAGAAAAATGACATTAAAAAAATTAATTGATTATTTAATATGAATTTTTCAACAAATTTGTGATATATATATATATATATCATAATGTGGTTAATTCTACTCATATCCTCAAATTTAATGGAGTAGTTAAAATGGTATTATTTAAACAATCATTTTTTATTTAGGTTCAGTGTTACGTATCCCATGCTCTATCGAACAATAGTATATACCCCATTAGTGTAAAACAAGGTGTGCAGTAATGCCTGTTGTCATGCACTACATTCCAGTCGAGTCTAGATCAATGTTTTGTATTTGGGATTTAATCCAATGTTTATAGACGCCAAAGCCACGTCCCCTTAGTGTATCCAGACATGGATTTATTTTCTTGATAAACCAATTACTATATATGTTACCAATATTTAGAGATTTTATCATATACTTATTTTTATTCCTAAGGCTTTTTCTAGTGTTTTTTAATCCTAATCCCAAATTTTTTTTTCCTTTGATAGTTACTACGACGAACCTTATCTTTATTACATAATACACGATTAATTACATAATATTACACATAATAAAATGCAAAAAATTGATTATTATTGTGTATTTGGGAGTTAGGCATATTACATAACAACTAAAAATATTAATTACATCATCTTTATTCGAAAAACTATTAACACGATAATATTAATCTAACTTATGTAATGATTTATGGGATATTATAGTGATATACATACAAAATGGGTGAAAAAGAAAGCTTAGTAAGGTAATAAACATTGAATAAGATAAAGAAATAATAAATGTTAGAAGATAATAATATCAATTGGGAAAAAATGGGGTAATAATCATAAACATGAACAATGAGAAATAATATAGGAAGATAACATAATGAAAACATTGGAAATGTGACAACAACATAAACCAAAGTATCATAATCATAAGTCAAGGATTAATTCCAACACATCATGATGGAAAATATAACAGGATGGATTAGGATCACCTCTTATACATTGAATGAAATATCAATAGAATAAAACATAAATAAGTCATTGGTGTGCAATGAAATTTTGGTCACACCTAACACATTCATTTTCTTTCATGCTTATGTGTGCAACATAGATCATATAACATTGATTCATTCATCAGCATATTTTATTAATTGATAAAAGATTTTTGAATAAATAAATTTAAGTATACAATCATGAATTATATGTTAATAAATGTTAACACCCTTGATAGTAAATGGTTATGGTATTCCCCATATAATTTTTTTATAAGGAAAATCATAGTAAATATAAGGCCCCGGCCTTAAACCTTACTTAATATTGAATTAAATGAATTATTCGCATTGAGTATCTTTTCAGGTTTAGAGTTTTAGAGAATTAGGACATAACTATTACATCTCAAAAGATTACAAAGTAGAAACTTCTACTAAGATTCTATAAAATAAAAAAAACTCTTAAAAAGAAACATGTCTAGTTCCATGTTTTATATAGCATTAATTTCCCTTGATCCCATCCTTGACCCTATTCCACATTAAGTCCTGTGAAAAACATTTCAAAAAAACTTGGGGTGAGCATAAAAAGCTCAGTAAGGGATACACAAAGAATGAAAACTGTTAGTTTTCCAAACATCAAGTAAACCATGTATACTTTATCAAAGTAATACCTTCACCTTCATGAAGTAGTAAAAACTATTCACTAAATAAAATATCATTACTTACCTTTTTGTAACCAAAGGATTACCATAAAACCCATAATAAAGAACACATAACATATATAAAGGTAACATGGGATATAAACATACTTAAGTGGAATAACTATATGGTCGACTTCCACACATATCACTTAATGGAATAGTCATACGGCCAACTTCCATACAAACTTAATGGAATATCCATACGGCCGACTTCCATACCCAATGCATTGGAGGTTATAACGTAACCACCCATCCTGGTATTCACCGCACCACCCGTCATATGGTTTATCATGTAACCACCCGTCAAATGTCCAAGTACCATTATAAAATCATAAGAAATAAAACAAATATAATGGAAAGAAAACATTTCCACACTTTGATCACAATATATCACACAAATATATTGACATAAAAAATCCATTATAAAAACCATTTTCAATACCAAAATACATAAAAGAGTATATGGTATTGATTTCATTTAAAAAAAACATTACGGCTTGTTCAGGAATCCAAAGACCAAATAATACTCGCGGCGGCAGAAAAGGTCGTTGTCACCGCGTACGTTAAAAGAAACGTTATTTTTTGTCATTTTGTAAAAAGCTTCGTAGAAAAATAATCCTATTGTATAAAAGTAAAATTCAAAGGGGTTTATACACCGTATAAAAGAAAGTTGTGTATAAAACGAAATATGCCTCAATGAAAGGAGATTGAGACGAAGTCCCTTACCTCAGGTCCGACTTGACTCGATCGTTCTTTAACATCCTGAATAATAAACTTAAGTTAATTTCTACTTGTTTAAGAACCTTTTTCAAGTTCATTATTCCTTTTATATCACTTATTACCATGTCATGAACACTATGTAATTATTTAAGTTATTAACGGTCGTTTTAACGATCATTGGTACATGAGTAAAAAATACGCTCTTTATAATTCCAAGTTGTTCATGTATCCATTATATCCAGAGTTATACTCATGATGTAGATATAATATATATAATATATATCCATTATATAACTGCATTTATAATATTACATAATCATTTAGAGGTAATAAATGAAATGCACCGTTCATGGAGACGGTAAGTCGTACGTACGCATGAACGCTACAGTCATTTCTTTGTCAAATTAATGGAATTAAAACTAAATGAGAGGTATGTATATTTTAATTCCAGAATTATATTCATCATTTATATGTATCATTCATCATATATATCCATTATGTACATGTAATTTTAATAGTACATTACATTTAGGGTTAAGAAATGAAATTCACCGTTAATGGAGACGGTAAGCCGTACGTACGCATGAACGCTACTTTCATTTCTATATCATAATTTAATGGAAAGAAATAATAATTATATAGAGGTATATTATAATTCCAGTATAACATCATATATAATAACTTTAAATCCATCCTTTATAAGTCCCACATATGGCATTAACGAATCAAATCACTTTGAGGGGGCGGTAGTCCGCACTTCCTTAAATAGAAGATATCATGTTTACCCATAATGGAAACCATAAAGGTATGCCCAACATGAAAAATACATAAGATTAAAGAAAACATAAACATATTTTATATCATATATAAATATAGTGTCATCTTAATGTACACCTTTGAAGATGTTAAAAGAATGTTGAACAATCATCATTTCGGGAGGCAGAAATTCGCCATCCACGGAAACAGTATGTTCTTTAACCATTAGATGTAGGTGTGTGTAAGTGTAGCTCGAATATTTCTTATAACAACATCCTTTTATATTGAGTATACTAGAGTTGTTACAAAAGAAAAGAATAAAAAGAGGTTAGGGGGTTGGAGAAGCAAAATAAAACAAAAGGACTCAAAAGAAGACATTACCTTAAAATCGGGTAACTCTCTTTGGTTTGAGCTCAAAGGATTCCTTGAGAAGACTTCTGCCCAAATTGAGGCTTCAAGGAGTAAGAGAGGGAAGTGTAGAGACAAAATGGGCAGGGGTTGGCCGAGCCAAAGGCTTTGGAAGTGTGGGTAAGGTGGTAGAGGTGGGGGCCTTTTATAAGAGGAGAGGAGGGGCACTCTTGGAAGGTAAATAAAAGTCACTTTATTTTAAAATGGTATTCGGATTTAAGAGGTCCCACATTGATATAATTCGAGGATAAGTTGATAAGGGTTCTAAGTCCACCAATCCAATAGGTTTTGGACATGTGTAGATCATAGATTTTACATTATCATTTAATTTTATTTAAATCCTTTATTAATGAGGTAATCGCTGCATCATCATGATGTCATAAATAATTTAATTTATTTAAAGTCTAAAAACTATAAAAAACTATCAACATGTAGGAAATATTTTTAGCTTTCCGATGACTATTTATAAAAAAAATATGACTTGTATAACCCCATGTAAAAATTGTTTTAGTAAAACATCTCATGTTTTTGTTATTTTTACTTTAACATTAAATAAAAAGTTATTTATGTCATTTCCCAACCAAAGTGGCTCCATGGGGTCCCCAAGTTGACCCATGGCTTGTATTGGTCGGCCATGACACATCCAATATGGTTATGACATGTGTCTAGGTTTTTTCTTCTTATTATAATATCATTTTTGCCTTAAATTGCACTAAGTACCTCTAATCGCGATTAAAAACTAAATAAGTTACTATTCACCAAAAAATTATTTTAATCTCATTGAACAACATTTTACTTCTTAATGACAACCATGTATGTAGGATTTTTGAAATTCAAAACACAGAGGTGGTAAAATTTCATTTAAACGAAAAATCAGTTTTTTAAGTACCACTTAGTGGTTTCATTATTCATCAAAAATTGAAGTTTTTCAGAAAAATACCAAAACATCACCCTAAGCTATATTTGATATTCCGAATTCAAAAATGAAGACCATTTTACAAAATTCAAAACATATAAGTTTCATTATTTAATTTAATAATTAATTCCCGCTGTTAGAGCAAGTAGCGTGTTTTTATGAAACAATAAGTATCAAAATATTGATACTAGTTTAAGTCCAATTTCAAAGTGAAATTGATTCCAATGACCCCATTGGATTAAATGGTAAAAATATGTTATAATTTCACTTTAAAACCAATTAAAAAGATAATCTAATCATATAAATAAATTATATTAAAAAGAGTTTTGGAATTAAAATACAACATTTTACACTATTCATTAAAAAAATGAACTTTATCAGAAAAATACAAAAAATTTACAAAAAGTAAATTTTGATGTCCCGATTCTAAAAAAGAGTTATATTTAGTCCAATATAATGTATAAGAGTAATCAAAACTATATTTAATGACGGTTCAACATCAAAAGGTGATAAGTGAACCTTTAGTGAAAATTAGGGTATAAATGCCTAAAATTGAATTCTTTCCGTATTTTAAGCCTTTATCTTTTATTGGATAAATGTAAAAAAATTTAAAAAACATATATAATAATATTTTAGTTATTTCTATCCATTCCCTCCAATACAACGGCTACATGTTAACTACCATTTAAAATAATATTTTTATATTACTAGTGTACAACGTAAGTTTTCAAAGAAACTCATCATTGTGTATCGAGTACGCTATCGAACGTAAAAACCCCTTTTAATTAAAATTAATATTTAATTCGTAAATATTAATAAATATGAAAATGTTTTATTCATTATTTACCTGGGATGTTACATCCTTCTTCCCTTTTGGGAATTGCGTCCTCGCAATTTTATTCACTTATCAAAATAAGTGGGGGTATTTATCCCTCATAGCATTTTCAGATTCCCACGTTGCCTCTTCAACCATATGGTTTTTCCACAAAACCTTTACCTGGTGAATTACCTTATTTCGCAACACTTACTCTCTTCGGTCAAGAATCTGGACTGTTTGTTCTTCATAAGATAGGTTCTCTTCAGCTGAATTACCTCTGGACTCAAAACATGAGATGGATCTGGCATATACTTCCTCAACATCGAAATATGAAAAAAATTGTGTACCTGAGATAAACTCGGAGGTAAAGCCACTCGGTAAGCAAGTGATCCAACTCTCTCCAGAATTTCATATGGTCCAATGAACCTTGGACTCAGCTTTCCTTTCTTACAAATCTCATCACACTTTTCCATGGAGAAACCTTGAAAAAAACATGATCACCTACCTCGAAAGATAGATCCTTCCTCTGGTTATTCGCATAACTCTTATGCCTGGTTTGAGCTGTTCTCATGTGTTTCTAAATCAACTGAACTTTTTCTGCCATCTCTTCTACCAATTCTGGTCCCATCAGCTTCCTTTCACCCACTTCATCCCAAAATGCTGGAGTTCGACACCGCTTCCAATATAATGCCTCAAATGGCGCCATCTGTATACTAGAATGAAAACTGTTATTATAAGAAAACTCAACCAAAGAAAGATGTTGGTCCCATCTTCCTTGATAATCCATCGAACAAGCTCGTAGAGTATCCTCCAAGGTCTGAATTGTTCGTTCTGACTACCCATCTGATTGAGGATGAAAAGTTGTCCTAAAATTTAATTCAGTACACAATGACTTCTGAAGGCCTTTCCAAAAGTTAGAAGTAAACCTGGGACCACAGTCAGATACAATGGAGAGAGGAACTCCATGTAACCTGACTATCTCTCTAAGATACAAATGGGAAAGTTGATCTAGGGAAAAAGTATCTCGTATAGCAAGGAAATGAACAGATTTAGTCAAGCAATCAACAATAACCCAGATTGCATTATTACCTCGAGATGTACTCGGTAATCCCACAACGAAGTCCATGGATATATTCTCACATTTCCACTCTGGAACTGGTAAAAGCTAATGCATCCCTTTCGGTAACTGTCGCTCTGCTTTAACCTGCTGACAAGTCAAACACTTCACAGTAAAATCATCAATATCCCTTTTCATTCCATCCCACCAGTAATACTCCTGCATATCTCTGTACATCTTAGTACTGTCAGGATGAACTGAAAACGGGGAACTATGAGCCTCACATAACAACTCATTCTTTAACTGTGAATCACAAGGCACACATAATCTCTTCCAAAATCTCAAAACACAATCACTATCAATGTTGAATTCAGGAAACTTACCCTTCTGAACCAACTCTACATTTTTCTGCAACTCACTGTCTTCCCTATGTGCTTGCTTAATTCTGTATGATAGGGATGATCTCACTGATACCTGAAACAAAACATAAGAACTTCCTGCACCAACAACTTCTATCCAAAGTTCTTCAAATCAAAAACCAAAGGATCTCATTCCAAACGTAGCATGGTTAATGAAGCATTACTTTTTTGACTCAAAGCATCGGCCACTTTATTTGCTTTTCCCGGATGGTAGTGAATTGTAAAATCATAATCCTTGATTAATTCCAGCCATCACCTCTGTCTCATGTTCAATTCTTTCTGAGTGAATATATACTTTAAACTTTTGTGATCAGTATATATTTCACACTTTACTCCATACAAATGATGCCTCCAAATTTTTAAAGCAAAAACAACAGCAGGTAATTCCAAATCATGTGTAGGGTAATTTATCTCATGAGTTTTCAACTGACGTGAAACATAAGCAATTAACTGATCATTCTTCATAAGGACACAACCGAGTCCCTTCAATGAAGCATCACTGTATATAACAAACTCACCATTCCTGGAAGGAAGTTCCAAAACTAGAGCATTCACCAATCTTTTTTTCAACTCCTGAAAACAATCATCACATTCTTTTGTCCAGATGAACTTAACACCCTTACGAGTTAGCTTAGTCATTAGACTAGATAACCTTGAAAAATTTCCAACAACCCTTCGGTAGTAACCTTCCAAACCAAGGAAACTACGAATCTCGGTTACATTTGTGGGTCTTGGCCACTCTTCAACAAATTTTGTTTTATTAGGATCCACAGTTAAGCCATCTTTTGAAACAATGTGACCCAGGAAAAAAATTGTTGTAACCAAAACTCACACTTGCAGAATTTTCCATATAGTTTCTTTTGTTTTAAGGTTTGCAAGATAACCCTTAAATGACTTTCATGCTCCTCTTTACTTTTAGAAAACACAAAAGTATCAACAATGAAAACAACGACAAACTAATCCAAGAACTCATGGAAAATTCTATTCAAAAGGTGCATGAATACAGCAGGTGCATTGGTTAACCCAAAAGGCATAACTACAAATTCATAATGGCCATATCTAGTACGGAACGCAGTCTTCGGAACATCTGCTTCTTTTACTTTCAACTGATGGTACCCTGACCTCATGTCAATCTTCGAAAAATACTGAGCTCCCTGGAGCTGACCAAACAAATCATCGATGTGAGGAAAAGGATACTTTTTCTTAACAGTAATATTATTCAAGGCTCTATAATCAATGCAAAGTCTCATTGAGCCATCTTTCTTTTTAACAATCAAGACAGGAGTACCCCATGGTGATGTGCTAGGTCGAATGAAACCATTATCTAATAACTCCTGCAATTGCTTCTTTAACTCTAAAAGTTCAACTTGAGCCATTCGATAAGGGGGTTTTGAAATTGGATTAGAATCAGGAACTAAGTCAACAATAAATTCTACTTCCCGATCATGAATAATACCAGGAAACTCATCAGGAAAAACATCAAGATACTCATTTACCACTGGCACATCATTAATCTGAACAGTTCTTTTATTTTATACAATATGTGCAAGGTAACATTCATTTCCATATTTTACTAGTTTATCAACTTCCTGATATGTTATCAAATGCAAGGGTTCATTCTTGTACACAAACTGAAAATCTTTCTGAAAAGAAACCATTTTAGCTCTGCAGTCAATCTTAGCATGATAAACAGAAATCCAATCCATGCCCAAAATAACATCAAACACTACTAGAGGAAAAACAATGAGGTTTGCTGGTAGATTCTTTCCACACACAAGGATAGGAAGGTTCTTATAATTCCTTTTTGTCTCAACGTTCCCTCTAGGTGTTTTTACCATTAGTTCAGGGTTCATATCTTGATATGGAATTTCCAATTTACTAGAAAACTTCTCATAAATGAAAGAGTGTGTAGACCCTGAATCAAAAAACACATTGGCATATTCTGAACAAACAAACAGTGTACCTGATACCACTTCATTTGATGGCCCAACATCTGCTGATGTTTTTGCAAAGGATTTCACCACCCCTTTCTGCTTTTTGTCTGGCTGCTTTCCCCCAGTCGAGTTCTTCGTTAGACACTCATTTTCATAATGACCCATTTCATTACACTTAAAACATCTTACCACTGGCTTTTCATTGCCTTCTTGATCATTTTCCTTACAGTTACGAGCAATATGACCAGACTTACCACACCGAAAGCACTTACCAGACTTGGATAAACATTCTCCAAGATGCATTTTACCACACTTTTCATAGGATGGATATTTGGTTTTATTACCTCCTTGCTTCTTTGGTGAATTATTCCCCTTTTCCTGCCAACTGGACCTCTTATTCTGTTGTTTGTCATAGAACACCTGATCATCAGCAAACTCCATTTCCACCTTCTCTGCACATCGAAAAAGTTTTTCATAACTTTTGAACTCACGAGAAGCTAAATCCCTTCGATACTTTGGCTTTAACCCTGAATAAAAATGGTTTATTTTACTATCAAGATCTCGTATGAAGTTTAGAGCATACCTTTCCAATCGAGTGAACTTTTCTTCAAAGTTAGCCATTAAGTCTTCCTCTTGCCTCAATTCCAAGAATTGATTTTCCATCCTAAGTCGAACAGCCTTAGGAAAATACTTCTCAAGAAACATGCCTTTGAATTCGTCCCAGTGAGGATCCTCAATCTCATCACTATCCCTGATATTTTTTACCATCGACCACCACTGATCACCTTCACCTTCAAAACGGTAAACAGCAAGACTATCCTTTTGATTTTCTGAACACCCCATGACATCAAGTATCTTCTCCAGTGCTTTAATCCACCCTTCAGCTTGCACGAGGTCAGATGATCCTCTGAATGATGGGGGATGTTGCCTCATGAAATGTTCTACCACTGACATGTTCCTCTGCGGTTGATCTGGCTGATCTCATGCATGGATACCACCACCATTTATAGCCTGAGTCAACTGTTCCATCACTACAACAAACTGTTCAGTTCCGATTCCGACCATCTCAGGTTGCTGATTTGGAAGGTTGTCTTCCACCTGATGTCATCCCAACATAGCTGCTTTGTTTCCTCTGTGGAAAACCATTATGAACATAGAAATATCTTAAGCGAAGCAACATGGTAATCCGTAAATGCTATATCATTTCAATCATATTATAATTTAACACTTTTCTAACTCTTAAAGTTGTCTAAACCAACCTCTGATACCAACTACAAGGCCCCAGCCATAAACCTTACTTAATATTGAATTAAATGAATAATTCACATTGAGGATCTTTTCAGGTTTAAAGTTTTAGAGAATTAGGACATAACTATTACATCTCAAAAGATTAAAAAGTATACACTTCTACTAAGATTCCATAAAATAAAAAAAAACTCTTAAAAAGAAACATGTCTAGTTCCATGTTTTATATAGCATGACTTTACCTTGATCCCATCCTTGACCCTATTCCACATTAAGTCCTGTGAAAAACATTCCAAAAAAACTTGGGGTGAGCATAAAAAGCTCAGTAAGGGATACACAAAGAATGAAAACTGTTAGTTTTTCAAACATCAAGTAAACCATGTATACTTTATCAAATTAATACCTTCACCTTCATGAAGTAGTAAAAACTCTTCACTGAATAAAATATCATCACTTACCTTTTTGTAACCAAAAGATTACTATAAAACCCATAATAAAGAACACATAACATATATAAAGGTAACTTGGGACATAAACATACTTAAGTGGAATAACCATACCGTCGACTTCCACACATATCACTTAATGGAATAGCCATACGGACAATTTCTATACAAACATAATGGAATAGCCATACGGCCGACTTACATACCCAATGCATTGGAGGTTATAACGTAACCACCCATCCTGGTATTCACCACACCACCCGTCATATGGTTCATCACGTAACCACCCGTCAAATGTCCAAGTACCATTATAAAATCATAAGACATAAAACAAATATAATGGAAAGAAAACATTTCCACACTTTGATCACAATATATCACATAAATATATTGACATAAAAAATTCATTATAGAAACCATTTTCAATACCAAAATACATAAAAGAGTATATGGTATTTATTTCATTTTAAAAACAAAATATTACGGCTTGTTCAGGAAGCCGAAGACCAAATAATACTTGTGGCAGCGGAAAAGGTCGTTGTCACCGCGCACGTTAAAAGAAACATTCTTTTTTGTCGTTTTGTAAAACGCTTCGTAGAAAAATATTCCTTTTGTATAAAAGTAAAAGTCAAAGGTGTTTATACACCGTATAAAAGAAAGTTGTGTATAAAACGAAATATGCCTCAATGAAAGGAGATAGAGACGAAGTCCCTTACCTCGGGTCCGACTTGACTCGATCGTTCTTTAACATCCTGAATAATAAACATAAGTTAATTTCTACTTGCTTAAGAACCTTTTTCAAGTTCATTATTCCTTTTATATCACTTATTACCATGTCATGAACACTATGTAATTATTTAAGTTATTAACGGTCATTTTAACGATCATTGGTACTTGAGTCAAAAATATGCTCTTTATAATTACAAGTTGTTCATGTATCCATTATATCCAGAGTTATACTCATGATGTAGATTTCATATATATCATATATATCTAGTATATATCTGAATTTATAATATTACATAATCATTTAGAGGTAATAAATGAAATGCACCGTTCATGGAGACGGTAAGCCGTACGTAAGCATGAACGCTACTTTCATTTCTTTGTGATATTAATGGAATTAAAACTAAATGAGAGGCATTTATATTTTAATTCCAGAATTATATTCATCATTTAGATGTACCATTCATCATATATACCAATTATATACATGTACTTTTAATATTACATTACATTTGGGGATAAGAAATGAAATGCACCGTTCATGGAGATGGTAAGCCGTACGTACGCATGAACGCTACTTTCATTTCTATCTCATACTTTAATGGAAATAAATAATAATGAAATAGTGGTATATTATAATTCCAGTATAACATCATATATAATAACTTTAAATCCATCCTTTATACGTCCCACATATTGCATTAACGAATCAAATCATTTTGAGGGGGCGGTAGTCCGCACTTCCTTAAATGAAGATATTGTGTTTACCCATAATGGAAACCATAAAGGTATTCCCAAAATGAAAAATACAGAAGCTTAAAGAAAACATAAACATATTATATATCATATATAAATATAGTGTCATCTTAATGTCCACCTTTGAAGGTGTTAAAAGAATGTTGAACAATCATCGTTTCGGGAGGCAGAAATTCACCATCCACGGAAACAGTATGTTCTTTAACCATTAGATGTAGGTGTGTGTAAGTGTAGCTCGAATACTTATTATAAAAAAATCCTAGTATATTTAGTATACTGTAGTTGGTACAAAAGAAAAGAATAAAAAGAGTTTAGGGGGTTGGAGAAGCAAAATAAAACAAAAGGACTCAAAAGAAGACATTACCTTAAAATCGGGTAACTCCCTTTGGTTTGAGCTCAAAGGCTTCCTTGGGAGGACTTCTGCCCAAATTGAGGCTTCAAGGAGTAAGAGAGGGAAGTGGAGAGACAAAATGGGCAGGGTTTGGCAGAGCCAAAGGCTTTGGATGTGTGGGTAAGGTGGTAGAGGTGGGGGCCTTTTATAAGAGGAGAGGAGGGGCACTCTTGGAAGGTAAAGAAAAGTCACTTTATTTTAAATTGGTATTCGGATTTAAGAGGTCCCACGTTTATATAATTCGAGGATAATGTGATAAGGGTTCGAAATCCACCCATCCAATAGGTTTTGGACATGTGTAGGTCATAGATTTTACATTATCATTTCATTTATTTAAATCCTTTATTAATGTGGTAATCGCTGCATCATCATGATGTCATAAATAATTTAATTTATTTAAACTATAAAAATTATAAAAAAAATATCATGATGTAGGAAATATTTTTATATTTCCAATGACTATTTATAATAAAAAATCTGACTTGTATAACCCCATGTAAAATTTTTTTTAGTAAAACATCTCATGTTTGTGTTTTTTTTACTTTAACATTAAATGAAAAGTTATTTATGTCATTTCCTAACCAAAGTGGCTCCATGGGGTCCCATAGATGACCCATGGCTTGTATTGGTCTTCCATGATACATCCAATAAGGGTAGTACATGTGTCTAGGTATTTTCATTTTATTATAATATCATTTTTGCCTTAAATTGCACTAATTACCTCTAATCGCGATTAAAAACTTAATAAGTTACTATTCACCAAAAAATTATTTTAATCTCATTGAACCACATTTTACTTCTTAATGACAACCATGTATGTCTTATTTTTGAAATTCAAAACACAGAGGTGGTAAAATTCCATTTAAACGAAAAATCAGTTTTTTAAGTACCACTTAGTGGTTTCACTATTCATCAAAAATTGAAGTTTTTTAGAAAAATACCAAAACTTCACCCTAAGCTATATTTGATATTCCGAATTCAAAAATGAAGTCCATTTTACAAAATTCAAAACATATAAGTTGAATTAATTAATTTAATAATCAATTCCAGTTGTTAGAGAAAATAGCGTGTTTTTATGAAATAATAAGTATCAAAAGATTGACACTAGTTTAAGTCCAATTTCAAAGTGAAATTGATTCCAATGACCACCATTGGATTAAATGGTAAAAATATATTCTAATTTTACTTTAAAACCAATTCAAAATATAATCTAATCATATAAATAAATTATATTAAAAAGAGGTTTTGAATTAAAATACAACATTTTACACTATTCATTAAAAAAATGAACTTTATCGGAAAAATACCAAAAATTTACACAAAGTAAATTTTGATGTCCCGATTCTAAAGAAGAGTTATATTTGGTCCTATAGAATGTATAAGAGTGATCAAAACTATATTTAATGACGGTTCTCCATCAAAAGGTGATAAGTGAACCTTTAGTGAAAATTAGGGTATAAATGCCTAAAATTGAATTCTTTCCATATTTTAAGCCTTTATCTTTTATTGGATAAATGTAAAAACATTTAAAAAACATATATAATCATATTTTAGTTATTTCTATCCATTCCCTCCAATACAACGGCTACATGTTAACTACCATTTAAAATAATATTATTATATTACTAGTGTACAACGTAAGTTTTCAAAGAAACTCATCATTGCGTATCGAGTACGCTATCGAATGTAAAAACCCCTTTTAATTAAAATTAATATTTAATTAGTAAATATTAATAAATATGAAAAAAAGTTATTCATTATTTACCTGGGATGTTACAGTAAAATTTTAGAAGTACAAATGCATAACTCAATGATTCATAAAATGAGTTTATGAGAGGGAAATTAGTCTATCATAATATGTTATTAAAATGGAAATTAATATGGACAAGGAAAAAAATATAACAATGATATTAATTGGAAATAGAAGTGATAAGATAATTAAGAAACATGAATAAATAACAGAAAGAGAGGATCCCTTACTAAAATTTTTCATGGTAACGGGAATTAATAAAGGAACATGGGAGAGATTAATAAGAGTAGAAGGGGTATATAACCATTTATAAATCATATGGATAGTGTGGGGGACATGAAGAAAATATCCCATCCTTGAAAAATAGAAATTTTGTGAAATAATATAAAATAGTCTCCTGATAAAAATTGAAGAGTCTGAGATTCCATTCCATTAGACTGTGATTCCAATGGATTGAGAGGAGCTTATATAGATTAGTTAGGGACTTTTTGGGAGGAATATATAGAGGCAAGGTCTTAGTGATGATGTGATTAATGTTTTATTAGTGAACATAAATGCGATCTTGGGTCGGTTTATATCAGAAATGAGTAGGGAATTCATTATTATTTCTCAATATTAGGTTTTGGAATCTATATAATATGATCACCAAACACACAAACCTTATCATGGGTTTTCCGATGGTCTCAAAAAAAGGATTGTTTTTCCTTATTTTATAAGCCCAAGGGTCAAAACTAATTTAATATTATGCTTGAGGATGTGTATGTGAGTGAAAATCTTAATGATATGATTTAATACCTTAAAATATATTCTAGGTTTTGTAGGATTCACAATGGTTTTACAGAATTAATCAAATATACATAAAATAATATTATTTTAATTTTTAAACATTTATTTGTTCGTTTATAAAATTTATAATATTTTTAACACCAATTTTGTGTCATAATGATGTCACAATACGCATGGTATATTTTTACAATATTAAACTTTTTACCCAAAAATTTTACTGTCTCGTATAATTATAAAAAAATCACCATTTGATAATTTCAATGCTCTAATTCCAACAATAATATTAATTATATTTAAAAAAATTCTAAATATTATAACTTTCACTTTTAAAATAATAATTTACATTTATTAAAAATTTATGTGTTTTTTTACAATCACAGATTTCAAACCCTTATAAAAATTACATTTGAATTAATAAAAATAATATTTTTATTTATTGTTAATAAAAATTATTTAATAAGAAAATTTTAATACGATATTATTTACTTAAAAAATACATTAATTCATCCAAATGAACATTTTAATTGAAATTTAATATTAATTAAAAATAAAATTTCTGTTGTTTCATATCAAATTATTATTTTTATCAAACTAATTAGGCAATCATTTATATTATAAAAATAATAATGAATAAATATAAAAACAATTTTAATTTAAGTGAAATATAAATATTTTTACTATTAGTGTCACTTGGTTTCTAGTATTTGTTAAATTATTTTTACTCATAGTTAACATATTTTCATTTTACCATGGTAATTAATATTCACTATAGTTACTATTCACATTATTAAAAAACTAATTCCACATTAGTACCTAATATTAATTATGAGGATTACAACTATGGAATAAATTTTTTCAAAATCAATTAACAAATGTGGAATAATTTAATTTAATATAAACCCTGCAAGCATGATGAAGAGTTATTTTTCAAAAAATACATTTTTAAGGTAAGATGATATCAATTTAACTCTAAAATAATAATAAAAAAATTTATGAATTTCAATTAATATAGGTGGATATACTATATAGATGTTTAATTTAGATAATTTATTAATTGGTAATGTTGAAATAAATTAAAATAGATATATATTGTGCATTTTATGATTGATTTTTAAAATTTATTCTTAATCTTAAAAATATCCGTATACTAAAATTCAGTAAAAAGATTATTAAAATGAAAGGAATTGAATTTAATATGACATAATATTACTTATTTTACATTTAAAAAACATTAAAATTATAAATAGTATTTTACATTAATTAATTTATCTAAATAAATGGCCATTTTATATAAAATAGTATTCTTTATTACTCAATGAAAAAACTATAATTTTTGAAAAATCTAAAAAATTCACCCAAAGTTATTTTTTATAGTACGATATAAGCATGAATTTCTTCTTATTAAAGACTTTTTCAAATATTTTTAGTAAATAATTATTAGAATTTATAATAATTTTTAATGAAAAAATATTTCGAAGTACAAAAAGTCATTACCAAAAAAATGATTAATTATTTATTATAAATTTATCAATATATTTTGGAAATATATATATTTATTAATGTAGTAAATATTAATCACATCCTAAAATTAAATAGAAATGTTAAAATGGTCATATTTAAATAATCATTGTTTGTTTATCTTTGGTGTTGCGTATTATATTCGTTATCAAACACAATTTTCTATTATAAAAACATAGGGTGTCACAAACCCTTATTTGACACATTGTCCAAGAGGTACAAGGCCCATTACATGACCCCACTGTGAAGAGGAACAAGACCCAATAGAAAACTTGAAGTCCCTAAGACCCCACTACATGTGAACTTCACATCCATAGAATCTACACTATTGGTGGAACTTCACCCCCATACCTTTTATGGATGATCGACTACCGCTGCCCCATATAAATATGTGTGGTTCCTAGTACCGATACAAATTGTAATACCCTCTCAGTATTCCAATCTGGATAAATTTTCTTTGGTGGCTTCTACGTGCTTTTAATACTCTTATTTTACCTTATACCTTTTGGTTCTCTTAAATTGCTTCATGGCCATGTTGGCAGAAATAATGTAAGAACCCAGGTTTTTAGAATGGGTCAAAATCCTGGCCCTATTTGAATTTTTGACTTGTTTCAGAGAAAATTTGTAAAATATGGGAAGTTCTATAAATTTCTAGACTACAGACTGTGTACTCTAAAGTACATGCAGTGTATTGGTTAGTTGTGTACCGGCGCTGTGCTCGCCGAGTACATGCCCTATGGTGACAGTGTAGGAACTTACTACCACACGACGCGTAGTGTTGCTCGAAAAACCATGTAACCACGACCATTTAGAGGCTATAAATGGAGTGTATGCCTATGGGCTTGGTATCATGTTTTTTCAAAGTGCACATCATGTAATATTTGTACACACTGAGTATAGGAGCCATAAATGGGGATATACATGGCGTGTTGGGGATATCAGCTGGGTAGAGAAGTACACGCCGTGTACCCCCTAGGTAAAAGTCATGTAGACAATCGGAAAGTCTTCGGATAAATATCAGTTGTCTTATGAATAGTAAAATGATACACGACATGTAATCTTTAGTACACATCGTGTATTTTTTTTTCAAAAAAATGGGCAGTAGCCTCATTTTGAGGAATGGGGCAGAGTTTTTCATCCAGGAGACCATAATAGATGATCAGCACATCAATTCCTTCTAGTTTCTTGGTCCGAAGTCAGATTCAAACACTGTTTGAGCCATTGGAACCCCTCAGTAAGGCCTTGATTCTTCTTGAGCCGTTCATCTTGATTTCTATTCTTGGATGATTTATAGGGGTTTGAGTGGTTTTGAATATTTTTTATATCTACCACATTTTAGACCTAATTGGAGGCTATTATCAGAGGAGTATCAATGTACTATTAAGAGGTAGGTGGTGTAGACCTCTTTTTGTGTTTTGGAAGACATTTGGGTGGTGCGACCTTTGGTGCATTTTTTTTATTTTGGGCATGAACCTTTTTTATCTACAATTTCTTATTTAATTGTTTATTTGACATATGGGATGCCTTTGGGTATGCCTATTAGCTATTTTTCTTGAGCGATTTTGGGCGAGTATTCGTTGCTCTTTAGGGAATTTTTGTCGGGGGATGAAAAAATGGTTATAATCTAATTTTATTATTTTAAACTATTGAGTTTAGTTTGTTAATCCTTGATATGAATTGTTAGAGTCTCCAAAGACCTCAGTGTTTCAATGGTACAACACTTTGTTAGAGCATTTCAAATTTTTAGTTTGTTTTTCCTATTTAGAAGTGATTATTTTGATTATATATGTAATTGCTGAATTGCATATGTTGGAATAATTTCAGTTGTAATGGGTGTGGCCCCGATATTCTTGTGTGATGCTGATCGCAGGTTGGGTTTGGCTCTGGTTACATTGAGTGGTTCTAACTAATGGAATGGGTTTCATGGATATTGGCTTGAGGCAGGATGAAAGTTATGTTGGGCATGGCCTGGGTTACATGGATGGAAATTCCATCAGACCTGAGTGGCATGGTCATAGGGACACAAGGTGTTAGAGAGGTTGTGGATTGGGAACATACATTGGTGATTACCACTCACCCAAAACATTGAGTAGTGTGCACATAGAGGGACTCCATGATGACGTGGGTTTTACCACTTGTGTGGGTAGAGGCCCCCGTTTGTTCAGTTTAGGTACTATTGGTTTGGTGGTGTTTCCCATAGGAATCCACGAGGAAGGTGAGGAACCTTAATGAGATATCATTGAGGATATCGGGTTGGGGGAAAAGGGTCTCCATTATTTGAGGTCAGACATAAATGTACCTCTAGTTACATTAATTGATGAAAAATACCTATATCCCGTCAGTTACTTTATTTGAGGGCAGGCATCGTTATCCATCCGGTTACACAATTTATGACAGAAATCATTTTTCCTCTGAGAAAATATTTATTGGGCATAATTCAGAACATCGGTACTTGAGACACACAGTGTCAGGGAGCACATGGTGCCAGGTTACATGAGAGAGATTCCGGCATGGGCTGTAGTAGGTGACACTCTATGGTGGTAGCTAGACACCAATGGAATTTGTGTTTGGTTGTGTTCATCATGTGGTTTTCTATTTAATTATAAATACATGCCTTCTTAAACACTTATATTAGGTACACACCGTTGGGTGTATCCTAGTAAGATTCATCTCACACCCTACACGGGACCTTTGGGATGCGTGCAGACTTTATGGATTTACTTGGAGGAAAGAGGCATGTTTTAGGAGCTGAACTACATTAGCTATTGTAAGGAGATCGTATGGACCTTGAGCTCGTACCTAGTAGGATTTTACATTGTTTTACCTTATTTCATCTGTCATTTAGCTTACTTGATCTATTTCTACAGTCGTTTATCCACTAGAATCTTTACGTATGGATGTGTATAACCTTCTTTGATGTAGTTTTGTTGTTCAATAGTAGTTACAAGTGACCATCATGCTGTTGTTTTTATTGCTTCTGTTGTTTATCGATAATAAATGTGCTTCCGCTCTGTGGGTCTTTCTCGATTCTGCTGAGTCATTTATTCCACTTAATATTTATTATTATACTCAAACCAGTACCATTATTATACAACAAGAGGGTATATCCTCCCTACTATACCTCTAAGACCCTCACTGCTTGTTAGCAGCATTTGGCGTGCAGGGAGGTTCACCTAAGCTAGTAATAGCTGACCCGTTTAACACTGTTCAGGTGGAAGTTCGGGTCTGGGTCATTACAAAGTAGTATTAGAGGAGTTCTTAACAGAGATATAATAGTAGTGTTTTGTAGGATACTAATGAGATTGCAGATTCTCTTTTTATTTCTACTCGTTTTAATATTTGGGATATGGTAGACTAAAGATATATTATGACTAGAATTGGGTTTCTAGCTTGTTGTTGGGTTCCTGTAGCCCCTAGTATGAGGGATAGACCATGTTTCCAAGGGTGGGAATTACTATTTCATTTTTTTCTTAGATTAAAGTTTATACAATTTCTACCTTGGTGGCTTAGATGGTGTGTGATGTTAACGATTGTGATATGTAAACCTTCTCTCGCTGTGGTAAAAGAGAATTGTACCTTGTCTTGGTATGTCAAGAATTGTTTTCTTGGCTTTTGATAGGCACATTTTTATGATATTTCAATTTCATAATTGCATGTATTCTTTGTGAAGTGATAATGCCATGTTAATAATATCAATTTCCATTCCTTATATTCTTTCGAAATGTGAATAAGTGAAATTATTGAAAAAATTGATTGTTTATTGCAGTGTATTTTTTCATGCTTTATATATTTGTAAGATTGCATGTGGAATGGTATTTGGGTATGGATCTTGTACGAGAAGGAAGGTACATTGGTTGAGGTTATTTTGATCATCAGGATTGGGTGACTCGGTCTTCGGTTTGGGGAAACGTTGGTTGTTGGGATAGGCATGGCCCGAGGTACTTTGGATACATGGCTCTGTTGTGGGCGAGTAAGGAGGCTATGAGGTCGGGATGCCATGGGAGTTAGTTACGATATGGGATAGTATGGTTAGTTTTTTTATACTGCCTCTTTAATGTTTTTATCTACTTTGAGTATATATTGTAATATATATATATGGGATGTCTAACCATTTATGGTATTTAGCAAGTTCCTTTTAGTCAACTCAGATGGAGTGTTAGGTGGGAGATGGTACAGTGCCATAGGAGTAGGATCTGTTTCAGGATCTAATGCAGGTAGAGCATGAGCCACAGGTACAGGCTTAAGGATAAGAATAAGTCCAAGATCTAGGGCAGGCAGTAAAACAACAGGGTTTGCTAGAGTTCGGACCATGGCTTGACGAGCATCTTCGAGCAAGCTTGTTACGTTACTTGCAGGGGATTGAGAGAGGTGCATAGGGTATAGAGCCATCTATGGCATATCTGACATGGAAGTTCCAGTTGCAACACCCATATCTTTTTTTTTTGGTGAGGGTGGTTCATAGGTGTATGAGAACTGGATCGAGAGCATGCCGATGATCTTTGAGAAGCTCAGGATACCTCCATAGTGGACAGTCAAGCTCGTGACATACATGCTGCGAGGAACGACGAAGTGCTGGTGGGATCTGAAGGTTCAAGCTCTTAGGAATGAGGGGATAGCATAGAAAGACATCGAGGATAAGTTTCTCGAGCTCTTTTACCCATAGAAACTGAGGGCGGAGAGATCTCGGGTGTTCTTGAGCCTTCAGCAGGGAGACATGTCCATCATAGACTATGCATCTACTTTCACCGAGCTATCTCACATTTCACCTGGTATGGTAAGCGATGATGCAACAAGGGTGAGGTGCTTTAAATATGGTTTATGACAGACCATTAGTATCAAGGTGAATATCTTCAGGTTGGGTTCATTCTCAGAGGCTATGAATTAGGCACTTATAGAAGAGGGTAACTAGAGGGATAGGCCCCAGGTTGGCCAGACGATAGCTTCATGGGATGGTTCATAGAGAAGGAAGAGAGGACGAGATGAGTTATAATAGGTTATTCAGGACAAGGACTCAGATATACCACCTTATAGAAGATATTTAGTGGTTTTTATTTTGTGTTTACAATTAGGAGTAGTTCGGACTCAGTACGATAGGCCTCCAAAGGAGTGACATGCATGTGGACTGGTCGTGCATCTAGAAAGGTTCTGCAGGAAGCCTTCACAAATAGGTGGCATGCAGGGACCAAGACTAACTGTGACATCTGGAGTTGGTTATGGTTTGGTACCAAGAAAAGGTAGCCAAGTTTCTAATGCACATGGAGGACATGACTGGGACAGCAGGACCCAGATAAGGGGTTAGTGGCTGGTGATTAAAGAAACACCACAGGTAGGACAGACATCAGGCAGTCGTACTTCCATCCAATTGCATGTCATGGAGTTTCTAGGGGCTGAGTAGGCTGGTGAGCCGATGATGGTTATAGGTACACCACAAGTGTGGTCATGACTTTTTTATTTTCTCATGTCATTTCCTATTACGACATGTCTGTTTTTAGTGCATGAGGTGAACTATATTTATGTGGACTAACTAGATGTTACTCAATGGGATTAGCATCATATCAGGTGTGGGATATATATCTATAAATATGTATGAGATGTGTGGCATCAGATCATTGAGAATGGAGGTTACTTGAGGCTCCATGGGAATCAGGGAATCAATTATGTAGGTTACTTGTGTTTTCATGGCACTGGGGCATCAAATATTCATGTTACATGAGGTGCTAGTCACCTGGTTCATTTTGAGTATCCATGGGATGTATGACCTCATGGAGGTGGACATTGATGTGGTGTGGGATATATTGGGTGTCAGAAACTACCCATAAGCACCAATGAGGCGCAGGGGTGACGATGCATCACTAGAAGACCATGAGATCGAAAAACAGGTTAGTGAACCCTTGTTTTGTTGAGTTTTATAGGGTTGAGACTGAGTTAGGAAATTCCTAAGGTGGGGAGGCACCTTAAAGAATTTAGACAATACCCTTAAGACTAGGGAAGTCTGGGTTACATGGATTGGGGTGGTACATTCGTTTCCATCTCCGGGTTTCGTTTTATAGCTCAGAGAAAAGATACATAAAAGTGGGGAGATTTTAAGAACGTTGGTATTTAGAACAGGTCAAAATCTCGACCCTTTTTAAATTTTTGACTTTTTTTGGAGAAAAATGGGAAAATCTGGGATGTTCTGAAAATTTTCAGACTACAAGCCATGTACTCTAATGTACATGTCGTGTATGGGTTAGGCACGTGTTGGTCGTGTGCTCACCGAGTACATTTCTTGTGGTGACCATGTAAGAATTTCCTACAGCACATTGTGTAGTGTTTCTCGACACACCGTGTACCCATGACAGTGTAGAGGCCATACATGGAGTGTAGGCCTATGGGTTGGGTAGTACGTTTTTAGCAAGCACACTATGTAGAGGGGACCAGTATGGGGATATACATGGAATATTGGGGATGTCAGCTGGGTAAAAATGTACACGCTGTGTACCCCCTACATACATGCTGCTTAGTCAGTCGGCAAGTCCTCAGCAAAATATCAACCGTCTTATAAACGAAAAAAATGATACATGGTGAGTAGTCTTATGTACATGCCATGTACTTTTATTTTTTCATTAAAATGGGCAGTAGCCTTGTTTTGAGGAAGGGGTGTGTGCTTCAACACGGAGACAAGAATAGACGGCCGTGAATTCAATTCCTTCATGTTTCTTCATCTGATTTTTGATTCAAACACCATTTGATCCATTAGAAACCCTCAATAAGGCCTTGAATCCTCTAGAGCTATTCTACTTTATGCATGTTCTAGGATGATTTATAGGGGTTTGATCAGTTTTGATTCTTTTGTAGAGATACCAAATTTTAGTCTTAATTGGAAGTTCTTATCATAAGAGTATCATCGTACTAGTATGAGGTAGGTGGTGCAAACCTCTTTTTGTGTTTTCACAGAATTTGTATGGCGCGATCTTTGGCTCATTTTCCGGTATTTTGAGAAAGACTTTTTTTTTACCTTCAATTCCCGATTTAATTGTTTTTTGACATATGGGATGCCTTTTAGTATTCATGTTACCTTTTCTTCTTGAGTGGGGCCAGGAGAGTGTTCATTGATCATCGATTCATTTTGGTTGGGGGATTCCAAAATGCTCATAATTGAATTGTATTGCTTTAAATTGTTTATTTTAGCTTATTAAACCTTGATATTAACTATTAGAGGCTTTAAAGACCTCAGTGCTGGTATGTGAAAACACATGGTTAGTGCATTTAAACTGTTTAGTTTGTGTTCCTATTTAGAAGTGATTATTTTGATTATATATTTAATTTCAGAATTGCATATGATAGAATCGTAGAGGTTGTGTTGGCCATGACCTAGATATTCATGAGTGATGATGATCATCGGTTGGGTTTGGCTCGGGTTACATTGGGTGGTTCTGACCATAGGATTGGCCATCATGGACACTGACTTGAGGCAGGATGACTTTCATGTTGGGCATGGCCCGAGTTACATGGATGGCAAGGACATCTGACTTTAGAGGCATGGTCGCGGGGGTAAGAGGTATCAGAGTGGTTATGAATTGGGAACTTTGGTGATACTTCACACTCTGAACATTGATTAGTGCACACACACAGAGAATCCGTGATTAGGTGGTTTTGACCACTCATGTGGGTAAAGGCCCCCGCTAGTTACGGTTTAGGTACTATTGGTTTGGGGGGTCTTGTCATAGGAAGCCACATGAAAGGTGATGAATCTTCATAAGATAGCATTGACGCTCTCAGGTTGGGGGAACAGGCTCACCAATATTTTATGGAAGACATCGCAGTCCCTCCGGATACATTATTTGAGGGAAGTCATCTCTATCCCTCTGGTTACTTATTTAGGATAGACATTGTTGTTCCTGCAAGATACTAATTCTTTGTCATGCCCTTCGGACGTTGGTACTTGAGACACGCAGTATTAGAAGGCACATGTTTTCAGGTTACATGATAGAGATTTCGGGGTTGGCTGAAGCTGGTGACACTCCATGATGGCTGCTGAGCACCGGGGGGAGTTTGTGTTTTTTTGTTTTCATCATATCGTTTACTATTTTCCTTATAAATGCATGCCTTCTTAAACACTTATATTATGTGCAGACTATTGGTTGGTATCCTACCCATATTCGTCTCACACCATACTCTGGCCCTACGGTACGCATGTAGATTTTATGGATTTACATGTAGGAAAGGGGTCATCATCAAGAGATGGATTGAATTATATATTGTATGGAGATGGTATGGACCTTGAAGTCTTTCCTAGTTTAAGTTTACTTTTTATCCTTCTTTCATGTGTCAGCATGATTTCTTGTTTTGTATATATAGTTGGTTTTCCATGGGCGATTTTACATACGGATGTGCATGACCTAATTTGGATCTATGTTTGTTTTTCAATAGTAGTTACATGTGATCATCATACTGTTGGGTTTACTTTCCATTTTTTTTGTTTATATTTATTGCTTCCTCTATTTATCGATATTGAATGTTCTTCAGCTCTGCGGGTCTGGATCGAGTCTGCTGAGTCGTTTATTCCGCTTCATATTTATTATTATACTCCAACCAGTACCACTATTATCCTCCGAGATGTTATAGCCTCCCCACTATACCTATAAGACCCTCGCTACTAGTCATCAACCTTTGGCATTCAGGGAGGTTCCCATAAGTTAGTAACACCCATACCGTTTATCACTGTTTAGGTGGATATTCAGGTCTAGGTTGTTACAAATACTATATCCCTAAGTCATGAGGAGGCCTAAAAATGTTTTTCTCTGAATTCCAATGATGTACCAAAGCCTATATGGCCTATATTCCAATATTGGTGGAACAACGTCCCAAATTAGATGAATAGTCCCAACTACTATAATACCACAACGTACCAACTACATTACTAATACAATATTATAAAAATAACCTAAAAATATCCCTCCACTAAGATTTGATCATGGGTTTCCTATAGGATTACATGTTGTTTCAACCACTTCATTAACACTCTACCTACATAAAAACAATTTTATATTAAATTACTAATTGTAAAGAAATATTTGATAAAATGGTTAAATAAATTATAGGCTCTATATATTAAAAATAAATGTTCATAACATCTAATAAAAAATATTTTCAATAAAAAAAATTGTTTGTAAGGTTGTAGATTTTTGTAATAAATGAAAAAATGTGATCACAATATTAAATATTTTTTAGGCATAGATAAGTCTCTTAGGATCCATAATTATTTTATCTCACGAGAGAGATAGTCTATACAACATATAAGTTTTTGATTTATTTGAGTTTCTCGAACATTATTTTCAAAAATAACTAGAGTAAAAAATTTACAGGTACTAAGAAATTAATTTTATATCTTTTATGAAAAGAAGATGAGTACCAATAAGAAGAAAAAAGGTATATCAATAGTGACTATTCATTATATTTTATTGGGGATAAGTTTAATTTATTAAATTAAAATAAATAATAAATAGGAAGAGTCCCTTTTGAAAACAATGAACATGTTGAAATTATTGGAATATGTAATATATATTTTCTTTTAAATAATTAATTTCCAATATTTTATTTTCTTTTGGAAATAACAATAACATTATCATCAAATGTTAGTTCTGTTATGTGGTAAATATTTGGAACATTTGGAATGAAAAATATACTATTAAATGATAATATGATAATTTTATTTTCCATAATAAAATAGTACAAAAATATTTAAAACTCGTCTTGAAGAATTACAAAAATTGAATTTTCCCTAATTCTATAAAAACTTTTATCTTCTCTATAAAATAGGATATGAGGAATCAATAACTATAAAAAATTATCAAAAAAATTTATGAAATAACAAATAAGGTATATATCAAAAACTAAATCTCACTCAACAAATGTCTATGATCATTATCAATTTTCTACGAAACATAAGCCACGTTTGAAATCATAAATTGAAATATTAATTAAAAATATATTTATAGCTAAGGCACAAGATTTAAATTTTTTCATTTTAAAACCTATAGTAAGGAAAGAAAAGAGTATTTATATTTTGGGGTTGATGATTACACTATATTTACTTGGGTCTAATATCTCAGACACAATGATAAATGTTGTAATGAATTTTAAGACTTTTGTGATTCTTCAAAAAATTAAAAAATCATATCCTTGGATACCGTATTAGGAAATCATGTTTGTATCTATGTTAATTATGATTTTGAAACTACTATTGTATGAATGGTATTAGAAATAAAATTTCATTATTGATAATAACAAAACAATGGAATGATTGGAATGAGGAATAAAATTTATTTGGATATTACCCGTACTGTGATAAGTGACTATTTTATTGATTTAAATTATAGGATGAGTCAATGAGAGAATATTTTTGTAGTATAAATTGATTTTTATTCAGAACCTTTTATAAAAAAACTTCTTCATAGTTGTGGACTTTATGAAAGGAAAACCAATATTACATTGTATATGTAGATGAAAAGAATTCATATTAACAAAAAAGACCAATTACATAAATTTTTCTAGAAACTAAAGTAAGTAATTTTATTTGTTATTATACAACTATTAAGGATTATATAGTTTTAGTAAAATAAAAAATGTTGTTTAGGAAATGGTTCATGTAACTTTAAATGAATTTGATTTTTTTTATCACTGCCTTTATATGTTTTCAATATCGATGAAAATTTCCAAAGAAAACTTTTATTAATTTACTATAAAATAATTTAAAACTAAAAATTATTAATACTAAAATGAAATAATATTATATATTAAATATCATGGAGCTACTTAAACATAATTTATACATTCTCTTGTCGAACATCATCCTTCAACTTTACCCAAAAAGAAGACAAACTTTAATAAATTATATATCCAACTGTATTATGGGAGATAGATGTCAACTTATTAAAACTAAAACTTCCCATTTAAATTATTGTGATAATCATTCCTTCCTAACATAATTTTAAAATATAATTACAGATGAATTATTTGTACATGAGAGGTAGATAAGTCCTATGTATGAATCAGTCAATTTTTTTAAACAAAACCATGTTTTGAGCCTAGTTGAACATCTAATAGATCAATCGATAATTGGAGTAAAATGGATTTTCATAAATACATGTAATGAAAATGAAATAAATTTTATAAATAATTAATTACAGTTTTTTCAAACGTTATTTGAAGATGAATTTATTGATTATGGTGAATATTTTACACAGGTATCTAGGATAGAATATATCATAATCTTATTAACCTTTGAATACCATCATAATCATAATTTTTTCAAA
Organism: Viscum album; assembly: GCA_963277665.1. Classification (NCBI taxonomy): domain Eukaryota; kingdom Viridiplantae; phylum Streptophyta; class Magnoliopsida; order Santalales; family Viscaceae; genus Viscum; species Viscum album. The sequence continues at coordinate 1,272,025,029 of OY728132.1, read as the reverse complement.
GGGATGTAAAATGTTATTTAAATAATTTTCCTGTTCATGAGGAAGTTAATGATGAACTATCTCATGGATTTTAAGATGTAAATTTTTTAACTATGTATTTAATCATACTAAATCACTTTATAGACTTATACAATCCATATGATCTAGGTATGATAGATTGACTAGATATTTATATAAAAATATTATTTTATAATATTTTTATAATCTAACCCTTTATATAACGAATTTATTAAAAACTAATTGTTTTTACAATTTATATGAATGATAATATTTTTGTTTTTTGTCAAAATTTCCTTGTGATTGTTTTTATGATATTTTGAAAAATGTGTTTGAAATTATAATGATGAGAGACCTCAAAGTTTTAATTAATTTTGAGAATTATTAAAAACTAGAATGAATTATGTTATCTGAACACAAATATTTTAAGCTTTTACACAATTATTATATATTTCGATAATGAATAAGAAATATTTTCTCATGTATCAAATTCTATCAAACATGATATTGATAGGACTAGTAAATCATTAAATGAAAAAAAATTACATAAATGTGATCGTAATTTTAATATATCATTATAAAAGTGGACTACAAATAATGTTTTTTGTATGTTTAAGTGAAAGATTTGTATTTAATCAAAAAATAAACCCTTTTGAAAATTTAAAATATTTTTTTAGTCAACTTAATGGTAATTTATAACATGCATTATTTTATTCTTAAAAATGATTTAAAAAACTACTCAAATAATGACATAAGAGGATTCTTATTAGATGGAAAATAAATATCAGGAATATGACATTTCTTATAAGAAAATTTAGTCTCATTATAAGGCCCCAGCCTTAAACATTACTTAACATTGAATTAAATGAATAATTCCCATTGAGTATATTTTCAGGTTTAGAGTTTTAGAGAATTAGATCATAACTATTACATCTCAAAAGAATACTAATTAGACACTTCTACTAAGTTTCCATAAAATAAAAACTCTTAAAAAGAAACATGTCTAGTTCCATGTTTTATATAGCATGGCTTTCCCTTGATTCCATCCTTGACACTATTCCAAATTAAGTCCTGTGGAAAACATTTCAAAAAATTTGGGGTGAGCATAAAAATCTCAGTAAGGGAAACACAAAGAATGAAAACTGTTAGTTTTTCAAAACAACAAGTAAACCATGTATACTTTATCAAAGTAACACTTTTAACCTTTATGAAGTAGTAAAAAATCTTCACATAATAAAAGATCAATACTTACCCTTTTGTAACCAAAAGGTTACCATAAAACCCATATAAAGAACACATAACATATAAAGGTAAATTGGGACATAAACATACATAAATGGAATAACCATATGGTCAACTTCCACACATATCACTTAATGGAATAGCCATATGGCCTAATTCCATACCCAATGCATTGGAGGTTATAATGTAACCACTCGTCCTGGTATTCACGACACCACCCGTCATATGGTTTATCACCCAACCACCCGTCAAACGTCCAAGTACCATTATAAAATCATAAGACATAACACAAATATAATGGAAAGAAAACATTTCCACACTTTGATCACAATATATCACTTAAATATATTTACATAACGAATCCATTATAAAAAACCCTTTTCAATACCAAAATACATAAAACAGTATATGGTATTTATTTAAAAAAACATTACGGCTTGTTGAGGAAGCCAAAGACCAAATAATACTCATGGTGGAAGAAAAGGTCGTCGTCACCACGTATGTTAAAAGAAACATTCCTTTTTGTCGTTTTGTAAAACGATTCGTAGAAAAATATTCCTTTTGTATAAAAGTAAAAGTCAAAGGGGTTTATACACCGTATAAAAGAATGTTGTGTATAAAACGAAATATGCCTCAATGAAAGGAGATTGAGATGAAGTCCTTTACCTCGTGTCTGACTTGACCCGTTCCTTCTTTAATCTCCTGAATAATAAACTAAAGTTAATTTCTACTTGATTAAGAACCTTTTTTAAGTTTATTATCCTTTTATATCACTTATTACCTTGTTATAATCATTGTGTAATCATTTAAGTTAATAACGTTCATTTTGTCGATATTTGGTACTTGAGTCAAAAATGGACTTCTTATAATTACATGTTGTTCACGTGGTAAAAGGTTCATTATATCCATAATGATATTAATGATTTGGGTATCATATATATCATATATATCCATCATGTACATGTATTTATAATAGTACATAACATTTGGAGGTACGAAATGAAATGCACCGTTCCTGGAGACGGTAAGCCGTACGCACGCATAAACGCTACTTTCATTTCTATTTATTATTTTAATGGAATTAAAACAGTATGATAAATAGGTATATTATAATTCCAGTATAATATCATATACAATATCATTAAATATATCCTTTATACATCCCACATAGGGCATTAACGAGTCACATCACTTTGAGGGGGCGGTAGTCCGCACTTCCTCAAATGAGATTGTCGTATTTAACAACCATGGAAACCATAAAGGTTTGATATAATTGGGAAGTAAAGAAGAATAAAGAAATCATAAACATAATATATATCATATATAAATAAAGTTCCATCATAATTTCCACCATGAGAGGCGGTAAGATGTAATTGAACAATCATCGTTTCGTGAGGCGTTAGTTTTCCATCCACAGAAACATTATGTTCTTCATCCATTAGATGGAGGTGTGTGTAAGTGTAGTTAGAATCATTATAATAACAACATTGCAGTATATTGAGGATACTGGTGTTTTTACAAAAGAAAAGAAATAAAAAGATTTTATGGGTTGGAGAAGCAAAATAAGAGAAAACAATTTAAGAGAAACTGTTACCTTTAATTTAGGAAACTTCCTTTGTTTTAAACCAAAGAGAATTCTTAAGTTCCTTATGCCTAAAGTAAGGCTTATAGGAGGAGGATAGGGACGTATGGAGCTTAATTGGTCCGAGTTTGGATGAGCCAAATGGCTTGGGAGGTGTGTGGAATTTCATAGAAGTGGTCTTTTTTTATAAGGGAGAGGAGGGGCTCTTTAGGAAAGAGTGAAAATATTATTTTATAATATAATGATATTCGGTTTCTAATGGTCCAAAAATCATTATGGTAAAATAAAAGATGACTCATAACCGAAATAAAACCATCCAATCCGAATTGGACATGTTTTGGATAATATGTTAATCATTATAATCTTATTTAATTAAATCATCTTTTAATGAGGTAAATACTGCATCATTATTGTGTCATAAATAATTTAATTTTTTTGATGTCTAAAAATTGTAAAAAATATACCATTATGTAGGATATAGTTTTACCTTTCCAATTAATATTTATAGTTGAACAGATAATTTACATAACACCTTATAAAAATTAATTTACTAAAAGATATTTTATTTTGTCATTTTTGTCTTTTCTTTAAGTTATTTATTATAAATTGTCATTATCACTCCCAAGTGGCTTAAAGGGGTCCCAAAATCGAACCAAAGATTATAATGGTCTTAAATGACTCAACCAAAAATATTTGGACAAGTTTTAAGGTAATTTGGAATGATTATAATATTCTTTTAACCTTGAATTACCCTATTTACCTTTAACCGTGGTAAATAAAAGTCAAAAGTTACTATTCACCAAAAAATATTTTCATCTTATTGAACCAAATTTTACTTCTTGATAACAAACATGTATGTAGGATTTTTTAAATTCAATTCACAGAAGTGTTAAAATTCCATTTAAATGAAAAAGTCAGTTTTTTTAACTACCACTAAGTGGTGTCACTATTCATCAAAAATTGAAGTTTTTCAGAAAAATACCAAAAATTCAGCCTAAGCTATATTTGATATTCCGAATTCCAAAATGATGTCTATTTTTACAAATTCAAAACATAGAAGTGGCATTAATTAATTTAAAAATTAATTCTCGCTGTTAAAACATATAGCGTGTTTTTATGAAACAATAACAATCAAAAGATTGATACTTGTTTATGTCTAATTTCAAAGTGAAATTAAATTCAATGACCAAAATTGGATTAAATAGTAAAAATATATTTTAATTCCACTTTAAAAACAATTAAAAATATAATATAACCATATAAATAAATTAGATTAAAAAGAAATTTTGAATTAAAATACAATATTTTTCACTATTCATTTAAAAATGAACTTTATCAGAAAAATACCAAAAATTTACCCAAAGTAAAATTTGATGTCCCCATTCTAAAAAGGATTTTATTTGGTAAATTATAATGTTTCAAAGTAACCAAAACTATATTTAAAGAGGGTTCTCCATTAAAAGGGGATAAATCAGCATTTTAATGAAAATTATGCTTAAAATTAGATTCATTCACTTTTTAAGCCTCTATCTTTTATTTGATAATTGTAAATATATTTAACAAACATGTATAATAATATTGTAGTTAGTTTTGTTCATTCCCACCAATACAACGGCTAGGAGTTAAATACCATTTAAAATAATAATATTATATTATTATTGTGCAACGTAAGATTCCAAAGAAACTCATTGCTGCGTATCGGGTATGCTATCGAAAATAGAAACCCTTTTAAGATAGAATTAATATTTAATTCACAAATATTTATAAATATAAAGATCACTTATTCTTCATTTACTAGGGATGTTACATCCTTCCCCCCTTTTGGAAATTGTGACCTCACAATTTTATTCACTTATCAAAATAAGTGGGGGTATTTATCCCTCATAACATTTTCAGATTCCCATGTTGCCTCTTCAACCATATGGTTTTTCCACAAAACCTTACCTAGTGAATTACCTTATTTCGCAACACTTGCTCTCTTCGGTCAAGAATTTGGACTGGTTGTTCTTCATAAGAGAGATTCTCTTCCAACTGAACTACCTCTTGGCTCAAAACATGAGATGGCTCTGGAATATACTTTCTAAACATTGAAACATGAAAACATAGTGTACCTGAGATAAACATGGAGGTAAAGCCACTCGGTATACAACTGATCCAACTTTCTACAGAATTTCATATGGTCCAATGAACCTTGGACTCAGCTTTCCATTCTTACCAAATCGCATCACAGTTTTCCATGGAGAAACTTTGAGAAAAACATGATCACCTACCTTGAAAGATAAATCCTTCCTCCGGTTATCCGCATAACTCTTCTGCCTGCTCTGAGCTGTTCTCATGTGTTTCTGAATCAACTGAACTTTTTCTGCCATCTCTTCTACCAATTTTGGTCCAATCAACTTCCTTTCACCCACTTCATCCCAAAAAGCTGGAGTTCGACACCATTTCCCATATAATTCCTCAAACGATGCCATCTGTATACTGGAATGAAAACTATTATTATATGAAAACTCAACCAAAGAAAGATGTTGGTCCTAACTTCCCTGATAATCCATCGAACAAGCACGTAGCATATCATCCAAATTCTGAATTGTTCATTCTGATTTCCCATCTGACTGAGGATGAAAAGATGTACTAAAATTTAATTCAGTACCCAAAGACTTCTGAAGGCCTTTACAAAAGTTAGAAGTGAACCTCGATGTGTCTTCGGCAATCCCACAACAAAGTCCATAGATATATTCTTGAATTTCCACTCTGGCACTGGTAAAGGATGAAGCATCCCTTTCAGTCACTGCCTCTCTGCTTTAACCTATTGACATGTCAAACACTTCATAGTAAAATCAGTAATATCCCTTTTCATTCTGTCCCACCAGTAATACTCTCGAAGATCTCTATACATCTTAGTACTGCCAGGATGGACTGAAAATGGAGAACTATGAGCTTCACATAACAAATCTCTCTTTAACTTTGAATCACACGACACACACAATCTCATCCCAAATCTCAAAACACAATCATTATCAATGTTGAATTCAGGCAACTTACCCTTCTGAACCAGCTCTACCTTTTTCCGCAACTCATTATCTTGCTTCTGTGCTTTCTTGATTCTGTCTGATAGAGAAGATTTCACTGATACCTAAAACAAAATAGAAGGACATCCTGCACCAACAAATTCTATGACAAAGTTCATCAAATCTTTAACCAAAGGATCACGTTCCAAACACAACCTTGTTAATGAAGCATTATGTTTTCGACTCAAATCATCAGCCACTTTATTTGCTTTTCCCGAATGGTAATGAATTATACAATCATAACCCTTGATTAGTTCTAGCCATCTCTTATGTCTCATGTTCAATTATTTCTGAGTGAATATGTACTTTAAACTTTTGTGATCGGTATATATTTCACACTTTACTCCATAAAAATTATGCCTCCAAATTTTTAAAGCGAAAACAACAGCAGCTAATTCCAAATCATGTGTAGGGTAATTTACCTCATGAGTTTTCAACTGACGTGAAGCATAAGCAATTACCTGATCATTTTGCATTAGGATGAAACCAAGTTCTTTCAATGAAGCATCACTTTAGATAACAAACTCACCATTCCGGGAAGGAAGTGCCAAAACTGGAGCATTCACCAATCTTCTTTTCAACTCCTAAAAATAATCATCACATTCTTTTGTCCAAATAAACTTATCACCCTTCCGAGTTATCTTAGTCATTGGACTAGAAAATCGTGAAAAATTTCTAACAAACCTTCGGTAATAGCCTGCCAAACCAAGGAAGCTACGAATCTCAGTTACATTTGTGGTTCTTGGCCATTCTTACACAACCTTTGTTTTTGCTGGATCAATAGTTATGCCATTTTTTGAAACAATGTGACCAAGGAAAGAAATTTTTTGTAACCAAAACTCACACTTGCAGAATTTTCCATACAGTTTAGTTTCTTTTAAGGTTTTCAAGATAATACTTAAATGACATTCATGCTCCTCTTTACTTTTAGAAAGCACCAAAATATCATCAATAAACACAACCAACATTTTTCTCCTAATTCAACTGAGCCATCACTGCAACAAACTGTTTATTTCTGATTCTGACCATCTCAGGATACTAATTTGGAAGGTCATTTCTCTTAGTATTCCTTCCCAAAAAAATAATCTTTGTTTCCTCTATGAAAAACCATTCTTAACAATGAAATACCTTAGGTGAAGAAACATGGTAATCTTTAAATGCTATATCATTTCAATTATACCATAATTTAATTTATAATTTAACAATTTTCTAACTCCTAAAGTTGTCTAAACCGACCTCTGATACCAACTATAAGGCCCCAACCTTAAACATTACTTAACATTGAATTAAATGAATAATTACCATTGAGGATCTTTTCCGGATTAGAGTTTTAAAGAATTAGATCTTAACTATTACATCTCAAAAGAATACAAAGTAGACACTTCTACTAAGTTTCCATAAAATAAAAACTCTTAAAAAGAAACATGTCTAGTTACATGTTTTATATAGCATGACTTTCCCTTGATCCCATCCTTGACACTATTCCACATTAAGTCCTGTGAAAAACATTTCAAAAAAAACTTGGGGTGAGCATAAAAAGCTCAGTAAGGGAAACACAAAGAATGAAAACTGTTAGTTTTTCAAAACAACAAGTAAACCGTGTATACTTTATCAAAGTAACACTTTTCACATTTATGAAGTAGTAAAAACTCTTCACTGAATAAAAGATCAATGCATACCCTTTTATAACCAAAAGGTTACCATAAAACCCATAATAATAACACCTAACATATAAAGGTAACTTGGGACATAAACATACTTAAATGGAATAACCATACGGTAGACTTCCACACATATCACTTAATGGAATAGCCATACGGCTGACTTCCATAACCAATGCATTAGAGGTTATAATGTAACCACCCAACCTAGTATTCCCAGCACCACCCGTCATATGGTTTATCACGTAACCACCCATCAAATGTCCAAGTACTATTATAAAATTATAAGACATAAAACAAATATAATAGAAAGAAAACATTTCCACACTTTGATCATAATATATCACTTAAATATATTGACATAAAAAATCCATTATAAAAAACCCTTTTCAATACCAAAATACATAAAATATTATATTGTATTTATTTCAAAGAAAAACATTACGGCTTGTTGAGGAAGCCAAAGACCAAATAATACTCGCGGCAGTGGAAAAGGTCGTTGACACCGCGTACGTTAAAAAAACATTCTTTTTTGTCATTTTGTAAAATGATTCATAGAAAAAGATTCCTTCTGTATAAAAGTAAAAGTCAAAGAGGTTTATACACCATATAAAAGAAAGTTGTGTATAAAACTTAATATGCCTCAATGAAATGAGATTGAGACGAAGTCCCTTACCTCATGTCCGACTTGACCCGTTCCTTCTTTAATATCCTGAATAATAAACTAAAGTTAATTTCTACTTTCTTAAGAACCTTTTTATGTTTATTATTCCTTTTATATCACTTATTACCATGTTATAATCATTATGTAATCATTTAAGTTAATAACGTTCATTTTGTCGATATTTGGTACTTGAGTCAAAAATGGACTTCTTATAATTACATGTTGTTCACGTGGTAAAAGGATCATTATATCCAGAATGATATTCATTATTTGGGAATCATATATATCATATATATCCATCATGTACAAGTATTTATAATAGTACAAAACATTTGGAGGTACGAAATGAAATGCACCGTTCATGGAGACGGTAAGCCGTACGTACGCATAAACACTACATTCATTTCTATTTCTTATTTTAATGGAATTAAAACATAATGATACATAGGTATATTATAATTAAATTATAATATCATATAAAATATCATTAACTCTATCCTTTATACATCCCACATAGGGCATTAACGAGTCACATCACTTTGAGGGGGCGGTAGTCCGCACTTCCTCAGATGAGATTATCATATTTACCCACCATGGAAACCATAATGGTTTGATATAATTGGGAAGTACAGAAGCATAAAGAAATCATAAACATAATATATATCATATATAAATACAGTTCCATCATAATGGCCACCATGAGAGGTGGTAAGATGTAATTGAACAATTATCATTTTGTGAGGCGTTAGTTTTCCATCCACAGAAACATTATGTTCATCATCCATTAGATGGAGGTGTGTGTTAGTGTAGTTATAATCCTTATAATAACAACATCCTATTATATTGAGGATACTAGTTTTGTTACAAAATAAAATAAATAAAAATAGTTTAGGGGTTGGAGAAGCAAAATAAAAGAAAACAATTTAAGAGAAACTGTTACCTTTAATTTAGGAAACTTCCTTTGGTTTAAACCAAAAGGACTTCTTAAGGGCCTTATGCCTAAATTAAGGCTTCTAGGAGGAGGATAGGGATGTAGGGAGAGTAATTGGTCAGAGTTTGGACGATCCAAATGGCTTGAGAGGTGTGTGGAATTGCATAGAAGTGATCTCTTTTTATAAGGGAGAGGAGGGGCTCTTTAGGAAAGAGTGAAAATATTATTTTATAATATAATGATATTTGGTTTCTAATGGTCCAAAAATCATTATGGTTGAAGATAAGATGACTCATAACCGAAATAAAATCATCTGATCAGAATTGGACATGTTTTGGATAATATTTTAATCATTATAGTCTTATTTTATTAAATCATCTATTAATGAGGTAAATACTGCATCATTATTGTGTCATAATTAATTTAACTTATTTGATGTCTAAAAATTATAAACAAAATACTATGATGTAGGAAATCTTGTCAGATTTCCAATTAATATTTATATTCTATCAGATAAAATAGATAAACCCTTATAAAAATTAATGTACTAAAAGATATTTTCTTTTGTTATTTTTGTCTTTTCTTTAAGTTAATTATTCTAAATTGTCATTATCACACCCAAGTGGCTTAAAGGGGTGCCAAAATCGACCCAAAGATGCTAATGGTCATAAATGACTCAAAAAATAATATGTGGACAAGTGTTAAGGTAATTTTGAATGATTATAATATTCTTTTAACCTTGAATTACCCTATTTACCTTTAACCGTGGTAAATAAAAGTCAAAAGTTACTATTCACCAAAAATTATTTTCATCTTATTGAACCACATTTTACTTCTTGATAACAACCATGTATGTCGGATTTTTGAAATTCAATTCACAGAAGTGGTAAAATTCCATTTAAATGAAAAAATCAGTTTTTTTAACTACAACTAAGTGGTGTCACTATTCATCAAAAATTGAAATTTTTCAGAAAAATACCAAAAATTCAGCCTAATATATATTTGATATTCCGAATTCAAAAATGATGTCTTTTTTTCAAATTCAAAACATATAAGTGGCATTAATTAATTTAAAAATTAATTCCCACTATTAAAACAAATAGCGTGTTTTTAAGAAACAATAACAATCAAAAGATTGATACTTGTTTATGTCTAATTTCAAAGTGAAATTAAATTCAATGACCAACATTGGATTAAATAGTAAAAATATATTTTAATTCCACTTTAAAACCAATTAAAAATATAATCTAACCATATACATAAATTAGATTAAAAATCACTTTTGAATTAAAATACAATATTTTGCAGTATTCATTAAAAAATGAACTTTATAAGAAAAATACCAAAAATTTACCCAAAGTAAAATTTGATGTCCCCATTCTAAAGAAGGATTTTATTTGGTCAATTAGAATGTTTCAAAGTAACCAAAACTATATTTAAAGAGGGTTCTCCATTAAAAGGGGATAAATCATCATTTTAATGAAAATTATGCTTAAAATTAGATTCATTTACTTTTTAGGCCTCTAACTTTTATTTGATAAATGTAAATATATTTAACAAACATGTAAAATCATATTGTAGTTAGTTTTGTTCATTCCTACCAATACAACAGCTAGGAGTTTAATACCGTTTAAAATAATAATATTATATTATTAGTGTGCAACGTAAGATTCCAAAGAAACTCGTTGTTGCATATCGGGTACGCTATCGAACATAGAAACCATTTTAATCTAAAATTAATATTTAATTCACAAATATTAATAAATATAAAAATATCTTATTCTCCATTAACTAAGGATGTTACACTCATGGCCCAAAAAGAAACATAATTAAATATCACTTCCCACCACTAAAGCAAAATATATAGTGATTGATTTTTTTTCTCGAGTGTTGTTGATGTAAAACACATGTATAGATTTTGGAGTGAAAATTACTCAAATACTAGTTGATTTTAATAAGAATATTTCCATTTACTTCTCAAGAAACCCATTAAATAAATCATATGAAAATCACCTAGATGTAATACACCATCTGATTAGATATAAAAAATAAAATGTTTATATTATTCTTAAAATTAGAAGAATATAAAATAAAATTTCCAATAGTTTTACAGAATTAATTATTCCAAATAGATTTGAATTCATTAAAAATATTCTTAGAATAATCAACATTATGTGACCTTTAATACATCTTGTTTTTCATATTTCACCTTATATAAAAACTATTTAAGTAAAAATAAGAGAAATTTTTTCGATCATATATGATCGTCAATCCTATCTGATTTTTAAATTTATACAATTTTTACACTTAACTGATATTAAATTTAACATTATTTTCAACCCTTTTATAATTATAAATATATATAATATTAAAACTTATTTTGTTTTTAAATTAAATTTTATTAATTTTTTTCTTTTTATAAGGGTCATAAATTTTTATAATAGTTTTCTTTATCTATCCTTGAATGAGGCAGATCATTCATTGATTTAGGAAGACAAATTTTTTAAATATTTAATATTTTAAACAATGTTTGTTATTGTTCTGTTGATATTATTTTTAAATATAGTGGTATATATTCAATTTTTCATAAATATGGTTAAAGTTATTTTTATATGGGGAGTTTATACTACTTTTCATCAAGATGTCTTTTCATTTTACTCTACATTTTTAAATTTAATTATTAAATGAATCTATATGAGGAATTAGTTTCATTTAATTTTATATTCATGTCGTTGAGAACCACTCATACACCAAAGGAAATTTTTTTGGGATATAATAATATTATATTCCTATAGATGTATAATAATATAAATGAATTATATCATTAAGTAATATTTCCACCTTCCCTATGATAGAATTTTTTTCCCATTGGATCTATCGTCCATTGAGTTTATCATTTGATGATTGGAAGGCCACCTGTGAATCTTAATGTTTTATTTCCTAAAATAGTTCTCCAATCATATGTAGCTAAAGAACACACTATATTTATTGTTGAGGAATGTGAAGATAAAATTTTTAAAAATGATGAATCATTTTTTAATTTAATGATTTCCAATAACAATTTTAAGGCTGTTGGAGAAATTGAATTTAAATATTATCTCACTTTATTTAAATTTTTTGTGAGATATGAAAGCATGGTAAAAATGGAATTCGTACAAAAAAAATTAACTAATTTATCTATGAAAGAATTGTTTTTAAGGATATGAAGTGAAAGTAATCGGAAATTAATAAAAATAAATTCAATAAATAATTTACAGAAAAATTATTATTATTTTGTTTGTTATTGTATGTACATAATTCATTCTTATTTCTTATTGGATGTAACAAAGGGGTGTAAATAAAAAAATTATATTGTTAATTTTAATTTTTTTAGTTTATCATATATATTAAATTATTAATTAATTGGTGATTATTATTTTCCAATCATAATGATTGTTTAATTCATGTTTCCAAATAGATGGGAGAAATTCTCTATCATGAAGAACACATTGTTCTTCATTTTATGTTTTTTTTATTCTATTAATTTTTTTATGTTTATTGTGTTTTCCAAAAAAGAGGGATATTTTTTGGGATATTTCTGAGTCTATATTTCAATTAATTCATAATTTTATAAATTTTTAGACATTTTATATGAAAATGATATAACTTATTATTTTTAGTTATGTTATCATTATTATACATAATGGATTTATGAAAACTGAATTACCAAAAATCTTTTAACATTTTTTGAGAATTTGGTTATTTTTTCACTCATGCTATATTACATCCCTATGTGTTTGAAGCGCTGTAGTGGTACTGATATAGCATGTCAATGGATGAGGCAATATGATTAGTTCAATCATAGATGATGAATATATAGATGATCCGAATACAAATGAAAGAAATTTTATTATTGAGAGCCCTTTTATATGTATAATAAATTCATTTGTAATTATTTATTCAAAGATATACCAATGTGTGATGTTTTCTAGTTAATGATATTAGTATTACCATTTTAATAATTTTTTATCTATTCTTCATGATCAAGGGATTCTGAGAATAATATGATAAAGGAAATTTTGATCGATGGATTTTATGACTAGGATGATTAATCTCATTTACTTTTGGTGGGGGAAGTGATATGTTACTAAGAGGCATAATCAATGGAATTAAGATATTATAAATGAAACCTTTTGATAGGTATAAAATTATTTACACCATATTATATGTATAAGTTCATGGATACTACAAATTATGACTACATATATACATTTCCATTTGGTTTCAAAAGTGAAATTTTAATAAAATTAATGGATTATTTTTTTATCTAATCGACATTATATGTATCATACTAAACTTTTAGTATATTCTTTCTTGAATTATAGTTATGTTAATAAATATATCAGTTTATACAACACATTTAGGTAATAATTCCCCATCATTAACATTATATTAATTAATTGATAATACACTAATCACATTTTTTATATATGAAATGTGTATTCTATAAAATATGTAATATCAAAACTATAATAATTTAATTGATCATTATTTCAAAAAAATTATCAAATTAATACTTGTAAATAAAGAAAATATTAATTTTATTTTTAAACTATAATTGACCCATCATGTATTTTATTTTCTATCATACCATTGGAAAATAGTTGCATCATCAATAGACACAATAGGTGAAGAAATATATATTCGGTGAGTCTCATAGATCAAAATCATAGAATCACAGAGATGTATAAATATGTAAAAGATAATTCATTTTGTAGAAAAATATAATGTCAGAGATTTTTTATTAAACCATTATATACTTTGTATGATAACAAGTAAAAGCTGAAATACAACCACCTAAAGTGGTTATGCAACAACTTCTATACTATAATATAAATTGGATAATATTACTTCGTATTTCAGTATTGTATTCTAAGGACAACAAAGGGGAATAATTAAATAAATTTAATTATAGATCATTATGAAATTTTAACTCTATTACTATAAATTTGATTTTATTTTCCTTTGGATCATTATTTTATGTTTTATATAAATTATGTTTTGGGAGTGATGGAATAAAATCATCAAAAATATTTTCTCTTGATCAAAAAATTACTAAATATTTTCAGTGGTGGATCTATAAAAATTGAAAAATAGATCATAATTTTAGAAAAATCTATAACCCTCAAACACATGGAATGTCTGAATGGAAAATACCAACATTAAAATATATTCTATGAGATGATTCCTTGACATCAAAAGATGTTGGGATATGTTTTTACTCTTAGTGGAGTTTTTATACAGTAAATATTAAAATTATAGTATAAAAACATTAAAGAAGGATGCCTTTTATAGAATGAGATGTTGAAATCCATCATGTCAGGATTAACTTGGTAAAATATATTTATTCCATCTAGAACGTGTGAGTAAGAATTCATATAATTTAATATCTGTCCAAAATCATTACAAGGAAGTTAAAAGTAGATAGAAATGTTATATTTAAATTCTAAGGAGGGATTTTGAATTCAATGTAGGGGATCATGTCTACTTAAATATATCTTAATAGAAAGTGTTCAAGAGGAATGAAATGAAATGGAAACTACGTTTAAGCTATATTGGTCCATTTGGAATATTGTAGTATATAGAGGTTTTGTCAAATTGTTTAGTCATACAATCAAAAATTTATAAAGTGCACAACTTCTTAGATATATTACTTATATGAATGTATAATCTAGATCCTTCCCATATTTAAATGGTGGAACAAGTGAATTTTAATCATATAAAATCATATAATGGTGATCTAATTTAGATTCTTTATATTTGATAGAAAGTGCTATAAAATCCGAAAACTCAAATGGTGAATGTTCTTTGGAAAAATCACCTACTAGAAAAGGTGACATCAAAAATATAAGATGCATAGATTATGTCATATAAATATATTTTTGTGGATTGATATAAAATTTTTAAGATGAAACTATTATAGGGGAAATGAAATAAATAATCAATTTTAGCAATAAATTAGAATATTTTTTATAAAAATCTTGTCGTAAAAAATAAAAATAAAAATTTATTAGTACCGATATAAAATTAAATTGAAAATAAACAAAAATTAAATAGTATATGTAAAAGTAAAATGTATCCTAGCTCATATTCTCTATTAATCATGATAGTTATGAAAATAAAAGTAATTTATAAACGAATAAAAGCCAAAAAAATCAACATATTAAATGATCTAAAAATGGGAAGTTGTATTTAGGGTATTACCAAACAATTAATTTTTAAGAATTCAATAAGTCAGTAACATGAGTATTGGGAACGAGAGTTGGGTAGTTTAGAAATTGGGTACATTTAACTAAATTTGTGACTATTAGATATAGATTATATTAAGGATAATTATTATAGTAGTGGATTAAGAGGGGATAAATCATGACCCAAAATAGTGGGAACATCTATTATAAATATCATTTGTTAGATAATTTGATGGAACTGACATCAATAAATTTCTTCTATAACCAATTCCAGATAGAATGTCAATAATTGAGCTTTGAGTAAAATTTTTTGTTGGAGGTGTTCATGTTAGTATAAATCAATACCATATCAATATAATTTGTATCACCCCATGAATTTACCTGCATTGAACACCTTAAGATTATGTATTATTATTATTTGATAATTGGTTGTGCAATAAGGGGATTAGTAGTACTAATGTGTAAATTTTTTTGGTAATAAAATGTTGTCATAAATGAGGAAATTTTTTTATCAAAGGCATCACCCTTATATAAAATTAAAATTTACATGATTATACTATGAATTTGATAAAATTAATTTTAATAATTTGAATAATTTTTTTGTTATACGTAATAGATATTATTTTAAATAATTTGGTAGAAATAGTAAAATAGGGTAGAAAATTGTGAAATACTATGTAATACAATAAAACTGACATCATATATATATATGCATGAATAGTCTTAGATATGATAGTTCCCACTATCAAATTTTGGAACTTACTATTATAGAGTTGAACTAAGGGTGGAAATAAAGAATAAGGGGGAGGTAGTAGAGCACTTAAGTTTTCTAAAAAAATCAATACATTATTAAATGAAATTATACTAAAGACCCCTACAAGTACCCACCCACACATAATTTCACACAAACAAAATCATAATTCCTATATAGTTATTTCAAGGAGTGTCTCATATAGCTGTAATGTCCAGTGTTTTTTATTAGAGTTGAAAAGATCTATTGTTTTTAATTTTTGAATTAGTGTGTATAAAAATTTGTTTTTTGTAGATCAGTGCCAAATTATAAGAGTTTCATATTCCTTATATCAGGATCTTGGATTGGTTTAGATGATGGGAGATTAACATGACTATTTAAAAGGGATTAAGGAGCATCAGAGGCCTGCAGGCCTAGTTTTGGAGTAGTAAGATGAGGTGTGCATGTAGTCTAAATTGTGTGGCCTCATCTGAAAAACATTGTGATGACATTATAGAGGAAAAAGTACCAATTCTTATCCCTATATTTAGTGTTTCTTCCCCTATTTCACCTCCTCAAACTTGCATACAATAAGGTAAATTCTCTATTTCTTCCTCAGCTTCAATTTTCTCCCCCTCTGTTGTCTACGAGTCCAAGGTAGGTGGTTCGTAGTATTCTACGTGTCTTCACATTAGTTTTGGGGGGAACAATATTTAGTAAACCATTTTTAAATTGAGAGAGACCCCATTTTAATTAGTTTGTTAATATTAAATAGACCATATGACCATGAGGGGTGTCGTTGGGCATGCCCATGCACAATTTACACATGTGAGGATGGGATAGAGGATATTGAATACTAGGGTAGTTATACCCATGGGGTCGTGATAGGAATGGACTAGGGAAATGGGGTGGCATGTACATCAGTATTGAGGAGAGATGGTTATATGGTTGGGCTAGGCATAATGTACTTGAGTGATGTTGATCATTGGTTGGGTGTCATAGAAATGAGGTTGTCACCAAAAGGCCATCATTTTATGCATGTATCATGATATTAGATGAAATTGACATCATATTTGAGTGACACAGTCATAGGGGCATGAGTTTCAAGTGTTGAAGTGTCTTAAGTACTACTTTTAGTGATTTCCACGCACCCGTAATATCCAAATCACCAATTGGTGTTGTGTACACACAATTTGACTCCATGATGAGGTTTTTTTGACCACTCATATTGAAATAGGACCCTAATAGCAAGTCATAGGTAATTTTTTGGGAGTGTTTTTCATCAAAATCTATATGGAAGGTGGGGAGCCTTCTGTTGATAGTGTTGAGGCTATCAGTTGGGTGTTGAGGATCACCATATTGAGGCCATTGGGCCTAGAAATATATTGGAGGATAATTTTTCATTAGGATTTCATGCAATGAGCCAATGGTGGTTTTATTTGAGTACATATAACATTATACCTCAATAATTCTCCCCTCCATCCAATGATTTATTTCGAGAAAGGGTCCTCTAAACCATATTATTTTTTCATTGGTGTGACTTCATAACATTGATGGTTTATATGAAACATGAGGTGTTATTAGGCACATTATTTAAAGATAGTATTTTTAGGTGAACCATGAGGGTTCACATGGGAATTTTGGAATCAGAAAATGCCTTAGTCCATGGGCCAAGGTTCCTACCCGCTTCAGTGATTCCAGTGTTGGTCAAGGCAGGTGATAGCATCCTAGAGGGTGTTGAGAATTAGAGAAGTTCTTGTTTGATAAAATTTCATTAGGTTTCATTCTATTATTTAATTATTACAATCCTTATTAGAAACTAATGTTGGTTATGAACACTTGGGTGGTATCCTACTCATACTATTTCTCACACCCTAAAGGATCGCTTCGAGATACATGTAGAAATTATGTTATTTCTTATAGGTAAAGGGTTAGACTCAAGATCCTATATCTTAGTTTGAGTTTTCAAGGATGGAAAGAATGGAGAAATGGTCATTCCTCAATTATATTTATTTATTGTAGCCCCTATTTTAACATTATACTGTATGACTTGTTTTGATATCCATGTTCTATTTGTCGATATAAGTGGTTTTATGGAATGTTCATTTATTTATATTGATTTATATAGTTATGCTTCCTCTATTTATTGATATTAACTATTCTTCAACCACTAGTATGTATGGTTTGAGTCTTTTGAGTATTTATTATTCTCCAATGAGCTATATATATTTCTTCATACCTTTAATATATATTTACCCTAAGGGTATAGTTTTTCCAACTATGGATCATTATCACCATCGATACTAGTTGGTAGCCTTTGGCCTAAGGGGAGGCGCACCTAATGCCAATGGAATCTAGCCTGATATCTTTTTTTGGTGGATAATCAGGTTGGGATTCTATAAATGGTATCAAATATTTTCTTAGCTAGGATTTAGTAGTACTGTTTAGCTAGATACTAATGATATTGAGACTACCTTTCTTTTTAATACTAGTCAAATAATTTTTTTATGGTATATTGGAGATTAGGTTGTTTTTATAACATGATTCATAGCTTTATCTTGGGTTCTTACATCCCCATATAAGCGGGATGAACCATGTTACCATGGTTCGAATTTACTATCCTATATTATTGGGGATATAGTAAATATGATTTCCCCATTTAGTGGTATTCTTGGAATGTGAATGGATAGTTGTTCTGATTTTTGATCCGCAGTCTAGTGAGAAAAATAAGTTTATTTGGATCCTTGTCCTAGTGAGGTATAATTTGATTGTGATTCTTATTTCGGATTTTCTAGTAACATATTATGTTGTTCTAAATTTTGAATATTCTTATTCCCTCATTAAATGACATGTTAAAATGTGATATTACATGTGATATATATGAATTTATTGTGTTATGTGAGAAGGGTCTAGCTCTTATAAAAGTGGGCATGCATGATTAAATGGGATGATGATGATCATCGGGTTGGGAAACAATGTTTTCAGTTTGAGGTAATGTAGTTTGTCTGGATGGGACTTTCCCATGGAATAATTGACATATGGATATGCTATGGGTGGATAAGGAGGTCAGGAGGATGGGATGTCATGGGTTAGGCTTGTGAATGTGGAGAGTAGTGGTAGTGAGGTGACACTTACTTTTAAAATATTGCTTATATATGAAATTATATTTATTTTATATATGGGATTTCAGACCTTGTTGATGATACTCTATGGGTTCCACCTTGAGAGATCGAATAAAATGTTAGGTGGTGATGAGTTAGTACCACTAGAGAATGAGCATGATAAGACACCTGAAGACCAGTCAGAGAATGTATAGGCTCATATATTTGCTTAGGCTCAGTTACAGGTGCAAGTCCATTTGGGAAAGCCACTAGATTTAAGAACATTGGGTCCATGGCAGGATTTGTAGCTTAGAGAAATACCGGTAATGGTGATCCAGTTTATTAAAATGGGTTCTTAGAGTGAAAATCCATAAATGGTGTATATGACTCAGAAATTTCAGTTGCAGTACCCACCACATTTCCCAATAGAGGGTGGCCTATAGGAGGCTGAAAATTGAATAAAGTTGATGAAGATGGTCTTTGAACAATTAGTGTCACCACCAAGGAGGAGAGTTAAATTAGAAACCAACAATCTTAGAGGACCAACAAAGAATTGTTGGGATGCATAGGTTTAGGTATTCATATACAAGGGAATGGATTGGAAAGACATTGGGGCTAGGTTTATTGATAATTTATTCATGGACATGATGATGGTAGAGAGTTATTTGACGTTCTTTAGCCTTATGTTAGGAGGAATGTCTATAATGTTCTATGCAATGACTTTCACCAAATTTTCTCACTTCTGACTCGACACAGTGAGAAATGAAGTATCATGGGTGAGATTCCTCAAGGGGGATTTATGATAAACCATTCAACTAAATGTAAACATCATTTGGTTGGAATTATTCTCATAGGTGGTGATACATGTGCTAATAGACAAGGGAAACCTCAAGGATAAGTCTTCTTTAAGATGAGATGTGTCATTAGGTGATTTATATGGTGATTATTCAAATGACATGAAACGGGACATAGATGGGATTTTTCAGGGTACCCAGGATAATGAATTATATAGAACTTTTCATATTTAATATTTTATTATTTTTATTCAATGTGGAGAGTATGGAAATGTTTGGACTCATTGTTAGAGTCGTCCAAAAACATGACAAGCATGTTTATAGGTTGGGAATCTCAAGAGGTTCTGCAAGAATTCTTATCGTACTACTAGCAGTAAGGGACAGAGGCATACCAAGAGCTCTGATACTAGTTCAAGATCGGTGCCAGGTGACGATAGATATGCTTCCCCTACACGTGGTGGTTCTAGTTGGGATAAAGAGTCCCAATAGTTGGGTCAGTGTCTAGTGGATATTGTAGCATAGTTGGGAGGTTAGACATCATGTAGAGTAGCTTTAGGAAAGGTGAACTCCATGGTGCTTCTAGGGGTTGAGCAGGTTGGTGAGCAGATGATGGTAAGAGGTCCATATTAGCCCTTTCCCGTCCATCTTTTAATTTTTCTTGTAATTTTATGTAGTTTAATTATTTTTCTAGGTGCACTAGGTGAACGAGATATGTAAATGTACAAACCAGATGTTGGTTAGTAGGTTTTCACCAGGTCTGGTGCATGATATATATATGTTGTGTGTGGAACCAGATTATATATTTGAGCATCCTTGGATGTGTGATTCTAAGGTTAATTAGCATTAAATAATTAAGTGGATATGGTTACTTGAGGTGTTTTGTCATCAAGACAACATTAAGGATCAATACTTGATTGAGGTGCAACAAACCAGGACTGTTTTGAGCATCTGTTGAGTTGTGAGACATAAATGGTTCATTTTATTACATGGGAACGAGGAGGCAATCAATGTACTTCCCGATTCATATTGGGGTTAGAAATGATGTGGGAGAACATTATGAGGTGCATGAGTGATTATGAATCATGGTAGGACTTTTATATCCCAGAATTGGATTATGGAGAATTGTTTGATTTCATTTTTTGATCATGGTAGGTCACTCCTATGGTGGGGAGACCCCTTGTGGCAGTTGTCCTATACAAATTAGAATGGGGTAGTCAAGGAAAGTTGAAACATGATGGGTATGCTCAGTACCATCTCAGATTTATGTTTTATTAAATGGGGAGGAGCTATGTTTAGAGGGAAAAATTGTAACATCCCGATATTTTTAATCGGGTCGAAAACCTCTACCCTATTGAAATTTTTAATTAGTGGGTATTAGATTTTCTATTTCATTGATCATAACAAAATTCGATGAGTTTTTTCATCCATATATCATGTTTTTGGATGGTATTAGGGGATTAGAAAGTGGCTCAGGTGTACATAAGGGCTTCAAGATCACCTGAGGGGAAGAGTCCTAGATTTGGATTGGTGGAATGAGGCACACGGTTAGAGTAAACCATGGAGCCTCTTCTAGAAAACTGTGCGGACTCATTAAAGTTGAAAAATTAAAAAATATTCCCTCCCCATATTCAGGTTGTCTTCATCATTTTATTATATTCGGTGTCTCTTACAGCAAGGGAGATCCTCCCATTATTCCTCCACTTTAATTACATCCCCATGCTTCATTGGTGATCCTTTATTTTATCCATCAAGTGAGTTTGAACCAATGTGGTATGGATCCCCTCACCAAAGAATCTATTCTACTTTGGTCTCGCCTCAAGGGTTTCTAAATCCTCTTGAGATGATTGTCTGTATTTTTATGGTTCTCGATGGAAACATTGATTTCACCCCAATATTCTTGAATTAGAGGACAATACCATATGATCCTACACATATGAGTCCATGGTAGATGGTTCATACCATTCATTGTGTTTTCACAGTCCTTTTTGGGGTGTTTATTTTAGCTTGACATTGGTTAATTAAGAGATTCTGCCTTTTAATTAGTTTCCTGATATTAAATTTTTGACATGACAATGAGAAATTCTGTTGGGCATTCCCAAACCATGTTTACACATTCAAGGCCAGGTTAGAGGCCATTGAAAAACAGGGTAGTTAGGTCGGGGTGTGTTTATATATGTAATTGAATTGATATATCAAATTGAATTGAGTTGTTTGTTTGATTCATTATGTACATGTAAATTAAATTGAATTGTTTAATTAATTTGAATTTGTTTTATATAATTAAATTTAATTAATCATTTTACGTAAATTCTATCACATTCTTGTATGTGATAGTTTGTGATAAGCTGCTGAGACCAATGGGGAAATTATATGATTTCACTGAAGAATATTGATGTCATTTCCATTATAATTGTGGAGATTTTGTCATTTGGATGGGCTTGGACTAGGTTACATGAGTGATTTTGATCACTGGTTGAGAATCTTGGTCATCCAAATGAGGAAGAAAAGCCTTTAGGTTGGGAATGGCCCATAATATTGAATGGAATGGACAACTGTTTTGAGTGAAATAGTCATAGGGGCAAGAGGTTCCAGTATTGACACATATTAGGTACTAATTTTGGTGATTTTTGCTCAACCATTATAGAAAATGCACCAATTGGTGTCGTAATCACATAGGATGACTTAGTGATGTGGTGGTTTTGATCAATCATGTTGGTAGAATCCCCCAATAGTGATTATTAAGTATTTGGATTGTGACTTTTTCTATTGAAAAACATGTTGAAGGTGAAGATCCTTGGTTGATATCATTGATGACATCATTTTTTGGGTGAGCCATGATGTATTGAGGATATTGGGTCTAAACATATATTGTATGATAGACATCACCATTCCTTGGGATGTATTTCATTGAGATGACAATGGTGTTATTTGAGTGGAGATATCAATATGCCTCTAGATATAAGGATTTTAGTTGTTGAGTGCTTTCGAGTTGGGGTTCGAGAGACCATATTGATTTAATTGGTCATACCATTGGGACATCAATAGTTTTACATGAGACACAAGGTGATAGGAGGCATGTGGTGCCATGATATAATATTTAGGTGTCACATGAGGTTTCAACATGGAATTTTGGAATCAGAGGAGACCTTGGTCCATAGGCTAAGGATCTTATCCACTTCAGTTATTTCTACATTGGCCGATGAAGGTGACAACTTACTCTTGGATATTAAACACCAAGTAAGCTCTTGTTTAATTGAATTTCTTAATTCTACTTCCTTTTATATAATTATTAAATTCCTTCTTAAGAACTTATGATGGGTATGTAAACATAGGTAGAATCCTATTGAGGCTTATTCTAACACCCTACATGGGACCTTCAGGGAGAAATTATAGTCTATATTGTTTATTTTATGTATAGTGTCATCCTTAAGAGATGAATATTAGTTTCAGTTGGCATAAAAGGAAGGTATTGACCACTAGTCATGCCTCACCTAGAGGTTTATATTTTATTTTACCCTTTCTATTTCATCAGGATATTTTATATATAGATACAATGGTCAGTTATTGGATACCCTCTTGATATTTTTCATTTATGACCTATTGTGATATGCATGTTTTGTTTGTGGATGCAAATAGTATTCTTCCATGTTAATCTAATTCTTCTTCTTTATTTATTTATTCTTCCGATATTAATTGTTAATGACTATGCTTCCCCTATTAGTGGTTCTGGTTTGAGTCCAGTATGACATTATCATTCCAATGCATGTTATATAAATTAACATGTACCATTAGTATATCATTCTCATGAGGTTGTAGTATCTCCACTATGGCTCTTTAGCACCCTTCATGCTAGTTGGAAGCCTTGGGTGTGCGGGGAGGCGCACCTAAGGCCAGTGGCACCCAACATGAAAGTGTTTTTCATGTGTCCAATTAGGTCAGGGTTTCTATAATATCTATTTAATTAATCTTTAAGATTTCATAAGGTTCTAGGGTTCAAATATTAGATAATAATATCAACAGTAGTAAAGTTCCATTTTGTATATCTTTTGAAATATTATATATATTATCATTAATGTTATGTTTTTATATTCCAATTTAACACAATACTATTTATACTCTATAATCTTATATTCCATCCTTATGAATTCCCATACATTTGCGACACTATTTACCTCACATGATACTATATTCCTAAGACATTATAATGCTAAAATTCACTCAAGGGGAATCGAATTTAATATTTCCAAATGATAAAAAATTCCAATTTATTCCGTATTTTTTTGAATTATAAAATTATAATTACTGTGATCTGGTCTTTATCTAAAGAATAATTATATAGATGTACCCACTGGAACATTATTTGGAGCTCAATTGGATTAAACATTATTTGGAAGAAGATCACAATTTCTATCGATGAATGTCGACATTGAAATATTTTTTATGACAATTATATATCTCTAATTCATATAAATGATTTTAATTACAAAATATTTATTTATAAGTTATTTTCCTTAAATATAGTTGTTTTATTCCCATTTTAGTTACATGTAATAAATTAACTAATCAAAATGACCATATTATTCATTTTATGTACAAAATAACTCAAACATAATAATATTTACATGATAAGGGTACTTATTGTCACATTGTGAATATATATGTACACTAGTAGGTATAATTATACAACTACAATAGGGTAATGGGAGAATCCATCATTTCTATAAGATTTATTAGTACAAGGCCACAATGGTAAGTTTATAATGTCTGAAATTATACATTTACAACATTTTTCATCACGAGGAGAGAATTTAATTTCTATTAATAATTTTATTTAAAGATCAAGTATCATGTGATATGAAATCAAACTTTTACCCAATTATAATATATTCCTTTTGAAATTATTATCCCATATTTTATATGGATGTACATTATTTATTATAGAGAATTTGAGATATCCCTTTACTTTTTTCTCACTGCCCTATGTAATGAAGTGGAATATTATGCGTGATCTGCTCTTTGGATAACATTTCAAAATAATTAATTATATCCAATGGATGTAATATGTGTTGTTATAACCTAATTTTTATATATATAGTCTCTTAAGAAATATTGAACCTTTATTTTGGAATTTAATCTCATTAAATATGATTACCATGAAATCCATAACCCACAAACTATAGCTGAATTTTGTGGGGTATAAAAAAAATACTATATATTTACATTTATATATAATAAATAATTTTCTTTTAAATAACATAAAATATAATTTGGAGATATTCGTGTCAATGATTTTATTCTATAGAGTGTGTCACCAATGGATGATATTCTTATGTTTATACCAATAATAAGACTATTTTTCTATCTACTAATTACCAAAAGGTAAACCATGTGATCATCCAGAATAAATATTCATTTACATGTATAGATAAATATTTTTACCATATATGTGAAATGAGGTAATTTTTTATCAATAAATTTACATCATAATATCACTAGTCTAGTGTGAAAGAGGCTCATACACATAAGACGTATTTTTATATGTATACAGTATCACTAAAAAAATTTGGTTATTCATGTTGGGATTAGGAATACTTATATGCTCTTTATGAAAATGATAATCCAAATCATATATAGATATCTTTATTTAATTTTCATGTTTATTAAAACTAATCTTATATTTTAATAAAATTTTAATGAAGAGGATGAAGTTTATTTCAATATTATATATAAAAATCTAAATGAAGATCGCTTATATGTGAAGTTTTCTCAATTATTTATTTGTATTCCAGATATATTCTTCCTCTATATTATGTTTTTATTGAAAATAAGTTATAAAATACTAATAAGGATTAAATTATGATTTCCTTGAAGAATCCCAAAAAAATAAAAAATAATTTTTAGTGTTTTATGGGGTAAATTTTTTGAATTTTTACTGATATATTAATTATTGAATCTCTATAGTATTCATTGAATGTCAAGGATATGAATTATAAATTGGGAGATAACTAATAGAAATGATTTTAATTTTTTGAAGCATAAATTGATTTCATGTCCTAAATTTATTCTTCCCCAGTTGGATTATGGTTACACTATGTAATGTGGTGATTTATGAAAGTGTATGGTTCATGTCCTTATGTCGTATGAACTTGATTTGGTAAATGAAATAAATACATTTCTTTTTCCCAATAATAAATATTTAAGGATAAATCTATAGTTTATATAGATAAAAAAATCCACACATATAACATCTCTAAATTGGATATATGTCTCAGGCAGAGAAAATGGGTTGACTAATTTTAGAGAATTAGTTTATAGCTGTAATACATCTAGAAAAATGTAATGTTTTCATTGATGGTATTAGTAGGAAATTATATTTCTAGTGGTGATGATATATCATGAGAAATGGTATTTGATGATTTTATTATTGGGTATAAACATGGACATGATGTAAGAGTAGAATAATATGTGCTAATATATTATATAATTTTGATGTGCCTAGATTGATCGAACTAATTGGAATAAGGTTTCAAATTATGAATGTTACTGGATAAGAATAAATTTAAATGGCTGGGATATAAATGATGATTTGTGTTAGTCTTTAGATGGATCCATTTATTTCTAGAATATTTTTATGGGACTAGTTTTCTTAAGGTAATTGATTATAGAAATTAATATTTATATAGATGACATATTCTTCTAAGGGATATCCTAATGTATTATATTATCATGCATTTGTAATAGTGTCACATGATAAGGGTTGTATTTTATAGTTTTCTATCTTAATACAAGACATATACACAGGTAAAGAAATAACATACCAATATGTTCAGATAATTATACGTACCCTCCATTAATATATGCAAATGGGATGAGGTATCCATAGTTTTCCAAAAATAATTACATCAATGATCCTATTGGTGGAATGTGATATTTTTGAATATCAAATATTTTTTTATATCATCTCATTTCGTTCGCATCCAAGAGATAGTGATTTTATATGATCTAATAATTATTCACATATAAAAAAATTATGAAATTTTATGAGATTACATAATTTATTATATTTTATAGAGACCATAAGCTTACATATCAGTCTTAGAATAACATTTAACATGGTAGGGAACATAATTGAATATTATAATAAAAAATAATCCCCAGAAAATTGTTATATAAAAAGAGTAATTTATATTTTTAATGATATGAATCATGATTAAATTGTGGATTTGAAATTTTCATGACAGAAACCCTTATCATTGATTTTTTTCTCTTAAAAAATATTATCAGTCACTAATAAAAATTTATCTAGTTTTGGATCTTTATATGGAAAACCCATGAAGCCTATAATTTGGGAGACTGTGAATAAATGTAAAATATTGGGATTCAGTGTTATACATAAAATAAAAATAAACATCTTATATATTCTGGATATATTGAGGATGGGTCAAATCCATTAGAAATATTCTATCTAGCAGTGTAATTTCCCTTTGAAATTTGTAGTTTCTGAATAGGCATTTAATAAGTTTTCCCCTCAAATAAGTCACAAAATAATAGAGAATAAAGTTATTCTTATTCCGTTACATGTCTAATCATTTAAAATCACTGAATTTATTAAAGAAAGTGGAATATCTAATAGCCATATATCCATAGTCAATGTAATTTCATAAAATATGTTATGTATCACAAAGAAAGAGGTAACATTCCAACAAATCCCATGTCATTGACTGTTTTTTTTGAATTGGATATGATACGGCCATGGTTGAGAAATAAGAAAAAATTTATTGATTAGATTCATATGATGTAGTGTGGTATGTTGATTCTTTTTATCTATATGAAAAAATATGACAAATATAGAAAAGTATATTTCGAAATATGGGTTTCAGAATTCTACTCACCATGTAAATTTATAATGAATATTAATAAAATGTTTAGGGAAACAATTTACATAGTTTCAAGAACATTAAAACCTATAATGTAACTAATACTTTCTAATTTTAAAATTTATTTTTTTCTTGAGTATTATATTGTACTATTTAAATATTTTTATATTATTGACTATTTTTACCAAATGGAATGTTCCCATGTAGAATTAGAGGCAATGTGAATGTGTACTATAGAAGATATAAAAACATATTTAACTTAGAATGTGTGGTTGAGTTCATAGACCTCAGGAATATGAATTAAGGCCATAATTTTTCCATGATAGTGGATATTATAATTTTCAACCGATTTCCATACCTTAAAAAATTTCCCTCTATGATATTAGAAATTTATATAACAAATTATTCTAATATTATTACTCCATTAATTCACCTCCATTATTATATTTTTGGTGTTCAATTAATTATACATAATTATTCTTCAAGGATATAGTGTCTAAGATCATTCACTCTCTTTTTTTCTTTCACCTCCTCTTTCCCTTTGTCCCTAACATTACATGGTGAATAAATATATGATTGATTATGTTTTAAAAAATTTTCTTCTTGGGAATTTAATGACACTCTCTAACCCCTATTGACCTCTTTTTTAGATAATTGTTTTCCATTTTTATATTAGGTAATTCAATAATTTTTCATTTATTTGAAAAAATATAGGGTGTTCTAGTTTTTATAGTTAGTTTTCTCTTCCTTGATATATAAAAAATATTCGAGTCTGAGTTTCCAATCAAACGTACACCCAAAAAAATTATTAGTAAATATAATGTGAAAAAATGAGACTGAGGAACACAAAAGAAACAATGTAACACATCATATAGACCAATAGATCTTGTCATTAGACTCCATATGAAACCCAAATTTCTAGGATATATACGTATATTCAATGGGTTCCAACCACTCTTTTATATTTGAGGCAGCATGGCTCATCATCTGATAAAAATTTGGAATCCTTTAGAATGATTCAGTAATTTTAATTCCATGAAAGAAAATCGAAATCTAGCCCTCAGAAGGAGTGTCATCCATTTTCAATATATTTTTACAACAATTTATTCAATAAATGATAATCTATTTATCCAAAAAAATATGGTTCGATTTTTACAAATGTAACATCCAACTGAATGTGACTCTAATGTACCATATCTTTTGAAATACCCTATTGGGTCTTTTAAAGCAGATAATCCCCTATAAGAATTTTTAAACTATTTTTTATTAATCTTTACACTCCTTGATTAGTGATTTGTAGAAATAATAATATATATATTTAATAAGATTATAAAATTAAGATTCAAAGACAATTCCACATCTTTGTGACATCATAAATAATTCAGTTATTCCCCCTTCCAACCTAGCATTACAAATTTATACCATTTTTCTTCTATATAAGAGTTTATCAAGTACCTTTGGTCATCTATTTATGTCACAGTCTAGCCACCATAATTACCCTGAAGAACATGATGACAATATCTTGAGGAATAATCTTCTATAGAGTGGACCAGAACATCATTGCAACAAACCAAAAAAACCACACTATAACCTCAGATACAATGGAAACTGAAGAAGCCCCAACATCTTCAATCTGATATGGGTTATCCATAAAAGAAAAATTGATACCAACAACAAGCTTATCTATTTATATATAATTTATCATAATATAGTAAGCTAGTTTGGGTTGAATATCTCTTAAAACAATTTTCTATTTTTAAATAAATTTCTCCTCCAATAAGGTAGTAACATCCCAATTAATCTCATAATAGAATAATTTCACATAAAAATTAGTATTTGAAAGGGAGAAATCATCTCTTCGGATGCATTTATCGCATTTGAATCCCTCATATAGAGGGCCCCAATATGATACCTTCTATGCATATCCATTATAATCCCATATGTAACATGCATTAAATATTCCGTAGGATGTAAAATAGCCTCCAATTATGTACCTTGACCCACATCCCTTTAAAAAAATAGACCCCATGTTAATTCAAGTTATAGAATCTCCTAACTAGGAAGATTTTTGAATATTCTGAACTGAATGAAATGAACCCTTGGTCAATTAAAACACTTATCTATCTATTTGGTGGTATAACATTTTAGAGTATGTGAATTTGAGACCTATTCAGCATCTTTCATTCAAGTTTTCAAGGAAATATTAATTGGCCCATAAGTCATGAATATTTTCACAATAAATTAATAAATCAATCATCAATTCATTTAAAGTTAAAAAAAATAATATCAATATGCGGGTAAATAATATAAAAATCTAAAAAAATACTATAATACTAACCATAACAATAATTTTATGTTTCTTTTTAAAAACATTACTAGAAGAACCACATCTAAGTTCATATCTCTACATAATTTCAGATACGAGAAGAACCATTTGAATAAACTAATTCTATCCCACAATTGGGTGATTTAATTCCTAGATGAGTGAGGAATAATAAATGGATCCCAATCCTATTATATTAATAAGAATTGATTTAGAAATATATATATAAATCCACATGCTCTCAATTTCATATCACATTATGGATAAAAATGTGGCCGAATGCCTTACAAATCAAGGTGATTTCTGAACTACAGAACCACAGATCTGGATTAGTAAATTTTTATGATTCTCAATCTTCCAATTTTTTTACTTTAGAGAAATTTCATTGAAAGTAAATATTATGATGAAGCCTCCATTAATTCAGTCTTCATAAATTTCAGGGTTTATCTAAAATAACATTATTGATCTATCTTTCATGATTCATTTTTGTATATCAATAAAAATTTTAAAAACTAATTTTGATTTAGAATCACTACTAGATGATGAAACTTGAGAAAACATTGAATGAAATTTCAAACCTCTCAATGGAACTATGTCACGTTCATTAATATTTTTTCAAAATATGAAGCCGAAGAAACATGAATAGGTACCTAACCTACCTTATAGGGACCAACAAAGAGATCACATGGATAAAAATAGTACTCTAGATTAAAGAACATATGATTAGAACCATTAGTGAACACTATGGAACTATATAATTACATGTTTTTTCAATGGTTTTAAATGGAATATTATAAATTTCTACATTTATTTTTTTCATAATATGAAAATTTTAAAGTGTTATTTGGTTTCATTATTACATATGTGTAATATTTACAGATCACATAATTTAATGATTATTTTTAATGGATTAAATTGTATGTTTATATTCATTTTTATTATTTATTCTGTTTATGAATAATATAAATGTTAATTTTATGTTTTTACACAGAATTTCCCCCTTTTTAAGTAAAATTGTTGAATAATGTGATATAGAATCAAATTTTTATGATATGAAATGGGAATTTTCTATAGACGGAGTAAGGGAGATGATATATGATTTTTTATGAAAGATAAATTTTATTTATTGATGTTTTAATAAGGAATAAATCATATGAAACCCTCAGCATCTATGATGAAATATTAGAGATCTGTGATAAAACAAAGAGAAAACACACTACTAGTAACGAATTCTTTTGATAATTCCATATCAATTAGTATTGACTCTAATTATTCCCATGTGATTTTAAGTCTTGTGTGCACTAATAATATCAAATTATATCACTATCAATATTTATTTGAAAAAATTAATTCTTTGATTCTATACATTATCTCAAGGATGTCATGTAATAATAAAATTTTCTTAATTTGGATATTTTTTTGTTATCATAGTGTTTATTTACTTGTTATTTGTATTGGATATGATTTGGAAAACTTATCTCTATTTTAATAGAAATTATAATAATATATTTATCATTATTTATTAACCAATATGAAAACAATATTTCTATTATTTCATTTCTAACCCTAGTAAATTTTTCATATAAATTAGATGGAGTTCAATATTTGGTGGTATCTGGTTGGTATTTTTTACACCATAAATAGAATCTTTTGTGTGTATATTGAATAAGATATTCCTTATTAAATTCGAATAAAATTATCTACCTATTTTTTGTGTTTCATTATTAGCAATTGTGGATATGGTGATTACAATTTGTAGAGGTGGTCATGGACCAAAGGTGAAAGGACCCGCAAGGCCAGTGGGAAATATTAAGTGGTTTGGTGAATTAATATTTCAATATATTTATCTTTCTCATATTTTACAAAAAAAATCCACCAATGAAAGTGATAAATTATATTCTTATCCTAACTTCAATGAAAATAGTTAACGGTCACATTATATTTACAATATTCACCTCACAATATGAGAATGCTAATACTTCACATCATTATAATTTCACTAAGACCATATAACCCACAAGTGTCAACATGTGAGTCTCAAATAGAAGATAATATTTATATACTAATGTCATATAATTATTCTATTTATGTTTAGTAATTAAAACATTTTTATAATGATAAATAATTTTTTAGAAGATTAGAAAGCCTTTGGAGAATATAGACTTTATAATGTGTTTTTTCGGCGTTGTTTTTTTGTATTCATTAATTTGAACAGGTGAACGTATATTTACTTAAATTTATGATATCCAAAAAAATATTAATCTTCTTCATCATACTCACTAAAAAATACCCTTAATAAATCTATAAAGAGTATCCTCTTTAGTATTTCACTCCCATCATCTTTCATGAGTGATACAGTTGTAATAATATATAGTAAAAGTAATAAAAAAATGTTGATTTTTTAATTTGAAATTGAAATACAAATAAATAAAATCTAAAAATGATTTTTAAAAACATTTTCTTCATCTTTATTATTTTATATTCATTTTTAACTTTTTCACAGGTTTATAGTACTTAATTAGAAATGTTTCCACATGGTCGAGATGTTTTACAATAACTGATTTCTTCCCTTTAAGACACAATATTTACTCAATAGTGAAAAACTTATTATCCCTTGTCTTTAATCATAATACTCATTTTATGATTTTTTTGAAAATAATCAAGTATATTTAACATAATTTTAATTAAATATTTTATTCCAATTATTAATATTTTAAATTCCAATTATCCATCCTAAAAATATCAAATATCCAAAAAACATTATCTAGAATGATCTTTATTCAAATATGGAAGGATTTTTACATAGAATTAATTTCACCATTATGATTCAAGAATTCATCTTTACAAATCCACCATTTCATCCATACACACTCTACAAATCATCATTATAATTTATTTTTAATAATTTGAATTTAGAGAATTTTTCCTTACCAAAAATTCACAATGACTCATAAAAAATATTAGTTGACTCACACATAGTTTCAATTCACTCATTCATAGGTAAATAAAAATTTCATAGTTCATATTTTATTATTTTTATTCAATGGCGGGAGTATGTACCTATTTTCACTCGTTGTTAAGGTCATTCAAAAACGTGAAAAGCATGTGTATAGGCTAGGAATCTCAAAACTTTCTACAATAATTCTTATCGTACAGCTATAAGTAAGGGACATATGCATACCAAGAGCTATGTGACTAGTTCATGAGCGGTGCCAGGTGACGATAGCTATGCTACCCCTGCACGTGGTGGTTCTAGTAGGGATAAAGAGTCTCAATGGGTTGGTCAGTGTCTAGTGGATATTGAAGCACCGTTGGGAGGTTAGACATCATGTAGTTGAGATTTAGGAAAGGTTCATGTCGTGTTATTGCCAGGGGTTGAGCAGGTTGGTGAGATGATGATGGTTAGAGGTACATCTTAGCCCTTGTCTGACCATCTATTACTTTTCCTTGGAATGCTCTACAATTTAATTCATTTTCTAGGTACACTAGTTGAACAAGATAAGTAAATTTACAAACCAGTTGTTGGTTAGTAGGTTAGCACTAGATAAGGTGCATGATATATATATATATATATATATATGTTGTGTGTTGGACTAGATTATATATTTGAGCATCCTTGGATGAGTGATTCTAGGGTTAATTGGAATTAAAGAATTAAGGGGATTAGGTTACTTGAGGTGTGTGGGCATCTAGTCACCGTGAAGGTTCAATACTTAATTGAGGTGCAGTGGACCATGACTGGTTTGAGTATCTATTGATATGTGAGACATAATTGGTGCATTGTGCTACATGGGCACGAGGAGGAAATCAATGTAGTTTTAAATTCATATTGGGGTCGTAAATGACATAGGATCACTTAATGAGGTTCATGAGTGATGATGAATCATGGGAGGACTTTTATATCCTAGAATTGGCTGATGGACCATTGTTTGATTTGATTTTTTGATCAGGGTAGGTTACTCCTACGGTGGGGAGCCCCTTGTGGAAGTTGGCCTATACACATTAGACTGGTGTAGTCAGGGTTAGTTAAAAAAAGATGGGTCTTCTTAGTATCATCTCAGATTTATGTTTTATTGCTTGGGGAGTAGCTATGTTAAGAGGGAGAAATTGTAACATCCCAATATTTTGAATTGGGTCGAAAACCTCTTCCTTATTGAAATTTTGAATTATTGGTTATTCCATTTAATATTTCATCGATCAGAACCAAATTCAATGAGTTTTTTCATCTTTATATCATGTTTTTGGGTGGTATTATAGGTTAGAGAGTTCCTATGGTGTCCATAAGGGCTTCAAGAGCATCTTAGGGGGAAATGCCTAGATTTGTATTGGTGGTATGAGGCACACAGTTAGTTTTGACCATGGAGCCTCTTCTAGAAAACAGTGTGGACCCATTAATGTTTAAAATATAAAAAAATTTCCCTCCCCATATTTAGGTTGTCTTCATAATTTTCTTATATTTGGGGTCTCTTACAACAAGGTAGATCCTACCATTATTCCTCCTCTTTAATTATATCCCCATACATCATTGGTGATTCGTTATTCCATCCATCAAATGAGTTTGAACCATAGTGGTAAGGATTCCCTCAATGAAAAATCTATTCTAATCTGGTCTCACCTCAAGAGTTGCTAAATCTCGTTGAGAAATTTGACCATATTTTTATGGTTCTTGATAGAAACATTGATTTCTCCAAAATATTTTTTGAATTAGAGGACAATACCATTTGATCCTACATATATTATTCCATGGTAGGAGGTCCATACCTTTCATTATGTTTTCGTACTCCTTTTTGGGGTGTGTATTTTAGCTTGTCATCGGTTAATTAAGATATTCCATCATTTAATTAGTTTCATGATATTAAATTTATGACATGACAATGAGGAATTCTGTTGGTCATTCCCAAACCATGGTTACACATGCAAGGCTAGGTTAGAGGCCATTGACTAACTGGGTAGTTTGGTTGGGGTGTGTTTATTTGTGTAATTTAATTGGTATATTAAATTTAATTGAGTGGTTTGTTTTATTCGTTATGTACATGTAAATTAAATTGAGTTTTTTAATTAATTTCTAGTATTTTTATTCAATTAAATTGATTTTATTATTTAAATATAATTAATCAATTTATGTAAAGTCTATTACATTCAGGTATGTGGTAGCTTTTGATAATTTTCTAAGGGAAATGAGGTCATTATAGGAATTCCCTATGGAATTTTGATGGCATGTCCATCATAATGGAGGATATGTGGTCATTCAGATGGGCTTGGACTGGGTTACGTCGGTGATTTTGATCACTGGATGAGAATCTTAGACATCCGATTAAGGTAAAAAAGCCTTTAGGTTGGGAATAGCCCATCATATTGAAGGTAATGAACATCAAATTTCAGTGAAATAGTCATAGGGGCATGAGGTTACAATATTGACGCATATTAGCTACTAATTTTGGTTATTTTTTCCCAACCGTCATAGAGAATACACCAATTGGTGTCGTAATCACATAGGTTAAATTAGTGATGTGGTGGTTTTGATCAATCCTGTTGGTAGAGGCCCCCGATAGTGATGATTAGGTATTTGGTTTGGTCTTTTTTCTATTGAAAACCATGTTTATGGTGTGGATCCTTGGTTTATAGGGTTGATACCATCATTTGGGGGTTGAGCCATACTATATTGATGATATTGGGCCTAAACATATATTGAATGATAGACATAACCATTCATCGAGATGTATTTCATTGATATGACAATGGATTTATTTGAGTGGAGATATGAATATGCCTCTAGATATAAGGATTTGAGCTGACAAGTGCTTTCGAATTGTTGTTCGAGAGACCAGATTGTTTTTATTGGGAATACCATTGGGACATCAATCGTTTTACATGAGACACAAGGTGATAGGAGGAATGTGGTGCCATGTTATAATGTTAAGGTGTTACATGAGGGTTCAACATGTAATATTGGATTTAGAGAACACCATGGTCCATGGGATAAGGATCCTCTCTACTTCAGTGACTCCTACATTGGCCGAGGAAGGTGAAAACTTACTGTTGTCTATTAAACACCATGTAAGCTCTTGTTAAATTGAATCTCTTAATGCAACCTTCTTTTATTTAATTATTAAAAGACTTCTTAAGAACTTATGTTGGGTGTGTACACATGGGTAGAATCCTACTGATAAATATTCTGACACCCTATATGGGACCATCAGGGAGAAATTATAGTTAATATTTTTTATTTTAGGTATAGTGTCAGTCTTAGATGATGGATATTAGTTTCAGTTTTCCTGAATGGAAGGAATTGACCACTGGTCATGCCTCAGCAAGAGATTTCTATTTT
The DNA here is from genome assembly GCA_963277665.1 of Viscum album. NCBI lineage: Eukaryota > Viridiplantae > Streptophyta > Magnoliopsida > Santalales > Viscaceae > Viscum > Viscum album. The sequence goes on along the minus strand of OY728132.1, from coordinate 1,271,988,504 downwards.
AGTTTCCTCTTTATATTTCATCGGGATATTTTATATATAGGTACAATAGTCAGTTATTGGATACCCTCTCGATATTTTTTATTTTATGACCTATTGTGATATGCATGTTCTTTTTGCGGCTGCAAATGGTATTCTTGTAAATTTATCTAATTCTTCTTCTTTATTTATTTATTATTCCACTATGAATTTTTAATGACTATTCTTCCCCTTTTAGTGGTTCTGGTTTGAGTCCACTATGACATTATGATTCCAATGAATGTTATAAAAATTAACATGAATTTCTATTAAATCATTCTCATGAGGATGTAGTATCCCCACTATGGATATTTAGCACTCTTGATGCTAGTGGAAATCCATTGGTGTGCGGGTAGGCGCTCTAAAGGCCAGTGGAACCTGACCTGAAAGTGTTATTTAGGTGGCCAATCAGGTCAAGGTTTCTGTAATATCTATTTCATTAATATTTAAGAGTTCATATGGTTATAGGGTTGAAATATTGGATAATAATATCATGAGTAGTAAAGTTCCATTTTGCATATCTTTTGAAATATTATGTATATTTTCATTAATATAAACTTTTTATATTCCAATTTCCAACTATACTATTTATATTCTATAAGCTTATATTTTGTACTTATGAATTCACATACATGTGAGACACTATTTAACTCACATGATACTATATTCATAAGACATTGTAATGCTAAAATTCTCTCAAGTGGAATAAAATTTAATATTTCCCAATGATAAAAAATTCCAATGTATTCTATACATTTGTGGAATTATAAAAGTATCATTACTATGATCTGGTCTTTATCTAATGAATAATGATATAGATGTACCCACTAGAACCTTATTTTGATCTCATGTGGATTAAACATTATTTTGAACATGATTACAATTTATATCGATGAATGTCAACATTGAATTATTTTTTATGAAAATTGTATATCTATAATTCATATCAAAGATTTTATATTACATAATCTTTATTTATAGGTGATTTTCCCTAAATATAGTTGTTTTATTCCCATTTTAGTTACATGTAATACATTAACTAATCAAATTGACAATATTATTTATTTTATGTACAAAATAACTAAAAACTATTAACCTTTACATGATAAGGGTACTTAATTTCACATTTTGAATATATACATATACTTGTAGGTATCATGATAAAACTATGACTCATTAATGGGAGAATCGATGCTTTCTATACGATTTATTAGCACAAGGCCTCGATGGTATGTCTATAGTGTCTGAAATTATACATTAACATCATTTCCATCACAAGGAGAGCATTTAATTTTTATTCACAATTCTATGTGAACATCATGTACCATTTGATATGAAATCAAATTTTTATCCAATTATAATATATTACATGTGACATTATTATCCCATGTTTTATTTGGATGTACATTATTTATTATAGATAATTTGAGCAATCCCTTTACTTTTTTCTCATTGCCCTAGGTAATGACTTTGAATATTATGCATGATACGCTCTTTGGATAACATTTCAAAATAATTATTTATGCATAATTGATATAATGCATGTGTTTATAACTTAATTTTTATATATCTAGTCTCTTAAAGAATATTGAACCTTTATTTTGGAATTTAATCTCATTAAATATGAATTTCAGGAAATCCATAACCCACAAACAATAGTTGAATTATGTTGGGGAATAAAAAAATACAATATATTTACATTTATATAAAATGATTAATTTTCGTTTAGATAATATAATATATAATTTCTAGATATTCATGTAAATGATTTCATTCTATAGAGTGTGTCACCAATGTAAGCTATTGTTATGTTTATACCGATAATGAGACTATTTTTCTGTCTATTAATTACCAGAAGGTAAACCATGTGGTCATCAGGAATAAATATTCATTTACATGTATAGATAAACATTTTGACCATATATTTTCAATGAGGTAATTATTTATCATTAAATTTACATCATAATATCATTAGTCTCGTGTGAAAGAGACTCACACTCATAAGAAATATTTTTATATGTATACATCATCATTAAGAAAATTTGGTTATTCATGTTGGGATTATGAATACTTATATGTTTTTAATGTAAATGATAATCCAAATAATATATATATATCTTCATTGAATTTTCATGTTTATTAAAAATTATCTTATTTTTTACAAAAATTTTATTGAAGATGATGAAGTTCATTTTGATATTATATATAAAAATTTAAATGAAGTTCACTTATATGTGATGTTTTCTCAATTATTTATTTGGATTCTGAATGTTTTCTTTTTCAGTATTATGGATTCTATGGAAAATAAGGTATAAAATACTAATAAAGATTAAATTATTATTTCATTAAAAAATCCCAAAAAAAATGAATAATATTTTTTTTATGGGTTAAAATATTTGATTTTTTACTGATATATTAATGATTGAATCTCTATAGTATTCTTTGAATGTCAAGTATATGAATTATAAATTGGGTGATAAATATTAGAAATAATTTTAATGAGTTTAAGGATAAATTGAATTCACATCTTAAATTTATTCTTCCCCAGTAGGTTTATGGTTACACTATGTAATGTGATGATTTATAGAAGTTTTTAGTTCATGTCCTTATATCGTATGATCGTGAGCAAGTAAATGAAATACATATATTCATTTTTCACAATAATATATATTTAAGGATAAATTTATACTTTATAGAGATAATAATGGACACACATATAAGATCTTTAAATTGGATATAAAGCCCTAACCGGGAAAATGAGTTGACAAATTTTAAAGAATTAGTTTATAGCTGTAATACATCTAGAAAATGGTAATGTGATCATTGATGATATTGGTAGGAACTTATATTTTCTAGTGGTGATGATATATCATGAGAAATAGTATTTGAGGATTTTCTTATCTAATATGAACCAGAATGTAATGTAAGAGTATAATCATATGTGATGACATATTATATAATTTTGAGGTACCCTGATTTATCAAACTTATTGGAATAAGGTTTCAAATTAAGAATGATAGTGGATAAGAGTAATTTTAAATGGATGGGATATAAATAATGATTTTTGTTAGTCTTTCGAAGGATCCCTCTATTTCCAGAAGATTCTTATGGATCTAGTTTTCCAAAGGTAATTGATTATAGATGTTAATATTTATATAGATGAGATATTATTCTAAGGGATATCATAATGTATTATGTTATCATGCATTAGTATTAGTGTCATGTGATAGGGGTCATATTTTATAGTTTGCTATCTTAATACATGACATATCCACAAGTAAAAGAATAACATAAAAATATGTTCAGATAATTATAGGTACCCAACATTAATATATGTAAATGGGATAAGGTATCCATAGTTTTTCAAAAATAATTACATCAATGATCCTAATGGTGGAATGTGATATTTGTGAATATCAAATGTTTTTTTACATTATTTATTTCATTTTCATCCAAAATATAGTGATGTTATATGATCTTAGAAATATTTACATATAAAACAATTATGAAATTTTATGGGATTCCTTAATTTATTATTTTTTATAGAGACCCTATGTTTACATATCAGTCTTAGAATAACATTTAACATAGTAGGGAACATAATTTAAGATTATCATGAAAAATAAACCACAAAAATTGTTATATAAAGAGAGTAATTTATATTCTCAACGATATACATCATGATTTCATTTTGGATTTGAAATGTTCACGGGGCCAAATCTATTCTTTTCCATTTTCTGGGTAAAATCCACTTTTATGGATGAGTCAGAACCTTACAACATCCATTGGACCAGAAACTCATACATAATACCAAAGACACAACCGCCATACCAGGCGACAAGTATCCCAGCACCCTGAAGACACATTCAAATTCAAAAAAAAAGAAGCAAACGTTAGCACATCATGGCCTATGAGCCAACCTCGAGTAGCACACCCACCACAGCGGTCATCATCATCATCATCCCAACTCCCACGCCAGTGAAGTCCTGGAAAATCATGATGGAAAATCTATACCGAACCACGAACATACTGAAAATGCTCCATGGAAACCTCCATCATCTATGCGATGAAACAATACAGCATCGGAGAAACCCTCATAAAACACCCACCGCAGCTTGAACAACACCATACCAAAACCTCACCAGGAACCCTCGCACCAGGCCGACCTGGCTTGGCTAGAAGGGACGAGAGGCAAGAGTAGAGTTCAAAGAGGGCAGCAAAAAACACGGAGAGGCATCCTTCAACAAAACCGAAGAACACATTCATCGGAACCAACAATAGGATTAAGAGAATTGGGCCACAAACGAAGAAAGTGTCAAGAAAGATCGAAGAACCATCATGAAAATCAACAAACCAGTAGAAAAAAAATCACTGACCGACAAGAAGCAAGAAAGATGGAGTGTTCATACAGAAAACACACTAAAAAACCATCATCACTAATTACAGGGAAGAAAACCTTAAATAAACGCCTGTCAACACAAGGGAAGGCTGACTCAGGCCGCACCAGGGCCATCGACCGCTGAACCGCAAAACCCAAAACCCTGATGAAATCTTCGTGCCAGATCCGACCGAGAGAGACGCATAGGATCGAGGGGTCCGAGCTGTGGTTTGAGGGGCCTAGGGCATCCATTCCACACACTTTGTCAAGATTACCCATCTCAAACAATAAAAAACATCATCTAAGGCAAAAGAATAGAGCACAGACGAGAAGGCGCCGATAGAGAAGGGGGAAAGGAGGGCCAGGGATGAGAGAGAAGGGAGGGGAGGGGGAGGCACTAGAGAAAGAAATCCCCCCCTCTCAAACGCAGCCACCGAGGGAAACCCTAGGCCAAGAGGGAGAGAATATAGACGCCGCTTAGAGGCTTCCTGAAATGTTCACAGGAGGAACATTTATCATAGATAATGTTCTATAAAAAAAATTATCAGTCACTAATAAAAATTTATCTAGAAAAGGATCGTTGTATGGAAAACCCATGTACCCTATAAGTTGGGAGAGTGTGAATAATTGTTCAATACTGGGATTAAGCATTATACGTAAAATAAAAAAAATATTTTATAGATTATAGAAATATAAGGGGTGGGTCAAATCCATTAGAAATCATTTATCTATTAGTGTAATTTCCCTTTGGAATTTGTAGTTTCTGAGTAGGTATTAAATAAGTTTTTTCCTCATATAAGACACAAAATATTGGAGAATAATTTTATTATTATTCCATGACATGTCTGATCATTTCAAATCACTTAATTTATTAAAAATTTTGAATATCCAATAGCCATATATCCATAGTCAATGTTATTTCATAAAATATGTTATGTATCCCAGAGAAAGAGGTAACATCCTAACTCATCCCATGTTACTGATTGTTTTTTTTGAATTGGATAAGATACGAACATAGTTGAGAAACCATAAAAAATTATTTATTACCTTTATATGATGTTGTGTGGTATGTTGATTCATTTTATCTATATGAAAGAATATAACAAATATATAAAAGTATATTTGACAATATGGGTTTCACAATTCTACTCACCAAGTAAATTTATAATAAATATTAATAAAATATTTACCAAAAAAATTTACATAGTTCTAAGAATAGTAAATCCTATAATGTAACTAATACATTAAAATTTTAATATTTATTCTTTTTCTTGAGTAATATATTTTACTATTTAAATATGTGTAAATTATTGACCATTTTTACAAAATGAAATGTTGGCAAGTACAGTTAGAGGCAATATGATTGTGTACTATATAAGATATAGAAACATATTTATCTTAGAATGTGTGGTTGAGTTCATAGACCTCAGGAATATGCACTAAGGCCATAATTTTTCCATTAAAGCGGATATAATAATTTCTAAACCATATACATACCTTAAAAAAACCCCTCTATGATATTCAAAATTTATATAAATAATTTCTCATGGATTATTACTCCATTCACCCTCTTATATTATTATATTTTCTGTGTTCTATTAATTATCCACAGTTATTCTTCAAGGATATATTGTCTAAGATCATTCACTCTTTTTTTTCATTCACCTTCTCCTTCCCTCGGTCCCTAACATTACATGGGTAATAAATATATGGTTGAAAGTGTTCTACAGTTTATTATTTTCTATGGAATTTAATTTCACTCTCCAACCCTTATAGACCTCTATTTTAGGTAATTTTTTCCATTTTTTATAGTAGGTAATTCAATATTTTTCCAATTATTTGAAAAAATATTGGATGTTTTTTTTAATTAGTTTTCGCTACCTTGATATATAAAAAAAGTTCGAGACTCAGTTGGAAATCAAACATACACCCAAAAACATTATTAGTAATTTTAAAGTGAAAACATGAGACTAAGGAACATAAAAGAAACAATGGTACACATCATATATACCAATAGATCAAGTCATTATACGCCATATAAAACCCAAATTTCTATGATATAGACATCTATTCTTTAGGTGCCAACCTCTCTTTCATATTTGAGGCAGCATACCTCATCATCTGATAAATTTTTTGAATACTTTATAATGATTCAATAATTTTACTTCCATGAAAGAAAATGGAAATCTAGGCCTTAGAAAAAGTGTCATCCATTTTCAATATTTTTTTACAACACTTTATTCACTAAAAGGTAATCTATGTATCCAAAAACATCTGGTTCCATTTCTAGAAATGTAACTTCAAGCTGAAAGTCACTCAAATGTGCCATATCTTTTGTAAAACTCTATTCGGTCCTTTCAATCTCATAATCCCTTATAAGAGTTTTGAAACTATTTTCCCATAAATATTTACACTCTTTGATTAGTTATTTATTGAAATAACAATATATAGATTTAATAATATTATAAAATTTAAATTTAATGACAATTCCACGTCTTTGTACCATCATAAATAATTCTACTATGTCCCCTTACAACCTAGAATTACATATTTTTACCTTTTTTCTTCTATATAAGAGCCTATCAAGTACCTTTGGTCATACATTTAAGTCACAGTCTGGACACCATCATTACCCTAAAGATCTTGATGAAAATATAGAGAGGATTAATCTTCTATAGAGTGGACCTGAACATTATTGCAGCAAACCAAAAAAACCCCCAATATAACCTCTGATACAATGAAAACCAAAGAAGCCACAACATCTTCAATCTGACATGGGTTATCCATAACAGAAATATTGATACCCACATCAAACTTGTCTTTTTATATCTCATTTTTCATAGTAGAGTAAGCTAGTTTGGGTTGAATATCTCTAAAAACTATTTTCTGTTTCGAAATAAATCTCTAATCCAATGAGGTAGTAACATCCCCATTAATCTCACAATATATGAATTTCACCTAAAAATTAGTATATGGAAGGGAGAAATCATCTCTTCGCATGCATTTATCACATTTAAATCCCTCATATAGAGTGCCTCAATATGATACCTTCTATGTACATCCATTACAAGCTCATATGTAACATTCTTTAAATATTCCATAGAACATAAAATATTCTCCAATTATGTACCATGAACCACATCCCTTTAAAAAAATAGACCCCATTTTAATTCAAGTTATAGCATCCCCAATCTAGGATGCTTTTTGAGTATGATAAACTGAATGAAATACACCCTCAGTCAATTGAAACTTGTAGCTATCTAGTAGGTGGTATTAAATTGTATAGTTTGAGCAATTGAGACCTATTCAACACCTTTTAGTGAAGTGTTCAAGGAAATCATATTCGGACCATAAGTCATGAATATTTTCACAATAAATTAATAAATCAATCATAAATTCATTAAAAGCAAAAAAAATATCCATATGTGTGTAACTAATATAAAACTCCACAAAAATTATAGAATATTAACCATAATAATAATGTTATGTTTCATTGAAAACATTTACCGGAATACCCCCATCTAAGTTCATATCACTCCATATTTTCAGATACGAGAAGAACAATTTCAATACACTAATTCTATTCCGCAATTGGGTGATTTAATTACCAGATGAGTGAGGAACAATCAATGGATCCCTATCCTATAATCTTAAAAATAATGGATTGAGAATGATATATATAAACTTCAGTATCTCAATTTCAAATAACTTTATGGAAAAAATGTGGACGAATTCCATTCAAATAAAGGTGATTTCCAAACTACAGGACCATAGATCTGGATGAGTTAATTTTTATGATCCTCAATATTCCAATAGAAAAATTTCCTAGAAATTAAGGATTGTGAGGAAACGTCCATTAATTCAGTCTTCATAAATTTCAGGGTTTATCTAAAATAACATTATGGATCTATCTTTCATGATTCCTTTTTTTATATCAATAAAAAATTTGATAATGAATTTGGATTTAAAATCACTACCAGACCATTAATCTTGAGAAAACATTGATTCAAATCTCAGATCTATCAATAGAACTACGTCAGGTTCCCCAACCGTTTTTCAAAATCTGAAGCCGAAGAAACATGAATATGTACCCGACCCACCTTATAGGGACCAATCAAGAATTCACATAGATAAAAATAGTACTCTAGATTAAATACTATATGATTACAACCCTCATTGAGCACTATGGAACTATATAATCACATGTTTTTTCAGTGGTTTTACATGGAATAATTTAAATTTCTTCAATAAGTTTTTTTCTTGATATGAAAATGATAATGTGTTATTTGGCTTCATTATTATATATGTGGTATATTTACTGATCATATAAGTTAATGACTCTTTTTACTGAATTATATTTCGGTTTTATATTCATTTTTTTTATTTATCCCAGTGATGAATAATATTAATGTTAATTTTATGTTTTTACACACAATTTCTACCTTTCTTATATAAAATTCTTCAATAATGTGATATAGAATCAAATATTTATGATATAAAATGATAATTTTATATGGACGGTGCAAGGGTGATGATATATGATTTATTATGAATGATAAATTTTATTTATTGATGTTTTAATAAGGAATAAATCATTTGAAACCCTCAGTATCTATGTGTAAATGTTAGAGATATGTGATAAAATAAAGAGACAACACACTACTAGTAAAAAATTATATTTATAATTCCATATCAACCAGTATTGACTCTCATCATTCCCATGTGATTTTAAGTCATTTGTGAACTAATATGAACAAATATTGTTACTATCAATATTCATTTGAAGAAATAAATTCTTTGATTCTATACTTTATCTCAAGGAATTTATGTAATAATAAATTTTTCTTAATTTAGATATTTCATTGTTATCATAGTCTTCATTTACTCATTCACTATATTGGTTATGATTTAGAAAATTTTTCTCTTTTTTAATAGAAATTATAATAATATATTTATCTTTATTTAGTAACCACTATGAAAAAAATATTTTCATTATTTGTTTTCTAACTCTAGTAAATTCTTTCATATAAATTAGATAGAGTTCAATATTTGGTGGTATCTGGTGGGTATTTGTTTACACCATAAATAGATACTTTTGTGTGTATACTGACTAAGATATTCATTATTATAGTGTAAAAAAAGGATCTACCTCTTTTTTGGTGTTCTATTATTACCAATTGGGGATATGGTGATTACAATTTGTATAGGTTGTCATGGACCAAAGGTTAAAAGACCCACAAGGCCAGTGATAAATATTGGACTGAATATTTCTCAATCTACAAGAAATTGGGGCACATAGGCTCGAAATGTAATTCTGGAACCATGAGCACAAGGTCACTAGGTCCTGGGAAGAGACTATGAAGCGATATAAGGCCTGTTGTGATCGAGAGCAAGGAACATGGTCATGGACCTCGGGTTGCACTGGATTTGAAAAAACATGCAACAACTTCTTCTAATCCACTGGTGTCCTAGGTGAAGGCTCGGTTGAGATAGGACTTGAACCGGGGAAATGGTGGAGAGGAAAATGTTTCCATGGATGCTGGTTGTGGTGGTGTGGCATGTCCCTCAGGTGTACTTGTGAATGAAGGGGATAATGAGCAAGAGCCTCAAGTCACTGCTCAGGCCACTACTCAATATGAACTTTCTCCTATTGGAATAATAGAGGATGATGATGTTGTGGATATTAAAAGGAAGGGGAGTAGCAATGGCAATGTGAATAAAGGAATACTGCGGTTTTCTTTGGCTACTTCTGAGGATAATAGATGATCTTCTATAGTTATGGAGTTGTAGTTTGCTGCAGGTGATGTTAGTATGAATGTGGGTGCTGCAGAGGTGGTTGTTGATGGGTGTAGTGGACAGGCTACTGGTGATGGTGGTCTGGTAATCACAGTGCCCACACGGAATCAGTTTCATGTGATGGGGCATGAGGATGTGGGGGAGTTCCTTCCAATGCCGGATGCCAACATGAAGACTAAGTCTCAAAAGGATGTTGCAGCGAGTAAAGTAATAAAAGATAAGATATATGAAGATCAAGAAGTGGTGGAGCACCCACATTTCCTTTATATGGTTGACACAAATGGTCAGTTGCAGGACCGGTTAGTGTAGTATCAAGCGATGCAGGTTCCTGGAAAATGGGGGGATGTTTCTGATAGTGGTAAATAAAATAATGGTGGCATGATCAAGCCCTCATATAGTGGAATTGTCCAAGAAGGGAGAAGTTTTTGTCTGGAAAACATGAGGTTGTTACTACTAGAAGGCCGAGGAAGGATTTCTCCTACTTTCCAAAAACAATATCCACCAGGTCTTCTGTCAGGAAAGAGGGGGGGGGATGTCTCAAGGTTTAATAAAGGTATGAATTATACTAATGAGTTCCTCTCACTGTAGTGGTTGAATCTTAGAAGGAAATACACTAAGGTTTTTGAAGCATTATGAATGTTCAGAGTGGGAATCGGCGACTATGAAGGAAACTTTTTACCATGGGGGTAGTGATGGGTTTTTTTTTGACAATCTTTAATGGGTTTGTTGGGTCTGTTGTACTTTCTTGTTGAACTCTTCTTTTATTTAATAAATGGTCAGGGGTTTTTACCTCTGACTGCACTTTTCTGCTATATTTCTATCCCAACATTAATGAAAATTTAAAGGTCACAATATATTTACAAGATTCACCTCAAAATATGAGAATCCTAATACTTCACATGATTCTAATTTCACTAAGATCATATAATCCAAAAGTGTCAACATGTGATTCTAAAATAGAAGAGAATATTTATATACTAATGTCATATAATTCTTCTATTTATGTGTAGTAATTCATACATTTTTATACTGATAAATTATTTTTTAGAAGAATAGAAAGCCTTTGGAGAATATAGACTTCTTTATGTGTTTTTTCCGGTGGTTTTTTTTCATATTCATTAATTAGTACTGTTGAATGTATATTCACTTAAATTTATGATATCCACACAATATATTCATATTCTTCATCATACTCACTAAAAAATATCCTTCATAAATCCATAAAGAGCATCCTCCTTAGTAATTCACTACCATCATAGTTCACAAGTGATACAATAGTAATAATACATAATAAAGTAACAAAAAATGTTGAATTTTTAATTTGAAAATAAAATACAAATAAATAAAATCCTAAAAATGATTTTTAAAAACATTTTCTTCTCTTTTATTATTTCTTATTTTTTTAACATCTTCACAGGTCTATGGTATGTAACTAGAAATTTTTCCAAATGGTTGAGATGTTTTATAATAACTGATTTCTTCCCTTTAAGACAAAATATTTATTCTATAGTGAAAAACATTTTATCCCTTGTCTTGAATCACAATACTCATTATATGATGTTTTCGATAATAATAAAGTATATTTAAAATAATGGTAAATAAATATTTTATTCCAATTATTAGTATTTTAAATTCCAATTATCCATCCTAAAAATATCAAATATCAAAAATTGTTTCTCTAGAATGATCCTTATTCCACTGTGGAATTATTTTTACATAGAGATAATTTCACCATTATGATGAAAGAATTCATCCATACAAAGACACTATTTAATCCTTACACACTCTATAAATCACCCTTATAATGTATTTTGAATAATTCTAATTTAGAGACTTTATCCTTACCAAAAATTCACAATGACTCATACAAAATATTAGATGACTCACACATAGTATAAATTCACTGATACATAGGTTTGAGAAAATATTTCCAATTTCATCCCTTTTTTGATTTTCTTCATAAGTTAGGAATGTTTAATACACAAGAACATAAAGTATATTAGTAACTAAAAAATAATCCATAAGCCTTCAATATTGCTCCCAAGGACTTTTAAATTGTCTAAACATATATGTATTTCATTTAACCATATAATTGTATAAGAGAATTACTCATACATATAATTTGAAGATAACTAATATGTAGATCCTTTACCTAAAATTTGACTCAAATTGTGTCGAAGAATGAGTTTTAAGTATTCAAGAACATAAGAAATTATTTAGTTACATGACACTTTAAAGTTCACTCATTCCACACTACAACTTCTACAATACATCTCCAAGACTCTTAAATTAAGTAAAATGAATATAAAACCACATTAATATATCAACAATCATATAAAATCATTCACATAACATATTATAAGTTATCTTTATGTGAGTTTAAATATTATTTTTTCATTAAATAAAATATCTAATTCAATAAATATATCCACATTAAAATTGTTAAATGATGTTATGTCGGAAAAATATCGAATGCTATATAAAAATAAATATATAAAAACTCAAAAAATTCTCAAAAAATAACAAATGATCATGGGTGAAAATGCTTCCCACATTGTAATTTATTGGACTTTTGTAACATAGTTCACTTCAAAGAATAAAATTACATAATAATAAAGGTTTATTTTATAATCATAATCCTACTTGAGTAAAATCAATGTAGAAAATAAGTATATAGAAAACTAATTACAGGTTTTACATAAGAAATTATTTACATTAAAACTTTTATAGTTCTTGATCCATAAGAACTAATACTAAACAAATCATATTTTTCTAGAATTTTACATATTATATGACCTTTAATACCACTTTATAACAATATGAAATTATCATTATGTTTATCAAAATAATATATTCACTCAAAATTTCCAAAAATTATTCATGGAAAATATTAATAAATAATTTAATACATTCATAAAATCATGCACACAAAATGGTTTGAATGTTTCAAAAAAAATTTACATTCTCACATTGTCCCTGACCTCATCCATCATTAATGATCTCTCCTAAAATAAATACCCCCTAAAATATATCTCCCCAAATGAATAAACATATATCAATGTATAAATCCAGGAATATTAATGCATTGTTTTTATAATAAAACAAATGGAAATATAAACTAAAGAAGAATATAGTTCAAATTTTATATCCCTTAGATAAATATATCTAATGAGAAAAATAAGAGAGGGGACTATATCACCAAATCAAAACCTTGATAAGAATTTGGTTGAAATCATATCTTCAACCTCAAATTTGAAGAATCATCATTTGGACATTTTAGTGAAAATTTTATCCAATTTCTACATTGTATAAAAATTCCTCCTTTAATTAATTTCCATCAACTATCTCTTTTAAGAAGTGATATATTTTATCAAAATGATTTTATATAGAATATTTAATTAGATATATTGAAAAAATTAATGCACTATGATTTTTATATACAATGAGTAGTGGATGCTTCATTTGAAAATTTAAAAATATTCCACTTGGGTTATTAGCCACAAAAATAATGTTATAATTTTAGTTTTGATGATGTAATTTCCTTTGATAGAGGTCAAGGGGATAGAACATTGAATCATAGTGTTCCATAAAAAACATCAATTTCTATTGAACAAAAATACACTTATTTTAGACATTTTATCATCAAAGTTTATTTCCCAATATACATATACATAAAAAAATTTATTAACTTGTCCTTTATTTCCATATCTCAACCCAAAATAATTTTTCTCTTCAATGTAAAAATGAATATTTTTTATACATGAAAATGTCACACTTTTGAAGAACCATGATGGATGAAATAATTTTTTACAATATGAAAAATATTTAACCTTGTGTATTCTAATTGTAAAAAATGTTATATAAGTTCAATAATTATCTTCGATCGACAATTTTTCATTCCATATAATTATGCATCTTAGTTCCCAAATAATTGGGAGTGAAAACTATATTTAAATACTTCATGCTAAATTTATATAAAATCTATTGTGTATTCTTATAATGAGAAAGACATTTCTGATCAAATTCTTGATTGATTTTTTTAAAAAAAATATCATTTCTCCAATAATTTAAATAATAAATAACTCATTTATATATCATTTAAATTCTTCAAAAACCATTTCTACACATCCCGAACAGATAATATCATCTATATAAACAATGAAAATGATAGACAACTATATTTCTCCTTTTAAGTAGAGATTTATGTTCCTTCTACCATTTTTAAAATACTAAATATTGATATAGAAATTAATCATGAACTATTGATGTATGAAATCCTCTTTCAACCCATTTCTTTTTTTCATCAAACTGCGAACAAAAATATATTCTTCTCCATGAAAAACATATATGATTTGAAAATATAAAACTCCACTTCCAATTCACCGCTTTAGAATATTGTCTTAAAATAAATTTGGAATATAATGTATTATATTTATTAAATAATGAAAATAATGATACTAATAGTTTCTTATCTTGAAACTTGATTGATGGGCTCATAAAAATTAATTCCTTCTACATGATAAAATTCCTTAGATATAAGTCTTTGATCATGACTCACAACTCATCCTTTTCATTCTATTTGTTTGAGAATACCCATTTAGTTAAAATATATATTTTTATATTATGTTCCAAATACCATGTTCCATTTTTCTATTTACGATCCAATTAATTATTTATATAATCTACACACTCTTTATGCTCTATAGATTCCTACACAACACTTGGTTTAACAGGGGATAACAATGAGGTTTATTTTGATTTCTTCAAATTTTTCCTTTTGTGAACCCACTATCCTTGATTTCAAATGATGTTTTGAAACAAAAATTTATTACATATAATTGGATTATGTGACAAGATTGAGATTCATCACTTGAATTTTATAAACTATCATATTTAACTTGAAATTCAAATAAATTATCACCATTTGTAGAATATAATTTAGGAATTTTGATTAATGAATTGATAATAACTTCTATAACATACTTCTTCATGTTTAGTTTCTCATTTTATGTGTTCTAACACCTTATAAACATCAAAATAAAACATATTTTATGTCACTTTTTTTGTAACAATGGTAACCACTTCCATTTAGAGGGTAACTTAGGAAGATTATGTCAAATTTTTTATACTCAAACACCCCCAATTATTAAACATAAAATTTGATAATTTAGGTGATTAAATGTAATATTAGATAGTTAAAAAATTGATATTTTTTTAATAAAAATGAAATGAGGACATAACATAATTTTACTATATTATAATTGATTATAAATTTGATAATCTTCTCCAGTGATTTGTATCTAAAAATAAAGGGATGTGTTATGCTTTAACAATATAGTATAATACATATCCAATAAACTTCTTTTATTATGTTTAGACAAACAATTTTTTTTGTGTTGTATATGGTTCCATGATTTCATGGTAAAAACCATGATTCTACGGATAATATTTAAATCCTACAATTATATATTTAGTAGCATTTTATATCTAATTTGGAGATAAACCACACTCTTTATCAGAAATTATTATAAACCTTTGGTCATTTTATGATCCTTTGAATGATTTTCATAAGAATAATAAATTTAATTCAACTAATGGTGAAAATAAATGAAATAATATACTGATATCAATTTTTTTATTTCATCTTAATATTACAAATTCTTTTAGAGTGGATAATCGTCAATGTATGAGTACATTGAATCACTACATTAATGTGTACAGAATTTATAATATATCATTTTTAACATATGGATCATATCCAATTCCTTTCATTTTTTAACCATGATAATCCATAACACTATCAAATATTGTAACAATACTAAAATTATTTATCCAAAGTAACCAAACATTTTCTCTATGAATTATTTTATTATTTCATGATTAAATTGAAAGAGTTGTTTATATTACCAACCTAAATCAGATTACCCCTATCAGTTGTTATCTTGTCATAATATATCTATAATTGAGTCCCATCAATAATAATACATATTTTTAAATGATCAATTTAATTCCTTTAACATATAATAGAGACACATATAGTATATTTCATTTCAATCCATTAAGAAATAAGGTATCCTTAGATATCAATTGATCCTTCCCAATCACATCTAATATTACACATCTTTTTTTAGTAACACATCATTCACAAAAGACAACGAGCCTTCATTTCAATTTTCAAAATATTTTAAATGTTTTAAAAACCATATCATATTATAGTAATATCAACTATTAATAATCCAAAGCTTATCCCCTTTGATTTTTAGTCCCACTTTAACTACTAAATATTTATCCTTACCTTTACTCTTCTTCTTATGCAGATTTTGACTATTGTGACATATTCTCTATTGAGATGATAGTATGATAAGACATTAATATTAATGTTAATTTAGCTATTAAAATATTCTACATACCATGTCATTTACATACAACTTTTTTTTTGAATTTTATTGATTGTTTTCAATATATTTATAAACATTAATCTTTTATAAATCTAACTCCCATTAAAATTATACCACCAAAACCTCTCAAGATCCTAGAAATAATTATAATTGAATGGAAAAAAATATTTCCATTTTATTTAAACCATTAATGTTCACAGAATATCCATATAAATTATATTATATTTTATACACAAACTTTTGTCCAAATTTTGACATCTATTTTAATTACATGTTTTAGTCACCAATATCAGCTCTATTTTAAAGAAAAAAATATATTACAGACTCCAAAAACATATTTTTTAGTATAAAAATATTTTTAATAAATTTTAATACATTAGTTTTTTATTTTTATGAAAAAAAATTAGGGTACCTAAAATTTCATGATTATTCAGATTCACTTGACTATGAAACAAACTTGGCCTTATTCTCTTTCATCATCTTCTAAAGATTTATACTATAATTTTTATTATTTTTTAGACACAATTTATATGATCTGTTATAGATGATAAGTTTCTCACAACCTATTAAATGTATCACATCCTCATTTTTTAGTTCCTTATCTATTTTTTTCACATAATTTTTTAAGTAAAATAAAGAATTGTTCACATCATTTTTAGACTCTATCAACCTTTTTTTATAAAATTATATATAAATATCCTTCTCATTCAATAATTCCTAATTAAATATAATTTTTTTATTCTAGAAATCAATAAATATATATAAATTATTTTTTCCTTAAATTATTATTTATTTTTTGTCTACCTATAATGATTCACTACTGCAAGATGATTGATTTTCCATCTCTAGTTTTTTATCAAATCATTCTCCAACATAGAGATCTTTGATTATAAGTTAATGATTTTTAGTAGAATAAATTCCATATCAATGTCTTCTAGTCCAATTTCAGAACTACTACATTCATCAACTATGAATATTTCATCTTTCACCATAGAAATAAATAGATTTTCATTATCTTCATCATATATGTTTTCAACATCCTCTTATTCTTAAAGTCATACCTTTTGTCATAATCAAATAAGAATTTTCAATTTCCTTATTTTGGTAGAATTCAACCATTCCCTCTAAAAGTTATATTTATCTTTTCATCCTTCTACTATAAGGATATTTGAGGTATTTTATCTTTGTCCTCCCTATCTTCATCAACTTTTAATTACAACCAATTTTCTAAAATGTTCTTAAAATCTCATCAAATAAATTATATAATTATAATCTTACTATTATATGTAATAATCATTTTCACAATTTTATAAAGAAAATAGATATAATTTTTTAAAATATTTCATAAGCTTGTTCATTAGAATGATAATAATCAGCTTCATCATATTCAAATCATTTCTCCCATTTTTATTTCTTTAAAAGTGATTTAATTTTAATACTATGTGTTCTATTGGGTAATAATCTCCTTCCCCAACTCATAAGCTAAAAAACAAGGAGTAATTCATAAATAAGTGGTTAGTCATTATTGTCTATGAAATTAAAATCAAACTTTTAATGTAGGATACTCAAGATCTATTTATACATTCTGGAATATTCTATTTTCTCATAGAAGATTCAAAATGATCTAAAAAATTAGATATCCCTTTACAAAATCCTATTACATATTCATCATCTCTCATCTTTAGATCATTATATTTCAATCTCCAAATCTATAGACTTTTCAACTCCATATTGATTTTACTATCACCGTAGCACCCCGAACCGAGTATCCTAGAGCTAATATCTAATTTATTATATTTAAAAAAGATACAAGGAATCACATCCTGAAGGAAAAAAGGAGTTTTTTAGTCTTAAGAAACTATATATATGCATTAAATTTACATTTCATTTTAAAATTTTTTTTTGGAAATTCCATTACACCCCTTGGAGTATCATTAATTGTTAATCCACAAATACATCTAAGTATCATGGTGAAAATAAAACATAAAAATGTGATAAAATTTTATTGTCATCAAGGGTAAGTGTATATCAGAAGATATGAATAAATAAGGCATAAAAAATAAGGCAAGGTAAATAGATAAAGATAAAACCATTTTATCAATAATATGACATTAATATGATAGATATAAAAAATACAAATTTAATTCCAAATAAATAATAAAATAATATTGAAACATACCATGGATTTTTTAACTAATTGAATAGTGAAATGGAATAACAATAACTGAATTCATGATTTTATAATTCATAGTGATAGAAAAATAATATAAACTACTGAGGATTGTGAAAATATATCTAATACATTTTAGAATTGTGAAAATACATACTATAACATAGAGGATTCTTCTAATACATCTATATAAATTTTTGAGGCTATAAAAAAACAAAATCCAGTTTTTATCACGAGACCTAGTGATAAATCAAAGGGCTATAATGCTCCCCTCCCATCACATACATCAAATAATAAATTAACAACATAAAGGGGGAAAACATAATAAATGTAAAAACATTTATTCTAAAAAATGAAAATTAAATAGAGTCTCACATAAATAATTATTATCATAAAAAATTGAGAAAAAAATGAATGGAAAAAATATTGAACATTCCAAGTCAAACTGATTATAAACCATCTAGATAAATAAATAGGATGGTACAATTCGTTTATATTAATATTAATGCATAAGTAACAACAAATTATTTATTCATAGATAGAAAATTATTTTTTAAATATCATGTAGAACATTTAGTGATGATAATAACCATTATTTGAAAATCACCCATTGTATTTTAAATATAAAAAACTTATAAAATAATATCAAATTAAAAATCGTTGAAAAAAATATTTAAATGAAAAAGTTTAAAAAATGTTAGGAAAAAATATTTTTAAAAATATCATTGTATATATTCAATGGAAGATTTAAATAAATTATGGTTATTCCAATATGAAAATTTTTACATATCATATAAGTAAAAAAGATTTGTTTTCAATGTAAAAAATAGTAGAAAAGTTTCACAATCAAAAAAATAAATGAAGATTACTTTCAAATAATATTATAAAAATTAAAAAAATGAGAAAAATTTCATTAATAAATATTTTTATTAATGATAAATCATTTTTATAACAAAATTATGAAAACACAATTTTGGAAGGAAATTGATTTGAAGTCGAAGAGAAAAATAATGTAATATTTTTTATAAAAATAGTTTCATAATCATTTATGTACTAATGAGTGGAAAATGACAATATTACATGAAATATTTCATGAAAAACTATATAATAATAAAATAAATCAATTTTATGATTGAAAAATTTAAAAATTATTCCATGGAAGACTTAAACAAATATAGTCTTGAATGATGTCCAGATTATGAAATAAACCATTACAACTTTGAGAGTATAGGAATTATAAGCACCAAGGAAGAAATAAATTTAAATGAATTTATAAATAAAATGAAAATAATTTAATTGAGGATATAAAATATAATAATGTATTTAATAAACCACAAAAGTTAAATAATTGTTTAATATAACTTATGTATCACAAAAGTGAAAGTGAGACGAGAAAATCTTTCAAAATCATAATATTGAAGGGAGAATTATCCAATGAATATATTTTGTGCATAAAAATTATATTTACAAAAAATATGTGTAAATAAAATATAATATAATAAATTTCGTTACAAACATAATCATATAATATCAAATACAACAAAGAAATAATATAACCCGATGAAATGAAATTGTGTTACGAAATTCATTACCTCTTGGAAAATTTTACGTTAAAACACATAGGATGAAATAATTGAAATTGAAACATAAAATAAGATTAATTATTAATGATTAATGATATTACATGTCAAAGGGGATGTATCTGCATAATATAAATAAAATTTGGTGCATAGCATTTCTGTATTCTTTAATGAATGGAAATGTATATGAAATCTCTTACCTTGTGCTTCCATTTAATTTAAGAAATATTAAACT
Source organism: Viscum album (assembly GCA_963277665.1). Lineage (NCBI taxonomy): Eukaryota > Viridiplantae > Streptophyta > Magnoliopsida > Santalales > Viscaceae > Viscum > Viscum album. The sequence continues at coordinate 1,271,967,932 of OY728132.1, read as the reverse complement.
AATATATATTGGGATTAAAAATGTTATTAACTTATAAAAGAACTATATTAATATTTATAATATCATATATGATCATTTTATAACATCTTGTCATCATTTTGTTAATAATATTTTGTAATTTTAATTGTTTCGGGTGTAAATTGGCTAGTTTTCTCCTACATTATTTATCATGAATGTTCTGGTTCATTTACATATTGCATATTTTTTTCATATTAAAAATAATAATTATGAAATAATTAATATATTTATAAAACTATTATTTTATTAAAATCAATCATAAATGATGGCTATGAGAAATAAACTATGTTACTATTATTTTGATAGTATGTCAAATGTATGAATGGGTAAGGTTTCTATTTTTTAATGATCATATTAGAAATAATTTTTGTAATATTATTATCTTTTTAGTATTATAATAATATAATTTACATAATATTATTTATTTTAATATAATTATATATATCATCCATGTGTTGGGGTTATGAAATGAGATTCAAATTGCTTTTAGAAGACGGTAGTCCGCATGTACATGAATAATGATACAATTTTTCAATGTAAAGAATAAAATGATATATTTTATTTATATAATGATAAATATGTCATTAATATAATCATTATGACATTTATATCACATATATTAATTAATGTTTTCCTTTTACCATCATTTTAAAAGTTTTAGTGAAAAATAAATCACATGACATCGTGAGGTGGTATTCTGCCATAGAGATGAGTGAAATTATCATATCAATAACAGATTTGAATATATATATATATATATCATATTCTTAAAAAATTATAGTTATTTTATAAATATCATATAAATAGTTTATATCCACAATCCTAACCAACCATGAGAGGTTGTAATGGAAGAGATAATGATATCTTCTCGCGAGGTGGTAGTTCACCGTACACATGAATGATTATTTAGTAACCCATTTGATGGAAGTTAATATGGTTTTAGGTAAATACATTAATAAAAAAACATATATGTATATATAATATAATAAGGTTATTATATCATAGTGGTTTAATAATAATAATTTTCTAAGGTTGAAGAAGAAATTAAATAAAAAGGATCCTTGAAAAACATGAACTCTTCCATGGGTATCCTCATAGGGTTTGCACCCAAATCCTCCAATATATGGATTTATCCCAAATATAAGGCTTATAGAATGAGAATAAATATGTTTTAATATTACTTAGAATGTTTTTTCCATCCAAATGTATTTATATGTGTGAATATATGAGGGGAGTGAGATCCCTTTAATAATTGAGGAGGTGTGACCATTTTCTAAATTCCCAAAAGTATTCAATAATGGGAGGTCACACTCAGGTGGTGTGACCCAAAAATTGTTAAATAATATATTGGATGAATGATATGTCTGATACACACCTCTAAATCATAGAAAAAACATTTTAACCTCTCATTTCATATTCATTCAGTTTACTCATTTTTCCACATTTGTTTCCACAATAGTATTAGTTAATTAACCAAGGTAATTTAATACTTTTGCCAAATATAAAGTTATTTTTTTATATGAAATGGACCTAGTTATTATAGATATTATAAATAATTATAAAATAAAAACTTAATGTGTGTTGAAAATTAATTTTAACACAAGCGCATGAAACGTCCAGGAAAACACCTCTTTGAACCTAAATTTTTTTAATCAAATTTCATTGTATTCACTATTCATTTTGGTAAAAAATAAATTTAGACATGTTATATAATATATATTATTCTCATTTGAAATATTAAACGCATTCATTCAATTTCATTTCACATAATTTGAAAAAACTATTTTAAAATTATTCTCGTAGAGGTGACGAGAGTAAATGGTTTTTTGAAGAAAATGCTCAAAAGTTTACAATGTTTTTATATTATAATTCAAAAATAATTAAATTGTTTCAATTAAATAAATTTGAGTAATATATATATATAATTGATCTAAATTTAATTTATAAAAAATTAAAAATATAATTTATTTTTAAAATAGTTTAAATGAAAATATAGGTTTCTATTCAAATCTAGTATTTTTCAATATTCATCAAAAAAATTATAGTTGTAGAAAATTACAAAAACATAAAATAAATACAATTTAATTTAATGATATAAATTTTTTGGTAGTTTTTTAAATTATATATACATAATTATTCATTATCATGATTAATATTTTTTATTGAAAAAAAATATTATTTTTTTAGAAAATATTTTTTATTCTAATGGATTTCATTTTATCTGAAATTAATAAAAATATATTCTTATATTTTAATCATTTGTATAACACCTAATTTTTAAAATTTAGTTAGTTTTATTCATAACCACCAAGTTAACATCTAGTTTATAATGGTTATGTTTAAATAATAATATTTTAAGGGAGTATTATGTGTCATTGAAACCCGTTGTTTTAGGCATTATATGTTAATAAAGAGATTGAATTTATTTAAAAATAAATAAATAAAACATAAAATATTAGGATTTTATATTCCCTTCTATTATTTTTGTTTTTTTTCATACACACTATCAAATATTATATTCTTATTTTAAAATCCCAAGGTTTTATATTCTACACCCTTAAATAAATTGTGTCTTTTCCATTTAATCTTGATACTAGTAATCAATGGTTTTTTATTTGATAATAACATTCATTAAATCCCAAATTGTGAGAAATAAAATACACAAATGGAATAACACATGACCATTTCTCTATGTAGGATCACATTGGTTGTAGGGAAATATAGGATATTTTAGAAAAACATAAATAATTGTAGAGTGTAATAGAGGACATAGCCCACAAGAAAGTGAATGATCAATGGAACGTTTAAGACCTCAAAACAATAAATACTTGATATTTAAAAATACCACTAATTCAATATATATGAATATATTTGGATTGAATTTTGTTTCAATATAATTTTCCTAGTTTTTATGAATTACTTTAACTTATTGAATGAGAATATTTGAAAATATACTTTCTCGATATCATAATAATTTATAGGAAAAATTGTATCATTTCGTTTCACTTGGATCATTTCCCACTTTGTCACTTACTCCAATAAATAAATATAAAAAATGAGTTTTTAAGCCTTAATTACAAAAATAAACATTTAATGGATCATAATACCTATAATAGAATGTTATTTCGTTACATAGACCTGTAGTTATTTTTATGAAAAAATGGTAGGCACGTGTTATTAAATATGAATGAATATCCATTTGTTTAAGTGATACATTAATCTCCAAAACCTCATTTGGGGTTCCACATAAACCATTTAAAAAATGGTTAACCATAATACCCTTCCCAATGATTATTATCCAAAACATAATGAAGAAGTCCAGTGAATTTTCAAAATGAACTTATAGTTAGTTAGTTTGATGTTAATTATTATTATCCAATTTCCATTATCCATATCTTTCATCTCATAATCCAAACGTCATTTTCTCAACAATATGAACATTTTAGAGGTTATATATCCATAAATAACATGTTTTCCATGAATTTCAACATTCTAATAAATCATTTTTCTTTGTCATCGATATCATTCAACATACAATTTCATATCCTAAATGAAAAATTAATGTATAAAAATTGTTTTATGTTTCCAAAATTTTGTTAACATAATACATTAAATAAATATGTTTTGGATACATGTACACTATAATTATAATCATTACACTAAATCTATAGTAATATCAGAGGCCTTACCAAGACCCCTTAGATCATTTGATGTATATTACCTTCATACTTGGGTAATTCATTTCCATAGTTCCCAATATCCTTACTATTAGAGCACTTCACAATGGACGATTCATTTGTTCCCTTATAATTATGGGAATTGTGGTTTTTTATCCACACATAAAGTAAAATAATTTTCATTTTAATAATTTAATGAGTTCTTCCTTTAACATGTATCTCATATCAGGAATTCATGCATTCCTTTCATACATTTATCCATTTTGGTTCTAACGCACTATTAGTCTCTTGGATATCTTTGAATATATATGACATATATAATTTTTATTTTTATTGATGAAATAAGAAACTATTTTCCCATATATTGAGCTTTTTTTGGAGAAAATTGGCCTCAAAGAATGAGATTAATCACATCAATGATATGGTCAATCTCAATCTTTAAATATGTATATAGTTCGCTACATGAATTTATAACCTTTTAATGTTGGCTTCATTCATCGAGAATTATTTTTATATTTTATCTATCTTAGAATAAAGATCATCAATTCCATATCTATTGATTTCTCACTAATAAAATATTTTTCAATAAATAATACCTTGAAATAATTCAACTCCATTCTTTATATTTCCTCCATATCATTAATATTTTTAATCAACAACAACTATTGATCCTTTTCTCATTATATATGATGAACCTATAAGACAAAATTATCCATTTCACTACATCTTAGAGATATAACTTTCTTCTCTAATGAAAATATCCATTAATTATCTAAAAATAAATTTATAGTACCATATAATTTTGGATTTTGATGACACATGAAGTAGTCTGACATTGTTTCATCATGTGTTGGATCAACATCCATTTAAGAATGGTTACTACTTATAATCTTAGTCAACTACCCCAATATGGTTATTATTTGATCATTTATAATTGAATCTCTAGATTTATCATCATTTTATATCCTAGGAGGGGAAGGCCTTTATAGAATACATCCATTGATACAGTTCCCATTCCTTCTATGAGGCACCATTTCTAAACAATGGAATACACATGAGTTGATAACAGCATTAAGAACCATAATGTATAAACCAAAAACTAGTGAAACTATTAACAAGTATAATATCATAATCATAAAAATCATTTCTTGGTAATATATCCATATTCAACTCTTTCATAATGTTTTGTAAAGAAAATGGAATTTACCCTATTAATATCCATTGGGAGTGTCAACTCTATTACCGAGTAAGGCCCGTTGTCATTTACCTAGTGATTATAAGGCCAAGACTAATACACTCATTTCAGAGTTATTACCCCTTGGTACATAAGTTTCAAAACCATGAATTTTTTTTATCATGTTAGAGACTCATTTTCTAGGAAAAACAAAATAATATATTTCTTACCATAACATTATGATGTTATTGTATACTTATCCTCAAATTAAAACATAGGGTTATGTTATATAATCTATTTTATCCTAAATCTAGATCTCAATGATTCTACTGATCTTTTTCAATAATTACTATATAACCCCAATCCATGTAGCCTGGACCCGATGTGTACTTTATTACATTAGCAAAAAATACAACGAATCTCATCCCATAGAACCAAATAGTTTTGTAATCTTATTAAAATAGATATATATTTAATATTCAAATTAAATTTTAAAATATAAAATACACAAAGAATTTTCTTTGAGATGATATTATTCCCCATAGAGTACCCATTCATTTCAATCAAAAAATAATTCCTGGGAAAAATAAACCATAATAAAGAGAAGTTCTTATATTCTTAGTAAGGGTAAGCATACACAATAATCATAGAATAAATATGGAATAAAAATATGTTATGGCATATAATTGAAATATATTCTATTTATTCAATAACCTAATCATAATATCAAAGTAATATTGTATGATAAATTTATGATATATAAATAATCATATGATATTGAAACACGACCATGGATATTCTAAAAATCCAGAAATCACATGGAATATCACCAGATGAGTTCATAATAATGGAATGCATAATAATGGACATCAAAAACACATTGTTGAAGAATTTTCAAAGAATAATTATACTATCAAGGCTTCTTATCATAAATATAATACATTTGATCAAATATTTTGATCATTTTCTAATTGAGTAACATTTTTACTCTTTTAAATTGTTTATATATTCTATAATTAAAAAAACATTATCATAAACCATCAAGAGTAAAAGAAATGGGACCAACATAGTATATCCCTAATCAGACTAATCCTCAACCATCTTGATAAATAGTATGGATGGTATAATGTGAGTATAAAACTATTATGTAATAATCAACAATAAAGAATATAATTTTTTATGGAAAATGATTTTTAAATATCTAATTGAAAATTTCTTGAGGAACGTAACCTTTCCTTGAAAGTCACCATTTTCATTTTAATGCATGGACATTTCTAAAATTATATCAAAATCATTTTCATTGGAAATAACTTTTAAAAACTAATAATATCATGAACATCAGTAAAAATATTTCTTTTTAAATAACCTAGTAACTGTTAAATATATGAATCAAATAAATATAATTCATTATTGCAAAAATTGTGTGCATTATTTATATGATAAAAAGAACATACATTTTGTATGGTAAAAAGGGTAAAAATATGACTCAATTAGAAAATGATCGAAATATTTCATTATATGTATTTATTTAAATAGGTAAAAATATTTAAAAATTTAAGTAATAAATCATTTGGAGAATGCTAAAACATTTTTTATAAATTTTTAGAAAATATTGTTTTGAATGAAAAAGGATTTTCAATAGAAGAGATAAATAGTGTCTCAATTTTTTAAAATAACTTTCATTATAATTTATTATCAAAATAGAAAATAAATGTACTATTAATTTAAATATTTCATGAATAATTGCTTTATAATATGGTATATTTATTTTAAGATAATAATATAAAATAATTCCCATATGGAATACTCAAAGAAAAACTATCCTGAATGATGATGATATTTCAAAATTCACCCATAAATCTTTGGAAACTTCTGAATATGAAGACCCATAAAAGAAATAAAATTAAATTAGACTTTAATAAAAATATTATAAATTAATTTTTTATACTATATAAAAATATATAATTATATACACCACAAAATAGAAATATGTTTTGAATATGTGATTTGTCTCATGGATGTTAGAGTGGGTTGTTAAACCCTTACAAATGATCAGAACAATGAAGTAAGAATTAAATAATTAAAAAATTGTTTTAAATGTAAATATATATTAAATATGTTTTAATAAAACAAAATATAAATAATTTTCATTACACTCATAATAATAGAATATCAATGATAACGAATAATTAATATTACCTAATGAAAAAATTGAGTTATGAAATTCCTTACCACATGGTATCAATTAAGTCATAACTACTTGGATGAAATAATTTATATTCAAAAATAAAATATTAATAGTAACTAAGTAATTATATATTACATTTAAAATGGTATGTATGTGAACAATAGAAATGATATTTTGTGATTAACATTAAAGTATCCCATAATGAAGAGAAATTGAGACAAATACTCTTAAAACATACATCTTTTGATTGATCATGATTAAAAATCCTGTAAAATGGTATTTACCAAGTTTTTAATATATAATAAGACCATTTTATGATTTATAATGTCATATATGTTCCTTTCATAAAATCTTATCACCCTAATGTAAATAATCATTCATTATTTTCTTTGTTTCATGTGTTAGATGTCTTCTTTTCTCATTCATGATTTTTCTTGAATGTTCTATTTATTATTCTTATTATATAGATTCATAATATATATAATAATAATAATAATTAAAACATAATTATCATATTTCTTCATCAAATATACTTTTAAAACCATTTATGAAATACAGTTATAAAAAATACACTACGTTATAATCATCGAGATGGTTGATCATAGGTATGAATATGTAACCTATCCATTTTTCAATGATCTTCATTGAAAAAGTTAAGTAATATTTTTATCATTAAAATATTATAATAATATGATTTATAACATATAATTTTTTAAATATACATATATATATCATCATAGTTTAGTGGTGATGAAATGAGAGTCATATTTCTTCAGGAAGGAAGTAGTGTACATTAGTTTTGGTGTAACATTTCAGTGTAAAAATGTAATAATATATTATCTTTTTAAAATGATAAATATGACGTTAATATAATAATTTTATCATTTAAAAAACATATATTCATTAATATTATCATTATTATCTTTCATGTAATTCATAAGTGAAAAATGATTCACAAAGCTTTGCGAGGTGGTAGTTTGTCGTATACACAATCAATGTTATCGTTTCACATAAAGAATTGAATGTTAAAAGATATATTTGATATAATGACCCCATACATATTTTTATTCTTTTTATTAAAAATATATACTATATATTCATCATCATACTCTATAGTGAGTGGTGGTAATGGGATAATTAATTACATCAGTTCATGAATAGTGAGGGATGTGTGTGTCCTTTTATAACAGAAGATAATATACAGTTTTATAAATACCCATAATTATTAAATAATGGGGGAAAGTATTATTAAATGTCATAATAAATATAAATAATGGATTTTTGGTCTGATATGTTTTAGAAAAACCTCATACATACAAAATCACATGTTTTAAATGCAGCATTCCTTAGACCTTATGTTTTTCGCTTTCTTCACCACTTTTGATTCCACATATGTAATTAGTTTTTAAACTAGAAATATAATTAATTATTCATAAATTAAAATGAATATTATTAGATAATTTTTAACTAATTATTATAAATATTAAAATTTATTTATCAAATAAAAAAATGATGGGTGTTTTAAGTTTATTTATATAATCGAATGATTATAAATATTAAATTTTTTTGATTGGTGATTTTGGGGAAAAAAATTTATTTTTAAATTATTAGATAATTTAAATTATTATCATTATAAATATAATATCCATTTTTATAAATCCAATTCATATACAAAGAAAATTTTCATTTCAAATTAATCCTATAGACTCAATGAGAAAGTGGGGATTTGATGATAAATGTTCAAAAGTTTACAAGTTTTTTATATCAAAATTAAATTTAAAATTTATTATAATGTCCAAAATTGTAATACTAGTTATTTAATAAAACTAATTTTACATTAATAAATTAATAATATAAGTTGACATCATAAATAATATAAACAAAAAATGCATTTTGCAATTAAAATTCAATAATTTTCACTATTGATCAAATAATGAAACTTTTAAGAAAAACTAATCAACCTAAAATAATTATTATATGATGATATAAAAAATGAACGTTATTTTTTAAAATACATTATAAATTATGTGTAAAAAATCATGAGTAGACCTCCTTATAAAAAACCCCACTTTTTAGAAAGCATTTCATTGTCTTTAAAATGATTCTCATTTTATATCTAAACAATATATATCAATTTATTTATTTTATACATGTGTAAACAACATAATTTTCATAATATAGTTTTTATTATTCATACCCCCCAATTTAACTAAATTGGTTTGTTAGTAATTTTTTATTAATAATATTTTAATAAAGTATCACATCTCATTCAAACCTAGTGTTGTGTGAATTTCTTGTTATCGAGTAGGTAGAAAATATTTAAAAATAAATACATATATAGTAAAGTATTGAGATTTTATCTTCCCTTACAGTTTTGGTTCTATATTTCATACATGTTATCGAATATTATATTTATATATGAAAATCATTGTTGTTACATTCAGTGATATTTTCAGGGTTTTCCATCAAGCCTTTATCTTTGTTGATTGCTTTTACTTTAAAAAATTATTAATGAAAAAGAAAACAAAATATTTAATTTCCATGATATTCAACATTTTATAGAAAAAGTATATATTTATTCATCCATAGATAATTATTATTATGAAAAATACATTTATATTTTATAATTAAATGATATACAAACAAATATGCCATAAATTAGAGAATATACAATGGGTACTGATATAATAAATCTTCTTATTAGACATGATATTGGACAAATTATTCACTAAATTATAATTATTCACATGTAATGAAGATTAATTACATGAAATAGTCTAAAATTATAGAGAATGACTTTACCTTGAAACTCTAAACAGAATAGCCAAAATGAGGGAAACCTAACTTTGATTCCACTTGAAGAGAATTCATGACCCGTAAGGTAAACTAAGAGGACATGAATCAGTGTTTCAAATAATTTTTCATTTTAATATTTTCAAATATTTTTCACCACCTATTGAATTTATAAAAGTTATTATTTTCAACCCATACAATCTCACACAGAAATGGAACATCCCATTTTTATAGTGTACCACTAAAAATGAGAATGCTAATCCTTGTCCTGATTTAGATTTCCCCAATTCCAAAATACCCACAATCATCAAAATGTGAGTAACAACATGATGGAAATATCATTACACTATTTTGATACAATTTATATAACAATTATGAGTTATTCCAGCACCATTATAATGGAAAATGATTTTATTTCCTCAACAAAAATGCCACCAGTGAAACTAGAATCCCAAAGTGTTGGTGTAATGATGGTTCTCTTATTATTCTCCCAACTGAACTGTCATTGGTTCCCACTATTATATATGTTTAATTTTCAGAACCGCCACTTCATTTTATTCTACATTTAAAAATAATATTCCTAATGGTTTATAGATTATCCTCTTATATATTCATGTTCATGTCCTTACATGAATGATATAGTACTAATATCAGATACTAGTATCATAAAATATAATGTTTTGAATTTAAAATAAGTTTGAAATTTAAAATAATAAATTCCATAAACTATTTCTAATATCTTTATCTTATTGCTAAAAATATATTATTATTATTGAAATTATTTTCTAGATCCTTGTAGTGAAAAATTTGATGCTATTGTGTGGTCGAGTAGTTATATACTAATAATTTTCTTTCCCTTATAACATAATTGTATCAGCATGGTGTGAAACTTATTCTTCCATGGATTGAATCACAGAGAAAGTTTTTTATTTTAAATAAATAATATATCAACATCTTCATCATCAGGAGTAAATATATTCCTCTGAATATTATTTGTATATATTCATATTTTCTATCAAACATCAATATCATATTTTACAAAGTGTTAGCTTGAAAAATATATATATAACTCGAGAATGATAATTATGATATTAAAAATTAAAAATTATGATTAAAATATTAATCCATATATTGTATTTATATAATTTAAAAAAAGTCACACATCAACTATATGAAAGGTAAAATATCATTCTTATGTAGAGACTATATCCTTATAAAAATCATCAATGACTCTTACACAATATCTAGTGACATATACATAGACATAATTAGGTCATAATTTTTTTAGATAATATATTTATAGAGTAATACATTGTTTATTTTCTAGGTATGATGAGAAAGACTCACACAATGACTCATAGAAGAGTTTTAGTTACTCATACAAAAACTACATATGACTCAAACACTACTCCTAATGGCTTGGACAGAATCTAGACTATGTATTATTTCATTTATCCATATAATAATGTGAGTGAATGACTCATGTAATATATAAAAATGATACCAACAAAAATATAATTTTCCTATTAAATATATAATGTGTTTTTTAGATAATGATTCATACTCAATTATATAGTTAGGTAGATATTTTATTGCATGATGTTCTAAAATTCACTCAATTTGAACGATATCTACTCTAATCAATATCCAAGACATATAAATCAAGTCTAATGAAGTAAAAAATCTATTTCATTTCTTTCTAATCATTCAGTAATTATAACCTCATATATTATGTTTTTTATGTGAGTTTGAATTTGGTTTATGCATTGAAAATAATATCCATTATAATAATCATACAGAAATTTACACATATAATCCTCCCTTTATATACACAAGACCAAATGCACGATAAAAATATTATATAACCAAACCCCCAATGTAATCAATGGAATATTAATCAATCATTGGATTAAAAACATGGAGATTAAATTCTATTGGTACTTTTCCATGTTCTTGTTTAATTTATTAGATTTATGTTAGAGAGGTTCTAATCTCTCAATATTTTTGTTTATATTTGAATCATATATATTTTTATCATGTATAATCATTGTTATAACTGGAGGAATTCTATAATTATTTAATATTTATAATTTTTTTATATTTTATTAGGAATATGTTTCGTTTTTATTTATACCATTTTGGTTGAGTTTTATTTAAAATAGTTATTTTTATTTTGAATGGAATTTATAATTTACAAAAACTATATTCTAGGATTTGGTAAAAATCATATTTTTTAGATAATGAAGTAGGTTAGGGTTAACATGTTTCTAATAGTAAATTGATGATAAAAAATATACATGTTCCAACTTATGAAATCTAGAAAAGAATTTAAATCCTTTTTATATTGCAAATATGGAATAAATATTGGATATTTTGCTTAGTTTATTAGTGAATATTCATGAAAACTAATATTCCTATCCTTATACCCATATTTATAGTTACAATGAGTGTATTAAAATTTAATAATCACCTTAAGAACACCTCAAAAAATAATTTTATATATTCCAATGTTCCTTATCATTAATTATTTTTAGATAATTAGTATTATTCTATTGAATAATTAAAAGAACATAGTTTTTAAATTAATTTTAGAAATAAAGGTGTACATTGAAATTATTGAAAAGTAAACAATATAGGAAATAATAAATTTTTACCCATATTTTATATACTCAATGGATTCCTTCTCTAATTTTATTTTCAGTTTTATAAAAAAAGTATTTATCAAAAATTATTCTCTTAAAATATTAACAATCACTATAGTTAATTTCCACATTTTTTCTTATATTATTGTCCATTATTTACCATTGATTTGAATCAATCTACAATTGAAAATTAATACAAAATACCATTTAATTTTCAAATTATTTAAAAATAAAAAATACAATATTTTTCAAGTTTATTTATAGTTTAAAAATTAGTGGATCATAACACATAATATATAACAGAAGTAATTATCATAACAAGGAATCTATAGTCAGTTATTCCTTCATAAATATATCTTGTGTTTTGATATGGTTAATTTTATTATTCATAACCTAAGATTAAAAGTTATTCATATCTATGATATTTTCCATTCTAGATCTCATCACATTTGGTTATTCATTAGGAAAATCATTTCATTTTCCAAATCATTTTTTGTTTAATTGATTTATCATGTTTTCATACATTTAGTGAAAATAAATTATTAGTTTAGTTAAGAAAAAATAATACCTTGTATCATCAATGTAATAAAATCACAAGAATAAGAAAAATCAACCCAATAATGTATGAGACTATGAAACATCCAAATCATCCTAGTTTAATTTATGATTTTTCATATTATTCTTATTCACATAATCCCCAAAATTAAATAAACCACAATATGATATGAAATATGAAAACCAATAATAAAAATAAATGAATTTGAAATCATTTTATTGATTTAAAATTAGAAAAAAATTCAAAACACACACCTTGGTCCCAAAGCATTGGTATCTATAGAGACTACCTATATATTTAATCTTATTAAGAAAATATTATATTTTTCTCCAAAATTTCAATATATGAATGCATTCAAGATAAATATTGATATAATAAAATATACGGAAATACATATACAAATGAAATAATATGCTAATTTCCTCATAAGGGGAAATGAATATGGGATATCAATAAGTGTTACTTGAATGATCATAATGTATGACATAACAGTACAAGCATATCAAAACCACGTTGAAATATATTCATGACCATGAAACAAGATATGATATTTTTTGTATAATAATTAAATAATTATGAATGATTGAAATATCAAAAAAATTAATATATGATATACCTAATCATAGGATATATGAAACATAATTCAATTATAATCCCCTTGGAATTCATAAAATACGAGACCATGATAACTACATGTCTTTTACATAATTATATCATAAGACATAAATATTTAGCTAATGAATTGGAAGTTTATATAATTATGGGAACACATTTTGACAAAAACAATAATACTTATATTTTCCATATTAGCAAAAATAACCCTAATAATATATGAGATAAATATCCCATTAAAAATTTTGTTAACAAAAATATTTCATGAGAAATATAAATCAGCCATTTTTGAGTGAGTGAATACACCAAAAATAAAATTCTTAAAGGAATAGATAAATGTTAACTTGAGATATCATTAAAGGTTTGAATATAAAAGGGTATTGATATATATAAAAACCCATTATAGTAAGAGAATACATTTTATTCAAATTATGATGATATTTTTTCATTTTTGATATTTTTATACGAAAATAAATTATCAATTAATTGATTATTAAAAATTAATAAAATATATAAAAACTACCTTAAGAGAATTGGACAATAAATTCTATAAGAATATTCATGTAAAAAATATAAGAATAATTTGATAGAAAGATCCCATGGGAGAAATATAATGAAAGCGTGAAAAATTTTCATTTACAATGAAATTTATATACCCTAAAAAAGATAAAGGTAACATAAAAAATATAGGGAAAAAAAGAGAAGTTAATAAAAAAATATCCATGAATTTAGATATATCATAAATATATATAAGGGGAAGACCTATTATAATAAATATATAAAAATATTCCTATTAACATTACTTTTGAATTGTTTGACCATAATTTAACACCTTAATTATGTATAGTGGAATAATTTTTCATCACTTGAGCATGAATTTATTATCACCATAATATTAATGGTACTAGAATAAAAATTTTGTAGAGATTTCAAAGCTCCCATATTTTTTATATAAAATGTACACATAATGTTTTCAATAAAGTTATCCATATCTCATTTATTTTAATAAAATTTAACAACCATTAATAGATATATATTAATTATAATTTTAAAATATATTTTAATTATTTAACCATAAAAAATAAAATTTATTATTAAATAAAATATTTATTAAATAGTTAATTTTTTTTTAACTTTTAATGGTTATAATTGAGAAGATATAGTAGAATCATTCATGATGGTGGTTGAATCAACCCAAACACGTCCTTCCATCATGGAAAGAGTAATTTAAAAGCCATGAATAATTTTTTATTACACCATTATTATATAGTTATATTTAAAATGATTATATATTATTAATGAGGGAAAACATATTTATATATTTCTTTAGGATGAGGAAAAATGAAATTTTTTGTGAAGATGATATTATATACTATGAAGATGTCGAATTTTTATTTATGAGTCATATTAAATATGAAGGATTTAATACTCCCTCTTATAACTAGAGGATAGAAAACCTAATAATATGAAGTAAGTTATTTTATTTGGTAAATATTTATTGAAAATATTTTAAGGTATTTTTTACAATGGTTGGAGGATGGAAAATTTTATTAACAAAATTTGAGTGATGTTTGTTAAAAATACCAACTCCATAAAATTCTATGAATGTAAATTTTGGTGAAAATATTATCTTAAATGAAAATAGGTAAGGTGGTTAATGAATTAATAATTCATAATAGGTTATTATAATTGATTTTATTCTTATATTAATTTATAAATCATTATTTTTATATTAACTAGATTATTATTTATTAATACAATTCACCAATCACACTGAATAATTATATTTTTTCTATGAATGATATTTTATCACTAATATAATTTTTATATCCAGATTCAAAATGAAAATTTTAATATATTATATTAAAAATATAATTATTATGATTTCAAATATTTAATATGAAATATGAAAATATAAAGATTAATAATTATTTTGGAACTAAAACTATTTATAAGAAAATGAATGGTTATATACTTATTAAATTTTATTCCATAATTATTCATTGGATATTAATTATTTATTTACATGAATATAAATTATTTTATTATTAATATATTTATAAATATTATGAAATTTTCATAATTAAATATATTATCAATATAAACAATTTTAAGATTAATAATTATATACTGATAACTTCTTAACTTCTATTAATATCGCCTTGATTTGATATATAATAAATATGACTAAGATATTTAATGATGGTATTCATTAGTAAAAAATATACTATAATGTATCTTATAGTGATCGCTATGATAATCAACATCACCCACGAATGATTTCACTTAAACCATACTTATTTTCATTTAGCATGGGCTTAGTAAAAGAACAAAACTATAGCGATTTCACCTTCTTATGAAGTACATAAATATGAAACTTTTAATAAATTAATACACTATTTTACACCATAATTTATCCCTTTATATATAATTTACACATGGTGATACCTTTTATTTATAATCATCGTATAAATGAAAGAATTATAATGGTCACATCTAATGGTAACTCCATTTTTGTATTCAATCCCTTCAAAATAAATATTAAAATACTTTATACAATAAAATAATTTTAACCAAGGACAATATATACATACCCAATGAATATGTATACACTCTAACTATATACACTTATCAAATACATATACCATTATGAATTTATATCCACCAACCATCCTAATAACTTAATTCTTCCTATAAATGTCTACCATATTTCCAATATTTTTTATTCTTTCTAAAAACATAATATATGGTATTAGTTGTCATGACCCGTCCCTCCGGGGATCGTGTCGTAACTACACCCAAGCCTGCCTTCCACAGTCTAGGGGATGGAGACAAGCACCAAAGGTGTAAATCCCTAAACAGGGAAGGCATTGCCTTTATAACTGCAAACAAACACAAACAGAGTACAAGCGGAAGAAAACTCGAAGTAAAAAAACTAAATACAGAATAAGTGTTGGAAAGTACAAGGGCCATAAATACAAGCCCTATAGTAAAGTACAAGGAAAGGACAAACATGTACAACTAAAAAAAGAAAAATGGCTGGAAGGTTTCTAGCAGCTCTTGGATTGTCCACTACAGATCCTCCCTGAAGGTTAGGTACAGATAGCCTCCTCAGTGCTCCACATCCGTCCGTCTCCTCTGGGTACCAACTCGTCGTGAGGTCCACCTCCGGGGACCGTACAGACCTCGTATACTCTACCTCGGTCAGCGTTTTCCATCGTCTACATCCCACACAATGAGGTTCGGGCATAGCCCGTGCAGGGGTGAGTATAACGATACTCAGTAGGGACCCCAAGACCCTCAAGGTCTCACAAGATCCACAAAGGATAAACCACATTAGCACGATACAATCACGAAGTATCAACCAACCCTACTTAGGTATATGCCCGTACATACACCGAAGTTATCAATCACAATCTGACTCCAACCCTCGAGCCCAAGCACAAACCATTCCACAAGGAACTAAATTAAATCACCACGTTGATAATGGTTGAAAGACATGACTTAGCTCTCAAAGGTATAAAAATCACGAAGAGGGGTAGAGATGATTAATTGTAGCCTCTGAATCATCTCTTCTGTCGAACCCACGTAGGATCCTGGTACAGAAGTCACTGTTGTCGAACCCACGGAGGATCCCGATACAGAAGTCCTCACTGTCGAAACCACATAAGATTACAGTATATTATTCATCGCTATCGAACCCACATAGGATCCTGGTATAGAATTAATCACTATCGAACCCACAGATGATCTCGTCATCTCGGTCGCAGCCAGCCCTAGGGTTCCCGCACACAGCGCGCTCGATTCCAGGAGGGTTCGCTCCTCGAGCCAAGTTTCGATAGATCCACTATCACGAAGTCCTATGTTGATATATCTTGTAGTTTTGTCTCATCATAAGGAATCCAACGCGATAGACGGTGCGTCAATCAGAAGCCTGGTCTGAGAGTTATTGGCATTGCCGTTCCAAGGGCCCGATTGGATTTTGTGTACAATCCAACCCATCCATACTCCAATATCATCTGAATATTTTTTGGAGTATTTAAAAAGGACTGTCTCATCAAATGGAATCCAACGTAGTTGACGGCACATCAATCAGATGTCTTTTCCTTAAGTTATAAGCGTTTCCGCTCCGAGGGCCCAGTTGGTTTCGGGTTCGAACCAGCCCGTCCATACACATACTTCGAGAAAATCTTGAGTGTGATATAGATTAATGACCCTATCATCCCATGAAATCTTGTGCAACTGACGGTGCATTGATCAGAGGTCTGTATCTCATGTTATGGGCAAAAAACCAAAAGTGGTATAAAGAGGTGGGTCTGGGTCTGGTCCGACCCGGCCCCACCCGACCTGGGTCAGCCGGAACCGGATCTACTCAACCCGGATCTAGGTCCATCCCGACGGGCGCAGCTTGGCCCAGATGTTGTGGCCCGGCCGCGGGTCGACCTTAATGGTCGAGCGCATTACGCGCAAGGCACGCGGCGCGGGGGGGGGGGGGGGTGTACGATAACGGCGGTGCCAACTGGCACCGCCCGTCCTTCCCGGAACCCACGGATGCGGGTTCTGCTCCACCACTAAGGCCAGTGTCACAGTGGCCATCCGTCGGCGGCGCGCGAGAGGTGTCGCCTCCCCCAGGTGGCCGGTCTGTGCCGGCTGTCATCTCCGGTCGCAGGCAATGCCATGCCGGCAACCCATGCCGACGTGGGCCACCTGAGTCATTCTGGTGGTCCGTTTTGCCTCTCGTCTATGAATACAGCCTCCTCGAGGCCTGTTCTACAATGTGACAGCCTCAAGTCAAGGATTCCATTCCGTTCACCCGTCACCCATCAAACAACGCATCAAGAAAGAATTGGCGGAGGGTCCTGACTTGTTCGTCAGCCCGTGCCCTCCGAATTAGAGGCTCAAATAGTAATCCAACATATAATTGAACCAAAAATAAACACCAGCTTAATCTCTAATAGACCCCAAAATCAACATCCGTTCTGTGGATCGACATGGTTGGGGGTCGATCCGTGTTTGTTGTTTTTATCCAAGGGAAAAAAAGAACATAAAATAAAGGAATTCAAACTCAAATTCAAAACCATACCTCAATTTTTGTTGACTTTTGACAAAGTTGCGGGATGGCGGCATCATTCTGTTGACGTCAGAAGGAGGTGACGCTGTCATTGGCGACGTTCTTCACGGGTGGCGTCATCCCTTTTGGCTTGGTCAAAAGGGAGAAGATGATGCTCGTCATTTTTCGTTGCAAGGATGAAGAAGCGTTCTTAGTTGAGGGAAAGAATTCCTCTATTGTTCTTCTCTTCCTCCATTCCAACAAAATAATTTCAACTATAGTAAAATAATAGGCTCCCTATAATTTTAATGTTCCATGCATTTCAAATAATTTCAAACACTCGAATTAATTAATGAAGACATTAATTAATTGCATTGGCACACTTAATTAGAGGAGGAAGGTAGAGAGTTCACCCAAATTAAAAGAAGTGTGTTGGATTTAATAAATTCTAGGGGAGTTAATGAGTTAAAGGGGGGTTTCAAAGGGAGTTGAGATGTTTGAACTCATGTGGGCCCAAACACAAAATATCCTCCCATTGGAGGTTATGTGGGTGTGGGCCCTACCTCCAAATTTCCTTTGGAGAAAATAACCACCACCCAAATAAAGTTATGTCACACATAACCTTTATTTAATTTATCAAGAATTCACAAAAATTAACTTCCATCCTTGATAAAACTCAATTGCGGTAAATGTCTCCTTAAGCGATTACCTATGATGTGAGTTTATCGGTGCCCTCATATTTCAATTCCGAGCATCAGTTCAAAAGATATAAAATCATGTAGGTATGTTCACTGAACGTACCCGAACAAAACTTTAGGAATTTATTCTGGAAACACCGGGCCTCAGAATCATCTTCTGTCAGGAACTGCGGACTCATAAAATTCCCATGTATTTTGTAAAGAAATTACATAGGATTATTTGGTCTTTACATTAGTTTTATGGAAAACCATGATCAATAATAGTTGAAGCATAAACTATTTAATATTCATATTTAATTACCTTCCTCTTATAGTTTTAATAATTCCATTCAATATGATTTCAATAAATTTCATAAAAAATTATTTCTATTTTCTATTATAATATTTTTCTTTAATGTGATATAAAATTTCTCATTTTAAATCTTCATTATATGTGGGAAAAAATATTTTATTATTACAGATATAGTTAATATAATTAAAATTTTATTAAAATATGGGGTGTTATTGTCATAATTTTTATTATCATCGTTTTGTACATTATTACAGGGATAATAGAAAGTATAAAATCATTTTTTACTAACACAAGGAATATTATGCAATTATTCTTATGATTATGAACATTATTGTTTATCTTAATGGAGAAAACCATAAATAACATGCTTGATATCTACACTTTGAGAGAAAAAGTCCACACTAAACTTATTATTATCATCCTAATAGGTCATTTTAAGAGGTAAAAATAATGGATAATATCTCAATTAGTCATTACATGATGGTATAATGAAAAAAAAAATTCTTATAACTATCATTAGAATGGTTTCACCATGAGAGAAACAAATTCATTTCTTATTATTGGATATCCATCCATGATATATTAGTTATTACAAATCATTTCAAAATAAAATGAAAAATAACTGTATTTCATAAACTAATATTAATTAAATTAATAGGTATCTATATACAATATAATTATAGCACCATAAACATAACTTTATTAAATAAAATCACTAATCAAATTAAATTTTTTTTAAATGAAACATGTATAGTATTGAGAAATCATGATTTTGTAAAGCATAAATAATCTTAGAAACAATACATATAATAACTAATGGAATTTTTCACCAATTTATTATTGGAATCGTATCACTTAAGGAATTATATATATAAATCACAAAACAACATATGTAATGTTCTAAAATCAAGTGATAACTATGTCCACTAAACCATATTTCGATACGGTTCATATCACTTAATATAATATGTTGTGGTGATGCTTAAAATATTGAATATTCCACTACGTTGATGTTCCCAAAGAATGAATTATGAAAATAATTATGATAGAAAACAAAGGAAATAGATGATATCAATATGATCAAGAAAATAATGATGAAATGAGATAAATAGAGTAATAATAGTAAAAAAGACATGAGTTTTTTATAATAATTATCAACTCCATTTATCAAGTGGGTGTGTCCTTCGTTTATAATGACTGGAATACCTATTCAAACAACATTATCTTATTATAAACTAGTAATAGACGGTATAGAGAAATAATAAAGTCCCCAATGCCTATATAAGTGTGATAAAAATTATCAACTATGGCCAAAATTTTATAATCCTTTATATGTACTGTTATGCTCATAATTCCACTAGTAGTATTTTTTTTGTGTTAATGAGTTTTAAAAAAAATTACGATTCATGACTAGTTTGAAGAATGGTTGAAAAATTAGTGTTAAGGATTATTTTAAAACCCATTAAAAACATCACAGGAACTCATTTTGAAGATGTTTTATAGTAACATATATTAATTTTTAATTGTATTCTTTTAAAAAAAGTAAAATAAAAATTAAAAAATATATTTATACATGGTCTATAAAATAATTTGAATTATTTTCTAATACTTTTAATTTATATAATTTATAATATATATTTATATTTTAAATAATTTATTTTAATGGCCCTTATTGGACCAGCCTACCTACCCCTATCCTAGATACCCTCCCCCTCATGACCCATATATACCTCTAGGCCCAACCCTACCCTAGACTGATGTTCCAGTTAATTCCATTTTCTAAATATATACAATTTATGATAGAAAACCTCCCAAATAATAGATCCCCATAAATTGATTTATCTATAAGACATTCTCCACTCATCCCCATTATCTTCATCCCTTAATATCACCTCTCCAATCATCATTCTTTTCCTTCACATATCCACTTTCCTCTACATAGACTATTCTTATTTTCCTAAAACACATCTATTTGAAAAAAACTCGTCCATTGTGAGAATATAAATCCCATAAATTCAAATATATAACATTTCTCTCATTTTTTCATTGATTTCTACAAAAAATCTCTAATTTCTTATATTTTAGTTTTCTGTTGTTATGTTTTACACATTACATTTACCAAAAATGTTATAAAACCTTATATATATTTCCATTTCATCCCATGGTTTTTATTACAAATAAACTCATTAATCCATTTATGATCCACTCTTACTTCTTAAATAATACATATGTGTAACCCTAAATTTATTTCCCAGTTAATCCAACAATTTATATAGAATCTAACCTCAATGTTCCACAGTGCAGTTCTTTTATATGTTTGGAGATTCACAATTCCAAATTGTGAAATGGTAGACCTATTTACTTTCTAAAAATTCATATGATATAGAACTCATCTATTTATAATTATGTTTTTTATTTTCAATTTATTTCTTATAAATAAAAATCCTACATTTTATGTTTTTAAAAACTATTATTACATATTGTATGAAAATTCGTATATTTTGAATTTTTTATTTTAATCTAATGTGATGTTATAATGTGCTCAAGTTACTGATTTACATAATATGAAAGATAATATCTCTATTTAATTGTCAAAACACTAACTTTCTATGTATTTTCAATTGATAATACAAATTATATTTGATTTTATGTTTCAAATAATTGAAACATTTCATTAAAATGTTGAATATTGAAATGAAATAACTGTGAAAAACATAAATAAATATTGAAATGACAAACTTCCTCTCTTATACATTTATAAAAATTTTCTAGAATACTTTCAATGATTTTAATTTGGTATACAATATAATATATAATAAATTATACATTATAGTAAAAAAAAATTCTTCTTGTGACAGAACATTAGTTTTTTAATGATTTGTTTAATTTATTCACTATGGGTTCATAATCATCATACATAATTTAATTTTTATTATTATGTTTTTAATTATTAATTATTCATTCATATTTCCAAAAATAATTTCCTAATATTTTTTAATAAAAATATACAAACTCTATTTATATGAGATAAATATATACAAAAAATTAATTCTATATTAACATGAAAAATGTATACTTATAATATGAATTCTATTTTTGATATGAAATATTTATTTTATAAATATTATTATTTTATTAATATTTAATATAGATATAAATGATATATATTGTAATTCTCATATGGCTAAGTCATTCTATTTCAAATATGAAATATGAATTTTATTTCAAATAAAGGATATGTTTAATATTTATTCTAAGTATATTAAATATAATATATCCTTCTCATATTAATTATTCATTTATTGATCTGATAATAAGTAATGTGATTTTTAATTCCAATATCATTGATGCCCACTCCTCTCTCTATAATCGGACAACATAATTACAACATATGGTTTTAATTATAGAAATCCACACCTCCTCTATGTTGAGATTTTAAGTGGTATTGCAATTTTTTGAGGGATTTTATAATTAAAATAAATATTAAATTTTTATATCAATGGATTTGATGTATGATGATTAATCC
This sequence comes from Viscum album, assembly GCA_963277665.1. Classification (NCBI taxonomy): domain Eukaryota; kingdom Viridiplantae; phylum Streptophyta; class Magnoliopsida; order Santalales; family Viscaceae; genus Viscum; species Viscum album. Next base: position 1,271,944,706 of record OY728132.1, on the reverse strand, counting down.
TCACCTAAATAATATTTTGTTGGAGGTGTCATTAAAAAACCCACAACTCATCTAAATTTATAGGTCATTATATCCAACAAAAAAATTCCTCATTTTTCATGTCATGGTATGAATATATAGAACATATACCTTCCAAATTGATAATATATTTCATTTAGATAATATTTATTTCCTACGATTCTTGAAATTCATTTCATGAACTACTAAGTTCACTATTTAAGGATTACATTTTCAGAAAACAGTTTACTATCATACTGCTCTCACATTCTTGCTACAACAACCTCCTCCCACTAAAGAAACCCCTTTTTTTGGAAAGGAAGGAAGATAGATAATAAACACTAAAATCTCCCCTCAAGTAGTACCTATGACGGTGACTATCATTGAGTGTATAACAAAATTCACACATATGGGGGGAATTACCCTTAATATAAATGTCGAATTGAGAAGTAGGATATGAACCACCACATCACCACATGATATAAAAGAAGGAAAACATAGAAATATCCCACAATGTATATAATGTCATACGAATACAAATAAAATTCCCCAAGCTATGTTCCCGAAGGATATATTATTGTAGACACTAAACAGATCCATTTTAGAAATATCTATAATTTTCTCTAACACCCTCCTAATAATTAAAAATTGTTTATTTATATATTGAGGATAAAATTACATCTATACTCAATGTGACTATAACTAAGGGCCCATGTGAATATATGAGGAGAGAATATTATTTCTCTATCAAAAAAATAATAGAACCAATAATTACCTATTTTTCAACTAGTTCCTTGCCGAACCAAGGATTACTCAAAAAATAGCACATCAAATAATAATAATAATAAAATCCAAAAAGGGTACCATGCACCCATTTTCCGCTATTTATAAACTATAACACTCAAATGTAAAATTTCGAGACACTCCCATTCCAATTGTATCTATCAGCCTCATAAAATCACAACCACATAAAAATGGTGAATTGATACATCTAAACCCTTTGATAACCCATCAAATCCTAATAATCCCATAACCATTACAATAAACAATAATATTATGTAAAGCTGAAAAAGAAGGATGTCAACCTTGTTTCCTCCTCCTACCATGAACAAAACCCACCACAAACCACACACTCCTCTATGAAATTAAAAGTGTAAGTGAACTATATCCACAATCCATCAGAACTCATGTTTAACAACCATTTCTAAATAAAAGATCATAAAATATGTGGTAGCTAGTCATCTATCCTGAAAATAGGAAGCCTCATAGAACACATTCAACATCACTCACTCTTTAAAAAACCAAATAATTAGGGTGTTAAATATTCAATTAAATTTTGTTAAAAGTTTCCAATAACCAATCAATCCAATGAAAATATTATACATTCCTTTCCAAAAAAATAAACAGAGCTACAATTTGGAAAATATTGGACACAAACAACTTATAATATCCCAAAATACTAGGTATGTTATGAATCTACACAATATTATTTGGTGTATCACAATAAAAACCCACCTAAAACATAAAGGGATCCACTTATACACATTAATGATAAACAAAATTTCCATGGAAATGAACTTCCAATGTCTAAAGCTTACACATAATCAATTTCCAAAGAGTTGGTGGGGTTAGAGAGTCTATAAAATGCTAATCAGATTTCAATCATGCTCCTCCTCATTAATATCTACTATAAGAACATCATTGACCAAAATATCCCTTAATTGGTCCAATAGCTCATATAATATTGATTTTCTAAGTCTAAATTTCATTTTTTGGGTGTTTTTAACATCAATCATCTTAAATACAACCTTGATGTGTCCATATATATGGCAGGAGATTTTATGTTGGAATATTTTCCTAATTTATACCCTACTAATGATTCACATACGTAAATCAAGCATATAAAACAAGATATATTCTATTGATTTTAGAGAATTATTTTTAATTCATGAGAGGTGGAAAGGATTCTTTATCATCACCTGATTCAACATTCAATAGTCTGTAGTCAACCTTACAATACAAGAATTACTCTTGGTGAATATTATTGGATCCCCAAACATTGATGCAATCAGATAAATGAAACCATATTTTATCACATAATATATATTATTTTTCAAACATTGAAACATATATGTTTCCATTAGATAAGGATCCATTAAAATAATAAAGTGACCTAATTGTAATAATATCACAAACCTGAAATAATTTTGATGAGATAATGTTTAAACCACATCAGGAAAACAACTAAGAATTTAGTAAAAACGCTATTAGACTCCACTATCACAGATAACAGTGACTACACTAAGAATTGTTCCATTTGTTAAATAAGGGGCCATGCACCCTTATTTAGGATTTCAAAACATTACTCTCTAAGAAAAAGTGCATGTCAAACATCTACAACAGAGAATGTGACACTCATTTGAATAAAATAGATAAATGAATACATATAGTATAACCTATCCATTCCATGGATCACATTATATAAATATATGATTAGTTAGAAGAAATACCCACATTACTGATGATGATCCATCATTAGTCTACACCGATACCACACATAAAACAAGAATTTCATTCCTCTGACTAGCCTTGTAAACACTAGGTGCATGGGAATATTCTCCTTGTGTAGTCCTAATGCACTGAATAAGGAAGGTGAAATAAAAAAGTGTGAGGATCCTAAATCAAACAATGATAAAATATTTATGGATGATATTATAACATGCCTATGATGATATTTTTACCCTCTAGTGATGGAATATCCCTGATATATAATTGTCCATGCCCAAATCCACTACCCCACTATTGTAGACTACCTCCATGGCCATACTAAGGTCAATTTCATTGAACACGGGGAATATTTGGTGTTCATCCCTTTCCGGATCTATCTCTCCTCAATGGTGTATAATACGACTAATACTGATACAACCTTATTGGAAACTAATGACACGGTTGATGTAGAACCAAACCTTCACAACCATACAAATCACAATGGACCACTGGGAACTGATAATGTAATTTTCTAATATGTCCATAGATAAAACGAACTAGAATTTACATGGGATATTATCCCCAAGAAACCAAAAATTAAACCATTTAAGATGACACTGTGTTGATAAAAACCATAGAAAACAATGAATCTATGAATTAATTCTGAAAACTCTTCTCTTTAAGGAAACTTAATATCTCCCGTCTTAGGATAACCCTCCTTGAGAGTGCATATGTATATGAACGCATCTTTCTTCTGTACCTCCAAACATGATAGAAATATAAACCTAGTTACAATATATTTGATATGTGGGAGAAATGGTTCCCCAATACACTACATATGGGACTCCTCACCCGGAACAACATCAATCCAGAAGTTAAAAAGGTCCTTAAACCAGATTCCAATATCTTATACCATCATAATCCATCACCAATGAGAAATAAACACCAACTTATTTGTTTCATTCATCATTGATAACATAAATTCCACCTAGAACACATTTTATAAATATTACCATGAAATGTACATTCCTTCAGTCCCATGGGATACAAGATCACCTATCGATGCTTTTCACCCCTCATCTAAATAATTTCTAGTGGAACCCCACACTCTCCCAAGTCTCAAATCGAACCAAAATAAGTTATAACACCACTATACAATTTCACATCTCAATATTTGGGAAACATAACTTTTAAATCACCTCATATTACAATTGAAGTTAACTAATGTCATATACCATTTCTCATCCCCCTTTACTGAATCAACCCTTTAGCGATCATCAAGGCCAAGTTGATGAACCCCAGTTTTCAAAAAAAACATACAGAAGATGTCAAGGATCCAAAACTGAATGTGAAACATGTATTCCCAAGGACTATTTGTGTAATTTTTTAAGTTAATTTAATTCATTTCATTCTAATTATTTAATTCAACACATTCTAATACAATCAATACAAAGTATGATGCATATATATCATATAGGACTCAAAATGGATGAAACGACACTTTTCATGGAAATTTAACGAGGTGAGAGTCATTACATAAGATCATAGTTTCCCTATTATCATTTTTCTAAGGAAATCACCCAATTCTATATCATATACCACGCTTTGGTGATAATATTTTACTATTAAATCATGCATTCCTCACAAGTTCATGACATCATGATCCATCATATTTCTTAGTATAAAAATATGGTACAACTCTTTCATAACGCCCTCTATATAATGTTACCCCTCCTAAGATGGAAATGATAGAAGAGAGATAACAACCTTCTAGTTCAACCTTCAGAAGGCCACAGGTTGATGGCTAGCACCGAGGATATAATTAAGGTCACACATTTGTGAGGCATTGCACTAAATAGAAATGTACAATTAGGTGATATTATATCAATCAACAAATAAATCCTTAACATAAAAATATAAAACTCCACAAATACCTCAAAATTCATGTAAAATCATATTAATATAGTTGAATGTATCAATGTAAATTACCAAATGAGAATCCATGGATAGTAACATGATATCTCTATGAACAAACACAACAATGTCATGATCGGTCTCTAAAACCCTTCAAAAAAGATCAATAATAATTTATATATGTATATATATATATATATGTATATCAATTTGACCATAACATTTATACTCAGTAGTATCATACTGATGGACTATCAGGGAAATTTTATAAATGAATACTAATTGCCCAGTGACCAAATAGTTTAATATATATACACCTACTAGTCATCTGATTCTTGACCTCACTATGAATCAATCGCCACATAAAAATTACAACAATAAAAAAGGTACCCCACACCAATTACCATCTTTTTTTCTTCTCTCAAACCCCATCATAACACTTCCAAACAGTCCCATCTATTCCAATTACATTATCCTTATACTACAAAACCGTCTCATTATGGAAAATCCAAATCTCACAACCCATTCCAAAAACATCACATGCACATCATTCTATAAAAACATTGATAGACAATAATATGAAGGTTTCAAAAAAATGAAGGAAACAACCTTGTTCTCTCTCTATACCATGCATGACCCCTACTACAAACCAACTCATATTATCATAAATAATTAGATATTGATCACTATATCGTCAATCCATCAAATACTATGTGTAAAAAAAATTTCTAGAAGAGAGAGTGGGGATGAGGGGGTAACCATCCATATGCCCTTTCCAAACCGGATGATTAGGGAAAACAACTGGAACACGAAAAAATTGGGAACTAGTGTAAACACATGACACAAATGGAGTTTTTATTGAAATACCAAGGTCAACACAATGTATAAAAATTATACAGAAGCCAAAACAAAGGTTTTAAAAAACCAAAATCACCTAACTATTACTACTTTCTCATCATTAAAATTATAATAAAAAATCACTACCATAAAACTATCCAACCAAATAGTCCCAATTACAAAACCCATAATCATACATTAGTATTATAGTTCCCATTTTTCTACATTAGTTACAAATAATGAACATATTTATTTTTAGTCTTTCTACATTTATTGGATCTCGATTATCTATCCAAGGACAATGTTCATTCCCATACATCCATTTTTATTTATTTATAGACCTAAACTATATAATTAAATTCATTTACATTAACTAGAATTTACCATCTCAATCATTCCATAACTACAAGAAAACTATAAAGACAACACACAATGTCACAAACATCTCCTAAATCAATACTATAAATTATGAATTACCCATCATCACCACATCCATTGTACAATGTCAAAAAAAACACAATAATGATTCCATACAACACACAAACCACCAAATCAATCAATTTATCGAGAATGGGGAAACACAATAAATTATAAGTTTTAGAAAATCGCCTCAATTAACAATATTATATTCTATAATATTTAATAGTGATGTGTTTTTCATAACAATATTTTAGAAAAAAACAAAACAATTCAATGTATCCAGTACATTTTATGACCAAGATAAAAAAGAAATAGATGTTTGGGGAAACAGTATCATGAAAACTAGTAAAGAACATGTGATATGTTCACTTCTTGTGAAAATAATTTAAATGTGATTTAATTAACATCATTAAGAGAACTATTAAAATTGAAACTAAAGAAAAAAATCCTGATAATATCATCAATTCATGAAAAATAATGAGAGTACTCAAATACCATACAATGATTTCCACTTTTCAACTCGCTACATAAGAGCATACTAAAGAAGAGATGTCATAAAGACAAGAAAATATACTAAGCGACATCAACAATGCAAAAAACAACTTAAAAATAATTATAAAAAAATTAATCACTAAACCATGTTGATACCTTGATGGGATCCTTATATGGGTGAGTAAAGGGAAATAAAACTAAATTAAATGAAGTGAGAATTCACCTACAATCTCTAAGGATTGATATCATAAGGCATGGGTTGAAATATGATAAAGGTTGTTGAATGAACTCCTAAGGAGATGGTTAGGTCACACCATAATGAGAAAAAAGGTATATTATTGATGGGGTCTGAGGGAGATCATGAATTTATAGGTAGTACTAGACGTCATAACATTATGTAACAAATTCCTACACTATTATGGAAAGGTGGTGAAATAAGACATCAATATATCTCAAGAGAGTAATGTATGCCACAATGGGGATTTTCAAAACCCCATACATGAAACATGGTGTATTCCATGCCATATATCCTACATAGTAGGATATGGACCATGATGCAAGGGTAACTTTGTGTCGTGAAATTACAACAATGAAGATCAAAACCATGCCATTACCCATATCTATAGCGTAGCGACCCAAAAATTGATAAGACCACCAAAACTCTCCTCCAAAAGACTACATAAAAAAACCTTCCCACCATGACACAATGATTATAAATATTGTAAAACCACCTAATCCTCTACTCCTGAGTCTCTATCCTGCAACTATTCTCCCATGAAATAACCTTATCACATAAATGGAATCCACAAACCAAATCTATCCACTAAAGTAAAATACTTTTTACAACTAAATTTACAGTACATCTCTCCTCTTTCTTATTATTATACTATTAATAACACCATAAACAATAGTATTTACTAATATAATGGGTCTAAAACGTTTGGACCATTACAATTTCTATTTTTCCATCAGTTTATGATACCACCAGGACTCTTATTCTATGGCTATAATTCATTATTGGATATAATTTCTAAAATTTTAGTTTCTATGTTTTGATTTATTATTTTTATTTTGGTTTATGTTATATGTTTCTTATTTTGGAATTTAATTACCATGTTATTGAGTATAAAATATTATTTAATGTATTTCAACATGTTTCTTATGTATATTAATTCTTTTGAACTTTTCTTTATTCTTCTACCCGCTCCAGTAGAACTGAATGTATATGTGACTTCTATTTTGATTGATTTCATTTATTTTCTAATTTATTTTAGTTGGGAATTAAGGTTTCTAAAAATTTAGAGTGTGATTTACATCTATATTCTATAAAGGCATAAATATCATATTTTTTCAATAATTTGTATAGAGTAATATTCTATAGTAACACTAGGTGAGATTTTTCCCATGACATTAAATATAAAGAATCATGTTGTCCATATTAAGGAAATAATGAGTTTGATTCAATCCATTATTTGAATAAAAAATCATGGATTTAGGTTATATTTAGTTCTTGGTTTTAATGTGCAATGAAAAAATTATCCAAATCATATGATGCTTATTTTGTGTAATATGAAGAATATTTCTAGATTTAATTTTTTTAGGTTTATAAATTTTCTTATTTTACATATGGTTGATATCATAAATGATTGATATCATCAACCATAATTTTTTATGTATTTAATTTAATTATTTTTATATATAATTTGGTAGATAATCTACTACTCAAAGCATGTTGAATAAAGTAATTATCTCTTAACACCAAAGATGTCTGAAATTATTTTTTATAATTCTATTTCTTCTTTATAATATAATGATAACATATAACTTAAGGGAGGGACTAAGTAAGTAAGAATATGTATATCGATATAGGGTGGGCCAAACTACCAATGTAATGTTATTCATATGATGAAACCAAAATAAGTAAATAAAGATTCATTTAATTTCTCGTATGTTTATAATTTTCGACAATTTTCCCCAAATGATTATTCTTTTAATTACACAGATAAATGATATTTAAAAATTTTATATAGAAAATAAACATAACTCAAAGAGTCATATATTTTCATCTCCATAATTAGACAAGATTGTTTTTTATCATTGCACACAACATAAGATTTTGGTTTTCTCAATTTTTTGTGCCTTGGTTTTATAGCCATCATTTAAATATTTGAATAGATCTTATGAAGAACCTTTAACATGTGTTGTTTATTTTAAAATAAAAAATTATCACAACATTTAACTTTTTTTACTAAATTGTATGTTACAAATCTATAAAATTCCCAATAATAACAATTTTTTTTTCAATTTACGCCTCATTATGCCTCTACTAGAAATTAAATTAACTTTGAATTCATAGTCCCTTTCAAACATTTATCTCATCCCAATTCATAATAGTAATGGGTTTTTGTTAACATTAATGAGTTGTGATATGAAAAGATATAATTTATGTTTCATAATTATTTTTTATTTTTTATTATATTTTTTATTTTTTTATTTACTTAGTTCAAGCTTGATTCCACTAGAAATTGGTTTTCTGGCTTCTTTTTATTTATTTTATGATAATTCATTATGATCTGTGTTACTATATATGTTTTTAACACTACCCCTCCATTATAGACAGTTGGTTATTTTCATACAAAAAAATTATTATGATTAATGGGGATACTGATGTTATTGAAGATAATATATACATAGTGATGTTCATGTGGGAAATCATTACTTATTTTCAATATCAGTTATAAAAAATAAGTTCCCAAGATATAATTATTATTTTATCATCATGTTTAAACTATATCAATGAATTTTGATATATTTTCTTTATTTCTAAATTTTATATTTTTTTGGGTACAATTTCATAGATATGTGACTTCAATAATATATAATCACAATCAACTTATTCTTCCCTATATAACTATGTTATTTGTTATATTAGTTACCTCTCAAATTAAAAAAATTAATTACAATTTTTATTTATAAATAAATTAACATCAATTATATATTTAAATCAAACATAGAATTCATTTTTCATGCTTTCACTTATATTATTTTATCATTTAATAAATAAGATCATAATATATTACCATGTTAATTTGTATACTTTATTTTTATTATAATTTATATATTTAACATGTAAAAATATATTTTCTACTATTAGATGCTAATGGGTTTTTAGTTCAATATTTTTAATAAATGTTATATTATATATAACATTTCTCAACAATTGACACATTTTATAAATGAAAATATCAAGGGCTTTTGAATTAAATAATAATTGTTTATAATTTATTAAATATAATATGTAGAAGTTAATCAAATAGTACAACATTAAATAAAAAAACTATTGTAAATTTTCAACTTTGTTAGTAAATTGGGTATTGTTTTGTTTCTATATGAATATAATTATTTATATTTATTTAAATAAAAATTCATATACTCTTAAAAATTTATATTTTTGAAAAAAATCGATGATCAATTCTAGAATAACTTTTGTTGAAACATTTAAATCCATTTCAATTATTATTTAAAAATTGAATGAATATGTTATATATAACCCACACACATCTACTTAATTTTTCATGTCCCTATTATTCATCTTTAATGTAGGAAATTAGTTTTAAACTATATTTATTGATTGTTCATATATTTTTAGTTCTTGATTTTTAATTTATTGTTAATACCTTAATTATCCTACAAACGTATCAGTCTGAAGACAATATAATTTGTGATAGTTTGTTAGATTCCACACATATTTCATAACAACAACAAAATCCAGCATATAGGTATCTATTATCTTCGCAATGTATTATATTCATATAGAATATTAATAATCCTAAATTATTTCTATTTCAATTTTTAATGATATAAAATTCCAATGAAATCATCTAAACTATTTATCATACCTAATAAATTCTAAAAAAAATACACTTTCTGTATTGAAATTACTGATATATTGAAATGAGGAAATTAATCCAAAAGATCAAAAGATAACATCAATTACCATTTCACTTTACACACATTTTTATTTTTTATATTTTTTTAAAAAAAATTATTTCGAACAGGTTTTTTACTATTATACCAACCATATTGTTTTTTATACATTCAATACTGGAAATCTTTAAATTCAAGTTTTATTTAATCTTTTTTATTATTACAATTATGTATTATATGATAATTACATTTTTTATCTTATAAGATAAATTTTAAAATACATTATAATATTTTAATTAGTTATATTTAAAATGTATAATGAAATGCCAGAGTCGTTATAGACTATTATAAAATTTTCATAATAAATGTTATCAATTTTACGTAAAATTTATAGAAATTAGTATTTTCTATTTGCCATATAATGTAATGAAAATTTTGAAAAAATATATAGTAAAAAATATAGTTTTATAATAAAAAATTTATTATTATTATTCCTATAAAATTTTAAATTTTTATTTGTATCTAAACTACTATAATAGTATATGTTCAATCATTTATATTGACTAGTTCCTACAATATATAATTATGAATTCTAATGAAGTAATTCCAAAAAAATCGTTTCTATCAATTTTTTTTATTTAGGTACAATATACAGATATGCTAAAATATAACTATGAGAATTATGGTTTTATAGTTTAGTTTTCTTAGTTATCTAATTTCTTAGAAATGATGTAAGATATTAATTCATTGTAAAATATTATCATAGTTTATTAATACTTATCCAATATGGTTGAATTTAATTAAATATTTGATGTTTCAATTTGAATCCTCCTTATTTTCTTTTCTGAGATCTTTATTTCATCTATAAATTATGATCATTAGTAATATTTAATTTTGTGAAAATTATTATCTCAATAAAAAAATCATTTTGGGATTTAATAGTTCTATAAAAAAATATAAATATGTTTATTGTATTATTTAATATTTACATCTCTTCAATGTAAGAATCTTTATTAATGTGATTGTTATTTTTTATAATATATATACTTTAGATAAAACCCTAGAATTTTATACATGGAATAAATTGAAACTACATAAGTAATTTTATTTATTTTTAAAACTATTTTTTATATATAGTTTTCTGAAATTATTTTCTTTTTCAATAAGTTAATATAATATTTTGGGTCTATTTTTTATTATAATTTTAATCACATTACCATCTATATTAACATACTAAAATAGATAGTACAGTACTAATATCTTCATATCCCATTTTTGTTGAAATGTTAGTCAATTATTATAAATTTTCATTAGAATGCTATGAAATCTTTCTATTTGATTACTCATTACTATATTGATAGTGGTGGATTGAACATGCTTCGGAGTGATTATCATAAATCTTTTATTTGTGTAATAGCTTTTGGGAGAATATGAATTTTAATTTTTGGATATAGGTATGTTTTGTATTTTGGTATATTTTATTTCTTTGATCATTATATAAAATTTGGAATTTGTATTTTGACACATGGTATTAATAATTTTGTTTTCTGATAGTTCTAGAAAATCCAATATGAACAAATATATATGGGTCAATTTTTTATCATTCAAACGATAAAATATCTTTTTTATGGGTCACTTTTTTATAATTCTATATTATTTTAAAAATTATAAATAATTTCAGTGAAATATTTTTCAAATAAATTCCTATACTATAAATTTTAATCACATTAGAGTTTCCTCCATAAAACAACATTTGGATATTTTAATTTTTTTAGAATACATTTTTTTATTTTTAGTTCAATATATATGTATGCATATGATTAATCAATTTTAATTCCCTGAATATGTGTAGAAAACATTATATGCAAATCTATATGGTTAAAATCGATTACAGTACTATTAAATACAATACAATGAAAACAAATTACCAAAATGAGAATAATCTAACATTCAATAAAAATATTAATGAATTATCTAGTTCTTAGAATTTTAATTGGCCTTATCAAAACATATGTAATGTAGTTGTTAAATAATCCTACTGCATATGTAAAAGAAAAAACCATTCTTGTAACATTTAAATTCAGTTTATGGATTCTTACTTTGTTTTTATATTTACATCTATTATGTTACACTAAATATATTAATTCTTTTCATTATCTATTGTTACTTTTTATATATTCCAATTACAAATCCAATAGTTTCAACCTAAAATTGACTAACCATCATGTTCTTAAACTATATTGGGATCAGCGTATTCTTTGTGTAAACATTATCATTTTCACTAAAAAATATATTCCAGTAATTCATCGGTGAATGTATCTAATTTTATTTTCATTCAATGCATAAATTAGATAATTATCTATTTGGTAATTAGTTCTAGAGAAGTTTATATCTAAAATGGTTGAATATGGTTGATTGTGTATTACATGGATAACTGTATTTTTTATTCTTTTTATTCCACGCCCAAATTGATTTTTGGTAATTTTAACATTTTATTCATAAATTGGGTATGTCACACTGTTATTCCTTGTTATATCATTAGGATTGTGATCAGTTTTTATAATGATAGCTATATAGTGTGTTGGTTCTTATAGGGACATGTGACATGATTAAGGTAAAATCAATATAATTCATTTTAAAAAATATATTCTTTTTAAAAAAATTGACACTGAATTATGTGTTGTGTGAAGGAAAGGGAGAAGTAATTATTTATTTCTGCATGGTAGGATTTGAATACCCACCCAATACTTTATATTCTTTCACCCCTGCTACTTATCAAAGCTCAAGATCTATTAATTATATTTATAGTTGATATAATTATATATGCACACATGTAAATACATGTTAATACAGATATATACATATTAATAAATACATAAAATAAATAATTTCATAAATACATTTAGAAACATAATTATATGTATATATGTACAAATATATATATATATATATATTATAGAAATATATATAAACGCATATAAATATCTATAAATATGTATATAAACATATGGATAAAAATAATTACACTTAATAGTTTAATATATATATATATATATTATTGTATAAAATCTAATATTCATACAAAATGGTGTCGATCAAAGTCAACACATCATCCCCATACTCCTCCATGTTATCCATCCCTTTCTCAATAGGCCTCAGTCCCCTACCGCAGCTAATATGTCCCCCTCTTCATCTCTCCATCCGAATCAACCTCTGTTAACCCCCACTCCCCCACTCTCACCCTCCCCCCATCTCCATCTATGACTCCCCATCCCTATCCCCCTATCCACTACCTCTACTACCCCACTACCCTGATCCCCATTTCAGACCCTCCTTTTAGTGCAAATCTTCATCTGCTGCTATAAATCTCCACCTCCACATTTTGCATACCTGACTCCTACTTCCTACATCCCACATCTTCCTCTGTCATCACTATTGCCTCCGACTTCTGGCTACATGCCTCCTCATTCCATCTTTCACAATAAATCTCTACATCCACCTTCCATATTCCCAACTCCACCATCAGGCTACCCACTTCCACCTTAGCCTCTAGCTTCCCCTATACCTTCCGACTATCCACCTTCCCCTTTCATCTTCCCACCTCTGCCTTCGTCTCCCCCTTTACCTCCACCTCCACATCCAGCTTTGAGATACCCACCTCCAAGATTTAATATATGATGTCTCCATAGTATTACCATATTTTAGCATATCCTCCAAATCTCATAGGAAGATTCTTTATGTCTCACCACATATGATTGATCTATAGTAGAGTATATATGATTAAAAATTGGTCTATTTCAACAACTCTCTATTTGATTTGAACTATAATAGTCTTAATTAATTATGGTATTATCCAGTTCATAGCCACATAATCATGTCGATGTCAGAAACATATAAACCATGATGGTTGTAATTCTTCACACAGTTCAACATCTAAATATTCAACATTTCTATATTATTTGTGATATATAATTATTTATTTTCTACATTCCTTATAGTAATCGTTTTTTAAATTGAAGCCAAGTTAATGTATTGAATTTATTTGAATGAATTTTTTTAAACTATAGTATTTTTTTACACTTATTGTTTACAATTTTTTATTATATTTAAAAACTAGTAGGTTTTTTAAATGTTTTTTTAGACTAAAACATTTTAGATTGGTCATTATATGATTCTCATTTTTATTATTTAATGTGGTGAAAAATGCTTCCCCATAAATTTTGTATTTGGGTCATTTTTAATAGACTTATCACTATTGTAAATTTAGGGGAACCAAGCATTTATTATGTTGAAATATACAATGTCCTTTTCTTCCTTGAATTATTAAATTTCATTCATTGATTTCACACTCATGTTTTTCATTTTTTTCATATTTTTGATGCACCCAAATCAAAGACTACAAAATTTTTCTCTAATCTATAGATATTATTTTTATTATAAAATAGTTTCATCCATCCAATCCACAACCTACATCCATGTTACAGAAATGTAAGATTAGATACAACATGGTTCAACATTTTTTTTCTTAGTTTCCAATATCTTATATTATTACATGATTTTAATATTTTTTCATTAGAGAGTTGAAAAGTATTTTTTGTAAGAGTTGTTTTAGTTGTTCATTTTGACAGATATCTGAATATTTTATTTTTGAGGGCATTAATTATTTTTAGAATTTTATTATCCCATGCTCTTACACTGTGTGGTTTTTATATTGTGATGGAAAATTAATATTTTGTTACTAAAATTTTGTTTAGAAGAAAAATTCCTAAAACATGATTGGTACATTAATTTTTAATCAATAAAATCCCATTTATTTTAACTACATATGTGATAATTTTTTAATAAAACAATTATATTAAATAATTCTCCCACTTAATGTGACTTTTAAAATTATTGAAATTCTATTTAATTTATCTCATTTATGGAGTTTCAAATTTTTAAAGCATTTTTTTACTACTACTTGTATTTATTAATCCTTTCACGTCAATATAACTATGTTTTACACACACCATAGTATATTGATCTGGGTATATATTAATTTATACTGAACACTATAATGTTTATATATTTATTCACAATTATAGCCATGCTAATAATGTTTAAAAATCACAATAAATAATTTATGTTATATTTTTTAACATTCATGTAATGCAATTTGAATAAAAACGGAATATCATTAAATAAAATGTTTTGTTTAAAAAAATAATTATTTAATAATTATTTATTATAATAACATACATACAAATCATTCTTTAATTAAAATTCTATATCATTAAGACTATTTTAGAGTTTATATTCCCTCATGAACTATTTTTTTAAAGAAGAAACAATTATACTATCAATGTAAATTTCAGATTACAATATATTAAACCCATACCGATCCCTTGGTAATATGACTAGGAATTTTTTTTTATTTATCAATTTAAACATATTATAATGGTATTATTGAAATATTATGACCATAACCATAAAGTATTGTTTGTAATAATAATTTTTTCTTATATATTTTTCAATTTTCTAACAACAATAATTAGTATTATGGTCTCTTTTTAATCTTACATGGTGAATGATGACATTGGGACATCATGTTACAATAGTTGAGTTGTATAATATATTAATTCAATTATCTTGAATAGAACTTCTATGCTATACACCTTGAGTTTTAGTTCATTCATTTACATCAAAAATATATTATATCAAAAGAAGTTCTTTTTTACTGCAATATATTATGTGTAAATTCATTATAAAATAAAAATGGCATTATATCTCATCATCATGTGAATTTATTTATCAAATGATGTATATTTTATGCAAATAATTTTATAAATGTTATATTCTTATAGTTTTGTTCGTATGGTAACTTATTAAGGAAGTATAATTCATATGTAAACATTGATTTATGTATGTGATTCACCATATTCGATTTAGTTATAATGATGAAACAAAATTTTAAAAAATTAAGCTAAGTTTACATTTAATAATGTTACTATTTTTCTAAAAAAATTCTGTTTATTATTTATAAAATGAAAAATGGATTTATAGATCATCTATATTTGATTCAAATTATATAATGAAGTATCTTTTATATCATTGATTTTGTAATTTTTTTGTTCTGAAATTTTTGTTCATATATTTTATTTATTTATGAAATAACCATCAATGAAAAACATTGATTTACGAATGTGATTCACAATGTTAAGTTTAGTTATAGTGATGAAAATAAATTACCCATAATTTCTAAATGAATAATATAATTTTATTCTAACATTAAATGAAAATGATATAATATAAATTAGAAGAAACTATTGATTGATATATCTAATTGATATAAATGGTTCTGATTATTTTTATAGTGACTATGATTGTATAATTTCTCTATTGGATAACAAACATAAAACCTATATTTTATAATTTTACAAACATTATTTATGTTTTTGAGTGATTTTACCTTAATTCAAGGAATATGATATTGATTGTAGAATAAAAATTTATACAATTCTACTGAATGATCCCCGATATTTAATCCTCTAATGTGAGAAATCCCCTATGTCACAATTTCTTCTTTCACGTATTGACCAAAATATATTATCTATCCTCTATCAGGCTGGTATATGAGTATTAAGTTATGACTATGTGTATAATTCACATTTCCTGTATTATCATTATGTTATTATGCTTTCCTGGAGTTTTCATAATTTCCATTTTTGTTTTTTTATACATTACCCTTCATTATTTATCATATTTTTTAATTAGTAAAATAAAAATATATCATGTTTTGGAGATGTTAATTTTATTCGTTAAGTTCATTTCATTTTTGTCATGATATTTATTATATCATTAAATATAGAAATTATTCCTCTTCCATGCAACTGGACTATTGTGACATGGTATTATGTAATTATCAAAAGAAATGAAATGAATTCTCACTTATAAAATAAAATAAATTAATAATATTAATTTTTTTGGAATATTCCCATTCCAGATAAAATAAGGTACGCATGTTCATAATAAAATTTATGTGTTCTATAGTTTATATTTTTATTTGAAGCCTAAAATTTGAACAATGTATTAATATATTCCGACTATGAATTTCTATAAAAATACATATCTCCTTCTCTATATATTACTATAAAATATATATTGATAACTATAAAAATACAGATTTACTATAATCATTAACTAAGAATAAAATAAATCAATAATCTAATATACATTTTCATATTTTTTATAGTAAATCAATAGTAAATATAAATATTAAAAAATACAGAAATTCAATAATTTGAAAAATCTATTTATTAATTAATTTTTTATTGGATAAATTTAATATAGTAAATCAATATTTTGATAATATGTTACAGATTTAAAAGATAAAAAATGTATTTTTTTATTAAGTCAATAGTTTATAGTAGTCCATAATTTATAGTAGTTCATAAAAAAATTAAATTTCTCTTTTCTAATTGGATACTAATTTATATTCTATTATTATAATAAAAATCTATGAATAATGATTTAATTTTTTTATGGTTGGTTATATGGTACTATAAATAAACATCATTTCATGATTGTTTACAGTGTGTTCATAATTTTTTTTGTATTAATACTTTGTTTTTTTATGTTACATGTTTCTTTCAAACAAGAAATCTTACATCAATTTATGATTATCATATCTTGATAGTTATTATTTGAAACGGATAATATATTATCATTTAACATATGTTAATTTAAAATTAGACTTATCATATTTAATTTTAAATTTTTTCTCATTGACCCAACATAATAGGATTTTATTCCATTTTAAAAGATGATATATTTGATAAGTACTGGTTTTCTATAGTAATTGGAATTAGTTGTGGTTGAATCTGCTTTTTGGGTCCCTATTTGGCATCCTTTAATTTTTCATATTAACATTGCCGACATTTAAAATGGAAAAAATCTATGAGGTGTTTTGAAAATCCACTATACAGATTCCTCTCATTTATAATCTTTTATGTATGTTTAAAAATTCCATTTTCTATTTTCATATATCATCCATTTTCCCAGGAAGATGATTCGTCATATCAAAAATTTCATTTAAATGTATACAATACATTATTAATATCTAAAAAATGAATGAATGAATTCTCTTATATTAATTCTTGGATATAGTAAGATTCATTTCCACTAGTCACACCAAAATTTAACATATGTAGCTTTTGAATGCCACCAAGGAAGAACATTAAATGGAATTGATGAGCTACTGAACTTAAAAATAAGGCATTATAATCAATCAATTGTGCTCTAATAGTATATCTTCACTTTCACCCAGCAAGATAACATGATCGAAATATTCATCTATTTATAAGTAATTTTCTAATTATATTTATAAAATAAAATATTTTTTTATAAATAAATTCTTTAGTCAACATATGATAACTTTGGTGTTTTATCATCAAACTTTTATGTGAATAATATATGGAGGGTGTATGATATTTTCATTATTGGCATATCTGGGGAAATAATACATGGATTATTTCTTATGGTATGGTGGGTTTTGAAATAGAAAAATACATTAAAAAAGGTTACTAAATATATTAAAGTTCCTTAAGAAATAGAAAATTTTATTATTTTTGTTATAGAGGGGATTTATTGATATTGTTGTGTAGTTTCGATAAATGTTGAGTGGTTGTTTTAAATTTAGTATATAATCTATGTTTCAATTTCAAATTACTATATTTTTAGTGTATTTTTTTCTTTTTTACAATATTGGGATAATATATTTCTTGAAAAATCATCATTATTTCATAACAGATCCACATTGGTTTGAAATATGATAATATTAAATAAAAATTGGTTTTATGAATCATAGTATATATTCTATGATAAATTATCTCTAGGTATTATAATATACAATATAATTACATCAATATATTTATTATAATTTTCAATTCTTACCTAATTGAAATTTTAATGTAACAATATATGTATAGTAATACATAACAACTTCATTTGGAATATGGTTTGTAGATTTTTTTTTTATCATTTTTAATAAAAAATAACATATAAATATGTTATAATGCAATAAACATATTTCTAATTTGAACTCATAGTGAAAAAATATGTACTAACTATAATATAATCCCTAATATATAATGTCATTGACATGAAATCCCTAATTTTACCTTTATTTCTAGTACCTGATTTTATAGCATTGGTCTTATATTTTTGAGAAAACAAAACAAATTTTACTGTACGTTATCTTGATCTTATTCACAATCCTTTTATGTAGTATTTTTAATTGTTCATGAATGGTTAATATCCATGATATATATTTTTGAGGTGTTTTCTTCCTAGGTTTCATATGAAACCCAAGATAAAATCGATTTACACTATTTTTTGTGTGTATTGTCTTAATAATACTCTATAAATGTTATTGATTTTGATGCTCACTAATACCATTGTTTGTTTTACTATTGTTATTACTTTATATGTATTTCATGAAATTAATATTCTATATATTTCATATTTTGGATATATATTAAATCAAATAATACATGTGTAATATTTAAAAAAGTTTTTAGAACACTCCTAACCGTGTTCTAGAAACATTGTTCATACCATACGTTGATGGAACGTAATGTAAGGAACAAACCCTATGTTTTTATTATACATTATAATGAATGAACATAACATATGGCTAATAAAAAATATGTTAATTGAAATGTATTGATAAAAAACCGTAACATTGGATGAAACCTTATATTTTACAAAGATAAAAATTATGGTAAAATAACCCAACGTAAGCATGGAACCTTATGTTTTAAAATCAAAAATATGGACCATGAACCTTACTTTTTTGATCAACCTTACATTGTCATCATTATCTTTAGAGAATGAAGAATATGTAGTTAAACCATGTGTTTGGTATTTTTTAATTTTGTGAAGAAAACATATATTTTAATTTTCATCACTAGAGTTTTGAATTTATGATTTTATCGTAGTTTTGTGCAATAGTGTTTTCAAAATATCAGGCCTATTTAATGCTCATTTTCGAATGATTCAATGCTCATTGTGATTAATTAAAACTATCAAATTATGTGAAGAAATTCATTCTAATTATTAGGGTATATAATGACTACTCTGAATTGTTTTAGGAATTTAATTCATTCAATTAATCAAGAGTATTTATTGGAACTAAAATTATAAAATTTAGGATCTATATTTAATTTATATCGGTATATTTGTTATATATATATGTATGTTGAGATATATATTAAATAAAATATATTGTGATATAGATTCACAATTGAAATAGCATACTTGCGAAGATATTTTTCAAATCTACTACAACAATTGATCAGACTCGTTTTTCCTTCATAATATGTTACTGTGGAAATATACATTATAAAAATCTACAATTTTCTATAACTTTATTGCTGATACTGCTATTCATTACAGTTTTTATTTCAAATATCTTTTCCAACCAAATCTCTTATGAACTACTCTTTCATGAAAAAAATATTTTATGAAGAATAATATATATCTACCATCAGTTTCTGTTCAGCAATGAAGATCAACCATATCCCTTTATAATCAATATATTTTATTTAGAGTTTTAAGTTATCATACTTAGTTGTGGTGGAGTATCAACTTATCAGTCTAAGGTATGATTCATTGGTTCTCTTTTTTAGAACTAGAAGACTCTAATTTTAGTCATGTTTGTAAATGTGTCAAAAATATGCACTCAGTTATGAATCAGTTTTATAAAATGGGGACATTACTAGATAAATTCACCAAACATGCAGAGAGATTAATTGGTAGAATAGACTGGGGGATCATTATTCCCCAAACAAATACAAATAGTCATGTCCAATATTTTTATTTTTATCTGTTTCTCATAATTTTATACAAAATCTAAACACTTCCTACATGAATAATCACCAGTCAATATTAAGAGTCATAATTGTAAAACATTTGAAAAAGATAAAACATATAGAAATGAAACAATTCATAGCCCTATTTTTATATTATTATATTCCAGACAAGTAATTGGTATCATATGATAGATTTTGGAAAAGGATATAACAATATAAAAGTATATGGTCTATAAAAAGATGTTAATGAATGATTATAGATATGTAATGTCAATGGGTTGTGCTTTTTATTTCAATGGTGAAAACTATGGCTGATAGAAATCACGAATGATAATATTTTGGAAGAATTTGGGATTCAATGTCTACTCTAAGACCACTAATCCTTATAAAATTCTAGAAAATCATGAAACTTGGAATGCTTCTAGAGAGGCACATTATGACATAAACTCTAGAGCTATGTATGCTATTATTTGGGGTCTTGGAAAAAATGAATTCAACTGTATCTCATAATGTCTTACTACTTATGAAATGTGTCAAAAAAATTCTAGTTCCTTATAACATAATAGAAAATGTATTAAAAATGACGTACACAATAGAAAAACTGATATTTGATACATTTAGAATTCTTGATGGAGAAAGTATCACATAGATTAATGGATGGCTTAATATGATTGTAAATAAAATAATATCCTTAGGTGATCTTATCAAACAATTACATGAAGCATTGAATGTACTTAGAGTACTACCTACTAAATGGTATGGTATATTAGCTACATTTCTAAAATCATCACCTTTCAAAAATATGTCAATAAAGAAATTTATTATAACACTGATAAATTATGAATAAGAAATGGAATATGAAGATGAATTTCATAAAGTCATTGTGAAAAAGATAACACTTATCTAAAGGCAACTTCTCAAAATCAAATTATGAGTATATAGAAAAAATGCTGAGAAGTAAGGAATTTAGATACATTTGATTCTCAATTGAAATTGGCTCAACTAGCTATAATGTGTAGCACATTCTATAAGAAGAAAATATCTTTTAGAAAGCCTTTCGAAAGATAAGATAATGACTATAGGAAAGTTATAATTTATCAATGCAATAAATTAGGTCATATAAGACCTGTTTGTCCCCAGATAAATGGTTAAAATAGAAAGACCAAAAATATATATCATAAAAATGATTCTTATGAACATAAAGGCAATAGAGAAATGAAGGAAACTAGGAGTGTCTCTGAAGAATCCAATTTCTCAAAAAAATGATTCAGAAAAGGAATAATTGCATCTAAAAAAAATATGTGCTTCACAAAAGAAGAAGATAAGGTACAAACTCATTATTCATCTCATTTAGATTTTGATTCAGACTA
The DNA here is from genome assembly GCA_963277665.1 of Viscum album. Lineage (NCBI taxonomy): Eukaryota > Viridiplantae > Streptophyta > Magnoliopsida > Santalales > Viscaceae > Viscum > Viscum album. The sequence goes on along the minus strand of OY728132.1, from coordinate 1,271,922,412 downwards.
TTCAAATAATAAATTGGATACTTAATGCAAAATTCTAGAAGGAAATTATGACCCCTTATTAAACAAACACAAATCATTAAAAAATATTCAAAATGCTATTTTGGGAGACAGAGATGACTTATATAAAAAACATCAAGAGTTAATTAAAAAATATAACTCATCTAACACAAACAATACTGATCTTGAAAATAAGATTAACAAATTACAAGATGAAGTCAAAACTTATAAAAGTGTTTCACTTTTCATTACAAAAGGAGAAAATATTCTAAATTAAATTCTTGTTAAACATTTCATTAGAAGGAGAAAATTTGTTATTGGAAGTAAAATAGAAAAATATAAACTATATAAGAACTATATTATTTCCAATTCAATAACTAATACTTGTACTTTTTATGGAATAGAAATAAATTTAAAAAATAATATTATTTATGAAATCCTAAAATAAGTGGAATTACACAGGCTTTCATTTCAAATAGATCATCTAAAGTAAATAAGTGTTATGTAAAAAAGAAGAAGATCTAGATACCTAGATATTTTCTTGAAAACACTTTTAGACCCAATAGAATATAGGTACCAAAACAAACTATTGTTTAAATTTATTTTATGGGAAATAGGTCATAGAAAAGGAAAGGATATATGGTTTATGGACAGTGGATTTTCCATTAATATGTGTGGAAACACGTAAAACATCAATAAACTAACAGAAATAGATGGAGATCTTGTATCCTTTGGGGATAATAACAATGTTAAAAAAATAATTGGACTTTTAATGGTTAGAGATCCAAAAAAATGTCAATCAAGAAATTATTGTATGCTTGAAGTCTAAAGAATAACATAATAAGTATCTCTCAACAATTTGATGATGATTATTATGTTGTTTTTTCAAAAATTCTTGTTCTGGGTTTAAAGTCAAACTACTTACGTTCAATTCCCCTAAAACTGATAATGTTTATACTTTGGATTTAAATTTCTTCTGTAAATAAAAAGTGAATTAATAAATATCTAATTTAAATAAGTGTTGGAAATAGAATATAAGGATTCGTCGTAGTAATGTTTATGTTTTAAATAATTATCTATGAAACATTTAGTTCATGATTTACCTAGCCTTAAGTTTAATAGTGACAGTTTTTGTGATGCATGCCAAATTGGCAAGCATAAAAAAATTTCCTTCAAATCTACTAACATAATTGCTACATCAAAACCACTATAACATATCCACATGTATCTTTTTGGACCATCCAATGTAGCATTTTTTTTATAAAATTATATGTATATAATTTAGTTGATGATTAATATATATTTACATAGATTTGTTTTCTAAAACTAAAAACCGAATATTTTACTCTTTTTGACTTTTTTTTGTAAATTAGTTCAAAATGAAAAATTATTTAAGATAATTTCATTCAGGATTAATCATAGTGGAGAATTTTAAAATCATGAATTCAAGTCCTTTTGTTCAAATCTGGGTATTAAACAAACCTCATCTGCACCAAGAACACATCATCAAAATTGAATTTATGAATGATGAAAAAGAACTATTCAAGAAATAGCTCAAAATATGCTGATTTAAAATAGTCTATCCACCTACTTCTGGGTATAGGCTGTAAGAACAACTTTATATATCATCAATAGTGTTTTAATTCAGACTATTTCCAAAAAATTCACATTATGAAATTCAGAATAACAGAAAACCTAAGTTAATGTACTTTAATGTTTTTAGATGTAACGGGTATATCCTGAACACCAAGGAAAATCTAGGCATGTTCAATCCAATAGAGAAGGAAAGAAGTTTTTAGAATATTCTCCTACATCTACAACCTATAGAGTTTTTAATAAAAAAATTATGGATTGTTGAAGAACCATTTAATGTTATATTTGATGAAAATGAAAATTTTATTAAAGGGAATGATGAAACTATTGAAACTACAGACTCCTCTAACAACATGAAAATTAAAAACATGAAAAATGATTTTGAAAAAAAAAATCAGTCTCGTTCAGAAGAACATGATACTGATGAACATAAAAGTGTTTTACATAGACAGTCTATAACCCTAAAGAACCATCCTTTATAAAATTTTATAGGAGACCTAGACACTGGAATAAGAACTTGAAGAAATATAGGAAAACCTGTGGAAGATTTTTCCTTTCTATCTCAACTAGAATGTATATAATTTTTGAAGACGCCTTAGAATATGATAGTTAGATGTTAGCTATGCAAGATGAGATAAAACAATTAAAACTTGATAAAGACTGGTAATTAGTTTAAGGAAAATCAAATTAACTAGTTATAAGAACAAAGTGGGTCTTTAAAAATAAACAATATAATGAATGGATTATAACTAGAAACAAAGTTAGATTATTTTATAAATGATATAATCAGGTAGAAGGTATAAATTATGATGATACCATTTCCCCAGTAGAAATATTAAAACCAATTAGACACATGTTAGCTTAAGAATCTCATATGAAGATTAAATTATATCAGATGGATGTTAATTAATCATTTTTAAATGGAAATTTAATGGAGTATGTGAATTTTAAACAACCTCTTGGTTTTAAAAACACTCAAAAACCAGATTCTGTTTTTAAATGTTATAAATCTCTCTGTGGCCATAAACAAGAACCTAGAGCTTGGTATAAAATATTTTGTTATTTTATTTTGATAAATGAATTTATTATTGGAATAGAAGATCCAACATTTTCTAATAATCCCATTTTATCTAATATATTATTAGTTTAAATCTGTGATGATGATGTTTTGTTTTGTTCAAACAATAAGAAACATTGTTATTATTTTTCAAAACATATGCACCAATATTTATAAATGAGTATGATGGGATAATTGAACATATTTGTAGGACATAAAATTTATCCAAAAGAATATGGAAATGTTTTAAACCAATTTAAATATATTACAGATTTATTGAAAATGTTTTTTCCTGAAAACAACAAGACATATAAAACAACCATGTGAACCAGTATAAAATATGATTTGGATAAAGCTGGAAAAAAAAGTTGATAACAAGTAATATAGAGATATGATTAGTAATTTTTTATATATTACTGGTAGCAGACCTGATATATTAATTTTTCGTATGTTTATGTGCTAGATTTCAAAAAAATCAAAAAGAATTTCATCTTTCTGCTGACAAAATTATTTTTATATATTTAAAGGGAATTGTTTTAAAATCTATTTTATCCAAAAAAAATGATTCTAATTTAATATCATATTTAGATGCTAGTTTTGGAAGATGTTTATTAGATAATAATAGTACCTCCAGAATGTAACGCCCCGACCCCAGTTACCCAGAGTCGGTGCATTATTTTAATACATTGGCATGATTACAAGGAATCAAGTCCCAAAGGATAGATCAGTTTAGCAGTCTTAGAAAATAGATTACATACATGAATGTTACATTACATTTTATAACATACAAAACAATATAAATAATCCTTTATGAATGCTATTATTACCTTGTATTAACCCTACATATCAATCACAATATACTTCTTGGAATCCTGGGAAAAATAAAACATAGAAAAGGGGTGGGCTAAAATGCCCCGTAAGGATAACATTATAGCGGAAACTTTCATAAATAAGAATAAACATTTAATGCAATGTATAACTAAAACAAAAGCCTTTTAAACATGAACTTCGACATAGTATGGAAAAAATAAAATGAAATAATTCCATTTACTTATTCACATGGATATTCTACTAATCGAATAATCATATGCAATATCAATAACCACTTTCATAATGATGGAATGCATAATGCCAGACTATCATAACCACATAGCCAAGGCCTTGTTCCAAGACTACAAATATGATTTTTTCAAGGCCTTGTGCCAAGACACTAGTTTGTCTCATGAGACCTACCGATGCATCGAGGAGCTATAGCGGGCTCCAACCGTCACTTACTAAGTCCAATGAATTCCCATATGAAGAGGTTTAAACATAACATAAACATTCTTATTAAAACTAGCATAAGAAATGTCAATACATTCTCCATAAACAATTAATGGTATAAAAATAACACATCCATAGTAAAAAATATCACAAAACCTTCAATACGATGAAAAAGTTTTGTATCATAATAAATCAACTTCAAATAAGCTTTAAATCCATCAAAGGACATTGAAATATATGAAATCAAAACTATTTGAGAGAAATATCTCTTTTCTCGAAATCATTGAAAAGTCACACATTTATAAAGGAAGTAATTTAAAATATATTTTTGAATCAAAGTGTCCCATACCACTTTGAAACTTTTGAAAAGAAAAATCATTTCAAAAAATTCATGTCCATATAAATAAATCCTTAAAATAATTTTGAAAACATTGACATTAATTAAAAAGATTTAGAAACATAAATCTTTAAAACATTTAAAATTATGATCTTGATAAAGAGTACCTTTCAAAAATTATTAAAATATTCATTTTGAAATCATTTAAAAGTCACATATTAATAAAATATAACATTTACTTTGAAAATATTATTATAGGCTTGTAATGGAAGCTTCAACGATTTTATAACGGCGGAAAATAACCGCACCCACCGTATAAGTTTAAAAAGACATTCTTACCTCAAATCTGTCGAAAAGGTTAAAAAGTACCTTGTTTGGAAAATGACGGAAATATTCCTTTCAAAACAAATAAGGGTATAAATTACTTTAACCCATTGTCTAGTAAATAGAAAAAATGTTTTTATATATATTTTTAAGGAACATGGATGTGGATGATAAAGAGATCCCAGTAGATAATTACGTATAAACAACCTTGGATAATAAAGAGATTGTAAAATTAACCCTTACCTTGTACTTTTCCTAGGTTGGGGGTAGGTTAAACTCTTATATAATGGTGAAATAATTGTTATTAAATTATACAAGAATCATATACATTAATATGATATCATATATGATCTTGTAACATTTCTTTGTTAATAATATCTTAGTATTATCGTCGTTTCGGGTGTCAACTTACTCATTTTATTTTATATCTATTGTTATGTAAGCTGTGGTTGTCATGAATAGGTTTTATATTATTCATATACATAATGATATCAAGTCCTTAAAAATTATTTTTAAATCATCAAATGATAATTATACTTGAATGGATACGATGTAGAATGAATCTCATCGCGTTCATGGAGACGGTAGTCCGTACGTACGTACGAGCGACAATATCATTCTTTTGATATTAAAATAATATATAATTGGATGTTATATCATATATAAAGTATAATTATCATGTTATATTTATTATTTAGATTAATTACACATCATTATTATACCCATCCAAATAATAATGTTTTGAATAAAAATTACACCACGACGTGGAGACAGTAAGCTGTACGTACGCACGTATGGTGACATGTCATTAAAAGGATGGATAGAATACTGAAAAATGGTTGTACCATGTTTATAATAACATCAAAGTATATGTAGTATAATGGAGTTATTATTTTATAATGGTAATAACAAAGAAGGAAGAAGTGGAAGAAGAAAGGAACTTGAAAAAGGGTGGTGAAATCATTACCTCTTCTTCAGGTTCTTCCTTTTGATTTGATCAAAAGGGCTCTTTAGGTAGGATTTATGACTAAAGGAAGGCCTCTAGGATGAAGAGAGGGAAGTGTAGAGAGTATTTTGTTAGGTTTTGGCCGATACAAAAGGCTTTGAATATGTGAATTAGTGCGAAGGGGGAGTGCCCTTTTATAAGAGGGGTGAGGGGAACCTTTGGAAAAGCTAGAAATATTATTTAATAATAAATTCATATTCGGTTTCAAATGGCTCCAAAGTGGATTATTTAAAGGTTAATGTGGTTATAGGTCGACAACCACTCAAATAATAGAATTTAGACAGGTTTGGGTCACTATATTAACCTTATCTTTAAGTATTAACTCTTAGTTAATTAGTTTCACTTTTACAATGTCTCTTTGAATTTTTATATTATATGGTTAATAAACATACTATATACTTCCAATATACCACCCAAGTGGTCCATTAATGATACAACTATAATGATATAAGTCTCTTGTCCGATCCTTAGATTTTTAGAAATTGAATATCAATTAATAATATAATATTTGTTTTGAAAACTCTTTTATTTGAATTTTGACACTATTCAATAATTGATTTTTGTGAAAATCATAACAGAATGATTACTTAAAAAAACGTTAGTTAAGTCAATTCTAACATGTCATATTAACATATGAAATTAGTGTAATTCCTAAAAAGTGTAAAATTATATTTATTTGGGTATTTATAATATCAATTATTTTAATTTGTCACTATTATGGTAATTACTACATCATTATTGTGTCATAAATAAATTAAATTATTTATTGTCTAAAAATTATAAATAAAATATAATTATGTATTAAATAGTTTTATCTTTCTATTTAATATTTATAATCTAAAATCCAACATATAAAACTCTATATAAAAAATGTTTTTCGAAAATATATATGCTTATGTCATTTTTGTATTTTTTTTAACTTAATTAATATAAAGTGTCATTATCACTTGAAAGTGGCTCCATGGGGTCCAAAAATAGACCCAAATATGCCCATGGTCGGACATGTATCCACAAATAAGGTTAGGACACGTTTTAGGATAATTTTTTATCATTATAATATTAATTTTTAACCCTTATTTACCAGATTTACCCTTTAACCATGGTAAATTAAATATTTACCGAGGTAATTATTCAAAATGTCTAAAAATAAAAGTTACTTATTTACACAATTTCAAAATCCTGATTCCAAATATGGAATCCATTTTTCCAAATTCAAAACACAGAAGTGATAGAAATTAATTTAAAATTAATTCCCGTTGTTAAAACATAATTCGTGTTTTTAAGAGATAATAACTATCAAAAGATTGACACTTGTTTATGTCTAGATTAATTGTGAAATTTTGTAAAATGACCAAAATTGTATTAAATTGTAAAAATATATTCTAAATATACTTTAAAACCACTCAAATTCATAATTTATCACTACTAATTATTTTGATTAAAAAAGTTGTTTTTAATTAAAATTTAGTAATTTTCACTATTCATCAAAATATAAAAGTTATCTGAAAAGTACCAAAATTTCACCCTAGGATGAATTCGATATTACAAATCCAAAAATGAAGTCCATTTTGAGAGATAAAATTTATAAAATTTTAGAAATTAGGTATTACTTTTCATTACGGCTAGTTTGATTGGTTGTAGTGTGTGTTAGAACTCGAAGTTGCGTACAACACACGCTACTGTATTATTCAGAGAGAAGCGTACCGTGGAAGCTTGGGGTGTTACATTGTAAATTTTTTTATGTCCCCATTCTAAAGAATAAATTTATTTAGTCAAATTTAATAAATAAAAGTTTTATATATTGGATTTAAAAAGGGTTCACTATTATAGTTGGTAAAAGTGCATTTTTGAAAAATACTTCTTTTCTCTGAAAAAACGTAATTTTTTCTTAAATTATGTATAAGAAACTCATAATATGGATTCTAAAATTATAAGGATTATATAAGGCTCAAAATTTAGTCAATACGATTCATAACCTCTTTTGAACGGCTTGTTGGGTAAGTCATGGTGCGCTTGAACTCGGTATTACGTGTAGTGCAAATTATTGAATTGTTTTGAAGAAGTACATACTATGAAATCTAGGGGTGTTACATTCTTACCTCCTTTTATAAATTTCATCCTCACAATTTGATATTCTTCTTCGAAAGTAATGGTTGAAAATAGAAAATATATTTGTGGGAAAACCCACATCAGAAATTTGGTTAATAAAATTTAGTCTTAATAAGAGGAAAAGAGAAAATAAAGGGTCACCACAAAATGATGATCTCGATTAGGAGCACATTAGTGGAAATTAGAGACATATAATTGGAGAAAAAACATAAATATTTATAGGTGGTGATTGAGGTCATCAATCTTAAAAAAGTTTAAAATTGAGGTCCTTAAATTCAGTAATCTATGAGGATTTAAAATGCCATCGGTTCAACAAAACATAAGGTATGAGGATAAAACATTTTTGGTTTTAAGATCCCTTCAATAAAGTATAAGAATTAATTTCTTTATAGAATAATAGGAGAAGAAAAATATATACTTGAAAAGTATAGTTCCATCTTCTAACTAATTTCTACCACAAATTCATATTTCACTCTAAAAGATAATAGAACTTAAAAAAATACTCTATTTATCCTATTCATTTGGGGTTAAAAAGATGAATTTATAATTCATCTACTAGACCTTATTAAAATAAACTATATTATTTAATCAAGGATATCTTGTGGGCCAGTGGTAGGTGATACACCCTTGTCTCCCTTCGGTTACGGGTTCAAGTCTTGCGGCCTTGCCGGTCGCGAAGGGTTGCCACCTGACCTCCGGGTTATCCTTTTATGGCAATCCAAAATTAATCTCAAACTAGAATTATCCAAAATAATTCTATCCAAACTCACATTCAAAAATTTATAAGGAAGTTAAACATAATGTAGATCCTTTTTACCACGTAATAGCATATGAATACCTTCATCATGTATTCTTTTAAAACACTGAATCATCATGAATTACCAAAATCCTTATTGATTACATTCATGCTCCCTTATTCCATATAGAATGCTGGATATACTTTATCCATCCAAAAATGTTGTAAACTCCAAAAATTATGGAATATACAAATCTTTAATCGGTTTCAAGGGAATCAAGAATATCCAATATAGTTTACCCAAATCAACCATATCTTATTCCAAAATAAGTACCTCAATATTAGGACCATATTAATGTTTCTCATTCCTTCAACCATGTAATTTCCAAAAAGTTTAACTTGCTATAGAGTCACTTTTCTTAGTACCATAAAATCGCAAATCCTCAATGAAATAGTACTGCCGTACAATCCTTATATTCTCCATAATTATTATAACAAGTACATTGTTGATACAATAGTCAAATGACTTAATCAACATAAGAACTCTAATCATTCCTCTTCATCTGTGGTAGTATTATAACTTGATTGTTATCCAATAGCATCATTTGTGGCAAAGTCTGATGATTGGTTCACGTAGTGTCCAAACTCCTTTAAAATGAAGCATTGTACATTTGAAACCATTTTCTTACCCTTGCAGTCACGTACTTGGTGCCCTTTTCCTACACACTTATAACAAACTCCCATTCCTTTCAGGCAAGTTCTAGGGTGTTTCTTCCCATAGTTATCACATATGGGGAAATTCTTCTTTTCCCTCTTCCCTTTAACCATCTTTCTCTCTTACATCCTTTTTTTCTCTTACTTACCTTCAAATCCATAGGACTCAGTAAACTCTTTAGTTGCCTTATCCACACATGATATTATTTATTCATATGATGATAATACGTGGGAGACTATTTCCCTTCTAAATGATGGATTAATAACATGAAAGATATGATCCTTCTTACTCTTTGGATCATACGTATTACTGGAGTTCACATTACTTCTACTAGACACCATTTCTATACAATAGCATAAACTAGGTCAGTTTATGAATTGCAATGAATAATTCCAAACTTGTAAAATACCTAATGCAAATTTAATAGTTTATGGATATAATCCATAATCATAAAAATGTTTTCTTTGAGTAAGTATATACTCATGAGCCCCTCATAATGGTTTGTAACGAAAATGAGAATTATCCTAAGAATATCCCCCTGGAGTGTCGTAACCAAGAGTGCTGCAAGGCCCATTTTCATGCACCAGTTCCCGTTCGAGTCTAGATCAAAGCACTATTTTCGGGTTTTACCCCTAGGTATATCTGTGCCAGAGCCGCCTCTACCTGCTCGTATCCAGACAGGGATGTATTTCTCAGAAAACTCACAAAATCTCTACAATACCAAAATTATAGGAAGTTCTTCTATACTAATTCTCAAAGTCTATCTTAGGGATAGGTGATCTAATCAGAGTTTATCTAAATTTAGTTTCCAAGGTTGTTGCTAAACTTATTCTGATACAAACTGTAACGCCCCGACCCCAGTTACCCAGAGTCGGTGCATTATTTTAATACATTGGCATGATTACAAGGAATAAAGTCCCAAAGGACCGATCAGTTTAGCCGTCTTGGAAAATATATTACATACATGAATGTTACATTATACTTTATAACATACAAAACAAAATAAATGATCCTTTATGAATGCCATTATTCCCTTTTCTTAACCCTTAATATCAATCACAATATACTTCTTGGAATCCTGGTAAAAATAAAACATATAAAAGGGGTGAGCTAAAATGCCCAGTAAGTATAACAATATAGCGGAAACATTCATAAATAAGAATAAACATTTAAGGCAATGTATAACTAAAACAAAAGCCTTTTAAACTCGAACTTCAACATAGTATGGCAAAAATAAAATGAAATAATGCCATTTTATTATTCACATGGATATTCTACTAATCGAATAATCACACGCAATATCAATAACCACTTTCATACTGATAGAATGCATAATGCCAGACTATCATAACCACATAGCCAAGGCCTCGTGCCAAGACTACAAATAAGATTTTTTCAAGGCCTTGTGCCAAGACACTAGTTTGTCTCATTAGACCTACCGATGCATCGAGGAGCTATAGCGAGCTCCACCCGTCACTTACTAAGTACAATTCAATCCCATATGAAGAGGTTTAAAGATAACATAAACATTCTTATTAAAACTAGCATATGAAATGTCAATACTTTCTCCATAAACCATGAATTGTATAAAAATAACACATCCACTGTAAAACATATCACAAAACCTTCAATACAATACAAAAGTTTTGTATCATAAAAAATAAACTTCAAATATTCTTAAAATCCATCAAAGGACATTGACATAGATGAAATCAAAACTATTTGTGAGAAATATCTCTTTTCGTGAAATCATTGAAAAGTCACACATTTATAAAGGAAGTAATTTAAAATACATTTTTGAATCAAAGTGTCCCATACCACTATGAAACTTTTGAAAGGAAATATCATTTCAAAAAATTCATTTCCATATAAAAAAATCCTTAAAATCATTTTGAAAACATGGACCTTAATTAAAAAGATTTAGAAAGATAAATCTTTAAAACATTTAAAATTATGATCTTGATAAAGAGTACCTTTCACAAATTCTTAAAATATTCATTTTGAAATAATTTAAAAGTAACATAATTATAAAATAAAACATTTATTTTGAAAATATTCTTATAGGCTTGTAAGGGAAGCTTCAACGATTTTATAACGGTGGAAAATAACCGCACCCACCGTATATGTTTAAAAAGACATTCTTACCTTACATTTGTCCAAAAGGTTAAAAAGTACCTTGTTTGGAAAACGACGAAAATATTCCTTTCAAAAAAAATAAGGGTATAAATGAATTTAACCCATTGTCTAGTAAATAGTAAAAATGTTTTAAGTACATTTTTAAGGAACATGGATGTGGATGATAAAGAGATCCCAGTAGATAATTACGTATAAACATCCTTGGATAATAAAGAGATTGTAAAATTAACCCTTACCTTGTACTTATCCTTTGTTGGGGGTAGGTTAACCTCATGTATAATGGTAAAATAATTTTTATTAAATTATACAAGAATCATATACATTAATATGATATCATATATGATCTTTTAACATTGATTTGTTAATAACATCTTAGTATTATCGTCGTTCCGGGTGTTAACTTACTCGTTTTCTTTTATATGTTTTGTTATGTAATCCATGGTTGTCATGGATAGGTTGTATCTTATTCATATCTAGAATGATATCATGTCCTTAAACTTTATTTTTAAATCATCAAATGATAATTATACTTGAATGGATACGATGGAGAATGAATCTCATCGCGTTCGTGGAGACGGTAGTCCATACGTACGCACGAGCGACAATATCATTCTTTTGATATTAAAATAACATATAATTAGATGGTATATCATATATAAATAATAATTATCATATTATATTTATTATTTACATGAATTACACATCATTATTATACCCATCCAAATAATAATGTTTTGAATAACAATTACACCACGATGTGGAGACGGTAAGTCGTACGTACGCACGTTTGGTGACATGTCATTCAAAAGATGGATATAATAATAAAATATGGTTGTACCATGATTATAATAACATCAAAGTATATATAATATACTGGAGTTATTATTTTATAATGGTAATAACAAAGAAATAAGAAGTGGAAGAAGAAAGGAACTTGAAAAAGGGTGGTGAAATCATTACCTCTTTTTCAGGTTCTTCCTTTTGATTTGATCAAAAGGGCTCCATAGGTTGGCTTTCTGAGTAAAGGAAGTCCTCTAGGATGAATTGAGGTAAGTTTAGAGAGTATTTGATCAGGGTTTGGCCGAACCAAATGGCATTGAATTTGTGAATTAGTGAGAAGGGGGAGTTCCCTTTTATAAGAGGGGTGAGGGGCACCTTTGGAAAAGCTAGAAATATTATTTTATAATAAATTCATATTCGGTTTTTAATGGATCCAAAGTGGATTATTTAAAGTTTAAGGTAGGGATAAGTCTAAAACCACTCAACCAATAGAATTTATACAGGTTTGGATTACTATATTAACCTTATCTTAATGTATTAACTCTTACTTAATTAGTTTCACTTTTACAATGCCTCTTTGTATTTTTATATTATATGGTTAATAAACTTACTATATACTTTCAATAAACCCACAAGTGGTCCATTAATGATACACCTATCATGATATAAGTCTTTCGGCCAAACCTTAGATTTTTAGGAATTGAATATCAATTAATAATATAATATTTATTTTAAAAACCCTTTTATATCAATTTTGACACTATTCAATAATTGATTTTTGTAAAAATCATAACAGAATGATTACTTCAAAAAAAGTTAATTAAGTCAATACTAACATGTCATATTAACCTATAAAATTAGTTTAATAAATAAAAAGTCTCAAATTATATTTATTTGTGTATTTATAATATCAATTATTTTAATTTTCCACTATTATGGTAATTACTGCATCATTATTGTATCATAAATAAATTAAATTATTTATTGTCTAAAAATTATAAACAAAATATAATTATTTAGGAAATATTTTTATCTTTCTAATTAATTTTTATAATCGAAAGTACAACATATATAACCCTATTTAAAAAATGTTTTCTAAAGGATATATGCTTGTGTCATTTTTGTATTTATTTTAACTTAATTAATATAATGTGTCATTATCACTTACAAGTGGCTCTATGGGTTCCCAAAATCAACCCAAAGATGCCCATGGTCGGACATATATCAACCAATAAGGTTAGGACACGTTTTAGGGTAATTTTTTATTATTATAATATTATTTTTTAACCCTTATTTACAGGATTTACCCATTAACCATGGTAAATATAATATTTACCGAGGTAATTATTCAAAATGTATAAAAATAAAAGTTGCCTATTTACAAAATTTGAGCATCCTGATTATAAAATATGGAATCCATTTTTCTAAATTCAAAACAAAGAAGTGACAGAAATTAATTTAAAATTAATTCCCGTTGTTAAAACAAAAAAGCATGTTTTTAAGAGATAATAACTATCAAAAGATTGACACTTGTTTATGTCCGATTTAATTATGAAACTTTGTCCAATGATAAAAATTGTATTAAATGGTAAAAATATATTATAAATATAATTCAAAACCTCTCAAATTCATAATTAATCACTACTAATTATATTTATTAAAAAAGTTGTTTTTAATTAAAATTTAGTAATTTTCACTATTCATCAAAATATAAAAGTTATCCGAAAAGTACCAAAATTTCACCCTAGGCTAAATTAGATATTCTAAATCCAAAAATAAAGTCCATTTTGAGATATAAAATTTATAAAATTTTAAAAATTAGGTATTACTATTCATTATGGGTAGTTTGATTGGTTGTAGTGTGTGTTAGAACTCGAAGTTGCGTACAACACACGCTACTATATTATTCAGAGAGAAACATACTGGGGAAGCTTGGGGTGTTACATTGTAATTTTTTATGCCCTCATTCTAAAGAATAAATTTATTTAGTCAAATTGAATATATAAAAGTTTAAAATATTGGATTTAAAAAGGGTTCACTACTAAAGTTGGTAAAAGTGAATTTTTTAAAAAATACTTCTTTTATCTGAAAAAAAGGAATTTGTTCTTAAATTATATCTAAGAAACTCATAATATGGATAATAAAATTATAAGGATTATATAATGTTCAAAATTTTGTTAATACTATTTATAACCTCTTTTGAATTGCTTGTTTGGTAAGTCATGGTGCGCTTGAACTCGGTGTCACGTGTAGTGCAAGTTATTGAATTGTTTTGAATAAGTACATAGTATGAAATCTTGGGGTGTTACATGGAACATGTCCCTTTTTAGGAATATATTTTCTATCAGGGTCATGTAAGAAACAACACTGAGTTTCTCTATCAAGAGGTGAGGAAAAATATATATCTATAGGCACTTGTTGTGCACCAGTATTGTGGATGAAAACTCACTAACGGACTTTGGACTAAATTTTAATAGTACTATTATTTTATGTGATTATACAAGAAATATAAACATTTCACAAAAACGAATAATCTATTTTAAAACTAAACATATTGATAGTATACATCATTGTATAAGAGATCATATTCTTAAAAAAGATATATTTTTTGTAATTGTAAATACAGAATATCAATCACCTAATATTTTTAGAAAACCATTTCCAAATACAGATTTTTATTTTGTTAAAGGGATTCTAGTTTTATTGAAATATTAATAGTATTATATTTTTTTTATTTTTATATTTAAATACTTATTTAATTTATTTATTATAGTTTATTTATGTTTAAAAAATTTACTAATTACATTAAATATAAATTGTTTTAATATTTTATTTTCGAGGTACATTTTAGTTAGTTTAATTTAATTTGAAATTTATTTTCACCGCATAATTTTTAAATTTTTAATGATTATCTAATTTAATAACATGTGACACAAAGGATTGTCAGAAGCAATTGGAATACCAAAACCTTTGAACTCTCAAACACCTTTTTGAATACTAAAACCCTAGTTTAGACTTGTCTAGCTTCACTAACCACTCTATACCATCAAAACACAAAAAACATGGGGACTGTAGATCATTTCTTCCACAATATTGAAAAAATATAGGAGAACTAGAGTAGGTGAAGCTAGTGACTTGATGTGTTATATGTTTCTCGAAGGAAAATTCCCTAGGGAAAAGTAGTCGATTTTGAATGGATATATCTGAAAATTAAACTTATGAAGAAATTGGTAGCATTTAAAAGATTAGAATCTACCTTCAATGAGGAGAACATGGAATTTATTTATGATTTATAATTGATGTTTTACTATAAAAATGTTCAAATCATTTTTGGTGATACTAAAGATAGTGTTTTTGCATGAAAATAAGACAAGGACTTTTCAATATCTTCCATTGAGATTTCACAAATATTGAACTGTCTTCATGAGTGAGTGTTACATTTCAATATAAGGTATACTAGAGATATGATCAATAAATATGAAGACATTATGTCTTATTTTGTCCTGAAAAATGTTTGAAAAATGTTTTTCACAGATCATAAGCCAGATCGCAAAATCTTAGTTATGTTTATTCAAAGAATAATTGCTCCTAAAATGAAAAATATGTAGAATATTCGATATTCAGAAATCTATATCTTGTTTATTTTTTTGAGTGAAAAAAGATGAATTTTCTTAGGAAAATTTTGAGGTTTTTAAATTATTGTAATTAACTAGTTTCTAGGAAGACATTTTGTCCATACATAAGGATAATTTCTCAAATTCTGTTGAATAAAGGAATGATTCGTTTAGTATATTCTTTAATTAAACATCATCAAAGAAACACGCTCAATGTGAGATCCATAAGGAAATTAGGTTTTTACTTGACCGCAATAAAAAGGAATCTTTTACCAGTTGGTGTAGATAATTAACGAGGAACTAGATTTTTTACTCCGGGGAAGAAAAGTGAAATTGGGAATGAAGGGATTGGTGAAAACCATAGTGAAATACTTTCAAAGACATCCCAATGAATATTAATACTTACTGAAGATGAATATGAGGAGGATAATGAGGCTATTGAAGAAGAATTAGTTGTAATACCACAAAAAATAGTAGATCCACTTACTATAAAACCAATACATGGTATAGGGGAGGCTACCAGGTCAGTTCATTTAGATGAGACAATTCTTGAGGAAGATTAACAAGTTGAAATTCAGATAAGGGATCTTCAGAATAGTGAATTACCATTTTTTAGGAGCATGTATAAGGTATTTAGGGATAGAAATAGTCAATTTTAATGAAAAATGTGGCTATAGAGATTGTGGATAGTTTTCATTTCTTTGTTTTTTATCAGGTGGAAGAAATATATAGATCAGAAACTGAAAGCAAAACTATTGTTCTTGATAGTTTTTATATTAATATTAAAAATCCATTGAAAAAAATTAGAGAACTATATAGAAAAATACATTTCAATATATCAATAAATTGTTAAAATTAGACATTTACAAAATAAATATAAAGGTACATATGATTCCCTAACAAATCAGGTAGAGGATATTGCAATGAAATTTAATAAGTCTAAGGAAGACAATGACAGTCTTCGAAAAGAAATAGAAGTTGAAAATAAGAATTTACAAGACTGTCATGAGAATTTTATTTCCAAGAAAGATATCATTTCTTCCAAAATAGACATGCTAAATGAAAATAGAAAGATAAAATCTGATGTTGTTTCCAAGAAATATATTTTTGATCTAAGGTGGTATTTGAGGAGTCAATTTGAATAGATCAAGAGAACTGTTGGTTAGACAAGAACATCTATCTCTTCTCCTACTACCAGTCCAAATTTGATATGAATATTTGATTCCATCATCTCTATCATGGTTGATATGAATGATCATCTTCAAAACATTCAATTCAATGGTGCCTCTCAGTCAGTTATTTTGGACAATAATAAATTTCTAGTTGACCAACTAACTCAATGTGAACCAGGTATTATGTTCTTATTGAAAAAATTTATTGAGAAGATAGATTTTTTTATGCAGTAGTAAGATATTTTTCACGACTTTCTGAAACTCCATCTTGTTTGGAATTTTCATATAAGTCAGGATTTATAATTTTAATTCTGCAATTAGAGGATAGTTTAAAGAAGAAGCTGTGATTTAAGATGGTTGAGGTGAAGGATATGTTTGAAGCTGCTCAAAATCATCAGAACCTTAACCTAGACAACTCTTATCAAATATGTTGTTCCCAAACTATTTCATTTGACAAAAATTGTTTCTCAGTCAAACAAATATTTTTATATATTCAATTTGTGATCAATAAAATCTCTATATGTTTATATTGGTGTATTTTATTTCATATTATTTTATGTTTATGTATAGATGCCAAAAATATACACTTATTTATTTATACATATTATTATAACAGACCCCAAAAGATTTTTACAAAATTAAATTCATTTAATTCAATTCTACATATAAATTTTGATCTCATAAAAAGGTTGAGAAATTTTGATACCAAAACATTTATTTTCAACAAAATAATTTGGTAAAATCAAATTTAAGAATTTTCTTTTGAATTGTTTCTAAATTTATAAATTATATTATTAATTTTATGTGTTTTGTGATCATTAATAAGGGGGAGATTGTTCGGAATGTTTTTTGTAAAAAATAATCAATAAATTTTATTGATTTTGATGATAAAAAATACACTTGATTGTTTTACTAATTATATTACATTATGTGTAATTCTAGAAATTAAAATTCTTAAAGTTACTTATTCTAGAAATATATTCATGCTTATTATTTGCAATGAATATTTTTCAAAGTGTTCGGAATGCTCCTAACATTGTTTTTAAAACACTATTCATACCATACATTGATTAATCATAACGTAAATAAGAAACCCATCGTTTGTATTATAACATATGCTGAAAGATCAGCACATATGGGTAATCAACCCTAAGTTGACAGAAGAATATGGATAAAAACCCGTATGTTTGGATCAAACATTATGTTTATCAAAGAGAAAAAGTATAGTTAAATAACCATATGTAAGTATGGAAGCTTACTTTTAAGAATAAAATGTATGGATCAATAACATTACTTTTTTGATAATACATACGTTTTCATCCTTTTGTTATGTAAATGAATTCTACGTAGTCAAACCCTACATTTGGTATTTTTTTTATTTTTTGAAGGAACCTTATGTTTGAATTTTCATCAATAGGCACATGAATTTATGATTTTATTGGAGTTTTTTACAACAGTAATTACAGAATATATTGAAAATTTAAAGCCCATTTTTAAATGATTCAAATCTTGTAATGATTAATTATAATAATCTAATTAAGTGGGGAAATTTTTTCCTATACATAAGGGATGTTACGACTACTCTATATTATCCCAGGAATTTAATTCTTTCGATTAATCTAGAGATCTTCTTGGATCTGGAATTAAAATATATTGGCTCCATGTATTTTTTCAATAGTTGTATTTTATATATACATTTTTAAGTTGAGATATATATTAAATAACATATATTGAGACATGGATTCTCGATTGAAACAATATACGTGTGATGATATATTTTAGATCTACTGCAATAATCGATCCGAATATGTTTTTCTACAAAAGTGGCTACAGTGGAAATATACATATTCAAAATCTATTATTTTCTATAAGCCTCCTTCTACTGCTATTTTTTACTATTTTTATTTCAATGATCTTTTGCAACTAAATCACTTGATATCTACTCTTTTCCATAGAAACTAATTTCTAGAGAATAAGATTTATTTATCATTAGTTGTCATTCAACTGTAAAGATCAACTGAAACCATTTATAATCAATATATTTTATTAACAGTTTTAACTTCTCATACTTAGTTGTGGTGGAGTATCAGCTTATCGGTCTAAGATGTGATTTATTGGTACTTTGTTTTAGAACTATAAGGCTCTATTTTTAGTCTTGTTTGTAAACATGTCAACTGTCTGCGCTCAGTTGTGAATTGGTCTTTTCATATAAGGACTTAACTAGTAAAATTCACTAAATGCGCCGAGAGAGTAATTGTTGGAGTGTACTAGGGGATATTTTTTCCTAAACCATTATAAATAATTGTGTTCTATATTTATTCTTTTATACACTACTCCTAATTTTATACATAATATAAACACTTCTTACCCACATAATCACCAGTCATTTTCAAGAGGAAAATTTTTATATTTTTAAAAAAATATACAACTTCTGGAAAAGACACAATTCACCCCCCCCCTCTTATATATATTTTTATATTTGGACCTAACATATATTATTTTTTTCATTTTTTATTTAGATATACAATAATTTAAAAATGAGTGTACTATAGGATATTCTCTTTTAAGAAATACGATACAAAAAAATAATTTTCTATCTATATGCTAAAAAAATAAAATTGGGTAAGGGGTTCTTACATAATGTTTTACCAATTAAATATATTAAATTTTCTTTTTAGTTTCCAATAAAAAAACATATATTGTAATCAATATACGTATTAGAAGTAATATTATTTTTCCTACATAAAATTTATAAAGACTCAAAATTTATCAAATAATATTAATGATATCTTATATAAATTTTATATCAGAATTGATAGGTAATATATATAATTAATTGGGATTCATCAATACTAACATCTAATAATCATAATAATACTCTTAAAATCCACATAATTTGAGATTAATTATTATATAAAGAGAAAACCATAGTAAGAAAATGGTGGATTTAATATATATTAATTTACGATTTTGTTTCATAAATTTCATGTTCTTATAACTTTAATATATATTCTTCCAAACATTAAGATAAATTAACATTAAAAATTAAGTAAACCGATCAAAAATAAATTCTATTCAAAATTCGTTATTTGTGAATCTATTTTTCATTTATATATCAATTGTTAATGATTCTTATATTTTTCCCTTCTTTGGATAGTTCTATTTAATGGATTCAATAAATGAAAATTATGATCTGGTGTTTGTTAATTTTTATTTAAATGATTATTTAATGAAAATGCACAGGTTGGGTACTAGATATATATAAACTCATATTAATATCCATATATATATATATATATACATATATATGCATAAATATATATAAATATCTATATGTATATATAAATATAGATAAATGTATATAAATACCTATAATACACATACACACGCAAATAATTATACGTATTTATATAATATATATGGAAAAAATAAACATAATAAAAACTTATAGAAAAACACATAAGTAGATAATAATATATTTAAATTTTCATAAATATATATAAATACATATTAATATATATGAATTATAAAAAACACATATAATTATATATATTTATGGTTAAATATAATTATATAAAATAATATAATGAAATAAATACATATAATTACTTATAAATATACATAAATATAAATGAATATATATATATACACACACACACAATCACATGATATATATATATCTATCTCTACATGTGTGCCTGTACGATTAAATATAAATATAGAATACACATATATACTTATAAATATCAGGAAAAATAATTTATTTATAAACACAGAAAAAATACATTTAAATATATATATCTAAACAAAGATTAACAAAAATTTGTATATATATATATATATGAATATCTTTTTAAGTAAATATATTTTTATGTGTATATATATATTTCATTGAGAAGATTAAAAACTGCAAACAAAATATACACCCAGGTACCCAAGTAGGTCAAACCTCATACTTCCATACAATGAATAAAATGAAACCACTATACCTATTTTATTACATACTCTAATGTTGATATTATGATTACTCAATGTTATCCTTTTTAGGTGCTAAAAATTATGGAACTAGGGGGAATTTTAATCAATGATACCTAAAAGAACTAATCAATGACTACCTTTATCAATAGTTATTTATTGCTGATAAAGACCACATTTATTTTTTTTTAGCAGAGAAAAAGGAGACCTTTTAAAAAATTATATATTATTAAAAATCATATTTTAATCAATATATATATTTTATATCAGTGGGTAATGAGGGATTCCAAATAGCATTTTGTAGGTAGTCCACCACCAATTTTTCAGAGGCTAGATTATATAACTATACTTACACATCAAGTTGTATGGACTTGGCCACTATTATGCAACCTCTTCTGATGGAGCCTCCATAAAGAGTTCCCACATGTAGGTAGGTTGAATATTCCCTACTAAAAAATTTAGGTAAACCTGTAATAAAAAATTTTTAGGGAAGGGGAAGCCCAAACAAGGTGTAGGTCAAAAATTCTAGCATATTTGTAGTTCTTAATACAATCAATGAATGTTATGATAAAACTATAGATTAATTGGTTCAGTCTCGACATCTAGAGAAAGAATATGTGAGGGTGGTTTCTAATAATTATGATCAAGAATAAAGAGTTCATGTAAACATGGTTCAGAACCTTGTAGGGAATGAAATGGAAGTTACATTGCTTGATGACCAATCAAAAATTGAAAATTTTCAATCTGATGATTGATGAAATAATTTGGAAGTAAATGAAATTTAACGCCACTTACAACATGTGATAAATTGGAGGAGAGTCCCAAAACCAAAACCTAGATTTCAAGGATATGGGGAAAACTATTTAATTATAATGTTAGGAATGATAGATAACATTTAATTAGGGTGGAGATTAGAAAATGTTAGGTCATTGATTGCTTTATCGATGAGTGTAGTTTAACTATGTTTGAAATCATCTATCATTTTATTTGTTTTTTATGTTTAATAAATATACATTGGTTGTACCTTTTGTAAAAAATTATATTCTTAAAAAATTATTTATATAATACTCTATATGGATTTACACATTATATATAATGTATTTATTAAAAATGGATTATTAAATAATTAAAAATTATTAACAATTAAACATTTTATAAAATGTGATGAATAATAGATATTTAAAAACAATTTCATGACAGAATAGTTTTAAAAAACAATTATTTATTTAAAATATGATGAAATGATGGCTTGAATTTCAAATAACACAAACTTATAATCTTAGTGTTCGTTTGGGCTCCATGGTATTTAAAATGATGTTTGCGAAGAGTTATACATCTTATTTATTTTGGAGACTATGGATATTATTTTATACAGGTCATAGGTGGCCCAAAAGGCCTCTAGAACTAATTTTTAGCTTGGATACACTAATTTTTGTTCATTTAGTGGACATTTAAATCCATTTAAAAGGGACACGTTATCTTATTTCTATGGAGATTAAATTTATTCTTGGGGATAATATCATATGGATATTATGATATTAAATTTTACCATTTTTTATATTATAGTTTTTTATAACTATTTATATGCATACACACACACACATATATATTTAAATATATATATATATATATATATATTTAAATACGAAAATTTATTTTCATGAATAAAAATATCAAATTATTTACATGGAAAATATATTGGGAAATGTATAAATAATATAAAAATAATTATTTCCAACATTATTGAAAATAAGTTTTTTGAAATAGGTATATACCAATACAAATGTATATGTAATTTGTAACATATAAAATTATTCCAATGTGTGTCCATATTTACAAACAAACATACACAAACACACACACATATATATAATTATGTATGTATTGTATTAATATGAAATTAAATATTATTATATAATATATTTAAATAAATATTTTTATTTATTTATATAGACACACACATATTTATAAACACAAATACAGACACATATATATGAACACACATAGACAAAAATGGGCACATATATAAAGATATTATATAATTTAAATTAAATATAATTATATAAATTTTTTTTAAAAAAAATATCTAAATATAATAATATATTGATATATATATTAATAAAGTAATTTATAAAAATAGATAGAAGAAATAAACATGGATAAGTGGTAAGGGCACACCCACCTTGGTGGATATCGCAGTTTCGAATCCTGAGAGAGGCATGTGTTGGTGGTCGTGCATGGCGTGGGGTGATGTCAGATAATGCATGGTCATACATGTGCTTGATGGAAATGTCTTTTTGGGAATAACATGGGAGAAATGGTGGGGGTGCATGAGTGATGATAAAGGTGGTGTTGGTGGGTGATAAAGAATTGGAAATATATTTATTTAGTGTTTATAAACCCAAGTATGATCATAAATTTTTTGTGCACTGAAAATTGGTGCATTTACCGGGGCTAAAAAAATAATGATAAAACATGAACTTATATTGGGATCCTTTATCATTGCTTTCTATGGAACAGATAAATGATACCATAATTTAATGGATCTTAGGATATCAAATCTGTTTTAGTGATGATAAAATATTTTTGGTGTACAAATAAACGAGTGATCTATATTAGTAATATTTATAGCCAAATGATATATCTACTTAAAGGCCTAATGTTCAAGATGAAGGGAGAACAATGTTACTTGAAAGACATGACCTGAAGGACTGAATTAGTTTTATATATTAGGATGTGTCACCAGTTCATATACCACACCAACCCTTTGTTAGTAATCATTACACAACATTAGCTTTCAGAAATATCTTTTCCACAACTAAGTGTCATTGAATAATGTTTCCCTTCAATGTACCACATAGAGAACCCATATATCCCATATTAGAAATCTTTTTAAGAAGTGGGTAGGATAATATATATCAGCACACCCATGCCTTTTTTGAGATTCCCAATAAGGGATGCATGTGTGGCACCTCACGATATCACATACTTGTTAGGCCACATCATCAGTATCATCCAAAATTTTATATAGTTATATGGTGGGGACTCATCCTTCCCAAATAAAAATAAATGAGGATGGATGCCTAAATTATACGAATCGATGTTCCCATTAAACTTTCATGGTTTCCCACCAGCAACCCATATATGTCCCCATGTTGCACCACCATCCTGTTATGTTGATTTGTCCATTTGTAAATTTTATTACACTTAACTCCAACCAATGATTTGTCGGAGCCCCAATTTCCTAACTACTTTTGATGGTAAAGTGGTTCTTCAACCTGGAGACACAAGTCTATTTCTTGAAAAAGAAGGTTAGGTGGATAATACTATTGTTATATTACTACTACACTGCCTGCTATCTTTCCTATACTATAGTTGTGGATATTCTTCCCCTACCTAGATTTAAACCTCACGTCATTCATGAATGATTAAAAGGTGCTAACAACCATGTAAAACCTGAACTATATTGTGTGTGTTCCTAGAAACACCCACCACAAACACACATTAATATATTAATAATTTTATACAAATAAATATAAATAACTATCTCTATATATATGCATAATATATATAAATAAATTAAAAATATGAGAATAAAAAATGTATATATATATATAAATGTATATAAACATCTATAAATTTATGAATATATAAATATATAAATATATTAATATAGAAATATAGAAATATAGAAATATAGAAATATAGAAATATAGAAATATATAATTATATAATTACATAATTATACAAATATATCAATATATAAATATGTTAATATATAAATATAAAAATATTTATTTATATATATTCATAAAATATTATGTATTTCTTAATATGTTTTTGTACATATTTATTGATTAGGAATCCATTAATAATTACTATTAAATATGAATTAATTATATATTTATAAATTTACATTGCTTATTTATACATTTATAATATTTATTTATAATTATATATATTTGTACATGCCTATATATGTTCACATATATGTATATATATATTTTTATAGTTTTGTATATTTATGAATATTAATATATATTTATATGTATTTGTGTATATTTTTATTTAATAATTAAAAATTATTATTTATAATTTATAAATAATGATTTAATTAATATGAAATATTATTTTCAGATTATTTATTACAAATTTTTTATATTAATTATTAAAATAATAATTTCTACTTATTAAATATAAATTTATATATAATAATTATTAATATATATAATTAAATATTGATTTAAATATGTATGAAATTTATATTTTAAACACATTTTGTTGAATTTTCTTGAAAACCGTCATAAAATAATCCAACTGGTCGTGGGTTTTTTTACAAAATTGGTGTAATTTTTTTAAAAAAAAATACATTTATAGATGGTTTTAAGCCGCACTAGAAAACTATTGCTAAATTATGGAATTTTTTTTTCAGAGTAAACAAAAATTACTTTTTCCATTTACTATACCTCCATTTTTTGATCATATGTAAGCCTTCATTAATCTCCTAAAACCTTGACTATATATCATAGTAATGATTCATAAAATGTTAGCGTAATTATCTTAATGTGTCATCATTGTTGGCAATGTGTGTGATTAGTTTTTTTATATAATCCGACAAAATGACATATTGAGATTCACCAAAATGTTGTTTTTGGTCAAATATATAAGTCAAAACCAAGGATTATTATCAATAACAATATATAAATATCATTGGATATTATTACATTCCCTAAAATTGCCTTTGTTTCTTGAAATGATGTTCTTTATTTTTTCAATGACATGGTTTCATATCCTCAGCTCAACAGTCCATCATCCCCAATTATTTTTCCGCTATGTTTGGAATCCAATAATTTTTCTTAAATTTTTTTAAATGGATTTTTTTTTTAATTTTGGTCAAAAAGAGTATCTGAAGTGGTTCGGTGAATTGATTATCGAATAAATTTTTTTATCTAAACACATTGTTAAATAAAACCCACCTATTATGTAAAACATCATAGTTATGGAAATATCAGATCGATATAAGGTTGAATATTTTTAAATATTTCACAAAAAATAATTATGTATTGGTAAATATAATTATTAAAACTACATAACTTTTGAAAAAAAATTTCTAAATCAAAACCTTATAAATACACTAATTATATATAACTATCAATATAGTGGGTTTGTTTATAGCTTAAAATAAATTCAGTTGTAATGATTATAAACAAAACCAAAGAAAACACACAATTGAATAAGAAAATTGGTTCGGTCTCTAGCTTAAAATTAATCCCCTACACTTAGAAATTTCTATCTAGAATGAATATTATATTAAATAATCATTGTATCAATAACCTGGATCCAGAATACACCATTAAATATATGTAGGCCACACATGGACCTCTTCAATGAAACCCATGGGATGAAAAAATATGCCACACATGGACCTATTACACAAAACTCGTGAAAAAAAGGTAAATATAATAGATTAGATATTGAGTATATTATAGTTAATGTACATAAGAAATTGTACTTGTTTTAAAAAGATAGAATATACACACTTATATAAATGTAAATGATAATAAATATAAAGATAAAATTAAAATATGTAGAAATAATTTGATTCCCAATCTGATATTAATAATATCTTTTGAAACATTTAATTTAGAATAAAATGAAGATCTATTCATGTTCTGAAATATTTATTAGAATAGATTTTCATGGTCTCTTTTGTTCTGACTCTAGGAAGGAACAAGATTTTTGATGATCTCCAATAACCCACAATCATGTTTTGGGAATATAAAATAAGAATTCTCCCATAAGGTGTATATCTTCACATGTACATATAGTTCTCCGTATTTTATCTATTAGTGTACATCTTTTATCTCTATAGATAGTCCAAAAAAGGACTCTGTTATTTATTTTAATAGCAGCATGAAATGAATATATTCTGGATCCACTAAGCCTCTTAATGGTTATCTAACACAGACATTAATGTCACTCTGAAATAGTTTAGTAAATATTACTAAAAAACTGCATTAAATTAAATAATACAGCCATTATAAATATTAAAATTCAAATAAATATAAACTAAAATATTGGAGGTGACTCCATGGAATAATGAGACTAAATATAGAAGTTACTTGAGTTAGTAGTGAATCAGGATCAACAATGAGTCCTCTACATGGTAGGTTAATCCTTCATGCAAAGACCCGGAAATATCAATGATTGTTTTTAAATTCATATGGATTTCATGAGTCTGCAGTTTCAAACAAAGCCTGATTCCGAGGCCCGGTGTGCCCAGAATCAATTTCTGAAGTTTTGTTTGGGTACGTTCAGTAAATGTATGTGTGGTTTTTCTATCTTTTGAACCGGTGCTCGAAATTGAAATCTGAGAACACTGATGAACTCGTAGTGCCGGTATTCTCTTAAAGATACATCTACCCCAGTTCCGTTTGGTCAAGAGTTGTAGTTATAATTTGGGGTTTCTAATTAAAAATTAAAAGTGAAATAAAAATGTGTGTGTAAAACATTTTTATTTGAAGGTGGTTAATTTATTTTTGGTGGTGGTTGTTTTCTCCAATGGGAAGTTGGAGGTGGTTTCCACCCTCACATAACCTCCCATGGGAGGATATTGTGTGGAGGGGCCCACATGAACACCAACCCTTCAACCCCCCTTTAACTCCTTGAAACCCCTCTTAACTTTGAAGATCCAACTTTATGGAGGAGTCTTTCCACTTTCCCCTCATAAATGTTTCCAACACAAGATTAATTAATGCCTTTATTAATTAATTTGTGGTGTCAACAATTCATTTTGAATTGTTTTGAATGCATGGTAATATTAATATCGAGGAGCCTTTTTATTATATTGACTTGGAAAATATTCTATTCTGGGGGGGGGATTTGGGAGGATTAGAAAGAAAGAGTTCTTCCCACGAAGAACATCTCCAACGAAGGACGAAGAACATTCTCCCCACGAAGAATGTTGTACTCTCTCGATGAAGAAAACAAGGCCCTCGATCATCTTCTTCTTTATTCTTCCTCCGCATCAAGGGAAAAGACACCTCCCGCGAAGAACGTCATCAACGAAAACAACTCTCCCTCCGACGTTGGCGGAATGACACCATCTTCCACAACACCATCTTCTGTGACGTCGTTTTCTGCAACTACGACAAACGTACCTTGACTCAAGGTAGGGGGTTTTGTGTAATTTTATATATGTGAATTATACTCTCGTACTTGGGTGATTATATGATAGATAATTTTTGAGCCTCTAACGCTGAGGGTACGTGTAACATCACTTGTAAATGAAGAATAAGAGATTTTTATATTTATTAATATTTGTGAATTAAATATTAATTTTAGCTTAAAAGGGTTACTATGTTCGATAGCGTACACGATACGCAACAACGGGTTTCTTTGGAATCTTATGTTGCACACTAATAATATATTATTATTATTATTTTAAATGGTATTTAACTCCTAGCCATTGTATTGGCGGGAATGAACAAAACTAACTAAAATATGATTGTACATGTCTATTAAATATATTTACATTTATCAAATAAAAGTTAGAGGCTTAAAAGGTGAATGAATCTAATTTTAAGCATAATTTTCATTAAAATGCCGATTTATCGCCTTTTAATGGCGAATCCTCTTTAAATATAGTTTTGGTTACTTTAATACATTCTAATTGACCAAATAAAATCATTTTTTATAATGGGAACATCAAATTTTACTTTGGGTAAATTTTTGGTATTTTTCTAATAAAGTTCATTTTTTAATGAATAGTGAAAAATATTGTATTTTAATTCAAAAGTGATTTTAAATCTAATTTATTTATATGGTTAGATTATCTTATTAATTGTTTTTAAAATGGAATTAAAATATATTTTTACTATTTAATCCAATTTTGGTCATTGGAATTAATTTCACTTTGAAATTAGACATAAACAAGTATCAATCTTTTGATAGTTATTGTTTCTTAAAAACACGCTATTTGTTTTAACAGCGGGAATTAATTTTTAAATTAATTAATGCCACTTCTATGTTTTATATTTGGAGAAATAGAAATCATTTTTGAATTCGGAATATCAAATATAACTTAGGCTGAATTTTTGGTATTTTTTTGAAAACCATCAATTTTTGATGAATAGTGACACCACTTAGTGGTTGTTAAAAAACTGACTTTTTCATTTAAATGGAATTTTACCACTTCTGTGAATTTAATGTCAAAAATACAACATACATGGTTGTTATCAAAAAGTAAAATGTGGTTCAATAAGATGAAAATAATTTTTGGTGAATAGTATCTTTTGACTTTTAATTACCGTGGTTAAAGGTAAATAGGGTAATTCAAGGTTAAAAGAATATTATAATCATTCAAAATTACCATAAAACTTCTCCAAATATTATTGGTTGAGTCATTAACGACCATTATAATCTTTGGGTTGATTTTGGGACTCCTTTAAGATACTTGGGTGTGATAATGAAAATTTAGAATAATTAACTTAAAGAAAAGACAAAAAGGACAAAAGAAAATATCTTTTTGTAAATTAATTTTTAGAAGGGGTTATATAAATTATATATTCAACTATAAATATTCATTGGAAATATAAAAATATTTCATACATCATGTTATTTTTTTATAATTTTTAGACATCAAATAAATTAAATTATTTATGACACAATAATGATGCAGTATTTACCTCGTTAATAGATGATTTTATTAAATAAGATTATAATGATTAAAATATTATCCAAAACATGTCCAATTCTGATTGAATGATTTTATTTCGGTTATGAGTCATTTTATCTTAGATCATAATGATTTTTGGACAATTAGAAATCGAATATCATTATATTATAAAATAATATTTTCAGTCTTTCCTAAAGAGCCCCTCCTCTCCCTTATAAAAAGAGACCACTTCTATGAAATTCCTCACACCGCTCAAGCCATTTGGATCGTCCAAAATCTGCCCAATGAAGCTCCATACATCCCCCTCCTCCTTCTAGAAGCCTTACTTTAGGCAGAAGGCACTTAAGAAGTCCTTTTGGTTTAAACCAAAGGAAGTTGCCTAAATTAAAGGTAACAATTTCTCTTAAATTGTTTTCTTTTATTTTGATTCTCCAACCCCTAAAATATTTTTATTTCTTTTCTTTTGTAACAACACCAGTATCTTCAATATACTAGGTTGTTTTTATTATAAGGATTTTAACTACACTTACACACACCTCCATCTAATGTATGAAGAACATAATGTTTCTTTGGATGACAAACTAACACCTCACGAAACGATGATTTTTCAATTACATCTTACCGCCTCTCATGGTGGCCATTATGATGGAACTATATTTATATATGATATATATTATGTTTATGATTTCTTTATGCTTTTGTACTTCCCAATTATATCAAACCTTTATGGTTTCTATGGTGGGTATATATGATAATCTCATTTGAGGAAGTGCGGACTACCACCCCCACAAAGTGATGTGACTCGTTAATGCCCTATGTGGGATGTATAAAGGATAGAGTTAATGATATTGTATATGATATTATACTTGAATTATAATACACTTATGTATCATTATGTTTTAATTCCATTAAAACAAGAAATAGAAATGAAAGTAGCGTTCATGCGTACGTACGGCTTACCGTCTCCATGAACGGTGCATTTCACTTCATACCTCCAAATGTTATGTACTATTATAAATACATGTACATTATGGATATATATGATATATATGATATCCAAATACTGAATATCATTCTGGATATAATGAACCTTTTACCATGTGAACAACATGTAATTATAAGAAGTCCATTTTTGACTCAAGTACCAAATATCGAAAAAATGAACGTTATTAACTTAAATGATTACATAATGATTATAACATGGTAATAAGTGATATAAAATTAATAATAAACTTATAAAAGGTTCTTAAGCAAGTATAAATTAACTTTAATTTATTATTCAGGAGATTAAAGAAGGAACGGGTCATGTTGGACACGAGGCAAGGGACATCATCTCAATCTTTTTTATTGAGGAATATTTAGTTTTATACACAACTTTATGTTATATGGTGTATAAAACCCTTTTAATTTTACTTTTATACAAAAGGAATATTTTTCTACAAATCATTTTACAAACTGACAAAAAAGAATTTTTCTTCTAACGTACGCGGTGACAACGACATTTTCCGCCGTCGCGAGTATTATTTGGTCTTGGCTTCCTCACCAAGCCGTAATGTTTTTTTTTAAAGAAATACCATATACTATTTTATGTATTTTGGTATTGAAAAGTGTTCTTTATAATGGATTTGTTATGTCAATATATTTAAGTGATATATTGTGATCAAAGTGTGGAAATGTTTTCTTTCCATTATATTTTTTTTACGTCTTATGATTTTATAATGGTACTTGGACATTTGATGGGTGGTTACATGATAAACCATATGACGGGTGGTTCCATGAATACCAGGACGGGTGGTTACGTTATATCCTAAAATGCATTGGGTATGGAAGTCAGCTGTATGGCCATTCCATTTAGTGATATGTGTGGAAGTCAGCTGTATGGTTATTCCATTTAAGTATGTTTATGTCCCAAGTTACCTTTATATGTTAAGTGTTCTTTATATGGGTTTTATGGTAATCTTTTGGTTACAAAAGGGTAAGTATTGATCTTTTATTCAGTGAATAGTTTTTACTACTTCATAAAGGTGAAAAGTGTTACTTTGATAAAGTATACATGGTTTACTTGTTGTATTAAAAAACTAACAGTTTTCATTCTTTGTGTTTCCCTTAATGAGCTTTTTATGCTCACCCCAAGTTTTTTTGAAATGTTTTTCATAGGAATTAATGTTGAATTTTGTCAAGGATGGGATCAAGTGAAAGTCATGCTATATAAAACATGGAACTAGACATGTTTTTTAAGAGTTTTTATTTTATGGAAACTTAGTAGAAGTGTCTACTTTGTATTATTTTGAGATGTAATAGTTAAGATCTAATTGTATAAAACTCTAAACCTGAAAAGATCCTCAATGGGAATTATCCATTTAATTCAATGATTTAGTAATGTTTAAGGTCAGGGCCTTATAGTTGGTATTAGATGTCGGTTTAGACAACTTTAGGAGTTAGAAAATTGTTAAATTATAAATTAATTTATGGTATGATTGAAATGATATAGCATTTACAGATTACCATGTTGCTTCACCTAAGGTATTTCAGTTTTAAGAATGGTTTTTCGTAGAGGAAACAGAGAAGATTTTTTGGGAAGGAATACCGGGGGAAATGACCTTCCAAATCAGTATCCTGAGATGGTCAGAATCAGAACTAAACAGTTTGTTGTAGTGATGGCTCAGTTGACTCAGGTGAAAAATGTTGGTTGTGTTTATTGATGATATTTTGGTGTTTTCTAAAAACAAAGAGGAGCATGAAAGTCATTTAAGGATTATCTTTCAAACCTTAAAAGAAAAGAAGATGTATGGAAAATTCAGCAAGTGTGAGTTTTGGTTACACAAAATTTCTTTCCTTGGTCACATTGTTTCAAAAAATGGCATAACTGTTGATCCTACAAAAACAAAGGTTGTGGAAGAATGGCCAAGACCCACAAATGTAACTGAGATTCGTAGCTTCCTTGGTTTGGCAGTCTATTACTGATGGTTTGTTAGAATGTTTTCATGGTTATCTATTCTAATGACTAAGCTAACTCAGAAGGGTGTTAAGTTTATCTGAAAAAAAGGATGTGATGATTGTTTTCAGGAAATGAAAAGAAGATTGGTGAATGCTCCAGTTTTGGCACTACCTTCCAGGAATGGTGAGTTTGTTATCTATAGTGATGCTTTATTGAAAGGACATGGTTGTGTCCTAATTCAAAATGATCAGGTAATTGCTTATGCTTCACGTCAGTTGAAAACTCATGAGGTAAATTACCCTACACATGATTTGGAATTAGCTACTGTTGTTTTCGCTTTAAAAATTTGGAGGCATAATTTGTATGGAGTAAAGTGTGAAATATATACCAATCAAAAAAGTTTAAAGTATATATTCACTCATAAATAATTGAACATGAGACATAGAAGATGGCTAGAACTAATCAAGGATTATGATTGTACAATTCATTACCATCCGGGAAAAGAAAATAAAGTGGCTGATGCTTGGAGTCAAAAAATTATTGCTTCATTAACAATGTTGCGTTTGGAACGTGATCCTTTGGTTAAGGAGTTGATGAAATTTGGCATAGAAGTTGTTGGTGTAGGATTTCCTTCTATTTTGTTTCAGGTATCAGTGAAATCTTCTCTATCAGACAGAATTAAGCAAGCACAGAAGCAAGATAGCGAGTTGCAGAAAAAGGTAGAGTTGGTTCAGAAAGGTAAGTTGCCTGAATTCAATATTGATAATGATTTTGTTTTGAGATTTGGGAAGAGATTGTGTTTGTCGTGTGATTAACAGTTTAAGAGAGAGTTGTTATGTGAATCTCATAGTTCTCCATTTTTAGTTCATCCTGGAAGTACTAAGATGTACAGAGATCTGCGGGAGTATTACTGGTGGGA
Organism: Viscum album; assembly: GCA_963277665.1. NCBI lineage: Eukaryota > Viridiplantae > Streptophyta > Magnoliopsida > Santalales > Viscaceae > Viscum > Viscum album. Next base: position 1,271,889,064 of record OY728132.1, on the reverse strand, counting down.
TGGAATGAAAAGAGATATTGTTGATTTTACTGTGAAGTGTTTGACTTGTCAGCAGGTTAAGGAAGAGCGACAGTTACCAAAAGGGATATTGTAGCCTTTACCAGTACCAGAGTGGAAATGGGAGAATATATCCCTGGACTTCGTTGTGGGATTGCCGAAGATACCATGAGGTAATGATGCAATCTGGGTTATTGTTGATCGCTTGACTAAGTCTGCTAATTTCCTTCCTATTCGAGATACTTTTTCCCTAGATCAACTTTCCTATTTGTATCTTAAAGAGATAGTCAGGTTGCATGGAGTTCCCCTCTCTATTGTATCTGGTCGTGATCCCAGGTTTAATTCTAACTTTTGGAAAGGCCTTCATAAGTCATTGGGTACTGAATTAAATTTTAGTACAGCTTTTCATCCGCAATCAGATTGCATTCAGAATGAACAATTCAGACCTTGGAGGATATGCTACGTGCTTGTTTGATGGATTATCAGGGAATTTGGGACCAACATCTTTCTTTGGTTGAGTTTTCTTATAATAACAGTTTTCATTCCAGTAAACAGATGACACCATTTGAGGCATTATATGAGAAGCAGTGTCGAACTCCAGCTTTTTGGGATGAAGTGGGTGAAAGGAAGTTGATGGGACCAGAATTGGTAGAAGAGATGGTAGAAAAAGTTCAGTTGATTCAGAAACACATGAGAACAGCTCAGAGAAGGCATAAGAGTTATGCGGATAACCGGAGGAAGGATTTATCTTTCGTGGTAGGTGATCATGTTTGTCTCAAAGTTTCGCCATGGGAAAGTGTGATCCGATTTGGTAAGAAAGGAAAGCTGAGTCCAAGGTTCATTGGACCATAAGAAATTCTGGAGAAAGTTGGATCAGTTGCATACCCAGTGGCTTTACCTATGAGTTTATCTCAGGTATACAATGTTTTTCATGTTTTGATATTGGGAAAGTATATGCCAGATCCATCTCATGTTTTGAGCCCAGAGGTAGTTCAATTGGAAGAGAATCTCTCTAGTGAAAGAACAACCAGTCCAGATTCTTGACCGAAGAGAGCAAGTGTTGTGAAATAAGGTAATTCACCAGGTAATGGTTTTGTGGAAAAACCATATGGTTGAATGGGCAACATGGGAATCTGAAAATGCTATGAGGGATAAATACCCCCACTTATTTTTTAAGTGAATAAAATTGCGAGAATGAAATTTCAAAAAGGGGGAAGGATGTAACATCCATGATAAATGAAGAATAAGATATTTTTATATTTATTAGTATTTGTGAATTAAATATTAATTTTATCTTAAAATGGTTGCTATGTTCGATAGTGTACCCGATACGCAACAACGGGTTCTTTGAAATCTTACGTTGCATACTAATAATATAATATTATTATTTTAAATGATATTTAACTCCTAGTCGTTATATTGGCGGGAATGAAAAAAACTGACTACAATATGATTATACATGTTTTTAAATATATTTACATTTATCAAATAAAAGTTAGAGGCTTAAAATGTGAATGAATCTAATTTTAAGCGTAATTTTCATTAAAATGCCGATTTATCGCCTTTTAATGGCGAACCCTCTTTAAATATAGTTTTGGATAATTTAATACATTCTAATTGACCAAATAAAATCCTTCTTTAGAATGGGGACATCAAATTTTACTTTGGGTAAATTTTTGGTATTTTTCTGATAAAGTTCATTTTGTAATGAATAGTGAAAAATATTGTATTTTAATTCAAAAGTTCTTTTTAATCTAATTTATTTATATGGTTAGATTATCTTTTTAATTTGTTTTAAAGTGGAATTAAAATATATTTTTACTATTTAATCCAATGTTGGTCATTGGATTTAATTTCACTTTGAAATTAGATATAAACAAGTATCAATCTTTTGATGGTTATTGTTTCTTAAAAACACGCTATTTGTTTTAACAGCGGGAATTAATTTTTAAATTAATTAATGCCAATTATATGTTTTGAATTTGTAAAAATAGCCATAATTTTTGAATTCGGAATATCAAATATAGCTTAGGCTGAATTTTTGGTATTTTTCTGGAAAACTTCAATTTTTGATGAATAGTGACACCACTTAGTGGTAGTTGAAAAAACCGAATTTTTCATTTAAATGGAATTTACCACTTATGTGAATTGAATTTCAAAAATCCTAAATACATGGTTGTTATGAAGAAGTAAAATGTGGTTCAATAAGATGAAAATAATTTTTGGTGAATAGTAACTTTTGACTTTTAGTTACTGCAGTTAAAGGTAAATAGGGTAATTAAAGGTTAAAAGAATATTATAATCATTCAAAATTAGATTAAAACTTGTCCAAATATTATTGGTTGAGTAATTTACGACCATTAGCATCTTTGGGTCTATTTTGGGACCCCTTTAAGACACTTGGGTGTGATAATGACAATTTAGAATAATTAACTTAAAGAAAAGACAAAAATGACAAAAGAAAATATCTTTTAGTAAATTAATTTTTGTAAGGGGTTATGTAAATTATCTGTTAGACTATAAATATTCATTATAAAGATAAAACAATTTCCTAAATAATGGTATTTTTGTATAATTTTTAGACATCAAATAAATTACATTATTTATGACACAATAATGATGCAGTATTTACCTCATTAAAAGATGATTAAATTAAATAAGATAATAATGATTAACATATTATCCAAAACATTTCCAATTCTGATTGGATGATTTTATTTCTATTATGAGTCATCCTATATTCGACCGTAATGATTTTTGGACCATTAGAAACCGAATATCATTATATTATAAAATAATATTTTCACTCTTTCCTAAAGAGCCCCTCCTCTCCCTTATAAAAAGAGACAACTTCTATGAAATTACACACACCTCCAAAGCCATTTGGATCGTCCAAACTCTGCCCAATTAAGCTCCATACATTCCTCTCCTCCTCCTATAAGCCTTACTTTAGGCAGAAGGCACTTAAGAAGTCTTTTTGGTTTAAACCAAAGGAATTTGCCTAAATTAAAGGTAACAGTTTCTCTTAAATTGTTTTCTTTTATTTTGCTTCTCCAACCCATAAACTCTTTATATTTCTTTTCTTTTGTAACAACACCAGTATCCTCAATATACTAGGATGTTGTTATTATAATGATTCTAACTGCACTTACACACACCTCCATCTAATGGATGAATAACATAATGTTTCTGTGGATGACAAACTAACGCCTCACAGAACGATGATTGTTCAATTACATCTTACCGCCTCTCATGGTGTCCATTATGATGGCACTATATTTATATATGATATATATTATGTTTATGATTTCTTTATGCCTATGTACTTCCCAATTATATCAAACCTTTATGGTTTCCATGGTGGGTAAATACGATAATCTCATTTGAGGAAGTGTGGACTACCGCCCACTCAAAGTGATGTGACTCGTTAATGTCGTATGTGGGATGTATAAAGGATAGAGTTAATGATATTGTATATTATATTATACTGGAATTATAATATACCTATGTATCATTATGTTTTAATTCCATTAAAATAATAAATAGAAATGAAAGTAGCGTTCATGCGTACGTACGGCTTACCGTCTCCATGAATGGTGCATTTCATTTCATACCTCCAAATATTATGTACTATTATAAATACATGTACATGATGGATATATATGATATATATGATACCCAAATCATTAATATAATTCTGGAAATAATGAACCTTTTACCACGTGAACAACATGTAATTATAAGAAGTCCATTTTTGACTCAAGTACCAAATATCGACAAAATGAACGTTATTGACTTAAATGATTACATAATGATTATAACATGGTAATAAGTGATATAAAAGGAATAATAAACTTAAAAATGGTTCTTAATCAAGTATAAATTAACTTTAGTTTATTATTCAGGAGATTAAAGAAGGAACGGGTCAAGTCAGACACGAGGTAAGGGACTTCGTCTCAATCTCCTTTCATTGAGGCATATTTCGTTTTATACCCAACTTTCTTTTATATGGTGTATAAACCCCTTTGACTTTTACTTTTATACAAAAGGATTCTTTTTCTATGAAGCGTTTTACAAAACGACAAAAAGGAATGTTTCTTTTAACGTACGCGGTGACAATGACCTTTTCCACCGCTGCGAGTATTATGTGGTCTTTGGCTTCCTCAACAAGACGTAATGTTTTTTTTTAAATAAATACCATATACTGTTTTATGTATTTTTGTATTGAAAAGGGTTTTTTATAATGGATTTGTTATGTCAATATATTTAAGTGATATATTGTGATCAAAGTGTGGAAATGTTTTCTTTCCATTATATTTGTTTTATGTATTATGATTTTATAATGGTACTTGGACATTTGACGGTTGGTTACGTGATAAACCATATGATGGGTGGTGCCGTGAATACCAGGACAGGTGGTAACATTATAACCTCCAATGTATTGGGTATGGAAGTCGGCCGTATGGCTATTCCATTGAGTGATATGTGTTGAAGTCGATCGTATGGTTATTCCATTTAAGAATGTTTATGTCCCATGTTACCTTTCTATGTTATGTGTTCTTTATATGGGTTTTATGGTTATCTTTTGGTTACAAAAGGGTAAGTATTGATATTATATTTATTGAATAGTTTTTACGACTTCATAAATGTGAAAAGTGTTACTTTGATAAAGTATACATGGTTTACTTGTTGTTTTGAAAAACTAACAGTTTTCATTATTTGTGTTTCCCTTACTGAGCTTTTTATGCTCACCCCAAGTTTTTTTGAAATGTTTTTCACAGGACATAATGTGGAATAGTTTCAAGGATGGGATAAAGGGAAAGTCATGCTATATAAAACATGGAACTAGACATGCATCTTTTTAAGAGTTTTTATTTTATGGAAACTTAGTAGAAGTGTCTACTTTGTATTCTTTTGAGATGTAATAGTTAAGATATAATTCTATAAAACTCTAAAACTGAAAAGATCCTCAATGAGAATTATTCATTTAATTCAATTATTAAGTAATGTTTATGGTCGGGGCCTTATAGTACGAGCTAACGAATAAGTCCGGACCCTTCATCAAATTGTTCATGATGCGCGGTTTTTTGGGCGACGGGTGAACGGAATGGAAACGACATTTTGAGGCCATCGTTGTGAAGAGATAGACCAGAGGAGGCCGTAGGCGCAGACGAGAGGCAAAATAGACCACCGAAATTACTTCGGTGGCCCGCAAAAGAGCACGGCAACCGAAGGCGGCGGTCAGCACCGGTCGGCCTCCTGGAGACAGCGGTGCCCCTCGGGGCGCCGTAGGTGGAAGCGCACCGCGACATCGGCCACGTCGGTGGAGCAGAATTTGCCTCGTGGGTTCCGGGAGGCACGGGCGGCGGTAGCTGGCGCCACCGTTACAATGAACCCGGGGGGCACCCCCCCCCCCCCCCCCCCCCCCCCCGCTCCGCACTCGGCCAGCTGGATGAGCTGCGGCTGGTCACCAACCGCACGGGCCGGACCTCCTGTCGCGCAAGCCAGGCCGTAGCGCATGGGCCAGGCCAAAACCGCTGGGCCGGGCCACCCCTTACCGGGCCGGACCCGAATCCGAGATGGGTGGACCCGGTTCGGGCTGACCCAGGGCGGGTTGGGCCTGGTCGGACCGGACCCAGACCCCCCTCTTCGAACTACTTTTGGTTTTTCTCCCATAACATGAGATAATGACCTCTGATCGACGCACCATCAGTTGCGTAGGATTCATTCAATCGTGACAGTCGTTTTGGTATATCACAGTCACAGTTTTGGGGAAATTTGGGTATGTTCAGCATGGATAGAACCCGAAACCAACCGGGTCCTCGGAGCGCAAGAACTTATAACTTAAGGACCAAAAGTCATATTGACCCTCCATCAACTACGTTGGATTCCTTTTGATGAAATGGTTCTTTTGGCATACTCCACATAAGATTCAGATGAGGTTGGAGTATGGCTGGGTTGGATTGTACCCAAAATCCAACCGGGCCCCTGGAACAGAAAAGCCAGTAACTCTCAGACCGGGCGTCTGATTGACGCGTCGTCTGTCGCGTTGGGTTTCTTTTGATATATCGGAACTTAGGGATACATCAACTAAGGAATTCGCGATGGATAAAGTATCAACCCATTTGCTCGAGGAGTGGACCCTTCCGGAATCGAGTGTGTTGTGTGCAGGAACCGTAGAGCTAGCTGCGTTTGAGACAACATCTGTACTAGGATCCTCCGTGGGTTCGACAGTAGTGACTTCTGTATCAGGATCCTACTTGGGTTCGACAGCGATGAATATTGTACCGGAATCCTACATGGGTTTCACAGTGACGACTACTTTATTTGGATCCTACATGGGTTCGACAGCGATGACTACTGTACCAGAATCCTACGTGGGTTCGACAGTGATGACTAATGTACCAGGATCTTCCGTGGGTTTGACAGCAGCGAATTCTGTATCATGATCGTACGTGGGTTCGACATCGATGAACACTATTCCGGAATCTTATGTGGGTTCGACAGTGATGACTTTTGTGCCAGGATCCTACGTGGGTTCGACAGCGCCGATATTGTTCCAGGATCCTATGTGGGATCGACAGAGGAGATTATTCAGAGGCTACATCTAATCATCTCTACCACTCTTCGTGAGTTCTATACCCTTATGAGATGAGCCACATCTTTCAACCATTATCATCAGGGTTTTTGAATTTACTTCCTGTGTGGACTAAGTTGTGCTTGGAATCATGAGTTGGAGCCGTACTGTGATTGGTAACTTAGGTATATGTATGGGAATATACCTAAGTAGGGTTGGTTGATACTTTGTGATTTTATCTTTCTTCCATGGACTATTCTTGTGCATTGTGTGAAACCTTGAGGGTCTCGGGGTCCTTATTGAGTACTGTTATACTCACCCCTGCACGGGTTATGCCCGCACCTTGTTGTGTTGGATGCAGATGATGGACAACACTGACCGAGGCAGAGTGTACAAGGACTGGATGGTACACAGAGGGGGACCTTGCGACGAGTCGGCACACAGAGGAGATTGACGGACGTGTGTGCTGAGGTGGCCATCTTTACCTACCTTTCAGGTAGGAACCCCGGAGGATGATCCAGGAGCTACTCTTCACTTTCGGTTGTTTGTCCCTTTCTTCTTGTACTTGTTGTACATTTGGGGTTGTATACTAGCCCATTTACTTTCCAGGACACTCTTTTTTATTTAGTTTACTTAGTGTTTACTACCTGTTGCGTACTCTGTTGTGTTTGTTTACTTTTATAAAGGAAATTCCTTCCCAGCTTAGGGATTTACACCTTTAGTGCTAGTCACCAGCCCCTGGCCTATGGAAGACGAGCTTGAGGTAGTCACGGCATGGGCCTAGAGGACGGGTTGTGACAAATTGGTATTAGAGGAGTCGGTTCTACCACAGAACTCAGGACACTTATCATTCTTTTCCGAGAAAAAATAGAGTTAAGAGTTTTGAGTGTGGTTTTCAGTCCAGGGAGTCTAGTGTTGGTGTGGCGTCTGACTTATCCATACACCAGGACCCTGACCACTGAATCTCGACTCAGTGCACAAAAATACTGATTGCGTGTGTGTTTCCTTTGAAAAAGTTTTCTTTGTGATTACTTTGTGTCAGCTCACCAGGTATAATCTTTTGACTGTGTTGCATCTTTTCTGGATGCCTCCACGCATACAAGCGGTTGGAGTTTTGTGAGAGTACCTGATGACGGCCCGCTGAGCGACGAGGATCTAGGGCAGGGCCGTCTTACTATGTTGGAACCTTTTTGTGGTTTACCAGCAGCAGCACCACCCATTGGGCAGCAGATTCCACCAGCCGCATTGGAGGACAGTGCACGCCGACTGAGCGCATTTCACAAGTTCCAGTGGCAGAGGTCTTCGATGTTACGAGGCAAGACAGATTCCCAGGCAGCGGAGGACTGGATGGAGGCGATTACTGAAGTTTTCCACCTTTTTGAGACACTAGTTGAGCTGATTGTGATCTTATTTACTAGTTTTTCCCAGTGAGTGACCATGAGGTTGGTCCGCATAGTGATGATGTTTCATTACTTGGACCGTTTTCTGATATTGTACCTTCAGGTAGTGTGTCGTCTATATCACTGCCTGCTGGTTAAAAGTTTCAACCGGCAGTACCGGTTGATGACACATGTAGGCTTAATGCCTTACACGTGTTTCAACATCAGATACCCCTCAGGTTCTGAGGCAAGCCCAACTTACAGGCTGTTGAGGACTAGCCTGGGGAGGTGGCTGAGAGTTCTCTAGAACTTCTATAGCTTCAGCAGGACAACATATTAGTAGTTGAGTATTTATCAAGGCGTACCGATCATTCCTGGTACTCGGTGAATAAGATATGATCAGTGCTTCGGAGCTTGGAACTCCAAGTGACATGTGTTTAAGGACATCTAATGAAGCACTTTGTTTTTCATCTGTGCATTCCTGCCTATGTTAGGATACTAGAGAGAAACTTTGCAATTGAATGTTCTTTGGATGAGTGCATACAGCCTGTGAATGTTAGTAGTGGGAAAGTAGTAAACTAGCGCTAATCTCAGTGACATGGGTGTGTAAACTGTTTCAGAAAGAGGATGTAACAGGGACAGATGAATCTGCAGGGCAGAAGATGTAGAAGTAGATCTAGGAGAGTAGCATGAGGTGGTTTACATTTTGACATGTTACAACCACCCACTTTTGTAGTCCCCACCAGGCTTAGAAAGCTGGAGAGCAGAGGATGAGGATAGATGCATGTGGTCAAAGAGTGTGACCCAATGGATATAGGAATGATTCAAGGTACAGAATGTCTCTACTACTAGCTGCCGTATCAATAGACATAGGTACCAATCATTCATTCCTTCCACAAATCTTGTCCCCAGACCTAGAGTTTCCAGTTAAACCGTTGACTTGACCCTCACGTCTGGAGATACCATTGGGAGGAGACTCAATAATCACACTTACTCTGACAGTGTGATCTGACCCTCGAGGCGAGAGTTTCGTTTGGAACCTTCTGTTGGCAGCGTCGAGGCCTTACGAAGTTGGATTGGGTAAGGATTGGACATTCAATGTTCATACTCAGATTGACTGTATTAGGCAACAAGGTTGTGGTTTATATACAACATTGGAGTAGGGTTTTCCTTAGTTGGTGAAAAAGGAAACCCAAGCAGCATAGGTTAAACTCATTCTTAGGAGGGTGCAACCGATCTCTCTTGAGTCGGCCAGCCTTACCCTCATGGCATCATGAGTTTTGTGTTTTCAGTTCCTCTGGGACTATGACTTCGAGATACTATAGATCACTGGGAAGGGGAACATTGTTACGAATGTGCTCAATAAGAGGACTGGTATAAAGATGCTAGGCAAGGTGATAGAGAAGATGGATGCCTTATAGATATCCTTCATGGATAGGGATGGAGCAGCCTTTCTACAGTCACTTACAGTCATTCATCCCCTTCTTCAGTGATTCCGGAAGGCACAGTGTGGGGACATTGATAGTGAGACGCGACGTGCTCAAATATCCACAGGGCAGGCACCTGATGGATTTTTTCTAAAGGTGGGAGCACATCATTCTTTTCAGAGGACTATTCAGACTCTCGAAAACATGCTACATGCATGTGTTCTCGACTTTAGTCACAGTTGGGAGGATCACTTACCCTTGGTGGAGTTTGCGTACAACAACAAAAACTACCACTCCACCATTGGGATGGCCCCTTACGAGGCACTGTACGACCGACCTTGCATATCACCTCTATGCTGGAATGACCTAGGGGCGTCTGCACTTGTAGGACCAGAGAAGGTATAGGGTAAAATGGGGAAGGTGAAGATCATCCAGTAGCAGATGAAGAATACACATAGCAGACAGAAGTCCTATGCTAATATGAGACTGATACCACTGGAGTTCGAGGATGGTGACCACATCTTTCTACGGGTCTAATCTCGACGAGGTCTGTGGAGATTTGGACGAGGTGGAAAGTTATCTCCTCATTTTATCTAGTCATTCCAGGTCCTGAGTAGAGTAGGCGAGGTGTCTTACCACTTGGACCTTCCACCTCAGCTGCATCGAGTGCATGACCTCTTCCAAGTATCTCAGCTGAGGAGATACGTGCACGACCTGTCCCACATCATCGACCATGGGGAGCTAGACATCGATGACGGGGTGAATTTCACGGAGGTCCCGGTGGAGATTGAGGATAGATAGGAGCGGGTCCTACGTGGATAGACGATTCCTATGGTGCGCGTTCGCTGGCAGCACAGGAACCACTAGAAGAGCACATGGGAGTGTGAGTCTCAGATGCATGCTTAGTATCCCATTTTTTCCCTAGTGTGTGTTGTAGCTTTACGGGGATCTAAAGCCCTGAGGTGGGGGTAATTTAAAGACCTGGAAATTTCAAGGAATTTTTTTTAAATTCTTTGGGAGTTCATGAGTCTGTAGTTTCTAACAGTGCCTGATTCCGAGGCCCGGTGTGCCCGTAATCAATTTTTGAAGTTTTTTTCAGGTACGTTTAGTAAACGTATGTGTGAGTTTTTCTACCTTTTGAAACAGTGCTCAAAATTGAAATATGAGAACACTGATAAAATCACAGTGCTGGTATTCTCTTAAAGATACATATACCGCAGTTGTGTTTGGTCGAGAGTGGTAGTTATAATATTGGGTTTTAATTAAAAATTAAAAGTTAAATAAAAATGTCTGTGTAACACATTTTTATTTGAAGGTGGCTAATTTATTTTGGGTGGTTGTTGTTTTCTCCAATGGTAAGTTGGAGGTGGGGCCCACCCCCATATAACCTCCCATGGGAAGATATTGTGTGGCGGGGCCCACATGAACACCAACCCTTCAACTCCCTCTTTAACTCGTTGAACCCCCTCTTAGCTTTGAAACTCCAAATTTATGGTGGAGCCTTCCCACTCTCCCCTCATAATGTTGCCAACACAAGATTAATTAATGCCTTTATTAATTAATTTGTGGTGTCAACAACTCATTTTGAATTATTTTGAATGCATGGTATTATTAATATTGGGGAGCCTTTTTATTATATTGGCTTAGAAAATATTATTTTAGGGCGGAACATTGAGAGGATTATAAAGAAAGAGTTCTTCTCATGAAGAACATCTCCAACTAAAGACGAAAAACATTCTCCCCACGAAGAACGATGTACTCTCTCGACGAAGAACACAAGGCCCTCGAACGACTTCTTCTTTATTCTTTCTCTACGTTAAGGGAAAAGACACCACCCACGAAGAACGTCGTCAACGACAATGACTCTCCCTCCGACGTTGATGGAACGACACTATCTTCCGCAATTCCGTTTTCCGCGACTACAAAAAACGTACCTTGAATCGAGGTAGGGGGTTTTTGTACAATTTTATATAGGTGAATTATAACTTTGTACTTGGGAGATTATATGTTGGATAATTTTTGAGCCTCTAATGTGGAGGGAATGCTCTAACGAACAAGTCCGGACCCTCCGCCAAATTTTTTTTGATGCGCGGTTTGTTGGGAGATGGGTAAATGGAAGGGAAACGACGTTTTAAGGCCGTTGCAGTGAAGAGAAAAACCGGAGGAGGTTGTAGGCGTAGACGGGAGGAAATAGGACCACTGGAACAACTCTAGGGGCCGGTGGAAGATCGCGGAAGCACAAGTCGCCGGCACGGTGGCGCCTGCGACCAGAGGCGGCGGCCAGTACCGGTCGGCCGCCTGGAGTCAGCGGCGCCCCTCCTGCGCCGCTGGCAGTAGGCTACCGTGGCGGTGGAGCGGAATCCACCTCACGGGTTCCGAGAGGCACGAGCGGCACCAACAGGTTCCTCCATTACAAAAAACTGGGGGGGCCACGCCCCCCCTGCTCTGTGCTCGGCCAAATGGTCGAGCCGTAGCTAGCCATCGGGCTGGGCCGCCTGCGTGCGGGCCGGATCGCCAGTCACGCGGGCTACCTGTCGCGCGAACCGGGCCGCCGCACATGGGCTGGGCCACAGCCGCATGGCAAGGCCGCACCCTATCAGCCCAAACCCAGATCTGAGATGGGGCGACCCAGTTCGGGCCGACCCAGTGTGGGTTGGACCGGGTCAGATCGGACCAAGACCCCCCTCTTCGGACTACTTTTGGTTTTTCACCAATAACTTCGGCTACGGACCTCTGATCGACACACCGTCAGTTGTGTAGGATTCCATGGATTGAGACGGTCGTTTAGGTATATCACACTCAAGGTTTTTCCAAAGTTTGAGTATGAACAGGTTGGTTCATTCCCGAAACCAACCGAGCCCTCTGAGCGGAAACGCTTATAACTTAAGGACCGGACATATGATTGACCTACCGTCAACTACGTTGGATTCATTTTGATGAGAAGGTTATTTTGGAATACTCCAAACAGTATTAGGTTGATGTTGGAGTATGTCTGGGTTGGAATGTACCCAAAATCCAATCGGGCCCCTGGAACAGAAAAGCCAGTAACTCTCAGACCTGGCATCCGATTGACGGGTCATCTATCACATTGGATTTCTTTTGATATGACAGAACTTCGGGATACATAAACTCATGAATTAATTATAGTTTATGTATAATCCCCTTTTCTCGAGGAGAGGACCCTCCCGGAATCGAGCCTGCTGTGTGTGGGAACCCTAGAGTTGGCTGTGTTTGAGACGACTTCTATACCAGGATCCTCCGTGGGTTCGACAGTAGTGACTTATGTACCAGGATACTATGTGGGTTTGACAGCAATGAATACTGTACCAGAATCCTACGTGGGTTCGGTAGTGACAACTACTGTACTGGGATCCTACGTGAGTTCGACAATGATGACTACTGTACCAGAATCCTACGTGGGTTCGACAGTGACGACTTCTGTACCAGGATCCTCTGTGGGTTTGACATCAGCGACTTCTATACCAGGATCCTACGTGGGTTCAAGATCGATGAATACTATTCTGGAATCCTACGTGGGTTCGACAGTGATGACTTCTGTGCCAGGATCCTATATGGGTTCGATAGTGCTGATGTTGTTCCAGGATCCTACGTGGGTTCGACAGAGGAGATGATTCAGAGGATACATCTAATCATCTCTACCCCTTTTCTCAAGTTGTATAACTGTGTAAGATGAGCCATGTATTTCAACCATTATCATCATGGTGTTTTACCTTACTTCCTGTGTCAACTTAGTTGTGCTTGGGCTAATGAGTTGGAGCCAGAATATGATTGGTAACTTATTTATATGTATGGGCATATACCTAAGTAGGGTTGGTTGATACTTTATAATTGTATCTTTCTTTTGTGGTATATAATTGTGGAATTTTTGAGACCTTGAGGGTCTTGGGGTCATTACTGAGTATTTTTATACTCACCCCTGCATGGGATATGCCTTCACGTCATTGTGTTGGATGCAGACGACGAACAACGATGACCAAGGTGGAGTGTATGAGGACAAGATGGTACTCGGAGGTGGACCTTGCGACGAGTCGGCACACGGAGGAGACTGACAGACATGTGTGCTGAGGTGGCCATATGTACTAACCCTTCAGGTAGGAACCTCAGAGGATGATCCAGGAGCTGCTCTTTACTTCCAGTTGTTTGTCCCTTTCTTCTTGTACTTGTTGTTCAGTTGGGTTTGTAAACTGGCCCATTTACTTTCCAACACTCTTTTGTATTCAGTTTACTTAATTTTTACTACATGTTGCGTACTCTTTTGTGTTTGTTTACTTTTATAAAGTCAATGCCTTCCCGGCTTAGGTATTTACACCTTTGGTGCTAGTCACCAGCCCCTGGCCTATGGAAGATGGGCTTGGGGTAGTCATGGCACGGGCCACGAGGATGGTTTGTGACACATCACCTTTTCAAATTTCAATTCTAATGGAATATAATCTTCAACGGTGACTCAGTTCTCATGGTATGTTTTTTCAACACTTAGCCAAATTTTTATTCTAGTGGTGAGTCATCCTCTGATTGTAAGTTTTTTCTATAATTATAAAAAAAACTCAACTCGATGGTGACGCATTACTGATAAAGGTACTTTCTCATACTTTACAATATTCTCACACTGATAGTGAGTTCTCCACAATGGCGAGTCATTTCTAGTGGTGATGTAACCTCAATGGTGAGACATGTCTTATGGTGATACTATTCTATATATTGTTATTTTTTCCATACTTCATTATATTATAAAATGATACCATAAAAATCATTAATAACACAATAAATATGATATTTTGATCATTAAAATAAGTATTCCAACAATCTACCCATTCTTAATGATCTAAAATCATGGAATTGAATACACATTATAATTAAAGGTAAAGAAGATACATAGGGTTTCAAAGGAAATTTCATAGTAAACAGTAATAAAATAATATGGTATCAAAGGAAATAATTAAACCGATATGTCATCAAAAGGAATATCTAAATGTTATCAAAGAACTGATATCATTGTAATAGGAATTAATAAAATAAATAAATAATTTAAATACTATAAATTTTTTTACACCTTTTTGGATTATATAAATGAAATAAATAATACAGAAAATGCAATAGAATAGAGTTTGTATAACAAGATAATATCCTTTAAGAGTGCACCGAAATATTCAAGAAAATTTATTACAAAAAAATCACCATAAAAGAAAAGGATTCTTATTTCAATGGATCCCAATATGTGTGGAAGGAGGAAAATGATTTTTTCAATCCCTTTGATTGAATCATAATTTTTAGTGGGTGAGTATGAGGGAACTACATGAATGGTTATAGGAATGGAAGTCAATGAATGAGTCCCTATGTTAATTATAAAAGTTTGATGTTTTAATGATTCAATATGAGATAAAATGAACCACAATATATGATATGGAAAGGGTGGATTTGGATCTCTTGTCACAGCGGGCCTGCAGAACTCTGAAGTAGACAAGTAAGGTGCCAGATGAGCACAAATTGGTATGGAATCTTGAGCCACCACAGTAGTTCCAGAAAAATGTTTAAAGGGTTTCATAAGAATTATGAAGTCCATTATGATATTTTCACCTACCTCCATAACTATAGATAAATACTTATTCTTTTCCTTAAATTCATATTCAATGTTTTTATGAACGTAAATTATTTCTCTTTATCTTTAAAGGACTAAGAGACTATAGTCATTCAATCATTTTCTGCCATGAACGTGAAATGAGCATTCAAATAATTATTTTTATTTATCTAGGAAAGATAATACTTTATTGCCTCTATGATGGTTTCATTTTCATATTTCATGTATTTTATGAACTCTCTAAACATCATGTGAACATGAACCCCAATATTCATTAATTTCCTCAAACATTCCAATGGTATTTTAGGGACATGGAAAAATTAGCACAAATATCTTCTCTAATAAAATATCCTGATCAAATCATCATCAAGATAAGTATGATGGGGACTAGAACTAAAATCCATAGATGTAAAATTCTCAACCCTCTCTAAAAAAGGAGACATTAAATTGGAAAATAAACATCTCATTTATTCCACTATTGATTTCAACGCTTTCATATCACTAGCTATCCTTCAGTTTTTCACTTCTACTTCTTATATATGAAGAATAATATTGGGTTGTATTTGTTGAATCAAAATCCCCAAAAAATGTCCTGCATCCTTATCACTGAACATCACAACTAAATTTAGTTTACTTCTTAACAACAATCCCAAATCAAAGTGATTATTTTATCTAAACAAATATAAGTCACCACTTAAGAAATTATTAACTGGAGCTAGAGGAACAATAGGTTAAGGTAATGGTACAATTTTTTTAGACTTGGTAGAAACATTAGACGATAATATCTATAATTTGAGCAAAAACATAAATTTGGTCAACTAGATATCTCTCATGATCTATTTTTTAATGAATTGCAGATCTACCATGATTTGGTGCACTTATATGAATCTTTTTCCAATCCTATAACATTGGTTCCATCCAACTAAAATTTGGCTTACTATGAGATATTACCCCATAAAAACCAATCACTATAGACAAAAACACAATAGGTAAACCATCAATCTTCACAATATATTTATGAAAATAAATTATTTTCACCAAAATAGTATTATCAATATCGATATATTCATTAATAGACAATGTTGATTTTTTTTCACATAATCTGTAGACACACAAGGATCCTCACGACCAGTAGGATCAACCGGTTGACTCTCCAAACATGGGGATTTCTCCACCTTAGCTAATGATTCCTTCACTTCTCAAGTAGAGTTGACAACATTTTTTAAAAGGTGAAAATTTATATATATTTAGATGAATATAATATCCATGGAAAAGAATAAAGAGCTTTTGGTAAGCCAATATCTTCAACACAAACAAGGATAAAATTACCATCATGGTTAGATCCTTTATAATCATCCTCTTCATCTCCATTTCTATCTCTATATCTATTTTTATTTCCATCATTATCACATTATTCATATTCTTATTCTTCTTCTCCATCATCATCATCACCATTTTCACCATTTCCATTTTCATTATAGGACTTAAAATAAATATTTAATATTTCCTCATCATTTTCATCATTTTCATCTTCCTCGTTACCTTCATTGAAAAATGATTCTCTAACACGGAGTGACAAATATGAACTAAGAGTAACAAAAAATATTATAGGTGATCATTGAGGTATGTCCAGGATGATACCATTATCTATATAAAACTTATTTTCCTTGTCACTAGGGGGGAAACCTCCTCTTACAACTAAAAAAACTCAATAACTTCATCTATTAATAGACCAGGATCCACAAGATATTTTAGACAATACGTTTGGTCATTGGGATTGAATTCTCCATAAAAAATTTCACTATCATCAACCCACATCTTCTTCTAAGGGTTCCAACTAACGCTCGCCCTTTTTTTTAACAATGTTATTTAAAAACCTCCACAACTCACTACTTATTCGTCACCTTCACCAACTAGACCTTTGGACTATAACATATCTAAAATAAAGTTAGGGAAGATAAAGGAAATATATATAGATAAAAGTTTTCACATATATATCATGTGAATAATTATATATCTATAAATAATGATGTTATGTACAATATTAATATTACCTAAAATATAAAAATAATGAAATAACATTGTTGAAATTTTACCATTCATTAGAAAGAGAATACCCTATATAATTTTGAGAAGAAATCAATATTCCCCATCATGCTTAGGTGAAACTATCCTTTATAAAGTTCCATCACCTATTTAATAATTTTAAACATCTTAATAAAAAAGTATCATTTATGTCAATAATAGTTCCATGATAATCATTTAAAAATTCTTTGTAATGATATCTCAAACATCTAGCCCACTTCCTTGAGGAGAAATAACATTATGAACATTACTAATAATTTTCAACCAGTTATCCTCTTCTTTGAAAATGAGCTCAACAAAATAGTAAAAATGATGTATTAACCTATGATATAAATAACTCTCTTTATATAAAACCCATTCTATTCTTCCTTTGTCGTGTATAAAATTTAGAAACAAATTATTTCATGAATGTGAACACATAGTCTGAACATATTTTTCGAGAGCAAACCCTCTCTTCACTTGATCGTGATTCATTGGACTTGTATCACCTGAATGGGTCATCTCCCCTTTTTTCGTTAATTGAATAATGAAACTCATATGGATAATATTATAAAAATCTCTTCATTTTAACCATGTAGATCAACATGGATGGTTCAGGAGAAGGGGGATGAATTTCAATTGTTGGGAGAGAAAAGATTAACATAGGGCCTGAGACAAAAAGTCTGAGGTGGTGAGTGTTGGATTTATGAAATTTATAATTTATATCATTTTGTTATTTTAGGATTTAATTAAATCAAAATCAAAATTTCATTTTAAAAAAATTAAAAATTCAATAAATATAGAATTTGTAACAAAATAAATAAAATTGTGTCATGAAAACAAATGGTAGGAAAAATTTAAAATTTAAAAACGTTTTTAATGGTAGGTAAAATCAAAAATGATTAATTACAACGATGATTATTTCCAATGGTGAGTAAATATTAATTTTGGGTAAAGTTTTATTGTGAGTAAAACCAATTATGGATAAAACATAATCATGATTCCAAGAATAATTAGATTAAAAAAATTAAGCTTTACCAATTCATGTTTGATGTAGTTTAGTCTCTCACAATTCAAAGGATTAGTTAAAATGACATCAAGAAGATGTTTAGTAATAATTTATTCATGATTTATACCAACCTTTTAAATATTATATCTCAAAAAGTGATGTCTTACTTCCTTGAGTATTTTTTCTAGATTAAGATACAGGGATTTGAGAAATGTTAGTAGAAATTTTATTATAAAAATTTATTGGTACATGCCAAAATTTATATCCATATTCTATTAATGTGTGTTCCATCAACAAAATTTATCCACAGTTACTTCCTGCAGATGATTATTCATCATCAGTAATAAACAGTGAAGAATAATTTCATATTATACTACACTAACTAGTTAGATACTTTACCAAAATCCAATATGTTCCGGTGGAGATTTTTCTATCAAACATGCCACCACAGAAATTAGTACATTAAGAAGTAATTAAATAAATGTATTTTCCTCTCAGAAAGAAAAAACCTAAGTAGTTAGTATATATGATATATTTAAAAATCATTTTTAATTATTATGTTTGATACTTTGGGGTTTTCTTGAAAATGATCACATATACACACACTGAACATAATACCATGATGGATATTAGTAATTTAGATATGACTTATAATAATACCTCTATAATTAGATTGATCTATAGAGTTCCCAATATCCTAAAGATCTAAAACATAGGTGGTACTCAAAGGAGTACCACTAGTCATATAGCTATCCAAATTAAAAAACATTAAAATATATTCATTTATTTACATTTTTTTAAAATAATTCTCTTTATATTTTAAAAATTTTGAAAACAATAAAATAATTTTAGTTTAACCGTTAATCTCATTAAAAAATAAATTTCATTGCTTTTTGAAAAACTAGTACATATATATTTTTTAGTAGATTTCAAAATAATATCATCTATATAAATCTAAAAAATTAGACATTTTTAAAATACTTTTTATAAATAGGTTGGGATCAACTATACCTTTTGAAAATATATTTGAAATAATATAAGATATGAGAGTATAATTAAAATATCTTGGAGATTATTTTCAACCATATAAATCATTTTTTGACTTGAAAAATTGATTTGGAAGATGAGGATTTCTAAATATAGGGGGTTGTTCAATAAAATCATCATTAACTATATACCAATTAAATAGGGAAACTTTGATATCCATTTGAAATTGTTGGAAATATATATGATCGTCATAGGTTAGTAGTATTAGGGTGGATTAAAATATGGATATATGAAAAATGGTTTCATCATAGATTATACCCTCTTCTTAAAAATACAAATCTATAACTAGTTTAGCCTTATTTCTTACTATTGTGATAGATAATCAACCTTATTTCCAAAATCTCATTTAGTTCATATATCCATGGTGTACTTGTTTCAATCAACATGTTACCAGACATTATTTATTACTAAATTTGTATGTTTTTTTGAATACCCATTACCTAGAATTTATCATTAATTTTTTCATTGATAGTCATAAGTCCAAGATGTGATAATAACGCTTCATATTCAACACAGTTTCACAGAAAAGATCTAATTTGAGAACCTCTATAAAATTCTTCAACAATAGAATCTATATGATGACATTTAAGAGTTATAATCCTATATAATAATATGGTATGGCCCCATTTGGGTCCTTTATATGTTCATGTTTTGGCTGTTGATGTTCAAAAGAAATCGATGATTTGTCCACATGGTTTACAACACAATCAGATGGTTTATAATTTAAGTTCAATATGGAAAAATCATTATCAATGTTTTCTAATGATTTTGTAGCTTCATGTGGATCTGTCTCATCAAACATGAAAAGGGTAAACTCTTTAAAAATATTGGTTCTTTTTTTGAAAATTATATAGGGTTTACTAGAAGTTCAATATCCATGGAAAATTATATCATCACTTTTTGAGTAAAATTTGTCCAGAATATCCTTACTAGTAATAATAAATACATTTCAACAAAAAACAATAAATTAATTAACCATAGGATTTAAAATACTCAAAATATCATTAGTTGTTTCTTTAAGATGGGTCCAATTAAAACAATATTAAATATATAGCATGTTGTATTCATAGCCAATTCCCAAAAGTAGACATATAATTCATATTCATTAAAAATATCCAGAGATATCACTTGAAACATTATATTTCTTTTTTCTAATACCGTATTAAACTAAGGGGTCATAGGAGTAGAGAATTTATCACTATAAAATATTTTTTGAGTAAAAATAATCATATTCTTTATTTTCAAACTCATGGGCATGATCACTTCTTCAGGTCATCATTCAATATCAACTTTGAATTTATAAAAATATAGAATAATTGGTAATGTAATCATAATATTTAATATTTTGAGCTAAAAAATAATAAAAACTATACCTATAAAAGACATCTAAATTTAAATATACACATATTTTTCCATTTAAACTAAATATTCTAAATATCCAAAAAAATCCATCTAATCCAACTCAATCTCTTGAGAGTATAAAACATATTTCATTAATTTTAAGTAAATCGTTTGATGTTTCTTTTATTGTTAGGGGTTATAGACTTCTCACATGGGAATTCAGTTTTGGATGATCGCTAAAAACCATTTTCTAATAATATTTATATGTGTGTGAATGTTAAAGTGCGCTAATCTCAAATTGAAAATCCCAGATTCCATATAAAATGAATTTATGTAGGATTTATTTAGAAATTAATGAATCATGATTCACAGTATATACATCCTCATTTCTCCAATTAGAAAATCGTAAAAAATTAGAATTCAAACCTTTACAAGAATATTTTAAAATTTCACATAAAATTCATCATCACATAATTGATTGATTCTAGAAAATTTATATTTTAAGATATCCAAAAATTGTAATTTATAAATTAAGGGTGAAGTAGTGTTATATATTTAGCTAAGTATAATGATCGTTCAATTATTATTATAAAAAATGGTGACATTAGCACCATAACCCTTATGAGGTCCTTGAAGGACTAGTAATCTTTTATCATATGCCTATAATATCTACTCTACAAGTACAATATATTTATATATGATCTCTTTAAGAAGCTTTCCTACAAAATAATGGTTATACTAATAATGATTTTGGTGGACATATTTTATTGGGGACAGATATGTTAGTAATCAAGGCCTTATGAAACAATATTTTATTCATTAGTTTCCAATAATTATATTGTAAAATATTGGAAACCAAAATGTTTTTACATCCATTTTAATTAAAAACTATAATTATAATTACTCAAATTAGTAATGGTAACAAAATCTATCATCAAAATTTTTTATTTCCAAGGATGGTAACCTATACCAGTAATTTATTTATGAGAATTTATTTTTATAATATATAATTTAGAGTTTCAATTTAGTATTATAATTATTTACTAATAATTTTTGTGTTTATTCATTTTTCAATTTTTTTATTATTTCCAATCAATAATCTATAATTTTTTTTTTCTTTTCTATAGTGTAGTCGGCTATAATATTACTAGATAAAGAATGATGTTTCATCAGAACATTCTATTTTTTTTAGTTCATTTATTTTATGCTCAATTATATTTCAACACTCAAAAAGTAATTCAGTATAAAAATCATAATAATTTTGTTAATAGTCAATGTTAATAGAGTTAATAATAGATGATACATTTGTTAGATCATAGTAACTTCATTTAGCATTTGACGGTTTCATAAAAATCATGTATTTATAGTCATATTTATTCTCGTAATTTAACTTGTGATAGTCTCCCTTGCAATGTTTTTTTGATTACATTTATAAAAGGTTAAGTCATTTTATTGTTCATCTCCTTTCCAATCCTTTTTATAGTTCCCTCTATTGCCATACTTTACATTATAGATTGGTTTCGTGAAGAACCACATCTTCGTATGGAACCTTTTATTCATTCTAGCCATATGGTCCATTTCTTCATCACTATCCGCTAGTGATTCTTCATCACTACATCATAAATCTTGTAAATTTTCTTTTAATTTTTATTTGTATGAATTATTCTTGAAGGATACTAGTTTTATCTTAGGTTCATAATCCTCTTCATAAATGTATTTAAGATATTATCCATATATCTTTAACTTCTCAATAAATTGTTGGACTATTATTTTACTAATGTAATAAGATTCCATTATTGAGATTGATATCCCTCTCCGTATCTCTAGATGGTATCTAAATAATCTCATAATTTGGTACTTTCTTAACAATGGATTCCCCGATGAGCTCATTGTATTGACTATTTCACTGAACTAAAGGTACATATCAGAAATCAATTCATCATGTTTCATAGTAATAGTGTCATGTTTAATTGTATAAGTGTTCAATCTCATTTAGTTTACATTATTAGTTCCTTCATGAGAAATAAATAAATCTTCCCAAATTTCTAAAGTCGTTTTTTCTAGTAGATTTTCTATTAAATTATTCATCACTTAAAGCCCAATAAGGAGAATTCATGGATTTTAAATTATTTTTATAATAATTTTTAGTAGTATCAAATAATGTAACATTATTTGTCATATGTAACTTGTATTTAACCTCTATAGATACACATATTTCAACATCCATACTTTTTATATGCATTTATATATTTATTTTCCACTGATCATAGTTTTTTACATTAAAAAGGAAGGTTTATAATAACATATTGTTCTTTTCTCTTATCCATTTAAATAAATAAAATTATAAATGATTTAAATTTCATATCTATAATACAGAAATAAAACTAATTATGAAAATATTTTAAAATCCCTTAATACAAAATATTTATCAGAGTGAGTATCTCTAGGGGAAATTGAGTACTCAATAAAAATTTATATCTAAAATAGGTTTTCATTAAAATACCCAAAAATATTGAAAATAGGCCTGTAAATCAAAATATTTGTTCAATATATGTTGTGGTCATTAAAATAAATTCTCAAAGATTGACTAAGATATAGTTAAAACAATTATGAAAAATAAATTTAAACATATTTACATAATGAAAACCATATATAATGACTAATTAAAATTAACTATCAAAGTAGTCATTTTGTTTATTGTTTAAAGTGGATTTAGTTTTACATCATATAAATAAAAAAACAAAACGCATAGTTTAATTACAAAAAGAGGTTCATTAGGAAGTTGAGACTTCATCCTATACACTTGGATCTAACCCCACTGCTAATAGAATTATATTAAATAGTCTTTTGATACCCAAACTAGATTTGGAATATAAAAAGAAAAGCTATCTCGGCCATGCAAGGAAATCTTCCACAAAACCCTTGGGTATAAAATAATCAACATACACATAGGGTACTGTTCCAAAAAACTCACAGGAAAAAAATATATAGAATATAGAAGATATCTAGTTTCTTGAATTTTATTATTAGGGGACAATTTTTAATTTTAAAATAAATAGTATTCACAAACAACTCATAATGTAAAAGATAAAAAATATGAATAGAAAAAATATATATTTAGAAATATTGTGCTACTCTGTCTGATATTCTCTATAGCTTATGACTCTATGAATGTATCTTGAATAAATATTGAGTCATGTTTCTGAAATTTGAAGTGGAATAGAGTGTTAGGTGCTCTTTTTCTATAATTGTGGGAATGAATTAGATTTTTGATGAGATTCATTCTTCCATAGTCGTTTTTAAAAAAGATGAAACATGGAAGATGCAAGTAAGTGGGTTTGTTAATGTGTATGTGTGTCCTTGGTATCTTTTATGTTAGTGTGTTTCTTCAACTCTGTGAATATATCCACATGAGGGATTCGGGTACGTACTATAACAGTAGCATGCAAAGAGAATCATCTAGATCCTATTATCCACATACAGGTTGTCTAACATCCAAATTAATTCCACTATGAAATTGTTTAAATTTTTTTATTAAAATGGATCTCAAAATTAAATTCAAAAATATAAACATATAAATTATTAATTAATATTAAATATAAATAGAAATAATAGAAATGACTCCTTTGGATGGTGAGAGAAAATCTAGTGGTGGGTTGTGCTGGCGGCGAGTCAGCCACAATGTTGAATCATCATGGTGGTAGAACATTCTAATAATTTGTCAAATTTTAATTTTGATGTAAGTTCATATTCAAAGAGGACTTCAATTTGGCAGTATGTCTTTTCAACACTTAGACAATTTTTTTCTAGCATTGAGCCATCCTCTAATGGAAGTTTTTTCCCATACATTTATAAATTATCATCTTGATTGAGACACA
Source organism: Viscum album (assembly GCA_963277665.1). Taxonomy (NCBI): domain Eukaryota; kingdom Viridiplantae; phylum Streptophyta; class Magnoliopsida; order Santalales; family Viscaceae; genus Viscum; species Viscum album. The sequence goes on along the minus strand of OY728132.1, from coordinate 1,271,864,749 downwards.
ATACCAATTATTTGTATTTCCCAAACATTACAATAATTTCACACTGATAGTGAGTTGTCCCAAATGATTATTCATTGTTGGAAGTGTATTAACATCAATGGCGAGTCAAGTCTTGTGGTGACTCTTTTCTATACTTAGTCAAATATTCACCAATCTGCATTATATTTTATTTTGATATACTAAAACATATAATTCACTAATAATATAATAAACATTAATATTTGACCATTAAAGAAAGGGTACCTAAAAACTATCGTATAACATGATGACTTATACATGAAAATTTATAATCATGTGATGGATCAAAAAATTCCACCTTCAATTCTCTAGGACCACTAACTATAAGACATGAAAATTCCCTCTATAATCATTGATTTAGTGGTATAAATTATGAAGTGGTTTTACATCAAATGGAAACTGATTATACCAATATAGTAATATAAAAACAAGTTAGGGTCATGCCCCATTTACTAAGGAACCTATATAATACCATGAACACAATATAGGGGGTTTTCTCAATGTCTTCACAATACAATTTAAATAATTTAAATAATATTGTTTTTTAAGGACTACAAAATGATTTCTAATTCCTAAAAAATAATTCACTAATTTAGAATCACCAAAACTAAATTTGTTCCCTATTTGTTTAATGAACATGAAAAAAATAAAAAGGACTTGGAAACATATTTATATTTATGAAATGCTCATCCCAGAAAACTAGTTATAATAGGCTTCCAATGGTGGAGTTATCTAAAAAAATACGATTAGATAGAATAGTTTTTAGAGGTTTCCTCAAAACCGTATTCTAGAGAGAAATATTTTTTTGTAGTGATAGAATTTATATCTTTCCACACCGCTTTCACTTCTAGATATCTCATATTAATTTTTGCTTCCTATTATTTGAGCTAAATAACCTCTTTATTAGTGAATATTTTAGCACCGATAAGGGTTGAATTTCAATGTGCTTTTTGTTAGCACTAATAAAGGGAACCGTTAATAATTTAAATTAATTATATATATTTACGTATTTTTTGAGTCCGATTTGTATATCAAAACGTACATATATAGAAATATAATATTTAAATATGACACATATAACTAAAATAGAAAAAATTCTAAAATCATTTTTTCATAATTGTTTATATAAAAAACTATCAAATTTATTTAAATAAACATAAATATTTATATATATATTTATATATATTAATTACAAAAAATTATACAAAAAACTATGATATTAATATTTTATTTTACCCATTATATAAATATATAAACAAAAATTCACATATATATATATATATAATTAAATTTATATATTTATATTCATATTAATTATTTTAAAGTATAATCATATATTTTTATGTGTATGTATGATAATGTATGTATACATCTCTGTATGTGTGTGTGTGTGTGTATTTGTATGGGTTATATGTGTATGTGTTGTGTGTGTGGGTGTGGATGTATTTGTTTTTATATGTACATGATTATGATTATGTGTATGTGTATGTGTGAATATTTGGGTTTGTTTATGTGCATGTATGTGTATTTAAATATGTATGTGCATATATATATGTGGGAGTATGTAGCTATACATGTCTGTATATATGTTTATATGTGTGTAGGCATGTGTATGTTTATTTTTTTGTGTTTGTGAATACAGTTGTATTTTTATATACATGTATGTATTTATATGTGTATGCAAGTGCATGTTTACATGGTATGTGCATGTTTATGTAGTGTGTGTATTTATGAATATGTATGTGTATATATGTGCACATACATGTATGTATGTGTATATGTATATATATAAATTTATGTATGATTATGTATGAGTACACATGTGTTTGTGTATGTGCATGTAGGTGTATGTGTATGAGTATGTGTCTGTATGTGTATGCCCATGTATGTGTATGTCTATGCGTATATATGTGTGTATGTGTCTATATGTAATGTGTATGTATATATATATATAAGAATATATCATTATATAACAAGAAAAATCATTTTTTTAATATGACATTTCATATTATAGAATATGATTATATACACACTCATATATATAAACTCAATCTCAAAAAACGTCCTTGGGATTTTTAAAATTAATTAATGCAAAATTATATTGTAATATTTGTGTATATATATACACACACAACCACATACATACATTTTTACATTTTTTGGTAAATTTTTTAATTTTTAATATTTAATTATACATTTTTAATTACTAATGTGTAATCTCTATAATTTTTTTTAAATATAAATATTAATATTCATTAACTATTTTAGTAATTTTTTTATTGAAAACATTATAAAATTATTAAATGTTTATTTTTAATTGTTAATTTATTACGAACCTCTTGTATTTAATTGCACGTCTTGAATATTTATTCACATTTATTTTAGTATTTATCAGTTTCCATTATTTTTTATAACTTATATGACTAATTTTTTTAATATTTTTAATTATATATGTTTATATTTTATTTTTATTTTATTTTTTACATATAATCATTTAATATTATATATTCAATTTTTATATTTATCTAATTTTAGTATTTTAAGGTTTATTCAATTTTAGTATTTATTCATTTCTATTATTTATTTTTTAATTACTTTATAATATATTGCATTTTCATCGTTATTTGTAAAATTTTAAATATTAATATTCAATAATTTTAGTTTTTTTGTAATTTCTATAACTAATATTAATTCATTTTAATTTTAATAACTCTGTATTTTAAATATGTACACAATTATTATTTATTCATCAATAATCATTACGTCATTATAAATACTTTTTTCAAAATTTAAATATAAATATTAAGATATTTTTTACTTTAACAATTATTTACATTAAATATTACATTAATTTAAATAATTAAATTTATGATATCATTTTTAAATTATTTTAGGAATTCATTCATTTTAAATTTTTAAATTTTATTTTGGTAGTATTAATTCATTTCTTATGATCTGTTTATTTTTTATACTTATTCAAATTTAATATTGTTTGTAATGTAATTATTTTTAATATTTATTTATTAAGTATATATAAAAATAATAATTCTATTTATTTATTTATACATTTTTTAATAAAATTTATTATATTTTATTTTTTTATAATTTAAGTATTTAATATATTTTTTTTATTATTATATTTTTTAACTAAAATTGATATACCATTATTATCAAGAAATTTTTTTATAAGAATATATTTTTAATATTTTTAATTTAGTAGTATTATATTCTTGCTTAGTAGTTTATTTTATAATTATTTATTTATATTACATTTTTAGTATATAAAATATATAATTTTTTTTCTTAATATCGTTGTGATTTACATATTTTAAATTATTATTCATTTTTAAAAAATATTCATACATTTGTTATTATATTATCACATTTAATAATACATTCATTATTAATAGTATTTTCATTGATTTTGAATATTTTTGTTATTTATTTATTTTTAATACTTATTATTTTTTACTACGAAGTAATTTTTAATATTCAATTCTATATAATTAGTAACTTCTTTTAATATTTAAATTTATTTTTTACTTTTTATTTTCCCAAAATATTTATCGGCACAATATTAATCATAGAGAAAAAAAATATTTATCAGTGTTATATTAAGTGTTGATAAAAATTTAGTTACCATTGGTTATCAGTGAGCACTGATAAGAGATGTGATTTATCAATGCGTTTTAGTACTAAAAAATCCCCAAATTTTTCAATGTTATGAAATCTCTAATATATCATATATTTATCACATTTTTCATCTTTAAGATGATACATTAAAATTTTATTGGTTATTTTTATTAAAAATGATAAAAAAACCTTCCCCTATTTTAAAAGAGTCATGACTGTGATTGTAGATGCCCAAACCATTCAGTCTCTCATGGAAGCCAAATCCCATTGTCACCTCCATGAAACAAAATTGTTAATCGATCCTTAAATTGAATATATGTTATTCCTTATTCATTTTTAATTGTTATTTCAAAAAATTGTTTTCTTGATCTTCACATTGATTTCTTCATACATTTTTAATCTTTTGTCATCATTTTCCTATTTTTAGTTATTCCATTATAATTGATTTTTTCCGACATCCACAGATGACATTTTGTTCTTTTAATTATCATTATCAGTTTCTAATATTTAGTGGTTTCCCCTCGATAGCATTTTTTTAATTATGATTTCTTTGGTTCATTATTATTTGAATTTGATATATAATTACATTTTAAAATAAATAACAATTTAAATTTTTTCTATATAAATTTCATTGTTTTTTTGAGGACAAAAATTAATGATTTTTGTAGTCAAAATTTAATAAAAATTCATACAAAAATAGTTTTACACATTATAATTTTCATAGTAAATCCAATATTGTTAAAAATCATTTTAAATAATTTTATTTATTTCAATGAGAGATGAATTAGTTTTTGTAAATTCAATATTATTTATAAATTAAAATTTTCAAATCATTAATATTTATAATTTTAATAAATAAAATATTACACTTATGAATGAAATTACTTATTAAAATAATTTTTTGTTAATAAATAATTTAATGAAATTTAATTTTTAATTTTTTTTATTTTTAATAAATTATAAATTTTTCACAATATATTTTTTTTAATTATATTCAAAATCTCATGGAATATTATAATTGATAAATTTATTATTTACAAATGATGAATTATAATATGATATCTCTTATATATTTAAAAATTTAATAACCATAATTCAGGTGATTATATTTTTTGAAACACCACAAAATCAATTTGAAAATAAAATAAGTTTTTTTTTTGAAATCAAGTTTCATAGTAAAATATTATTATATATACCAAAATACTAATCCAGTAGTCGAAATAGATTGGTTTTTTTGAACATTGATAGAGAAAGGTAGTCAATTATATCTATTGGTAAATCTATTTCATAAAATATAATCATTTATGATATGTGACTTACTATAATAAGAAAAAAATATGTTATAATAATTCATATCCATGAAATTGTTCGTAATTATATATTATAATTTTTTTTGATGAAATGATAATATATATCAAATATTATATCTATATGTGTGTGTGTATAAATAATTGCATTTTTGGATTATGGGATCATACCTTCTATGTGTGTGTGTGTATATATATATATATGAATATTATTGAATCAAATAGGATAGATATGAAATGAAAATAGGTGAATGCTAATCATGTGACAGAATAGTATGATGATGGGGTGAAATAGTTCAGCAATATAAAAAAAATTCTCCATATAAACCCTCTCATATATTTTAAATATTTTAAAATTGTTTATTTCAAGACTAATTAGTTTAGAGGAGTTGGAAGAACACATAAATGATCATAGAACATATTAATATTATAAATTTTGGACTAATCATTGAGAATAACCAAATATAACCAGTGACTAAAAAAACTACATTTTATGGATCTTCTTATATGATTAATTGAGTGATGGGTGGTGAAGATCATTTTGATGAAATCATTATATGTATCAATGTTTAGTAATATCATATTGATGAAATAACAACAAATTTCGATGATAAAATTTAGGACTTTCCAAGATTTTTCATAAGATAAAGAGATGTGCAAAGACACCATTGTATCTTGGTTGTACTAAATATCAAACATTTTCACCTATAATAAATCTATATAATATAAAATCTTGAAATAGATAGACTAATTCCATGTTTACTGGACTACAATATCATAAGAACAATACCCCTCGAGAAGATAATGGAACCTATTCAAAACATAGAAATTTGACAAAAACCTAATTTCAATATGATTATTCTCTAAAAGAGTACAACCATATCCAGATAATTGAATAATATTTCTGAACGAAAATGAATCAGGTAGAAATTTACCAAAGGGAGGTGCATCTCGATACAAGAAAGATGAATCAATTCCCTATAAAGATGTATGGTACATTCCAATAATTAAAAGGTACCAGAACCTATATGGATGTGTGGAGACTATAAGGAAATTGACATAGAAAATAGATACAGTAAATTTATATGGGAAAAATAATCACCCAAAAAACTAACATCAGTGGATGAAAATTAATAACAAATAGCATGGGGTTGGAAATGAGATTATAAAACTTTATCATGCACAATTTGAAGATGGAGTGAAACATTTTTCTATATATAGTTTCACTCCCAACACATGTCTAATTATATTGGAAAATTATAAAAATCCACTGTGGTTATGCACAAAGTTAAAATTAATTATGTTGTATCTTATTATATCATGAGTAAAAATACAATGTAATGATATTGATTTACTTTTGGGATCAATAATCAAATATATGAATTTTTTTTCAGATTCTTGTGTTATGAAAAAATATTCTTATAGAACTGGAGAATTAATTTTTCGAAACATGTTGTATGGGATGATAAATTACTTTCCTACGTATAAAAATTTGTTAGGATATAGTATTATTGAAATTAAATCTTATCTTAATAGAGAAAACATACATAGATAGTTAGGTTGAAACATTCCATGGATATTACCTTTCTATAAAATCATTAATTTCAATAGTAATTTTAAAAAATACAAATCATGGGAAACACAATTTCATGGGAATTCCAGACGAGGTATAATACTTTCTACACCAAAAAGTGATCATGTTATGGTATTATTAAAGGTTATGATAACTAATTTTTGTAAAAATTCAATGAAAACACTTATAGAAACCTATTGAAAAATTATATTAATTATTTTGGAATTATGTACTAAAACTATTTATACTTCATAAATTTTTTGTGATGACAAGTGCATTGAGAAAAATGTTTCTGATTGTATTTTTGGAATGTTACTGAATGCACCAGATTAAAAATGGATGGCATTAATTCTAGGTTAAACATGTTTGACATGGTAATACTAGAAGAGTATATGTCATTGAATGGTTAAAGGGATTGTTTTCATCCTCCATCTACATACAATATTTCCAAGAAACATATATATCTGATTTTCAAATTCATGAATTATTTGAAGGTTCTAATAGGGTTATTCATAAAATATGAATAATATCATAAAAATGGATGATTTAATAATAATGGGATAAAAATCACATTATAATCATGTTTTTATTTACTATTTAATGAGTGTAGCTTTATGATTCATTTTTTGAAAAAATTATTCTCATAATTTTTTTTCAAAGATATATGGAGTAAATTTATAAAACTGATGATATTTGTAAATATGTAAAATAAAATTTATGTCATATTATGTGAATTAAAGAAGTTATTCCAAACATAAATCTTTAATATGATGTTTCAATATATCATTTACTTAGTTAGAGAGATGATACTATGTTTTTTGGTGCATTATAGATGGATATACCACATTGAATGGTACTTTAAGTGGTCGAATGTGTATTTCAGAAATAATATTTGATGAAAAGGATGTATTCTAGAGGTATATATTCCTGAAAAATTCATTTAATTATATTGTTAATACTTTTATCATTTAGAGATTATTGGTCTATCAAAATATCATACCAATGTGCATCTTTTTAGTGAATAATTTTTAGAACAAATGGGGTCACAACTACAATTAAAGAGCTAGAGTAGGCTCTCCATTATATTATACATAATATTTTATAGGTTTGGAAATATATTAAAACATAAAATTTTCTTATAAGGCCTTGTAATCTATAAAGTGTAGAAATATTGATATCAAATATACATAATGAATAGTCTATATATGGTTTTGAGACCATATTTACAAGGAATCAACTACAAATCAAATTATATTTCTAAAATATTATCATGAATATATAGAGGACAAATTGTAAATTTATTATCATATTTTTTATTTCCATACCATAATATTTCGTTATATGTTGTTCTTTAAATACTTTTGAATTCTTTGATATATTTCTTTACAGGAAACACTAGTTTAAATTAATAATGATACAATATTGAATTACTAAAATATAATGTGACAATTATATCCTAGCCGTCATATTGGAGGGTATGAATAATAATATATATATTATGAAAAATTATTCTTAAATATTAATCCAATTGTTATCAATTTATTAGAAATGAAAATAAAAGTATTTTAAAGAAAAAAGATGTTTTTCGGAGCCATTATTTTTAAGCACACAATGTGTTTTTACATTAATAAATTAAATTAATAAATATTTATAATGATATTAATGAAATTTTTATATTTTATATCCAATAATAATTTTCATCATTCATCGAATATTTTTTACAATTAAACGAATAAACTAATTCTAGTTTTATGCTTAAAACCCATTTAACTAAAAATGATTTTCATTGCATTTTGTGTGATAATGATAAAAAGTATTTACAAAATTTAGAGAACATTAATCTGGAAAAATGGATTCAGTTTTTGAAAAAATTAGGTTTAATTATTATAAAAGTGTCTCTTTTATTTTTGGACAATATGAATAGAAACCACAGTAAAGAATATTCACCACCGTAAGAGTAAAATTTATAAAACATGGTTAATTTTTTGGGATAAGGTTCTATAATCACTATAACACATTCAAATTTCATATTTTATGAGTAGTGTTCTTCCATTATAATACATTTTTCTTAAATATGTAAAATATTTACATTAACTTTTAATTGGGAACTACATATTAGTTAAAGAAAATGATAACAAAATTTCACTATTTTTATTTTAATTTCACTTATATATTTTAATATGTATAAAAAGAATCAATGAACGAATATAAAATGATATTATGTGCAAAAAAATCTGAGACAAATTTAATTTTAATTTTATTGATGATATAATTTTGTTAAATTCATATGCAGCGCCAATAAAGTGATCATGTGTGAGTTAGAAAAATCAAGGTAAATGACATTAAAAATAATAAAAATAATATTATTTGGATCAATTGTGGAATTCCAAAAATTTCATAGGTAATTATAAAGTATGAATTATTGAAAATATGAATATATTGTAAAAATATATATATCTTGATATATTATAAGTTGAATTAAATGAATAGTCCCAAATAACAATAATAATGATATTTTATTTTAAATAATATAATATTAAATGATTAAAAATAAAAAATTCCATTGAAGAGGAAAATTTCATTGGTAAATGGAATAATAATTCATCTATGGACCATTTTTATCCATTTATCACTATATTAGTAAATTTGTGTCCAGTAAATAAAAAAAAATTGTTTCCATGGTTAAGGTCAAAAAGGGCTAACAAAGGGGTTAAATGAAAAGATAAGGTCTAAAAAAACATAAGAATTCCAAAATATTATTTTTCAGATATAATAATACATTATAATGAAATAAGTTATAAATTATTTTTATTTTTTTCAACTTTATATGAATATGATATATGTTAAATTTAAATATTTCATGTAATTCCAAGTGTGTAATTTCCATCAATTATAATATGGAACCATCCCTTCGTCCTTACCCACCAAGATATATCCTTATATATTATATAATAACTACTATAATCACATCATATATCCCATCCTCAGTTCCATGAGTATCTTTTAGTTACAAAATAAAATCATTTCAATGATTGCAGTGTACTTTAAAATATGATTCACAATGAAGATGTATAACTTGTAATCGAGTACATTGATTTTTATTTCTTATAATACCACTTCTAAATTTTTGGTTTACATAAATAATTTTTTTGTTATCTATAATATATTTAAATATTATTATTATGATGGAAATACCATTATGACCATTGATTCAACCCTTTTGGAAAACAAAACATCACTTGTGTGTAAGTGTGGAATATATTCTCCTTGGAGTGGCATGATTTATTTTCCATCATTGGTTCACATTGATGATTATAATAATGGATTCTATAAATACACACACACACACACCCACACACACATATATATATATAATAGTTATGACAATATTAATATTTTTAATTTGTTAATTTTTATTAATTTCCGTTCATATTAACCATCGAAATGTGGAAACATCATTCATACATACGTACAGACTAATCTCTCTATAAAGTGATGTAATTCATTTTTCAACAATACATTATATGAGTTTTTATAAAATTATATATACATATTATAAAGGATACTAATTATATAAATAACAATGTTTGATTTATCGATCATTTATTAATGCATAATGATCGGGACCACCAAACTGAAATATGCAAGAAAAACAAATAATTTATCACACAAAATAGTGATTTTAATATAAAATATTAATAAATGGATGATCAAATGTTATAAGTAAGTCATATATGGTATTATATATAATTTTATGGTTTGTTAATAGATGTATAAAAAATCTATAATCATTTTATAAAATTTTTGAATGCTTATGAAGAAATATGAGACTTGAGGTATGGGTTTCTTTTATAGTCTGATTTATTTTCAAGATTATCTATGAAAATATTCCATTGAGAAAGATTTATTATTATTAACCACTAAATCTAAATTATTTTATTTTCCTATAGAAATTCATATAATTTAAATGTATTATTAATATATATTATAGGTATATAAGGGTAAAAATACACTTAAAACACATACACACCTCACACACACGCCAATGGAAAGGTCATATCCCATCCAAGGGATAACCCACCCATCAAGAAAACATTATTTATATATTATATGGTCCCATTTACCCCTTATTTAATCATTTTTAAAACCCTTAAAAATAATTCATTGAATGGCCCAGACCTCCACGCACATCTTGGAATGCATGTGAACTAGCAAAGTCATTGTCACCAAAAATTTTGTTTTTTTGAATTGTTAAAAAAATGAGAAAGGAATGGTTTCTATCCATGTATATGAGAAAAATAGATGTTTATGTTGTCACGACTATTATCTTACTTAAATATTAAATTAAATGCTTTTTTTATTTCAATGGAAATTCTTTTCTCAATATTATGGGAATTTTAATTAGACTTTTATCAATGTAAAAGGATATTCTGTTCATATTTTCAATGGTAATTTAATAATTAATTTTAATGGATTACCATCATACATTTCATTATTTTTATGTATTGTTATGATACATTGGGGATATGATCTTACTACACAGTTCGGTATATTTAGATGGATTATAATTATGATTATTCAATGAAACTTATTTCATTAACATGAGTTAATTATATTATATTGTTATCTTTATTAAAAACATTTATATTCCATAGGATAATTATGTTATGATGAGATCATTATGAAACCCTTTTTATTCCTAAGGGGTAATTAAGATATGATTATATCTTTATGAAAATAATTTCTTTTACATGGGTTATGATATATTGAAATTATGAATGGTAAATGATCTTGTGGAACACATATGCTTTCTAATCCTTATGAGATGGTTGGGTCTATTATAATTGACAAATAAATTGGGTAAAGCCTTATATATGAATATATTATTATGAGAATGAGTTGATGTGCTTGATAAACTATGGGGAATTGGTAGTGATTCATGATCCAATATGATATGACAAGCACAATGAAATTCCTAATCCATTATGATTTTTGAAATGTAGCAACACCAACCCTAGTAAACTAGAGCCAGTGTATGATGTACAATAATAACATGGATAAAAAGGGTCTATCATAATGTAACAATCCTATTAGTAGTTTTCGAGAACTAAATTTATACATTATACAAATTTTCAATTAGGAAAAGAAAACAAATCATTATAAAAATAAATAGTAAATAAACTACATCCTTGAAGAATTATTCAACGAATTCTAATTAATATCCTATGAAATAGAAAAAATAATGATGAAATAAGATTTTTTTAAAGGGTTAAGTACACCATAAGTTATCATGAGTCATTATATAATAATCAATAGGGAATAAAAAATATTTTAACACACATTCAATTTATATAACTTGACTAGATTGTCGATAATAAATAATCAATATATAAAGGTAAATAACTAATCAATTTTTTTTTGAATATATTGAATTAATTAATATGTATGGAATAATTTATTTGGAAATGTAATAAAATAAAAAACATTCTATTTAATCATTAAAATGAAAATGAAATGCATCTAAAGATAATATTATGATGAGAATTTCATGAATAATAATAATAACTAAATTATCAATAAATTAAATACATAATTACCTTATGTTATTTATCTAGTAGAAGAAAATATCTATTGTAATGATCTATGCTCAGGTGATTTTAAAAAAATACGATGAAACACGTATACTTTGTTCGGACAACTGATTTGTCACATGAGAACTCTTGATTCGTCGGTGGGACATAAAATATCAGGGCCCCACCTATCATTACATTTCCAAATAATTCAACATATATCTAATAAAAAATTTAATTCATGAAATAATGTTCTTTATCATAAATTATCAATATTGAGTAAAATATATTGATTTATCAATATTCGTATAGTTAATCAAATACCTTTCAATGTATACACCATATGAAAAAAGGTATACTATTTTTTCATTAATCATATAAATTATTCAGAAATATATATATTTTATTGAAATTAAATTTTCAATGAAAAATAATCATAATAAATTGATTGTTTTAATAGATGGATAACAATAACAAAATAAAGTAATATAGTTCAATAACTTTTATTAATTGGGAACATTCAGTTTAAATCAAGATGGTCGAAATAATTCAAACTGATGGTTAAAATACCATGAAAAATGAATGAATCATGATATTGAATTTCATAGTATAATTTTATAGACCACATAAATGGAATTAGATTCAAAATAATATAATATACCAAAATGAAGTGAAACTGGGAAGACGTCCCATACACCATGATTCCTTTAAGTTTAACGTTATTTAACCGCATGTATAGTTGTTTTAAACATGTTATTAAATTATAATAGGCTCATATAAAAAATAATAAAAACATTTATTTTCCTTTTATACATATTATAACTTTTTCATTAATAATCATTTATTACAATAATTGATTCTTCTATTAATTTCCCTATTTTCACATTCATGAATTGTTATAAATGTTCTGTTTCTTATTCATATTATATATTTGAATATTTTATAGTGTAATAATAATTAAATAATTATAAAGTTTATAAATTAATTATAAATTTTAGACTAATCATGAATGTCTGTTTTGCAAAATGAATTATGTTATGATTCTGGAGAAGGTAGGTTATTGGGACACATGAGTAACGTTTTCATTTTCCAATGAACATTATAGAAAAAAGTTATTTAATATATTATACATAAAGAATGATCATGTTATAAAATATAATATATTCTGTCTAAAAATATACTTATATTTATCATCCCTATGGTGTGGGGATTAAAAGGAAGACACATTATTTTTTTGAGGCTACATTTCACACGTACATGAACGACATTATCATATTTAATTGAGTGAAATGGTTAGAGAGAAAATGGTATAGATGTTCTTTTTCAGAATTAAAATAATAATTTATATAATAATTATCTCATGTATATAATGTATGATGATTATTGTTATATTTATCACCATCTACTAATGTATTAGTACATAACGAAACAAAACACTTTTTGGGGCATTAGTCTCCTATACACATGATCAACGTTATCACAACTACTATAGAATAGAATGTAAAATGTCAAATATGATAAAATTACTATATAAGTATATTAATGTTATAAATGTAGGATATATACTTTTGATTCATCATCAAGCAGAACTGTGAGAGGTGGTAGTGGAAAATAAAAATATATATTTTCATTAAAGAAGGTAACAGAATAACTAAAATAAAAATGTTCCTTCAAGAAAAATACCTTTTATTATAGAATATTCATTAGGTTTTCACTAAATACTTCTTAGTTTGACTTTCTAACAAAAATAATTCTTCTAGGATGAGAGGAGTGAATTTGGGATGTTATTTGGGTAGGGATTGGTCGAACCCAATAATAACACCATTAGTTTTTATGAATTATCATTTTCGAATTAATTAAATTTATTTGATAGATTACATTACATGAATAACTATGAAATTATTTCAATACACACCAAAAATGGTTTTTTCTGTTACAAATTACATTGATTTTAAACTAAACAATGATATACTATTTATATTATAATTCAAACATGACCATTATAGCATATATCATTAACTTATTAATATTAATTGTTATTAATAATCATTAAATGTTTATTATAATGTTTTTATAAAAATAAACTATATTGATAATAAATTACACTATTTTTTTGAGTCTGTATATTTTTTAAACATACTATTTTCCATAAAAAATTTTTATGTATTATTCTGAAAAATTAAAAAATTATTTTTTTACACTTTTAGAAACAAAATTTTATAAAAAAGAAATTAATTTTCTAAATTAGATTTTCTAACTTGTCTTAAGTTGATTTTATAATTTTTTTTGAAAAATTTCTTTTTTTGATGAATAGTGAAACATACTAACTTTTAATTGAAAACTACCTTTTCATTTAAAATAATTATAAAGATAAATTATATTTGAAATTGATTAAAATGTAAAATTAGTTCAATTATAAATCAATAAATCTAAAATAATTCATTGTAGTTTATTTCATATTGATCTTTGATATAAAATCATTGTATACTTTTGAACATTATAACCTTAAAACCCATCCTTTTCACCATGTCTCTAAGATTAATTATAAATTAAAATTTCAAAATTATATGATTAGAATTTTTAAAAAGTGTATTCCATATTTCTAATAATATTAATTTATATTATAATATTAGTTGAACATATGTTTAGAGAAAAATTAATTGGAACAACAAAATATTTATTTATTGCGATTAAGGTTAAAATGGGTTTATCGTGGGTAAAAATCCATAAGGGGAAAAATTAACCAAAAACTATATAACACCCATTATATGGCCATATTTCAAACATATTATTTTTATTCCTAATAATGGTCCATTATTAGATCCTTGTGACCTGAAACAAACATTGTTTGAATTATTTCTTTCAAAAAATTTCTAGTGTACTAGTCACCACATGTATAAAAGGTCCCCATGTATCCTCTCCATTGGACACCTTCAAATCACGTTGGTTCAGCCAATACTGTCACGACCCATCCTCGGGGCCCATTCCGTGACTAACCCAAGCCCGCCTTCCATAGGCCAGTGGCTGAGGACTATCACCAAAGGCATAAATCCCTATAACTGGGAAGGCATTATATCTAACCAGAGTACAAGCGGAAGCAAACACTAAGTAAAACTAAATACAAAAGTAGTTCTGAAAGTAAAGGGGGAATGAAATACAAGCCCAAATGTAATGTACAAGGAAGAAGACAAAACATCTGGAAGGTGACAAGAAACTCCTGGATCATCCACCACGGATCCTACCTGAAGGGTAGGTACATATAACCTCCTTAGCACCCTCATCCGTCAACCTCCTCCAGGTACCGACTCGTCATGGGGTCCACCTCTGGGTACCAACACGTCGTGAGGTCTACCTCCGGGTACAGTCTAGTCCTTGTACACTCTTCCTCAATCAGCATTGTCCATTGTCTGCATCCAACACAACGAAATACGGGCATAACCCGTGCACGTGTGAGTATAACGATACTCAGTAGGAACCCCGAGACCCTTAAGGTCTCACTAAATCCAACATGGATAACCACAAATAAATATCTCAACAGATAACCTTTACTTAGGTATATTCCCATACATATACCTAAGTTATCAAGTAACCCATCTCAATCATGAGGAAAACACAAAAGTCATTGACTCAGCTCAAACCTGGATTTTTATTCACGATATCGAAATCACAGCTTCTGGAGAACTCCTCCTCTGTCGAGTAAAGTGATCTTGTCACGACTCCAAGGTGCTAATCACTAACCTTAGTCTACTGAGTTACTCCTCCTGTCGAGTACCACGGGTCAGCCACCTCACAAAGTAGTGCTCCCCCGCCATGGTTCTACCACCTCACACAGTAGTTCTCCCCCTCAGAGCATACATAGGCACTCTTCCTGTCGAGTACCGCGGGTCTTCCACCTCACAAAGTAGTGCTCCTCCACCATGGGTCTGCCACCCCAACACATTAGTGCTCCCAACTACGCTATTCAAGTCACTCCGAAACGAATCGAACAAGCAGTCATCAGGTTTCAATCAGCTAGTAGGTCTCCGCACTCTGAATGCTCGTCTCTGAGAGGATCTACTCCAAGAGCTACTGATCAATACTCCAAGTATCTCAAAGTTCCATGAAGAAAATATCAAAAAGGACCGCCTCGTCATAGAGGTCTCAATGAAATAGAAAGCGCATCAATCAGATGCCCGGTCTGTGAGTTATTAGCCTTTTAGTCCCAGGGCCCAGTTGGTTTCATGTACGAACCAATCCGACCGTAACTGAACTGTACCCCGAACTCCCATGGGGTATACTCTAAGGAACTGTTTCTCAATGAGATTACCAACACTGCAGACAGTTCGTCAAATAGGCATCCGGTCTAAGAGTTATTTTATTTTACGTTCCAGTGGCCCGGTTGGTTTATAAGATAAACCAACCCGACCGTACTCCAACTGCATCCAACCTCAATTAGAGTATACCAAAAGAACCGTCTCATCAAGAGGAATCTGACGTAGTTGATGACACATCCGGTCCCTATGTTATAACTGTTTCCGCTCCGAGGCCCCGGTTGGTTTCGAGTTCGAACCAACCTCGCCATACCCAAACTTCTCCAAAACCCTGAGTGTAATATAAATAAACGACCGCATCGATCCATGTATTCCTATGCAATAAACAGTGCATCGATCATAGGTTCGTAGATCATGTTATGGGAATTTAACCGAAAACAGTCCGAAAATAGGGGTCTGGACCCGGTCCGACCCGGCCCAACACCCCCTGGGTCGGCCCGAACCGGGGCGACCTGACCCGGGTCCGGGTTCAGCCCGGTAGGATGCGGCCCGGCCCGCGGCCGAGGATTTATGCGGAGCGGGAGGGGCGCGACCCCCCACTGATTTATACTGGCGGCACCCGCCGGTGCCGCCCCCAGTCATCCCGGATCCTGCATGGCTGCAGGATCCACCGCATCGCCGCCGCGGCTGTTTCCACGGCAGATCTCCACCAGCTGCGTGCTGGGCCGCTGTCGCCTCCAGGAAGCCGGCCGGCGCCTCCTGTCGCCGGTGCCACTGCGCCGGTAGCCCGCACCGCCCTGAGGTTCCGCGGGCCACCAGAGTTTCTCCGGTGGTCCGATTTAGCTTTCTTTTACACCGGCGACCATCTCAGGTCACGAAATTTACTGTGAAGGCTCCTAAATGTCGTTTCACTTCCATTCACCAGTTGCCACAAAATCCGTGCATCAAGAATAATTTGGCGGTGGGTCCGGACTTGTTCATTTTTTCATACCCACCACATTAGTAGTTTGAATAATCATCCAACAAAATAATCTTCCATGCTCGAGGGTATAAATCACGTTAAAAAATATACAAAAAATCCCCTACCTTGATTAAGATTCACCGTAGCCGAGCGTCGCGGAAGATGGCGTCACGGAAACTGGATTCGTTGACGATGTCCGAGTGCGTCCGAGGAGGAAACGGCGTCTCCTCACTTGTTACATAGATGAAAAAGGAAGGCATGTCGTCATTGGAGTTTCTTGCGGGTGGCTTCTTATCCTTTGGCTAGGCCGAAGATTGAAGGTAAAGATAACATTCCTTGGAAGTTCTTCGTAGGAAGAACGATGTTCTTTCTTTGAGGGAAGAACACGCTTCTCTAAATATCAAGAGCTCCCCAAAGTTCCAACACAATAAAAGACAAAATAAAATAATAGCTAAGCTATTATTTTATTCACACAAGCCATTCAAATTCAAAAAACTTTAATTAATTAATTGAGGAGATTCAATTCATTAATAAAAGTGTGTGTTGGCTAAAATTAATGGAGAGGGTAAGGTGAATATATTTCATAAATAATGGGGGTTGAAGAATTAAACATGCAAGATTACAACTTAATGAAGGGGGTTTAAAGAGGGTTAAGGGAGATGAAAAGTTGGGGATTGTGTGGGCCCCACCTCTCCTTTATCTACACATGGGAAGTTGAGTGGTTGTGAGCCCCACCAATAACTTCCCATGGGAGAAATTAACCTCCATTGATATATATAATTATTCCAACAATTTTATTTATCTTCTTAATTAAACCACAATTTAAAACTTCAAACCCGCATAGAACGCATCTGCGGTAAAGGTCCCCTTTAGAAATTATCGGCCCTGCGAGTTCATTGGTTCCCTAGGTTTTCAATTCCGAACACCGGTTCAAAATATAGAAAAACCTGCTCGTTCGTTCACTAAACGTACCTGATCTAAACTTCAAAAATTGATTCCCGGAACACCGGGCCTCAGAATCAGGTGCCATCAGAGACTAAGTACTCATAAAATTCCAAATAAATTAAGAGAAAAAATTTCCTTGAAATTTACAAGTCTTTAAATTACTCCCACCTCAGAGATTTACGTCCCCGTGAAGCTACAACACACAATAGGGAACCTAAAGGGGTAACGAGCACGCATCTGAGCCTCTTTATCCCATGTGCTTCCCTGGAGGTTATTGTGCTGCCAGAAAATGCGCACTAGAGGAATCAATTTTCCTCATAGGACCTACTCATATCGATCCTCAATCTCCACCAGAACCTCCATGAATGTAGCCCCATCATCGATTTCCTACTCCCCATGATCAATGATATGGGTTGGGTCATGCACGTATCTCCTCAGCTGAGATATGTGGAAGACGTCGTGCACCAGGTGCAACTGAAGTGGAAGGGCCAGGCGGTAAGCCACCCCGCCTACTCTTCTGAGAACCTGGAAAGGTCCGAAGAATCGTGGAGATAACTTGCCGCCCCGACCAAATCTCCATAGACCTTGTCAAGGTTATACCTGTAAGAAAACGTGATCACCATCCTCGAACTCATGTGGTCTCTATCCCCTATCAGTATAGAACATCTGTATGCTCTGTGCAGTCTTCATCCACTATTGGATGATCTACACTTTCATCGTCGTAGACTGAACCATCTCTAGTCCTACAAGAGCTGCTAAGATTTCTCCTTTTCCGAGAAGAGAAATTCGGTCTCATCACTTGGATAAACCACATTCTTTGCCTAATATAGTCAATCCCAACATGAATGGTACAATTCAAGTCATAGATGAAGTCATAAGTCCACGACGCTACTACCAAGAGATCCAACCATTAGTCTCGCCTCCAAGGGTTGAGTCACCCTGTCGGCATCAGTGTGTGGTCACTAGGTCTCCTCTAGTAGGAATCTAGAATGTGAGGGTCAAGTCAACAGTTTTAACTGGAACCTAATAGCATTAACCACACGAAGGTCAGGAAATCAAACGTCATAAGGACAAGTGTCTTTTATTACTGCAACTCAAAGTATAAGACACATAACAACCACGAAGGTTCTCTCTAGCACCCTAGCATAAGTAGGAATGCATAGAGGGAAAAGTGCTGGCCCAGATGTCCTTTAAACACACCTCGCTCTGAGGTCCAAGCTCTAAAGCAATGATCCTATCGTAGTCATAAAGTACCAAGAATGATCGGTACACCTTGCTGAATACTCAACTACCGACATGTCATCCTGCCCAAGCTGTATAAGCTCTAGAAAACTCTTAGCCACCTCTTCCAGCCAGTCCTCAGCCGCCTGTGAGTTGGGATTTCCTCGGAACCTGATGGGTATCTGATGCTGAAACACGTGTAAGGCACTATGCCTACATGTGTCATCTACCGGTACCGCCGGTTGTAACTGCTGACCAACAGGTAGTGATATAGCTAGAACACTACCTGAAGGTACTATCTCAGGCATCAGTCCACGTACCGAAGCCTCATCACTATGTGGACCAACCTCATGGTCACTCACTAGGAATCACTAGTAGCTAAGATCACCATCTTCTCTACTAGTGTCTAAACTAGGTGTAGAACTCTAGAAATCACCTCCAGCCACTCCACTGCTGCCTGGGAATATTCCTCGCCTTGTAACCTTGGAGGCCTCTACTGCCAGAACTCATGCAACGCGCTCTATCGATGTGCACAGTACGCTAGTACAACTGGTGGAATCTACTGCCAAACATGTGGTGGTGCTGCTGGTACACAAGCCAAAGGTCCCAATATATCAAGAGGGCTCTGCACCGGAGCCTCATCACTCGGTGAGCTGTCATTGGGTACTCTCCGCGAATTCCAACTGACTGTCTGCGTGGAGGCATCCTGAAAAGATGCAACATGGTCAAATGTTTTAAACCTGGTGAGCTGACCTGGTTGAACTGACTTAAGGAACTTTTGAAAACACACACACAATCAGTGTTTTTGTGCACTGTGTCAGAAATCAGAAGTGAGGGTCCTGGTGTGTGGATAAGTCAGACGCCGCCTCAACACTAGACTCCCTGAACGGAAAACCACACTCGGTACCCTTAACACTATTGCTTCACAGAAGGAAAATATCAGAGTTATATGTTATTCAGTAGAACCGAATCCTCTGATACCAATTTGTCACGACCCGTCCTTGGGGCCCGTGTTGTGACTACCCCCAAGCCCGCCTTCCATAGGCCAAGGGCTGGCGACTATCACCGAAGGCGTAAATCCCTATAAATGGGAAGGTATTGCCTTTATAAAATGTAAACACATCCAACCAGAGTACAAGCGGATGCAAACACTAAGTAAAACTAAATAAAAAAGTATTGGTGAATGTAAAGGGGGCCGGAAATAGAAGCCCAACTGTAAAGTACAAAGAAGAAGAAAAAATAGATGGAAGGTGAAAAGAAGCTCCTCGATCATCCATCATGGATCCTACCTGAAGGGTAGGTATAGATAACCTCATCGGCACCCTCATCTGTCAACCTCCTCTAGGTAACGACTCGTTGTGGGGTCCATCTCTGGGTACCAACTTGTCATGAGGTCCACCTCCGGGTACCGTCCAGTCCTCGTACACTCTGCCTCGGTCAGTGTTGTCCATCGCCTACATCCAACACAATGATGTACAGGCATAGCCCGTGTAGGGGTGAGTATAATGATTCTTAGTAGGAATCCCGAGACCCTTAAGGTCTCACTAAATCCAACTAGGATAACCAAAAAGAAAGATCTCATCAAATAACCTTTACATAGGTATATGCCCATACATATACCTAAGTTATCAAGTAACCCATCTCAATCATGAGGAAAACACAAAGGTCATTGAATCAGATCAAACTAGGATTCTTATTAACGATATCTAAACCACGCCTTCTGGTGAACTCCTCCTCTGTCGAGTATAGTGATTCTATGGCAACTTTGAGGTGCTACTCACTAACCTTAGACTGCTGAGGCACTCCTCCTATCAAGTACCGTGGGTCGGCCACCTCACAAAGTTTTGCTCCCCCATAATGCGTCTTCCACCTCACAAAGTAGTGCTCCTCCGCCATTGGTCTGCCACCCCAACAAAGTAGTTCCTTGCGCTGGGCTATTCAAGTCACTCCAAAACAAATCGGACAAACAGTCATCAGGTTTCAGTCAGCCACTAGGTCTCCGCACAACGAATGCTCATCTCTAGGAGGATACGCTCCACGAGATACTGCTCTATACTCCAAGTATCTCAATTTTCCACGAAGAAAATATCACAAAGGACCGCCTCGTCATAGGGGTCTCAACGCAACAGACGACGTGTCAATCGGACGCCCGGTCTGTGAGTTATTATCCATTTAGTCCCGGGGGCCCGGTTGGTTTTGTGTACAAACCAACCCAACCATAAATCAACTATACCCTGAACACCCATGGGGTATACTCAAAGGAACCGTTTCTCAACGAGATTACCAACGTAACAGACAGTTCGTCAAACAGACGTTCGGTCTGAGAGTTATTGGCTTTTCCGTTCCAGGGGCCCAGTTAGTTTATAAGATAAACCAACCCGACCATACTCCAACTACATCCAAACTCAAGTGGATTATTTCAAAAGAACCATCTCATCAATAGGAATCCAACCTAGTTGACAACACATCAATCGGACGTCCGGTCCTCAGGTTATAAGTGTTTCCTCTCTGAGGGCTTGGTTAGTTTTGAGTTCGAACCAACCCGGTCATACCCAAACTTTGAAAGAAACATGAGTGTAATATACCAAAACAACCGTCTCGATCCAAGGATTCCCACTCAGTAGACAGTGCGTCGATCTGAGGTACGTAGCTCATGTTATGGGAATTTAACCGAAAACGGTCTGAAAAAAGGGGGTTTGGGCCCGGTCCGACCCGGCCCAACACCCCCTCTGTCGGCCCAAACTGGGCGACCCGACCCGGGTCCGGGCCCAGCCCGGTGGGGCGCGGCCCTGCCCGATTGGCGCGGCCCAGCCCGCGACCCGCCCGGCCGGGCGTTTACCCAGAGCTGGGGGGCGCGGCCCCCCATTGATTGGCACCGGCGGTGCCCGCCATCACAGCCCCTAGTCGTCCTAGATTCTGCACGGTCGCGGGATCCACCGCATCGCCGCCGTGGCTGTTTCCATAGCAGATCACTTCCAGTGGTGCGCTGGGGCGCCGCCACCTCCTCCGGTCGTCGGTGCCGCCATGCCGGTGACCCGCGCCCCCATGAGGTTCTGCGGGCCCCTGGAGTTGCTCCAGTGGTCCGATTTAGCTTCCATCTATGTCGAGGGTCTTCTCGGGTCCTGAAATTTACTGAGAAGGCTCCTAAACGCCGTTGCACTTCCGTTCACCTGTCGCCATGCAATCCATGCATCAAGAATAAGTTGGCGGTGGGTTCGGACTTGTTCGTTAGTTCGTACCCACCACGTTTGTAGTTTGAATAATCACCCACCAAATTAATCTTCCATGCTCGAGGGTATAAATTATGTCAACAAATATATATAAAAAATCCCCCAATCTTGATTAAGATTTGTGGAATCCGAGCGTCATGGAAGATGATGTCATGGAAATTGGATTTGTTGATGAAGTCAGAGTCTGTCTGAGGAGGAAACAATGTCTCCTCACTTGTTGTGGAGATGAAGAAGGATGGCATATCATCATTGGAATTTCTTGCGGGTGGCTTCTTCTCCTTGGGCTAGGCCAAAGATCGAAGGTGAAGATGGTGTTACTTGGTGGTTATTCATTGGAAGAATGGCGTTCTTTATTTGAGAGAAGAATACCCTTCTTTAATTATCAAGAGCACCCCAAAGTTCCAACACAACAAAAGCCAAAAGAAAATAATAGCTAAGCTATTATTTTATTCACACAAGCTATTCAAATTAAAAAAAATTAATTAATTAATTGAGGAGATTCAATTCATTAATTAAAGTGTGTGTTGGATAACATTAATGGAGAGGGGAAGGTGAAGAGATTTCATAAATAAGGGGGTTTGAAAAATTAAACAAGGGAGTTTACAACTTAATGAAGGGGGTTTAAAGAGGGTTAAGGGAGATGAAGGGTTGGGGCTCCTGTGGGCCCCACCTTTCATTTATCCCCACATGGGAAGTTGAGTGGTTGTGGGCCCCACCAATAACTTTTCATGGGAGCAATTACCTTCCAAAGATATATAAAATTCTTCCAAAAATTTTATTTATCTTCTTAATTAAACCACAATTCAAAACATCAAACCCACATAGAACACATATACGGTAAAGGTCCCCTTAAGCAATTACCAGCACTGCGAGTTCATCGGTGCCCTCGGTTTTCAATTCGAAGCACCGTTTCAAAATATAGAAAAACCCGCTCATTCGTTCACTGAACGTACCCGAGCTAATCTTTGGAAATTGATTCCAGGCACACCGGGCCTCAGAATCAGGTGCCGTAAAAAACTGAGTACTTGTAAAATTCCAATGAAATTAAGTAAAAAAATTCCTTGAAATTTCAAAGTCTTTAAAAATATATAGCCAAATATTTTTAGAAAGTCACTTCACTCATCCTAGAAAACATTATTTTCAATTTTAACCAATCCAATGAAGGCTTTGGGTTCTAAACTAAGGACGATACCCGAAGACGAGGTAGTGTTCATCAGGAGTGTTTTCATTTTATTTCTTCCTCCACATCCTTAAATTATTATTATAAAACTATAGTATAATAATATCAGTATATACCATATATTAGGATATATGTCGGATACTTTCATGATATAAAACTATCTCCACTACCAGCAAATGGGTTACAAAATCAACAAACATGTGTACGACATACTACCACCTTGGAGACCAATGTCATTCATTTTTCGTTAACACCTCTCTAAGTTGGTTATGATGATGTATATAGAGAATATATATATATATGATATTTATAACATATTTATACATTTAAAATCAGTATATCATATATACCATTTACATTCCATTATATATGGCATATGATAATTTCACTCGTGTGTATAGAAGACTACATCATAGCGAAGCGATGTGACTCATTTTTCCTAAATTCATTAAATGTAATATATAAAAGAGACATATATGTTATATAGATAAAAAAATTATGTTATTAAAAACATATTTTTCATTATTAAAATATAATATATCATTTTATTTATTAACTTTTCACTCACTCAAACACAATAACGTCATTCGTGTACATGTGGACAAATGACTTCACGAAGCGATGTCACTCACAACCTTAATTACCACACAAAATAAATGCTATTTATATATATATGAAGAAATTATATGTTATTTAGGATATTGTGATCATTATGGGAATATAAATTATTACTTACCATTTTTCTATAATGGTCATTTAATAATGGAAACATTACTCATTTCCCAAGACCATATTTCATGAAAAGTCATTGAATTATAATTTATATATAAATATGATAGTTATGTCATGAATATTATTATTTTTTATTTTATGTAACCATGACTAATAAAATATGACCAATGAATAAAGTCAAAACCCCAATATAAAACAAAGCGGTTGTGACCTGAAACATTAATTTAATATGGAACTATTAATAAATGGGAAACAAAATGGAATAATTTAATACTATATGGTATGATATATATAATAATGGTTCTATAATTGATATATAATAAACATATAATTATTATAAATTATATTTGATAAAGTGTTAAGGATATCATGGCTTACAGAATAAGATTTCTAGTCTCTCTTTTATTCCAGGAAGGTAAATAAAAATTCACTACTCTGTTATTTTATCTCGTGTATATACTGCTTATTTGATATGTTATATCATGAATACTATTATTTGATTTTTATTTAATGTTTCATTTAATGTTATTATTTTTGGGGGATTAGGATCCAAAATATTACTAATTCACTAAGGTATTTTTGTCTCAAGTTACTTTCGTTGATCCTTACATTATTTTATTCACATATATTATTTCATGAGGGTTATATACAACACCACTAAAATTTAATATCTTGAATTTATATATCCTCATGATATTTTATGCTCCATTTTACATTTATTCCTTAATTGGGAATATGATTCAATGTTACTAAACTAGTATTAATTTTATTTTACAATCTCATCAATTTTCAGGATTGATTCTCACTATGTTTCCAATGAAAAATATTTTCAAACACATCCCATATAAATTATGATTTATCGTATCCTCTAGTTATTCATTATTTTTTCGGCCAATAGTACCATTTTTTCAATCATTTATACATAAAATAACAATGAAAATGTTTTAATGAAAATTTCACTCTATTTCTCAATTTGATCAGATATACATTTTCTTTCCAAACCAGGTTTACTATAAAAGTTATAAAAAATGTTTTTTTATTATCTTATGATTATTAAAAGATATTTTTACCCAATTTTAATTTTTTTATGTAATTTTCATGTCATTTTCTTAAAACAATTCTCTACTGTTTTTTACCAAAAATGTTGAAGGAATAATTATTCTAAAAATTTACAACACGATAGTGTTTCATATAATCAGGATGAACCAATGACTTCTAGAATCATATACATGTTTTGAATGTTATTTTAAAAAAATTATTTTCTTAATAGTTATAATATTTTCGATTTTATATAAATTATTTCAATGTGAAATGAACATTGAAAGTATTTTATGTTTTAAAAGTGTTTTTAAAAAATGAAAAGTGATTTTCCCCAAGAAATGTTTTAAATGTATTTTCAAAAAACATATTTATGTTATAGAGGTTATTTTCATATGAAACTTTTTTAAAATAATATATGTTTTAAATAAAAGTTGTTTTGAAATTGGAAGAGATACCTTCCATAATAGATGTTTTAAATGGTCTTTTAAAATAATTTTCCATATAAGATGAAATCTGTTGGTGTTAATAATTCCTTATTTGGTATATGATCCAAGGATAACATTCTTATTGTTTCTATGAGAGGTTTATGTTTATGATAAAAATATGTTTATAAACCCCATTTTGAATCAACTGGTTATACCATGTTAGAATTATAATGAAACCAACATCATTATTTAAAGTTTAGGTTATGAAGAAATGATGAAATCATTATAGAACATGACTTTTTATCCTAGGTTATGATATATTGAATTTTTATAAAACCCATTTTATTTCATGGGTGGTGTTAAGATAAGTTTTTTATGATATTGATGCACATATATTTATTCATTTTCATTACAGGATCAGGAGGAGATAAATCCCATTCCAATGCATTGAGTAATGTTAAATTATCTACATGATTAGAGAGTATATTAGTGGTTAGCCCAATCTCAAAAATGATGGTATATGGTAGGATGTCCAAAGACCCAAAATATGGTACATGGGAGGTCATCCGAAGAACAATATAGGTCCATGGGTGGTTATCTCATGCTAAAAATGTTGTGAATGTATTGATAGGTAGCATTGACATAAGATTTTAGATTCTTATATGTATGAATAAAATAGTTCTATTATGTTGGTTTAATATTATCATAGATCATTTTTATTGATTCTAATGTAGTTGATCTATTATGAACATAAAATATTTAGGTTATGATTCCAGTTTATTATCCTTGATAGGTGGGTTACGGTTTTCAAAAGATATACTCAAGTTCTTGGACCATTATGTTCATGTTATTATTATATTAATTATATTGAAACCATTTGATCAAGTTATTATTACATATATCTCCTCTTTATCGATAAAGAAAATTTAATATCACCCATTGATGTGTTCCTTTCCCATTGTCATGAAGAAATGATATAATAAAGGTATTTATATAAAGGGGAAAAGATAAGAAGATCTTTGTGGGAAACAATGATGATCATTCACAATATTAAAATGTTTTTTACCTAGTATCCAAGGACACTAAACTCATGAAATCCTAAATAGTGTTTTTGTTTACTATATTGAATATTTCTCTAAAAAGATATAATATATATATATATATATGTTAATCCTTGGGTCTCTATAGGTAGTATCATATGAATTTAAGTAGGGGGAAACTTTTTTTAGATCCCTATAAATATTTAATATGATATTTTCAAGGATATCCCTATGAATATATAAAAGGATGATTCAAGGATTTAGATAATGTTATAGGATTTTGGTAAAGGATCGAGAATGTTCTTTCCACACAATTACATCAGTATTTTGATACGTTATGTGAATGTGGATCAGTCATCGAGGTATGTTTGGGTAAGAAATTTATGTATGGGGTACTGATATAAACTCGATCATCACCTGGTACATGACATTAGGACTTTCTAGACAATATGTTTGACACTCTTGGAGAGTTCCATTATGAAATTGAAAATAATTCTTGAACTATTATGATGGATTTAAATAAATGATAACTGTGAATAAAATAGGATTAACGTAAGGTTTTAGGGATTCAAAACAATGGGTTGTGATTAAGATATCATATATGTTATTCTTCATTTTTATGTGCATTTACCACACGTATTATAGTTTCTTATACATAGAATTTTGGTTTCAGTCAATGGATTGAACCAAAATGAATAATTTTAATAATGAATATGATATAAAATTTTGTGACTCTGAGAAACCTAATTGGATGATGACTATAGAGATAGGTATAATGATTAACCATAATAATCTATTCTGATATATGATTCTCGACGTGAACATGAGTGTGATCCTATAAAATAAAATAACTATAATATGAGATTTTATAAAATTACATGTTATAATGAACATAGATTAAACAATATTTAACTTAATACACATTAAGAATGTGGGAATAATATCTTCATATAATATCAAAAAATGGAGGATAAGATGTTTTCTATGTGGAAAATAATGTCATAGAGTGAAAAATTAGGAAGTATTTCATTTTATTTTTGGTGGAGTACATGGGAATTATCCTACTCAATGCCCTACCCAAATAATTAACATTTAGACCAAGGATGGACATATTCTATACCTTTCATCTAATATAAAGGATTTAAGTATTTATGTATTTGGATTCAAGGATTATATGTTAGATTAATTATCCTAATATAATTTGAGATCTAATAATCATGAAAAAAATGAGGATTATGTTATTTTTTAATGTTTATATGTCTCCATGTAAGATTAAATAACGATTTTTGGATTCCATAATGGGTTTGTACATTTTAGGTGGATCAAAATTTTAATGTCTTAGAAACCCATCAAGTAGTTATACATAATGAGAGATTATCGAGATTAATGATATTTTAAGAGACATTAATTGAAATAAAAACCTTTTGGAATGAGGTGGAATTACATTGTGTTGAAATATGATTATAGGTATTGGAAACCATTAGGGTTTATTTTATATTTAATGTTATAGTAATTATTGGTTATTTCAATTTCCGAATATTTGTTAATGTAGTTTTGGAGAATGGATGAAATAGAAGTTGAGTGATAACATATTGCACCTCGGAAAGACATAAGGTTTGAACCCACAACTGAAGGTTGAAAAGGAAATAATGGAAACCACTAGAAAATATGGAAGATATATTTGCGTAGGAAAAATTAAACGGAAATATTTATAAGAATATATCTTGATTTATAGTATGTTATCATGTAATGTCTAGTAGGTAAAGGTATAAAAGAATTCTATGAACATTATCCATAATAAAAAGAAAATACATACATCACTATGGGAATTTTCATCAGAATCCCTAAAACATATAAAGGGAAGCATGCTTCATGGGTTGTAGTTGGTCATAATAAAAAATTAGAAAACTACACAAATTTCAGAGAATACATAAATCAAGATCAGATTTCTGGGATATACATTAAGGAATTGGTAAGGTTTCATAGAGTACCCCATTACATTTCTTCTGATTTGGATATGATGTTTACTACACTATTTTGTTGAATCCTAAAACAATTTCTATATATGAAGTTCAGTTTTTACACTACATATCATCCTATAAATTAGGGTCATTCTAGAATAATAATTCAATCCTTATTGGACATGTTGAGATCTAGTTCATTAGATTTTGATGGTGGTTGGTATTGAAAAATTCCTCTTATTGAATTTTACCACAATAAATTATTTGACTTAGGAATTCATATATATCCTTATGGAGCTCCCTATGGAATGAAATATATATACATATATATATATAACATGATGGAATTATATTAGAGAAAGAATTCTATTGAGACCAGAGATAACTTAAGAAATGAAATAGATGGTTAGAACTATTCAATAACAAATAAATGCATCATAGAGTAAGAATAAAATTTATCATGATAAGAATTGATGTAATGTATAATTTAAAATTGGAGAATATGTGTTTTAATGAATTTATCCATGGTATATGTTTATTATATTCAATAGGAATGGAAAACTGATCCCTTGGTATATAAATACCTTATAAAATATTTATTGTATCGAGACCACAATCTATCAATTGTGCTTCCACTAAACCACTATCAAGTCTACAACATGTTCCAAAATATATTCTACGAGGAAGTAAAAAACATGAACCATCACATGTACCGAACATAGATGGCCATTCCATTTGAATGAGGTCTTTATTATTAGAAAAAACTAGTGGAGCAAAAAAAAAATTATAATACAAGACCACTTAGCTGGTAATTTTTATAGTCAATCCACTAGTTTATTGATGATATATTAAAACATAGTTAAATTATGTGGTAGAATAAACTTATTTTTTATAATCAGCGTGATGAATTTTGATGATGAAATTCATTTTATGAAAAGAAGAATGAAACACCCTGAGTTTTTATGAATATTTATTTTATTAATAAATTAAATTTCTCTGATATATTGAATTACATGAAACACCAATATAGGATTCAACAACATGCAATAGTGGGTCATCTTACATTATATAACACATTGAGTTTTAACAATACTATGACATATTGTTAATATTATTATTAAAATTTGTCTATTATAACCGATACATTAAACATAAGGATATTAATATGAGTAAAAAACATTGAAATATTTATTATAATGTTTTTATATAAATATAGCATATTGATAATAAAATAAATAATTTATAGTAAAGACTTTATATGTTATAAAAATATCATTTTCCCGAAAAAATTGTTTTTTATGTCTTTTTTGAACAATATTGAAATTAATTTTTGATAATATTATGAAATTTATTTGATAAAATTAACTTAGTATTTTAAATCATAATTAAAATTTTATTTATGCATCAATTTTTTGTATTTTTTGAATAGTTTAATTATTATAAGAATAGTGAAAAATACTAAATTTTTATATAAAATCACCTTTTAGTTTACTTAATTATAATGTTATATTATATCTCAAATTGTTTTGAACATAAAATTATTTCAATTTTACATCTATTAATTAAATTTAGATTATTTTTATCAATTTCACTTTGAATATCGATGAAAACATTGAAAACATTCACATATAATGTTATTAAAAACCTACTCTCTCATCATAGATGTGGGATTAATTTTAAAAAAATTATTTAAAATGGGTGAATGGACTTGGGAAAAATGTATTCTATATTGGAATCAAAATAGTTTTTTATCTAATAGGTTTAACTTAATTTCTGAATGAAATGACGAGTGAAAATAGTAATAATTATTTTATGCAGTAAATGTAAAAATTGGTTTATATGGTGGTTAAACTAAAAATATGGGTCACAAATAACAAAAAATATGCCAAAAACCCATTTTATTTCCATATTTATACATTATAAATTATTTTATTGAGAATGGTCCATCATTGGATCCTTGTTACATGAAATAAACATGGGTGGAGTTCTTTCTTTCAAAACATTTCATGTGTGGCACTAACATCACTTATAAAAGTGTACCCCCATCTCCTCTCCTCTTCACACCATAAAAAGCTATTGTATCAAACAATACCTACCCAAATAAGATAAAAAAGAATTTAATCTCATACAATAATTCTTATTTTGGATATAAATCTAATCATGGAAGGCATTGGGTAAAAAAATAATGATGATACCTGAAAAAGAGATAGTGTTCATCATGAAATTTGTTTCTTTATTAATTCTTGCACAACATTAAATAATTTTTATAACCTCATGATATAATAAAATTATTATGTAAAATATATTGAGATGTTTTATTTTAATTTTATGAGCTACAACCATCCGCAATCTAATCAATTTCGTTATGATATCATCATTCATAGGTATGGCACACTATCTCAATGGGAACTATTGTTAATCATTTTCCATTACCACCTATCATAGTTTGGAATGATGACAGATATAAAGTATATATATAATTTCTGAAAAATAATTATTCAAATTTATTTATTAATTCATACATACAATTTACATTTAAATCCATTGGGAATAATTTAAAATTTCTCATGCATTAAGGGGTCTACTGCCTCACGAAGTAATGTGATTCATTTTTCACTAATGATTTATATGTAAAGTAATTGGGAAATATATATATGATATATATGAAAGAAATATTATATTAATGACATATTTATAATTAAAATGGTTAATATTACCTTTTATTTCTTATGTTTTCACTCACTAAAAGTTGGTAGTTCCGTTTGTGTATGTGTAGACTATTGCATTCACGTTGTAATGTGACTATCTCCATTCATCATGAAACCTCATAGATGGTATGTATAACTATACATAAAGAAGTTATATGTTATTTATGTTATTATTATCATTATTTTATTTTAAAATATTACATACCCCCTTTACACAATGACTATTGAAAAATTGTAATATTAGTCATGCATATGTACGACCTGCTGTCACTATGATTGCAATTCACTTTATTTATCAAAAATATCATTCATAATTGTTATGAAAAGTTTATGGGATGTTTAATTATGACTTTTATGTCATTTATATTATTCTATATTTTTTGTTACCATGATAAATATAATATTATCGATAATAACAAATCAATACTATTATGGAAAACAATGCTGTTATTAACGGAAACATAATTTTAACAAGGAATTTTAAATACATGGGTAATAATGGGAAATATTTAATTAATATATGTAATAAAATATATAATTATAGTTATGTAATATATTTATAAAAAAAATATATTTCTTATACAAGAGGTTCGAAAAAGAAAAAATTAGTCCATACTTACATTAATGGTTTCCGATGTCTGTTTTATTCTTGAGAGACATATGAAAACTCACTGCTCATTTTTTTGTTGAATATAAATACACATTAAAATTTTATATCATTAATATATTTATTTAAATAATATTCAGTTTTTTATTTTACGTTATTAAATTTTTGGTATTTTGATTCAGATGATTAGTGATTCGGTAAATGATTTTTGTATCAAGATTCCGTCTTTGAGACATATATTATGTTATGAACCTATATTCTTACATGATGTGTATATACAACACCTTTTACATTTGATATAATTAATTTAGTTTTCGTCATGATATATTAAGTTCCATTTTTTATTCCTTCATGGGGCCAAAAATTTAATGTTACCAAAGAAGTAATATTTTTATGTTTTTATCTCATCATTTTTTGGGATTGTTTGACATTATGTTTCAAATGATAAAATATTATGATCTAACTATAAAAAAGTCAAAAATTATTTATATATAGTTTGTTCAAGATATTTTTATGAAATCTCATCATTTTTTCCAATACTTGGTACTTAAAATAATAGATTAAATGTTTTTAAGAGAATCATACTATCTATCACTCTTCAATAAGATATCCATTTTCTTCAAAAACCATATTATCTAAACATGTTTCACATATTTTATTTTTTATAATATAATTATTAAAATATTTTTTACCCATGAATGATTTTTAAAATTTTATTTATGTAAGGAATCTGCCCATAATATTCATAAAGCCATTCATGTTTGGATTTTGATTAAAATGCTAAAGGAAAATTAGTTTTAAACATACATGAAATGTAAAGTATCATGCCATTATGACACTAAAATGATTTAATTATGCCAAAAAAATTGGTCAATGTTATTCTCAATGTATCTTTTTCTTTAATATTTTACAAATATTTAGATATTAAAAAAATTATTTAAAATTGAAAATGATTTTAATGTGTTTTATAAATTTAAATGTGTTTTTACTAGGATAAAATATATTTTCATCACGAAATGTTTAATATGATATTTACATCTTCTCTTATAAGTTTTAATGATCATTTTCAATGAAAATTATTTTCAATATGATTATGACTTATGGGATTTTTTTTACGAATGTTAATGATATTTTCTTCATGAAATGTATTAAATTATCTTTCAAATTCATTTTTCATTTAAGATGATATACTTTGATGTAACCTATTCCATTTTGAGGATATTATCTATGGATACCATTCATATTATATCTATTAATGGTAACTTTTTACATTAAAATTTGTTTGTTAAACCATTTTCTCTTCCATGGGTTATATCATCATAGACTACTTATGAAACCCAATTACATTTCCTTGTGTTTTCATATGATGACATGATGAAATGATTATGATTTTTTTTTATTTTTCATAGGTTATGATATGATAAAAAAACTTCAAACCCATTCCATTTCATATTTTAAGGTAAGATTATTGTTTTATGGGATTATTTTAATAATATTTTTAATTTTCATTACATTAGGTGTTGGACCTATATATCCCTCCAATTAATTAGGTAATGATAAATCATCTACGATCTCATAGGTTATACATTTTGTTAGACCAACCTCAAAAATGTGGGTACATAGTTGGTAATTCCATGCTTGAAAGAGTGTACCTAGGAAGTCATCCAAATATAAAAGAATGTAAATGGGTGGTTATCCCTAGCCAATCAGGTTATGAATATTTTTGTGTGTTTCCTTGTCATTATATTTTCTATGATTGCATGTATTCCACACATCTAAGTATAATACCAGTGTTTGTCTCGCATGGAGCATGTTATTTGATTTTATTATGGTTAATGTCTTTTGAAATGAAGATACATATTATATAACTCTATATTATGATCCTTTATATTATGGGTATGATTATAAATTTTTATTCTCACGTTTTCATACCCCTACGTTCATGTTTTGTTTATTCTCGCGCCCACATAACTGTGGGATCATGTTTCGCATACATATCACCTTTTTTCCCTTGATGAGAATCTAAGCTCTACCTTTATTATATTTCATCTCCCTAGGTTATTAATAAAGGAATTTAGATGTTTATATACATGAATATTACTATATATTAATATCTTTGTTGGAACTTGTGAATAATTTTTATTAAATTTGAATAATTTGTACCTAATCTCCAAAGACCCTATAATATTATGGTTCTTAGGGGTGTTTCTATGTAATGTACTATATATTAATATATGAATATGTGATATCTATGCATGATTATCAGGTTTCACTGTATAAATTGTTTTATAGGCATAATTAATAGAGGGGAGTGAGTATCATTTTATAGTTGATGAGGAGTGTCATTTTTTTAAAATTTTAAAATTATTCAATAATGGGAGGTCAAACTCACCTAAATTGGTTGAATAAATTACTATTAAATGGATGGATGGATGATACAATAAAAAAAACCTCCCCCATATAAATGATAATATTCTTTAAACATGTTAATCATTATCTTATATGTTTCATTGCTTTTATCATTTTGTTTTTCAATAAGGGTAATTGTCATCATTATCCTAGGAAATTTATGATTATGATTATAACAAAATGAACCCAATTCTATAATTTGGACCCATTTAATGAATATATTAAATCTAATTTATCAAATAAAATCCAATGTTAATTGAAAATTAATTTTTTCACCATGAGATGCAATGTAAAAAAACATTGTTCTAACCATAACTAGGTGAACATGGAATTTATTATTTAGTTTTCAATATATTAACTGTAAAAGAACACTATGTAATTTAATATACCATAATTGATATTTTAATACATTTATAAGTCATTTAGAAAAATATATTATTATTTTTTATTTAAAATCTTTTAACAAAATAGAATTTTTATAAAATAAAATTAATTTTGATTTTGATTTTATGTAATTATTTTAAATTTAAGAAATATATAAAAATAATCTTACTATAATATATTATGTTAAACCCTGTATAATATGATATATTTATCTAAAAAATTAATTGAAAAAACTCTCTATTAAAATTACATTATTTTCATTATTTTCTACGACCATTAATTTATTTTTTCTCTTAACAAAATAATTACATAGATGGAATTTCTTAAAATTCGTATTTGAATATTTCATCACAAAAAAATGAAGTAAATTGACATGATAAAATAATTAATTTTACTTTTAAAATAATATTTATAATCCAAAATATTGTTTTATCTCTATTATAAATCGTTATAGATATTAAAAGTGATGAAGGTTCCATTTATGACATTTTCTTTATATAGCATATTATATAGGCCACCATCATAGAAACATGTCCCCAAAAATACAAGAGATCACACATTAGGTCATAAAGGTATAAATGTAGCTATAAAATGGGTGTTGGACATATTTATTGGACATTTTTACCACTGTCATCTTAGTTTAACCCCTAATAAATCATTTTTAACCTTAACCATGGTAAATAATTTTTAATATTTTAACAATTCATTGGGGACATAATTTAATATTACCTTATTTTGTAAAATAAATTATAAAAATTCCAAATATTTAATCCATTTTTTAAATACCATTCACATTACTTGAAAATTTTATATTTACATTAACGACACAGAAGCATTGAAAAAATGCATTTTTACAGAGAATATGTCCAAATATTTACAAATCATATATATCAAACTAAAATATAAAAAATATTAAAATGTATAGAATTGGATTAATAGATATAAAATCTTAAAATTTTAAATTTTAAAGTAATATATAATTTAATATATAATTTCAAATTATTCAAATTAAAATGCATTTGTCAACAAATATTCAGTAATTTTTACTATTCTTTAAAATATTAACTTCTTTGAAATATACCATTAATTAACCATAAAATAATAATGGAATTATATTTTTAAAAAATAATCTTATTTTTAATATTAATTTTATTAATAGTGATAAAAAAATTAAATTATGTGCACAATGTGTTTCCAAAAATTCTTCTAGTAAAAAAGTATTTTAGAAAACATTTATTCTTCTTTTATATGATTATTAATATATTTACAATCAATAGATAACACATATTTTCATAAATTAGTTATTTCTATTTATATCAACTATTCCAATTTCTAAGAGAAAACAATTATATTAAATAATAATAAATTTTTTCCTGTTTTTAAACATTGTATTTCAAGTAATACATTACATTGTTAGTGTGGAATGTAACAGAAGCTAAAATTAATGTTTCTTGCATCAAAATCAAATATAAGTGTTTTATGTAACATAAGTTATACTCAGTGTTGAATTAATTAAAATAAATTGATGAGTTTTATTTAAAAATAAATATTTTGTAATGTCTGAGTGTGTTATATTTTTTTCTATGATCAGGGTTGTGTGTCACATATTCCACTAAATAAAATATTTTTATATTAAAATCACGAGGGGTTACATTTATTCTAATTAAATGAAGTTCAAACTCACAATTTAATCTTGATATTGGTTATTAATTTTTTGGTATTTGTAAATACCATTGTTGAAATACCCATATCTTAAAATGGGTTTATAAAATACACTATTAATAAGAGTGATATGAAAGTACATACATTAAATGGAATAACAAAAAAATAGTTTTTTATGTTGGAGAACATAGGTGGAAAACATAATCATGGTAATGGAAGAGAATTTCAATGGCCAAGTATTATTGGATTGTGATAGAGTACATTTATCAAAGAAAGTGGTGATTATTGGAATGTTAAGGACCTCAAAAAAATATTTGTTTATTTAAGATACCATCTAATTCATTAGATATGAATGTAATGAGATTCCATTTTCGCAAGATCCTATTCATAATGATGGGGACTTATTTTTCTGTGTAATATTATAAATAAATATACTTATTTTACACATTTATATTTTATAAGAATTCATTTATCCACTACATGTTCTTTGATAAATTTTAAATTCATTGCTCTACTCCATGAAATGAATATCCAAAAAATTAAAATTTTATTCCTAAAGCATGAAAATTTACATTTAAGATATTTTAATTTCCCTAATAGAATAATAATACAATCCTTCAATCTGTAGTTATTTTCTGAAAATGATGTTATTATAGGTTATCCAATATTCATATATCATCCTATGATGATTTAAAAAGTTAGTATATAAAACCTCATTCAATATTCAACTTATTCCATTTCATAAGTGGTTAACCATATATCCCTACCAAAATACTACGATCCAAAAGATTTTAAGCATGTTTAATAAATTTTAAAATTACAATAATCAATAATACCTTAGACAACATAAAATAATTTTTAATAATCACATTCTAAAATGTGTATAAATTCATCATGTATTCTCTTGAAAATGGGTATTGGCATGAATTAACATATTTTTTTTTGAAAGCATGCATTCATCCTTATTATTTATGTAAAACATAGATTATAAGATATATTACTTAAATCCAAAAAGTTTATAAAATCAATAAATGATATCATAAACCACTTTATCAAAAAAACATAAACCCACTACAGTGTAGTAAATACTATCAAATTGAAATTATCTATAGAGATAATATATTTATACCAAAATCATTATCTCATCATCTGTGACATATTAATTGTTATATATCACTCAATCAATAATTTTAACATGACAGTGAATCATTTTTCATGTTCAAATGTACCTTTGATCATACAATTTCATATCTTTAATGAAAATGTATTATAGTACAATCCTTATACATTTCATAATTCATATAAACATGATATTATTGATAAAATACTCAAATAAAACAATTTTTAATCCAAACACAAGAACATTATTCAATATACATTATTTGTGGTAGTAACATAAGATTTCCCACAATCTATTATATTTTTTTTTGTTATATACCTTTGATTCCTAATAATGTTATTTGGTTTGTTTCACTATCCTTATTGTTTATGAATTATACAATGGAAATTTTTTTTCACTTGAAATAACAAACATGGTGGAATTTCGATTGGCACATGTAAAAATATTCCATTACTTTTATAAAAGAAGGAAATTTCTTATTTTCCCAATTATATAGTTGTGGAAAATCATTCATTCCCATCATCCCTTAATCTGTCATTTTTTACTTTCCTTCTTATGCATCTCATTATTCTTCTCAAAGCCATAATAACTACAAAATTCTCTCCTTATCTTGTTAGTACATGATGCTATGTGTTAATATTTCGATAATGT
Organism: Viscum album; assembly: GCA_963277665.1. Classification (NCBI taxonomy): domain Eukaryota; kingdom Viridiplantae; phylum Streptophyta; class Magnoliopsida; order Santalales; family Viscaceae; genus Viscum; species Viscum album. The sequence continues at coordinate 1,271,826,121 of OY728132.1, read as the reverse complement.
TTTGTAAAATTATTCCCATTTCAATATTGTCTTAAATTAAATAAAATAAATTGTAATGACCCAAAGTTTCATTGATGGAAAATCCCCCTTGATCCAGTTAAATGTTTCTTTATAAAAAAAATTGTTTTTATAAGATGTCAACTTCTTTAGTTTTATGTTAATATTTGTGACCTTTACTTTTATAGCCGTTGAACAGTGATCATCTGAGTAGTATAAATATAAGGCTTTAACGAAACCATTTATACTCAGACAAAGGAAGTGATGGCCTCATCTAGTAGAATTTCCCCTTACGAAGCCCATTTGTCAAAGCTCGGAAAAGAGGTGGTGTCTTGGGATTTGCCCTTGACCAAGCCCAAGCTGAGCTTCATCAAGTCAAGCTTGAACGTGATCGTCTACGGGAAAAATGGAAGTTGATAGAGATTACCACTCGAGCGATGTTATCCGAGAAACCCCAAGAGTCTGTCACCATCGCACACCTTACCCTTAGGTCTTATGCGGCTATTTTAAGGGGTTATGTAACAAATAAGTAGCACCATGTTCATTTATATTATTTTTTGTATATAATAATGAATATATATTTTTTGACACATTGTAATAAGTTTTTAAAGTAAAAATGGTGTTTTTAGTTATTATTTAATTAAGAATTATATTTTATTAAATTAAAGGATTTTTGAATTAAATAATATTTTAATAGAATATTATTATTAATATTAAATTAATTTTTATTAAGTATAAATGATCTTATAATTTTATGAATGCAATTAAAATTTTTATTAAGGTTTGAAATCCATTTCTGTCAAAACCCGTGAATTTTTTTTATAAATGTCAGTTTTTATTTTAAAAGTAAAAATTCACATATTTAGAAAATTATTTAGATAAAATAAATATTATTTTAGGAATCAGGACGTCGAAATTGTCTAACGGTGAATTTTTCATAATTTTCTGAGACAGTCAAATTTTTGGGTAAAAATTAAATACCATTTAAAAATATAATGTGTTTTATGACATCATAATGACCCAATGGTGATGTAATAAAATAACATAATCCTTATGTTCGGCCAATATGTGTTTTATCATTAAAATAATGAGGTTTTGGGTTTGTTTGACTTACTTTTCAAAGCATTAATGGAGCCCTCAAGACTTATTCAACACTTTGCATTTTTAAATTAATTTCCATGGGAGTGTGACTCACCTCCACATAAGCAACCCTAATTTTTTAATAAGTTCGGACCTTGGACTTTTAAAATATTGTTTTCCTCTTTCCTTTTCCAAAAAACATGGGCAAATACCATGGGATGGTTTGTGGTTTGGATTATTTTAATATAAGGGGTCCCAAACCTAAATAATAAAGAATTCGCTCACCTTTCCTATATAAACCCACCCAAGATCCCACTTCCTCCTCACTCAAAGCCCTTGAAGTTCGTCCAAACTCTGCCTTACTCTCTCTAGAATCCTCTCGAGGTGGCCCAAGCTCCCAAGAAGCCTCTCACAAGCCTCTCTCTAGCCTTTGGAAGCACACTTCCAAGTAAGGGTTTTTTCTTCCTTTCTCATTTTTGTCAATTTTCTTTAAGTTGTATTGCCCTTTTAATTTCAATTATGAATGTTGGGGTATTGTTTCTCACATATCCCATACTGCCATCTTATTGTTTTAATGATGGGAGACCCCTTTCTCTCTCATTAAATGCCTCCCATGTACACCCGTTACTATGCCGAAATTCCGAAAGGAACCTTTTTCTCCCCTTCTATATTCAAGCAATACTTTTGTATCATGAATATAAATTCCTTTTCAATTGTTGGGACATGTATCTATATGACCTCCTTACAGTCCATTACATTTAAATATGATGAGGAACCCCTTTCTCTCTCATAATCCTCTTTTATGAATTCTTCTGTCACGCTGTTACGCTGCCGAAATCGCACCGATTTTCTAAGCCAATGTCTTTGTGTAGTGAATACCATGCCCATTTCTCTATCAAGGATATTAACCTTTATGCACATTTACGTATTGATTGTAAAGTTTCATGTATGAATTCCACATTCCTTTATCGTGGAAGAAATGATTATGTTTTATGAATCCATGTTTTATGATCCATGTGACACACTTATGCATGAAATAAAATGTTTAAGAAGGGTGTGCCCTTTATAGCGCTCCAATGCATTGGGTAAAGTATAGTATCATGATACGTCATGTGCAATGAGTGTTTACTCATGATAATTCAAGTGCAACGAGGGTTTACTCGTGATTCAAGTGCAATGAGGGTTTACTCATGCTCCATGTGCAATGAGCCTTGGCTCATGCTAATTCAATGTTAAGTGTTGTTGCCACATTTCCATGTTATGATTATCATGATTTATCATGCCTTTATGTTCATGTTTCTATTATGAACTATTGATATGCCTATTGCCTAACATGTATTTCACTCCTCATGTTATTCATTGTTTACTCCCTTACTGGGCTTTATAGCTCACCCTTTTCTTATGCATGTCCTCAGGTTATCCCATGCAAAGCTAAGTACGAAGAAATGTAGTGGTCATGTAAAGGAAGTTTTCAATAAAGATGTTGTATATCATGTTTAAAGTTTTTATGTAATGATCCTAAGCCCCAAAGACACTAAACCTCTCTATCTTCTTTGTTGTATCAAGTGAAGTTATATGTAATAAAGCATGCTTAAGTTGTAATAAAAAGCAGGGTTGTCATAGTTGGTATCAGAGGGAGGTTTAGTTATTTTTGGGATTAGGAAACCCTAGTAAAGCCTTAGATACAAGACTAAGCATAATAAAAACATCCCTAAGTTTTGGTAAATACTAAGTAAGTGGTTTATCAAACAAATACATCCCTGTCTGGATACGAGCAGGTAGAGGCGGCTCTGGCACAAATGTATCCTAGGGGTAAAACCCGAAAACACCGCTTTGAGCTAGACTCGAACGGGAACTGGTGCACGACAACGGGTCTTGCTTCACCCTTGGTTACGACACTCCCGGGGGATATGTTTTGATAAATTCACAATCTTAGTATGAACCCTTATTAAGGGAAAAATGCCCCTAAGAATATATTTTAGAAGGAAGATCATGAAAAGCCTGGATTGAATCCTATAGACGCATGAGTTAACGAGATTAAAGTTTATTTATAAGTCATCAACTTTTGTCTTTGGATTACCCTTTATGTGTTACCCCTATCTTTCCTTTTATTCTAGCCAATGGCCGGTAATAGGAGAACTCAGGCTAACAACCGTTGTGAAGATCAGTGTGATGATTGTACTTATGAGATGCCCAATCCAATGGGAGCGGGAATCGCGAACTTTGTCACGCTTCTCTCTCAGCTAACTCAAGTTTTGAATAGAAACACTGGTCAAGAGGAACGTTCAACCCCCCCCCCCCCCAAGAAAGAACAAGTCACTATTGAAAGCTTCATGAGACAAAGGCCTCCTACTTTTAGTGGATCATCTGATCCCACGATTGCTGAACAATGGATCAACTCCATTGAAAAGATATTCTCCATCCTCCAATGCTCTGAAAAAGAGAAGGTTCTCCTGGTGGCTTATCGTATGGAGGGTGAAGCTGATCAATGGTGGACATTGATCAAAAATACAAAGCCTGAGGAGGAGATCGAGGCTTTGGAATGGAAGGTATTCCGGAAGATGTTTTTCGATAAATATTTTTCACACACCCTCCGTCTTAAGATGGAAAGGGACTTCCTTTCCCTAAAGTAGAAAGATGAAGAATCTGTGGGAGCGTACGAGGCAAACATCACAAGGCATGCACGATACGCTTCCGGCTTTGTCGTTTCCCCCGAATGCAAGGTTGACCGCTTCTTTGGTGGGCTGAAGCCTAGCTTGCGGAAAGCATTAGCGATCCGTGACTTCGACAGCTATGAGGAAATTGTCCGATGTGCCCTCAAGGATGAAATGGAGATCGGAGAATCATAAGGGTATCATGGGGACAAGAAGCGTAAGGTGGACTTCAATGCTGGTGGTCCGATGGATAAATCCAACGGCGCTAAGAAATTCCAGAACCCCACTTGCCAAAAGTGTGGAAAGAAGCACCCTGGAAATTGCCTTAGGGGGACAAGAAAATGCTTCAAGTGTGGAAGAGAAGGGCACCTAGCTGTTAACTGTCATCAAGAAGGACCTGCGGCTGCGACAGAGGAGAGTAACGCTCCGTTCGAACCTCAACACGTTGTTCAATGCTTCAAATGAAAAGAACTGGGTCATTTTGCGAATCAGTGCCCTAATCCAAGGGTTATCGGAGGCAATCAACAACCTCCAAGACAGCAAGGAAGAGCTTTTGCCATCACTTCTGCCAAAGTGAACCCCAACAACGAAGTGGTGACAGGTACGCTAGTTATTCATTCAAGAATAGCGAACGTACTTTTTGATTCAGGTTCTACGCATTCTTTTATATCTCAAAAGTTTAGTAGAACAATCTCTGCACCACCACAAATCATGGAAGTAAAGATGTCGGCGAGTACGACAAATGGGGCAATCATTGAATCCCATGAGTATAAGTCCTCCCCTGTTATAATATGTGGATTGAATTTCCCAGCGAACCTCGTCATACTCCCTTTGGTGAAATTTGATGCAATTCTTGGCATGGATTGGCTTTCCTTATATAGAGCCAACATAAATTGTCGGGAGAGGGAAATCACACTCCATATGGAGAATCGACCCCCGATTCTTTACAAGTGTCAGGAGGAAGATGAATCTCCTTTAGCTCCATCATCTTAAGCATGGATATTACTGCCTTAGGAACATGCATATCTGGCTCAGATGATTGAGTCCAAGGAAGAAACCACCCTTGAAGAAATGCCTATTGTGAGGGAATTCGCTGAATTATTTCCCGAGGAACTTCCTGGTCTTCCTCCAAGAAGAGATGTTGAGTTCTCAATTGAACTTATACCTGGGGCGCTACCAATATCCAAGACTCCATATAGAATGGCTGTTGTTGAGCTTGAAGAGCTAAAGAAACAACTACAGGAGAATCTGGATAAAGGGTTTATATGCCCAAGTGCATCACCATGGGGTGCACCAGTCCTCTTCGTCAAGAAGAAGGATGGGTCAATACGGCTTTGCATCGATTATTGTGAACATAACAAAATCACGATAAAGAACAAGTATCTTCTCCCAAGAATTGATGACTTGTTTGATCAGCTGTGTGGAGCACAATACTTCTCCAAGGTCGACTTGCGGTCGGGATATTATCATGTAAGGGTGAAGAAGGAAGATATCCCCAAGACTGCTTTTCGTACAAGGTACGGGCACTATGAATTCATAGTAATGCCTTTCGGACTCACCAATGCTCCAGAAATATTCATGGACTTGATGAATAGAGTCTTTAGAGATTACCTAGACAAATTTGTGGTAGTCTTTATAGATGATATTCTAATATACTCCACAACCAAGGAGGACCATGAGGAGCATTTAAAAACTGTACTAGAGACTTTGCGCAAGGAGAAGCTCTATGCAAAGTACAGCAAGTGTGAGTTTTGGTTGAATGAAGTCTCATTCATGGTTCATATCATCACAAGCAATGGGATATCTGTGGACCCCTCTAAAACAGATGCAATTGAGGGATGGCCGAGGCCAACATCGGTAACTGATATCCGTAGCTTCTTGGGCTTAGCTGGATATTATCGACAATTTGTGAGAAATTTCTCACGATTGTCCAACCCTCTTACCAAGCTAACTCGAAAGGGAGTAAAGTTTTCTTGGAGTGATGAATGCGAAGAAAGATTCAAGGAGTTGAAAAGGAGGCTTATCACTGCACCCGTGCTCACTTTACCCACAAGTGGGGAGCTTTTTGTGGTATTTAGTGATGCTTCGAAGAAGGGCTTAGGATGTGTGCTGATGCAGAATGATAAAGTGATATCCTATGCCTCAAGGCAGTTGAAAATCCATGAGAGAAACTATCCAACGCATGATATGGAGTTGGCGGCGGTGATCTTTGCCTTGAAAATCTGGCGGCATTATCACTATGGAGAGAAATGTGAGATATATACTGACCACAAGAGTCTTAAATATATATTCACACAGAAAGAGCTTAATATGCGCCAGAGAAGATGGATAGAGCTCATCAAGGATTATGACTGTTCAATACATTACCACCCTGGGAAGGCGAACAAGGTGGCAGATTCCCTAAGTAGAAAGGATCCAGCAATTCTATCAATGATGAGAATTGAGAAGGATCCAATCTTCTTAGACTTGATGAAGATGGACGTGGGAATCATAAAGAAGGGAACATCATCAATCCTTTCACAAATTATTGCTCAACCATCTCTTTTGGAAAGGTTAAAGGATGCTCAAAAGGATGATTCAGGAATCCATGAAAAAGTGGAAGCTATCAAAAAGGAAAAATCCTTAGAGTTTAATGCTAATGAAGAAGGAATTGTGCGGTTTGGGAAAAGACTATGTGTTCCATCAAGTTCGGAGCTGAAGAAGGAACTTTTGGATGATACACATAGTTCAAATTTCTCTATTCACCCAGGGAGCACAAAGATGTATCGAGATCTCCGAGAAAACTTTTGGTGGGATAATATGAAGAAGGAGATCACTGAATATACATCAAAGTGCCTGGTGTGTCAGCAAGTGAAGGCAGAGAGGCAGAAGTCTAAGGGGATGATGAAACCATTGCCCATACCAGAATGGAAATGGGAGAACATCACCATGGACTTCGTCACTGGACTTCCAAGGACATCCAAAGGCAACAATGCAATCTGGGTTGTTGTGGATCGTCTTACAAAGACTGCACACTTCATTGTTATTCGAGAGGATTTCTCTTTGGATCAACTGGAACGGATATATATCATGGATGTGGTACGGTTGCATGGAGTACCACTATCTATTGTGTCTGACCGAGATCCAAGATTTACCTCTAAGTTTTGGAAGAGTCTTCAACATGATCTGAATACTGAACTGAACTTCAGTACGGCCTATCATCCTCAAACTGATGGCCAATCCGAGAGGACTATCCAAACACTTGAGGATATGTTGAGAGCGTGCTCAATGGACTTTAAAGGAGGATGGGATCAACATCTTCCTCTAGTTGAGTTCTCTTATAATAATAGTTTCCACTCGAGCATCCAAATGGCACCATATAAAGCCATGTATGGGAAAAGGTGTAGAACACCGTCATGTTGGGATGAGGTCGGTGAACGTAAGCTGCTTGGACCAGAAATGGTCAAAGAAATGGTGGAGAAGGTGAAAACCATTCAGCAGCATATCAAGGAAGCCCAGAGTCGACAGAAGAGTTATGCAGATAATCGTCGACGAGACCTTGAGTTTAAAGTCGGAGACATGGTGTTTTTACGCATATCTCCGTGGAAGAAGGTCATGAGGTTTGGAAAGAAAGGGAAGTTAAGTCCAAGGTACATCGGCCCCTTCGAGATTCTTGGTCGTTTTGGGGATGTGGCCTATCGACTTGCACTTCCACCTACTATGGCCAAGGTGCATGATGTCTTCCATGTATCCCTTTTAAGGAAGTACATACCAGACCCTTCACATGTACTCTCTTCCGAGGTGGTATAATTAGAAGACGATCTTTCTTATGAGGAGCAACCAGTGAAGATCTTAGATCGTAGAGAAAAAGTTCTACGAAATAAGACAATGCCCCTATTCAAGGTGTTGTGGAGAAACCACAAGTTTGAAGAAGCAACTTGGGAGTCGGAGGATATGATGAAGCTAAGTTACCCACATTTGTTTTAGTGTGGGAAAAGGAAAATTTCGAGGGCGAAATTTCTTAAGGGGGGAATGTTGTAATGACCCAAAGTTTCATTAATGGAAAATCCCTCTTGATCCAGTTAAATGTTTCTTTATAAAAAAAATTATTTTTATAAGATGTCAACTTCTTTAGTTTTATGTTAATATTTGTGACCGTTACTTTTATAGCCGTTGAACAGTGATCATCTGAGTAGTATAAATATAAGGCTTTAACTAAACCATTTCTACTCAGACAAAGGAAGCGATGGCCTCATCCAGTAGAATTGCCCCTTACGAAGCCTATTTGTCAGAGCTCACAAAAGAGGTGGCGTATTTGGGCTTTGCCCTTGACCAAGCCCAAGCTGAGCTTCATCAAGTCAAGCTCGAACGTGATCTTCTACGGGGAAAATGGAAGTTGATAGAGATTACCACTCGAGCGATGTTATCCGAGCAACCCCAAGAGTTTGTCACCATCGCACACCTTACCCTTAGGTCTTATGCGGCTATTTTAAGGGGTTATGTAACAAATAAGTAGCACCATGTTCATGTACATTATTTTTTGTATATAATAATGAATATATATTTTTTGATACATTGTAATTAGTTTTTAAAGTACAAATGGTGTTTTTAGTTATTATTTAATTAAGAATTATATTTTATTAAATTAAAGGATTTTTTAATTAAATAATATTTTAATAAAATATTATTATTAATATTAAATTAATTTTTATTAAGTATAAATGATCTTATAATTTTATGAATGCAATTAAAATTTTTATTAAGGTTTGAAATCCATTTCTGTCAAAACCCGTGAATTTTTTTTATAAATGTCGGTTTTTATTTTAAAAGTGAAAATTCACATATTTAAGAAAATTATATAGATAAAATAAATATTATTTTAGGAATCAGGACGTCGAAATTGTCTAACGGTGAATTTTTCATAATTTTCTGAGACAGTCAAATTTTTGGGTAAAAATTAAATACCATTTAAAAATATAATGTGTTTTATGACATCATAATGACCCAATGGTGATGTAATAAAATAACATAATCCTTATGTTCGGCCAATATGTGTTTTATCATTAAAATAATGAGGTTTTGGGTTTGTTTGACTTACTTTTCAAAGCATTAATGGAGCCCTCAAGACTTATTCAACACTTTGCCTTTTTAAATTAATTTCCATGGGAGTGTGACTCACCTCCACATAATCAACCCTAATTTTTTAATAAGTTCGGACCTTGGACTTTTAAAATATTTTTTTCCTCTTTCCTTTTCCAGAAACCATGGGCAAATACCATGTGATGGTTGGTTTTTTGGATTATTTTAATATAAGGGGTCCCATACCTAAATAATAAAGAATTCTCTCACCTTTCCTATATAAACCCACCCAATCTCCCACTTCCTCCTCACTCAAAGCCCTTGAAGTTCGTCCAACCTCTGCCCTACTCTCTCTAGATTCCTCTCGAGGTGCCCCAAGCTCCCAAGAAGCCTCTCACAAGCCTCTCTCTAGACTTTGGAAGCACACTTCCAAGTAAGGGTTTTTTCTTCCTTTCTCATTTTTTTCAATTTTCATTAAGTTGTATTTCCCTTTTAATTTAAATTATGAATGTTGGGGTATTGTTTCTCACATCTCCCATAATTCCATCTTATTGTTTTAATGATGGGAGACCCCTTTCTCTCTCATTAAATTCCTCCCATGTACACCTGTTACTATGCTGAAATTCCGAAAGGAACCTTTTTCTCCCCTTCTATATTCAAGCAATACTTTTGTATCATGAATCTAAATTCCTTTTCAATTGTTGGGACATGTATCTATATGACCTCCTTACGGTCCATTACATGTAAATATGATGAGGAACCCCTTTCTCTCTCATAAACCTTTTTTATGAATTCTTATGTCACGCTGTTACGCTGTCGAAATCGCACCGATTTTCTAAGCCAATGTCTTTGTGTAGTGAATACCATGCCCATTTCTCTATCAAGGATATTCACCATTATGCACATTTACGTATTGATTGTAAAGTTTCATGTATGAATTCCACATTCCTTTATCGTGGAAGAAATGATTATGTTTTATTAATCCATGTTTTATGATCCATGTGACACACTTATGCATGAAATGAAATGTTTAAGAAGGGTGCGCCCTTTATAGCGCTCCAATGCATTGGGTAAAGTATAGTATCATGATACGTCATGTGCAATGAGTGTTTACTCATGCTAATTCAAATGCAATGAGGGTTTACTCGTGTTTCAAGTGAAATGAGGGTTTACTCATTCTCCATGTGCAATGAGCCTTGGCTCATGCTAATTTAATGTTAAGTGTTGTTGCCACATTTCCATGTTATGATAATCATGCTTTATCATGCCTTTATGTTCATGTTTCTATTATGCTCTATTGATATTACTATTGCCTAACATGTATTTCACTCCTCATTTTATTCATTGTTTACTCCCTTACTGGGATTTATAGCTCACCCTTTTCTTATGCATGTCCTCAGGTTATCCCATGCAAAGCTAAGTACGAAGGAATGTAGTGGTCATGTAAAGGAAGTTTTCAATAAAGATGTTGTATTTAAAGTTTAAAGTTTTTATGTAATGATCCTAAGCCCCAAATACACTAAACCTCTCGATCTTCTTTGTTGTATCAAGTGAAGTTTTATGTAATAAAGCATGCTTAAGTTGTAATAAAAAAGCAGGGTTGTCATATAAATGACCATTATTAATCTATGTATTACATTAATTGATGTAGTTCCAACTAAATCGTCTTGGTTATATTTAAAAATAATGGAATATTTTAGATTAAATCATATAATTATGAATCAAATTTTATAATCCTAAAAAACTATTGAAATATTTAACATAAATTTGATATCTTATGCATAGATAATATCATAATAATAATCAAGGATTCATTGTGGATATATCTATTTCAAATCATTCATAATTGTTTATATGGAAAATATGAACTATCATAATTATATATCCTTTTTATATCAAGCTAGGTGCGTAATAAGGCCAGTTTTCTTACACTATGAGATGATTGGGTCATGGACAATGTACCCTTTTGTCTTCATTACCCCATGGTGAATATGTTTCAAAACCAAATCCACATTAGTATCCATACATAGATGAATTTATAGGAAAATACACATAATATACACCTTACCAAAACATTATGATTTTCTTCTATACATATCCTCAATGTCTATCATAGGTTTATCATCCCTAAATTATAATTTCCTAAATCTAGTACACAATATTTTTTCTTAACGTCCTCTAATATGTATTGAAATGACCTGAACCCAGTATCTCAGAGTAGTTTCTACATTGTTAAATTAGAATGGATAAAAAGGATCAAATCCAAAAGGACCGATCATTTTAGTATTTTTGGATGACATGATATATATATGAAACCCATTTAATTTTTGAAAAATAAAAAAAACACAAAACATAGAAAAAACATTACTTATTTCCATAAAAACTCATTCCAAGAATTAATCATCATATCATGAGGAAGTGATACAAAATTAGGGTCAAATAAAATTTTATGTAAGTATTATGTACATTTAAATAATTTATGAATTAATAAATAATAATCAATGTGGAAGGATAAAAAAATGAACACCCAAGCCATTTTAATAATTGAACTGCATGAAAAGTCAATGCATAATAAATAAGAGGAGATAAATAAATGAACACACATTCCATTTTAATAACTTTATTTCATGAATAAAGTCATAATATATATGGGATTGTAAATAAGTTGAAAAAAATTCCATTTAATCATCAAAATTAGAATAAAATCTATTCAGATATAATATTATAGTGAGGATTTAAAATACATCAATGATAACTAAAATCTAAATTAAATAATTACTAACTATTATACATAATGTCAAAGGAACATTAAAACCCCTACTACCATGATATTTCCTCAAGATAGTTTAAAACTACAGGTAGAAACCTGTCCAATTTTTGAAGCCAACAGCTTTGTCTATTGAGATCTACCAATACTTTGATAGGCTATATAAATTATGGTCACCCACCATCATAGAATTTCAAAAACATTCCCCATATATTTAACATTCAATTATAATCATGAATCAATGTTCTATATCATAAAGTATCTTTATTGAGAAAAATATACGAACTTTACCATATTTACGAGTTTATCAATTAAATTATAATGTATACACTATATGTAAGAAAGGTATAGTTTTTTGGAAATTTTCATATATAACATACATGAATATTTAAATTTAATATAAATCTAATTTACTATGGAAAATTATCTCAATAAATTTATTGTTTTAGGGGAATTAAAATAATCACAATATAATGTTATTTAGCCTCTTTTATAGGTGCATAACATTACAATATTCGTTCAAGATGGAAAATTGAGATGAAGTACCTTACCTCATTCTTTTTTTTGATTGAATTTTATTTAACCTCTTTTATAGGGGTTTAAAATATGTTTTTAACTTATAATAGAATAATATTTATATTAATAATATCATATATGTCCTTTTATAACATTATATTTCACATTTGTTAATTATCATTCATTATTTACCTCTGTTCAGGTGTTAATTGTCTTATTTTTCAATTTGTGATTTATTTGGAATGTTACGGTTCTTGTGTATTTTATTTGGTTCCATAATACCATTAATAATAATAATTATATAATTCTCATATTATTACATAAATTATAAATTTATTACCAATCATGAAATATAGTTTTGAGAAATACAGTATGTTATGATCATAGAGTTGTAGGCCATACATATGCATGAAAATGTTTCCCTTTTACAATGACCATTATTGAAAGAAGGTATGTAATATATACTCATTCCATAATGATCATTATATCATATAAAAAATATTATTTCTCTATATATAGTTTTAAATATCATCCATATGGTGTGATGATGAAAAGATATTTATATAGTTTGATAAAGGTGGTAGTGCACACGTACATGGAAGACCATATCAATTTTCATTGAGTTAAAGGGTATGAAAGAAAACGAAATATATAACATTTTGAGAATTATAAAAATAAAATTAGTATTATAATTATTTAATTTTTATAATATATATTCATTACCATTATCCTTATGACCTTTTTATGTAAAGCGTTAGGGAAACAGAAATCACATCACTTCGTGAGGTGGTAGTCTTTCATACACAAGAGCGACATTTTCTCATATCCTATAGAATGGAAAGTAGAATAAGTCATATATCATATAATAAAATCCATAGAAATATTTATTTTATTAATATCATAATTTTACTTTATATCCATTATCTTACCCATCCAAGAGTTGTGATGGAAAATTGAAAACATCAGTTTGTGAGTCGATAGTCCGCCGTACACCCAAATGATGATTTTGTGACCAATTTGATGGAAGTGGATATTTTTTTAGTTAATTAACTTAAAATAAAGCCATATTATTTTATAAACGATACCTAAATTATTATTTCGTCATAGATAAATAAGAATTGATTGATATGGAGGAAGAAATAAAATAAAAATACTTGTGGAAGAACGTTACCTATAATTCAGGTAGCTTCTATAGCTTATCAACAATGCATTTTTTGTTTTGATTAAATTCCAAAAATAAGGCCTATGGTATGGGATGAGGGAATTTTAGAAGTTATTTAGGTTTTGTTTGGTTGATCAAATTGGCTTTAGAAGTGTGAATAAATGAGGGGAATTATTTCCATTTTGTAATTATAGATAAGTTTAATTTTTGTAGATTACCAAAATTAATCCATAATGGGATGTCATTATCACAAAATGTGGCTCAAAATATTTTTATTTAAAGGAGATGAGATTTGATATTTTCGTTTTTTTGGACTTCCACACAAAATTACACATGTTTTAAACATGTTTTTCCTTAATTTCTTTATTTCCTTACGTTATCTATTTTCAGTTATCTGTAAGCTAACAAGTATTTTTAACACAGCTAAAAAATCATTTAAGATTATAATAAAATAATTTTTTTACATATTTCATAACCAATTGTTATAAATATTAAATATAATTTATCAAATAAATTATGTGGAATGTTAAAAATAAATTTTAACCCAAGCGCATGTGATGTGAATTTTTTTTAACTTTAACTACAATAATAGAGTTATTGTTATTTTGTGGCCTATATTGTTTCTATAAAATAAAAACTGGACCTTGAATGGACAATACATTATATTTTAAAAAAATTTGAAAAAATTGGAAGAATATAATTTATTAGTAATTTTGAATCATTTAATAAAATATACTTTTCCATAAAATAACATTAATATCAATTTTTACATTATTCGTTTAATTATAATTTTAGAAAATATCATTTCAATTATAGAATTAGGATCTATTATGTCTCAAATTATATAAAATGATTTATTTTTCAAAAAAAAATATTGGATCACAATAATTTATTAATTTTTATTTAATATTAATAATTTACTGTATTTTTATAATTTCTCTATTAAATAAATAATTACTATGTTGCTATTTTTACATAATAAAGTAATTATTTAACCTATAATAATTTAGAAAAAAATCATTTGAAAAATGACTCGTTTATTTTTTAAAATAATATTCTTATCCCAAAATTTATTATTTTTCTCCATATTCGATTGCATTATAGAAATTGAATATAATGGAGGTTAATTTTTTTATTTCCATTATTTACCTTATTATATATGTCACCTTCATGTTAAATATCACAAAAATACATAAAATAGACAATAATGATATAATGGTCTATTAATGGGTAGAAAGTGGGTGTTGGGTAAATTGGAAGTCCATTTAAAATTTATCTTCATATTTTAACCAATGGTAATCCACATTTTATGATAACCATAGTAAATAACATTTTCTGTATATACAATTCATTTTGGTCAAAAAATAATTTAGACTTAATTGGTAATGAAAATTATGATGATTATGAATGTGTAATCCATTTTCAAAAATTCCATTAACATAGGTGGAAAATTTTAATATAAAAATTATTTTATAAAGGTGATGAGAAATTGAGGATTATAGAACAACAGTTCTCATGTTTATAATGTTTTCATATAAAAATTCAACATGAATATGATACAAAAGAAATAAATAAAAATTATACTAATTTTACATTAAAAATATTTCCAAATATAATTTAATATTAAAATTGTTTTTATTGAAATGGTAGTTTTAAACAAAAATATAGTATTTCAAACTATTCATAAAAAAGTTATTCATTTCAAAAAGAAATTACAAAAATTCACCCTAAGACAATTATGATATTCCAATAAGAAAATGATATTTTTTTAAATATGTTTTCAAATATTATTAACAACTAATATCTATGTATGTGATCCATTAATTAATAAATTTTCTTTTATAAATATATAATTTTTTATAAAAAAATTCATTTTTCTTTTAAATGATTAACATTTTTTCTAATCAATAGATAAAAATAATTTTCATAATTTAGTTACTGGTATTCATTCCCTCCATTATAATAAAAATTTGATAAAAATTATATTAAAAGATGATAATATAACATATTCCATCTAAACACTGGGTTGTGTGCAATGAAATCTAAAATAAATTTTTCATGTAATGCTAGCTAATATTAGTGTTGTTTATAATATATGCTAAACTCAGTGTTTTTTATAGTATAAAACAAAATCACTATTGTGTTCAATGAAATAGTATTGAAATATTTATCTAAAAATAAATATATAATAATGTCTCATTGTGTTATATTTTCTTATAAACTTGTTTTTGTATACCACATAGAAAATATTTAATACTATATTTATATTCTAGAATATTAGGGTGTTATAAGAAGCAGTTGTTGATTCTTTATTATCTATGATATGATGTTATTGGTAGTCAACATTAACAAATGATATTGTTTCTGTACCTATGACGTTTCCACATTCTTATGAATATTTTTATATGCATCTTATTGGAACTCATAGATCATGATTGATTTTTGATGATTAACAAATCAGGTGTCATGCTTATGTTTTATACCATGACTCATGATTAAGATATATTATTTTCTATTTATGATTATATATTGATTTTATATTTTTGTTATAATCTAATTATAGTTACATTTTTATGTTTTCTTATTAATTGATATCTCTAATGTTTATACTTACAGAAAATTTAATTTTACTATTTTTAATGATTTAATTTTCCCCAGGTTATGTAGAAGTATACTAAGAATGATGAGTCATGAATGGTACCTTATGTATTGATACATGTAAGAGTTAATTTATATTGTACTTAAATAATACTTTTTTGTGTATATATATTCTATATGTGCAGTAATCATTTATATTTATAGGTTAGGTAATTTCATTATATGAATTGAATATTTAGCTACAAGTATGTAATAGTTAAGAATGAAATTATTTGGTCGCCTCAGTTTGTATGAGAGAAAAGATTAATTATTTGTAACGATTAATACTAGATAAATTTAGTGAACGACATGGTGATATGTCTATATATAGGATAAAACCTAATATGAGGGTATGATTGAGATTTTGTGATGTTTATATAAAGAAATCCTCATTTTGATAATACATGTGGACATGTATTTGGAACAGATGAATTTGGGGGAAACATAACCTAATGTAGTTAGTGGATTTTATCTCTAAAGAAATTATAGTTCATAGGAAATGAGCTATTACTTATCACCTATGTTGAAACTCCTAGGGGATATGATATGGTTTATTCACATTTTCATTATAATGAATTATGAAGGATCATAATAAATAAATATCATGGATGGCCCAGGATAAACACAAGTTGTCATAAATTGAAAATAATGTGTCATGATTTAGACATTTATGAATTATTTTTCTTGATTATTTCATTTTTCATCGATTATTGTATCTTGATTATTATAATATGTTTTTTTATTTTAGTTAATTAATGGAACTATAAGGAATCATTATAATAATGATGGTGATAAAAATTTAATTAATTATCATCCCTTGAAACTAGATTCTAAGAGTGTTAGAATATATAATATTATTATATTGGTCACACAACATTATGATTCCATGAATAATGTTGAGATTTTAAATTATCAATGGATGGAACAACATACTATTCTATATTTCATGAGGAAACATCCACATTATTTTTATGGTCAAACAGATCCACTAGTGGCTGAGCGATGGATTAGTACGACTGATAAATTATTCTATGTTCTATAATGATTTGAACATGAACATGTTTTATTAATGGGGTTTCATGTGGAAGGTAAAATATATCAATATAGTAGTTATATATTACCATTATAAGTTTAGAGTAGTATTTATAAAAAATATTTATATATATATATATATATTAAATGATTAGGGAAGTTCATGTAGATAATTTTATAATTATTATAATGACCCAAGTGAAGGATTTTTTACACTAGATTTACCAGGTATGAATTTTAAATTTTAAAAAATATTCATTATCGGGTCATGAAATTTCATTTTAGTTTATACTAGTGGATCCATCAAGTAAAACAGTTATGGATAAATTGACTTAACCAACCATGGAAATTGATATTTGTAGTTTTTTATGTTAGATGTATATTATCTATTCACTGTGAGATATTTATCTTGACAGAATCATCCAATAACCATGTTTACTTTAGAAGGAGTTATGTTTTTGTAGACAGTGGAATATAAAGAGATGCTTCAAGGAGTTGATTGGAGGTCTAGTCAATGAACATATTATCACACTACCCTAAAATAGAGAATAGTTTTTGATATATAGTTATGCATCACAGAAAGGAATATGATGTGTCCATATGAAAAATGATATGGTGATAGAATATACTTCCCACCAATTAAATGTACATGATAAAAATTACCAGACATATTATTTGGATCTACAAGCAGTAAGTTTTTCATTATTGATGTAGATAAAATATCATTATGTTGAAATAAGTGACATATATATAAATAATAAATTATTGAATTTAATATCAAAATAAAAATAGTCGAATATATTAAAAATAATATGGTTGAATATAATTAAATATTTTTACTTATTAATACATTTCCTTCGTATGAAGGTTTAAAAGGTGACTAATACATTGAGGTGGAATGACCTTGCATGTTTTTCCATTAAAATGATTGAAATAGATATAAATATTATTTAAATATAAAATATTTAAGGTGAAGTCATACGAAAATGAAAGAGACACCATCATTCAGAAATAAATATTCAACCTTATATCTATAGGAGGATTAATGTGGTGTCAAAGGATGATATCAAACCATAATAGAAAATGATAAATGTTCTTGAGGTCAATCATTATAGTTATATAATGATAAATGTTCAGGAATAGAATATTTTTATGGTAAATTATATAATTGTAGATGGAACTATTAAATAAATATAAACATATTTTATTATCTTTTTATCATGGATTAATGATGTTTTATATAATTATAGAATAATATATCTATGGGATGAAATAAAGTTGTATATTGTAGAGAATGTATCTTGATGTATGATATAAAAACATGTAATGGATGGGAAATAAATGTCTAAGGGGATGTTATAACCATTACCCATAATATAATGAAAATGGGATAATATTACCTTGCATTTTATTTGAAGACTCCCCAACACATCTAATAGGAATAACTCATTTTTATTTATATTCATTTGACATACAAAATTTGTGTATTTTATTTCTATGATAGAAAATTTATCACTTTAAAATATTTTTATATTATATATTAAGTATGTTTCTATATTTCAGTATGTACCACTCTCAATAGTTTTTAATCAAGATTTTCTTTTTAACATTATGTTTTGGAGAAGTCTTCAATAAAATCGTCATACCAAGTTGAGTTTATGTACTACATATCATCGTAATATATATGGCCAGTTTGAGAGGACCATTTGAATCACAAGATTACATAATGATATTTTTCTCCATGGATTTCAAAGGTGGTTGGGATAGAATCACTCCTTTGGTGTAATTTTAATACAAAATTATCTTTCACCCATGTATTCAAATGAATCATCATAAAGCACATGATGGAAAGAAATTGCATCACTCTAATGTGGTAGGATAACAATGGAGAAATAAATCTTTTGGGACCCGATAATTCTAACGGTATGTCATAGAATGATAGATCCATTTATCAATACATTATGGATTATTAGAGTTGAATAATAAATCTATGCTGATAATTTTCACTTATATTTAGACATAGATTTTGGTGACAAGGTATTATAATTAATATTTCCATGGAATGAGGTTATGAGATATAGAAGTAAGGGACACATAATTCCAATTTATATTGGTCCCTTTGAAGTTTTTGATCACATCTAGATTGTATCTTAGAATTTCGAACATCCATTGAATCTCTCTAAAGTGAAAAATATGTTTAAGGAATTTCTAATTAAGAATTATATACATAATTCATCATATGCACTAAACATAGATGTCATACAACTCTTACATGATATCTCTTATATGAAACAACCAATGAAAATTATTGATCATATACCAAAAGTACTACACAACAAGACAAATTACTTGGGAAATGTTTTTTTGTATAACCATATATTTGAGGATTCGATATGGGAACCCATGGATGTGATGTGGGGGATGTTTCATAAGATGTTGGTAATTTATTTAAATAATTCTCATATAAAAATCAATAAAAGGGTTTTTAATATAACACAATGAAATTTTATGATATTTTTCTCTTCTAATATATGTGATTTATTTTAAATTTTTTGTTACAAAGAACGCATATTTTAAAAAACAATAATAATAGGTTAAAATATATTTTTTTAATTTGAAAATTATATCCAAGATGTTGGATTAGAGGTTATTAATAATAAAAAATTAATTACAAAATAATAGTTTTTACACATGAATTATTGGACTGAATATGATTAGAAATAAAAATAAAAAAAATTGAAAGTAAAAGTGATGTTTTTCTAAATAACTATTTTTAAATGCATGATGTGTATTCTTAATAATAAATTAAAATTTTCACTATTTATGAAGAAATTTAATTAAATTTTTGGACTATATATTCAACCAAAAATTTAATATACATCTAATGGTGTTAACTATTTTGAGGATTTGAATAAATACAAAAGAGATGCTTAAAATAGTTTTATCTAAAATATTTTTCCTTTCTTTTTGAGAATTAATTTTAAAAATGAATTTTTACATTTATAGAAATTTATTCATGGGAAATAGATTCCATATTAGATATCAAGATGTTCAAAATTTTTAACTAGTTCGATTTTTGGATATTATGAATAATAATGATGGAAAAGATTAATAACCATGATAAGGGTAAAATAAGTAAAACTGGGTAAATATTTTAAGATATGTATTAAAAATATCACTAAAACATTTATTTATCATATTTTTTAGTTTATTTCTTCCTTTATCGATGAATTTTTTAAAATTTTAATCTTGGTTCCTTGTTTCATTGATTATGGTTCTCATATTATTTTATGAAAATGATAAATTCAAAAGGATACTCTCTATGATTTTAATTTCTATTATATGTTTTAATATAGATATAAATTAGTTCTGAATGAATATAAAAGTTATTTTGATCATAAATAATATATTTATATAATATTAATTTAATTGTACTTTTTTGTGTCGAAATAATTATATTATTTACATTCAACACCAACACAGTACGTATTTTGGATGTTAAAAATTCATGGTAAAAAGTTTTAAAAACCCTTTTTGGAAAAATGATGGTATTAATTTAATTTAATACATAATTAAATAAAAAAATTCATAATAAATTTTTAATAAAAAATAAATCTCTATTTTCATATTTTTAAAAGATAAATAGAATTATTATTCCAAAAATGATTTGTATGATATTTTATGTTGACGCATTTTAATAAAAAGAATTAATATTAACTAAAATAGTAAGAGGATATATATGAGGGTACATGATGTGATCTATTTTTCACCATATATGTAAATTTATATCCCTTAAAGGATAAAAAATATATGAACACTATTAATGATAAAAATTATTATTGAGTAGATTAAAGAAAAAGATAAGTTTTAAAATGGAACATAAACATGAATAAATCATATTTCATGAAGGTTTCTTTGACATATCATTTCTTACATTAGAAATTATTCCCATTTTTTTCCCTTTGAAATTATTGTAATGTAGTTCGTATTTAAATATTTTATGTAATTCAATGTGTGCCCTTTTACCCAACTATCAAAGGGAACCTCCAATCCTTATTCATAATGATTGACCCTTTTATATCATCCAATCTCAACCATAATAATATCTCACTTTCCTTACCCATTTCCTTGAAATTATTTTTTTATAATATAATCATACATTTGTGGATTAAGGTGTAATCCATTGGAGGTTTCTAAATGAAGTGAATAAATCATCATCGATTGAATTAAATTTTACTACTTTATCAACCTCCTCTAAAAATATGATATAAATTATAAATTATATATAAAAATATTTTCAATATAATTAATTTTTATTATGATGATCTAACAAATATTATCAACCTCTTCTACATCAAATAAGAAAAGAAAACATCACTAGTGTGTACGTGTGGATACCACCACCATATAGTGATGTTATACATATTAAAAATTAATTAAAACTTATGGTTGTAGTGATGGATTTAGTGAATATATATGAAAATTATTATTTTATATTCATTCACTCTATCCATCATAAAGTGGAATCATCAATTATGCGTATGTATAGAATATTGCCTATATGAAGTGATGTAATTCATTTTTCATCATTGATTTATAAAAATAGTTATAAAATTGTATATAATTATTAAATACTAAACTAATTACCTGATTATAATTTTGGTGCTGATGGAACTGTGTTCTATGAATACGGTTTGGGACATCCAAATAGAAATATGCATGAAAAGTGAAGAACTTATCACACAAAATAGTGATTTTAACAAAGAATTATTTATAAATAAGTGATAATATGTTAAAGTAAATCATATATGGTATGATGTCTATGAATATGTATTTTCAATATATTTATTATAAATTTATAATCATTATATTGGATATTTTCATTCATATAAAGTAGGAATAAACTTGATCTATTGGTTTATGCTTGAGTCTGAATTATTTTTAGGATTATATATGATAATTTTTATTTGATTAAAATTTTATGAATTTTAGTTTTTCAAAATCCATATATTTTATTCCAATAAAATTATTGTAGGATTTTTATGTATTAGTATTATATTTCAATCTATAAAAGTTATGTCGATTAGGAAATTTTTTTTAATGAAAATCTATCCTTATTTCCTCTTTGGTTTAATATTGTTACTTCCATGTCCATGCTCAAAACAATTATATCTTGGAAGTTATTTCCAATGATTGAAAAGTATTATGAATGACATTATAACTAAAATTGACTTAATTTTTGATAGATTAAAGTTTTATCATTTTAAAAATGTTCCAAATGAGTAATTTATTATCTTTTTAAAAAGTGTAAAAGGAATGTTTTTTAATGTATACCAAATTAAAATATCTTCATACTATCATGACAATTACATTATTTGAAGATTCATTTAATATTAAACTTGTTTATTTTAAATGAAAATTATTTTCAAAATATTCTATGGATTTTTAGTTAAAATTTTATCATTGGAAAAATGATATTTTCTGATGTTCTCAATTAATGGTTTAGTGTTTTAAGGGTATTTTTCATCTTTTTCATCAAACTTATTGGAAAATTATGATTAATTGGGGTAATTATCTAATGATACAATCCACATTATTCAAATAGATAATGATTATGTTGGCTATATGAAACCCTTTTCATTCCCATGGAAAAATCCAGTTACGATTATATTTTGATGAAATCTTTTTTCTTCCCACGATTTATTTACATAATGTAGAGATATTTATGAAACTAATTTATTTCCCATAGATTAATTATGTTTTAATTATCTCATTATTAGTCCCATTTATTTTATACAGGTTTAGATATATTGAATTGATGAATGGTTTATTATCTTGTGGAACACATATGTTTTCTTTTTATTATGTTACATATGGGCCTATAAAACCCCTCCAATTCATTAGGTAAAGACTTATTTCACAATTGATAATTATAAGAAATGAGTTGATGTACTCAATCCCCTATGGGTAATAGGTATGGATTCATGGCCCACTATGAAATGGGTACATGGTGGTCATTCGTTATCTTTTATGATATTGAAAACATGTATTGATTCTTGATCTTCTAGGATATGATGGTCTCAGTAGTTATCCTTAAAATATATATAGTTTAAATTCCTATGATAGTGACACAATATTATCAAATGTTGATATTCTAGTTATCTGAACTTATGTATCATGATTTATTTTTAGAGATTCCCCAATCTTGTAACATAAAATTTAATTTTACCTAAATCATGATTATTAACTATGAATTACTTGTATGGTTTTCTATTAATAATTTCACATTCTAATGCCCTATTTATCGTAAAATGTTTATATATGATCATTAAATGATATCTTCTCTAGTTACACTTACTAAGATTTTAAGCTAACCCATTATTTTGTTTTAGTTTTCACCTAGTTATGTTAAATGTTATTATATATGGTTATTCAAGAAGGGTAACATATATAAAGAATATTTCAAGAGATGATGAGGACACTAAATAAATAAAATATACATGCATATAGACACTGATTACAGTAAATATTTATGGGTTTTGGGTATGTATTTTCATAAGATGAATTGAATATTATTTTATATGGTTGTTATATATATATATGAAATTTTTGGGTCTATTAATTTAAGTAATGGATGGTTATATGTTCTATAAAATGGTCTTTGATGAATACAGTACCATATAAATTTTTTTGATTACTTTAGTGGTGGTTGTGATGCACGTATCTGGTACCAATAAATGAAATATAATTTTCATGAATATATCATACATTAGTATCATTCAAAAAATATTGGAGATGTATTATACAACATTTTAGGTTATATATTTTCAATGAATTAGAATTGATAATAGGTTTTTAGTTATGATCAATGAATTGGGATTCATGAAAGTGCACTTTGATAAGGAATGTATAAGGATGAACTGTTTATATTGGGATTACATGTAGTATATGTATTTTAAATATCAACCCTAAAAATAGAATGATTTCAATTTTTCTATTATTGATGAAAAATAATTCAAGGTCAAAATTCAGGTGAACTAAGGAAGACCAATTATTTGGGAAAATGTTAATATTCTCTTATGGTCCTAATGTGGATAGGGTCTAGTATGTAAAAGGGTACAAAAAAGAGGGGATTTATGTAATTGTTAGAGGGGTCAGTTCCTTCTACTTTTAAATAAAAAAGAGTGGTCAATTATTGGTTAATTTTTTATCATACATCATGTTATATTATATTATAATTTATTCAATATTTTTTTTACATTATCTAAATAAAATGTTCAACTACATCTGTTGAAAATGTATTCACTTCATATGGATTCTTCCAATCCTAAGGAACAATAAGTTAATCAATACGATGATGCTCCCAATCCCATATAATAATAGGCTTCTCCACAAGTTGATTAGACCAATCTCAAGGAACAACATATTGAAAATATATAAACATAGAAAATTATAGAAGGTAAAATACCAATGATTGAAATAATAGAAGTTTCATTGAATGATAGTCTAAAAAAAATTATTGTGAGAAGAAAAAGAATGAAATTAAAAGGAGTATATAATGAACATTGAAATCATTTTGACCCCAGCATGTCTATATTAATTAGTTAAATTAGGTTCAGTAGTCGAATAAAAAATCTATTTTACGTAGATATGTTTCATAATGTTGTGATCCCAATTAAGGAATTAATTTGGGAATATATTATAGTAAAATTATGATATATATTCCATATTGTGAAAAAATAGTACTATGTTTCATAAACATACTATTCAGTATACCATACAGAGTGAATTTTTACTAGACGATTATCGAATGATCTTTTTTATTTGTCAGTATAAGGGTCCATATAGCCTTTTAGACAATTATTATGAAGAATAATATCAGGGATGCTGAAGGGGAAGTAAACTAGAACCCACTACATATGTATATGAACATATAATATATCAATAATCATTGAATATGTTTATCAGTAACTATATGGTGGAATCCTTTTGGGTATATTTTTATTGGTAATACTATACATGGAAACTCATGTATTAATCACTTTTATTATGAATTATTAACATATGGAAAAAATACTGAGTACAAAAAATAAGTATCATTCAACAAAACCAACAAAAACTACCATAAATAATGAATGATTTATTCCTCACTTTTAAAAAATGGTATGTACTTTAAATATTTAATAATGCTTTTATATGTCATGTAACAATAATAAAATTATTCTATTTCTGTCATTATTCATACTGATAACACAAAATCCACATCCACTTCCATCATCCATGATGTTCTTGATGTTCCCACACGGGTCATTTAATTTTCATTGGATGTGTTTATATTAGATTACTACTACTAGAACATAACATTCTACTAAATTGTTGTATAGTGATTGTGGGGGGTCGATCCCATGGGTATCTGGACTGGCTAGATTAAACTATGGATTTGAACCATATTTTTAAGAGTTCCTAAAAGTTGATTATGTTTTATAACAATATCAATTTAAGGGATTTGAGGTTATGATCAGTGAGTGGGATGGGATTAGGATCAATTTTGGGGTTCATGTAAATGGATAACCTTAAATATAACTTGGTTTGGTCATAATTTTTAAGCTTAAAAGTAAAAAAGGGTCACTATTAGATGATGGTCAAACCATATATATATATATATATATCTAAGAGGAGAATATTACATGGTCTAGAGATAGTTATAACCTTGATTCATTAAGCCTGGATTATAAAGAAGATACTACCATAGGCTATTTTTCATAATATATTCCACTATAGTAAGTTCTGGGTCATTCATTCAGACATCCTGTGGTCCGAGATTCGTAAGAAAATTAGAAAACTTTTTTTGATAAACCATATTACTAACCCTAACGATAAAAAGATAATAATTATATTTTAATTATGTTCAGATACCCCTACTATAGACTACTACCATAAGCGGTTTAGATACACACAATAGAATAAATTAACAATAGTTAAGAATTTAAAAATATAATAAAAATGCCAAAAAAATTGACATTACCCAATTAAAGATCACACATACAAGAATAATAAATTTAAAATTAGAATTAATGACAGTATCAACCAAATAATTACATGAAACAAGAAATAGGGAATAATGCATCAAGTAGTTCATCATCAAACAAACATTAAATAAAAATCACATGCAACATAGCTTGGCAATGTAAAATGAAAAAAGAACGCATTTCATGATGATCCATGGTGCTTAAATTTATTTAAAACAATGAAATACATTAATTAATGTTGAGATGAGAGAGAAGGTAGAAGAAAGAATGGGAGAGGAAAACCAAGAATAATAAGAGAGAATCCAAAGTGTTGAATGTTATATCAATTGTGCGTCTATTTTAAGTAAATAAATAGGATATGACACAAAGTATGCAAATTATACTTCATGTAATTCTGATACCTTATTTTATCTATTAATATTATGTCTTGGTCATATCTCATCTGAATCTCATCCTTGATCATTTAAAGTTGGATGTTGACCCCCTTCATGACATGTAATGTGTCTTCATGACATGTATCCTACTTTGATGGGTTCTTGAAATCAAGAACTGATTTTTTTAATGTTACTAAATGTTTATTGGTAAACCACAATGTGTAATAATTTCATGGATTTTATTTTCTATATGACTTTGTTGATGAAAATTCATTTGTTTTAAAAGACGACTACATATCATGTAAGTGTGTTTCATGACGTGCAATGATCATTTATGGTCCCATTCTCTATATTTTCCATTGAAACATTAGAAACCTATTTCCTCTAATAATAAAAAATACATTTTGAATAATAATGTAAAACATGGGGAACCCATAATCAAATTATATCAAAATGCATAAATAAATTCATATTTTAATATCCTTGTACACTTTAAAATTTTCTTATCCTCAAGAAAAAAGCATCTCAATAGGGATTTCAAAAGGAATATTTTTATAATAGTAAACATTATTTAAAAATAGTTATATAAAACTAAGTGTAAGATGAAAAATTAATTCCTCAGAATCAATAATTCATATAAAATCACAATTTCATCATGGTTCAGTAATTTCAACGAATTTCTAATTTTTAGTTTAGTTTTTTAATGTTTTCTTAAAATCTATACCCATTTCATGGTTAACATCACAATGACTGTCCCCTCGTGACACTGGGTAAAATTAAAGTAGAGATATTCTCATACCTTGAATAAATGTTCATATCTATAAGATTTTATTAGGTCTATCAGCTCTACATTGTCAAGAAAAATACACAATCAATCATGAGGGCTTTAGAAAAAGATTCAAATGACTCAAGGGAAGAGGGACGATGTGTATATAGTGAAATGAAAAATCTAAAATGGGGAGTAATATTTGAAGTATAATTCATTATTTTTGTGAGTAATGTAATGAAATAAATCCTCCCATACCAATTGAAATCAGTACTCCCAATATCTAATGGAGGATCTATGAATATATCAAGTGAGTTCCGAATGTATCAATTTCCTTAGATTTTCATTCCATGTTATATTATTTTTCAAAATTCATGTGTAGAACAGATCTCACATCTATCCCCTTACCACATATACTCCTTCAAGGGATTCATCGTTATAGAAAGGGTGATTTTTATCCTTCCTAATACATAACCCAATAATATTTTCCTTTTTCCTTTTTCTTTTTTTAAGGAACATGATTGGGATAAAATTATTTGAGTTACACATTAATCAATGTAAAATAGTATGTTAAGAACCCCAATAGATATCCATAGTAAAATCATATAGTTTTCAATGGTTAAAAAATATCACCCACAAATTTTTCCATGTGAAGTAGTCCATAATAAAATGTGAATAGTATGAAGGGGTACTGTATCATACTAAGTTAATTTATGTAATCTATAGGCTAAATAGAGTAAAATTGTATGGTTGGTATCAATATTATTATATCGAAAAATATTTTCTCAAATAAACCAAAATTTTATTTTTTTAGTCATAGCCTTATAATGATCTCAATTCAAATTTTGATTGGTTTACATGTCCTTGGCTTCACTCAAGAAATATTGTCATAAAATAATATGCAATCATAGCATCCTCTCAATAATGGGAGTAAATATTGAATACTAGAAATTAATCAGGGTATAAAATCAATTAATAATTCAATTAAAATTATTTTAAAATATTTTTTATTTGAATTAAATTGCTAAACTCAAATGTCATTTTAAAAATCTAAATTGGGTAAAACCATAGATTACCATCAATTTACAACATATCATTTCATTTTCATTAAATCAGTGAAATGAGTTTTGGGTATAAATAACAATTCTAAATCAAATGTATCCTAGATAAACAAAAACAAGAAATAATTCTGGTTTATTGATATTGAAACTGTAGAAAGGATCACCCATAATAATAATTTGATTGTGTCTTCACTGTCCATGAAAGTTCCATGGGAGAGGTTTGATAGATTATATGATGGGAGTTGAAATGGAAATTTTGAAAAGTAATGTTTCTGAATCTATAGATCTATGTAATGAGTATAATTCCATGGGGAAACATGAGCAATTTTGATTTTTGATTTGTACTACTTGCACTATTGGTTAGAAATAAAAATCTTTTATGGTATAAAACATTAGTCCACTTGGTTTAAATGCTTCATAAATAGTAAAATAGGTAGGTGCACATAATGAATATAAATGAATGGAATTATATATAAATAAAGGAATTTTTTTACAATAAACATCAGTAGACATATGAATAAAATTAAAATGTAAAAAAACTAAAGAATGGAACATAAATGAGAATCAGGAACAAAAATGAACAATGGGTTTAATCCCATTAGGTCCTAGTAATGATGTCATTATCCATATATATGGACTAGTTTATCGGTTTGTATTATCCATTATATCATATTTTAGTTGTCTTCGACAGCTACTAGAGGCAGTATCCTCTAGATCTCATGGTCATTTGGTAGGATTGGTCACTTCAAGGGTGCTCTAAGAAAGGATCTAGTTTGGATGTAAAGGTGTCAATGATTGTTGTAGTGGTGAAGTATGGTTCGAATATATATCTAGTGATATATCAATAAGATGGTTCTCGACATTAACCTCATGTCAAGTCATCTATATAATATGGGAAGATATCGATTTCACTGTCACATCAATGACCATAGACAAAGAAGAATATCTAGACATGTTTACTAAAATTGTGTAATGAAATAAATAATAATCCCATAAAATAAATAAAAATTACTATATCGTGTATATATAATGTGAAAAGATAAAACAATAACATATAATACAAATAGTAAAAAAAATGGGAAACCTAAAAGCTTACAAAAATAGTTGGGGGTGTACTCATGTAGACTAAGAGAAATCAACGTTATTAATAATCTCATCTACAATCTGCTTCTGAATAGAGTGTGGCTACAGATTCCCTACCTAGTCAATAAATGTAAGATTGTTTGTAATGATGGTAGATTTTGGAATTTTTGTATTGAAGGGATGTGAATGGAAGATACAGGGACTGGTGTAGAGGTTGTGGATGGAGGTGGGGTAGGCTCAGTTTAATGATCAACAAGTTCTTATTCAGTATGGTTATAGACCTATGGTGCCCACTGGTAGGCGACACCATCAATTAAATGTAGTAGCATCTTGTGCCTCCGAACAGATTTAATAGACTCCATAGGACAATGGGAGGTGAGTGGAAAGGAGAAATCATATATGTTTGGATAAAAATCTACATGGGTGATGAATGATCCGCCCATCATCATGCATCACGAACTCTACATATGAAATCTATAGTAGAATGAAAATTAAGAGGACATTTCTACATTTGGGACACCCATGTCTATAGAGAGTACGATGACATACACCTATCTAATGGTACCAAAAGACTATGTTTGAGTGAACTAGGTATGCCTCAGTGCCCTATAAAGAATGCTAGGTGATATACATTGATGTTGGGTGGACATTATAATCCTGGGATCATGCTTAGTGTGAGAATCTCATCCAATCATCAACCATATATGATTTTAATCTGACATGTATGGAACAACAAGCATGGTGGGGAATATCTCGGATGTGGGAAATTCATCAATATAAATAATGATTCCTATGATAAACACCATGAAAGGATGTTCGTGTGGTCATATGACTAATCTGAAGCATAGGAAATAATTTTTGACCTCAAATCTGGGCAGATACTCAGGAAACATATCTTAGTATATATCTTTGAACATAAATATCATGTAGGGGTTATTCAGGCAGTCGAGGAGTTGGAGAACCTCATCACTGATATGCAGGCATGCGTGGAAGGCTATATCGGGAGTAAGGAGGGTCATCATTGGGTTTTCTTATATATGGTTGTGGGAATATAGTTCTTGGTGTCTAAAAAGTGTTGAATGGGTGTTGTTTTGGGTAAACATCCTCATACTACCCACTAGATTTGTATTGGGAGTCCACATGGTTGATAGGAACTTTTGGGACTATATTAGAGGTGGAGGATGAAGACACATGGGATCCAGGAGGTCTGACACCTTTCATATGCTTCATCTCTGGTAGATGACATTTCTCATGCATGATATTGTATGGGGGAGTTCTTA
This sequence comes from Viscum album, assembly GCA_963277665.1. Lineage (NCBI taxonomy): Eukaryota > Viridiplantae > Streptophyta > Magnoliopsida > Santalales > Viscaceae > Viscum > Viscum album. Next base: position 1,271,795,625 of record OY728132.1, on the reverse strand, counting down.
TAGTCTTCATGAATGAAATTTCAGTATCATGGTTGGATGAAGAGTGTTGAGGATATAAGAGGATGTGTTATGGGTTCATGAAGAAGGGCAGTAGGGTGTGAGTGGCGAACCGAGGGAGGAGGGTGGTTCGATGTTTGGTGTGATATGAATAGGAGGGGTGTCATGTGTGTTTTGAAACCTAGGATCATGACTTTAAAAAATCAGGTACATAACACGACATGACATGAGATTCATGAAATATAATGTTTTAATTTATTTTTGTTTTGGGATGTGGAAATACACATCGTGAATAATGGTTACATGATGATTAATTTCTTATTTTGGACCAGATTTTTGTTCTGAACTTATTCCTTTTCTTATGGAATGTCCCTTTCTATCCTAAATCTTATTTGAACATAATTTATCTAAAAGTTACCAAAACATGGTTTCCTCCCAGTTATAACTTCATTTAATGTTGATATATTAACTCTTTGATTCTCAGACTAGTTTTATGATAATGACACTACCCTAAGATAAGGTTTATTCATACATTTTAAACATTTGACCATTGACCATGAGTTCATTTCCATGTTCCTTATTAATCTAAATGGTCCCGTAAGGAAATATTTTTATAACCACAAAGGCTCTTGACCATCTTGATTTCAACATCCCTGAGAATTGATTTAATTGTTAGTTGAAAAATAATACTTTTATTTCCTATTATGAAAATGAATCTAGAAATGTGTTGATAATTCCATTTCATTTTTTTTCCTTATAGATGAGGGAATTTTTGTAAAAATCATTTCTGATTTCATCCAATTCATCTTACAATAAAATCTTATCTTTTCTAGATTTTTTAAAATCAATATTGAGATTTTAAATCTCCCAATATAAGTGATTCTCAATTTCTACATGAAAATAAAATAGATTTCCATACACTAATTAGAAGGGGTGGTACTAATTTGTGTTTTTTACATAGTAAGGTGCACCCATAGTGCATCATCTAACTTTATACTCAAATCATTTTTATGTCTTTATAATCATTTTTAAATGATATTATTAATTTCATTTTGTTACAATTCAACTTGACCCCTTATTTTCATAAGTTAGGAAGGTCATATTCAATACATGATTCAATATTTCTCCAGTAGTCTATTAATGTCTTCATGGATAAAATGTTTCCCCTGATCACTAATGAGTAGTTTATAAATCCAAATAATGAAAAAATTCCCCATGAAATTAATGAACATATTTTTTATGTCATGAGCTATAGCTTCAAATTCTACCGATTTGAAAATGAAGGTAGCATAAACAAGAATATATGATGTTCGATGAGAATTAAAAAATGGCCCCATGAAATATGTTCCCCATTTATAAAACATTTTGAAATTGAATGTTCGTTTTTGGGGAATTTTATTCCTTTTTCCAATGGTTCTTGTTTTTTTGTTACTGATAAATGATTTGACAACAATCCCTTGCATCTTGGTAGATGATGGACCAGAAAAGAGTACTCTACATACTATTTTATTATGTACATTCTGGTCCACGATTTCCTCTAGTTGGTGACTGATTAGCCACCATAAGAGGCTAATATTCATTGCTAATATATGTAGTTTTCATGTGACTTTCTATTCATAAATACCATTTTAGTTCATTTTACATTTTGAACACCCATTCTCATCATTTGTGCACTTCATGCCTAATGTGCACCAATTTAGGCCCAATGTTTCATGTGATTTTAAAGAATGTAACTATAAATATTTTAATTTGATATTTTTTTAAATGGATATGAACTTAATTATGAACATTTTTTATTAAGGGATCAATGTATTATTAATAAAGGATGATGGAGATATTTGGCGATTAAAGGAAACAATTCTGGAGAAGGCAGATTGGATATCATCCCACTGATCTGACTATGGGGCCCACAATACAGGTATAATGAAGCCCAAAACATATAGGAGACTATAAGAGATATAGGGGAACAAATAAGTATTCTGGAGCTAGTGCTAATTCGTCCTTAATAGTGGTGATTAAGGAGGCCCAAGTTCAAGATTTAATTTTGGGCCAGAGTCTTCGGCCCAGAAAAACAGCCCACTATTTCAATCATATCTCCCGAACCACAAAGTATTTTGGGCTGAAATTTTACATTCCGTTTGGGGACATCCGGGGATTCATTTAAGTCTTCTAGGGACCACTCATATTAGGCCTTATAAAAGGTCCTTTAGGCGCGTCTTTCCGGCGGATGCAAGCTAGCTGCAACTTCGGGGCAAGAAGTGGAAAAGTCTCTCCTCATTAATGTTCCACCCACCTATCCCCAACATAATTAATTAAAGGAACATGGGATGTTGGGGGATCAGTCAAGGATTCATTTTTTCCTATTTAAGGTATGAGTGGTGGCAGATTTATGGAGGTTGGGTGCTTTCTTTTCATTGTAATGTTATTATGCCAATTTGCCTTTGTAATGTTCTTCCTTCTCATGTAAGTTGTTCGAATTGCCTTAGTCTTCAATAAAAGTTCTTATTCTTCTCTTGTTATGTTCTTATCATTTTCACCTTGATACCAGTGCCTCAAGGTGTGAATTTATTCACAATAAACCTTGTGATTTTGTTCACACAACGGTGGAGTGATCGTTTCATTGTTTTATTTTTCTTCTCCAATTCCGCTTCTTTAAGTCGACTTCCCACTTCCATTTATTTAATAGCATAAATGGAGGGCTAAACCCTTATGAGTTGGTCCTAGGGAGTTGCATGTGGAATATTGGATGTTATTTTATGATCTAAAATTCTGTAATAATTTCATTAATTTATGATTTCCATTTGATGATTAATTTCTTCTTCATCTTCGCCAACTTTAACAATGACACATTTCGAGTGCTAGTACGATCCAATTCCCTAGAGTGATCATTAAATTGATCCTCTAAATGCATTGGTGATTATCCTTGTAATTGTGTAGGGATAAAATTGGTGAATGGTTTTGAGGAATTATATCATTTTGTGGATGTGTCTTGAATTAATGAAACGAACGTTATAAGAAAATAAATACATCAAATCTAACCCTAGTAACAACTTAGGATCAACTCATCTCCATTAATTGTTTTAGACTAAGTAAGTGTATGTTTTAATTTATTTTCTTTTAATTAAATCAGTAGTTATTCAAATCAATTCAATCTGAATAGTTGGCCACTTCATAGCGAAATCCTTCCAAGATCAGAGTGTTTTTAGGTTCCTTCTTCGGTCCCTGTGGATTCGACCCCTACCTGTACTACAACAACCGCATACCTGTAGGGTAAATTTGGGCGCAAACAAATTTTGGTGTTGTTTCCGAGGACCCAAGAAAGTACTTTAGACACACATCTTCTTTTCTCACCCCACATTCTCTATTCTCAACCCCATCTCTCTTATCTTTACCCCTTTCTGTTTGTGTGTGTCCTGAGAATCTAGAATCCAACTTTCCATCTTCTCCAATGGAGTATCTTCCAAATTATCATGTCACAAACTCATGATGGAATGAAATGGAAAATGAATATTGGGAAGCCCCTAAATTAGAAAATTTCTTTGATCAACCCTTGAATAATTACCACACACCCGATGGGATGTACAATCAATGGGATGATGATTGTTTAAAGGATGAATTTCCAGACCCCTCGAGGATGATTGAAGAGATGAAACTTAATGATGTTTATAATTTACAAACTCCTATCCAGCCTAATCCTCAAAAAATCTTCGAAAAATTGTGTAATAAAATGGAGATGATGAGTTCTGAGGTATCATCATTGAGATTAGAACTACAATGCAATAATACTTGTGAGGAACACATCCATACACCAATTGTACCTTCTGAAACCTTATGTGGAGTGTTTAGTTTCCCAAAAAACTCTCATGAACTTATTGAAGAACCAACCTTTGGAATTATGGTAGGGGAATTTAATCAAGAAATTGTTAAAGGGTCTTTAAATCAGGAGGAAATTGATTTTTTGAATTCAAAAGATAATAACTTGACATCATGGATTGAGCTTCCTGAACGTGGCTCCATTAGTGAATTTTTAGGGCCACCGATCACTGAACAATTAAGAGAAATCCCAAACATTGAGCCCATACCTACTCCTAGAATTCAAATGGACACTTTTGGGGATGAATCATATTTTTACAAGGAACGAATTCATTCTAATGTCTTTAGATAAGAAACTAATTTTCATTCAAATTTCCAATATTCTTTAGAAAATTTCAACCAACCCGAACTCAAAATCATTGTCCTTCCTTACCCACTTGAGTATCCCATCATTTTTTGATAAACAAGAGCTTGGGGTTTTCATTCATTCATCTCATGAAACCCAAAAAAGGGGGTTGATCTTTGATTTATTAGGAAAGACTACAAAATAAAAAAGATCAACCATTTCTGATATTCCTTGGATTTTCCCATTCATTTTAGAAAATAGGATTCTTCATGAATTAAACTACAAAACTTCTTACCAACCACAAGGGATACACATTCTCAATAATGTTGAAGTATAGAAAGATGAGGTCATTAAAATTTTTAAATTTGGAATTGGCTAAGTTGGGGGGTTCAAGTCGAGCTAAAGACATTAAATTAAGCGCTGAACGGGAGGCAACCTGCGGTTTTTATGTTTTATTTCATTTAATTAGTACCTCAGACTATTGACCTGTTTTTCTTTTATGAGTAAGGATGGGTATGAAAGGGGAGAACCATATTCACCCGTGTCACGTGGTGTGATCCTTGAGTAATACCTTACCTAGAAAATTAAGAGAAGACAATGTATCATCAGTTTGTTTTATTTATGTTTTTGTAGGTTAAAAAAAATATATTGTTGACCTGTTCTTATTTTAGGAGTATGGATGGGTATGAAAGGGGAGCACCGTATTCATCCATGTCACGCGGTGTGATCCCTGAGTAATACCTTACCCGGAAAACATAAAGAAGACAACGTATCATCAGTTTGATTTTTAAAATTAAAAAAAGGGAAACCTATAAAAATGTTGATACTTGGTTTTAAATAAAATTTTTGTTGTTTGTTTTGTCTGGTTTGTTCTTCTTTGTATAGTTCAGGGACTATTTTGGGTGATACATATTCGATCAAGGAGGTGAATACATCTCCAAAGAGATAAAAAGAGTAATATGGAGCATCATGAACTTCAACTTCAAAAATCAGGTGAATTTGTTCCATGTTTATCATTTTCAATTTCCTCTTTGAACTCCTCACCTCTACCCCTTCTAATATTTCTAATCTTTAAGCACTGGGGACAGTGTTATTTTAAGTTGGGGGGGGATGAAAATGTGTGGAAGGAAAAATTTCATTAACCTTGAACATGATAACACACATTCCAAACTCTGAAATTGGATATCAAATAATTTTGCATGCCTTGATTCTGATTTTAATGCAAGTTTATGTTCATGTGCATAGATATTGGAAAGTTCGGTTGTCCGATGTGATTTTTCACTGTTATATTTTCATTCATTTAATAAAAAACACAATGCACGTCCTTTAGATTGTGGGGTCTTAGTTTGAGTTCTTGGGGACCCATAATAAATATCATAGGATTGGCAATAATTTTAATTTTAACATGAGTATTAAAAAAAATTGCGCGTAGAGCAATGAATTGACCTAATGTGTGGCTTTCGGCACTTGGGGATCACGACTCCATAGTTGTCTGGCCAAGAGTTGGGCACTTTATCTCTATTTGTGGTAATTTGAATTTGTTTTTGATTGAGTTAACTCGAGATTATGCCCGAGTATGTGAGCTTCACTTGGTGCCCTAAGGTCTTTGAGCCTGGGAGTAATCGGCAAAGTCTTGCTACATGGGTTGACTCGATTGAGTTCAATTTCAATTACCATTGCAAAATTTCAAAAAAAAAAGAGAAAAAATAAAAAAATGAGTACTCATATTATTATTAAAATTTGATTGCTCCTAGTGCTTCCATCTTTTCTCCCTCGAATGGAAATGAACCCCCATGTCTATTGTGACGCACAACACTTCATCATGCTTAATTGAATTTGGATGAAATGTGGAAATTAATTTGAACAAAGGAATGAGATTGGGCTTGAGATATGCCTGTGGACATAGCTTGTATTAAATGATTCTGATGGGTTTCATAATTGTTTGGTATGTGATCTTTGGGTGAGAAATGTGTATTAAAATGTTTTTGGAAAAGGTCATTCGAATTTCATTTTTTTGAGATATATTTTGCTCGGGACTAAAAAAACTCAAGTTGGGGGGTGTGATTAGCCACTATAAGAGGATAATATTCATTTTTAATATATTTAGTTTTCATGTGCCTTTCTATTCATAAATACCATTTAATTGCATTTTACATTTTGAGCTCATTCTCATCATTTGTGCACTTCATGCCTAATGTGCACCAATTTAGGCCCAATGTTTCATCTGATTTTAAAGAATATAACTATCCATATTTTAATTTGATATTTTTTTAAATGGATATGCACTTAATTATGAACATTCTTTATTCAGGGATCAATGGATTATTAATAAATTATGATGGAGATATTTGGCGATTAAAGGAAACAATTCTGGAGAAGGCAGATTGGATATCATCCCACTGATCGGACTGTGGGGCCCACAATACAGGCCCAATGAAGCCCAACATTTATAGGAGACTATAAGACATATAGTGGAACAAATACTTATTCTGGAGATAGTGCTAATTCGTCCTCAATGGTGGTGATTAAGGCGGCCCAAGTTGAAGATTTAATTTTGGGACAGAGTCTGCGGCCCAGAAAAACAGCCCACTATTTCAATCATATCTCCCGAACCACAAAGTATTTTGGGCTGAAATTGTACATTCAATTTGGGGACATCCGGGGCTTAATTTAAGTCTTATAGGTCCCACTCATATTCGGCCTTCTAGAAGGTCCTTTAGGGACGTCTGTACGGTGGATGCAAGCTGGATGCAACTTCGGGGCAAGAAGTGGAAAAGTCTCTCATCATTAATGTTCCACCCACCATTCCCGAACATAATTAATTAAAGGCACATGAGATGTTGGGGGATCGGTAAAGGATTCATTTTTTACTATTTAAGGTAGGAGTAGTGGTGGATTTAGGGAGGTTGGGTGCTTTCTTTTCATTGTAATGTTATTATGCCAATTTGCCTTTGTAATGTTCTTCCTTCTCATATAAGTTGTTCGAATCACCTTAGTCTTCAATAAAAGTTCTTCTTATTCCCTTGTTCTGTTCTTCTCATTTTCACCTTGATACCATTGCCTCAAGGTGTGAATTTATTCATACCAAACCTTGTGATTTTTTCACACAACGGTGGAGTGATCGTTTCATTATTTTATTTTTCTTCTCCAATTCCGCTTCTTTAAGTCAACTTCACGCTTTCATTTATTTAATAGCATAAATGGAGGGCTAAACCCTTATGGGATGGTCCTAGGGAGTTTCATGGGGATGATTGGATGTTATTTTATGATCTAAAATTCTGTAATCATTTCATTAATTTAATATTTCCATTTGATGATTAATTTCTTCTTCATCTTCGCCAACTTTAACAATGACACATTTCGAGTGCTAGTACGATCCAATTCCTTGGAGTGATCATTAAATTGATCCTCTAAGTGCATTGGTGATTAGCCTTGGAATTGTGTAGGGATTAAATTGGTGAATGATTTTGAGGAATTATATCATTTTGTGGATGCGTCTTGAATTAGTGAAACGGACATTATAAGAAAATAAATACAACCAATCTAACCCTAGTAACAACTTAGGATCAACTCATCTCCATTAATTGTTTTAGACTAAGTAAGTGTATGTTTTAATTTATTTTATTTAAATTAAATCAGTAGTTATTCAAATCAATTCAATCTGAATAGTTGGCCACTTCATAGCCAATTCCTTCCAAGATCAGAGTGTCTTTAGGTTCCTTCTTCGGTCCCTGTGGATTCGACCCCTACCTGTACTACAACAACCCCATACCTGTAGGGTAAATTTAGGCGCAAACAGTGACATATGAAACATGTCTAATACAAATGGTATTTTTTCTCTAGGATGAAATGTCTTAATAATCCCTTATCACATTGCCAAGAAATGAGTTATTCATCGAAGTAGTGGTGTAAAATTTCAACTAAAACCCTTCTTCTTTTCTTGTTGGAGATGTCTCTGTGTAGAAATATCATGGAACAAGATATTTAAATATATTCAAACCATAGTTTTTTCTTATTCTATAGACAGTTTAATTAGTGAATTTGACCTCGATATCTATTTTGTCTTCATATTTTATATGGGGTGTGGGAAGTCCGGATAAATGGTCAGTAAGGGAATTTTTTGTCCCTATGGAATCCTTGATGATGATGTTGAATTAATGTTTCGAAAGGATCCACCACATTATTCTTGGTTTTGAATCATTTTTATCCTCAAATATCATATGGAATCATGGTTAGTGTACACAATTACCATTTACAACACGAGATATGAGTGAAATGTCTCAAAAAAACTGATAATATATCCTTCTTTATAGTTGAATAGTTCACCTACAACTCATTAAATTTGTGACTAGAATTGATGAAGGGATAGAATATGGGACCAACTTGATATCCTTGGATAGTTCAAACAATGAAGTTGATGGCATCACACATCAATACAAAATATTTTTTCTCAATTAAGTGAAATAATTACAATAGAAGCTACTAAGAATTTTATTAATGTGTCGAATGATCTCTAAAAATATTTAGTGAATTAAAATATATTTTATTTCTCAAAAATATTTTAAAATGGTGGATATGTTTCACAAAAATATTCATTAATCACTAATACAGTCTAGAATTTCCTAGAAATCTCATTCTACATATTAATTTTGAGGGAATAAGAAATATTTAATAAATATTATTTTAGAAGGATCCACAAACATGTTGTTATTGGAAATTTTTTTCTATGGACTATGCCTAAATGAACCATGAATAGGAACATTCCTCGTTCAAAACCATTCACTTCTCTTTATAGTGTTATAAGACTAATTTAACGTTTCCTTGGAAATTCATAAAATAGCGTCAATAAACTAAAAATTAAACCATTATAATTTCTATGAATTTCCTGGTCATATCAAGGAATATATGTGTCATTCACCTTTTAATGGTTTCTAGTTAATTACACATACCAAAACACATTCACCCATAGGTGAAGGTACTAAATTGTTATGTGAATTTATATTTATATTAATCAACTGGGTTGATTAGTATTTGTTTATATCCTAAATATGCATCTAAGAATAAATTAAATTCATGTCATACGAGTCTCTCAAGAATTTGATCAATAATGGTAAAGGAAAAAAATTATTTTTTAAGTTTCCACATTTAGGTTTCAATAGTACGTTCATAATCAACATCATGTGATGGTATGATTCTAGATCATTTCTTCTTAATTATTATTATCAACTGTGGGACCACATTTATTTGGAATGACCTACAACAGTCTCACCCATTCACTATATGAGGTTGAAAAAATTCTTATAGCATCAAAAATATTAAGTACATATTTCATGAAAACTTCCCTCCTTGGTGGGGTGAGATTCCTCTTAGGTTGGGGTTTGGGTTTTTCACATTCATAATATAAAATCATTTTGGGTTAAAATGAAAGAATGATTTTTTTATGTCATATACTCCCAAGAAATCGAATTCTTATGTCATTATATGACTTCATTAAATTTCTCCTCTTATGATGGTGTTATTTATGTGTTAATAAGGACTATTAGTGTAGTAGTAGGATCAAGAAATGAAAACTTGTGTGTGCTGGGGAGGGGGTTCAGTTCTAGTTTTACTGTCTAAATGACTAATGGTATTAATGGTTTGATGATGTCCCTTAAAAAAGTTTATATGTATTTAATTTACTAAAATTAAAATCCCCCCTTCTGTGAAGGGAATCTTATTACAGTTATCATCGATGTATAAGTAGGAATCTCAATCACTTATGAGAAATGTAGCTTGGAAGTAAAAAAGAATCATCTATTGATTTTTTTTCTTTCTACAGGTCAAACACAACTTGTTCATCACATACAAAAAAATTGAGCTTTTTATTTTTTTTACATCAATTGGTTCATTCCTAGTGTCAAGGAATGGTTAGCCTAAGATAATTGGAACATATACTTCTTTTTCCATATCTGTAACGAGGAAGTATTCTATAAAAATGAACTATCCAAATATGACTATGAACTTTTTGAGATATCTGCACAGATACTTTACTATTTAGTCAGATAATCAGAGTGATACTCTAGTTATTTTGGGTTTCAAGAGTCATTTTTTTGAAATACAGTCATCGACACGATGTTCATGCTAGGTCCTAAATCACACAATTCTCTTCTTGAATTAAATTTTTTTATTGTGAATGGTATTGAGAAAATCCTATTATCTCCCATTTTTTGTGGATCATTAGTATAAAAAATAACATAACTCTCTATATTTAATAATATAATTCCATTTATTCTATTTCTCATTTTTTTAATGTAGTTACTTAATAAATTTTCCATAGGTATTCATTTGAGATATTTCATACAAAAATTGAATATTTATGTGAAATTTTTTGAAAAGATCCAAAAAATTATTATATTCCATTCAATCCTTCATTGCCTACTTATTTCTAAAAAAGGGAGAGGTATTTAATAATTATGTGGAACAAGTTTTTTATATATTTTTATTATTCATAAATTGGAGCTTGTGTGGTTGGTAGAGCGACTCTAGGTATCTATAGAGTAGTTTCAATTGGATTTCTTCATTTTTTTTCTATAACCGTCGTAAATAATTTTGCTTCCATATATTTTTTTCTTCTCCTCTACTTGGTTACTGAAAAAATATCATTTGTACACTCTTCAAAACCACTAACATTGCCCCCTACATTTTGTATGTCTCCTTATTACATATTAGAGTACCACACAATATCTCTAACAAGGTCCTTGAGATCTGAACCCTTTATTGCTCAATGATACAAGGATCCCCTTATTGATCATTCTTTTGGTTATCTTGGGTGGTCATCCTAAAATATTCCTTTTGAATAATGTTTGAGAGAATATTTTCTATATTATTTTGGAGAGGAATAGCCTATTGTGGAGGTAATTGTGGGCTGGTTTTATATTCTTGTTGTTCAATATAAGGGTAAGGTTGTTCTATTACTTTATGAGGTTGTATATTCATAATATTAATTGGTAATTATATTGATTATCTTTGGTTAAGTAATTGTGTCTAAACACATAATTGATGATGATACAAATGATTAAATTTTGTAGTTATATAATTATCCTCTATTGATAATACTGTTGTGGTTACTAAATGTTTTGATTTTGATGCTTTTAATTAATGTAATTAAAGTCTTCGATTTTTTTCCTCAAGAACAACTGTGTTGTCTTTATATTGGTGTAGCACACCACACATTTCATAACATAGGATCTCTATTATAAGAGAAGGATGGGGAGGTGGTGTAAGAGGTAGCACAGTGTGTTCTGACTTCTTGGTTAATTATTCTATAATAAGGCCCTCATATAGAACATTATGTAATCTTGAGTTAAGTCAATAATATGAATTTTAATTACATCAAGGATCTTTTCAGTTTTAGAGTATAATGAATTTGGTCATAACTCGTACATAACAACTATAATATTACAAGTAGACACTTATACTAACTATCCAATTTTATTCATAAAACAAGAAACATTTTAAAAAGTTACATGGTTAGTTTTATGTTTAAACAATATTAATTTTACTCGGTCTTATTAATGACTCTATTCTTCTTTATTGAATGTGAAAAAAATTCAAAACATGGGATGAGCACAAAAAACATAGTAATGGATACATAATTAATGAAAACTATTAGTCTTTCCAAAACATGTACTCCATGAATACATTACCAAAAGGTAAAACTATTCACCCATAAGAAGTAATAAAAACACATAACCTAATAGAAGCTCATTGCATACCCTTATGGTAACCAAATTATTACCACAAAGACCATATAAAGAAATATATAACACATAATGAAATCATGGGACACAAACATACATAAATAAAATAACCATAATGTTGAATTTCACACATACCACTAAATGGATTATCCATACGGCTGATATAAATACCCAATGAATTGTGGGATATAACATAAATAGAGGTTATAGTGGACACTATTAGAGGTGTAAGGTTAAAATTGAATGATATTCGTTTCGAAAGGCACTAGTTCATTGTACACAGAAACACTATGTTCTATATCAATTAGATGTAGGTGCATTTATGTGTCTATTGAACACATAGCATAGAAACATTTGAGTATATTGACTATATTGGTGTTGTTATTAAATAATGGAATAAATTATGGTTTGTGGGTTTTAGAAGGAAATTAAATGACATGAGATTTAGAGAAGTCATATCCTCTATATCAGGTATTTACGTTTCATTTTAGCCAAAAGGATTCCTTGAATTTAATTCTACTAAAGGTAAGAATTATAATAGGAACATAGGGATATCATTATCTTATTTTGGAATATTTTGGGTGAAAAAAGGGGCTTGAGAGGTGTGATTAAGTGGGTAGATGTGGTGGCCTTTAATATGATGGAGGAGGGGAACTTTATGAATGTTTTGAAATATTATTTTATTATATATTTATTTTTAAATTATAAAGTATCAAAAGTGATATATGTATTGTATAAGATTAATATAGGTCCATATACCCTCCTCTAATAGGTTTTATATTGGATTATGTCACAAATTTAACTTTATCATTTGAATTTAACACCGAGCATAATAAATTAACTCTTACCATGTCTTCTTGTATTTGTACACTATAAGGTTAATATGGTTTTTATAAAATCTCAAGAGAACCTCATGTGGTTAATTAATGAAATATGTAACATTATCTATTTAATTTGGGTAAATATCATATTTTAAACTATTACATCATTTAATAAAATTGTATTTGTTTTTAAAAACAATTATGTCAATTTGGACACTATTTAGTAATTGATTTTTTTAAAGTCATAACACAATGATTTATACAAAAAATTGAATTCACTCATATATAACATATAAAAATAATCCTAAAATTCATGGATGGCATCAAAATTTTTAAATTATATTTTTTAAAATATTTATAATATCATTTATTTTTATTTTTCATTAATAAGGTAATCACTACATCTTAATTGTGTCATAAATAAATTTACTTTTTTAATGTACAAAATTTATAAATAAAATTTTATGATGTAGAAAATTATTTCCGAATTCCAATGAGTATTTATATTTAATTATTTCAGTTATATAACCCCACATTAAAATCATTTTAGTAAAAAGATAATTTTTTTGTTATATTTATCTTTTCTATAAATTAATTATTTTAACATGTCATTATCATACCCATGTAAATCCATGGGGTCCTAAAATTGCCCCAATTAAGCTCATGGTCTTACATATATCATTACATATGATTTGGACACATTTTAGGGCAGTATTATATTATTATGATATTATTTTTTCACGTATTTACCTAGTTTAGAATTTTACTATGGTAATTAAAAATAACTACTGAAGTTACTATTTATAGTATTCAAAAACAAAAGGTACCTATTTAAAAATTTTAAAACTTATAATTTGAAATATGGAATCAATTTTTCTAAATTCACAGCATAGAATTGAACCAATTAATTTAAAATTAATTTAATTTTTCAAAACCAGAATGTTGGTTTTTAAGAAGTAAAAATTATCAAAATATTGACATGTGTTTATGTTCAATTTCGTTTTGAAATTACTTCCAATGAAAAAAATTTGAATAAGTTATAAAAACATAACACAAATACACATTAATCCAACTAAATGGACAATATATCAATATAAATAAATTAGATGAAAATTTAGTTTAGAATAAAAATGTAGTATTTTTAAATATTAATTAAAATATGGATTTTATTAACAAAAATACTAAAATTTCACTAAAATAGAATACTGATGTCAGTATTCAAAATAAAACGTTTATTTTTGCCAAAAAAAATATAAAAAACTGAAAAAAAAATAAATTTAAAAATTGTACTTCATCCAACGGTAGTAAAACAAACTTTTAAAAATATTACAGTATTTTATTCTGATAATTGGATTCATTCTCATTTTAAACCTCTAAAATTTATTTGATAAATGTAATGATTTGTGAGAAACATGGGTAATAATATTTTAGTATTTTATTTTTATTCTTCCTAATCCAACGGCTATGCATTAACTAACATTTAAAATAAAAATATTTTTATTTTATTATTTTTTGGTACAACTAAAAATTATGTGCAACGTATGATTTTAGAGAAAACTATTTATTCATATCGAGTATACGTTCAAAAGAAGAATCCAATTTAACATAAAAATAATATCCTATTCAAAAATATTAATTGATATGAAAATGAATTATTTTATAAATACCTGCGATGTTGTTTTCTTTCCCCACATGTGGAAATTACGTCCTCTTAATTTTAAAATTTTGATCGGTAACATCATTGAAATTACCACATTGGAAAAAGAGTCAATAAAACTAAAACATTAAAATAATGAAAGGGAATTAAAAAAGGTTACCTAAGATAACACATACTAAGATTACATGTAGGAAAAGATGGATATTGTAGAAAAAGTAATAATATTTTTCTGATGGAGAGTGACAGAAAATAAGATCACAATAAAGTTAATAATCAGAAAATATCAGACTTGTAATGGGTTAAATGGTCATTGATTTTGTAGTATGAATATTAAAAAGACAAAATTTTTGTTTTAACATTATTTCCATAATATTGAGTAATTAATTTATGAGCTTGACTATGTACATTAGGAAACAAAATTACTTGTAATGTTGAATTTCATCCTTTAATAAATATCTAACCCAAACTTATATTTTCATTATACAAAGTGTATTTAAGATGACATGGTAACACCTATAGCACAATAATCAACATCTAGGGAATCACATAATCAAAATAATATTAAATATTTATTAATCCTATCTTAAAACATTAACCAGAACCAAAATGGTTAGGATAAGATATGATAATTCCATAAAAGAATAATCATTTTTAAAAAAAAGACTACTTGTAATCTTTAAAATTAAAATGTAATACTCAAAGTCCAACATAGACCTTTTAAAAAATAATTTTTCAAATAATTTCTCAAAAATAATCCAATCTCTTTCTAAAATCCAAAATCAAGAAGGTTTTGAAAACATATTATTCCAAAAAAAATTAACATTTATCTCCAAATAACATCAACCACTTTTTATGGCTCCTACCAAAAATTAATTTCCAAAATCAAATATTCTCTATGATAGGTTAACTATTTCTATAAATAATCAAATTTTCTATATGTCCATAATTAAATCGTATATTCAACTATAAATAAATCAACCATAATTCCTAAAAAAAATATTCCGTAGTATTCTATTTAACTTTATCATAATGGGATCCCAAAATATTTAATGTCTTCCAAAATAACATTTATCACATAATCCCCAAATTATTTTCAAATACCAAGGATATTCACTTGATAAAACCAATGTTCCCAAAATCAAATAATTCATAATCCATCAACCTGTTTAACTAAATTGAAAATTTATATTATCCAAGGAATTCACATAGAATACCGTTATGCGATAAAGGCTTGGTGCACTATAATTGTGAGTTCGATCCCCATGACCTTATCGGATGCAATATATTTTCACCATTCAGGCAGGTATTTGTTTTTCTAAATAAATATAATTCATATATCATTCCCCAAATGAGATTAAATCTCCAAAAATAATTATTACATAGTTTAATCTCAACTTTTATCTCATGTACTTAATTTTGCATCCCAAAATGTAATATCCCATAATTACCTAAAAATCAAATATCAAAAAGGTTATCCATTACATTATAATTGTGTCCACAAAAGAAGATATAATTAATCCCTATAAAACATTTTAACACAACAAACTATAAGGTTATAGATACTTGAAAAAATATTCCATTATAATCCCATAATCAAAAGATCAATAATACTTTTAAACATTTCATCATCTAATGATATACAGTAACTATTGAATACCATATATGTAGACTTCGTAGTCATTCATAATTTTTCATGATAACCTAACTAGGATATTTCACCTTCATCATTAATATTTATTTCATACAAATAGAAAACGTGAATCATGCCCTAATATTCAATAATTTCAAAACACGAGACAAGAAATAATTCATTCCTTTCATCTGTCATTTTTAGATCCCTCATCTTGAATTGGAATAACATTAGGTTTTTCTAAAAATATATTTTAATGGTCCGTCTTATCCCATTCCTGAATATTCTTCGTCAGACATTTATTTAAAAAATCACTATACTCCCCACATTAAAAAAATCAATTTATAACTTGTAATGTTCTTTATTCCCTTTCATGTAGTCTACTAACTGCGTCATTTTTTCCTTGATAGGATATTGTTTTTAACAATAATTTCCACATTTATAACATCTTCACATCCCATTAAAACATTTCCCCTGGGAGTTTATTTCCTCATCCATGATACATAGGATGATGAATATTCATACCTTCAAGATTATTACCTAAACATACACAGGGATTCGTTTGTCGCATATATGATTCCTTCTAAAAATCACCAATGTTCATGTGGTCAATCATTAATCCAAATTCTTTGTTTACAATAACCATAATATTTTTCATTTTAGCTACCATTTCTTTAGGATTCATATTCAAAAAACCACCACAGTTTCCCTCATATCCATTGTTACATTGGTTCATAGTAGATCCATCCGTTTACTAAAACCAAAAATGTTAGTATGAGTATATAAGAAAAATCATCACATGCTATGATTGGGGGAAGATAAAAACTAAGATATATGCATCCATGTTATCCCAAACACATTCAATTTTTTTAAAATAACTATGAATCTTATTAACATGATAACCATTATGGTAATATATATTTTCACATATACATATATAAAACCCTAAACTATAATGTCTCCTAAACTGACCTATGATACCAACTATAAGGCCCTAACCATAAACATTACATACTCTTGAGTTATATAAATAATTTTACTTTTAATTACATCAATGATGTTTTTAGGTCTAGATATTTAAGGAATTATATCATAACTCATACATAACAAATTATATATTAAATTTAGTCACTTCTACTCACAATCCATTTTTTATAAAACAAATACTTTTAAAAAACAAACACGGTTCATTTATTGTTTAATCAACATGAATATTCCATGATCCCATTTCTGACTCTATTCTTCTTTAAGTCATGTGAAAAGCATTTCAAAACATGGGATGAGAATTAAAATATAATTAAGCGATATATTAAGAATGAAAACAAATAGTCTTTCTAAAACATGTATACAATGAATAATTTTTCATAAATTAATACTTTTCACTTTTAAGAAGTAGTAAAAACAATTCAATATATATAACATCATTGCATACCCTTATTGTAACCAAAAGATAACAATAAATCCCTAACAATGAAACATATAACATATAAAGAAAACTTGGGAAATAAACAAACATAAATCAAATTACCATATGGTTGACTTCCACACATATCACTAAAAGGAAAATCCATATGCCAGACTTCCATATTCAATGCATTAGAGGTTATAACGTAACCTCCCATTTTTGGTTTTTCACAGAACCTAATGTCATTTTGTTTAGGATGTAACCAACCATCGTGGTTTATCATGTAATCACCCATAAAATGTAAAATTATCATTAAATAATCAAAACACATAAAACAGTCATAAAGTAATAAAAACATTTATACAATACAAGTACAAGAGATCATTTTAAGATATATAAATATTTAACCGATTTTAAAAAACATTTAAAACATTTAATAAAGAAAATTTTGAAGAAAATTGTCCCATATCACATTGAATATTTTGAAATAAATTATAATTTTAAAACATTCACATCCATATAAATAATTTCTTAAAAACCAATTTGAAAACATTGACATTAAATACATTTTTTTTAATTTAATAAATCAATAAAACAATTAAAATGGAGTTTTAGTTAAAGTGTCTCTTACAACATGAGAAAAACCTGAATAAAAATAAGTAACAAATAAAATTAATAAGAATAATAAATACCATTAGAAGATACTAATTCCAGATATAAAGATTCAAAATCTATTTATATACATAGTATAGGATAATAAATGTGCATACCAATAATGTATTTGTCAATAAATGGAGATTGAGACAAAATCTTGTACCTTGAGTCTAAATCATCACAAACAATCGTTATGTTCTCGAATAATAAACATATATTAATTTCTAATTTATTGAAAACCTTGTTCATGTTTATTATTTATTTTATATCAATTATTAATATTTTCTAAAAAATACACAATTATTTATGTTCATATTGGACGTTTTGTCTATATTAGGTACATGGGTCAATAATGAACTTGTTTTAATGTAAATTGTAAATTTAGTCAAAAGTATATCTTATGAAGAATATTATTTATGATTAAAATATCATATATATCCAGTATACATGTATTTATAATATCAATATTATTTTGAGATAAGAAATAAACTACACCGTTCATGGAAATGGCAGGGCTTACGTACGCAAGAACGCTACTTTAATTTGTTTTTCATATTAAAAGGATAATAATAAAATGATATAAATTTTAATTATAATAATAGTATAATATTTATTTCATTTATGTCTCACATGTTGAAAAAACCCATCATTTATATGTTCCATGTATAGTAGGAATGATTCACATTGCATTGAGGGGGCAGTAGTCTGCATTTCCTCAAAAAAAATTATCATATTTACACTACATGGAAAGAATAAATGAATGCTCACTACTAGAAATTTAAGCTATAGCCACGTACCTATAGCAAATGTTTTAAAGGACCATGGATATAGCTTCTCTATAGCTACGATTGAGTGAACCCACATGGCTAAAATGTCTCGTCTCTTTTTTTTCTCTAAAATTCGTCGGGGTCCTCCTCCCTCCCCTCCCGATACTCTGTGTGCGACCCTCAGATATCCTCTGGCACCCTTTTCCCCGATACTCTTGGACCTTCATAACGGCACCCTCCTCCCTAATACCCTCTGCACGCGACCCTCCAAACCCTCGACCTTCACGGTGACTCCCTCCTCCCAGATACCCTCTTCCTGCGACCCTCCTTCCACAACGGTGCCCATCACGACTTCTCCTCCACACGATCCTCCTCCATCGACGATGCCCTTCATGAGGGAAACCCTCGCAATGGTGGACCTCACTTCCACCGAACGAGGAAACCCCACTAGGATCTCTCATCTCTGATTCTCCTCCCCGAATGCTTCCACAAAATGTGGGACACCTCAACTCTCCCCGTCGACCCTGCTCCTAGGTGGCCTCCCCACCTCCTCCGACACGGCCAACCCACTCCCTGTGATCCTCCTCCTTCTTGTTATGAAGAATTATGGGTTCATTATTTTTTATCAGTTATTCATAGCTATGTTGTATCAAATCTATACATTTTTTTGACATTTCATGAAATCTTACCTTCAATATCTCTTGCTAAACTAGTTATTATTGGATTTTGGTAGGTATTTTTGTGTATTTACATTAATTAGAATATTATTTTGTGATTGGTGTTTTCTAAAACTTTTTTTATCAAAGTAAATCAATATTTAATAGATATTGTAGGTTTAAAAACGGTAATAAATGTTTTTCTCTCTCGGAATAATGGTTTTATAATGGTTTTCTAAATTTTAATTAATTTTTTTAAATGAAAAGCATTTTTGGGAATGCCTATATGGATTGTTTAAAAAAAATTATATAATAAAAGGTATTTTATCCCATTTGGGTATTGGTATGATTTTCAAGGATTTTTTGAAATAAAATTAGTTTAATGGATTTTAAAATGACTTGAATGAAAAGGTAGTTGGTTTTACAAATGATTTTAAGTATGGGTTCACATATAATAGTTATAAAGAATTTGATAAAGTCGGTTTTTAAAATGTTGAAATGACTTGGCATTCCTAGTTGGTTTCTAAAAAGGCATATTTTCACTTTATATACGATATTTTTATAATGAGTATCAGTCCATATATTATTCCACTTGTTTTGATTATGCCTGATTTGAATTGTGGCTCTCTAAGAGGGACGTTGTATTCTATTTTTGATATGGATGAAGTGAAAGGAGTTATTTCTTATGAGGGAGTTGATGTTTGAGGTGAGATGAGATTAATTTAAAATAATTTTATATTGATTCTTTTGATTCTTTTGATTTTAAACCTCCACTAGATTGATTTATCATGGGAATCTAGGTAAATAATGGAAGGTGTAGCGGCATGTGATGCTAGCTTAGTGTATGTTAGCTGGATAGTTCCCTAGGAGATTAGCACCCTACCAGGGGTCTATTTTATATGTGGAGAGACCTAAAAGGGGAAGCTGAATGGGATGATCTAATTTCACATAGGGTCCCAATGAGTAATATGATAAACTAGTTCTAGTATCACCCATTCTAGAGCCTAATGAGTTTCCCATAATGTCTATAATTATTTGAATATTGATTATAGGATCTCATCCCATGCCTTATTTGTATCCCC
Source organism: Viscum album (assembly GCA_963277665.1). Taxonomy (NCBI): domain Eukaryota; kingdom Viridiplantae; phylum Streptophyta; class Magnoliopsida; order Santalales; family Viscaceae; genus Viscum; species Viscum album. Next base: position 1,271,775,058 of record OY728132.1, on the reverse strand, counting down.
ACTATTACTTCAATTATTTATTATTATCAATTTCCCATTGATATATTGGTGCATGTTATGTTTCTATATTCCATTTCAGTTATGGTTTTAGTTTATATTCAAACTAAATTAAAAAATAGTTTTGGAAGTATATTATTAAAGAAAAGAATGTTTGATTTAAAGGTGTGGTTTTGAGATATGGATTTGGAAAAAATGGAAAAGGATTAGTTATCTTTTAATGGACTTGAAACTCCTTTTTCCTTAGTTTGAAAGAATTTCCTTTTAAAATGAAAATGAAAGTTGTTTTATAAAAGAAGTTATGGCATGCTAAACTTTTTCATTACACCATCTTGTGAAAAACCTATTCACTACTTATATTTTAAACTATCATTAATAAAACATCTTTTCAATGGAATTATACAATCTCCTTAGTGAAATCCTATGAGGCACAATTTGGTTCACATCGTGCATACACCAATGGGTGTATGAAAATTTCATGTTTACTTTCAAGAGCCCAGATTATGTTCTTTTACCTTGGTTAATGTTCAAGTTGGTCTGATGATAGATGGTATAGGAAGGTATGGGGGATTGTGGGTCATAAGGAGGTAGTTAGTAGTGATCTAGGTTTGGCTATATTTTTGGATGTTTATATATAATCCTTGTTGGCCAAGATATTTCTGTTAGTTTATTATATACTTGGGATTATTCTTATTACTTTATTATGTGATGATGGGATTTACCTTTTATTATTTCTAAAATATTATACTATGTTTGATTGGTTTGTTTATATTGAAACTATTTATTTTTTGCATGAGTGACCAATGTATAGATGAGTGATGTTAGATTTATGGGTGGATTCCTTGATGTGTTTATTCATATTTAGAGGGTGAAACTATTACCAATGGTTATACTTTGATACCTTGACACTTGTCACCATCCAACAACAATCAGAGACATTATTTGGGCCCTGTGGAGATCCGAGTTGGGTGACATGTCAGGTTGATCTGGGCCACTTCATTACAAAATGGTATTTGAGGATTCTCTTATTATATGGAGTGTGTATTAGTATAAAGAAGATATGATCTTCATCGGGACTCAATAGGTAGGTCACTAGTAGTTTATTGATCACCAATTTCTATAACCAAACTTGAGTTTCCATGGGTAGTTTTTATTTCAATCTTTTATTTGGATTCTAGTTTTAATTATTTTGATAATGATGATTAGATCCCCATCGAGTTATATCAAATACTTTGGGGGATTTATTTAAGATTTTGGATGAAAGTAGGATGGAACCAATGTATCATCATCATCTCACTTGGTCTGAAAAAATATATAGAGGCTATGTGTGCGGTCTCAGAAATTTTTCAGATGCTATTGTATGATTGGTGTATGGTCAGCTAAACCCTGTGGCCAAGTCATGCACATCTTTTCATCAATTTTGGATTTATTTTGTAATCCTATTTTGATTTCCAATGGATCCTAAGAAAATTTAAACCCTGTGAGATATATCAAAGGATGTTTTAGTGATTTTTTGGTGTTATTGTAATGGATTTTGTATGTTGTTCCACATTATGGTTTGCTTTGGTTTGGTGCTTCAATTTTTCTTTACAGAAGTACATTTATTGAAATTTTTTGATTCCAAAACCTGTTTTGGGGGCTTATTTGTAAAGTATTTTGAATATCATGTATAATTTTTTCAAGAGTAGTAAGGTTTAAAAATAAATTGCAAAATAATTTAAAATCAAAATATATTTTATGAAGTATTTTAATTTAAAACATTTTCCGAGATTAATTTAAAAATGGGAATCATGGATGTTTTGGATTAACAAAACAGGTTTTATGATTTGTTTTGACATTCACATAATGATTTGAATGTGTTTGATTACATTATATAATTTGGGAAATTATTTAAAACGAAATTGGATTTTAGGAAATTTTTTGGTCTTATGATGAAATTCATGAGGTGTTTTGAAAATAGAGGAGAACTTTATGAAGATTGAGTGACATTTTAATTTAAATAAGTTCATGATTATCAAATATGGTGTTTATATTTTTTAAAATTATATACTTGGGAAGTTGTTATTTTACCCTATAAAATAGATTTTGTATTTTTGTAAGGAAGTGAGATTCTTTTCAATGTTCTTTTCTTTTTGAAATGACTTTTCATACTTATTTTTAAAATGTGGGTATTTTTAAGAAAGATAATTTTAGGCAGGTGGGGGTGAAAGGGGGAGGGGGTGCGGTAAGGGGTGCTGTTGCAGGGTAAGGGGGGGTGGTGGTGCTGGGTGGGTGGTGCTGGGGGGCTGGGGATGTGCAGGGGTGGTGCTGGGGAAGGGGAAAGGGGGGTGTGCAGGCCTTCCTGATTCTTTGGAGGGATTTAAATAATTTGGTATTTATTTCACTGTTATTTAACCATTTATCTTTATAAACTTTATTTCTCATGTTTTCCTTAAAAGTGATCAAGGAATTGAGATTGACCGTAATGTTTATTTATTGCATGGGATCAGTGTGGAGGTCATTGTTGGTGTTTCTGTTTTGGATATCATCGAGTTCATTCTCAAGAATAGTAATTTCATTGTTATTGTTTGGCTTTGGTGTTACACCATGATTTGAGACTCTGTTTGAGGTGTTTTAGTTTGAGGTTGCAAGTAAAGGCATTATTGGTATGAGATATTGAGGACTACAAGTTTTGGATGACATGATTTCATTATTCATCAGAGAGATTCACATTATTGTAGCGGAAGTGTAACCTAGGTTTCATGTCTTTGGAGGAAATGTTTACCAGGATAGGATGATGATCAGAGTTCAGTATGTGAAGAGTGATGCTTGAGATAGTGTCCTATTTATCTAGAGACGAGACATTCGTAAAGGATCTTTCCAATTTGGAAGAAACCACTTTATTGTAATGTCTTCTATACCAGGTGTATTTCGCACCAATGTGATTAATTTCAATAATATTGTTTCCCTCGATCAAGGCTTTAAATTCTCTCGTGGTGATAGAGGCGTGAGATGGACAAATTTTCTCACTAGAATTAATAATAGCATTAAAGTGTCCCATAAGAAACCAGGGGTCATTCATGTTAGTTCCTAAATAATAGAGGTCATTCCAAATAATTATTCATTCTTGGTATTTATTCTTAAAATAAAAAATGGAGTAGTAAATAAGAGTACCATCAATAGTAATGGTGTAAGTGAGAATCTGATCAGAGATACTAAAAACATTAAAATCCTATAAAGATGAATGCGCAAAAATCAATAAAGAATTAGCATTTATATTATTATTTATTGCACCCGAAAATATATAATTGTGTTGACATAAGTGAGAATATTTATGGGAGAAAGATATTTTTGGTTCCACAATAGCAAAACGAATAGGGTGTTGCATGTTAACCATTCTTTTCAAAACATTGAGGATGTCAGAGATGGAAATACCCTGACAATTCAAAAAAAGGGTCTTCAATTAAACCTATGTTTAGAGTTAGAAATCCCTTTTTTATTTTTTCTATATCCTTTATTTCTAGTAGACCTTATAACCTCTTGAGTATTAGTGGTATTTTCTTGTTCCTTGTGAGAAATGACATTATTCTTATTTGTGGGTTCTTTTATTTGTGTATTCATAACTGAATCTGTGGTATCCTTTGAGCATGGAGATAGGTCATTGATACTTTGAGATACCAGGATTTTAGGCATTGAAGCACAGTCTACAATTAATAGAGTAAAAGGATTGGAATTACCTTGAGCCTTTATATCCACTGTTGGTAGCGGCTTGACAATGTTAGATGAGAGTCTTTGTTTCTGTTCTAGGGAGTTCTTATTTTCTTGCATTTGGATCAGTTCTGGCACAATAGGTAGACTATCATGTAGAACATACTATAATGGCATGTTAACATATGTAGTAAAATCAGTACATAGGGTCTTTGTCTCAGGTTGAACAACCCTGTTGAGAGAGACAGTGTGAGCAGAGGGAGTTGAAAAATCATGCATTTTGGTTACATTCCTATTTTTGATAGTGGTAGCACTTGGAGTTAAAATCGGGTCCCTGTTTCTAGTGTTTTTTGCAGCATTAAGGTTTGGGTCAGTGGTGTTCAGATCAAATAAGTGTAATGAAGAAGAATCATCAAAGAAAACATTAGTGCATGATTCTTTGGAACACTTGGAACTAAGAAGTAAATTGCTGATGTTTTGACCATAGAGCATATTTTCAGAATTCATAGAATAATCTCCACCAGAAATAGTGGGAGGAGTAGGCATACCTGGGACAGGTGGATCCAAAGTAGAAAGATGTTTGACAGAGTTCAGATTACTTTGCTTCTCCTCCTGGGGGTCTTTAAAAATTTGCATATGTTTGGGTACTATAACCGAAGGTGTATTGTTATGTAGGACATGTTCCATGGTCTTTATCTTTTCTACCATAGTGCAGGATTTTTCCTACTCAGTGGATATCCTAATAATGTCTCGAAACAGATTTTTAATTTCAATTAAGAGGCTTTGATCATTAATAAAATTTTCTTGTTCTTCAACATCATCTCCCCAGCTAAGAACAATGTCTAATCCATATTTCTCTCTTTTATGTGATGATGGAGGTTTACTTTATTCTCATATTTGGGTGATTTTCTATTTTTGAATATGAAATTGAAGGTGATGTTTTAAAAATAAAGAGCTTTATTAATGATCATGTTATTTAGTATTGGGATGTACATATCAATTTGAATATTATTTGTTCATTGTTGGTTATGGATTTGTGTATCATTTATCATGTACAGTTGACACAATGATCACATATATGTAAGAAGTTGTTATATCTCATTTCTTTTCCCACTATTTTCTTATAGGTGGTTTCTTATGATAAGACTGGTTTTATACACCACCATCAAAGACAATGAGTTCAAGATTTGGGAAAGGTTTATTCTGTTTTTATTCTTTGGCCCAATTTTATTTAGGGATTTTTTGATTTTTGGGTTCCTTATATTTTTGTTGTGTGTTTTGGATTTTGTTGAGGCGGATTCGAGTCACCGTTGGTGAAGGCTTAGATATATGTTTATCACTAAATATAAGCATTATATCATCTAAAAAATTATAAGTATGGTGGAATTGAAAAATATTCTTCTAGATTTGGTGGACATCAAGACAAATTTTCTTCATGGTGAGTTAAAGGAATAAATCAACATGAAACAACAAATATGAGTACCAACAATTGGGATCCATGACTTGGTTTGTATATTGTATAAAATCTTTTATAGAATAAAGCATGTACCGTGATAGTTGAATCAATAATTTGAATCATTTATCACTTATGAAGGCTTTGATAGTTGCAACAGAGATAATTACTTATACTGAAATAAATGGGATAATGGTACCTTCATAAATTTCATATTGTATTTCAATTACATGTTTCTAATTGGACTAGATGATTGAATGATTTGGAAATCTATGGATAAATGTTTGGAGGTTTTGATATGAAAAATCCCAAGAAATTCGAGAAGATATTGTGGATAAGTATAGAAATAGATAATAATAATGTAGATTTAGTAATAACCTAGAAGGAGCATATCAATAGTATCATCAAAAGTTTGGGCATGAATAGATGAAAAATAGTGACTACCCATCTTGCATTCCACTTCAACTTCACCAAGGAATAAGAACTCACAATGGAAGAAGAGTGCCAATACATGGAGAAAGTTCCATATTCCTCAGGTGTGGGAATTTTAATGTATACAATGATATGTACTCAATATTGTACTGTTATTATAGTGGTATTTGTTATCATATTCATGTAAAACCATGTAAAGGGACATTGGGATGTAATTATATAGAAAACCAACCTATTTGTATATGTATATTACCAAATATTTAATATAAATAACATAATGATACATTCAAGGATCTAAATGTTTAGTATCATAGGAAAATTAGGTTCATAAAACACTTTTACATAATAAAAAAACATTATTTAGAAACTGGGAATGGATGGAGGGGGTAGGGGGGCTATGCAGTCTAGGGGGCTGGGTGGGGGGGGACAGGGGGCAGGGGGAGGGGCAGGGTGGAGGGGGGAAGGGGGTAGGGGGTGCAGGGGGGGCTATGCAGGCTAGGGGGCTGGGTGGAGGGGGGCAGGGGGCAGGGGGCAGGGTGTAGGGTGGAGGGGTGCAGGGGGGCAGGGTGGAGGGGGGCAGGGGGTAGGGGGCATATTGGAGGGGGGAAGGAGGCATGGGGGAGGGGGGAGGGTGGAGGGGTGCGGTTGTGGACATGTTAACAAAAACCCCTGTTCTGGGTTTGAAACTTAAAAATTCTTTTCCCTTTTATTTTATATTATTTTCTTTAGTTATTTTACTATTTAATAACTTTTTTCTTGTGTTTTCTGGGCACGAAAAAAGCTGGACACCACTTCATGCACCTGTTGAAGATCGAATCATACTATTGTTGGAAGCAAAAAAACTTCCAGGTTCGTGAATCTACTTTGTTTTCAATGTTTTTTATGTTTTTCACCTTCCTCTTTATATTGTATGTGAGACATTGCCAATTTAATTTGAAGGTTTGTGTAAAATAAATTTAATGTGTGAAGGTGCGTATACCCAGTGGGGGAGCAACAAATTTTAGTTAGAAAGCTCCAACACGCCGCGGTCACGCCGCGGTAATGTCGTGATTTAGGCCTGCTCCAGACACATCCAGTCCACACCAGCCCCCTTCCACCTTCATTTCAGCCCACTTCCACCAGCATTCTAGCCCGCAACAGCCCCCCTTCCACCTCCAAATCAGCCCGCACCATCCCCAACACTTGAAACCAGCCCCCTTCCACCAGCATTCCAGCCTCATCTCGCTCCCTTTTCTCATGGCCGGAAGATGCTGCCCTGCAGATGTCGCTTGACCGGGACAACACGCCGCGGTCATGCCGCGGTCACACCGCGGTCACACTGTGGTCACGCCGCGGTCACGACTTGATAATGTCGTGATTTGGCCCAACTCCGGCCACATCCAGCCCACACCAGCCCCCTTCCACATTCATTTCAGCCCACTGCCACCAGCATTCCAGCCCACAACAACCCCCCTGCCACCTTCGAATCAGCCCTCACCATCCCCCCAACACTTGCAACTATCCCCCTTCCACCAGCATTCTAGCCTCCTCCTTCTCCCTTCGCTCTTGGTTGGAAGATGCTGCCCCACAGATATCGCTGTACCAGGCCAACACGCCACGGTCACGTCGCGGTCACGCTGCGTTCACGTCGCTGTCACGCCGTGGTCACGCCGCGGTCATGCCGCGGTCACGCCACGGTCACGCCGCGGTCACGATGCAGTCATGCCGTGGTCACGCCACAGTCAAGCCGTAGTCACGCCGCGGTCACATCGCGATCATGCTGCGGTCACGCCGTGATTTGGCCCTGGTCTGGCCACATCCATCCCACACCATCCCGCTTCTACCTTCATTTCAGCCTACTACCACCAGCATTCCAGCCCGCAACAGCCCCCCCTGCCACCTTCGAATCAGCCCGCACCATCCCCCCAACACCCGCAACCAGCCCCCTTTCACCAGCATTCCAGCCTCCTCCCACTCCCTTTGCTCATGGCTGGAAGATGCTGCCCTGCAGATGTCGCTGGATCAGGCCAACACACCGCGGTCACGTCGTGGTCATGCCGTGGTCACGCAGTGGTCACGTCGTGGTCACACCGCGGTCACACTGCTGTCCAAGGGCTGTCCGTGAACATAGGGTTATTCCCGAACCCCGTAAATTTGTGTGTCCTGTGTATATTTTTTTTGTTATGCATTCTTCTTTCATTTCTCATTTCTGTCATTGCTCCTCCCGACGATTTCGCAACAATTGAATCCCCAATCCCTTTCCCATTCCCTCTCATTCTCTTTATGCTACCATCAAAAAGTCTGTCATCATACCAAATAGAGCCTATGATTAAGATAAGCTTGGTTGACCATCCTCAATCAAAGGCTTAAATTTATTCTCGGAAAGAACACTTAGGATCTGTGACTGATTACATCACGTATCACTTAAGATAAGTGCTTCTATATAAGTGGTTCCAGATTTCTTTATTGAGAATTTTTATTCTGACACTTATTTGAGAGGTTTTCTTCTGGAATTGGAAGTGTAAATGTCTTTCAGAAACAAAATTCCATGAATTTTTTTAAACTTTTTATCATAAGTTGTTAGGACTCTGGCTCAACAAGTAGTCGCACACCAAAAATAGGTAGAAGTAAATGAACAAAAAATCAACATCTTTTATTTCTGTAAGAGTAAGCAGAATTATAGATACAACATATCATATATGGCTGCATCACTCCTTGAAATGTGCTGTTAAACCCTTCTCTCAGAACCCAGTGCTGGATCACTTCACCAAAAATCATAGCCAGTCCATATCTCCATCCTACTAATGTTGGAATCTTCAAAAGATCCTTCATTCCCACCAAAAAGTTGGGGAAAATTACTTCTTGCTAAAGATGCATCTTCCGATGCATCTATATTGGCCAAAACCAGGAGCAGCTTTGTTTCCAAAATCACCTCCTGAACATTATTCCAAGAAATCATGCCACCCTTTGCTATCAAGAGGCCAGCAATAGTATGCATAACACTAACATCTTCAGGACTGGTTTTAGTCCTTTCCTTTCCAAAGATATACTGACATTGAAACTTCATTATTTTATTTATAGCAGCCAGCCACTCTCTTTGTCCTGCTCTTGTTGATGACAAAAAATGTCCTTGTAATACCTGTTCTATCCATCAATAAGAATGTTCCAATTTGTGAAACAACTATATGTGAAAGAACAAGAAGTTTATTCAGGAAAATTGGATCAATATGAGAAACAACAATTAAGGTTGTCATCTCGGCATCTGAAACTTCCTCCCCTGCTGAACCACCGACCTTCAAACACAACATGACAGAAACCATCACTTTCCTAAGGAGACTATTCCAGTACCATTTACAGCTCCGGTTTTGCAAAGTCATCCTTAGAAAAATAATATAGCTCCCACATGACAAAAAAACACAGTAAACTTGCCCACATATTCTAGCCTTAGTAGAAATATATCCAAGATCTATCTTGCCTAATTGAATAAACTGAAACCTGTCTTTCAGAAAATTCTAACTGCAAATTAACTTTCTTCTAGTGAGGAAGCTGAATTTCCAGCACTCATGTCATGAGTCCACAATAGCCTCAGGAGTGTTCATGTCCATCGTTTCTAGTATACCATGACTGTGAAAAAGTTTTAGCAACTAGTCGGTACCTAGAAAGGCCTTGACCAAGCTCTAATGAAAAATAAACAGTAGGAAAAACTCCATTAGAAGTTCAGCAGTTGTGAAAGGAAATCTACATAGTAATGTCAGTTGTGGCATTACACCATCATGCAACCAACCTGTTTCCAACTCCCACACTCCCTCCACTTCTTCAATATTCAAAACATTGTGAGTCTCCTTTCGGTGAGAGGTTTCATGATCCCCTATTCCTTACCTTTTTAAGCAACCTTTTGTATCTTACTTTTGAAACCTTTGAGCTATTCGTATCCCCAAACATTCTCCCTCAGCACTTGTATGAACTCATTTAAAAATTCTCATCACAAATTCTATACAAAATGAAACCACTAGCATTTTGTGTCCACTTTAACCGCGACCTTCCTCAGCTTTTTAGATCCCGCATTTACTCAGATAATCTATGGGTGCCTCTCTTTGTCCTCCAGTTTCTGAACTGTGTTCCACCTACAGCTCTAGACCTTTAATTCTCTTTTTTGTGTGATCTTCCAAATCACATAACTTGAGTGATGAATTTTTCACAGTTTTTCACATCTATTCTTCTAGTAGAACAAATATGTAGTCATTCCGCACTGAATCAATCTTTCCATGACCAATTCGGCACAATTCCAAACTTACTGCCTCCAATTTTTTTCCTTCTCCCAAAATACAATCTTCACAAACTTGATGATCTTGTGCACCTTGCGTTATGCTCATGTTGACTGCTTCTTCCACCCCAATTGGATCCAATTCTTCTTCAATACTTTCTTCAAACTCTGGAACAGACCAATTCCAGTCCTTGCATCCTAGATTTGTAGGACTGATCTCTACTAACTTAGGATGTTTTAACAAAAACGTTGCAGCAGTTCGGTGTACTGATTTCAATGGTTGTGCATTTATTTGAGCGAGCTGTTATTGCACAACCTCCTCTTTTACAGCACTACACACTTGTTCTTTCACAAGTAATGAATGAAATTCCGGTTCAAATTGCTTCTCCATTTTACCTCTTAGTAATTGCGGATGCTTCTGCCACTCAATATTATTTTCCCACCTTTCAACTCTAACACTCAGGTTAACAATTACCTTTCCCTGCTATTACAGAGTGGAAACAATCTTCTCCTCCAATGCACTAGGCTGCTGAAAAGGTTCCTTCTCTGTCAGCTACCCATACTTGTCTGTTAGAGTAGGTTTACACATTTCCTATGACAAGTTCGGCGTTGCACCGTACCATGACAAAAACCAATATAGTGTGGTACCAACCATGCAATGTGGCGCCCAATGTAATTTTATGTCCTCTGTCATCCGAAAAAAATTGAAATACCTTTGTTCTTTGATGATCCCACCATACGGATGGTCTCCCATAAAATCTGGCAGCACAACTCTGGTCAGCCATTTTGTATGGATGTCAATAGCACAACAAAATTATTATGTCTTTTGTTTTTAATTCTCGTACATTTACAGCGCCATGGATGCTTTCCATAGTTTTTTCTTCTTTTTCATCCATCTACAGTGCCAGTGTCGGACGCTAACCATGACAAAATATTATCCTAGTCACTAATACCACTGGAACTAAAACAAACATTCTGCCCATGGATTCTTTCTTTTAAAGTTTTGGTTTTGGAAAACTAAATTTATATGTTTTTTTACCAAGAAAAACCATCCTTGGGAATAAAACCTTTAGAAAATGGAATACTTTATTTTTGAATTTCATTACATATTTTATGAACCAAGAGAGTTTCCACTTGAGTTAGAGATCATTTTATTACTTTAATTCATGGTGAAACACCAATGAATATATATGACCATATAAGCTAGATCTTTCCTTGAATGAGGAGGATGGAAAAAAATTATCTGGCAAGGGGGGATACTGGTGGGGGTGTAGGTGGGGTATCTAGGAGGGTTGTTCGGGGGGCTGCGGGGCAGGGGGAGGGTGTAGGTGCGATGCAAGGGGGTGTCCAGATGGGGGTGGGGTGCAGGGGGGTCTGCAGGGCAGGGGGGAGGGTGCAGGTGTGGTACAAGGGGGGTGTCCAAGAGGTGGGAACTGGCAGGGGGGGTACTGGTTGGGGGGGGGGGCAGGAGGGTCTGCAGGGAAGTGGGGAGGGTGAAAGGGGGTGTCCAGGAAGGGGGGGGGACCTAGCAGGGGGGACCTGGAAGGGGCGGTCTCCATGGGGGGGGATGACATCTTACATCAATGTCCATCCGTCGAGTGATGTGTCAAATTCTTAGATATACACTAATGACACTAGTGTTATCGGACATGATCAGAACATGTGTAAGAGTGAAACCATTATCTAGCCCTTTGGAAATACCCTTGGATTCTGCGGAGTTCTTTTTCAACAGCATGGACTACTCTCAGTTCTATGGCACTTTGCAGAGACTCTTAAATACACCCCTTGGCTGTCCAATACCAATTCAACATCTCCTTTCCTGGTCTAAAAGATACGGGTAACTGGTTAGTTTTTCCAAACCCAAGCTATAAAAAGTTGTTGAACAGTCTAGAGAAATCCCCCTAATACATCAACTAAGCCATCTGTTTATATATTTCTAGAAATATTTGATGCACTTGGGGGGGGGGTGCCGAGGGGTATGCTTGTCCAGGGTCTATCCGGGGTGGGGGGGGGGGGTCCTGGGGGTGTCTCGGGGGGGGGGGGGGAGGGAGGGGGTGTCCAGTGGGGGTGCAAGGGGGCTGTCCAAGTGGGGCATGGGGGCTGTCCAGTGGGGTGCAGGGGGGCATGGGGGTCCAAGGGGGCATGAGGGTGCATGGGGTGTTCAAGGGGGTTATCCAGGGGTGCAAGGGGGGAATGAGGGTTATCCAGGGGGTGCAAGGGGGGCAAGAGGGTTGTCCAGGGGGTGTTCAAGGGGGCTGTCCAGGGGGGGCATGGGAATCCATTGGGGGTGCAAGGGGGCTGTACAGGGGGTGCAAGGGGGTCTGCTTGTCCAAGTTCTGTCCGGGTGGGGGACCATGGGGGTGTCTAGGGGGGAGGGAGGGGTGTCCAGGGGGTGTCAAGGGGGGAGGGGGTTTCCAGTCGGGGTGCAAGGGGGATTTTCGGGGGGGGGGGGCATGGGGGCTGTCCATTGGGGTGCAGGGGGGTATGGGGGTGTACGGGGGTGTTCAAGGGGGCTGTCCAGGGGGTGAAAGGGGGAGCAAGAGGGTTTTCTAGGGGGCTATTCAGGGGGGGTGTTCAAGGGGGCTGTCCAGGGAGAGCATGGGGTCCAGTGGGGGGTGCAAGGGGGCTGTTCAGGGGGGCATGGGGGTGTGGGGGGGGGGGGTGTTCAAGGGGGTGCAGGGGGCCTGTCTAGGCGGGGCATGCGTGTGCAGGGGGTGTGTTCAAGGGGGGATTTCGGTTTTTTATAAAATGGGAAGGCCTAAAACCACGGTTTTAAACCGTGGTTGTAGGTATATTGCCACGGTTTTAAACCGTGGCTAAAACCATATATCCACGGTTCTGAACCATGGTAGTAAGACTTGTATGGTTTCCAAACCTAGGTCGAAAAACTATCAACCAATAAGTTTTATTCTTTTTTAGGTCACACATGAAACCTTATCGGTTTTCCTTAACCCTTAGTAAAATAAATTAACTATTTCCATGTCTTCTAGTATTTTTACACTATATGGTTAGGATGTATACAATAAAATAACAAGAGAACCCCAAGTGGTCCACTAAAAAAATTAACATTATATGTGTATGTTTGAAAAATCTTATGTAACACCACAATCTTCCATGGTACGTTTCCCTTTGAATAATACAATAACTTGCATTGCACGCAACTTCGAGATTCTAACACACCGTGACCAATAAATCTAGCCATTATGAATAGTAATACCAACTTTTTGAAATATTATAAATTTTATTTTTCAAAATTTACTTCATTTTTTGAATTCTATATATCGAAATTAGCTTAGGGTGTAGTTTTGGTACTTTTCGGAAAACATTCAATTTTTGGTGAATAATACTATATTTTATTTAAAAACAACTTTTTAATCAAAATAATTTATAGTGTTAAATTATACATTTTAGTGGTTTTGAAATATCATTAGATTATACTTTTATCATTTAATATATTTTAGGTCATTGTGGGTAATTTGACATTTAAACTAAACCTAAACAAGTGTCGATCTTTTGATAGTTATTATTTTATAAAAACACGCTTTTTGTTTTGACCATGGGAATTGATTTAAAATTAATTTCTGCCACTTATTTGTTTTGAATATGGAAAAATGGTTTCCTTATTTGGAATCAGGTGGTACAAATTTTTTAAATAGGTAGATTTTATTTTCATAAATTATGAATAATTACTTCGGTAAATATTTTATTTACCATGGTTTAATGGTTAATCGAGTAAATAAGGGTAAAAAATAATATTATAATAATATTAAATCGCCCTAACATGTGTCATATTTCAATTGGTTGATATTTGTACAACCATGTGCATACTTGGGACAATTTTCGGACCCCATAGAGCTACTTAGGAGTGATAATGACATTTTACATTAATTAATCTAAAGTAAAGTCAAAAATAACAAAAGCATGTATCTTTTAGTAAAATATTTTTATATGGGATAATATAATTGATATATTAGATTATTAATATTCATTAGAAAGATGAAAATATTTCCTACATAATGGTATTTTATTTATAACTTTTAGACATTATATAAATTAATTAATTTATGACACAATGATGATGTAGTAGTTACCTTAATAATGAAATATTAAAATAATTGATATTATAAATTTTTAAATAAATGTAAATTGAGACTTCAGATAAATTAAAATAATTTTATAGGTTAATATGAAATGTTAGGGTTGGTTGAATAAATTTTATTCGAAGTAATAATGGTTTTTATGGCTTTAAAAAAAATCAAATACTAAATAATGTTAAAATTGACATAACTGAGTTTTTAAAACAAATGATAAATTATTAATTTATATAATATTCTTAAAAATATAAGGTATGGAAAAAGGACTTATATCAGGTTATATATATTTATAATTAACCGCATGGGGTTCTCTTGGCTTGGTATAGTATGTTTATTAACCATATACTATAACAATACAAAGAGACATGATAAATGTCAAACTATTTAACTAAGAGTTAAATCTAAATGATAAGGTTAATATGATGACAAAAACATGTATAAAACCTATTGGTTGATATGTTTTAGACCCATACCCATCATTAACTTTAAATAATTCATTTTTAAGCCATTATAAATCTAAAATTATTTTATTATAAAATAATATTTTAAACTTTTCCTAAAGTGACCCTCACCTCTCTTATAAAAGGGAACTTCCCCTTCTCTTAATTTCACATCATCAAAGCCTTTTGGCTCAGCCAAACCCTTCCCAAATATCCTCCCAACTTTCCTCCATTTATCCTAGAGACATTTTTTTGGTCATAAATCCATCCTAATGATCCCTTTTGGTCAAATCAACAGGTAGAACCCAAAGAAGAGGTAAATATTTCACCACCTCTTTCAAGTTCTTTTCTTCTTCCACTTCCTCTTTCTTTGTTTTTTATATTATAAAATAAAAAATCCAGAATCTTTTATATAAATTGAGGTTATTATAAAAATGGTACAACCATATTAATTATTTTATCTATCCTATAAATGACAAAGTCACCATACATTAGTACGTACGGCTTATCGTCTCCACGTTGTTGTGTAGTTTGTTATTCAAACACTTCATTATTTGGATTGGAATAAAAATGAGTATAACTTATGTAAATAAAAAATATAACATTCTAATGATTATTTACATATTATAAACCATCTAATTACATATAATTTTTCCATCAATGATATCATCGATCGTGCGTGCGTACGGATTACAGTCTCCACCAACGCGATGAGATTCATTTCTCCATTGTAATCATTCAAGAATAATTTTCATTTTATGATTAAAAATAATATTTTTTAACATAATACCATTCTGTATATGAATCAAATACATCATATCCATAACAAACATGGCTTCCATAACCAATCATATAAAGGAAAATGAGTCAATTAACACCCAAAACAATGATACCACTAAAATATTTTTAAACAGAAATATTAGAAGATAATTTATGAAATCATATTTATGTATATAGTTCTTGTATAATTTAACAAAAAAATTTCACTATTATACAAGAGTTTAACATACTATAGACTAAAGAAAAGTAAAAGGCAAGGGTTAATTTCACAATCTGTTTATTATCTGAGGTTGTTTTTACCTAAGTATCTACTAGGACCTCTTTATCATCCACATTTGTGTTTCTTAATAATATATTTCAATTTTTTACTATTTCCTAGAATATAGTTTAATTTCATTTATACCTTTGTTTGAATTTTTATAATTTTTTTTTAAAGGAATCATTCCATCATTTTCTAAACAAGGTACTTTATGACCTTTTCGAAAAAGTTAAGGTAAGAATGTTTTTTTAACTTATACGGAAGGTGAGGCCATTTTACCCCATTATAACATCATTGAATCTTCCCTTAAAATATTATAATAATATTTTCAAAATAAATGTTTTCTTTTATAATTATGTGACTCTTAAATTGTTTCAAAATAGAAAGAGGTATTTCTTTAAAATAGTTTTCATTTCATCTATGTCAACATCCATTAATGGATCTTAAACTTATTTGAATTTGATTTATTATGAGACAAATCTTCCTTATTGTATTGATGGTTTTGTGATATGTTTTATTGTGGATGTGTTATTTTTATACCATTAATTGTTTATAGTTAAATTATTGACATTTTATATGATAGTTTTAATACAAATGTTTATGTTATGATTCATCCTTTTCATATGAGGAATGTATTTGTCTTATAATGTGACGTGTAGAGCCTGATATAGCTCCTCAGTGCATCGGTAGGTCTCATGAGACAATTAGATGTGGAATTGTAAGAGGCCTTTCCCAATTTGATATATGGTTTTGGATGTGGCCTTAATCATTCTTAGACGTCTTGGCTGAGGCCTTGACAAAATGTTTCTGAATATCTGACATTATACATTCCCTCATTATGAAAATAATATTAATGGTGCATATGGTTATTTGACTACTATAATACCAATGACTATGTTTTATTATGTAATTATTTACTCTACTCATATTCCTTCCATATAGTGCTCTTTTTTACTATTTTTAAGGGAATGTGTTTTTAATTATTCACCATGCCTAATGTTTATGTTATCGTCTATTGTATTTCTTACCCTTATTGAGAGTTTGAGCTCACCCTTATATTATGTTTCATTTTACCAAGATATGAATAAGTTAGTTATGAGTCACTTCGATGAATAATATAAGAGTCTTATATGTTTCTAATCGAATAAATTACTGTTTTATTTCTTTTCAAGTTGTAATATTGAACTAATGTATGTATCTTATTCCCAATAATACTAAACTGATCGGTCTTTCAGGACATGATTCCGTGTATCATGCCAATCTTATGTAATAAAGCACCAAATCTAGGAACTACGGTTAGGGCACCATAGTTGGTATTAGAGGAGGTTTAGTACAAACCTTGGAAACTAGATTTAGAAAAACTCTTATTAGAGAACATTACCCTAAGATTGGATTTGATTGTTTGTATAGAAGAACATCCTAGAATTTGTTTACTATAGAGATTTTCTCAGTTTTCCATGAAATACATCCCTGTCTAGATATGAATAGGTATATGTGGCTTTGGAAGAGATGTACCTAAGGGTAAAACCAGAAAACACGACTTTGAGCTAGACTCAAACGTGAACTAGTGCACGATAACGGGCCCTGCTGCACTCTTGGTTACGACACTCCTGGGGTATATTCTTAGGATAATTCTTACAAACCATTATGAAATATTTATGAGTATATAACTCCTTAAAGAGAACATTTTTATTATTATGGATTATATCCATAAACTTTTCAATTTATATTAAGAATTTTACATGATCAGAATTACGTATTGTGGTTCATAAACTAATATAATGTATGCCATTGTTTAAAAATGGTGCATAGTAGTAGGAATGGAAACTGTATCAATGCATGTAATCCATGTAGGGATTTCCCTCCTGTTCAAGATAATTATAGCAGAGTTGTTGATGCAACTAGTGCTAATCATATTTTCCCCATACTGGGACAACTCACACAGGTTACGAATAAAAACCTTACCTGTATAGAGCACCCTGATCTAAAACGTGGAGGATCAATGTTTTATCATTTCATGAGGAAACAACCACCAAAATTAAATGGGTATAAAAATTCATTTGTATCTGAATAATGGATATGTTCCATATAGAAAATATTTCCATCTTTGGGGAGTAGAGAAAGGGAAAAAGATTCCATGGCAGTTCATCGCATCACTAGAGATGCAGATCAATGGTGGTCATTAATTAAAATCAAAAAGGGGTATGAAGAAGTATCAAGTATAAAATGGAATGGTTTTAAGGAGATTTTCTTAGAAAAATACTTTCCTTGTGACCATCGAGCTGATATGGGAAGGAAATTTCTGAGTTTGAGAAAAAATGAGGATGAGAATGTCGCAAAGTATGAAGATAACTTTACAAGGTTAGTAAGGCATGCTGCAGATTATATACGAAACCGAAGAAGTAAGAATGATCATTTCTTTTATGGGTTAAAACCATTTCTCCATTGAGAATTAGTCTCATAATCCTTCACATCGTATGAAGATATTGTCTCATGTGCAATCAAGACAGAAAATAAATTTTCTAAGTCTTATGACATTAAAGAAAATAAAGACAAGAAGATAACTATTAAACACTCTAGTAAGAGAAATAAGGAAATAGGGATGAAGGGAAGAGTTTTATTTTAACCCTGTGATAATTGTGGATGGAAGCACCCTGGTGCCTATCTAAAAGGAGGAGTATGCTATAAATGTGGATAGAAAGGCCATATTGCTAGTGATTTTAAGGGGATGAAATAAGCTACCAATGTTCAATTCTACAATTATAGGGAGATAAGACATTATGAAAATGAATGTACTAGGAAACAGAGAAACTTACCTCAGAAAAGGACAAGGGATCAAGGCCATGCTTATGTGATCACTACAGTTGAGGTTGAAGCTCTGAAAGTCATGGTGGTAGGTAATTTAATGGTTTCCTCTAGTTTAGACAATGATTTATATCAATCTAGATCATCACATTATATTATATATTCCTGGTTTTCTAAGAAAATTATATATTACCAATTGAATTTAACAAGGTAGTTTCCAGTCAAAACTCTTAAAGGAAGTAACATTGCAACAAAGTTTTGTGAATCAGTCCCCATTAAGGCATATAAACGATATTTATCTGATATATAATCATTATACCCATGATTTAATTTTATATAATCATTTTTATGCATTGTATTTCAGACCATGATGGAAAAAATTACTATAAAAAGAAGTAGGTTATAGTTCATTATGATGATAATGAGTACCTATCTTTAGAGAAGAAACGTCACCATCTTATTTTATCTGGATCCACCCCCAGTAGCTCTACTAAATTCAATTATTGCAGACGACGAGAATGAAATAATTATGAGTGAGTAAAAGAATATTCGAATATATGACATACCTATTGTCCAAGAATATGTTGTTGTTTTTCCAGAGGATTTACCTAGACAGCCTACAGAACGAGAAATTGATTTTTCCATTGATTTATCTCCTAGTTCAATGCCCATATCAAAGACCCCTTATAGAATTTCCACTGTAGAATGAGTAGAACTAATGAATCATCTAGGGGAATTGAGTAATAAGGTATTTATTCTCCCAAGTGTTTCTCCATGAGGAGCCCCTTCCCTTTTTGTTAAGAAGAAACACGAATCTATGAGGTTTTTCATTGACTATAGGGAGATTGATGATTTAACAATTAGAACTAGTATCCCCTATCTTTCATTGATTATTTATTCAATGAACTTCATAGAGCTCAATATTTATCAAAGATTATCCTTTGGTCTGGATAACATAAATTGTGTGTGAAGAATGAAGACTTTCCAAAAAAAATCATTTTGAACTAGGTACGAGCATTATGAGTTTACAATAATTCCTTATGGATTGAATATTAAACCCTCTGTCTTCATGGATCTAATGAATAGAGTTTTCAAGGAATATCATGATGACTTTGTAGTGTTATTTATTGATGATATCTTGGTATAATCCAAAATCTATGAAGATCATGAAATTCACTTGTGCATTATTCTAAAGACTCTTAAAAGAAATGAATTATATGGGAAATTTTGAAAGTGTTAATTATGGAATTAAAGTATTTCTTTTCTTGGACATAATGTCTCTATGGATGGAATCTCTGTTGATCCTTCAAAGACCAAGGCAATCCCAGAATGGCCAGCATCGACAAGTATAAATGAGATATTCAATTTTATTTGTTTAGAAGGTTATTATCGATGTTTCATCCAGAATTTTTCCTAGTTGGCTAACCCATTGACCAAGATCACATGTAAATGGGTTAAATTTGTTTGGAAAAAAGAGTTTGAAGAATATTTTTAAGAATTGAAGAGAATATTTATTAATGCTTCTATCTTGACCCTATTATTGGGGAATGATGGGTTTTTTATTGATAGTGGTTCTTCAATGAAAGGACTTGGTTGTGTCCTTATGTATAATGATAGAGTTATTTCATATGCATCACGATAGCTAAAAATTCGTGATCAAAACTATCCTACTCATGATATTGAGTTAACAGCTATAATATTCGCTCGGATGATATGGAGACACTATCTCTATGGTGAAAAATGTGAGATTTATACTGATCATATGATTTTGAAGTATATTTTCTCACAAAAAAACATGATGCAATGGAGATTGATTGAACTACCCAATGATTATGATTCCACAATACACTACCACCTGGGGAAGGAAATTAAGGTGGCAGATACTTTGAGCAGAAATTATCATGGTGTTTTGAAAAATAAGAGAGTTGAAAAGGATCATATTTTCAAGGATCCAGTAAATATGGACATGGGAATAATCATGGAAGGTGAATCATCAATACATTTTCAAATGGTTTCCAAACCATCTTTATTAGAAAGGATTAAACATTCTCAGGCTGATGATGAGGTTTTTCAAAAGAAAATTATTGCTCTGTACGATTGGAGTTTGATTGACTTCATATATGAAGATGAGATTTTGATATTTGGGAAAAGATGTTGTGTTCCCGATATACATGGTCTGAAATGGGAATTTTTAGAGGATTCTTATAGCTCCAATTTCACTATACACACTGGTAACAATAATATTTATATAGATTTGAATGAACATTTTTTGTGGGACAACATAATGAGAGATATTGATTATTTTGTGTTGACATGTATGGTTTTCCCACAAGTGAAAGCTGGAAGAAATCATCCTAGAGGAGTCATGAAACCTCTTCCCATACCTGAGTGGAAATATGATGATATTATGATGGAATTTTTCATGGGGATACCAAATAATCCTAGAAGGAATGATGCAATATGGGTCATTGTTGACCGTCTTACCATGTCAGAACATTTTCTTGTTATATGAGAATAATTACCACTTAAACATTTAGCAAGACTGTAGATTAATGAAGTTGAAATAATTCATGGAGTACCCCTATCATTTGTTTCTCATCGTGATCCTGATTTTACATCATGACTCTAGACAAGTCATCAAAAATACCTAGATACTGAAATTTGTTTGAGCACTGACTACCAACCTCAAACTGATTGACAATTAGAACAGACTATTCAAACCTTAGAAGATATGTTGAGATCTTTCTCACTAGACTTTCAAGGTATGTGGGTTCAATATTTACCTTTTATAGAATTTTCATATAACAATAGTTTCCATTAAATTATTCAGATGGCACCATATAAATTTTTATATGGAAGGAGATGTAGCACACCAACTTGTTCGGATGATTTCGTTGAAAGAATACTCATAGGCCCAGAACATGTTGAGGAAAAAATGGAAAAAGTGAAGATTATCCAAACCCACATCAAAGCAGCTCAAATTAGGAAGAATATCTATACTGATAACTGAAGGAATGATTTGGAAATTCAGGTAATAGATCATGTTTTCATGAAGGTATCTCCATGTAAGGGAGTTATACGATTCGGTAAGAAGGGTAAATTAAGTCCTAGGTACATCAGACCATTTAAAATTCTATAATGAATTGGGGTTGTAGGTTACTGTTTGGAAATGCCACCAAGTCTCTCCAATGTTCATGATGTGTTCCATGTTTCCCTATTGATAAAATACATGCCTAACCCAACGCATGTACTCACATATGAGGAAATTGATCTGGAACCTGATATTTCTTATTGTGAAGAGCCTGTCATGATTCTTGATACTAGAGAACAAGTGTTGAAAAAACAGACAACTTTTCTGGTAAAAGTTCTATGGAGAAACCATGAGATGGAAGTGGCAACGTGGGAACCAGAGGAAGTTATGATGAAGAACCACCCAAATATTTTTGTGTGTTAGTATTCTAGAAACTTTAAGGATGAAGTTATTTGAAGGAGGGAAGAATGTAACACCCCATGCTTCCACAGTACGTTTCCCTTTGAATAATGAAATAGCTTGCATTGTACACAACTTCGAGATTCTAACACACTACGGCCAATCAAACTAGCCATTATGAATAGAAATACCCACTTTTTAAAATTTTATAAATTTTATTTTTCAAAATGGACTTCATTTTTTAATTTGTAATATCAAAATTAGCTTAGGGTGAATTTTTAGTACTTTTCGGAAGACTATCAATTTCATATGAATAATACTAAATTTTAATTAAAAACAACTTTTTCAATCAGAAAAATTTATAGTGTTAAATTTTACATTTGTGTCGTTTTAAAGTATAATTACATTTAATTTCTATCATTTAATATAATTTATCTCATTGTTTGTAATTTCACATTTAAACTAAACATAAAAAAGTGTTGATATTTTTATAGTTATTATTTGTTAAAAACACCCTTTTTTACAACATGAATTAATTTTTAATTAATTTCTGCCACTTCTGTGTTTTGAATTTGGAAAAATGGATTCCATATTTGGAATCAGGAGTTCTAAATTGGGGAAATAGGTAACTTTTATTTTTATACATTATGAATAATTACTTTGGTAAATAATTTATTTACCATGGTTAAAGGGTAAATCCGGTAAATAACGGTAAAAAGTAATATGATAATAATATTAAATTACCCTAACATGTGACATATTCCTATTGGATGATACATGTCCGATCATGGGAATCCTTGGGTCGATATTTGGATCCCATGGAGCCACTTGGGAGTGATAATGACATTTTACATTAATTAATCTAATGTAATGACAAAAATAACAAAACCATGTATCTTTAAGTGGAACATTTTTATATGGGGTTATATAATTGATGTCTTGGAGTATTAATATTAATTATAATGTAAAATTTATTTCCTACATAATTTTATTTTATTTATAATTTTTATACATTAAATAATTTAATTTAGTCATGACACAATGATGATGAAGTAATTACCTTGATGATGAAATATTAAAATATTTTATATTATAAATATCCAAATAAATGTAAATTGAGTATTCTGATAAATTAAACTTATTATCTAGGTTAATATAAAATTTTTGGGATGGTTAAATAAATTTTATTAGAATTAATAATGTTTTTATGGATTTCAAAAAAATTACATACTAAATAGTGTCAAAATTAACATAATAGAAATTTTAAAACAAATTCTATATCATTAATTGAAATAATATTACTAAAAATATGAGGTCTATCTAAAGTAAATAGATAAGGTTATGTATATTAATAATGAACCACATGGTGTTCTCTTGACTTTTTTTAGTATGATTATTAACCATATAATATAAAAACACCAAGAGACATGGTAAATGTCATACTATTTATCTAAGAGCTAAATCTAAAAGATAAGCTTAATATGATGACCTAAAACTATCAAAAACCTATTGGTTGAGAGTTTTTAGACCCATACCCACCTTATCCTTTATATAATACATTTTTTTGCTCTTAGAAACAGAAAATTATTTTATTATATGATAATATTTCAACATTTTCATAAAGTGACCCTCACCTCTCTTATAAAAGGGAACTTCCACTTATATTAATTTCACACCTCCAAAGCCATTTTAATTGTCCGTACACTACCCAAATATCCTCGCAACTTTTATAAAATAATCTTAGTGGCCTTACTTGGGTCATAAATATGGAATAAGGATCCATTTTGATAAAATCAAAAAGAATAACCTAAAGAAGTGGTAAATATTTCACAACCTCTTTCATGTTCTATTCTTCTTCCACATCTTATTTCTTTGTAGTTTCCATTCTAAAAAAATAACTCCAGTATCTTGTCTATACTGTAATGTTACTAAAAAAATAGTACAATCATATTCATTATTCTATCTATCCTATAAATGAAAAAGTCACCATACATGCATACGTACGATTTACCGTCTACACGTCGTGGTGTAGTTTGTTATTCAAACACTTCATTATTTGGATTGGTATAATAATGAGAATGAATAGTGTAAATAATAAATATAACATTTTAATGATTCTGTATATATGATATATAATCCAATTACATATGATTTCTCCATCAATGATATTGTCGCTCCTGCGTACTGACAGATTACTATGTCCACAAACACGATGATATTCATTTCCCTATCATAATCATTCGAGAATAATATTCATTTTATTTTTAAAAATAATGTTTATGAACATAATATCATTCTGTATATGAATCAAATACATCATATCCATAATAAAAATGGCTTAAATAACCAAGCATATAAAATACAACGAGTCAGTTAACACAAAAAACGATGATACTACTTGAATATTACTAACAAAGAAATATTAAAAGATCATATATGGTATCATAAAATTGTATATAGTTCTTGAATAATTTAATAAAATTATTTTAACTATTATAAAATAGTTTAACATACCATATACAAAGGAAAAGTACAAGGTAAGGGTTAATTTCAGAATCTCTTTCTTATCTAAGGTTGTTTTTATGTAAGTATCTATTGGAACCTCTTTAACATCCACATCTGTGTTTCTTAAAAATATATTTCAAAACATTTTTTACTATTTCATAGACTATTGGTTAAAGTCATTTATACCCTTGTTTGAATTTTTATAAAAATTTTATAAAGGAATATTTCCGTCATTTTCCAAACAAGGTACATTATAACCTTTTCACCAAAGTTAAGGTCAGAATGTTTTTTTAACTTATACGGTGGGTGCGGTTATTTTCCACCATTATAACATCATTGAATCTCCCTTTAATTATTATAAGAATACTTTCAAAATAAAAGTATTCTTTTAAAATTATGTGACTCTTAGATGGTTTCAAAATAAAAATAGGTATTTCTTTCAAATAGTTTTCATTTCATCTATATCAATATCCTTTGGTGGATTTTAAACTAGTTTGAAGTTGATTTATTACGATAAAAGTCTTCCATATTGTATTGAAGGTTTTTTTATATGTTTGACTATGGATTTGTTATTTTTGTACCATTCATGGTTTATGGTTAAATTATTGACATTTCGTATTCTATTTTTAACACGAATGTTTATTTTATGTTTGAACCTTTACATATGAAAAATGTATTGAAAATAGTATGTAATGGGTGGAGCCCACTATAGATCCATGGTGCATCAGTAGGTCTCATGAGGCAATTTGATGTGGAATTGGTCAAGGCCTTTCCCAATTTGATATATGGTTTTAGACGAGGCCTTAATGAATCGTAGATGTCTTTAATGAGGCCTTGAAAAAAATGTTTCAGAATGTCTGGCATTATACATTCCCTTAATATGAAAATAATATTGATGGTTCATGTGGTTATTTGACTAGTAAAATACCGATGACAATGTATTATTATGGAATTATTTACTCAGCTCATATTCATACCCTAAAGTGTTCATGTTTATTATTTGTACGGGCATGCGTTTTTAATTTTTCACCATGCCTAATGTTTATGTTATCTTCTGTTATATTTCTTACACTTACTGAGCGTTTGAGCTCACCCAATTCTTATGTTTTATTTTACCAAGATATGAATAAGTTAGTTATGAGTGAATTTAATGCATAATATATGAAGCATGGATGTTTCTAATGGAATAAATTAGTGTTGTATTTCTTTTCAAGTTGTAATGTTGAACTTATGTATGTATATTGTTTCCAATAATACTAAACTGGTCAGTCTTTCAGGACATGATTTCTTGTATCATGCCAATGTTATGTAATAAAGCACCGACTCTAGGCAACTGCGGTTGGGGAATGACATCTTATATTTTTATGACTATTATATCATTTATTAATATAGTATTTGTTTTAAAAACTCATTTATGTTAATTTTGACACAATTTAGTAATTGATTTTTCTTAAAGTCATGAAAAATTGATTAATTCAAAATAACTAATTTAAATAAAAAATAAAATGTAACAATTATCTATAAAATAATTTTATGGAATTAAATTCTTCAGATAAAATTTATTATAATATTTATAGTGTCATTTATTTGAATCTTTCATTAATAAGGTAATCACCTCATCGCCATTGTGTCATAAATAAATTTATTTATTTAATGTCTAAATATTATAAACAAAATAACATGATGTAGGTGTTTTTTTATATTTATAATGATTATTTATAGTCAAATATATCATTTATATAACCCAAAATAATATAATTTTCGTATAAAGACACATTTTTATGTTATTTTTCTCATTACATTAAATTAATTATTATAGCATGTAATTATCACACCCAAGTGGCTCCAGGAGGTCCTAATATCGACCCAAGGATTTTTATGGTTGGTAATATCTCATTTAATAGTACTATAACATGTTTTAGGGTAGGTATGTATTATTGTGATATTATTTTTACATTTATTTAACTCGTTTACCCTTTAACCATGGTAAATAAAAATTATTACTGAAGTAACTATTTGAAATATCCAAAAAACATAAATATTTGAACAATTATGACCTTATGATTCAAAATATAGAATCCATTATTCCATATTCAAAACAAATAATTGATATAAATTACTTTACAATTAAATCCCACTGTCAAAACTAGAAAGCGAGTTTTGAAGAAGTAAAAAATATCAAAATATTGACACGCGTTTATGTCATATGCCAATGTGAAATTTATTCATATAGACAAAATTTGATTAAATTATAATAACATAATCTAATTACACTTTAAAACTATTTAAAATGACAATATAACTATATAAATAAATTATATTAATATACAGTTTTGAATTAAAATGCAGTATTTTTGACTATTCATTAAAATATAGATTTTATCATAAAAATAAAAACAATTACACCAAAGTAAATTTTTTTGTCCCTATTATAAATAAGACGACTATATTGTCAAATATTACATATAATTGTTAAAAAAATATATTTAAAAAGTTATAATCATCAAACAGTGGTAAAACCAACTCTTAAAAATATTAGATTATTTTATTCATAATATAGGATTCATTCTCATTTTAAGCCTCTAATTTTTTTTTGATAAATTTAAAAACATTTTTAAAAAATGTGTTATCAAAATGTGGTTAGTTCTGTTCAATCCTGCCAATACAATAGCTAGGATTTAACATACATTTAAAATAATAAAAATATTATTGTATTATTATTTTTTGGACAACTCAACGTTGTGTTCAATGTATGCTTTTGGAGAAACCTTTTTTTTGTGTCAAGTATTCTATCGGAAAAGGCATCCCCATTGACATAAAATTAATATCTTATTCATAAATAATAATAGAAATGAAAATTTATTGGTATATAAATTCCTAGGATGTTATATCTACTCATGTGGCTAGTCGATTATGTTCTTCCAATTGGTGGATTCCATTCCGGGGTGGTCCACGATCACTCTTACAAAAAATAAATTTATGAGATACTTCATCTACAATTTATCATCCCATATTTTGTGTTTTAAAAATCATCCCTCAATCAATGATGACATCAAATACTATGAGAGAAGCTAATTGGATGCCTTGATAAAATGTTTGTAGTTGTATCAACTTATCAGGCCCTTGATCTGGGAACATATGAGTGTGTTCCTTGAAATGATTACATGATTAAATTGTTAACTCTATATCATTTGGAATGAAATTATAGATGTCATTCCACTATTTTCTTACCCAAATTTGTAGGAATTACTTGCCCAAAATTTTCATGGATAAATAATCCTAAGTCATGATGGGCTCAAGAGATTGTCTATAAGGATTTATCTCTAGACATTACATAATCTTGAATTAAGATAATAATTTACATTTAGGATCTTATTATGTTTTGAGATATTGAGAATAAGGTCATAAATGTTATATAAAAACTTGAATATTACATGTAGACACTTCTACTCATTATCCATTTTTTCATAAGATAAAATCACTTAAAAACATATTTAGTTCCATATTTTAAAGACCATGGCTTTTAATTGTTCCCATCCTTGACTATATTCCACATTAAGTCATTTGAAAAATATTTCAAAAAAATGGGATGAGCATAAAGATCTTAGTAAGTGATACACAAAGAAGGAAAAATTTTAGTTTTCAAAACAACATGTAAACCATGAATAATTTATCATAAAGTAATACTTTTCAACTTAAGGAAGTAGAAAAAACACTTCACTGAATATAAAGTTTTTTATTACCTTTTTTTAAACCAAAATATTACCATAAAACCCATAGAGAGATACATATAGCATATAATGGTAAACTTGGGACATAATAATATTAAATATAATAAACATACTGTTGACTTCTACATATCATTATTTCAAATTGAATAGTCATACGACCAATATCCATACACAATGAATTGGAGGTTATAACATTACCACCAATCCTTGGTTTATCACGAGACCACTTATCATTTTGTTTATCACGTTACCACCCATCACATTTTGAGGTACCATTATATAATCATCACACATAAAAGATTGAAAATATCAACATTTAAATCATAAAATTTCATTTGAAATCCCAAGAAATAATTTCAAGATATATAAATAGTAAATACACATTAAAAATCCTTTTAAATACCATAATATGTAAAAAGGGTATGTGATAATTATTTTCCATTTAAAAACTTCACGACTTTTAAGGAATCCAAATATCAAATAATGTTCGCAGCAATGAAAAGGTCGTTGTCACCACATACATTAAAAACATTCCTTTTTTCGTTTAGTAAATATTTACATGTAAAAACGATTATCATTGAATGAAAATAAACATCCAAAGGTTTTATTATACACCAGGTAAGAGAAGGAGGTGAATATTATCATAACATGTCTCAATGAAAAGAGATTGAGACAAAGTCCCTTACCTCGAGTCTGACATGACTTGTTCATTATTTAATTTCATGAATAATAAAAATGAGTTAATTAATATTTATATAAGAACTTTTTCAAGTTTATTATTCTTTTTATATCACTTATAACATTTATATAAAACCCATGTAATTATTCATGTTAATATTGGCCATTTTGCCGATGTTTGGTACTTTGGTCAAAATGGAACTTGTAATAATTACAAGTGGTCCATGAGGTCAAAGCACCATTATCTACAGAATAATATTAATATTTTATATATAAAATATATCATATATATTTGATATATATATAATTATAATAGTCCGTATCATTTGAAGATAAGAAATGAAACACACCGTTCATAGAGACGGTAAGCCATACGTATTCATGAACACTACATTCATCTATATTTAATATTTAAAACAATGAAAACATAATGATACAAAGGTATATTATAATTCCAATATAATATCATATTTTATATCTGTTACATAATTTCATTAACACCTTCTTTTATACGTTCCATGTATTTTTGTATCATATATAATTAATTTTAATTCATAATGGCCACCATGATAGGTGGTTGGGGAAAATCAAACAATCATCGTTTCGTGAGGCTACAGTTCGCCGTACAAAATAATAGTATGTTTGTATCCATTAGTTGGAGGTGTGTGTAAGTGTAGTTTGAATACTTATAATAACAACAAACTAGTAAATTTTTGATCCTTTTTGTTATATAAATAATTAATAAGAAGATAATAGTGAGTGGAGAAGGAAAAATAATGGAATCGAACTTGAGGGGTGACCTTACCTCAAATCAGGAAACATATTTTGATTTTAGACAAAGGGTTTTCTTGAATTAAATTATGCCTAGGGGAAGTATTAATAGAGAAATATAGGGATTTAGAGAGATTATTTGGGAAGAGGATGGATGATCCAAGGGGGTTTTAGAGGTTTGAGTAAGGGTTTGAGGTGGTGCCCTTTTATAAGAGGGAGGAGGGGCACATTAGGAATGTTTGAAACTATTATTTTATTATTAATTGCTTTTAGAATACTAATAAAAAATTTATATATTTGAACAATAATTTGATTATGGGTCAAAATATTTTTATCCAATGGGTTTTAGATAAGTTAACATCATATAATTAAAATTATCTTTTACCTTTAACCCTTATTAACTTTATTTAACTTTAACCATGGCTTCATGTATATTCATACTATATGGTTAATATAATTACTATAAAATGCCAATCTAATATCAAGTGGCTAATTAATGACTTTTTTAACCTTATCTATGTCATATATCTGTATATTATATTTTTATCACTGTCGTAACATTTAATAATAATTTATCTTTTAAAAAACTCATTTATGTCAATTTATATACTATTCGTATCATTACTTTAAAAAAATCCATAACAACTTGATTATTTAGATAAAACATAATTAAATCATGGATAATAATTAATAATCATCAATTAAATTTGTGTATTACATAAAAAGGCTCAAAATAAATTTATTTTAATATTTATAGTCTCATTTATTAAAATCATTCATTAATAAGGTAATCACAACCTCACCAGTGTGTCACAGATAATTTTTTTATTTGATCCCTAAAAAATAAAAATAAAATACCATGATTTAGGAAGTATGTTTTAGATTTATAATGGCTTTTTATAGTCTAAAAGGTAACTTATATAATTTTATATAGAAATTGTTTTACTAAAAGATACATGTTTAGGTTATATTTTCCTTAACATTAAATTAAAAGTAATTAAATGATATTTTTACAGTCAACTAGCTCCATGGGGTCCTAAAATAGACCCAAGGATTCCCATTGTTGAATATATCTCACACAAGAGGATTGAAACACATTTAAGGGTAATTTAAAATTATTATAATATTATTTTTTACCCTTATTAGCCAGATTTACCCTTTAACCATGGTAAATAAAATATTAACTGAAGTTACTATTCTTAATGTCTAAAACTAAAATATAACAATTTACACAATTTTGAGATCATGATTCCAAATATATAATCAATTTTTCCAAATTCAAAACATAGAAGTTTAAGAAATTATGATAAAATTAATTCCTATTTTCATAACCAAAAGAGAATGTTTTCAAGAAACAATAACTATCATGAAGATTGACGTGTGTTTATGTAAATTTAAAAAGTGAAAATAATTCCAATGACCAAAATTGGATTAAATGTTAAAAACATATTCTAATTACACTTTAAAACCAATTAAAAAGATAATCTGGCAATATAAATAAATCATATGGAATGAAAATTTTGACTTAAAATGCAGTATTTTTCATAATTAATTTAATTATTAATCATTATCAAAAAAATTCCCAAAATTTACCCAAAGATAATTTTGATGTCCCACTTATAGAGAAGAATTCTATTTTATTATATAGAAAATATCAAAGTGAAAAAAACAAGATTTAAAGTGGGTTCTCCGTCAAAAGGCATTAGATATTCCTTTTTAAGAAATATTAGTGTATTTATACTTAAAATTGGATTCATTGTCAATTCAAGCCTCTAAATTTTATTGGATAAATGTAAAAACATTTAACAAAAATGTTTAATAATAATACGGTTAGCTCTATTCCTTACCACAAATAAAATGGATAGGGGTTACCATCCATTTAAAATAATAATGTTACTATATTATTTTTTGGTATGACTCAACCTTGTGTGAAAAATGAGGTTTTGGAGAAATCTATTGTTGCATGTCTGGTACTCTATGAAACATAGCATCCCATTTAATGTAAAATTAATATTCTATTCATAAGTGTAAATAAAAATCGAAATTATTATTCTATAAATACTTAGGTCGTTACACCCTTCCCCACTTTTGGGAATTGCATACCTGCAATTATATTCACTTATCAAATAAGTGGGTGTATTTATATCTCATTGATTTTTTATATTCCCATGTATTCTCTTAAACAATTTTTTTTTTCACAAAACCATTACCTGATAAATTACCTTATTCCACAATACATGCTCTCTTCGTTCTAAAATCTTGTTTGGTTGTTCCTCATAAGAATGATTTTCTTCCAACTTAACTACCTATAGACTCCAAACATGAGATGGATCTGGCATATACTTTGTCAACATTGAAATATGAAAGAAATTGTGTACCTAGGATAAACATGGAGGCAAATTAAATCTATAGGCAATCGATCAAACATTATATATGATTACATAAGGTTCAATAATCCTAGGACTAATCTTTCCCTTCATACCAAAATGCATCACATTTTTACATGGAGAATCATTGGGAAAGATATGATCACCTACCTCAAAAGAAATATCCTTCATACGGTTATCGGTAAAACTTTTCTTCTTGCACTATGTTGTCCTCATGTGATTCATATTTAATTGGACTTTTTCTACCATCCCTTCTACCAATTTTGGTCCCATAAACATTATTTCACCTACTTCATCCCAAAATTATAGAGTTCGACAACACTTTCCATATAATGCCTCAAATGGAACCATCTGTATACTTGAATGAAAACTGTTATTAAAAGAAAACTCGAAAAAAGAAATATGTTGGTCCCAACTTACCTGATAATCCATTGAAGCAGTACATATAATATCTTCTAGAGTCAGAGTTGTTCATTCTCACTACCCATCTGATTAAGGATTAAAATATGTACTAAATTTTAATTCCGTACCCAATGACTTCTGAAGGCCCATCCAAAAGTTAGAAGTGAACATGGGATCATAATGAGATTCAATTGAGAGGGTACCTCCATAAAACCTTACTATCTCTTTAATATACAATTGAGAATAGTGATTCAAAGACAAATTATATCGAATATGAAGGAAATGAAATGATTTATTCAATTTATCATCAATAACCCAGATTTCATTGTTACATGGAGATGTTATTGGTAATCCCACTATGAAATCCATGGGCTCATTTTCCCATTTCTACTATGGAATTGGTAAATTATTAAGCATCCATTTTGGTAAATACCACTTTGATTTAACATGTTGGTAAGTCAAACACTTTATAGTGTGGTTAGAAATATCTCTTTTAATTCCACCCCACCAGTAATACTCTCGAAGATCTCAATATATCTTATTACTGATGGGATGAACTGAAAATGGAAAACTATAAGCTTCACCTAACAACTCTTTATTCAAATTCGATTAAAAAGGCACACATAATCTCTTCCAAAATATCAGAATACAATCAATATAAGTTTTATGTTCAGGCAATATACCCTTCTGAACCAACTCTTCCATTTTTTTCAACTCACTGTCTTCCTTCTACGCTTTCTTAATTCTGTCTGATAGAGGTTATTTCACTAACACCTAACAGAAAAGCGAGTAATTTTCTGCACCAAAAACACATATGCCAATGTTCATCAAATCGTTAATCAAAAGATCTTGTTCAAAACATATCCTGGTTAATGTAGTATTACTCTTTCGGCTTAAAGCATTAGCCATTTTATTTTCTATTCTTGGATGGTAATGTATCGTGCAATAATAATCCTTGATTAATTGTACCCATCTTCTATGTCTCATGTTTAATTCATTATTTTTGAATATATACTTCATAATTTTGGAATCAATATATATTTCACACTTTATTCCATACAAATGATTCCTAAAATTTTTTAACAAAAAACAACAGCAGCTAAATCCAAATCAAGTGTTGGGTAATTTAACTCCCAAGGTTTCAACTCACGTGGATCATAAGAAATTACATGTTCACTATTAACTAGGATACAACCACTTATTTTCAATTAAGCATCACTATAGATAAAAAATAATGATTTCAGGAAGGTAATTCAAATATCGGAGCATTCAAAAATCATCCTTTTTAATTCCTGAAAAAAATAATCACATTATTTTGTTGATATAAACATAACACAATTTCGAGTTAACTTAGTTAGTGGGATAGATAACCCTAAAAAATTCTCAAAAAACATCAATTAAAACCTACCAAACCAAGAAAACTACGAGTCTTAGTTATTTTTTATGGTCTTGGACATTCTTCAATAACTTTTTTTTTAAGGATCAATATTTATGCCATTTTTTAAATAATGTGAGCAAGGAATGAAATTTTATTTAACTAAAACTCACACTTACCTAATTCCCCATGCAATTTATTTTCTTTTAAGGGTTACAAGATGACCTTTAAATGACTTTCGTGTTCCTATTAACTTTTGTAATAATCCACAATCTTATCAATAAACACAACCCCAATCATATCCAAGTACTCACTAAAATTTCTATTAATAAGATCCATGAATATAGAAAGTTCATTGGTTAACCCAAAAAGGCGTAACTACAAATTCATAATGACCATATCTAGTACCAAACATGATCTTCAGAACATCTGGTTACTTTATATTCAACTTATGGTACCTCGAACACATGTCAAACTTTGAATAATACTAAGCCCCCTGGAGATAATCAATCAAATCATATGTATGAGGAAAATGATACTTCTTCTAAAAAATGATATTATTCAAGGATCGATAATCCATGAAAATTCTCATTGAACCAAAGTTTTTTTATATAAAGTATTTAGCACCCCATGGTGAGGTTCTTGGTCGAATGAAACCTTTATCTAACAACTCTTGTAATTTTTTCCTTAACTCTAAATGTTCAATTTGATCCATTCGATGAGGGGTTTTCAAATTGGCTTGGAATCAGGAACTATGTAAAGAGTAAATACAACTTCATCATCAGGTATAATACAAGGAAACTAATTAGAAAATACATCAAGATATTCATTTACTAATAGCACATCATTAATCTAAAGAGTTCTATTGTTTTCAATAATATGTTCAAGGTAACATTGATTTCCATTTTTCTCTGGTTTCTCATCATCCAGATATTTTATCAGAGACTAGGGTTCATTCTTGTACACAAACTGAATGTCTTTCTAAAAAGAAACCTCTTTATCTATATATTCAATTATATTATGTTAAACAAAAAATCCAATCTACTCAAAAAATTACATCAAACTATACTATAAAAAAACAACATTTTTTGTAGGTAAATTCTTTCCAGAAATAAGTATATAAAGATTCTTATAATTTCTTATTGCCCTAAAATTTCCCTAGGTGTATTTACCACATGTTCAGGACTCATATCTTGAGACATAATTCCCAATTTACTAGAAAATTTCTCCAAAATGAAAGAATATGTAGATCATGAATCAAACAACACATTGGCATAATTTGAAAAAAACAATCACTGTACCTCATCACACTTCATTTGATGATCCCACATAAACCGTAGTAGTAATAAAAGATTTTCCACCACACTTGTTCTTTTGATCTTCCTAGTTTCCACCATGGGTATTCAACATTTGAAAAACATTTCCACAATAACCAAAATCATTACAACTAAAACATCTTACTTCTGAATATTCATTGCGTTCTTGATCATATTCTTTATAGTTATGAGCAATAGGACTAGCCTTACCACACTGTAAGAACATCCCATACTATGATAAACATTTTCCAGGATTCTTTTTACAACTCTTCTCACAAGATTGAAATTTAATTTTCATAGCTTCAGGCTTCTTTGATAAAAATCATTCCCATTTCTTTCCAAGAAGACCGCTTCATTTTATTTCTATTGTGTAACAACTGAGCATTCAAAATCTGCATTAATACCATCAAGAGACATTGGAAAAGTTTCTAATTTTTTTAATTCACAAGAAGCTAATGCCCTTTGATATCCTATATTCAGTCCTGAGTATAAAAGATTTATATTACTATGAAACCTCAGATAAAATTTGGAGCATACCTTGCCTGTCGAGTGAACAATTCTTCATAGGAATACCCTGATTCATTCTCATATCTCAAATCCAGTTATTGTTTTTCCATCCTATATCAAACCACCTTAGTGAAATATTTCTCAAGAAACAAATCTTTGAATTCATCCCAATCAAGAGAATCAATCTCATTACTACCACTAATATTTTTAACCATTAACCACCACTAATCAACTTCACCTTCAAAACGATAAACAAAAGGACTAAAATTTTGATGTTCTAAATACCCCATGACATTGAAAATATTTCCTTGTGATTTAATCCACACTTTAGATAGCACAAAGTCATATGATCCTCAAAATGATGGGGGATGTTTCCTCATCAAATACTTAACTACTGACATGTTCTTATATGTCTAATCTTGCTAATCTCATGTATGGATACCACCACTATTTATAACCTGAGTCAATTGTGCCATAATTGCAACAAAATATTTAGTTTCAATTCTGACCATATCAGGTTACTAATTTGGAATGATGTTTTCCTCTTGAGGTTATCCCATTATAGTTTCCTTGTTTTCTCTATGAAAAAACATTCTGAAAAAATAAATATCTTAGGAAAAAAAAATTTAATCTTCAAAATCTATATCATTTCTATTTGATTAGAAAGTAAAAATAATTTATGGAAATTAATTTAACAATATCCTAAGTCATAATGTTTTCTAAACCGACCTTTTATTCTATCTATAAGGCCGAAGAAGTAAGCATTACATAATAATGAATGAAGATAATAATTCACATTGATGATATTTTTATCTTTATATATTTAGAGTATTAGTTCATAACTTATACATAACAACATAATATTACGTGTAGACACTTCTTCTCGGTATCAATTTTTTCATAAAATAAAAATCTTATAAAAACATGTTTAGTTCTATATTTTAAATAGTATGACTTCTCTGTGATCCCATAATTGACCCTATTCCACTTTATGCCATGTGAAAACTATTCAAAAACATGGGATGAGACTAAAAAGATCAATAAAGGATACACAAATAAAGAAAACTATTAGTTTTTAAAACAACATGTAAACCATGAATAATTTATCATAAACTAATACTTTTGACCTTAAGGCGGTAGAAAAAAACATCACTGAATATGAGCTCAATGCGTACCCTTCTTTTGTAGCCAAATATTACCATAAAACCCATAGAAAGAAACATATATAATATTAACGTAAACTTGGTACATAATCATAATTTAATGGAATAACCATTCAGTCGACATCCACAATTCATTGTTACAAATGCAATACCGATATAGCCATCTTCCATACCCAATGAAATGGTAGTTATAACGTAACCACCATTCGATGGTTTATCACAGAACCACCCATCATTTGGTTTATGAAATAACAAAATGTCAAATGTCCATGTACCATTATATAATCATAAAACATAAAATATTGAAAATATCAACATTTCCTTCATAAAATTTCATTTGCAGTCACAATAAATAATTTCAAGATATTGAAATATTAAATTCGTATTAAAACCCATTTTCAAAATCAAAATATGTAAAAAGGGTGTATGGTAATTATTTTTGTTGGAACCATGGTCTTCTATGCATGATTTGGAGTGTGGTTTGTTTTTGTTGTCAATAATCAATGGAATTTCGGATCGTGTACCAGCAAAGAGATCATTCCGTTTAAGTAGACAACAGTTTTGAAGGTGGCGCCGTTTCCCAGTGTTTGCCAAATTTTTGGGGTCCAAAATTTGGAATTTGGTGAGCATCGCGAAAATAGGATTTCCATGAATATCATGATTTAATATGGAAAAGTCATGAATTTCACGAAGATAGGATTCATGGTTTGGAAATCGCGAAGACCAGAAGAATGGAGGCGGTGAGTCTTCGTGATTACGTCAAGCTTCGCGAACGGCAGAGGGTGAAGCACATCGCGGCGGAGAAGGGATTTGCGAGGGAGATTCGTGGCGAAGGCGCGAAGTAATGTTGATGGTGATTCTTCGCGATTACGTCAAGCTCCGCGAATGGAAAATTGTTGTGGTGCTTCGCGATTTGGACAGAATTCAGGCCGAAACTTTGGAGCTTCACGATTTGAGCTGACGTGGCGCTGACTTCGTGCGGAAGGGTCGAGGGTCGGTGGAATCGCCTATAAATAGAGGCCGACCCCCTCAAGAGAAGTAGATAGAATTTTTCAAAGAAATTCCTTTGCTCTCGGTTCGCAAATGTCTCTCGCGAAGGCAGCGTGCTTCACGAAAGAGGAGCTTTGCGGTGGCTATTCTAGCTCCGCGAAGGACGGGTTCCCCGTGTTGGCTCAGTGAGCATTGCGAAGAGGTAGGATCTTCACGATAGACAATCATTGCGAAGGCTAGAGCATCGCGAGAGTGCTTTGCGATTGAGCTTCGCGAAATGACAGGGGCTCCGCAAAGGCTTGTTTGAGCTTTGCAATATTGGGAGCCTTGCGAAGTAGGGTACTTTGCGAAGGCCTTTTCCAAAGGTTTTTTGCCCTGTGAACAAGGGAAAATGGGGGTATTCATCAGTGGTTGGAATTTGGATCTTAACAGAGATTTAAAATCAGGACTCTGATGCAAGAAAATCTCATGCTCAACAGGAGACAATGAACTTCATGACTATCACTTAAAGAGACCTTCACGTCTATAAACTGAGTGTGACTTCACCAACGGTAGTGAGCCAGGGGGAGTCAACGGGAGTGACCCGAGGGAAGCAGTGAGCTATCTCAGAACCTTTGTAAAGGCAGTGAGCCTGGGACAGAGTGACTGTGCCCGAACAATTTTAATCTCCAGCTAGTGAAGCTTAGTGGTTTTTGGTACGACTGCAAACTTGTCGACGTATGCTCCTTGGACGTAGCCCTTTGTGGTGAACCAAGTAAAAAGGGTTATGTCTTCTCTGTTTATGTGAAAGTTTGTTTTTTGATCTTTCTCATCTTACAGGTTCAACAAGTTCCTACCAATGTGGGAACAAGATCCACAACATTAAGAAGAAAAAGTTGTCACCCTGATTCACCCCTCCTCTCTCAGGGTGTCTGGGGGTCCTTCAAGTGGTATCATAGGGTAATGGTTGCTAGTGTTGAATCTGACCTTTTTTTTGTCATGGAAAACACTGTCAATGTTAGGGGAGTCCCTCCCTTCGATGGTAGAAATTTCCAGATCTGTAAGAACAGAATGAGAACTCATCTGAGATCTCTTGGAATGGATGTTCTCTTTTCTACTGTGCAAGGAATACAAGTCACTGATCCAACAGGCCTTGCTATGACTGAAATAGACAGGAAACTTCTTGATGCAGATGCTAAAGCACAGAATGCACTCACTACAACCCTTTTTTATCAGATCTACCTAAAGGTGATGAATTGAACCTCAGCAAAATTCATGTGGGATAAACTTGAGAATATTTATGAAGGTGATAGAAAAGTGAAGGGGGCGAAACTACAAGTGCTGCACAATCGGTTTGATGATCTGAAGATGCATCCAGATGAGAATGCAGCCTCTTTCTTCAATCGAATTACTGAAGTGGTTGGAGCTATTCGGGGTCTAGGTGAAGAAATCAAAGACATTGATATTGTAAAGAAAATATTGAGAAGACTTCCACCTCTTTATAATGCAAAGGTGTCAGCCCTTGAGTAAATAGATCTTTCCAAACTTTCTTTAGATGATCTACAGAGCAGTTTGGTATCATATGAAATGAGAGTCAAACCTGAATATGCTACGACTCAGGTGAGAAAGGAAATGGAATTCAAGGCCATGGATAAAATGAAAATCTCAAAGGATAGTAGCAGTGAAGATGACGAAGAAAAAGAAATTCTTTCTCTCATTGCAAAGAAGTTCCAGAAGGGGAAAAGGGAAATTCAAAGGGAAGTTACCTCTCGCGTGTTTCCGTTGTGGAAACGTTGGGCACATTGCTTCTCAGTGTTTAAAAATGATCAATGATGAAGATAGTGAGGGTGAAATCTTCAAGAATCCTCAGAGAAGGTTCTTCCAAAAGGGAGACTTCAAATATGGTAAGAAAATGCAAAGTAAGAGTTTTGTCTGTGAAGAGGAAGAAGATGATAATGAATTCTGTGATGAAGAAGAACCAGAATTCAAAACTGGGAACCATGCCTCTATGATGGCCACTGTTGAAAAGCCAGAAGATACTGAAGGAGAAAAACAACTAAGAACTTGTGTAGATCCTCAGATGAAACTTAAGGATGCGGTTAGTAAGCTCAAGATTAAATGTAAGAGCTGAAATAAGTGGAAATCAATTGTAGAAGAATCAACTGAATACATTGATCAACTTGAAGCTGAAATTGAACGACTGGAAGAATTTTTGAAGGTACAGTCTAAAATAATTAAATGTAATGATGATGTAGTAGATCTGAAGCTGAGAATTGAAGAACAGGGAAAGGTCATCAATGACCTCACCTCCAGACTGGATGAAAAATCCAAGACTGCTGATGGTCTTGAGGAGGAAGTAGTTACTCTAAGGAGTAAACTGAAGACTGAATCAGTTCCAAAAGAATCGAGGAAGAAAATACAGTTTGGAAGATTCTCAGATGCAGAATTACTAGCAAGAGCCAAGTGTGGTTTAGATGGGGTTGGAAAAATCATGAGTGATCAAAGACCCACTTGCATGGGAAAGAGTGGAATTGGCTATGAGGCTGAGACATCAACTGTTGGAAGTGAAAAGATCCAAAAGAAAGATAAGATGAAAGTTGAACATGTTGAAATGTTTCCTAGAGTGCCGAAAAAGGAACCCTCAATCCAAACTAAAAGGGGACCTAAAAATTATCCTCAAATATTCAGAAATGACAGACAGTCTTACTATTCTCCCAAGGAAGAAGGTTTGAGGAGAAATTCAAGTGAGAAGACATTTCCTCTCATGAAGTGTCTGTTCTGTGGCTATCTGGGCCATACCATGTCATATTGTGAAGAGGCAAGAAGCTATCTGAATGGAGAAGATATAGAAGCTCAACAAAGGAGAACAATTTCATATCCTAATTCTTATAGAAGAAATAATTTCTATGGATATTGTTTTTGTTGTTCTAACTTTGGTCATAAGGCCGCTAATTGCAGGCAGAGAAGGGACATGGACACCTCATACCGAAGTTCAAGACAAGTCAAGTCTCGTCAGCAAGACAGTGTTGCTCTTTCAAACAGGATTTCACCTCTCAGAGAAGACTTTGACTATGAAGAACCTGGGTATGCGGAATAAATAATTGAAAGACCCTCAGTTATTTATACTCGATCTAATTTCTCATGGAAGGAAAGGAAGAAGATTGAGAAATACAACCTTGCAGAGGTGGCCCTCAAAGCTACAAAGAACAACAGTACCTGGATTCTGGATAGTGGTTGTTCATCCCATATGACAGGTAATGCCGGCCTACTAACGAATATCATAAGGAATGTCGATGGTACAGTAAGATTTGGTAATAATGGGGCTCTGAAAATCAAAGGGAGTGGAAGTACCGAATTAGCTAACGGAGAACTAAAGAAGACTGAAGTCCTTTACGTAGAAGGCCTACGTCATAATCTCCTCAGAGTGAGTCAACTCTATGACTCAGGACTTATAGTCACGTTTAATCAGAAAGGCTGCACTATCAAGGGAAAGTCTGGAAATTAACTTATGAAGGGATGCAGAACAAAAGGCAACTTTTATCAGGTTGATAGTAAAGAAAATGTATGTTACATGACTGTTGAAGAAGAAAACAATTTGTGGCATCGGAGACTGGGACACATCAATCAACAAGACATGGAGAAAATATCAAAATTGATAATTTTCATGGACATTCCCAACCTAAAGCGTGAGCGTGAAAAAACTTGTGATGCTTGTATTCGTGGGAAGCTGTTCTGCAGTTCAAATCAGGCAAAGAAGAAAAGAGAATCACACCTTCTTGATCTGATTCATACAGATGTTTGTGGTCCAATAAATGTTTCCGGAACTCATGGAGAAGGGTACTTTGTCCTTTTCATATATGATTACAGTAGAATGGAATTGGTGATGGTCATTCACAGGAAACAACAAGTCCTTGACTGCATGAAAACATATCGGCGAATCACTGAGAATGATACTAGACGAACAATCAATGTGTTGCGATCTGACAATGGAGGAGAATTGACATCCATTTAATTTGAGAATTATCTTGAAAAGAATGGGATACAGCATGAGGTAGCTGCTGTGAGAACTCCACAACAAAATGGAGTTGTTGAACGTAGGAATCGACAGGTGAACAACATGGAACGAACCATGCTGATTGAGAGTCGTATTCCACGACATTACTGGAAAGAGGATGTTCAAGATGCAGTGTACATTCAGAATCGAACAGGACTTTATATGGGTGAGACGAAGACACCATATGAATTGTGGAATGGACGGAAGCCTTCTCTAAAATACTTTCGTGTCATTGGAAGTAAATGGTTCATCAAGAACAAAGAAGGAAATCAAGGGAAATATGGCGACAATGCAGATGAAGGAATTTTACTCGGTTACTCAATGAACAGCAAAGCCTACAAATGTTTCAACAAGCGTTTGGGAAGGATTGTGGAAAGTAGTGAAGTTAAGATAATTGAAGAGAAAACCACAAATGCTTCAAGGATGTCATATGCTGATGTGATAGAAAGTCAGGAAGAATGTGAACGTGAAGAAAATAAAAATGCAGAAATAGAGGAAGCTGTTCAAAAAACTCAGTAGTCACATCAAGATGTTGACTCAGAAGCAGAATCTGAAGAAGAAACTACGGCTGAAGAGAATACTACTGAACCTCGCAGGAGAAATCGAAGAGCTGATATTGATCCATCCAACATAATTGGGGACATGAGTGGACCCAATCAAACAAGAAGGATGAGGAATACTACGCAATCTGCATTTCTATTAGTTGTAGAGCCATCCTCATTCGAAGAAGCTGCAAAAGATAAATCTTGGGTGAAAGCTATGAATGATGAATTAGATCAGATTGACATGAATCAGACATGGGATCTTTTCCAGAGACCTGAAGGTCACAATGTGATTGGTACCAAATGGATCTTCAAAAATATGTTTTATGAGCATGGAAGTGTCATCAGAAACAAGGCACGACTGGTATGTAAAGGATACTCCCAGATTGAAGGCATTGATGTTGAAGAATCCATTGCTCCAGTGGCTAGACTGGAGTCAATCAGGATTTTCCTTTCCATGGCACTCCAAAGAGGATATAAAGTATATCAAATGGATGTCAAGACAACATTCTTGAATGGTGTACTCGAAGAAGAAGTCTATATTGAACAACCAGTGGGCTTTGTTTTGGGTACTGATGAAACAAAGGTCTTCAAACTGAAGAAAGCTCTATATGGTTTGAAGCAGGCACCACGAGCATGGTACTCAAGGCAAGTATCATATCTCAAGAAGTTGGAATTCAAAAGAGGAGGAGTTGATCACAATCTCTATGTGAAGAATTCTCCAAAAGATCAATTCATGGTTCTTGTCTACGTTGATGATATCATATTTTGTGGTAGCAGGCAGAAATCAGTGGATGAATTTGCCAACCACATGAAATCAGAATTTGAAATGTCTATGATTGGGGAGCTCACATATTTCTTGGGGCTGCAAGTGATTCAAAATAAGGAATACACTTTCATTTCTCAAGAAAAATATGCGAGAGAGCTGCTGAATAAGTTCAATATGCAAGACTCCAAACCAATGTCAACTCCGATTGCAGTTGGAAATAAACTTGGAATGCATGAGAATGGGAACTCTGTTGATCCCACCATGTACAGGAGGATCATTGGAAGCCTACTGTACCTGACAGTGACAAGGCCGGATATTGTCTTTGCAAATGCCTTGTGGCCCGCTTTCAGAGTAATCCAATGGAGGAACATATGGAAGTAGTAAAAAGAATCATGAGGTACATTCAAGGTACACATAACTTCAGGTTATTTTTTGCTGCAGGCAGGGACAGTG
This sequence comes from Viscum album, assembly GCA_963277665.1. NCBI lineage: Eukaryota > Viridiplantae > Streptophyta > Magnoliopsida > Santalales > Viscaceae > Viscum > Viscum album. The sequence continues at coordinate 1,271,731,816 of OY728132.1, read as the reverse complement.
AATTATCAGCGTTTTCTGATGCTGACTGGGCTGGTGATGTAGTAGAAAGAAAGTCCACTAGTGGTGGAGCATTTTATATTGGGCAGAAATGTGTTGGCTGGTTGAGCAAGAAACAAGAAAGTACTTCTCTTAGTACTGCTGAAGCCGAGTATATCTCTACCACAAAGGCATGCACTCAACTGCTATGGATGAAGCAGCAATTAACTGACATTGGCGATGAGGTGACGCAACCAATGGTGATTTACTGTGACAATAAGAGCCCAATTGATCTTACGAAGAATCATGTTCATCATTCTCGTACAAAACACATTGAAATCAGGTATCACTTTATCAAAGAGAAAGTTGAGCAAAGCGTGATTAGATTGGATCATGTTGGAACAGATGAGAAAGTGGCTGATATCCTGAAAAAACCACTATCAGTGGCTGTGTTTGAGAAGCATCGGTTGAACCTCAGTGTTCGACCACCTCCCAGTGCATAAGGAGGTTATGGAATTACCCCTCTCCCCATTTGTTATAAATGTTTTAATCTGTTTATGGATATGATGCAGGTTTATGGGGGAGATACTATCCAGGGGGAGTATGGTTTGAGCTGAACGTGAAAAAATTTACTGGTCTTTGGATTTATTGTCAATGGGGGAGAAAGAAGAAGGAATAAATTCAGGCAACTTCTGTGATGAGAATAATTTGAAGGAAAATAGTGGAACCCAATTCAAGCCTCCTCTCTTGTTTTCTACACCGAGAATTGCTCACGTAGACTCTGTGATGAGAAGAATTTGAAGGAAAACATTGGAACCCAATTCAAGCCTCCTCTCTTGTTTTCTACACCGATCATTGCTCACATAGACTTAGAGTGTTGGCTGGGTTGATTCCTGTGTTTTTTTTTGGTTTTCACATTGATGGAGATCTATTGAATTTTTCTTCTGATTTCCAACAAACCCAAAGGGGGAGATTATTGGAACCATGGTCTTCTATGAATGATTTGGAGTGTGGTTTGTGTTTGTTGTCAATAATCAATGGAATTTCAGATCGTGTACCAGCAAAGAGATCATTCCGTTCAAGAAGACAACAGTTTTGAAGGTGGCGCCGTTTCCCAGTGTTTGCCAAATTTTTGGGGTCCAAAATTTGGAATTTGGTGAGAATCGCGAAAATAGGATTTCCATGAAGATCATGATTTAATATGGCAAAGTCATGAATTTCGCGAAGATAGGATTCATGGTTTGGAAATCGCGAAGACCAGAAGAATGGAGGCGGTGAGTCTTCGCGATTACGTCAAGCTTCGCGAACGGCAGAGGGTGAAGCGCATCGCGGTGGAGTAGGGATTTGTGAGGGAGCTTCGTGGCGAAGGCGCGAAGGAATGTTGACGGTGATTCTTCATGATTACTTCAAGCTCCGCGAATGGAAAATTGTCTTGGTGCTTCGCGATTTGGACAGAATTCAGGCCGAAACTTTGGAGCTTCACGATTTGGACAGAATTCAGGACGAAACTTTGGAGCTTCGCGATTTAAGCTGACGTGGCGTTGACTTCGTGCAGAAGGGTCGAGGGTCGGTGGAATCACCTATAAATAGAGGCCGACCCCCTCAAGAGAAGTAGAGAAATTTTTTCATAGAAAGTCTTTTGCTCTCGGTTCGTAAAGGTCTCTCGCGAAGGCAACGTGCTTCGCGAAAGAGGAGCTTTGCAGCGGCTATTCTAGCTCCGCAAAAGACGGGCGCCCCGCATTGTCTCAGTGAGCATTGCGAAGAGGCAGGAGCTTTGCGATAGCCAAGCATTTTGAAGGCTAGAGCATCGCGAGAGTGCTTCGCGATTGAGCTTCGCGATTGAGCTTCGCGAAATGGAAGGGGCTCCGTGAAGGCTTGTTTGAGCTTTGCAATATTGGGAGCCTCACGAAGTATGATACTTTGCGAAGGCCTTTTCCAAAGGTTGTTTTCCCTGTGGACAAGGGAAAAAGGGGGTATTCATCAGTGGTTGGAATTTGGATCTTAACAGAGCTTTAAAATCAGGACTCTGATGCAAGCAACGTCTCATGCTGAACCGGAGACAATGAACTTCATGACTATCAATTGAAGAGACCTTCACGTCTATAAACTGAGTGTGACTTCACCAATGGTAGTGAGCCAGGGGGAGTCAACGGGAGTGACCCGAGGGAAGCAGTGAGCTATCTCAGAACCTTTGTAAAGGCAGTGAGCCTGGGACAGAGTGACTGTTCCCGAACAATTGTAATCTCCAATTAGTGAAGCTTAGTGGTTTTTGGTACGACCGACAACTTGTCGGCGTATGCTTCTTGGACGTAGCCCTTAGTGGTGAACCAAGTAAAATGGTCTATGTCTTCTCTGTGTATGTGCATGTTTGTTTTTTGATCATTATCATCTTACAGGTTCAACAAGTTCCTACCGACGTGGGAACAAGATCCACAACTTTAAGAAGAAAAAGTTGTCACCCTGATTCACCCCTCCCCTCTCAGGGTGTTCGGGGGTCCTTCAATTTTCCATTTAAAAACATCACAGCTGGTTAAGGAATCCAAATATCAAATAATGCTCATGACAACAGAAAGGTAATTATTTCCAAGTACATTAAAAACATAACTTTTTTATTTTAGTAAAATTACATATAGAAAAAATATTACCATTGAATGAAAATAAATTTCAAATAGGGTTATTAAACATTGTGTAAAATAAGGGTGTGTATATTATCAAAACATGCCTCAATGAAAGGAAATTGTGAAAAAGTCTCTTACCTCGTGTCTAACTTGACTAGTTCGTTCTTTTATTTCCTAAATATTGAACTTATGTTAATTTTTACATGCTTCATAAAATTTTTCATTTTTATTATTCTGTTTACATAATTTATCATTTTTCTACAACAATCATATAATTATTCATGTTTATATCAGTCGTTTTTTCGATGTTTGTTACTTGAGTAAAAAATGAACTTGTTATAATTACATGATTACCATGAGGTCAAAATTCCATTATCTGTAGAATGATATTAATTAATTTAAATTTTCTATATATCATATATATCTAGTGTATATATATTTATAATAGTAAATATAATTGGTAGATAAGAAATTAAACATACCTTTCATGGAGACTGTAAGTCGTACATATGCATGAACGCTACTTTCATTTATATTTCATATTTAGAGGAATGAAATCTCACTGATACATAGGTATATTATAATTCTAGTATAATATAATAATTATATATGATACGTAAGTTCATTAAATCAATCCTTTATATGTTCCTTGTATGGAATGAATGAGTAATATCACTTTGAGGGGTGGTAGTCCTCGCTTTCTCAAATGAAATTATCAAATTTATACAACAAAAAAAGAATAAAGGTATGTTCTAAAATAGAATTACATAAGCATAAAGATAAACTAAATATAATATATGTAATATATATTCATAGTTCCATCATAATGGCCACCATGAGAGGTGATGGGGGAAAATCGAACAATCATCATTTCGTGAGGCAGCAGATTGTCATACACAGAAACAGTATGTTCGTATCCATTAGATAAAGGTGTGTGTAAGTGTAGTTAAAATAAAACCCATAAAAACAACCCGGTATATTTATTATATAGTTATTTTTATATAAACAATGAATAAGAAGATCATAGGGAGTGGATAAAGAAAAAATAATGGAAAGGAACATGAGAGAAGATGTTACCTCACATCGGGTAACTTTTTTTGATTTGAGCCAAAGGGATTTCTTGATTTGCTTTATTCGAAGGGGAAGGCTTATAAGATAAATATGGGGATGTTGGGAGCTTATTTGTGAAGATTTTGGATGATCCAAGGGGGCTAGAGATGCATGAGTAAGGGTAAGAGGTGGTGCCCTTTTATAAAAGGTAGGAGGGGAACTCTCAGAAAGTTTAAAAGGATTATTTTATTATTAATTTTCTTCGAAAATATAATAACACCAATGTGAAATACGTCAAATAAAAGATGTGTATTGGTTGAAATCATCTCATCCAATTGGTTTTTAACATGTTTAGATTATAAAATTAACATTATCTTTTTTCTTTAACCCTTAGTAATCTTATTTAACTTTTCCCATGTTTTCATGTATATTCATACTATATTGTTAATATAATTACTCTAAAATGAAAATTAAACATAAATATTTTCACTAATAGCATTTTAAACCTTATATAAGTCATTTCATGGAATCATATAATTTTTCGGTAAATTATATGATTTAATAATATATTATTTTTTTTAAAAACTCATTTATGTCAATTTATATATTATCCATATCATGACTTTTAAAAAATCAACAACATGAGTATTTGAAAAAATCATCATTAATTCCAGTAAAAAATTAATAATCATCCATAAAATTAGTTTATGACATAAAAAGTTACAATATATATATATTTTAATATTTATAATCACGTTTATTGAAATCATTCATTAAAAAGGTGATCACTACATCACCATTGTGTCATAAACAAATTTATTTATTTAATATCCAAAAATTATAAATAAAATACCATGATTTTGGAAATATTATTATCTTTATAATGATTATTTTTATTCTAAATAATAACTTATATAACCCTATATAAAAATTGTTTTACTAGAAGATACATATTTCGGTTATCTTTTCTTAAATTTAAATTAAAAGTAATTAAATGTCATTTTAACACATAAGTGGCACCATTGGGTCCTAAAATACACCCAATTATTCCAATAGTTGGAAATATTTAATCCAATAGGATTAGGATACATGTTAGGGTAATTTCATATTATTATAATATTATTTTTACCCTAATTTACAAGATTTACCTTTTAACTAATGTAAATAAAATATTTACTGATGTTACTATTTATAATGTCTAAAATTAAAAGTTTCCTATTTAATCAATTTGGACCTATTGATTCCAAATATAAAATCAATTTTTCAAAATTTAAAACATATATGTTTCATGAAAATAATTTATAATTAATTTCTTTTGTCAAAACCAAAAAACGTGTTTTTATGAAATAATAACTATCAAAAGATTGACATGTGTTTATGTCCTATTAAAATGTGAAATTACTTCCATTGTCAAACCATGGATTAAATTTTAATAATGTAATCAATTTACAGATTAAAACCAATTAAAAAAATAATTAAACCAAATAAAAATGATATGAAAAGACTGTTTTAACATTAAATGCAATATTTTTCAATATTCATTAAAAATTATCATTTTCAGAAAAATACCAAAAATTTACCCAAAGAATATTTTGATTTCCCGCTTATAAGGAATATTTTTTTGGTAAAATGTAACATATAAAGGTGACAAAAACTATATTTAATATGTTTTTTCCATCAAAAGGTCGAAAAACTACAATTTTTAAAAATATTAGACTATTTATGATTAAAATTGGATTTATTCTCATTTTAAGCCTCTAAATTTTAATATATAAATGAAAAAACATTTTATAAACATGTTTATTCTGAATATGGTTATTTTTATTCATTCCCTCTAACACAATGGCTAGGCATTAACTAGAATTTAAAATAATAAAATTATTATATTATTCTTCGGTATCACTCAGCCTTGTGTGCAACATAAAATTTTGGACAAACCCATTGTTGCATGTCAGGTATGCCATAAAACATAGAAACCAATTTAAAGTAAAATTAATATCTTATTAATAAGTATTATTATAAATCAAATGTATTATTCTATAAATACCTAGGTCATTTCATCGACTTTTGATTAAATTGCCGCCTTGTTCTTTCAAGGATAAGGGTAAAACTGTTAGTCTTATAGCATCAGAGGATAGTCTATGGTTTCAAAAGGTATCATAGACATATATAATGTTTGAGATAATTTCATGGGGATATTACCGTTTAAGTACACTAAAATTACTATTATTCATGATCTTATGACTGAGTACAAGATTAATATTGATGATGTGTTCCTTAACATGAGGGTGTACAATACTTGGAGTTGAACCATGTATCAACAACAAAATGTAATCCATTATTCTATATTATTCTTTCTATAACTATTTCTCATCTATTGTAGGTTACATATTTTCCATTTTTTTTGGTCAGGACTTATAATATTTATTCTATCATCCATTTTAAGATGTCGGGATGCAGAAATGTCCCTTTTAATTTCTATATTAAGGGAAACATTTTCTATGGTTTTAAGTCTCCTTGAATGAGTTAAAGGATACTAATCCATAAAATAAGTCACAGAGATATTTATAATATAGAACACCATAAGAATTTAAAAAATATTGAAAGATAAATGGGTACGGGAGAGGTAATCTCATGTTTTCCAATTGTAGGTTTCAGTGTCATAGAACAATCTTCATATCAATAGAAATAGGGCTAAAATTTTTCATTCTGAGAAGTGTAATTTAATTTAGACTGGGTGCAATCTGATTAGACTATATTTTCCCAATCTACAATAGCTACTATAAAGTATTATATTTATAGTGAGGTGTCAATCCCAGAGGGATCTAGATTGGTTGACCAAAAAAAAAGCCTTTGAACCCTATGTTTAAGGGTCCTCACAAGATTATTTAGTTTGGGAATATACTAACCCTCTATGATTTGTTATTGAGATCAGAGAGGTGGAAGGGATCCAGATCAATTTTTATTTGTTTAGGAAAAAGAATAATCATAATCCTAACTTGGTATTATCCTATGGTTTATACTGTGAATAAAATAATGGTCACTAGTATACAATAGAAAAACCAACTAGTTCTATAAAAGAGGAAACTATTCCTTTTTTCTATATATAAGTACAACCTAGATGCGTTAATCGTAGCCTATAAATTAGATAGTATCATAGGCTATTATTCCAAACTTGTTCCACTCCAATATGGTCAGGGTCTCTCATTCAAACTTATCTTGTTCAGGATTTCTTAAAATAATAAGATAAAAAACATATTAATCTGATTACAATTGATATGGTTTCCATCTTTGTAATTAATGATTAATTAAGTTCACATACCCCAACTCTCGACCCCTACCCTATGGGGTTTAGAAACTCATGGTATAAAGGATAAAAATTTGAAAAAAAATTAAAAACATAATCAACATTCCCACAAAAAATGATATTATAAAATTAAAGATCATGCATCTAGGAATACAAAATTTAAAACTCGAATCAATCACAATATCAAATTAATACTTACTTGAAATAAGAAATAGTGAATAATACAGTAAGTGGTCCATTATCAAATAATGATTGAGTAAAAATACACACAATAGGGTTTGGTGATGTAAATTAAGGAAGTACACTTTTCAGGTTATTCTACTGTGCTTGAATAGATGTAAAACAATTAAAGGAATTCATTTAAGGTGATATTAGAGAGATGGGATAAAAATGACGATGAAAGTAAATACTGAAAAATAAAAAATCATCCAAAGATCAAAACATTAAATGTTATAGTATCATAATCATAGTAAATAATTAAGATATTGCACGATGTGTAAATAATTTTATATCATGTAATTATAATTCCTTTTTTTCTCCATGAATTTTAAATATGATGTAGTTAACATGAAAATCACAGACAAGATCTTCCTAATTTGGATGTTGGCTCCTTTCACTTTGTAGAATGTTAATTAATAAAATGTATCCTTCATAAGATCATTCATGAAACCCTGAATTGATTTTCAATTGTTACACGACTTGTATTGGTGAATAAACTCATGTAATCATATCTAGCTAGTAATTCCTTCATGAAATTATTCAAAACATTTCATATGCAATTAATGATTTATAGTTTTCATGTATGAGTGTTTCAAGATGTGCAATTATAATTTGGGGAACCTTTTCTCTATATTTTCCTTTGAATTCAGGGAAACATATTTCATACAATAATAAACACATACCTGGTGCATTATCGAGTAAATCATGGATAATCCTTAATTTAAGGACAATATAATATATATAGAATTTCATCTTATCAATTATATGGAAGTGGGATTTTGAAGATAAAGAGATAATACTATTATATTGTATCACACATAGTACAGGAAACATGTGTATGTATGAAATAATTTTTTTTTGTTTAAAACAATATTACAAAACAATTAATACTTATTTTCTGAAATGATTTGTATTTTTATGATTGAATAATCATCATCCTTTTTACAAGATAAAAGATTTATTATAGTTATTTGTAAGTGGATTAGACAATATGGTCATGTTAGTGGAGTGTATTTTGGTGTCTCTGCATGAATATATGTTGAGAATATAAATTCACTTCAGAATAAAGATGAGAAAATGGATGAGGTGTAGAAAAATAATGTTCAAAAATAAAACATTAACTGGTAGTGTAATTTTTTAGAAATTGTTATGTAATGGAATAAAAAAAATAAAAATGATTGAAAATGAAATTATTGCTGAAAAAAATTATTAATACCCCTATTTTAGGACAAAAACACTAAAATATAATAATTTTAAATAAATTTTCATTTCATTCCATACATATTTTTTTTTTCTAGGGAGAATTAGTTTCTCATTGAAATGAATTTTGATACTCCAAATACTTATTTTTAAGATTCTATGTATGAGTTACCAAAAATCAACCATGTATGATGTTTTTCTTCAATTTTTAATATAATAAATTCATCATTGTTAAAAATAAACTTATATTTATACATTTTATAATATATTATAATAATTTTTTATGATATTTCATTGATTAAATATCATCAAAACCATGGTTTGAGGAATTTCCATGAGCACATGAAGCCAATTAACTTCTCAAATTTACTATGTATAAGGATATATTTATATATATTAATATTTCACTATCGAAACATATTTAAAAAATTATATTTTTCAATATTGTTTTTTTATTTTTGAAACAAAATATTGGTAAATATTTTGGTAATTATGCTTGGAAATTTATGAATGATATCATATTCCATTAACAAGATATCATCCACAAAGATGCATTTGCAATTAAACTTTCAATTTCATTTAATATAATAATTATGTGTTTATTTGTTTTTATAATTCTACTACTACTTGGATAATCAATAGAAAAATATTTAAATGTTGAAATAGATTTTATTAACAATGATTCATAATAATACATATTGTTAGAGTGAACATATACATTTGAATATGCGACATCCTACTACCTTTACCGAATTTTATTATCATTTTATCTGCTTATTTGTTGTTAATTCTCATATAATTTTTTTATATTACTTATTTAGATAAAATTCAAAGAGATCATGAAGTGGTAAATTCTACATGATTATTTTCTCCTCCCAATATATGCTCTCTGAGAAGAAGATTATGATTTATGACAAAACAATTCTCAACAATGTATTCAATAAAGTTGATTCACTTAGGGATTATTTACTCTATTAATATAGTTATTTTTTTAATATGATCTATTTGTTTTCATCAGTGTGTATTCTATGTTTAAATATTACATAAAATTATTTTTATATTTTACCAATTAAATTTAAAATAGAAACTTGTATAACTCACTAAATATCAATCATTCATGCTTCAGTTATATTTATAATTAAATTAAAATACCCATAAGTCATTGGTGACATGTATTATTAATCCATACATTGATCCAACACACAATTTACATGATATGCCTACAAGTGCCTATTTTCAATTAGAATGAAACAGTATATTTCGAAACACATGTCAATCACTTAAAAAATACAAAATCAATCTTAGACTATCTTGATAAATTAAGGAAATAAATCATATCTTATTTTTGATTTTTTGGAAATAGCCTCACCAAAATCTGACACACGTTATGTATAGTATGATTTAAAGTGAAATTTCTTATTTAAGGGATATATTTAAGTTCAAAATATGTTCCAGTCACCAAAACTAGGAAAAAATGCTCAATTTTTTTTATAGTTTTTATCAATAATAATGAAATGATTTTTGACTAGTATGAACCAAACACACATAATAACAAAATATGATACATCTTGTTTGAATCTATTTGGGTGTTTTCATATTTAAAATTTTCATTTTAGGTCAAACATTAGGTCACTGCATAAAAAACTCATTTAGATAGTCTCGATACAAATAAAAAATTGATCGATACATTATTTGTAAAATTTCGTAAAAACTATAAACTAATAAAATATATTATTTTATCAGTGTGCATAATCTAAAAATAAATAAATGAGTTTGATACACAATCTATAACCCTTATAGTATACAATAAAATGGATGAATAATTCAATAATAAATAAAGGGATATCATGCATACATAAAAAAATGTTAAACCAATTATATTATCTAATATAATAATAATAAAGAGAAATAAAATTACAAGGCACAACTAAAATACAAAGACAAACCTTATCTGAGTATCCAAACAAAACATAGTTTTTTAGATCAATAATAAATTACACTAGACCTCTTCCCAACCTATGCTAACGATCAAGTGAGTGTCTTCTTGGGTACACAAATGAATTGGTGGCTCTAGTACTATGTGGGTATATAAATCAGTCAGGAACTCCTTCGTTATCCCATATATAACATGAAATTCTGTGATATGTACATGTAAAATGATCACAAGAAAGTAATAAATACCTAACTAAAAATAACCACAATACCTATAAAATAAAATGCATAAATTTATTATATCATGTCATGGGGACCACAAAAACTACATCATTTCTACCTCCTAAAAGGGGTACACATATAACCAAATATATCCCCAATAAACATCATCGATAATCATTATTATTAAATTGAGAATTACCTCATTAGAACCTATATACTCTTTCTAGGGATCCCACACACATATGTCTATCATGATGCATAAAATAAATTAGGGCATACCAAAACATCCTTCATAATAAAGCACTCACCTAGAACTTTATGGTAATATCTAGGCATTTTTTTGTATACATATAATTCATAAGGGTGGAGGCCCTTGGTAATGATAATATTTTAGTTGTGACTTATTAATATGAGACCCTGTAAATAAAGTGGAATATGCTTTTAGATAGCCTGGTCAAAGACATGGGAATTCAATATCATGTGACTACTCATATAAACCATCACTAGTGTGCCCAACTAATCGTGGGGTAAATTATATGCATTGATCAAAGGGATCGAACAGTCTCCCACAAGATGTCCAATATATAAGATCTGATATATAATCCCTCCCAAAACCCCTTCCAAAAATTCAAATCATTGACATCATGGGTATTCATAATGGATTAATGGTGTCACCAATCGAATCCCATGTTCCCCGTGAATTTATAATGGTATCCAGGAAAAAATGGAATCCATGGAATTTCATGTATTCCTATAAGCATGAAACACATAAGGGATACTGATGGATTCTAGGTATCATAAATATGAATCTCCTATAACTACAAAAATATTATAGGATAGAATATGGGCTTGGAAACCACCCACAATATTCAGTGAGACTTTTTACTAGACATTTTGGGCATCACAGGGTCTTATTCATCATTATTGGAGATTTTAGAGAATCATGGAAAATTTAAAAGATTCCAGGCCTAATGAAAAATTTTCATGTATATGTGGAAGTATCATATCATAACCAATAATAAAATAAAACATTTCAACTTCATGTCAAAAAACCAATTCTTTACCATAATTTAATCCTCATTATGCATACACATCAAACTGAGTTATAAAACGACAAATACAACCATCATTACCCATGGACATATACACTCACTCAAGGATTATTTATTGATTGGGAAACCACCGGTTGAACCCTTAGTCACAATATAATATAGACTCTCTATACCTATACCTCATTATCACTATTAACTTCCAATGTAATGACCACTAGTTAGAGGACATCACATCCCTTGAAACAATTTGAATCATCTTATGGACCTATAGGACATAAGGGGTTCAACACACTAGTGACCATATGAAGGGATAGATCATATCCCATCTCTATGTCTATGTTTACTCTAGGATGTTGTACTCTACAAACTGGTATTTAATCAGCATAATGTTTATAGAAATAGACCAAATATATCTTAAATGTACTCACCTGAACTCCTAGGGTCATTTATATCATGTCACATCACACCCACATAGAGGTTTCCTTGTTTTTGGTTATCCACTTAATCAATGATTCAGTTATCAATATTCACAGAATAATTATAATGAACATTGTCCTTAATGGAGTTATGAAAAAAATGATTTTATTTTAGGAACATTACATAGGTTTAAAAATGTTTATTAAATAATTAGTTTTAACATATAAAGTCACCACCTTCGGTGGCATAATCAGTCATATCATGAATTAGAAAATGATACAAAAATTATATAGTGGAAGTACGTTGGACCACATATGTTATTTGATGAATTTATTTTTATAAATCGTAGACTAAATGTTTGGACAATGCTTATCCATGTGTTTCTTAAACACTCATTGGTTTAAAATATCCTCACCCACATCACAATATCCTAATGCCCAATTAGAAAAATATACATCAATTAATATATAAATTTTATTTAATTTTAAAAAAAAATATTAAATTTGGTGACATGACATACCATGGATTATATAATAAATATTTTCACCTAGTTGTTTTCTTCAGGACATTCCCAACACGGGATAAATTAAATCAATATCACTTATATCTAATTGCACCATGATTTAATGGAATCAAAATAAAAACCCTAACTATAGATATTAAATGTAGAAGAGAAAATATTTGACGAAGAGAGACCAATGAAGGTTGAGGTGTTCCTTTAATCATCATAGAGAAACCTCAATAACCACTATGGTAACAAGGTGAAGATGGGAAGAGGATGTCATTTAGACCCACTGGTCATGTGCTCAATTGAAGGGGAAGATGAGGGTTTACCCGCTAAATATTTATTGGGATTAAATTTCATTTTCCCCACATTAAAGGCCATTAGATATATATTGTTGGTCCACTGGGGATCTGGTGGTTATTAATCTTATGGAGATTTTTTTACATCCCTTATCCAACTTGTCTATTATTTATCCTATGATTTTCATAGCCACCCTAGTTCCCTTTAAGATACTCCAAATACCATAGGATAACTTCAGAGTCTCATTCATCATACATTAAAAATGTTATGAGATTCCAAAATACATATAATATGATTATGTACCATAGTTATTTAAGTAACCCATAAAGCATCGGCATAAATCAAATTCTTCTTAAATTTCCATGACCAGTAAAGAAACATGGTAACACAACCTCCCAACCATAGAACTTCTCATTAATGAGACTTCTCATTGAATATTCTATCATCAAACCTACAATACTATTATATCAAATTTCAGTTGAAACTTCCACATTCTTTCCTTGAAAACACAACATTTTTTAGAAACATAATTTTAAGAGAAGCTACAGAAACCAAAAAAACATGTTGTACCACACAATTTCATCACTAAGCTATTAAGATAGAAATTTCCAAAAATCTTCTTTCATAAGGCACACACATGTATTCATCCAACTGATCACATAGGCAGTAGTGTTTCTCACCAAAAAAATATATCATACTATGTTATTATGATGCATGATGTTACTATCCACTATAATCATCTACCGAAACACCCATATCACATTGTCACAATGCACTTAGTGTTGCTTCCAACTGATTCCAACCAAAAATACCAGATAAAATATTTTTTTTATGAAAGTACACATCCTCATTTCCAAATTCCATGTAATAATATGTGTTCCTCATAATAACACTCTCCCTATCATCGTGTTTTATGGGTTACAAACACACAAATATGTTTTTAAATATTTCATGTAAGTGAGGTTTTATGTGTATATTATATATTTAGTGATGGAATCCTGTAATATTTTATTGATCAAGTTAAATTATTTTTATCATTGAGTTTATTATATATGTTACATGGGATGATATGATATATTGGAAATAATCTTGAATATTTTTTTCAAATACATTGAAACAATATTAAACTTTTTTAGAGGTGTTTATAGCGGTACATGTTCAATTGGATAGGCACTTGAGAGAAATTTCTAATCAGTTCCATGACATCAGTATTTTTTATGTTAAAAGACCGACCATCCCACTAGTGGTGAAGGTAAATGAGTTCATATATCCAAGAGATCCACTAACTACCCAATGGAAGATCAATAACTATCTAGTTGATGCTTTCTAGTAGAAAGAGATTCCAAGTTTTCTTATTGCTAATCAGTGGAGGCTATTAGGTATTAGGTGGGGTTAGGAAATGTTACACACTATGATTTCAAAAATAATAAGTTTTCATTTGATATCATATAAGGCATGCAATGCCTAGAATAAAATACAATGAAATATTTTTATTTAATTTTGGCTATTAAAAAACTAACCATTTAATTTGAAGGTATAAATAAGTAAAATAAAATTATGGAACATATATAAAAAACACTCAATACTAATGTATTGATTAAATATTAATAAATAAACTATTAATTTTAGTAATTTCATATTATGCATCAAAAGTATATTTCCTTCAAAAATTATTTATAAATCCTTTTTGTGACAAAAAATTATATGTATGTTTTCAAAATATTAGAAAATATATTTTAAAAAATAGAGATAATTTTTAAATAATCATATCAAAATTATTTTATGGGTAAATTCTATAAATTTTATGAAAATAAATATTTTTATGAATAGTGAAAATACATATAATTATTGAAAAAACGATATTTTTGAAGAATTTTAAAAGTTATATTTGTTTTAAAAAATATAAATAGATTTTTTTTTCTCTTATATCATGAGTGATCTATTTAATTTCTTTGTAATCAATTTTATGGTTTAATTCGGAATTAAAATAATATTCTATTCATAAAAAACATTTTCTAGGTTTTTTTTCTTTGATTTTTGAGTTTTTGTCTTGTGTTGTTTGATACCACTTATTAAGATAGAATTTTATAAAATATATACCATGTTTGGAATCAAAATCTTCAAATCAGAGAAATATGTCCCATATATTTGTACTTAATATGAATATTAATCCATGTAAACTTTTTTTACGATAGTAACAGAAAAATGAGTTATTTATGGATAAAATAAATTTTTTAGGACACAATTTTTAGTATTTATTGTTATTTGATGATTTTATTTATTTAATTATCACCATAAGATTGAACATTTATTTTTAAGGGACAATTTTCCACCAAAATAAGCAATATAATATTTAATGTAATTGAAAATATAAAACTACGGCTCTCCTACATTTAAATATATCTTATGTGTTTACATGGGGAATAAAGTATGTTATGAAAGAATATTAATAGTTATTTTAATAATTAAGAAATTATTATTGTGATGTATTTTTTCATTATTATTTATTATATAATTTCAAAAAATTCATATGAAACTCAAAAACAATATTTCATCAATTAGTTGAGAAATAAAAATAATAATTTTTCTAAAATTAAAAATAATACAATTTGAGTGACTTATAATGTTACATAAATGTTTAATATGAATATGATATATTAGATATGTAGTAATAGATGATATTCTATATCCATTATTGTGTTCATGATATTATTTCAAAATTAAATGTATAGTTCCAAAAATGACACACATAATATTTTATGAAAATAATATTTTATTAGGTAAATTAAAAATCATAAAATCTTAAAATAGATTTTGGGTATAATATATGGCCTTTTATTTTATTCAATGTTCATTTATGATCCAATTTTCACCCAATAACTTAAATTATAATTTATAAGAATGAAAAATATGTTACCATGGTAAAGGTAAAAAAGGGAAACTAAGGGATTAATAAAAGGATAAGTTCCGATACAATAATTAAACCAATAATAAATTTAATTTTTTATTTATTTTTAGCCAAATAATAACTTATAATAGAATCTATATCCATTTAGAATCATTCATCTAGATAATAATATTTTTATATTTTTATATTTTAAGAAATTCCAATGGGGACCCTCACATCACTTATAAAAGGGAACCTGGCCTTTCTCTTTATGTATTCACATTTATCATCATATCATGCAAATAACCATAAAAATTACCTTATAAACATAAAAATAAACATTATAGAAGTTATGGGATTAGGAAAAGACCTACCATATGATCTTTAAGAGGATATGTATGAAGATTTTACTCAAAGAAGTTGTAATAACCTTAATCGATTGCTTTAACTTTTTTATATTTTTACTTTATCTCATATAAATTTGTCTTATTTTCCATTAATAATAAATTAGGTATTATAAATATAACAAAATGTTGTTATGATTATAAAACACCATTATCTATCATTTTTTATGGAAACTGATATATTAATGTATCACTCGTTTATACTATGACTTTTCAACTCTATAGAGAGTTATAATTTATTTTCAATCACCATATTTCATGGGTGTGTATAATGGTGGATTTAGTATTTATATATAATATTTTCTACATAATTAATATTTTTTAACGATAATATAATATATATCTTCTTAATTTCTAAACTATTGGAAAATGATTACGTAGCTCATGCGTACACGTGGACTACCACCTGCACAAATCGATGTGATTTTTTATTCAAAACAACATAAATTGTTTAGTAATAAAGATATATTTGATTAATATTTATGATTTATAGGATATAATTAATATTCAATATTTATTTTAATTTTTTAATTTTTTCTTTATTTGATCCTGCAAAATTTAAAAATAACATTTATATATATGTATGACGTAAAAACTCCATGAATTGTGCAATTATTTTTTATGTATCAAAATATTATGGATGAATATAAATAAAATTATAACTAATATTTATTATATTAATATAATGATTAAATTTTTTATATTTTTGAAATACTATCAATATATAATTAACAGAACCGCCGAATCAAAATTCATATAAAATGAAACAGCTAACAATCAAAAACAATCATTTTAAAAAATAATAATTAATAAATGGGTAATTAAATGTCTTTAGTAGTTCATATATGATATTATAATTATGTAACTGACATTATTTTAGTATTATAAAAATTTTATTTTTATTATACAGGTGGTTAAATGAATTTAATTGATAGTGGAACTCGAGGTAAGGGTTAATCATCTCAGATTATTTTCCTAGAGACAAGTGTTATATTATGATCATATCATACTTTATGTGGTTTAGGTAACTACATTTTACATTTTACATTTTACATCACGAATTTATGTACATCTAGGATATTAAAATTTTCATTTTATGTTATTATTTAATGGGGATTTAGATTCAAAAGATACTAAACTGATATGGGTTAATAGTTAAAATATCATATTTGATTAATAATTTTTTGATTATTATTTAGTTAATAAAAACATATTATATTACACTAAAGAAACTATTGAATTTTTCTAATCACTAATTGTTTCATTATAATATGATTTTTCATTTTTGTTTACTCTCTTTATGTATTCATGATAATGTACAAATAGTTTTTAGGAATTTTTTTTTCAATCTTCAGTTGAAAAAACATTTCCTTCCATATATATGTTTTCAAAAAAATTAATGTCTGTTTTTAATATTTTTTAGTATTTTTTAATTTTATTTTTATCGATTTTTGGATTTTGACAAAATGTTTTAAATTTAATATTCTATTCATTTTCAAAATGAGGTATGTTTAATATTGTTCCAAATATGTGAAAGGAGTCATTTTTTAAATGAATACCACATGGATGTAATTTCACACATTCATGAAAATTATATACTTTGAAGATTTATTTACATGTTCCCAAAAATATATTTATAGAAAAGATTTTCCCTAATGTTTCTGACATTTTTATATTTTAAATTTATGATTTCATAAGTGAAAAGGATAATTTTTTTAAGACATGCATTTTCTGATCTTTTAAAAGATTTATTTCATCTATGATGACTTCATTTGGAGTTAATTAAATTCACACTAGGGATATGATCCAATGATACTATAATTATTATTTCTCATGATTGTTTATTATTATGATGCTAATACATATTGAAAACCTTCATCTTTTCCCTTGGTTATACTCTGATGAAATGTTAATGAAACCTATTTATATTCCATGGGGTATCCCATGATGAGTTATTTATGAAACTTATTTATTTTTAATGGGTTATGATATGATTTATGAAACATTTACATACATATGTATGATTTTAATCATGTGAATGGTGGTCCTATAATTATATAAACATCTAATTCATCTGGTAATGATGGATATCTCATGGGACAATTTGAAACGAAATAAATAGATAACCTCATTCAAAAAGAGAAATTTTCAACTTCTATAGTCTTAAGAGACAACCTTGACTAATAAAAATGTTTGGTGAGGGAACCCAGTCCACATTAATTTCATCATATCTGATCCTTTACAACAAAGGAAATGATTTTCCATTATTAGGTATATGAAACAAAATTATGTCTTCTTCAAATGTTATGTTCTAGTGGACTATGTTCTCGGATTTATTTATGTACAATTTCTTATGAACATTAATAATTTTAAAATTGAATCATTTTTATGATTATAAAGTTATTTTTTTCAAATGTTATTGTTATATTGTCATGCATTTATGTTCATCTTATTCTTATGTGATCATTGATATCTCCCATTTTTAGACACACTGAATATCTGATATCTAACATTCTTATACATCCTTTCCATAGGTTATGAATAAATATTTTCTGTATGATATACCTAATAAGGGTGATATTTATAAATAACTAAATTGGAGACAATGTGGATATCGTATGAACTAACTATTTATTTTCCCAAATTTAAAAATACACTAGATCTATATAATTCTAGAATATATCATAAATTTATGTATTGAATATTCATATATTATAATGTAAGGAAAATTATTAGACGCTATAGCTGGCATCCATGAAATAGTTAGTTACCTATGAAAACTATGATGGTCAAAGACTAGTGAGGACCCAAGGTTAGTTCTATATATATGATGTCATCTTATTGTTTAGAAAATGATCATTGATGATAGTGGTTAAACCTAAGGTGTCTTAGTGTGAAATTAAGTTGTCGTGATTGTGACATCCTATAAATGATTTTTCATAATTATTTGCATTCCCACGATGTTTATTGTTTGTCACACAATAATATTTTATTTTATTCAATGGATTGAACAATGAGAAATTGTGTCAATGAAGAATATGATAAAAAATTGTATGCTTTACATTATAAAAACCAATTGAAATAGAAGATGAAAAAATATATGTAATTATTAATAATATTTTTCTCCCATTATGACAAAAAATATCAAAATGGGTGAGTTTTATAACACACAAAATTAAAGAAAAATGAAATTTCATGAAGACCATGTGTTTAAGAAGTTTTTGTTTTGTATATGTCATGTTTGTTGTAAAAGGTGCCAAGAGAAATATTTCAAAGGAAAAGGGAAGTTGTTTTGGGTGAGAAATAGAAATACATAATGAGTGTAATTTTTAATGAAAAATGTAATGTTTGGTGATTACAATGGACCAGAATAATGGTTTCTTTATGGAATCAGTAATATAGTAATAGTTTATGTGTGAAAAAATACAGGAGTATTCAATAAAATGACATATGGGGAAATCCAAAAAAGAGGATAACCATAGTAGTATGAGTAATGGTTTTACTATTAATGATGAAGTGACTATGAATGACACATGAGAGGTAGGGGTTATTAAATAATATGATCTAAAATCATAGATAATGGTATATTATTTATGGAGGTGATTTATTTATTTATCTATTAGAATTAAATAATTATTTTTTAGAATTATTTTGTTCAACATTATTTTTCATATAAGAATCATAAAAAAAATTTATGTATTATTATAAAATAGTTCTTATTTAAGTATAATCAAGAATATTTAAAATATAGACAAAGTCCTAGGCAATTTATTTAATGGTAAGGTTATATTTTATTAAAAACAGATGATTGGGGTAAGAATAACCCTTTAAGATTTGAAAAAATTGAAATAATAATGTTTAGTTATGATAAAAATATTATTTATAATATAAATATAATAATATTCATAACATGGAACTGAATAATGATTTGTTGAAAAGTGAATTATGTAATAATTTAGAGAGTTTACAACATTATTGGATTTATAGAAAATATTATATAATTTTTTATTTTATTTAATGAGTGAGGTGAGTGTCAATATTTGGAAGCATATATTTTATCATTGTGGTGATATTGTATCTTCTGTTATTACCATGTTTCTGATGAATATATGATCTATGTATTCCCATATTTTTATGTGACATTAAAAGTTATATTTTGTTATATGAGGGATTAATTTTTTTTTTGAAATTTAGTGTGTTTATTTTCAAAGTTTTTAATGTATAATTTGGTCTGAGATGCTTTGGAAGGGTTTT
The DNA here is from genome assembly GCA_963277665.1 of Viscum album. Lineage (NCBI taxonomy): Eukaryota > Viridiplantae > Streptophyta > Magnoliopsida > Santalales > Viscaceae > Viscum > Viscum album. The sequence goes on along the minus strand of OY728132.1, from coordinate 1,271,711,473 downwards.
AAGGTTAACTACTTATGGAATGGTTTAAATAGAACTTTGGGTATAATAATTTAAGTATAAACATTGATAACATGTGAAAAGAATTTTGGATTTGTTAAATATAGGGATCTGAGAGATGAATTTTCATTATTTTATTTGATCTTAAGATATATTAAATGTTTATTTTAATACTTCATACAAGAAAAATTTATCTTTTATGTTAATTTCTTTGAGTAATATATGAAGTGGAATTTGATCGTAGGACAACCAAATAATGGAATTATACTTATGATATGGGAAAAAAGTTACTATATTTTTTGGTGTTCTCTATAATGACAGTAATGGAATACCACATATGTAAGAAAAGTTTATTGAAATAAAATGTAACACATTTACATTTTTTTATGTATCTATTGTCTTTTATCCAAAAACGTATTTATTTTTTTATAATCATTAACATTTATCAGACCATGTTCTAAAGAACTCATTATTAGACCTTTGGAATTAGTTTTCCCTTTTATGTCTATATTTTCAATTCAAACTAACATTATCCTACTTGGAAACCTAGTTTTGTGTCATACAAAATGACCTTTGTATTTTCCTTTTAAAATTTTTAAAATACAATTCATTAAAAAAAATTAAGGAGGGATTCTTATTTAGGAATTTCCAAATATCGAATACTTAACTTTTGAGCACATGTTCAAATTTTTAAAACATGCTGTATTAAAATGTTTTTGGAGGATTAACACATTGATATTTTAAAATAATAACATTATGTTTGATTCCATATACAATACACAACACCGAACATAAATGACTATGAAATATTATAATTTATTTATGACCATTAAAAACAGCTATTGAATTGGAAGGCATGAGGATAGATTAAAAAATAATGAAATATAAATTTATTTCCCAAACAAGAAAAATTTAACAATTAATTTTTAATAAATAAATATTCAATATTTTTTAAAATACTAATATGGTTCAAAAATACATTTTCTTCAAAACATTTCTTTTATGAAAAATGATCATATCTAATTGATAAAAATTTATAAAATATATTTTTTAAAAATAAAATAAATTTTTAAAATCATCATTCCAAAATTATTTTCCGGTAAATATTTGTGAGTTTTCTAAAAAGCTTGGTTTTATGAGGAATTGTGAAAAATATAATTTTTTATTGAACACTATGTTTTTTATTGTATTTATATAGATATAATTTGCTATAAAATGCAATAAAAGTAAAACTGGTTCATGTATATGATTATTAATCCTATTATTACCATTGAAATCAAATTTATGTTTTAATTTTGTATAAAAAATATTTTTCATGCTTAAAATTTCATTTTTCTAAAAAAATATTTTTCTTGAAATTTTTGTTATAATCTTAAATAATGTTTTTCCACTTATAGTGACTGAATCAAGATGAATTTAAATAATATTTATCATCATGAGGTTTATATTTGGTAAATTTAACCCCTTTTATTTTGTCAATATGAGTAGTTTGCATGATAAATTATTATTATCATGGTAATGGTAAAATGTGATAATTTGAGCTAAACATAAGTTTTATGGTCACAATTCTTCATATTTGTTCTTATTGGATAATGGTTAATGGAAAATATCAAATTAGTAATGAATTATATTTTTTAAGGGATATATTTCCATGAAAATAACCTATTTTATATATTGAAAGCAATTAAAAATTCAAAATGTCACCCTCTTATTTTTAAATATATCATGTGTGAGAACATAGGGTTAAAAAAATATTATTAAAATATATTTATTATTATTTTAAGTATTATTAAATTATTTTCATTATGAATATTTATTTATAATATTCAGTGATAATATAATTATCTTAAATAATTATGAAATACTAACACAATATTTCCTTCATTAATAGAAAAATAATGAAAATTATAATTAAAATATTAAGAGAAATATAATTTGAGTGATATGTAGAAATAAAATAATATTCTAGTTTAATAAGACATATTAGTGACGTGTTAAATTATTATGTTCTAATTATATATTTTTTCATGATTTCATCAGTGTCACATTAAATGAATGGTGTCAAAAAAAGACATTAATGGTATTTAATGAAAATAATATGTTATTAAATTATTTAGAAATCCTAAAGATTTTTCAAAAGGAAAAGATGAATAATAAATGTTCTAAAACTTCTTCCTTTTTCCATTTATGATGCAATTTGTACCTTATATTCCCCTTTTAGAGTAGAAAAATCATTTTCATAATTGAAGAAAATATTATTTAACTAAGGGGTTAAACCAAAAGTTAAGTGTTAAAACTCTACAAAATCCAATAAAAATATTAGTAGTTTATTATTTTTAAAAAACACACCTTATCCTCTAATATTTTTTTATTTGGAATCATTTTTTATATAATTACCTTTTTTATATTTTAATATTTTATAAAATTCCATGAGTATACCTCGCCTCACTTATAATAGCTCACCCATTCATTATCTTATATACACGACATTGAGACTTATAGATAAACCAAAATATGAAAAATTATCTTATAATATTCCATACCCATAATATATAAGTTATTTTCATCACAAAGAGTTAAACCCAAGGTACCTTAATAAGAGATCTAAAGGAGTTATTTTAAAGGAGAGGTATTCTCCTTAAAAATAATTTCATTTTAATTCTTTTAACTTCTCTCAAATTATAGAATCTTTTATAATATAATAAATTATGTAACATTTATATACATAAATTTAATTATTATTATTAAACCACCATTATCCACACTGTTTCATATAAAGGGCATGTGAAATTATCATTTATACCAACATTTGTCTTACCATCTCTACGTAACAATACAATTTTTGTCATAAAACTATTTTATGGATGGTTATTAAGATGTTATTATTGTTTATATATGATATTTATTACATTTATTATTTTTCTTTATTAATAATATTATATATTAATTATTACCTTGAAATTATTTTGAAAATTTTAATATTGTTCGTTCATACGTGTGGACTACAACCTCCACGAAGTGATTTGTTTGGTTTTTCATTTTCTATTTTCATGGATAGTAATAAAGATATATATTGTGAATATATATTATTTATTTAAATAATATTTTTTTATAGGTGAATTTTTATTTAGCATTATTTTATTCAATCTATTGAAAAGTGAAAACGAAATTCATGCTTATGTACAACGTACCATATCCATTAATGGTGTAATTTATTTCCTCATCTAATACTTATTTGAAAAAATATATATGTAATTAATATATATTATAATTATATAATGTTTAGGATTTTTTATATTATTTAAACATAACCAGAGTACAGTCATTATAACTACCAAATTGAATATATTACATAAAATGAAATAAATAACACTAAAAAATGATTAATTTCAAAAGTAATTATTAATAAAAGGGTGTTGAAAATTATTAATAGGATCACTTTTGAAATTATAATTATTTAAATATTTTTTATAGATATATTATTAGTTTAAATTTATTATATAGGAGGTTAATGAAATTTAAATGAATGTTAAATATGAGGATAGGGTTAATCATTACAAATTGTTTCCTTTAAGATATATTTTTTGTTATGATCGAAACTTATTTTTTGAGGTGTATGTACTGTCCTTTGAAATATAAAGTCATTAATTTACTTATGACCATTGTATTTAAATTTCAATTTATAATATGATTTTATGAGGCTTATGATTAAAAAGATTCCAAAGTGGTATGATCTTTATGTTACAATATCATATTTATTAGGATTATTTAAAATTATGTTTTAAATGATAAAATATTATAATATAATTCTCAAGAAATTAATAATATTTTTTCCTTTAGTTACCTATTGAAAATATTTTTTCTCCTTTCAATTTCCTAAATTTCTGTACTCAAGATTCCGATGGAACATTTTTAAGGAAAACTAAATGTGTTATTATCTTCTATTGAAAATATATTTTCTTCCATATCTATGATTTTGAAAAAAAAATTAAAATGTTTTTAATATCCAATTATTATTTTATCATGTAATGCTTATCCTTTTTTTAAATTATTAATTTATTTTTAAAATTAAACATTTTTTAAAAATAATGACTTTTTAATTTTTACAAAAAATTTGAATGAAATCATTAATTTAATGAATACGCCATCAACATAAGTTCCCACCGTCTTGACTAATAAATTATTTAATTTATCCATTATATGTTTCAAATATTATTTTCAATGAAAATTATTTCTTTAATATCATTCAAATTTTTATATTTTAAATAGTTCATTTCAATGGGATATAGTACCCTCCTCAAGACATGTTTTAGGTAACCTTTTAATGGAATTGTTTTATCTATGATGTAATCCTTTCATGTTACTTAAATGTATAAAATGGATACGACCCAATGATGCAATCTTTATTCATTCTCTTGATATATTATTATAATCATGAATTTTTTTATTGAAAACCCTTAATTTTCTATGGGTTATACAATATTGAGAAAATTGTGAAGCCCATATATTTTCTGTGAGTTATCAAATGAAGAAATGATACGAAAAAACACTTATCTTTCTGGGGATATGATATGATATATGATCTTAAGGAAGAAATATGTTTTGTTTTATTTTGTGATGGTTGGGATTATAATTATATATCCCTCACAAAAATTGGTTAATGATGGATAACTCATGAGATAAACTAGATAAGAATTGGGAGTGAACCAACTCCAGTAGGGGAATTTTTTCACAATGATATTATTGGGAGTGAACATTGAATACTACGACGAATTGGGGAGTGAGCCTAATACACTATGGTAGTCTAAGTAGTTTTACTTCCCTACTATGGAAATGAATTTCTATGAATTTTTATATGACAAAAACTTATGTCTTAGTCTAATGTTATTCTCTCATTAAAAATGTTCATTGATTCATTTATGATTAATGTCTTATAAACTACCATTATTTTTTCAATGGCACATGATTATGATCTATGATATTCAAGGAATGTATTTTGAATGATAATGTCTTGTTATTATAATACTATAATTTTGTTATCAATATGTGATCATTGATATCTCAATTATTTAACATTATTATGAATTTGGTATCAAGCATTATTATGTTTCCTTTCCCTAGGTTATGAATAATTTATTTTTATATCACAATATGTAAAATATTTGTAATATTAATGAATAACTAAGTTGGGGAAGCTATACATATCTTTTCAACTAGTTGTTTATCTGATGATGATTCCAATGATACAAGGCATCTATGATTTTGGTTTGGATCATAATGTTATGTGATGAATATTAACATATTAAGATATATTATATATGTGTGTGTGTGTGTGAAATTTATGGGTCTCTATAGGATATGACTCCCAAGAATGCATTTAATGATTTTCAAATATATTAGATTTTATGTTATCTATGTTTAATGGACCTTGAAAATTCTATAATTTTTGATATAATTTTTAAGCCTATAAATAAATTCCATAGGTTATTTATTCTCAATAATAAAAAAAATATCCTTCTCCAACCACTCTCCTATCATATTGATGATGAATCTGAACTGATCATAAATCCATACTATCAAAGAGATACCATTCCATTCTATATCTAAAATTGTCTTACCTTTTATTCTCTTCATATACCTATAATAATCTTATAAATCCTTCATTAACTACAAAATATTGAATTTTAAGGGATTTGTGCTATGATAATAATCTATTTTCATTCCACCTTCTTCAATTTCCTCTTTGGTTTTCATTAAAACCATGTAATGATTGTTCTTGGTCCTTCATTAAAACCATGGTATTTTGGTTCTTAGGATTATTTTAAAACCTTGGGAAGTTTGCTCTTATGCTTCCTTTAAAAACAAGGGAATGCTATAATAATAAATTTCTATTTAATTGAGTGACACAACATATGATTATATTATGTGCCCTTTAGGAACTCCCAAAAAATAATGTTAGCTTTCTCTTTATACTTTCACATGAAATAATTCTAATATAAATATACATAAATTTCACATATTTGATTGATTCCATTTTTATTATTATGTAATGCTTATTTAACCTTGATATTAATATATTTAATTAAATCAAAATAATTAGTTTTTTATTAAAAAATACTATTATATTATCATTTCTAAATAATTTTATATTGAATGTTATATTGTCATATAATTAATTAATTAATTAAATGAATATTCTCTCATATTTACATTTAATCTCCACCAACAATTGACATTAGAAATGATCATTATATTTTTTTCTAAAAACATTTTTTTCAAAAATATATTATTGTTATAAAAAATGTGTTTAAAAAATTAGTTTTTAAAATATTTTTAAATTTCAAAGAGTTATATTTCTAAAGGAATCCTATTCTCTTACTCATATATTTGATGACATAGATTAATCCTTTTAAAAAATTGAATTTCAAAATTTCATAGTAGAATATGTTATCCCATCTGGAAAATGGTAGTTCATGACTATGTTCTAAAAATTTAATTTGAGGGCAAATTGTATCCAGACAATATTAAAAAAAATTAACATAATTGAATGTTAATGAATAATTTTTTTACATATTTGATATAAATTATTTAAATTATGTATATTTATGGAAAAAGGATTATAGATTATATAAATTAGTAGAAGTCACACAAGAGGGAATGAATACATTTAGAAACATATTATTCAATAATCATAGACACTACTTTTAAATATTTTCAATGCATCCAAGCGATCTATTTCTATCATTTTTATAAGTATTAATGTTATTTACAATGGTAGAAAGTACATGAGTGAGGATTTATCTATATAAATGTTCATAATGAAAATATTTGGGCTTTTACCTAGTTTGCAGGATCCTAAAGTTAATTGGATCCAAGAGTATAAGGGTATAAAAAAATATAGACGATATAGAACTATTTGGACCTCTAAAGATGTATGAGTTCAACCTGAAATGTGAAGTGATAAAAGGATTAATGGAAAATAAGGAAACCATGATTAATATTGATTTTAATGTAATGAAATATTATTAGACATTTTGAAGTTACACTGATGATCAAAATAAAACTAAGAAACCATTCATAATACCAAGAGAACTCCTACATAAAAATAAATCATCCCAAAATTCAATAAATAAATATCTCATTTATGTATTGATATTGAAATATTACAAGTTTTAAAAAATAAAGTTAGATTTGGCCAAAATTCGTCATTTATAATTTTTGTTTCTAACAATAAGATTTGTAAGAAATATCTTAATGTTTCAATATGGGGTGATAGAGAAGGATCAACCAATATAGTGACTAAATTCTAAAAAAATCAAGGAATATATCAGGGAAGCTGATGAGGTTATTTAAACAATGTAACACCCGAATTTTGATTCTCATTATTCATCCTCTTTCATTAATAGTCACATTTGTTATGAAGACATAATATACAATCATGATCAACTTGATATGATTTTCATGGAAATGATTTTTTAAAATGTTTTTTGTAATAAATATGAATTTCTTATTAATTAAAAAAATCATAACTGTAATGAAATGAATATTTTATCAAAATAAAAATATGATCTGATTTTAAAATTTTAAAATCATCCAAAATCTAGAGTTTTTTAATATAAAACCAAGGATCTCAACATCCAAATTTTTAAATTTATCCAAGGTGAAAAAAATAATAAAATGGTCATTGGTTTTTACTTTTTTATAAGTAAAAATCATGATTTCGATTTTTCCAGAAATGATATATCTTGAAGAAATAATATGGTTTTAATTGGTGTTTGTCCAAAAAAATTATTAAAATATTGTAAAAAATATTTTTAGTTAATATAAAAATGAGATTACAAAAATTCTATATATGGGTGAGGAAAGTATATTCATATTCCTTGTAATATTTCTCAAAAATTTAATAAAAAATTAGTTACTACATGCATACTAGTGAGTAATAGTGGACACATGAATGTTTCTCCATATCAATGTTTAGAATCAATTATACTGGAACCTCAAGGGTACCAACATATTTATTTTATTTTTTTGAAGTCAATTCTCACTAATAGTCATTAATAAGTCCTAGGTTTCCCACTTAATGGAAATCAAATTTAAAATATTTAACTGATTGACCAGATATATCTAACTTAACATAATTTTATAATTTTCCTAATTAGGGGATGGTTAGTCTAACTCATTTTTAGTAAATTTATCTGACATTAACATTGGAAAATGTTTTTCAATATTTTTTAATTTATCTCTTGAAATAATTTTTTGATCGATCCTCAATCTCTCATCTACGATTTATAAAAACATCAGATTTAAAACTTGTAAGCTTTTTTGATTTTTAATTTTAATTTTAATTTTTTGTTTTAAAAAAATTTTCAATAAAATTTCTCATATCCTTTTAGAAATTATTTTTTGTAATAATTATTTTATCTTTCCAATATTTAGTTTTCCAAATAATATATATTATATTTTTTCAATGTTATTTTTGAAAAATACTTTTTTTTCAGATTTTTTTTTCAAAATAATATTTTATCTTTTAAAAAAATAAACAAAAATTATTATACTTTTTATTTCATTTAAATAAGTTTTATTTTTATTTTTTAATATAATTTTTAAAACCTTTTAAAAATTTTATTAATTACTTAAGGTTATATTTATTATTATTTTTTAATATATATATATATATATAAATGAACCTCATAATTATGTTCTTCAATTGTTTAATATAATGTATTTATTGTTGTGATATATTTTCATAATGATTTATCATTTCCAAATCATATACTATCTCGAGGTTATTTTATGTGGTTAAAATATTTATCCCATGGAATGATATCCTTATTTATTGACAAATCATCTCTTCTATCACCTTCTAATTTTTAGACTTTGATAATAAAAATGTGGATAGGGTTTTCAAGTTTTTTTCAAGCTATTTCTTTTAGGTCCAATTGGGAAAAATTGGTTTTATTTTTAAATAGGGGATATCTGTCATGGTTTTTTATAGAATATAGTGAAATTTTTAAGCACATTGAATATATTGTAAATAATTTGATCATATTGAATTTCATATTAATTCTTATTAACTCATAAATATGCTAATAACCATATTATCTATTGGTAATATTTTGTACACTGTTAATCTCTTGATCATGTTGAATATATTGTTAATCTTTTATGAATTTTGAATTTATAATTTACTTTTGAGCATGGTAAATACATTATTAACTCAGGAGGATATTGACTAACTTTTTAATAACATAATAATTTTTATTATCTTAAAATTCATCAATCTTGAATTACATTGCTATATAATTTTACTCTCGATTTACACATGATGTATATTTTCCAGGTTGATTGTTTTTTATCATAAAAAAGGGAGATATTGTTGTAAATTTTTCTATCTCACTTTTATTTGATGACAAAAAAGTATCACCTATGATCCAAGAGATTATATTTATGGGATATATAACATTGATATTAAATTAAAAATGGTGGAATATGGTTAATCTTGAATGATAATGTAATATGATTTATTAATCTTTGAAGATGTCATCGATGTCCCATTTCATGTTATGATATCATGGAAGGTATCTTGATGAGTCTTTTTAATTATTTTATACATGATTATATACCATAATCGTTACTAGATTAGTAAAATATGCATTGGATAGCTATTGATATGAACTATCCAGCTGATGAAATGATGGTAGTAAACTTAATGTTTAGATTACACAAAATCCAGTCAATGGTGGAGGAAGAAGCAACCCTATCAATATAACATCCAACAATAATAAAGGGGAAACTTCTACTAAAATTGGCTTCCATGTTTCCCACTGGCTATATATTGGGTCTATTGGGTATCTGTTGGTGTTGGGAAATGACATCTAGAAGTGCATTTAATGATCATCAACATTGATTAAATGTGATATTGTTCATACTTGATAGAGCCGATGGATTTTAAAAGTTACACATTTTTCTTGATGGCTATAAATTCGGGATTAGGGATCTTGGGTCTCAAAAACAAAAATAATATCATTTTGAGATAATTATAATCAAATCAATGATGAATCATGGGAAATCTCAAATCCATAAACTAATATTTAAATTATTCAATTCAAAATCTAAAAGGCCCTAACTTTTGAACATATTTCTCTATTTCATTCAAAATTATATCTAACCATAATAAGAGATATATATTCAAATAAAAATAGATTTATATAAAGAAAATAACCTTATATCATCCATACTTATTCATTTGGATATCGGGTTTCCATTAAAATTAAGAAATGTTGGTTCTTTGGTCCCTATTATAACAAGTTGGTGTTGGATCATGGTTTTTTGGTAAAACCAATAGAATTTTGATCAAGGATTTCTATTAAAACCAATGGATTTACTAGTAGGACATATCTACATAATTGATAGGTGGACAAAAAGGGGAAACCCATGTTATATTGTTGAACTCCATATCAAATGCGTTTTATCCAACTTTATATTTTTCATTGCATCTTTCTACTAATGATATGTATAAATAACATAAATTATATTCATCATTTTTCTATTATGTTCGAATTATTATTTTAATTTTCTTAAAATTTATTTTATGAATTAAATTTATTATTTATTATTTTATAAATTTAATTTATTTTTCTCTATATGTTTTAAATAAAATTCACCCCCTCTTTCCATTACATCCTATCTATCACCTCCAACATCTAGGAATAACATGGGTATGCTGATTTTTCATTTATAATCCTTGAAAAATTCATGTAACATTTAGGTCGTATCCAAAATTATGTGGTTGATGTGGTTATACAACTCACTACATCAAATTTTATGTGAAACCATAGGTAAAACCTCATATGGCCAACCTGTCTAGAAATACCATGAATAAAACCACCGAAACATTACTAAAACCCCAATTTGTGTTCCCATAATCCCAATGTAACTATATGATCATACGTATATCCAAAACAATGTATATACCTTATACACTGTTTCATTTCTACAATTGGCCAATAAATTGACTGAACCCACCAACATGCTTGCCAGGAGAACAGATGCATCCTTGGTTGGAAAAATTTGGATCATCTTAAAACCATCCTGAGACCAACACAAACTCTCAGAGACCATCCCATATAATAGGTGAACTAACACATGGAATTATAAATAGAATATACTAGAACATACATCTATTTTTTCATAGGCATCCCAATTTACAAAAAACCCTCAAACATCTATGTTTTTGGGATCCAAACTCCCCATTTCCCAATGGTTGTATCACGATAATTGAAATCAATGTCATAAAAAAAGATCTACTTTTTCAATTCAATACTAAAATATGATTAGGATCATCATGAACCACACTTCATACATTACTTAACCTCATGTACAGACAAGGAAAATTTTACTCACTCTCAACCACTGATATGAAACATTAATTATTAACCATTAATGGATTAGGGAAATGAAATCCTTTGATCCAACAAAAATTACAATCATACCATTTGAAACACCCTAAATAATTCAATACTTCACTCCTAAAAATATGTATTACCTTATACTGCTCCTTGAGATCCACCTTAAAATTTTCTACTTCTAATGTGCATGTGTTTGTCCTCCTGAGCCATGCTCAATGAATACTATCATCATCTATCAACACTTTTCTCACACATCACAATCACAAAAAATTTATTTTAAAATATATCACATAAAAAAATTTACCATTATCGCATATGAAAATGATTTTTTCTATGCTCTAATACTTCTTTAATGTTAATACATGACTCATGATTCTATGATTTATAAAACATCAAGTATGGATGACAATAAGCCCCACTAAATTCAAGTCTCTTAATGAAAAAAGAATCATTGGAAATATAATTTAATGTTAGTAACCTACCCTTTTCTAATATTTACCACACACTTACCCTCTATCCATCACTATTCCAAGTCATAGTTATCTTCCCATAATCTCTCCATGCTAGTGCTGAGAATCCAAGGCCAATAGGTCTAGGCCTCAAGATTATTGTATCCTGTTATGTACAGTGTCAATACTATGACACTCTAAATGTGTCACATTCAATGGTTCTAACACAAAAATTTATATTATTCTAAAAACCCATGATATAAATATTTAGTTTCCATAGTCTCAATTGATCCTCTATGCTTTAGTCTCATTACACAAAGAATATAACCATGAATATTATCATATAAGGCACCAACAAGCACAAAGAATCCCTGATCATGGGTTTACCATAATTGTATTTTCCACAATATCACCATGGATTGAGGTGAAACCAAAGGACTCCTGGCCTACCACCTATCCCAACTTGTTATGTCTTGAAATGATAAAAGCTTATGAAATATAATCTATGATCCCATATTGATAAACCATGAAATAAAATGTAATAAAACACCCATTCCAAGGACATAGTTATATTCTAGGAATAACATTCCATGAACCACTTCCCATCTCTAGGGTACCTACAAACAATAACCAACGACATCACTTACAAACACACCATCCTACCAGGCATGGACTATCCTGAACATCCACAAACAAGATTGTAACATGAATAATAATAATTATTAGTCAACATAAGATATATATATTATAGTATCATCATAAATGAACTAAACCATGGGAAAAAAATTCATTACTTGGTTAAGAATATTGTCATCCAAAAATATTTTGTAAAACCACATATTGGTTTTTAGAAGGACTTTTAACAACCAAAAAAATATGAAAACTCCAACTAGTGGTTTCCAACTAAATATACATATTCTATACTTATATAATAAGATTACTACATCTCATTTGAAATTGGAAAAAAAATTTAAAATCATTGTAAAGAATCATGTTATAAATCCACAAGAACTTCTATTTAATTTGGAACACAACTAGGTCAACCAGGAATATTAGAATATCGGCAAGTACATACATTGTAAAAAATTATAAGGATAGTTTAAAACAATTTGAACTACTGAATCAATCATCAGTGATATAAATCACACATTAGGAAGCCAATATGCCTTGTTAAACCCTACATGCCAATACCGATGCATGAAGACACCTCTTGAGTCCACATCCTAATATCTAAAACTAGAAAACTCTACATCCTCACACATCTTTCCTATCACATGAGGTGAAGACAATAAATTATAATATAATAAATCCAAAACATCACATTCATCCTTAGTAGACTAGAATTCCTTTCTAAAAAGGTGTTAATGATGTACATGATCAATGTTAATTAACAGATATAAAAAATACATATGTAACCTAGATATGATATCCTAACTAATATGTAAAAATAAAAATAAACACTCTAATACCTTATTGTAATGATACACTCTAACTCAATTTGAATAGAAACTTGTGAATATTTCAACATGATATTAGTTGTGCTACCACATATTTTAGAGGATATCAAACAGTAGTGAGGGACTAAGGTCATTTCATGGGGAAGCTATACCCTTGTATCAATATACACAATCATAAATGAAATAACCATGTAAAATATATAATACATATGTATCAGAGTATAAATATAATAAAATAGGAAAAAATTTAATAACAAATAAAATATTTACATTATATAATATAATATTAATTACCCATCTGAATGGTCCCATATATTGATAAGAAAAATAAATAAATGTATCAAGATTCACTCAAGCTCTGTGCCATACATAGTCCTAATTTCCACCAAAAACTGAGAAATCCAACCTAATAACAGATTAAAAACAAACCATTGGACAATATATACCCAAAACCATGTGATATTCTTCATAGTTACCCATCTGTAGTAGTAGCCCAACTAGGGAATGAGGGGAAAACACAAATGAGAATTTCAAAAAAATCTCATAGAAAATGATAAATGTACTAATATTCTACAATGTAATTAAAAAACTAAAAAAAATTAATAATAACTATTCACTATAATTTCTTTAACAATTTTCAAAATATATCATATCATGTCACTAGAACTATGTCAACCAAAACATCATCACTTTCCATATAGGTGTACAAGTATAACCTCAGTCTATACCAACAACCACCATCAGTCCTTAGGTCCACAAGGATGATCAAATTTACATTCTTTAATGAATCTCAGCGTGTCATTGAAAATGTGCATAATCATAGGAGAACCTCATCCTAATCACATGGTATTTCATGCACATGAATTTATTAAGATGAGTTGTAGTGCATTAAGAATCACCTAGAAACCCTCATCCTAAATCCCTAAGGATGAACCCAACAATATTTCATAGGGGCTCCCAATGTGAGTCCAATATAAAATCTTAGGTGGGGGAGACCGTAACAATCCATAAAAGTCCATGAATGGATGATTATATCCATAAAGATTCCAAAAATTTGTTCTTGAGGTTATATTCCCACCTAAAAAATCATATAAGTATCAAATTTTCAGGTATCTCATGAATCCAAAGTGATCTAATGGTATCTCCATTCCAATCATATCAACATAAGACATTAACAATGATCTCACTAAATCAAATGAATATTTTATATAATGGGAATCCTTATACACATGAAATACATAGGCTCTGAATATGGATACTAGGTCTCCCCACTAGGAATCCACTATTTCATGAACAATGTAACTGGATACTCACTACTAACTGCATATTCTATCAACATACAATGACTCAAAATCCTAGAACATCCAATAAAAGTAAGGTATCATTTATCCTAATATGTTTTTCATGGGTATCCTATGAAATTTGAATAAATTAAATGTATAATAGACGATTCCAAGTTGTGTTATAAAATCTCATATAATTACCGATAATAAAATAAAACTTGTTATGTGTGAGAGTAATTCACATGTATGTCACCATTATCTCAGCCCAATCATAGATACATATCGTTTTGTGTTGTAGGGTAAAACAAAAAACTATCACTACCGTTGAATATACTCACAGACTCAGGGCCAGTCTATTGATTGAGAGACAATTTGGGGTGTCCCAGGTAACAATATAATAGAAGAATCATATACTATGTCATCATGGTCAAGATCAACTACTAGGAAAATTCCATCCACTATAAAGTCATCCCTTACATGGAATCATTAGAACCCTCTTATGAAATCATAGTCCTCGAGTGTATAAAACACTAGAAATAGTCTTCAGATATCTCTCATGGACCATATCAATATATATGGTTACTCCAAGATGATCATATTAACCAAAAAAATCGCTAGTCTTGAGATGGTATATCCACCTTTTTCTAATACATCACTATGGTCCTCATCTATCCTATAAGGGTTTCCCATATTATGTCACCCCCCTCTTAGTGTTTTCAAATTGGTTATATATCCTCTTATTCCCTCTATTTTTCATTGATGTATGTGACATCAGGATAGTTCACGATTTTTGATGTGTCCTTGGAACATTACTCATTACTCCCAATTAACATTACATGGGTTAAAAAAATTAAATTTAATAATTGTTTAATTTAAATTAGAAAAGCATTTTAAAGTAAACAATTAATTAAACTAAATTGGTAAGTTCCTTTAGTGTAATGACCAAACATCACACACATCATAAATTGACCAATTACTATATAATTACTTAACTAAGAAACATCTACCTCATTTGGATCCATTCCATTCATATCCATAGGTTGAAAATATTTCCAAATCTTTTCTATGCCTCGCCTCCTCTTTTCATGGATCAAGTGATCATGACCAACATTCAATAATATTTACGCTATTCCAAGATATCATAGTAGTTAATTGTTTGGACGTATAATTAAGTAATAAATTTATTAAAAAATTTGTAAGATCTAAAAAAATATCATGTAATCATTTCATACAAAAATAACACACAACGAAATCCAAATGCACTATAACACACCTCTAGAATCACTATGGACTAATTATAAATCAGTTGATACTGTATAAATTTCCAAATAAAATTTATTTAATTAAAAAAATATTAAATTCAACCACTTGATTTACAGTCAATGAATCAATAATCAGTGTCCCAAAATGTTGTACTTGGTTGTAGTTTATATAGGTAGGATTTAATCCCCATACTCATCATTTAATTCCATCATAATTTAGTACAAATGAAATAAAAATACTAATTAGATATATCAAATATAAATATGAATGAAGAAGTACATGAAGAGGGTCCAATAGAGGGCAAGATGTACCAAAAATTACATAAACATTTCATCAAGAACAACCCCGATTACAAAGAAAACAAGGGAATATGAGGGGATTATACATTTTTCGCATTATCACGACCAAATAAAAAGTGGTGGGTTACCACCTCTAAAAAATAGATGGAGAAAAAAGTACCATACCCATTTAAAATGACACCTGATATGTGCTACGAGAACACTAATGATTCAGTGGTTACAACATCCTTTAGAGTTATAATCTAATTTAATTGATGATCCAGTGGGTTATGTAGCCATGGATTATTTATTCTTGTAATTTTATGGTATCTTATTACATCCATGTCTATAAAATCCACTACAATCACCCAATCCCACTGGGGAACCTCCCAATCCTCATTACTCATTTGGAAACATTCTTTTGATATTTATAAAATCATTAAATTCAATTCCAAATCCCATTTCTCCAAAAAAAATTATCTAAAATCCACAAAACTAAATTTCATAATGATTATTTTAACGCATACAAACATGGTTTATTAAAAATGTTTTGACTAAATGTAAGTGTTATCTATTTATAAATAATATTTTAGTGAAAAGCGTCTGTCAGTCACTACAGAAGCTAAAACACACAGAAGTTTTATTGTTATTTTTGGAAAACACTAACAATGTCCTTGGTGACATATTTGAATAATCAAAATATTAATATGACCAATGTTGTGACCATTATGTCTTAAAGTGTATTTTTTTAGTTTAAAAATGACATTATAGTTAAAAAATGTCTCTAAATTCCAAAAGTAAAAAAAACTAATATTTTCATTATATTTTATGAAAAGTAAAGATATGTCATCTTTTACTAGTATGAATTTAACACACACTAATATGACACAATGGGTGCCAAGTATATATCAAATTCTATGTCATTGGATTTAAATTAATCATTGAGTTCAAAAAATATTACATACTCAATACTGTGAAAATGTTATTATATTGTATTTTAATGTGAGGAATACAATCTATTAGTAATTTGGGATCTATAAAAATTATCCTAAAATCATTATGATACATTGTGTGGCCAATAAAATTGAATGTTCTAGTATTAATTGAAATCTCACATAACATAATTGAAACCAAGAAAATGTGAATATTTTTTTTATAATTTGGGAAAGTGATCAATAAATAATTTCTGAAATTAATGAATTAATCTCATGTCAATATTACACATGGTGTTCCCAATATGAATCAAATTTCATGTTTTTAGTTTAAAAGTAACATTTTAATTTAAAATGTGTATCCCTTACTGAATGTTATGAAATAAATCATAGACAATATAGATAATTTTGGGGAATTATCCTTATTTCATTTGACATGAATATGTTTTAGACACACAAAAATATATAATAATGTGTGGTTGGTATGTTTAAAGTAATTTTTGAATATATAAACTTTTTTATAGACTACATTTTACATATTCAAACACAAGAATATGTGAATGAATTATCCTGAAATTTATGAAAATGAAACATAATTCATTTTTTACATATTTAAATTAGCTTCATATCATTCAGATACACAATGATCCTAATATGACTAAGTGCTTAAGATTTCAATTTAAAAGATTTAGTTTATTTTAAGAGAAATTTTAATAATTAAAAACCTTGAAAATGAACTTTTGTGTGTTGATAATTTTTTGAAATGATACATATTTCATTTTTTATTTATAATAATCATCCACACATCAATCTGATACACATTGTGTCAAGTATGATTGAAAGTGTGTGTTTTTTAAAATAGAAATTTTTTAGAAAAACTCACTTCACATGTTCAAAGTTGGTAAAACTAACCTGGATTGTCTTATAACATTATAAAATGATCCAACAGTCATTCATTATGTTTATGTAACTAGAACACATCAAACTGGCACACATTGACTGTGATATGACTCAAAGTGATTGTTTTCTTTATTAAATTGTCATTTTAGTTCAACAAAATTCCTCACTAATAGGAATTAAGAAAATATCAATTAATAATTTCATGATACTATAATAAATTGATCCCTATGTCATTTGGGATTTTTTGGAACTCGAAAAATATTATTTCGATAAGTTTTGTTAATAGTGTGACTTGAAGTCTTTGTTATCAATTTAAAAGTGATGTTTTAGTTAAAAACATTCATTACTCTATGAAAATATAGAAAATAACATTACAATATTTTTATACATTATAAAAATTATCAATCATTCATTCATAATTTATATAAATCAATTACACATAAATCTGATAAATGGTGTTACCCTATTACTCCAATTACAACTTTTCATTCATTGAAAACCAAGAAAAAAATGATAAAATTGTATTGATTCTTTATTACTAAGATATATAAGTAATTATTTTTATTTTGAAATTATTCTAATACCAATATACTATATGGTGTGATTAATGTGAATCAAAATGTGTATTTTTAGTAAAAAGTGGAATTTTATTTAAAAAATGTGCTACTCATTGGAAACGAAGAAAATGATTAAATTTCTATGATATTTTATAAAAATGATACATAAATTAGTCTGGATAAGTTGTAATAGCTACTCATTAATATTATAGACGGTGTGACTAGTATAACTCAATGTATTTTTTAGTTAAAAATAACATTTTTGTTAAAAACATGTTTCAGTCACTAAAACATAGAAAAACAATATAATCATCTTAATACATTTTTTATATTATTATAAGTCATTTTATTTATAAATATAAATCAATCACTCACCAATACAACACATAGTGTAGCTAGTTTGACTCAAAGTGAATATATTTATTTAAAATTCACATTATGATTGATAGAAAGTGGTCATACTAAAAATGACAAAAAATATTGAGAATTTTTTGAAACATTGTGAAAATGATTCAGATGTAATTTATGACACGTAAGAATCAACCCTACCTAAATTTGATACACATTGTGATCAGTCTACCTTAGAATATGTGTTTTCAATTTAAAAATGAATTATTATTTATAAGTCAATGTCACTCAATGAAAATCCAGAGAATCAACTAATATGGTTATGATACTTCATGAAAATGATATATAACTCATTTTTTAATTTAAAGAATTACAAAAATTACAATACAACACAAGGTTTCACAGGTATGGATTAAATATATGTCTTCAATTTAATAATTTTATTTTATTTATATTTTTTTTCAATTATATAAAATTAGGAAAATAATCCTTGATTATCTTCATATTTTAGAAAAATTATCAAAATATTATTTTTTTCTATAAGGTTTAACATCAGATCCACCTGAGATACAATACGTCTAGTATGAACCCTCGTGCATTTTTTAAATTGTATTTTAGTTCAAAAAATATATCACATACTCACAAATGAAAATGTACATGGATTTTATTGATACATTAATAAAATTATACATATTTAATTTTTGACATATAGAAATCAACTACATATTAATATGAATCATGGTGTTCCCAATATATCTCAATGTGTATGTTATAAGTTTAAAAGTTAAATTATATTAGTACATTTTATCATTATTATGTTCAATTTTTTTATTTATAATATTACCGACATAAGAATTGTTTTATATATATATAATTTTTTTCAAGATGTGGTGGAATGTTTATTTACATGTAACTTGACCAGGATCTTGTGAAATAGGGTCCAATGAAAAAAAATGTGTCAAAATTTGTTAATGTTATTGGTATGTTTAAAATACTAATATTACTATACATAATGATTCTTGAAATGTTTGTAATAATTTAAATATTTTTATTTTTTTGTAATTTTGATTAAAATTATATTATACTTTTTTTTGGCTTCATGGGTGGTAAATTTTTGTAAAACACTGTAGTAATTGAGTTATTATCAACATTATTAATAGAACAGATAAAGGGACCCATTTATTATAGTTATATATTCTTCTAAAGTTCCCAGTTTATTAGTTATTTTTAGTGTTGATGATGGGAGACATTCTGAGTTCTATTTTTAGCAATAATAAATACCAAAATATTTTAATGGATCTTATGTCATCATCACTTTTTAGCATTGACAATGTAAATTTATATTTTTGATAAATCTTGTATCTTTAGTAGTGATTTATCAATTAACATTACACGGGTTCATTAAAAACCAAAATATCATTAATCTCTACTTTTTATTTTTCAATAAATTGCTAATAACTCATTATCTCTAATAAAAAGCATTACCAACCAACATTCTATTATATCCCTAAACGTGGAAACTATATTTCTATAAATTCATTAAAACCAAATTTTATAAGTAACAATTCCTCTTTTAAATAAGTGTTCAAAAATTATACTCACCATTTTTGAATAAATGAAAATTAATGATAAATATTTGAACTCACAATTATTTAAAGAGTGAATTAAATCCCAAAAACATACTCAATCACCAGAAGGAATCTTTTAGTAAGGTTAGTATTAAGATATATATATTCATAACATATATTAAAACATATATTAAATTAAAAACTAAATATTAAACTATATACACAATGAAATAGAACTAAATATCTATATATTTAATCCTTAGAGGTTGAATGAAATTATTTAACATGTTATTTGTAATTTAGGTATCACACATGATGATCAATTTATATTCGTCTATAAACCTCATGTACTTGTGTGGTGACTTGATGTTTCACTAATTAGTGTTTTTACCACACCCTATTTTTAATTTTATTCTTTTTCAATTATTGTTTAAAATTTTAATTTTGGGATTAATTCTTCATTTTGGTAAAATTTGAGTAAAAATATGTGCATTTTGTGATATATTTCTTGATTACATGATCATCTGAATCAAAATTATTTAAGGTTCTATATTATATTTTTAAATATTTTTTGAACATCATTTTATAATATTATATTTTAATTGATGTATTATTTTGGATGTTTTAGTGATTTTTAATCTTCATTGAATATTTTATAATATGATATTTCATTACTTGAATTAGTATATGATCAATTTTAATATCCATGGAATTTTATACCCCTTAATAAAAATATAGTTAATAAATATTAGGATTTGAGTATTAATTTTTTCTTTTTTTATAATAATAAATAATTCTATATATGTTTCATATAAATAAAATATTCTTGAGTGATAATTAAAAAAACATCCATAATAATAACCAATAGTTTGTAAACGGCGTGTGAACATAACACATGTAAATATTTAATTACTGAATAAAAATTCCAAGATCCATTATTTTGATAATGGGTAAGATTAATTTCATTATTTAAGAAATCACGAGTTTTCATAATTTATTACAGAAGTGATATGTGATAGTAACTCCCATCATAAGTCCTTATGTGAGAATAAATTTTGATATTTCATATGATTAATAGAGGAACATAATAATAAAAAAATATTAAATGGAAAATCATTCTATATAAATAAACTCTACAGGAGAGTCTCGTGTATCATTTGTAGATGATCCAAAACAAAATTCATGGTATTATATCCAAGAAGAAAATAAAATAAAATTTGGGGATAATGTCATGCTTCATTGAGTTGAGAGCGAATAGGATTATCATGATGTTTGATGGTGTAAGAGTGAGATGATGTTTTGAAATACTGAAATACTATGAAATTATTACTATATATAGAAGATTAGGCCGAATTAATTTATTACAAGATTCCATGTAATGTTGGTTAATAATCTATTGAATCAGTATAATCTCTATTCTGTGTGAGTGAAGTCCAAGATCATCAATGAAATATTTTATTGAAATGTAAAGGGAAAAATGATTGTCAACATCTCATTAAATATAAATCAACTATCATTAAATTCATTTTTTCACTAGTTTAAATTCACTTTACATGTCATAAATCATTGATTTCTGTGGGGGAATAGGATCCTCATTATAAAAAAGTCAATTTAAAGTAAACATGCATGATAAGTGATTGATGTATTTTCGAGATAAGTTCAGTTAATATCAATGGGAAAAAATCAGTGTAATGGAATTCTAAATTATTAATATTCATTCATTTTATAAGCCCAATTTATTTCTAATAAGAAATAAAAATGATCCACTATTGGAGGAATCCCTTGATGAGTGCACGCTCGATGTGGATGATTATGTAAATAATTGAACTCAAATTCAAGTTAAGATTTTTCCAAAAATAAGAGTAAATCTAATGATAATTTTTCATGGAAATAGGAAGTTATTAATCTTTAATTTAGACATGGAAAACTATGTATTATGATCTCTAATATTTATCAAATACATTATCCAAGGCATGGAGAAAATTATAATATTTTTTTTTAAATCATGACACGAAGAACATTATCATTTTGATGATATAGTTTCCACTCCAAAATAATATTTACAAGGGATGGTTGGGGTTTGGATTGACCATGATTCATTTTTCATACCATTTTTTCACTTTTTGATCCATTTACCATTGAATGGTATCTTTACAATATTGAAAATGTAATTGGTGCTTCAAAAATATCCCTCCTATTCACTTATAAAAGAAAAATAGTTACAAAATTTTATGTCAAAAAATTTACATTGAATTTAATTTCAAAAACACATAAATTTATTTATAATAAAAATCTATCCAAAAATATTAGGTCCATGGATACTATTTTTTAACTTAGGAACTCCATTTCAAATGATATTTCTACAATAAAACTCAATATTTCAACATAAGTATAACCTCAATCTTAATATTGTATTCCTAATATACCTCATCCTAAAATATTATATCATAAAATACATAATTAAATCATTTTATTTATTATCCCTATGTGGTTTTATATTAATAGAAATTTCATTAATTATTATTCTCTATACACTAATTAAAAAATCTTAATTAGTTCATGTGCACAGACTTCTAACTCTATTAATCGACATATTTTATTTATCATAACAACCTATCATGGTTGGTTTCAATGATTGGATTAGTGATAAAATATAATATCTATAATATAACTTTTATATTGATATTCCAAATAATAATATAACTATATTTACTCTCATTAGTTTAGAATAGGTCACATTAATCGTACATACATATACATTTCCACCTCCACATGCGATAAATTTCATGTCTCATCACCAACCAACATGAGAGGATTTAAAATGTATTAGGTATATATTAAAATTTTATTCCTTAAAATATTAATATTATATATATTATGAGTCTATTTTAAATAACTTTTAATCTTGATCAACATATATAACAAATTAAAATGCAATTTAACAAAAAAACCATTGTAACTGAGGTAATTGAATATTATATTCAACATAAATAACAATTTCTAATGAATGGGGAATATAAAATTAAATACATATGAATATGATTAATTTTAATGTATTTAATAATCATAATTTATTTATTTATAGATTTAATTGAAAATGTCGGGAGAATCATGACCCTATTTAAGAGATTCTTTATACCACCGTCATTACTTGTCTTCCAAAAAATATATCCATATATATAACCTTTTAAAAAATATTAATAATAGATTCTTATTTTTTCTATATGTTTCTCATAAATATATACCTTGATAAATATCCTTTTCATTTTGTGGGTTTTACATTTTTTAATTACCTTTAAAACTCCCACTTTTATGTAAAATCGATTTAAGGAAACATTCTTATTTATTATATCATGTGAAACATTACCCCTTAAAATATTTTTAAACTATTAAATGATTATAAAAAATAGTCCTTAAATTATATAGAATCATATTGATCTAATTTTGTTTTTATAGAAAATGTACACTCTTAACTTCTTTTAAAGGAATATTTAATTATTTCTCAATGCATCACCCATGTGGTTCATTTTTATTCATTATTCTATAAATAGTTCACATGAATTTTCAATATTTGAATTCAATTTCAATTTATTATCTCCCATTTGGATTTATTAAAGCTAAAAAATTTAATTACTTATCCTTTTGTCAGTCCACGTGATTTGGCATTCAATTATATGTTAAATTAGAATTATGACACCCACTTCCATATCATCTGATTGATCTTGATTATAATTTATGTATGGTATCTTTTCTTCTTATGGAATGAATATGTATGATTTTCATTATTCTATGGGTGGATATAGAGTTATATAGTTCTCCAATGTATTTTTTAAATCAATAAATCACATGTGTTTCTATATAAGGGATAAGGGTTTTAACATAATCCAAAATTGGACATTTTTTCTATTTTGTGATGATGATATTGGGAGGAAACCTCGAGTTATTTTGATGATGTTATGTCTAATATTTTTGCAACATATTACCAGATCCCATATTCTTATTATTTAATTTCCCAATTTCATGTCTCCATTCACATAATTATCATATTTATGATATAATGTTATGCATATTAACACTCATGTTATGCTTTATTGGAAGGTTTATTTCTCTATTGTTATTTCTAGGTCACCCTTTTCTATATGTGTTTTCCTAAGGATAACCTATACAATTTTAAGAAAATTTATAAGTGTTCCCTGAACAATGTGGATTTTTAAATAAAGATCATTTTTTGTTTAAGAAGGGGAATTTGTGTGTCTAATTATCCAATGACACTAGTCCTTTAGATAATTTGTTCATATTTGATAGAAATGTATATAAAAATAGTTAATTAATAAATTATTAAGAATTTGGTTGAAATAGTTATTATCATGTCAATGTTATGTTAATTTAGGAGATTCGGATGAGTTATCATTAATGAAAACCATATGGACAATCCTATGTATATGAGTACATCAAAATATTATGGTAAAATAGATACTGATTTTTTTCCTCCCAATTACATCCCTGTATGGATTCTAGAATGTTTATGTGGATAATCAAGGATGAAGTTTCATGAACTAGCCCATGTTTCCTTCAAAAATGATACTCGACCCTTCCAATGGAATGGCCCGAAGGGCTATCTCGATCCCCTACGGGATAGAAACAAGTGCATATGCATTGAATAAAACCTTTTGGAAATTTTTATCCAATAAAATAATTGACCAAAAATAAAAAACAATTACATCATAACATTACCAACATCTTTAACATTATCGACCAATGAAGCACTATAAACATGAGTTTAACAATTAATATTTACTACCAAAAACTACAATTACTAGAAAGTGGGTGGGGATAAAATAAATGAGAACAAAACACCATGTATAATGTGGTATGAGACCCTAGTGATCATCCTCATAGTCATTAATTTTCTTTTTTGATAACCAATCCCAATTACATGAATTTTTGTTACTGTTTTTGGGTGATCATACCAGAGAGATTAGGCCTCGACCTTGTTAACTTGATTGGTGTACTAGAACTAGTATTCCAAAATATATACCCAAAATTATAGGTGATTTATATCCTTTTTAAACCATATCTCTTTATTCATTCATGGATAAGTACAATACATAATCAAACATTCCATAAATCAGGGGGTTTAACATTTTTCAAAAAATACGCACACCAATAAGACCAAATAATGCTTTTTTTATACATAATAACTCAATTTTAAAAATTATATGAATGGTATGAAAGAATATATAAATCATAATATAGTATATATACATGTAACCACCTACCATTTCAATGAAATAAACCCAAATAATATAGGAAATCAGAATCCAAAATGAGGGGGACCTTATAGAGGAAAAGTCACACTAAAACCATGATGATTTTCTAAAAGGGTGCAAGATTGAAGACATAGTTGGTATACCTATACATTATAAAATATTAAACGCAAATAGAATGGGTGATGAGACTAAAAAAAAATATAGTGGAGGATAATGTGAGACTTACACGGTGATTCCATGAAGATGTAAGGTCAAAATCACCAAAATAATGGGAGAATAAGGGAGAGGAGTGGATAGATGAGTCCTGATGGATAGAGTAAAAAATGGGGTGTTTAGGGACAATAATAGAATGAGGGTTAGCTTATAAATTTTAGGTATTTAAAATTTCTATCATGGTGCATGGTTAGGTTTCATAGTTTTTCAGCATATACACCAATTGTGAGGCAGCAATGTTCATGATGAAATGAGACCTAATTATTTACCTGCAAGGGGAGATAACCCATATGCCTTGATGTGAACCCTAGATAGTGCCACTATCCAAGTCATGTGATTAGTCAGGGAGTTTTTCATTCCCATGCACTAGGATGTGTTCCCAAGACCGTTCCACTATCCAGGAAACGTAGTTTACATTGGCCTAGAGCATAGTTTCTAGCTACCATGCACCAATCATGATCCTCCTTCATTATAATCTAAAAAACCACCATTTTTCTCAAAAAAATTTGGAAATAAAATAATAAATATAAGACCAAAAATAACATATAAAATTCCTCAACATAATTCCACAGTTGTGAAAATTATCCTTATCGTAAAAACATTTTGTCATCATAGAGTAGAATTGATGTTTGATCAGAGAATAAATGAGGATACTACACCTCCACTATGATTTCCATTCACATATCTCATGACCATAATATTAATTCATACAAGATATCCTATTGAATATATGGATTTCTTTCAAATCACTTTTACTGGGGAGTACACAATCTGTACAGACCCATTGAACATAAAAAATTCTAATTCCACCTCCAACTCTTCCCAGTTTTGAACATGACATAAGTCATGGTTATACATTGTTAATTTTGGGACATGAAACACATAAAGAATAAATATTAACTATAATGGTAAATCTAATATGTATAACACACTATCAATAACTATGGTAATCTCAAAAGGAATAATACAGCTCGGTATCCTCTTCCCGTAATATGTAAGAGAACGATGACCTAGGTGTGGTGTCCCCTTTTAGAACCTTGGTTACCCACTGATAATTCGAAGGCTCAATGCCACTGGTAAACATAAAACTTATGGATGTTCTTCACTACCATAAAAAACTATATGATTAATCAAAATTTAGTAGATGCGTCTTTTACAAGGCTTTATCCTAATAAATAATTCTCAACTAAGAATATATAAAACGAATGACTATAAGTACCCTCAAATAAAGACATTTTAATCAAGAAATGATAATTATTATTACTCCCAGTTTCTACAAATCTCAAATTCTTTTCCAAAGATCCAATAAAATAAAATATTCATTTAATGTGAATTTTATATATGATTTGGTTTCCCCTAGTATAACTATCCATTTGGGGATTGTATGTTGTGTTGAGACTCACTTAGGACCTCATATCCTGCTGATGGCCTTCCCAAATAAAAGAGGTAATAAAGGGGTATCTATATAAAATGAAAACATATGATACATTATGAATACTCACAATCACATGATCCTACAATCACCCCAACACATCCACATTGGTGGAGTCCTTGATCTGAATAATATGAGATGACATAGTCAAATGGTCAATGACTAACCCAAAGTAAATCATTCCCAATATGTAAAAAAATGTCCATTGTGACAACATCCCACTTTTATGATGGAATATAGAGTAGATAAATCATGTATGATATCCTTTGGTTCTTTTCATTGACCTTTTGAAAAATATATCATTGGGATATGTAGTCAGCAATATCCCACCTCATTTCCAGCCACCAAAATTTGTATCGCTTGTCATAAAACATAATGGGTTTAATGGTATGAATAGACCACTGAGATTAGAAACTATCCTATATTACCACCTTTTGGAAAGATAAGGTAACCAAAAAAACACTTAAAATAATGAATCCAATCTTGAGATAACATCCTCTAACTAGGAACCTCCCCACCATCTAGTAGATGCATATAATGTCGGCACAAGTCATCATTATGATACTTCTAAAAGATCTAATCTAGAAGAGAAGAGTTATATAGATTCTATCCAATAATATGGGTCCACTATTCTCAATGGTTTATAAGAGTTTATGTGAATAATCTCCATAAATGTACACTCGTAACTAGAATCCATTAAAACATGATCTAATATATTTTTAATTATTTCATGATATACCAAGTTATCTTTTCCCTAGGTGTATAGAATATCAAATTAAAAAGTTCAAAGGTACACAATCTATCAGCATTTTCTTATATTTGGATCTTTTTGGGAACAGATTTCGGTTATGATATAGTGATCTGAATAATCTACCAATTTATTTCCCGAAGTGGTAGTGGTTCCATATTTTCAAATAATTCATCACTTCTTTCAGTTTCATGTCATGGGGTATATAATGTCTATCATGTTGTTAGAGGTGGAAATATATATACAATGCCACTTGAAAATCTTGCATCAACACACACCCAAGACCCATACATGGAGAATCATAATAAAAATATTGACCGACATTGATTCTTATATGATCAAAATATGGGTGGCGGTAAATCACTACATAGGATCATAAAAATATGCGTAAAATTATAAGATCCATTGAATCATTATAACTTATCAGGTATGCATAGTAATAGTAAGCTTATTGAAATACCTCGGAAATAGAATATACTATCCTACCAAGCTTGAGAAGTTCATGATCTTGAAGAAATGTTTTGGATTATACCTTGACATTAGTGATATAATATTTTTGGGGTCCACTAAAACCCCACATTATGAGATCAAATGACCCAAAGACATGACTTCATATATCTAACAAACACCCTTGTAATGATTTTAATAAATTAAGTGATCCACAAGAGTCACTAACACTATCACCATTTAATTTATATGCTTCATATATGTACCAGAGAAGACCAGGATGTCCTTGAAAATCATCATGAAAATGGAGTCAAGTTACTGAAGGAATAATTAGTTTATATGATCCAAGAAAGCTAACAGATAATTAGTCAATAGATATGGAATGACCAAATACTCAAAGTAACCATACCTTTATTGGAAGGTTTTCTTGGGAATTTCTTCCTCTAAAACTCTAATTTTATATTACCAAAAGCATAGATCAATATTTAAAAACAAACTATCTCCATTTAACATAATAAAAAGGTTATCAATGGGGGGGGAATATTTATTCATGATAATGACCTTATTTAACTTCTATTAATCCCTACAAATCCAAATGGAAGATTAATCATTTTTAGAAAATAGATTTGGGGAGGCCCAAGGGGATATGATCGGGCAAATTAATCCTATTGTTTCCAAATTTCCTACCCATGTCGTAAAATCCCTCAACTCAGTGGGACCATATGATACAAGGGAAGATATATTGGTTATTATCGGGGAACCACAATGGTGGTAAACATCAAATCTTTCTCCATAGTTATCCCTATGAAATCTTCTGAAGAAAACTCTATAAAATCATCTATTATAAGAGTAAATCCACAATCAAAAGAACAACCCTCATCCCCCCACATAAGATTAGAGACCCAAAAAAAGGGCATTTATAACATTGGAAGTAGAGGTCCATCTCATCCTGATTAGGGATCCTACTCACCATGGAAGACCTGGTTACTGCCATTGTGTTCCAAGAAATATATATATCTATGATAAAAATTGATTTTCACCTTCAAATTCACTATTTAAACCCTGACAAGAATCACATCGAAATGATCTATTTTCCGAACCATGAAGCCCACTCCAATTCGACCCCTGGCTAAGTGATAAAATAGCATAGATATATGAAACCTTATTACCTCTTCTAGTAGAGTATATTAAAAAAACTCCATGGTATAATTCATAATAGTATTTGGTATTTTCTAAAGATCTAGAATATTGGTATAAATAATATATTTAGAATAACATATATCATGTATGGTGATAGCTATGGACAATGTGGTAAAAAAATACATTTAACAGTTGTTGATATGAATTTTAATTTTTCAACTACTTGGTCCATATCATGAAGGTGTTTCATTTTTGTGAATTTCCATGGTTAATTATGGAATTTTGGCTCTACCCTAATATAACTCTATCCATAAGTGGATGTATCATTTCCATCACGCAAAATATAATGAAAACCCTTAGACCTTGATTCCCTGGACTGAGTTTGTAATACTTTTGTGTTGAGAACCCTACACTACTCTAATACAAAATACTACCATTACATAACTTCTATTAGTGACCCATGAACCCATAATAATGGAATTTTCTAGGTGGAACTATACATGATGACCACATGTTCCCTGGCCATCAACACTAGTAGCACACAACTAACCCAACAATAGTGGATTTAGATTAAGGTGGTTTGGATGAATGGATAAATATACTACCTATTTTATTATCATTCTCTTCATGTTTCCTTTTCATCTCAAATATTCCATTACCACATTGTAAAACAATTAAAACATCACCCAAAAAACATATTTCACATTCCAATAATGTCCACCAATAGTTCTAAGTTAACCAACTCACCATATGTATTAAAATACATTAATAAGACCTGGGTTTTAATGTACTCCAATATGACTACATCAAATCAATGAGTCGTTAGCTACTCATTAAAAACCACTTTATGTGAAAAAAGATCAATTTTGAAAAATGGATGGCATTTTGAAAAATGGTCAGATCCCATTGATGGAGATCCAGAAAAAATGAGTTATAGAACGGGACAATGTCTTAGGGGAATCTTTCCCATATAAAATAGACATGAATCATTTGTAGCCCATCTATACATGTTTCATAGCCTAAATCACAGAGTCCTACCACCTATTATTGGGGCCTTCAATCCTAAAAAAAGAACATTTCTACTTGACCTCTTCATAATTATTTGTAATATTGATGACTATATTATCATTTCATTCCACTCCTCTACTTATGGGGTTTTTGAGCTACCCTAAAACGAAGGGTATTTATTCCTGAGGAACCCTTGGGCCTTATCAATTTTTGAAATTGATTATGTTTCACTAGAATGTATAGTAGAATCCCCTCCATGATAGAATTCTTATATTTCCCAATCCACCTCTTCCACCAGTCTATGGTCAAATGGTTGGGGATCCTTCTCTTCTACTTCTTCTCATGGTTTCATTGGAGGTATTTGAGGATGCATGATTCTATACAAATTATCCCAAAAAATAAATCATCAACCCACCATTCATAAGGGTCTCAATAATAACCTGATTTAAATATCCAAGTAAACTGATATGAAACCCAAACAACCGCAAATAACAAATCAATCCCCTAAACCACACCTTAGTGTCTATGAACAGTGTACAACACGTACATCACACCTGAAAGAGGTATCCAATGAAATCTTTAACATCCCATGGTAACTCTAGGCCCATTAAGAGGTGAGTCGGCCTGACACCCCCAATAATAATTAGAACATTTATCCCAAGTAGTCCTTGGTTTTATATATCTAGAATATCCCAAATAATATTACTAATGAATGGAAAAAAAATTCTCTTATATCATTTTTCCATGAACCCGCATAATATTACATCTATCCCGGCACCTAACCCTTCTCGTAGAATGGCCTCAGGGTCTCTCCGGATTCCCAATGGCTAAAAACTAGTTCTTGGGCATTGAATAACACCTTCTATAATAGCTTATCCCATGAAATAATGAACAAACAATAACCTATATTTATATCATAACATTACCTATATCCATAACATGATAGATTAAATAAATAATATTATAATTATTTTAATATTTAATTATTTCAAAAAAACCAAAATAACTATAAAGGGGGATGGGATCAACAAAAAAAAATAAACCTTCATGTTTCATACAGGATAACACCCCATTCAAACACCACCAAAACCTTACAAAAACGATAACTACTAGCACAGAGAAACAATAGAACCAATTTATAAGGGCTTAAATTTACATGAATTTGAAAAAAAGATCTACATACTCACTTGGGTGTATGTACGATGTGATATAACCATGATAATAGGATACCATAGGATGAATCCATGCATAATTATTATAAGTCCAATTAACATGCCGGATTTAAAGAAAAATAAATTTGAAACAATTTAAATTAAAAAAATGATTTGTTAAAAATAAGAAAGATGAGAAAGGAATTAAATAGAAATGTATAAAACAACATGATCACCCTCAAAAAACCCTAAGTAACTATTCATTAAGGGGTCTAAATATCTATATAATATTAGTGATTAATCTCAGGGATGTGATGGTCCTACTTAGTCCACCAATCCCAATCACATGAATCTTAGTTTGTTTTTTGTGTGATATTTATAGGGAGACCGGACCTTGGACATTCTAACTCACGTCGCATTATAGACATACTCTTACCACATAGATTCCAATATTCCTATGTTAATTATCCTTTTTCATAACCATAATGATTTATTCTTTCACAAACCATGAATAAATCAAGCATTCCATAAATTAAGGGTTTAAAATTATTCATATCATACACACACCAATAAGACTAAATCATGATATTGTATTCACACCAAAAAAAATTTATAAATTATTTGAATGGAAATTAAGTATATAAAAATCATCAAAAAACTATTTAGTCATGGAACCACCATTATTTTCCTTAAATTCATACCACATCCTTGTAGAAGCAACAATCCACGCCATGGAGGGGTCCTAAAAAGGCATGTGAACACTAAAACCATCAAGATTTGACCAAATGGGAAAATATTGAACACAATATAGGTCATCATATCCATTGGAAAATTGGAAACCAAAATAGAAGCATATAAGAGAATAAAAGAAGTGATAAAGAAGGATAGGGTGACTTAAAAATAGATAAATTGAAAATAAAAGATCAAAACCAAAAAACTTATCCCAAAGGAGTGGAGGTGGGGGGAGGAAAACTAAGGTATGGAATATTTAATTGTGTGAGAGAGTGGTGATAGTGGCCTAAAATTTATGGAAGATAGTGTTTGATTTTTTAGATTTTAGAAATTCATCTAGGATGCAAGGTTTGGTAACAAGGTTTTCTAGACCGTGCACCTATGGGGTGACACTTCTATTCAAGATGAAACGATGATGCAATATTTATGTAGTTGGGGACCATATCAATATACTAGAATAATTCCCAAGATAGTTCAACTTTCATAGGATTATGGTTAGTCTAGGAGGGTCGCATAATCTTGCATTAGGATGTGGGGCCTGGACAATTCCATTATCTAGGGAACATGGTTTGTACTAGGTTTCCTCATAGTTTGTACTAACCATGCACCAATAGTTCTCTTAATTATATCATTCATAATGACCAAAATGTTTCTCAAAACACCAGGGGAATACATGGAATAGAGATATGACTGAAAATAAAAGAGACAATATCACAAATGGATACCAGATATGTGAAATCATCCAAGGGGTATCTACCTTGATAGAATGGATTGGTTATTAACTAAATAATTTTTTATTATATGATGAATAGTCTTAAGACCCAACACAAGGGAAGACACTCATAAAAGATATGATTTATTTATTTAATATATTTTTTAGAAACAAATATAATGGATTTAAACTTTATCAATTAGGTTAAATATTCTAATGGGAAATATTCCATGGAAAATGTGCATTGAAACATAGAGATTCATATCTTTGGTTCTGCACAAAAAATATGTTATTTCTTTTAATTTTATGTTTTTTCTGTGATAAATTAATTTTTAAATGTATTCTCACTCCCAAATAACCATTATTTTAGAAAATGGAATGACATATGCATAATCATATAAATGACATGTGCAATGAGAAATGTGATGAATAACCAAAGAAAATGGATAAGATGATAGTCAAAGGAACTAATAACCTCTTTTCAGTTTTGGTTCGACTATCCCAATTTATCTATACTAACATTAATTACACAGAATACCCATTGAATTAGCAATTTTTAGTTGAATCCATTATGTGTTAAAGACCACAAATTTTAGTGCATATTATGATCCCATTATCCCTGAAAATTATATTATTTAAATTAAAATTATATTATTTATCTTTCAAGGATCTATGTATGAGTATTTAATATTTACTATTTATCACTTTGAGGGGGATGTTAGTCCGTGGTGGATAGTGATTAAGAATATAAATCCATGGGATGAAATAAATTCTATAGGGTGGGATAAATTTGAAAACTGATTTATATAGGGACCCAAGAATCTTATAAGTGGATAATAAAACATATTAATGGAATTATCATTATATTACATTAACACATGAATGAGAACCATAATAGTTTAGTTCCTTTGGAAACATAGAACAAAATGTTTTTAATTCATGAAAGATATTCAATGTATCCCATAATGAATATACTATTTAGTAATTTTAAAAAACATACCCTAAAAAATATTTCATCATTATATGGGAAAAGAAACATTAGAAAGGATGAGCTCAGATTCTCAATAAGGGTAAATAAGAGAGATAAATAACCATTAAATGAACATAAGGGTTTGATATTATAAGTATTGAATTTTACAACTATACCTTACATGTCAAATATCATAATCATGTGTCATGGAAAAGAGTTTCATATTTCATAAGACAAGAATCATAATGGAATAAAAGAACATGATCATTGTGAAAATAACATTGGTATAAGACATAGATTTTTGGCATACATATCAGCATATGAAATCATTTCCATATTATTACATTCTTAATATAAACGCTCTCATAGTGGAATGGTCTCTCTCCCAAAGTGACATAGTAGTGATGGTTGACATCCAAGACCATTATAGTAGATAAAGTTTCTTATTGAATCAGTTTCACCCATCATTCCAGTCCTATCTATATCATGTTATATAAATCCTTAAAAAGGAATTTGATGATTATAAAAGTCCCACCCATCCCATAATGAAAGAAATAAATTTTTCTTCCAAAATATAATAAAACCATTATCATATCATAATAGATGAAATGAAAAGAGTTTCATGAACATTTCATCATATCATAAACTATGGAAAATTGACAAGTTTCATATTCATTTCATAATTTCCTCATTTTATCATATCATATATAGTGGAAAGAGTGGATGGTTTAATTATAATTCAATCATAGAATCTATCATGGTATAACCCATGGAATTGAAATGAGTCTCATAAACATCTAGTCATAATAAACCATTATGATGAAGAATAATAAGGGAATCCTTGGTTTATGACCCATTTTAAGCATATATAACATATATTTATGTTAGCTTAGATGAAATATTATTTTAAAAGAAACAAGGTCAATTTATTGAGGAAAATAAATTTTAATTTAATTTTTTTTAATGTTAATAATTTATAAAAAATTTGAATATAATTTTCATTAAAAATAACCTTGAAAACATATAAAAGAAACTTATGAAATCATTAAAATGATTTCCTGAAGAAAATATCATTCA
Source organism: Viscum album (assembly GCA_963277665.1). Classification (NCBI taxonomy): domain Eukaryota; kingdom Viridiplantae; phylum Streptophyta; class Magnoliopsida; order Santalales; family Viscaceae; genus Viscum; species Viscum album. The sequence continues at coordinate 1,271,676,133 of OY728132.1, read as the reverse complement.
ATGTTGAAAATAAACATTTTAAACTATAAAATATTTGAAAATAATTTTATTGAATATATCTTTTAAATCATGTAATGTAAGATTCAATTAAAATTATGTTTGTGATGATAAGAAGATTCAATCATGTTGTAAAAGTGACAAAAATATTCCTTTAAAATTTCAGTAAAATCGAAAATGGGATTTTTTTGGAAATTACATGAATATTCTGTTAATTCTATTTTGTAAAAATTTTAACATATTTAAATATTTATTTAATAAATAATTCAAAAAATGTTATAAAGTATTTTTGAAATAGTTTTTAAAAAATGGTTTTTGAAAAGAAAATTATTTGAATTAGTGAATGTTTTTATTAAAAACATTTAATTTTTACTCATGTGTATATAAATTTAATACAAATTTTGGGGAAAATGTATTATAATGATAGAATTATAGGATAATAATATTCACCTATTTCTTTGGAGTTTCATTATTAGATTTCATAATTAGAAACATAATCATAAACAATCCTAATAAACGGTAATATTGTAACATAAAATCATAACCACTTTGCTAACCTTGGAATGTATATACCATGAGTTAATATCATTAAATCAGACATAAAATAACATTAATATAAATAAATTCATGATATAAAATTTAAATGTGTATTTATAAAAAACTCATAAAATAAGAGAGGTGCATATCATAACATATGTCTCAAACAAAGAAAAATGTGAAAAAAATCCATTTTCACATTAGTATAATTTGAAACATAAATGCTTGAAAGTGATACCATAAAATTAATATTAATATAAAGATAAAATTAAGGATGGTAATAAAAAAAATACATTCATAGTTAGTATATACACCATATAAAATAAATAAGTGGTGAATATGAAACGTGTCTCATAGAAGTAAAAAGTGAGATGAAAACCACGTACATTAAGATGGACTTCTTTAATACATCATAAAAATAATAGTTAAAAAACATAGGATTATTATAAATATATTACCAAACAATACTTCTATAAATCAAAATATTTATTATTTACTTATGACCGTTTATTTATTGTTTATCAACAATTCCTTGTTAAAATCATGTTTCTTGTAATTATGAATTGGTTTATTGTATATATTTTGACTTTTAATTTTTGTTTTTATTACATTGAACATGGATCCCTTATCTCCAAAATAATAATAATGAAATAAATATCATATTAATTCATCAAATATACTTTTAAAACCTATCATGAATGTCGGTTTGGAGAAATGAAGTGCATTACGATTATGGAGACGGTGGACGATACATAATCATGAGTAACATTTCAATTTTTAAATGATCATTATGGAATAGGGGTAAGTAATATTATATCCTTCCGAAATAATAATAATTTCATGAATAAATATTACTTATTTTAATATACGTATACTTATCATCCATTTGTTGTGGTGATGAAAATCGAGTCACATCACATCGTAATGGTGGGAGTCCACGTGTACATGAATGACCTTATCGTATTTCATTGAGTGAAAAGTTAAAAAAATATTATATTTTATATTTTTAAATGATAAATATTTCAAGAATATTGAAATTATGTCATGCATATCATTTATCACCCCAACCCAAAAGCTACTAAAAATGGTTCTCTGAGCTGGTCAGCATGTATCTCCCTGTACACCATAGGCAACTGACTAGTAGTGAGGGAATAAGGAGGTACAATGGGGATACTATACCCTTTAGATAAATATTTAATATATTAGAATAAAAAAAAATGAAGTGGAATAACATAATAAATGAATATTTGTAAGGTATGAATAGACGATCATACTTGAACTTGTTTTGACATAGATACTGGAATGTGTACACATTACATAACAATACAGAAAAAAACAAATAAATAACATTCATGGTAGGAAACTAAAATATAATCATGAGATAATTCTCATTCATATTCTCATGTACTCAATCATATCATATAAAGATAACTTTAAGTAATCTAAATTGATAAATCCAGCACTACAGTAAGAATGTTTTTTTGGGTACCCTAGGGAAATGGTGGCTCAAAGCGGGTGTGAGATAAACTAAGTAAGAAACCACCACCAGTATCTAATGAAAAATCTGGTCCATCTATATATAATATAATGTAGTTTTAAAGAATTAAGAATGTATTATTGTGTGATAACCAATAAATGTAAACTAGTTAGGCTTAGGTTTCTTAGGGACACTTGGTGAGACAATACCTACTTTGTCCTACGATGGAAATTCAATTCACACCTACCATAATGTATATATATTTTTACATCATAAAATATTTTTTTATAGATATACATTCAATATTTTGGAACCATAACATGCTTCTCTAGAATCCACAGAATAGTATCATATATATAAATTAGAAGTATATCATCAACATGACCTGAGGTGTATCTCAATTATTCTCATAGAATAATAAGATTATCAAAATCATTGTGGGATTTATTTCCCATATATCAAAAAGAAATTGATTTTATACCCAATATTGTAATCATGATTCAATTCAGAGAAGGGTCTTACCCACACTCATATCTTAGGGGGCATGAGACATCTTGATCAATAACCCATGTATCATAGATTTTCATGTACAAATCCCTTAAACAAGGGAATTTAAAACCCCATGTCTTCAACATTTACTGAGGCCCCTCTACAACAATAAAATTTATGGTATTCCATTTTACCTTTGAGCCCATATCCAATTGTTCTGCAAAGAGGTAACCAACACCAATCAAGTCACAAAACAGCCTTTATAATATACCTTAGTTAACAATTTCATTTACTTAATAATGATGGTCATGTATATGAAATACTAGTTAAAATTTCAACTATCGTTAAATAAAAATACATGTTCTTAATCATTACATAATATAACAAAATCCAATAAGAACAAATCATGGACAAAATAATTTTTCTATGAAACATAATCTATCTCAAACAATTAATAACATTAATGTCTGTGGGATGCATGATGGAAATTAGATACATCACTACACATCATAAAAAAATAAATATTTTAATTTACATGAAAAAGTACCTCAAAAAGTTGTTTTATTAAAAAACCTGATATTTAAATGAGTAATTAATATGATTCAATTCAACCATATCATTATCATGGAATAAATAGGTCACCTTAAATGGTGATTTATGTAAGACATTAATTTCAATCAACTTAATTAAGTAGCACACCCTATAGTATGCCTCAATATAAGGAAGATAATAAATATTAATGTAAAATAGAAAATATGACAATAAAGGGGTATGTATGGTTTCGTTTGGCACAAACAACCATATGATGGTGTCTAAGGTAATTTGGGGGGAGGGTCTAACCATTTAATTCAATAATTTCACACTATTGAGGAAATTATAGAAATTTATAGGATACAATACAATTGAAATATTTTATAAATAATGTAATATTTATGAAAAATCCTATACCAACTAATTCATGATCAAGATAGCATATAATTTCATTATTATCCTTTGATTCATGCTAGAACGTAAGAAAATATATGAATCATCAAATTCCTAGAAAATAAGGTAAAATATCATGCATAGATATAACAAAATATATGGTGAGAAAATTTAATAATAAAATAATAATGATCCATATAATAATTGAGAGGAATACAAATATGGAAAAAATTATATTCCTACACCAAATAGAAACGATTTAGCATGGCCTAGGAGAGGATGAGGAGAGTTCCCACAAGTGTGGTTCAACCATGTGTGCCTCAGCCAAATTCTCAAAAAACAAATGATTTTCGAGCATAATTCATCCAAAACTCATCCAAACTCAGGAGACACATCCCAATACTTAATATTAAACCAAAAACAAACCATTCAAGCGATTTGATTCTCATAATTACATTCTGAATCTCAATTTTAGACTCATCTCTTCCACCCAATGACATGTAAAAAAACTCTTGGAATTTTTAACCCGATATAGAACATGATAAATTATAGTCTACACGTCATATAATTTTTTTGAGGAAATTGTGAAAACGTTTCTGAGATAACATGGGTCAATAACATTCACCAAAACATTTTGGTAGCATCATGGAATGCCAACATACCACCAAAAATTAATTAAAACATATAACATTTAACAACTAGTACCCGAGTTACCAATCTTAAATAGGAGTGGAACATCAAGGAAAAAATTACATGAGATTATCTAATGGGAGATATGGTCACCTCATAGTTTATTTTAACAAGTATCCTAAGGAACTCACAACTTCATTTATTAGAAATTGAATGATAAAGATTGTGTCATGAAACCAAAACCATCTTAATATTCAATTGAATTATATATAAATTGAATTGAAAATTGTCCTAACATGTTTTAAAAAATTATAAACCAAAATAAGAATGAAGAAACTTCTCGTAGACCACATTCAATCCTCAATAGTCAATTATATTTGAACATGCACCAAAATGGTTACTTGGCCTCCCCTTAATGATCCTATATTACCTTTACCTGAAATTAAACAAAACCAATGGAATGAAAAAAATGGATTTATAATGACTATATAAATTATTTGGAAATAGATCTTGTCGAACCCCGTCTACCAGACTACTCAAAAAATTATTCATCTTAGATACATGTCGTATTTCAAATGATATATCAGAATATCATTAAGCGTAGGGTTATTGATATCACATCGAGCACATTCACCATATCCTATAACTGACATCCAATTATTTATTATAATTAAACCACTTCTAATTCATTTTACCAAATGGCGCATGCGTTCAAAAATGAATTATGAATTACTGGTCCCATGTTTCCATGACCCATCAAGTATGAGAGTCAATTTCCCATTGTGTATGTTGTTATATACACCATAATTATTTCATTTAACCTCTATATGATCTCAATATTGGGGTGTATATACATTAAAATAGATGTTGGAATTGAATTTTATTTATATCTACATATAATATATTCCCTCTTAGCACATTCAAGATGAAGTCAGAATAACAAACATGCTTTTCATTACACACATAAACATGATTTATTACATAAAATTGAACATAAAAAAACTTAAGGAATGATTTTTCTAGTGTCTTTGGAAATTAGCAACCTTACATAAAAATTCAAAATATAAAACACAACATCTTTATTGAAAACATCTTTTACATGATCAGAAAATACCTTCATAATTAACAATGCATAAGATAATCTGAGGACATGCATATGAAAAAGGGGATATATAAAGACTAATAAGGGAGTAAACAATGCCTAAAATGAATAATATAGTATAGGTTATGAAATAGTCATATCAATGGATCATAAGAAAACATGAACATAAAGGCATGATATATCATGATTATAATAACACGGAAATGTGTAAAAAACATTTAAGATGATATTTTTATAATCTAAGGCTCATTGCACATGGAGAATGATTATATCCTCATTTAACTATAATTATCATGAGTAAACCCTAATTTCACATTATTTATCATTTTAATATTCATTACTCTATGTATTGGAGTGCTATCAGGGTGTACCCTTCTTAATCATTTCATTTTATGTATAAGTGCGCCACATGGATCATACAACCCAGAATCATTCAATATAATAATTTATTCCATGATAAAGGAATGTGGAATACATACATGAAACAATATAATCAATAAGTTAATTTTTATAAAGTTGAATCCCCTTGATAGATAAATGTGCATGGTATGCACTACACAATTACATTGTCTTGGAAAATCACTGTGCAATTTTGGCAACATAACAACGCGACATTATAATTCATAAAAATGATTGATGAATGATAAAGGGGTATATAATCATATATAATTTAAATGTAATGTATGGGGTCATATAGATAGAGGTCCCAACTTATATAAAATAATTTATGTGCATAATGTAAAACAATTTCTTGATTGTAAACGAGGAGAGAGAAATATCTTACGGAATTCAGGCATGGTAACAGGTGTACATGGGGGGAATTAATGAGATAGAAATAGTTCTATCACCATTAAAACAATTAGGGAAGTATATTTGTTATTTTAAATCATTCCTCAACATTTTTAATTAGATATAAAATGGAATACCAACATATATCAATTTGGAAAAAAATAGAAAGGAAGAAATCCCTTACATGGAAGTGTTATCCCAAAGGGTTGGGAGAGGCTTCAGTCATTATTATTGGGTGCTTGGGGAACATATAAAGGATTATTGAGAGAGAAGGTAAGAGTTTGTTCTAGATACAAATGGTTTGAGTGAAGAGGAATGCGAGGTTGAGTGGGTTTATATTGGAAAGGAGATAGAGTTCATTATTATTTAGGTTTTGGACACTTCACATTAAACTAATCCAAACCACAACCAACCCATGGGGTTTTCACATTTTTTTCCAAATGGGAGTGTGAAAAATTATATTATAAAACCAATATATGATCCTAATAAAATATTAGGCATCATTATGTGGGGGTGAGTCACACTCTCATGGAAATCATTTTAATATGTTAAAATGTTTTATAAGTCTTGCAGGGTGAACTAAGGCTTAGTAAAATTAATAAAACAAACATAAATTCACATTATTTTAAAGGTAAAACATATTTAAGATGAAAAACAAATTTATTGAATTTTATTACATCACTGTTGGGTCATTATGATGTCATAAAACACATTACATATTTAAACGGTATTTATTTTTTACCTTAATGTCAATTGTCTCAAATTTTTTTGAAAAATTAACCATTGGATAATTTTGACATCCTGAATCCAAAACTGATATTAATGTTATCTAAATAATTTTTAATTATGTGAATTTTTAATTTTAAAAAAACTGACATTTATTGAAAATCCATGGGTTTTGACCAAAATAGTTTTCAAACCTTAATAAAAATTTCAATTGTATTCATAAAAAATTATACGATCATTTATATACAATAAAAATGGATTTAGTAATAATATTTTATTAAAATGTTATTTAATTAAAAAATCCATCAATTCATAAAAATATTTTTCTTTACTGATTGTTTACAAAAAGACTATTTGTGCTTTAAAAACCATTTACAAAGTAACAATAATGAAATGAATGTATATAATTTATTCTATACAAAACTAATGCACATAGTCCTAGTTCTAGGGTATTGTTTCATAACCCCTTATAACACCCACATAAGACTGAAGGGTATGGTGTGCAATGGTGATAGACTCATGGGGTGGCTCAGATAACATCGCTCGGGAGGTAATCAGTGTCAACTTCCACTTCTCTCATGGGCAGTTCCATTCAAGCTTAACGTGTTGAGGATTGGCTTGGCCTTGGTCAGAAGAAAAGCCCAATAAAGCTACCTCCTTTCTGAGATCCGAAAAAATGGGCTTCTTATGGAGAAATTCTACTGGATGAGGCCATATCTTCCTTTTTCTTAGTAAATTGGATTTGTTAAAGCCCTATATTTATAACAATCATGTTATCACTATTCAACTACTATATAAGAAACAGTTACAAAATCATAAATGTAATTTAAAATACAAAAACAAAAAACTAAGTAATTAGATATGTTTATATAACAATTTTTCAAAATAATACATTTAATTAGATCAAGAGTAATTTTCCTTAATAAATATTTGTCTTAATACAATCTTCCCCCATTAAAAAATTCGTCCCTAAAAATTTTATTTTCCCACACTAAAATAGGTGATAATAACTTTTCTTCATCACTTCCTCTGATTCCTATGTTTCTTGTTTTTTACTTATGGTTTCTCCACAACAAATTGATCAGGTTCATTGTCTTATTTCGTAGAACTTTTTTCATATGATCTATCACCTACAAAAGCTTCTCTTCATAAGAGTGGTCATTATCAAATGGTACCACCTCTATAATTGATTACATGTGGTGGGTATGGTATCTACTTCCTCAAAAGTGATACATGTAATACATCATGAACTTAAGATAGGTTTGGTGGGCATGGTATTTGATAGGCCACTGATCGAGTGCAGTCAAGGATCTCAAAAGGGTTGATATAACTTGGAAAAAGATTCCCATTCTTATAAAATCTCATATCTCTCATCCACAGTGATACGTGAAGGATTACAATGTCTCTGACATCAAATTATAGGTCTCGTCGATGATTATCATCATAGATCTTTTGTCAACACTGAGAATCATTAATGTGATGATGAATGGTCATAACATTCTATACCATTTCATTGACCTATTCTGGACCTAGGAGTTTTTGCTCCCCAACATCATCCCAACATGCATGTGTTCTACACCTCTTCCCATGAAGGGATTCGTAAAAATACATTTGGATGTTTGAGTGGAAATAATTATTTTATGGGAACTCAACCAGAGAAAAATATTGATCCCATCCTCCTTTCATGTCTATTGAGCATTCCATCAACATGTCCTCATGTGTTTGGATAGTCCACTCAGATTGGACCTTAGTTTGCGGATGATAATAATTACTAAAGTTCAGCTCAGTATTCAAAGCGTGTTAGATCCAAATCCATAACAAAGGGGTGAATCTTGGATCTTGATTAGATACAATCGATAGTGGTACTTTATACAACATAACCACTTCTATGATGTATACCCAAGCTAGGTAATCCAATGATAAATCCACTCAAATTTCAATGATGTGTTTAGTCTTTGTAAGATGATCCAGAACATCCAAGATAGAATTTTTTCCTTTAGAAATTTTTAGAAGTCTATTGACAAATTCCATGGTGATGCTTTCCTGTTTCCATGTTGGTATAGGTGATGGTTTCACCATCCCCTTATATTTTGGCCTCTCAGCCTTCACTTGATGAAATACCAATCACTTTTATGTATACTTAGTGATATTCTTATTCTTGTTATCCCACCAATAATTCTCTCATAGATCTCAATACATCTTTGTGTTTCCTGGTTGAATGGAGAAATTTGAACTATCTGTATCATCCAAATGTTCATTCATTAACTCTGGAATTGATGGACCACATAGTCTTGACTTAAATCTCACATTTCCTTCTTTATTAACATTGAACTCTAAGTACTTACCTTTTCTAATAGTTTCCACTTTCTTTTGAATTCTGACATATTTTTTTTGAGCATCCATTAACCATTCTAAAAGAGAAGGTTGAGGAATCACTTGTGAGAGGATTGATGCTCTTTTATTTCATTATGATCCCCCTGAACAACATTATAAAATCTTAGATGATTGAATAGTTTTAAATTATAATAAATGATATAATTACTGGGTTGTTTCTACATAATGCATATTCCACCTTATTCACTTCTCCAGGGTGGTAATGGATTGAGGACTCATATCCATTGATCAGATCTAACCATATTCCTTCATGCATATTCAAATAATTTTGTGTTAATATATACATGTGGATTTTATGGTTTGTACATATTTTACACATCTCCCCAAAGAGGTAATGACACCAAATTTTTATATCTATGGTCACTACAACCATCTCCAGATCATGTGTTGGATTTTTTTTTCTCATGAACATTCAATTATTATGAAGAATAAGAAATGACTTTGTCATTTTTCAATAAAACACAGCATGTTCCATTATTCTATGAATCACTAAATACCACAAAAAACTCTCTATTTGTTCGTAGTATGAGAAATGGTGTAGTAATAAGCATCATTTTCAACACTTTGAGTCTCTCTTCCCATACATCACTCCAAGATAACATGATTCCCTTCTATGTTATCTTGGTAATAGGGTTTGATAATAGTGAGAAATTTCTCACAAATTGGCCATAATATCCATCTAACCCCAGGACTCTATGGATATATGTCACCGATGTTGGCCTCTGTCATCCCTTAATTGTAGTTGTCTAGGCGGTATCCATAGATATCCCATTTTTTAGATGATATGACCCAATAATGAGACTTCCTTCAACCAGAACTCACAATTTTTGTACTTTACATATATGTTCTCCTTTCGTGAGATCCCTATTATGGTTCTTAGATGATCCTCATGCTCCTCCAATGTTTTATAGTATATTAGAATGTAGTCTATAAAGACTACCAAAAAATTTTCTAGGAATTCTAGAAAGACACTATTCATAAATTCAATGATGATTCATGGAGAATTAGTTAGTCCGAAATTCATTACTATGAATTCATAGTGCTGGTACCTTGTACGAAATGTATTATTGGGGTTATACTCATTCTTCACCCATATATGTTAATATCCCAATCAAAGATCCGCCATGGAGAAGTATTTTTCTCCACATTGATGATCATAAAATTCATTAATTAAGGGAAGGGGATACTTGTTCTTTATCCTGTTTTCACTTATCCTTCGATAATCAACACAAAGGCGCATCGACCCATCCTTCTTCCTGATGAAGTGGACTGTTACACCCCTTGGTGAAATACTTGGGCATAAATACCCTTTATCCAAATACTCCAGTAGTTATTTCTTTATCTCCTCAAGATCCACAACATCCATTCTATATGGAGTCTTTGATATTGGAAAATCCAACGGTAGAAGATCAATCAATAATTGAACATCTCTTATAAGAGAAAAACCAAGAAATTACCTGGAAAACACTTTTGAAAATTCCCTCTCAATTGGAATGCCGACAAGGATTGTTTCTTCCTTAGAATCAGTCATCTGAGCAAGATATGTGTGCACAATAGGGAGTAATATCCATTCTTGAGATGATAGTGCATGAGAAGATTAATCCTCCTCCTTTCACTTTTAAAAAACCGGGGATCAATTTTCAATATATAAAGTGATTTGCTTCTCACTAAAATTTATGTTGGATCTATATATGTAATTCCAATCCATTCCAAGTATTCCATCAAATTACACTAGAGTGTGTATGATGAGGTTTATCAGGAAATTTGATCCACAAATTGTGACATGGGAGGAGTTATATTCATGCATGGAAACGATATCCCTATTTTCAGTTCTCACTAACATCTTTACATTCTTGATTTTGGGGGGTGTTCAGATTGTTCTACTAAACTTTTGGGATTTAAAATAAATCATAGAACAATAATAAAAAAGTAAATTCACTATTCATTACTAAATAAATTGCATATTTATCACCACTTTTTTGTTGGGGTTCGCTTTGGTGGTATTGATCGAGAAAGCTTTCGAAATATTCCGTGGAAGTTGTTAGTTGCCTCTGAAAAACCATGGCTTAGGGAACTGGTTTTCAATGTGAATGTGTTCTATGTAATTGATGTAATTAAGAATTCGTTGAGGGTCAAATAGATAATTCTTCTCCTCTGTCACAATAGAAGGTTTTTCTTGTTGATAGTTAATAGCCCATTTCCCTCCTCTTACACACATAAAAAATTTGATCTTTCTCTTCTGGGAATTTCTAGGGTGCTTCATTCCGCACCATTGGCAATTAGGGTTCTAGAATTTCTCAGCACCATAGGATTTTTCCATCAGACATCCAGAATTAAAGTCCACCTTACGCTTCATATACCCATGATACACATATGATTCAACGCTCACCATTTTCACTTTGATTTCACCTCAGAACATTTCCTCATTTCTCTCAATGTAACGGATCACTTGGGATTTCATTAGGATAGGTTTTAGTCCACCAAAAAAGTTTCCAACCTTTCATTTGGGGTAACAACAATGATGGAGGCATATCATGCATGGCTTTTTATTTTTTCCTCGTATGCTTCAATGGATTCATCATCATTCTTCTTGAGGTCAAGGAAGTCATTTTCCATCTTAGGTCGGAGGGTGCATGGAAAATATTTATAAGAAAACATGTTCTAAAAATCCTTCCATTACAACTCCTCAATATCTTTCTCAGGTTTTATTTTACTTTTCCAATTTCTACAATTGATCAGCTTCACCATCCATATGATAAGAATCCAAAATTACCTTATCTTGTTAATAACATTGACCGATCGAGAAGATCTTAGCAATGGATTTGATCTAAAAGTAGGAGGCATTTTCCTTGTGAAGCTGTTGATTTTGGATTGTTCTTTCATTGGGGGGGGGGGGTTTAGCGTTACCCTTGACCAATGTTACTATTAAAAACATGATTTATCTAAGAGTGTGTCGTGATAATGTTTGTGATTACTAATCGCATCTGATTGAGAATATCAATAAAACAATCATAAAATTGATCTTTGCATTAGTTGTTAGCCTCAATCCTCCTATTACTGGACATTGGCAGGAATAAAAGGAATTATTGGGGTAACTAATAAAGGATAATCCAATGGAAAAAGGGATAACATATAAATTACATTTATTTTATTAACAATGAATTTATAGGCTTCATTATATGTTCTCCATGATTTATCTCTTAACATATATTATTATGGGATTTTTTCCATAATAATGGTTCATACTAAGCTTATTAATTTATCAAAGAATATCCTCCAAGAGTTTATTAACCAAGAGTGAATAAATACCAATTGTCATGCAGTAGTTCCCATTCGATTCTATCTCAAAGGGGTATTTTTGGGTTTTAACCCAAGATACATATGTGCCAGGGAAACCACTACTTGTTCATATCTAAACATGAATTCATTTGTTTGATAAAACACCTACTCTATACTCACTAAAATATAGCAATGTTTTTATTATACTCAGTCTCATCCCTGAGGCTTTGACTAGGGTTTTCTAATCCTAATCCCAAAAATAACTAAACTTATCCTCTGATACCAAATTTAACAGCCCTACTATTTATTACTCAAATTAACATGATTTATCACATAAAAAATCACTTAAGAAAAATATTAGGATCAAGAGGTCCAATTAATTGGTAAATTAGGAACATTACATAAACAATTATAACATAAACCACAACATCATTGTTGAAATGTTCATTTACATGACCACAACATTTCTTCGTACTTATCATTGCATGAGATAACCTGAGGACATACATAAGAATAGGGTGGGTTACAAATCCCATGAAGGGAGTAAAAATTTCATAAAATGAAGAATACAGTATAATTTAGGAAATAGGCATATCAATGGACTACAAGACAAACATGACCATAAAATCCTGATATAGGAATATTACTATAACATTGAAATTTGGAAACAACATTTAACATGATATTAGAATGTTCCATGGATCGTTGCACATAAAGCATAACAAAACCATAATTTCAATTGAATTAACATGATTACACCCTCATTGAATGTGAAGTATCATGACACTAATCTATACCCAATGCATTGGAGCGCTGTCATGGAATACCCTTCTTAATCATTTCATTCCATGCCTAAGTGTTCTATATGCATCATACAACATGGAAACATTCAACATTGTCATTTAATCCACGATAAAGGAATGATGAATACATATGATAAACTATATAATCAATAAGAAATTGGTCATAATGGTTAATACCCTGGATAGATAAATGGGCATAGTATTCCCTACAAAATGACATTTTCTTGGAAAATTGCGGTGCAATTTTGGAAACATAACGACATGACATAAGAATTTAAAAAAATGGTTTATGAGAGAGAAATGGGTATCTCTATATATTTACATGAAATGGATAGTAATTGGGTAATATATAGACATTTATTAACCTATATTAATTAATTTATGTGCATAATGTAAAATAATTTCTTGATTGTAAATGGGGAGAGAGAAGTCTGTTGTGGAATTTCGGCATTGTAACATGTGTAGATGGGAGGAATTAACAAGATAGAAAGAGGTTTATAATCATTCAAAAATAATGAGGTCAGTATAGGGTAGGTGATAAATCATACCCTAACATTTTTAATTGATAATAAAAGGTCATAACAACATAAATAAATTTAGACAAAAATAAGAAAGAAAGAAACCCCTTACTTGGAAGTGTGATACCAAAGTCTTGGGAGAGGCTTCAGAGAGCCTTCTTAAGAGCAATGGGATCCTTGAGAAGATTATAGAGAGAGTAGGATAGGGGTTGGTAAACATTAAATGATTTGAGTGAAGAGTAATGGGAGGTTGAGTGGGTTTATATTGAAAGGAGAGAAAATTCATTATTATTTATGTTTTGGACACCAGACATTAAACTAATCAAAATCACAAACCAACCCATTGTATTTTCTTATAGGTTTTTCTAAAGGGGGCTATAAAAAATTTATATTTTAAATACAATGTCCAAAAATATTAAAACATTAGGCTTTCTTATGTGGAGGTGAGTCACACTCTCAAGGAAATCATTTTAAAATGCTAAAATGTTTTATATGTCTTAGAGGGTCTACCAAGGATTTGTAAAATAAAATAAAAATAAACTAAAATCACATTATTTTAAAGTTAAAACATATATTTTTTGATCATATGATATAGAGTATTTTATTACTTCATTATTGGGTCATTATGATGTCTTAAAACACATTATATATTTAAACAACCTTTAATTTTAACCAAAAAACCTACTGTCACAGAAAATTATGAAAAATTAACCACCAGATAATTTCAACTTCCTGAATCCAAAAATGATATTAATTTTATCTAATTAGAATTATAAATATTTTAATTTTAAATTTTAAAATAAAAACTGACATTTATTGAAAATTCATTGGTTTTGAAGAAAACAATTTCCAAATCATAAAAAAATGCAATTCTATTCATAAAAAAGATACGATCATTTATATTTAATAAAAAGTTATTTATTAATAATATTTTTGTAAAATATTGTTTAATTCAAAAATCAATTAATTCAACAAAATATATTTCTTAATTAAATGTTAACAAAGAATACTATGTGTGATTTAAAACCCATTTACAAGGTAACAATAATGAAATGATGTAAATACATTATTTTATACAAAACTAATTCAAATAATCATTGTGCTAGGGTATTTTTACATAACCCCTTAAAACACCCGCATAATACCTAAGGGTAAGGTGTGTGATGGTGATAAACTCTTATGGTGGATCAGATAACATCACTTGGGAGGAAATATATATCAACTTACACTTATCCCATAGTTGGTTCTATTCAAACTTAAAGTTTGGAAGATCAGCTTGGGCATGGTCAAAAGAAAAGCCTAATGATGCAACCCCCTTTCTGAGCTGTGAAAAATGGTCCTCATATGGATTAATTCTACGGGATGAGGTCTTCCTTTCCTTTTTATGAGTAGAGTGGTTATGTTAAAGATCTATATTTATAAAAAGCAGGTGATCATTACATTACAACTATATTAGCAACAGTAACAATTCATAATATTATTTTAAAATCCAAAAACATAAAACCAAGGAAGTGTGTATGTTCATATACCCATTTTACATAATAAGTCATTTAATTAGATCAATTGAAATTTTCATTAACAAATGGTTGTGTCATTACATTTAGTATATGGGTAATTATTATCACCAAATTGGGAGTAAATAACTACTTCACCAATGGAGTTTATTTGTCCTTCTGATCCATGAAACATATAAAACTAGCTATAATGTATTTATCAAACACCTAAAACCACATGTCCCAACAATTAGTGATAAGGTTTAAACAAGGTTCAACCATCTTAGGAAACTCTATCTTTATTTCAGGATATCTGTCACCATGATAACAACATATAAACTATCTTCCACATGACTATATTATACTAAACCAATATATAGTAATAGGTGTACCCTCATAGACCACCTAGTTCCAGACCCAACTCAAAATTCCATGATTTATTCATCATCAAGGACAATCTGGAAATGCTACATGTCATGTATGTCTCATTGATATAGGATCTCCGCTAGAAATCATCTTGATAAATGTTTCAATGAGTTCCATTATGTAGTTAACCTGGTTCTAATTTTTTTAATGCACCCTTATTATCACATGCCCTCAACTAGGAAAGAATACACTCCATAAAACTGACGTATCTATCCACACCATATGATCCTTATATCCATGGAGTTACCAATAATGAAATACATATTATAATAGATGTTTTGTTAGCACCAAACCAGGTTCCTAGATATAGAAGAAATTATTTTTGTAATAATAAATCAATAAGTGAGGTAAACATTCCATTCAAAAGCATAGTATGTCAAATTCACCATTAGGCATACATGTGAGGATCCTACTAAGTCATGACCATGCATGTCCCCAGAAGTTGTAAAAGAAGTAAATACTAATCGGGTTTATCCATGATCCATCACATGATACATTGTATAAATCCACTCCAAAAATCAATAAAAACATAACAAAAAATTTTACCACTCAAATGGACAATGCTCAATATGAACTCACAACACTCTGGTCCCCCAAATCTGGAGATGACCCATAAACTATGAATTCAAGAACCCATGAACTTTCATCAATTTAGTTTGGTAACTATATAGTTTACTTTATAATGCGATGTTGTCAATCAATCAAATATAGTGCCAACACACCACTTATAAGTCGAAATACACCCCCACATAACAATGTATTCTAGATAAATAGAAAAATAGTTCAACATGTTCTATTAATTTCAAGAATTTTATAGACTATAAAAAATAATGAATGACACGCAATCTATGAAGTGTCCTACTATTCCCATGGCATGTAGAAAATGAAAAAATATATCATTATATGGTTTTTTATACATTTAACAAGGTATGAATTTCTGAAAAATCAACCATTTTCATGGGGGTGTCACTGTTTTATACAGATTCATACTCAAGAAACCGGACACACAAACATCACCTGATGTGGGAAAACATTTTTTAGGAATTTATTAATGCTTGAAGATTATGATGGTGCTAACTTTGGTGGGATAGTCCCTTACCTATATATAATACATTGATCCTAAAAAAGGTCACACATGAAAATATTACTACACCTCACTACATAACATGTAATTCCAATTCATCCTTAAAATAAGTTAACTAGGGTCTATGGGAAACATCTACATTTCCAATCCATGGAAACATAAAAAATTAAACCATACGTGAGGGTTTATGTTATAACACCTCCACCTGGTTCCACTTATAAAGTATAAATATTATTCTTGTTTGTTAAAAATGTTTTGAAAATAATACTCAAGGTATTTACCAAACATATTTTAAAAATAAATGTAATGATCACATTATCTAGTTTATACCATACAACATTTCATGGTAATTATCTTACAATTTCTTTTTTTCATTTATTTGAATAATGAGTTTTGAAGACCTGAATTGTTAAAGAAACTGTCAATTTAAAATATACATAATAAAAAACACTTAATTTTCAAATGGAATTTTAAAATAATAGACACCTATTAATAGTAATGATCACAAGTATATAATAAGGAATTTATTAAATAATGGAACTTTTCATATAATATTTTGTCTTATGTTTATATGAAAAACCATATACATTGATTCAAACCCTTTAAATGACAATTAAATTTGAATATGCATAAATAAATGGGGTTATGTACCAAGGAATAATATAGGATAAATATATCTACAAGGGTCCCTTAATGTTATTTATCAATTTTAAGACAACATTAATGGGTTGGTCACATTATAATATCAAGGCCGACATACTTGGGTTGGGTCTAGTTATATCATAAATAATTTTCCTAACTAACCAACTTGGGTCCAATTTTTTATTTCAATAATTTCATAATATGGGTCTCATGAAAAGACAATAAAGGTGTAATCATTGATAACTATAAATTTATTAGACATTTTACTATAAATAACATGTACTAATTATAAATTTCCAAAACAAATTCATCTTTTAAATTCGAGGGCTTGAAAAGAATAATTCATTAACCATTAATTTATAATTCAAGATTCTAAATGCCTTATTCCATATGATGATTGAGTTAAATGAATCACCATTCCCAAATTATAGAGGTACATGACTTTATAATTTACAATTAGCAATCATGTGTTTAAAAAAGGAATCACACATTTTTCTCATAATATATGAAATTTATTATTAATGGTTCGATTATATGTTTTACCAATACAAATTTATAAGTATAGATAATCCTTATAACTAAAATATTTAGAACCAATTTAATTGAAACCATCAATGTTTTAGCCCATGTTATTAGTGGTGTGTGGATCAAAAATATAATAATTAATTGATTAAAAAGAATTAATCAATCGATATATGTTTGAAAATATCATTTATGTGGATGCAGACACATTATTTAATCATCCTAATATCACAAATATCACTAGTAATGGTATTAGAAAAAATAAAAATAGAAAATCGTGACAGAAATCACCCAAACATGATGTATAGACAAACAAGGAATGTAATAAAAGAAGCATGAAGATAATCATAAATTCATATTATAGACAAAAGGAAACACATAATAATGGTAAAAATTGATCTTTCTAGTTTATATTATAGATTTATGGTATAAATAAGGAATGTTATATAGGTGATAATAATAGTAATATAAATGAAATCTAGATGGCATGACATATTCTTGGAAATGTAAATCCTTATGTTCCAATAATGATTCATGATGGCACTTCATGTATCTTTGTTTACAAATAGAAGATGTAAAAATCCCTAAATAAATAACTAATGAAAAAAACAATCAGCCATGGTGAAATGATAATCAAATTTAATATTGAACAACATTCCAATCCCTTGGAAACAAGATCCTTCCCTTGTTCATGGGTTGGATGAATAGTGAAAAAATATAGTGTCATGTTATGATATATTCATTATCTCATTTATTCCAACAAAAATAGAAATACAAAATGAAAAGAAAATCCTTGAAATCATTTTATCGTCCTTAACCATAAGCCACTAAAAACAGTTTCCTACGATGGTATACCATTAGGCCTCCTGAGAACCTCCATGTATGTTAGAGGCGGATAACTTGTAGTGAGTGTATATAAAAATACAATAGGGAGAATATAATTTTTAATGAATAATAAAAACATAAAAACAATATCAAATAAATGTATCATAATAAAATAAAAACATAAGATAACTAATTTATGATCAAATAATCATCCATGAACAAGATCTGACATAAATATAGGCGCCTATACACAGTACATAGCAAGTATGATAAGGAAAAATTATAAATAAATGATTCATAATCTCTATCCAATAGAGCCGTGAGATGAAATTTTATCCTCTACTTTTATATTTCATCATATCCTAGAAGGATAATAGAAATTATACACAATTCATAAACCTAGTCCTCCAGCCCAAATGATTATTTGGAACCCCACTGAAATGGGGACTAAAGAGAGTTCGAGATAAACTTTGCTAGCCACCCCAAATGGGGCCTATTATTTAATTCACTCCATGTATATGTAGTTTAAATTAATCTGTAAGAGTAATATTTTTATAAAAGTGTTATAATCAATAAATATAAACCAGTTAGACGCAGATTATTCTAGGACACCTAGTCAGATAGTAACTTCATTCTCCTAAGCTAGAATGTCTCTACACACCATCCATCATGTATGTATATGGATATGAAAGAAATTAATTTTCACAGATATATATTCACTAGTGTGGACCCCTAGCTTTGTGTACCAATGACCACATAATAGAATCTTATATATATATATATATATAATAATTATAGAACTAGTGGGACATGAGGATTAACATAGTTATCTACATAAAATCATAACAAAACTAGAATTGGTATAGCATTCTATTCCCATATATAAAAATTCATGTGATTTCATACAAAATTTTGTAATCATTAGTGAATAATAAGAAGGGTCAAACCCAAACTCAGACCCGAGGGGTTGTGAAATTTCATGTTAAAAAAATCAACTGATGTGGATCACCATGGCCATCATCCTCAACCAAGGGGGATTGAAATTCCATGTCCACAAACATAACCATGGAGACTCTATAATAATCTATTCTATGGTATTCTATTCTCCTTATGATATTATTTTCTAACATTCTATATAGAGGTATCAGATATATCTCAAGGCACTTTAAAACTTTTTAAGAAGACTCAGTTAAAATTCTATGTAAATTAATAAATACTTTCAGTCTCATGAAATTTCATTCTTCATCGCACCTATAATTAAATATAATTCCATGTACATAATAATTCCATAATATTACAAAATATTATAAGTAGAAATCATAAAAAATTTATTATTATAGGAATTTGGGCTAGGTAAATCTATTAAAATCATTTATCTCTATGGGAGACACCCATTCCATATGATATATTACTACTTGTCATCAAAGAACTACCTTATTAATATACAATATAGTGCACCTCAAAAGTTGGAATTTTTTGAAAACATGATATTTCAATCATCAATTAATTTTATTCAATTTAATTATCTCATTAACAGTGAATAAACAAGGTTACCCAAAAATGTGATTCAATTAATATGATAATTTAGATCCACATAATAAAATTTCCCAAACTATGTTGTGTCTCAATATAAGGAAGATAATAAACATCAGTGGATAGAAGATGAAATCACACAAAAGGATTATTTAAGTTGAGGTCATCCCCTCCAACCATATGATGGTGTCTGAGGTTGTTAGGGGGTCTAAATATTTAATTTATGAATTTCACATTATTGATTAAAGACTTAGAATTTATGGTGTTAGGCACAATGGAAATATTTTATAAATGACATAAATATAAGGGAAAAAACTAGACTACTTACCTTATTCATAGGAAAACCAACTCATCCATTATTATCCTTTTATTCGAGTCGAAGTAGAATAAAAACAAAGAATCATTAAAGGAACTACAAATAAGAAACATGAGCTCGGACATATTTATCATTACATATAGAAAATAAAATTAAGAAGAGAACAATTTAGAGTCATAAAATAATAGAAGGGATTCCAAAGATATAAACAATAATTTATCCTTACACAAAACTAAGGTGATTCACTATTTCCTATTAGTGTAAGAGAAGAGATACCATGCATACGAGATGTTAGGCGTGGAACTGATGAAAAAAAGGAGGATAAATTGTTTAATAAAATCATGGGAAATTATTTTTTCTATCTATTTTATGAGAATCATAGTTTGGCCACATTTTTCGGAAAACCATGCACTAACCATGTAGCCTTTTATACCTAGAAGATACACCCCACATGGTTAGGAAAAATATGTGTTAAAAAAATGTGTAGAAACTTTTTATGTAGATCTAAGGGTGAAATCTAGGAACATTAGTATTGAAATTTTTGTGAAGTCCATATGGGTGACCTCTAAAATTCATCAACATGGAACATAGTTTCTCCTGTGTGGTTTAACGATTTAATCAAACTATTACCCTAAATAATAGGGACCACACAGTTGACCCACATGGTTAATCTAACCTTGCGTCAACAATATGCATCACTATGATTATATAAAAACTATATTTTTTAATACCAATATTAATGAAATACAATTAAAGTCCTAGAACACATTTTTATACATAATCATCAATAAGAAAAAATCAAATTCAAGTGATTCAATGCTCAAAATTACAGTCTGATTCTCAATTTAAGATTTGTTCTATCTACCTAATGAAAAATTGAAAGACTATTATAATTTTTTAATTATTATAAATCAAAAGATGTTAAATATTACATAAATTTAACCTCATTATCTTTCATGTGATGCTTTAATATATCGCATTAGTTGTTGATACGGTAATCCACCATACACATGAATATTGTGATCATATTCACTTAAAATAGAATGTAAAAAAAAATAATAGGTGATTTTCTAATTCCGAAAGAGTAATAATATTATTAATATCATATATAAACATTTAATACATCATTATAATCATCTGTGAGTGGTGGTAATGAAAAAATTAATTTCATCTGTTCACGTGGTGGTTGTCCATAGTAGAGATAGTTGATATTTTCATAACCCATTTGATGGAAGTGGAGATAGTCGTAGGTCATCATTTAAAAAAACACATTAGTATATGGTTTATAATAAGGTTATTATGTAATAATGGTTATATAATTATTGATAGAGGTAAAAGAAAAATTAAAAAAATGCATGTTGAATGACATTCAATATTTCACTTGTATCCTCTTTTTAAAAAAAATACATTATAGGTTACTTTTATGTCCATAAAAATTCTTTCAAGATGATAAAATGTACTTATTAAAGTCGTTTGAGTAGTTCATATTTGATCAGAATGGGTTTTAAGGTATAATATGAGAGTAAAGGGGGTGGCCATTTATAAGTGAGGTGAGTGGCATAATTGCAATTTTTTGAAATAAAAAAGGTGTACCCACATTTTTATCAATCCCCAAGGCCCAAAAATAGATTATTATGGATAAATATACCTGATAGAGTCAATATATGGCCTTAAATATTGTTCTGGAAAATTTTTATGCCATTTTATCCATTATCATTTTACTTTGACCACAATAGAAATTGATTTTTCCCATAACCACTGTAACTACTTTATACTCTTTTCACTATTAATTTTTGGTCAAATGCTTAGTTGACCATATTAGATAATATAAATTATATTTATTCATAATATAGAATAAATTTTTAGAAATTTTATATATATATGGATATTTTAATATAAAATTAATCTAATAGACGTGATGAGAATGTGTGTTATCAATGAGAAAATATTCAAAAGTTTACAATGTTTTTATATCATATTTCAATATGAAAGTTATTAAAATTACATAAATTGGATTAATATAAACAAATTTTAATTAATTCCACCATATATTCAATTTAAATTATTATTTATCTTTATAAATTATATAAAATAAATTTCTGTTTTCAATAAAAATTCAGTACTTTTCACTATTCATCAAGAAAATAATCTTTTAAATAAACCCTAAAAAATTATTATTAGGAAGACTTTGAAATGAATATTTCCCAAATGAAAACAATTTTATCAAATAAAATATTTATGTGTCAAAAATTATTTTTACGAATGGTTCACAAAAAGGTGAGAAAATCATTTTTTATAAAATTCTAACTTTTAATTATAAAAATTGATTTATTCTGACCTCTTTTATAAAAAACCCATAATATGGTTCTTAAATGTTTTATTTAAAATATAATATATATATATATATATCAAATAAATAACTCACTCATAGTCATTTATTTTATTTATAGAGATAAAACATGTTTGTTCTCATAAAAATTGATTTTATATATTAATTTTTCATTTATTTTCAAGTTGTTTTTATTTTAATTTTTAATTAGTTGGTAGTCAAAGAACTAATTTTATATACACGTGTTGATAATTTATTTTCATTATTTATTTAAAGATTTTAAATCGTCCATACATATGTCTATAAAAAATTATTACATCATATAATAATATTTTAATAGTATTCGTTGTTTTATTTAAACTCACTATTGAAAACAATGCATACCATATATAAATATAATTTAATTTTTTAAAAAAATATTTTTTAAAATAATAAAGTGTTAAATTTGACCCCCACCTCATATAAACTTCCCATGTAAAAGTTTTTTCATTCATCAAAATTTTAACCCATGAATGCTTTTTTCATAGAACCCATATTGTATAAATTAATTATAAGATATCCGATAAAAAGGAAAAGTAGAAATATAATGGTTACCTAATATAAATAATAATTAGTTTTCCATGTAAAATAACAGTAATGGTAACTATAAATTTGGAGATGGGATAATGGTTTAAATAATTATGGAGAGTGATAAAGATCATTGATCAGAAGATAGTGGATGATCTTGGGATTGTGAAAATCTAGAAAACCATAAACCAAAGATCTATGTAAATGTTCGTTCATGTCATAAAAAATGATGATATTTAGACACCATTTTATATCATGTCCTATTTCCTAACATGGAATAAATTTCCTGATAAGATATACATACATGATTCCATTCCATTTCATAAGCATAATCATACCCTTTCGTTGTTCCTTGGTCAAATTCCACTTCATCCCTTACTCTATGAATTTATGGTTAAATTTTTACGGCAAAAGAAATAATATATCATAAAATACATTAATAAAAGATATTTAATTCCAAATATAACTATTTATTTGGAATAAAATTGGTTGTAACCTGATATCTAATATTAATCTTTGAAACCTCATCCAAGGTTCAACTAAAACCATTCCATAACTGGATAACCTTATATCTCTTCCAAAATTAAAATATTTAAAGGAAGTTTACCAGATTTCACAAAAATATTTATCATTAATCCCTCAAACAACATGAATTATCATTCTATTGTCCCATTCCAAACATGTGAACAACTTCATCATATATTTTCTTGAAACATGGTAATAACCTGAATTACCATAAAATCATACTAAACACATGCACCATTCCTCATTACTTACATGAAATACATATTCCATGATATATTAGTTTTATCCAGAAAATTATATAAAATCCATCAATGATAG
Organism: Viscum album; assembly: GCA_963277665.1. Classification (NCBI taxonomy): domain Eukaryota; kingdom Viridiplantae; phylum Streptophyta; class Magnoliopsida; order Santalales; family Viscaceae; genus Viscum; species Viscum album. The sequence continues at coordinate 1,271,651,888 of OY728132.1, read as the reverse complement.
ACCAAAAAACGTTCTACACAAGTCATTAATAAATTTCAATGCAATTAATACTAACTAATTTGCATTAATCATATCAATCATCTCTTTATCACAAGATCATTATCTGGAACATATTATGATTTATAATTCTCTAATTCCAGTGTCTCCAATGAGTATCACCATTCCATTAAATTACGTTTCTAGGCCATTAGTATCAGTTAATATAATCTTCCAAATTATTAAAGAACAATTATTCTGAAAATTTCTTTTATGTTATATTATTTATAAATATAATTAATTAATTCCAGTACATAATCACTACAAACATAAAACTTCCTTCAAATATCATTAAATATGATTCCTCATCTTATTATGTAATTCCTCTTTCCATTCATATGTCATTATTTGTTTCTTCGTCATTAGCAATATAACAATTAGTAATACAACCTTACTGATTTTCCTGATGAGATTTACCCATATGGAATCACTTTTCATTATTCCCATGCATTATATTTTCAATCAAATAAATAGTCAAAGATATCTTATAAAGACCAATATTATTAAACATTTAATTAAATGGTGTTTTCAATTTTCATCAATAATTACTTTCATTTTTCCATGTTTTCCACACTCAAAACATATTCCCATTCCTCCAACACATTACCGTGAGAGATTCTTCCAAAATTATATAAACATATGAAATTGAATTTTATTTCCTCATGGGTCTCCTTTAACTTTAATCTTAGTGAACTCTATCTTTATCTTATTTGGTGGGTTATAGAGTTAGTTAATGTACACATTGTTAAATATATATCATGAAAACTAATTAGAAATAATCAAAATAACATTGTAATTAGTGATAATCCAACTTGGAAACTCATCATAATATTTTAGACCACATTGAATGTTATGCAAGTTCATTACAATTCATTGAATTTACTAATACGAAAAATAATATTACGTGTAAAGCTAAGAATAATTAAAAATTAGATAGGCATAAAATAACTTATAAAATTTCTAAATTGTGACACATTATTTTTAATCTATGTCACCATAGTTTTGTCATATAACATTAATAGTCGGAATCTATTTAAATCTTTTGTGATTTCTCATAATGATTTTGTGAATTCCTAAATCATATCCTTGCCTATGTAAAACCAAGTATGAAAAAGGCCCATTGTCATTCAACATTTGATGAGTGAGTCCAGCACAATGTGGCCATTTCAGAATTAATATCCATAAGTACATATATTCTGATTTATTTCCAACATTCATTTCAATAAATAAATTTAATTGTATAGAAATCACTTTATCAAACATTCACCATAATTATATGATAATATCCTCGACATTGAATCATATTATGAATTATAATTGGACACATTCCTAGATCTAACCCTAATAATATTCTTTGGGATATCACTATATTTTTTTCATCCTAGTTTCAAAAGGATCAGTAATACCCTCCCATACAAACAACAGCAACCCATGGATTTTCTACATTGAAATTATATATATATTTATGAATATTCATTACATTACATAAACACATGGTTGAGGACCATAATCATTAACAGCATTTTCAAACATAGAACACAAACATCTTACTACATGAAAAATATTCAGTGTCCCCATAAATTTTCTTCCCATTAAGTACTCTTCACAAACATTCCCTACCTAAAACTACTCTACATAACTTTCAGAAAGGAATCATTAGAAAGGTTGAGCTAATTTTTTCAATATGTTTAAAAAAGGTAGATATGAAACCATAACATGAACATAAGAATATGATAATAGGAGCACAAAATTTGGAAAACATACCTTGCTTATCAAATACCATAATAATGATTCATGGCATATGTATTTTTAGTATATGAAACATGAATCATAATGGAATTAAATAACATTTTCCAAGAGAGAATACATTAGAATATGACATATATTTGTGTAATATATATATGAATAGTAAATAATATCAATAGTTGACATGAATCACTCCCAATTATATAATTTTGGAATTAATTAACTTCCCACACTATAATTTTAGCCATGTTTCATTCCCAAGACCGTCATTGTTGAAAAAACATTTGAAAACCCTATTAAATTTTCATTTAAATATTTTCTATCTCATAGGATATAAATCATAACCCAATGCATTTTACAGAGATATAGGTCTATCTTTTCTAATATTGAAAATAATACATATGTGTTCTAAAATATCATAAAAAATTTCGAAAATCATTACCCACAAAATGAAAATGGATTCATAAACATTTCATTAGATCAAAAACTGTGGAAAAGTGACATGGTTAATAATAATCTCATCATTTCATCATATCATATCTAGTAAAAATATGATATGGAATCACATGAATTTTATCATTCTATATAACGTGGAATAGATATATGTTTCATAAAATTCCAATGTTAATAAAACATTCAAATACAGTATTTGAATGGAATCCTCAGTTCATGTCCTAAGTAAAGCATAGGTAACATTAACATATGTCATCTTAGGTAGAATTTTATTTAAAAAGACACATAGAACATTTATATTGGAAAATATTTTTTAAGTCAAATTTTAATGATAAAAAACATTAAATCTTTTTAATCTTTTTAATTGAAAATAAAATTGAAAAATTATATTGGATTCTTTAAAAATCATCTACAATATTCCATTTAGAAAATAACCATTCCACTTAAAAAAAATAATATAATTAAATATTTTCAAAATCATTTTATTTTAAATTTATGTTAAGAACATATAAAGGATTCATAAATAGAAATAATTTTCAAGATTAAGGGATGTTTTGTTCATGTAATACAAGTTCAAAAATTATTTCATTATACATTTTCAGAAAAATACATCCTAGAATTGTTTTTGAAAATTAAATGAATATTCATTACATGTTTTTTAAAATTAAACATGGGTAAAAACTAATTAAATAAATAAATTTATAAATCATAAAAAAATTGAACATCTTTTTAGAAGACAAGTTTTTGTACAGAAACACTTTTTCGACATAAAAGATTGTTTTTAAAAAAAATTAATTCTAGAACTATTGATAAAAAAAGATGAAAATGAAGGTAAAACATGTATTATTCTGATAAAAACATATGAGAATAAAATTTAAGATATTCTTGAGATATGGATAATATGTGTTTATCATCAGACACATTATTACAACCAATCTCGATAAATGATGAGATTATAACCTAAAATCATTACCTATTTTATAAAATTGAAATGTAAGTCCCACAAAAGAATATATTTAATATATATTTTTAATATAATGATGAAAAATAAAATAAAAATATTAAATTTCAATGTGTATGTATATAAAACTCATAAAATATGAAAACTTCATAATATAACATATGACTAATGGAAAGAACATTCAGAAAAAAATCATTTACCGATTGGGTAACCATTGATATATAAACATGTGAAATATAGATCCCCAAATAGATATGTATATTACCATAAAATTAATTATAGTAATCAAAAAATAAATTCATGGTAAGTATATACATCATATAAAATAAGTTGGTGGTTAATATGGCATGTGTCTCACAGAAGTAAAAAGTGAGATGAAAATCCCTTAACTCAAGTCTCAACTTCATTCATACCCATTTGAACATCCAATATAATAAATATAATTATGTGTAAATATATTAATGAAAAATACCTATATATATAGTACTATTTACTAATTTATAATGATATTTTATTACTCCTTAATAAACAATTCCATGTTAAAATCATGTTTTAGGTAAATGTCTCTTTGTTTGTCATGTATTTTTTGATTTCTTATTTTCAATCCTCAAAACATTGATCATAGATCTGTTATATATATAATAATAATAATTAAATATGTTTCATATTTATACATCAATTATATTTTTAGGATAAATGGTGAAGGAAGTTCTTGAGAAATGATGTATGTTACGGTCGCAGAGTCAGTGGGCTATAAATACACGTGAGTAAGGTTTCCATTTTTCAAACATCATTATGGAAATGTGGTAAGTTATATAATATCATCACATAAAGATAATAAAATAATAAATACCATATTATGTTTTATATATACATTTAAACAATACCAGTGTAGTGTGTTGATTAATAGAGTGCCACATCGATTCATGAAGACCTTAGTCCACATGTATATAAATGACATTGTTGTCTTTCACGGACCAGACTGTTAAGAAGGTAAATGATATATTATATTTTAATAGTGAAAAATATTTCATTAATATCCTAATTATTTAATATAACTAACATATATTTTTACTTATTATCTTATATATGATATGTTACCAACTCACATTATTTTGCAAGGTGGTATCCCATAATACACATTAATAAGGATTTCATATTCCCATGAAATTGAACGAAAAAAAGGGAACACATTATATTATGATACAATAAATATAATAATATCAAAAATATAATATATATACATATTTAATCCATTATTATATACATATAGGATAATTGGAAATTGGAAATTTATTGATATCATGTCAAGAGGGGGTAGTTTGCCATACACATGAATGATGATTTCATACCCCATTTAATGAAAGTGGAGATGGTTGTAGGTAATTTCCATATAATAAAAATTATAATTATTATAATGATAATGATGGTATTCTATCATAATAGTTTAATAAAAATTGAAGGATTTGGAGGAAGAAATAAATATAAAATGATCGTTGAAGAACATTACCTTTTATTTGGGCATCTACCATATGTTTCCACAAATATACTTCCTATGATGGATTTGTGTCAAAATATGACCTCTAGGATGATATAAAGGTACCCAGTATGTGTTTCTGGAAGGGTTCATCTAAACCAGTTAGGTTTTATGGATTGCAGAAAAGAGATGAGTAACTAGCCTTTTATAAGAGAGGTGGGTAGTACATATGAAATTATTAGAAAAGAAAAAGGCGTGCACATGTTTTTATCATGAAAAATGCACCAAAATGAATTATTATCGAGTAATATGTGTGATAGGGTTTCATTATATAGATAAAATATATTTTTGGAAATTCTTTATGTCATTTTAACCCTTATATATCTATTTTAGCCACCGGCCATCCCATTTTTACCTTAAACACATTAATTAAATTTTATTATATTCACTATTAATTTTTTTCAAAATTTATGTTTAACATGTTAGATAACATAAATTATAATTATTCTAGATATTTTATCCATTTTTAAAAATCACATTCCAGGATGTAGTAAAATTTAATGTAAAATTTATCACATATACATGTCCTGAAAGTGTGTTTTCAAAGAAAAATATGTGGAAAGGATTTAAAAAAGGTTTATTATTCAATTTTAATATTAAATAGATTCTTGTTACATAAATTATATTAATATAAATTTAATTTACATAGTTACATTTAAAATAAATTTTGAATATACTTTAAATTTTTTAATGATTTATAGGGAAACCCATTATTCATTTAAAATTCAATATTATTCAATATTCATGAATAAAATTAATTTTTCAGATATTTAATAAAAATTAATATTATAAAAATTTATAAATTTTGATTTAAAAAAATAAAATAAATTTTCAAATAAAGATTCTATAATTTTTCAAATTAGTTTTAAAATTAATGTCCAAAAAGTCAAAGAACTATTAATTTAGAAACATATTATTTTAAGAATAAAATTTGATTTCATCATATCTCTTGTCAAGAAATCACATAAGATTAATGTTAAAATTTTGATTTAAAATATAATATATAAATTATTTAAAATAAGTAAATAAATTTATTGTGATAAAACTTGTTTGTGAACATAAAAATAGTTCTTTTTTTTTGAAAAATATTTTTTTATTTTTAATTGTTTTTTGTTTATTTTTTATTAATTGTCCATAGAGACCATAGTTTATATAAATGTGAGAAATTATATTTTTGTAACATATTTGATCATATTCATATCCACTATTCCAATTTTTATGTGATCAATATCATAATAAGTAATTATATTATGCCACGTTTCATTTTAACTCGATGTTATGTTAAAATAAAGTTATCTAAAAATTTAAATTTTTTTGACAACATATTTAATAAAATATTTGATAAAATATTTGGATGTTAATTTTTTTACAAATAACATAATCAAACTATTCATCATAAAATATAATGACAGTTCCTTGCACTCATGAAAAAGGATGATGCCCATATTATATCTTATGATGAAAACATCAAGAAATTTTCAAAATAAATATATATTTCTAACATTAACGCCAAAATAAGAATTAATTGATTAATTGGTGGGATAAATATGAGTCTTCAATTTGAATTGGAAATTTTTGGAATTTGAAATCTATAGAGATTTTTTCTAACTTACCCTCAGTGTTATAATTTAATAGGGTGATTCTGAGTGGACTCATGGGACCTTAGATAAAAATATTAGAATATAGTTTAACAATTTTTGATCACCAGATAAAACTCATTATAATAAGAAAATAAAACACCTAAAATGATAAAAGTATAGAAAGAAACATCCTAGAAACTACCTCATGTGGACTTGGAGATTTTTTAAGTGCGAAAAAGTGGGACAATAATCCAACTCATATAGAAGTGAGATGAATAATCCCACTAATATGAACAAAGAAAAATTATTTTGATCACCCTTGAAGTTATTTTCCGGTGTTTCAACTATAATGAATGTGGACATTATTATTGGAAATAAACTAATCCAACGATTTTTAAGATAACTAATTACAACATTGGGTATGGAAAAGAGTGCAAGGGTGGATATATGCTATCACTACTACAGAGGTGGATTAAGTAAAAATGTGGAAATATGTATGATGGTTATTCATTCATATATTTTTAATGTACTATTTTATTATAATTCTACATGTTATATAATACCATTAAATTTTAGTTGATCTTTTGAAACACAACCACAAAACATAAATTATATGTTATCTGTGAAAACTGATAATAGAGACATTATTTCATGGAAAGTACCATACACTTTAATTGATCATATTTGTGGGTTGAATATCCTGTAAATCAATGTCAAAATCCATTTTTTTTAAATATTATGTTATACTATATATATAGTATTTTTCCTTATCTAGATCCCATAGTCCCTGATGGGGGAAAGAAAACACATTATATGTTAATAATTTCTATGCAATTATATAAAAGTGAATGTTATAGGTTGAAAATCCATTATAATTTTCAATTGAATCATGTATATTGTTTCTTTATGATTAAGAATGTATAGCTAAAATTATTGAATTACATGAATGGGAAACTATTTAATACATTCCAATTATAATATATTATACAAATGTATTCGTTGAATAATTGTCTTGTATTCCTCTTGATTGAGTGGTTGAGTTGTAAATTAATATTATTCCCATATTTATTTTAATATCCAAGAATCTATAAAGAATGTATTTCAATTAATTGTATGATCTAGGTATGTAATTATAAGAAACTATGGATATGGGTTTCATACTCTTTTGTGCTTTACCTTGGAGTGAAATTATTATATATTTAAAGAGGCATTGGAAAATGAATTTTCGTATTAATGATTGTGAACTCAACATGCAAATAGTAATGAAAAATTATCCCCTATCAAAAATTCAGGTCATGTTTGATCAACTACATAGATATGATTTCTAATATAAATTAGGCCTTCGATTAGGATATCATTAGTTAAATGTGATGGGGGATGATATTCCCAATACCACAATTCAAATAATGTAGAATAATTATGAGTTCTTAGTCATACTATTTGAAATAAAAAATTATCAATGATCATTGTGGATTTAAATAATATTTCGTTCATATATTACCTAATAAAATATGTATTATTATTTATATATGATATTTGTTTACACTCAAAACCAATATAGGAACATTAGAATCATTTGAGTAAGATGATGAAGTCATTGAGGAAGGAGAATTTATATGAGAAGTATTAAAATTGTGAATTTTCGATGGATAATGTGTTGTTTTGAGGTATGTTATAACATGTAAAGGGATATATTCTGATCATTTAAAGAATAAAGTGATTTTGGAATGTACTATACTGGAATTTTCTAATGGTGATACGTAGTTTCCTTGGACCAGTATGGTATTATAAGTGATTTGTGAGAAAATTTTAACAATCAAGAAACCAATTAACCAAAACTATTAGAGGATAGTTATATATTCCTTAATAGATGACTGTGAAGAGGAATTCATGGAGCTCAAGAAGTGGTCAACCAAATCATAAGTAATCAACCTACCAATAAGTGGGGAAGGAATATTCATTTTAATGACACATCAAAAAAATTTTGGGTTGTGTACTAATTCATAATGATAAAGTGAGATCTTATGGCTCATTGTATTAGACGGTGTATCAATAAAACTATTTGAAACAGAATCTTCAGTTTTATTTTTTAATAAAAATTTCGATTCAAAGGAATTATCTTTATGGAGATAAGTGTGAAAAATATATTATCCACAAGATAATGAAATGACTATTTATTTAAATGGATATCAACATGCTCTATTGGACATTTATAAATTTGATCAATGATTATTATTTCATGACATGCTATTATATAGGGATTGTCAGAAAATCGGATGAATCATATGTAGGAATGATCCCATGACCTTATCTATGTTGTGGATTAAGAATGATATTGTATTCTTATATATTGAATGTATGTACAAGGAAATCATAAATGAATGAATATAATCATTCCATTATCACATGATTAATCCATCAAAATTACTGGAGAATATTAAGAAATCTTTATGTGGGGATGTGGATATAGAAAATATGGTATATTCTATGAGTAAGGGAAAATACATTTGGTTTAATACTGATTATGATGGAGTTGTGAGATTCTGTAATTTACCATGCATCTCCTCATAATTGGTAACATCCCTGAATCCTATATCAATTTTCCAGTGGTAAATTCATTACATTGTCATGTATAATGGTTCTAATCTATAAGGATCAATAAAATTATTATTCATGGAGATTTATATAATTATATGATTCACATTTTACATTTTCAATATAATATATAACACAATAAAAAATTATCAAAATTCATGATAAAAAATCACATATTTAATCATCATATTAGTGGGATAAAAAATTTAATAAGGGTGCACTAAAATTCAATGAAAATATAACTAAAAATAAGAATAATTAGGATTATAAATTTTTTCACCAATTTTTATTGGTAAATAACTCAAAAAAAATCCATTTAATCTATAACTTGAGCACAAAATGCATCCATGGATAATATTAATGTTATAATCTATTAGAAAATAATAAATAAATTCTCATGGAAGAAAATTATTAATTTTGTATTTCGTGATATCATAAATTATGACATCTATTCCATTATCACCTTATGAGAATATAGTTTAATTTATTGGAAATTTTGTGAGGGAATCCCATTTAATTTGGCCAAATAATTCATCTCGGAAGACTACTAATGTATCGAGGGACTATATTTTACAAAACTCCACCCATCATTTCAATTCCAATGAAATCCTTATACAATGATTGATAAACACAATTTAGAAAAAATATTTCTTATTAATAAATACTTTTATTGGGTAAAAGAGAGAGGATTTACCAATACTTCCCCTATTAATAAAATTACATTCATAGTATGACACTTTAGGTAAAAATGATATACAGTTTAGGAAATAATCATATAAAAAATAAGTTTTATATATTTTTTAGTGACTTTGAATTTCTTATAATAAAAATTAATTAAAAGATTCAAGAGTAAGGTAATGAACACAAGATTAATAACTAATAGGATATGACCACGAGTTCATCAAGAATATTTGTTTTGTAATATAAACATTTCCATTGGAAGAATAAATAAAATGGAATTGAAGTATTAAAATAATATTTCCTTTAACACATATCATTAAAAAAACATTTAATATAAATAAAATATGTTAAATTTAGTCCAATGGTTATTGAGTGGGAAATTCTATTATCATTTTATATGATAAGAACCAATTTTGACATTTTTTAAAGAGTTTTGAAAAAATAACTTTTAGAGAAATGTAGAAATATAAATTTTTAACAATATTGAAAAGTGAAATATAACAAAAAGTTTCCACAAGGAGTAATTTTATTAAATAAAAATACTTTTAATTGTTTTTAAAACATAGGTATTGAATAAATATAAATTTCATTAAGAGAGAAATAAAAACATTTTTTTCATGATTAAAGTACCAAAGAGGTGTTAAGTTAGAAAAAAAGTATGATAAATTATTAAATATCACATGTACACTAAAATTATTTATTCTTATTATGAATAATGATAATATTTATTTAATAAAAATAAAGGGCCACACAAAAGAAACTGAGATTGTAAAAATGATATATACCTAGATAGTAGCATGTTAATTTGATCCCCTAGAAATAATAGACACGAATTGGATCAATAATAATAATTAATAAATATTTATTCAATTTAAATACATTAATGGGGTAGTATATAACCCACATAAAAGTTAATAGGTGCATACTGATAGTTATGGATCGATTAAGTGTAAATTAATACGAAATCCAATATATAATTCTTTAATTTAGTTAAATTTTCCCCCAATTTATAATGGTGTTAAGGACGTTATATTATTATACAAGTTATATATTAAAATTAATTACATCATATATCATCTTCTTATATAATCGTCCATCTCATTCATTAAAAATATATCATTATTATAACTATTTCAGGTGTTAGCTACATAATTTTCTTATACATTTTTTGTCGTAGATGTTTCGTTTATTATTAATAGGATATAGGATAATAAAATCCAGAATTATATTGTTGTTATGTAGATATCATTATTTAATTATGTAACTTTTACTGACCATTCAAAAAATTTATTAATTGAAAATGAATCACAATGATTTGTGGCTACAGTATGTTGTACATACACATGGAAAATGACATTATTCCCTTAATGAGAGAAAGGGTAAAGAATTAGATGATATATTTAGTTTATATAATCAAAATATATTCAAAATTTATATATATATATATTATTTATATCATTAAGACAATCCATGCGAGTCAATGATGGGAAAAAATTGCATGAGTTCATGAGGAGGTAGTCCGCCAGAGATATGATCATGGGATTTGTGTCCCATTTGATGGGGAAGGGCATAGATAAATATTATTATATAATACGAATAAAATATAGGTATATTTTATATAATAAAAATAATATATTGGTATTTTTATTTGAAAATTTATGGTGGTGAAATAAAAAAGAAAAAAGAAAGTGTTGGTTGAAGACAATTACATTCATTTAGAAGAAACTCCTTTACATTTCTCAATAATGAATCTCGGATCGATCTTATAGAAGGAATAGAACATCTATAATATTGAAAATGTTTTTTGAGAGTGACATAATATTTATTTCTCAATGAAATGGATTTAGAGGTGTGAATATTTTTAGGGATTAGGTTCCTCTTCTTATAACTGATGTGAGTGACACACTTGTATTTGTTCAATGTTTTTCTATAATATGAGGTTGGATTTTTGGAAATACAGCTTCAAATTGGAACATATTAGAATAGAAAAAGGATAAGGGTAAAAAAATAAACCAATGGGGTTCAATCATGTGTTTAGGTCTTTTTACCACATAACATTGTAAATTATCCCCCAATAAACTTGTTTTAACCCTAACCAAGTTAATTATTTTTTATTATTTTCACTATTAATTATGATGAAAATTTATTTTGATCATATATATTAATAAAAATTATGTTAATTAAAATTATTAGTTTAATTTTTTTAAATTAAATTCATTTATTTGGTATAATTAATCTAAAAAAACCCTTAAAATTTGTCGAAAAATGATTTTTCAGGAAATGCGTTTTCCTAAAAAAAATCGATCTTATATTAATTATCTTACAATTAATAATATTTTTATAGATTTATATTCATATATTATGATATAATATATATATATATAATTTAAATATTTCATAATTAAACATTATTTTAGTATATTAATATGTATATACATAAATAATTTCGAAACAAAAAATATTTTTTAGAAATTAAAAACGAGTTTCCTAAGAATACATATTTCATACATCCAAATGATATTTTCTTTATTTCTATAAAATATATAGTCAAAAAATTTATTTAGACATATTATTACAGATAAAATTCATTAAAATAGTAATAGTTAAATACAATTTTTTTTTCAAAAATCTAATTTTTATGGAAAATTACGAAATAATTCTAGAATTATTTTAGCCAAGTTAAAAATAAATATTCATATAATAAATTTATATTTTTTTCATCCATGAAATTTTAAAATCTAATTTTTTTATAGATTTATTAATATATAATCTTCACTTACTATATTTGAGGCTCATTTGTCATGTTCTAACCTCTTATAATATCTATTTACACTAAATATCTTAAATTTTACCTTCTAAACAAATAATAGTGGCTCTTTTTCATAAAATCCACTATATTCTAAATTTCATCATCAATTTTATGATTTAAACCATGCAGATTTACTAGTTGAGTCACTCAATTATCCATTACTATCTATCTGATGCCATGAATATAGATGGAATCTTCATAGTATGTTATTTCATTTTCCAATTCTATTTCTTCAGAGGTGTGAAAATGCATTGGTCAGAATGAAATTCCTTAATAATGATATATTACGCACATAATGTATTTTTGGGAGGCTCGTAGGTATTTATAATTAATAATCCACAACTATAATTTTTCCTTAATTTCAAAAGGTCTTATGTAGCTGGGGAATATTTTCCCTTTCTATCAGAACATTATAACACCCTTTTAATGAGATAATATATATAATATACAATCTCCCACATGAAGTTCCAAATCATTAATCTAGTTATTAACATAACTCTTTTATCCTTATATGATCTACTTTAATATATACCTTTACAGTCTTTAACTTTTCCATTGTATCCTTAACATGTTCTATGCCTATAAATTTATTTTCACTATATTTTTTCAAATATGTTGTAGTGTGACATCTATTTCAATATAATAATATAATTGAAAGAATTTGAAAACATTAATGGAATCTATTAATATAGAAAAAATATATAAGTGGTAAATACAGATCCCTCAATCCTTCACTGTCTTATGAGTGCAACGTAAACATGTTTTAGATTGTTTTAATAGAAATTTTGGATTATCCATCAATTTTTGGATTGTAGGAAATACTCAAATGAAGCTCAATTTCAAGAGTCATGTAATGAATCTTCAAGAATTTACATGTAAATCGAGGTTCAAAATATAAAAATATTTAAATATTTTTTCCATGAAGACTTACAAAATCATTAATACAGAGTCCTGAAAGGAGATCACGATGTAAATATTCCCTTATATAATAGAAATTTGTATATTTGGAAAGGTGAATAATAAAAAACCATATAGAATCATTATTTCCAAGTGCCTTTTTAATACAATGTGAAACAATAATGCAATGAGAACTTATTTCAACATTGGAATTGGTAGTGGTTGCATGACTCCTATTGGATTCTATCCCTCTACCTTAAGATGTAAAAACAAAATGAATTTGGATTCCAATTATTAATTTTCCAATTAATTTTATCCAAAAAAAATATTCCCTCAAATACCAATACATCTCGATGCTAGTAGGTTGTATAGGGAGATTTGATCAATGAGAATCATTAAAAAATCAATCTTTGGCGCTATAATAGATTGAAAACCTAGCCTCTTTCTAATTAACTAGAATCCATCTTCACAAAATATGTATTCTAATATCCCATAATCCCCCACTTAAAATTTCTTATAGAAATTCTCATCATTAGATTGAGAAAATTATAGCATTTCAAATAAAAATTCCTTCTAAATAATTTTAAAATGACTGATTAATCCACTTATTTAATAATTCTAATATAAATATTTAATATAACCTTGAATATAAGGTCCCTATCAATATTTAATTGGATTATAACTCCACAAACATTACTGCTAAATACGTATAATACATTCTTTTCCTTCCATGTGTGGTTTTTCAGTGAGAAATCATAATCATTTATTAGCCACATCCATCTCCAGCATCACATATTTAGCTCATTTTTTTCAAATATGTATTTTAAGTTTATATGGATTATTTATATCACATGTATTTCTCCATAGATATAAATTACTCAATTCTTTAAGGGATATATCATGAAAACTAAAGAAAAATCATGGGTTGTTTAGTTATACTCAGGATTCTACAACTACCATTATTCATATTAAATAATATCATTATTCAATATAAGTACACAACTAATTCTCGTGTTCGATGCATTAATATATATCAAAAATCCATCATTTCTTGATTGTAGATTCAAAATGAGAGCATTGAACAAACACATCTAAATTTACACTGAAAATAATTCCATTAAATTTTCCAAATGAACATTACCCCTTTATATATACCATTATTTACTAGGTCATTCAGTCAAGATATTATTTAGAAAAATCTGAAATACTAATGGGTTTAATAAATAAAACATCAAAAATTGGCTATTTTTATTGAGGAAGAAATTTATTTAACTGAATTTGACTTCATAAGATCATCTAAGATTCCATCATTTCTAAAAATATTTCCAAGAAATGAATTTTTCTATTTCAATAATTTAGAATATATAAATTTCATATATAATATATTTTTTTACGTGTCTCAATAATTATTCTAATGTGATTCTAATGGTACTCCTTGATATTATAACACACCATCATATCATCAATGAATAGAAAAATGAAATAATCAATATATTCCTTGAGTAATATTGCCATTATATTAATAAAAATAGATGGTTCCTTTTTAAATCCTTCTATAATTTTTATTAACATATAATTTCCAAACTTGATTCATAATGTTTTCTTCAAAAAATCTTCATTCATTACTCATAATTGATGATACCCAATGAAATGTTCAATCATTGAAAAATAGTGAGCTCCCTGAATTTGATGATATAGGTCATCAATGTGAGTTTAATGATACATTTTATGTATTGAAATATCATTTATTTCTACATAAGAAATGAATTACCACATAGACACATCATTCTTCTTAATAAAAAGTGCATTATATCCCCATGGTTAAACATTACTGTATATAACTCTTTTATCACAATAATCCCATAATTTATTATTGATTTCCACCTATTCCACTATACTCATTCTATAGGGAGTCATTTATATAGGACACACATTGGTGATTAAATCAATGGAAAATTGAACTTCTTTCTCTAACAGATATCTAGGTAATTCTTCCGTAAATACATAAATATAGTTTTATAAAATAGGCACATCCTCAATATGATTATTACCTTTTCAATATACATATTTTTTTTTCTTATACACTAGGAATCTCATTACTAATGGCTACATGTGGTGGATCTATGCATGACCCAGGTGATGAATCCTTTGATTGAAAGATAATTAATTCCTCATCTTCATCAGAAATCACAATATCTGTTTTTATGTAATATAGTTTTAATCATATTTTGTAATATAGTTTATTAAAAAGATTATATCAAAGTAAAAAATCTTATAATAATTAAATCTAAAAATTCGGCACGTTTAGGTGTCATAATGAGAACTACTTGACACAACCATGTTGTAGTGAGATATCCAAATTGTTTTTTTATATTATAACTCACTTCTTATAGTGCTCCGGAATTTTTTAATATTATTTGAAAACTTGTACGATAAAAAATTTTATGTAGATCCAAATTCAAATAACACCTTTTAAAACTTTTAGGTTATGACTAAATCACATAAAACCACCTCATTTTTAACTTCCACCATAGTTGTAGTGATGAATTAAGCATGGCCTTCTCCCAACATCCTCTTCTGTAGTATATTCCCTTGACGCATGGGGAATTGGAGAAAAAAAAGTCAATATTTATCTATATATAAATAAAATTACATCACTGATTTTTTATAACCCATTCATTATTTATCCATATGATATATAATCCATCAATTGTAAGAAAATACAACTCCCTTAAATCATTTTCTTTGACATTTCATCCCCTAATTATCACATGATGGAAGTGGATTTATTTTCTTATTCTTCTTGATTTGTTCCCGTTTTTACGAAATTTAGTCAAACTTTTATTCTATTGATTCCTACGAGATATATAAGTTCTAAATTTTTCTTTCTTATTTGGATGGTACATAAAACTATTTCATTAGAAGATGTTAAATATTGAGATACCATACCCCTTTAGAGACATTGAATAATTCCATCAAATAAATGGTAAATATTGTGATTTTTATCATGTGTATAATCCATATTATACTTTGAGATTATTGTAATGGTAGCTTCATACTCTGTAACACTTACTTATTCCATTTACTATAATATGAGGATGTTTCTTTTTCATTTCAATTAAATTCCCATTAGGAAAATATTTTTCAAAGAATAATTCTTTAAAATCCCTACATTCCATGTGTTATATTTCGTCTTCATCCATAATATTTTAGATCATATTCTACTATTTATTAGTATCACCTTTGACAAAACGTTCTACATGTATTAAATTTTCCATTTAATCAATTACGAAGGAAAAGAAATATGCTTTCAAGGGATGTAATTCATTCTATATATATAAGTATATTACAAATCTCACAAAACTAAATGGTATTGTTTCGCATGAAGAAATCCAAAACAAGATAATCATGTGATATAAAATAGGTTTCTCCATTCATGGAATGTTATTTTGTCACGACCCGTCCCCTGGGGCTCATGTCGTAACTACCCCAAGTCCACCTTCCATATGCCAGTGGTTGGTGACTAGCACCAAAGGCATAATTCCCTAAAACTGGGAAGGCATTGATTTCATAACCTATAAACACACACAAAAGAGCACACAGTTATATACAAAACACTAAGTAAACTATATAACAAAAGAGTGATGAAATGTAAAAGGGGCCAGAAATACAAGTCCAACTGTAAGGTACAAGGAACTGGAAGTACAAGTACAACTGAACAAAGGAAAAATAGTTGTTGGGTCATCCTTT
This sequence comes from Viscum album, assembly GCA_963277665.1. Classification (NCBI taxonomy): domain Eukaryota; kingdom Viridiplantae; phylum Streptophyta; class Magnoliopsida; order Santalales; family Viscaceae; genus Viscum; species Viscum album. Next base: position 1,271,634,843 of record OY728132.1, on the reverse strand, counting down.
GGGTTTCCTACCTATAGGGTAGGTATAGATAGCCTCCTCCTCACTCCACGTCTGTCATTTTCCTTAGTGTACCGACTTGGCGTAAGGTCCACCTCTGGGTTCCGTCCAGTCCAGGTTCTCTTAGGCTCAGTCAACTCTGTCCGTCGTCTGCATCCAACACAACATGGTGTGGGCATATCCCATGCAAGGGTGAGTATAAATATACTCAATAATGACCATGAGACCCTCAAGGTCTCATAAAATTCAAAAGGATAAACAAAAAATAAAGAAATTAATAGTTAACCCTACTTAGGTATATTCCCATACATATACCCAAGTTTTCAAGTAATCCATCTCAATCATGAGGAAAACACAAAAGCACTGATTCAGCTCAACCAGGATTTTATTCAAATTATCGAAACCTTGGTTGCTGGAGAACTACTCCTCAATCGAGTATAGTGGGCCTGCCGCGTCACACATAGGTTCTTCCCACTAACCATAGACTGCTTAGGTACTCCTTCTATTGATTACTTTGGGTCTACTGCATCACACAGAGGCGGTCCCCATCGTGTTTCTGCCGCCACACCCAGGCACTCCCCCTCATAGCCTATAGAGTTACTCCTCCTGTTGAGTTCCATGAGTCTTCCACCTCACCAAGCGTGCTCCTCCACTATGGGTCTTCCTCTACAACCAGGCACTCCCCTCTAGGCCATTCGAGTCACTCAGAGTGAAATGGTCAGTAGTCATCATGTTTCAGCCAGCTACTCGGTTCCCACACAATAGCTCGCTCGTCTCCGGAAGATCCGCTCTACAAGCTGCTGTTCGATGCTCCAACTATCCAGAAGTCCCAAGAAGAAGTATCTCAAAGGTCTGCCACATCATAGTGGTCTTTACACAATAGACGGTGCGTCAATCCAATGCTCAGTCTGTGAGTTATTAGTCGTTTAGTCCTGGGGCTCGGTTGGATTCGTGCATGATCCGACCTGACCATTTGTAAACTATACTCCAAACATCAGTGGGATATAATAAAAGGTACTATCATGCTCCAAGATTGTCATCCCCACTAATTCTTCATCAAATGGACGTCTGGTGCCAAAGATATGGCCAAAATAAAGTAAAGGGTCATGGTGGGCCTGGGTCTGGTCGAACCCAGTCGGACCGACCTCACCCGACCCAGTATGGGCCGACCCGGTTTGGGTCGAGCTGACCCGGACTATTGGGTGTGTCCCGGCCCATTGGTTGGGCCAACCCATCAGGTTTGGCCCGGCCCGTTGGGACTCTCCCAGCCGGCAGCGGGGGGCCGTGGAGAGCTGACATTTCATGGACAAGCCACGGGTCGGTGTGAGGGAGGTTCGGCTCGGAGGGCACCATGTGGGAAATTCGGCCCAGAGGGCACCGCGATGGCGCATGCTGGTTTGTTTGGGGTTGAGTGAGGGGCGTGGGAGGCCGGCTTCGCCGGAGCGCTGCGAGGGGTGTGGGAGGCCGACTCGGTCGGGGCGCCACGAAGTGCACGAAAGTCCAACTCGGATGGGGTGCCACGAGGGTGCAGGTTCAGGCGAGGGCTTGGAAGGCTGGTGGCCGGGGAAGCTCTGAGGTCGGTGGCTGGCGCGAATGGCGGGCGCGGGGCTGATTCGGCCTGGAGGGCAACGCGAGGTCGGAGTGGCTCGGGCCAGTGCGGCTGGCGGCCAGGGCGGCGCGACCCGGTCCCGGGGTGGCTCATCCGGAACGACGGAGAGCTTGGGGGTGGTTCGGCCGGGGAACCAAAGCGTCGCGGGGGCGGTGCGGGTCGCAGAGGTCTTGGGTGGCCTGTTTGTTTCCTTCTTCATATTTGTCACCTTCAACACCATGGTCACCTTCCTTCTTTTCGAAGAACACCACATATCAACACAATGGTTACGGATAGGACGGTCTATTTTAGTTTGTCCCACACTCTCCACATTAGAGCGGCAGAATGAGGTTCACCAATAACATAAACAAGAACGAGCATGGATGATATTATCAATTCCCATAATCCCTCATTAATTTCTATTCCCAACCCCACACGGAAAAAGAGGGGAGAACATGGGAAGTGTTAATCAAATAATGAATAAATCCCTACCTTGGGTTGATACGTCGACGGAGTCGCGAAGAAGAAGACGGAGTTGTCTTCGTTCGTCACCTCCGCCACAAAACTCCAATTATGAACTCGTTCATTGGTTCATTGACAACAATGTGGAGGGATGGTCGGTCGTCGAAGAGGTCCCACGTCTTTTTCCTCCACAAGATGCTTCTGAGGAAGAAGTCAAATGAGGTCATTCTTCGTCGGTGGGACGTTTTTTGTCGGGAGAGCATTCCTCATTAGGAGATGAAGTTCTATGATGGAGAACATTATTTCTCCCAAGGTATCTCCTCTCCCAAATTCCACCAAAATGAAATAATATCCTCCAAATAATAGATTAAGTTGTTGGCATAATATTCAAAATGGTTGAATTGATTAAGGGAGAGTTCACACAGTCAATTGCTGTGTTGGCAGAATTAATGTGGAGGAAGATCAAGAGGATCCTCCACTTTAATGATAGAGTTGAGAGGTCCCCCCCCCAATTAATGGGGTTCGGGTGGTCCCTGCACCCAAATTCAAATTGTGAGGTTTTGAGAACTCTGGTGGTCCCCACGACAATTAAACATGAAGAGAAGGTTTAGGCCTCAGGTGGTCCCCACCACCATAACCTCTCATGGGAGGTTAAGGTGTTGTGTTCCCCACCTAAAGAATACACATGGGTGGTTATAATAGGAAAAAAATAAAACATGTGTTTATTTTATTTTATTATTTCCACAAAAAACCCAAAAACTAACTTTCACCCTCGACCAATTGCTGTTGAGGTAAAAATATTCTTAAAAAAAACTGGCGCTATGAGTTCTATGGTTCCCTCAAATTTCAATTCCGATCACTTGTTACAAAGTTAGAAAAACCCACTCGTCCGTTTACTGAACGTAACCAAACAAAACTTCAGAAATTGATTATAGGCACTCCGGGCCTCGAAACCACACGCCATCAAATTTCGCGGACTCGTAAAATTCCCATTTAAATAAAAAAAATTATCGAAATTCCATGTTTTTACATTCTTCCAACCACATGGATCCATGTCCCCATAAGCCACAACTCAAAAAAGGGAATAAGTGGGAGTACTGAGCACACATCTCAACCTCCCACTCCCATGTGCCCTCCTGGAGGTTCTCGTTCTTCTAGAAAACACGCACTAGAGGTATTGACCATCCACGAAGGACCTACTCCTGTCAATCCTCAATCTCTACGGGAACCTCTGTAAATTTCACCCCATCATCAATGTCCAGCTCCCCATGGATGATGATGTGAGAAGTGTCGTTCACGTATCGCCTCAGATGGGATATGTGGAAGACATCGTCCACCTGGTGCAACGGAGGTGGAAGAGCTAAGAAATATGCCACCTCGCCAACTTTGCTAAGGACCTTAAAAGGTCTGATGAATCTCGGAGATAAATTTCCACCTTGGCCAAATATCCATAGACCTCGTCGAGGTGAGACCTATAGAAACATGTGGTCACCATCCTCAAACTCCAGAGGTCTCCATCTCCTATCGGAATATGACTTCTGCCTACTTTGTGTAGTCCTCATCCCTCCTGGATGATCTTTTCCTTCTCTATGGTAGCCCATACCATCTCTTGTCCCACTAGTGCTGAATCCCTAGGGTCTGTACGACACAAAAGTTATCTGTAAGGTCCACTGTATAACGTCTCAAAAGGTGTCATCCCAATGGTGGAGTGATAGCTATTGTTGCATGCAAACTCAATCAAAGGTAATTAATCCTCCCAGCTATGAATGAAGTTGAAGACACATGCACAGAGCATGTCCTCATGGTTTTGAATAGTCCGCTCAGTCTAACCATCTGTCTGAGGATGGAAGGTATTGCTAAAATGAAGTTACATCCTCTAAGCCTCCCACAACCCCTTCCATATCCAAGAAGTAAAACATGGGTCATGATCAGAGACAATCATCGAAGGTACTCCATGTAGATTCACAATCTCTTGCACGTAGAGGCATCCCAGGATCTTTACAGAACCCCTCTTTCTGATCGGTAGGAAGTGGACCGTCATAGTGAATTGGTCTATGATCACCCAGATAGAGTCATGACCCTGGAATTTACGTGGAAGTCCTGTCACGAAATCCATGGATATCCCATCACACATCCACTCTGGGACCTCTAAAAGCTGAACCAAGCCTACTGGTACCTGATGCTTCACCTTTAATTGTTGACATGTGAGGCATCGAGAGACAAACTCAGTAACTTATTTCTTCATTCCCGACCACCAGTGCTGTCGTCGGAGATCCTGGTACATATTATCCCCTCCTGGATGTACCTCTAGAGGGGATGTGTGGAACTCCCTCGACACTTCCCCCTGATGTGACCCCAGTACCATGGTACGTCCTCCGAAGAGGATGACGTGCTCCCCACCTTTAGAAAATCCATCAGGTGCATGACATGTGGATATCTGAGCACGCCATGTCTCGCAGTCAGTGTCCCCATGTTGTGCCTCCCTAATTCAATGGAGAATTATAGGAGTGACTGTAAGAGACTAAAGGATGGTTGCTCCATCTCTATCCACAAATGATATTTTTAAAGCAGTCGGCTACTCTGTCACCTCGCCTAGCAGCTATATACCAGATCTCCTGCTGAGTGCATCTGCAATAACATTCCTCATTCCAAAAGTATAGAATATCTCAAAGTCATACTCCTAGAGGAACTCAAGACAACGTCATTGTCTCAGGTTCATGTCATTCTGGGAGAAGATAAACCTGAGACTCTTATGATTAGAGTACATGGTAAAATGTTCTCCCATCAGATAGTGTCACCACATCTTCAAGGAAAAGACCACTACTTCTAACTCCAGGTCATGGGTAGCGTAGTTCTTCTCATGATGTCTCAGCTACCGAGAACCATAAGCAATCATTGTTCGCTCCTACATCAGGACACAACCAAGTCTTCTCCCTAATGTATCTCAGTAGACCTCGTACCCTACGCCTTCCTCCAGAAGCCTCAAGATGGGGGCACTAGTCAGCCTCTACCTTATCTTCTGAAAGAACTGCTGGCATCTCTCCAACCACACGAAGGGTTTCCCCTTCTTCATCAAGGCTGATAGTGGTGCAGCAACTCTAGAGAAATCTGGAACGAATCTCCGGTAGTATCCAGCCTTACCTAGAAAACTCCATACTTTCGTCACACTCTTAGGTGGCTCCCAAGAAATTACCACCTCAATCTTCACTGGATCCACTACAACCCCAGCCTCCATGATTACATCTCCTAGAAAGTGAACCAATCAGATCCAAAACTGGCACTTTGAGAGCTTATCATAAAGTTGGAGCTCTGAGAGTGTGTCCAATAATACCTACAAATGATAGGCATGCTCCTCCTTAGTATTCTAGTAGATCAGAATGTCGTCGATGAAGACTACGACAAAGCAATCGATGTACATCTGAATACTCTTTTTAATGAGTCCCATGAACTCTACTATTGCGTTGGTTACAAAGAATGGCATAACCAAGAACTCATAATGGTTTTATCGAATCCTGATGGCCATCTTCTGCACATCCTCATCTCAAACTCAGAGCTGGTGATAGCATGGTATGAGGTCAATCTTTTAGAACCATCGTGATCCCTTCAGTTGATCAAAGAGGTCATTAATCCTCGAGAGTAGGTACTTGTTCATAATGGTCTCATGGTTCAGGAGCCGATAGTCAACACAAAGCATCAAGCTATCATCCACTTTCTTGGCAAATAGAATCAGGGTTTCCCATGGAGATACACTGGGCGAGATGAATCCATTCCCTTGCAAGTCCTCTAGCTGTACCCACAGCTTGTGAAGTTCTGTGAGAGCCATCTAATACACTGGAGTAGATATTGGTGTCGTCCTGGGGTACCATTCAATGTAAAACTCCACCTCTCTGTGAGTAGGTAGACCTGGGACGTCATCATGGAAAACATTCACATACTGGCCCAACACTACAGGATAGCTCGAACTCTCCACATCTACTGTTTTGAGGGTAAGGCAAGCCAACTGATGAGTGATATGTTGAACCCTCCTCCGAGTATGTCTGTCCTTTGCTAAAAAGGCTCCCTTCTCACAAGGGAAGGTTAACCTAGTCCCATATGTGTGCACACACCGTACTTTGTGCCTAATACAGTCTATCTGAGAATGGACTGTAGATAACTAGTCCATACCCAAGATGACGTCTGAAAGCCTCAACACCGCTACTAGGAGATCCCAGTCGAAGCTCTCGCCTCTCAGAGTAATCTTACACTATCATAACTAGTGAACAATTTTTGAATCCTCTACCATAGGAGTCTCTAGCTATAAGGATTAAGCCAATGGTTCCATCGGAATCTCTGAGCTCCGAACGAGGGCAGTGGCAATGAAAGAATGACTGGAACCTGTGTCTATAAGTACTATAGCTATGTTGGAGTAGACACAAATCGTACCTCATATCATCTCCAGAGCGCCGTGATTGTAGGCCTCAGCTGTCCGGAGATGATCTCTCCCATGTCCTACTGCTCCATGTGGTCGGGGTGGACCTCCTGGTGGTGTTGGTAGTAATACCTCGAAATGTTTTCCATCGCTAGCTGAAAGAACAACTCCTCTGCCACGTCCGCCTACGACCTACAGACCGCCTCAATCGAATCTCATCATGAACCGAGAGAATCAAGCTCTACCATATTCCTGCTGCTTCCTCTAGAAGGCTAGCAGTAAGGATCACCATGAAATCATCTGGTGTCCCTACATGTCAGAAAAATCTTGCCACAAACTCCAGCCAATCCTCAGCTGCATGTGGGTCAGTCTCTCCCCTAAACCTGGGTGCCCTCTAGAGCTGTAAATCATGCAACACGCTCAAGCGGCGTGTATCGTCTACTGCTGGGGCTGGTTGCATCAGTGCTCCAATGGGGAGTGGTACCCCCGATGCCTCTACTGAAACAGGCCCTGCACCGAGGCCTCATCGCTCGGTGAGCTATCGGTGCGTATAACACTCAGAACTCTAGCAGGGTGTCTACGTGGAGGAATCCTAAAAAGAAACAGGTGTGCTACGGTTAAAAGGTTATACCTGGTGAGGTGACCTGGTTGAGCTGACTTAAAGAAAACTTTTCAAAACACACACGCAGTAAGTGTTTTCTTGCACTGAGTCAGATATCAGAAGTCAGGGTCCTGGTTTTTGGATACCTCGGTCACCGCACCAACATTGGACTCCATGAACTGAGAACCACACTCATTACCCTTAAGACTATTGCTTCATAGAAAAGAAATATCAGATTCCTATGTTTTGTGGTATAACCTACTCCTCTAATGCCAATTTGTCATGACCCATCCCCTGGGGCTCGGGTCGTGACTTCCCCAAGCCCACCTTCCATAGGCCTGGGGCTGGCGACTAGCACCAAAGGCGTAATTCCCTAATACTAGGAAGACACTTCTTTTATAACCAGTAAATGCACACAATAGAGCACACAACTGGATATAACACAATATGTAAACTATATAAAAAAGAGTTCTGAAAAGTAAAAGGGGCCAGAAATACAAGCCCAACTATAAAGTACAAGGAACTGGAAGTACAAGTACAACTGAAGAAAGGAAAAATAGCTATTGGGTCATCCTCCAGGATTCCTACCTGAAGAGTAGGTATAGATAGCCTCATCAACCCTCCACGTCCATTAGTATCCTCCTTGTACCGACTTGTAGTAAGGTCCACCTCTAGGTATCGTCCAGTCCTGGTACTCTCAGCCTCATTCAGCGTTGTCCGTCGTCTACATCCAACACAACAATGTGCGGGCATAGACCGTGCAGGGGTGAGTATAACGATACTCATTAGGGACCCCGAGACCCTCAAGGTCTCACAAAATCCAAAAAGGATAAAACATAAAGAAAGAAATTAATAGATAACCCAACTAAGGTATATACCCATACATATACCTATATTATCAAATAATCCATCTCAATCATGATGAAAAAACAAAATTACTCACTTATCTCAACCAGGATTTTATTCACATTATCAAATCCTCGGCTGTTGGAGAACTCCTACTCAGTCGAGTACAGTGGGCCTTCCGTGTCACATAGTGGTGCTTCCCACTAACCTTGGACTGCTAAGGTACTCCTCTAGTCGAGTTTCATGGGTCTTCTGTGTCACACATAGACACCCCCCATCGTGGGTATGCCGCCACACCCAGGCGCTCCCCCTCATAGCCTATAGAGGTACTCCTCCTGTCGAGTACCATGGGTCTGCCATGTCACCAATCATGCTCCTCCACCGTGGGTATTCCACCACAACTAGGCACTCCCCACTGGGCTAGTCGAGTCACTCCGAGTCAAACGGTCAGCAGTCGTCAAGTCTTAGCTAGCTTCTAGGTTCCCGTACAAAATCTTTCTTATCTCTGGAATATCTGCTCCACAAGATACTCGTCGATGTTCCAACTGTCCTGAAGTCCTTTGAAGAAGTATCTCAAAGTTCATCCACGTCATAGGGGTCTCAACGCAATAGACAGTGCATCAATCAGAGGCTTGGTTTGTGAGATATTAGCCTTTTAGTCCCGGGGGCCCGGTTGGATTCGTGCACGATCAGACCTGAAAATTTCTCAAATGTACCCCAAACTCCAGTGGGCTATACTCAAAGGGACCGCCATTCTCAAATATTACCAGTGCTGCTGACGGTTCGTCAAACGAACATCTGGTGCCAATGATATGGCCAAAAGAAAGTAATGAGTCATAGTGGGCCTGGGTCCAGTCTGACCCGGTCAGACCAACATGGGCCAACCCAGTTCAAGTTGACACGACCATACCCATTGGTTCTATCCTAGATCATTGTGTCCAACTCAGCCATGTAGGCCCCTAGGGGGTGCAGAGAGCTGACAGGGTGCAAACCGGCAGTGAGGGCGTGAACCGGTCGTGGGTCGGCCTAAGGGATGTTCATCCCGAAGGGTGTAGCATGGGAGATTTGGCCCGGAGGGTGCTACGAGGGCGCGAGCCAGTTCATCTAGGGCTCCGCGAGCGGTACAGGAGTCCAACATAGCCGGGGCGCCGCGAGGGGCCTGGGAGGCCAGCTCGAGCGGGGCGCCACAAGGGGGAGGGTTCGTACGGGTATTAATAGGCAGGTGGCTAGCGCATACGGGGTGGGTTGGAGGCAGGCGGCTGGCGCGGCTGGCTGGTGCAAGGCCAATTTAGCCTAGAGGGCACCGTGAGGCCGGGGTAGCCGAGGCCAGTGCAATCGGCAGACGGTGCGGACAGGGCGGCGCGGCATGGCCCAGGGCAGCTTGGCCGGAAGGGCGGAGACGGCAGGGGTGGTTCGACCGTGGTGTCGGAGCGTCGCGTGGGTGGCACGGGTCGCAGAGGTCGCATTTGGTGCGGGTGTTGCCTTCGTCTCCTTTGTCACCTTCAATGTCTTTGTTGCATTTCTCCGTTTGGAAGAACACCGCAAATCCACACAGGGGTTACGGAGAGGACGGTCCAATTTAGTTTGGCTCGCACTCTCTATATTAAAGTGGTATCATGAGGTTCATCGAGAACATAAATAAGAATGAGTGTGAAAGATATTTTTAATTCCTATAATCCCTCGTTAATTTCTATTCCCAACCCCATATGGAAAAATAAGGGAGAACCTAGGAAGTGTTGATCAAAAAATGAATAAACCCCTACCTTGGGTTGATATGTCGACGAGGTTGCGAAGAAGAAGACGGAGTTGTCGTCGTTCGTCGCGTCCGCCACACACCTCCAATTCCGGGATCGTGCGTTAGTTTTTTGATGACAATGAGGAGGTAAGGTCGGTCATCGAAGATGTCTCATATCGGTTGCCTCCACAAGATGCATCTAAGGAAGAATTCGAAGGAGGTTGTTCTTCGTCGGTGGAGCGTTCTTCGTCGAGAAAGAATTATTCATTGGGAGATGAAGTTCTTCGTTGGATAACATTATTTCTCCCAAGCTCTCTCCTCTACCAAATTCCGCCAAAATGAAATAATAGCCTCAAAATAATAGATTATGTTGTTGGAATAATATTTGAAATGGTTTAATTGATTAAGAGAGAGTTGGAACAATCAATTGGTGAATTGGAAGAAATAATATGGAGGAAGCTCAAGAGGCTACTCCACGTTAATAAGGTAGTTGAGAGGTTTCCCTCCCCCCCCCCATTAATGGGGGTTGAGTGGTCCCCGCACCCAAATTAAAATTGGGATGTTTTGAGAACTCAGGTGGTCCCCACCAAAATTAAATAGGAAGAGGAGGTTTAGGCCTCGGGTGGTCCCCACCACTATAACCTCTCAAGGGAGGTTAATGTGTGGTGTTCCCCACCTCCAACTTCAACATGGGTTGTTAAAATAGATAAAATAAAATAAAACATGTGTTTTTTTATTATTTCCACAAAAGACCCAAAAACTAACTTTCAACATCGACCAACTATCATCGAGGTGAAAGCCTTCTTAAGCGAAAATTGGCTCTGTGAGTTCAACAGTGCCCTAAGATTTCAATTCCAAGCACCGGTTCAAAAGTTAAAAAAAACCCTCTCACACGTTTACTAAATGTACTCAATCAAAACATCATAAATTGATTCTGGGCACTCCGGGACTCGGAATCATGCGCTGTCAATTTTTGTAGACTAGTAAAATTCCCATTTAATTAAAAAAAATTACATGGGAATTCTGTGTCTTTACATATTTTCTAAAACGTGATTTTTCTTTCCTAATATATCAAAGATCTTTTCAGTTCCAATACCAGTAGTAACTTCTTGATCAAGAGGAAAATTTAATCATTGACCTTGAGTTTTAATACTAATATTTATTCTATGAAACATTTAAAAATAATAATTTACAAAATTATATCATAAAACAAAAATTATAAAATCATAATATATAATTTTAAATTTGGTGAAATATAGATAAAAAAATTTATGCATTATTAATCATTGAATCATAAATAGGTTTATTTGGTGATAAAAAATAATTTTAAATACATCATAATTGTTTGAAATGAAATTGTGATGAAACTAAATAATATCCCATGAGAGTGTTAAAATAGGTTCACATTAAGGCCCACTATCTTGAACTAAGTGACAATTGAGTCAAATATTAATACACTGATTTCAATGTTATTACCCCTTGGTAGAATTTTTCCCAAACCACATCACCTTATAGTTCCAAAAAGTGATTTCATTCTAATGAAATCTACATAATCTCAAACCTTCAAAAACAATTAGGAATTCATTTAACAATTTGATATATCCTTAAAGACTATCATATGGTTTTCCCACATAATAATTTTTTTAAATATAGTTTCTTAATATTTTATCTAAGATTGCTCAATTAAAAACTATACAAAAATGTCTCTAGTAACACATATATAGGGGTAACCTTTTTAAATAATCATACATACAATAGTTCTAATCATGATGGACTCATAAATTTGTTAGTCTTATAGAACAACATACAAAAATGATACCTATTTTACTTGGGGAATAAAATATAAAACATATCAAAAGAAAATGCATGGTGTCTACAAAAACATTCAAATGATTATTCTTCATATAATGGGAAATGAAAATTTATAATGGTGATCTCAATTGATAAGTAAGGGATGCATAAAATGGAATATATCATGATTAAAGAAGGAATAATTACTATGGTAGGGTGAAAAATAAAATTTTACATTTAATCAATATCTGGGTCAAAAAATAATCTACAATTTAATAATAAAATGGATTAATATAACTAATGTTCAAATAATGGAAAAAATTAATTGTGTACTTCATGATCTCATACATCATTATATTTATATTGTAAGGATATTTCATTAAAACAAATTAATTTATGGGTAGGTATATACAAAAAAATCCTTTTAATTTGGCTATCTTATTCATCTCATGAGACTAACAATTCATTGAGGGGATATAGATATCTAGGACCCACCAATTACTTCAATTTCAATTCATTACTCATATATTAAATTATCAAATAAATTTATAAAAATTATTCTTTTTCAAGAAATATACTTGTTGAGTAAAAGAACATATATCTATCACAATTTCTCATAGTTTATCAAATTACATTAATTGTATTTAAATGTATGTTGATTTTGTATACTTTTATAAAAATATTCATATATGTGATAATGAATATTTGGTTATTTAATCTAAATTCCATTGTTATTAATATTATGAAATTTGATGTTTCAAGCGGATGTGGATGACCATAAAATAAGTAATATGTCGGAGATGTCCATTAACTCATCGATAATATAGGGGTTTTAATTAAATAAAGACCATTAGATGGTTAAATTAAATGGATTTAAAAATTTTAAACAAAATTTAATTTAATATTTTTCTATCTATAGAACTGAAAATGTTTATAATAATATAAATTTTATAAAATGGTTATTGTGGTAGGGAAATCTATTATCACTGTATATGTTAGAAAAACATTCCATTTGAATTTTTATAAGAAAGTAGAAAATTTAGGTTACATAAAACATTATAAAAATAATTTAGAAACCATTTTAATATCCAATAATATATTTAAATATACCAAATATATTATTTGAATAAATAAAAATACATTTGTATAACAATTTCAAAATACCTAAACAACGAAGAAAAATATATCCAAGTAAAAGGAAAAAATCATTATTTATTTTGACCATTTTATTAATTAATGAAATTACCAATGAAAGAAAATTTTGGATGAAAAATTTTAAACTCTTTCAATATAAGTTTTATACAAAAATTATTGTTTATCATGATGGATAAATAATAACATATATTAATGGAAATATAAGCAATCAGAAAAAAAAATTGTGATATTATAAAAAAATAATACCCATTTAGTATCATTTAAATTATAAAATATTGAAAGAACAAACATGAATTGAAACATTAATAATAATGAATAAATAGTTATTCATGTTAAATACATCTATGTGTTATTATATATACCACAAAAAGATAATAGTTTTATAATAACAAAATTTTCTCAATGGATTTTAAATTGAGATGAAAACCCATAACTCATGATTACCTTCATTTTATAATAATTTAAACACTTTTATAAAGGATTAAATATTTTTATTAATGTATAATATAATCATATTATTCTTTATAGACCCATATATGATCCTATTGTAACATCTTACCACCATTTGTTAATAATGTTTCATTATTTCCAATTTTGATGGTGTTAGCTACATCATTTTCTCATTCATGTTTTTTCATTAATGATCTGGCCACTATACCTAAGATATAGATACATAATCTATATAATTATATTAATGTTATAAATATAATATTAATTTATTATGTACCTTTTCATAAAATTTATTTAATGTTGGAAAAGGAAAATTACTCGCATCACTTCAGGTAGACGGTAGGGCATATGAAGAGACAAGCTATGATATAATTCCCTTATTTGGTGAAAGGGTAAGAAATTATGTTATATATATTTATTTTTTTGAATAAATATAATTTCATAATTATCATATATATTCATTATTTCAATCTATATGACTATCTATGTGTTTTTTTCAGGGAAAAATATTACATTGGTTTACAAGGTGGTTGTCCTCCATACAAACGAGTGATGGTTTTGTTTCCCATTTGATGGAGATGGAGAAAAATAAATAATATAACCAAAAAATCATGGTCAAAAGAAAATTCACTGACCATTTAATAAAATAAAATAAATGAAAAGTTCACCAAGTAAACATTACAAGGGAAAAACTATAGAGAGAAAAAATCATACCCGTCACCTAATCCATAATAGATTGTTTCCTCCATAATAGTTGATTCCCACTATGAGCTTTCATAATGATTTAGAATCATAGAACACATCCTTCTAAGATTAATCTTATCCAAATATATAAACTCTTTATCAGACTGCATACCCTTTGACATGTCAGAGGCTTCCCTGCCTTCCTTCCTGACAGAAGACCTAATAGACATCGACTTTGGCAGAATGGAATAGTATTTCCTCGACCTTCTTTTTGTTGGTGCATTCATGGATCTCACATTCCCAGACATCTTCTTCTTTCCACCATAAATAATGTCATTGTAGGAGAGTCAGACCATGCTTCCAACATTCTCCTTTCCACTATCAGAGATTTTCCCCCATTTTTCAGAGATGTGAACCTCTTGGGAACCCTCATTCTCTCCCCACTCATGCTGAAAATGACTGTTAGTATCAATCATATCCATACAATGTGGATGTTCCACAAACTCATGAGTGTCATGTTCCCCCTTCTTCATTGAATCTTCCCTAGTAATTACATTGTTTCTTCCACCTTTATTCAATGGAATACCTTCCTCAACATGTGAGGTCTTCTCATACTCCAATTCTTGAAAGGAATTACCAAAGGAAACATTGATTATCACACCTACATCACCATATTCCTTCTGTTGAATCTCTTCATCACATAAATCCAAATATCTCAATATTGCACCATCATCAAAAGTAGTGGGATCAGAATCCTCCTCATTCACAGGTTCTGGATGTGAAGAACAACATGCCACAGAATCCTCCACTAATAGTGCCTTCTAAAAACCAAGATCATGCCTTAGATTAATGAAAACCTTCCTGACTGATGAGTCCACATGCCTCCACCACTCCTCCTACTGAACATAACCACCATTTGTCTCTATAGGGCCAATATTATCCACATCCTCTACCATATTTAAAGATGGATGCTCATCAACCTTTGTATGTCCAATGGAAGTCACATCTATACATACTCCCTACTCTTGAGAGCCTTCCACAGGATCATGTCTTGGCCGAATGCTTCTCACTGGAACCCTCAATAATGTAAAAGAAAAATCGGGTACACCACTACCACCATTTCCCAACCTAATCTCCCCTTGTGAAGCCCCAACCTACACATTGCTACGAAAGACCATTTTCAAATGTCCAAATCGGTCATAGGAAACACAATTAAGAATCCAAGATTCAAATAATACCTCTAACTTCTACCGAAACTCCTTCACATCAGTGATCCAAACTTAGTTCACAGGCATCCGCACAACATCGATCTCAACACATATCTATGGATAGATGGGGTGACATACCACCTCTATTCAGTGATCAGAACAAAGGTATCGGCCTATCATGTTCCCAAAAGAAAACAGAATGCACGGATTTTGGATAAAAAGTGGAAGACCAAGGAGACACACCCATGTCACCATGATAGAGGTATCATGTCGCATGTGGAAGTCGAGACTCCATCAAAACAAATAAAATGAGTATCCATTGAATCTTCAAGGTGCTATTGACCAAAAATTAATTAGATCAGCCTTTTCCTCAATATTAGTCAACAAATTCATTGTATTGATTAAGAAGACAACTGCAATCTCCCAAATATCCAACGAATTGAAAACAAACCAGTCAAACTCATCAAACGAAGGTCTCTAAAGATGAAACCAAGCCACCAGTGTGAGATTTCATTGATCTGTGGCACGATTGAGCTCCGCCGATGAAATATGAAGATGCAGTGCTCCCTGGAAAAGGTCATGAAATTTTTGGGAGAGAAGAATCTTTAGGAAAAAAGGGAGAAAATTAGGGTTGGATAAAAAAAATTAAATTACTCATTCTATGAGATTGATAACATGGAACTCCCCCCTCTGATTGTGAGGGGGAGCATTGCTCCACGACATTAGGTTAGGGCATCACTGTGATGGAAAAGCACTGTGGGAGTAAATCCAAATAGATAAATAATATATCATAAACATAATAATGACATAGTATATAAGAGATACTAGTATTATTATATATTCACTTTTTATTTAATAATTGTATGTGGTTAAAGTATATGGAAAAAAATCCTAGTGAAAGAAATTATCTTCTATTAAAAGAACATTCGTTGGATCTCTTTTTATCAACCATATAATTGTTATTTTTCCTATACTAAAAACTCTATTATGTGAATTAGGAATACTTAGAGATATATTATAGGGGGTTTTCATATAAATTTCTTCATATATTTAAATTATTGGGGGGAGTAGGTTCCCTTTTAATACTGACATGAGTGGTACACTTGTTACTTTTCAATGTTTTTCAATAATTTAATATAAATTTCTTGGATAGATGGCCTACAAATATATCACATTTTAAGGATATATAGAGAATGTTTAAATCAGTCCAACCATTGTTTTTGATGAGTTTATTCATAATGACTCTTTCCATTATAATTTAATCGCTCATTAATCAATTTTTTTAACTTTAACTAATGTAATTTGGTTTTACAATTTTTGTATATATTATGAAAAAACATAAAGATAAAAATATTTAATAGTATTTAATATTCTAAATAAATATATATAATAAATTAGATAAAATCAATTCATAGTGTTTATAGAATTTAATTTACAAATAAAACAAAAAACGTTTAAAAAACAGTTTATCAAGAAATTCATTTTTCAAGTATATGATGATCGTATATTAACTACATTGCTATTTGTCATCATTATATAAATTTAAATTCAAATATATATATATATATAGTATATAATTAAATTTATTTCACTCATTTTTATGTATTATTTTAATTAATTAAAATGGATAGATATTATTAATTTTGAAACAAAAATAGTTTTTAAAAAAGCATTTTTCTAAAAAATAATCCTTTTTAACACCAACTGATATTATCTTTATTTATATAAAATATATTGATAATAGAAAATTAATTTTAAATTTTATTACACATTATCATAAATAAAATTAGCAATAACTCAATAAAACATTTTTTATTTTTCTATCAATGGTTATTCGAAAAGAAAATATTATTAAAAAATATTCTAGGATTATATTTTCCATGTAAGTTCAAAATCAATATTTATCCTTTAAAACATAAATTTGTGTGCAATGAAATGTTAAAATGTTAATTTTTTTTTTAGAGTAAAATATATAATTACTATAATTTAGTCTCAAGGTTTATAGAGTCAGAGTTAAAAAAAGATCTAACTAATGATGCTTAGGGATCAAACTTATCGATTCATCAAGGAATCACAAAGATGTATAAGTATCTAAAGAACTACTCCTAGGGGGGATAAGATGAATACAGAGTTCATGGAATACATAATTCAATGAATGGTATAACTAAAATCTAGGTATGAGTAAATTATGTTTAAACTCATGTTGGAACCATTACCCATACTAGTATGGAATTGGGAAAACATAACCATGGAAGTTTTCATCAGAATCCCAAAAACATCTACAAGACATAATTCTAGTTTGGGTGTCATCAAACTCCTTACTATGATAGTTCATCTTATTGGCATCACCTTGTATTCCACTATTATCCAACATTCCAAGATATACAAAAAGGGATTTGTGACACACACCATATTATTGTGATGTTTATTTTCAATTATTTTATAATCTTGTGACTTGTTTTAGTTTATATTGTGTTCTAACCTCAAATATATAAAATTAGTTTTTTTTTGCAGGGTTATGGTATACATTTTAGAGGTAACCATGTTTATACCATTATATTATACTTGAAAAATAATATATGTAATTAAATATAAATATGAATTGTTTGGGTTCCACAGGTGGTGGATGTGATGAGTCCCAAACCAATTAATGTCTCAAGAGAAATAATGTGGGATTTATTCCAAGTCTAGGGTATACCACATAGATTGTACATGGTTTGATTATTAATTTGAAAAATATTTAAATTGAATCATCAATTTGATAGCACCATTTGTAATAGTTGGAAAACTATATTTTCTACCTATAGGGGTCTCCACCTAAATTGTGTGAGTGAATTTTGTCCATGAAGTGGCCCATTCATGGTTGGCACATTGTTTGGAAATGTTTTATCAAAATATTATAGACTTCAAAAATTCATTAAATTTTGAAATTAAACTTTTATCATATGTTATATGGGGTCTCCAAAACTCATTTTCCATAAAATTTCATTTGAATGGACCAGGTGCACCATCCTTGGGTTTCTCCACCTTCATTCTACAGTTTTTTGGTTTACCACCTTGAATTTAAGAGTTTTTACTATGGTAAACCAATATTCACCTCTTACTCTCTTATATTTACTATTTCCAATGTTTTTTAGTTCCTCCAAAAAATCATAATATATTTTATGTAATATTTTAGGGTAGGGGTTTTTTCCATAAATTAGAACATTTATCATTTAGGGGTTATAGAGAGAACAAGTTTGGTTGTAATAATTTTCATTGTTGTAGGTGAAAACATAGATCATAAAAATCAGTCAAATGTGGAATGTGTTTATTTATCATCATTTTTTGTTTCAATCCATTAATTTATTGAGGGTTTGAATATATTTTTTATTTAAATAATGGTTATATGTATGACCCATGGGGGGATAAAGTTTTCTAAAATTAGTTTTAACCATCGGACGTGATGGGATTATGGGGAATTTATTTGTGAAAAATAACTTATTGGATTTTAAGGAATTATATTAGTTTTAATTTATGTAAATGTCACTCTATTGTGGATTTTAAAAGTGTTATTTGGTTAATAGACATTCAAGGCACATGTTTGGGTGTCTTTAAAGGGATTGAAATATTTTAAATGGGTTGTTAGATTTTAAAAGGGGAGTGTTGATACTTTTTTTCAATATTTGAAACCAGATTTTAACCATAGTTTATTATTATATCCAATTATTTAGAAGTTTAATTCTTTTGAAATGATTAAAATTTGTTAGTTAGAATAAAAATGGTGAGTTATCCCATATTGTTTTTTTACAATTCTTTTTGAGGAATTTGAATGTTTTCAATGGTGGGTTGAAAAAGGGAGTGTGTATTCTAATTGATATTCAATGGTGCTTTTATAAAAAAAATCATGATAGTATATTTGAATGGATTTTATAAATAGTGATATGACTTTTCATTCCATTGTTGTTTTATTAAATAGAACTCCCTTTTTACATTTTATAAGTATTTCTTTTTCATGAAAGGCGTGAGACCTTTTTGAGTCCTTTGTGAAACTTTTATTTTCATGGTGTCTCATAATCACATGAGTGGATGTATATTATAGAGACATTTTTATATGATTATTGTTTTTATTGTAAATTTATATCCTTGTTTTTGAGGGTATTATATGAGTGAAGTGTGTTATTTTTGATGATTTAGATTTTATCATTATAATTGTTAATTGGGCTCACCTCTTTTGATGTGTTATTATAAAACTCATGGAACTGGGTTGTTTCATTGGTTGATGATATCATGAACATTGTTTAAATTTATTATAGAAATTTTAATTGGATTGAGGAATACTATAAAGGTCATTTTCCCCTAAAACAGAGTGATGTTTGGGTATTCGGGATTGGGGAATCCCATATGGGGACTTAGAGAGCCCAAATGGGGGAAAAGAGAGCCCAAGTAGGACTGAAAAAATATCTCAATTTTATAAGAATTTTGAGTTCTTAATGAACCTAGGGTTAATTTACATCCTAATAGATCCCATTTATTTGAACTCTTTGGTTTGATCTGACACACTACATTCTTATTTCTGATTGTTTTAGAGGATTTAGATTGTCCATAAATTGTATCATTTTTTTATTAGATTAGTATTCGAAACCTAGGTTATTGTTACATGTTTATGTTTATTTTGTATTGTAAAATATATTTGAATAACAATTACCATTAATCAATATTAATTTCTAGAACATTTAAATTGCTTTTGCAAGGGTGTTGTGAAAGAATCTAAAAGAAGAAATGAGATAGCGTGAATTTGATTTGCTTTCAAACTATTGTTGAAATGAGTTTAAAATAGTTGTTCATTAAAATGTTTAATTTTATTTTCAAAAGTTATTTTGGAATAGTTTTAATGGAAAATATTATTTTTAATGATTTTAAAACATTTATTCTCAGTGGATTTTCAAAATATGGAATTAGGATAACATGCCTAATTTTGTGGATAAATTGATTTTCAATGATGATTTATAATAAATTATGGAAATGTGAAAACTAATTTTAGTTTTTAAATGTGTATTTATAAAATAAAAGATTTTAAAACAATTTTAGTGTTGTAATTTGGAATGGTTAACAGTCTAATAGGTACTGTCTCGGGAAAAACATTTCCCCAGAGATCATTTTCATTTTTTTAATATCATGGAAATGTTTTAAAAAACTCTTTTGGTGTGTTAAGTTTTATTCTTTAATTCCTCATGGAAAATATTTATTTAAATTTTTTATTGAATAAATAACTTTTAATATGTATTATTGAAGAATATTCATAGATTTGGCATGTGGTGCTGACCTACTAGGTTGTTTAGAACATACCTGTATTTTACAGGTCCGGGTTTATTCTTGTTGGTTCACTTATTTGATCATCCAGAAGAGATATTTGGTTGGATGGTGAGCACGGGTCACATTGAGACTTGTTTGATCTATTTTTGTGTTTTTAATTAGCTTTGATTTTTACCACCAATTTTGACTAAATTAATTTATTTTTTAACATATTTATATGTATTTCCACTGATATTTTTTTTGTAAATCATTGTATATAATGTTTTAATGATTAGTTTATTTATTAATAGTTTTATGCTAATTTATAATTTTTCTTATTCATAGGGTGAAATCATTCCTGCAGTTCATCTTATGATGATCATGACCTATTTTTTATTCCATAGTGATAAAAAACACACATCAGGGATTTTTGTGGATCATTTTAAGAACATAGTTAGATGTAAGCCAAGTTAGGATTATTATGATGTTGTATAATATCTATTAGTTATTGTGGGACCTATGTTATGTAATTACGGTTTTTTGTTCTGGTACATTGGATATAATATTTTCAGGACTTATGTGGAAGGTGTATGTAGTTTTATTTGAGGTGTATCTCTCCTTGAAGCATGTGGTTGGCTTGTAGGTCCTAAAAATTTGTTCAAAACTAAGAACATGTTTCCATATAAATATTAGGAACCAATTCATGAAGGAAATGTGTCATCTACCATGTGGAAATGTTGGGCATGATTTCTCATCCCAGTTATATTTTCAATTTATACCCTATGAACATTGGATTTCCTATAATCTTACGGAAATAGGAAAAGAGTCATTGTTGGTATTGAAATTTGATAGAGTAATTAGATTAGATTTTTTAATACACCTTGTGTCTTATATTTTTTATGTATTTTTTATGTATTTTTTACTGTGACGTGAAATTTAATTTAAATTTTTTAATATAGATATCATGATAAAAAAAATTGGTTTTATAATCGGGTTGTATGGATTTTTTGTAAAATGATTCTTGTTTTATAATTGTTTTTTAAATAGTTAATTTCATTTTTAATTTTCAATTAATGAATACATGTGATTTATTATTCTAATTAAGTCCTCATGGTTATTTGAAAAAATTATTTCCTAGTTTGTGGGGAAAATTGTTACCTATTTTGATTTTGTCCCTTATTTGGATATTTATCCTTATAAAGTATTAAAAAGTGTAATTTATAAGAACTTTTGTTTTGATTTTGATACTAACTAATGTTGTTTTAAATTTAGTTTAGGAATATTTTTAAATTGGTTGTCCAAGATAGTGTTTGAGGTCTTAATTGAAAAATTATTTCTAGTTTTGAATTATTTTAAATTTTTATCCAATTTTTATTGTGTTTTAGCTTTTCAAATATTTGCTGGGATAGTTTTCTATGGACATGTTGTATGTAATTAGTTTATTCAGAAAACAAGTATTTTTTATAGAGATGTGTATTTATTTTTCAACCTATTTATATGGGTTTTAACTATTGTTCTATATTATATCTTATGAGGATGAGATCACATCTCACATTGATTAATTTATGCCTCCCAGAAAGTTCAAGTGTGGAATTAGAGTGTTTTACATAGATTATTTCACTCCCTCCAACGTTATCACAACCCTATCATGGAATGGAGTAGAATATATTTTTTCATTAATAATTTGGTATTACTATGATTTATTTTATGTAGTATTCATCTCATCTATGAAATAGAGATCATTTTGGTCTAGTGGTTTAGATCGAGGAGGTTTGTATGATGGTTAGAATATTGAGGGTCAGTTTCTGTAGAATTCAGTTTTGTGATCTCTAGATTGGAATGTTTCCATAGCAATATTTGAGGATTGATAAATGAGTGGTAATAATTCTATGTAACCTTTTAATACTTGGTTGCTTTCATGTTTGGTGAAAAGTAGAATTAGGACTTATTTTTTTTACTTTATAGTGGTTGTATGGTACATAATCATTTTCCTGATGTTTTCCATAGTATCTAATTATTTAAAGTATTTCATTTGGGAATTGATTTTACATTATTATTTATATTTCCCTAATTTATTGTGGAACATTGTATATATTATTATTTTATGATTGAATATGAGAATATCTTATATTGTATAATTGGGTACATTGTGTTGTAGTTTATTTTTTGATAGATCAAAGAATCCACCAGGTTATGTAATCTGTCTGAATCCCCATGGGATAGTTTTCCCAGGATTTGGTTTTAAACAACCTGACATTCTTAATGTGACCCTTATGTTTGAGAAATTTTGTTTCTTAATGAAGAATGTATTATATTATTATATTCCTATTTGGGATTCCATGAATTGGTGATCTAATTTTCTAATCCTTTGGGATATTTATTGTGGTAGTTGTCTAGATATGGTTTTGGAAGGGTTGTTTGGGGTGGGTTAAAACCGGTGCGATTTTGTAAATTCACATTATGAATTTTTTGAAGTTGGTTTCTAATTTGTTCCACCTTTGTAGATAAATTATAAACAGTTATTATAGATATGATATCTATTTTAATTTCTAGAACATCACTTTTATCATTAGTAGATTAGTTTTTGATCTTTTTTTGAGGTTGTATATTATTTTATGATTATTATTTTGGTTTTTCAATGAACAGTCATTTTTCCATGAGGGTTAATTTTAGAATCCTTATTGGGATATCCTATGTTTGATATAATTCTTTCTAGGAGCATAAATAGAATACTGGAGATTATTATGAAATGAATCATATCAATGTGGTCTCTATTTTTTATTTTATTATGTGAATGATTTCCATTTTGTGTTTCATTTTTTTGTTGTAGAATGTTTGGAGGAAACCATATAGTTACCATTACAAGGAACTAAGAAACCATTACATACAATTATTTACAATATACATGGTTTGGGTTTCATGTGTGGAAAATTTGTTGATCCCCAAAAAATAAGTTTCCCATGGGAGATCGTTCAAGGCATCTTGTGTGTTTTTATGTAGGGAATGACTTGTGTATAGTTTGTAGATTGTGTGAATAGAAAAAAAATTATTTCTAAAAGGATAGTTACTTTGGGAATGATTAAAACATGATTTGTGCAAAATCTATGGGTATCTAGGTAAAAATTGTAGTGAATTAATTCTATGAAATGGATTGTTCATGGTTGGTTCATGATTTAGAAAATTGGGTAGTAAAACCATATGACTAATCTACATTAATTAAATATGGAAATATTACTTTTCCCCTCATTGATTTTATGTCCCTAAAACCCATTTTAATTCCAAGAAAATTCAAATAGTTCAAGAACTTTCTCAATGGGAATATCCTCTTTCCTCTTTCAATTATATTTAGTTTCTATATTTTATTCAATAGGTTTTCTTTATAGAAAGTCCTTCTAAACCACATCGTCTATAATATTTCATCTTTACATTGATATCTACTCTATAAAATTAACCCTAATCTATATTATGGATGATTTTAGTGTTAGATGTTGGACAAAATAATTTGGATTTTCTCATGTGAGGTTTCTAAAGGGAACACATTGGAATATGGGATTGTATACCATCATAGGAAACAACATCATACCTAGTCACCATTACAACAACAAAGGTGTTTCATTATCATGAATTTCTATTTAATTCCATTAATTTCATATTGGTTTTAAAATAGTTCTCAATTAAATTATATTATTACATCGCTTCCGTAATGGGCTAAAAATAATAAAAATTATTTTAGTCCTTGGAATGGGATGAGATTAATTTCGAAGTGTTTGTGAAAAAACATAAATTATTTTTAAAGATTGATTTTGGTTTTAAAATTTGTGGAGAGAAATAAAATTTCAGTATTAAAATTTTTTAATTAGTTGTTTACTTATAAAACAAGTGTTTGAGTGTTTTGGAAGTTCATAAAATATATTTCATGTGTTATTTCATTTTAAAGGTGTTTGTTGACCTTTTTTTACTACATTGTAATCCTTATTCTACCATGTTTTATTTTTATATCAAATGTTTTTTATTTTTTAATTATTTGAAATGATAATAGTGTTTTTTCAGTAGGTTGGGTTTTCCAATGTGGAATATATATTTTAACTCGTAGATGAATGTTAATATTTTCATAGGTTATTTTAAATGTGAAGTGTGAGTTCCCATTGATTTTCAAAGATATTTTGAATAAATAGTCCCAGGAATAGATTGGAACCTATTTGATAAATAGAGAAATGTACTTAACATAAAACTATATTTTTAATACATAGTTTCCACTCATTTTATGAATAAATAGTTTTCTTGAAGGTGGTGATCCATTTTTTATCCTTATAATGCCATAGTGACTTGTAATCCAATGTTGGGATTTTTATTATTGATGAATTATTATATAAATTGTGTGTTTTATTATAAATGGGTTTGATTATTTTTTATAGTATGGGAGTAGGGGATAATGTTATTTGAAATGATTTTTATATTATTTTACAATTGTTTTATTTTTATAGAATCCTTGGAATTTTTATGGAAGAACGTCATGAATTGGGCAGGTGGCATCGGTAGATAATTACTTGAAATAGGGTTATATTTGTCAGGTAATATTTACACGGTTGTGGGTGGAAAATAGAATTGATGTTTCATCTATAGAAAAAGATAACTCATGTGGAGTGGGGATAAGGAGATTACAAATAAGGACAGAGAGACTAAATATAAACCGAACATAGAGAGCACCAAGGGAGATTCCAAATTATATATGCATGTTCAGTTCATTGAATTCCTAGGATTATTATACATCATTATAGTTGAAATTTATTAGATCCCATATGTTATATCCATAATTTTAGTTTCCTTTTTTGGAACATTTTAGTGGATTATTCTTTTCTATCGATTATATCCCACACATCAATGAATATTGTTTAGAACCTATGTTCATACCACATAGTTATCCTTATTTTGTAACATGAAACAGTAGTTCCTAACAATATTCCTTATTCCTTCATTATATTTGGTAGATTTAAATTGTTTTGAAAATGTTTTGTGAAAGGTTTTAAATGTACTAAATAACTAGTTTGATTTTGATGTTTATTCAAATGGGTTTTTAATTGGGTTAGAATGAGGTGTTTTATAAAATATTTAATGTTAGTTAAATTCCTTTTTGAATGGTATAATGAAAAAACATAATGATGTTATTTTTGAATCTATTAGTGTGTGAAGTTTTTTAAAACATGATTTTAGGTTGATGTTCTTAGTTCTATTAAAATTTTGTTTTTAATGATGCTTTGGAAAACCATTTAGACATGGGAAACCACATTTGAGTTTTTAAAGGTTTATATCTAAAATAGATTTTTAGAAAAAGTATTTTAAATTGAGACAACAAAATAGTGATTTTTCATGGTGGTATTGACTGGAGAAAAGTGTTTTCAATGTTATTTTTTTCATTTTTGGAAATCATAGAAAAATATTTTTAGTACACTTTGGTTGTGTTATTTCTTCTTTTGGAAATCCTGATGATTTTTTTATTTTTCCTTATGATACACATATTAAATTTTATGAAGTATTGTTAAATTTAATTCATAGTATCAATGTGTTTTTGTGACTTAATAGATTATTTTTTTCAAGAATATATTTTATATGTCCTGGTTTATTCTAGTTTTTTTTAACATCATTGATATTCTAGGGGTGGTGTTTGGTAAGATGGAGGTAGTGGGTCTTATAGGGGATCATTGGAGCTATTTGAATATTGTTATTTATTTTTTTATTTTTTTATTTTTTTCTAATAATATCATATTCTCTAAATGAGGTATATATGTTTCTAATATTTCTTATTAATTTTTATATTTTATATAGTTTTTGGGTGTTTTTTGTTTATATCTTGTTAGATGGTTATTTATTTTATATATGATGTCAATTTATTTTTTTTTCTTAGGGTTAAATTTTTATCATGTATTTTTTAATTTTAAAGATCTAGTTTATAGCCTATATGGATTGGTAAAATATGTCAGAAATTATGGAGGGATGGTGTGTGTGATGGGTTATATAGAATCATAGGATGGTTCACAACATAAGTGGTAAGGCTGTTTAGAGTTCCACTCTCTCTTATAGCATATCAAAAACCGAGATTTACATTAAGGGTCTAGATATATATTCATATAAAATTAGATTCATCGTTGAGTTTTGTCACAATATATAATCCTTAGAAATATGGTTAGTATGAGGGGAATATTAAAAATATCCATGATATAATGACATATTGTAAAAAGGAATTCTATGGATGTTGGGATCAATACCTCTCTTTTTTAGAGCACCCATATAATATCATCCTCCGTTATGGTATTCATATTAAGCTATATGTGTCTACATATGTGATGATATATAGGAATCAAAAATTTTAGGACAATGTTATAGAGATAATGCTCATAGGTCCTAACCAGGTTATTGAAATAATGGAGAATGTTCAATCCATTCAAAAACACATCATTGTTGTGCAGAGTCGACAGAAGAGTTATGATGATAACCAGTGAAGGGAACATGTGTTTGAGGTTGGTGATAATGTGTTCCTTTAGATATCTCTATATAATTATGTTATGAGATATGAGAAGAACTAGAAGTTATTCCCAATGTATATATTCCCCTTCTATATACTTAATCATGTTGGGGTCATAACATATCACTGAGAACAACCTCTTTCCCTATATTAAGTGAAAAATGTGTTTTTTGTATCGCATTTGAGGAAGTATATACTTGATCTATCACATGTAAAGATATTAGATGATGTGAAATTTTAACATGACCATTCATATGAATAAAAATCATTAGAGATCTTTGATCAAATTGGAAAGGTTTTGATGAAAAAATCACCTATCTAGTGAATAATATATGGTCAAAAAATAATCATGAAGAGGATATATGAGATCCTAAGTATGTAATGAAAAAAATTTACCCTCACTTTTCTCGTTCACAAAATAAAATTTAGAGGGTTAAATTCTATTAAGAGTGTATAATGTAATGACCCGGGTCTTAGTAGATATTTCTCCCTAAATTAATATTGTTTCTAAAATCATATTTCACATGTAACACCACTAAAAAGATCATCTAAATACTAGAACATGAAAATATAATAATAATAAAACCTATAATAAATAAAAATATAGAAATAAATTTGAAACACATTCAAAATATGGTTAATAATACTTGAAGCATGAATGGTTTTTTTAAAATTATTTTTTCCATTATATAATTTATTTTTTAAAATAAATAATTTTACTTTTTTAAAATGAAAATTATTCTTAAATTCTACATATCAAAATTATTCTAATATAATATTTTATGTAATTTCTAAAAACAAATTATTTTTTGATGAATTTTAAAAAATAATGTTTTATCCAAAATATTACCTTTTTTACGTTGTCAATAAATAAGCCGGAAATATAATATTATAAAACCATTAAATTGATAAAACATGTGTTTATGCAATATTTTTTAAATTTTATTGATAATACTATAAATTAATAAAACCTATTTTTATCCATTTCAAGGGAAAATAATAATGTTATTCGTATTAAAAAATATATCTTTTTCTTTCTTATTTGGTTAAATTTTTTAAAAAAAAATTAACAGAAGAAAAACAAAATTTATTTAATTTTTATGAAACCCATTATTTTATTGAAAATTAATACCATTAAAATTTATATAATTTGTAAATGTTACGGTTAAAACAACACTTCTTCTAAATATAGTTTATATTGGTTATGTATGTTTATATTAAATTAAAAAATTCACAATATTAGATTTTATTAAAAATAGTATTTACATATTTAAGAAAAAAGGGTCAGATTATATAAAATTTCATGTAATTTTTTTTTCATTAATATTAATTACTATGTTTAAAAATTAATTACCCCAATAAAATAAAAAATTGTAATAATTGATTTTCTAAGAGAAAATGATGAACAACATTTTAAAACAAGTTTTTAAATGGATAGGTGAGGTGTGGATTTGGAAAAAACATACACTTACTATTTTGTCCCTTTCATATCCATTTATCAATGAATATATGCTCTTAATTATTGAACACTTTAAGAACCTAGTCTTCTTATGAGGTATGAATCAATTTGTATTCAGTTTAACTTCATGGTTTTGACCTGATATGAATGAATTTGATATGAAAAGTGTTTAAGGGGTTTCTAGGGCCGATTAATATCCTAATGGACCTACTTTTAAATAAGGCATCTGGTTTGTACAGTTATAATAAATAGCACGCCCCAAGCCACATGGTTTGGTGAAACCTTGTGAGGTGGTCGATGATTTTTTCAAGAGGTTCACAGTTTGAGGAAACCATGTAGATAGGAATGTCCACATGTGTGGGAAAAATTCAATTATGTAGACATGTTTAAAACATTTTTGGTGCATTATTATTCATACTGTGTTCATGAATTGTGTGTGGTACCCCTTGAGTTAGTGCAAGGAGTACATTTGGTGGATGGTTTGGCCAAACATGTAGCCAAACCTTGAAACCCATTGTTTTTGGGGAAAATAACAAAATTCCCTCACAGAGCTTGACTATTTAAACCTACCTTCCTCCTAAATTTTTACCAGATATTGGAGGTCATCCCATTCAATATCTTCATGTTCCAATATCTAGGTTTTTATCATGATCATCCATTTAGAATCGAATTCAAACACCGTCAATATCTTTTGATTCACACTGATGAGTTATTCATTCTTATTGTGCCATTTTTTTTATCATGGAATTGATAGATTTATTTAGTTATAGTATAATATTCTCTGTTTTTTCTTTTCATTTTTTTTATCTATATCAAATAATTTTTCGATGCATGATTAGTTCTCTACTACAAACCTATGGTAGGTGGAATATACCTTTTCACATAAAATTTGGTATTTCATAGGTCTTAATGCCATTATTTTTCACGTTTTAATTTCCATACATTCTAGGGTAATTAATTAAATGATTAAATTTTGTTAATGAGCACATATTAATTTTCCCCTTATATACCATTCTATGGTTACATGTTGTTTGGCCTCAACCTAGTCCACACATATGGTGTGTACAAGATTTTGACCTATATTATACCACACCATTGGGTGTGTCTTACCTCACAACTAATTAGAGATATTGATAATTATAATGATTTAAATTTTATTGATTAAGAGAAGGTTATGCCTCATTTTCCATGTGTTAACAATATGTGAGTTGTTTAATTGGATTTTTCAAAAATTTAGGAAATGAGTAGGATGATCTAATGGAATATAACTCATTTGGAAATGATTAATAATATGATATGTTGAGTGACTATGGTAGTGTATTCCTTCAATGGTATACCTTGGTCAGTATACCTTGGTCACGATTCTATATAAAATAATAGAATTTTTTACTCGATGAGTCTGGATTGTGGTAGTGGATTCCTTGAAGTTGATTTCTCCATAGATAATTATTACATTGGATGGATCTAGACATGCTTCCCATTGGACCTGACTTACTTGTACTCACATTAGACATGTGTGTTCAACATGCACCTTGGGATCCATCATCGTAATAACTGAGTTTCCATTGTGATGATCCTAGGACTTGATGAGTATTCTACCCCTGATGTTGTGGAAGAAATTTGATTATATGGAATGACCATGATGGGTATTATACCCTAGATCATATGGTGTGTCCACGATAGATATTATATCTAAATTACATTGCAATGACATTGTTTTCATTTTTTATATTATTTTCTAATATCTATGGTATGGGGTTTTTACACCATTGTGTAGACTCAATATTATCACGTGTTTTTTACCTTTTACAATAGCCTTTATATATATTATTTATTTATTTTACTAGGATCCATGATTTTAAAGATTGAATCATAGTTTAAATTTAGTACTAATATGGCTATGATAAACAATTCACAATATTAGTTTTTATGTTATACTTTCTTAATTTTACATAAACACTATTTGTGGTGGTGTATGGACTATTCATACATCTTATTCTGGCTGTTGTTTTTTACACAGACTGATTTTTTTGGATACTGGATGAGACTGGGGAAATCACCCACATTATGATGGTTGATTTGATTGATGCTTAAGAGTAGGGGAGAACATGACTCATATTGTCTTGTCATTCTATCTAGGGTAGTTATTTGTTGATTTTTTTTATATTAATAGATTCATTTTAATAGATTCATGGATACATATTTTTACTAATTTTTAGAGAAATTTCAAGACACATCATATTATATATCAGATTGATTTTTGAATTTTTTTTGTACTCTTGTCTTGGATATGTATCTTCTATCAGGGTGATTTACTACATCCTATATAGAATGTTGATTTTATACAGTTCTGTTATACTATGATATGAGGGTATAGGCTCCCCATATTTTCCCACTCATACCTCACTTTTAATTTTAAGCATCTTGAATATAAGGAGTCACATTTGAAGCCATGTGACCCATGAGCTCAAGGCATATGATAGTGTATCCTAGTTGAGGACATTATAAAGTTATATCAATGAATTAATATTTTCATTCGATACCATTATGAGACTATAAACTGGGTATTAGAAAAAATGGAATTTTTTAATGATTTGGGCCTAGGAATAACTAACCCATATAAAGAGAAAAACCATGTTTCATGGGATATAAATTTATATTTCATGGTAGTGTACAATTATTGTTTATTTAATTCCACTATTTTATAATGCAATAGAATATTTATGTTATTATTGATATGATTTGGATATTTTTCAATTTCCCAATGAGATGTGGGTATTCATCTCATTCATCATTTTAGTCACCTGTTAGGATTCATGTGCCATAAATTTTTTGATTCCAAGTTGGATAAATTGATTAACTACGTGACTTTGTGATATTTCACAAAAGTGATATAATTTTTTATCTTTCTCATGTTATTTTATGTAACTCAAAAAAAATAATACATAGAGTGAGTACCATAACATGAACAATTTTATCTTATATAGGCTACACTAGACACTATAAGTACTCAACTACTGGATGTTGTGTCATGGATCATTGGTCATAAGGAATATAATGTGTATGGTTTAGATTAAGTGAATATCACACATAGGATTAGGAGGTGTGTGGTACCTTAAGTATCAGAGTGATTAAACACTTGGTTCAACCATTTAAATAGAATTGTGGTATAAATGTGAAATTAAAATGAAAGGAAATTTTGTGAAATAGATAACATTTTTTGGCCCAACATTAAAGTGGGCAGTATGGAGTGTCTTTAAGAATGTTTTCACCTATTTATTTTATCCATTCCTATATTTATAATTATTCATAGGTCTATATCATTTTTAATGGAATTCTTCGACCATTACAAAAAAATTACTATGATCTTCTAGTTTTAAGTAATTTTGAAGCAATGTATTGGGAATTATATATACATTCCACAACAATGTACTCTATATGAAAGCTATTAGGGTGGTGATGACCACACTTTAGAGGTTGGTGTCCATGTGAAACCTATAGATCCCACTGTAATGCTTGATTCATAAGTAGTAGTTGTTTCAAAAATGGGTTCGGAGTAACAATTGTGTGAGGGTTTTATTTCATATATGAAGAAATTTTTGGGAGAAGTGTGACCTTCTTATACTATTCTAGAGCATATGCTTGTGTTATAATAGTATTATTTGACCATGTTCTTGAAGGATGGTGGTCCATATTCTATTGAGATATGTCTTGAGAAAAAAAATTCAATATTAGAGAAATTAGAGATACCTCCTGATAAGATAGTGAATCTCACGACTTATATTATTTTAGGTGTTGAAAAGTGGTGGGGATATTTTCTGAACCAAAAGGATAGGATGTGAGATAAGGTCTGGTGGTATTTACTATCAATGTTTTATAATTACATTTTCCTTGATACTTTGAGGGAAGAGTGGTTCAATGAGTTTATGAATCTAGAGTTCATTGCGATGAATATTATATAATATTTGGAATTCTTTTCATAGATTCAGTGTTTTAGCCCAATATATCTTATGAATGATTTATTGTGAGAGAGAGGATTTAATGAAGGTCTAATACATACCATTCCATCCCATGTCAACCAATTCAGGTTGATGACCATTTTTGAGATAGTGAATCAGACGATGATTATATAGCAGAACCTGAGGGAATCTAGGGGAGCATAGTATGGTAGTTAAACCTCTACCTAGTGGTCCAACATCCAGTGTTAGGAAGAACTATTTTGATAAATCTCATGTGTGGATCAGTGACTAACTGAAAATTACTATTTTATTATAAAAAACACTTTTAAGGGAAAAGTGGGAAACCATGTAGTCTAGAAGGCATGCAACAAAACAAATCACACAGAACAAACTACAGGATCTGCCTCTCCCAGATAATGGTCCACGACAAAAGAATTCACCAAGAAGGACCCTTTAGCAAGAAGTCCCGTGTAGCAATGCTCGGGCATAGAACTGATGGTGAAGCCATACCCTCTCAAGCATCAAAGTCTAAAAGGACAGCATCGGTGAATAATTCAAGCTCTGGTCCTCTTCTGAAGCAGACCAAAGTATTTTTTTGGAAAAAAACATCACACAAAGGAACAACACCAAAATAAAAGGAGAACTAGAAGCGTGTGGGGATTACTAACCATCTTGTTAGTGTTGGATGTGCTATATAGTGTCACTAGTTTGTGAGATATAGACATATCATTAATTAGTTGATTAAGACCTAGTCGAGTGATGATCCAATGGTAGTATAGGACATATAACACATTTGTATAGGAAATTCCCTATAGAGGTTATTAAAATTGGAATGAATCCAACTCCATGTTCTGGAGTATCACTCACAACTCCACATCAGGCATAGAGATGAAGCAGTACCAGACATTCATGCAATGGGGGTGTATTGGATATGGAATCTAAAACCCAGTTTTAACTACCTAATAAAGTGGTATTTTTTCACATAGTGAAGATATTTCCTAGGTTTTTGGTACATGATAGATTTATTCTATACATCCATCCCCTGATGAGTACAGTATCAGATTGTCTATGGTGATAGGTATGATATTAGTACCCTCTATGATAATTTATTATATTTTTGGTACATTTGTATCATATGGTTTTTCATCGATACATATAGTTGTGATAATTAGGCTCATTTATCATCATTAATACGGTTTTATGACACATTATACTCCTTTTCAATGAAAAAAGGATTCTATGTTCTAGTTCATGGTGTTCCCCCATCAGATTCATGGTTGTCACTTTATATGGGATGTTTTTATCCTTGAGATGATTGTTCAAACCATAGACATTATATGCAATAAATGGAGTATGGTTTTTGACTCTTTTTATACTATTTAGAAATTTAGAATGGTTTTTAGGAAAGGCATCATACATTTCATTCGAACAACAGTATTGAAGGTGGCATCGTTTTCAACTGTTTTCCATATTTTTTGGCTTGAAAATTGGAAAATATAGAAATGTGTGTTTGGAAAAGGATGTTACGAGCAAGATTTTCGATGTCTTTGAAATTTTTTCAATAGTAATGTTTCAGGATCATAATTTCAAAATATAGAGAAGTGAAAAAGTTCATACAAGACTTAATTATGCTTGAAATATGAAGTTGCGCAGAAGAAATTTGCATGCCCAATGCAACGTCAAAAGGGGATTTTCACACTCATGAAGAATATTATGCACACCTAAAAATTCATGATGAAAACATTCCCACTAAGCCATTAAGGCCTATAATTAGGTAGCTAAACCATGAATTACATAACAATTTTTCCAACAAAAATATTGTTGCTCCACTGCGTGAAATATTTGTGCGTGAAAGAATTAATGAAAGTTAATTTTTCTTGGAAGGGGTTCCTTTAGTCTGAAATGACTAAGACAACCATTTATTGTATTTGTGGAAAATATAAGGGTTTCTTGGAGAGTAGGGGTTTCAAAAAATTCATATTTCATGATAATTCCCAAATCTTGAATGCATGTTGAGGTATTGAGAAAAAGTGTGGTGTTATGATTCTGACATGAATTTAAATATCCAGTTTGTTTTATCAGTTTTTTAAAGTGAATAAATTTTGAACATTGATGCAAGTAGTTTCTCATTCTGAATAGAGGCAAAGACATCAATGAAAATCTATTGAAACATCCCTCAAGTCGATAAATTTATTTAGAATTATCTCAATGTAGTGAGCTTGGGGGAGATGGCGGGAGTGTCCTGAGGGATGGAGTGAGCTATCCATGAACCATTGTAAAGGTAGTCATCCTGGTATAGAGTGACTATAAATGAACCATCTAATCCGAAATTTAATGAAGAATATTTGATTAAGGTATGACCAAAATAGTTTTGGCATATGCTCCTTAGACAAATACCTAAGTAGTGAACCATGTAAAACTATTGTGTCTTCTCCCTGCATGTGATTGTTTGTTTTCATTTCACAACCTGCATATAGGTTTAACATGTTCTTACCAATATAGGAACAAGATCCATCACTTTGAAAGAAAAATTTGATACTCGGATTCACCCCTCCACTCTCAGGGTGTTATAGGGTCAGACAATGACTGGGTTCAATGACAGACATTATATTGACTTTCCATTTTTTTATCTAGACCATATCAATTTCTATCACTATGGTGGGACCTTAACATCGCCAGAGGGAATTTGTTTATTCACAAGGTTGATGGGATGTCCAGGATGGATGGGATGGACTAGATAATCATGGGTTGGAATGAAGGACAAGGAAGACTAATAGATTATACTTGGATGATAAGGGATCACTTCCTGAATATTTCCCTATGGTGATTGGTCATTTCAAGGATGTTTTCCTAGATAACTTTTCTAGTTTACCACCTAATATATATGTGTTGTTATGAATTGATCTATTGATAGGTGTTCCAAAGATATCTAATCATTCTTACAGAATGTCTCCACTGAGTTACACAAGTTCAAGAGGCTGTAAGAGGACTGGAAGTCAAAGGGTTTTATATGAAACAAAACATTTCCATGTTTTCCTAGTCTTTTTTAAATGTTGACATGTCCCTTAGGATATTTGTGTATTATCAGAAATTAAAATAGTTGACTATTAATAATTTTATTCCATTTAAGTGTATATATGAAATTTTTTATCAGCATTAATGAGCTAAGGTATGCTCAAAAATTTATTTCTGATCAGTTTGAACACGTTCATGTTCGAAATTCATACATATCACATAAAACATTTCAAAGAAGGTATGTCTTATATTAGTATTTGGTTATGCCATTGGGTCTTCGGAATGTGCCAAACATTTTAATATCTATAATGAATCGTTTATTGTATCCTTATTTGGATTATTTTTTGTTGTGATTCTTGGATGACATATTGGTGTATTTTTAGAATCAACATTACTATGAAAAACATCATAAGATATGTTTCGATACACTGAGAGAGTATTTTTTATATGATAAGATCTCATGGTTCCGCTTTTGGATAGATATGATTTACTTATGGGATCATAATATCATAGATATAAGAGTATTATTTAACCTACTAAAGGTGAGTATTGTAATATAATGGTAAGAAACCTATGATAATATATGAAATATGTAGTTAAGTCATGTTAGTTGGATATTAAAGTTATTTCATAAAATTATTCTAATGCCTAGAATCACTTTTAATAGGATTGACAATAAAGGGTGTGATGGTTTTATGGGATGATACCTATGCAAAATCCATTAAAGAATTGAAAGGGGAAATGAACTTAGTGCAAATCCTAATCTATCCATATTTGTATAAGAGATACACTATTTATTGTGAAGCTTCTGGTATAAGGATAGGAGAAGTTACGAGGCAGGGGATAAATCCATATCATATGGGTCTCTTTAGCTGATTCCACACAAGAGTAATTTCTCAACACATGATACTTAGTTTCCTACAATTGTTCGTTCTTTATTCAGTAAGATACATTATTTAGTGGGAGAGAGTATTATGATGTATGAGGAAAAAAACCTAACTACATATTTAAACAATGTGATCTAAATTTGAGGTAGTGATTGTTGGTCATATACCTATAGTATTATGACATTGAACATTCCTATATATCATGAACGGAATTTTTTTTTGGATATTTCCTTGAGTAGGAGGGAATACATATATACAATTCAAGAAAATATTAGCGAGTTTTAGATTGTGGTTTTGTTTTCATAAATTCAATAGGAGGTTCAGGATGCTTATAACCTTAAAATTATTTTATATCTTGTAGTGAATTATACTCTACTGGATAAAGTGAGGACGAGACACTTACAGGTTGTAAAGGGCCTAGTAATTTTTGAAGAGTGTGTAATGTGTGGACCCACCTCATTGAAGGACTATGGGAGAGGATGTAATTATACATATTTTTGGTTGTGTTTAGGTTTTATAAGACATAAGAGAGGTGTTGATATGTGAGTTTCCAGCATCATATTTGGTATTAAAACCCGTTGTTAACCAGATGTACTGATATTTATGTTTTCATCATTGATGGTTTGTGATAAAAAATTTGGTATTTTGTATTGTCATGGGGTTTTCTACCATTCAATAGGAACATCAATGACTAGTAAGGATTTTACAGCAGCTAAACATTCTTAAGTGGAAATGTGATGATGTAGTGATGGATTTTGTGACTAGATTGATGATATTTCATTGAGGCAGTAATGTTTTTTTGGGTTTTTGTTGATAGGATCATGAAGGTTTCACATTTGATAATGACTGGGTAGACATTCTAATTTGATAATCCTAAGAGAAATTATATATATGAGACAGTAAAACTTCACGAGGGCCCTCTAACCATTGTATCTATAACAACACAATTATTTATCAATTGAATTCACCATATTATAATTATGTCATATAATCACTTGAAATCACAAAATAATGAACAAATACAAACTATGTGGCCATTAAACATAATACTGTCACTTTTGTGAAATGAATTTCAAAAATGTGACATACACAATTGTGATCAGTAAGATGTTTAGTGTCGAATAAGACAAATTTATTTTTTGATTAACTGTAACTGACCCTTATGAATAGTAATATTACCCTTAAGAATAGTAATATAACCCTTAGGAATAGTAAATTGAACAAAAGAATAGTGACCTCACCCATGAATGTATAAATAAAATTTTGGCATCTTGTAAGTGATAATATGAACATTTTAAAAGTATTGGTATTTTTGTAAGTTATATATAATTAATTACAATTAATAAATTAATTTAAAGAAAAATTTATTTTCCTAAAAGGGTTTAAAAAATTAAGAATTATATGTCTTCTAGTTTTATGATAATTTTATAAGACAATATGTAATTTCTAAAAGTATTGTAAATTCAATCATAGTTTTAAAATCTATATTTTTAATAAAAATAATGATTTCAAGTAAAAATTAAATTAATCATATAATGAAAAATATTTTTTAAAAAATTGATTTTATATTTGGATTCTAATGATCGAAAAATGGTTTGGTTGAATTTTTGGTATTTTTCTAAAATACATGGATTTTTATGAATAGTGAGATACCACAATTTAGTGTATATATACATTATAAATTAAATGGACTTTTCCAAGCATCATTCCTGGTATAAGAAACCTTAGTACAATTTCACATACACTAATTACAATTTTTTGTCATGGAATCATCACTATTTCTTCTCTTACGGATAAATCATTAACCAATGTTTAAAATATTAAGAAAACCCTCCTCCCCTCCACTATAAAAACAACCCACACTCCCCTCTTCTATTTACACCTCTCAAGCTTTGTGCCTTCCCTAAATTCATACCAAATATCTTCCCAATATCATGCCACATATAAAAAACCCTTTGGTATCTACAAAATGGCAAATCCAATCCCCTTAAGTGGCTATCATGGACGATTAAATCAAGAGGCAAGTTCCTATTTTGTTTTCTTTTATTTTTATGTCATGTTCTTTTGTTATCTATTATTTCCCAAACTCTCCTCATCCTAATGGTATGAACAATCCACTACCATAAAATTTACTAGAATTTTTTTTATGCTAATGATATTATTCATTATGATATCTCCTTTCCCCTCCTTTTATACTAATGAAATGAAAACATTGTCTGAGATGCGTTAATTTATCACGTTCAAGGACGAAGGGTTATCAATTTATATTATTATATTCAATTAGGGTCATAAATCCATTTTATGGTTGAAACAGACTATTAAATATTTATTTTATCTTATGTAATGTTCTGGATCCTTTTTCACACGTGATATGATATAATAATACAAAATAAGTTACTTGTGAGAAAAATCGCCAAATTAATCAAAGATTTTATCATTAGGGCATTATTTAGTAATTCATATTCACTAAAAAAAACCAAATGAATTTTATAAACATTTACTATTTAGGATTCTCATTAATGTCATAAAATCTCAATTTTGGACAACCATTTTTATCATACATGTTTATCCGTACATTAATAAAAGTGAACTGATCATTAAAATGAATGAAGCAATTGCTCCTGAACAATGAAATTGAACATATTAACTTATGAGAAATGGAATGAATGATCTTAATAA
This sequence comes from Viscum album, assembly GCA_963277665.1. NCBI lineage: Eukaryota > Viridiplantae > Streptophyta > Magnoliopsida > Santalales > Viscaceae > Viscum > Viscum album. The sequence continues at coordinate 1,271,596,125 of OY728132.1, read as the reverse complement.
GGTTATAATAAAAAAAATAACATTTATTGTCGGTTCTAGAATTATTATTTAATGAAAATAATTCAATTATTCAGGTCATTATGATAAAGAAAAGAACATCATCTAGGTTAATGTAATGGATCCTCTCTTTCTCACATTTATTCACGAATCACCTCTAAGTTATGTCCATTTATGCATAATCCATAATGTGAGGGTGTAATTTTTCACCTTACCTGTACTTACCTCATGATTTATAGAATATGAGAAACATCTTCTCTCTCTCATTATTCCCTCATATATAAACATGTTTCCATACCTATTTTCGATAAGGGATTCTACCTAAACCTCCTTTATTCATTCTGGTTGCTCTATCCTTCTTTTTACACAATGTAAGTTATATGTTCCTTTTATGTACATATTCTATATCCTGTTTATATTCTTAGAATCATATATCAATATCCATTAATCATTATCTTTTGGGGATATACATGTTTTTAAATTTTTCCATCCTCAATACTTCTCTAAAGGAACCCCCGTTTTAAGGGAACTTCATGAATTCTTACTAAATTTTAAGGGAACTCTATAATATATTTTCAGAATACATTATATTAATTAAATTACTCTTTTTATTAAGAAAACATTCTTGGTTTACTTATTTTTTATATTAAATATCATGTCCTTTCCTATTTCAAAGGCTATTTTGTATTCTCCTTAAAACAACATTAAAATGATATAATAATAAAATTTAATAAATTCTATTCTTACATGTTGAAACATATTTTTGAAATCATGTTCCATTATATATGAATTTTTACAATTATTAATGTCAATATATTTTTTAATTCCTTTCATTCATGGACACTTGTACGATAAGCTCGTCTATTTTGAATTATGATATTTATTACAATACCCATATCTTTCCATGGGTTCCCCAATGTTTATGTATGATTTATGATGTATGATTATATATGTAGAAATCATATTCATGGTCATTTTATGATGGGTGTTCCTAGATAGTGCTCTAATTAATTGTGTAATGTTGAGTCTCATGAGACGTTATGTGCAACGGTCTTGGCGGTTGTTGTTGACTCATGCTACTATGGGTAACTATCTTGCTGGTTAACCTTGACTTGTTCCCCTATATGTGCAATAAGAGCCGACTCATGATAAAGTTATGATTTATGTTTCTACCACATTACTATGAATTCATGTTTATATGATCCCATGTTTATGTGTTATGATTATAAATGTTACATGCCTTTTATTTTCATTATTCCATGCCTTCTAACCCATGGCTTAATGTTTTATTACTATTTTTTTCCTTTACAGGGACATTATCTCTTCCCATTATTTGTGTAATCCTATGGGGTAACCTTTTCATATGTAAGGCCTCAAAGGAAATTTGGATCTTTTATGAAGATTAAATAAAGGAGTGCTTCTTATTCCCATGTTCTCTATTTTATGTACCTATTCTTCAAAGACACTAAACATCATGATCCACAACTTGTTTTCTAATGTATAATTATTATCAAATTCATGTAATGTTATTAGTAAAAGGATATGGTCTATATAATTGGTATTAGAGGATGGTCGTGTTATTTTTGTATATTACAAATAGAGAACTTTTGTAAGAACCGTAAGGATGATACTATTTATTAGAAAACTCCCTTAAACATTGGTATGTATAGAATTATTGGTTTGTCCAGAATATGTATCCCTGTCTAGATAAAAACAGGAATAATTTTCTATGTCGTTGATGTATATAGTGGTAAAACCCAAAAACAGCACATTGAGCATGACTCGAACTGGAACTTAGGCACAAAAATGAGCCATACAACACTCTTTTTTGACATTCTCATGGGATATTCTTTGGTAAATTCATGTTCATAGTAAGAAACATTATTAATGGAATAAATAAATCCAATAAGAATATATATTTAGGAATTGATCATGGATAACCAAGATTTAAACCTAAAGAATCACCAGTTTGGATATACCTCTCCTTTACAAGTTTAGGCTCTTATGTTAAATGTTTCCTTTTTATTCTCAATAGATAAGTATTAAATAACTCTAATTGTACGTTCATTTTCATAGACAATGGAGAGTAATAGAAGAAAATTTTCCAATAATTAATGTGATAGGGAATGTGAGGAATACCCAAATGATATGACTAATATGATGAGAATAGGTGCACAAAACATCATTAAAATATGTTCTCAGCTAGCTCATGTTATGGATAATAACATGAATCATGTGGAACACCCTCCTCCAAAAGGAAAGAGCATGTTTCCATATAATCTTTCATGTTACAAAGTCCTCTCAGGTTTAGTGGATCTTTTTATCCCCTCCTCGCGGAATAGTTGATTAACTCCATTGAAAAGACATTTTTTGTCCTCTAGAGTTCGGAAGAAGTAAAATTAGTACTATCAGTCTATCATTTAGATGAGGTAGTAGATTTTTTTTGGACACTAATTAAGAATACTATGCCCAATGATAAAATTAATTCCATGGATTTGGGGGAATTCAAGAGAATTTTTTTCAATAAATATTTTCCGCCAACCCTTTATCTAAAGATAGAAAGAGAGTTCCTCAGACTCAATAAGAATGAAGTGGATTCAATCAGGGCATATGTGGAAAGCCTTACAAGGATTTAAAGGTACACAACTATCTTTTTCATGAACACTGAAAACAAGGGGGATCTCTTCTTTGGCAGACAAAATAAGATTATATAAAAAGCATTGGAAATTCAAGACTACATCAACTATGAGAATATTGTCTGTTGTGTCCTTAAAGTTGAAATTGAGATTAGAGACTCTCAAAATTATCTTGTGCTCGATGACTAGAATAAGATAATGGAATATAATTTGGGAAGTTTCAAAAATCAATTCCAATATAGAACAAATCCCCATCATCCCATGTGTAAATATATTGGTATGCTGCATTATGGTAACTATCTAAAGGGAACTAAGAATTTCTTCCAATAAATAATTTTGGGACATTTTTCTAAAAAAATCAAAAGAGATACGAAAAATCCCACTAATGAGGTAGAAAAAATGACGGATTAGATCAACACTCGTCATATAGTGTGGTATTACCACTACAAGTAGCAAGGGAATTATGAGAACAATTTCCCTAAGATGAGGGTTGTCATATGATATCAATAATAACCTCTAGGGAAACGAGGAAGGGATTATGCTATCACGAATTCTGAAGTGGATTTAGAAAATGATATGGTGACAAGACCACTAGTTATTCATTCAATAATAGAAAATGTAAAATTTTATTCTGGTTATGCACATTCTTTTATATCGTGCATGTTTAGTTGAACTATTCAAATACCACCTCAAAATTTAAAGGATAAGTTATATGTGAGAATAGTGAATGGAGAAATTATTACATCTTTGGTATTTAACTCCTCCCCAGTTAACATTATAGTATTGAACCACCAATAAAATCTAGTCATACATTAATTAGTAGAGTTTTATGATATCTTGGGCATGGATTGGCTATCTTTATATAGAGAGAACATCAACTATCAAGATAGAGATGTGTCTCCTTACTCCTCGAATAATCCTCCAATTTTTACAATTTTAAGGAGGAATATGAATCTCTTTTAGAGTAATTGAATCATGTGTGTATAGAAATTTCTTATGAAAAATCATGTCTAGCTCAAATGATTGAGACAAAGGATAGAATCATGTATAGAGACATGCCCATCATAAGGGATTACACTGATGTATTCCCTGAAGAGTTTCTTACTCTACATTCTAATCTAGAGGTTGAGTCCTCAATTGGACTTATTCTTGGATCTCTACCAATATCAAGGTCAACATATAGAATATACACCATAGAGCTTGACGAGGTCAAGAAGTAGTTATAGGTGAATCTGAAGACTGGTTTTATACACATGTGTGCTTCACCAAGTGGTGTTCCAGTCCTCTTCGTCAAGAATATGGATGGATTTATTTACCTTCTCATTGATTAATGTACCTCTTCATTGATTATCATGATATCAATAAAATAGAGATAAAGAACAAGTATCCCTTATCCGTGAAAGATGAATTGTTTGATCTGTTGGAACCATGGTCTTATATGCATGAATTTGAGTATGGTTTGTGTTTGTTTTCAATCCTCATTGGATGTTCAGAATGTGAACCAGCAATGTGATCATACAGTTCAAGTAGACAACAGTATTGAAGGTGGCATCGTTTCCCAATGTTTTCCAAATTTTTGTGCCTCAAAATTGGAAAATGAAGACATGGATTGTTGGTAAAATGAGGTGCATGCAAAGAAGAAGTGGTTCACGAAAAATAAGGGTTGTGCACGAAATATTTGAGTTGGGTGAAAAAAAGAGCGGGATGCACGAAATAGAGGATCGAGTTTTTTCACGCAAACAGTGTTTCAGAATCAGAATGTCGGAAAATGTAAAAGTCATGGGTTGCGCGAAATTTCTAATGATGTGCGTGAAAAATGATATCGGTGCAATAGATTACGGGCCACCTGAGTGGTTTTACTCACCATAGAGGAGTTTGCGTGTGGGGGTCTCAGATGACTATAAATATGAGGTGACCCCCTTCATTCAAGAGAGTTGAAGACTTAGAGAAGATCTGAGGTCTGATGCGCGAAAAAGGATCACGTAAAGGTGATTGCGCGAAATATTCTGAGTTGCGCTGAAAATTTTGGGATGTGCGAAAAATGAAGAGTTGCACGTAAAAATGGGGTTTGCGCATAAAATATTCAGTTGCGCGAAAAAGGGGGGCTTTTTTGTGAAATATTTTTCCGCACGAAAAGTAAATTTTGCGCGAAATAGAAAGGTTTTGCGAGAAAAGGGTGGGTGTTGCGTGCAATTGTCAGTGAAGTTTGTCTGCACATTCGGGTTATCTGGTTTTGTGGTTCTGTGGGTTCTAGTGTATCAATTCTGGTCTTTGATGCATGCAGAGTCTTGTGCTAAGCAGAGATACATATTTTAATGCAAATATATTGAAGAGACCTTCCCGTCTATAAACTATGTGGGACTTCACCACCGACAGTGAGCCAGGGGGAGTCAATATGAGTGACTCGAGAGACACCGTGAGCTATCCCTGAACAGTTGAAAAGGCAGTGAGCCTGGGACAGAGTGACTGTGCCCGAACCATTGTAATCCACAACTAGAGAAGATTAGTGTCATTTGGTACGACCAGAAACTTGTCGGCGTATGCTCCTTGGATGTATCCCTTAGTGGTGAACCAAGTAAAATTGTTGTGTCATCTCTTTTGCATGAAAATGTTTGATTGATGATCATATTCATCATACAGGTTCAACTAGTTCCTACCAACGTGGGAACAAGATCCTTTAATTTAAAAGAAGAAGTTGACACCCTGATTCACCCCTCCCCTCCCAGGGTGTCCCGGGGTCCTACAAGTGGTATCAGAGGGAGGTTACTGGTGTTGAATCTGTCCTTTGTCATCATGGGGAATGCAGTCAATGTCAGGGGAGTCCCTATCTTCAATGGAAGTAATTTTCAAATTTGGAAGAACAGAATGAGATCTCATCTAAGATCCCTTGGAATGGAAGTTCTGTTTTCCACTATGCAAGGTATAAATTTCACTGATCCAATAGGGATAGCTATGACTGAAGCAGACAAGAAAATTCTTGATGCAGATGCTAAAGCACAAAATGCACTCACCAAAGCCCTTTCTGATCAGATCTATCTAAAGGTAATGAGTTTCACCTCAGCTAAATCCATGTGGGATATACTCGAAAATATTTTTTATGGAGATAGAAAAGTGAAGGAGGCAAAATTACAAGTCCTGCACAATTGGTTTGATGATCTGAAGATACATCCAGAAGAGAATGCAGACTCACTCTTCAATTGAATTACTGAAGTGGTTGGAGCAATTCGGGGTCTCGGTGAAGAAATCAAAGACATTGATATAGTAAAGAAAATATTAAGAATACTTCCACCCCTGTACAATGAAAAGGTGTCAGCTCTTGAGGAACGAGATCATTCCAAAATTTCTCTTGATGATCTATTAAGCATATTGGTAGCATATGAAATTAGAGTCAAACTAGAAGATGCTACGACTCGTGTGAGCAAGGAAATGGAATTCAAGGCCATAGATAAACTGAAAATTTCAAAAGATAGTAGCAGTGAATATGATGAAGAAAAATAAATTCTTTCTCTCATTGCAAAGAAGATCCAAAAGGGAAAAGGGAAATTTAAAGGGAAGTTGCCTCTCGTATGTTATCATTGTGGAAAAGTTGGGCACATTGCCTCTCAGTGCATAAGAAAGATCAATGATGAAGATAGTGAAGTTGAGAACATCGAGAAGCCTGGAAAAAGATTTTTCAAAAAGAGAGACTTCAAATATGGAAAGAAAATACAGAGGAAGAGTTTTGTCTGTGAAGAGGAAGATGAGGATATTGAATTTTGTGAAGAAGAAGAACCTGAATTTAAAATGGGAAAGCATGATTCCATGATGGCTACGGTTGAAAAGTCAGAACCCTTGATCAATAAAGATAGAGATAATCAGATTACTTATAATGGTGATTAAAAGACTCAAATTAAGGATGCATTTTCCAAGGTTCAGAATAAATGTAAAAGATGCAATAAGTGGAAGGAAATGGTAGAAGAATCATCAGAATATGTTGATAAGCTTGAAGCATAGATTGAACGACTAGAAGAACTAGTGAGAGTTTAGTCTTCAATCCTTGAAAGCCCAGATGATGTTGTGGAACTAAAGCTTAAAATTGAAGAATATGAAAAGGTCATAAATTACCTTTCATCTAGACTGTAGAAGAAGTCCAAGACTGTTGAGGGTCTTAAGGAAGAAGTTGTTACTCTTAGAATTAAAATTGAATGTCAATCAACGACAAATGAGGGCAAGAAGAAAATTCATTTTGGAAGATTCTCATATGCAAAATTACTAGGAAGAGCCAAGTGTGGTTCAGATGGGGTTGGAAATTTCTTAAGTGATCAAAGACCCACTTGCATGGGAAAGAGTGGAATTGGCTGTGAAGCTGAGACATTAACTTCTGGAAGTAAAGAGAGCCAAAAGAACAACAAGATGAAATTTGGACATGCTAAAACCTTACCTGAGATGCTGAAAAAGAAACCCTCAATCCAAACTAAAAGAAGAACTGAAAATTATCCTCAAAATTTCATAAATGACAGGCAGTTAAACTATTCTCCCAAGGAAAAAGGCATAAAGATAAATTCAAGTGAAAAGAAATTTCCTCTCATGAAGTGTCAGTTCTGTGGTTTTCTGGGCCATACCTTGTCATACTGCGAAGAGTCAAAGAGCTACTTGAATGGGGAAGATCTGGGAAGTCTACAAAGGAGACCGATTTCATATCCTCCATCGTATAGATGAAATAGATTCTATGGTTACTGTTTTAATTGTTCTAACTTTGTCTATAAAGCAATGTATTTCAGGCATCGTTACGACAGAATAAATTCATACAACACTCAAAGAGGGGCCAGTTTTCATCCTCCTAATGATGTTGTTCTCACAAACAGTTTTTCCTCTCTGGAAGAAGATTATGGGTATGAAGAATCAGATTATGTGGAAGAAAGTATTTAAAGGCCATCAGTATCCTATGTTCAATCCAATATCTCATGGAAAGAGAATAAGAAGATCGATAAATCCAAACTTGCACAAGTAGCCCTCAAAGCTTCAAAGAGAAGTAGCACCTACGTCCTTGATAGTGTATACTCTTCCCATAAGATGGTAAAGGATGAACTTTTTAAGAACATTGAAAAGAAGTTTGATAGAACAGTACAGTTTGGTAATTATGGTGCTTTGAAGATTAAAGGCAGTGGGAATACTACTCTCGCCAACAGGGAGCTGAAAAAGACTGAAGTTCTTTATGTGGACGGTCTACGCCACAATCTCCTCAGTGTAAGTCAACTCTGTGACTCAGGGATCATAGTAACCTTCAATCAAAAATGCTTCACTATAAAAGGAAAAATAGAGAATTCTCTTATGAAAGGCTATAGAACGGATGGGAACTTATATCAGGTTGACAGCAAAGTGAACTCTTGCTATTTTTCTGTTGAAGAAGAAAACAATTTTTGGCATCAAAGGCTGGGGCACATTAACCAAAAAGACATCTAAAAGATATCTAAGATGAAGATAGTCATGGATAATCTCATTCTAAAACATGAACGGGAAAAGTCATGTGATTCTCGTATTCGTGGGAAGCTGGTCTATAGTTCATATCGGCCAAAGAAGAAAAGGGCATCACATCTTCTTGATCTCATTCATACAGACGTATGTGGCCCAATAAATGTTTCTAGAACCTATGGAGAAAGGTACTTCATCCTTTTCAGTGATGATTATATCAGAATGGATTGTGTAATGGTGATTCACAGGAAGCGACAAGTACTTGATTGCATGAAAACTTATCACCGGATTGCCGAGAATGATACTGGACGAACAATAAAAGTCCTGCGATCTGACAATGGAGGGGAATACACGTCCATCAAGTTTGAAAATTACCTAGAAAAACATGGAATACAGCATGAGGTAGCTGCTGTGAGAAATCCACAAGAAAATGGAGTTGTTGAGCATCGGAATCGACAGGTCAACAATATGGCCAGGACTATGTTGATTGAGAGTGGTATCTCTCGCCATTACTGGAAGGAGGCTCTTGAAGCTGTAGTGCACATTCAGAATTGAACAATGCTTTATACGGGAGAAATGATGACACCATATGAATTGTGGCATGGAAGGAAGCCTTCGTTGAAATACTTCCGTGTTTTTGGAAGCAAATGTTTCATCTGGAATAAATAAGGAAATCAAGGGAAGTTTGGTGACAATGCTGATAAAGGAATTTTTCATGGATATCCAATGAACAGTAAGGCCTACAAGTTTCTCAATAAACGCTTGGGGAGGATTGTGGAAAGCAATGATGTTAATATCATTGAAGGGAAACCCCCAAGTGCTTCCAATAATAGTTATGCTAATGATATAAAAGATGATGATGAATGTGAAGATAGAGTAAATACAAATACCGAAATAGAGGAAGGTGTACAAAACACTCAGGGGTCACATCATGATGTTGACTCAGATGATGAATCTGAAGAGTAAATCTTGGATGGTGAGGATGTGACTGAACCACACAGGAGAAATCGAAGAGCATAAATTGATCCATCTAACATTATTGGAGATAAGAATGCACCCACATAGACAAGGAGGATGAGTAATAACACACCTTCTGCATTTCTGTCAGTTGTGGAGCCATCCTCATTTGAAAAAAGATGCAAAGGATTAATCCTAGGTGAAAGCCATGAATGAAGAGTTATATCAGATTGAAAAGAATCAGACATGGGATCTTGTCTAGAGACCCAAAGGTCACAATGTGATTGGAACAAAATGGATATTCAAGAACAAGTTTGATGAGCATGGAATTGTTATCAGAAACAAGGCTCGACTGGTATGTAAAGGGTAATATCAGATTGAAGGTGTTGATGTTGAAGAAACCTTTGCTCCAGTGGCTAGACTGGAGTCAATCAGTTTGTTCCTTTCCATGGCTCTCCAAAGAGTATATAATGTATATCAAATGGATGTCAAGATAGCATTCTTAAATGGTGTACTCAAAGAAGAATTCTACATTGAACAACCAGTCGGTTTTATTCTTTGTGCTGATGAATCAATGGTTTGTATGCTAAAGAAAGCTCTTTATGTCTTGAAACAGGCACCACAGGCATGGTACTCTAGACTAGATTCTTATCTCAAGAAGCTGGAATTCAAAAGAGGAGGAGTAGATCACAATCTCTATGTGAATAATTCAACAAAATATTCTTTCACGGTTCTCGCTTATGTCGATGAAATTATATTTGGTGGCAGCAGGAAGAAATCAGTGGATGAATTTTCCAATCATATGAAATCAGAATTTGAAATGTCAATGATTGGGGAGCTCACATTTTTCTTGGGACTACAGGTGACTCAAAGGAAAGACTGCACTTTTTTCTCTCAGGAAAAGTATGCAAGAGAGCTACTGAAGAAGTTTTATATGCAAGACTCCAAACCAATGTCAACTACGATTTCTATTTAAACCAATCTTGGAAATCATGAGGGTGGGAAATCTGTAGATCCCACCATATACAAGAGGATTATTGGGAGCCTACTGTACCTAACAGCAACACGACCAGATATTGTCTTTGCCACATGTCTCGCAGCCCACTTTCAGAGTAATCCAAAGGAGGAACATATGGCAACAGTAAAAAGAATCATGATGTATATTCAAGGTACTCAAAATTATGGATTATAATTTGCTGCAGGAAGGGACTGTGAATTAGCAGCATTTTCTGATGCTGACTGGGCTGGTGATGTTGTGGACAGAAAGTCCACCAGTGGTGGAGCATTCTTTATTGGCAATAATTGTGTCGGCTGGTTGAGCATGAAACAAGAAAGTACTTCTCTTAGTACTGCTGAAGCTGAGTATATATCCTCCAAAAAGTCATGCACTCAACTGCTGTGGATGAAGCAACAACTTACAGATATTGGTGATGAGGTAAATCAACCAATGGTAATTTTCTGTGATAACAAGAGAGTTATTGATCTTACGAAGTATCCTGTTCAGCATTCTCGTACAAAACATATTGAAATCAGGTATCACTTTATCAAAGAGAAATTTGAGTAAGGGGTTATTAGAATGGATCACGTGGGAACTGATGAGCAAGTAGCTGATATCCAAACGAAGCCACTGTCAGCAGCTATGTTTGAAAAGCATCGATTGAACCTCGGTGTTCAACCACCTCCTACTGCATAAGGAGGTTCCAGAATTCCCCTCTCCCCGATTATGATAACTATTTTTATCTGTTTATGGATTTGATGCAGGTTTGTGGGGGAGATACTATCCATGGGGAGTATGGACTCAGCTGAACAATGAAAAAATTACCAGTATTTGGGTTTATTGACAATGGGGGAGAAAGGAATAAATTCAGGAATTCTTTGTTGGTGATATGAATAAATTCAAGAATTCTGTGTCGGTGGTAGGATGGGAAATAATTCATTGGTCATGTAATTCTTCTAGGGCGTCATTGAGACTTCCAAAACACTGGAACCCAATTCAAGCTTCCTCTCTTGTTTTGTACACCGAGCATTGCTCACGTAGACTTAGAGTGTTGGCTGAGTTGATTCTTGCATTTTTTTTGGTTTGCACGTGGATGGGGATCTATTGAATGTATTTTCTGGTTTCCAACAAACCCAAAGGGGGAGATTGTTGGAACCATGGTTTTATATGCATGAATTTGAGTATGGTTTGTGTTTGTTGTCAATCCTCAGTGGACGCAGTGAGCTATCAGTTCTGGTCTTTGATGCAAGAAGAGTCTCGTGCTAAGAAGAGACACAGACTTCAATGTAAATATATTGAAGAGACCTTCACGTCTATAAAATGAGTGGGACTTCACCAACAACAGTGAGCCAGGGGGAGTCAATGGGAGTGACTCAAGGGACGCAGTGAGCTATCCCTGAACAATTGTAAAGGCAGTGGGCCTGGGACAGAGTGACTATGCCCGAAACATTGTAATCCACAACTAGTGAAGATTAGTGGAATTAGGTACGACCGGAAACTTGTCGGCGTATGCTCCTCGGACGTATCCCTTAGTGGTGAACAAAGTAAAATTGTTGTGTCATCTCTTTTGCATGAGAATGTTTGATTGCTGGTTATATTCATCATACAGGTTCAAATAGTTCCTACCAACATGGGAACAAGATCCTTTAATTTAAAAGAAAAACTTGACACCCTGATTCACCTCTCCCCTCTCAGGGTTTCCTAGGGTCCTACATGATCAAATTTACAGGTCTAGTTATTTTTATAAGGTGGACCTTCAGTCGGGATATCACAAATTAACGGTCTGGAAGGATGATATTCCCTAGACTACCTTTCAAATGACGTATGGACACTATTTGTTCATATTAATTACCTTTTGACTAAATATTTCTACATCAATTTTCTTGGATTTATCAAATAGAGACTTTAGATATTACCTATACAAATTTTTGGTAATCTTTATCCATGATATTATGATATAAATTATGGGAAAGGAGGAACATTAGAAACATTTGAATAATGTGTTAATTACTTTGTGAAGAGAGAAGTTGTATGAAATATAAAGTAAATGTGAGTTTCGGATGGAGGAAGTATCATTCTTGGGGAATGTTATAACCATCAATGAGATATCTATGGGCCCTTCCAAGACAAAGGTGTTTGAAGATTGGCCTACCCCAACATATGTAACAGAGATACATAGCTTTTTTGGGTCTATAATGGTATTATCGATGATTTGTGAAGAAAATTTCAGAATATTCGACCCAAATGACCAAGGTGACATAAAATGAAGTATATTTTTCCTAGACATAAGAATATAATGATTTTTTTAAGGAGATGGAAAAGAGTTTAATCACTATAACAATACTCACACTACGAACAACTGAAGAAATAATGGTGGCGTAAAGTGGTATTTCCAAGAAGGGACTAGGTTGTGTGATGATGAAAAATTATAAAGAGATATCCCACACTTCAAGGAAGCTAAAAATATATGAGAAAAACTATCATACACATGATCTGGAGTTGGAGGCTGTGATCATTTCATTAAAAATCTGGCGACATTATCTCTTTGTGGAAAAGTGTGAGATATAGACTGATTACAATAGTCTCAAATATATATTCACAAAAATATAGCTTAATATGGACCATAAAATATAGATACGGCTCATCAAGGATTATGACTTCTCAATCCACTACTATCCCAGTTAGGCAAATAAAGTAGAAGATGCTCCCAGTAGAAAAACTCTTGCGTCTTTATCAATGTTAATAGTTGAAAAGGATCACATAATCATATTTTTGTAGAGGATGTACATTAGAATCATTAAGGGAGGAACATCATCAGTAATTTATCAAATGATTGCTCAACCATCCCTCATAGAGAAGATAAATGATGCTCAAATAAAATACATGGAAATTCTAAAAACGGTGGAAACTATTAAAAATTGGAAATCCTTTGAGTTCATGATTGATGATGAAGGAGTTATATGATTTGGTTTTGATTATGCGTATAATCTGATCCAGAGATAATGAAGGATCTTTTTAATGATTCACATAACTCAACCTTCTATATTCACCCAAGGAGCACAAAGATGTGTTGAGATCTCCGAGAGAACTTTTGGTAGGAAAATACGAAGAAGGATAGTGCTAAGTATATATCAAAGTTCTTAGTATGAAAAAAAGTGATCAATGAATGATAGAAGTTTATAGGGATGGTGTGAGAACTTAAACATGGACCTTGACACTGGACATCCCAGAACAGGTAGAGCAAACATGGCTATATGGGTTATTGTGGATCTTATTACAAAGATAGCTCACATTATCACAATTCAAGAAGAATTATCATTGGATTAGAATTCACAGATATATATCAAAAAGGTGTTATATATTAATGGAATACCTTTATATATTGTATATGATAGACATCCTACATTCATCTCAAAGTTTAGAAAAAGTCTCCAACATGGTCTAAGAACAAAACTGAAATTTAGTATGGCCTATCATCCTCAAGCAGATGGCCAGTTTGAGTGAACTATATAGACTCGTGAAGATATACTAAGGGCATGTTCAATGGACTTCAAAATAGAATGGGACCAACATCTTCCAGTAGTCTACTTATTATACAATAATAGTTTCCACTCGATCATCTGAGTGACACAATATGAAGCCCATTATGGGAAAATGTGTAGAACACCTACGTGTTGGGATAATGTCAGTGAGTGTAAGCTGATAATACCTAAAATGGCCCATGAAATGGTGGAGAAGGTAAAAACCATTCAGAATCAGAATAAGGTATCCCAATATTAAAAAAAAATTGCAGACAATCGTCAACAAGCGCTTGAGTTCTATGATAGAGACATGGTATTTCTATGAATATCTCATTGGAAGACGGTCATGGGGTTTGGGACGAAAGGAAAGTCGACACCCATGTACATCGGCCCCTTTGAGAATCTTGATCATGTTAGGGTTGTGGCCTATAGACCAGAACTTCCACCTACCATGTCCAATGTACATGATTCCTTTCATGTATCCCTCTTAAAGAAGAACATACCAAACCCTTCACAAGTACTACCCATAGAGTTGGTATAGTTGGGAAAGGATATTTTTTACGAGGAGAAGAAAGTGATGATATTTGAACATAGAGTTAATTTTCTACCAAGCAAGACTACTCGCCTAGTCAAAGTATTATAGTGTAACCATAAGTATGAAGAGGAAACATGAGAACTTGAGGAGTTGATGAAGTAAAAGTACCTGCACTTGTTTATGGATTAGAATGTAAAATGAAATTTCAAGAGGAAAATTCAGTAAGGGAGAAATAATGTAACAACCTAATGATTTATCATTGGAAACTCCCTTTTTATAATTATGACATATAATCAAATGAAATCACAATATAATGAAGTTTTAAGTACAATGTGACCTTGATGAATTATATTTTCACTTTTGGGATTTGAATTTTGAAAATCTAACATACACAGTTGCGATTAGTAAGATGTTTGGAGTTCGATAAGTCAAAAATTATTTTTGGTGAATAGTAATTGACCCTTATGAACAGTAATGTTTACCATATAAATAGTAATACGACCCTTATAAATATTATATTGTCCAAAATAATATAAAACTTACCCATGAATGTGTAAATAAAATTTAGGCATCTTATAAGTTATAATATGACTGTAGTAAAAGTATTGGTAATTTTATAAACAATAAATAATTATTTAAATTTAATTAATTAATTTAAAATAAAATGAATATTCTTAAAAGGACTTCATAAATATAAAATTTTATGTCTCTGGTTTTATAATAATTTTATAAGACACTGTGTAATTTTTGAATGCATTGTAAAATCAATTGTAGTTGTAAAATCATTATTCTTCATGAAAATTATGATTTTAATTAAAAATTAAATTAATAAATCATAGAAAATTAATTTTGAAAAATATATATCATTTATTGATTCTACATATCAAGAAATTATTTGGCTTAATTTTTGATATTTTTGAAAAATACTCGGATATTTTAGGAATAATGAAATAAGATAATTTAACATATATATAAATTATAAGCTAAATTGACTATTCCTAGAATCATGGATGATGCAATAAACCGTTGCTGAAATTGAAAAAC
Organism: Viscum album; assembly: GCA_963277665.1. Classification (NCBI taxonomy): domain Eukaryota; kingdom Viridiplantae; phylum Streptophyta; class Magnoliopsida; order Santalales; family Viscaceae; genus Viscum; species Viscum album. Next base: position 1,271,580,987 of record OY728132.1, on the reverse strand, counting down.
AAATATTACTACTTTTGGTCATGGAATCATCACTATTATTTTATTATGGAATAAATAATAAACTAATGATTAAAATATTAAAAAACCATCCACCCCTCCACTATAAAAACCACTCATACTCCATTTTTCTCTCTACTCTTCTCAAGCCTTGTTCCTTACCAAAATTAATACAATAAATATCCCCAAGATCCTCCACCTTTTCCAACATCCCTTGTTATCCTGAAAATAGAAAATATTCACCCCTTAAGTGGCTCTCAAGGAATATTAAATCAAGTGTTAAATTCCTCTTTTTTATATTTTCGTTTCACGTTCCTTTGTTCCCTTTTCCTTCTTAAACTCTCCTCATACAAGAGGAATGAAAAATCTAGTACCATAAATATTCTTTAATTTTGTTATTATATTGTGATAATTAACTATCATGTCTCTTATACTGTCCTTTTATATGAATGAAATGAAAACACCATCCGAGAAGTGTAAATTTTTCACTTTCAATGAAGATGGGTTATCAATTTACGTTACCATCTTCAATTCTGGTTCTGAAACCATTTTTTTAGTGAATCTAGACTATTAAAAATGTATTTTCTCTTATGTGATGTTATTTAACCCTTTCTCACAAATTATGTAAACTTTTAAAACAAAACAAATTAATAGTGTACAAAATCGCCAAATTAATCCAATAGTTTATCATTAATGTTTTATATAAGGATTCACCTTCACATTAAATAACCAAATTAATTTTATAACCATGTAACCATATAGATGTTAACTATTTTTATATAACATAAATTATGGAAAACCATCTTTATCCTACATGATTGTCCTGACATGAATATAGGTGAACTGATCATTAAAACCACGGAAGAAAATTCTCCAAAACAATGAAATTCAACATATTAACTTACCGAAAAAGACATGAATAAACCATATAAGGTTATAATAAATCCATAAAATGTATTTTATGTTTTATAATTATTAATTAATGAATTAATTTGATTAATCTGGTCATTAAGAACAATTAAGAAAAAACACAATTGGTCTTAAGTTATGTGATCCTCAATTTCTCACATTTATTCATGAAAATCTTCTATGTTATGTCCTTTAATGAGAAATTCCTATTATTGTGGAATGATTTTTCACATTTCTCATACTACCCTAATGATGTATATGATATGAGAACCCCCTTCTATATCTCATTAAGCTCTCATATATACACATGATACCATGTCGATATTCCGTAAGGGATTCTACCCGAACCTCCATTATTATTTCGGGTTGCTTTATCTTTCTTTTTACCCAAATGATGTTATTTTTTATTTTAATGTAAATATTCTAAATTTTGTTTATATTCCTAAAATTCTTGTATCAATATCGATTCATAATTGTCTCTTATGTATATACTTGTTTTTAAATGTTTCCATCCTCAATACATCCTAAAAAAAAACTTGTTTAAAGGGAACATCCTAAAATCTTAATCAATTTCAAGATAACTCTATAATCTGTATTAATAAACCATAATTTTTCAAAAAGAAATGTTTTTATTAATAAATGATTCTTGTTTCAGTTCTGGTTTTATATAAAATACTATTCTCTTTTTTATTTTAAAGGCTATTTAGTATTTTCCTTAAAACTGCAGTAAAAAGTTTTAATGCTAAAATTTCATAAATATTATTCTTACGTATTGTCTCTTATGTTTGAAACCAATTTCCATGATATATTATTATTTAACATTATTAGTATCCATGTTTTCTTAATTAATTTATTTCACGGACACATTTATGACACAACCATATATTATATATAATGAATATTTCTGAACATGTTCTGATGGGTATGCCTAGATATTGCTCCAATGTATTGGGTGAAGTTGAGTGTCATGAGATGATAAGAGCAACGGTATTGGTGGTTAGAATTGACTCATTATAATATGTTCAATGGCATTGGAGGTAAACCTTTACATGTGCTCCCCTATGTAAAACTATCCTTGACTTGTGCTAATGTCATGATTTATTTTTCTCCCACAATACTATGGATTCATGTTTATATAATCCCCTGTTTATGTGTTATGATTCCATGTGTTCCATGCATTTTTTTTCATTATTCCAAGCCTTCTAACCCAGGTGTTAATGTTTTTTTTTCTATTTTTTTCCTTAATGGGAATTTATCTCATCCCTTCATTCATGTGATCCCAAGGGTACCCTTTGGAGATGGAAGGGCTCAAAGGAAGTTAGGAACTCTTTATGATGATAATATAATGATTTTTTTTGTATGTGGTTTTCAATTTTTTGTACCTAGACATCATTGACTATAGAATTCATTATCCTTTTATTTTTCCAGATGTATATAAAATCTTAAAATAATGTAATGTAATGTGTAAAATGTTATGGTCGCTGTAGTATTAGATATGGATTCCCAATTTATATCTCTTTTTTGGATATGATTATATGGAGAATTGGGAACATACCTGCTTTTGAGAACATAATACCACCCTTATACTGATTTCTAGTTAGAGATCTCAACTCATGTTCTTAAAGTAATGTTGAGAGCCATCTTCCTTGATTTTTTTGCTTCTAGAAAGAGGCATAAAGAAATGATCATGTTCAGCTAAAACAATTGATATTAGAAGGCGATACAAAGGGGACCTTATGAGGATTTATATGGTAGGACATGTCGATCTTCCATGCACTAGATAGAGTTAGTAGATGAAGATTTATAGAGAATGTGTCTCATTTTGTATAATATAAATTATTCATACTTTATTTGTAATTGGATGTCTACTGCAAAATTTAAAAAAAAATTACTAAAATATTTTTCGATGACCTCAACTATTCGATGTTGAGGATCATGTATTTTTATACAAAAAATGTATTATGGGATAGGGTACTCTTTCACCTTGATATGTTTGTTCATTTGATATTCTATAGGGAGTTGAGATGGTATCTTATCGATAGATGTTTTCTCAGAGTTAGAGAACCATGCCTGACCTCTTCCCTATATGTTAGCCATGTTGTTATCAATCAGTCCAATCGTACACTCTAAAACTAGATGAGGTTGAGTTATAGGTTTATTAGTCTTTCAAGGATCATCCTATAATTATTATTGGAAGGTAAAAAAGTATTTATGACTCTTGTTAGTACCTCTGGTATGGGTGATATGGCCTCATGACCATTTATAGGATGATATTTGGGAGCCGGAGACTAGTGTACGTTCTAAGTGGCCAGAGTTAGTATCACTCTATTTTTTACCACCACTAGAAATGATATTTTGGGGAAACTAATTTAATGGGGAAGGATTATAAGATCCATGGTTTTTATATGAGTTACATATCTTTTTTCTGTTTAAATAATTTGTTTTGACATAATGTAAGTGACTTTTAGGGTCACATGAGTTTCAGGGTTATATAGGGATTCTTCATAGCCTAATGTTCCAGTATATAAAAATTAAAATTGGAATGAATGTTATGAAAAAATTGTGGGACCCAAGACGCATTGTTTGGTGAAACTGTGTGAGGTCGCCCTGCCCTCTATTAGGAGGCACATGATTTGTGGATACCATACAGATAGGGGTACAAGCCAATGAAGTCCATATTTAGTTTTTCATATAGGTTTACAGCATTGTTTAATCATAGTTAGTCTAACCATGTGCATAAATATTTTTAGGAACACCTTGAGGTGTGATGTGATATGGTTGGTGAATACATTGGCCAACCATGTTGTAAAACTATGCGACCCATTGTTTTTGGGAAAAATGACCAAAATTTCCATATTTATTTTAAACATTTATCTCAATCTTCATCAGATAATTTATCCAAAAACATGAGGTCCTCCAATTTTTTCTCCTTCAGTGCCTATGTCAAGGTTTGGCTCTACTTCATCCGTCCAGACAAGGATTCGAACAACGTCAGTCTCATTGGATTCATACCGGTTATTTTTGTATGACTCTTATACTATTATTTATTTGTATTGGTATCAACTAGGTTTTTTACGTGCAAGAAATTTTTCCCTATTTTTTGTATTTTTATATATTCTATATGATTCTTCTGATCTATAATAATTCAGAAGTCGATAATAGGGGATTTAAGTACTATAGATCTATTTTAGGTGATCTATACATTTTCTCTTCTAGTTTGGTTCATTTATAGGCCATAATTTTATTGTTCCACAATCCATAAATTCTACAGTTTCCTCATGAATTAATTAAATTATTTATGTTGGTGAATTAGAACATTTTTTTTCTTGAGTTTCTTTTTATGGTTTGAGTTCCTTTATCTACCAATGTCCACCCTTGGTGTGCGCCCTTGATTTTGATCATTGTTATACCACCCTGGTTGGTTCGTGTATGGTTTTCACTCATTTGGGATGCTTCTAAATTGTATGACATTAATTGAATTTATTTGGATAAATTTAGGACACTTATTCCCTATTTGGAAATGAAATGTGATATTTATTTTTTTAATTGGATTTTATAGACATTTAAGAAATATGTTCGAAAAACTCCTAGAATGTGATTATTTATGAAATAATAAATATAATGAGATGATGAATGAATATGGTGGTGGATAAATTGGTTGTATACCATGGATTAAGATTCCACAGGATTATATTACATTTATAGTCCCTTTTTCATGATTTTAGTATTGGATTCCTTGGATCTGTTTCTTCTATGGATCAAAATTCTATAAGATTTCTCACACCATTATACCCCTTAGATCCCACTTTCCTTGACTCATATTGGAAATTTTCAATAAACATGCTCCTAGGAATCCACCTAGGTATTTATAATGGTTCTATTGAGTTTCTCCTTTAACTTGATGTGGATTTATGGCCTTCTATACCTTGGATCATGCTCTTTCTGGTCTAACTCTATTGATTACACGACACATCCATTGTGGATGAAATTTTATTTTATGATGTGGTCATGATTCATATTATATAAAGGATTATGTGACATGAGTATGATATATATTATAACTACATTACATAGAAATGTATTTTTGATTATTTTTCCCTTTCCATGCAGATATCCTTATTATAAGTATTGGATTTTGTGGGTATACTATAAACTATCACTTGTATGTTTATATTTCTCAGTATACCATGAACATAATATATTTGTTTCATTAAAATGATCCATGTTTCTCTAAATAAGACCAGAATTTTATTTTCGTAACATTATATGGGTGGTATGTATTTAATACTTCCAATATATATATTACACAATCTGGTTGTGTTGAGGACCCCATTGGTGGTGGACTAAAGAGTGTTATCTCACAACCTGTTCACTCATCCATTGGGTACCTGGATGGATTTCATTAATATAGAAAGGTACTAGGTCAATCCCCCCTATATGGTGATTTATTTGATTGTTTCATTGGTTTAGGGGATCAAAGGATCGAGCTTGGATCATGATGCTTACCATGTTTTTATTTTGGGACTTTTTCTTAGTTTGATAAATGTAGTATACTAGATGATTTTATTCTTGTTTTTAATAATATTTAGAGACATGAAATGAGACATCTTATTGTATATGAGATTATATTTGGAATTTTTTCCTTTCATTGATTTTTATCTTATATCTAGTTGATTAACTACTTTTGTTATTGACTGTTGATATTATAAAACAATGTTATACTTCAATACGAGGCAATAGTCACCACACAGACACACTCTAGGCCCTCACAGAGAGTTGCCAACCTCTGGAATACAAAGATAAATGATTGGGTATCTTTATCCCATTGGATCGGGGAACTTCATAGAGTCATGTGAGTCATGATGTTATAAATATTTAATGTGTGTTTCCAAAATTTCCCTCTCATACACTTATAATAAGAGTATCATTACAGATACTTTTATTACAGCATTACCTTAGAATATATTTCTATAAATGTACAATTGTTTTACTACTAAAACTATCTCCCACTAAATTAGGACAATTTATACCATTATTTAGCTTCTTTTTCCCATTTCTATATCTATTTAAAATAGAAAACTCAATCTCTCGACGTAAGTATTACCTTGTTTGCAATATTTTCTACATAATATTCCTATTCCCAACCACTTATATCCATAAAAATAATTAAATAATTATCATTATTACACTGAGATTTTAGAATATTAATGGAAGAACCATTAATTATTCATTTTCATCCAATAATAGAAACATAAGTATCATTAGTGTGTGGGTGCTGATTACCATCCCCATGAATAGATGCTTACTATTTTTATCACCATGACTCATTATAGGTTTTAATAATCGAGATGATGAATTAATATGATCTCAATAATATAACCACAAATCAAATTTTTTTAATATTTTATATACCTCAATAATCTAACAATTATTGATAAATTGAATATTTAATTGTGCATACATGTATGGAACCGTCTCTATGAGTGAGATATTTATTTTTTCATCATTAAAAAATTAACGTATAAAAAAATTATTTAGTATATATATTATTGATTAACAAATTTATAATATTTTTATTATGATTCTATTGTGTGTAAATTTTAGCCACTGTAAACATATATGTGGAATTATAGTGGAATTTATAGAACAATCCCCAGTATACAATGTTTGTAGAAATTATGATAAAAATAAATAAAAAGGATAATAAATGGTATTAAATAGAATTAAAAATTGAATAATGTTCTTTGAAATTTAATTAACAATTTTTTTAATTATTCTAGGAGTTAACTTAATGTGTAGAGTGAGTCCAGACCTCATGTATGGGATCTTCCATACCACACTCGTTTCCTATCAGTAATATGAATTTTTAATTATTATCGTTTTATAAAGAAATATTCAAATGAAAATATAATAAATTTATATATATAAATCCATTACTTATTTATCAAGGTAAATATTCTATTCATTAATGGTGTTAAACATGTGTTTAGTTCATTTAGAAATTATTAATTTTATATTACCACAATTTGGAAAACATTCCTATTTCTTATTTCATGTCAAGAATCACACCAATCAAGTGATTTTAAACCATGAATTACGTTTAAAATAATAATTATTATATACATAGTCATGATATTAAAATTATGGTTTTATGGAAATAATAACTCATTCAAACTCTTAAAAAATTTAAAATAATTTCATAATGCATCACCCAAGTAGTTCAATTTTATTGCTAATTCTCTAGACCATTCACATTAATTTTTTAAATCCAAATTCCAGGTATATGATCCATGTCCTATTTTGAATTATTAAAGTCTAATATAACATAATTTATTCTTCTTTTGGGAATCAATATAAGTTGTCTTCAGTTATGACTTGATTCAAAATTATAATCCCACATAAATCCCATGGGTTATATAGTTATTATTAATTATATATGGTTTCGTTTCCTCATGTGGAATTAATATATGATTTTCATTATTTTATGGGTGGTACCTGAATTATATATCCCCATAATTAATTTTGAAAATAATTATAACTCACGAGATGTTATGTAATGGATTACAAAGTGAACCTAATCCACAATTTGACTTTTTTACATTATGATGATTATGTTGAGAGTAACCCTAGCATTGTGTTTACAATGTCATGTATTATGTTGTTCCCGAATATAACATGATTTAATTATTTTATTATATTATTTCCCTATTACATGTTTACATATATATAATCACCCTCTTTATGATATCATGTTTTCCCTTTTACTCAATTGTTATTTTTTTTATTTTTTGGCATATTCCCATACTGGACATTCAAGATCACCCTTGTCCTTATGAGTTTCCCATCAGTAAACTATATAGTTTTAGAATATTTTCTATAATTAAGATCACTATATGATGTTTTAAACAAATAATATGTATGTATGAGTAAAATGATTTATATATGTTTCCAGTAATCTATTGACATAAATAATCTGCATTAATGATTATTATTTGTCCGAAAAGCATGTCAAAATCATGAATTATTATGTGTTTAATGATTTTGTGTACATACTTCCAATTTAAATTGTAATGATATTCCACTTCCTCATATTTTAAAAAAAATAAACCTCCATGGTCAACAAGAAATGTATAAATTGGATTATTATAGTGATTCTGTATTTTCATACATGGATAATACATCATTTTATATGAATATTCAGCATATTGCAAAAGTAAACTCCCAAAGACCATAATAGTTTACCGTGTTTTAAAAATAGGAACATAATATTCTATCTAGGTGAGATATATTAAATTTATTTAGTAATGATCGTCCCCTATAGTACATATACTTGAAACATTCCTTCATAACCTAGAGTAAGTAAACATAAGAAATGGGTGGGCTTGAATGACCAGTACAAGTAAATAGGGAAAATGCATAAGAATAACATGAAAATAAGGTTATGAGAACATGAGGATAACATTTAATGATCATAACATTCATATCAATGGTAATAATTATGAGCTATGGAATAAATAATAGAAGTTCATAAGACATGAATTATAATAATAAAAAGTGAGGAATCCATTGAAGTGTGACATTTGAATAAGACATGGAATTGTGTCATACACATTGACTTATAAGATTGTGAAGATATATAAGTAGAAACGTGTTCACACATTTTGTTAAAGACATGAAATAAGGCCCTCTCATAGACTTATGGACGTGCAACCAGGTCTATACATAATGTTGTCAACCTGCAACCAAGTTCATTCATAACATTGTAAACATATAAATAGTTTCAGAGATAAAATTATGGACTTCAAACAAAGTCCATGAATAACATTGTAAAGAAGTATTTAGGTTCATTCATAAAATTATGAAAACATAATAACATTCACACATAACCTTGTGAACATGTAATCAAGATCATGCATAATCATATGGACATCCAACTAGGTGTATGAATAACATTGTCAACATGTAATTAGGTTCAAACATAAAATTTATACTCATGAGTAATCCATTATTACTCATTTAATTGGAGGGAGATATTGGTACCACCCATTTCATAAAAAAATCCTTCATACATTTTGTAAAACCTCAAGGTTTTGAAAATAAATATAGAATTCAATTTTATAATCTATCCATTAAACACAACTTTGCCTCTTTTATGTTTTGAATTTCGAAAAATGGTCATCTAGAGTTGTGTTCAGTAAGTCATCTGGAGTCTGATTGAACAAATTTGATTTTTCGTGAATAACAATATACCCATATGAATAGTAATATGAATAGTAATATGTCCCTAGTGAATAGAAAAAAATAGTATTATTTTATTTTCTTAAGGAAATAAGATAATGAGATCTTAATTAGTTTTTCAATGAGAAATAAAACTTATTGCACTTTAAGATTTTTATTTTTCAAATTAACTATGACTTAATTTAAAAACTAAATTAATACTATTTAGAAAATTATTATTGAAAAATGGATTTCACTTTTGAATTTTACACATCGAAAAATGGTTTGGGTGAATTTTGGGAATTTTTCTGAAAGAGTTGATTTTTCAGTGAATAGTAAAAAATACATTTTTCAGTTTCGGTGTGTTTATGAAATCATTAATGATGTAATAATGATGTCATAAATCTGGTCGAGTTGTTAATAGATAAATAAGATGTGAGGTGTCCCAAGTGGCTTTAACCATGGGAAAATACCATGGGCAAGCCCATGGTTTTGCAAATACCGCCCATGAGGTGTCCCTTGGAAATTATTAAAATAATCCCTCACTTTTCCTATAAACACCAACTCTTAACTTCATTGAATTCATTCCCAATTCTCCCTAAATGAAGCTATTTCCTCATTAACTTCATAGTATTCCTCCCAAGGATTCCCCAAGCCCAAAAAGTCCCAACCTCTAAGTTCAAAGGGTTACTCTACAAGGTAAGAAAATCATAAATTTCTTTCTTTTTTCCTTTCAAGTTCTCTTTTATGTGGTATATCTTTCAAGTTTCCATAACATGATTTTATTTTTCTTATTATTCTTGATCTAATATGTATTATGATTCATTTTTGGGTAGTTTACCCTTTTCCCCTCTCATTTTAATATTTTCTAAAAACATGTTGCGTAGCAGTTAGGCTACCGAATATTTGTAAGCGATTTCAAAATTATTCTTTTATTTTGAGATCTTTTTTTATTCATTATTCATCTCTTCTTATCCAATAAGAAAGAAATATCTATATTCTTGTATATTCTGGATGTTATCATGTTCATGAGAAATTAATCAGTCTTTTTCTATTCCCCCACTTGTTCAAGTAATTAAAAACATTGTCCGTGAGGTGTCGAATTACCGACATCGTAGATGATGCGATTCCAATTTGTATTAATTCTTTCAAGTCTGGTCATGAAACCATTTATATGGTTGAACCAAGTAATAATATATGTGTTATGACAAACCCATTTTTCTCTAATTCTTTTGTACTCATGGTTCAATTTATAAAACAATATGAGGTTGTTATTATCAAAGAACCACTAAAATGATCTAAACGAACATCATTAATGTTTTAACTAATGAATCATCATCATGGTATATAACCCAAAATCATAATAAGATCATTTATATCTCCATAATTTATTTAATAATATGTATTAACAATTCTGTATGTTTAACCATGTTTCATGTGGACTTCCATTCATGGAAACAAGTAAACGAACCATGAAAACCAAGGGAGAAAATGCTTCCAAAACATGAAAATTCAACCAATTGAACCCATAGAAAGGTCCCTGAATGAACCTAATAAGGTTATAATGAATCAATTACATGTATAGGAGGTTCTTGAAATATTAATTAATGAAGATAAATGTTATTATTCAGGTCATTAAGACAAACGAAGAACACACTCAAGCATAAAGTAAGGGGTTTCTCATCTAACATTCATTTCTGTGAGATTTTCATTGTTCACCACTTATCTCTTGTATATGGAATATGTGTACTTCCATTTGATATATAATAACATGATTCTATTTATATTAATTTTATTCAGTGATTCATTTTATGTTCATTATGTTCTGGTCATATGATTCGACTGATTACATTGTGGTAAGGGACTTCGTATTAACTACCTTTTCATTGTGACTAACGTTGTATTGTGCACCTAACAATACTTATGTGGTGTACCTACTGCCCATTTGAGATAAATTTTCATTTAAAATTTTATTTATATTAAATATCCATAATCTCATTCCACGGATGGGTTTTTTGTCTAAACCGTATACCATTTTACATACGGTATTTATTTGGAAAGTTATTTTAATAATGGAAATATTGATGAATCTGTATACTCTACTCCATACGGATATTGAAAAGGCATATTAATCATGTATTGAATAAATTTATAAAGAATTATTTGGACATGCAGTGGCGGGTGGGGCCCACTATATCCCATCGATGCATCAGTATGTCTCATGAGACAAAACAGTTTGGCGAAAAACCCTTCGAGTTTGTTTCCAAAAATTATAAGGGTTTCGACCCCTAGAACTAAAACATTTTTACGGTATTATGATTTCATGTGTCAGATACATGACGTCCAAATATAAACATTCTCTTTATTCATTATTAGTTATTATTATTATCCTTGATGTTTTCACTATGACAAAATCTATTGATGCAGTTTCATTCTCAGTTTATTAATGGCATTAGTAGTTTATTTATTCAATATTCCATATTGATTATGTAAGATTGATTGTGATTCACTTATTATTGTACACATTCTTCTGCTATTTGTAACCCTTACTGAGAATTTGAGCTCACCGCTTTTATTTTCTACCTTCAACGGCTGATGAAGAGAAGATCTTTTATTGTGTTCCTGAGGATGCTGTTTTTAGTTTTTGTTATGTATTGTATTTTGTAAACTTTTCCAATGTAATTTCAGTAACATATATATATATAGTTTCTTCAATACTACTAAACTGATTTTTCCTTTGGATTTTCATTCCATCTAACCATGATATAATAACAAGTAATGCACCGGCTTCAGGCTAGAGGGGTCAGAGTGTTACAGTTGGTATCAAAGGAAGTTTAGTAGAAAACTTGGAAACTAGAGTATGAAATGTATAGTAGGGAACAAAGACCTAAGGTATTATCTGATGATTAACATAAAAGAATGTCCTGGTATTTTTTTAAGGAATAATTTATGTGTATATTTTATGAAATTCGTCTCTATCTAGATACGAGCAGGTAGAGACGGCTCTGTCACAGATGTATCTAGGGGTAAAACCCAAAAACACCACTTTGAGCTAGAATTGAACGGGAACTGGTGCACAACAGTGGCCCTTGCTTCACACTTGGTTATGACACTCCTAGGGGATATGCTTAGGATAATTCATATTTTATTTACAATCCATTATGAATTATTTAATGTAAATTTTTCCTTAGAGGAACCTTATTTATAAGATGAGCTATGCATGGAATTTCAATCTAAGTTGATTGATTTTATATTTAAGATTCATAAACTAATCTAGTGTTTCCCATTATTTAGAAATGGAATCTAATGAAAGAAGGGGAATCAATACTCTTGGGCAAGGTAGGTATCTCCCTACTGAGAAATTCAACACAGTCACCATTGGAGAATATCAGATCATGAACACATTTTTACAACTTACTCAAGTTGTAACGAATAACCTTTCACCACATGTGTTGGATCGTTTCATGCGGCAGAAGGCCCCATCTTTTAGTGAGACTACTAATCTTGTGGTTGCTGTGCAATGGATCAATTCCTATGAAAAGATATTAATGTCGTTAAGATATAATGAAAATGAAAAGGTAGTACTGGCAGTATATTGTCTCAAGGGCGATGCTGATCAACGGTGGTCCCTAATTCAAAATACCATGGTGGAAGAAGAGATAAAGGATATGGAATGGAGTACTTTTAAGGAAATATTCTTCAAAAAATATTTCCCTCAAGAGAAATGAACTGAAATGAAGAGGAAATTCCTTGGCTTGAAACAAAGTGAAGAAGACAATGATACAGAGTATGAGGATACCTTCACAAGGCTAGGCAGGTATGTCATGGATTACGTACGTGACTTGGCTGACAAGATTAATCATTTCAATGAAGGTCTTAAGCCAAGTCTTCTAAGGGAACTGGCTTCTCAATAATTTTCATCATATGATGAAATTGTATCAAGTTCCATCAAAACAGAGAAGGAATTTCCTAGATCAATTTTTTTCAAAGGAAACTAAGATAAGAAGTGGTATTATGATAACAAAGGAAAAGGAGAAGAACCAAAGAAGAGCAAGGGAACAAATAGCTTCCTATTATGAGAGAAATATGGAAAGAATAATCTCAGTAAATGCTTGAAAGTCATGGTAGTCTGCTATAATTGGGGACAAAAGGGTCATCGATCTGAGGAATTCAAGGGGAAGAAACAATTAAATGATATTCAATGATACAATTAAAGAAAGATGGGAAACTATGAAAATGAGTGTCCTAATAACCAAGGAAACATGCCTCAGAAAAAGCCAAGAGAGAAAGGGAGAGCCTATGCGATTACAACCATGAGGGTTGAAGTTCTAATGATGTGGTGGCAGGTACTTTAATTGTTTCCTCAAACTTAGCCAACAGTTTATTTGATTCTGGATCATCGCATTCATTTATATCCACTCAGTTTGCGAAGAAAATTAGATATTTCCAATTTGATTTAATAAAGGAGTTTTCAGTAAAAACACCCATGGGGTGTATATTGGCAATGAAGGCATGTCATCTAGCCCCCTCCAAACACCAAAACATGCTTTAGTTGCTAACCATATTATCATACCCATGACTAAATTGGATATAATTATCGGTATATATTCGCTACCAAATTATGATGCAAGGATTTATTTCAAGAAAAAGGATGTTACAATTTTTGAAAATGGTGTAGAATCCCTTGTCTTTAGGGCAGAAACTTCTCCACCTGATTCTTATCTAGAACCACCCCCAATAGCTCTATTGAATTCAATACTTGTAGAGGATGATAAATCAATATCTATGGGAGAGGAAAGAAATATTCAAATTGAAGATGTGCACATAGTGAAAGAGTACATTGATGTATTTACAGAGGATGTACCTAGACATCCTCCAGAGCGGGGAGTTGAGTTCTTTATTGATTTAATTCTTGATGCAAGACCTATATCAAAGACTCCCTATAGAATGGCCACTGTGGAATTAGTATATCTAGAGAAACAACTATAGGATTTGAGTGAAAATGATTTATTCAACATATTGTTTCTTCATGGGGATCCCCTATCCTCTTTGTCAAGAAAAAATATTGATCCATGAGGCCTTCCATTGATTACAGGAAAATCAATGCTATAACAATAAAGAATAAGTATCCTTTTCCCCGGATTGATGATATATTTGACCAAATTCATGGATCTCAATAATTTTATAAGATTGACCTTCGATCTGGATATCATCAACTGCGTGTGAGGAAGGAAGATATTCTGAAGTCAACATTTGGAACCAGGTATGGGCATTATGAGTTTACAGTGATGCCTTTTGGACTGAAAAATGCACCCTCTATTTTCATGGATTTAATGAATATATTTTTCAAGGAATAACATGATAACTTTATTGTGGTATTAATTGATGATATCCTGGTATACTCAAAAATCTATGAAGACCATGAGTATCATTTTCAAACTATTCTGAAAACTGTTAGAAGAAATTAGTTATATGGGAAGTTTAGAAATTGCGAATTCTGGCTACAGTCAGTTTCTTTTCTAGGCCATATTGTCTCTAAGGATAAAATCCTAGTTGATCCAACAAAGAAAAAAGAAATCCAAGAATGTCCCATGAAAAAAAACATAACTGAGGTATGCGGTATTATTGGATTAGCAGGTTATTATCGGCGTTTCATGCAGAATTTTGCCCGAATGGCTAACCCGCTAATGAAGCTCACACGTAAAGGGGTTAAATTTGTTTGGATAAAATATTGTGAATAATGTTTTGAAGAACTGAAGAGAAGATTAGTCAGTGCTCCTATATTGACTCTACCATCGGGGAATGATGAGTTTGTTGTTTATAGTGATGCTTCAAAGAAAGGACTTGGTTGTGTCCTTATGAAAAATGATACAGTTATTGCTTATGCATCATGACTGCTAAAAGTCCATGAGAAAAACTATCCTACATATAATCTTGAGTTATATTCTCTAATATTTGCTTTGAAGATATGGAGACATTATCTTTTTGGTAAAAAAATATGAGATTTATACTAATCACAAGTGTTTGAAGTATATTTTCTCACAGAATTAACTCAACATGAGGAAAAGGAGATGGATTGAACTATTCAAGGATTACGATTGCACGATACAATACCACCCAGGGAAGGAAAATAAGGTGACAAATGCTTTGAGCATAAAGTATCATGGAGTCTTGAACAAGATGAGAGTTGAAAGGGATCCAATTTTCATGGATATAGTAAAAATGGATATGGTAATATCTATGGAAGGTGAAACATCAATGCTTTTCGAAATAGTTTCCAATCCATCTTTACTAGAAAGGATAAAAAGTTCTCAAGATGATGATGAGGAGTTTCAAAAGAATATTAAAGCTGTGAATAATGGGAGATTGAGTGACATTGTATATGAAGATGGAATTTTGAAATTTGGGAAGAGACTTTGTGTTCCCGATATACCTGATCTATAAAGGGAATTGTTGGATGATGCTCATAGTTCCAATTTCTCTATACACCCTGGTAGCACTAAGATGTATAGAGATTTGGAGGAACATTTTTGGTGGGACAACATGAAGAGGGAGATTTCTGATTTTATGTCAAGATGTATGGTATGTCAACAAGTGAAATATGGAAGGAAACAACATGGAAGAGTATTGCAACCTCTTCCCATACCTGAGTGGAAATGGGATAATATCACGATGAACTTCGTTATGGGACTACCAAAGAATCCTAGAAGGAACGATGCAATATGGATTATTGTTGATAGTCTTACCAAGTCAGCACATTTTCTTTCTATAAGAGAATATCTACCACTTGAACGTCTAGAAAGACTATATATTAATGATGTTTTGAGACTTCATAGAGTACCCCTATCGATTGATTCTAATCATGATCCACGTTTTACATCAAGATTCTAGAAAAGATTTTAGAAGGCCATATATACTGATCTTCGTTTGAGCACTGCCTACCACCCAAAAACTGATAGACAATCATAACGGACTATTTAAACATTGGAAGACATATTGAGGTCTTTTTCACTTGATTTTCAAGGCATGTGGGATCAGTATTTACCTCTCATAGAATTTTACTACAACAATAGCTTCCATTCAAGTATTCAGATGGAACCCTATGAAGCATTTTATAGGAGGAGATTTCGTACACCAACTTGCTGGGATGATGTTGGTGAAAGAAAACTTGTGGGCCCAGAACATGATGAAGAAACAACGGAGAAGGTGAAGATTATCCAGAACCATATCAAAATAGCTCAAAGTAGGCAAAAGAGCTATGCAGATAACCGAAGGAAGGATTTGGACTTTCAAGAAGGTGATCACATTTTCTTAAAGGTATCTCCATGGAAGGGTATTATACGATTTGCTAAAAAGGGAAAATTAAGTCCCAGATACATCAGACCTTTTTGAATTTTGGACCGAATTGGAGTCGTATCTTACTGTTTGGAAATGCTGCCAAGTCTCTCTAAGGTTCACAATGCGTTCCACGTGTCAATGTTAAGAAAGTAAATGCCAGACCCCGCACATGTACTCACTTATGAAGAAGTAGAACTTGAGCCAGATTAATATTATTGTGAAGAACCCATCATGACTCTGGATACTAGAGAAAAAGTATTGATAAATCGGACGACTCTTCTGGTAAAGGTTCTATGGAGGAACTATAAGATGGATGAAGCACCATGGGATCTTGAGGAGCTTATGTTGAAGACATACCCGAATCTTTTTAGGTAATATTTTGTGAATTTCGATGATGAAATTTTTGTAAAGAGGGGAGAATGTAACACCATAAGGTTTTGAAAATAAATATCGAATTCAATTTTATATTTGATCCATTAAACAAAACTTTTCCTCTTCTATGTTTTGAATTTAGAAAAATGGTCATCTAGAGTTGTGTTCAGTAAGTCATTTGGAGTCTGATAAAACAAACTTGATTTTTGGGGAATAGTAACATACCCATATGAATAATAATATGAATAGTAATAATACCCTTATGAATAGTAACGAGAATTATTATTTTATTTTCTTAAGGCAATAAGATAATGAGATCTTAATTAGTTTTTCAATGAGAAATAAAACTAATTGCACTTTAAGATTATTATTTTTCAAATTAACTATGACTTTATTTAAAAAATAAATTAATAATATTTTGAAAATTATTTTTGAAAAATTGATTTCACTTTTGAATTCTACATGTCAAAAAATGGTTAGGGTGAATTTTGAGAATTTTTCTAAAACATTTTATTTTTAAGTGAATAGTAAAAAATACAGTTTTTAGTTTCGGTGTGTTTATGACATCATTAATGATGTAATAATGATGTCATAAATCTGGTAGAATTGTTAATAGTAAAATAATATTTGAGGTATCCCAAGTTACTTTAACCATGGGAAAATACCATGGGATAGCCCATGGTTTTGAAAATACCACCCATGAGGTGTCCCTTGGAAATTATTAAAATAATCCCTCACATTTCCTATAAATATCAACTCTTCCCTTCATTGAATTCATTCTCAATTCTCTCTCAACGGGGCTATGGCCCCCTTACCTTCATAGTAGTCCTCCCAAGGTTTCCCCAGTCCCCCAACATCCGAACCTTCATGTTCAAAGCGTTACTCTACAAGGTAAGAAAATCCTCAATTTCTTTTTTTTTCCATTCAAGTTCCCTTTTATGTGGTATATCTTTCAAGATTCCAAACCATGGTCTTATTTTCCTACATATTCTTGATCTAATATATATTATTATTCATTTATGGATAGGTGGAACTTGTCCTCTTTCTTGTTAATATTTTCTAAAAACATGTTGCGTAGCCATTAGGCTGCTGAATTTTTGTAAGCGATTTCAAAATTATTCTTTTATTTTGATTTCTTTATTTATTATTTCTTCATATCTTCTAACAAAAGAAGAAATAAATATCTAGAATCTTGTATATTCTGTATGTTCTCATGTTCATGAGAAATTATTCATCAATCTTCTTCTTTTCCCCCACTTCTTCAAGGAAATAGAAACATAGTCTGTGAGGTGTCGAATTACCGACATCGTAGACGATGTGATTTCAATTAGCATTAATTATTTAAAGTCTGGTCAAGAAACTATTTATATGGTTGAACTAGGTTATAATATATGTGTTTTGACTCACCCATGAATCTGTAATTCTTTGGTACTCATAGTTCTATTTATAAAACAAAATGAGGTTGTTATTATCAATGAACCACTAAAATGATCTAAACAGTCATCATTAATGTTTTAACTAATGAATGATCATCATGGTATATAACAAAAAATCATTATAAGAACATTTATATCTCCATAATTTCTTTAATAATATTTATTAACAATTATGGATGTTTAACCATGTTTCAAATGAACTTCCATTCATGGAAACAAGTAAACGAACCATGAAAACCAAGGGAGAAAATGCTACCAAAACATGAAAATTGAACCAATTGAGCCCATATAAAGATCCATTAATGAACCTAATAAGGTTATGATAAATCAATTACATGTATATGAGGGTATTTACATATTAATTAATGAATATAAATTTTATTATTCAGCGTATTAAGACAAACAAAGAACACACTCGGGCATAAGGTAAGGGGTTTCTCATCTCACTTTCATATCTGTGATATTTTTATTGTTTTCCACTTATCTCTTGTATGTGGTATAAGTGTACTTCCATTTGATATATAATAACATTATTATATTTATATTCATGTTATTAAATGATTCTTTTTATGTTCATTAAGTTCTGGTCATATGATTTGACTGATTACATTATGTTAAGGGACATCGTCTCAACTACCTTTTCGTTGTGACGAACATTGTATTGTGAACCCAATAATCCTTATGTGATGTACCTAATACCCATTTGAAATAAATATTAATTTGAAATTGTACTCATACTAAATATCCATAATCTCATATCATGGATGGGTTTGTTTTCTAAACCGTATACCATTTTACATGTGGTGTTTATTTGGAAAGTTATTTTAATAATGGAAATATTGATTAATCTATATACTCTACTCTATACGGATATTGATAAGGCATATTTATATTGTATTGAATCAATTTATAAATAATGATTTGGACATTAAGTGGAGGGTGGGGCCCACTATATCCCCTCGATGCGTCGGTAGGTCTCATGAGACAAAACAGTTTGGCGACAAACCCTTCGAGTTTGTTTCCAAAAATCAGAAGGGTTTCTACCCATAGAACTAAACCATTTTTACGGTGTTATGGTTTCATGTTATAGATAAATTATGTCAAAATTATAAGCATTCTCTTTATTAATTATCAGTTATTATTATTATCCATGAGGTTTTCACTATGAGAAAATCTATGGATGCAATTTCATTCTCAGTTTATTAATGGGATTAGTTGTTCATTTATTCACTATTCTGTATTGATTATGTCAGATTTATTGTGATTCAATTATTATTGTTCTCATGATTCAACTATTTGCAACCCTTAATAATCATTTTATCTCACCCATTTCATTGTATACCTTCAACAGGTGATGAAGAGAATATCTTTTATTGAGTTCATGGGGATTCCATTTTTTGTTTTTGTTATGTATTGTATTTTGTAAACTTTTCCAATGTAATTTGAGTAACATCTATGTATATAGTTTCTTCAAGACTATTAAACGGATCATTCCATAGGGATTTTAATTCCTTCTAACCATGCCAATATCACAGGTAATGCACTGGCTTCAGCCTATAGGGGTCGGAGTGTTACAAATTTGATACAATATAATTAAAACATTCATCATATCAAAACCCATAAAAAGTGATGTATTTTATAAATAACATGTAATAACTCTTTAAATTAAATGTGAATTATTAAAATTTCCTCACATCATAACCCATAAAAAGTGATAGGTTTAATAAATCATTTCATGAAAGAATAACTGGTTAAAGAAGCAGGTTAAAATAAATATAACTCATAGAATAGATATGGGTTTCATAAGTATCATTCCATCAAATCAAAAACTAATAATTTAGTGATATTAATGGAACCTTTGGTATATTTCTTATATGGTAATGAGTAATGTCATAAGATGTAATCATATATTTCAAATAACATAGAAAGATATTTTGAAAACTTATCTTGAAGAAAATGTGCTTTCTTCATAGAAAATAATTCTTAAAAACCCAAAAATAGTAGAAACCAATTTTATTCTAAAATTAATTTAAACATATAATGAAGGAATTAAATCGTCTTGAAAAACTATTCCCTTGAAAACATATAAAATAATAATGAATACATATTGAAATCCATTTCCCTAAAAAAATAAAATAATCTGGATTTTTTTATTAAAACCTTTGATTCGGAAAATAATTTTAAAAAAATTATAAAAATCATCACTTTATGCATTCAAATGAATCTTTGAAGAAATTAAAATATTAAAACAAATACATGTCATTTGAGGTAAAAAGATCATTCCTTTTTCATAGAAACACGGTTAGAAATATTACTTGTTTGTAAATAGAGAGGAAGATTCATTTAAAAAAATGGTAATATAAAAAAGTGTAATAATGTATTTTTGTGAATTTAATATAGTATAATGTTCTTGGAAACCATTTTATAAAACATGGTATTGAAGGAACACAAATTTATGGTCAAGGGGAATTGTAAAGTCATACATCCTTGAACAAACATTCTGAAATATATTATTTAACAAATAGTGGATAAATGGTACAAAAAATATCAATATATCATGAATTATTATATGATAATAAAATTCAAGAGTGTTCTTGAGAGATTTATCAAAATATTTAATCACTGTAAACATTATCATAACCAATATGAAAAATCAATGTGATTGTTTCAATAGACTATTACAACTTGGTAATCATTAAGCTTACTCCACATTTAAGAAAATTAAATTTCATTAAGCTTAAAATATCATGAATAGTAATAGATTCATTATATAACAAGTAATGTTCAGTATATACAACTCATGTAATGATATAGGTTCATAACCTGGAATGTGTCTCCAAGAATGCAAATTGAGACAAAATCATTTCACCGATTTGTTTTCATTGGAAACATAGTCACCAATAAATAAATATAATCAAATGGATAAGTGAATACCCATAAATTTGTGTATATAATACATCCATGTTAAGTGTACATGAGAAACAAAAGTAATGTGTGGTTAATAAAGCATATATCTTAGAGAAATAGAAAGATAGATTCTATTCCCTTTACCATGTGTCTTGACACTCATAATACATGTACAAGATTCATATATAATAAATGTATGTTTGTTATAAATAATTTACAGATAAATATTATTATATATAAATCCATATATGGATTTATTAAGACCATATATTACCCACTTGTTACCAATCCTATGTTAAGGTTTCACTTTGGGTAATAATCGCATTGTTCCTCACATGTGTCTTAATTTGTTATGTCTTTGGTCCATATACTTAAATCCTGATTTCATGAATTTAAAAAAAATGATATAAATATCATATATATATATATATATAATATTTATAGTTTAATTATCTATATAATATATAATTATGAAATGTAATACAGCATTCATATAGATGGTAAGCCGTACATACCCCAGAATGTTGTTTCCTTTTTTATTATCATATTGAAAGAAAAAAACAAAATTACATATAAGTATTTTTATATATATATATAATTATTACATTACCATTATTGTATCTTATATATCAAATAATTTCACTAAACCTATCCATAATACATTAAATTTCATGTTTGAAATAATCACATCATTTTGAGGGGGCAGTGGTCCATACTTCCCCCAACAATATTACAGTATTTACACCAAATGGATTATAAAAAAGATAAGTGTTTTAAAAAGAATAATTAAGAATAAAGACTTAATAAATATAATATATGACATATATAAACATAATGTCCATCATAATTTCCACTATGACAGGTGGTAATCAAAAAAAACAATCATCTTTTAGTGAGGTGGTAGTTCATCGTATACATAAACAATATGTTTGTTACCAATTTAGATAGATGTGTGTGTAAGTGTAGGTATAAAAATTATCATAAAAATTCAAATTATATTTTATATATTGATTTTTTTATAAAATCATTGAATCATGAGAGTGGAGGGGGATTGGGAATGAAAATAATAGAAAGAAGCTTGAGAGAAGACTCCACCATTTATTGGGTAACTCATTTTGGTTTGTGCCAAATGAATTCTTTAGAATGAATTCTGCCTACTGGGAGGATTCTTGGAGGATGAAAGGGTTTTTTATGCATATTGGTAAAAGATTGGTCAACCCTATGTTTTTTGAGAGGCTTGAAGATGGTGTTTTGGTGGTATCCTTCTATAGGAAAGGGAAAAGGAACACATGGCATTTTTTAAAACAAGTTAGGTATGTTGATGTATTTATCTAAAAATCTTTATCCAAAATAACCAAACTCATGAATTTATGTTTTGTCTTAGAAAAATTTCCATCCAATGAGTGTTTTGTAAGTGTCTAGGTTTTCCTGTGTCTTAAATATAATGTTTAGTACTTTTTTAACCAAAGTTTTATCATAAATATTGCAATTAATTTTAATCACTTTAACTAATCTTATTGGTCAAAATTAATGTTTAATTTATTAGAAATTATAAATTAATCTGATTCCAAATATGGAATTAATTTTTTGAAATTCTAAAAAAAATGGCATCTTTAATATAAAATTAATCATTCTGACGGGACAACGATATGGGTTTTTAAAGTAAAAACATCCAAAATGATTTATATGTTTTTATCCCCAATATAAATGGGAGATGTGATCTAATTAATCATTTAAACAACAATAAAATATAATATATCCTTATAAATATATAATGTGAAAAGTAATTTTTTAATTAAAATCTTGTATTTTTTACTATTCCTCTAAAAATTAAGATCCTTAGAAAAATCACAGAAATTATCTCTAAGCATATTTTCACATTCTAAATTCAGAAAATGAATTTTATTTTATCAAATTAAATTTCAAAATGTGTTTAACATTATTTATTATTTTTTTCATAGAAGGACATTAAAAGTAGTTAAATTAAAAAAATTAAACATATGATGACTATATAAAATATTATATCTTTAATTATTAATATCATTTATCTATATAAAACCATTATAAATAATATTTGAAAATTAATTATTACTCTTCATATTGCTATGTTTAATGGCTAGGTTACAATAATGTCATATAAATAATCATTAAAATAAAATGAAGTTTCCTAGAAACTTAGTGTGGTGTGTAATGTATATGAAATTAGTATTCCGTGGAACATCTGTCATGTCGGTGTTTCCTGTAGAGTACACAAAGTTGTACTTCAATGTAACATACAAAAATTTAGTTTTTCATGTAACATATTCTAAGTCGATGTTCGATGCAACATAAGTCATATAGGTGTCATGTGAAATGAATAGTATACTCTGTGATTTTATATAAAAAATCAAATTTCATTATTACATGAAATGAAAAATATAAAAATATTAAATTAATTTAGAAAAAATATATTACAAAACTCTAGGTGTTACAGTCTACCCCCCTTAAAATGAATTTCTCACTCAAAATTATTCTGAGTTATCCACGGTTTAATATGTGAAATTTTTATTCATATAATTAGACAATATAAAAGTGTTACAAAAAATTAGTATTAAAAGGTTAATGTTGGAACAATAATGGTAAACCAAAGTAACATATAGTGGGGTTCCCATAGAGGAGAACATAGTTTGTGAGTTATTATTAGACTTAGAGTTAAATATAACAATGATGTTCTCGAAGAGATTGATAGAGAACTTGGTTTAGAGAAATTTGACAATCATAATGCCATAAATCTGTGATGATCTAAGGGTCCATTTGATTAATCATAAAATAAAGAAATAGGATATCTTTTTCTGTTTCATGATTCTATTTTTGGTGTTGAATAATTTTTATTATAAGTTATCCTTATTTTATTTTGAATAATTTTATGTACACAATATCCCTTTTTCATTGTAACTTGATAGATTAAAACTTCATCTCTTTTACTAAGAAATTAATATTAATTTTTTTCATTTCTAAATTACTTACAGATCAAGAGATCCATGATAAGTTATATTATCAATGTCTAGTTACCATCAATATTAAAATGTAATACAATATTCATGAGCCTCATTTGCTGAGAAAATACATTAATCATAAAAAATATATTTGTTTATTGACTTAATAATTCCATAAATATTTAACCTTCTAACCCTTCTAAAATAAAATTAACTCTTTATTCCTCAAATTTTTTATTATCTTATACCCAAAAAAATATTTTAAGCATGGGTTCATTCATTCATTTATAGAAAAAAAATTTGATTTTATTATTCTAAAATATTTATAAAGGTATATAATCACTTGAAACCTCTCTAAAAGATGAACAAAAATATTATCATAGGGATTATTCATACAAAATATAACATGTACATCCTAACTATGGGGGTGATAATTTTACCCTGATTTTTATTGTTCAATTCAACCACAGTTATTTCATAATATTTCTCATTTTCCATTTTCCTCAAAGGTTTTTATGTATTATAACCAATATTATTCATTGGACTAGGCAATTGATTTTCATAATGCACAAACTCTATGCACTAGATAAATAAACCATGTGTGGTTCTTTCTGGTGATATTTCTCTTCACTAATTTCATTAAATTTCATCGTCTCATCACTTCTACATTTTTCCCTGTTTTCATCATTTGTACACTTTAAAAACCATCATGTTATATTTAGTCACACTCCTATGTGTTTCTTCATACATTTTTTGGTAAATTTAATTTTGAAACATGTTCTTACCTAAATATATTTTATATTCCCCATTGAATTCCATTTTTTATCCTTCTTAAATCTATGATATTGATACGTAACATCAATATAAATTTTAACATTGATTTTCCAACTCAAAATTTCATTGTATCTTCTAATATATCATATGGATAACACCCTTTTAATACTTGGCTTTCAGCCACTGATGAACCTATCAGCTTTACTTTCAGGATGGATGATAAAAGTAGAAGCATACCTTAGATGTCTTGTGAAATAAACCTCATAATTACCGAACGATTCATTTACCTTTTTATTCATCTCAAGGAACTCGTTTTACATCATTTCACAATGAACATAAGGAACATACTTATTGAATAACAAATTCTTCAACACATCCCAATCCATGGATTCAATTTCATATTGCTTCCGTGTATTATTGATTAGAGTCCACAACTGTTCTACTTCACCTAGTAACTGATAAACTTCTAGAATTAATTTAACTCAATCTGAACACTCAAGTGTGGATAAATTATTTCAATGGTACAAATCTAGTTTTTAGTAACATGTGAATCAGAATTCCCACTAAAAGAATGTGTACATTTCCTCATAAAGGAATCGATGAAACATTGTTCCCTCTATTTATTGTTTGGATGCTCAGCATGATATGTATATTTAGAAATATGTTAGAATATAGGTAAATGTATTTGTATACGAACACCCATACAATTATGATATTCAGTAGAATGGTCATTTAATTGTATGTCACAATCATACTTATCATAGTTTCTTTGGTTTCCATCCATTGAATAAAAAAATAATCATAGTGTATGAAATTTTTATCATATTAAAGAGTAAAATAATCATGAAAAGACACTTATTGTATGTCAAAATTATGAAACCTTCAACAATCTATGACACCTTAGGTATATTGTAGGTTATTAATAATAGAAATATATTTAAATACTAGATGATGGTTTGTGAAGAGTTTGTGAACTCTTAAAACATATTCCTCATGAGTGTAAATCCTACTATGTTGGAAGGACCATTTATAAGGACCCAGCCTTAAACATTACATAATATTGAATTAAATGAATAATTCATATTGAGGATCTTTTCAGGTTTAACATTTTAGAGAATTAGGACATAACTATTACATCTCAAAAGATTACAAGGTAGACATATCTACACAGTTTCCATTTTTTCATAAAATAAAAACTCTTGAAAAAAAAATAGCCATGTCTAGCTCCATGTTTTAGATAGCATGACTTTTCCTTGATCCCATCCTTAACCCTATTCATATTTATGTCCTATGAAAACATTTCAAAACATGGGATGAGCATAAAAATCTTAGTAGGGTTATAAAATAAAGAATGAAAACATTTGATCATAAATACATACAAAACATGAAATCATTTACTTACCTCATGAAATCATAAGATTTATGAATGAAACATAGAAATCATTAATCATACAGGTATCTTGTGGCATCCATATCATACTTACATTGTAGCTATCACAGTTACATAGGGAGTTACTTTGGAATACCCATCAAAGTATATTCCCCAAATATATTAGGAAAAACATTCGCGTTTACCTCCGTCACGTTACCCAATGCATTGGAGAGCTATCTCGGGCTCACCCACCCTAGGTTTATCACGGAACCACCCGTATATGTAAATAATGTCCAAGAACCATAACATGATCATAACACATAACATAAGCAAAAAGGAAAGATAACTTTTCCAAATTCTAATAATAAAATATCATTTCAAGATATTTAAATAATAAATCCATTCTCAAAATCATTTTCGATACCAAAATACGTAAAAATAGTATATGGTATTTATTTTTCCTTTTAAAAACATTTCGGCTTGTTAAAGAAGCCAAAGATCAAATAATACTCGTGGAGGTGGAACGGTCGTTGTCACCGATTACGTTAAAAAAACATTCCTTTTTGTCATTTAGTAAATCACTTCGTATAACAAAATTCTATTTGAATGAAATTAAATGTCAAATTGGTTTATACACCTTATAAAATAAAGTAGTGTATAAAACTAAAAATGCCTCAATGAAAGGAGATTGAGATGAAGTCACTTACCTTGTATCCGACTTGACTCAATCGTTCTTTAATCTCCTGAATAATAAACTAAAGTTAATTTCTACTTGCCTAAGAACCTTTTTAAATTTTATTATTCCTTTTATATCACTTATTACCATGTTATAAACATTATGCAATAATTTAAGTTAATAACATTCATTTTGTCGATATTTGGTATTTGAGTAAAAAATGAACACCTTATATTTACAAGTTGTCCATGTGGTCCGAGGTTAATTATATATAGAATAATATTCAGGATTTGGATATCAGATATATCATATATATTCATCATATACATGTTTTTATAATAGTACATAACATTTAGAGGTAAGAAATGAAATGCACCGTTCATGGAGACGGTAAGTCGTACGTACGCATGAATGCTACTTTCATTTCTATTTCTTATTTTAATGGAAATAAAACATAATGATACATAGATATATTATAATAATAATATATTATCATATATAATATTGTTAACTCCATACTTTATACATCCCACACAAGGCATTAACGAATCAAATCACTTTGAGGGGGCAGTAGTCCAAACTTCCTCAAATGAGATTATCATATTTACCCACTATGGAAACCATAAGGGCTTTCTATAAATAGAAAGTACAAAAACATAAGGAAATAATAAAAATAATATATATCATATATAAATATAGTTCCTTCATAATGGCCACCATGATAGGCGGTAAGATTTAATTGAACAATCATTGTTTCGTGAGGCCTTAGTTTTCCATCCACAGAAACATTATGTTCTTCATCCATTAGCTGGAGGTGTGTGTAAGTGTAGTTCGAATAAATCTCATAACAACATCCTAATATATTGAGGATACTGTTTTTGTTACAAAATAAATGAATAAAATGATTTTAGGGGTTAGATAAGTAAAATAAATGAAAACAATTTAACAGAAATCATTACCTTTAATTTGGGTAACTTCCTTTGGTTTGGACTAAAAGGACTTCTTAAAGTTCCTTCTGCCTAAGAAAAGGCTTCTAGGGGGAGGATAGGGATGTAGGTAGCTTAATTGGGTAGATTTTAGACAATCTAAATGGCTTGAGAGGTGTGTGGAATTGGATAGAAGTGGTCTCCTTTTATAAGGTAGAGGAGAGGCTCTTTAGGAATGTGTGAAAAAAGTATTTTATTATATAATGATATTCAGTTTCTAAAGATCCAAAAATAATTAGGGTTGAAGATAAGATGAATCATATTCGAAATAAAATCATCCAATCAGAATTGGACGTGTTTTGGATAATATTTTAATCATTATAATCTTATTTATTTAAATCATTTCTTAATAAGCTAAATACAACATCATTATTGTGTCATAAATAATTTAATTTATTTGATGTCTAAAAATTATAAAAAAACCATGATGTAGGAAATATTTTTATATTTCTAATGAATATTTATAGTTAAAAATATAATTTATATAACCCCTTCTAAAAATTAATTTACTAAAGGATATTTTCTTTTGACATTTTTGCCTTTACTTTAAATTAATTAATCTAAATTGTCATTTTCACACCCAAGTGGCTCAATGGGGTCCCAAAATCTACCAAAAGATGCCCATGGTCGTTAATGACTCAACCAATAAGGTTTGGACAAGTGTTAAGGTAATTTGGAATTATTATAATATTATTTTAACATTGAATTACCCTATTTATCTTTAACCGCACTAAATAAAAGTCAAAAGTTACTATTCACCAAATATTATTTTCATCTTAATGAACCACAATTTACTTCTTGATAAAAACCATGTATGTCAAATTTTTGAAATTCAATTCACATAAGTGGTAAAATTTCATTTAAATGAAAAAGGCAGTTTTTTTAACTACCACTAAGTTGTTTCACTATTCATCAAAAATTGAAGTTTTTTAGAAAAATACCAAAAATTCAGCCTAATCTATATATGATATTTTTAATTAGAAAAAGATTTCTATTTTTTAAAATTCAAAACATATAAGTGGCATTGATTAATTTTAAAAGTAATTCCCGTTATCAAAACAAATAGCGTGTTTTTAAGAAACAATAACTATCAAAAGATTGATACTTGTTTATGTCCAATTTCAAAGTGAAATTAATTCCAATGACCAAAATTGGATTAAATGTTAAAAATATATTTTAATTACACTTTAAAACCAAATAAAAAGATAATATAACCATATAAATGAATTAGATTAAAACATAGTTTTGAATTAAAATACAATATTTTAACTATTCATTAAAAAATGAACTTTATCAGAAAAATTCCAAAAATTTACACAAATTAAATTTTGGTGTCCCCATTCTAAAGAAAGATTTTATTTGTTCATATAGAATGTATTAAAGTATCCAAAACTAGATTTAAATAGGGTTCGCCATTAAAAGGCGATAAATCGGCATTTTAATGTAAATTATGCTTAAAATTAGATTCATTCACATTTTAAGCCTCTAACATTTTATTGGATAATGTAAATACATTTAAAAATCATGTATAATCATATTGTAATTATTTTTGTTAATTCCTGCCAATAAAACGTCTAGAAGTTAACTACCATTTAAAATAATAATATTATATTATTAGTATGCAACATATGATACCAAAGAAACCCGTTGTTGCGTATCGGGTACGCTATCAAACATAGGAACCCCTTTAAAGTAAATTTAATATTTAATTCAAAAATATTAATAAATGTAAAATATGTCTTATTCTTCGTTTACCTGAGATGTTACATCCTTCCCCTCTTTTAGGAATTGCGTCCTCACAATTTTTATTTACTTATCAAAATAAGTGGGGATATTTATCCCTCATAGCATTTTCAGATTCCCACGTTGCCTCTTTAACCATATGGTTTTTTCACAAAACCTTTTCCTGGTGAATCACCTTATTCTGCAACACTTGCTCTCTACGGTCAAGAATATGAACTGGTTGTTCTCCATAAGAGAGATTCTCTTCCAAATGAACTATCTCTGGGCTCAAAACATGAGACGGATCTAGCATATACTTTCTAAACATCGAAACATAAAAAAAATTATGTACCTGGGATAAACATGGAGGTAAAGCCACTCTATACGCAACTGATCCAACTTTCTCTATAATTTTATAATGTCCAATGAACCTCAGACTCAACTTTACCTTCTTAATAAAATGCATCACACTTTTCCATGGAGAAACTTTGAGAAAGACATGATCACCTACCTCAAAGGAAAGATCCTTCCTCTGATTATCTTCATAACTTTTCTGTCTGCTATGAGCTGTTCTCAGGTGCTTCTGAATCAACTGAACTTTATCTGCCATCTATTCTACCAATTCTAGTCCCATTAGCTTCCTTTCACCTACTTCATCCCAGAATGCTGGAGTTCGACAATGCTTTCCATATAATGCCTCTAATGGAGCCATCTGTATACTAGAATGAAAGATATTATTATAAGAAAATTAAACCAAAGAAAGATGTTGGTCCCAACTTCCCTGGTAATCCATCATGCAAGCACATAACATATCTTCCAAGTTCTGAATTGTTCGTTCTGACTGCCCATCTAATTGAGGATGAAAATATGTACTAATATTTATTTCAGTACCCAATGACTTTTGAAGGCCTTCACAAAAGTTAGAAGTGAACCTGGGAACACGATCAGATACAATGGAGAGGGGAACTCAATGCAACCTGACTATCTCTTTAACAAACAACCGAGTAAGTTGATCTGGAGACAAGGTATCTCTAATAGGAAGGAAATGAGAAGATTTAGTCAATCGGTCAACTATAACCCAGATTTCATTATTACCTCGAGATGTCTTTGGTAATCCCACAACAAAGTCCATAGATATATTTTCCAATTTCCACTCTGGCACCGGTAAAGGATGAAGCATTCCTTTCGGTAATTGTCGCTCTACATTAACCTACTGACAAGTCAAACACTTCACAGTAAAATCAGCAATATCTATTTTCATTTTATCCAACCAGTAATACTCCCGAAGATCTCTATACATCTTAGTATTGCCAGGATTAACTGAAAACGGAGAACTATGAGCTTCACATAACAACTGATTCTTCAACTGTGAGTCATAGGGCACACATAATCTCTTTCCAAATCTCAAAACACAATCATTATCCACGTTAAAATCCGGCAACATACCCTTCTGAACCAACACTACTTTTTTCTGCAACTCACTATCTTCCTTATACGCTTGCTTTATTCTGTCTGATAGAGATGATTTCACGGACACCTGAAACCAAACAGAATAATTTAATGCAACAACAACTTCTATACCAAATTTCATCAAATCAAAAACCAAAGTATCTCATTCCAAATGTAACATGGTTATTGAAGTATTTCTTTTTCGACTCAAATCATCAGCGACTTTATTTGCTTTCCCTGGATGATAAAGGATCGTGCAATCATAATCCATGATTAATTCCAAACATCTCCTCTGTCTCATGTTCAATTATTTCTAAGTGAATATATACATCAAACTTTTGTGATCAGTATATATTTCACACTTCACTCCATACAAATTATGCCTCCAAAATTTTTAAGCAAAAACAATAGCAGTTAATTCCAAATCATGTGTAGGGTAATTAACTCATGTGGTTTCAACTGACGTGAAGCATAAGCAATTACCTTATCATTCTGCATAAGGACACATCCAACTCCTTACAACAAAGCATTACTTTAGATAACAAGCTCACCATTTCTGGATGGAACTGCCAAAACTGGGGCATTCACCAATATTCTTTTCAATTCCTAAAAACAATCATCACATTATTTTTTCCAGATGAACTTAACACCTTTTTGAGTTAACTTAGTTATTGGACTAGATAACCATGAACAATTTTCAACAAACCTCCAGTAATAACCTACCAAACCATGAAAACAATGAATCTCAATTATATTTTTGGGTCTTGGACATTCTTCAACAACTTTCATTTTAGCAGGATCAATAGTTATGCCATTTTTTGAAACAATGTGACCAAGGAAAGAAATTTTTCGTAACCAAAACTTGCCCTTGCTGAATTTACCAAATAGTTTCCTTTATTTTAAGGTTTGCAATACAACCCTTAAATGACTTTCATGTTCCTACTTACTTTTGGAATAAACCAAAATATCATTAATGAACACAACCACAAACTTATCCAAGAACTCGCGGAAAATTATATTCATAAGATCCATGAATACAGCAGGTGCATTGGTTAACCCAAAAGGAATAACTACAAATTCATAATGGCCATATATAGTATGAAACACAGTCTTTGGAATGTCTTCTTCCTTTACTTTCAACTGATGGTACCCTGACATCAAGTCAATATTCAAAAAATACTGAGTTCCCTGGAGCTGATCAAACAAATCATCGATATGAGGCAAAGGATAATTATTCTTAATAGTGATGTTATTCAATGCTCTATAATCAATGAAAAGTCTTATTGAACCATCCTTCTTTTTAACAAAAAAGACAAGAGCACCCCATGGTGATGTGCTAGGTCGAATGAAACCTTTATCTAATAACTCCTTCAAATGCTTCTTTAACTCTAAAAGTTCAATTTGATCTATTCGATAAGGGGGTTTTGAAATTGGCTTAGCATAAGGAACTAAGTCAAAAGTAAATTCAACTTACCGATCTGGTATAATACTAGGAAACTCATCAGGAAAAACATCAAGGTACTCATTACCACTGGAACATCATTAATTTGACCAGTTCCTTTTTTTTCAACAATATGTGCAAGGTAACATTCATTTCCATCTTTTAATAGTTTCTCAGCTTCTTGATATGTTATCAACAGAAAGGGTTCATTTTTGTATAAAAACCAAAAATAATTCTAAAAAGAAACCTCTTTCACATTTCATTCAATCTTATCATGATAAACAGAAAGACAATCCATGCCCAATATAACATCAAACTCTACTAGTGTCAAAACAATAAGGTTTGCTGGTAGATTCTTTCTGCATACAAGGACAAGAATGTTCTTATGTTTTCTTTTTGTCCCAATATTTCCAATAGGTGTTTTTATAGTAAGTTCAGTATTCATATCATGAGATAGAGTTCTCAATTTACTAGAAAACATCTTAGAAATGAAAGAGTGTATTGACCTTGAATCAAACAACACATTAGCATAATCTAAACAACCAAACACTGTACCTGACACAACTTCATTTGATGGCCCAACATCTGCTGAAGTAGTTGCAGAGGATTTCACCACCCCTTTCTGCTTGTAGTCTGGTAGCTTTCCTTCGGTTGAGTTCTTTGTTGGACACTCATTTTCATAATGACCCATTTCATTGCACTTAAAACATTTTACTGATTGTAAATCAGATTTTGTCTTACCATTACCCTAATATTTTTCAGTGCAGTTACGAGACATATGTCCCATTTTACCACATCAGTAGCACTTACCAGAATTCAAAAGACATTCCCCAGCATGCTTTTTACCACAATTATCAAAAACTGTAAACTTAAGTTTCCTACCATCATATTTTTTTGAAGAGTTGTTCCCTTTCGCCTGCCACCTCAACCTCTTGTTCTATTGTGTTTCAAAGAATAACTGATCATCAGAAAACTCCATTTCCACCTTATATACACAATGAACAAGTTTTTAATAACTTTTGAAATCACGGGAAGCTAAATCCCTTCGATACTTTGTCTTTAATCCTGAGTAAAAATGGTTCATTTTACTATCAAGATCTCTTATGAATTTTGGATCATACCTTCCCAGTCGAGTGAATTTTTCTTCATAAGCAACCACTGTGTCATTCTCCTGCCTCAATTCTAGGAATTGTTTTTCCATCCTAGGATGAACCACCTTAGGAAAATATTTCTCAAGAAACATACCTTTGAATTCATCCTAATCGAGAGCATCAATCTACTCACTATCCCTGATATTTTTCACCGTCGACCACCACTGATTAGCTTCACCTTCAAAACGGTAAACATCAAGACTAACCTTTTGATGTTCTGAATAACCAATGACATCAAAAATCTTATCCAGTTCTTTAATCCACCCTTCAGCTAGCATAGGGTCATATGATCCTCTGAATGATGGGGGATGTTGCCTCATGAAATGATCCAATACTGACATGTTCCTCTGTGGTTGATCTGGCTAATCTCGTAGATGGATACCACCACCATTTGTAGCCTGAGTCAACTATGCCATCATTGTAACAAACTGTTCAGTTCTGATTCTGACCATCCCAGGTTACTGATTTGGAAGGTTGTCTTCCTTCTGATGTCGTCCCAACACAACTGCCCTGTTTCCTCTACGGAAAACCATTTTGAACACAAAATATCTTAGGCGAAGCAACATGGTAATCTGTAAAAGCTATATGATGTCAATATTAACATAAATTACATTATGGATATTACTTTAACAATACCGTAACACCTAATGTTATCTAGACCTCCCTCTGATTCCAACTATAAGGACCCGGCCTTAAACATTACAAAATATTGAATTAAATGAATAATTCACAATGAGGATCTTTTTAGGTTTAGAGTTTTAGAGAATTAGGACATAACTATTACATCTCAAAAGATTACAATGTAGACATGTCTATAAAATTTCCATTTTTTTCATAAAAAAAAATCTTGAAAAAAGAGTCATGTCTAGTTCAATGTTTTAGATAGCATGACTTTTCCTAGATCCCATCCTTCACACTATTCATCTTTAAGTCCTAT
Organism: Viscum album; assembly: GCA_963277665.1. Taxonomy (NCBI): domain Eukaryota; kingdom Viridiplantae; phylum Streptophyta; class Magnoliopsida; order Santalales; family Viscaceae; genus Viscum; species Viscum album. Next base: position 1,271,546,328 of record OY728132.1, on the reverse strand, counting down.
AAAAACATTTCAAAACATGGAATGAGCATAAAAATCTCAGCAAGGGTTATAAAACAAAGAATGAAAACATTTGTTCATAAATACATACAAAACATGAAATTATTTACTTACCTCATGAAATCATAAGATTTATGAAAGACACATAGAAATCATTAATCATAAAGGTAGCTTGTGGCATTCATATCATACTTACATTTTAGCTATCATAACTATATAGGGAGTTACTTTAGAATACCCATCACAGTATATTCCCTAAATATCTTAGAATAAACATTCACTTTTACCTCCGTCGTGTTACCCAATGCATTGGAGAGCTATCTCGGGCTCACCCGCCCTATGTTTATCACGAAACTACCTGTATACGTAAATAATTCCCAAAAACCATAACATGATCATAACACATAACATAAGAATTACGGAAAGATAAAATTTCCACATTGAAATAATAAAATATTATTTCAAGATACTGAAATAAAAAATCCATTCTAAAAATAATTTTCAATACCAAAATACGATAAAAGAGTATATGGTATTTATTTTTCCTTTTAAAAATATTCCAGCTTGTTAAGGAAGCCAAAGATCAAATAATACTCGCGGTGGCAGAATGGTCGTTGTCACCACTTACATTAAAAAAACATTATTTTTGTCGTTTAGTAAAACGATTTGTATAAAAATATTCCATTTGAATAAAATGAAATGTCAAAGGGGTTTATACACCGTATAAAATAAAGTCATGTATAAAACTAAAAATGCCTCATTGAAAGGTGATTGAGACGAAGTCCCTTACCTTGTGTCTGACTTGACTCGATCGTTATTTAATCTCCTAAATAATAAACTAGAGTTAATTTCTACTTTCTTAAGAACCTTTTTCAAGTGTATTATTCAGTTTATATAACTTATTACTATGTTATTAACATTATGTAATCATTTATGTTAATAACGTTCATTTTGTCGATATTTGGTACTTGAGTAAAAAATGAACACCTTATATTTACAAGTTGTCCATGTGGTCAAAGGTTCATTATATCCAGAATTATATTCAGGATTTGGATATCATATATATCATATATATCTAGCATATACATGTTTTTATAATAGTACATAACATTTAGAGGTAAGAAATGAAATACACCGTTCATTGAGACGGTAAGTCGAACGTAGGCATGAACGCTACTTTCATTTCTATTTCTTATTTTAATGGAAATAAGACATAATAATAAATAGATATATTATAATTACAGTATAATATGATATATAATACCTTTAACTCCATCCTATATACAACTTACATAAGGAATTAACGAATCAAATCACTTTGAGGGGGCGGTGGTCCGCACTTCCTCAAATGAGATTATCATATTTACCCACTATGGAAACCATAAAGGCATGCTATAAATGGGATGTACAGAAGGATGAGGAAATAATAAACATAATATGAATCATATATAAATACGGTTCCATCATAATGGCCACCATGAGAGGCGGTAATATGTAATTGAACATTCATTGTTTCGTGAGGCCTTAGTTTTCCATCCACAGAAACATTATGTTCTACATCCATTAGATGGAGTTGTGTGTAAGTGTAGTTTGAATGTAACATCCCAAGTAAGTAATGAACAATAGATATTTTTATCCATGTCTATTAATGATTAAGATAGTGTTTTAGAGGCTTAAAATTAAAATAAATACAATCTTATGCATGGAATAAACTAATATTCTTAAAAGATTGTTTTACTGCCTTTTGATGGAAAACCATTTTTGAATCTATATTTTGACAATTTTATAAACTATGTTTGTCAAAATAAACTTATCCTTTAAGATTGGGACATCAAAATTTACCTTGTGTGAATTTTTGGTATTTTTCTGACAATATTCATTTTTTAATGAATAGTGAAAAATACTGCATTTTACATCAAAACTGCTTTTTAATCTAATTTATTTATATGATTAGATTATGTTTTGAATTTCTTTTTAAGTGAAATTAGAATATATTTTTACCATTTTATCCAATGGTGGACATTGGAATCAATTTCACTTTGAAATTAGACTTAAACTGGTGTCAATCTTTTGATACTTATTGTTTTGTAAAAACACGCTTTTGCTCTGGCAGCGGGAATTAATTATTAAATTAATTAATGTGACTTATATGATTTTAATTTTGTAAAATAGACTTCATTTTTGAATTCTGAATATCAAATATAGCTTAGGGTGAATTTTTGGTAATTTTCTGAAAAACTTCAATTTTTGATGAATAGTGAAACCACTAAGTGGTAATCAAGCAAACTGATTTTTCAGTTAAATGAAAGTTTACCACTAATGTGTATTGAATTTTAAAAATCCTACATACATGGTTGTCATTAGTATGTAAAATGTGGTTCAATGAGATTATAATAATTTTTTGGTGAATAGTAACTTATTAAGTTCTTAATCACGATTAGTGGTAATTAGGGTAGTTTAAGGTCTAAATAAGGCATTTATAATATGAAATGACCTAGACACATGTCCCAACCTCATTGGTTGTGTCATGGCCGACCATGACATGCCATGGGTCAACTTGGGGCCCCATGGATCCACTTTTGTTGGGAAATGACATAAATTACTTTTTATTTAATGTTAAAGTGAAAATGACACAAACATAATATGTTTTACGAAAACAATTTTTAAGTGAGGTTATACAAGTCCAAATTTTGATTATAAATATTCATTGGAAAGCTAAAAGGATTTCCTATATCATAGTAGTTTTTTTATAATTTTTAGACATTATATAAATTAAATTATTTATGACATAATAATGATGCAGTGATGACATCATTATTTGACGATTTAAATAAAATGGAATGATAATGAAAAATCTAAAACCTACACATGGAAAAAACCAATTGGAAGAGTGGATTTCGAACCCTTATCACCTTATCCACGAATTATATCAATTTGGGAACTTTTAAAACCGAAACACATTTTCAAATAAAGTAATGTTTCTTTACTTTCCAAAAGTGCCCCTCCTCTCCTCTTATAAAAGGCCCCCACCTCTACCTCATTTCACACAGTCTTCAAGCCTTTGGCTCGGCCAACCCCTGCCCATTTGATCTCTCCACATCCCTCTCCTCATCATAGAGGATTCCCTTTGGGCAGAATCCTTTCAAAGTAAGCCTTTAGGCTCAAATCAAAAGGAGTTACACTTTTTAAGGTAATTCATTCTCTAATGTTCATTTGTTTTATTTTGCTTCTCCAACCCCCTAAACTCTTTTTATTTACTTATTTTGTAACAACACCAGTATCTTAAATATACAAGGATGTTGTTATGATATTTATTTGAGCTACACTCTCACACAACTACATCAAATGGTTATAGAACATACGGTTTCCGTGGATGGCGAAATTCTGCCTCCCGAAACGATGATTGTTCAATACTCATTTAACACCTTCAAAGGTGGACATTATGATGTCACTATTTTTATATATGATATATAATATGTTTACTTTTTCCTTAAGCTTCTGTTTTCTTCATTTTGGGCATACCTTTATGGTTTCCATTGTGGGTAAACACGATATCTTCATTTAAAGAAGTGCGGACTACCGCCCCCTCAAAGTGATTTGATTCGTTAAATACCATATGTGGGACATATAAAGGATGGAACTATGATATTATATATTATATTATACTGGAATTATAATATACCTTTATATCATTATGATTCCGTTCTATAAAATACGAAATAGAAATGAAAGTAGCGTTCATGCGTACGTACGGATTACCGTCTCCATGAACGGTGCATTTCATTTCTTACCTCTAAATGATTATGTAATATTATAAATGCATGTATGTACTGGATATATATGACATATATGATATCTACATCATGAATACTATTCTGGATATAATGAACCTTTGACCAAATTAACAACATGTAATGTAAGAAGTCTATTTTTGACTTAAGAACCAAATACCGACAAAATGAACATTATTAACTTAAACGATTACATGATGTTCATAACATGGTATAAAAGGAATAATGAACTTGAAAAAGGTTCTTAAGCAAGTAGAGATTAACTCAAGTTTTTAATTCAGGAGATTAAAGAACGGTCAGGTCAAGTCGGATACGAGGTATGGGACTTCGTCTCAATCTCCTTTCGTTGAGGCATATTTTATTTTATACACAACTTTCTTTTATACGGTATATAAACCCCTTTGACTTTTACATTTATTCAAAAGGAATATTTTTATACGAAGTGTTTACTAAACGACAAAAGGGAATGTTTTTGTCGTACGTATGCGGCGACAATGACTTCTCCGCCGTCGTGACCGTTATTTGAGTTTCGGCTTCCTCTACAAGCCATACCTTCTTTTTAAAAGAAAAATAAATACCATGTTTTACTTTTCTTTTATTTTAGTATTGAAAATGGTTTTCATAATTTTTTTATATCAATGTGTTGTATTGATATCTCGTGTTTGAAATGTGGAAATTTTATGTTTCCTTTATGCATGTTTTATGTGATATGATTATGTTATGGTTGTTGGGCATTATTATGAAGACGGGTGGTTCCGTGATAAACTAAGGGAGGGTAAGCCCGTTATAGCTCTCCAATGCATTGGGTAACGCGAAGGAGTGAAACGTTAAGGTTTCTCCGAAGAGATTTTAGGGAATATACTGTGATGGGTATTCCAAATGTAACCAAGAGGGTTACTCCCTACGTAAGAATGTTATGAATGCCTCAAGTTACCTTTATGTCTTATGATTTCTATGATTTATTCGTGATTTTATGAGGTATGTTAAAGTGCCAATGTTTTATGGGTAAAGTATGATTTCATTCTTATGTATATATGAACTCATGTTTCCTTTCCATGTTTTTTTTATAACCCATACTGAGTTTTTATGCTCATCCCAAGTTTTTGAAATGTTTTTCACAGGTCAAGGGAAAGGTACATGATAAGATGATAGAGTCAAGGATGTGTCAAGAAATAATCCATGTTTTATTTTAAATGTGTTTCCATTGATGTTAATGAAGAATACTATCTTTATGTAACCACTTTGTTTATATGTGGAATGTAATGAATGTTTTATGATCTAATTATCTAAAACTCTAAACCCGAAAAGATCCTCAATGTTTAATCTTGTAATAACTCAAGATTAAGTAGGGTTTAAGGCTGGGGCCTTATAGTTGGTATCAAAGGTCGATTTAGATAACTTTAGGAGTTAGAATTCTATTAAATGATTATCGAAAATTATTTTTTTTGAAATTATATAGCATTTAAAGATTACCATGTTGCTTCATCTAAGACATGTTTGTTCAGAATGGTTTTCCGCAGAGGAAACAGGGAAGCAGTGCTAGGAAGGCATACAGAAGGAAATAACCTTCCGAATCAGCATCCAGAAATGGTCGGAATTGGAACTGAACAGTTTGTTGCAGTAATGGCGCAGTTGACTCAAGAGATAAATGGCGGTGGTATCCATACACGAGATCAACCAGACCAACCGCAGAGGAACATGTCAGTGGTGGAACATTTCATGAGGCAACATCCACCATCATTCAGAGGATCATCTGACCATGTACTAGCTGAAGGGTGGATTAAAGCACTGGAGAAGATTTTTGATGTCATGGGGTGTTCAGACAATCAAAAGGTTATTCTTGCTATTTACCGTTTGGAGGGTGAAGCAGATCAGTGGTGGTCTATGGTTAAAAATATCAGGGATGCCGATGAGATTGATGCTCTTGACTGGGATGACTTCAAAGGTATGTTTCTTGAGAAGTATTTTCCTAAGGCTGTTCGACTTCGGATGGAAAAGCAATTCTTGGAATTGAGGCAAGAGGAAGACTCGGTGGCTGCCTATGAAGAAAGGTTCACTCGATTGGCAAGGTATGCTCCAAATTTTATCCGGGACCTTGATAGTAAAATCAATCGTTTTTACTCAGGATTAAAGCCAAAGTATCGAAGGGAATTAGATTCTCGTGAGTTTAAAAGTTATGAAAAGCTTGTTCGATGTGCTGAGAAGGTGGAAATGGAGTTTGTCGATGACCAAGTTTCCTATAACAACCAGCAGAAGAAGAGACCGAGGTGGCAGGAGAAAGGTAAGAATTCTTCAAAAAAGTCTGATGGTAAGAGAACTAAGTTTCTAGTTTTTGATAAATGTGGCAAAAGGCATGCTGGGGAATGTCTTCTGAATTCTGGGAAGTGCTATCGATGTGGTAAGATGGGACATAAGGCTCGTGATTGCACTGAAAAGGATCAAGGTGAAGGTAAGAACAAATTTGATTTACAGTTAGTGAAATGTTATAAGTGCAATGAGATGGGTCACTATGCAAACGAGTGTCCGACAAGGAGCTTGAGTAATGGGAAGCAGTTATACTACAAGCAGAAAGGGGTGGTGAAATCCTTTGCAACTACTTCAGCAGATGTCGGGCCATCAAATGATGTTGTATCAGGTACTTTGTTTGTTTTTTCAGATTATGCCAGTGTGTTGTTTGATTCGGGGTCTACACATTCTTTCATCTCTGAAACCTATTCTAGTAAAATGGGAATACCATCTCAAGAAATGACTCCTAAACTTTTGGTAAAAACACCTGGGGGAAATGTCGAGGCAAAAAGAATTTATAATAATCTTCCTATCCTTATCTGTGGAAAAAACCTACTTGTAAACCTTATTGTTCTACCTCTAGTAGAGTTTGATGTTATCCTGGGTATGGATTGGCTCTCTATTTACCATGCTAAGATTGACTGTAGAGCTAAAGAAGTTTCTTTTCAGAAAGACTTTCAGTTTGTTTACAAGAATGAACCCTTACTTTTGATAACATATCAAGAGGCCGAGAAACTTGTAAAAGATAAAAATGAATGTTACCTTGCACACGTCGTTGAAAATAAAGGAACTGTTCAGATTAATGATGTGCCAGTGGTAAATGAGTATCCTGATGTTTTTCCTGATGAGTTGCCTGGAATAATACCAGATCGGGAAGTTGAGTTTACTGTTGACTTAGTTCCTGATGCTAAGCCAATTTCAAAACCTCCTTATCGAATGGCACAAATTGAACTTTTAGAGTTGAAGGAGCAATTGCAAGATTTATTAGAGAAAGGTTTCATTAGACCTAGCACATCACCATGGGGTTCTCCTGTTTTATTTGTTAAAAAGAAAGATGGTTCTATGAGACTTTGCATTGATTATAGAGCCTTGAATAATATCAATGTTAAGAACAAATATCCTTTGCCTCATATCGATGATTTGTTTGATCAGCTCCAGCGAGCTCAGTTTTTTTCAAAGATTGACTTGAGATCGGGGTACCATCAGCTGAAGGTCAAGGAGGCAGATATTCCGAAGACCGCGTTCCGTACGAGATATGGCCATTATGAATTTGTAGTAATGCCTTTTGGGCTAACCAATGCACCGGCTGTATTCATGGACTTAATTAATAGAATTTTCCATGAGTTCTTGGATAAGTTTGTGGTGGTTTTCATTGATGATATTTTGGTGTTTTCTAAAAGTAAAGAGAATCATGAAAAACATTTAAGGGTTATCTTGCAAACCTTAAAAGAAAAGAAACTGTATGGGAAATTCAGCAAGTGTGAGTTTTGGTTGCAACAAATTTCTTTCCTTGGTCACATTGTTTCGAAAGATGGAATAACTGTTGATCCTGCAAAAACAAAAGTTGTGGAAGAATGGCCAAGACCCACAAATGTAACCAAGATTCGTATCTTCCTTGGTTTGGCGGGCTATTACCGAAGGTTTGTTAGAAATTTTTCATGGTTATCTAGTCCAATGACTAAGCTAACTCGGAAGGGTGTTATGTTTATCTGGACAAAAGAATGTGATGATTGTTTTCAGGAATTGAAAAGAAGATTGGTGAATGCTCCAGTTTTGGCACTACCTTCCAGGAATGGTGAGTTTGTTATATACAGTGATGCTTCATTGAAGGGACTTGGTTGCGTCCTAATGCAGAATGATCAGGTAATTGCTTATGCTTCACGACAGTTGAAAACTCATGAGGTAAATTACCCTACACATGATTTGGAACTAGCTGCTGTTGTTTTTGCTTTAAAAATTTGGAGGCATCATTTGTATGGAGTAAAGTGTGAAATATATACCGATCACAAAAGTTTAAAGTATATATTCACTCAGAAAGAGTTAAACATGAGACAAAGGAGATGGCTGGAATTAATCAAGGATTATGATTGTACAATTCATTACCATCCAGGAAAAGAAAATAAAGTGGCTGATGCTTTGAGTCGAAAAAGTAATTCTTCATTAACAATGTTGCGTTTGGAACGTGATCCTTTGGTTAAGGATTTGATGAACTTTGGCATAGAAGTTGTTGGTGCATGAAGTCCTTCTGTTTTGTTTCAGGTATCTGTGAGATCATCTCTATCAGATAGAATCAAGAAAGCATATAAGCAAGATAGTGAGTTGCAGAAAAAGGTAGAGCTGGTTCAGAAAGGTAAGTTGCCTGAATTAAACATTGATAGTGATTGTGTTTTGAGATTTGGGAAGAGATTGTGTGTGCCTTGTGATCCACAGTTGAAGAGAGAGCTGTTATGTGAAGCTCATAGTTCTCCGTTTTCAGTTCATCAGGGCAGTACTAAGATGTATAGAGATCTGAGGGAGTATTACTGGTGGGATGGAATGAAAAGAGACATTGCTGATTTTACTGTGAAGTGTTTGACTTGTCAGCAGGTTAAAGCAGAGCGGCAGTTACCGAAAGGGATGCTTCAGCCTTTACCAGTACTAGAGTGGAAATGGGAGAATATATCCATGGACTTTGTTGTTGGATTACCGAAGACATCTCGAGGTAATAATGCAATCTGGGTTATTGTTGATCGCTTGACCAAATCTGCTCATTTCCTTGCTATACGAGATACTTTCTCTCTTGATCAACTTTACCGTTTGTATCTTAAAGATATAGTCAGGTTACATGGAGTTCCTCTCTCCATTGTATCGGATCGTGATCCCAGGTTTACTTCTAACTTTTGGAAAGGGCTTCAGAAGTCTTTGGGTACTGAGTTAAATTTTAGTACAGCTTTTCATCTTCAATCAGATGGGCAGTCAGAACGAACAATTCAGACATTGGAGGATATGCTACGAGCTTGTTCTATGGATTATCAGGGAAGTTGGGACCAACATCTTTCTTTGGTTGAGTTTTCATATAATAACAGTTTTTAATTCCAGTATACAGATGGCACCATTTCAGGCATTATATGGGAAACGGTGTCGAACTCTAGCTTTCTGGGATGAAGTGGGTGAAAGGAAGTTGATGGGACCAGAATTGGTAGAAGAGATGGCAGAAAAAGTTCAGCTGATTCAGAAACACATGAGAACAGCTCAGAGCAGGTAGAAGAGTTATGCGGATAACCGGAGGAAGGATCTATCTTTCGAGATAGGTGATCATGTTTTTCTCAAGGTTTCTCCTTGGAAAAGTGTGATGAGATTTGGTAAGAAAGGAAAGTTGAGTCCAAGGATTGTTGGACCATACAAAATTCTGGAGAGAGTTGGATCAGTTTCATATCGAGTGGCTTTACCTCCGAGTTTATCTTAGGTACACAATGTTTTTCACGTTTCGATGTTGAGAAAGTATATGCCAGATCCATCTCATGTTTTGAGTCCAGAGGTAGTTCAGCTGGAAGAAAACCTATCTTATGAGGAACAACCGGTCCAGATTCTTGACCATAGGGAGCAAGTGTTACGGAATAAGGTGATTCACCAGGTAAAGGTTTTGTGGAAAAACCACATGATTGAAGAGGCAACATGGGAATCCGAAAATTCAATGAGGGATAAGTACCCTCATTTATTTGATATGTAAATAAATTGCGGGGACGCAATTATCTAAAGGGGGAAAGGATGTAACATCCCAAGTAAGTAATGAATAATAGATATTTTTATCCATGTCTATTAATGATTAAGTTAGTGTTTTAGAGGCTTAAAATGAAAATAAATACAATCTTATGCATGGAATAAACTAATATTCTTAAAAGATTGTTTTACTGCCTTTTGATGGAAAACCGTTTTTGAATCAATATTTTGAAAATTTTATAAACTATGTTGGTCAAAATAAACTTATCCTTTATGATTGGGACATCAAAATTTACCTTGTGTGAATTTTTGGTATTTTTCTGACAATATTCATTTTTTTAATGAATAGTGAAAAATACTACATTTTACATCAAAACTGCTTTTTAATCTAATTTATTTATATAATTAGATTATGTTTTGAATTACTTTTTAAGTGAAATTAGAATATATTTTTACCATTTTATACAATGGTGGTCATTGGAATCAATTTCACTTTGAAATTAGACTTAAACTGATGTCAATCTTTTGATACTTATTGTTTTGTAAAAACACGCTTTTGCTCTGGCAGCGGGAATTCATTATTAAATTAATTAATGTGACTTATATGATTTGAATTTTGTAAAATAGACTTCATTTTTGAATTCGTAATATCAAATATAGCTTAGGGTGAATTTTCGGTAATTTTCTGAAAAACTTCAATTTTTGATGAATAGTGAAACCACTAAGTGGTAATCAAGCAAACTGATTTTTCAGTTAAATGAAAGTTTACCACTAATGTGTATTGAATTTTAAAAATCCGACATACATGGTTGTCATTAGTATGTAAAATGTGGTTCAATGAGATTATAATAATTTTTTGGTGAATAGTAACTTATTAAGTTCTTAATCACGATTAGTGGTAATTAGGGTAGTTTAAGGTCTAAATAAGGCTTTAATAATATGAAATGACCTAGACACTTGTCCCAACCTCATTGGTTGTGTCATGGCCGACCATGACATGCCATGGGTCAACTTGGGGGCCCCATGGATCCACTTTTGTTGGGAAATGACATAAATTACTTTTTATTTAATGTTAAAGTGAAAATGACACAAACATAATATGTTTTACGAAAACAAATTTTAAGTGGGGTTATACAAGTCTAAATTTTGATTATAAATAGTCATTGGAAATCTAAAAAGATTTCCCATATCATAGTATTTTTTTATAATTTTTAGACATTAAATAAATTAAATTATTTATGACATAATAATGATGCAACGATGACATCATTATTTGACGATTTAAATAAAATGGAATGATAATGAAAAATCTAAAACCTACACATGGACAAAACCAATTGGAAGAGTGGATTTAGATCCCTTATCACCTTAACCACGAATTATATCAATGTGGGACCTTTTAAAACCGAATCACATTTTCAAATAAAGTAATGTTTCTTTACTTTCCAAAAGTGCCCCTCCTCTCCTCTTATAAAAGGCCCCCACCTCTACCTCATTTCACACACTCTTCAAGCCTTTGGCTCGGCCAAACCCTGCCCATTTTCTCTCTCCACATCCCTCTCCTCATCCGAGAGGATTCCCTTTGGGAATAATCCTTTCAAAGGAAGCCTTTAGGCTCAAATCAAAAGGAGTTACACTTTTTAAGGTAATTCATTCTCTAATGTTCATTTGTTTTATTTTGCTTCTCCAACCCCCTAAACTCTTTTTATTTACTTATTTTGTAACAACACCAGTATCTTAAATATAAAAGGATGTTGTTATGATATTTATTTGAGCTACACTCTCACACAACTATATCAAATGGTTATAGAACATACGGTTTCCGTGGATGGCGAAATTCTGCCTCCCGAAACGATGATTGTTCAATACTTATTTAACACCTTCAACGGTGGACATTATGATGTCACTATTTTTATATATGATAAATAATATGTTTATGTTTTCCTTAAGCTTCTGTTTTTTTCATTTTGGGCATACCTTTATGGTTTCCATTGTGGGTAAACACGATATCTTCATTTAAGGAAGTGCGGACTACCGCCCCCTCAAAGTGATTTGATTCGTTAAATACCATATGTGGGACATATAAAGGATGGAACTATGATATTATATATGATATTATACTGGAATTATAATATACCTTTATATAATTATGATTCCGTTCTATAAAATACGAAATAGAAATGAAAGTAGCGTTCATGCGTACGTACGGAATACCGTCTCCATGAACGGTGCATTTCATTTCTTACCTCTAAATGATTATGTAATATTATAAATGCATGTATGTACTGGATATATATGACATATATGATATCTACATCATGAATACCATTATGGATATAATGAACCTTTGACCAAATTAACAACATGTAATGTAAGAAGTCTATTTTTGACTTAAGAACCAAATACCGACAAAATGAACATTATTAACTTAAACGATTACATGATGTTCATAACATGGTATAAAAGGAATAATGAACTTGAAAAAGGTTCTTAAGAAAGTAGAGATTAACTCAAGTTTATTATTCAGGAGATTAAAGAACGGTCGGGTCAAGTCGTATACGAGGTATGGGACTTCGTCTCAATCTCCTTTCGTTGAGGCATATTTTATTTTATACACAACTTTCTTTTATACGGTGTATAAACCCCTTTGAATTTTACGTTTATTCAAAAGAAATCTTTTTATACGAAGCGTTTACTAAATGACAAAATGGAATGTTTTTGTCGTACGTATGCGGCGACAATTACTTCTCCGCCCTCGTGACTGTTATTTGAGTTTCGGCTTCCTCTACAAGCCATACATTCTTTTTAAAAGAAAAATAAATACCATGTTTTACTTTTCTTTTATTTTAGTATTGAAAATGGTTTTCATAATGTTTTTATATCAATGTGTTGTATTGATATCTCGTGTTTGAAATGTGGAAATTTTATGTTTCCTTTATACATGTTTTATGTGATATGATTATGTTATGGTTGTTGGGCATTATTATGAAGACGGGTGGTTCCGTGATAAACTAAGGGCGGGTGAGCCCGTTATAGCTCTCCAATGCATTGGTTAACGCGAAGGAGTGAAACGTTAAGGTTTCTCCGAAGAGATTTTAGGGAATATACTGTGATGGGTATTCCAAACGTAACCAAGAGGGTTACTCCCTACGTAAGAATGTTATGAATGCCTCAAGTTACCTTTATGTCTTATGATTTCTATGATTTATTCGTGATTTTATGAGGTATGTTAAAGTGCCAATGTTTTATGGGTAAAGTATGATTTCATTCTTATGTATATATGAACTCATGTTTCCTTTCCATGTTTTTTTTATAACCCATACTGAGTTTTTATGCTCATCCCATGTTTTTGAAATGTTTTTCACAGGTCAAGGGAATGGTACATGATAAGATGATAGAGTCAAGGATGTGTCAAGAAATAATCCATGTTTTATTTTAAATGTGTTTCCATTGATGGGAATGAATAATACTATATTTATGTAACCACTTTGTTTATATGTGGAATGTAATGCAAGTTTTAGGATCTAATTCTCTAAAACTCTAAACCCGAAAAGATCCTCAATGTTTAATCTTGTAATAACTCAAGATTAAGTAGGGTTTAAGACTGGGGCCTTATATTTAATCCTTCTCATAACAACATCCTAGTATATTAATCATACTGTTGTTGTTACAAAATAAAGGAATAAAATGATTTTAGGGGTTGGTGAAGTAACATAAAAGAAAACAGTTTAAGAGAAACTATTACCTTTAATTTGGGTAACTTCCTTTTGTTTGGACCAAAAAAACTTCTTAAAGTTCCTTCTGCATAAGGTAAGGCTTCAAGGGGAAGAGAGGGATGTAGTTAGCTTAATTGGGCAGATTTTGGATGATCCAAATGGCTTGAGAGGTGTGTGGAATTGGTTAGAAGTGGTCTCCTTTTATAAGGGAGAGGAGGGGCTCTTTAGGAATGTGTGAAAACATTATTTTATTATATAATGATATTAAGTATCTAAAGGTCCAAAAAACATTAAGGTAGAATATTAGAAGACTGATATTTGAAATAAAATCATCCCATCAGAATTAGACATGTTTTGGATAATATTTTAATCATTATAATATTATTTATTTAAATCATTTATTAATGAGGTAAATACTGCATCATTATTGTGTCATAAATAATTTAATTTATTTGATGTATAAAAATTATAAAAAGCTACCATGACGTAGGAAATAATTTTATATTTTTAATGAATATTTATAGTTGAAAAGATAATTTATATAGCCCCTTCTAAAAATTAATTTACTAAAGGATATTTGCTTTTGCCAATTTTTCTTTTACTTTAAATTTATTAATCTAAATTGTCATTATCACTCCCAAGTGGCGCAATGGGGTACCAAAATAGACCCAAAAATGCCCATGGTCCTAAATGACTCAACCAATAATGTTTGAATAAGTGTTAAGGTAATTTTGAATTATTATAATATTCATTTAACATTGAATTACCCTATTTACCTTTAACTGTAGTAAATAAAAGTCAAAGGTTACTATTCACCAAAAACTATTTTCATCTTAATGAACCACATTTTACTTTTTGATAACAACCATGTATGTCAGATTTTTGAAATTCAATTCACAGAAGTGGTAAAATTTCATTTAAATGAAAAAGTCAGTTTTTTTAACTACCACTAAGTGGTTTCACTATTCATCAAAAATTGAAGTTTTTTGGAAAAATACCAAAAATTCAGCCTAATATATATTTGATATTTTTAATTAGAAAATTATTTCTATTTTTTAAAATTCAAAACATATAAGTGGCGTTGATTAATTTTAAAATTAATTCTCGTTATCAAAACAAATAGCGTGTTTTTAGGAAACAATAACTATCAAAAGATTGATACTTGTTTATGTCCAATTTCAAATTGAAATTAATTACAAAGACCAAAATTGGATTAAATGGTAAAAATATATTCTAATTACACTTTAAAACCAATTAAAAAGTTAATCTAGCCTTATAAATTAATTAGATTAAAACATTGTTTTGAATTAAAATACAATATTTTCACTATTCATTTAAAAAAATACACTTTATAGGAAAAATTCTAAAAATTTACACAAATTAAATTTTTATGTCCCCATTCTAAAGAAGGATTTTTTTGGTCATACAAAATTTATTAAAGTAACCAAAACTGTGTTTAAAGAGGGTTCTCCATTAAAAGGGGATAAATTGGTCTTTTAATGTAAATTATGCTTAAAATTAGATTCATTCACATTTTAAGCCTCTAACATTTTATTGGATAATGTAAATACATTTAACAATCATGTATAATCATTTTGTAGTTAGTTTTGTTCATTCCTACTAATACAATGGCTAGGAGTTAACTACCATTTAAAATAATAATATTATATTATTTGTGTGCAACATAAGATTCCAAAGAAACTCGTTTTTGCGTATCGCGTACGCTATCGAATATAGCAACCCCTTTAAAGTAAAATTAATATTTAATTCAAAAATATTAATAAATATGAAATATGTATTATTCTTCATTTACCTGGGATGTTACACCATTATCATACCAAATTACAACGAGTATGTCCTGGAACATGTTGTTAGTGATGTTTCATCATGGTACATCTATGCCAGTGCCAAATCCCCTTGTAGTATCCAGATATGGATTCATTTCAATGATACCACTTACTCTATCCTTTACAAAAAATCCAATACATTTTTGAATAAATTAAAATTTTATTATACATATCCATTGGCATGTCCTTTGGGTTCTCAGAAAGGTGTTATCATCCTAGCATCAAAATTTTAACTAAACCATTACTTTTATACAATCTATAGCTTCCCGTTATTTTCATACATGAAAATTACATCATTTTTCTGGAATATTAATCATATTACAAAATTACATGTGCTTAAATATAATATATTAGTGTCTATAGAAATATGGGACAAAATATTATTACTTGGTGAAGGATATTCAATGTATCAAGTAATGATATTACCCTAAATTAATTCTAACAAAAACATTCCTTCATATCATGGGGAGTGTAATTATAAGAAAGGGGTGATCTTGAATGATCATCAAGGTTAAATAAAAGAAATTCAAAAACATAACTTTAACATAAAGGTAAGATAATATGATCCAATAATCTGATTATCATACCCATCATATCAAAGATCATAATAATTAGACATGGAATAAATATTTTCAGTTCATAAGAAATAAATCATAATGAAATCAAGATCAAAATCAATAGAAGTGTAACATATGAATAAGACATGGAATTTTGGCATACACAAAAATATATGACATAATAAACTTATATATTTAAAAACATGTTCCCAAATTAATTTAAGAAAATTAAATCAAGTATACTTATAGACGTATGGACATGAAATTACATCAAAAAATAATTTTATGATAATTAAATAAGGTTCATGCATATCACTGTGAACATGTATTCAAGTTCACGAATATACTTAGGGACATGAAACATGCCCCATGTATAACATTGTGAACATGTAATCAAGTTCAAGGTTAATATTATGAATAGAAAACTAAGGTTCACTCATAACATTATGAACATGTAATGAGGTTAACACATTAACTTATAGACATGTGACTAGCTCTATGAATGACATTATGAACATATAATAAGGTTCACGCATAACATTTATACTCATGATCATCCATCGTTACATAATGAAATAGGTGGAGATATAGGTCACACCCATATTATAAAACAAATCCTAAAAACATGTGGCCCAAAATAATTAAAATATTCATCATATCATGAACCATAAATTGAGATGGATTTTATAAACAACCTATCATAATCTACGAAATGAAATGGGTATCAATAACATTTCATCACATCATAAACCAAAGAAAAGATATAGGTTTCATAAATATTTTCATCAAAGCATAACTCATTAAATAAAGCTGGTTTCAAAATCATATCACCCATCGAATAGATATAGTTTTCATAAGAACCATTCCATAAAAACATAACACATTCATAAAAGGAAACTAGTGTATCTATTTGATCATTTTCTATATTGGCATGTATAACAACAATGTATGCCATATTATTTGTAAATGTACATGGAATGATATTCTAAAAACATTTATTGATGAAAATATCTTCTATTATCTGAAAGTTATTTTTAAAATAGAAAACCTTTAGAAACCCATTTTCTTTATAAATGCAATGATAATAAAGAATGAAGGATTTAAATAATTTTGAAGTCATTTTCCTTTAAAAATTTATAAAATAATCATGAATACATTTTAAAAAACTATTAACTTGAAAACATATAAAATAAGTTTGAAAATATATTGAAAAACATTTACATGAAAATTACTTTTAATGAAAATATTCTTAACTTTTAACCTTTTAAACATGAAATGATTCTTCATAAAAATTACATTCGGTAAATATGTACAAGTCGTATCAGGTTAATTGTACATTCCCTTTTCACGATAAAAAGGATAGAAAAGTTCCTTATTAAGAGAGATGCATGAAGATTAATTTTAAAAAATTGGAAAAAGGAAAAAGAGTAACAATTTATTTTAATTATTAAATAATAGTAAAATATTCATAGAAACCTTTTTGAAAACATTTTTTATAGAACATCGATTTCTAACCAAAGGGAGAGGTAAATTACAACATATGTAAAAACACTTTCTTAACTATATTATGTTGCAAATAGATGATTAATGGTATCAAAATATGAATATATCATGAATAACCATAGGATAATAAATTTGTTGAGTTTTTTGGGAGGTGGATCATAATATTTCATTAAAGAAAACATATTCATAGACAATCTTAAAAATCAATAGATTGTTTCAATAAACTCTCACAACATTGTAACCGTGAACCATACTTCCCATTTAAAAATCTAAATTTAAATGAAGATTAAAATATCATTAATAGAATGAGATTAATGATATAACATGTTATAGGTAATATATACACCCCATGGATGTATATAAGTTCATAACATGTCATGTGTCTCAAAAAAGGAAAATTGAGACAAAAATCATTTTACCTATTCAGTAACTCTTGAAAAATTGTCCCCTTAAAAGAAATATAATCAAATGGATAGGTAAATAACAATAAAGAAATGTTTAGAATACATAAATGGGAATTATAAACTCCCCAAAAAAGGAATGGTTGGTCAATAAAGAATATATATCACATGAATAAAAAGTTAGATGATATTCCCTTATCTTCTATCTTGACTCTCTTCATACTCATACAAACATCGTATGTAAAAATTGTATGTTAATTATTAATATTTTACCAAAAAATATTCATATATAAAATCCCATAAATGGTTTTATTAATACCTTATATTTCCCACTCGTTAACAATCCCATAATAAGCTTTCACATTAGGAAATACTTTCATTATTTTACACATGTGTCTTACTTTGTTATATCTATGGTACTTTTACATATATAACGATTTCATGAATGTAAAACCTAATATAAATAACATTGTTTATATAGTATATTTGTATTAAAATTATCTATATAATATAAATGTATGAAATGGAATACATTATTCATGGAGAAGGTAAGCCATATGTATGCTTGAATGTAGCTTCTATTTTTATTATTGTATTGAAGGAATGAAAGAAAATGACATATATATATATATATCTATATATATATCATTATTATATTAGTATTATTATATCATATATATAATATATTTTCACTAAACCAATATTTAATACCATTAATTTTCTGTGTTAATGAATCACATCGCTTTGATGGGGTATTAGTCCACACATCCTCAATGGTATTTATCATATTTACACTAAATGGAATGTACAAGGTATATGTTTTTATATTAAAATTAAATATTAAATAAATAATAAATATAATTTTTTACAAAAAATAGTATTTTAATTATAATTTCAACAATGATAGGTGGTAAAGGAAAAATGAGAAATCATCATTTAGTGAGGTGGTTGTTCACTGTACACATAAACACTCACTATAAAAAGGTGACGTATACCAAAAGAAATTTATCCACAGATAATATATATGTTAGTAAAAATGAGAAATTTCCACAGATATTAAATTTTTTTAATATTTAATTTTAGTACCAACATTTATTTTTACCCTCATATATATCTGTGACAATTAATGTTTAATACCAAAAATTTAATTTGTAACTTTATCATACTAATACCGACAATTTTCTTACCAACAATTCATTATGATAATATTATTGATTATTACCGATTTTATTTGAAATATTTAAATTTGTAGCTATTATTTATTTAATACAAACAAATAATTCAACAACAAATTTTTTTTGTTACTATTAGAAATGTATGTGCTAAAATATATATTTATATTAACAAAAATTAAAAAAATATATTCTCAGTATAATTTGTAAGTTAATCAAACAAAATATGTTGTTATTAATAATAAAATATTTCAAATATCTGGAAAAAGTTGAAATTTTTTCAATATATATTATTTTTGGAATATCATTAAAATTATATTTTACTAAATTTTATTAGAATTTAATTTTTAGAAAAAAATAAAAATTATATATTGAAAAAAAAAATTACCCTAAATAAATGAAAAAGAATAAATAAAAAACTTATCTGCCAATCCTCAGGTTTTCTCCATTCCACAATTCCCCCAACATCTTTGTCACATGCCACCTATACACAGGAAATCTCAGCTTGTACTCAGAAATTAGGTTCCTTTCCATTTTCCCAATGTCCCAATGTTTGGATCAATCTCTTATGGGTTTCTACTCTTTACTTTGTGCCCTCTTCACACACATTTAGGGACACATTCTTCTTCTTTCATGTGATGTTATGAGGGTTCAGTCTCATGTTGTTATTTCAGTTCTATTTAGGTTTCTTTTGGTCTTTTCAATTTAGGGTTTCTTAACCATCATTTCGGATCAACCCTCATCTGGATTTGGTCTTCCCTTTCTCTTTTTCCCTTCATGGTATGTCGATTTAGTAATCAATCAACTTAGATAGATATTATCTCTGGTTGTCCTACTAGGGCATGATGATAGCCCTCCCATTCCAGGGTGGCATTGGTTTTTCCATCTTAATACTATAGGCATGAGATCCTTCATCATGCTCATGATCTCTAACAATGAAAGGTTGTCATGTTAGTTCCCAATTTTGGGTGGCTATTCTTCTATTTTGCACAATGTATTGGGGGTGTGATAGAACTGGATTTTCTTGGAAGCTTTGTATTTTTTTCTCAATGGGCTATTGAATGTGTTGATTCAGATAGATTGTATGATGGTGTACACGTTCAAGTTTTTCCTAGTTTGGTTTTTATTTTTATTCAAATCATCTGTTTTCAATTATTCTTTTGGATAGAATGAATTATGTTGTAAGGTTATTCTTTAGATTTATCTAGTTCTCATGATTTTCATTCAATAATAATATAGTGAAAAATTAATATGGAAGTGATTCTGGGTGGGCTTTGTCTTCTCTGGAAGGCATGTTCATGGTAAGGATCATGGGTTCAGCATGCTATTTATGTAAAAGAAGGTGGATATCTTATAGTTATCACTAAAAATAGAACTCTTAATAGTGATTCTAATTTTTATGATTCTTACATTTAATATCCTTCTAGTTTCATTTTTTGATTATTGAGGTTTCATTAATATTAATCCCTTTATTTTGGGTTTTGTTATGATTTAAAAAGCTTGTTAATTATGGTACTTTGTAGTGGGAATTGGGGTGGATGATATAACTACCCTCCCCTACCTCATTCTATTGTGGAGGTGGTGAGGGTTACTTGGAATTAAGTGATGTTCCCAAGGCACCAAAGGCTAGCAATAAATGTTGAGAGCTTTAAGTAACAGTGAGGAATGATTTCCCTTAAGAAGATAACCCAAATCAACCAACCAACAACTAAATATGCATGCACTATCAAACCCAACCATGTGATACTAACAATTACATCACAAACCCCCAAACCATTCAACTAGACATGTCCAAAAAACATCATAGTACAAAGCGGAAACATAACAACAAAACACCACGAGCCATGACACCACCACAGCTCCACACCAATCTCCAAGCTCTAAGATCCACCAAAACATCACAGTACACCCCTAAAGGAAGCTTATTCCTTACCTTTTCCTATGTCATAGTACACGACATCCGAAAAGAAACCAAAGTGCCAAAGAAGGGGGAGAGTAAAACTATTCAGTAGGATTTCCCCAACTGACTTCTCTACACACGCCACTAGGATAAAACCGTTAGCACATTTATATAAAAAATATATATATAATACAAAACCAAGCTACCAATTGTTTATAAACAAAACATTCCATTAGAAAAACATGCAACATAAGGAATCCAAATCAACCATGCCACAAAAGGAAGTCAATTCAGCCAAGCCAAAAGCTGATTACCATTTTCATATTTCACTCACAAGCCCCATATACAAATGTCACCAACATAGCACACAACAAACCATGGTGGCACTTCTTGTCCAACCCATTCATTGCCAATCCACTCATGTGGTACTTCCAGACAACTTTCTATTGATGGTGGCCCTTCCATCCACTATCCATCCCGTTTTTTATAGTGGAACTTCCTCGTCCACCCCATTCATTACCAATCCACTCATGTGGTACTCCCCGCCCACTTTCTATTGATGGTGGCCCTTCTGTCCTCTATCCATCCCCTTTTTATAGTGGAACTTCCTCGTCCACCCCATTCATTACCAATCCACTCAAGTGGTACTTATCACCCACTTACACATTATATTGAAGATCCTTTTTAGTACCCCTTGGATGAATAGTGTTATATTTTGGCTCTGAACAATCCATGATAAAAGATAAAAGCTTGTCACTTATCCTCTTGACCATAAATATCTCAACTTTTATTCCCACATAGGATTCCTTATTTTCATTATGTCAATTTACAATAAAAGTTTCTTAATCCTGTACTACCTTGTCATATTATTTTCTCAATCATATGACGACACTGACTCAAGATTTTTCATGTTACATCCTGTCAATTCACTTGGCCCTCTCTCGGTTATAACAAAACCAGGTTTGAAATTTTGTATCCATATGTAATGATTATCAATGGAGTTTTTAATTTTTCATATTCCCCAATCATCTTCTTTCACCAACTCTATATTTGTTTAGTCCTCCAAATTCATGCACTCTAGAGGAAAATCATGAAAAATGATGTTGGTGTTCACAACCCTTTTCTCATTTTCCCAATAGAAACAATGTGTTTATATAACATTACACCTTTAAGAGCCTTGGAATACTCTAATTGATATCCAATGAATTTTTCTACCTTTATATACATAATGTAAGGCTCTTGAAAACATTGACCAAGGTCTACACAAACTATTTTCATAGCATTGAGTGATAAATATGATTGATATTATATCCTTGAATGACTATAGACCCCTGTTAGTGACAATTATCAAAGCTACGACCTTTTATTATTATATATTATCAAGGAACACCTTAGTTTTGGATTCACATGTCTAAGAGTCCTTGAAGACAGGTATTGTCCTATTCGTGATTCGGTAGGTAGTGTTCAAACCCAATGGATGCTGCAACAGATTTTCGTTGAGTGGTTTTTTCATGTTGTGAGGTTTCTGTATGATTTATTATCTTTTAAGACCTCAAAAAACATTATATAATTCAATATATAAATGAAAAAATTTATTATGGGCGTATTTGAATCGAATTCGGTAATATTGGAAATATATTCTCACTCTGATCTGGCTTCCAATAGTGTTTTTTCAGCTTAGAGTGGGGAGTATGGTGTTGTTGTAAAAGATTGGAGAATTACAGTCTTGTTTTAGAATTTACTTTGTGGGGACCTCTATATTATGATTCAGGAATATTTAATCATGTAAAAAATGTGTGGATTCTCTGAACTGTGAGAGTTTGGAAAATAATGATGTCATGATTTGATAATTTTTATTATTTAAGCAATGGTTTTATATCGACTTCAACCTCATTCATGTTCTAATATTTTAATTTTCTATATGTTGTGTGTGTAAATCTATTGATCATGGAAACTTATTCAATGTTCTCCAAAATCTATAAGTTGTTTCCATTATTAGGGATGTTATTACTCAGGAGAACCCTTCATCATTCTAATTTTATACATGTTCCATTTTTCTTTTCCATTTATTATAATTTTGTATTTTTTATTTGTTTGTGTTGGGTTGTTTCAGGTATATTTCCATGAAATACTACATGAAATTGTTTCTTTTTCATGTTTGTGTAGGTGAATTGCATATATATTCCACACCATGACAGCGATAACCGATGCATGAGAGAAGCAATTGAATGAAGTTATGTTGTAATCTTTAATGCCACCATAACAGCGACAACTGATTAAACTAAAAAGTAAAATCACTAAATTGGCGAGTGTGATATTTAATAATTGATGGTGATTTGGGTGGGTGAAGTGTTACACATTTATAGATTTTGTACTATAAGTATTTTTATTCTATTTTCTCTTATTTATCTTGTTTTAATTAATATTTGTGTCACTTGAAGATTTTTGTTATGTATAACCATTTGGGAAGAAGACATAAATTACTAATTAAGGTGAGGAAAATCTCATGATGCAAGTTCGAATGATCCTATGTCATAAGTAGTACATCGATATAGTATTTTTTGTTACGGACATCACTGAGGGGCTGGTTTTTTGTCTTCATTGAGGTTCTGAAACGTTTTCATGATTGATAAAAAGATATCACAGCGAAGACTCATGGGTGGTGCACATATATTATGATTTTTTCATCACTTATCTTCTCTAGATCAGCACCATTTTTTGTTTTTTGTTTTCTAGAATGATCATTTATGATTGTCAGTCTTAAAGTATAACCTTCCATCATCTTATTGATTCATAATTACAAATAATGGGTTTCATCACATTTTCTAGCAATTAATGAGTCCACAAGCTTCTCCATGCTTATTACATGATACTATTCTTCATAAATTTTCCCCAATATGATCTTATGAAGGTCTTTTCTGCTTTGATCAAGATGGGAACAATTGGTCAGAACTATTTTGTGATTTAATTATCCCATATTATATTTTTCATTAATTTTTGTGAAGTATAATGAAATATCAAGTGGCAAATCATTAAAATTGACATGAAATTATTTTTCACATTAAAATAGCGACCCATTTTCCAAATCACACCTTCCTAGAAACTCATAAAAAATCCCATTTACCCAGAAATTTTAGTTTCAATCTAGAACTCCTAAACTCAATTAATATCTACAAAAGGAGGTTGACAAAGAGATGATAAAAAATTTTTACCATGAAAATAATTTTTTAAACTTTCATTTATTTCTATTTTGGTTTTAATTCATGCATATATTTTACACTAATGTTTTGGTATGTTTTTTGGTTGATTGTGCTGTGGATATTGGAGTTGAAGGGTGTGATATTGCAGTGAATTGGTATTGGAGATGACTTTTTTTTGTATGATCATAGATTTCTTAAGGTGGATAATATAGAGGTGAAGGTTTTGGTATAGCATCTACATGAGGTTTCTCAATGGTGCTGTAGCTAGGTCACTGGTCCTAGGGCCTGGATGGGTCCTGGGCATGGATGGGGTACTTTAGGTGGGTGGGGATGTGATGGATCATGATGGGGGATGAATCATCCATTTTTTATGTATTAATTTTGTATTAAATTTTATAATTATTGTTAATTTATTTCCATGTTTGAACATTCATCTAAATTATATTCTGTTAAATAATTAATACAAATGAATCATATATGAAAATTTAATAAATATAATATGAAATTTTACTAGCTATAAAAATTTATATATTTTATTATATGTAATTTATAAATAGATTATATATGTTGGTAATATTATTACAAATAGAAAAATTTGTCATAAGAATATATTGCTAAATACTTTAACCAACATTTATATTATCTTCTAGTATTAGTATAATTGTGAAAGAACTATTTGATCTGTTGCAAAAACATTTAGCGGTATAGTTTTTACCAAAAATTGATTGAAAAAGACATATGTGTTGGTAAAACATTTTATGAATAGAATATGAACTTTAACAAATAGATATTCCCCATTGGAAAAAGTGAAATATTTTGTAGTGAGTATGTTTGTTAAACATTATATTAATGTGTATGTATGATTAGGTCTTACCATTAAATTAAAAACATTACAGTATATTGATGATACTATTTTCTTCTACAATCATGGAATAAAGATAGTTGAAGGGTGGATAATGAAAATAAAATAAAGGATCTTTAGAGAAGACGTTACCTCTTTATGAGGTAATTTCTTTTAGTTTCTGCCAAAAGGTTTTCGTGGATTTCTTTAACTAAAGTGGAGGCATATAAGAGGAATTGTGTAATTTTGTTGATTGTATTTGGTAGATATTGGATGAACAT
This sequence comes from Viscum album, assembly GCA_963277665.1. NCBI lineage: Eukaryota > Viridiplantae > Streptophyta > Magnoliopsida > Santalales > Viscaceae > Viscum > Viscum album. The sequence goes on along the minus strand of OY728132.1, from coordinate 1,271,521,137 downwards.
AATTTATTTGAGAGGCGTGATGAAGAGGGATAGGTGGTGGCCTTTATTGGGATATTAAAGGACACACATGGAATCTTTGAAAATAACTTTTGTGTACCCCCATTTTGATCTAACAAAATTCGTAAAAAAACAATAAAAACTCAAGAATTAAATGTTAATTTCTAAATAGCTATAATAAAATGGGTTTTAGAAATGTTTTTACTTCATTTTGGTTCTTATATAAAAGGATTAGTACTTTGTCATCCTAATTTTTCTTTTAACCATTGTGATTAAATTTAATCACGTTCACTAATATTTTTTTTCAAAACTTATTTTAACTTATTATATATGATAAATTATATTGATTAAAAATATGGAATCCATTTTTTCAAATTCTAATCATAGAGGAGATAAAAATTATTTTAAAATTTATCCCATTGACAAGGTGGGATTACAGGATCTTAATGAGAAAATGTCCAAAAGTTTTCTATGTTTTTACAGCAAATATCATTGTGAAATATGATAAAAGAAATATATGAAACCAAATTAAAATATAATTTATTCATATAAATATATTATAATATAATTCTATTTTGAATTAAAATTTCGTATTTTTCAAGGTTAATTCTTAAATGATTTTTATTAAAAAACTCCCAAAAATTCGTTCTAATCTTACATTTGCATTAAAAATAAAGAAATGATGTTTATATAATCAAATTAAATTTCTACATGTGTTTGAAATTAATTTTATTAATTTCCATAGAAGGACATTTAAAGCAGTTCATTTGAGAAATTTTTATTTTTAAACATATAAGGACATTACCAAATATAATATCATTCATTATCAATATGTTATACTTAAATAAAACCATTATAAAAAATATTTTGGAACTTAGTTATTAATATTCATATTACTATGTTAAAAAAATAGTTTTTATTTATATCATTTAAATAACTATAATAATAAAATGGTGTTTTTTATAAATTTTTTATTTCCTCTAACGTAAGCTATGTATGTTTTCAAAGTAACATATTCCAAGTTGGTGTTGCATGTAACATGCATCAAATAAATATTCCATGTAACATATGCCAGGTTGGTGTTGCATGTAACATAGGACAATTCGATGTTCCATGTAACATTTTACAATTTTGATCTGTGTGAATGGAATGTTTCACTTAGTGATTTAATATAAATGATCTATTTTCAATGTTGTGTGAAATAAAAAAATAAAAAAATATTAAAATAATAGAAATAAATTTTTTCATAAAATCATTGGATGTCAAATTTTTTTAAATTTATAAAGTATAATTATTATCATTAGTGCATACAATTTCAAGAACTATTTTAAACTCATGACATCTTGTACATCGTGTTGGACGTATACAACCAAGTATAATCAATGTATTAGTAGGATTTCCTTCTAGTCATTTAAATGGAAACTCTATAGGAGGAATAGAAGAGAGACTAAAATTCCAAATTTATATTCTATAAATAAAATGATGAAGACACATTAGAGATCATCAATTCATCAAATAAATTAAAGGTAATATGTAAAAAATATATTATGAATTAATTGGTGTTAAAAATGTGATGTGGATATAACATTAATCATCACAAGTTGAATTTTAATCCCTTTAAATTAAATCTACTGAAACCATTTTCAATTATCATAATCATGTAATATTTATGGTAAAATAGCTATTAATTAATTTATAAAAAATGGAAAAATTAGAGTTTGTGAGTGAATGTTGTGATCATTAGATCTAATATTTTATTTCATAGTTATTTACCTGGAAGAAAGAAATGTCATGGAGACAATTTCTATTTATAAACCAATGGGATCTCAATATTCCTATAAATTTATTGTTAAATAGTGGAGTAATAAAAATAGATTTTACGATGATATTTAATAATATGTTTCTTTCAAGAACTCTAAAAATGAAGATGGGGGATTTTTTAAGAGTTTATTGGTGATTATTTCATGGATAAGAAATTAACATAAAAAGTGGTGTGTGGGGTGGATGAATCATGAATAAAGGAGTTTGTGGGTATCAAAGTTTTAAAACATGGGGATGAGGACATAAAATTTTGGGAACATTCAATAATTACCTTTAAATAAAATAGAGAAATTCATACTTCTATAGTTATCACAAATATTGTTATTAAAGCTATAAAAATAAGACTAAGAAAAAATTGAGATTTTCACTGATAAGGTCAATATCTAAGGAGAATGGGATGTTACTAGAGAATAACTTCTTTTTATAGAATAATTTTCAATAAAAAATTATGGGATGTGGTATCATGAATATACATCTAGAAAGAAGAAGACTAGGCAAAAGCATTTTTTTCACAAACTGAGATGAGTGGGTTTGAGGATATGTTTATTTATTCAATATCTAAAAAATAGTTTTATATTGAATATTAGATATTCTATTCCATCATTGATATGGATATAATTAGTTCATATATGATATTTACCCTTCAAATTATATTAAAAAAATATTTTAGGTCTTTAGAAATTGGGGTAAAAATATTTCAACTAATATTGTAAAATTAAAAAATAGAAATTTTCGATTAAAAAAGAATGATGGTCCAAAAAGTTCTAATTATGAAAAAATAACTGTTTATACATATGATACAACCAAAAAAACCCTACTAATTGATATTTCAATGTAAGGGTAAAGACTAGAAAATGAATCTCATGTTAATAAATTTAATCATTTAAATTTTAGTATTATTTTAAAATAAGAAGATAGTGAATAATATTTTTAAAATTATAAATCTGAGTAATACATGTGAATATTGTGATGAAGAACCACAAGTTTCCTCTTATGATCTAACATGACATATCGTAATATTCGATGAATGTACTCGGTGATAAATACAGGATATTTCATTTTAAGATATGAAATTTAAACAAGGGAATTTAATATTAATAAGAAATAATAACATGGTGAATTGGATTGCTAAAAGTATATTATAGAATAAAATATTTATAATCTATTTTCAAAGTAAGAAACATTGATACAACTTTAAAAATAAGAAAAATCAAAGAGTTGTTCTTCCACTTGAGTTAGACCACATAGAAGTGTGTGGTCCTTTTTATCTATAAATGAATATGACAATAATATACTCTCTAATTTTTTTAATGATATTATTAAAAAATTAATATAAATTCTCAAGATGATGTCACCATTTATTTAAATATTCATATAATTCAAAGATCTTGTGTAAAATGATTTTATTTATAATTTAAATTTTATTAATATCATCAAGGTGGGGAGTACAACTCTAATGATTTTCAAGAGTACTAAAAGATACATTGAATTCAAATCCTGTTGATTCCAAATTATACCCTTAAACTAAATATACAAGATGAAAAAAAAATGAACCACTATAAATATGGGAAGATGTTTTTTGAACAAAATATTTGTTCCAAAGATCCTATAGGATGAAAATTCACTTTGTGTGATTCATATACTCAATAGATTCCCAAATAAATATCTTGATGTAAAGATAATAGAAGAATTATAGAGTACACAAAATCCCAATGTGGCTCATCATAGAGTTTTTGGTTATGTTTTGTAATTACTAGATCTTGGAGAAAAACGAACAAAGGTAAATAACAATGGAGTGATGTGTGTACTTATGGGTAATAATGAACGAATGATTGGATACCTCTTTTATAATCACATCAATAAGAATATTATATTAAATAGAGTTGTTATCTTAAATGAAAAGGAGTTAAGGATATAGAAACTATTATATTTGATATATACATATTACATATGATTTGATTAATTTCAAATACAAAACATTATGATCAATACTGGAATCATAATGATTTATTTACAATGAATAATTTGATGCATAGAAACCTAATATAGAATAAGTATACACTATATCCAAAAAATAATTCATATTAATAACCCTTATTATAAATACCATACTTAAAACCTTTCTTCATAACCTTTTGATCTAAAAATAAGAAAGGGTGATCTCATATGCCCAATAACGGAAAATAAGGGAGATATTAATGATCATTTAAATATAACACAAGAATATAGGTAAGAGAACATGAGATTAACAATTTAAAACTATAAGTTTCATAACATAGATTATAATCTCAATTATTGTTTTAATTCATTTTCTTTTATATGACATGAATAATTAATTAATGGAAGAACATGATCCATAAGAGCATAACCTTGGAAAAAGAAATATGTTGGTAGCATAGAAAAAATCATAGAAAAATATTTCCTCTATAGGGATCACATCCATGACTACCATAGTGTATTGGTTTTACTCCACATTAAAACATATCATTAGTCAATGTTTACTACTAAGGCTATCTTAGTTGAAAACACACATTACTAAACTGTGAACACATTGCATTTACCACTAATTATCACAAGAGATTTCCATCATTACAAATTTTGTTGGTGGGATATATAATTCTATGTCCACCCATCAGATAATAATAAAACATTTATATGTGTAACACATAACTATAAATCATTTACCACATTCCTTAATCCTTGGAAAATAAAATAGCTTTTAGAAACATTTCAACATTTCATCATAGATAATCATGTGTAAAATAATATAATTTCATAAAAATAATTTCACCACAATTATAAACCATGTATAAAATGAATATTGATGATATAATTGGATTATATCCCCAATATATATTATTTAATATAAATGGTTTTCATCATTGATGAAAATTACCTTACAAGACAAATATGAATATTTCTATAATAAATAACCCTTTTAAATATAAAATCTCTTCTTTTAAATAAAAAATCACCCAAAAATATTATTTACAAAAAATTATTTAAAAATAACCATATAAAATTTTAAATTAATCGATAAATTATTGATCAATTATAATTGTGGGAGATTACATTTATGGAGTAAATGGTCTATGAATTATTCCTTTCACATTTTAGGTAAAAAGACCAAATTAAATCATTATGAAAATGATAATTCATTTTCTTCTAATCAATTTTATAAAAATTAAAACACGGGTAAATACTAACATAAAATTTCATAGCATAAAAATATAAAAATTGAAAATATTGGTAGAAATTAATGACACATATGAAAACTATATTTAGATTAAGAGTGAAATAATGTCTCTTATTTATAAAAAAATATAGGATTATTGGGTATATAAAGAGTTTATATTTAAACGAAGAAAATTTCATGTATAGAAATAACCATATGAGATTAAAATTATTGGGATTCTTGATAGATTTATTATAAAATTTAATCCTCATAAACTTAGTCATAAAAAACACAATAAACAATGTAAATTGAATAATAAATCTGTTAACACAACATCGACTAAATTAAAAATCTATTTAACATCATGTATGATAGATATAACATTATTATAATTCTATTCCAGATTAATATACATACATATAAAATAATATATTATCCACTTATTAGATTTTATCAACTATTTATTAATAATTCATTATTAAATTCGTCGTTTCTGGGTGTTAACTATTTAGTTTTTCATTAGAATTTCAGTTCGCTAGTTCCATTACTTGTGTATTGATAACAGATCCACCATTTATAGAATATTAATCTTGGTATAAATATTATATATATTCATTATATATATTTTTATATTTTTATATTCATATATTATTATTTACATCGAAAAATTAATTACACCATTCATTGATATGGTTGGTAGTATGCACAAATGAATGATGATTCCATTCTTTAATGGATGGAATAAAAGAAATGTAAATAATTTTCCACCATTAAAAAATACTAATTATTTAATATATATATATATATATATATATATATATATAAGATATATTCTTTATATTTATATTTATTACCACTCATCAAAAGTTGGTATATTAAATTAATCAATCACTTCATGGCGGTGGTAGTCCAAACGTACATATGTGCGACATTATTATTTTCCAATGGTTAGGAATGGGGTGGATAATGGTTATTACATCATCACAATAAAAATATTTTTTTTGTATTTTTAATTTATTTTTTATAATTAATAATATATATTATAGGAGGTATCGAATGAAATAAAATTTATAACAATAGGTTAAGAGTGATAACTCTTCATTGAAAAACATTTTTTTGATTACACCTTATGCATTGAATTGATTGAATTTCAAAAATCAAATAAGATATAGGGTGTGGAGAAGGAATCTTTGATGGTAATATTGGGAGTATTTGAAAATATAGAAGACTCAAACATTTTGAATAAATAAGAAGATGAAGTTACTATCTATAAGGGAGGGGAGGGTCACTCATTGAATTTCACAATGTATTCGATTTATATTAATTAATTCCTAGTGGAATATAGATCAATATTTAAATTATTCTAATATGGTATGATTAAGAGTCAAAAGAATAAAATCGTATAAAAGTTTTATACGTTTTGGTTATATGTTGAAACTTACCTATTAGTTTTAACAGTTATTAATCCTTCTTGAAAATTATCATGGTAAAAATGATTCTTACGCTCTAGGTGAAGATTGTTACCACAATTGGAAAATAGGACTTTTAAATATACCATGTTTGATATTTGAGTCCATATCCCTTTTACCTGCATTATTATAGGTTTTATTTATTTATTTTAAATCATTTAATGAAATATTACTTTTTAGGATATATTAGTATTGTTATTTTTGGTACTATTTATTTAATTTTACATTGATATCAAATTTATAGTAAAGGATTTTGAATAAAAAACTTTCAATAATCACTAATATGATATATTTATCTAAAAATTTCATTTAAAAAAGTATTCATCAAAAACATATTACCATTAATACCTTTGAAATAATTTATTTTATTTTTATATTCATTTAATTTATATTGGTTCGGTGTTACATAGGTATTTAGGGTAAATATTCAATAGCTAAAAATTAAATACAAATTACGATAATAAATAAATTAATTCATATTTCAAATAAATATTTTTGATAGAAATTAACATCAATTTATACATATGTAAAAATATTATATATATTAATGTCAACAGTGTTAAATTTAGTATTTTTATTCTTTTATTAAATTAATATAATGGTCTATATAAAAGAAAAATGGCACCAAGTTACCATATATTTGTGAAATGGATGTATATTTCCAAAATTAAATCATCTAATATCATAAATTAATGTATTAGATAAATTTTTATATCTTAGCCAATTATTTTAACAATTTTTTATATGTTTTCTTTTACATAGGTGATATAAAATTTCTTAGGTCAATATTGATATCGAATGGAAACAAGATTGAAAAAATTTCAAAATATGAGACCCATGATTTAAAATATAGGATCCATTTTCAATAGTAAATTTCTTATATGTGGTACAAATTCATTTTCAAATATGTCACAAAATATGACTAAATTAATTTTTTAAATACATTTTAAGCATAACACTTGATTTATTCTTATCTCATGGCGATAAAAAAATATTAGATGAATATTAAAACATTTAAGTGAATATATAAAATATATAAATTCAATTAATATAAACTAAAAATATTAATTAATAGAATTTATTTATATTAAAATAAATTGAACTCCTAAAAAATATTTTTTTATACAAACATTTATTTTACACCCAAATGAGTTTTATTATCTTTTATAATCAATCAATAACAAATGAATTCTTTTCAAATAGGTGTAAAATGAATTATTTTTTAAAAAAGTTAATTAGTATTATTCATAAATTCCCCACCAACATTTAATAGATAAATCTCTAATTAAATAATATTTCAATAGTATATCAAGGTTTTTTAAACTCAGTGTCGTTTGAATCACAAGATATCAACGAAATAAAATTTTTATGAAAATAAATATATCATAAAATTTTAGTTTGTTACATTCTTAACCCCTTAAAATTGAATTTCCAATTATATTCAATCACTTTGACACAAAAAAAAATGATATCTCATTTTCACTACTTCATTGGGTTCCAAAGTACCTAATTCAAAGATATAATTCTTATAGTGAACATATACTAGGTGAGAAGTCTTGTTTTGAAGAACATTATCTCTATGATCCATGAATTATATCATTTATTCATTATAGAAAATATCATTCACTTGATTCACAACAAATGAGTTTAGTACCTATAATAAATCAGGTATGTACATCCTCACGAGAGATTATGGATCCCAATATGAACTTGAGTGAGGTTAACTGGAATTTTCAAGCGATAAGCTACTATCCCTACTTAATCAAGAGTCTCAAAGTTCCTATTATACCTATTTATAAACATTAATGTTTTTTTTAAATATCATTAACATATTTCTGAGGGAAATTAATAGAAATACCCTCTCACCAATTTTAAATTAAAAATTTGATCGGGAATTGTTAGTATAACATTTGTTTAGACTCTCAGCTACCCTGATATTTTTTAATAACAATTACATTTTCTTCCATATCCTCCCATATTATAAGTCCAAATATATTTATTTCTCATAATTCATACCAAAACATTGGAGTTTATCACATTATTTATTAGAGTTATCTATAAGGATTCATCAGAAAGATCAAGTGAATTTTATTTTTATAATTAAACAACACTAGTGAAATGTGCTGATTCCAACCACATTTAATGTCATTTGAAAGATATATCAGCTTATTCTCTAGGTCATAAATTCATCTCATAGACTTGGAATTTATCTGATGATGATAAATTGTATTTATACTCAACTTTGTAACCAAATTTTGAAGAATACTTCACTTGTAATTTAAGGTAAACCTCAGGCCCATATAAGATATAACAAAATATACTACTCTATAAAACCATACAACATCATTAATTTATATTCTGAAAATTTTATCAATAAATATATTTTTACTAATATCAATAATGTGTGATGAGTTTATCATGAAATAAACTACGTCTAGAATAACATCATTACATATAAATGAATTGGAAATTTCAAGGAAAAATACATTGTCATGTTTTACAGTATCCATTAAGGTATGGGAAATGGTTGTAACATCCCCTTAGAGGTATATTTGTCATTCGTAACATTCTAACATATCATGCACTAAGAATCATACTTTTTAATATCTTTTTTTATATTTTCCCTCCAGAAATAGTCATTTAGATCATTGTGATTCATCATTCTTTGAGGATTAACATAGGATGTTGAAATATGAGGTTCATAAAAAAAATTAATTCTTCAACTCTAGTATTGATTGCATCATAATGAAGTTTTAACTCAATAAAATTTCAAACCTTCTTCTTTTGGTTCACATTTTTATTTTATTCCAATTGAATTCTCACATGGATAGTTGTTTGAACACTCATTTGAGAAAGATGAAAATACATCCATTCCTTCATGATTTCTAGATCTAGGTTTTTTCATATCTAGAAAATTTTTATCTTTTGTGATCCCTATCATGTATATTCTATCATAATAATTGTAACTCAATGAATTTTAAACCTTGATCACTAACCTAAGTTGGAAATATATTGATTAGTCATAATATATAATAAATTATAACCATCTTATATGGTTCACATTTAGATTTTTCAAGTGAAAATCTACATTAAAAATATTGATTGTTATAAATATATATATCACAGATTCCACTATAAAGATAATTCTTATATATTATTAATGATAAAATTACAAAAAACAACTCCAAATCATGTGATGGGTAATTTATCTCAAGAACCATCTGTTGAAATGAGACATAATCTCTAATCATATCATTCTGCATGATGACACATCCAATTATTTTCTTTGATGAATTAATATATATAAAAAACCATCTCTACTATAGTTTACTATGAGTGCTGATGAACTAATTATTATATTATTTTTTTAATTGAAATATTATTCAGATTCATCTATCCAAAAAAGAATGAATACCTCTATGTTAAAATGGTTTTGGGATTTGATAGTAATTAAAAATTATATAGAAAGAAAAAATATTTTCTTATCTGACTATAAGAACTAGAAATATCAATCAAAGTGTTTGGCCTGGGAATAAATTCAATGAATTCTGTTTTTTGGATCAATAGAATATACCATGTCTTATGATTATATAAATAACAATTTAATCTTATATTGTATGGTATCTATACTACATATCCGTCCATAGGGTCTTTGGAAAAATCTTTAAGTGACCTTTTCCATACACAATCATGGAAAATTATTGAGCTCTAAAAATTTGAATAAACAATGCATTAGTACATGGTATTGGATTCATTATCCCAATTATGATCTTGTTAATTTTTCGTTAATAAATATAGAGTCTAAATTATAAATCATTATTATAAATAAAATAACTAGTGAACCGTAATCTGATGAACATAACCCGATGATTCCATAATTAATATAATATTATTATTCTTTATTCATTTTATTCAAATAAATCAGGGAAATTATATATGTATTCACTGAAAAAGAGTTTCACCATGTGTGATTTCTATATAAAACAGAGCATCACAATTCATTGGAAACTTGCGAACTCTTATAGAAAGACATCAATAAATTCTATTATTATATGAATATATTTGAATTTGAGTTCCTCTCTGAAATCTATGATAAAGAAACCTTTTTAATAGGAATTAAGAAAAATACAATGGGTTAAATTTACATTAGAAGTTTAAATATATTTTCGCACTGAAATAAGATCATCAATTAGTTGAGTTTATCAAACATAACATCCATTCCTATGAAATTTATGTAGGATTAGTGAAAATATATACAATAAGTGCCAAAGATAACATCTAACTCCACAAGAGGGTGGATAATGATTTTTTCACATAGTAAATCTCCAAAATTTTCTACCAGTGAAGAGTCATAGAAATTAATACATCATCATCATACCATTAGGATAAATAAATACTAATCTAACATCTAATAATTGAGGTGTAATTTGATACCCATTCCAAATTCCTCATATAATAATGTGAGGTAAGAAATTGATTAATAAAATACATTAATAGTTTATAATGGTATGTGTATCCTTGAACACATTTTTATCCACAACAGTATTAGATGACACATGAAATTTACCATTTTATCTCTTCTTAAGAAATTTCTGGAATTATTTTTTATCATTATCCATTTTATTTAATAAATATTTATCATAAGTCCTATAATAATTTTATTGGAAACATTTGAGTGTTTTAGTTTATGTTTCGTTTCTTCTTCTCCGTCATGAGTTAATTCATCTTCCCACGACATGAGAATTGGATTTATTGATGAACTATTTATACATAGATAATGCATTTAAAATTACCCATATGATAATTTGTTCCATGATTCATTATAAACTTTTATCATAAAGGATAGATCATCCTATAACTTCCTTGGATTTTAGAATTTCATTTGAAATATATGTTTCATTTCATTTCAAACTCATGAGATTTGTGAATAACTATAATTTTAATATTGATTATTATAACACATAGAAATGTTTATTCATAGCTACTAAATTCCCGAATGGATAACTTCATTTAGAGATTTAGTATGAAGTCACTAAAGAAGCAATATAACTTACATTAAGGTAGGATGATAATACTATAATCGTGCATAATATTTCTTGTAGAATATTATCCTAAGTACTAATAGATTCATCATCCTTCTTCTGTATCTCAAGAAATTCCATAAACATTTTTATTTGATGAATAAAAGGATATTGATTATTAAAAAATAATCTCTTAAACCCATACCACTCCATTATTTTAGTTATAGTCCATTACCTCGTGTCCTTGATAATATTCCACCACTGATTATCTTTTATTTCTAAATGATATACTACAAAAATAATATTCATCATGTTACAAACAATAGAGATAGAAACAAATATTTTATGGGTACCAATCCATTACTTAGAAACTAGTGGATCAGTAAGCTAACTAACAGAACATGGATGTTCCTCATTAAGGTATCAAAATAAACTTGTTCCCTTATTTGATTGTTTAAGATCTTATAATTATTCATATACTAAGAAGGATGTCCAATAATAGCAATGAAATTTTTAATTCCATCTCCCATAAAATTTGTTTTCTCATGGGGACAATCATATAATTTTTAGTTACATCAAGGAATAACCTAAATCAATTAGTTTCTTCATATTGGCTAAAACGAAAAAATATATAATTTAAGAAACATTAATTATAGTGGGAACCCAAATAGAAATGAAACATCATTTATTGGATGTCAAAATCATGACACATTTTTTCTCAATTTATTATTCCATAGGTTTATCCCATGTCATTCATGATCACTATATATTTTAAATTCAAACATAATAGGTTTTAAATGAAATATTAATTATCCCAATCAAATATATTAGGATTATTAAACCATGTGTGTAGTAAGGGAACACTCACTCTACACTATAATGATGACTGATAGGTACTCAATAGACTATTCTCATGGTTATTACCCCTACATTAATTTTCCTAATAACTAGATCAACATATATTATCCATATAATAATTTCATTATAGGAAAACCATATTCCCTTATTTACTAGAACATGGGTCATTCTATTATTGATAGGATTATACAAAGGGTTGTGACTAATTTTTCCTCTTCCAAGTTTCCAAAGGCAACTGAACCATTCTCTGATACCAATAATTGTGACCCATAGTTTTCATATATAAATATTAAATCATATTATATGAATATCCAGTACATGACATTATAATCCACAATATAATCATAATAACATAGTTTATTTGGAATAATGGATATATTAAAAATAATATTCCCAATAAATTTAGAATATATACAACTAGAATTTATATAATTTAAATTAATCATTAACATGTTACACATAAAACCATTATTCATAAAATGGGGATAATAAATATAAGAAAGGATGAGAGAAGTTGCTCAGTAAGTGTAAATAATGGAGATTACAATGATAATTTAAGCATAACATGAACATTAATTTATGATAACATAATCTAAAAATTTGAAAACCAAACCCTACATATCATATATCATACTATTTAGTTTGGGATTAAATCACTATAGTTTATAAGACATGAATCATAATGTAATTAATTAACCTGATCCATGAGATCACAACATTGGAAAAATATATATGTTTTTAGAACACACATAATCTTTGAAAATAATTTCAATTGTAATGTCTCTGTAAGAAAAATATACTTGTGTATTGGATTCAGTCTCAATTCGATTATATAATGTTTCAAATTCTACATCCAATAATATCATAGTGGATAAATTAAATTATTAAACCGGTTTCACTCCCCATTATAGTCTTTATATTATCTTGATATATCTGTTTTTAAAAATTCTATTATAGGGTTATATTGCTTTAGAACCACAAATAACTAAATCATGGTAAATTCATAAGCTTTCCAAAAGATCATAATTCATTGATTATATGTCATAACCCGTTTAATGGAAACATGTTTTGTAAATATTTGAAAAATGCATCCAAGAGTGGCCAAGGGAAAATAAATGGGGTTTATAAACATTTTTTCATCAAAATCATATAAAATTTTGATAAATAGTTAGGATGATATCATTTGATCATATCCTTATTCAAGGAAAATTAAGAACAATGGATTTCACCATAGTTAAAAAAGTATTCAAAATATATCATGGAATAATTATTGATAAAAATAACTTTTCCACATTTAAATAATATCATTAAAAACAATTAAAAATAGATTGTAAAATACCTTCATTGAAATAAAAAATTGAAATAGGTATAGGGTGCCTAAAATCATTTGGTATTTAGGATAGTGGAAAATTATGTTCACATAGTGGGTGTTAAAACAATGATTCCTTTAAAATTTTCATCAAAAAGTAAGACTTACCACTTTTGGGAATTACATGAAAGTTCATTTTTTTATTTTTTATAAAATTCATAAAGTCCAAAAATGACATTAAAAAATCATATCAGAATAATGAAATATTTCTAAAAACATTTTTATAACAAATTTTCATTGATGAAAAAACATTTTCAACCAAAGAGGGAAATAAAGTCAATTTTTCTTAAATATATTCATTTGGTATCTTTAATACAAAAAGATAGTAAAATTAATATAAAATAGTTAATTTATAAAAAAAAACATAGTTTGTGCATATTATAGGGATTATTGAGGGATATATCACAATATTTTTCCTTGATAAACTAGATAATAAACAATCCTCACAAACAATTAGATTGTAACAAAAATTACTTACCACAAGATCCATTTTCATTGAAATATTTTTAACCTCATTTTTAATAAATTTAAATCAAAATAAATCAATAATAATGTTCTAAAAATTATATAAATATCATATATATCAAATTTTAACATTTCATTGCCAATTTATTTATAATTTCTTATTAAAATTATCAGTTTCGAGTGTTAAATGATTTGTTATTACATGATAATTTTAGTTGTGTAACTATGATTCAAGTATATTTATCATGGTTCCATCATATAATAAATTCTAATCATGATTTTGAATGTTATATATATTCAAAATATATTAATATTCACTCATAGAATATAGATATAGAAAAATGAATTGAAATGTTCATTGAAAAAATAGTCTGTACATACATATGATCATTGTTTCGGTTTTTCAACATATGAAACAAAATATGGGTAATTTATTATTAAAAATTATTGAATTATTTTCAGATAATATATATAATTAATATCCATTAAATTTTTCCAAATTACAAATCAGTTATAGTATAAACGAAAAATGATTCTCATCACATCATGGAGATGGTAGTCCACATGTACAAATGAGATATATTATCATATTCCAATGGATTGTAAATATGTGGATAATGGTTATCAAATAATCATAGTCAAAATTATAAATATAACTGATACAAAATTAATATTTCAATAATGAATAAAAACTATTTATATGAGGTGTAAGAAGAAATAAAATTGAAAACACTAGGTAAATATTTATACCTCTTCATTGAGAAACCTCTTTTATATGACACCTTATTCCATCAAATGATGGCCTTTAGAAAATATCATATGATCTAGGATGTGGGGAATTAATATACGATGGTATTATATATTAGTTTTCTATGATATAATACTACAATATTATGTATAATGGAGGAGAGGAGGTGCCTTTTACAAGTGAAGGGTGGGGGAATCTATTAATTACTTAAAGTAATAAATGAATATGAATTAATTTTCTACAAAAATGGTTCAAAATTAATATAATTATAATATTATTTGATCATGAGTCACAATAATCCAATATTAAAAACATTTTCAAATGTTCTAATTAGGTATTAACCCTTATATCTTTGTTTTAACCCCTATTTGTCCTTTTTTAATTACTGTGATAATAATGTTTTCAATTATTTAAGGATCAATAATTTTACCATAACATGAAACAAGACCAATAAATGTACATTATATAGTTTTAATCCATATACCATTTATTTTTCCAATGATAATATTTTTATAAACCTTTCATCATTTGTAATAACATTATTTATTATAAAAGATCATTAATGTTGTTTTTGGAACAGTTAATATACATTGACATTGAAAACAACATCAAAATAATGGAATTATAATATGAACCTTTCATACATCAATAAAAAGTTATATTTATCTAATTTATTTTCAACACCACAAATCATCCAAATTCTTATACGTATAATATTGAAAAATTATTTTATTTCATGTTTATTCATATAAAATTATTTTTTGTGTCTCTGTTGCGTAATCATTTAAGGTAATTATCCATAAACTTGAATTAAAAAAATTCATAAAAACATAAAATAATTATTAAATTAGAAAATTAGTACTACACTTATCGTTATTTAATCATTATTTAAAAATATTTGAGATATTAAAGTAAAGATATTTATAATTTTTATTTATAATTTTCTTAAATTAATATAGTGTAAATAATAAATTAAAATTTGAACCAAGGGGAAATTTATTTCAGACATGGAATTACATGGATGAAATAAATTCATCCAGTTTGTTAATGTAATTTATTAGAGAAATTCTAAATCCATAACTAAATTATTTAACCTCGTTTTATCCATTTTACATGTATAGTGGTGAAAATTTATTTTTGAAGGCTTCTATTCATGATTACCCAAAATAAATGTCACATATTTTCTAAATTTGAACTTACTAATTCAAAATATGGGATCTATTTTTTAGATTAAATTAATATAACAAGAAAATATTATTTCAGAATGTGTCTGAAAAATTCAATAGAAATATTTTCTTTGATAAAGAAATTTGAACCATAAAACTGGATTTATTCTTCTCCCATTCCTAGAAAAAATATTATATTAATTTTTAAAAATATATTTAACATATAATATATAAATTACATAAATAAAATTTCTAAAATAGTGATTTATTTAATTTAATTAGATAAAAACACGTTCGACACATAAAAAATGTTTTATCATTAAAAATATCATTAACATACATATGATTTTTATTTTAAATTCTTAAAAATTTAGAGCCAATGAATTCATATTATACACATGAAAAACTATAATAATTTTGTTATTCAATATAATACCCTCTAATATAATGGATTTGTGAGGACTCTTTCATTATATAATACTTTAATTCTATATCATGGTTTGTTTAAACATAGAATCGAATATATCTTAATTGATCGAATAAATTAGATTTAAAAAAAATATATCATAAAAGCTCAGGGTGCTATAGTAGAAATGGAATTATAATGAAGATTACGGAACATTATAACTAATTTTAGAAGAAAATAATGTTTTATTAATACCAATAGAGGTCCAAGGAGTTGAAGAACAGATGATTACATAAACACATACATTCAATTTAGAAGGTACTGATTAAAAAAAAATACATGTCTATGAAATATAAATATTCAATTTCTTAAAGAAAATTTTTATATAATAAGACAAATATTATCATAAATGTAATTTTAATATCTCTTGGTTAAATATGACTTCATTTGAATTAAGGATTTTAATTATGATAAAATATTGAGTAAAATGAGGGATGAGAAAATAAATTCATAAAGATGAATATTACATCGGACATAAAAAAATCATAGAATGGTGTAAAATAATTTTCTTAAATTGGGTGTTGAAAGAAATAATGAATTACAATAGAGAATTAGAATTTAAGATCCTGTTATTTTCTAAGTATATCACTTGAGTTTTTTTATTGAGACATGGCGGCTGAGTAATTTTTTTGAGACAGTGATCCTTTGATTTGGAAAATAAATAATGGGGTTTCAATGTATTTTTATTTGAATAATTGTAGATGTAGGTATCTAGGGAAGATGAGAATACTGGAGAGGATCGACAAAGGGAATAGTTCTATATTTGTGTTTGATGTAAAGGATTCCATGTAAATTGTTCAAGTGTTTCTAAGGGTTATTGGTAAGATGAGAAGCCCTAAGTGATGTTTGGGATACTGTAAGTAAAATCATATAAGAAACTATCTATAGAATAGTTAAACACCATTTTCATTTTTCTAGACACATGACGTGGATGTTTACAGGTCGTGAATAGATTCACTATATGAAGAATGTACACATCATTTAATATTTGAAATGAATAAATAATTTGAAGAGGATTTGTGTATATTTTAATTACCATAAAAAATACATGGTGTGTAACTATATTACATGTCTTTAAATTTACCCATCTATTTTTTGAAGGATTACATGTGGGTGATACTCCATTCACCTCACATGAAACATTTCCCTCTCAACCCTATTGCATATTCCATGCGATTTAAGAGTGCCTAACATGATGTTGGACATCCCAATCATTAATTTGACCCATAATATGTTGTTTTAAAAGTTTTCCCTTCTCCTAAATTTTTTCCAATCATTGTGATCTATTTTTCATGATTGTGGTAATTTTTTTTGATCTTGATCGGTTATGATCTATAAAAATTCTAATAGTCATATGTTCCTTTTTATTATTCAGAAATCTTGTTGGAAGCATTGGTTGGTCCTTGGAAAAATATTGGGGGTCTAAATTAAAACCCTATGGGTTTTAATTTCAGGTGTTTAAAATTATGAAATATTGGCAATATATCATGCATTAATTTAATTAAATGAATAATTGGATTATTTCTTGGGATCCCTTTGGATCAATTTGACCATTTATCTAGAATGTGGTTACCGTTTAGGTGAATGAACCCTTCATTATAAATGAATTTTTTAATGTATTAAATAATGATTATAATGACATTGAATTTGGGTGTAATCTTGATAATGATTTACATTAGAATGGCATGTTAATTGGGAGAACATTCATGCTCTTGGTTAAAGACAAAGTGATAAGTGAAATGTGTTATTGAATGATAAATGGAAATTTTCACAATTAACCATTGAGCCTAATGATATTATATGGTGATGTATGGGTTTTTATGACATTTTTTTGTGATAAATAATGCAATGATTATATGGGTTTTGACCTAGTTTATTAATGGTTAAATGCATATATAGCAGTATTTGTCACGTAAAACATGATGAAATTCATATATACTAGTCGTGGTCCTAATAAATGATAAAATGATCATATACCGTAATTAACCCCGATTGATTCATGAAATGGATATATAGTGGGTTTTGACCTAGATTCGTATAATTTTACCTTTGTTATAAGGTTATCGTTGGAAAGGTTGTAAGACCTTCTTAGATATATTCTAGAATGGAACTGAGAAAGGTTATGTTTTAACATGGTTATAAGGGTTTGGTTGGTATGGTTGTGAGAAATAGTCAGAGATTTTCTAGAGTAGTGCTGAATCAGATTGACATGGTATTAATTTAATTACATATTGAATTAATTCAAATGTTTATTACATTATTGAATTCAATAATTATCAGGTGGATTATATGTAGAAATTGTGGTGTTGAACTACTGATTTACACTGACACCCCATTCAGGACTCCATTTGGTATCTGAAAAGATTTTATGGATGTATTCTTGGATCAAGGAAATATATAATTATGTGTATTTTCATTGCATTATAGGTTGGAATATAGAGTTGGGACTGACATAGAGTTCATGACTAGGAAATTTGATTCAATACTTGAGTCTTTTTTTGTATTATTTTTAGAATTCTATTTTGTTTCATTATATAAGGACATTAAATTATTCCTTTATTATTTATTTGTTCATTCATCCCAATTTTATTGTTAATATTCTTCTATATTGTATTTTTTTATTGTTTCTGCAATGTAATATTTATTACTGAAATTATATTTTTATTCTATTTTCTATCTTTATAACCATGGGGTATATTCTCCCCAGTATACATAACAGACCCCTTATTATAGTTTAAATCATATGGTTTATGAAGATCTATAATTTAGGTCTTGTAACAAACATGTTTTGGCTAAGAGAAAGATTGTAGGGTCAGGGGTTATTATAGAGTGTTAGCAATGATGAAGGTTTATTTTCCATTTCATTACTGTTTTGGAATGATAAAATGAAACTATGATGTGTTGATACTTGTTAGTGAGCTTGTTCCTAGGAGTATCTCACACATTTATGGGTTAAATCCAGGTTCCCAATGGTGGATTAATTTTTATATAGTGTTCTTGTTACAATTATTGTCATTTAACATTGAATCCATCATATATTGTGTGATGTTATGGTTTTATGATGTTACTGGTATTTTCGATTTATATTTGCGGCCCCGTATGGCATGGTATCAGAATTCATTCATCATACTAGGAATATATATATATATATTTGTTGACATGAAGATTTTATTATGGGGACTTATTTATTTTCATGTGATATATACATTCTTATCTAACTGCGATATGGGATACCTGTTATATTTATAAATAAAATAAATTAGCTATTATATCATGATAAGATACATTCATGACATGTTTAGGAAAACTAGGGGTCCATTGAAATCTTTTTTGTCACCTAATGAGGTTTACCATATTGTTATAGAATTTTTTTTAAGGATTGTGTCTATCTTGTAGTGAAAATTCATTCTCAGCATCTTCGAGTTCAGTGGTTGGAGAGTGAAAATAATCCTGACCCTAATGCATCTTAACCAAAGATTCCTATAGTCCATGAGGATCATAAGGATTTTTAGCTTCATAAATTCTTCCTATGTGTCATGGGATCCATGGAAAGAGAGACTATTCACTATTTACCATTGATGTATGAGTTGATGAGATAGATTAAGTTGTAGCATATTCTTATGTTCAATATGAAGGTAGGGTACCAGGTAGTTTGGTTCTAGGTTATGTTGGGCTAGATTATCTTTAAGAATCATAAGACACCAAAATATATGAGAGATAATCTTGTCGCGTATATGAATCATGTAACATCTATGAATTAGTGGGATATTTTAGAGAAATTAGTAAAGAAGAAGGAGTTATCATGGAATTATATTGAGATGAAGTTCATAATCTACTAGTATACAGAGTCATTGAGTGATGATAAGGATTTAAAGTTCACGCATATCAATCAAGAGGGAATTTCAATATTGGGGTATGCTGAATGTTTCCCTAAAAAATAGTGCTTTGTGACATCATTGGATTTTGATGACATCTACATGGTGAGAATTTTCAAGGATGGTATTCTCTATGATACCAGGTCAAAGGTGAAAATGTTCCATCTAAACAGTTTTGTAGATGTGATGAATTGGGCAGACTTCATGGAAGGGAACCTGAGAGAGGCATCAAGCAGTGGTCAATAATTTTTCATAGGGAACATTATTAAATATTTTCTAGGGATAACATAAATAACTGTGATAGTTTTTCTAATTTAGTAGTTTTCATAGAAGTTAGGGAAGTGGAAACCATCATAGTATCATGTTTTGTTGTAGTTCTATCAGTGTAGAAATATAGGTCACAAACCAACTCTATTTACATACTCTAATTTAGTGTGTCAATAATTTAAATTATGGTTCTACCTATAATGGTTTTGGTAGATGAATAATGCAGTATAATAGCAGTAGGGAAACAAGGAAGTTACTAGACTCTATGAAGGACTCGACTACTACTAAATCCATATGTAGTTGGAGTTTCATGGGAAATTATGGTCGAGGTGAATGATGTGTTAACCCATTTATTAATTGATAGTTCTAGTAATATAGTATATAATTGTGGAGTTTGGCTAGATCCAAGGTAATTGGGGTTGGTCAGCTACATGTTATGTAGAGTACTATGGTTATTGTGGATGCAGGTCCATCTACTATTAGAGGTACGATTAATTTATCATCTACTATTTATTGTGTTATTGATATAGGATAATCAAATTCTTTTTACAATTATTATTAAATGGTTTGTTCTTTTTTTGGATATATTGGATCATGTTTCATCCATTTACACACCATTGGGAGTACAATCATAGAATATCCAACATTGTAGTGCATGTCCTCTAGAGGTTGGTGGATGTCGTATGTTTTTAGAACCATTGATTTTGAAAAATACAAGTTTAAAATTGATTCTTTTACTGTTTTGGTTAGTTATATATCAGCCTCATAATGACTCTTACATTAGTAGAGGTACCTTTCTTTCTCTAGAAGAAGGTGAATATTTTCAATAAGTTGAGTGGGATCTTCAGGTTGGTCATGCAGGATGAATTCAATGTACATAATATTGTCTCATGGATCAAATTGATGATCATTAACTAGTTGGTGGTGGAATGAAACATGATTAATTTCCTCCAATAGTAGACCAATTTTAATATTTCATTCATGATGTGTTATATATCATTCTTCATGAGTGAAATATTCTGTGTATGATCGATTCTTCACTGGAAACTGAACCAATATATATCCTACCTTATAAAATGGCACAATATGTTCTCCAACAATTGAAAATTAATTTCACAATATATGGAAACTAAAGGTTTCATACGAACTAGTATGTCTCCATGGGGTTCTATTGTTCTCTTCAACAAGATGGATAACAGGTTTGTGTTGGTGGGTTTATAATCCAAGGTTGAAGTAGATGACATTCAAAAACCAGTATTCTATTTTTATCATTGATGACCATTTCAATCAGTTGAGAGGAGGTATGATCTTCTCTAGGATCATCTTGAGATTTTTAATCCATTAGTTTACGGAGAGACCATTATACATACTTTAGACTTCTTTTAGGAAAGGATAATTCTTTTATGAGTTTGTAGTGATGTTGTTTGGCTTGACCAATGCACCATCAGAAATAATGGAATTGATGAATCAAATATTTTTCCATTTTTTAGATTTTTTTGGGGTAATATTTTCTGATGATATCTTATTATATTCTTAGTCATTAGAAGATATTTTCAAAAATCTTTACATCATCATAATTACATTGAGAGTGTGTAGACATTATTCCACGATAATCAAATGATGTTTTGGGATCAATAAAGTCCGCACCTTGGGCCATGTTATCACAAAGGAAGGAGTGTCGATAGACCCATATAAGGTTTTGTGTATGATATCGTTGGAGAAACCCAATAATGTCTTAGATATTCGGATCATTCTGAGTTCAGTAGGTTATTGTCATCATTTTATCTAGGACATCCCCCATTTGGAACCACTTATGTTAGGGATGACCGATAATGGAGTGCTGTTTTTTAGAAAAATTCTCCAAGCTACTTTTTCATTAGGTGAAAGGAAGTATAACCTCGACACATAACATTACATTACATGTGTTAGGTAAAGTATATACCATGTAATATGAATTATCAAGTGTTCAAATGAAATAATTTACGATGTAGGATGATCAAGTGTTTTATTTAATGCTTCAGAAAGCTGAGACCACATGAGATTAATTATCCAACTCATGATCTTGAGTTAGCAGCTTTGATACATGCCCTAATATAAAAGAGACAACATCTCGTAGGTGAGAGGTTTGTGCTATACAGAGACCATATGAGCCTTAGGTACATATTTTATCAAGGGGACCTAAACCTTTCTTAAATTATGAGGTCTGAGTATCTGCAATCATTCATCATTGAGTTGTGTTATAAAATTTTCAATGGAAATGTTTCTTCTGAATCATTAAGATAAAAAACACAAGTATTGGTAGTATGTGACTCTTACAATGTGTGGAATGAGATGAAACTGTATGTATAAATGATGCTAGATATTCATTAGTCTCAATGAAGTGTATTTCAGGATTTGAAAATTTTTATACATATGCGTTAGAATGTGATGAATACTAAGTATATATTTACTCTAGTGGGAATAAATCTTAGAGAAAGATTATATTTTGGGGGTCCCCATCAGGCTGGTCTTTCGAAAGTGGAAATTTTGTTCTTTTCCATGGCTATGCATGTCTTCCTACTAGCTTGTGTGTAGAAATGAGAGGAGATATTCATGCTTCTTGATGTGTGGTACATTCTAGTTTGGAAAAGAGGTATCATTATCTTTTGAGATGGTAATGGTGGTCAGGAATAATGAAATAAAGATTAGAAACTTTGGCAAGATGTGTCACTTGTCATCAATTGAATTCAAAGAATCATAGTCTAGTTGGGATCATACTGCCTTTTTTCATTATTAAGTAGAAATTGGATGAGGTCAAAATGGAGTTTTTTCATAGGATTACTAAGGATAACCCATAAGAATGATGTTGTATGAGTGATTTTGGATTGACTGATGGAGGTATCCCACTTCCTACTTATATTAAAGAATGTCACATTTTATGATCATGGATGTCTTTATACGTGTAAGGTATTTTAGTTGAATTATTTAACATGGATTATAATTTTAGATAGAGGTCCCCATTTCATATCATGTTTTGGGATGGGTCTTCAGATGGAATTGGTATAGCAGGTTATTTTGACTATGACCTATCATCCTAAGACAAACATTTAGTCTAAGGAGATTAGTCATATTTTAGAGGACATTTTTGTCATGTTTTTTTGATTTTAGTGGTTTTTTTATAGAATAATATGGAACTCATTGAGTTTACATATAATAATAGCATCCGAAAATTGTTAAAAATAGAAAATTTTGAAGCTTTTTCTGGGTGGTTGTTCCATTCACCTATTTTCTCTTAGAAGGTTTTGAGTCTATTCTTATTAGGACAATTTTCTTTAATGATACAACTGGGGATGTTTATTTTATCAAAATGACATTGGAAATCATGTAGAGAATTTATAAATATTATGCTGACCATTACATACAATCTCAATTGTTTTAGGTTGGTCATCACATTTTTATTCATGATTCACCTAGGTTGGGGAAACACCATATTTTGAAATAGAAAAAGTTATAACCATAGATCTTTGGCCTGTTTGATATAGTGGATATGGTTGGTCTAGTGATATAATGATTATCCATTCCACAGTACTACATTGATTTGAAAATTGAGTTTCATGCATCAAATATTTAGATATAATATCTAAACACATCAATTGTGATAAACATCAATGTTGTACAGCTTAGTGTTGACATGTCCTTTCAGTAGAATCTGATATATATTGTGTACTGTAGTGAGATTCTTCTCCAGGCTAGGGTGATTTCTTTGTTTTGAATAAAGTAGAAACATTGGAGAGTTTTGGAGGAGACCTGGGAGATGGAGTATGATATCCGCGCATAGTGGAATGACTTTTTCACCAACACCCCACATTGAGGGTTATAGAATCATGTTTATGAGCTGTTATATGGTCAGGAGTTTTAAAGATCCATTCGTTCACTAGCTATTCCCCTCCTTAAGTTATCCATTTGATATATTTTGGCCGATTGTTTTTGAGAGACAAAGATAAAAAATTTGTGGAAAATGAATGAATTTTTTAAGATGTATGTTTGTTTTAATTAATATAAACTTAGATTATAGGATAACATGAGAAAACTAGAGAGGATCCATGAACTGATAATTTCAGCATTTGAGTTTGAATTAATGGATTTCGGTTAAATGAGAATTTTTTTTCCAATGGTTATTTATAAGATGAGAATTTTTTAGGGTTGTGGTGATATTATTTGAAATTGGACATAAAAACTATTGGTAGAAAATTTAATGACTGTGTAACTATAATATATAATGTGAAACGGTTTACAGATGCATGTCATGAATGGTTACAAGCCATGAACCAATTCAAAACATCAATAGAGTACACATCAGGATATTAAACTAGATATCCTTTAATATTTTATTCAAAAATATTATAAAATTAGGTGATAGCATTTTTAGGCATATATAAATAATAATAAATAAATGATATGTAACTACATTACATGTAATTTAATTTCCTGAGTAGGTTGGTTAAGAGTACCATGTGGATGATTTTATATTCACCTTACATGCATATCTTCGCGCTTATCCTTAGAGAATATTCCAGAATATTTTTGGATAACTTCTCTTGATTATGTATATCTTGAGTATGCATCTAATCCCTGGTATGTAGATTTGCATTAGATTTCCCTTCCCCCTTATGTTCTCTAACAATTACGGTGTTATATTCTTCCTTGTGTTCATTTCTAGTTTTGATATTGATTGATTATGGTATTGGATCTTTTTGTGGTCATTTTCTCTATATTCTTTTTATAAATTCCTATTGGAAATATTGGTTGATCATCAGTTATAGGTAGGCTTTCGGAATCATAACCATATTTTTTTAATTGAAAAATATATGCAATTGGGAAATTCTTCAAGCATATCATTTTATAAATTAATTTAATGCTGAATTTGATTATTTCAGGGAGTCCCTATGGATTCATTTTTCTATTAACTCGTGTTTTGGATAAAGTTTTTGTGAGAAAACCCTTGATTTTAAATGAATTTTTTAGTGTCATAAATTATGTTTAACATGATTTATAATTTTCATGATTGATTGATATAGATTCACCAAGGCATTGATTCTTTATTGAGTGAACTAGAATGTTATTGGTTAAATACCAAATGATAAGAGAAATTTATAATATAAATATAAATGGTAATTTTCATAATCAATCATTTAGCATGATAATGTGACTTTGGGTTAGCCTTGTTGTAATAAAAAAATTTGTGATAATTATTGTAATTATTATATGAGAAGTGTTACTAGTTAATAAATATTGAAATTATTATGTAGTAGGTTATTCGTAATGAATCATGATGAAACTATTATATACCTATCATGGATGGGAGAAATGATGAAATAACATTATATTTGGGTCATCCCTGATTGATTAGTGAAATGATTATATAACTAATTATGAACAGATTTTTTGTAATTTATTCCTTGGTTATAAGATTATAGTTGGAATGATTGTGGTACATTATCAGATACATTATATCATGGCCCTGAGGAAGGTCATGTTTTACTCTGGTCATGTGGTTCGGGTTGGAATGGTTATGAGATATGCTCAGAGATATTCAAGCATGAACTGGACTAGGTTAATGTGCTATTATTTTAATTTATTAATTTAATTATACATTTTTATATTAATATATTGAATACATTTATTTTTTTTTCCTATTATATTTATACAAGGTGGTGTCGACCTACAAGGTTATACTAACATTCTATTCAGGTTTTTGTTTTTCACATAAGAAGATAATGTGGTTACAGGTTTATACAAGGTCAAGAGACCTTGTTGTTGATTGTCATTACTGGATAGGCTAGTGTTTGGATATGGGACTGACATGGGATTTGGGACCAGGGACATTGATTATTTATTTGATTCTGCTTGTATTATATTTTTATTATTTCTATCATGAATTTTAGTTTCAGTCCTTCACATAATTATATTATTTCATTTTTTAGTATTTGATTATTCATTGGGATTATATTTTAGAAATTGATTTATCTTTTATTGTTTCTATTATTATCACACTCTGATATTAATTAATTTTATTTTATTTTCTCGCGATGTTGTAACTTTATAACCAAAAGTTACAGTCTACCTATAATACCAATAATTCCCCTACTACTAGACATTAGCATCGTGCGTACATGGAGGCATAATTGAGGTCTCGTAACTAACCCATTTTGGACACATGAGAGGGGTCCATAATTGGGGATGATACTCCAAATTATACTATGAATGGATCATCTAAAAAGGCTATATGAAAAATATATTAATTAACTATGGTGAGGGGTTTTAACATGTTTCATGGAAGGAGTTTAATTGATTATTTATCTCAAAAGTATCCCAAAATAAGGGAGATCCTTCCATGAAATTTTATGTAATTTTTTATAATATTTTTTTGAAAGATGATATCTATTTTGATCAACCAAATAGATACACAGTGAATGGAATTGAAGGAAATATTTAAAAATTTAAGGATGTTACTACATATATGGAATACTATGATTGATGATTAAGTTCAATATATATAATTCTAGTAGTTTCTTGAAAAAACTATACCTTTATCAAATTATATAAGATGATATATATTTATTAATTTATATTATTTCCATTATTATATGTTTTTTTCTTTTTTAGTGATATTATCAATGTATTTTATCATACTTCAAGGAGATAATGTTTATTGTTTTATGATGATTAATATCAGAATTATGGGTCTCATTCTCAACATATATGTTTTTTAATGTAATTGGTGAATATTGTTTCCCATGGAAATTATCCCAAATAATTATTGAATATGTTAAATGTAAAGAACCTGAAATTACAAGTAATTTTTTTTAATTAAATGGGAATTTTTCGAGTCTATGAAAATTGATAGCATGTGATTCTGAGACCTGGGGTGCCTGGAATAAATTTCTGAACTTTTTTCTGGTACGTTTAGTAAACATGTGAGTGGGTCTTGTCAAACTTTTGAACTGGTGTTCGAAATTGAAATATGAGGCACCGTTGAACTAGCAGCACTGGAATTCCCTTAAGGGGACCTTCACCTCGATCATAGAAGGTCAAGGGTGAAAGATAAAATTTGGGTTTTTCGAGGAAATAAAAATAAAACAAAATAATGCTTTATTTTATTTTTATTTCTCTTTGAACCTCCCATGTGGATGTTTCAAAGGTGGAGACCACCTAAACTAAGACCTACCACATGGTTTATGGTGATGGGGACCACCCAAGACTAAAACCCCCATGAACTCCCCTCTTAATGGGGAGAAACCTCTTGAACTCCCCTATAAGGAGAGATAACCTTTGGTATCCTCCTCCTTTAATGGTGCCAACAACATTGTAAGTAATTACATCAATTTAATTTTGTGCCAACAATTAAATTGATGAAACACAACATATTGGATACCTTTTCACATTTTGGTGGAATTGGGAGAGAAGAACAATTGGAAGATTATTCTCTCCAATCAAGAACATGTTCTCCAACAGAGAACGTGCTCCCCAATGAAGAACGCTATCACCAACGAGGAACGTCTTTAATGAAAACGAACTGAAAATTGTGGAAATACCGACGTCACTATCATCCATCTATCCCCAATGACATCTTATTCTTCCCCGCGACCTCTGTTAACAAATTTTCGAGGTAGGGGTTTAATTATGTGTGATTATTATTTCCAATGTTATTGCATTAAAAAATAAAGAAATTGGATCAACTATCGAACTACTTGATCTGTGGATGATTTCTTTTATGGTATTTGGGAATAATCAATTGCGAGAGATTGTAGATTTTGGCGTTCTTCATTCATGTTTTTTTGAGCCACTTGCTACCACTCTAACACAGAGTGTGCGATCCAAACAAACATGGCCCGACCCCTTCGTCGTTTTTCTTGAATGGTGCTTTCTCGCGATAAAAGAAAGTGGATTTGTGCCATGGCGATGAACGGATGTGGCTGCTGGTACATCACTAGCTATGATGAAGTAGAGGGACCCATGACCTTGCAAACTCACGACCCTTAGCGTCAACCTGCGGCCTCACTTCCTTTTGGCCCACCGTGCCGCCACGTGGCCCTCCGAGATGCTTCGCGGCCCTCTGTGCCGCCTTATAGCCTTGCCATCACGCGGCCCTCTGTGCCGCCCCATAGCCTCACCCCCCTATGACACTCTGTGACACCCCACGGCCTTGCCACCCCATGGCCTCACGGTCCCCTGCAGCCTCTTCCGTTCCTCAGCCTAGCAGCCCCTACGTCCCTCTATGGCCCCTCGAAGCCTCAGTCGTCCCACGACCTCACGGCCCCGCTATGACCCCACCGTCCTATGGCCCTCCGCATTTCCCTCGAAACCTCGCGCCATTCTGCAGCCACTGCGCCACCCAGCACAGGCCGGGCCGGACCCAGTGGGTCGGGTCGACCAAAACCAGGTCGGTCTGACCGGGTTGGATAGGACCCTGACCAGCTACAAGCTTTTCTCTCTATCAGCCATAACTTTGGAATCATGCGTCCAATGATAAATCGTCAATGGAAATATAAAATTTGGAGCGAGATGGTCCATTTGGTATACCCCCACTATTTTTTGGGTAAATTTGGGGTATGGTCGGGTTGGATCGAGCACAAATCCAAACGGGCCCTCGGAACTAAAAGGCTAAAAACTTACAAACCGGGCGTTCGATTGATGCACCGTTTGTTGCCTTGGGACTCCTATAATGTTAAGGTTCTTTGAGATACTTCTTAGTAGGACTTATTGGTAGTTATAGTATCAATGAGTGGCTTGATAAGAGCACTCTCCCATAGATGAGCAAACATAGTGCGGGAACCCAGGAGTAGGATGTGACGTGAAGAATGAATAGAGATCCTGTGTGGGTTAGCACTGAGTGATCCTATGTGGGTCATCACTGAGAAATCCTGTGTGGGTCAGCACTGATCGATCCTATGTGTGTCATCACCGAGTGATCCTGGGTGGGTCAGCACCTAGAGATCATGTGTGGGTTAGCACCGAGCGATCCTATGTGGGTCAACACCGAGCAATCCAGTGTGGGTCAGCACATAGCGATCCGGTGTGGGTCAGCACCTAGAGAACCTATGTGGGTGAGAATCTACTGATCCTATGTCGTTCATCTCCGAGCATTCCTGTATGGGTCAGAGTAGAGCCACTTAACAGAGTAAGATGATTTAGTAGTCACATCTAATCGTTTGTACTTATGTGCCTATGTTATACCTGGTGTGAGCTGAGACCGTACATGATCGGTACTTTACTTTGTGGTAATATATTGGTGGTATTCTTCTGTGTGGAATACCTGAATGTTACTTACCATCGTGGTACTCTTTCCTATGTGGAACAGTTGAGCTACAGGATTTTGAGTTGAACTCTGTGTTTCCTCATGATTGAGATGGGTATACTTGATAACTTAGGTATATGTATGGGCATTTACCTAAGTAGGGTTGTCAGTTGATTTCATGATTTGTGTTTTATCCTTTGTAGATTTTGTGAGACCTTGAGGGTCTCAGGGTCCCTATTGAGTATCTTTATACTCACCCCTACATGGGCTATGCCCGCACTTCATTGTGTTTGGTGTGGAAGAGGGACAACGCTGACTAAGGATGAGAGTACCAGGACTTGAGGTAGCTCATAGGTGAACCTTAGACGAGTCATACTGCAGAGACGACTGATCGAGAGATGTACCTACCCTTCCGGTAGGATTCTTGATAGGTGTTCATAGGAGCTATTCCATTTTACTTGTACTTTCAGTTTCTTGTACTTTTCTGTAGGGAATGTTTTCTGACCTATTTTACTTACTGCACTCACTCCGTTTACTATTCAGTTTACTTGAGATCAAATCTTTCTGTATGCTTTGTTGCATGTTCTTATAGTTTATAAAGGCAATGTCTTCCCAGTTTTAGGGAATACACCATCGATGCTAGTCCACAGCCCCTAAGCTAAAGAAATTGGGCTAGGGGTAGTCACGACACGATCCCTAGGTGACAGTTCATGACAATTTGGAATTTGAGGAGTTGGTTCTACCGTAGAACATAAGACTTGATATTTTTAATGGAAATAGGTTTATGTTTCATGAGTGTGGTTATCAATTTAGGGAATCCAGTGTTGGTGCGGTGGCCAACGTATCCATATCCCAGGACCCTAACTTCTGATTTCTGACTCAGTGTATGAAAACACTGATTGTGTCTATGTTTTGAATTTTTTTCTTGAGTCAGCTCACTTGGTATACCTAAATGATTGTGGCACACTTGTTTCTTTATCCGGATTCCGTTGCGTATATAGCAATCTAGGATTCCTGATAGAGTACACGATGACAGCCCACCGAGTGATGAGGCTTTGGTGCAGGGCCCTCTTACTAAGTTGGCACCTTTGGTTGGTGTTCCAACAACACCACCACTAGATGGGCAATATTTACCACATGCCACATTGGCGGATGGTGCATGTTGACTGAGCGCGTTGCATGAGTTCCAGCAATATAGGCCTTCGAGGTTTCGAGGTGAGGCAGTTTCCCATGCAGTTGAGGGATGGCTGGAGGCAGTTGCTAGAGTATTTCACCTAGTTGAGAAACCATTAGAGTAGATGGTGACCTTATCTACTAGTCTATTTCAGTGAGAGACCATGAGGATGGTCTATATAGTGATCAGGATTCGGTACTTTTTATAAGGGGGAGGAGGGGCTCTTTAGGAAAGTGTGAAAATATTATTTTATTATATACTGATTTTCGGTTTCTAAAGGTCCAAAACTAATTAAAGTAAAAAATAATATGACTAATAGTCAAAATAAAATCATTCAGTAATAATTGTATAGTTTTTGGATATTATTTTACTCTTTATAATCTTATTTATTTAAAACATTTATTAATGAGGTAAATGGTGCATCATTTTTGTATCATAAATAATTTAATTTATTTGATGTCTAAAAATTATAAAAAAAATACCATAATGTAGGAAATCGTTTTATCTTTTCCATGAATATTTAAAGTTGAAAATATAACTTATATAACATTATGTAAAAATTAATTTACTAAAATATATTTGTTTATGTCGTTTTTGTCTTTCAATTAAGTTATTTAAAATAAATTGTCATTATCACTTTTAAGTGGCTCCATGGGGTCCCAAAATAGAACCAAGGATGCACATGTCTTCCCTGACTCATCTAATAATTTTAGAACAAGTGTTAAGGTAATTCTGAATTATTATGATATTCCTTTTACATTAAATTACCCCATTTACCCTTACCCGCAATAAATAAAAGTCAAAATCTACTATTCACCAAAAAAAATTCATGTTTTTGAACCACAGTTTACTTAATAATAACAACCATGTACATCATATTTTTAAAATTCAATTCTTAGAAGTGGTAAAATTTCATTTAAATGAAAATGTAGGTTTTTTTAACTACTACTTAGTGGTTTCACAATTCATCAAAAATTAATGTTTTTCAAAAAAATACAAAAAATTCAGCCTAAGATATATTTGATATACCAAATTCAAAAATGATGTCTATTTCACAAAATTCAAAACATAGAAGTTGGATTAATTAATTTAAAATTAATTCTCATTTTCAAAACAAATAGCTTGTTTTTAAGAAACAATATCTTTCAAAAGATTGACACTGGTTTATGTCCAATTTTAAAAGTGAAATTAATTTCAATGACCACCATTAGATAAAATTGTGAAAGTATAATCTAATTTCAATTTGAAACCAATTAAAAAAATAATATAACCATATAAATAAATTAGATTAAAAAGAATATTTGAATTAAAATACATTATTTTCACTATTCATTAAAAATGAATTTTATCTGAAAATTACCAATAAATTACCCAAAGTAAATTATGATGTCCCAATTCTAAAGAAGAATTTAATTTGGTTAAATAGAACATATAAAAGTGACCAAAACATGATATAAAGAGGGTTCTCCATCAAAAGGCAGTAAATCAACCTTTTAATGTAAATTTTGCTTAAAATTAGATTCCTTGACATTTTTAGCCCTAAAATTTATTGGATAAATGTAAAAACATTTAAAAAAATGTATAATAATATTTTTTTTATTTATATTAATTCCCACCAATACAAAATCTAGAAGTTAACTACCATTTAAAATAATAATATTATATTGTTAGTGTGCAACGTAAGATTTCAAAGAAACCCATTGTTGCGTATCAGTTACTCCATCGAACATAGCAAACCCATTAAAGTAAAATTAATATTTAATTAAAAAATATTAATAAATATGAGAAATCATATTTCTTTATTTACATGGGAGGTTACATCGGTGATAAGGATAGTGGTTGGGATAGTTGATCCAGTATGTTTTGTAGATGGCTAGTGTCTCAATCCCAGTCTAATAAAAATGCCCCCCAATGTAATGGTTAATAAAATAAGGAGTGCATTGACGATTATATGGTTTATAGGCTCTATATGAGTTTAATTAAATCAGCATGGGTCAGAAAAAATCCCCCAATGTTAGTTATATACATTCTGAACTAAGGAAAGAAAATCTAGAATCATATCTACCTGTTCGTCTCCCAGTGGGGTCACTATGCGCTCTTCATGACGTCAAGTGATGGGAGTCCTCCAAAAATATTGTGACATCTTGACATTTTAAGAAATATATTCTTTAAAATTAGATTAAATTCCTTAATAGATGTTTGTATATTCAATATATAGTTTTTGTTACAACACACAGAACACCATGTTCATCTTCTATTTCACTCAACATCGAGTTTTTTTAATGACTTATGATACTCACAAGAATGAGTCTTATCAGACATCAATATACTATTAATATTATTATGATTGTTTTCACATAGACATTTTAATAATAGGATTTAGTGAGATTAACTAAAATACTAAATTATTGTTTACAAATGTTTATGAAATGAATTTATTGGTTACAAATTACTTATAAATGAAAATAAATACTAATTGAATATAAATGATTTTTTTTTGAAAAAACTATTTTTATGATCAGAATGGAGTTTTATATTAATATGTTAAATTAATAACTATTAGTGAAAAATATTAATGAAATTTATTTTTTATATAATTAGTCAAATTTTTTTAATTTCCACCAAAAATTTTCACAAGTTTAGGATAATAATAGATCATATTTTATGTAAAAAAAGTTATATAATTTTAAAAGGCATTTTTACTAGATTCTATTGTCACACTTAGTTAAAACTAAATTTTGATAGTTTTATAAATTATCTTTGAAAAAAATATTCATCTTTGATATAGTAATACCAAATATTACTTTGGGTGAACATTAGGTATTTTTCTAAGAACCTTCGTATTTCGATGAATAGTAAAAAAACTGAAATTTAATTTAAAATTCTTTTTCATATAAATAATTTATAGTGTGAAAATATATTTTTAATTATTATTATTGTATAATTAATTAATTTTTATATTTATTCAACCAATTTAGGTCATTTTAATCAATTTAACATTTGAATTTGAATTCAAAACATTTCAAACTATTGAAAATTTTACCTTAAAACCCCACTTTCTCATTCAGTCTGTGAGATTAATTTTAAATTTCATTTTAATTATATTTCACTAGAATTTGGAATAATGGAATATACATTATGAATCAGAATAATTTAAAATTTATAGAATGTTCAGCATAGTTTTTGACAAAAATGTAAGTGAATGTAATTAAAATTAATTAGAGTGATTAATGTAAAAAATTAGTTTTGTAAGTGGTTAAAATTTAATATTATGAGGAAAAATGACCTAAAAACATTTCCAAACTGAAAATGTAATTATTTATACCATATCACCACTTTTACTGAATTATTTACATTATTGGAAGCACAATATGTAATGAATCCCCCAAACAATGTTTACCTTTTATGATTTATAAAAATATCACTCGCCCTCCACTATAAAAATTGATCTCACTCTCCTCAATTCTTCAAACTTATCAAGACCATTGTCACATGAAAACCCTCAAAAATAGTCTCCCAAAATACCTCCACTAATCCAATATTCCTAACTTTTGGATTAAATCAAACAAAGGATCTCCTTTCATACAAACCAAAAGGAGTCACCTAGAGAAGATGTAATATTCTTCAATGGTCACATTTATTTTATTTATTTATTAACCCCTAAATTAATCTTATTCAATTATTATATAATAAAATAAGTATCCTAAATATATTTATATGTTATTATTCTAATTTTTAGACCTATACTTACAGACAGAACCATTAAATTGGTAACAAAATTACTGTTTGTGTGTACAGTTAAATGCCACCTCTTGAAATAATGTCATTCATTTTTTCCATTACCAACTCTAATGGATAGGAATTATGATTAAAAAAATATTTAAATATATATATATATATATATTATACTTCAGATTTATTCAAACATTCTTAATTTTTATGTAACACATACCTTCATGTTTTAAATTTTTTGGGAATATGATAATGTATTTGTGGACGTGTGTACTACCAACGCCTCAAAGCAATGTGATTTATTCACAAATTACATGGATTGTATTAAATATTAGATTAATAGAAATATGTTATATATAAGAAATTTATATAATATACATGACATTATTAAATTTATATAAACATAATATATCATTTTCTTTATTACCTTTCCACACAATGAAAAACTGATAACGTCTTCCATGGTCATGTGGACTACTACCTCTTAAAAAATATGTGATTTCTCTTTCCTTAAATTAATTATTTGTATAATTATATATGATTAAATAATATTTTATTTTTGATATATTTTTATTTTTTAAATATAAATGTTACATACTTTAGTCTCATAAAGATCATTGTAAAATTAGAACATTACTAATGTGTATCTTTGGCCTACCCTCTTCATGATTGTAACATTGGTTCATTTTTCATAACGATCATTAAATATTGTTTTTAAAAGTATAATTGAAATAAAAATATGTTAATTAGTTCATTATTATTATATATATATATAATGACCACCTTGACCACAATCATCCAACATTTTTTATTTGTGCACAGAACATGAATATTGCCAAAACATCCTATGTAAACTTCATTGATTAAGTAATTGTATAAAAAAATTTAACAGGTGATATAAAATTAATAAAAATTGAAAATTGTAATAAAAAATTTAAATAATTAACATAAGATTATTATTTGGGAAGATAAACACACAAGTGACAAATGAGACTCAAGGTAAGGGACTTTTTCTCAGTCTCCTTTCATTAAGGCATATCTTGGTTTATACATCTTTATTATTTTATATGGTGTATATACATAATAGAAGACATGTTATATCTGTAATTTTATCTATTATAATTATATTTAATGTTTCAATACTTTGATTAAATTATTCTTGTTATTAAAATATTTCAAATTGGTATAGGACACATTTATTTTAAAATATCCTTTAAAATGTTTATATATTTAATTTGAAAATATTTTCACCCAATTAAATATTGTTGATAATATATTATTTGTTGATTTATATATAATTATTTTTAATGAAATTATATTTCTATGTAAAATTTTATTCATTATATTTCAAAAAAATCTTCTTACAGGTTTGGTGTCGAACATTTTGAAAAACGACAATAGTAGTGTTCTTCTCTTAATGAAAATGGAAAAAAATGACTTTTCAACCACAATGGATATTATATTATTTTTAGATTACTAAAAAATATTTAATGTTTTATTAAATGAAAAACCAAATTTATATTTTTTATTATTTTGGTATTGCAAATGGTCTCAAAAGAGAATACGTATTTTTCATTGAAAATTATGTTTTAGAAGTAAAATTGTATTTTTATACAAATTCATTTTCATCTGAGTTAAGTAGTGTTTTTAAAATGGATTAATGGGGAAATTGATTAGTTAATGAAGTGTTAAATAATAATTAAATGATATGGTGACCCATATGGTATTGTAAAATACAATTATAACATAATATTTAGTGGACCAGATATTTTCGGGAATTCACATTACAGCTAAACAAGGGGTTTCCTAGATGCTATCGATAAAGGGAATTATGTCAGGATATTTGTTGGCCCAAATTGCACTAGGTGATATTATTATACCACTATAATACATTTGTAAATTATGGCCTTGTAATTTTATTGAATATTTATTCTAATTAAAAGGGTTTTGAAAGGTTTTTGAAAGGGTTTTAAAAGGTTTCTATAAATATTTTTCTCTTAGTCACCTAATAGAGTTTTAATATCTTTTATGGGTTTTAATGATTTTATTTGATAGAAATTTGTGTCCTTAATCATGTGAAGATGATATATTTTATATTATCAAAACATATTATTGATAAAGGTAAAAATTATTTTAGTTTTCATATTTTTACTAAACTAATGGTTTCCTTTCTTATTTAAAACCCTTTCTGAGATTTTTTGCTCATCCCATGTTTTCAAAAATGTTATCACATGGAATAAGTATGGGTAAGAAAACATATGATTTCATGTTAAAGGTAATTTAGATTCTTTATACAAATAACTAATTCATTATTATCAAATATTAATATTATGGAAAAAATATATACTTATTAGAAGTCTCCATTTTGTATTTTTTTAATTTTTTATGTAATAGGTATCACTTAATTCTCTAAAACTGTAAACATGGAAAAATACTAAAAGTGATAAAAATTAAATCATAAATTTAAACTCAATATAAAATAGTGTTTATGTCTGGGTTCTTATAGAGGCTCCCTTTTAGTATGTGGTTTCGGGGGAAGCCATTTCTTGGATTTCCCCTATTTCCTAAGTGTAGGGTAGTGGTTAATCTATTTTTTCTATGGAAAGAATACTATAAAATTTTGTATTGGTAATTATGGTGTGGGTTTTCCCACTACTGTTTTCCCTATTGAAATAGGTGTTTATCTGGATTCATAACTTATATGTACTCACTAACTATCTCCTGGGTAGAAAAAACTCCTTCTTGTTCATATCATTGAATAAGGACATTGATAACACTCTACATTATATGTTCTAAAAGGGCATATTACACGAGGAAACTGGAGATATGTAGGAGTTGTTGTTTTCTAATCAAGGGTATATTAATATAAGATTACTAAATGATTGTTTATCCTTCCCCTATTCCTATAGTTAGAGGTTGGGTAGCTTGATGAGCAGGATTAATAGCTATAATATAAAAAATATGAGTCTAACCACTAGTACATGTTTTATGATGGTGATTCCCAGAATTACCAATGTTGGAGATGTCTATTCATAGAAAATCCCAATGATACTCATCATATTACTATTTATGGAGAATAGAATCACAATAGGTTCACTATTTTTTGATGATTTCCTTCTGAAGTCACATTAAATTTTGTCTATGTACTTAGAATACTATTTATCCTTCTATAATGACATTTCCACTTTTCAAAGGTGGGGAGATTATGATCGTCAAGGTTTTTTGTGTGAACACAATGAATGAAATGAGATGATGGGATGTCTCGTCTACTGTAAATAGATTCCTCCAAGGTGTTTGTTTCCCAATCCAGGTCTCCCCCATATATTTAATGTATGCTCATGAATCCCCTTCAAGACACTATTTTCAATTGTAAATTGTTTAATTCTATAACTTGATTCCATATTAGGGTAAACATATTTCGTTAAAGATGATGATTCCTATTTTTTTTAGAAATCGCTTGATATGTTTGGATTATGTAAATATATTCCACAATATGGGATATAAGGGAATACTATGTTTTCATCACCAAGAATATTATTTTTAGGCTCCAATAAATCATGTAATTGTTACACATGGAATCTTATTCTCGACTCATCATCTATACTCGGATTATTACCTAGGGAAAATTTTTCACTTCACTAGAGGAAACTCATGATCATCACATGAGGTATCCTATGCTCATCACACAAAGAATCTTTGGGATATCACTTAAGAGTTTCCTAGAATATCACAAAATGAGTCATGTTCTCATCATGTAGGGTACAAATCTTATCCTTTCTACCTAAGGAGAGAATAAGAGATTATATTCTCATCACAAAAACATCTTATTAATTTCACATAATGAATATCATGATCTTCACATGAGGAAAAAATAGTAGGATCATCACCTAAGGGGATAATTAAGAGATCAGGTACCCATAAAAATGGTTTCTAATGATCATAAAACACAGAATCTCATTTTCATTACACAAGGATATAATCTTAGGCTCACCACTTAAGGAAAGGGTGGATATATCATATTATAATCAAATAAGACTCTTGTCCTCATCAAATAAGACTCCCTAGAGTCATCATCTAGGATGTTTTTCTGGATGCATAAGGCGGGGATTATCATAGGCTCATACCAAAGGACCTAATCAGGTCATCATACATGATATGGTGACTATTTAATGTCCAAGGGGGATTCTTCCACCTAGTCTAATCATGAATGGGTTAGTCAAATTTTAAGTCAAATGGGGAGGCTTCTATATATTCCAACCATGTGTGGGATGGTTATAGGTTAGCATATAATGAGGATAAATTTACATATGATAATGAAGTATTTGTGTGTAAATATTTTACATATAGTGTGTGATTCTATAGTGTTTAAACCATAATGTAGAATTGTATAAGGATTATTGTAGTGTTTGGTATGTTCTGGAATGATGAAAAGGCTTCAACGAAACCAACTCCCAAGTGGGTGATATAATAATGGTGATTTCAGGATGGATCATCAAAGAGGTATCCTAGGTACCTTTCTAGAATATTGGGATCAAAATCCACATATGTTGAGATAAAAAATTTAGTGTCATGTGACATGATTGTAACATGTAGTTTAATATGATGTAATATGGATTCTTATTTTGTGTAATGAGAAAAAATAAGGGGTGGTACAGGGATTATTTTTAAGATAACTAGGATATGGGGGTCATATCAAGCTCATCATATGAGGTATCATATGGTCATCTCATGGGGTATCATGGGATCATCACACAATGAATCTTATGTTTATCAAATTGGGTATGCTTTAAATTAATATTTTTGTGCAAAGGATGCTCATATTGGGAAGGTGGAAACCAAAAAGGTTAAACTAGGGGTTACACATTTATCTACCCCTTGAAGGAATTAAACTTTGGGAAAACTAAATTTGTTTACCTTGATGATTCCATGATTGGGGATTACACCTGATCGTATGCCCATGGTACTTCTTGAGAGTTTAGGGAGCATTATTGGGGCTTATTCAAATGTTTTGCAACATGACCAGTGCTTTTGACATACTAGAATGGATACATCCCATGATATTCAAATTTCATTAGATAAATAAGTGAGGGTACTAATTCTTAGTTGAAAAAATTAAGGGGACTTCTTCGCACATTTTTAGTGAAATTTTATTGGTGATTAAATACATAAATCATATTTTTTATAGGATTTTCATAATTATTTCAATATTTATAGGTTTTGGGTCTTATGTTCCCTGAAATTTCATGAAACTATATGTGAAAAATGAAATAATAAAATTGGTTTTGTTGTTGTGATATTTTCATAAATTTGTAGTTGTTTAAAATATAGGGTTTCATGATACATGTCTCTTTAGCGCAATTGTGTTTCATAGATGGCCAAGGCAGGAGTTGCATGAAAGTTGGGTATTATGTGAAACACGGAGTTGTGTGAACTATATGAGTCTATTGCTATCCATATTCCTCATTGATAAATGTTATATAGAAAAATCTCAAACATAATACAATACAATGAGGATTTATGTGTGGTATTAATCAAAACTTTTTCACCTATAAAATACATATCAGTCTATTATTATGTGATTTTTAGACAAAAAGGAGTTTCATGAGCTATGAGTGTAACCCTTTAATGTATAGTGGTAATTATATGAAAATTATTTCCATGAAGTATTTATTGGCCTTAAGATCATGGAAGATGGATACCTTAGAAAAATATTTCAAGATCATGCAACTGGAGAGTCCATAACACTATATTCAATTCACACAACTCTAAGATATCCTTGAGAGAACCACTAAGGGATCACAGGACTTAGCATGAGTGATTAATCTTCGATCCTTTCATATTGGTCCACTACCATCATGTTATTTAAGGATCCACACTCATTTTCATAGTCATAGGAGTCTTCTAGAGTGATTTAGGTCATATAATTTCCTCCCAGTGTAGGGGGTATTATGTCGATGAGAGTATACAATAACATTGAAATTGGAAAAGGTTCTTGAATGAAAATTATCATTTTTATTGATTAAAAACAAAATACACAAAAGGAAATCATGGTGGTCTAATGTACTGAAAACCCAGAGTATCATTAACAATGAACTTCATCCCCTCACCAAGAAACAACCCCAAATTAGATAAAAACAACATACTGCATTTAGGGGTTCCTAGAGAGGCCAAGAAATCAGCCACCATATTTCCCACCCGCCATGTGTGAGAGACCTCCATGTGAGGCCCAATTATCATTCTGAATCTCCTAAAAGTGTAATCAATACTCCAAGGAACCTTACCTTTACCCAACATCGCATTTCACAAAAGCATGGAGTCAGTGTCCACCACTGTCAGACAGATCCTCCTCTGAGAACACATTTCCAGACCTGCAGCTAAGGCTTCAGCCTCCGCCTGAATTGAATCGCCTCTTCGAAGCTCTCCAGCGAACGCAGTAGTCACAGACCCAGCTAGATCTCTCACGATGCCCCCCGTGCATCACCCCTATGATCGTCGATCCATCCGTGTTAAGTTTTAATCCCTGGATTGGAGGTCTCCAGCGAACCCACTGTCCATGAGTTCCAGAGAATTTATTATAATGACTGTCATTTCTTGCCACCCAAATTGTCCAACACCCTGCAATTAGAATGACTTTTTAATCTTTTATTTCAGCCCCCTAATTCCAATCATCTCTAAACCATGAATTGAGGAAGTTACCTTGCGCCCCGTCATACCCGCCCCAACCTAAGAAGGCTCCAAAAGTCCACCATATATTTCTGGCCCATTTACTATCATAGAAGAGATGCCCCACTATTTCCTAGTTGAAATACATGGGGAACCAACATCAAGAAGCCATATTAACTCCCATACGTTGCAATCTATCATCTTTCAGAAGAGCCCTATTCCGTATACGGCAAAACAGAAAATTAAATTTGTAAGGAATCTCCTTGCACCACAATGCCTCCCCCACAGATCATTATTCGACATATTCATCATCACCTGAGTATAATCCCTGATGGAAAAGTCACCCGACGTAAAACCAGTGAAAATGAGCCTATCCTCCTCATCACTAACAACTATGTTGTTGAAAAATTTCATTTTTCTTTCATCAAGGATGTCCTGAAGAAACCGGGGGTGGATACTTGCCTCTTTTAAGGATAAATCTGGGATGGGGCAGCCCAGGAACCATATTCTGCCCACCCCCCAATCATGCTGCTAGAAGTTGATATTTCCTCTTCCCACTATCCATCGAGAATGATGATGTAATACCACCAAGTATAGATGAATCCGATTCTATATCCTAGAAGAACGCGTCTTCTGAACATTTTCATTCAATCCATATAAGTTCTGAATTGTTCTAACCCAAAGAGACCGGCCTTCCACGGACTCCCAGGCAAGCCTAGCATGAATCCCTTGCATTTTAGTAGACACACTTCTCAGATTGATGCCCCCTTCAGATATAGGTTTTGCTAACCGTTTCCCCGAAGCCCAATGAAGTTTTCCTTCCATCTGTCCATCCCACATGAATGATACCATAATTCATTCCAAATTTAATATCACTCTCTTAGGAACCCTGAGAGTGGAAAGGATGTGCATGGCAATGGATACAAGGACACTTTTCACCAGAGTAATGCGGCCTCCAAAGGATAGAAATCTGTTCTTCCAATTATAGATGTGCCACGTAATTTTACTAACAAGTTTATCAAAATGATGCACCCGAAGAGAAGAGGGACTGAATGGTGCCCCAAGATATTCCCTGGGAAAAGAACCCTTGCCCATATTCATACTAGCCCCCAAGACCCTCTCCTTCCTCACAAAAGTCTTCTTAGAAGAAAAGAAGAGACTTTTCTCTTTGTTCACCACCTACCCACTCAACTTTCAATATTACCCTAGAATTCTATTTAGCCCCTGCACTGACCTTGTGCTACCATTGATAAAAAGGATTGTGTCCTCATCAAACATCATGTGAGTAAAACACCTTGTGTAATTCCTGTTATGATAAGGAAAGATTTTACCCGTGTATGGGCCTTGATTAATAAAACAACTGAGAGCATTTTGAGAAAGAATGAAAAGAGTAGGAGACAAAGGATACCCTTGCCTGAGACCATGACTAGCCTTGAAAAATCCAAATTTTTTACCAATGAACGAAGTAGAGATCCATGCCGAGCTGAAGAAACAAAAAATTAAGTCACTGGTCTAATTGGAGAACCCAATGCAAGGCATGACTTTGAGGACAAATCCCCATTCCAACCTATCATAGGCCTTGATCATATCTAATTTGACTACCAAATTTCCCCCAAATGACTTATTATTGATGCCACTTACCATTTCTTGGACCACTCCAATTGCACCCTGGATTGATCTCCCTTTAATGAATCCCTGCTGCTCAAGGTTCATCCAAGAATCGAAGGGAATGGCCAGTCTCTTATTGAGTATACTAGCCAAGACCTTGTACGGAAAGTTTCACATGCTAATGGGCTGGTATTTCTCAATAGACTAAGGTTTTCTCACCTTAGGGATAAGAACCAATTTGGTTTCACATGCAATTTGAGGCAGATCCTCTCCCTAAAAGAAATCATGGACAGCATGTACAAGATCCCCTTTGATAATTTCCCAAGTTTCCCTATAAAAAGAACCAAAGAACCCATCGGGCCTTGGTTCACTATCTGGGTTCAGAGATCACACTGCCTCATGCACCTCATCCTCATCTAAAGATTTCATGATACCCTCATCAATCCTCTCTAAAACAGTGTTTGAAATACTGTCAAAAATCTCAGCCCCAACCCTCGGGTATACCCCTGCCCAACCATGATTGGGAGAAGCCAGTAAAGACTGTAAAGCTCCATTAGCCATGAGCCCAACCTCCTCTTGGTCATTAGAAAAGGATCCATCATCCCTGCGAATGTTGGGCCTATGAACATGCCGGCGTTCATTGATGCAAGCATGAAAGTATCTCGAAAGCTGATCCCCCTCAAGAATCCATTTAACCCATGCTCCTTCTCTGGAAAGGGTTCTTGAACGTATTTTTCTGTTCA
Organism: Viscum album; assembly: GCA_963277665.1. NCBI lineage: Eukaryota > Viridiplantae > Streptophyta > Magnoliopsida > Santalales > Viscaceae > Viscum > Viscum album. The sequence goes on along the minus strand of OY728132.1, from coordinate 1,271,477,243 downwards.
AAATTTGATCGTTTGATCCATAGAGGGATACAAATATGATGGTTCCACAAGAGTGGTTGAGGTGGATTTATATGGTTTTAGATGATCTATCTAGGCATAAATGACCCCATGGTATTGGTTGATCAAATTTCAATACAACCAATCATCAATATTTATTTCACCTTTTTTAGATAATTTTTCTCATTCCTTGACATCCTCATCATCAACAGGGGTGGTTGTGATGCACAAGGCATGCTTCTGATGGTCTCTTAATTTAACTACTCCATGATCTAGAATATCCTAGAGAAATAAAATAAAGAGGAATTATTTATTAATGTTGTATTTATGAAATCTATTCTAGGATGAATATTTGGGATGGTTCTTCCACTGAACCTCTTGTGGCTTCTTAATCTTTAGAATATTGAGTAATTTCTTCTACAAGGTGCAGATGAATAATATTGGGAAATTTTCAGCCTTTATAAAATAAAAACAATTATTCCACTCTATGAATGAGATTCGGCTGGATTGGACTTGAAGGGGCATGGGAAATATTAATAGCCTAATATTTCTACTAATATTCCCAGATATATAGTGTCACTAAGAGATGTATCAGCTGAGGGGTTGGAGTTTTCGTAAAAAATATTTTTCTACTATATTTTTATTTTATTTCAGAGTTAGAGAGGGAGGTAATGGGTTATACCACTACATGATCATTTGAATGTATTTTTTTGAGATACTAAGATCTCCTAGTGAATTCTAAATATCCACCAAAATAGTTCAGGTTGATGGGGGTTTGGAATAAAAAATTATATAAATTCTCCATGAACATTCCGAATAACCATTCATTATGAAGATGTACTTCAAGGGAGTATGTCGATCCCTTACAATGATTAATAAAGTCAGTAAATAATTCATCGTATAACTATTTACCATTATAAAGATAAATTAAACTCATCCTACATATAGTATAGATAAACTATTATAGTAACTAATGATGGAGATCATCCCAGTTAGGGATGGTTCCTAGAACATGATGGCTATACAAATTAAATTCTATAACATCTAGATTATGGAGAAATAATTATATCATAGCTAGATATTATTACATTATGTTCCTTATAACTGGGCAAAGCAGAGAGGTAATGTAGTCATCATGTTGTTCTAGTTCACTTATTGAATTGAAGGAGGAAAATCTATGTTTTAGAAAATCTTACATTGGGGGATTATGGAACACCATTAATAATATGGATCCCTTTTAGGTGGAAATGTGTCTCACTAGGTCTTTAAAAGTTACAGTTGTGTGGTTAGAGCACAAATCACATCATCATCATGGGAATCAACGTGCATCTTCTTCCTGACTAGTCTTCTAGCCCATGAAGTGGAGTGACCATGATCTAATGGTGGAAAATAATTTGATCCACTAGAGAGGGAGTTATTGAAAAAAATTTATTATACCTTACAAGATAAGATAAAACATATTCAAAATTTTAAGGATGAGATGAATCACCTACTTGGGCATTGGTTTAATAGAAAATGACTATTGGTCTAAAGGATTCTAAAGGGAGCATGATTGGATAATGTTGGTTGTCACCTAACATAGGAGGGTATAATCAAAGGATCATAATAGTGTGACACATATAATCTTAAATATATTACATAAAATAAAAAATTAAAAAATATTTCTCTATTTCCATTGAGGTTTCGAGGGAATAAGAAGGTTAAACCACTAATTTTCCTTTTCGGAGGTCACTGTGGGTGGTTGAGAATTCATTAATGTGAATTTTGGGGACCATAAATATTTTTGATAGTTGTAATTGTTATTTATAGGGATTTTTCTCATGTAATTAATAGTCCTATTATTATGCATCATCATCATTTTCATCATCATTTAAATAATTCTCCCCTTAAATAGCGAGACTAATGGTAATAAAATTCACCATGGAATTGGTCAGCAGTGGAGAATTGTTGACGTCTTCTGAAAAACCAAAATGAGGGACTTGTCATTTTGATTAGAGATGATTAAATTATATAGTTTAACCCTATCCTAAAACTTTTATTTTTACATGGGGACATTTTTAATCAATGATCTGAGGAAAGATTTCCAAAATATCTATATAGGCCAACTAGAAGCTCTAGTGGTACCCATGTGAGTTATAATATAAATATTCTAGATGCACAATTAGGTGATCATTTCAAATCATCATATAATGGGCTTAATGGTTCTTGGATATTCCTAAATAATTCATCTTTTGGAAATAATTGTTTTGGAATATCAACCATATGTCATGCTATATGGTTTTCATAATTTAGATTCGGCATGGAGAAATACAGAGTTGATGGTTTCTATAACATGACATGTAACTAATTTAAGGCAATTATTTTCTATAGTCTGTCATCTTCTTTGTCTTCATCATGAGTTTAGTACAACTCTTGATCACCCTAAGCTTATATATATGACAAATGATAATCTTAAGGGTGAAGCAATAAAAAATGGTTCTCTTATTAGTCCAGGGATAATAGAGGAATCATTTAAGATATCCATCATCGGTAGAAAAGATAGAAGTCATGCGAATAAAATATAAGAACCACAAACATATCTATATTATATATAGATTTTGAATCAAATTCTTTGTGAGGGATTTTATAGAGCCCTCACAACTCCATTCAATGTTTTCCTCATGGGGTATCTCTCTTATAGCTAGTTTATAGTTATTGGGAAATGAGGCTACCAAAAATAGGTATGGTTGCAATATGAGTCCTTGAAAGTAATATAGAACATCATAAACATGAAATTTTTTATAAAGATAATTTGGGAAAAATTTTATTTCATTTTTAGCAATGGAAATCGTAAATTGATGGGTGTCTTCTACATTGTATAGTGGCCAATATAGGAACATATATATTAAATTATTGGTAATCCCAAATTCTGAAAGATCAAGTGTATCCTGACATTTGATTCCCATATCCTTCCTTTTGTGTTGATGTAGAATTTCTATGAGCACGATCCCTTATGAATCATGGGGATATCATCTGTGAAAATTACAATTGGTTCAATTGGGAGGACCTCTATGATAGTTGGTATCCCCTTTTCTAGGAGGAGGTCATTTAGGTTGGTGGAATTATTATTCATGGAGAGGAACATCATATCTATTGGTGAAGGGGTAGAGGGTAGGAGAGTCAAATAAAAATGTTAGGTGGGTGGTTGGTATATTCATGAAAGTTTATAAATAATTCTCTATATGAACTGGTGAGGACGGTTGGTGATGTGTTGATACTGATAGAAACCATGTGAGTGGTAAGAGTGTTCTTTATTTTGTCATTGTTGGAAGGCTATAGCTTATATGAGAATATTATAGTCATAAAATGGGTATTAAGATAGGGATTACATAAACATATTCATCTAAAAATGGGGTCACCATACATTTTTTGTTATGTTGGGTGATGGGATTCCTCCCTGGTGACTCCTTGATAGAATATGGGGACACCATGTCATATAAATATCTTACCTACAAAACATATTTTAAGGATACTTATGTGTGTTTGTGGTAAAAACTCTAATAATAACTAGAAGTGGTAAAAAAGGTAATTTTTCCACTACGTGATCCCTAATAAAAATAGTGCCTACATGATTTTATAGCTTATAGGTAATCATGATGTATCTCCAAAATAATAATGTCTTTGTTTTTCTCATATTGGTTGTTGGTAGAATTAATGATCCTATATAGTATATGATATTATTGGGATATTAGGTGAGGGTGTCCATGAGATATTAGAGATGTCACTAACACATATGGGGTGTATGTATGAAGAATCGCCAAATTATTTATTCTCTGGCCCCCATTCTTGTTGGAGGAGGTTAGGGAAGCTTGTTGATTATAAAATATGGATGTAATTATGAGATGAAACATTTTAATCTTGGTATAATTATATGTATAATGATAGTGATTCCCTAAATTCTATATATCAGAGATGTATGTTTATGAAAAATCATGACATTACTCATCATCACACTATCAAAGGAAAATGTATTCATGTTGGGTCCGCCATTTTATTTCTCAAAAAAATTCACTGACCTCGAATTTCACATCATTCATCATCCTTTGATTGGTTTTGATTATTATACTCCCACATCCCTTCATTCCAAATGGGAAAAACCTATCACAACCAGGGTTGGTCGTGTAATATCATATATCAAAATGGTATGGATTGATATTGTCCCATCTAGGGATTTCTCTATGTAGTTTTTATATTATTCCATTTATCCCTTATATAATTACAACATGAATTTGAATCACATTACTAGCACAATATTAAAGTGAAAACTGGTTAATTTCATTACTGTATTCTTTATCATGGTGAACACCTCAGTTATTGAGGGTGAGTCTTTGAGATTTATCAATCCTTCTTGGGTATGTTTTGAATATATAAATAACTTCTTTGGTATAGGGAATTAGTTTGTGTTATGTTTGTTACATAGGTAATATTAGGATCAAGACCCCACACATATTATTCATCACACAAGGAAACATATTCTTTTCATATTAGTTATCTTGCATTCATTAACTAGGAAAACCATAGCTCTTTATATGAGGAAACTAATGTCCATCACATGAGGTATCCTGTGATCATCAGAAAAATAAACTTAGGTTCATCTCATAAGGCTTCCCTGTATCATCACTAGATGAATCCCATGATCATCACATAGGGTAATAATCTTAACCTCTTCTCTTAAAGAGAGAATGAAGATAACGTATTCTCATCCAACAATATTTTTATTCTATTTACATAAGTAATCAATTCACTTCCCATGAGGAAAAAATATTAGGATCATAATTACATGGTATAAGTAAGATATATTATTCTTTCCACATAGGCTTCTTAGGCTCATCGCATAAGGTATTGTATTCTCGTCACATGAGAGAAGACTCTTCGAGTCCTCACCCAATGAAAGGGAGGATAGATCTTACTCTCCAAAAATATTCTTATTATGTTCCTCACATGAGAGAAAATAAGTTCTTAAGATAGTGATGGGTTCCTAATTCATTAGGATGGCGGTGTCTTAGGCTCATCACATATGAACTCATAGGCTCATAACAAAAGAGAGGATCAAGGTTTAAAGTGTAGTGGGGACACTTCCACATGTGATCATCATGCATTGGGTGGTGATAGGTTAAATTCTTATGCAGTTGAATCCACATTTTCTTGTCACCTATGTTTGGGAATATATTTTACATTCATATATGGATTCCTTATAGTCTAATGTTTTATAAAAGTTTATTGACGATTTTTTAATGGGCTCGGTTTTCTCAAAAAATTTATAATGCTTCATAGATACCACATCCCATGGGGGAGATAAAGTAGTATTGATGTTGGGATTAAACCTATAAGAGTAATCATATGTGATCTCATAGAATAGTGGGATAAATATCCATGAAGTTTAATATGTACAATTTAAGGTCATGTGATGGGAATATACCATGAATTTTTACGTCATATGATAAGGATTCTTTCGTAGTGTAATTAAGAAAAATATGGTATTATACAAAAATTACACTTTAGGATTACTAAAATATGGGTTTCATCTCATTCTCATCACATTAGGTATCTCATACACATCATATTGGGTGTTTGAGTTTTTTTATATAAGTTATTCTATGTTCATCACATATGGAAAGATTTCATTTAAACATCTTGCATAATGGGTGCTCATTTTGTGAAAGGGAAAAAATTAGAGGTAGAGTGTTTCTTATAGTTAATCTTCCCATTGGGGGAATGAATAATTGGATTAAAAAATTTGGTATCCAATGATTATTTCATGACCAATTCTTATATTTTATTGGAGGCCCATGTCATTTTCCAGAAGTTGGAAGTGCATGAGTTGGTATTACTCCCACGTTTTTATGCTCTATCAGTACTTATGGAAATTGGGCCATACATTATGTGAAGGATTTAGGAGCTAAGGTACCTAAAATTGGGAGAAAGGAGAAGGTTATTTTCTTATCCATGTTTTCTCTAAATTGATTGGGCATGAATGGTTGTGATTATATTTATGCGTATGTATTTTTCATAATAAATACTTGACTTTTTAGTTGCGAGTCATATGGTAGTTGCGAGTCATATGTGAACTCTACTTTTATAAAACTAATCCCTGATAAAGGAGGAATATAATGGGGGTTCTTGATGTATATTTCATACAATTTTGAAATTTTCTGAAGTTCATAGTTAAATGATACATGTATATCCATTATAAGTGTGTTGGATGGATGGATAATTTATAAGTGTCACACAAGTTAAGTATTGTGTGAAGATTGGAGTTGAGAAAACATAATTACTCTAGATTAAAATATGAACATTATTTATTAATGGTGAACAATGTAATATCAAACAAAATAAAATAAATTTAAGGAAATATATGAGGTATTTCAAAAAATATTCTCACTAGTGTGAATATATAGTGCCATCTAGTTGCATGAATTAATGGAATAATGTGATTTGTGAACTGAGAGTGGGACCCATCAATTTTCATAGGTCTTTCCTCAAAAGGGGGGTTATACAGTATTTAAAGGACCTAAGATCATAAAATATGGATATGTTTCGTAACGTGGGAGTTGTCAGATTCTCTATCCTTAATTCACATAACTCTGAGTTACATGATCTATTGGTGTTTTCCTTTTTTAATGGGGGATCTTATGTTTATAGATGTCTACACTTGTGTGTTATTTAGAGTTACAAGTTTTCATAATTTTATGTTTCATGAAATTCATTCATTTTCACCAAAAAATTTTATAATGTAAGATTCCATACTTGACTCTTCAAAAGCATGGTTTTGGATTCCATAGTCACTAATTTTCATTTACCACAACGGAATCAAAAGATGTTTATATTATTTATACCTATGATTTGAAAAATGAAAATTTTTCCATTATGCTTTTGGAAATGAAATTGAATAAAAAATCAAGTTTGAATTCATTATATAATGTTCCTTTTCATGATACAAAAAAAATTATTTTTTATAGACATATTAAATATGATAACCTATATGTCATAGGAGACTATAAGAAGGGAATTTAAATAATTGATAATGTGGGGAAATGTATTAATTAATAAAGGAAAAAAAGAAATTTGTATGTTGTTGGTTAAATGTATATATATAATATGTTCTCTATGATTTTTATTTGTATTAATTAAGAATAATACATATTGTAACTTTTATATCTAACTGGTGATGAAGAAAATATCATCTATGATTCATGATGTTATTCACCGTAATGTGGAAAATCGTGAAAAGGTATTATCTAGAGTTTCTTTGTTTTATTATATTCAAATCACATAATTTTCAACCCTTATTTTTATTCCATGTTATTAAAATATTATTAGATAACCTAATATATTGAATTCATTCCATAATTTAAATAAAAATTTTTCTTACTAAAGGGTGAATGTAATTGTGATTGTATAATATTTTCAATAAATATCTGGTTGTTTTATCCATCCAGCATGCCAAGAAACATGTGTTTCTTGGTATTATGGTCAGATTCAACAAGATATATTGGTTAGTTATTAAAAATATAATACCAATGAAATTGGTTTTGATACTCATCCATAAATGTATATATGGTCCATGTTATTTTTTGCTTTAAATTATCGATTCACTATAACAATTAAAAATTTAATTATTTTCTATTATAAATATTCATATTAAAGTAATGATGTTTATAATAAATGTAAAATCTTTTTATGATTTATAGGTCCCCATAATCATTGTAAAAATGGTATTTATGTATATTTTATTTTCATTATTTTATGTTTAATTATTGAATGTGAAATTTTTAATATAAACCGATATTTTGGTTTAAAACATGTGCCATATACTAAAATGAATGAAATGATCTCAAATTTCATGAAGTTACAAGAAAAAATAACCATTTTATTTCTAATACATAGTATAAAACTACATGTCATTGTGAGTACTGATGTATAAAAAATGGATAAAGTTTATTTGTCAAATTTACATGTAAAATAAATTAAAAAAATTCCACACACTCAAAATTGATCACACTTGTTCAAATTTCTATAAAAATCTATGAGGAAATCATTGAATCATTTTTGACATATAAGAATTTAACACATTTCATTATGACATGTGGTGTGGGAATTATGACTAGAAGTTTTTTATTTCAATATAAAGGTGAAATTTTTATTCAAATAGTGCATCACATAGTAAAAATCAAGAAAACAATAATATATTATGAAACTCTGTGATAATAGTCTTCAATTATTTTTTGACCTGTATAAATTAACCGCATATAATTCTGATTTTCGGTCAACTTTCAATCACCCAAAGTATACTTTTTTCATTTGTAATGTTAAATAAGTTCCAAACATTATTAACATATATAAAATTGATAATATATGATTAGATTGGAATAAAACTATATAATAATGATTGTTCATTAATTTATGACATATAAGAATTAATTACAAAAAAATTTAGTTCATGAGGTGATTGTTTCGACTAAAATTTAAGGTTTTTAGTATAAAAATGATAATTTGGTAAAAAAGACATTTCATATACATAATTATATGAAAACCCACTTGCACTATCTTCATAATATATGAAAACAATATTTTTTTACCTGTAGGAAAGAACCACATTCCAGAATTATGAGTACTATAATCATAATATAAAACAATGTATTTTTATATTTTTTAAGTGTTAAATAAGTTCATATTTCATGTCACATTATAAAAATATGATTAAACAAGCTTATATTGTTAGAAAATTAAATGAAAATGACTAGTTATTCATTTGGGACATGTTGGAAATGACCTCATTTCATTCCAAAATTTTTTATGTGTAGATTGACTAAAATTTCATGTATTTAAATAAAAAAGTAATATGTTATTTCAAAACAACAATGAAATATTAAAAATTTTGAAAACCTACTTAAATTTCCAAAAAAATTATCTGAAAACTATCATCGGTTCAGTTTTGACATATAATAATTAACCATAAACATTTTGATGAATTTTTCATTTCAAATATTTATGTTTTTCATTTATGGGATAAATAATTTCAAAACACACATTTCATACTCAAAACTAGTAAAACACAATCATGTTATAGTGAAACACATTAAAAATTACCACTTATTCATTTATGGTATGTTTTAATTAACCACGCAACATTCTAACATGTGGTGTTGATAATATTTAGGAAAATTCATGTTTTCAAAATAAAAATTATAGTTTAGTTTAGAAGGCATGTCAGATACTGAAAACTAAAAAATGACACCCTAATCTTATGAAACTATAAAAATAGATATTCTATTTATTTTTTACCAATAGGAATGAATATCATATCATTCTAATAAAAAGTGTAGATGAAATGAAATAATGTGTATTTTATTATTTTTAGTTTTGAACTTGTTTAAAATAATAGTCACGTGCTAAAAACTAATCAAACACACTCTATTATCATAAAAATATTAAATAATTATTTTATATTCATTTATTACCCATATATATTAATCACACATCATTCTTACATGTAGGGATTATGGTATAACAAGAAGTTTGTTTTATCTATAAAAAGAAGCTATTTTGCATCAAATTGTGAAAAAAAACTAAGAACTCCAAATATTATTACCATCAAACTATATAAAAATTATCTATGATGATTTTTTGACATGTTGGAACAAATGAAACATCATTCTAATTTGAGATATGTTCATAATGGCATAATGTGTAATTTTCCAATTTAGGTGATGAATTAATCAAAACAAATTTAATATATTTAAAACCTATCAAATGTACAATGATTGTTTTTAAAAACAATGAAAATGATTTTTCGTTCATTTGTGACATATTTGAATTATCTATAGAGCATTCCATTGTGATGGGTGGAAGGATTGATTTAATGTGCATGTATTTAATAAGAAAATGATATTTTAGTTCAAAAAACATGTCACATACTCAAAAATGATGAAACCAACTCAGATTATAATCAACCTCAATGAAATTTATTTTTTTCATTTATGATATTTAGGGTTTAATATCACATAATTCAATAATGTTGTGTAGAATATATAACTAAAAATGTGTGTTTTAAATATAAAAAATGATATCATAGCTTAAAACATTCATCACAAAATCAATATTTATCATAAAATCATAGGTTATCATGAAATTATAAGAAACATAATTTATATGCATTTGTGGACAACAGTAAATAAACACTTTTAATTCCATCAAGTGATGTTTTTAGAATGGGCTAATATATTTTTTTCATTTTATGTGTTAAATAAGTTCCAAACATTCATAAAAGACTATAAAATAATCAAAATAAATCTTATTATCATAAAACTCTTTGAAAATTATTTTTGATTCATCTGTGAAATTTAATAATTAATCGCACATCATTTTGATTCACGGGGTGGGTGATGTGATTGAATATGTATTTATTAATTTCAAACTAGATTCAAATTTTTTATGTGTTATTAATAAAACATCTATTTTATTATTATATAGATATGTTTGTTTTTTAAATTATTTTTATATTTCTATGTTCTATAAAAGGTAGAAAACATTTCATTCATTGATACACTCTAAAGTACAAGTTTTTGTCATTATGACAGTTGTAACTTCATGTATGATTGTGGTTAACTAATTATATTAATATATTTTAAGTATTATGTCTATTATTATATATTTTATATTTCTTATAATAGATATTATTTCAATTATGGAATATTTTATATGTATTTAGGTATGTGTTTTTCGTCTTCTACTGCACAGAAATTGGCTATATGAGATTTTCATTGCTTTTCTTAGTGATAAAAAAGCCCTGAGAAAAGTAGCATTTCACATGGAGTTTTTTTCACTAAAAAAGACCCCATATTCCTCTCATCAACCATCTTAGTTATTTTAATGAATACTGAAATCACTTTTGAGGGTTGATAATGGAGTGATATTTGTTTGTTTGTTTTTCAGAGAATGTGATATCAATGAAAAAATGAATAACATTTCTATATTTAAGGTAATTTATTTTATATTTTTCATATTATAATTCCATTTTAATTTGATAAAATTGATATAATGAATTGATTTCGGAATCACAATACATGTCTAAAATTATTTTTTAATGATCAAAGCACTTGAAGGGAGTTCTATCACAAAATAAGTGAATTTTTTAAACAATACATACTTTTATATCTTTGAGAAAAAATGTGTTAAATTGAATTATATATATATAATTATATAATAATTTTAAACATATTTTGTACTCTCAGTATTAATAATAAAATTTTCACTCTTGGAATTATATGAAACAAGAGGTTACATGTTTACAATGAATATAATAATATTATATTACTAATTATTGACATTTTTTTGGGAATGAAGCATTTAAGTTATGATATGCATCAAAAAAATATAACAATATTTTTTGAATTTTTTACTTATTCTCATAATTATTAAAATTTATGTCATGATCATTTATAATATATTAATTTTAAATATTTAAATGTAATAAAAAATATAATTTTAATTAACTTTGCTGAAAATTTTCGAAAATTTGAAACATGTGTAATATCAATGATATAATAAGAATCTCATACTATAAACATAAATATTAATTTATTATAATTAACTTATTATGGTATATAAGGATTATAATTTTATTATCCTATGGGTGTGAGAGATATTATATTAATTTTTTGACGTTCATAGTCTTTAATTTAATGTTAGATTTTATAAAAGGAAATTTCATATTTTTTCATATTTAAAAGATATAAATCAAATTTTATGAAACAATTAAATATGGAACTTTAATCAATTAACTTAGATTAAGGTGATCAATTCATTAGGATTTAATTTAATGTTGTTTTGAATAAAATTTTATAATTCATCAATGTACCAAATCGAATACCATTCAATTAAATAGTCTATCATTAACTAAAAAATATTTACATTAGTATAAATAGTAAATTGATTGGTTAATAAATCAATATTCATTTAAAATTTATGGGGTGAATCATTAGTAATTTCATATTATATTTATAATATAATCACATCTATAGAATATAAATTATCACATAAAATTTTAGAAAGGGTATAAAACTTGATCTTTCATATTTTAAAATGTGTGTGTTTGTGTGAATGGTAGGTGTTAGATTTATTTTACATTTCTAGTTTTTAAATTATCTAAAATCATTATTCGCTCAATTAAATGTTTTTTCTTAGATATTTTGAAACTAATAATGTGTATAAGATTATAAATATATAATTTAATGGAAATATTTAATCATGGGATGCTATTTTTTCAACATTTAATATTATGAACATAACATTAAAAACATATTCCATATATACCGAGATCTATTATCCTATGAAAATCTAATATAATAATAGTGAAAAAATTGATTCTCTTTTTCATACTAAAAGGAGTAGAATAAATTTTATGGAAACGCATCTATACCTTAATTTTGTTTCATTTAAATATAAGAAATTTCTTGTTGAATGGAATAAAAACATTATACATAAGTATCATATATTACTTACCATAAATATGAATCAACATCATATGAAAAATCTACATCCTCTATTGATATAATTTTTTTTTAAATGAAATAAATAATGATTAAAAAAATTCTATTATCGAGAATAACACCTTGGTAATTGTGAAATATATTATTTTGATATTTCTGATCATGTATCTCATATCAAATTAATAATAATTTTATTTTCACAATAATCAATAAACCATACATTTTTATCTCATATAGGCATTAAAACTACATTTAAAAAATGATATTTGAATAACTAAATTTATTTAAAACAACATGGTTGATTCTTTCTCAATTAAAATAATGAATATTGTTTATAAATAAGTAATGTCACTATAGGGTCATAAAAATCATTTAAATAATTTTAGGAAAAAATTCATTATATTATCTTATCTAATGTTTTTTAATATACTAATTTTAATAATGTATTTATTGAAATCTTATAAAATATCTTGGAACTATTTTTTATCATTATTTAAATTGTATATTGACAATTAGAACCAAATGGTTATATTAATGTTATATAAAATATATATTACCCCTAAAAAAAATAATTATAGAGTGATAAAAAATTTCCCTCTTATTTTTAGAAATAATTTTGGTGAATATTTTAATGTATAATAATTATATTTTAAATTTTTTAAATTTTTTTAACATGGATTTGAAGAATAAAATAATTCATCTACTTATTAGTAAACCATATTTTTTCTAGTATCTAACATCTTGGTTTTGTGGTGTAGAATGGTTTAGAAGGAATCATATGGGTGTATAGAGGGAGGTATGGTTTGAAAATAGGATTTTGGAAGAATAATGGGAATGGTGGTTTTCCATTATTCCATGATGGAATCTATGTCCGGTACAGTCACTCCTTTGTCTTGGTGACAGAGCCATTTTTCAGGGTTTTTGGAGTTGATGTCAAAATTTAAATTTTTGGAAAGTTGTATTATATAGATTCTGATTAAGGAATGGATCTGGATGTTTTGATAGCCATAATAGGTTGTAGAAATCCTCTTAATCCACTAGTATGGTTAATACTCCCATATTACATATCATAGTTCATTATGGCGTGTTCAAGTGAACATGATTTAATGGTGATAAAATAGTTTCAAAGGGAAAATGGAGGTGATAGGAAGTCTTATAATATGGAAGTCTGTAAATAATGTATGTGTTTGAGAGAGAAATTTCTATGGTAGTTCCCATCATCTAGTGAAAGTCATCAACATTATTTTAAAGAGTGAAATAACTAGTGAAAACTGTAGTAGTAGAAATTATTAAAATTGATGTTATTGAATATCCAATGACAATTTCTCTCTACGATGGAATATTATCTTCAACGAATAATGGTGATGTAATCTAGATTTTTTTATTAAACTAGAAATCATCTCCTCTTGGTTAAATTATTTTGGTCTTTCTTGAACCATAAATGATGTTAATGCTCTATTTTGGTGACCTTTTATGCATTTTTGGTAACCAAAAATGTTATGATTCAAATGATTTATCCCCTATAATCCAATTAACTATTCCATTCATTTTTAGTTAATTATTTTCTTCTATTTATTATTAAAAATCTAAGATTGAGGTTAGAAGTTTTTTTGTAAGATTTTATTACTGATTTGATGTTGAATGATGTGTTATAGGGTGTGGGAGGATTTTTTTGGAATCCTTTCTGGTTGATCTTGGTATCTTCCTCTAACTGATGATGGTGTTTTATTTAATCTTATTATAGGATAGGGGACTCCAAATCATCATCTTTTATTTTTTTTAAATAGATAACAACCAATTTATTTATTCCCTGGGGTAATGAGTTAGAATCAACATAAAAAATACAATAATTTCAAAATATAATTGTAATTTGGGAATTGATATGAGCATGATTTATATACTCGTTATTTTTTATTTATTACAAGAGAATTTTTGTGCTAGAATTTTATAGTGAATTATGTTTTTATAGATGAGATAAAAAATTTATTGTATCAAAATAACATAATGTTGGTATGGTGGGTAACTAGTAAAAATTTGAAATTTGATATTGATATTATTATGAATAATTTGTAGATAAATAATGATGCCTGAGGATATATAATTCCTAAGTTATAAGTAAGCTATATAAGTGTTATTAATTTATTATGGTTTGGGTGATCAGTTTTGGATAAATTCTTATTAGCATTTAAGGTGAAGATCATGGTGGGACTTTTTCCATGTTATGTGTGGTTTATTACTATTGAGATAATAGAGGTGATACTCTAGGTTGTTGGTGGACTAGAATAGGGGTTAATATTTTGGATCCCTAGTTTTTTTGTTATTTGTAATGATGATATATTAAAAAAATGAATTAAATTAATTATATTGAATGGGTTATGATATATTAATTATGTTCTCAAAATAATGATTGAGCATGTGGGTAATTAATATATAGTAAATGTATTATTATGTGTTTGAAATATTATTAGGTGGGTAAAGATATATGTGATCAATTATTAATTAATTAATTGATATAAATAATGAATTATGAAATGGGATGAATGGGAATTATTGTGTGGATGTGTTATATACATGTTTAATTGGACAAGAATTTTCTAAAACCCCTTATTTTGAGGTATTTACTTCTTTAATTATGTTTATTTCATCTATGAAGAGGATGGGATTTGTTTTGGTATGTTACAGAGGGTTCTTATTGGTATTAGAGGGTTTTTGAAGGGCACACAGTTGGGAATATATTAATGGAAACCATGCTCAATACCTATATAACCATGTAGGATGAAATGGGGGTCTTTGGGTTGGTTCAAGGTTAGAACATCATTTGGGAAAACTATAAGACACAAGAAATGTTTGGGAAATTATTTTCATATAATTGATTCACAGTTTACCAAAATTTATGACCAAGAGTTGTAGACATGGTTACATATGGTATCACCCACATGGTCAGTGAATTTTTTACTTAACTAGTTATCCAAACTGATCTTGAATTTTGAATACCATTACTAGTATATTTTTAATTAAAAACATCATTTGAAAAACTCAATTCATGAATAATTTCCAAGGATCTCAAAACTATAAGGATCTATGGGATATTTTGTAAATCATATTCATTTTAAAGATCCCTCTCTTGAAAACTTATTGAATTTATCCAATGGATATAATTCAATACTCTCATCCTTCAATTCCCTCTATTATCGTTTTGTTTTCCTTTAGGGTAAATCTAGTTTGGGTTTTCTAAGCATGGATCTTCGGTTTAGGGTCTGTTTTGATTGTGATTTTTCTATGAACCAGAAAAATATGGTCAAAAATTCCATATCTAAAAGTATTGTTTTCTTCTTGAAAATCTTGATTGAGGTAGTTTGCTTATCTCTCATTATACTTCTACCAGGAATGTGAATTTATTTTTTTTTAAAGTATAATTCTTGTGTTTATTTTTTAAATAAAATGGCAAATCTACTTTTTACTATTTTATTTTATTTTTATTGGAAATAAAAGTTTTGGGTGATACCCACAATGTGTTTGGTAAAATAAATATTTGGTGTTTGGGATTTAAGGTGAAAGATATTTTTTTCTGAAAATTAGTCTTAGAATGGGAGTGTTCATGATAAATTTGGATGGGTCCTTATTTTTTCATACTTGGATTTTAATTTTTTTTTGATGACATGTATTTTATATCCAAGAGATAACATGCGACAACAAGGATGAGTTTTTCTCATAATTTTGAGTTGTTCAGTGAGTCCTTCTTGGATAGGGGATGCATTGGTTTCGTGACATGGTTTCGAGATAGGTTGGTTTTTGGGATATCATGAGTGTATGAGTTCATAGAATGGGTTTGTTTTTTATGTTACTTGTTTAAATTGGATATATAAATATATAGTTTACAAGTTTTCATTATTTTCTCTTATTTGATATAAAATTTTATCTAACTTTTTTTTGTTCTAGTAACATTTGTGGGAATTCTTTGGGGAATTTACTATTTTTTTATAAAATCACCACTTAAATTACCATCTTATTACTTATGTAAACATTGTTAGACATTATGTATATAAGGGGATCGAATATTAAGTATTTTTTGGTGTATCATGATGTTGGGGTCATTGTTGATAGAGGTGGGAGCATGGAGGTGTCTAGGGTATAGGTCTTGGTGTAGCTACATATTTAGAATAATATATTATATATTGAGTATTTGGGTCTTGTGGACTTATTTGGTGATATTTTTTTTTGGTTTTTCTCTGAATATTATTATGTCATGTTATTAGAGTTTGTTATGGTTTTGGTATGAATTTTATATATAATTTCACATTTTATTTTTCCTACTATATGTAATAACATATATAAAGTTAAATCATCCCTAAATAGTTTGGAAAAACCATAAGAATTTATATCTAAACTTTGGTGATTGGGTGATTAACCTAGGGATAGTGGAATTGTAATGCTATAATGGGAAATGGTTTAGTGTCAATATGTTGAAAATGGTATCAGTTTGGTATGGTCTATCATTAGTTATGGTACGGATGGTAATAATATGTGTTGAGACCTCAAATATTGGCTATAAAAAGGTATATCTAGCCTCATTATGTTAATCATCATGATAACATGTTAGTAATGATACAAAAAATTGTTTCTAAAAACTTCAAGGCTTGTTTTCACTACATCATCTTGGATTTAGATAATTAGAGTTCAGTATCATTCAATATATAATAGAAATCCAATCTTAATATCATAATTTATCTGATATTTTACAAATAATTTTTTAATGAATTTGATAATATAATTTTTCTTACATTATTGAGCCACATGGTAAAACATATTACTAGAGTATAGTGTGGTAAATAAGTGATTAATTTGATATCATTTTCTATGGTTCAGAAAAAATATCAGAAAACATAAGACATAGTAATTAGAAAGAGGGTTCAAAATTTATTTTAGCTTAACATAAACAAAAAGAAAATAAAAACCTCATTATAAGAATTTTTGATGCTTCTCAAATTATGGAAAGATGAAATCAGATAAAGTAACCATTATATATAGAGTAATCAATAGAATTTGAAAGGAAAAAACATTCCAAACTTTTAATGTGACTCAGGGCCTGAAGGCGTAGAGGTATGGTGTTGAAGGATGAATTAGATCCTAAATTTCCTTGACTATCTAACTGATATTAAATTAATGTTAGTATAATACTTTCTTGAACACTTCATATGAAAACAGTGGGATCTAACCATCCATTCTAAGGTTTATCAAGGCTATATATTAATGTGATTAGATAAATTTATTAGTAAATAATTTTTTCTATATGCATTCCATATATCAATGAAAATAGAATTATATTATTTTAAATAAGAAGAAATCTTAGATAAATAATACATATATCAAATAACATACATTTCACTTATTTCACCAGAGGTGGTAGTCAGTGAATCTCTGAAAGAATATATGTCTAAATTTTGTATAAGACCCTATATTCACACAAAGAATGTGGTGTTTTTCATTGAAAATTACACTATGATTATGAAAAAGGTGATGGTGTAAAAATAAATTTCATGGGGTTTTATTTTAAGGAACACGTTTTCCCACCTGGGTATAAGTGTATCTTCAATATGTGAAAATTTGTGCAAAATGGGAAATTACTCTCTGGGTGACGAGCCCCTGATATCCAATTCATGAGGTTGGTTTAATTTCATTCAATTCATAAAATTCAATTTGGTGACTTCCAATGTGTCTCTTTGGAAAAAATAAAAATGGACATTGTGACACCACCTTAGGGATTTCATATATGTGGTTCAATGGGACATCTTTAATATTTATGTTCCTATCTTTAAAATTCAGAGTGTATTGATAGTTATAATCAGAATTGGGACTTAAACATTCATCTTTGATGATATCTCTATTGTAGTTTTCATCCCCACTATTTATTTGGCCCTGGTTCTTCCATGAACACCCAAACAACCCTGCTAGAACCATCTCATTATGGGGGTAGGAATCACCTAAGAGGGATTGACTGATACTTTTCCATAATAATCCTGCTATATAAAATTAAGAACCAAGTCCCTTAATGTTTCATTTTACTATTATTGTTGATGAAACCATAAAAAATATTTTTTTCAATTAGGAACAACATACACTTTTATTTCTTCTCATGTGGTAAATAAAACTAGGAATCATGTATAAATGATTCAGAATGTCATTAGAATCCTGACACCTTTTGGGAAATGGGTTTGTAAGGGTTTTAAGTGTTTAACATGTTCAATTACCAATGATTCCATCCATTTTTATTGGATTTTATAGTTTTAGTTTTGTAAATACTTTATCTAATATATAAAACTGAATAGTTTGTTACATCAAATGCTTATACTAAATTATATTCTTGTTGAGTAACTGTCAAATGTCTTGGTAGAGTCATTCATATTTTCAAGGGGTAATAGCATATGAAAACTGAAATAGAAGGGACTTTATAAAAATTGTTTGGAACCATATCACATTTTTTTAAACAACCAATATAGATTCTATTAATAAAATAAATAATACAGATCTATATAACAAAGTATATTGATACCCTAATTAAAGGGAATTTCCTCAAACATTACATAAACATGAATTTCATGTTAATAATTCATTTTGTGGTATTCTTAATGATATTATAGGTTTTTAATTTTATATAATTAGTTCATAACTATTACATAATAAACTCAAACATAACAAAGTGGACACTTCTACTTAGTATCCATTTTACCCAATAAGAAAAAAATTAAGATACAATATTTTTTTCCAGGGAAAAAATTCTCAATTTTCATCTTAACCACATCATTTTCCCTAATAAACCTTAGAAACTTATGAAAATAATTTTAAAACTGGCATTGAGAACATAAATCTCAATAAGGGATATAGAAATAATGGAAGAATTTTGTAGTTTATGAATACTTATAAAAATATTTCCTTTACAAAATAAACATTTGGTTCAAAATAAACATTCTCTTACACAAAAATAACTTCCCTACCCAATTAATTTAATAAAACAATTATTAAGAATTTGTAAATACAAAATAAAACTCATGAAGGTCTCTTTGAAATAATGAAAAATATATGAATTTTATTTCACAAATCCATAACATTGAGTCAACAAAATAGGAAATTACGTTTCCTTAAAATTTAACTCATTATCTTACCTTTATATATCATAATATTATCATAAAAAACATATCAAGAATAAATAAATCACATTGGTAACTTGATGAATCATTTCTATACCAATATTACACATGGAAAAACCATCATAGTTATAAATCAAACAACCTTCAAATTATATGTGAAATAACCATCACGGTTATACTTTGAGTAACCATTATAGTTACACATGAAATGAGAACAACCATTATAGTTGAAATAAACCACACATTTACCCTCCAAACATAAATATTACCCAATGTAATAGAGGAACATCATACGATCACCCATCCTTAGAATATAATGGAACTTCCGTTTATCATATAAAATTCCCAAGAACCATAACATAATCATAAAACATAAAATCATACATCATAAAAACATTTTTTTACCCATATGAAATAATTTTCAGATATTTATAAATCCATTTACTTTTAAAACTGAATTTTTGAAATAAAATTCCAACAATAATGGGAAAATGATATTTTCAATTAATAAAACATAAAAAATTATAAATTAATCCAAAAATCAAAAAAAATTATGGTGGTGGGAGAAGTAATTATTTTTTTATACATTAAAATAAATCATTACTTTTGTCTTTATAATGAGAGTCAATCAATTCCAAAAAAAGATTCATTTTGAAGAAATTATTAGGAATGTAAAGAAATGCCAAAAAAATTATAATTCATTTTTTTACATATAAATACATCCATGAAATAATTTTTATAATATGGATATCGAATGAAAAAATGGAAGGGAAACATTAAAAGTGGTTTTCTTAAAAAAAATACCCTACATTGAGTCTAACTTGTTCCATATGTTCATTATATTCAAGATTAATAAAATTATGATAATTAATTAATTTTTAAGAAAATTATGCCATGTTTATTATTCTTTTTTATAATATTTATTACCATTTTCAGTTAAATTACTTAATCATTTATGATTATATCAGTCATTTTGATGATATTCATCCCAT
Source organism: Viscum album (assembly GCA_963277665.1). Taxonomy (NCBI): domain Eukaryota; kingdom Viridiplantae; phylum Streptophyta; class Magnoliopsida; order Santalales; family Viscaceae; genus Viscum; species Viscum album. The sequence goes on along the minus strand of OY728132.1, from coordinate 1,271,456,579 downwards.
ATTTCTAAAATTTCATTGTTAGGTTTAAAATACTCAATGAGTATATTATTACATCTTATAGTGAATAAAATTAATGAGATAATTATAACTTTTAAAAATAAATTATTCTTTTAAAACCAACCATTAATGATGGTTATGGAAAATAAACGTTGTTACAATCATTGAGATGGTGTTTGTATGTACGAAAGAGTAACATTTCCATTTTTCAATGATCTTTATTGAAGAATGGTTTCTATTATTTTATATTTATATAATGGGAATTATATAATAAATACCATATTTTTTCTTTAAATAAATAAATATATGTATATGTATATATATATATGTATATCATCTATGTTATGTGGTGACCAAAACTGAATCAGACCGGTTCGTGGAGGTGGTAGTACATACCTACACATGAACAACATTTTCATTTTTTAGTGAATGGAATGGTAAGAAATTAAGTCACACTTTATCCTTTGATAATTATAAATATGTCATTAGTATAATATATATACATTAAATACATCATTAAAATCATTCCTAAGAAGAGGATTTTGAAAATAAATCACATCAGTTCATGAGGAATTAGTCTACCATGGACACAAATGATGGTTTGGTTTCCTATTTAATGGAAGTGGAGATGGATATAAGTTAAGATATTAAAATAATAAAATATAATTATATCTACTATAATATTTTTCTATTTTACCATGATTTAATAAAATCTCATGATGGCATAAAAAGAAAAAAAGATAAAATAGTCGGTTAAGAGGTGTACCTCTTCCTCTGACAACCTCAAAAGGTTTATACCAAACCATTTCTAATATGGTTTTATGATAAAATAAAGGCCTCTAGGAATAGTTAATGTATTTTTTAATACCATTTTGATAGGTATTGGATGAATAAAATAGTTCTTGAAGTTTAAAGATTATAGGATAGGAGTTGCCTTTCTATAAGTGGGGGGAGGGGCACATTTGGAATTTCTTAAAGTATTAAATTAATATTAATTAATATTCATGTAAAAATGGAAAAAAATAATTTATTTTCAATATATTATGATTATAGGTGGAAATAATATCATCAAAAAAATATGTACATTGTTAGGTAATTGATTCATTCTTATAGTTTTGTTTTAACCCCCGGTTAACTCTGTTGGCAATTATATTGAACCAGGTTTTTTTTACTCTTTAAGGTCAATATAGTAACCTTAAAAGGAAAAATGGCCCATAAATGGACCATGGATGATTTCAAAAACCATATAACATTAAAATTTAATCATATAATTTTTTTATTAATTTCAAATAATTTAATAATGAATTATATATTATAAAATATCATTAATTTAAAATTTTAAACTATTCAATTAATTTAACATAAAAAATATTATAGAAAATGAATATGAATATAAAAATGTCACTAAAACAAAATTTTATATAATTATCTGCAAAATTCTTGGGGGACTATAAATAAATAATTTAATATTATTTTTAGAGTTAGTAAGATCGTTAAATTGAATTTTCAACTACTTGCACAAGCACTATGTCAATGTTACATAAAAATTTAAGGTAATTATATGGGAAATAAAGAGTAAAAAAATTAACCAGATGAAAAAAATAATTTATATTTCAAATAAATATTTATAAAAATAAATAATACTCTTTTTATTTATATGGGGAAAATTTATAGATAAAAAAACATATAGAATGACATTTCTTCTTTTCTTTATATAAAATGATATAAAGGTCAAAATCAAGTAAAAATGGAATAGAGACAATATATTATAATTATTGATGATTATGGATGATATATAATCATTAAATAAAATTTAAAATAGTTTTATGGTAATTTTTAGTCCATAACATCTTATTTTTAACCTTAATTACCCGATTTACCCTTTACTGCGGTTAAGAATATTAGTAAGGTTATTAGTCATAATTTCTTAAAATAAAAGGTTACTATTTATCAAATTTGGACCCACTGATCCCAAATATAATGCCTATTTTTAATATTTTAATTCATAGTAGTTGTAGTAATTAATTTTAAATTAGCCCCGCAAAACGTTAATAAAATTAGGATTTCAAAAAAATGATTTCCTAAGTATAATAATGTTTTTATAAAAAAATTAATTTGGAAAATTTACTAAAAAGTCTAAAATTGTAATATTTTTAATCCAAATAAATAGTTTAAATTTTATAATTTATAGAAAATAGAATTTTTCTTTTGTAGATACATTAAAAAAATATAGTTTTTAATAAAAATTAGTATTTTTCACTCTTTAGAGAATAATCAATCTTTAAAAAAAATTATAAAAAATTCAACTGAAAAAAAATTATATAATTATTTAAAAAAAATTAGTTCATTGAATTTAATAAATTAGTTTTTTCAATTTATACAAAGTAATTTAATTTATATGTTATAACTATAATATAATAATATTTACTGGTTCTTTTTAGGTTGATGTTCCATATCATGCATGTTATTAAAAATAGCCATTATTTTAAAATCATAGTATATTTCACCCTATCCCATTAATAAATAATTTCCCCACAATTTAAACTTATGCTTGGAAATCAAGTGTTTGACATTTGAAAATTACTTTTCGGAAACCCACATCATAAAAATGGTTAATAAAACATCATTTAAAAAGGTGGGAAAGGGGAATAAAAAATATAAACTGAAATAACCAAAAACATGGTTCTAATATAAGAAAGTATTTTTGGGATGCCAACATATTTAAATTTATGATAAATTTAATGTCTTAATAATGAATGATACAGATAAAGTTCATTGATCCCAAGAAATTTAAAGATCATAAAAACTCATAAACCAAAGATGAGTGAAAAATATCATCGATTCATGATAAATGAATGTAATATGATATAATTTACATTTCAAGAACCTTTCCCTAGAGTTGAGAAATTCCCAACCATCTCGAATAATAACATAAGTAAAATATACATACTTAAAATTTATAATTTCATTATTTAATTAATTTTCACCACAAGTTGATCTTTTGATTGAAAATATGAGTATTCAATATGTACTTTTTTATATATGAATCACTAAAATCAAATTTAATTGGACCATATAGTTCCAAAAATAAATAATAAGATTGAACCATAATGTTTAGAAAAATATAATATTTCTCTAAAATTAAATGAGCCTACATTTAAAAAATAATACATTTATATCCAAAATAGAACAATATAACTAATGGTTCATTATAGATCATTCCATAACAATTATCCTTAAAATCTATCCAAATTTTTTTGACTATGTTTGAAACCCCAAAATTGGAAGAATTTGATCTATATTCTTTAGATATAAATTAATCATTTATATCCTTTTAAAAATAGTCACACATATTCTAGTATACCTAGAAATGAATACACCCAAATCATAAAAAATATGATATATTTTAATCATTTCAATAAATTACGAGAATCGCCATAAATCCACTTTAATGTCATAATATGTAAAATAGATAATTTAGCCATTGTTATTAATATTTAATCCCATATTATCAATAAATAATTATTTTTTAACTAAATCATATAATATTCTTAAATAGTGATCTTCTTCTAAAATAACATAAATAACATAACCACCAAATCTCTTTTCCATCACATTGTTTTCTAATCAATATAATATATATTCCCAAGATCAACATAATATTTACTTACCATGTTTTTATATAATTTTATACTAACTAAGAAATCAAATAGGCTAGTGTTAGGTTTTTTAACCTTATCTTCCATTAATTGACAGTTTAAGATGCACAACAATTCTAGATGAATCTGGTCATCTTCTGATCTGCGAGTTTTACTTTTCCTAAAATTATTATAATTTAATTATTATAATGTTCCCAGAAATATGATTTACATTAAAACCCATAACAATAAATTATCATAAAAACCCTAAAGGTTACTAATACCATTAAAATCATTTCCAAAAAATGAAAATATTTTTCTTCCACAATTAATTTTTTTACAAGATAAACTTAAGGGATACATTAACCTAAAACATCTACAAAGACTTAATAAATGTCTCCCAAAGTACACAGAATACATTAGTGGGGAATTAATTTTTATTAAATTATTATAATCCCAAAATCTACCACTACATCATAACTCTATAATCTCTATATATAAACACCTTAATAATTAAATATTCTTCATAATTATTTTTATCTTATTCCTTAATACTTCTCTCCTAGGAACAAAAATTTAAATCATGTACATTTATTCAAAAATATCAAAACATTAGTCATTATATAATCCACACCTTTTATATTTCATTTGATGATTCCTTATACTCGACTATAATGATATTGGTAATTGCTATACATTTATCTACACAATATTTTTATCTCATTTTTAGTATTCCCTTAGGAAATTAAATTTTATAATTCATGTAATCCACAAATTTAAATAATTTATTTTATAATTTGGAATAAATCTATTACATATTGTTGAATTAACTAACCAATTCATTTTTATTTATAAGATTATTGTTTTATTCCTTCATTTACCCTATAAACAACATCTTCCCATTATTTTAAGACATTTTCCCTTGTTATTATTCCATCTCTATTTAATCATTAGTTGTTGAATTATTTTTCCATTATGATGTCTATCACATGGATATATAAAATGTTTCATTTATCTCTCATTTTATGCATTGATAAACTCATTTTGGTTCATGTTGTAAATCATAACACATGATATACAGTTAAAAATAACCAAGAGTGTTTTCACAACATCTCCCATTCATCCACTTTCTTATTCAAAAAACCACGAAATTTTAATGTAAATACTTTTTAATTCATTTCATGATGGATCGATCCATTTATTGAAAAAGAAAAAATATTGGATTGGTATATTAAATAAACCATATTATGTATAGGATAAATACTATTATATCCTTAACCATGTCATCTTATATTATACTCAATCAATTTTTCAAAAATAACAATAATTCACCCTCACATACTAATTTTTTTAGTATAGAAAAATATTATCTTATGATGAAAAATAATCTATCTTTTAATGATTTCTAAATATTTTATCAGATACCAACTGTATGGACCTGGCCATAAACATCATATAAAATTGAATTTTATCTTAAGAATTTATTTTTCTATATTTACAAATATCTTTTAAGATTATTTTTTTAGATAAATAGGTCATAAATATCACATTACAAAGTCAAACATTACAAATTAGACACACATTCTTAGTTCCCATTTCCTCTACAAAAACATTAAGATATAAAATGTATTCATTTCATGACACATCCTCACAATTCCCATATAAACCTCATCTTCGACTATAATCATCCATAAGACCATATGATAAACATTTCAAAACATTTTATGAGGGAAAAAATATTAGTAAGGGCCATGAAAATGAATGAATAAACCATTTGTCAATGAATACTAATAAAAATTTTCCTTTTTATATTAAACATGTTGTTCAAAATAAAAAATATATTAAAAAAGAAATCAAATTCTCAGCCCAATAATTTTCTTAAAACATTACATGATAAATATTAAATGAAAAATAAATATCATAAAGGATTCTTAGAAATAATGAAAAAAAACATGAATTGATTTTCTTAAATCCATAATTATCACTCATAAAAAATAAAAAATACATTTTATTTAACATAAAATCATTAAAATTCTATGATAAATTGATATTATGGACTTATATTTACATATTTGATACAATATTTATAAATTTATTTGGTTTTTATTTGATAATTAATATGGTTTTGGTTTGTTTTTGCAGAAATTATGAATTTAGGACTCAATGCTGAAAATTGGAAAAAATCAGATTTACATGTCATGTATCACATACATGATGTATTTTCATTATTAAATGCTTTCATGTAGATCCAAAAACTAACCCATTAAGATTTTTCAAGACATTAAGGTCATACATGAAGTGTATCTATAATATACATCATGGAAATTTAAAAATCATAATCTCACTAAAAGGTAATCATATACAAGACATTTAGATTTTACACATTGTGGAAAGTTCGATGATACCATACAATCAAGGATTCAAAAAAATATCCCATTATGTTAATGATTTTTGGAGAAGACTGTGGATCTAGAGTACAAAATCTGTATACCTACATATCTTTTGGAAAGTTCAATATTTTTCACTTTTCATCATCAATGCTTATGTTCCACTTGTTTTTACTTCATTATAAGTAAGTGTTTGATTTCATATAAATAGTTTTTTATGATTTAATATTTAATATTTATTCTTTTTAGTGTTGATTTCATATTTATAAATCATTTTATGACTATTATTATCTTGTTTTTTATTCCTTTTATTTTGATATATACCATAATGTGTGTCTAATCCTATTAGGGTTAGGTGTCGAGTGTGGGGATGTTTTTAGCCTAATGAGTCAATAAAATGAACTGTGGTAACCCTATATCATGTAATTAGGTTTAAAATAATTATTCATCACATTATCCTATGCATTCTTTCCCAAGGGAGGTGAAATTCAATGAACATAACCTAATTATTATATAGCAAGTTGTATCCCTTATCCTATGATTCTACTTTCATCGAAGTAGAGAATAATGCAAATAGGTTACTAGCTATAGTTAGTTCATACGATTGATGCTGCATAGGTATATCTAATTGGTTTGACAAAAACCAATTAGTGACCCTTTCACCATTTTTAATCCAAATCCATAGGACTATTCCAAACATGAATTCAGATTATCTTATGCCAGGATCCCTAAAATTGAACTTGATCCCTTCCATGTTATCGTAATTATATCCAGACTACCTAGTTTTAGAAAAATCATATCTGAATAGTAAACATGAGAAATTATTTCAAATGGTTTTGTTTAAATGGTTTCTTTCTTACCAGTGATCCCTCTAGGTTCAACCCAGCACTGCCTCTTTACCATGCCTTTTTACTATGTGTAGATGGGGACTATAATTTTCTACCATGATCAATGTACATGTGTATTAAATAATGGGTGTGCAAAAATCAAATTTTGGATCTTTTTCTATGGATTAATGTATCATGGGAACAATAGCCTTTAGAAAGAACATGAGATTACATCACCCTCCCCCTTTATTCATTACCTACCCCCTTTTTGTTTCAAAATTTTCATCAAATAGACTATAACTTGTGTCTTCCTTCTTCTAGGTAGTGCATGAATCAAGGCCCTTTCACATGTTCAATGAGACGAAACACACAAAAACTATAACTTTTTTATCCCAAGATCAACAGATCAATTGTTGCATGTTGACTTTCCATAATGGTTGGGTGCAAACATATTGAGCCACCTCACATGCATAATATGAATTATGTACCACCTATCAATCAAGGATATAAAAAATTTCTATAATAGTACATCATTATGGACTAAATATTTCTATCTATAAGTAGTGATTCTATAATAATTTCACACCCTCCAATTCGGGCACACACTTTTGAGAACAAACATGGACTAATCCACATGATCTGAAACATGATTCAATTCAGTGTGCTTCAATGTGAAAACCCTGACAAAACACATTTAAAACATTTTAGTGGTTTTCATAACATTAAAAACCAATTAGTATCATACGAAACAATAATACTTCATGTATTTCCATTCCTGTTGAGTGGCCAAGATGGGTATTGTCTCAAATTCCAATCTCCTGAGTCAACCATGACATAGGGAGATCTATCCAAATTGCTATGGGATAAAATCTTCTCTCCAGTACAGAGATAGAATATTTGGAATGAAATTAAAAAATATCTCTGAGGAAGATGTAGTATCAAATTTAGAGGCATGAAACATATTTAAGGTGCTCACCAAAAATTTCCCACATCACATACTTGATTTGTGGCTTCAAAATCAGATGTTTTATAAAGGACTCAAACCTAATTAAAGAACAATAGTGGATTTCACAAATTATGATATTGTCATGGTTAAGACACCAAATGTGGTCAGATCCATTTTATATTATATTTCCTCCAATTAAATTCTATATAAATGAAATAGAGGCCCACATGTTTGTGGAATACACCAAGTGGTGTAGAGTAATTGCCTCACAACACAAGTAGAAGATATAAAAATATGCTGAAGTATTTTTATTTACCTATTTCACCTTTACCCCTCATTCTCTTGTGATGTGGAAACAATATTGAGAGAGTTGGGGAGACCCAAAACTGTACTAATAATTCACGAAAAGAAAAGAGGAACCCAATTTGATGATTGTAATTTTATCAGTTATGATCAAAAGAATCAGTAGTACATGTATCCCTAATAATATAAAAAAACAATAATCAGAGACTAGATCAGCTATCACCACAACATAACCCATGTTATTTTTAGTAGAGTATTGGATATGTGCCACCTGGGAATCTGGGACCACCTATGTTCTAACAACAAGGTCCTTCTCCACAACAAACACAAAAAAATTAACAACCTTTTTGTAGAGTTCTTTAGATTCCACCAGCTCAGTACCATCAGTAACAACAGGCTCAACTAAGACCACTACAATAAACCCATACCTTATAATATAATCTCAAAAATATTTTCACTACCTTCATGTAGAAATAATGTGAAAAATATGACAACCTAAGAAAATAAAATGAAAAACTACAAGGCTACATGACACAACATGAATCATCAAATAGGGGAGGTATTTGATACATTTTCTGATCGACTACTATGTTCTTTTCATAGAAATTTTGAATATAATCCATGGTATAAGTCTAGGTATATATTTTTTAGATGTCGGAAAATAATGGCCTTTCAATATCCATGAATAGATGATAAAAAAGATTAAATAATATGATAAAGCAGTTCAATAGAAAAAAACTAGTAGTATATCCAAATGAGAATCATCTAATAGAAAAAGATCTAGAAATGTAAAAATTTTATATATGACTATCATCATATAATACACTTATCCTCTTTCTTGAGAGGATGAAATAATATACTAAAGAGATATAATATAAAAAATTCCTTTAGATTTTTAATAAACTGCACATCAAACTTCTATTTGAAGAGGAAAATTCTCAAATACATGTTTATGAAAGATTATTTAAGGAAATTCTCACAGCTAATGGAAATATGGAAGACTTATTATATATATCCCTAAATGAACAATGTTTTTCAATTTTCTATTGAAATTTCCCTATTAAAATGTGTGGCCATAGATGATTCTCAATTCCATGCACTATAGGGACATAAAATTTTTAGAGAGCATTGTGTTATATAGTTGTATGCTTAAATATCATACCTATGAGTTTATTTAAAACTTGTGGATTAGCAATCTAAAATCAACAATGGAATCAATCAACATTTTTGACCACTTAGATAGGGATACTAAAGTATTTCTTGAGGATGAGTTAGTAAAATAATAAAGATTAATTTTCCTTATTGATTTCCCATCCATGACCTGGAAGAGAAATAATAAATTCATGACATATTAGAGAGAATATTTCTTTCTATTGGGAATGACTAGATTGATGTTAACCATGGTAAATTGATATTTATAGTTGGTGAAGAACAAGTTGTGTTTGATTTAGTGATGTCTTCTAGTAAAAGTGATGGTCAATTTAATTTTCAATCCATCTCTCTTACTGATAATAGTGATTATCCTTTATGTAATAAAAATAGAACTAACGAAATAAATATTGTTAGAATTGGAACCAACGAACACGTGAATTAAAATTTCACTACACCTCTAACAATGATGAGTGTCCCACTGTTCAACCCTACTAATTTCAAAAACATTTATCTAGTGGTTGTCTCATCACATTTAAAATTTATTAAATTTGGCCATATCTAGATATATGTAGTGAATAAATTGATAACTAGGAGGAAACCCATGTTAGGTTATAGTTATAGGTAAATTTAGTAAAATTGAATTTTTATTTTATAATGCTTTCAAATGTTTTTGAAAATTTTCTTTTTTTTATTTTTATTTTTTCAAAAGAAAAAAAACCAAAAAACATCTTGGGATTCAAATATACGATTTGAATGTTTCAGGATCTGAAAAAAATAAAATCATGTGATTTAGAAATTTTTTATTTAATAAATGATATCAATATGTTGGAACACTTTTAAAAAATCCTAAACCAAGGGTTCATATCCAAGGAACTAATCGCCCCTCTTACCCTCTTTCTTTGGCACAAACCCACTCTCCCCCTACCCTCAACATCCTCTCCAAATTAAACTAACATTCCACCTACCTCTATCATATCCTTCATTTCCTACCCACCCTACCTCATCCTCCACCTATTCGTTGCCATCTTCTGTAAATGTCATGAACCAAATGTCTGGCTTAGGGGGATGATCCTCCTCCACTAATGCACTGGGCCATTGCTTATACAATTCCACACACAGAACATACCCCTTAACAAATTGCTTCATCTTTTTCCATTATTACTAAATCAGATGCATCCGAATCCACACCCATCCCCTCCCATGGTATTTCACTGTTCTCACAAATGTACCCATACTTTCACTTTTCTGACCGAAAACATCAGAGTCCCATAGTCCACTTTCAAGCTAGTCTAATGAGGTATAACAAGACCTTGGAAATGGATATTATTGAGAACATTAATTTTAATAAGGAGTTCCTTGATCTTGTTTAAAAGATTAACCTCTAAACATTCACCAAGGTGTTGATAGATATTTTTCAACAGCTCTTCCTCATGTTTCTGGACACAACGGAGCCCGATATAGCTCACATAATCCTATGCCTTAGGGCCAGGCCCTATGATATCTCCTTGGATGACTTTAGAAGTAGACATAGTTAATACAAAAATTATTTCATCACCTCACAACATATTTGACCATGAAACTATACCCATCCAAGGAATATGTTGTTGGTAATTGTGTACTAATCTCCCATTACCCATCGAGCTTCCTCGTCCATCGTATAGTGAAGAGAACCTAGATGTGTGGTGTCACCATAGGGATTATCTATTGGGAATTTGCTCTTACGTGGTTGGATAGAGGGGATTCTCACAGCTGAATCATCTAAATATTTGAAATTATACATACTTCTTCCATGGGTGTCCCAACAATCTACATCTTCAGATAGTTCTCCCGCTACAAAGAGAGATAGGTACGGTGGACCATAGACACTATCATGGTGGCAGTTTCAAAAAAATATTGCTCAACGTCCAAGTATTTTTAACACTACTCATTCCCATAATTCCATAGGGATGATGGATTCAATCAATATCTTCATACACCATAATATGGGACTACTAAGGAATATTGAAGGAACCTACTAGTGGGCCCCAGAGTACCTAGATGTTACTTCCCCAGCTTAGGATCCACCTACCCCTCATTAGGTCCCCCCCTGCCACTACTTATCCATGAAATCCCTCTACAAGGACCCCTACCACTACCTTTACTAATTCAACCTTTTCTAAACCCCCTTCCATCATCATAACTTATGCATCCCCACTCACCCCACCAATTCACACTGACTACATGCCTTTTCCCCAGACCACCTTGGAGAACTATTAATAGATTTGTCACTATCTGCATGTTCCATTCACTAACCCATCTCACTTCACCACCCATTTCCCCACCAGAATCCCATATATCCCACCCTCCAGCTACATTAGGCATGTATTCCTCATCCATTCCCACCACACAAAGAACCCCTATCGATCTTCCTCATGATCTCACATACCCTGTTTCCCAGTAAAAATATATTGTGGAGAAATCCTGAAGTAAAAAAGGCCCCCACAACCATTATAGTTAGGTAATCCCATGATTGATTTAGCTACCAGACACATATCCTCTATACAGATCGAAACCTCACCTCATGTATACTTGAATGATCCTACCCCTATCATCTCAACACCAGATATAGTGATTGATCCTCCAGCCCAAGCATCTTTAGATTATTTCAATAGAGAAAGATAGTTATAGGAACCAACTATTCAAGAAGGGTCACTTGATGTAAATATCGAATACATTGATTTTACTACTTAATTATGTCTCAATCCCCTCTCCATTTTTTTCTCGATTTGGGAATCCATTTTTCACTATATGTATTCCATTTTTACTATTGTATCATAGTTTATACAAATGAGTGGGATGTACTATTTGGAATCACTACTTCCTAGATTATTTTCATATAATTATTGAATTACATTATCCACTCCTAGCCCTTATTCTGATACTATGGTTATTAACTTGCATTTCCCACCACCTTATTCCTCTTACACCAGATGTATCAGCATCTGGATAACATTAAATTCCCACTTGGGGAGGTCTCACTTGAGATACGTTCTCAGTAGGGTTCCCCTCATGAATAATATTGGATTCTATTCAAAACACATGAGATTCATGCTTATTACAAACCTATAGTGGATAATCCCACCAAAATTCCCTGTGAGATCCACGATACCACCACTAATTCTTGTAGGACCTAGTGGACTTATGAGAAGATGGATGACACTGAATGATTCCAGCATCCATCAATCAGACTAATAATAGAATTTATTAGTGATTTGTGGGAGGGACCAAATATTTTTTTCTATTAATTCAGTTGTATTTTTAAGGAATATTTTTTCCCTGTAATACCAATTTTGTTTGTAGTTCTTGTCAAACATTATTGTACTCTTTCAAAGTATTTAACTGAGCTAATTGTATTTAGGTTTAACTATGTTCACCTTCCATTTTTTCTACATTCATCTTATTTTAACCCTGTAAAATAAGGTTTTTTCTTCTATAGGCATTTTTCCCCATGATTTATGAAAGTCTCTAAATTTACAATCACCATCCCCTATTTTGACTCAAGGAATTACATTCACTATAGGGAGCTCTCATTTCCCTACTTTTAAAATATAAATGTCCATTTCAAATTTTTTCTATGCTATTTTTGATATCTCTTTCATGATGATTTTTAGAACAATGTAGAAAATAACTAACTTTATTTTTTTAGACTTTCTTGACATTCATTGTTGATACATTTTGATGTTTTCCCTTTTTCACTTATATAAGATACATTTTTCCTTGAATTCGTTCTTTAAACTTGAATTATCATTACAAACATAAAAATAAAATAGAAATATTATGATTAATATTATTAAAACACATTTTTATTATTGATTATAATTTTTAGCATTATTTCAGAGTTTAGTAATTAAATTTATATTCAGGATTCTTGAAATTGGTTTTCATTGACTTATTACGGGATTTTATACCCTGATTTATTATAATTTTTTATATACTCCCTTTCCCAAGTGTATTACATATTTAACTGTAAAATTAATTATTGAGCATATTTTTTTTGGAGATACCTAGGACTTGTAAACCTACTATAACATTCTTTAAGATCTTATTGAGGATATGATTAAAATATACTTTTTTAAAATTATTTAAAAAATCATTGAGAGCCACTTTTTCTTGAGTCACACATGTACATATTCCCATATTTAACACATAGTATCCTTGAATAACCTTGTCTTGATGGATCCATTTCATACTAATTATCCCTCCCAACCCTGATTTGGTATGATGCGTGTCTATACTTACAACAAGTGTGCAATAATTTACCCCACTATTAGACATATGATTTTAGCATTGGAAAGACGTAGGTGAAACTTTACCATAATTTTATGATATGGTCTATGATTATGTTAGAATTTTCTACACTTAGACTATTCCTATGAAAAAAAAATATTAAAATAAATAAAAAGATAGTAGGTTTTGTATTAGGAAGTTCAAAGATGACAATTACTAAACTGATGAATCCTATAAGGAATCATATTTTGTTAAGGGAGGATTGTTAGACCTGTCCAATATATGATTTTTGAAAAATATATAAAAATAAAATGAAAGTAGTAATGGTACATTATTGACACATATATTATAGACTAATGGATACAAATGAGTTATTTAATCATGAAGATGTTTTCTATAGGTGGAGTCACATTATTACACTATTCGGGACATTTGTTAATTATACATTAGATCTTACCCTACTTCTGGGGTTTTTTACTTTGTACCAACATATCATCCGTTTCAGTCATTTCTAAACATTACTGATGAAGCCCTCATGGCTATTTTTGTATTTGACATTATGAAGTGGAGTTGATAAAACCAATTTAACATATGGTTATGAACTTTTATAAATTGTATGATCATAACTCCAGTAACATTTTTAATATGAGTGATGAGAGATAAATTTATTTGAAGTAAATTGAAATATTGGTATAGTATTTAAGGAATACTCAAGAAGTTTTAATTATTGGATGAATGAATCTAGATAATGAACTAACTTATAAGTGATGAATTATTTTCTCTCCAGAATCGATTTAGTAGGAATGAAATTCTCTTCTTACACTTAGTTTTATTTTATTGGATGTAATGCCTGTTTTGTATTAAAAATTATTTCTTTTGGAATCTTTGTTGATCATATTTTTTCATGAGGAATATAAATTGTTCTGGTGTGGGGTAATTTGATAAGATAAATTTATATTTATATATTGGATATATTTATCTAATGTTATTCATGTGTTATTTTATAATGCACTATGTTTTGGCTTGTTTCCATAGTAATTATGAATTATGGACTAAAAGGAATAAATTTAAAATAGTTCAAAAATAGGCTTTAAAATTTTTTATAATATATACGAAGTGTATTACCTATTCAATGAATGATTTTAGATCCAAGAATATACATGTTGTGATTTTCCATGATACCAATCTCAAACATGATGTGTATATACAATACATGTAAGAACCCATTTCATTCTTGAGGTTCGAAATCCATTAATTTCTATCAATTATTTTTTAAAAATTCATAATTAGAGCCTAATATAAATGCCCACAGATTTCATAAAGGTATATAGGGAGTATGGGGATGGTTCATATGTGAAAAACCAACTATTAGGCTAAAAAGTCACATCGTACAGCTAATAAAATCATATGGGGAAGGCCACACATTTAGATAAATTGTGTGAGGTAAAATAGTGGGAATATATAGGCCAAAAAGTTTGACAATCTATGAGATTTTAGGTGAATTACAATGTGGTAATTTCTACAATTTTGATACTAATCTAAGAGATGGTTTGGGAATAGTTAGTCAAACAATGTGGGAAAACCGTGTGGGGTTCCCCTTTTCTATTACAAAGAGCATATGGGTGGCAAAACATTTCACTAATTTTTTGGCCAAATCATATGGACCTATGTTTGGTAATATTTACAAAACTAATTCCAGTTAATTGTATTTCTTACCTAATTATTCATCATTTTTCACATTTGAATGAACCTCCATTTCAAGTGCTCATTCTCAATGACTATACTATGATTGGAGGTACCTTTGTCCAGACATAAAATCAATATCCATTCATCTCGTTAGATCCACATCGGTAATATATTATTTCTTTTTAATATATTATTCATGTTTTTTGCATCAAATACACCATTTAGATGTGAGATAATATGCCCTATTTATAGGTTCTTCATTTAATCTTCTATTTTCTACTGAACTGAGTCGTATTTGGAGTGGATATAGGATGAGTTATGAACTATGAGTATATGGTACGTGGTCTTGTGATTTTACTTCAAATGTGATGAGTTTATATATATTTTTTTATTCCAAGAACAAAATTCTAAGATTACCGCCCTTGAAATTGATTATGATCCTTATTTAAAATGAATAGATGAGAACTATGTAATTAATTAATCTGTTGATAATTGATTAAGAGTCATGAACCATGAATATAAACAACCCCTTTGAGTGTTTTGATTTGTTGTTTGGACCATTTTTGGTGGATTTAAATTTGGATTCCATGAGGTGTGTATAGAGAACCATGATTGACATACATGGATATTAAATCATTTTAAATTAATATTCATTACATTACAAGAATTATTTCTTGAGGATCATAAAAGTATTGTGTCTTTAAAAACGTGGAAACAAAATATTATTCCCTAGTGAAATATCTTAAACATCTTCCATATTGGTTTCCACATTTTATACTTATACCTAAATACTTTCTTCAAAACCTGTGGAAAATAAACATAAGAAAGTGGTAATATCAAATGCTCAATAAGGATAAATAGGGGAGATATATAATCACAGTTTTGAGCGTAGGGGTATGAGAACATTATCAAGAAAATATAAGATAATACCCTACCTATTAAAGATCATATACACGATTCATGTTATAAATCAGGGTATTTTACAAGACATGAATCATAAGTAAATATAGACATAATCCCTGATATCATAATAGAGGAATAAAACATGTAATTAAAGGAATACAT
This sequence comes from Viscum album, assembly GCA_963277665.1. Taxonomy (NCBI): domain Eukaryota; kingdom Viridiplantae; phylum Streptophyta; class Magnoliopsida; order Santalales; family Viscaceae; genus Viscum; species Viscum album. The sequence continues at coordinate 1,271,440,312 of OY728132.1, read as the reverse complement.
AAAAGAATATATAATTATTTCTATAGTAGTCATGAAATTAATGTCAAGACCATATTGGTGGGAAAGTCCTTTAACGAACAAGGATCACACCATGTTCTAGTCTTGTATTACTAAAAAGAGTTCACCCCTGATTCTATCCCTGTATTGCTGAACTAATTTCACCCCTCATTTCAGCCCGGTAATACTGAATCAAGTTCATTTCCTATCCAATCACTATATTATTAAACCGAGTTCATTTCTCATTTTTCCCATGTCTATCTCATGAGATATAAATCCATACCCAAAGAATTTGTGGGAGATATAGGTCCCATATATTTCATAATGAAGTCATACATACATGTTCCATAAAATAATAAACATTAATATCATAACCTATTCAATGAAATTGGTATCATAAACATGTAAACATATCATAACCTGTTGAAAAATATATATGGTTCAAAACATTTTCATCTAATTCATAACATGGAAAGAGAAACTGTTTTGATAAAGACCATAACATTAATCATAACCCATTCATAGAATGAATATTAATGGAAACTTTATATCATTTTCTAAAAGGGAATGAGTAACTTCAATGATTGTAATCTTAGATGGAAAATAATTTTGTTATATCTTTCAAAAATGTTTCTTGATGAAAATATCAAATCTTCTTTGAAAAATGATTTTTAGTGCATAAAACCATTTGAAAATAATTTCCAAATAAAATAACATGAAAATAGAGAAAGAATACATGAAATAATTTTGTAATACTTACTACCTGAAAAAATATAAAATAAGCTTCACAAAAATTTAAAAACCTTTTCCCCTTTAAAACACTTTGAATACTTATAAAGAAATATTAAAAATGATTTGAAAATATTTTAGCTACAAAAACTATGAAATAATCGTGAATATGTTTTTAAAAAAAAAATTTAAATACATTGAAAAAATATAAATGAGGCTTGAAATAAATTTTAAAAACTTTTTCTTTGGAAACTATTAAAATAATATTCTCAACATTTATAAATCTTTTTTCTTTCAAAACACTTTGAGATCTTCATAAAGAATCATGAAAATTTTTTGAGAACAATTTTACTTGACAACTTATAAAGGAATATTGAAAAAAAATTAAAAAAAATTAATTTAAAATTAAATTTTAAAAAAAATTCTTCATAATTAACCTCTAAAAAAATAACAATTTATTGATGGAGGGTAAATTCATACATTTCATATAATGTAAAAAGTACATTCCTTTTGAAAAATAATATGGTTATAAAAAATGACTCATTTAGAAAGTGACAAGAATATTTTATTGAAAACTTTTTAAAAAGACAAAAAATGTAAAAATGGATTTTAATTATAATATTATAATATAAAAATATTCATTTAATCTCCTTTTGTAGAACATTATTTAAAATAACACAAATATATGACCGAAGTAAACATAAATTTGGACTTTCTTAAAAAATTGTCTTAACTATATTATATACCAAAAAGTGGGATAAATGGTACCAATATATGAATAAATCATTAATAACTATAGGATAAAAAATAAATTAGTGTCCATGAAATATTAATAATAATATTTTATAAATGTAATCATATACGTAAACAGTTTTGAAAAGTGATAATATTGTCTTAACAAATTTATTTTACTTGGAAACATGGGATCATACTTTCCATTTAAGAAACATGAATTACATGAAGATTAATATATCATGAAAATAATTAAATTAATGATATAATATTAAAAATTTAATTATATACATATCTATGAGAATTTATGTGCATAACAAAGCATGAGTCTTAATGAAGGAAAATTGATACAAAACTATGTCAAGGATTTGGTAACTTTTTAAACATATAACCCTTGAATGGAAGATAATAAAATTAATATGTGAGTTCCAATATATTTATTTATAATATAAATGGAATAAAATCATGGGTAGTACACATACCACAAAAAAGGAAGGAGTGGAGAACATAGCATGTATCTCACAGAAATAAAAAGTGAGCTAAAATCCCCTTACCTTGTGTATTGAATCTCATTGTACTCGTTCAAAATACCTATAAAATAAATTTATATTTATTATACATCATTAACAGAAAAATATTAATATTTTTAATACCATATATTGTTTTATAATTACCTTATATTACCCACTTTATAACCATCCTATGTTATGTTTTCACTTCATGTAATTTTCGCTTTGTTTTTTGTATGTGTCTTAATTTGATATATTATTGGTCCTTATACTTTTATAATGATTTGATAATGTAAAACATGCTATAAATATATTTTATATATAGTATATGTTTATTATAATAATCTATAAAATATATAATTATGAAATATAATACATTGTTCGTGGAGACGGTAGGCCATATGTACAGATGAACACTATTTTCATTTAATTTTCAGGTCGAGAGAAATATTGTAAAAGAAATATTTGTATATATAGGTATATATAAATATATAGTTATTAAATTATCTTTATTATTCCATATAAATTATATATATTCACTAAATATATCCTTAATACATTCTATGTAGTGTGTTAATGAATCACATCGCCTTGATGGGCGGTCATCAATACTTCCTCAAACGAAATTGTCATATTAACACCAAATAGAAAGTACAATAGTAATGTGTTGTAAAAGGAATAGATAAGATTAAATAAATAATAAATATAATATATAACATACATAAATATAGTTTCAATCATAATTTCAAACATAAGAGGTGGTAAGGAAAATTTAACAATCTTCGTTTAGTGAGACAGTAGTTCGCCGTACACATTAATAGTATGTTCGTTATCCATTATATAGAGGTGTGTGTAATTATAGATAAATTACTGGAATAAAAAATACAATAATATTTATTATAATCTTTTTTTTATAAATTCATGTAATAAATAGAGTGGAGGGGTGGAGAAGAAAAAAATAAAAATGCGGACTTGAGAGAAGACATTAACTCTAAATCGGGTTACTATTTTTGGTTTATTAAAAAAGGATTATTTGGACTTCCTTATGCCCATGTAATGTATTATATGAAGGTGTTAGGATGCTGGGAAGACTATTGGGGAAATATTCCACCAACATAATATTTTTTAGATGTGTGAGGATGTGGGAGAGGTTGTAGCCTTTTATAGGGAAGGAAGAGTACTCACATTGATTTTTTGAAAACAAGTTAGGTGTACACATGTTCTTAACTCAAAAAGTAATAAAAACCATAATAATTCAATAATGGAATTTTATGGACTATATATGGATATATAATGGGTTTGTAAAATTTTCTAGGTCATTTGGTCTTCTAATATTATGGTTTAGTCCCAAATTAAGCGTAATTTGTCCTCAATCGCAATGATTAATTTTAGTCACTTTTACAAATAATTTTGGTCAAAAATCAACATGATATAATTAGAATATAAATATCATACTCATTGAAGTTTTTTATTTTATCTTTTATAAATTCAATTAATATAATAGGAAATATTAAGGTTAATGTAAATCCCGCAAACGGGACAAAATTACGGGTTTTTAATGTAGAAATATGTTCAAAATATTATTATGTTTTTATATTCAATTTAAAAGTGAAATTGATTATAATGACCTAAATTTTCTTAATAAATGTATAATTTATCTAATGTGACCATAAAAAATTTATAATATAATTTAACTTTATTAATTATTTAAAATAAAAGGTAGTTTTAAAAAAAAAGTATTTTTTACTATTCATCAAAAATGATTTTCTTGAGAAAATATAAAAAACTAACCCTAATTTAATTTCAAAATTATAAATTAAAAAAATAATTTTACTTTATAAAATTCAATTTCTAAATGTGTCTAAAATTAGTTTTATTATTAAAAGCGGCTCATTCGAGAAAACAATATTTTTAAATATCGAAGGACATTACCAAAAATCGTATCATTAATTTCCAATATGTTTTATCTATATATAATAATTATAAATAATATTTTAAAATAGTTATTAATATTCATATAACTATTTTTAACATATAGGTTATAATTTTATCATTTAAATAATTATAACAATAAAATTATATTTTGTAGAAATAACTCGGTTGCGTGTAACATACACCAAGACAGTGTTGCGTGTAGCACAATCCTAGTCAGTATTGTGTGTAGGGTAAGACAATTAGGTATTGCGTGTAGTTCAAGACAAGTTGGTTCCATATGAAATGAATGTTTGACTTAGTGTTTTAAAATATATATATTTATATATATAATTTTTTTAGTGTCATGTGAAATGTAAAATATCGAAAAGATAAATTAATTTAGAAAAAATAATTCACAAAATCTATGGGTGTGACATTATACCCCCCATTAAAATAATTTCAACCCCAGAAATTAGTTTGGGTTATCAAAATTTTAGTAATACCAATTTTCATACATAAAAACCCACATCATAAAAAATAATACTAAAACATCCCTTAAAAGGGAAATTTGGGGCTATAATAGTTACCAAAGTAACATATAACCAAGTTTTTATATTAGAGAACACAGTTTTAAATTATGGTTGGACATGGAGGAAAATCATAAATATTTACAAGAAGTGACTGAGGTCATGAATCACAAACATACAAAAATAAGAGGCCCTTAAATTCATAAATCTATGATGATTTAAAAGGATATCAATTCAAGAAAATTAAGGTATTAGGGCAACACATTTTTCTTTTGATCATTATCTTACCATTAAATAATTCTTTAATTGACCATGAATATAAGTAAATATACTAAATTGATATATTTCTATAATTTGAGATTTTATTAATTTCTAATTATTCTAGTAATTCATTTAATGGACATCCAAAAATTATATTTAGTGCCTATTGTAGTAAAATACACTTTTAACAGATCTTAAGACTCATGAAACAGTGAAATACAGATATATTTATCTATAAATATTCATAAAAATGAATATTGTTAATAAATTAATCTGTAAAAATAAAAAGTAACACTATTATTTCTTAGTAAATAATTATTCATAAAAAATAATTATACATTAACAGTGACATTACATAATCTAATGGTAGGTGTGAATCCCTTTTCATCTTTCAGTCATGGGTTGAAGACCCACAGCCTTTCCGAGAATGATTGGTTTTCACCCAACATCAATGGTTTCCTTTTATAAAACCATTCTAATATAATTTCCAAAATATGATGGACATATTTGAAATAATTTTAATCACTAAATAGACTTTTACCAATGGTTTTTAATATAATATTAATACATATTTACATCCTTCATAGATTAACATTAAATTTTCGTGAATGGATAACCTTATTTCTCTTATGAAATATGAAAATCCAAAACCACTGAACTAATTTAATGAAATGATATTTAAATTTATCCCCCATATATTTCAAATTATCTCTTGTTTTTCACATCCAAAACATGTGAGTTATCTCATGCTAAACACTGTTGAAACATTTTATTGATCTGAATTATTGTAAATAGCTTTTGTAAAACATGAATGCTTCTTTATTCCATGAATTAATGGATTAATTTCATAAATCTATTAATTTTTAAACATCATCAATGATAGAATTAACTACTTGTAAACATGCCCTTAATTGTTTCCAAGGTAATTAGTACCTTCCAATTTACTTATTCACATCCCACATATCTGTATCCAAACAAAATTATCATAACATAAGAAACATATTAAGGGTTATCATTCCCTTAATCATGTTTTTTCCATTGACATAACCTTGAAATTATATCACTTTTCTATTCCATCAGAACCATTTAATGTGTTCTTGTAAATCCTTATAGAAAAACATAAACTGAATAATCCTTATAAATTTTACCTTTCATATAACTTACATCTTGAATCCAAACACATAACGTCTTTTCATATTACACTTCATCCTTATTCTATTTAAATGGATACCTCATTATATTATACAATACCCATATTCTTTCCCATCTCATATGTAGTCTTGTCATTATCATCAATGTTACAATTACTCGTACCACTTTGTTGGTTCCCATCAAAAGAATTAATCTTTGGATATTGAGTTTCATAATAACCATTTTCTAAACAAATAAAACACTTATACATTGATGGTGTCTTAGGGAGGACAATATTCTCATCCAATTCATTAACTAAACTCTTTATTTTTCCCTTAGAGTCACTTTATGAGTGTCCTTATTTTCCATAATCAAAACATCTTTTTAGTTCTCTATGACATTCACTTAGTTGATTATTTCAATGTTCTTGAAACATAAGAAATTAAATCTTCTTTTCTCTATGGTTTATATTACCTGAACTCTTAGTAAACTCTTTCTTTATCTTCCTTGGTGAGTTTGAGAGTTGATTAAGGTATACATTATTAATCATGATCCCGAAAAACTAATTCGGAATTATCACAAAATCTCTCACTCTAGCGGTCATCCCCCTTGACTGCTCATTTTAAAATCTTCCATCATATTCAATTTTAATTTAGATCCTTCTAGTTACCTCCATTCACTAAAATTATAATCATATTTTGATCATTTCTTAACATTAAAAAAACCCATATAATCATGAAAAATATTTACTTATATTATGTCTAAATCATGACACCTTTCTTAAAATAGCACACCCTAGGTTCATCCATGGTTACTTGTATCCAACTTATATTTAAATCATTCATAACAGTTTATAGAGAGTTTATGAATTCCCAATTCATATCCCATGGGAGTGACAAACCAGGTGTCCAGCAAGGCCCATTTTCATGTACCAGATTACCCCAAGTAAAGCTCAGAATATCAAATCAGATTTGTAACCCTATGTAAATCTATGCAAGAGGAACATCCACTTGCAGTATCCAGATTGGGATGTATTACTAGGAAATAACATAAACTATCCATTACCAAAATTAAGATAAATCTTATAAAACATTAAATCTTCCATATAATTATCCTTTGATACATCCCAATACATAACCTTTGAAATATACATAGGGATATAACTAAGGTTTTCTCATCGAGGTTTCCAATTTTTGACTAAACACTTCCTTTTATACCAACTAAAATGACCCAGGATTGAAATACATGGATATTACGTCATTTTAGAGGAATATTTAGTACATTAAAAAAACACGCCCATGGTTATTAACAGTTTAGTGTCTTTGGATGCATGGAAAAAAATATTTTATCCTGTTGAATGATCATCAACATCTCTCATAAAGATCCCCAACTTTATTACATCTAACTAAAACCTTTCATTATAACCTCGGTAAAAGAAAAATAATATAAGGGGTGATCTCAAATTATCATTAAGGGTAAATAAGTGAGATATGTAAGTATAATTTTGATCAAAGGGGTATGAGAATATGATCATGAATATAAAATATCATACATTTCATATAAAATATTTTATACATGAATCATGGAATAATTCATGGTACATGAATCATAAAGAAATAAGTAAAATAATTCCTAAAATAATAACATAAAATTAAACCTGGAATTGTGGTAGATACATAATAATATATAATTGTTTCCATATTAGTTCATGATTTTCTTCCAAGACCATCATGGGGGGAAATGCCTTTACTAAACTAAGCTCACACCCTATTCTAGCCATATATTTCTGAACCAAGTTCACCCCTCATTCAAACCCTGTATTAATGAACTATGTTCACCCCTCATTCATGCCCTGTTATAATGAACCAAATTCATTTCCTATTCCAGCCTTGTAATACTGAACTGAGTGCATTTCTTATTCCAACTATGTCTATATAATGAGATATAAAATTTTACCCAATGAATTAGAGGGAGATATAGGACCCAGCCATATCATCATTAAATCACACATACATGCCCCAAAATTTCATAAACAACCATATTATAACCCATGCAATGAAATGGGTATCATAAACATGTAATCATATCAAAACTCGTGTAAACAAATATAGGTTTTATAATAATTCCACCTAATGAATAACCTATGAAATATAAATTGATTTCATATAAATATATCCTTTTAAATTGAAATGTATTTCATTAATTTATAACCCGTGAATGAGAAACATATTTCATAAACATATAACCCATGAAGGGAAATGAGTTTGGTAAATACAATGACATTAGGAATAACCCATTCATTGAAATAATATGAATAGAACCATTCAATCATTTCCAAGATAGTAATGAGTAATATAAATGGATTTCATCTTATATATAAAATAATATTGAAAAATATTTCAAAACTAATTCTTGAGGATAATATCCTTTCATCTATGAAAAAATATTTTCAATGCATAAAACCATTTAAAAATTAGTTTCCTTGAAAATACAATAACAACTTTTAATGAATACATGAAATAATTTTGAAACGCATTTAATTGAAAATATCCTTAAAAAATTATTAATACATTACCTTTAAACATGAAAATAAATCTTCAAAGTATTGATGGTGGATAAATATGTACATGTTGTACAGGGAAAAAAACATTTCTTTTACATGGTAAAAGAGTTAGAAAAAATATTTATTCCGAAAGTGAAAAAAAATTATCTATTGAAAATATTTTAAGAAGGAAAAAAGGGAAAAAATTTCATTTAATTATCATATGATAATTTTATAATATTCTTCAGAACCGTTTTTTGAAAAAATGATTTCAAAAGAAGAAAAACTTCTGACCAAAGAGAGGGTAAAGTCTGGCTTTCTTAAAAATAAATTTGTCACTATATTATGATCCAAAACGTGGAATAAATGGTAACAATATATGTATAAATCATTAGTAAATATATTTTAGCAAAATTAATTAATTTTATTGAGATATGGATCAAAATATTTCATCAAAGGAATCATAAACATAAATAATCTGGAAAAGCGATAAGATTATGCCTATAAACTCTTATAACTTTGTAAAATGGGATTATACTATACATGGGATCAAATAAAATTTATAGAAGCATAAAATATCTTTAAAATAAATAAATTAATTATATAACTTCTAAAATGGAATTATATACACCTCATAGAGAATTTAGGTTCATAACAAAGCCTTAGTCTCAAATTAAGAAAATTGATACAGAACTATTTCAATGATTTGGTTACATTTTAAAATTATACCACGTGTAAGAAAGATAATAAAATTGATTTGTGATTACCCATAAAATTTAGTATAATATACATGTAATGAAATCATGTGTAGTACATATTTCACACAAAAGGAAAGAGTGGTTAACGTAGAATGTAACTCACAGAAATAAAAAGTGAGATATAATATTGTTACCTTGTGTCTTGACACTCATCATACTCATTAAAATAATAATTATAATAAATATAAATTTATTATAAAACTTTTAAATAAAGATATTATTATATATAACACCATATATGATTTGATTATAACCTTATATTACCCTTTTGTTAGCCATCCTCTATTAAGGATTCACTTGGGTAATATTCACATTGTTTTTCATATGGGTCTTAATTTGTTATATTGTTGGTCCTTATACGTATATCATTATTCAATAATGTAAACCATCATATATATACCAAGTATATAAATTATACATTTATTATAATAATCTATATATAATATTTTTATGAACCATAATACACCATTCATGGAGCTTCTAAGCTGTACATACGAATGTATGCTATTTCCGTTAAATTGTTGAGTTGAGAGAAAGAAAGTAAAATACATACATACATATATATTTATAAATTTATCACTATTAAAGTTGTTTTATTATATCATATATATTATACATATTCACTAAACCAATCCATATAACATTCCATGTACTGTGTGGACAAATTATATTGATTTAAGGAGACTGTAGTCCACACTTCTCAAAATAAATTACCATATTAACACCAAATGGAAAGTAAAAAATTGGATTTATTGTAAACGTAATAAAGAATATTAATATAATAATAAATATAATATATAACATATATAAACCTAGTTTCCATAAAAATGTCCACCATGAGAAACTTTGTGGGAAATTGAACAATCATCGTTCAATGATGTGGTAGTTAATCGTACACGTCCGAAGGTTCCAAACCTCATTGATGGCTCGTTGCAACATACATTATCAGTTTTGAGTTCATAGAAGCCTCATGTGTCCTTGATATATCCCTAGTGTCTCAATTTATGCATCGATGGCCCTCAGTGAATGATTTTTACCGGTTTGTCTCTGAATCCTAGGGGCTTCACGAGCATGCGATTGTCGGTCATCTTGAAAATTTGCATCTGATGATTTGCAGAGGTGAAAAGGTTTATTTGATTCATTCATGGTTCACATATCCATGAATGTGACTTGGTGTCATGTTTTTCTTCTTCTAAAGGACATACGATTTTAAATGAAAAGGGATCCCTCTACAGTCATGATTTGGGTCTGTTTTCAAAAACTACCCTTGCCATTACAACATCCTTCAATACATAGAATGCTAGGGAATATGGTAGGAATATTTTTGTGTTATGATGAAAAAAATGTCTATAAATCATCCAATTAAACAACAAATATTTTTGGAAACTAATGCTTCCAAGCCACCGATGTATTGCATGAAGGTTACGGTTGGTGAAGAATTATGGTGCAAACAACTGATGCTCTTTCAAACATGGGTAGATCATTGAATTATGTGTAGATGATTGGGAAAACTAGAGTCTATTTTTCAGTAAAAAACCAACATCTAGGGAGTTTCTAAGAGGGGTAATGATGTTCTAAAGTCTCATGTGGGAGGTGATGTGGACAAAGTTGATGGTCCATTTTCTGACCTCAAGGTTGAAAAAAGCTTTGCTATCTTGAAGAGAGACTTTTTTTATTACATGTAGACTGAGCAGAAGCTTCTAGATATAAGGAAGGTCAATTGGACTCACATTGGTGAATTCTGGACCAACATGGTAGTTTCGTTTCACCTATAGGTTATTCATGAACAAGATGTAATTCCTTTGGAGGAATTATATTAAATCAGAAATGATAAAGTTATTGACTCCTAAAAAACGTCCCTCCAATTGGATGTGAATTAACTAAAAATTACTCAAAGAAGGGTCATCCATCAAAGTTTGTGGGCCACTGGGTCACATGTCAATGAAAAAAAATCAAGATTCCATCCATATTTATAACTGATTTAAGGCTTTGATGATTGAAGGGTTGGATCTGGACCAGAAGAAGGACATAACAGGTCAGACAATATATGGGATAGAGTATATTGAGGAACCCCCTTTGTATTTTTCATATAAATATATAGGAGGAATATTATTAAATTCATGTAAAATGTACAGAATACAAATAGATATAAATGTAACTAGGACTCAGTAAGTTTCATCTTGGAAAAAAAGGTTGAAAAGAAAAGGGCACATGTATTACTTGTTTCTTCCAAATCCAATGGATATGAGGTTCTGTAAAAAAAATTAAATCCAAGGAGTTGGAGTGCATGTCTGATTCTATTGTTGATATATAGGGAGCCACCAAATCAGGTAATACCAATTTTTTTGAGACTAGTGTAGAAGAATATTTTGTAGAGGGGGTTTTTCATGGGAACTACTTGGGACTGGTTATTCACTTGGAGGAATAAATGGTGGAGGAGCTTCTCACTATCAATTATACACAAGAAGAGGCTAACGAGATGATGGGAAGGGTGATTCGTGTGGTTAATAATGGTGATCAAGCTACTTGGATCGACATACAAGACATTATAATTATGAGGGGATTCTATTAAGGAAATATGAGTAAGGTAAAGTACATTCAAACTTGGGATAAAATGGATTATCTCTTTGAGGTCATTATCAAAGCAGATCAAGATACATAGGTGCACACTCTCTCCTATAAATTATTTTGGGATGAAATATCTAATAGGAATATTTTTTTTCAAATTATTTTATGATTTATTATGAGTTTTTTTCTACTGGATTATCTTATGTGGTTTCTTAATCTTTCCTAAAAGTGTTTTTTAATAAAAAAGTTAATTTTCAGTCAGTCTGTTCACCGTTCATGTAAAACGTATGTTCATTGCCCATTAGATGGAGGTGTGTGTATATATATTTCAAATCATTAGAATAAAAAATTCAAAGTATATTTTGGAAACTGGTGTTTTTATACAAGCATGGAATAAACAGAGTGGAGGGGTTAGAGAAGGAAAATAAAAGGAAGGACCTGAGAGAATATGTTACCTCTTAATCAGAAAATAATTTTGATTTGTTTGAAAAAGATAATGTGTATTTACATATTCCAAATTTAAGGATTATAATATGAAGGTAGGTATGTTGGGATGTGTATTTTGAAATTCATGGAAAATCCTAATAGGTTTTAGTGGTGTGAGGATGTGGGAGAGGTGGTGGCCTTTTATAGGGAAGAAAAATGACTCACTTGGAATTATTGAAATCAAGTTCTGTTTACACATGTTATTACCTAAAAAAGTCATACTAAAGAGATATAATTCAATAATGGAAGGTTTATGGCCTAAATATGGACATAAAATGGGTTTTTGACATGCTTATAGGACATTAGGGCTCATATGATTAAGGTTTAGTCCATTATTAAGCTTAATTTGACCTTAATCGATGTGATTAATTTATTCACATTTACTAATAATTTTGGTCAAAAATAAATATAATATTATAAGACTAAAAATATTATTTTTATTATAATGGTTTATTTTGGTTTTTTAAAATTTAATTCATAGAAGCAGGAAATGAAATTTATTAGAAAAAATCCCAAAAATTTCACAAAAAACTCATTTCGACATTCCAAATTCAAAAATAAAGTTTATTTTATCATGTTAAAATTATAAATCTGTTTAAATTTTCTTTTAGTATGATGTGCAGTTTATTCTAGAAATAAATATTTTTAAGCATAAAAGGACTTTCAAAAAAATTATATTATTCATTACTAATATGTTTTATCTATATAAAAAATTATATATAATATTTAAAAATTATATAATACTATTCATATAACTATGTTTGACAGTTATGTGATAATTATCTAATTTAAATAATTATTACAATAAAATGATGTTTTGTTTAAACATATGTGATGTATGTAACATAAACCACGTCAGTGTTGTGTGTACCGTAATCCAAGTCTATATTGCAAGTGGCCCAATTGAATTCGATATTGTGTATAGCACAAGACAAGTTAGTTCCATGTGAAAGCAATGTTTGACTTACTATTTTAATATATATATATATATATATATATAACTATTTCCAGTGTCACGTGAAATGAAAAATATAAAAATTGATTAATTAAAATAACCAAAAATATTAGGGTGTTATAGTGTCACTTTTTCTCTTACATAAATGATGTTTAATATTTAATTTCCAATTTTAATTGAAATGAATCATCATGTGACTTGAAAATTGAATTGTCATGTGAGTTGATTAATGAAAAGGTAATGGAATCCATATCCCTATACTCTTTCCTTATAATATTTGAATAATAATGTAATGCCCTTATATTTAAAATCTCATGTGGGTTAAATAGAGGGTAAGACTTCTATGCTAAGCTCATTCCTTGAGCCACCTTATGAGGTGAGGTTTAAAATAAATGTTCATAGTAATGAACTTTACTTGATTAAATGAAATTAACTAAATGGTATTGATTGATTTAATGCTTATTTTAATTGGGTGACACATGGGTTGATATAAGAAATCCACAAATAGACACATTTGGATTCTTCCTTTCTTATGTCTGAGTGAAACTTGGGATCCTTATATGGATTTACAAGGATGGACTCATGGTGGATCACTATTATATACCTGAGTGATACATGGACCCATTAAGTATTTCCTTATATAGACTCATAGAGAAGTTTATTATACATTATAGGGGTGATACTTGGTCTCCCATAGTGGAACTCTGTGGACAAACTCAGGTGGAAATGACATTATACCACACTTAGAGCAATACTAGGGTAACAATAAGGAATGCAATGGACATGATTATATAGATTTATCTCATGTTTTACCTAGAAAAATACCATTATTCCTATTTAGGAATTAAAATTATGGGATATGGCTCTAAATTGATTAACTAAAGATATGATTTATATGACGTATCTTCCTAGATAAATCACAATCTTGGATTCGTTCACTGTCCAACACATTATAGATGGCATGTTTAGGAATCTCTTGATTACATACCATTGAGAGGGATGATGGGAATTGTTCTAGTTTTCAAGACATAATTATTAAAGGAAATTTTTTTATTAAACGAAATTGAATATAGACCGATACATGATTCACTATTTGTTTTGATATATTCCAACTATGGTGAAGTAGGAACTATAGAAAAAGTTTTAATGGTCACACTATCCAATATAGTTTATTTACATTTAGAAAATCATTTACATTCTCTAACAGCCTAAAGAAATTATTTTTTTATAATCTCACTAAATAGATGAACATAGGCCTTGGGTGGTTGCCTATTGTTATTATGTCTCACAACCTTTTGCACCAAATTTGGTACCCTAACAGACTGCATGAATTCAAATATAGAGAAGGGAATGTACCTTGATACTATTTTAAGATTTCTTCTCTAGTGAAGGGAATCCCCTGACTGAGTTGAGACTCCTGATTCTAATAGAAATGAATATAAAAAATGGAATATGAAATTTGTTATAGAGAAGAATGTATCCTAGATTTGGCCTTAGTAGTGGGAGATAGATAGTATCCCTTTCTTTTAAACGATTGGTACATCACCCAGACTAGACTTTTGGAATAGGGTGAGGGGTGTGTTCTTATATATGAAGTATTATACCTAAACTATTTTAATATCTTCACTTTTATATGTGAACCTTGATGACATTACTTTATGATGTTTATTTTTTTCATTGTAGAGGAATTCCACCACGATTCCCTCAATTCATATGCCAGGATAGTGGCAATGAAAATAATATGGAGGTAGTTTTCCATGGGATACCAGGGGATACTCTATCAGTGTGGGATGAGTCAATAGTAGTTGAACTAGAAATGGGAAATGAGTCATAGTTCCAGGAAGTATTTATGTTGTTCATGTGAATCTTTAAGGGAGCACAACGACCTATCATGACTATGTAAGAGTTGACACGTGAGTTCCTATAATAAAATACACCAACTTTAGGGGGATATCAGACCATAAGCTACATAGTTTTGGATATAGTGTATTCTGTCTATCTTAAATCATCTTGATATGCCTATCATGAGGATGGTAAAGATCATAACATATATGTTGTGTGATTCATCCAAGATATTTTGGGATGTTATTACTCATACGTATCATCATCATGAAATGTCGTGGGCGTATTTTTTCATACATAATTCTATGATTACATCTATCTTGAGATGTTGAGGGATGATAGACCTTAAGAGTCCATGCACCTATATTAGGGTACGTTATCAGTTTTGGATTATTCGGAACATTTTACAAAGATCTATTGCTTCATAACTATTCTTGTGGGTAATGATATATCTAATTCTTGGGGATTCAAGGATGCTCTCTCGTATGACATCAGATCACATGTGAATGTATTTTGACTGACTAATATATATAGAATAGTGAATCAATAACATATATTAGATCATATCTAATGAGGGGTTGTGGGGTGTGGGTATGGGTGTTTCGACATCTAGAACTGGTACTAAAACAACCAATTGTAGGAAGTGTTATCTGGATCTTCCACACATTGATATTAGTAGCTGAAGAACATACTCAGGTATCCATGTGAGGTGCTACCAATATGGTAGATTAGGAAATACAAGAAATTTGTGTATGGGTAACCCACTAGAGTTCCCATCATGTGAAAAGATGATAAATGTATAGCATTTGTGCATAATTATTCCTCTGGTGGACACTAAGAGAGGGTATGAATTGACTCCACGTTCAAGATTGGGTTCTCCATTTTCTCTTTAGGAAGGGATAAAGATTATAAACGGTCAATCCGACCGAGGTGGAGGTCATGGTCAAGGTAGTCAGATGTCATAATTTCAAAAAAAAAATATGGGTGGTCTAGTCTTGGTATCCAAGAAGTATCATAGGTCCATAGATCAGACCACATATGTGTAGTGGAACAAACCCATGGGTAGTAGAATCCATGACCTTCAACTATGAGAGTTATTATTATAATTCTATAATTTAGCATCAAATTTTTTTGGTATAGTCCATTCCAATAGATTTATATCTTTTCCATTGTGAAGATCCATTGGATTAGTGATCATACTTTTAATGGTGTTTTTATGCTTTATACTCTTTTGGGGATTTTAATATAGGATGTAAGCTAGTTCATGGATTGGCCCCTTGAGATTGGTGCATGTCACTTAATTGAAACATCATTTTCCATGATATGAAAGGTTTTGAGATCATTATTGGTATATAATGGGTTGTTTTTCATAATTTCATTTATTTCTATCATTGTAGGGTGACATTTATATCCAAGGTTGGAGGGTAGTTCATTCACTAGGATGAATGGGATGTCCATGCATGTTGAGATAAACCCAAGCATCGTGGGATGGGTAGGATGACAACCTGTATTATGATTTTATATCTAGATGATTAGGGACATGTTAGGAATATTTCCCTCCAGTGTTTGATCATTTCAGAGATGTTTCCCCAGATGACATTTTAGGATATCCACCAGTTCTAGTGGTAGAGTATTCTATCAAGCTTGTGTTAATAAATGTACCGATATCCATTCCTAAAACTGAGGATTTAGAGGATAAGGGATTTTTTGACACTTTACTTATCTATTTGGGTTTGTAGGTCCTTCTGTGGAAAAGATAGATAGTACCCTTAAGCTATGAGTTAATTAACACAAATTGACTCATCTGATGGTGGAAAAGTGATATCCTCTATCATAGGTTGATGATCTCTTCTATAATCTCCTAGGATATCATGTATTCTCTAAGATGGATTTGATATCTATTAATCATCAGTTTCTCTTTGGAGTATCATACATACCATGAATGGATTTTTTTAGTATGTATGGTTTATATGATTACCTGGTTATGTCATTTGGTCTTAAGAACGCTCCAAAATTGATCATGAAACTAATTAATTGTGTTTTTCATCTTTATAAATATTATATTGTGGAGGATTTGGTAGTTGATACCTTGTTGTATCCCCATAATTGACACAACCTTGAAAAATATCATCAGATATTATTAAATCCAATGAGGGAGTAATTTTTATATGGTGCACTAAAAAATTTCCACTTCTTGATGGATCATACTAATTTCTTGGGCCACATAATCACAAGGAAAATAGTATCAGTTGATTTAGAGAAGGTGATATGTGTTGATTCCTAGGAGTATACAAAGAACATCATTGTGGTATAGAATTTCTCAGGGATAGATGGGTATTATAGGCACATCATATAAATCTTATAACCCCTAGAAACACCACTCATGGTCTTAAATAAGAAGGTTTTGATGTTTATATAGTTAGACTCATGTTATTCATACTTTCAAGAGTATACTAATATATTGAATTCAGTGTCGATATAGGTTTTTAATGATCCATGAAGGAGTTACACTATTTACTATAATGCACCAGGTATCGGTCTTGCTTCCTTCCTTATGATGGGTGATAGATTCGTTTCATACGGGTCTCAATAATTGAGTCCACCTGAGAGTAACTACTTAATGCATGATATCATGTTAACTATAGTTGTTCATGCATTATGTCTTTGGAAACATTACTTACTTGGAGTGCATTTTGTGGTTTACATAGATCAGATAATTCTAAAGTAAATATTTACAGATTTTGATATTAATTTGAGGTAGTGAAGGTGGTTTTAATAGCTATATAATTTTGACTTTGTGGTTTCTTATAGGCCTACTAAATAAAATGATGTGCCCGATGCACTGTAAATGAAGAATAAAATACAGAGAGTGGAGTAGGCCAGTAGCAGGTGGAATATTATGGATTTTTTCTTTCATATGAACTTGGTGGTACAAGATAGTGTGGGGAAGACATTTTATTTATCACTAGTTATTACATCTTATCTAATAAATATAGTGATTATATTGAATCTATCATATTTTGTGATCCTAGTATTTTGAGAGAGTGTTGTTGGTGAGGACCCCCCTCCAAGTTGAGGTGTAGTTGAGGATGAAATTATCCATATACATGGGAACATATGGGTTTCATTGGACTTACATGAGGAGCTAATGTGAGAATTTCATTATCCAGATTTGGAATTTAATCCTAGCACCACCAAGATGTATCAGGATTTAAATCACCATTACTAGTATATGGGTATGAAAAGTGATATGGGTAGTTTTCTAATGAGATGTTCCACTAGTTAGATGGTGAATGTGGAACACCAGTGATCAGTTGGACTGTTATAGTATCTTCTTATTCCCAAGTGGAAATGTAATGACATTATGATGAATTTTGTGACAGGTTTATCAAGGTCACCCTGAGGTAATGATGTCATAAGAGTTTTTTTTATAGGCTCACAAATGTGACTCATCTCATACCTATTAAGGACACCATTTTAGTAAATGAGATCGTAATGTTTTATATTCATGAGATAGCATGACTTCATAAGGTTCTACACACTATCATTTTAGCTATGGTTTATCGGTTTAATTCATTGTTTTAGAAAGGTATGTTGATGGTGTTAGGTATACAGGTGTTTCCGAGAAAAACATATCCCCCCATACCAATGGCTAGTCAGAGCACGCGATTTAGGTTCTTTAGAACATACTGTGGGAATGTTTTATATATTTTGGGGCTCCTGGGAGAGGAACATACCCCTATTAAAATTTTCCTATAATAATATACTTCAAGATACTATTCATATGTATCTTAGGAGGCTATGTAGGGTAGGACCTTATAATCAACCCATTATTGTTTAGATGTAAGAGAGGCATCTATTTTTTGACATCCTATCATATATGAGTCTACAGAGTAGGTTCAATTGAATCATAAGTGGACGGATACTATACAATATTAATAGATATATTATGTTGATCCCTACCAACAACCTCAAGAATTTAGGGTCAGGGATAAGGTCTTTTAATGACTTTCGTTGAGGTTGTGAAAAAGAAATATTAGAATACAGGGTAAGATTTCATCAATAAATGTTGGGTCTTTTGAGATTATGGAGAGAGTCAGACCATAATCCTATTAGTTTCAGTTTCCTCAGAGGTAATCATACTTTCATGATATATTCCATGTATCTCAGATGCACCATTATTATTCATACATGTACCATTATTTTCAGCCGGATGTGGTTGGATTGTTTCCAGATGCATCCACTAAGGAAATTCATATTTATATTGTGGATCATAGAACAATGGTTCTATGAGGCCAATTAATTCCTCTATTACCGGTGATATGGAAGAAAAATAATGTACAAGATGAGACTTGTGATTGGGAGTCCTATGTATGAGCATAGTGGTGAGAGTTATTTTTAGACATTCTTGACCACCCATGAGTTGCAAATTCAGGGACGAATTTCATTAAGAGGAGAAGTTTTTAAGATCTCGGTTTATCCCTGAGGTCTAAAAACCTTTAATTTATATCAATTCTTATTTTAAATACTTACTTATGGCCTAATGTTAGTTCCCTTGGAGTTTATAAAGGTACAATGGGTTTTTAGGGATGGTTTTGAGCCTTGAACCCAATATTGTGGGTGAAAAAGGCTAGTCACCAAATTAGTAGAATCTGTGAGGGGAAGGCCGCCATGTAAGATCTGGATAGTGGGAAGGTATAAGATGAATGGTTAAAAAACTGTAAAATTTGAGGTTCACTCCAATGTAATAATTTCAAGAATAATGACTGTGAACTGGGACATGGTTTTCACATGGTTATTCAAACCCTGTGTGCAAATCGTACAAGGTTCCAATTTCCTACAATAAAGGGTGAATGGTTGGATCATAGTTTGGCAGACCATGTGGCCAAATAGTGTGGCCATATGTCTTGGTTAAATTTACAAAACTAACCCAAATTGATTCTATTTTTAACCAATGTTTTCCTCAATTCTAACATTGGACAGAACCTCCTTTTTTAGATCCCCTTCTTGACATCTATTCTTGGATTGAGGGATATTCTACATCTAGACTCGGAATCAGTAGTCATTCATCTCATTGGATCTACATTGTTAAGATAAAAAATTCTTTTTTAACCATTCAAAATTCTTCATGGAATTGGTTTCTCTATTTTTATGTGAGATAATATGCCCAATTTATTGGTTCTTTAGCTATTCTTCGATTTTCTCCCGATCTGAGTAGAATCTGGAGCTGATAGTAGACAAGATTTACACTATGCTTATAAATTAGTTGTTCTTCTTATATTACTTCAATTTCAATGTGTTTATATATAGTAATTTGTGTCATATACCTAATTCTCAGAGTGAATCCCTTGAAATGGATTATGATCCTTGTTTAAAATGAATAAGTGAGAAATATGTAATTAATTAGAGAATTGATAGTTGATTAAAAGTCATGAAAGATGAATTTGAACTACCCATTTGGTTGTGGCATCTAGTTAATTGGATCAACATGGATGTATTTGAATTTGGATACCATGATGTGTTCCTCATACCACATTCATAAGGGATGGTTGAATTTGAATTATATATTTTAATTCAATTGAATAAAAATTTGAATTGTGATATGATTTGATTAAAGAAAATGGAATATAATTCATATCCATATAATCATTCCAATTAATGTTTGATATAGAATGTATTGAACTTATATTGAAATTTCCATTTGAGTTAAATTGAGGCTAATCCTTTTATTCTTATCCCATTCCTTGAGACACATTTTGAGGTTACGTTTAAATGAATTATTTTTAAAAATGACCCAAACATGATTAAATGATGTTAATTAAATGATATTTATGGTATGAAAATTTATATTCATTGGGTGACACATGGGTTCATATTAAAACACCATGGAAAGATTCATTTGTTTTCTTCCTTACGTACGACCTAGTAAAAATTGGAATCCTTATACAGATTCCCCATGATGGAATCATGGGGGCTGATTATTATATGCTCAATTTATACATAGAATCCATAAAGATTTACATAGATGGACTTAGAGAGAATTTGGTCTTATACATAATGGGTGATATGTAGGATTCCTTAGTGGGCCTCTGAGGATGGAATCAAGTGGCAGTGATGTTATACCAAACCTGAAGCGATACTACGATCTGAATGAGGAATTCCTAGGATGGCCTTGTAAATTGTTGGTTCATGTTTTACCGCGAGTGATACCTAGATTTCAAATTAACAATTACATGAGTAGGATCAGTTTCTAAATACATTAATTAATGAAATATTATATATGATCTGTCTTCAAAGAAAAATCACATGATTGGATTCAGTCACTGTCTTACACCAAATAAATGTGTGTATTTAGGAATATCGTGATCACATACATTTACCTGGGGGAATGGGAATAGGAATAGGTCTTGATACATCCTTATTAAATGAAAATGATTTATTAAATGAATTTTAATATAATCTAATATATTACATACTTTTCATTTAGAGATATTCTATCTAAGCTAAAGAATGTAGCAGAGGAAGTGTGTCTATGGGATCCCAATCCCTTATGGGTTATTGAATTTTAGTACTTTATTTACTTTATATTACTACATGCACATGGTTATAATTATATACTCACAGACTAGATTGCATGATTACTTTGGTCTTTGGATACTGGGATTATGTCTCATAACTTCTTTGTTCCACCTTTACGTACACAAACAGATTATATAATTACATGTATGGGCATGGGAATGTTCCTTGGTTCAGGTTTTTGATTCCTACACATACGTTGGGGAGAATATGACCATGATGAGGCTCATGATTTAATCCAGAAATTTTTTGGTCTTTTTGTACATTAGATACATATATTTTAATACTTCCATGTATACATGTTTTGTCAGCTTTGTTGAGACATGTATAATCATCATTGAATATGGTCTTTATTTTTGTACTGATATATACTAATGTTGTTTTCCTATTTTATGATTGTTATTATTTCTTCAGTTATATATATGATATTGTATATCCACTATGAAAAAAATGGTGATGAAGGCGCAACCACTATACAAACACACATAGGCCCTCACTATTAGTCGATAGCCTCTTTCTTTTGGGGAGATGTTCTTGAGGCCATGTGGCCAATCGGGCATTGGGAACATTTTAGTGGCCAACAGGTTTGGGTTATTACAATACATGTCATGAAAATTTCAAAATCAATCTCCCAATGAATGTGAATCACATACACAACATGTAGAGATTAAATGACTTATGATGTTTGATGATCTCATAAAATCAATGATTTTTCCCGAATATCTATCAAGATTAAATATTTCTTGAGTATAAAGTGGATATATAGAACATGGTATATAAACCTCACATGTCATATAAAAGTTGACACACAAAGTCACATTTATTTAGTTCATGATGTGATGGATTTATAGGTTGTGTACTTTTCTAGACTATTAGTTTTTGAGTTCTCAGTAACACATGATGGCCTCATGACCTGTTTTTTTTTTATGTTTTTCATTATTAATTTTCATTATTTTTACATTGAAACTCTGTTTTAATTCATTTCTTTCATTGGTTTATCAAGTGATTTTGATTTTTTAAACTGCACTGCATCTATTATCCATACATTAAGATTTCATTACCATTTCAATGGAATTTTTTATACTTTTTTCCATTGTTCATAAAAACTTATTATTCCTTCATTATTTCTTCATTATAAGTAATGTTTTGATTGGATTTACACTGATTTCGATTGTTTAATCTTGATTTTTTGGGTGTTTCCTTTTTCAGAATCATTTCATGATTATGCATAGAATGTTTCATTTTCATTTTATGTAATCAATACTATAACATTCGAATAATACTATTAGGGTTATGGGTTGAGATTCAGGGTGTTTTTTTGCATAATGAATCTTGGAATTAATCCTTTGTAACCTTATATGTAGTAATTAGGATTAAAAAAATTCATCACATTCTCTTAAACGGCCTTCACCACGGGATGGAGAAATTAAATATACCTAACATAATTTGATTTGAGTAGGTTATAACCATTATGATGTGTTGATTTTTCTATATAAGCTAAGTGTAATTTATATAGGTTGTTATCTATTCCAGGACCAAGGGTTAGTCACAATGTAGGTAGATCCAATTAGTTTGAAGAAATTCAATTTTTGAACCTTTAACGGCATTGTAGACTATGTTGTAGGACTATACTAAACTAGATTTAGTATTATCTTCTTCCAAGAGCCATAAAATTGATTATCATCCCTTGTTTGATATCATAATTAAACACAAAATACAAAGTCCTATAAAGGTTATATTTGAAGAGTAAACCTAAGGAATCATTTGAAAGGTTTAGGTTAAAATTGTTTCTCTCTTAAAAGTGACCCCTGTGGGTTGGACCCATCACTTATTATTTATGATACCCTAGTAGTTAGTGTAGTTTTTTCAAATAAATTTATAATCTGATCAAACCTCACATGCATTAAACAATGCTCCAAGTGCATTAGAAATTATAATATTTTATTAATAAATATAGAAATCATAAATAAATCATATAGGTAACTTGAGGCATAATTTTCATTTCAATGATACATATGGAATAAATATCATGGTTATAAATAGAATAACCTTCATGGTTCACATGGAATAACCATTGCATTAATTCTGGGAGTAATATTCATAGTTACACTTGAAAAGAACATAGTATTTAATCTTGGAATAACCCTCACAATCAAAATCCAAACATAAGTCTTACACAATAAATTTATAGGATATAATGGACCAATCAATACATGGTTTTCAATAAAAAAACCAATCATCATAAATAATTCCCAAGCACCATAACATAATCATAACACATAAAATATTTCATCATTAAAACAACCATATTACATATAAGAATGTAATTTTAAATATTGTTATATATTATTCCCTTAAATAAAAAATTTTAAAAACTAAAATTATAATAAAAAAATTGGGGTTTTATATGAAGAAAACTCGAAAACTTATAATGGAATAAAAAAATAAAAAATGGTTATGATGAAAGAAAAAATATCCTTTTGCCATATATATTAAAATATAACATTCATTTAGTCTTTTATAAAGACAATTAAAACGTTCCATAAAAAGATTACATTGGAAACCAATTCAATAAAAGAAAAAAGGGAAAAAATTTCCTTTATAATTCATTTATTTTTTTGGAAAAATATTTTTAAAATAATTTTTAAAAGTATAGATAGGAAAGAAAATTAATTGTAAAGGAAAATTTAAGAGGGAATTTTTTTTAGAATGAAAGTCCCTTAAATTTATTCAGACTCATTACCTAAATTATTTAAATTTATGAATAATAATTTTTATACAAATTATTTACATATTTAATAACATTTTTATAGTTTATTATTCATTTTATCTTGTTTTTTACCATAATATATTATATAAATTAATCATTTGAGTTTATGTTGGATGTTTTCATGATATTTGATGTATATATACAAAATTACTTCAGTATGTTGAAAAAAGTAAAATTGGTAAATATTACATCATCTATAGAAAAAAAAATTCACGTAATTAATAATTTTATACATGAATTATACTTTTAAAACAAACCATGAATGATGGTTATGGAAAATGAACTATGTTACAATCATAGAGAGGGTAGGTTGTACGTACGCATGATTATCATTTCAATTTTTCAAAATCATTTTGTAAATATGGTATGAGTTATCTTATCTTCTCATAATAATTAAAATATCATAAATAATATTATCTTTCATTAAATATTCTTATATATATATGTGTGTTCTATGAGATGTGGTGATGAAAAATGAATCACATCGCTTCGTTGTGATAGTTGTACACACTTATACAAGAACAATGTTATTATTTTCTAGTGAATTGAATTTTAAGATATTAATTGATATATTTAATTTTAAGAGTGAAAAATATTTTATAAATATAATATATAAAAATTAAATATATAATTACAACAAAAAATAAGAGGAGGTTATAGAAAACAAATCATATCAGTTTGTGAGGTTTTAGTCCGCCGTACACACGAATGATGATTTAATTTTCCATGTATTGAAAGAGGAGATGGATATAGGTTATTATAATTACATGATAACATCCTATTATATAAAAAATAAATTTTTTATTATTTAATCATTGTTTAATATTATTTTATAGAGGTGGAAAAATATATAAAAAACTTTTGGTTAAGAAATATAACTCTTCCTCAGACAACCTCTTATGTTTTACACCAAAATCATTTTAAATTTGGTTTTATGATAATTAAAATGACTCTACTATAATGTTAGGGATGTTATAAAGGTAATTTTATAGTAATTTCATGAACCAAATTGTTAAGTATTAATAAATTATTATATGAGGTGTCCTTTTATAAGTGAAGGGAGGGGAACTTTTGGAATTCATTAATATAAATTAAGATAAACTAATTTTCTTGTATAAATGGATCCTAACTAATGTATAAGAAATATAGAATTATTATGGGTTTAAATAATATCATAAAATAATATTTAGACATGTTTAGGGGATGGTTTCACCCATATCATTTTTTTATACCATGGTTAACCCTTTTGACGATTTCCATGAAACATCGTTTTTTACGCTTTAGGGGTCAATATAATTACTATAAAAGGAATAACATCTCATAAGAGGAAAATGGATTATATAATAAACCATATTACATTAACATGGAAAATTTTGATATTTTTTATGAATTTTAAATCACTAAATAAAAGATTATTTATTATGAAATATCAGTAATATGAATTTTGAAACTATTCATTTATGTTGACGAGTAAAAAAAATTGAACACATATTAATTAAAATATAATCTATTAACACAATCAAAAAAATTTATAACTATAAAAAAAATCATTCGACATGATAACTCACTCAGATAATATTTTTCAATTTTGTTAAACTTATTTAATTTATTTTTGTTACTTGCACAAGTATTGTGTAAATGTTTCATAAGAATAAAAATTAATTATTTCATCACTAAAAATTAGAGATAAATTATCATTGTGGAAAAATAATTCATCTTTAAAATTAATTTCTATAACAAAACATATTCATATGTTTGTCCAACTTTCAAAAATTTAGATATAATAAAACAAAGAGAATTGCATATTTTACTATTGTATTTATAAAATAATATAATGATCCAAATCATGGAAAAATAGAAATAAAAGGACATATATTTGACTTTTATATGGTTATGGATGATATATACTCATCCAATAAAATTATTTTATGTCTTAGAATCATTTTTCTATCCTTATAATTTTATTTATAACCTTAATTAAATGATTTACCACTACTATGGTAATAAAAATTACTAGGATTGCTATTCATAATGTCCAAAAACAAAAGTTTATCAGTTAAAAAATTTTCACCCACTGATTAAAAATATGGAATCCATTTTTGATAATTTATTTCACATATGTTTTATAATTTAAAATAAAATTCAACTAGAAAAACATGATTAAGAACTTGTATTCCGAAAAATGCTTTTTTGAGTAAAAGACATTTTAATACCAAATTATCATATATAATTTATTAAAATGTATATTATTGGATTATTTTTAATAAAAATAATCTAATTAAATTATAAAAAATAATCTAGAATAGAAATTTACTTTTTATTTAATTTAAAATAAAATATATTTGTTAATAATAATCAATATTTTACCCTATTAACTGAAAAATCATAACTTTTAAAAATTGTAAAAAATACACCTTAAGATAATTTTGATATCAATATTTAATAAAATAAATTCATTTTATGAAATAATTTTTTAAAATGTTCGAGAAAATATTTATAATATATTATGACAAAAACAAATAAAAAACATTTTTGTTAAAAATGTATTTTGGAAGAATATAGTGAGTTTAATAAAATTGATTTCTTATTTCAATATAATTATTTTGAGTATGAAATTT
Organism: Viscum album; assembly: GCA_963277665.1. Taxonomy (NCBI): domain Eukaryota; kingdom Viridiplantae; phylum Streptophyta; class Magnoliopsida; order Santalales; family Viscaceae; genus Viscum; species Viscum album. The sequence continues at coordinate 1,271,413,397 of OY728132.1, read as the reverse complement.
ATAAGTATTTAATTTAGTAGTTAATCGTATTCATATCGTCCAATATAACTATTCTGTTAAAACAACCATATAATAATATTTCATGGTTTGTTTAATCTCGATGTTGTGTATGTTGTACACTATTGAACATAGAAATTATTTTAACATCTTGAGATATTAAACCTCTTGTATTCTATTTTAATTTATCCAAACTATCAACTAAAATGGAAGTATAATTTTTTATCATCTTACTTAATGTAATTAGTCTTATTTATCTTCCATCATATAAAATAAAACAAATATAATTATTTGAACAGAAGATCAAGTTGGATGAGTTTGAAAGAAAACGATTTATAAGATCATGTAATTCACCTTAGATCACTCTTGTATTATTTGTAAAGTATTTAGATGAAAATTTATAACATCATTTTTATTATAGTTTACTAACCCATGTTTTGAAAAATATGCAACATGATAATCCATGTATTGATAATTTTTCAGACAATTTATGGGATCCAAGTGGTTTTTTAAAAATGATCTACAATAAGGGATCCACCAAATGTAATTATAAAAGGAGGATATTACAAATTTATATTTTTGAATCCATTATAGACACTGTGATTAGTTTTTATTTCACTTTGGTCTTTAAAATTCACTAATGGAATTCATTGAATTAATGCACTATGCTTTTCATAGGTAAAATTACTATTTTGACATTTTATTTTTTGACAACATATTGGGATACTCTTTTAATATAGATAATCATGAATGAATATTGAAATTTATTTTTTAAAACATTTCAATACAACTATATATATTATAAAATTTATAATTGTGACATCAAGATAAAATTATGTCAAGTCCTTTAGAATTTCATTTTTTAATAATTAATATCAATCAACCCTAAGAATATCATGGATTTAATTTATTAGAAGCCTCCTATGAATTTACTCTAGGTATAAAGAATTCTAGGATTAATAGTTTATTCTAATCAATATTTCCATAATTTCTCACATATATCTTCACAATTTAATGTAATAACAAATAAGGGCACCATTATCAATTAAAGTAGTAATTTTCAAAAATCCATTCTAGATATTAAGGCTTTGATTACCTTAAAACTAAAATTTTTATTACCAAACCAATCGAGGGATTAAATATTTTTTTAATTGGACTATATTTGGATTGGTTGTCCTATCATTCTGGGGGATCATTTCGTAGATTTTGTCTTATAAAAATTATAGGGGCATGAAATTAACTATCCAACACATAATATGGAATTAATTTTTGTCTTACGTGAATTATATACTAGTTCATCTATCTCTTTTCTAGGAAGGACAATGATCTGAAAATATTGATCCAAGTCCTATCATAAAGATATATGAACCATAGAATTTTTTTTAGATGGAGTAACTCCAGAAATTTGACTTTTTCATAGTTTATACTCCTGGTAAAAGGTATTCAGTGGGGAATTAATTAAACTAGATATAGTATAATAAAGTGTTTAATGATGACTGAGATCGATCTAAACAAATAGAAGTAATCAATGAAATGTATTTTTGTTTCCCTGAGGATAATTTTTCATTGTTTTCTTTCAAATCACCCACATTCTTTATCTTGGTTGAACAATTCATGGCGTCCAAATGGTTATAAAATGATTTCTTAATCATTAGGGAAAAACTCAACGGTGAGGAGACCATTTATACATGGACATATGATGAACATTATATATTATTTTTTCATTACTAAATCATAGATCTTCCCTCATTATAAGAATAAATTATTCATGGTTATCATCATTCAAAGTTGGTTTTCTATCTAGGTATTCAGAAAATCAGATTACGAAGCAAAAGGTAGTGAAATTTTTAAATAAATGTTTCACCTATAAAAAAAGAAATCTATACCCCAACATCAAGATGTAATGTTATAATCATTACACATACCCATATGGAAATGGGAGAAAATTTCTATGGAAATTGTCATTAGTTTAATAAGGATTATTGGGAATTATGAATATATCTAGGTGATTGCGGACCAAATTACCAAGCAAAAACATTTCAGTCCAATATTAGTGACTGATTTAGTAGATACGTTTGAAAAGATATTTATTCCAGAAGTGGTGAAGTTTCATTGGGTAATAGATTCTATTATTTCTTATCCATAACCAAGATTTATGTCATGGTTTTTTTGTTCTTTAAATAATATTTCAAACCCCAATTTACCAGGATTATTTAATACCATATTCAAATGAATGGGAAGTAAAATAACATAGTCTAGATATTGGAATAAAATTTCAAATCATGTTTTACGTACTTTCGTAAATCATGAGAAGATAATTTTATTTTATTGAAATTTGAATATAATAATACTTATCTTGATAAAATACATTATCCAGGATATTGGATATAGTATAGGGGAACATCATTAATTGGATCAAATCTTGTTCAAGAGACTATAAATACAATAAATTGACATTGAAAGCATTGGAAACAACATAGAATTTTCAGATATATTATATATATCACTATCACCACCCACTATTTTTTGAAATGGGTGATCATATATTGTTGTGAGTTCTTGGATGAATGGCCCGAAGGCCTTTATATTTTATTCATTTTTTATAATATCCCTTTAAAGGGTTAAACGGTAACCATAGACATTATAGGACCTGAAGTTATTAAAGGAATCATTCATTACAGAAAATGACTACTTGAAACTCCCCCCCCCCAGTGTCAACATCAGGATCAACTCTCCAACATTGCATGGATTTAAGGTTAACTATACTATTCAGAGGTGTATAGTCTTGATACCAATGGAAAATTACATACCCTCTCATTATTCCAAATCCATTAGCTCTTCTATGGTGAATTTTTCTTGATTTTAATCCTCTTCTAGGGCATGTTCCTTGTAGAATTTTTATGGTATTATATGCACATCAGTTGGACCAAAGGCCTTGAGGTGGACTAAAGGCATTTATGTGGCCCAAAGTCCTTATTGACTCTAAGGCTTGGGTATCTCGATGGTTTTATGGAATCTAGGACCAAACTGATGGCCTGAAGGTGAATATTTCCCCCTACTATAGTACTGAACAGTCCCTGCTTCAGTGCCTGCTATGGGGCCTACTATAGTACTAGCTATAGTGCCAGCTATAGTGTCTGATACAGTTCCTACTACCATGCCTACTACAATATTACTATAGTACCCAGTATTATCCCTCCACCCATAATCAAACTTTGGTCTCATAGATGCACTTGGAGAGTCCTCACAAACTGGGACAATGCTTATGTTATTGTTGTGAGTTTCTATAAGGTCATCGTACCACCATCTAGGTTAAAAAAAATATAGATCCATGGTATGTTAGACCAATTAATATTCACCAGAATATTAGTGATGCTTATTTTTAATAAGCACAAAAACTATGATTCAACTAATTCCAAAAAAAATCATTATATTTAATCCAAATAAGTTCTTTCCCAACCATGATCATGTGAATATTTGGGATCAGATTACACTTGATCAAGATTCTAAATTCATCCACACCTTGATTTACATTCTATATATGAAAGATAAGATTATATGAGGTAGAAATATGTCATTGGTGAGTGTATTATGGTATCATAACCAAGTGTATGAAGAGTAATGGTCATAGGAGAGGCTTATTCTAGAGTAATGGACAATGATTTTCCAATTAACCACTCAATTACTAATTTTTAGGATGCAAAACCCCTTGGTGGGGGTAATTTTACACACATTATTTGAGGTAATTACATGTTTCATTATTTTTTTAATTTCCTACTATGATATATACACACCCCATTCATATTCTTCTTAGTTAATATGAAATATTTTTTCAACATGATGTAGGTAAAGAGAATTCAACTTACTTCTCTAGCAGAGCACTATCACGAACCAAATCTGGCTGCCATCAAAACCGGAACCAAATCTAGCCCATGAGAAGGCCCAATGGGTGTTCCCAATCCCCACAAGCTGGAACAAGTGCCCAAGTATAATTTATTTCAATTTAGGAATGACTTACCTGAATATGGTTACATAAAACATCAAAAACATATGATAAATTAAATCTGAAAATTTCACGCCAAGAAAGGTTTATACAAAATCCATAACTGAATACATATGTTTAAACATTATTAAATAGTTTCAAAGACACATATAAATAGTATAAAAATATCCCAAGGACTCCACATGACAAGGGTCTCATCACCCATAGGTCGTCTCAACAACGTCGCCCCATGGAAGGGAACTAACCGCCCGAACCGCCATCACCAAAACTATTTACTTTACATGTGTCCAACATGTCCAAGTCTACTTACACCCAAGGGGTTTAAGTAGGGTGTGATCCTAATAAAAATAGTAAACCGCCATGATATTCCATAGGTTAAGAAATACACAATAAAAAGCATGCTATTTTTGAAAACCAAAAATTAGTGGAAATAATTTCTAAAGAATGAAACTTCTAAATATAAAATGTTTTCAAAGGAAATTTTAAATAAAAGAGAAAATATCAATAAAACTTGTAAGATAATTTATTTTTATTAAAACTCCACCATATTTAAAATATAAATACACAAGAGTCAATGAGAACAAATCTCAGTAACACCCTTATGCACTAGGTAGTCTTGGGCCCCTTATACCTCATACCTGGGTGTAATGTATCCATAAAAAATCTATTCTCATGAGTGATCCAATATTAGGAAACATACCCATAAAATAGTGGTCCCCAATATTCATCAATATAGATTTTTTAGTGTTGTCTTTATCAATTTTTCTCAGTAAAATAGGGATGAAATGCATCCAGATCACTAGTCGTACTAGTACAAATCTGACATCCTAGGTACCCGGGCTTCCCCCAATGTTCACTTACCATTATCTAATGATTAGAAAATCCATTATCACATAAACTCATCATTTATGGTAATAATAAGTTCAAAATAGTATCTAAATTTCATTAAACCTCTTAAACCACACAATAAAACCTTTAGAATTCCAATAAAACAACCTCACAAATTTTAACAATGTATTTTACACAAAATCCATTAAAAACACCACTTTGAACACCATAAGTATGCCCATATTCATCTAAATAGAACATAGAGCACCCAAAGAATTTCTGTAAACCATTTCATGATTTATGAAAGAACCCCATTGGAATATCATATAATAAACTTGTAAAACACCCAATTCAACACAAAATTGGTACCTAGTTTACCATTATCACGTTTAAAATCCCATTTTGAACACCATGACATACCCAAACTCATTAAAACCGAATTATCAGCAGCCCAATCATTTCAATAAACCAATTGAATTATTTAGAAAAGAAACCCAATTTGCACAACATGAAGTAAACATGAAAAACACCCAATTTAGCACAAAATTGGTACCAAAATTTATTTACTAAACAAACATCACCAAAACCAGATTTCTTAGCAAGGATAAATAAGAAGTCTGATAAAAATAGGAATTCAAAAATGCTAACTAATCTATAATTGATTACCCATGAAATCACCTACCAAAATAATAAAGACCCATGAATCTTTGTGAGAAAAATCCAACCGCACCACTGCCACATCTCAAAAAGGTAGAACAAGCCTAAAACCAAAATATTGGACCAAAAAAACAAGGATAAAACCCTAGTTTTGAAACCCTGCCTTTTGGACATAAGGAACTTCCAGGATGGGTGATGAAACCCTAAATAAAGGAGAGAAATCATAGATATAATCACTTACTTGAAAAGATCATGAAGTTTCCCCATCATGATCCCACTAAAAAATGAGTTCCAAGGGAGGTTTGGGAATCTTGGGAAGCTTCTATAGAAGAAATGGTTGAATAGGTGGAATGAAGGGGTGAGTTTGGTTAAATATAAAGAAGGAAAACATGGAATTTCAAAAAACATTTAATGACCTAGACAAGGCCACATGGTTTTCTTGCATGGTTTAGAAAACCGTGTGGCCATATCGTGAACCCCCTTCTGTCCACTCAAAAAGTGTTGATTTTCCTCCAATTACAAGGGTCTCTATGGGGGGAACCTAGAGGGAATGATGGAAAAGGATAGTGGTAAATAATTCCCAAAATAAAATCACCTTTCCACCCTAGGACTCGTCCAACTCAAGGGTATAAACAACCCCAACAAATTTCCCCACAAGTGTGCCACTAGCAGAGTCACAAATCCAACTCCAAAACACATAAACCTCATACTATACCTTTGAAAAAAGATGAGGCCAAACACAACAAAATACCTCCATGACCAACACCATAGATCATGAACACAAGAGACACCAAAAATTAAACCTGGAACACCTGGAAACTGAGAGAAGGCTATGATCTAAAAGAGGATTTGAAACAAATCATGGAATTGAAATTCAGGGTGTGACAGTTCTCCCCCCCATAAATCTTTCTGCCCCCAGAAAGCCACAACAACACTAGATGTAACGACAATGCCCAAATGATAGAGCAAGACGACTCCCTTTCCATGTTTTCACCCGCCTCAAAAGGCCAAACGCCTCTAGTTGATAAAACAAAGGAAAATAATTCTTTCACCATCGAAAACATAACCCACATTCTGGAAATGATCAAACACATTAAAAATAGATCCCAAAACAAACACATAAAACACTACTAGGTGATTCTAAAGAAAACCACCAGAAATGAACAACAAACCCGAATAATGCTACCACAACCTTACTTAAACAAAACCATTGGGTGTGGTCCAATCCCACATTTATGCAAGTAAGAAATTGGTGGATATATATCCTCGAACAAGACTACCTACAACCATGAATACATCAAAGAGAAAATCGAGTCACTGATATGGGGTGACTCAAAAGGAATTCTCACCATAAGGGACTACTTAATTTCTCAAGCAGAATCAGGACACCAACAAGGAGAGACCCGAACGAACTCCCTGTTATAAGGGGTAGACTTCCATTAAAAATTTCCAAATGAACATACATGTGAATTATAGTGTGTCACCCCACCATAAGAACCAACCATCCTAACCGACCCGCATGGGCTGACACAGAAAGACCCCAAAAATTAAAAGAGTTGGTATACCCGCACAGTTAGTGCACATGGTTTGGGAGACCGTGCGGCAACCATGTCGAGCATTTTTTTCCCTAAGGGTAAGCTTTGCATGGTAACATGGGCTAAGGCCCATGGCTATACAGAGATCATGTGGTATCTATTGTCTCTTATAGCACGGTTTCCTAGGTTGGCGCATGGCTGCTATTAACCGTGAATAAAACATAATCTTCAATATACGTAGCCCAAATTTCAAACTTTTCTTAAAAAAACTTGAAGGAAACCAAAGGGAATAACATGCACTCAGGCTATAACATAAGAACAAGGTACCCCGGCCTCTTTCCATTGAATGTGAAAAACATGAACATGACAACGACGCCTGAGGTTTAAACTATTCCCATCTTTGAAAATGAGGATAGGACTTTGACCAAACGTTTGAAAAAATCTGGGATATCCTCTAACTACACGCAAGCTTCTCTCCAGGACCTATGGCTAGAGCTCAGAGAATTGAAGCATCTTCAGCCTCACAGTTAGGCTTTAGAAACCCCTGAACGAAAATTCTTCTTCCAGTGCCACAAATAACTACCCTATGATCTCATGTAGTCTCAATGAGACATGGAACACTTCAAACACACTTTACCCCAACCAATAATTTTATCAACACAAGGGATTTCACGATACACACATGTCACCCCTTGTTTCTTTGGATGGTGTACAATAGAATGAAAGGACACATAGAAACACCTTCTTCTAGAACATAGGATTTTATAATTCCATAAAGGGATAAATGCATCCAAAAAAATAGAGACTCTCATAAGATTTCACAACCTTCATCCTTACAGTAAAACAACGACACAACATCGTAATGTGTCGCTAAACATGACCATTACATATAAATAAAAAACACTAGGAGAGGGACCTTATACTGAGTCCCAAACAGCACATGATTCCATCAAGCGGCCATAACAGCCACTCTTGGCCAGATATTTCACATTGGTGGACTAACAAGAACTCTTTCTTTGATGATATTGATGAAAGACCCAAAGGCCCATTAAGACAACATTCTACACTGAAAACCCTGAACTACATTCACCTTATACAATCTAGAAACTAATCTCTATTTCATCCTCCCACAACCACACTCCCCCTACAAGGGGATCCACATAACTGAAAAAGTATAGGGGTAAACTCAATCTCGAAATATCAATAAGAAAGTTCTTATATTGATCAACTGTAGGATCATCCAATGGTGAATCACTATGGGGCACACAAGAATCACGCATTAACTCTTTATGTGGGTGAACCCTAGCCAACATTAAAACCCAAGGACCCAACTAATCTGGTCATTTAGTCACAACATACCACATACCTAGACCAAACACATGAGGGGATCCACCACATCGGCCTCCCATATTTTTTCTCAGAAGAGACCACTGACCAACAATTCATTCCAACTTATCAACGAATCACCAACCCAAAAACATCGTTTAAACAAGGGTGCTTCATAAAATCAAAACATACCACAATAAAAACCCTAAAAATACATAATCCACACCTCCCAACCACACATTATCAAAAAAACAATTTCCTTCAAAACCATTCTAAAAAATCGGTTTTGGTGGATTACGCATTTACTGATGGTATCTCATGGGACTCACACATGCATGTTTACATGCCACACCGAGAAACCACCTAATATCTATACATGTTCACATATAATCCCATGTATGTGGTTTCCCTTTAAAACCCCAAAGACTGAAACCAAACCTTTCTTCATTTCAAAATCAAAACCATTTTAACCACACTTTCACTTTCTTAAAACCACTAACCATGAAATCAAAACTGAATTTAAATTATACAAAAAAAATTAAAAAATCACCAATAATTCAGTAATAAATCACTTTAATGCCTTGAAAACCATTTAAAAACATTTCAAAACATTTTAAAACACTTTTAATTCCAGGAAAACCCCATTTTATAAATCTCTATTTAATTAAGAACTCAACACTTCTCATTTCAAAACAGGGTTCTAAAAATTCATAAAACCATTAAAATGCTTAGTAGTTACCAAATAAAAATCCATCTTTAACCCCCTACACATAAATTCTTGAACACATATCTCAATTAAAGACACTTTTCCATGTATTAGAAAAATATACTAGAAACACATTTTCAAAACCGTCTTTAACATAATTCATGATTTAAAAAGAGGTGTAAACACTTAATTTTCCCTTTCAAAATATTTATAAAATCTAATTTCTATAATTTCATTAAAGAAACCATCATCCCTTTACGAGAAAATTACCTTATAAAAATTCACACTCCTTGAAATCAAGTAATTTATTTCTTTAAAATCCAATTCTCTAAGATTCCAAAACAAAGAGACACAAGATAATGTGAGAGAAAACTAGTTTCAGTGGGTGAAATGGACATATGGTTGGAGGCCATTTTCCAATCACTTCACCATCATAGAGAGTATTCTATGTAAATTTCCCCATATCCACATCTCTTTCCTGGACCTACGGGCTCACTAAGACCATTCTCCCAACACTCTTTTCATTTCCCCTAATCACCATCAAACCCAGAAAACCAAATGACTTAGATAAATCCAGACATCCCCTATCGACTTGACTCCTATCATGAGGTGTGATGGATAGGAAAACTACCCATAATTGGAACATTAAGTCCAGAAAATCCTAACTCTGGTCTGTCCCGATTGTTCCCCAAATAACAAGACCCAAAGAGTGAACCTTCTCTAATACCATTTTGTCACGAACCAAATCTGGGCTTCATCAAAACTGGTACCAAATCAAGACTGTGACAAGTCCCTAAGGGAGTTCCCTATCCATAAAATTTTCTACCAGTTCTTGGGTATCATTTATTTCATGTTGGGAAAGATTTACTCAAATATAGATATATAAAACATCAAAAACATTTGATAAATTGAATCTAAAAAGTCCATACCATACAGGGTTTATAAAAATTCCAGAAATGAATAAATTTGTTTAAGCATGGTAAAAGAAGTCCAAAGACACATATAAATATCAGAAAAATATCCCCAAGGACTCTACATGACAAGGAGTCATCACCCACATATCGTCTCCACAACACCGCACCAAGGATGGGAACTAACACCCTGAACCGCCCAAACCCAATGCATTTCATTCACCTGTGTCCAACAAGACCAAGTCTACTTACACCCAAGGGGTGTAAGTAGGGTCTGATCTTAGGCCCAATAGGATACTACCAAGATATTTTATAGGGAATTCAATTAACAATAAAAAGAATTCCATTTTTCAAAACTATGAAGTGGTGGAAATAATTTCTAAATAATGAATCTTCTAAATGTAAATACATTTTAAAAGGAATTTTTCCATGAAAGAGAAAATATAGAAAAAATGTGTAAGATAATATATTTTCAAAAAAACATCATATTCTAAATATAAATACAATATAGTCAATGATATCCAATCTTGGGAACACCCCTACGCACTATGTAGTCTCAGCCCCCATGTACCTTGTACCTCGGTGTAAAGTGACCAAAGAAAAATCTATTCTCGTGTATAAGAAACTAGTAGGGAACATACCCATAACCTAGTCGTCCCCAATAATCATCAATATAGTTTTATTAGTGTTGTAGTTATCCATTTTTCTCAGTGAAATAGGGACAAAACTCATCCAGTGTAAGAACCCGGGTTTTTAGAATGGGTCAAATCCCGATCCTGTTTGAATTTTTGACTGGTTTCTGAGGAAACAGGAGAAAATGGGTAGTTTTTGAAAATTTCCAGACTGCACGTCATGTACTTTACGTACACGCCGTGTATATTTTAAGAAAGTGTTGGTCGTGTGCTCACCACTTACATGCCGTTTGATGACCGTGTAGAATTTTCTTACTACACGGCGTGTAGTTTTAAACACGCCGTGTACACCCACGATCATGTGGTGGCCATACATGGTGTGTAAGCCTATTGGCCAGGTAGAACCAGGTATACGCCATATTCTCCTTGGACACACCATGTAGTCTAGTCGTGTATGAGGGATATACATGGCGTGTGGGTAAGTCGACGAGGGAGAGAAGAGAAACCATGTACACGTCGTGTACCCAAAGGTACATGTCGTGTACTCATGTTGGCAGGTTAGGAAAGTAGGTCGGTGGGATTCAGCCATCTTTTGAACAGTTTAATGAAATATACATGGCATGTAGTCATGAAGTACACGTCATGTACTTTTTTTCATTAAAACGGGCAGTAGCCTCGTTTTGAGATTCTAGACAGAACCTCCGCACCTAGGCCAGCCGGGATTTCAATCCTTCCCCAGATCTTCATCCGAACTCCATTTTGATCACAGTTGGATGCATTGGAACCCCCTTGGTAAGGACTCAATTCATCTTTGACCGTTTTGTCTGATTTTCGTTCTAGAATGAGTTATAGGCATTTGAGCGGTATTGAATCTTTTGTAGATTTACCGTGTTTTAGACTGAATTGGAAGCTATTACCGAAGGAGTAGCATTGTACGAGTCTCAAGTAGGTGGTTCATACATCATTTTGTATTTTCGTGGTTGTTTGGGTGACGCGGCCTTTGGTGCCTTTTCGGGTATTTTGAGCGGGACCTGTTTTATCTGCTATTTTATATTGAATTGCTTGTGGGATCTATGGGATGCCTTTGGTTATGCCCGGTTACCAGTTTGGGCGAGCGGGCCGGGTAAGGGGTCGTGGCTCATTGGGTCATTTTGGTTGTGGAACACCAAAATGGTTTCAATTGAATTATTAATGTGCTAAACTATTTAGTTTAATTTATTTAAGCCTGTTACAAATTGTTAGAGGCATTTAAGACCTCAGTGCTGGTATAGGACAACACCTTGCATAGTGCAATTCAACTGTTTAGTTTGTTTTTCTGGGTTATGTTTTCTGTTTAAATATTTTATATATGGAATTGCTGAATTGCGTCTGCTGGACCCTTTTGGGTTGGGTTGGGCTTGGCCCGGTTACGCTTGGTTGATGTTGATCATAGGTTCGGGGTTTTACCAGGTTACTTTGAGTGGTTTTCACAACGGGATTGGGAATCATGGATGTCGGCTTGAGGAAGTATGACTGTCAGGTTGGGCATGGCTCGGGTTACTTGTATGGAAATGCCATCAGACATGAGCGACATGGTCGCAGGGACATGAGGTGTCAGATGGTTTGGTGGCTTAGGAATTTTCTTGGTGATTACCGCTCACTCGGAACTTTGAGTAGTGTGAACACAGAGATACTCTGTGATGAGGTGGTTTTGACCACTCGTGTGGGTAGAGGCCCCTGTAGTTGCGGTTAGGTATTTTGGTTTGGGGTGCTTGCTGTAGAAATCCACGTGGGAGGTGAGGAGCCTTCAGGGAATGGGCGTGTCTTCAGGACGTCGGTACTTGAGACACGAGGTGTCAGGAGGCACATGGTGCCAGGTTACTATTTTGGGCGTGATTTTGGGATGTCGGTACTTGAGACACGAGGTTTCTGGAAGCACATGGTGCCGGATTACTTTTTTTGGGTGTGCCTTCGGGATGACGGTACTTGAGACAAAAGGTGTCACGAGGCACATGGTACCGGGTTACTATTTCGGGCGTGCCTTCGGGACGTCGGTACTTGAGACACGAGGTGTCAGGTGGCACATGGTGTCGGGTTACAGGATAGAGATTCCGGTATTGGCCAAAGGAGGTGACAATCTATGGTGGCTGTTGAGCACCAGTGGAGTTTGTGTTTACTTGTGCAGTGTACTGTTTACTGCTTTCCTTGTAAATGAATGACTGCTTAAACACATAAATTTGTTACGCACTGTTGGGTGGTATCCTACTGAGATTTGTCTCACACCCTACACGGGCCCTTCGGGACGCGTGCAGACTTTATGGATCTATGTGTAGGAAAGAGGCTATCTTCAAGAGCTGGGATGCATTAGTTGTTGCATGGAGATGGTATGGACCCTGAGTTCATGCCTAGCTGGGGTTTACTTTGTTTTGTTTACTTTTCTGTATCGGCATGCTTACTTGTTGTAGCTACTGTTGGTTATCCATTGGCGCCCTTTTTATATTCAGTTGTGCACGACCTTATTTGGATGCATGTTTTACTATTCAGTAGTAGTTACATGTTATCAGCATGCTGTTGTGTTTATTTTCTCTATGGTTGTTATGATATTGCTTCCGTTGTTTATCTATATTGATTATGCTTCCACTCTGCGGGTCAGGTTCGAGTCTGCTGAGTCTTTCTTTCTGCTGCATCTCTACTGTTATACTTGGACCAATACCGTTCTTATGATCCTCTGAGTGGGTATAGCCTCCCCACTATACCTAATAGTCCCTTTCTACTAGTTTTAAGCCTTTGGCATTTGGGGAGGTGCGCCTAAGGTAGTAACAACCGACCCGTTTGGAACTGTTTCGGTGGCTGGCCGGGTTCGGGTCATTACAAAGTGGTATCAAAGGAGTTCTTGAAAAGGATTTAGTAGCATTGGTTTGCTGGCTACTAATGAGATTGAGACTACTCTTTTCTTTCTCCTGGTTTTACTATTTGAGATATGGTATACTGGAGATAGGATGTTGTTACTGAAACTGGGTTTCTATATTTTTCTTGGGTGCCTGCAGCCCCAGGTATGAGGGATGGACCGAGTTTCGTTGGGTGGGAATTTCTATTTGACTTTTCTTAGATTACAGTTTATATGACTTCAACCTCGGTGGCTCACTTAGTGTGTGATGTTGTTGATTGTGATATGTGACCCTTGACTCGGTACGGTAAGGGAGAATTGGACCTTGGCCCGGTATGGCAAGGCTTGTTTTCTTGGCTTTTGATAGGCACATTTTTAGGGAATTTCAATTCCATAATTGCACTTATGCTCTGTGAAGTGATAATACCATGTGAATATAATCAATTTCCATGCTTGTGTGATCTGAAATGTGAATTTGTTAAATTCTTGATAGAATTGATAGTTTTGAAAATGTGTATTCCATGCTTTATATTTTGTAAAATTGCATGTGGCGGGATATTTTGGTCTGAATCTTATAAGAGCAGGCATGTACTATGGATGAGGCAGTGTAACTGTTAGGATTGGGTGACTCGGTCATCGGTTTGAGGCAATGTGAGTTGTCAGGACGGGCATGGCCCGAGGTACTTTTTTGATACTTGGCTCTGTTGAGGGCGAGTAAGGAGGCCATGAGGCCAGGATGCCGTGGGACATGGGTTGCGGTGAGGGAGACTAAGGGTAGTTGTTATGTACTGCCTTTTACTGCTTTCATTATCTGCATAGAATATATTGTTATATATATATATATATGGGTTGTCTGACCATTTATGGTATTCAGCGGGTTACATGAGGTGTCGTGGGTATCGGGGCATCAGGGATTTGGGTTACTTGAGGTGTCGTGGGCATCAGGGCATCGAGGATGCGGGTTACGTGAGGTTTTAGGCACCAAGACCTCATAGAGGTAGAAACCAATGCGGTGCGGGATACGTTGGGTGTCGGGAACGACACAGGAGCACCAATGGGGTGTAGGGGTGACGATGCGTCACGGGAGGACTATGCGTCCAGGAAAACAGGTTAGTAAATGTTGTTTTCTTTGAGTTTTGTTGGGTTGAGATCGGGTTAGGCAATTCCTAAGGTGGAGAGGCCCCTTGAGGAATTACACCAGGACCTTTGAAACAAGGGAGTCTGGGTTGCTTTGAGTGGGATGGTATGTTTGGTTCCATCTCCGCATTTTGTTTGATAGCTCAGGGACGAGCTATGTTAAGGTGGGGAGATTGTAAGAACCCAGGTTTTTAGAACGGGTCAAATCCCGACCCTGTTTGAATTTTTGACTGGTTTCTGAGGAAACAGAAGAAAATGGGATGTTTCTGGAAATTTCGAGACTACACGCCGTGTACATTAAGTACAAGTTGTGTATATGTTAACAAAGTGTTGGTCGTGTGCTCGCCAAGTACATGTTGTGTGATGAACGTGTAGAATTTTCTTACTACACGGTGTGTAGTTTTAAACACGCCGTGTACATCCGCGACCGTGTGGTGGCCATACATGGCGTGTAAGCCTATTGGCTGGGTAGAACCAGGTACATGTCGTGTTCCCCTTGGACACATCGTGTAGTCTAGCCATGTATGAGGGATATACATGGTGTGTGGGTAAGTTGGTGAGAGAGAGAAGAGAAACCCTGTACATGTCGTATACCCAGAGGTACACGCCGTGTACTCATGTCAACAGGTTCGGAAAGTAGTTCGGCGGAATTCATCCATCTTTTGAACAGTTGAATGAAATATACACGGTGTGTAGTCATGAAGTACATGTCGTGTACTTTTTTTCGTTAAAACGGGCAGTATCCTCGTTTTGAGGTTTTGGACAGAACCTCCACACGTAGGCTGGCCAGGATTTCAATCCTTCCCCGGATCTTCTTCCGAACTTCGTTTCGATCACGGTTGGATGCGTTGGAACCCCCTCGGTAAGGCCTCAATTCCTCTTTGTCTGTTTTGTCTGATTTTCATTCTAGAATGAGTTATAGGCGTTTGAGAGGTATTGAATATTTTGTAGATTTACTGGGTTTTGACTGAATTGGTAGCTGTTACTGGAGGAGTATCATCTTACGAGTCTTAGGTAGGTGGTGCATACCGCATTTTGTGTTTTCGTGGTTGTTTGGGTGACGCGGCCTTTGGCGCGTTTTCGGGTATTTTGAGCAAGACCCGTTTTATATTCTATTTTATATTGAATTGCTTGTGGGACCTATGGGATGCCTTTGGGTATACCCTATTACCAGTTTGGGTGAGCGGGTCGGGTGAGGGGTCATGGCTCATTGGGGAATTTTGGATGGGGAATGCCAAAATGGTTTCAATTCAATTATTAATGTGCTAAACCATTTAGTTTAATTTATTTAAGCCTATTATAAATTGTTAGAGGCATTTAAGACCTCAGTGCTGGTATGGGAAAGCACCTTGCATAGTGCAATTCAACTGTTTATTTTGTTTTGTCGGGTTATGTTTTTTGTTTAAATATATTATATATGAAATTGCTGAATTTTGTCTGCTAGACCCTTTTGGGTTGTGTTGGGCTTGGCCCGGTTACGCTTGGGTGATGCTGATCACAGGTTGGGGATTTGCCCGGGTTACTTTGGGTGGTTTTGACCACGGGATTGGGCGTCATGGATGTCGACATGAGGCAGTACGACTATCAGGTTGGGCATGGCTTGGGTTACTAGGATGGCGATGCCATCAGACTTGATCGAAATGGTCGCAGGGACATGAGGTGTTAGATGGTTTGGTGGATTAGGAATTTTTTTGGTGATTACTGCTCACCCGGAACATTGAGTAGTGTGCACACAGAGATACTCCGTGATGAGGTGGTTTTGACCACTCGTGTAGGTAGAGGCCCCGTAGTTTCGGTTAGGTATTTTGGTTGGGGGCGCTTGCTGTAGAAAGACACGTGGGAGGTGAGGAGACTTTAGGGAATGGGCGTGCCATTGGGACGTCGGTACTTGAGACACGAGGTGTCATGAGGCACATGGTGATGGGTTACTATTTTGGGCATGCCTTCGGGACGTCGGTACTTGAGACACGAGGTGTCAGGAGGCACATGGTGTCGGGTTACTTATTTTGGGGGTGCCTTCAGGACATCGGTACTTGAGAAACAAGGTGTCAGGAGACACATGGTGCTGGGTTACTATTTTGTGCGTGCCTTTGGGACGTCGGTACTTGAGACACGAGGTGTCAGGTGGCACATGGTGCCGGGTTACACGAAAGAGATTCCGGCATTGGCCGAAGCAGGTGACACTCTACGGTGGCTGTTGAGCACCAGTGGAGTTTGTGTTTACTTGTGCACTGTACTGTTTACTTCTTTCCTTGTAAATGCATGACTACTGAAACACATATATTTGGTACGCGTTGTATGGTGGTATCCTACTGAGATTTGTCTCACACCCTACACGGGCCCTTCGGGATGTGTGAAGACTTTATGGATCTACGTGCAGGAAAGAGGCCAGCTTCAGGAGCTGGGCTGCGTTAGTTGTTGCATGGAGATGGTATGGAGCTTGAGGTCATGCCTAGATGGGGTTTACATTGTTTTGTTTACTTTTCTGTATCAGCATGCTTACTTGTTTTAACTAATGTTGGTTATCCATTGGCACCCATTTTATATTCAGTTGTGTATGACCTGCTTTGGATGCATGTTTTACTGTTCAGTAGCAGTTACATGTTATCAGCATGTTGTTGTGTTTATTTTCGCTACTGTTGTTACGATATTGCTTCCTCTTTTTATCTATATTGATTATTCTTCCGCTCTGCGGGTCCGGTTCGAGTCTGCTGATTCTTTCTTTCGGTTGCATCTCTACTGTTATAGTTGGACCAGTACCGTTCTCATGATCCTCCAAGAGGGTATAGCCTCCCCACTATACCTGAAAGACCCTCTCTGGTAGTCGGCAGCCTTTGGCGGTCAGGGAGGTGCGCCTAAGGTAGTAACACCTGACCCGTTTGGCGCTGTTCGGGTTTCTGGCCGGGTCCGGGTCGTTACATCCAGATCACTAGTCGTAAAAGTACACATCCTCCTTCCTAGGTACCCAGGCTTCCCCCATTGTTCTCAAACCATTATCTAATAAAGAAAAAATCAATTATCACATAAATACATCTGTTCTAGTTATAAGCAATTCAAAATAGTATCTAATATTCTTTTCACCAATAAAACACACAATAAAACCTTAATAATTTCTATAAAACAACTTCACAAATTTTAACAATGTCTTTCACACAAAAACAATTAATAACACCACATAGAACACCATGAGCATACCGATATTCATCAGTAAAAAACATACAACACCCAAATCATTCATATAAACCCATTCTAGGATTTATGAAACAACCCCATTAGCATATCATAAAATAAACTTGTAAAACACCCAATTAAACATAAAAATGGTACCTAATTTACCATAATTCCTTTTAAAATACCATTTTGAACACCATGGAATATCTATACTCATTAAAAATGAATTTTAAGCACACCAAGAATTCCCATAAACCCATTACATGATTTAGAAAATAAACCCAAATGACACAACATGATGTAAACATGAAAAACACCCAATTTAGCAAAAAATTGGTACCAAAAAATATTTTCTTAACAAACATCACCAAAACCAAATTTCACATCAAGGATAATAAATAATAATTGTTATAAAAATAGAAATTCAAAAATTAAAAATCATATAGAATTTATTACCAATGGAATCACCTACCAAAATAATGAAGATTGTGGAATCTTTGTGCGCAAATCCAACCAGACCACCACCACACCTCAAGGAAGGTTGAACAAACCGAAAACCAGATGATTGGACCAAAAAAACAAGGATCAAAACCTAGGTTCGAAACCTTACCTTAAATACACATGTAACCTCAATGATAGTGGATGAAACCCTAACTAAAGAAGATAAATCAAAGATAGAATCAATTACATGAAAAGAACTTGAAGTTTCTCCCTCAAAATCCCACTAAAAATTAGTCCCAATGGAAAATTGGGAAGCTTGGGAGGCTTATATTGCTGAAATGGTCAAATTGGGGAAGGAAGGGGTGAGTTTGGATAAATATAGAGATTTAAAACTTGGAATTTCAAATTGTTATTAATGACTTGGACAAGGCCTCAAGGTTTAGCAAACCGTACACCCAAACCATGCGCCCCATTCGGTCCACTGAAAAAGAATTGATTTTCCTCTAATTACAAGGGGATTCAAGGGGGAAACCTAGGGGGTGATGAACAAGGATATTGGGAAATAATACCCAAAATAAAACCACCTTTCACACCAAGGCTCATCCAACTCACGGGTATAAAACACCCCAACAACATTCCCCACAAGTGGTTCCACTAGGAGAGTCACAAATACAATTCCAAACAACCTAACCATCATACCATACCTTTGAAAAAAGAGGATACCAAACCCCACCCAATACCCCCAAGACCATGTTCACAGATTAAGAACACAATAGATGCCAAAAATTTAAACCCGAAACACCTAGAAACCAAGAGAAGGCTAATGATAAAAAGAGCATTTTAAACAAAGTGTGGAATAGAAATTCTGATTGTGACAAGAATCATGATTTTTTTGTTTTGGGTGATATAGGAGGGAGTTAAAAGGTGGCGGTGGTGTGGGGGTTGTTGTAGTTTTGCGGTTGAAAAAATAGTTTCTTTATTGAGTCTTCTAGTCTTGTAGACGTATTGAGTAATATTTTTTATTGTTGAATATTTTATTCTTCCAATGTTATGTTATTGGACTTTGGTGTAGTTTTTATTATTCATCGTATATATATTTTCCTAATATAATTTTCCAACTATAGGTTGTGTTGTGTCCAAGGATAAATCTTCCCCCAATGATATTGAAAAATCCTAGGAATTTATTTCCAACATTTTTTGTTTGTCTGTGGTATACACCTAAGTCAAGTGGAATTACTATCATTTCTAGGGACATTACATTGGTTCATGATGTTATATTTATTCTTGAATAATAATTTTCATAAAATAATTTATAAAGTTTTATATAAATGATATGAGTTAAATTATTTTTAATGGGAAAAATATGATTGGTTATTAATTAATAAAATGATATAAATAAGTAATTATGAAATGGGATGAAGATTATTTATTATGGGGAAGTGGTATGTTTTTGTTGTATAAGAATGTGCGACGGTTGGTTATTAATATACTAAAAATAATTAAAGATGTGTTTGGTAAATGATATTTGGTAAATTAATTATTAAATGCTTCAAAATTTATCTGGCTATAAATGAAACATGTGATCATATATTCATTAATAAATTAAAAAAAATTATATATTTTGAGATGGGACGAAAAATATTTTTTTTGAGGAATTTTAATGGTAATGTTTTAGTTGATTATGTTCTTTAAGGATGCGTGGAAATAGTTTTTTGAGTTATTATTGGGGTTGTGATAGAATGGAAATAGATAATGGTAATAGAGGTGTTGAGTATAGACTTATTTGAGGTTTTTGTATTATTGATATATTTATTTATTATAAAAATGTTATTTATTCCTTTTCAACAACCAATTCATGTAAAATAACTTCCACCAATATGATATTTTTCATTCTAGGTGTGCCCCCAACATCTAGGATTTGGTTGATATAAACATATAACTACTCTCCATTCTCTGCTCTATCTTACTGGTGTTGTACTAACTATAATGTCTTAAAGTTAATGTATGTGGATATTTAGTTATTTGGGGGTGATGAAATGATTGTAATATATATGTGATAATGTCATAGATCATATGATGTTTTAGTCTTTGTCATTTATTATGTTAAGGGTATATAGTAAGACATAACAAAATATTATCATGGTTAATTATAGTATATAATATGTTTATATTGTAATGATTAAAATTTTAGAGTGTGATTGATGTGGCATATCTACGTTTGATTAAAATAATAGAATGTTAAGTGTTAAAATTCAAACATCTTTCACTTATGTTATTACTGATTAAAAACCCTACCATTAAATGAAACATTGGGAGATTGATTTTGTAGTAGGATACAATGAGTTTTAATTTAATCCATTTAATAAAATCATTTGAGTAAATGAGTACACAGTTTTGAATATATCCATGGATATAAAACGATGTGTTCACCATAATTTGGAGTTGATTTGTTAATTATGATGCTTCTGGTGATTCTCATAGTGGATCTCATTTCTTACTCATCATTTAATATCTATAGAGCTAACATGTTAAAGATAAAAGGAGAATCCCACTCATGTTTTGGGTGATTTTTCTAAACTATGGATACACCATGAAGGAGGGAGTCCTTCGACTACCACTATGGTTTGTTTATCAAACTATTGTGATGATTTCAGTAGAATATTCTAAACATTTTAATATACACATGCGTTCTTCATTTTGTGTAGGCATGGATTATATCTCTCCAATCATAGATCAATAGAATGATGTCCATAGTTGTATTTTCTATATTGATTAATTTTTAATTAATCCATATAAACCTAATAGCTATATTAGATCTGTAACATGTGGTTTGAATGTTGATATCATGATTGAAAAATGAGGAAGTTTTTTATATTAGTACAATCAAATTATATATCACAAAAAATGATAGCTATTTTGTACTATGGGTGGATATACGATATAAGATATTGTAATCTGTGATATAGCCATGACAAACGATATGATATATTATAGGAAACGACTCTATTAAAATCTTTTTATTTTCAATATATCATAATTTATGATATGAGAAGTCATATGAGATGATATTAGTGTTGTACATTTGAAAAGTAGAAAATTATATCATATTTATAACATAGTTTATATCATAAGATATTAGATGACATGCACTAAGGTTTATATTATTGGTAGTGAATAATTTTTCATTAAATAGGATTGATAATTTATCCAATCATTCCTTGTGATATATGGATATCATAGAATATGTTATTCATGGAATATTGAATTTTTCTAATTCCTAGTTATGAATCAAATTAAATGTTTAATAAATTCATTATAATTCAGGTAAAAGGTATTTTTTTATTTTATTGAATTTATAATTATTTATAAATTTAATTAATTATTATAGGTTATGGTTATTAATTATATGTTTATGAAAAAAATAATAAATAAATATTTCCAAAATATTAAATGTTCATATTAAATACTAGTTTAATTATATGAAATGAAATTCTATTGAGATAAAAAACATTTAATGAAAACATATTAGTTTAATTTATAAACTTTTTATAAATAAAAAAATTAAGAACGTAAAATATTTATCTTTATAAAATTGTGAATGGTTCAAAATATTTAATTTGAATTGTTCAAATTAAATTCATTATCTTGATGAAATTATTAAAAAAATATAAAAATATATTTTGATAATTTTTATCATAATGTTAACTATAAATATAAACTTTAAACATTTATAAGGTTACTGAATGTCTATAATAGATTGAATAAATTATAATTTTTTTTAACATATTAATTTACGAATTGTTCAAAAAATATATATCATCTTAAAATATACCAAATGATTATTTATTTATATTGGTCTTAAATTTAAACACATATATTAATTTTTTTATTATTAAGGGATGTGTGTTTTATTTTATATTGTTAATGTTCTTTGATAAATTTTCATACGTGAATTCGAGGAGTTATATTCTAGGTATCATTATTGACTTAGTGTTCTATCTTGACTTTGTATTGTATATTTTTATTAGTATGGATTATGATGTTATTTATAGTTTACTAGTTTAAGGACTTATAATTATGATGAATTTTAAACCACACTTCTGTAATTTTTCCTTTGGTATAGAGACTTTGCGTCAAATGTCTCAATAGACTGGATATTTATTCCTGATTAGAAAAAGTTAGGTTGGATATATTTTTCTCTAATAATATTTTTATCGAGATGGTGAATTTTTTTTTATTTTAAAACATTAAAAATAATGGTTTCATATACATTATACATGGGATTCATTTAGATATATAAAAAAATATTTATCTTTTAATTTGGGTTTGTAATAATACCATTATATTCTGTCAAAAGTTATATATCAATATGTTTTGAATATATTTTTTTGTTTGAAGGAGTATACTTTAAATATAAATCAGTAGAATAATTCATAGATGTTAATAGAATAACATGAGGAAATATGGTGAGAATAACTTCAATTAAAAATACTGAGTCTCATATTCTTACTAAATACAACTCTTTTTAAATCCTTGATCATTCAGTATGGGTGACTCTAACCATTCGGTGTGTATGGATTATCTTATGTAAGGATATAAAGTAATTAGAAAAACCTAACCATCATATTCATTATTATTGGAATATTATTTTGGATACACATATATGGGAAACCATATCCATTAGGGTACTGGAGGAATAGAGTTCTTTTTATCCAAATAATGGATTAGTGAAAAGCATTATCCACTAAACTATCCAAGAGTCATATGTTCTATGATTGATAAGATTATATAGATGATAAAATAATGAATTTTTTATTTGCTAAAATTATTTAAGTCATTAATATCTAAAGATCATTCTCTATTAATGGATATAATAGATTTTAAAATTGGTCATTCTTTAGTGGGAGTATATGTTATAAAATTACTAGTTAAATAAATCTAAAACATGATACTATTTTGAAAAAAAAAATCATTCATAGATATAATATAATAAACATTGATAGTTATTTCATTGACTATTATCAAATTTATAATTAATAATACCACCTTACTATATCAAAAGTGGTGATTTAGGCCATACCACAAAAGAAGAAAATGTGTGCAATCCAAACCAAAATAAAAAAAGGAAAAAACAAACAATAACAAAAACTAATTCCAATTGAGTAATTAGAAATATAATTGAAAAATGTGATTAAAATGAGATATGTTAAATAAAATCGACTGGAAATAGAAAAAAAGGTATGTTGTTCATAATAATGATAAATTTAGGTGAAAACTGGACTTGAATGAATTGATATAATAATGACTTCTCTTACATTTAAATTAACCATAAAAGATTTAGAAACTATGTTGAAATGGATATGAAGTGCCTATGTATAACATGGGGTAAATCATTTCCTATTGATATATCCTAAGTAATTAATTATTAATCAAAACTCAGTAAATTGATGATTCTTAATGTAGTTGATAGAATCGAACCATTTAATAGTTTAAGTACTTTAGTTAATGTTTAAAAAGAAAATGATTCCACTACTCTTCACCTGTCTATATGTGGTGTGGGAATGAAATGATTCTCATGAAGAAAATAAAAATAGACTATGAATGAAAACAAACACTATGATCTTCCAGTGAAACGTCACTTTGTTTTTCAATTTCATTGATGTAAATACGAATTTTCAGATAAGAAATGATCAATTGAATTAATGAAGTATGACAAGAAAAAAAATATACTTCTCTGATTTTAACTAAATCGTGACTAGGTAAGATATTTTTATTTACTCTAATCTAGTCCCCCTAAAAAATTTGTAAGAAAATAACATTGGAAAAATAAACAAAAAATATTCAATTTAAACAATATGACACCACAAAACTAAAAGGAATGAGAAAGAGATAGAAAAGCTTCAATGATGAGCTCACTTCCTACCTCCAACACAAACTCCCCAATATTTCAGCATGAAGCACTACTTTATAATCTATTACACCCCTTATCTATTGTGACTCACTCTAATTAATTATTATTATAAAATTAATTTTAATATATTTAAATATTAAATTATCCATTTCCCATTATCATGTATCACAAACGACAACATTGATCCCTATTCAAGGCCTCCACATGGAGCAGTTCACAATTGATCTTCTTTCTCATAGAGAATCCAGCTAAACCCCTCTAACAAAGTGTTCATATCATGTGGGTTGTTCATTTGATCCAATATTCATTAATATAAATGATAATCCCAGTTCATTTAATTTCAAAGTAATCTTCTTCTATCTCAATACCTCATTGTCTAAAATTTATCAAAATCCCATCTTCAACATCTCATTCTCCCATTATCAGTTATTACATTTTAAAATATTTGGGATATGTACAATTTTAAAATACTACATAGAACATTTAAAAAAAGGTTCTTGATATTTAAATAGATAATGAGGGAATAGGGTTACCTTGATTGATCCAGGATATAAAGAATATGTTAATATTTTTTTTTCAGGCTTACCCTCTTTCATGGGGATGGATTTTGGTCGAGGGGAAGAAATCTAAAGGCCATAAGAAATATTATTATCTGTCAAAACCAATGGAGACAAGTTCAGCCAATAAGGCAAAGTTGATGGCTGATGCAACTGCGGAACAGGTTCAGGGTAGTAAGAAGAGAATGGTTCTTCAAAAAGGGAAACAAAAAATTGTTAGTTATTATCCCAAAATTCAACAGTAGGGGGATGAATCTGGAAAGGTGGAAGAGGAAAATGGGAAAGAACATATAGAGCTCCTTATCTCCTCAGATAAATTAATACAGGAATAGTCAATTAAGATCATGGCCTCAGATGAGGAGAAGAATACAATCTTAGAGAGAGACCTTCTAGGTGATTTCAGCAAAGATCAAAGGGTCTTGATAAAAAACCAGACCTGCTTTTAGCATGTGGCTTCAATGAAAGGAAATAAATGGGGAGGAGTACATAAAAACATTGGAAAAACTTGTTAATTTCTATGAAGACCTTGTCAAAGATGGCCCGAATGAAAAGGGCCACACCCTTCTTTGGGAGCTATATCGGGAAATCAATTCCAATCTTTTTAGGATCACTATTAATGACTAATTTTTTTTCTATGCTCAAAGCTTTCGGCCTTTACTTTTATGGTTTCCCACATTTCCTCAAAAGTTATTTTGGGAAAAAAAATTAATCTTAAATAAACTCTCTACAACATGATGTTTCCTTGATGTTGGATTTTGAGGTGCATGAATACCCTTATGTGAGAACTAAAATAATTAATTACACCCTATCATAACCATAAACCATAGTGTATATACCTTTACATAGGTTCTATCTCACCATTACATAACTCTCTTCATCAGTGGTTAACCCTTATGCAAGTACCCTTCCATGTCAGTTCCATTACGCGATGCTTTGAAATTAACCCTTCGCACCTAAGCTTTCACATTCACACATATATTTAATTGTTTCACACCTACATACCTGGGATCATGAAATTTATATAGCTTGGGTTCACAACAGTTATAACACCCCGAGCTTCCATGATACGCTTCTCATTCAATAATGCAATAGCTTGCATTATACGCAACTTCGAGTTCTAAAACACCGCGACTAATCAAAGTAGCCGTTATGAATAGTAATAACCACTTTTTAAAATTATAGAAATTTTATATTTCAAAATGGACTTCATTTTTGGATTCGGAATATCGAAATTAGCCTATGTTGAAATTTTGGTATTTTTCTGAGAACTTCTAATTTTTTATGAATAGTGAAAAATACTTAAAAACAACCTTTTTAATCAAAATAATTTATAGTGATAAATTATAATATTTAGTGGTTTTAAATTATAATTAGAATATATTTTTACCATTTTATCCAATGGTGGTCATTAGAATTAATTTAACATTGAAATTGGACATAAACAATTGCCAATCATTTGATATAAATTGTTTCATAAAAACACGCTATTTGTCGTAACAGCGGGAATTAATTATAAAATTAATTAATTCAACTTATATGTTTGGAATTTTGTAAAATAGACATAATTTTTGAATTCAGAATATCAATATAGCTTAGGGTGAAATTTTAGCCTTGTTCTGAAAAACTTCAATTTTTGATGAATAGTGAAACCACTAAGTGGTAGTTAAATAACTGATTTTTCGTTTAAATGAAATATTACCACTTCTGTGATTTGATTTTCAAAAATCCGACATACATGGTTTTCATTAAGAAGTAAAATGTGGTTCAATGAGATTAAAATAATTTTTTGGTGAATAGTAACTTTTAAGTTCTTAATCGCGATTAGAGGTAATTAGTGTAGTTTAAGGTACAAATAATGTTTTAATAATATGAGATGAGCATGACACTTGTCCTACTCCTATTGGATGAGTCATGGCCGACCAAAACAACCCATGGGTCAACTTGGGGACCCCATGGAGCCACTTTGGTTGGAAAATGACATTAATATATATTTATTTAATGTTAAAATTAAATTGACACAAACATGAGTTATTTTACTAAAACAGTTTTTAAGTGGGGTTACACAAGTCCAAATTTTGACTATAAATATTCATTAGAAAGCTAAAAATATTTCCTACATCATAGTATTTTTTTTATTAAATAAATTAAATTATTTATGACATCATTATGATGCAGCGATGACCTCATTATTTAACGATTTAAATAAAATGAGAAGATAATGCAAAATCCAAGGCTTACACTTGTCCAAAGCCTATTGGATGAGGATATTTCGAAACCGTATCACCTTAGCCTAGAATTATATAAGTGTGGGACCTTTAGAATCCGAAAATCATTGTGAAATAATATAACATTTCAATCTTTCCAAAAGTGCCCCTCCTCTCCACTTATAAAAGGCCCCCACCTCTCCCACCTCATTTACACTTTCAAGCCATTTGGCTCGGCCAAACTCTGCCCAAATACTCTCCCAACTTCCCCCTCTTACTCCTAGAATCCTTACTTTGGGCAGAACTCTTCCCAAGGAAGCCTTTGGCTCAAATCAAAAAGAGTTACCCGATTTTGAGGTAATGTCTTATCTAATGTTGTTTTGTTTTATTTTTCTTCTCCAACCCTCTAAACTCTTTTTATTCATTTCTTTTGTAACAACACCAGTATCCTCAATATACTAGGATGTTGTTATAAGAAGGATTCGAGCTACACTTACACACACCTACATCTAATGGTTAAAGAACATACGGTTTCTGTGGATGGCGAATTTCTGCCTCACGAAACGATGATTGTTCAAAACTCATATAACACCTTCAAAGGTGGCCATTAAGATGTCACTATTTTTATATATGATATATAGTATGTTTATGTTTTACTTATGCTTCTGTATTTCTCATTTATGGTATACTTTATGATTTCCATTATGGGTAAAACGCGATAATTTCATTTTAGGAAGTGCGGACTACCGCCCCCTCAAAGTGATTTGAATCGTTAATACCATATGTGGGATGTATAAAGGATGGAGTAAATGGTATTATACACTATATTATACTGGAATTATATTATAAATTTATATCATTATGATTTTGTTCCATTAAATACGAAATAGAAATGAAAGTAGCGTTCATGCGTACGTACGGCTTACCGTCTCCATGAACGGTGCATTTCATTTCTTACCTCTAAATGTCATGTAATATTATGAATGAATGTATATACTGGATATATATGAGATATATGATATCTATATCATGAATATAATTCTGGATATAATGGATATTTCACCACATGAATAACTCGTAATTATAAGAAGTCTATTTTTGACTCAAGTACCAAAGATCGACAAAACGACCGTTATTAACTTAAATAAGTACATAATGTTCATAACATTGTAATAAGTGATAT
Organism: Viscum album; assembly: GCA_963277665.1. Classification (NCBI taxonomy): domain Eukaryota; kingdom Viridiplantae; phylum Streptophyta; class Magnoliopsida; order Santalales; family Viscaceae; genus Viscum; species Viscum album. The sequence goes on along the minus strand of OY728132.1, from coordinate 1,271,385,332 downwards.
AAAAGAGATAATGAACTTGAAAAAGGTTCTTAATAAAGTAGATATTAACTCGAGTTTATTATTCAGGAGGTTAAAGAACAGTCGAATCAAGTCGGACACAAGGTAAGGGAATTTCTTAACCCAACTTCCATTCTTTGGGTTAATCTCATACTTTCAAATTATGTCATGATATTATTATGTCTTATTTTGTATTCTTTATGTGTACCTATAGTGAATACACATAATATATCTATTTTATTTTAAAATTGATCTTTTTAAGGACTCCGTCTCAATCCCCTTTCATTGAGGCATATTTGGTTTTATACACAACTTTCTTTTATACGGTGTATAAACCCCTTTGACTTTTACGTTTATTCAAAAGGAATCATTTTTATACGAAGCGTTTTACTAAACGACAAAAAGGGATTGTTTTTATTTCTGTACTTATGCGGCGACAACGAATTCTCCGCCGCCGTGACCATTATTTGAGTTTCGGCTTCCTCTACAAGCCATCATTTTTTTAATGAAAAATAAATACAAAGTTTTAACTTTCTTTTATTTTGGTATTGAAAATGGTTTTGAAAGCATTTTTATTATATCAATGTGTTGTATTGATATCATGTGATTGAAATGTGGAAATGTTATGTTTCCTTTATGCATGTTTTATGTGATACGATTATGTTATGGTTTATGATATGTTTAAACCTATTCATATGAGGAATGCATTGGACTTAATAAGTGACCGGTGGAGCCTGCTATAGCTCCTCGATGCATCGGCAGGTCTCATGAGACAAACTAGTGTCTTGGAACAAGGCCTTGACAAAATCTTATTTGTGGTCTTGGCACGAGGCCTTGACTACGTGGTTATGATAGTCTGGCATTATGCATTCCATCATTATGAAAGTGGTTATTGATATTGCATGTGATTATTCGACCAGTAGAATATCCATGTGAAGATGTAAATGGCATTATCTCATTTTACTTTTGCCATATTATGATGATGTTCAAGTTTAAAAGGCTTTTGTTTTAGTCATACATTGCCTTAAATGTTTATGTTTATTTATGAAAGCTTCCGCAATATTGTTATCCTTACTGAGCATCTGAGCTCACCCCTTTCAATGTTTTAATATTTTCCAGGATGTGAAGAAGTATTTTATGAACGACCTGCAGGGATAGTCCGAAGAGGATAGAAGTGTGGACTATGGAGACTATGTTATTGTAGTTTTTCACTTTATGATGTAATGTAACATTTACGAATGTATCTAGTGTTTCCAAGGCTACTAAACTAATCGGTCTTTCGAGACTTGATCTTTTGTGATCATGCCAATGTTACGAAGTAATGCACCGACTCTGGGTAGCTGGGGTCGGGACGTTACAGTTGGTATCAGAGGCAGTTTAGTACTAACCTTGGAAGCTAGATTTAGATAAACTCTGATTAGAGCACATAGCCCAAAGATAGACTTTGAGGATTAGTATAGGAGAACTTCCTAGAATTTTGGTATTATAGAGATGTTATGAGTTTTCCGAGCAATACATCCCTATCTGGATACGAGCAGGTAGAGGCGGCTCTGGCACAGATGTACCTAGGGGTAAAACCTGAAAACACCGCTTTGAGCTAGACTCGAACGGGAACTGGTGCATGACAACGGGCCTTGCTGCACTCTTGGTTACGACACTCCCGAGGGATATGCTTAGGATAATTCTTATTTTATTTACAAACCACTATGAAGGGTTATGAGTACATACTTCCTCAAAGAAAACATTTCTTTTTATGATTATGGATTATATCCATAAATAGTTCAATTTATGTAAAGTGTTTAACAAGTATGGAATTATGTATTTTGATTCATAAACTGATCTAGTTTATGCCATTGTTTAGAAATGGCGCCTAGTGGAAGAAATGGAAACCGTATCAATGCACGCACTCCATGTAGGGATTTCCCTCCTGCTCAAGATAATTATTGTGGATCTGGAGATACAACTGGTGCTGATCAACTTATTACCATACTGGGACAACTCACTCAGGTTATGAATAATAACCTTACTCGTATGGAGCACCCTGATCCACAACGTGGAGGATCAATGTTAGACCGCTTCATGAGGCAACAACCACCAACCTTCAATGGGAGTACAAATCCTATAGTAGCTGAGAAATGGATAAATTCCTTAGAGAAAATATTCCATGCCTTGGGGAGTAGTGAAAGGGAGAAGGTTGTCATGGCAGTTTACCGCCTCACTGGAGATGCCGATCAGTGGTGGTCGCTGATTCAAAACACAAAGGAAGATGATGACGTATCGAATATGGAATGGAGGGAGTTCAAAGAGATTTTCTTAGAAAAATATTTTCCTCGTGACCATCGAGCAGATATGGAAAGGCAATTTCTGAGTTTGAGGCAGAAGGAGGATGATAATGTCGCAAAGTATGAGGCTAACTTTACAAGGTTAGCGAGGCATGCTGCCGATTATATACGTAACCCAAGGAGTAAGATTGATCGTTTCTTTGATGGGTTAAAACCATTTCTCCGTCGAGCTTTAGTATCACAATCCTTCTCATCATACGAAGATATTGTCTCGTGTGCTATCAAGACAGAAAAGGAATTCTCTAAGTCTTATGACAACAAAGTAAAGAAAGAGAAGAAGAGAACGGTGGAACAAGAGACAGATAAGGGGAAAAAGGGAAAGAAGGATTTTCCATTATTTGATAATTGTGGGAAGAATCACCCTGGTACTTGCCTAAAAGGAATGGGAGTTTGTTATAAATGTGGAGAAAAGGGTCACCAGGCTTGTGATTGCAAGGGAAAGAAAGAGGCTGTCAAAGTTGAATGCTACAATTGTAGGGAAACAGGGCATTATGCAAATGAATGTCCTAAGCGTCATGGAAACTTACCTCAGAAAAGGCCAAGGGATCAAGGCCAATCTTATTCTGTGACTACAGTTGAAGCGGAATAATTAATGTATTGGTGCTTTTGGACTCAAGGATTATATTCTGGTTATAAGAATAATGTGATATATATATATATGGATTGTACTGCAGTACTTGTTGATTTCAGTAAGGTTTTAATATGATTAAGGTAATCATATTTTTAGAATGTGATAAAAAGAGAAACTTTTCTTTGTTTGGGGAATCTGATGTTACAATTGATTTTGGAATTTAGAGACCTTTTAGAGAAAGTCTGGACGGAGGTATTTTGGATAACTATTAAGGTTGGAATGGATTAAGTTGAACCATGGATAGTATTGTTTAAGGTTAAAGAATTTCTGAAGATTATTTTTGGAATATTATAATACTATAGTTTTAGGAAAAGGACAACCTGCAGGGTGGGGAATAACCCGTCGCGTCGGACAAAGCTTCAGGAATCGAACCCACAACCATAGTGCGACAAGCCTTTATTTCCTACCACTAGCCTACAGGAAGTCCCTGGTTATTACAAAATAGTTTTACTAACTTAAATGGTATGTGTTAACATTTGGAACCTTATACAATTAGGATAAATAGAATATTTTTGAGTTCTATTACCATTTGGAGTAAAAGTTGGGTTTGTGGTAAAAATTTATTAACGAATGAAAGTATACATAACAAGTATGTATATTCCCTTACGTTCTTAGTAAATCTTCTAAATAAATTCCTCAACATTATAAATGGTAACTTAAAACAAAAATGTTGTCGGTTAACTTTTCCAACTGCGGATTCAATGACCGTTTAACCAATCACAAGTTTGTGATTTTCTTGTGGTTAAACTTTCTCCTAATCCTGTTTTCTATAATTCTCCATCAGACCTTGATGGTTTTTTTTTCTTCCATATCCATATTTTCATAGAATCCTAGAATGGACTATATCGGGTGACCTTTGTACTTATCTTGCTTTCTTTTAATGTTATATATTTATTAACCTTATTTCCGATGTGGGTTTTCCACAAAGGTATTTTCTATTTTCAACCTTTTATTTTCAAAGAAAAATTTCAAATTGCGAGGACGCAATTTATTGAAGGAGGGGAGAATGTAACACCCCGAGCTTCCATGATACGCTTCTCATTCAATAATGCAATAGCTTGCATTATACGCAACTTCGAGTTCTAAAACACCGCGACTAATCAAAGTAGCCGTTATGAATAGTAATAACCACTTTTTAAAATTATAGAAATTTTATATTTCAAAATGGACTTCATTTTTGGATTCGGAATATCGAAATTAGCCTATGTTGAAATTTTGGTATTTTTCTGAGAACTTCTAATTTTTTATGAATAGTGAAAAATACTTAAAAACAACCTTTTTAGTCAAAATATTTTATAGTGATAAATTATAATATTTAGTGGTTTTAAATTATAATTAGAATATATTTTTACCATTTTATCCAATGGTGGTCAGTAGAATTAATTTAACATTGAAATTGGACATAAACAATTGCCAATCTTTTGATATAAATTGTTTCTTAAAAACACGCTATTTGTCATAACAGCGGGAATTAACTATAAAATTAATTAATTCAACTTATATGTTTGGAATTTTGTAAAATAGACATCATTTTTGAATTCAGAATATCAATTATAGCTTAGGGTGAAATTTTGGCCTTGTTCTGGAAAACTTCAATTTTTGATGAATAGTGAAACCACTAAGTGGTAGTTAAATAACTGATTTTTCATATAAATGAAATATTACCACTTCTGTGATTTGATTTTCAAAAATCCGACATACATGGTTGTCATTAAGAAGTAAAATGTGGTTCAATGAGATTAAAATAATTTTTTGGTGAATAGTAACTTTTAAGTTCTTAATCGCGATTAGAGGTAATTAGTGTAGTTTAAGGTACAAATAATGTTTTAATAATATGAGATGAGCATGACACTTGTCCTACTCCTATTGGATGAGTCATGGCCGACCAAGACAACCCATGGGTCAACTTGGGGACCCCATGGAGCCACTTTGGTTGGAAAATGACATTAATATATATTTATTTAATGTTAAAATTAAATTGACACAAACATGAGTTATTTTACTAAAACAGTTTTTAAGTGGGGTTACACAAGTCCAAATTTTGACTATAAATATTCATTAGAAATCTAAAAAGATTTCCTACATCATAGTATTTTTTTTAATAAATAAATTAAATTATTTATGACATCATTATGATGCAGCGATGACCTCATTATTTAACAATTTAAATAAAATGAGATGATAATGAAAAATCCAAGGCTTACACTTGTCCAAAGCCTATTGGATGAGGATATTTCGAAACCGTATCACCTTAGCCTCTAATTATATAAGTGTGGGACCTTTAGAATCCGAAAATCATTGTGAAATAATATAACATTTCAATCTTTCCAAAAGTGCCCCTCCTCTCCACTTATAAAAGGCCCCCACCTCTCCCACCTCATTTACACTTTCAAACCATTTGGCTCAGCCAAACTCTACCCAAATACTCTCCCAACTTCCCCCTCTTACTCCTAGAAGCCTTAGTTTGGGCAGAACTCTTCCCAAGGAAGCCTTTGTCTCAAATCAAAAAGAGTTACCCGATTTTGAGGTAATGTCTTCTCTAATGTTGTTTTGTTTTATTTTTCTTCTCCAACCCTCTAAACTCTTTTTATTCATTTCTTTTGTAACAACACCAGTATCCTCAATATACTAGGATGTTGTTATGAGAAGGATTCGAGCTACACTTACACACACCTACATCTAATGGTTAAAGAACATACGGTTTCTGTGGATGGCTAATTTCTGCCTCACGAAATGATGATTGTTCAAAACTCATATAACACCTTCAAAGGTGGCCATTAAGATGTCACTATTTTTATATATGATATATAATATGTTTATGTTTTACTTATGATTCTGTATTTCTCATTTATGGTATACTTTATGATTTCCATTATGGGTAAAACGCGATAATTTCATTTTAGGAAGTGCGGACTACCGCCCCCTCAAAGTGATTTGAATCGTTAATACCATATGTGGGATGTATAAAGGATGGAGTAAATGGTATTATACACTATATTATACTGGAATTATATTATACATTTATATCATTATGATTTCGTTCCATTAAATATGAAATAGAAATGAAAGTAGCGTTCATGCGTACGTACGGCTTACCGTCTCCATGAACGGTGCATTTCATTTCTTACCTCTAAATGTCATGTAATATTATGAATGAATGTATATACTGGATATATATGAGATATATGATATCTATATCATGAATATAATTCTGGATATAATGGATATTTCACCACATGAATAACTCGTAATTATAAGAAGTCTATTTTTGACTCAAGTACCAAATATCGACAAAACGACCGTTATTAACTTAAATAATTACATAATGTTCATAACATTGTAATAAGTGATATAAAAGAGATAATGAACTTGAAAAAGGTTCTTAATAAAGTAGATATTAACTCTAGTTTATTATTCAGGAGGTTAAAGAACGGTCGAATCAAGTCGGACACAAGGTAAGGGAATTTCTTAACCCAACTTCCATTCTTTGGGTTAATCTCCTACTTTAAAATTATGTCCTGATATTATTATGTATTATTTTGTATTCTTTATGTGTACCTATAGTGAATACACATAATATATCTATTTTATTTTAAAAATGATCTTTTTAAGGACTCCGTCTCAATCCCCTTTCATTGAGGCATATTTGGTTTTATACACAACTTTTTTTTACGGTGTATAAACCCCTTTGACTTTTACGTTTATTCAAAAGGAATCATTTTTATACGAAGAGTTTTACTAAACGACAAAAAGGGATTGTTTTTATTTCTGTACTTATACGGCGACAACGACTTCTCCGCCGCTGTGACCATTATTTGAGTTTCGGCTTCCTCTACAAGCCATCATTTTTTTAATGAAAAATAAATACAATGTTTTAACTTTCATTTATTTTGGTATTGAAAATGGTTTTGAAATCATTTTTATTATATCAATGTGTTGTATTGATATCTTGTGATTGAAATGTGGAAATGTTATGTTTCCTTTATGCATGTTTTATGTGATACGATTATGTTATGGTTTATGATATGTTTAAACCTATTCATATGAGGAATGCATTGGACTTAATAAGTGACGGGTGGAGCCCGCTATAGCTCCTCGATGCATCGGCAGGTCTCATGAGACAAACTAGTGTCTTGGCACAAGGCCTTGACAAAATCTTATTTGTGGTCTTGGCACGAGGTCTTGACTACGTGGTTATGATAGTCTGGAATTATGCATTCCATCATTATGAAAGTGGTTATTGATATTGCATGTTATTATTCGACCAGTAGAATATCCATGTGAAGATGTAAATGGCATTATCTAATTTTACTTTTGCCATATTATGATGATGTTCAAGTTTAAAAGGCTTTTGTTTTAGTCATACATTGCCTTAAATGTTTATGTTTATTTATGAAAGCTTCCGCAATATTTTTATCTTTACTGAGCATCTGAGCTCACCCCTTTCAATGTTTTAATATTTTCCAGGATGTGAAGAAGTATTTTATGAATGACCTGCAGGGATAGTCCGAAGAGGATAGAAGTGTGGACTATGGAGACTATGTTATTGTAGTTTTTCACTTTATGATGTAATGTAACGTTTACGAATGTATCTAGTGTTTCCAAGGCTACTAAACTAATCGGTCTTTTGAGACTTGATCTTTTGTGATCATGCCAATGTTACGAAGTAATGCACCGACTCTGGGTAGCTGGGGTCGGGGCGTTACAACAGTGATACCATTACCCAAAAAAAATAAAAATATAATCAAATAGTTGTGAAACTTATAAATTTAACAAAAAATAGAAAAAAATATCACAATTGTAAAATCATACAATATAATCAATTAATTTAATAAAAAAATGAAATCATAAAATAATGAAAGAATTATATTCGCAAACAAAAATAATTTCCTAAAACCCCAAAAACATTATTTTTGTGAATTTTTCACCAACATTAACAAAAATATTTTTATCAAAATATAGGAATATTATTTCAAGATTAGTTGATCACTTAGGGTTATAAAGGCCACATTTCTATAACGATTTTCAAACTATAATAACAACAAGAAATAAATACTTAAAACCAATTAATTGAGGTTCACTATATGCATTAAACATATCCAATTAGATCTTTTAAAGACCATATTATCATTGATATGAATTATAACAAGATCATATTAATAATTTTAATGGTTATTTTAGGACAGCATTTATTTATTTTAATAGTTGAATTTGTCATTATGTTTACCATATTAATCGGTGCATAAAAAATTAATATTTATGGAAAACATTTATATCATAAAATTTACATTTCCGTGAAAATAATGTGGATTAATGTATTCAAACATTCCATATAAAATTCCTATAATTAATGAATTTACTTTACTCAAGAATCCAATTAAACTAATTTAGTAAAAGTAATTAAATCGTATGATTGGAAAAATAATGTCTTGATAATGAGTGATTTTAAAAAAAATCCCCATAGACTCTATAAATTAAAATTTATGATTTACATTTATTGAAGAAAGATTTTGGCCAAAATATGTCATAGATTCAAAAGAATTATTAGTTTTGGAAATTTTAAAAAGATGTAAACAAACATCACATTTCCTTTCATTGAAATTATGAACTTTTATCTTTCACCAAGTCAATATAAAATCATAATTAATATCGAATACATAAACGCAACTGGTGAATGATATAGTTTTTTATTAAAAGAACAATAATTAACTCATCCACTAGTTTTTTGTTAAATAATTATACATTTAAAATGATTAATATTTCATTTCATATACCATTTAAATGAAAATATTATGGCATTAAAATCTGATCTAAATTTTAAAAAATAATTAATATTGTTAATATGAATCTCCATGTTTGAAATGAATAAAGAGTGAAACATAAATGATATTCCTAGATTAAATCCAGTGTTTACAAGAACAAAATTAACCACTACTTGTATCATGAAACCCTTAAAATATTTGGAAAACATTCATCCATTTAAATTTATTAATGATGATTAGGAATATTTAATTTTGAAAAAATTTAGTGTATATTGTCGTCTATAATATTGAATTAAAATTTATCCCATTTTTAGACCCCTCCCCCACGCTAAAAACCTACTATTGTCCCCAAAGATGGATTATAATGTGGAGGAAGGAGTTAAAATAGTTTGGGTTCAAATATGGTTTTCAATAACACTATTATAAATTTAAGTTATACCCATTGTTTCAAGGAACCATGGTCAACCGCGGCGCTGATATAACCTTGAGCTATACCAATGGTTTGAAAAACCTATTCTCATTGTTTGAAAAACGTGGGTATAGACTATAACCATGGTTCATACAACTATGGGTCTTCAATGTGTGCATATAGAAATCAGATATACCCACAGTTCAAGAATGTTGTACCCACAATTTCTAAATTGTGGGTATCGACCCATTTTCCAGTAGTGTGAGTAGTTAAAAATTTATGTTTATGTGGTAGAATGAGATCTACTTCACATGATAAAACAACTTTAAAAATTATCAAATATAATTTAAAATTCCCAAACTATTTTTTAATGATATAACTCAATTATTATGGATATAGGTATTAAAATAAGTATGGTTAACTATAAATCCCGAAAGAAATGACTCTTAAGTAATTTATAATTCTAAGACGATGGTTTAATTCTAGTTCTTATTGTGAATAAAAATTATATAATTTCATAATATTATCAAAAAAAGAAGGAATATTCAACCAAAAATAATTAGATTCAAGTAATTAATAAATTCTCCCCCATAGTTAACATTCATCCATAAAAGTATTACACATGAAATAGTTTTTTTAAATTACTTTGGAATCATGCAATCAGATTCACCAAATAAATTTTCAAGGGAGAGTAAAATAGTAATACTACCAAGATGGTTGGTACTATTCCTTAATCCTAAAACAAAGGATTTCCCTCATTTCAAAATTGTATTGACTTACATGGTATCTTAATTGAGGTTCCTACCGAAGTAAAATAATTAATAATATAAAATATTTTAAGGATGTAATATGGTGAGACCAAGTAATTAGTGTGTATGTGAAGTGAACTTGTTATGAAGATGAAAATATGGAAATAATCAGGGGTAGTAAATAATAACGTTGGTTGAATTTTATTTAAAATTAAAACCAAAATAAAAAAAGTTCCAAACCAAGGTTTTCCTCTCATAAAACACTATGTTTAGATTCTTCAACTGGAAATTACCATTAATATTATACCCATGATTACAAAGGGGAATATTTCATTGAGAATAATAAGTTAACTATTATATATAATTTTTTTATATTCTCTCTATACTTATAAAATACATGTATCTAATATATTTCTATATAAATATTCAAGGTCCTTATAAATAGGATTTCAATCAATATTAACTTCTTTGAAAAGAATTTAATAAACAGAACCCTAGATGGTTGGAAAAATTATAGATAAAATCATTATATTTTCTGGTAAAATCCTCTATGTTTCCTCCAGAACTTAAGGCACCCAAAGTATTAAAAATAGATGTAATAAATTTGTAATCCAATTCACACTCACCCAAGGTGTCACTCACATACTATTATTTCTTATTGAATTCATGGAAAAAATATCTATGTTCTCTTAATAACTCAATAATATCAGTGAAATAAGATTCATTTAAGAGGTGAATCATATAATAATGAACTAAAATACTATACCTTTCTATAAATATATCCATATTCTCACCCTTAACACTACTAATAAAAAGGTAAAAATCTCATTAAACTTATAATGTTTTAAATCAAAATCAATTTTTACCATAACTTTAAAATAGTTATTGTCTATTAAAATCCAAAAAAATAGACCTGGAAATATTTAGATGATAAATTGATAAGCCTCGCTAATAAAATTTGAGGCAATTCCAACACCTATTTAATAAGAATTTTCTAGAACAATTATTATAGAGTAGCTGCTAGCAGCCTATAAAAATGGTTTGTAAAAACCATTGGTATGAAAAAATTTACTCCTACAGTTTTCTAAAAACCATTAGTATAGGTTCTTAACATAAGATATACATCATTCCCTCTTCCACGTCCCACCCACAATCTCTAATCCCCACTACCCTGATGGCGATCTCCCCTCTCTTTTACCTTGGAGATCTTCCCTCTTTTTTTATTTTAATATTAAACAACAAATTAGTGACTAACTAATCCATAATAAATTATGTTGACCATCATTTTCATGCTTATATTCATATAAAAACCTAACTAGGTTCTTGTTAGGCCACGATTCTTTCTGATTCAATGAAAATGATTTATATATACTATTTTGTCTAGTATTGAATAATAAATTTGATTTTATTAGATATATGTATATATATGGATGTGTTTTCAAATTTAGTGATCCTTTAAATTTATATAAACCCAATATAATTTATTTTGTGCAATATATATTAACTAATTATATAATTAATTATTTTAGTAATTTTTCTAAATGAATTAGGGGGTTATGATTTTTGTCATTTAATTTTATTATTTTTATAATTGAGTGATCAAAATCATTGTATATTTAATTTCAATCTAAAATTATATATTATTTTTTATTTAATTCATTATATATTATTTGGGTTTTCAAGAGTATGAATCAATTATATCACATTTAATCTCTTGTTCTTTTTTTGGATACCTTCTTGTATGATTTAATTATTTTCATGTTTAATGTAGTGTTTTTATTATCATTTAAGAAATGATATATAGACATGTGACGCTAAATCATGAAATGATGCAATTATGAATTTTTTATTTATAAAAACAAATGTATCGAAGACAAGATTTTTAATATTGGGTGATACATTTATTTTATTTGTGAGTAAATTCTTCCAATGAAAAAAATATAATCATTTATTTGGATTAATTCTATATTCAATATAATAATGGTATTATAAAAATAATTGTTTCATATAGACATATTTATACAGTTGGATTATTTAATAGTTGTTTCTCACTCCATGTATTATTCCTTGTTTGGTTTTTTACTTGTATGCATGAGTTATAGAATTTTTCATTCTCTTATTCTTTGTTTGGCTAGCTACTACTATGCTCTGATATATTTCATGTTAAAATATTTTTTAATGAATTTTGGAATTACTATTTAATATATAGATATTAATACTACTTGTTTATATATAATTGAATATAAAAACTCTAGATATATCTTACTGATTGGATCTCAATTGAGTTTTAGATTTTTTTTGTATTTTTTTATAGTTTCCATTTAACAATGATTCATATGGAGGTCTTATACATTTTCCATGTTATAATTATTATCAATGGCCATGGTTAAGTTATAAAGTAGTTATATACAATTTAAAAAAAATTGTATTTCATATAAACTATTATGGTTGGTATCATAATGGAGAGATGAGATAATATTCTATTTTTCTTAAATGGAATGAAATGAGTGTTATGTAGAATTATATATGTGAATAGTTTCAATTTAAAAATAATCATGAGAAAGATATTGTGATAATTAAAGAATATAATAATATCAACACACATTATAAAAATATTTAAAATATAGATGTTTAGAGTGTTAAAAAATAATGGTTGATGTTAGGAATCCAATATATAGAGAGTGAAATAAAATTATAAAAATTTATTTTTAATATGGCTATATCATAGAAAAAATGTATATAATTTATAATATTTCCAGTGATTATATTACTACCTTATTGATGGAATTAATTCCTGATAATATTGATATTACCACATATCATTATATGACATGGATGTTGATTGAGTTTATGGGATATTATATTAATAAAATTTATGCTTACCCAAAACGATTTAGTTTAATCTAAGAAGAAATATAAGACCTTGATGATAATATAGAATGTGGTATATCATGGTAGAATCCAACTAGATATGGAACACCATTTCTTGTTCCACATAAATTTATGTAGAACATTCAATTGATTACATGGATAAAAATTCTATTCATGTCATCTAAAATCTCAACCAATATGTATTGATATTATCTAAAGATAACTAAATCTAATTATGATTTGGTTTATCCTAATGATGGATTTTATAGGTACATATCTGATGGCTCAAATCTTGATTTTTTAGTTGTGGTGTGTAATGTTAGGATGGGACTACCCTATGATGACTTTAATCTGTTTGTTCCTATTCATACACCTAAAATCATGATTCTAGTTTTAATTAACATTTATAATCATCCTTCATGGATTCATATAAAAAACCATTAAATTTCATATTATTACTAATATACGGAACTTTTGATGCTGAAAGTGATATATATGTCTAATTATAATATTTAATAAACTATCTGTAAGATAATTTGGATGTGGGTGTGTGTATATTTTATACATATTAAAAAAAATTATTCCATATCCCTTCTATAAATATGTGGAATAAAAATGATTTCACTACTTATAAAATGATGTTTGGATAGAGAAAAATGGAAAATTTTCATGTCCAATTTGTTTGGATAATTCAGGATATAGAGGACATAAATATGATCATAGTTTCTATTTAATAGGGAATTGGGGATTATTTAAAATTGATCATATATACATAAGGAATCACTAGTGGTTTAAAAATACTATAAACACAAAAATACACTTAAACATATGTTAGGAACAGATGTTCTTAATTAATTTAATCGGTTTAGTTTTTCATTATGGAATGTTAATATGGACTCTTGAAACAGGATGAATATTATTATTGAATCCACTTACAATTAGAAAAAATATCTTTTTTGAGTTGGCATATTGGTAAACCAATTTTTTATGTCATTTTTTAAATGTAATACGCATTATTAAAAATATATGTGTAATGAAACATTCAATTATGTTAAATATATATAGGAATACCCAAGATAACTTATTATCTCTATGTGACTTTATGTATTGGTGTATTATACCATAACTAAATCCCATGTGTATTAGTCGAAATAAATGACAAGATTTATAGGATTTCAATGTGATGGAACCGTTAGAGAAAAATAAATTTTTATAGGTGTTGGATAACATCAAGTTTCTTGATATATTTTCAAGCAACATATCTAAATGATTTAATATAAGATAATTTAAACTAAAATCCTTAAATACTAATTAATATCATGTCCTTCATCAAAAAGTTATTCTAATATAAATATATCATTTACTATACAATAATACAAGGTTAAAATGGATTATATTGTACCATTTTTATTCATTAATTTGTTATAAAAGTTTATCAAATTATTTCTTCATAAAAATGATGGAAGGATACCATTAAATTTTTGTGAGTTAGAGAAATATTTCTCCCTATAATTTTTTTTCATATTTGTTTCATCAATTAATGAACTTTCCAATTAAATATCTTCATGAGATACTCATTAATTTTTTGGTTGATGTATCCTACTAGAAATAATTTGTCCCCAAAGAAGTAAGATGTCTATAAAAAATCATATTGAATATTCCATTGTTATTGGTTATCTCTCTCACGAATGTATGTTTTTTTGTTTTATATATTTGTTTGATGTGAGCACAAGATAGAAACATCCAATGAGAAATTTAGATCGGAAGTATGGATAAATTGAGACCTCGTTTCCATCTCTTCACCAAATTGTAGAAATTTATTAGTCATATACATTAGTACATTGAGCCTTGAAAAGAAGGATATGGAATATTACATAGTCTTGTTTATCTATGGTTTTTTATTTCTATATCAATTAAGTAATTTAAATATGTATATGTTATCTCATAATATGTAATTTCACATATATCATGAACATTTATTATAATTTTAGTGACCCAAAATTTTTTAATGGAAATTCCCTTCTTATAATTATGGTATATAGTATAATCACATAAAATCACAATAAAAACTTTATAAATTAAGACTCAATGAAATAGAAAGTATTTCTATAAGTTAAATAACCTTTACTGATGAAATAGTAACTTGACCTTTGGAATGGTAACAAGAACCTGATGAATAGTAAACTGGCTTATAGATTAATAACCTAAACTATGAAAGTATAAATAAAATTTAGTAATATTATATATTAATCTATGATATAACTATACTATAGTATAAGAAACAAATGATTTGAAAATTATTAATTAAGTATTGGCGTTTTTATAAGTTATAAATATGTAATAAGAATTTAATAATTAATATAATGATTTAAAAGAAAATTTATTTCCAAAAATGTATTCGTAAATTAATATTTGTTTTGTCTTATGACTTGAAGATAATTTTATGAGACCTTTTTTTAGTTTTCAAACTGTTACAAAATCAGTTATAAATTTAAAATATGTAATTTCTCAGTAAATAATTATTCTAATTAAAAATAAAATTACTTATATATAGAAAATTAATTTCTTAAAATGCAGTTCATTTTTAATATCTAAATATTGAAAAAAATAGGGTGAATTTTTGGGATTTTCCTAAAATACTTGAATTTTTTGTTAATAATAAAATATGATAATTTATAGTAAATGGTAAATACGTGAATTTTTTAGTCATTTTTGTTATAAGGCTGAAGAAATAATAGTTAATTAGAAGTCACATGCAATAGTTACAATATTTAGTCATAATAATTATCAATAATTATTATCTTGATCAAAAATAATAAACTAATGATTAAAATAATGAGAACTTCCCCCTCTCCTCTACAATAAATACCTCCACCACCACCTCTTCACCTCACACCTTTAAATAATTGATCATTGTAAAAAATCTGCCCAATACTCACCCAAAATATAAATTCCATATACATGAGCTCTTGGTATCTTAACATGATCAAAACCATTTCCCTAGGGAGGTTTTTAAGGAAGAAAAAATCATGTGGTAAATTTATATTTTCTTTTCTTTTATTTTCATTTAAAGCAATTTATTTTCTTATTCTCTCTTCACCTCCTCTCATACAAATAGAATTATAACTTTGTTACCTTATATATACTGTAATTTTATTATGTTTTTTGAATATTCCATCATTAATCCCCTTTCTTCTCCGTTTTATTCTAAAAATGAAAATGTCGTTCGTGAGTTGTTAATTTATCACCTTCAAGGATGAAAAATTGTCATTCTCCATTAATGACATCATGTTTGGTCATAAAACCATTATATGTGTAAAGAAATATAATATATTTTCAACATCATATTTAATTTTTTTAATCATTATATATACAAGATTTAAAATAATAAAACAAAACAACCTTGTTTTGAGTAATAATCGCCCAAAATAATCCAAACGGTTATCACCGACATTTTATCTAATGATTCATACTCATTGAAAATATAAAAAATAATTATACGATAATATTAACATCTATACTTTCATTAATAACATATAAATTCAATTCCTTATTTCAATTTCCATTTTACATTAACTTCCATACTCTTATACAAGTGAACTGATTATGAAAACTAAGAAAATGAGAACACCCAAATGATAAAATTGAACACTATAACTCATTAAAATGACCATAAATGGACATAATAAAATCAATTTCATGTATAAAAAGTTGCATATTTAATTATTAATAAATCAATTTTTATTATTTAGTACCTTAACATCATGTGAAGAATAATTTCGGATATAACGTATGGGATTCTACCAGAACACCCATTTTTCTTGAGTGGTCCACTTTCTCTCTATTTACTCTAATGTAATGCTTATTTATATTTTTCACATCTTATAAATTCTATTTTTAAATTCGAAAATGAAGTATCTAGTTCATATAATCCTGTTTTGATGGTTAAATACATGTTTTTAAAAACTTCCCATATCAACTCGTCCCAATATGAAAGCATGATTCAAGGGAAGTTTCCTATTTCTTACCCACATCCAATTTCATCTGAAAATCTGTTTTAAGAAAAAATTATTTTTCTAAAATCACAAATTTTGTCATAAAAAATAGTCTTCATTCAATTATAGTTTTATGAAAACAAATATTCCTTTTATGATTTAAATTTTCATTAATATTTTCCTTAAACCATAATAAATTGATTCATTTCTAATATTTCATAGACACTCCTTCTACATATGTCCCCTTCAATTGGAAATAAGTTATCATGAATCATTCCTATCTTCACTTATGAATGTCCATGTATGTTTGGAATCCATTATTTCATATAAAATTTTATAATATGCTCTTTTTTTTGCCTTGTGACATGATAATGAAACTCATTTCATTCATTGTGTAATACATATGTATATTGTTCATGTGGAACAAGTATTAATGAACATGTTATGATGTGTTGACCTAGATAGTGGTCCATTTCATTTGGTAATTTTTATTGTCATGATATGTCATTCTGGGACATTGAGAGAACCAAATTCCTTTATAGTACATTCTCTACCATGTTATATAGTCTTGGTAGATGGCATTGACTCGTGTTTATGTCATGTTATATGGGTTTTCCACATTCCTATGATTCCATGATTATATGTTTTCATGGTACACATGTGATTATTACTTATATTAATTCATATTACATGCATTTTTGTCCATCATGTTATCCCTTCTAAATCATATACTATTTTTTTCTATGATTATTTAAATATATGAATTCTTATCCGATCCCATTCTTCATGTATTCCCCATATATCACATGTCGATGTTTGAGCTCAATGGATGTTAAGATCTCATTATGAAGATTAAATAAATAAAAATTTTATTGGATTTCAGGTTGTTTAATTATATACATGATCATCCAAAAACACTAGACATCATGATCCTTAGATTTTATTTAATGGTTATGTATCATTAAAATATTGAAATAATATGGGAAAAAGGCTAGGGTCGCTATAGTTGGTATTAGGGAAACAATTTAGTAATTTTTGGGTTAGGATTAGAAAAATATTTCAAAAACCTTATGGATAAGAATTTTTTATAATAAGACATTCCTAAATTTTGGTAACTATAGAGAATGTAGTATATTAAGAAAATAAATCCATGTCTGGATAATACAAGTGGATTTTGTTCTAGAACTGATGTACCTAGAAGTAACAACACTAACAAGGTGTTCTGAGACTAACTCAGGGTAACCTGGTACATGATATTAGGCCTTACTGCACACCTGGTTTGACAGTCCTGGGGGATATGATTTTTTAAATGCATAACCTCATTATTAACAATTATTAAGAGAAAAATTCACATAAGAATATATGCTAGGAAATAGATCATCAATAACATAGATTGTTACCTAGGTAATCAAAAGTTAGGATATACTTTTTGATTACAAGTTTATCCTTTTGAGTTCAATGTTATTTTTTTCAGCTTATTAGCTATGTAATAAAGCCCCTTAATTGTAATTTATTTTTCATATTTAATGTCTAGAAATAGAAAAACTTTTGAAAACAAAATTGATAGGAAATGTGACTATTACCCTAATGATTTTCCAAATATGATATGAATGGGTGCTAAAACTTCATTAATTTACTTTCTTAGTTGTCACATGTTATAAATAACATATTGAATTGTGTTTAATTCCCAATTTCTCAAAATAAATAAATCTTTTTCCCCAAATCCTTCATGTGTAAAAGCCTCTTATGTTAAGTGGATCTTCCAATCCCCTCCTTTCATAACAATGGATTAACTTCATTTAAAAGATATTTGATGTCTTGTTGTTCTCCAAAGAAGTGAATGTTGGGCAGGTGTTCTATCTCTTTGATGGGGGAAACAGATTAGTGGTGGACAATAATCATTAAAATAATATCCAAGGATGATATTGACTTAATGGATTTGTAGGAATTCAAGAAAAAAAAATTCAATAAATATTTTCACAAAAACCTCCCTTTTAAGATTGAATAGGAGTTCCCCTGACTATAAAATAGATATTATGAGTCTATCGGGGTGTATGAAGAAAAAATCATAAGTCTTGGATGATATGCCTTGGCATTTTCATGAAAATGGAAATCAAGGCGAAGTGATTATATAAAATATTAAATCTGATTCTAAGAAAAGTGTTGGTGATTCGAGACTTTAAAAGTTTTGAGGAGAATGTTTGTTATTCCCCTAAAGTTGAAATGATATCAGAGACTCTCAGTGGTCCCATGGTAATAAAGATAAAATAGGAACAGAGATATTAATATGGGTGATAAATCTTATGATGGAAATAAAACCCTACATCCCATGTGTCGGAAGTTTGGGAAGAAGCATCTTGGAGACTGCTTAATGAGAAACAATAGTTGATTTGAATGTGGAAGAGAGGGGCCTAGGGATAATAAATTATAAAGGTATATGAGGAATCCAACAAATTTGGAAGAATATATAAATTTTAAAATAAAAAATCAATCTATAGCGCATTGTCTCAACAGCAAGTATCATGGGAATTATACAATACATTTCCCAAATTTAAAGGTTGTTAGAGGAAATCAACAACAACCTCCAAGCTAGTATGAAAGGGAATATACTATCACTACTGCTAAGGTGGTGCCTAAAAATTATTCCTTGATAGGTACATTGGTTATTCATTCATGTTTATAAAATATACTATTTTCTTATGGTTCTATTTATTCTTCAATATCTTGCATATTTAGTAGAACTATTCAATCAACAACAACAAATTTGATGGTTGAGTAATTTTTGAGAATATAAAATGGGAAAATTATGGAATCAAAAGTATATAAATCCTCCCCAGTTAATTTTTGGGTACTGAACCACCAATAAATTTCTTTTCATAATCCCTTTGGTATTGTATAATGAAATATTGTGAAAGGATTGACTAACTTTATATAAATCTAACATAAACTATCGGGAAAGAGATATCACTCTTCACATCCCAAAGCATCCTCCAATTCTATATAATAGTAAGGAGGAAGATGAATACCCATCAGAATAACCATCTCAATTGTGGATATTTTTTCCTTATGAGAAAATATAGTTATCTTAATTGATTGAGACAAAAGAAAGAATCAAGCTCAAAAACATTCCCATTGTGGGGGACTACACTGATGTGTTCCCTAAAGAGTTTTCAATTATTCCTCATGATTGAGAGTGTAATTTCTCAATTGAACATATTATTGGATATATTCCTATAATAAAGACACCTTATATAATGATGACTGTTGATCTAGAAGGACTAATGAATACATGAGAATCTGGATAGGGGTTATAAATACCCAAGTGGTTCACCATGGGGTGCTCCAGTACTCTCATTCAAGAAGAAGGATGCATCAATGAGTCATTGAATTGGTTATCATGGGATCATTAAAATCATGATAAAGAACAATTATCCCTTACCACATATAGATAACTTTTTTGATCATCTAAATGGGGCCAATTGTTTCTCTAAGGTGGACCTTTGGTCGCGAAATCATGAACTAAAGGTGACAAAGAAATATATTATCATGTATTCCTTTAGAATGACATGTGGACACTACATTTTCAAAGGGATGCCCTTAATAATCAATAATTATCTAGAAATTTTCATGGATTTAATGAATAGAGTCCTTCTATATTACCTTGACATATTTGTGGTAGTCTTTATCAAATATATTCTGATTTACTCCATGAGAAAGGAGGAACATGAATATGATTTGTATGTTATTCTAAACAGATTATAAAGGGACAAAATATATACAGGTGTAGTAAATGGGATTTCTATAAGGATGAAGTATCATTATTGGGGCATGTCATCACCAAAAAAGGAATGTATTTGGACCCTTCCAAGACAAAGGTAATCGAAGAGTGGCCCAGGCCAATATATATGATTGAGATATATAGATTTCATGGTGTAGTTGGGTATTACTGGAAATTTATAAAGAAATTACCATGATTGTAGAACCCACTAACCATGTTGATTGATATTGGAGAAAACAATTTCAACACCAATTAATGTGAAGACATCTTTAAAGAGACAAAAAAAGGTATATCACTACACCAGTTCTCACACAATCAACAAGTGCGGAACTCTTTGGTATGTAAAGTGATTATTTAAGGATCAGATTATGATATAAACTAAAGGAAATTAATAAAGTGATATCCCAAACCACAAGGTAGTTTAAAATTCATCAAAAAAACTATCTTAAAAATGATTTATAGTTAGTAGCAATGATATTTCTGTTGAAAATATGGTGGAATTATCTCTATGGGGAGAAGTGTGAAATATAAACTGATCATAATTCCCTCAAATATATATTCACATATAAGGATATTAATATGTGCCAACAAAGATGCTCAGATCACTTCAAGGATTATGAATTCTCAATCTATTACCATCTCGGTAAAGTAAATAAGGTGGTAGATTCTCTGAGTAGAAAGGGTACTACACTATTATCAATGAAGAGAATTTAAAAAGATCCAATATTCTAATATTTGAAATGGATGGATATGGGAATCAATAAGGTTAAAACATCATCAATAATATATCAAATGATTTCTCAGACATCCATTATAGAGAAATTAAAGGATGCATAAAGGAATGGTTTGGAAATTTTGAAAAGGGTGGAAGCTATGAGAAATGGAAAATCATCAGAATTCAAAATAGAAAAGGAAGGGTCCATGAGATGTTGGTCAGGATTATGTGTACCATCCAATCCAAAGATAAATAAGGAAATTATAGATTATTCACATATCTACAACTTCTCTATTTACCCATAGATCACAATAATGTATCAAGATCTTCATGGAACTATTGGTGGTAGAATATAATAAATTTTATCCCTGAGTACACATCAATGTGCCTGGTATGTCAAAAAGTGATTGCCAAAAGGAAAAAATATTAGGGGATGAAACAACCATTAACCATACCAAAATTGAAAAGTGAAAACATCACCGTGGAATTTTTCACTATACATACAAAGACATTTAATGGAAATAATGTTATATGGGTTGTTGTGGATCATTATAAAAAGACAACTCAGTTTATCGCAATTCAAGAGGACTTATCATTGGATAAACATGCATAGATATATATATATATATAACAGAAGTTGTAAGGATATATAGAGTGCCACTATCGATTTCATTTTCTTGAGATCTATTATTACCCTTGAAGTTATGGAAAATTCATTAACATGTTTTATGTATTTAGCTGAACATTATTATGATCATTCATCCTCAGACTGATGGCTAATCAGGGATGACAATTCTGAAACTATGATAAATTTTGATAGCATGTTCTATGGACTTTAAAGTAGGATGGGACCAACATCTTCCGATAGTATATTTCTCTTATAAGAATATTTTCCACTCTATCATCCAAATAGATTTATATAAATACATTTATGGGAAAATATGCATAACACATTCATTCTGGGATGAGGTGACTGAACTTAAGTTTCTAGGACCAGAAATTGTCGATGAAGTGGTGGAAAAGGTTAAAATAATTTTTATCTCATCAAGGTTGTACAATGTTAGAAAAGGGGATATGCAGACAATCATGGATGGGACCACGAGTTTATGTGTGGAGACATGATACTTCTCTACATATCTCTATGGAAGATAATCATGATATTTGGGAAGAAATGATTGTTAATTCCTAGGTACATCAGCCCTTTGATATCCCTGATCATGTCAGAGTCATGACCTATCGACTAGCACATCCACATTTCTAGTCTCAAGAACACAATTTATTCCATGTATCTCTCTTGAAGAAGTAAATACCTGATCCTTCACATGAACAGAATTCAGAGGTGGTTTAGTTGCAAAATGATCTCTCATACTAGGAGCATCCAGTGAGAATAATAGATTGTAGAGATAAAGTTATATGCAATAAGACTAATAATTAGGACCATGTACTATAGTAGAACCATATGTAAGATAAGGAAACATGGTAACCTTAGGAAGTGATTAAGGAGAATTAACCACACCTATTTTCAACTTAGAATGTAAAACAAAATTTTGAGGGCCAAATTACATAAGGGTGTAGAATGTAATGGCCCATAATTTTATCAATGGAAATTTCCTTCTTATTATTATCCCATTTATTACAATCACATACAATCACAATAAAAATGAATAATGAATGAAATAAGAAGTATTTCTAGAAGTTAAGGAACCATTACAAATGAAATATAAACTTGAACTTAGGAATAGTAATATAAACATTATGAATTGTAAAATATCCAATTTAATAATAACTTCACCCATGAAAGTATGAATAAAAGTAAAGCCTCATATAAATGAATCTATGATATAATTATACCATAGTATATGTAAATAAATGTTTTGAAAATTATTAATTAAGTATTTAAATTTTTAAATATCATAAATTTTTAATTTAAATTTTTAATTAAAATAATGAATTAAAAGAAAAATTATTTTCATAAAATTTATATTTAAATTAATTTCTTTTGACTTATTATTTTTAGATAATTTTGGGAGACTTTATATAATTTTTCAATGTGTTAAAAATCATTTTTAGTTTTAAAATCTCTAACTTCCAAATAAATAATGATTTTAATTAAAAATTAAAATGTTAATATTTAGGAAAAAATTTTCATAAAGTATTTTACATTTTTTAATTCAACATCTTAAAAAATTTTAGGGTGAATTTTTGGTATTTTTCTAAAATAATTGAATTCACGGTGAATAATAAAATACAATATTTTATGATAAATTCTAAATACATGGGTTTTTCAGTCATTATTGTAGTAAAGATAATGTAAGAACAATAATTTAGAACCTACATGCACTAGTTATAGAATTTAATCACAATAATCGACGGTATGACTTATCCTGGTCAAAAATAATAATCTAATGATTAAAATAATGAGAAAACAGCCTTCCTGTTCATTAAAAATGTCACCTCTCACAACCACATCACCTCACACCTTCCAAGCATTGATCCTGGTCCGAATTTTGCCGAATACTCTTCCCAATACCATACCACAAGTCCAAGATATCTTACTCACATAAAATGTACAAAATCATTTCTCTAAATTTATTTTCAAGGAGGTGAAGTTGTTTATGTAAATTCCTCTTTAATTTTATTTCATTTTACTTTCCTGATATTATTTTTCTTATCATCTCCACACACCCCCTCACCCATATGGAATTATAACTCAATTTCCCTAAATATACTATAATATTATTATGTTTATAGAATAATAGATAATTAAACCTCTCTCCTCTTCCTTTTATGCTAAAAAACATCACTCATGATGTGTTAATTTATCGCCTTCAATGACAATAGAATTTATTTTTCCATTGAGGCCTTCTAGGCTGGTCATAGAACCATTTTTAAGTTTAAAAAATTTATAATATATGAAATATATACTATTTAATATTATATAATCATTATATACACATGACATTAAATAAAAAAACAAAATGAGTTCCTTTTGAGCGAAACCCGCCCAATAAAATCAAAACAATTATCACCAACAACAAATCTAATGAATCATCCTCAACCAAAAAAACTAAATGACCTATATAATCATTTTTCCACCTATATTTTCATTTATAACTTATAAACTCAATTATATAATTCTATTTCCATTCTATATTAACATCAATACTATTATACAAGTAAACCAATTTTGAAAACTAAGAAAACGAGCACTCTTGAATAATGAATTTGAACACTATAACTCATTAAAAAGTATATAAATGAACATAATATAATTAATTAAATGAATAAATGTTTTTGAAATTAATAATTAATGACTATAATTTTATTATTTAGGAAATTAAGATCATGTGCACAATTGTTTCGGACATAAGGTAAGAGATTATACCCACACCCCCATTTTTTCATTTGGGTTACTTTTCACTCTATTTACTCCAATGTAATGATTCTTTGTTTTTTTTGTAAAATTTATAATTCCTTTTTATATGTTACCAACTCATATATCCTTATCTTATCATCATTATTTTATGGGAAAATATAGGTTTTTAAAAGGATCCCATCTCAATTATTATTGAATAGAAAGGGTGTTTCATGAAAACTTTTTGATTTCTTACCCACTTCCATGTGCTCTCCATAATATGTTTTGAGACATAATTGTTTTTAAAAAATCACTCATATTATCATGAAAGACTACCTTGGTTCATTTCTAGTTTTATATAAATAAATATTTTTTTCCTTATTTAAATTTTCTTTATATGTTTCTTAAACCACACTGAAATGTTTCATTTCAAAAGTTTCTTAAACACTCCTTTTATATGCTTCCACTTCAATTGGACATAAAGTGTCATGACACATTGCTATTTTTTATAATGAATGTCCTTGTATGTTTTTAATCTAATATTTCATGGAGAAATTTTTGTTATGCTCCTTTTTTATTCCTTGTGACATGATTATGATACCCATTTCAATCCATGGGTAACCCTAATGTTCATTCTTCATGTATCACACATATTCATGAAAATATTATAATGGTTGTTCCCATATATATATTCAATGCATTAGGTAATTTTTAGTCTCATGAGACATCATGTTGCGACATAGAGTGAAGCTTATGAAGGACCCCAGAACACCCTGAGAGGAGAGGGTGAAACAGAGTGTCAACTTTTTCTTTTTACAGTTATGGATCTTATTCCCACATTGGTAGAAACTTGTTAAATATAAAAAAAAATGAATGTAAGGAGATGAAACATCACATTGACATGGTTCACTACAAAGGGATCTGTCTAAGGAGAAAACGTTAACAGTGTTTCAGTTGTACATAATTCCACTAATCTTCACTAGTTTGTGGATTATGAGGTTCGTACACAATCACTCTGGGTCAGGAACACTGACTTTACAATAGTTTAGGAATAGCTCATTGCATCCCTTGGATCACTTCCACCGACTCCCCCTAGCTCACAGCCTTTTGAGAAGCCTAACTCAGTTTATTGAATTGAAGGTTGATTTAGAATATTTGCATTGTTTCTTTGTCTCTGTTCAGCTCGAGACCCAACTTGCATCGAAGTCCTGAATTAATGCACTTTGAGGCACTAGTCCCACAAACCAGATATTCAAAAGCCTATCAGAGGCATAACACCACACTTGCACACAATAACTCAAATTGCACGCTAGATTTGGAAATTTTCATGATAAATGACTTTCATGCAACCCCTATTTTCTGTACAACCCTTATCATATGTACAACAACAACCGAATGGTTCACTTGGTCTTTTCAAACTAAAGGAACTTAATGCACGCAAGAATAAAAATCTGTAATTATTTCGCAAGAAAATATTTTTCACATTAGAGACACCATATTTTCTATAGAAAAATTATTATGTATTTCATGGGAATAGCTGCATATTTATTGGCCTATATTATCTGAGCATAAGTTTTAGACATGTATTTGTCAGTGCATGCAGGATTCTTCATGTGCACAGAAAACCCCTTTTGACGTCTCATTGGGCGCGGAATATATTTCTGAGTAACCTCATATTTTGCGCACATTTAATTCTTGCGTTCACTTTTTTCCTTCTCCATATTTTGATGCACTGGTTATAAATTACGCCTTCTTAACATGTTTCTAAACACCCTCCAATATTGCACGCAACTCTCTTTTCCAAAAATACTTTTCTTTATATTCGAATTTTTTAACCCAAAAAGATGGAAAACCCTGGGAAACTACACCACCTTCAATGATGTTTCTCACCAGAACTGTATGATCCCTTTCCTAGAAAACATCCTAAAATGCTTACAAGGATCAAAAATAAACACAAGCCATACTCTATTTCCTGCATAGAATTGTCTTGGTTCCAACACCTTATTCCTTTATGGAACTTTTCCTACTATGTTATATAGTCTTGGTAGTTATCATTGACTTATCTTTATGCCATGTTATATGTCGTTTCCACATAACTATGATTCCATGATCATATATTCCCATGTTATACATGTTATTCTTACCTATATTTATTCATTTTCCATGCCTTTTATTCTCTCATGTTATGACTTCTAACCAATTTTCTATTTGTTATTTCTATTCATATTTACTTACTAGGCTTTTTAGATTATCCCTTTTTTCATGTATTCCCTGAGTTATCCTATGAAATTTTTTATCTAAATAGATGTTAGGATCAAATTATATAGATTAAATAAAAGATGTTTTTATTTTGGTTTCATGGTGTTTAATTATGTACTTAATCTTCTAAATAATCTATAAATTATGATCTGTAGATTGTATTTAGTAGTCAAGTATGATTAAGATTATGTAATGATATGTGTAAAAGGCTAGGGTCTCTATAATAATTATATTAGGTAATATAAAAAATTATAATTATATTTCATTATTATTTTACTTATAAAAAGAGATAGACTTTTTATAGAAAATACTTTCCTTCTTGGTTAAATTCATTGTTATGACCATTACATTAATAAAATTACAATATAGAAATTCATTTAATTGAATTATTATATATATATAAATGTCAAATATTTATTTTACCTATTTAATTGGTCCATCAATAATTAAAAGAATTTTATTTTTGTCTTAATTATTTTGTTTGTGAATGAAAATATTTTGAAATCAATACTTAAAAAAATTTATAACTGATCATGTGGTGAACCTGAGAACACAACATGATGGAGTTATGTTAACTACAATAAAAGGTTGTTATGACCATGTATTTAATAATCTCCCTTACTATGAAAACGTTTCTTGTTATGGATTTTATGTTATAATAATGTTCTTAAATTACTACTCTCATGGTTGAGTCATTATGATGAAGTGAAAATTGATTGATTTAATGAGACAACATGGTCTATTTTTTGATGAATATGGATTTAGATTTATTGACATTACAGAATTCCTAGATACTAATGAACCAAATATTTTGAGAATAAATGAAAAAATGGGGTTTATGTTAAAGATCATATGATACTTGATTATGGTATCATTATTGAAGTCATCCCAAGACATATTATTCATGATGATGGGGATAAAAATGACTCCATTGATTCACCTATTGGTTTTGACCAAAATATTTAATTTTATGAAACAATTTTTCAATATTTTAGAATAGATGTTGAACCTAAAGTAGTGGTGGGTAATAAATAGAAGAAACAATACATGTTCATAGTTAATTTTGTTTATATTGAAGTGGTTTTCTAAGGTTCTCACTATATTAATTACTGTAATTTTATCATAGTTTTGATTGTTATATTTTTTTTAGTTTTTATTGTTTTCATTTAATTTAAAAAAAATGTATTTAAGTTAATATAATTGGGTTTAAAAATATTTTTAAAAACATATATAACCTAGTTTTAAATAATTGTTTCTAAAAATGATCTTAAATAAACATATTTAAAATTGTATTTTAAAACATTTTTTAAAAAAAAGTTTCCAAAAAGGATTAGACAGTGTTATTAATATAGTTGGTAACCCAGGTTTTAACAATAGGAGGTTATGATATTCTTTATGACTTGTTTGAAATTTAATTTCTATGAATTATATTTAAAAACTATTTTTAAAAAATGTACAATTAAAAATTGTACGTATTTCTAAAGGTGTAAATGAAATTAAAAGTAATAGACTTTTTGATGATGATTAAAAACTACGTGACCTATGGCACTCTACCATGGTTCCTTTAGTGATTAAAAAAAGTGAAATATTTTTTTTCAGCACTACTTTTAATTTCATCTTCTTATTGTTTAACAAATTTATATCATGGATATGAATCTGAACAATAGATTACCTCTACTCAGCATACTAGTAGCGGTCTGCAATAAGGAAAATTGAGTTCCACTTTTACTAGAGGTAGAAAATTCACCTGTTGTACCTATTCACACATGGACCCTCTAGCTGACATCCCATCTACCACGCTTTTTCCTCCTCCACCTGAGATGTGGTGGTTTTCCCGCCTATTCTTCCATAATCATTTTTTAGGTTTTATTTCTCATATAAAATTTCAATATCCTATTATGTAGCCTCATCACTTCTATATTTCTATTACCATGTCTACACTACCTCCATTTCTTACACCCTCTAGTCTAGGATCTAATGATTTATTATTTTAGCTTTTACTCCACACCATGTAGAAGAATCAGAGCATACATCAGAATAACCCCATCCTTTAGAGGGAATTGATACATAATATCTGATATATCCATCAGATCATAATTATTATCTTATATTAGCTTTATTTGTATAAAGTTTTAAGCTATATGAAATCAAATTTTTTACTTGTAATCTATAGTAATTAGAC
The DNA here is from genome assembly GCA_963277665.1 of Viscum album. Classification (NCBI taxonomy): domain Eukaryota; kingdom Viridiplantae; phylum Streptophyta; class Magnoliopsida; order Santalales; family Viscaceae; genus Viscum; species Viscum album. The sequence goes on along the minus strand of OY728132.1, from coordinate 1,271,356,287 downwards.
CTTTTTTATTTTAATCTTACATAATGGGATCTTCTAGTAGGTGACATGGGAGAACTTCTATGAATAAATCCTAGAATATTCAAGAATAAATCAAGGTATATTATAATGATGATAACCAAATGATAGGTAAATATTCTAGAAAATTTAGAAGTTTCATGGAGACGTTATCCAATTATAATGATATCATTCTAGTTAAAACAGTCTCTTGGAGACAAATTAGTAATAAAATAATGGAGGATTCATTGGTTGAGATATGGGAATGAATTTTTTAAAAAATTTAAATATATTTTACTTATATGAATTAAAATGTTTGTCATAAAATTCATTTAAATTTCTAGACATTTATGTTGATAAGGAGGAATGGTTGATGGAAAATGGGTAATTTTAGAGGTCATGTTAATATGAGATATATAATGGTTGGAAGAGTATAGTGGGTTCTGAGTTAGAGGGTGTACTATTATTTAATGACTATCCAGCTACACAGTACCAATTAATGATTGTTTATTAGAAGAGTAATGAGTTTAAGATATTCTTTAACTTTAATTTTTTTTATTGAAAATTTAGTTCTTAATAATTGTAATTACTTTTTTAGGATTTTTTATATAGAAAAAAATATTCTATGAAGTAAATGCACAATTTGGGGTGCAGTATAATGAAAGAGAATGGGAAGTACAAGGTACTTTTTATGAAAAACAAAATTTTTATAGGCACTAACATAATTAATCAAAACCAAATATTTAAACAACTTAACTAAATTGAACATAATAAATGTAAATAGAATATAGTAAAAACATATATAACTAACTAAACCATCCCAAAAATTATTGAATAATACCCACTAAATCTAAATTGAATTTATCCTAATCGAAAAAAATAAATATTATATAATCAAAATTGACCAAATCTTGTCTAATCAAAACCCACTCTAAAAGGATTTGGACCAAACCAAAAAATAATAGATAAAACAACATTGAAAAGAACTAAATAGATTGTAATCCATTTAAATGAAAAAAACCAAAATAGAGATAAAAAAATCATTAGTCAATTTCTAATCGAACAATAACCACTCCAAAAAATGGAAACAAATTTCATGACCCAAAAAATCAACTATGTCACACAATCTAACTCAAACTATACTCCACCAAACAGAATCCAGCAGACTAGAACTCTAATTATGTGAATCTGATGAATGTGATATAATTTAAATTATACCGATTAAAACCAAACTAATCGAAATTTAGTGTAATTGAATCATCATGAAATAAATTAAAGTAAAATTAACATAATCATATTGAATGGAATCCATACAAAACACATTGAACAGATTTGAAAAAAATAAGCTGAAACTAGATGGAAAATATCTGACTTTCACTATAAAAACAATAAAAATTCAAAATAATGAGGATAAAATTAATTTAAATAGATTCACATAAAATAGAATTGAATTTAATAGAATTGACCCCAACTAAAAAAATTCAAAACCAAACCAAATAAAACCAAATAAAATAAAATTGAATTGAACTGAATTGAATTGAGATGAAACAAAATATCTCAGAATTAACTACATTGAGAAAATAGACTATATTTGAACCATGATTAATTTATCTTGATATATAAGTGTGTTGTCATCCTAAAAATTATTACTTAAACCAAAATAACTCAAAAATTTGAAAGTAAATGAAAATGAATGAAAATATTTAAAGCTAAATTATTTATAAATTCAAAAAGACTCAATAAAAAAATGTAATAAAAATACTATAAATATACATCTACCTATTTAATCAAAGTTCATTGAAATTTAATCTATTTTTCTTATTTTGATCAGTCTAATATTAGTTAATGAGTTAATTATTTCTCAATTTTATATTATTCAATAATTTAGTCTTATCGTAATCAATGTAATTTGCAGCCATCATAACTAAGCCTCAAAGGTCATGTACCTCAAGAAAAAAAATTATTGAGTTGGAAGGAAAATTTGGAAGTATTGTTAATGAGTAGACAGTAGATAATATTAGGAAACATTTTATTGGTATTCATTTTTACATAATTAAAAATTAAATATCATATTTATATTATCAATATTGTGTTGGGCGGAGAAAAGGAGAGTGATGGCAAGAGGGGGGTGAATTGCCTTTTAAAAAAATTATCAATTTAAAATCAAAGTAAAAAGTGCAGCGGAAATAAATGAGGCAAAACACAAAACTTGATAACAGATTTCGGCTTAAACCAAAGCCTACGTCTCCGCTCCCAACTCAACCGTTGAGAGATTTACTACCGCTTGCTTTTTAATGGTTTTAGCAAGAAACCCACTAGACTTTAAGGTTAGTCTAGAACCTATTACAGCTTGCTTTTGATGGTTATGCAGGAACCCAATTTCTTTTAATGGTTGAAAAAGAACACACTAGCCTTCTTACAGGTGAAGGCTAGCTCACCTTTGATTCAAACCTTTTAAAGGGAAGGCTTGACTAACCTCTTAACACTTTGAAGGTGGTGTGAAAACCCAAATTAAAGGATGAGAGAAAGAGATGGGGTTTGTAGACACAAACCCAAAATGATGCTCAAAATGATAAAACAATAAAAACCATAATGGGAGAAGTCTTGGGTGCCAATGGATTGAAGGAGTTGATGAAGAGCGCTCCCAAGCTTCTATGGTGGTTCTCCTTGGATGTGGAATTGAGTTGGAGCAAGTAGGGGTTCCTTGAAGGAGAGGTTCGCCAAATAATGGAGAAATGTTCCCGTGGGCTTCCGTGTGTTTCTGGGGATTCCTAGTCCTTTATTTATAGAGGGGGAACCCTCATATGGCCTTTGGAGGTCTTCGGAGCCGTTGGAGAGGCCTTCGGAGCCGTTGGGAGGAAAGTGGACAAGTCTGGTCAAAGCCCAACGGCTAGTTTGACTGGCTCCACCGGCTGACCGGTGCTTGGCAACTGGTTGGCCGGTGCTTTGAAAAAGGAGAGGCCTTCGGGCTCAGGCACCACCGGCTGGCCGGTGAGGAGGCCACCGGTTGGCTGGTGCTGAGGCAGTAGCAACCTGTTCTGTCTGGGTTCCACCGGCTGGCTGCTGGTGGTAGACCGGTTGGCCGGTGGTCTGGACAGAGGGATGCCTTCTGTCCAGGCCTCCATCGGCTGGCCGGTGGTCATCCATCGGTTGGCTGGTGGACTGAAAATCAGTACACTTTGGCTTCTTGCTTTCTTGGCCCAATTCCTTGGCCACCTATCATCCAAAAACACTTAAAACAATATTAGTAAAATAAGAGAGTGATTGTGATCATGAAAATTAAAGCACGAGGGGTTCGAGAGGTACAACAATCTCCCCCTATTTTGATGATCACAATCACCAAGAACAAGCAATGTAAAAGATTGAAATGAGCAAAGCATGAGAGAATGATTTCTCCCCCAATCAACCAAGAATTTCTCCCCCTTTGTGATTATCAAAATAGCACGGGGCATAAAACTTGATTGAGGGAAAAGTTTGAAAAACAAGATAGAGTTTTTAAAACAATTAAAATTTTTGAAATTTGAATTGAAAGTTTTAAATTGAAAATTTTGAATTGAATGTTTTTAATTGAATGTTTTGAATTGAAAGTTTTGAAAATAAAGCAAAAAGGCTTAAACGATCCTAACTCCCCCTAAATAAAAACAACAAATCACCGGGGAGAGGATTTTGAAACCGAGACAAATTTTGGCCCGGAGAGACTCGCTAAAAAGGATTTTTCAATCCATACTTGTCTAGTGGCGGGTCTTCTCCTATGAAATTCATCGTTAAAGAAAATGGATTTGGGCCTTCCATACCGGGCATTTTTGCAATTGCACTCATACACTAAGTGCCCAGGTTTTTTGCAATAGTTACAAAATTTAAATTTGCAGATCCCCCTTACAAAAATAGTTGGAGGATGGGAAGAGGAAGCTTGCTTGGAATAGCCAAGACCTTTGGTGGTTCTAGATATGCGTTGGGAACCGAGTAATTTGGTCAAATTTTGTTCACCTTGGGTGAATTTGGCAAGAGATTCCCTTAAATCTTTGATTGTTAATTCCATAGAATCAACATTGGGAAGATTTTGGATTTTGAGGGACAACTCCTCCTTTTCTTTGAGAAGTTGTTCCTTTTCGGAAGAAATTTTTTTGAAATTCTTTTTTAAAGCAACAAATTTGGAAGAAAGTTCGTGAAAACCTTCCTCCAATTGATCTCTAGCATGTTGGAGATCCTCATAAGACAAATGATTAAAAGAATTTGAAGAAATAGAGGAAGAGTAGTCGGAAGAGGTTACCTCATGAAATTCCATTAGGCATTTTTTACCGTTGTCACTTGAGGAGGAGGAGGAGGAGGATGTGGAGCTATCACTCCATGTGGACTTGAATGCCTTCTTCTTTTCCTTTTGCTTGGCCTTTTTCTTGTTGAGTGGACAATCGGGCTTGTAATGGCCATTCTTGCCACACCCATAACATGTTACCTCGGGCTCGGATTTTTCGTTGGGTTGAACCTTGCGGGACTTCTTCTTTTTGTGCTTCTTCATGAACTTGTGCATTTTGCGGGCAAGATTCTCCATTTCGGAATCGCCGCTTGAAGAGGAAGACGATGAGGAGGAGGATCTTTATTCTTGTTGAACTTTGAAGGCGATGTTCTTTGGAACTTTGATCGGTTTGCCTTCCTTTTTAGCTTGCCTCCTCATGGTGATCTCATAGGTCATGAGAGATCCGATGAGCTCTTCGACCGGCATGTTCTTGACATCTTTTGCTTCTTGAATAGCCGTGACTTTCGGTGCCCATGTGCTTGGTAAGATCCAAAGGATCTTCTTGACCACCATTTCTACAGACACATCATCACCAAGGGACTTTCTCCCATTGCAAACATTAGTAAAACGTGTAAACATTTCAGTTATATTTTCAGATGGATTCATGGTAAAAGACTCAAAATCTTGACGGTACATATCCAATCGAGTATCCTTAACTTTGTTGGTCCCCTCATGGGTAATCTCCAAAAGTTTCCAGATTTCATGTGATGAGGTGCATGTGGAAACTCGATTGAATTCATTACGATCAAGGCCGCAATGAAGAGCATTCATGGCTTTGCCATCAAGCTCGAAATTTTTAATATCGGCTTGGGTCCATTTGGATTCATCGGGAGAAAAATAGAATAACCATGCATGACAATTTTATAAATAGGATAACCTATACTTCTAAGAAAAGTGGTCATGCGGGTTTTCCAATAAGTATAGTCGGTTCCATCAAAAAATGGAGCACGACCTAAAGAATAGCCTTCGGGGGCGAAAGAAGATGAAGCCATCAAAAAGGATCTTGAATTTGAAACCGGTGAAGGTATTACTCATATTTTTCCTCTGATACCAATTGTTGGGCGGAGAAAAGGAGAGTGATGGCAAGAGGGGGGGTGAATTGCCTTTTAAAAAAAATTAACAATTTAAAATCAAAGTAAAAAAGTGCAGCGGAAATAAATGAGGCAAAACACAAAACTTGATAACGGAGTTCGTCTTAAACCAAAGCCTACGTCTTCGCTCCCAACTCAACCGTTGAGAGATTTACTACCGCTTGCTTTTTAATGGTTTTAGCAAGAAACCCACTAGACTTTAAGGTTAGTCTAGAACCTATTACAGCTTGCTTTTGATGGTTATGCAAGAACCCACTTGCTTTTAATGGTTGAGCAAGAACCCACTAGCCTTCTTACAGGTGAAGGCTAGCTCACCTTTGATTCAAGCCTTTTAAAGGGAAGGCCTGACTAACCTCTTCACACTTTGAAGGTGGTGTGAAAACCCAAATTAAAGGATGAGAGAAAGAGATGGGGTTTGTAGACACAAACCCAAAATGATGCTCAAAATGATAAAACAATAAAAACCGTAATGGGAGAAGTCTTGGGCGCCAATGGATTGAAGGAGTTGATGAAGAGCGCTCCCAAGCTTCTATGGTGGTGCTCCATGGATGTGGAATTGAGTTGGATCAAGTAGGGGTTCCTTGAAGGAGAGGTTCGCCAAATGATGGAGAAATGTTCCCGTGGGCTTCCGTGTGTTTCCGGGGCTTCCTAGTCCTTTATTTATAGAGGGGGAACCCTCATATGGCCTTTGGAGGTCTTCGGAGCCATTGGAGAGGCCTTCAGAGCAGTTGGGAGGCAAGTGGACAAGTCTGGTCAAAGCCCAACGGCTAGTTTGACTGGCTCCACCGGCTGACCGGTGCTTGGCCACCGGTTGGCCGGTGCTTTGAAAAAGGAGAGGCCTTCGGGCTCAGGCACCACCGGCTGGCCGGTGAGGAGGCCACCGGTTGGCCGGTGCTGAGGTAGTAGCAACCTCTTCTGTCTGGGTTCCACCGGCTGGCCGCTGGTGGTACACCGGTTGGCCGGTGGTCTGGACAGAGGGATGCCTTCTGTCCAGGCCTCCATCGGCTGGCCGGTGGTCATCCACCGGTTGGCCGGTGGACTGAAAATCAGTCCACTTTGGCTTCTTGCTTTCTTGGCCCAATTCCTTGGCCACCTATCATCCAAAAACACTTAAAACAATATTAGTAAAATAAGAGAGTGATTGTGATCATGAAAATTAATCCAAGAGGGGTTCGAGAGGTACAACATATTGTTCCCTCAAGGCCCATGATGATAATGAAGATAAAAACATCAGGCCAAATAATAATTTGAGATTGTTATTAGGTCTGGAGAACTAGGGTAGTATCTGATGTCAACCTAGTAAGAGAATAATCCACACTAGTTATTGGCCCCCAATGAGTTCCAATGAAGGATCTGATAGTAATAAGCTACAAAATGTTTCTGTAGAAGCATCTAAGGCCAAAAAATTGGTACACATGAGAACACAATTAGTAAAATATATATCGAGCAGTTCCTAAAATCTATGACACATATATTTCTTTAACTTACATCATAGGATTATAATTTTTTTCATTTATATCATTAATATGCTCATTATATGATACAATAGGTGATAGAATTGATGGTTCTAGTGGTGGTCAAGGTGGTGATACTCATTGTGATTATGATGATGATAAAGATGTTGATTCTAATGAGTATGTCTGTAGTACATGTCATTATTATGAATGAAGTGGTAGTGGTGAGGGATATATTTATCCCATTCATTTCTTATTTGAAAGTAAAGATATAAATGTGTGGGTGGTGTTAAATAACTAAAACAGATAATGTATGTGGATTGTATTTGAATGTTATAATATTTTTATGTTTTGAAAACAATTAATATAGTAATTTGTTGGTTAGATTATAAATGTAAAATATATGTACTATATGGAATATATAATATTGTTGTATTTTTTTATAGTTTTTCGTACTTATAGTGTGGAACTACAATATGGGACTATGAATTATGTAGGGGAGGTAAAATTATACTAATGGTTTACCTGAACTATGGATATACATCTATACCAAAAGTTTATTTTAAACCATTAGTACATAAAATCTCACATGGTATATAACAATAGTTTGAATGAAACTATAGGAATATCTATATAGTGACGGCTTAATACTCAAAGGATCATAGAATCATTAGTAGAGAGTATACCATACATTTTATGGATGAAACCAATTATTTAAAACCATTAGAATGGGGTAGATTTCTGGAAGTTTATAAATACAAACTATTATAATGGGAGGGTATTTCTTGACAATAGTGGTGTGTGAGTGGTGATAACTATTAGTAAAGAACTATAATTTTTTTCATAATCCTTAATAATTATTTCCATAATTCTTCTCTCAAGACTCTATAATATTTTAAGTATCTATGTGGACCCAGATTAAAAAAAAGTAACCCTTAAGTGTTAATTGAATGATTATGGAATTATTTATATTAACGGGTCATGAGTATTGACCCAAATATCAAACATAAACACCTATTAGACACATCAATAAAGTTAAATCTATGTTTAGATTCCATGAATATTGATATTATCTTGATAATCACCAATTTATAGGGTCAGGTTTCCCATTTAAATATCAATAACCACCCCACCTATAATTAGGATGGACTACCTGAAATTGTAGCCAAATTCTGTCACATTACATATCAATAACATGAAAATTAGTGTAAAATGTGGGACTCCATACACTAATTAATTAAGTCATATACAATTTCAATAGGAAAAGTAATTAAACTATTATCTAACTGAAGAGAAAAAAATATTTATTTCAACTCCCCAAGATCCATCTATTGAAATAAATTATAAGAAACTAGGTTGATACTAGCTCCTAATTTACATAATAAATTTAACCCCTCACTTTCACATATTTTTTAATATATAACAAATATTTCATGGTCTCTCAATTTTGGAAGTAATATCATTATAGGGACTACACTTCACCCATTATTTAGGTTTATGGTGGAATATTATTCCTATTACCGTTTAATATTTAAAAACCTCTTGAGAAATTTTATGTAATACAGATTTAATTTAATGATTCAACAATGGGATTGTTCATGATAAAAGTTCTAAATTTCAAAAACAATTTTATATAATTGCTTTCATTAGTTTTTATTTTAACCCATTGTGGGAATGGTATGGGATGAGAATAGTGACATAAGATAGATTGATTTTTTTATTTCTAATCTATCCAAAACATCTTTTTACCTTCCGTAAAAAATTCCCACTTCATTTTTCTTTCGTCATGACATTTTTCAATTGAACATTTATCATTTTGTTTATTGTGTACCTTTTTGTCTAGTTATCTTTATTTATTGATTCTGAGATTTTAAGTTTATAATTTATTTTAATCATTTATCTAATCCTCACATTGAACAATATTAACATGTTTAAGATTTTTCAGACCTAATTTGGTAGAAAAACCAATTTAATTTTCTCCACGATTTTCTTACATAATTTAGGGAATATGTCCCTTGTCCCTATAACATTGGTCTCTAGAGGGTTATCCCTTTTTTGATTCCCAAATATGAATCAATGAATTTTTATCTTTTTTAAAGAAAAAATTTAAACCAATAATTTTTTTACATCCAAATATTTAACTCAGCATTCCATTTTGAATATTCATCACCATATTTATTTTAGAAAGGTATTTAGGTGGTGGGAAACAAGGGGGATGACAGATTTTAAGACTCATGGTCTTTTTTATGAAATTTTACTATGATTTAATTAGTATTGATTAATGTTTTTTGAAAATGGGTCATCTCTAGACTATATTCAAGGATCATACCCAAAAACACATTCATTTTTAGTGGGTTGGGTAGGAAATTCGAAATTGCGATGATAGGTTTTCGAGTTCCCAAACATAATATAATGTAGGAATTTTTTTTCTTAGAAAATTGTAATCAACTACATCATCACTAGGGTTTTTCTAATTTATAAATATATTTATATCCCTATTAATTTTATGTTATAAATTTTTAGAAACTATATACACTTTTATATTAAGATCCTCATCCCCTCAAATAAGTGAAATCACCACTTGAACAGTGGAAATCTATATTATAATTTTATGGGTAAGGATATTATAAAATATCTCTATTAAGAGATATAGAGTAAAATGGTTGTTGGTAAATTTCCTATAAACCCTCTAAAACCATACCATCTTTCATGAAAAGGATCACCTTCAACCAGGATAAATCATGTTATTTTTTGCCTTACCTTAGTAACAATTTCTAAAATAAAATTTCACCACAAATACATTTAAGACTTGGACAATGACCCACTAATAAAATTTCAAATTAATAAAATATAAATATTATAAAGAAATTGGTGAGCATGGTTGAACACTATTAAAGGAATTCATGTGAATACTAAATGAGAATAAAATAATAAAAATAAAACCAATATGAGGTAGTTAATAAATTAAAAATTGAAATAGAAAATGTGATGAAAAAAGTGAAGAAAGTGTAAGAAAATAAAGTAGAAAAAGTAAGAAAGGGAATAATGTCCAAACAATGATAGATTTAGGGGAAAATAGAAATGAATGATCATATTAAGTAATTAATACACATGTATCATAATTAAAAATAGATGTGTGAGAAATAATTTCAAAAAGGGAGTTAAAGAACATAGCAACCACATAGTGTAAAACGTTTCTTAATTATTTATCCTATAGGATAAAATATTAATCAATATAAATAAAATAAGTGATTTTTTAATTTATAATATATAACATTGAACAATTATAATTTATGTACTTAATTTTAAGTTACAAAGGAATAGTATTCCTCTACTATTCTCTTGTTAGTGCATGGAATGGGGAAGAAATTTATTGTGACAGTAAGAACCTTAACCTATAGTTTTATAACTAAAAACAAGTTGTTTGTTTTTTATTTAAATAGTTATTTAAAGATACATAGTACTATTATAGCAGTGGTCCTATTCCAATCAAGGTTCTAGAAAATAAGGCATAGCCTTAAATTTTTTTTGATTTTACAAAAATTACAGAATAACTTAATTGTTTCATCCATACTATCACCTAATATATATATTCAACATCTAAGGAAAATTTCAAAAATCATATTTTAAACATAGGTTGTGCATAAAATTTTCTTTTCAGGGGTTTTAAAACCATTAAAACTAATTTTATATATACACGTTTAAAAAATAATTCAAAACATTTTATATCAAATGTATATAATTTATATATATGATAATTTTAAGAAAATAAAAATTATATATCATTTCCAAAATCCATTTCATAATTATGGTATAAAAATGGAATTATCCTTTAGAATAATTTGTAATAATATTTATTTTTTTGATTTAAAAGATACTTAAATGATCTTATAAAGACAATGTGGCCACATGGTGATATCACTAGTAGGAAAACATCCCATTGAGGTCATGAGTTCATTCTATATTCCTCATTGTATCATTTTATATGAAAGTAAATATTTTTAAGAAACCATTTTTTTGAAAAGATTTATTTCTCATAAATAAGAGATTCAGAACCATTGAAACATTTCATAAATTTACTTGAATTATTTTCACTACATATAATAATTATATATCCACTATAATTTTTTAGAAACTCTTTTTTCATAAAATACAATAGATGTTGGAGAATTACATGATTTAATAAATTAAAATGTATATGTTAATAATAAATTGGAAATAGAAGTTTAGTAAAAATAAACTGAATATCTATGATGTGAAAAATTAATGGCCATGTTATTAGGAAAAAGTAATGTCCAGAATTTCAAATGATTACTTTTCACATTATATAGAAAATAAAAATTTAAATTATAAATTTTAAAACATAACCCATTCTCATCATATATGAATTTGTAAAAAAAATCATGCAGATAAATTAAAAGAATCAAATTTTAATAAAAGAAAAATTAATTTCCATATAAAGAAAATTAGTTTTTTAAATATATATATATATATATATAATAACATATTTTTTCAAAAAAAATGTCATTTTCATAGAACAATAGTTTAAAATAAAATCATATATGTTAAAAATAACAGATCATTAATAAAAAAAATTATTTCTATTAAATACATAATTTTATTAATTACATTACTAAAATCCTTACTAGAATTATAAAATATTCCCTCACATATTTTGGTATATAAATCGTACATTTTTTTGAAAAATATAATCCCTATAAAACGGGTTTTTTAAAGAAACATAATATTTTTATAAAATTATAATTTTCTCATGAAAAAATATAATTCTGAAGAAATATAACTATAAATTTTGAAAGTAAAAACCTTACTATAAATTTGATTATGAAAACATACTATTGGAGATAAACAAAAACCAAGGAAGAATTATGTCAAATATTAGTCAAATAAAACAAAATGCAATAAAAAAGGGAGAATTTTGCATTTATATATAATAAATTTAGTGCCTTTTATATCGGTTCTATGTGTAACTTCTTATATCTGTTGCACACAAAAATGATAATAAAGTAACACTACATTTATAGAAATAAATTAATTTTATATAATATATATCTCTAATTCAGATGTGGTTTTAAATCTACTATAAAAATACAATGAAAAATAAATATATAACTTCACTTAAAGAAAAATAGAAAAAATTCCGTGGATTTTTTAGAAAGCTGATGAAACCATAAATTTTAGCTTTAAAGGGAAAATGATCGATATATATACATATATATATATATATATATTAGTTAATTTTTATAGGTTCAAGTCAAATAAGAAAACAATTAATAATATTTTAAGATGATCCAAATCCAACTGCATTTGTTGAAAATAGTTTTTTATTTAATATAAGAAATTAAAAACCCACTATGCTAATTGAAATTGTATTTGACAAGAAAATCCATAAAATATGATATAGAAAAAAATATAATCATATAACCTAAAAAAATGGTCTGGTTGTTGTCGATTACATAAGAAACATTGAGGAAGAAATATGATCCTAGAATGAAGGTTCAGACACCTAAAATAAAATATATGAATACCATTGTAGATCTATAAAACACTTCATCCCATGATAAAGAAGATCCTTGTTTGAAAGCCTCATTGGTTATCCAAGACCTTCTTAGATTATCTCCTTTGTCATTCAATCATCACTGGTGTTCGAGCATCCCAGACCACATCTATACTCAAACCTCTATCTCACTTAGCCACCTAAAATCAAAGCCATTGGGTTTGATTTCCTATTATAGCTTGAAACCTCCCCTATGACCAAATCAGTACTTAAATCCCATTTCCAAATTTGGTTCCCCTTATGACCAAGCACACAACATCCCCATATATTTTTTTAACATTTTTTATAATAAAAAAAGTTATAATATATAACCTAATATTTATACATCTGATTATTTTAATTAACTAATAAAAATAATCATATCTTGATAATTTAATGTTTATTATATTTTAATAAATTTTTAGTATTATATTGATACTTACCTTTAATATTGATAATTTTATAATAAATAATTTCATAAATATCTTATTTCTTATAATTGGTTTATTAATATATGTCATATTATATGAACAATTTAGATTTTATATAAAAATAACCATATTTTTGTTAATTTCATATATTCGTAATTTAAAATATTTATAAAAAAAATTATAATTCTCATCATTTTAGAAAAAAATTTCATCTAAAAAATTAAAAATTATATACTTTTTGATATAAAAATTAAAATTTTCATATTTATAAATAATTTATTTTTAAATTCAATTTATAAATTTTTATAATCGTATTTATTTTTATTTAATATCACATTTATATAATGAAGTATTTATAAATTTGAAAATCAAATTTTATTTCTGCAATTTTAAAAGTAGAAATTTTTCATTTAAAAATAAAATTATAATAATTTCATTTCTTAAATATGTGAATTTAATATATCTTCATTTATTATATTTGTATTATTCTTAAAATAATTCAAATTAATATTGTATCTATGTGTTATTATATAATTATAAATAATTAACTTAACTTATTATCAAATTTCATTTTCATTAATTAAAACACTTAGTTTCAATTAATATTTTTATTTGCAAAGTTTATTCAAAACTGTAAAACAATCCATTTATTAATAAATTATTAATATTCTAAAATTTATAGGATATTTCATTTATGATTTTGACGAAAAGAAAATGATACACTGGTAAAAAAGAGTCCCCATGAACCTCTAGTGGAATCTCACCTAGTATGTCGATTTTAGTGTTGTAAAAAACATATTCACTTAAGAAATAATAGAAATTGATGTAATTAAGAATTATAAGAAGAAAAATAGACTTATATTACATCAAATAAACTAATAATAACTATAATATTCCTATTCATTCAAGTCAACCCCCCATAAAAAATATTTACTTACATCAAAACATTAGTAAAAAAATAATTTTTACAAAATGACATGATTAATAGGAAGGAAATAAGAATAAGATAAAGAAACATATCTAATGAGATCACCTCCTTCTTCCAGCTCAAGATTCCCTATTCTCCTACCCCAATCACTAATGTGGCCTTTGATCCAACCTCTATCTATCATGGTTCACTCCTGTAAAAGAATTTTTTTTATCCTAATATCATCCTCTGCAAATTTATTACATGCCATCTTCTAGTATCACTTCTCAAAAAAATCCAATATATTTTCCTTGGCCTTCGTGCAACATAATTCAATATAGATATATTTTTCACTTATACTCTAGTTGGAACCATATAAAAAATCCACTTACCATGATAGATTTGATTTAGATCTAATAATCATTAATCTCGAAAATTATCCTAGTTTTGTTTATTCTCAAGTACTATTCATTGACATCAACACCTCATTGTCTATGATTTCTCAAAATATTTTCTTTGACATCTAGTAACTCCTTTTAATTTGATTTCCATTTTTTTAATTTTTAGACTCATTATAATTATTAAATCCTCAAAAGATCATTTATATTGTTGTCCTCAACCCTTGAGTAGATTTTGAGGGCACATGGTTACCTTCAAACAACATGTAAAATACCTTTATATGAGTATTTATGCTTTAAAATTACCCTTACACTACCATCTACAACTTTTTGTTACCTTAATATATACTTATATGTAATATAACTACACTTTTGTGTGCACTAATGTCTATTGATGTACCCGAAAACAACTAATAATCAAAGTGTGGGTACCTTTATCCATGTTAAATTTCACCTTTACGTACCTTGGATCAACTATGGTGGACCCCTATGAGAGTACTAATCAACACAAGTACCTTTATATAGTTCTTCAAAAGTATCCCTTCACAGTTACTATATAACTTTTCACACCTACAAAACCTATTTTTACACCTACACATATTATGATCAAGACCATTACATAGCCATTCTTCATAAGAGTGATCTCATTACACAACAACAATATGCACACATAATCAAGTGGTTCTTAAGATTATCAATTTAATAAGAAAAATTGTATAAAAATATCCTAGATTATAAAATATAACAATATATTCAATTAATTTTATATTAAAATTTAAAACCTACAATAATTAAATAATTACTATCACAATGAATATTCATTTCAAAAATATGTAAAAAAAATATTTTAATAAATTTTCCACCAACATCAATGAAAATATTTTTTTATCAAAATATAAGAATATTAATACAAGAAAATTTGATCAAATAGGATCATTAATATCCCATTTATAGGATTATATTAAATTTATAACAAAATCCACCAAAATATGATGATTAATCAAAATAATAAAAATTGAGGCGCATTTTGTAATCAAAAAATTTTGATGTCCATGTAAAAGATGTGTCACACATGTATTCAAAATCTTCCACATCAATCATCATCATTATTGACATTATAGTTAGTTTTATAGAAATAATAATATTATTGTAACCAACTTTTTTGAATTTAATGAATCTTAAAAAATATTCATAAGAAAGGTAGAAATTAATATTTGTTATTGAAACCATCATGAGAAACTAATCATTGATTTTTTTTTAAAATGAATCTATATGATCATGAGAAGAATATAATTATCCACACAAGGTTTAAAAATAATTAAATAAATGATGACCTAAATAACATTACTCAACACTCATATACTCAATATGGATTGTGTATGTTAATGAACTAGTGAGACCAATGTTTTATATAAGGCTTATTCTAGTTAAAGAATTAATTCTGATGGAAATTTTCCAATAAGAAAGATAAGTTTGATAAATTTATACCATTTTTTTATATTATTAAGGATATGGGAACTAGGCATGCATGTCCAGGTTGTAGTTCTATATTTATAGTACAAGTAGATGAAATTTTAAAATAAATGAAATAAAAAGTTAGTGGGAAAGTCCAGTAATGTTTTCTACAGAAGCCTCTTATGGTCATTGAAATGTAAATGTGATGTTATAATGGATTAAAATTGCTTCAATATGGTTTAATTGTATGAGTTACCTTAATAAACATCATTAAGCATCATGGGAAGCTTGTGCTATGTATCATCATTATAGAAATCAATCATTCATTTTTTAAGTGTATTTGTTACAAAAAAAAATATTTCCCAAATTGTGTAATTGTATTTGAGTTTAAATTCAAGGAAATATTTTATAAATATTTCAATATAAATTCAGGTGTTGATTAAAAGGGATAATATTTTATGGTTTAAATAAAATGAAATATGTCAATATTAGATAGATCACTGTTAAGTATGTTTATTTTCATTTGATTTTTATGGTATAGTAGTCAGATTTGGTTCTTTATAACAAAATTCATTGTACATTATGATAACTCTTATTAATAGTTTTTAATATTAATGAAATTATTATTGCATCATGGATATTATTCTACATAACATAGTATGTGCTAATGTCCTAGGAATAACTATCACACAAAAATGTCACAGCAGTTCTTTGCTATGATGATTACCCATAAGTGACACAAAAGTATTCTTAAATATACATTCAATAACCAGATGATATAATTTCAGGGACATAAACGATATAGGATATCAGGGGTTTGGAGTTATTAGATATTGGAGATCCCTCTAATTGTGTACACTCTTGGTAATATTGAGTGAAGGATATTATAAGAACATGACCTTCCAATTGGAAATCAACATTTATATTTGTCAATGGATGTTCCAATCTTCAAACCTGTATATTTATCCATACAATCTATAATTTTGATTAATGATTGTTATAAGACACATACTTTGATGTATTTAATAAAATAGTTATGACACATGTTTGTAGAGAGGTAGGATACATTGGGTACATCATGAGTAATATTTCATTAATGAATAATGGAAAAAATAATTTATCTCTTCCATTCTTCAATAGAACATGATGTCTCCGGCCTTTAGATTGAAATGATATAGCCTAAATAAATCCATTTCCATGGTGTATTATAGGGATGAATTATTTTAGAAAATTCAATGGAAGAAACATTGAGCACATTGGTTGATGGAACTGGAATGAAACCTATTTCATTAGAGATATAACAATAAAGGGATAACATTTCGCAATAATAATTCATATAAGGTATTATTTAATTATGGAATTATATTCTATCTCAATGGGTGCCTTGGTGTGTTTCAAGATGAAAACCTTAGACTGTAGGATACTTCACCTAATGCCACTAAGAAAGCATCCTAGAGGGTCACACACTATGTGTATCTATAATTTATATTAAATAGTTTACTATTTATCAAGTTGAATTAATATTATTTCAACACATGATTTAATAATTATTCAAGTTTTCATAATTTCATATATTCATTCACTAGTTATTCAAGAAAATATTATGTGATTGGTATATTTAATAAATATTTATTTTATATTTAGTGAATATAATTTTTATTTACTTATTATAAAATAGTGAAGTGGATTTATTTATTAAATAAATAGTCATTATTAAATGCTTAATAAATATTATGGAGGAATGGAAGACCATGTTTAATTTTCTAGCGAGAAATAATATATGTTGAATATTATTTGAATAAACAATATTTAATTTCATTCATGAGATAAATTATAGTGAATAGATAAAAATATTATTCTTTTAATAGGCTTGGGGTTTCTTTGGGATTAATGAACTAATAAAGGGCACTATTAAAATTTTCTACTTATGAACCTTTCCATATATAAACCCACTTATAGTATTCTTTAAATTAGGAAATTCATTTTATTTGAACATAATGATAGCCAGAGAGAATCCTCTAAAGCCTTACAAAGCTCACTCTCCCAGAACTCCCTCAAGAACGAAGAGAGATATTCCTACACATTCCACTCTCATGTTTACAGAGATCCAAGATAATTATTTGGATTCAATTCTTGTAGTGATAAAATCCAAATGATGCAATAGATTGGATCATCCATTCTAGCACCTGAAGATTCCAATGATGAAGTTTAGAGATTCATTTACCACGCATGGATAACCACTAGATGAAATCTAATCTTTATCCCAAAAATACAATGCTGATGTGATTTATATCCATTTTCAAATCAAAAAATAAAAAAATAATTCCATATAATGTGATTATTTAATTAATTAGAATAATTATAAATAATATGTGATGATATTTCACTTCAGTTCCTGATATTATCCATTGTATATATTATTTTATTGAAATATGGTTATGATGACATTTATAATCCTATAAATGTGATGTTAGTCATAGATCTTGACAAAAAGAAAATTTTTGGATGACCCATCACATTTTTCTAGGGTTTTGGGATTCTTCAAGTGATTCCAGAGTGAGTCACATAATTATTTATAATTATTTAGTGTTTATTGATTGATGGACCCATATATTATTGATTTTGAATTCCATTTTAATATTTCATTATTCTCTATTGTGAGATATTATTTCTTCCACATAATTTCTCATAAATATAATCTAATAAAATAATTTTTATAAATGAACTAAATTAGAATATCTCATTCAGAGGTTCTGAGAAATCTGACTAAATAAAAAAGGAGTACACAATGTGTAACCCCGTGGTAGACACCATGTACTATTGTTTAATGAACCATCTATTAATTCATAATTATCTCAAGTTGGTTTCATTTATTACAAATATTGAATTTAATTATACACCACATGTTGACCAAGCCATCCCATCACATGGTCTTCAAGAGTACAGTTTATGTCATATCCATACACAGTGTGTAGTCCTTTCGTCCTAGACGGGTTGTTTGTATTCTTACACAACCCACATGAAATGTGGTTGTGTTACTCAGATACCACATGCCATGTATTTTTTTAACACCGTGTACTGCAATAGATTACATGGCATGTTTACATACTCAGTCCCTAGAAGTGTTCCATAGAAAGGCATTGACATAAATACACATCGTGTATCTTAAATATACATTCTATGTACCTTTACAAAATTTTACTAATTAAAATTAAAATTTTAAACTTTTTAAACCTTATAAACATGTACTTTTGGTTAGAAATTATGTTGATAGGATATTTCATGTGATGGGTTATATATATATACCTGTGTATATAAAAATATATATTTTTTAATTAATATCTGCAAAGTGTTTGGATTGACGTATCTTGTATAAGTCATATTTTACTTATCACTCTACTTTCCCTGAATAATTACATGATATATAAAAAAACATGTAAACTTTGTGATCATTATGTTGATAGTACATGCCATTTTATTACATGATAAGTCTATTATGCCGCATGTCGCAAGATTATATAGTATACACGAATAATATATGTTGGGTAGTTCAGACAGGTACAAACTGTGTTGCCTCTAATATATATTATTGTACATAGATATTTTTAAATAAATTTGTATAATTTGATTAAAAATATATTGACTGAGAATATGAAGCAAATTAATATGAGAATTAATATAATAGAATTGATTAATTAATAAGTTAATTAAAAATTTTGATAATGATATGTCTTAAATAAGAATTATTAAAATTCACTTCTAATCCAATTAAATTCTTAATTAGTTGTATGCATATGGATGATCGTGATCCTAGACCAAACAATTTTATGTGATTAGATTCAATAAATTTAAAATTTAATTAAATTATTGTCATGTGTTTCATCTATAATATTTTTATATAATGGCATGTGTCCCCGTGTATTTTTATAAAAACCTTTTAACATATATTTTGGTTCGCCTCACATGGATGAGAGTAAAATAATATCTAATTGTTTGAGCTCCCATGTTGATGGAGGCTATTCAAGTTTGGGGGAGAGAAAAAACAAATCCAAGAGAGATATATAGGTGGATTAGTGTAAAGATGATGCACATACAATATTTGTCTCAAAGTGTTTTTCCAATAGGTTAATGATTAGTTTATCATCTGCTATATAATCTAACCATTAGTAAAATCTCATGATCAAGCCAATTTTTTTCTTATTTCTGTAAATTTTTATGTTTATTTCATCAGATTTTCTTCATAATCACGTGAATTAATGAATATTCAAGAATTCAATATAGAAATAAATTAATTTTATTATTCTCAAATATTATTATAAGGAACCATCCATAAAAATTATATAATCATGGATTTTAGTAAAAAATTCACTTTATTTCCCTTTGAGGATATTCTTAGGATTACATTTTAAGATAATTACATTATATCTATTACACAAAAAACACATAAATTTCAATGTGGACACTTCCTATTACTATTAACTTTTTCCATAATATAAAGTTATTAATGAAAATCATTCATTATTTTCACTGAAAATATCTACATGTTTTAACTTGACTTCTTACTTTCACTTAACCATTCATAAAACGAGTGAAAAAGATTTTAAAAAACCATGGGATGAAAAAAAATTACCTGATGGATATAAAAATAATGGAAACTATTAATTCTGTAAAATCATTAAAACCCTTGAAAACATTATCATAATGTAAAAAATCTCACCTTTAATAAGTTGTAAATACTATCCTTTGGAAATAATCACATTTATACCCATTCTATAATCAAAAGATTACTATATAACCCATAGAAAGAAAAGATAACAAATAATGGTATTACATGAAAAAATTATATTTATCTTTTTTATAAATTTAATAACCATGTTGTTCCATAAAAGTCAATATTACAAAAGGAATAACCACTAGGTCGACTTCTGCACCCAGTGCATTAGAGGTTGATTGAAGATTCTCCCCTCATTAGTTTATCAAGGAACCACCCATCATTGGTTTGTTATAGAATCACCCTTCATTTTTTTATAATGGAACCACTCATATTTGGGGTATTAAGTAACAAAATTTAAAAATTATAATTACTATTACATATTAATAAAACATAATATTTGAAATTTTATACATTTTTTTCATAAAATATTATTTTACTCATTAGAAAACATATCAAGATATTTAATTAATAAATTCATTTTAAAAACCCATTTTCAATGAAAAATACTAAAAAGGGATGAGGGTTTATTATTTTCTTTTAAAAAATAATTTATTATAGAGGAATCCAAATATAAAATAATGGTTATGGTTGAAGAGAAGGTTTCATCACCTTACAAATTAAAAATAACATTCATTTTTTCGGTTATAAAGGAAGTCAAAACATTCCATACAAGAAAAAATAAAAATATTCCATTTTCAAAACATTTCAATGAAATTAAAAATAGACATTAAATATTATTTATAATTATTTTTTATCTATATAAATAAACATATAAAATAATATCAATATCATTTAAATGGAAGAAAATAAATTCAAATTAAATATTTAAACATTCAATGTGTCCCATACCACATTGAATAAATTGAATCCTAAGCCCCGTTAAAGAATAAATTTAATAAAAACATTAAATAACCTGAGAATAAATAAATTCATTATATTATATGTAATAGGGTATGTATATACACCTCATGAAATAATTCGAGTGCACAACATCAAAATTTTCCTCAATGAATGAAGATTGTGGCGAAGTCTCTTTCCTTGTGTCTACCCTGTCATGTGTATATTTATCTTCCTAGATAATAAAATAATTTTAATTTATTTATTTCCAAGGAAAAATTTTCGAGTTTATTATCCCTTTTATTTCACTAATTATAATTTTATATACAATTAAAAAATCAATTCGGCTTAATTCATTTGTTTTGAACATATTTGGTTTATGCATCAAAAATAACTTTAGTAGGTCAACTATGGTCAAAGAGGTAATTATTTAAAAATATAAAGAATAATAATCATGAAGTAATAATCATATTTATACATCAATTATTCTTTTAAAACCTATCATGTTAGTTTGTTATGAAAAATGAACCAATGTTACTATCATAGAGATGGAAAGTTGTACGTATAGATTAGTAACGTTCCCATTTTAAAATGATCATTATGGGAATAATGTAATTGAATTTATCTAAAAATAAAGATAATTATATCATAAATACCATATTACTTAATCATATATATATATATATATATATCATTCATGGATTTTGGTTATTAAAATTTATGAAACACATCACTTTGAGGAGGTGGTCGTCCATATATCTAGGAACAACGTTGTCACTTTTTCAGTATGTGGAAAGGTAATATGAAATTAATATAATATATATAGATAAATATGATTATGTAATTAATATAATATATATTTATTTTATATCAAATATTTTTTTTAAACTACTCCCTAATAAATTCAATGTAATGCGTGAATGAATCACATTGCTTTGCGGAGGTGATAGTCTACACATCAATAGACATTATTATCATATTCCCACAAAATAGAAAGCATCAAGTAATGTGTTATATAATAATTACTAAAACATAAGTAAATAATATCTATCATAAATATAATATGAAAAATATATTTTCATCATTATTAAAAACCTTGGGAGGTGGTAATGGAAGAATGAACGACATCGGATCACAAGTCGGTAGTCCGAAGTACACCAGAATTAGGACTGTATATCCCATTTGATAGAATTTTATGTCATTTTAGGTCTTATAATAATCAATAAAAAATCATTGTATTTCGGATATTTTGGTTTTTAGATAAAAATGTTATAAAAATAATTGAACTGGTGGAGAAATAAATAAAACAATAGTTCTTGTGGAAGAATGCTACATCTTCTTTGTGTAGATCTTTTTGGGTTATACAAATATCTTACCTTTTTCAATTATGTTAAAAATTATATTAGTAGGTTAGGTATGATGGTGTTTGATAGGGTCAGGTTTTTTATGATCCAAAATGCTTTATATGTGTTAATAATTGCTGATAGTGAATTCACTTTTATAATAGAGGAGTGGAATACTTATAAATACCAAAAAAAATAAAACACTATTGGGAAGTCTCCCATACATAATGTGCATCCAATAATGAACCATTTTTTAAAAAATATGGTATATGGTCTAAGTATGTCCATAAAATGGGTTTTGGAGAAGTACATTTGGCCAATTATGTTTAAAGATTGACCACTAATTAATCTCACTTTTAACTTAATTATTATAGTTAATTTGATCTTCATTCAATAATATTTTTTATTAAAAACTATCTTTAACTCCCTATAAATTATATATTATATTAATTATCAATATAAAATCCGTTTTAAAAAAAATACCATTTATCGAAGTTTTATAATTTTATTTAAATTTAACCTTGCAGACAGAATGAAACAGTGAGTTTTTAAAGCAAATAGTTCACAAGATTGAAATTTTTTTATATCCAATTTCAATATGAGATTGATTAAAATTATAAAAATTGAATTTATTTATTTATAATTTAACTCTTTATACATTGAAACAAATTTTAAATGTAATTTAAATATATATATAAATTAGGAGGAAATATGATTTTCAATTAAAATTAATTATTTTAAATATTCATCTAAAAATTATTCTTCATAGAGAAATACAAAAAAAATAAAACAAAATAAATTATGATATTATGATTTCAAAAATGATATTTATTTTTTCAAATAAAAAGTTTAAAATTTTCAAAATTTAGTTTTAATATATGCATTCAATTAAAAGGTAAAAAAATACACTTTAGAAAAATATAGTTTTTATACTTAATGTTAGAATTTTTTTATTTTATGCCAATAAAACTTGTTGGATGAATGTAAAAACATTTTTTTGTATATATAAAATTTAAATATCATTACTATCTAAGAAAAATATCTATTAATTAAATATATTATGATATATTTTATTTATGGGAATAAAAATAGTTTTTTATTAGAATAATTCCATTATATTCAATAGATTTTTATTTAATTTTTAAAAGAAGTTGGTAACTAATGAATTCATTATACATATATTTTTAAACCAAATTTCCAAAATTCAGTTAATCATATTGATCCCCACTATAGAAATATAAATATGACAAGTATCATGTAAAATAATAATACTATACTCTTGTCTGGTATCATTCATCCTTGTGTGAAACACATCTTATAGAGGAAACTTGAGGTTCTATAAAATGATTTATAATCTTGTTGTTGTTTATAACACAAGATAAAATATTCATTATATGTAACA
This sequence comes from Viscum album, assembly GCA_963277665.1. Classification (NCBI taxonomy): domain Eukaryota; kingdom Viridiplantae; phylum Streptophyta; class Magnoliopsida; order Santalales; family Viscaceae; genus Viscum; species Viscum album. The sequence goes on along the minus strand of OY728132.1, from coordinate 1,271,332,413 downwards.
CAGGCTATATATAAATTAAATTAATTAGAAAGAAATATATTTCATAAAATCATTATATTTTACATACTACCCCTTAAAATTAATTTCTCCCTCAAAATTTTCCTTTTTATCCAAGGATTGACTTTTTTATAACTCTGTTATAGAAACCCACATCATACAAATAAAATATGTAAAAAACCTATTAATAGGGAAATTAGGAAAAATAAAGGTTTCATGAATTTATTCATAACTAGGATTTCAAATTGGGAGAACAATACTGGGTAACTAAATGATGGATTTGTAATTTAAAACTAATTCCTATGGATTAATATAGGGTGATAGATAACATGGTGAATAAAAAGTAAATGAAAAAAAACACAAGTAAAATATTTGTAGAAAATGAAATTTATATCATACAAATCGATGGTAATATGATAAAATTTTATTTTAGGATCCTATTTTTAAAGATTAAGGATTCATTCAACATCTATACTACAAACATAACAATGTATAATTAATATATTAGCATTATTTTATCCTTTAAAATATTTCCACCATAATATCATATTTTTCTCCAAAAAATTAGTATTATGGATGAATTATTCATGCTTATAGAACTTAATCAACTTATATTAAATCCAATAATCCTAAATTGGATATCAAGTTATTATTGAAATATTTATATGATAACCAAAAACAAAACCATTAACATACGGTAAGATAATTCCCAAAATAATCAAATGTTAATTTGATGAGATAATATATTAATATTTATAGATCAATAGTAATTCATAAATTTACAACTGAATTAGTCCATAAATAAATTTCCCCAATGTTCTCCAATACTATTAATCTTATTCCTATAATAATTAATGGTATTATTCCTCAAATAACATTTAAACATGTACCTGAGACATCTTTAAAAACAAAATAAATGTATTGGAAGGAATTTCCACTATTTAATTAATTAAAAGAGGTACGCATAATACATTGGAATTATGATTATAATTTTAAATATACTGAGCTTCCTTGAGATATGTCAACTTCACTAAATGGACCGACATTAATAGTAGAAGTAGACAATGATTTTATACCCTCTATTTCTTCTGATCATGATGATTTTCACAATGAGTAAGTAACAATTTACATGCATGATAATAATTTTCCAAATAATTGAAACTAAAACATATTAACAATTACAATCTATCTATTATCTCATTATTTGATTGTTCAAAAATATTTTCTTTACATTCACAATCCTTGTGACCAAACCTACAACACATATAACACTTTCCATATCCTGACATAAATTGCAAGAATTTTTTTTACCACAATTGGAAAATGTTTTTGGTTTATGTACAGAATTCTTAGATGGTTTATGAAATTAAATCTAATTTTACTATTTCCTACTCTTATGATCTCATGAATTATAATTGTAAATAATACTCCATCTCAACGTTCATAGAACAATAGAAAACATAATCATTTATTCTAACCTCTTGTGAAACTGATGCTCTTTGTAAAGCTAATTTTAACCATGACTAAAGTGTATTAGTTTTATAATAAATATCTTGAACAATATCTGGTACAAACATATACACCATAGTAATGTTTTCTTTATATGCGTACTCTGAATATTCATCATTTTGCCTCAATTTTTGGAATTTTTTCTCTATCCTTATCTGAAAAACTATAGGGAAATATGTATCATGGAAAATATTCCTAAATATATCCTATTATATAGAATAAAGATCATATTTTTCTCTATTATTCTTAACCAAACACCATTGATTATATTCCCCTAAAATGTAATAAATGGAAAGAGTTTCCTTTTGATGATCCATATATCCCATTACATTAAATATATTCTCTAGGGAATTGATCTATCCTTCGACTGCTGCTGAGTTAGATGGTCCATTGAATTATCCAAGATGTTTCTTCATAAAATTATTAAATATCATCATGATAAACTATAAAATATTTGTTTTATTTCTTACATAGACACCCCCACAATTAATAGTGTTCCTCAAATAATCAATCATTTTAACAAACTGCTTTGTTATATTTCCAACCATCTCAAGATGGTGATCTGGAAGGATAAATTCCTCATGGTGTCTTCTCACTACAAATTTCATGATTTATCGTTTAAAAAATATTATTTATAGACATAGTTTAGTTGAAGAAACAATTAAATATTAAATTTATACAACATTTTTACTTAACCATAATGTAAAATCCTCTAAGGGGTTGATATGTACACTATCCAAACCTATACATCAGTCTAAACAATCATTTCATACCAACTAAATAGACCTGACCATAAATAATAAATAATCCTGCATTTTATTCAAGAATATACAATCTTCCACTATGAGTATATTCTCAAGTTTAATTTTTTAGATAATTAGGGCATGTCTCATAAATAAAAAAATCATAAATTTCTAAGTGGGAACTTTTAATTGGTATCGATCTTCCTGTAATATAAAACATTTAAAATAATTCATGATTTATTTTCATGGTAAATATCCATGAAATTCAACATGACTTTTTCTTTTACCTTTCCCATCCATATACCTATGAAAAAATTTTAAAAAACAGGGGATGAGAAAAATTCTCAATAACGGATATAAAAAGGAAGGAAATTTTTAGTTTAGTTTAAACTTAAAAAATGATTAAAACATTGCCATAATGTTAGTATTTTCATCCTTATTAATTATAAAATATGTTACTTTGAAAATAAGCACATTGAATACTATTTTTAAAATAATTAAATTACTATAAAACCCATAGAATGCATAGATAAAAAATAACAATATCATTGGGAAAAAATATACAAGTCAATTTTATAATTGGAATAACAATGTGGTCAACATCCATACTTGTCACTCATAATAATTTAATGACCATTTAGTTGACTTCAAACCCCAATTCATTGGGGGGGAATCATGGATCCACATGTCATTAGTTTATCTTAGAGCCACCTGTCACTGTTTTATCATAGAACAACCCATCATTGGATTATCATGGAATCACCCATCATTTATTTCTGACACAACCACACATAAAATTTCCAATTACCATTTCTTAATCCAAACAAATAAAAGATTAAAATTTCCAACATGATAGTCATAATATTTTATTTTCACTCATAATATAACTTTTCTATCTATTAACATAATCATTCGATTTTCAAAACCATTTTTCAATAACAAAATACCCAAAAAATAAATTAGGGGTTTTATATTATTTTAAAAACACTAATATTTTAGAAGAATTCAAATATAAAATAATTTTCACAGTGTTAGAGATTTTATTTTTCACTGTATACATTTAACAGAAAAATTCTTTTATCATTTGTAAATAAAGTCAAAACGCTTCATACATAAAACATATAAATATTCTATTTTGAAAACCATTGAATGAAACTATTAGAAAAAATAAAATTTTATTTATAATAATTTTATATTTATATAAATAAATATTTAAAATAATATATATAATATGTATATGGAGGTAAATATTTTGAAATTAAATCATTACACCTTTAAAGTGTTATATGCCACTTTAAAACATTTCATTTATTGGCCTCATGATGGAATGATGTTAAAAACATTAAATAACATCATAATAACTAAATTAATGATAATATATGTTATAGGGGATGTATATACACCTTATAAAGGTAGGTGGGTGTATAACATCAAAATATGCCTCCCTGAATGGATAATTAAATGATGTCAGATACATTGAGTTTGACTCAAAATGTGTGCCTTTATCACCCTGAATAATAATCTTATGATAATAATTTTAATTCTTGGTAACCTTTTCTAAGTTTATTATCACATTTATTTAACTTATTATCTTGTTATATAAAATTATTTAATCAACTAGTTTTAAGACTATTTTTTTGATCGAATTTGATTTATGGGTTAAAAATGATTTTGGTCAGTCCACTCTAGTCAAAAGGGGTCATTATTTATAAATATATATAGTTATAATCAGTAAATAATATTATTATTCATACATAAATTATTATTTTAAAACCAAACAAGGAATATTTTTATGAAAAGTAAACCAATGATACAATAATGGAGACGGTAGGTCTTATGTATGCATGAGTAAAGATCCCATTTTATAATGATCATTATAGTAATAAGGTAATTGATATTTATCCTTCCAAAATGATCTTAATATAATAAATAAAATATTATTTTACTATATATATATATCTATGTGTGTGTGTGTTTCTGGTGATGTGGTGATTAGAAAAGATTAATTATGTCGCTTCGAGGAGGTGGTAGTCCACCTATCCATAAACGACATTGTTAATTTTTTAGGGTGTTAAAAATGTAAGAAGAAAATGATATATTATATTTCATGAAAGATAACTATGTTATTAAAATATTATATATGGAATTTATATTACAAATTTTTATTAAACCCATTTGTAATTCATTCCATATACAGCTTGAACAAATCACATAGCTTTGAGGATGCGGTATGCCACATGCCCACAAATGATGTTATTGTAATCAAAAAATTGGAAACCATAAAGATATATATTATATAATAATTATAATATAATAAATACATCAAAAAAATAGTATTTATTATATAAAAATATTATATACATAAATATTCCTTACCTTCAGAGGTGGTAATGGTAGAATGAATGACCTCAATTCCTGAGGCAGTAGTTCTTCATACTCATGAACGATTATTATGTGTCCCATTTGATGGAAGTGTGTGAATTTGGAGGAAATATACATTATATAAAAACATATAATTTTATTTAACATATGGTTTTTATTATAAAATCATGATACTAAAATAATTGAATTGGAGGATAAATAAATAAAACAAAAGTGCTCATTGAAAAATGTTACTCCTTTTTCAGGTAACACCTTTTGGTTTTTAGAAAAAGACATCCTTATATTTATTAATCCACAAAATATTCTTTTAATATTAGGTTAGGGATATTGAATGTTTATTTTAGTAAGTTATAGATAATCCAAAATCCTTTTGGGATGTAGATTAGTGGGGAGATATAATTCCATTTTATAACGGAGGAAGATTAGCATTGTTTTAAATACCAAAAAATAGTATTGGGTGGTCTCCCTTATATAATATTTATCCAATAATAATAAAACATTTAAAAAAATAGGGTATATGGTCTAAATATGACCATAAATTGGGTTATGGATAGGTTTCTCGGTCATTTGGCCCCTTAATATTAAAGTTTAACTAATAGGTAAACTTGTTTTACCTTAATCGTTATGGGTAATTTTAATTGCATTCACTTATATTTTTGGTTAAAAATATAGTTAACCATAAAAAATTAAATAATTCTATTTCAAAAATTGGAACCCATTTTCTTAAATTTCAGTCATATAAGTGGCAGAATTTAATTTAAAAATAGTCTCACAGATGAGACAAAATAACAG